>OV656694.1:12863750-15727500 GCA_927399405.1 Agonopterix arenella | reverse complement strand
ATTAATTGACTGATTTATTTTTTTATTTTTTTTTATTTTAGTATATACTGTCTAGCATGCCACCCCCGAGAAAACGACAAAAATCGAGATGTGCCTCCATCTTTATTATTTTACGTAGGCCAGAAAGAGCGCGCATGACGTTTTTCTCGTTTAAACGCTTTGTCGTGGGTGGCATGCTAGCTAGGCTGATTAGGCATTAACTAACCTATCATCATATCATAGCATCCACCGCGTTGACGTCGGTTTACGGGACACCCTGTATATATATCCCTCGCCTTCCGCATCCATGCTCCTTCATTGTATGTTGCTATCATTGGTTGTTGTTTCATTCGTTATCTATACTATTATAAAACTGTAACAGGAGGTTTGTCTGTACATTGAAGATATTAACAAAAAAAAAGTTACGATATGGTTTTTAGGTGACCCTGATTCCATTTCACCAATTTTTGGATTTTTTGTCTGTCTGTTTGTTTGTGTGTTTGTTTGTTTGTTTGTTTGTTTGAACGAGTATCACGCAAAAACTACTGAACCGATTTTGATGAAACTTTTTTTGTTTGATAGCTTATGATCTGACTTAAAATCTGGTATATAATTTGTGCGGACGAAGTCGCGGGTTAACGCTCGTTTTCTATATTGTTTTTCTTTGGTTGCTTATCTTTAGTAGTTGTTTGTTAATTTGTTTGTTGTTTTTTTATCTCTCTGAAATGTGTTAGTCTAATTCCCCACGGTGACGGCTTGGGGATTTTTTTTATTTATGTTGCTTTGTTTTGGTTGTTGCTGTATCTGTTTCGTTCCGGTTGTCGACGTGGTTTGGAATTTTGTCAACTAAGCCTTTATTAAAAAAACAAACAGATTATTAAATGTGGAAGTTATTATATTCTAACTGGTCTATAATAAGAGATCGGATAATCGGATTCCTATGCCGGATGTATTTATCTAAAGTTGAGGTACCGGCTATTATGGAATGCACTATTGTAACGAGAAAAGAAGATTTTTAATTAAATAATTTTTAGACGTCGCTTCCATACTATGCATCCGATTAATTATGCATTCCCCGATTTCCTAGCATCCCGTGATGTATTTAAAAAAAAAATTTAGGAAGCCGCTTCCATAATTTCATAGCAAAAAATTATCTTTAGGTAAATATGCACCCGAATATCCGATCTCTAACTATAATACATAAGAGATTTTATATTATTACTTATTACCATTATTATTTTTTATTTTATCTTTGCTACTTTGCTTTAATTTTTGTTATGTTAATTTTTAATAATAAATCTACCTATTGCCACTGATTATCTATCTATCTATACTATTATAAAACTGTAACAGGAAGTTTGTCTGTACATTGAAGATATTAACAAAAAAAAGTTACGATATGGTTTTTAGGTGTCCCTGATTCCATTTCACCAATTTTTGGATTTTTTGTCTGTCTGTTTGTTTGTGTGTTTGTTTGTTTGTTTGTTTGTTTGTTTGAACGAGTATCACGCAAAAACTACTGAACCGATTTTGATGAAACTTTTTTTGTTTGATAGCTTATGATCTGACTTAAAATCTGGTATATAATTTGTGCGGACGAAGTCGCGGGTTAACGCTCGTACTATTATAAAACTGTAACAGGAAGTTTGTCTGTACATTGAAGATATTAACAAAAAAAAAGTTACGATATGGTTTTTAGGTGTCCCTGATTCCATTTCACCAATTTTTGGATTTTTTGTCTGTCTGTTTGTTTGTTTGTTTGAACGAGTATCACGCAAAAACTACTGAACCGATTTTGATGAAACTTTTTTTGTTTGATAGCTTATGATCTAACTTAAAATCTGGTATATAATTTGTGCGGACGAAGTCGCGGGTTAACGCTCGTTATCTATACTATTATAAAACTGTAACAGGAAGTTTATCTGTACATTGATGATATTAACAAAAAAAAAGTTACGATATGGTTTTTAGGTGTCCCTGATTCCATTTCACCAATTTTTGGATTTTTGTCTGTCTGTTTGTTTGTGTGTTTGTTTGTTTGTTTGAACGAGTATCACGCAAAAACTACTGAACCGATTTTGATGAAACTTTTTTGTTTGATAGCTTATGATCTGACTTAAAATCTGGTATATAATTTGTGCGGACGAAGTCGCGGGTTAACGCTCGTGATTATATAAAATAATTGCCTTCATATGAAATAGTTACATTCGAAAAATGTTTTGTTACAAAAGGACCATCTATCCTGCTACGTCGCTACGAGATCGTAGCACGTAGCACTCGTAGTCTTTTCGTAGCATTGAAGGTTGTGATCTCTTCCAATTAGGGTGTGATTCTTGAATGTAATCAATATAATACAAAATGAATTCACCAAACAATTTAAAAACGTTCTTACAATAAAGTGTTAAGTAGTACCAGGTTTATAAGTTTCCCCGATGTACCTGCGCAGTTGACAAATTTTAATAGCGCCCGAAATTATATTGACCAATCAGGATGTGCCACCTTCAATCCGTTTACGCTATTGGCTAATTTTGTTTTCGCGCCCTTTTCGTTGCTACCCGTTTTTGCACCCTTTGATTACTAAATGACTTCGGGTTTTGTCGGGGACTCGGTGCTGCTCTGCGCAAACGAAGATTGACGAGTGGAATTATTTTCCTGGTCGTACTGTACATAGTATTTAAAAGAATTCTGTTCGTGATAATAGGGTATTTGACAGGTTTTTAAAAACTGTTCTACGTTTTTCACTGATGTCTAAGGACTCTAGAGAAAATGCATATTTTACGTTCTGTTTACATATAGTGCATGAAAAAACAAAAACAAGAAATATTACCCATTTGAATATTCCGCGAAAACGCTTTTTTTTTGACAATATACGTGGCTACATGCAGGTGACGTCATCGTGACGTCACCTGCTTGTGACACCCATGCTCTACACGCAACTGACAACACGCAGTTGACGTCATCAACCATTCGGCCAATCATAGTCGTTTACGATCACGTGACTAAAGTAGACAAAAAAATATTTATTAATACAGTTGCTCAAAAAGTGGCGTATTGCAGGGACGTATAGCGTTCGGGATGTGGGCTATTACATACTCGTGCTTTTTTTTTACCTTTCCCGAACTCGTGCGTTCTCTTTCCCAACTGTCAAAATAATGTCTATTAAAAAGAAAAACCAACCATGAAGTTTTTACTAAAAAAATTCATAGAAGTTTTTATGATTCATGCAAATACGTATATTTCTAAAAAGAAGCTTCTAATTTGTTTCAATATCAGATTTAATGATTTGATTGAATGAGTTTGGTTAGGTTTCATTTCATTTCATCTCATTAAATTTCATTTTCATTTCATATCAATAAAAAACTTCTACTGAAGACTTGGCTGTATGGGCATTTGCCTACCAGAATGGGTGAAGAAAAAAAAAACTCTGCTTATATTCTACGGTTGGTGCCATTTTTCAGAAATTTTTTGACAAATATACATGAACAATCATACGAAATTAATAATAGTTTGTCTCAAATAGTAAATATGCAACCTAAAACTTCCCCAGTTAGTATAAAAAACTGTACCAATTTCAATGTATATGTGAATTATAAATGTTAAGTTAGTTGAGTTTATTGTGTTTTTATTATTTTATTAAATTGCTTCATTTTTTCGCAACTGTATTAAAAATAGTCGTTCAGTACACGTGCGGAACCGTCATTGCAACTTGTTCCGACTGTCAACCCTCGCCTTCGGCTGCGCCTCGGCTCGGGTAGACATTTGTCGGAACTCTTTGCAATGACAGCCTTTCCACACTTGTAATGAAATATACTATTCTTTGTCGATTAAAAACTTTTCGCTTATGCTATTGCAAGCATAGAGATAGGAAGTACTACGTACACCATTGCAACAGCCCGCCACGATTGGTTTCTGGTCTAAAGGAGCCTAAAATACTGGCGGCGTTGCCGCGTTGTATTGCCAATGCTATGCGTTGGACCAGAAACGAACCGGAGCGGGGGTCGCAGCCCCTGTCCCGGAGATGTCAGCTCAATTCTTTAACAATGCCCTTTGCCTCTGCACACCACTGGCCGGCTGTCTCCACGGCAAACGGAACAAATATGTGGTCCGCTTCCAAGCAGGAGTATCTGGAGCGGTTCAGGCGTGCCGTGTGTACACACCGATGTAACAAAAATATTTCATACATTCATGTTTGTTCTGTCAGCACCACCACAGCAGTATGATCTTAAGGCGGTTGCAGAGGGGTCAATTTTATACAAAACTTTGACGCACAATACGCGTAGACGGTATTAATATAAGTAACTTTGTATATATGGAAAAATAGTTTAGATACTCTAGATGCCGCGTCACAAATAATATTTGCAATTTATAAAATAATTACGAATATATAACGCTTTGAAATTTTTCATACAAAATTTTAAAAGCTTTATATCTTCGTAATTATATTCTAAATTGCAAATGTTATTTGTGACTCGGTAACTAGATTTTCTAAACTATTTTTCCATATATAAAATATTACTTTTATTAATTCCGTCTACGCGTATTGTGCGTCAAACTTTTGTATGGACTGAAACCACCTTAAAGATCCAAATGTTTCAGCGCAAATTATTAGCCCATAAGTTTCCATTAGGTACAAAATGTGTTTGTTGTTAATATTACTTTAATTATACCCTACTATCATTGGTGGGGTATAATACTAATTCCTACGGAAATATTTATTTAATTATCGTTATTAATATTAGAAGCCATTATTTGTGTTGGTCCCTACTCTCACAGTATTAATATAAACGTTGATGGCGGGTGATGCCGCCGCCCCGCGTGTACTTACGCTGTCATGCGCAGATATCTTTGACTATTTACTATAAGGACTGGCCTTGCGGTAGCATTTCTCATCTGCTTGTGATGCATTCCGTTGCTCTGCGCAAGTACATCCGTTGCCGTACTGTAAGGACTATATCTAAATTATTATAAAACTGTAACAGGAAGTTTGTCTGTACATTGAAGATATTAACAAAAAAAAAGTTACGATATGGTTTTTAGGTGTCCCTGATTCCATATCACCAATTTTTGAATTTTTTGTCTGTCTGTTTGTTTGTGTGTTTGTTTGGGTGTTTGTTTGAACGAGTATCACGCAAAAACTACTGAACCGATTTTGATGAAACTTTTTTTGTTTGATAGATTATGATCTGACTTAAAATCTGGTATATAATTTGTGCGGACGAACTCGCGGGTTAACGCTCGTATATTATAGTTATGCTGTGCTAGTATTAAGTTAAAAATGTTTTGCTACAAAAGGATCGTCCATCCTGCTACGTCGCTACGAGTTCGTAGCACGTAGCACTCGTAGTCCTTGCGTAGCATTGAGTTTATTGAGGTGTGATTTTAGCTGTCACCCATTAAATCCTTCTTGAATGTCCAAATGAATACGGTTTGTGATCAAAAGAATAGATCTGTTACCAAAATGAAGTCACCACACAATACTGATGTTTCTATAAAAAATATATTTCGAATCTTGCCTGAAAACGAGCCGCTGTGCGCAGGGCTCCTATCTGAAACTTCACAGATAAGATACTTTTTCGGTAATCTCTCCACCCCCTAGCCGCTCAGCTATTCCATTTTAGGCTAACTAATATATTTATAATTGTATCTATACTATTATAAAACTGTAACAGGAAGTTTGTCTGTACATTGAAGATATTAACAAAAAAAAAGTTACGATATGGTTTTTAGGTGTCCCTGATTCCATTTCACCAATTTTTGGATTTTTTGTCTGTCTGTTTGTTTGGGGTGTTTGTTTGTTTGTTTGTTTGAACGAGTATCATGCAAAAACTACTGAACCGATTTTGATAAAGCTTTTTTTTTTTTATAGCTTATGATCTGACTTAAAATCTGGTATATAATTTGTGCGGACGAAGTCACGGGTTAACGCTCGTACTATTATAAAACTGTAACAGGAAGTTTGTCTGTACATTGAAGATATTAACAAAAAAAAAGTTACGATAAGGTTTTTAGGTGTCCCTGATTCCATTTCACCAATTTTTTGATTTTTTGTCTGTCTGTTTGTTTGGATGTTTGTTTGTTTGAACGAGTATCACGCAAAAACTACTGAACCGATTTTGATGAAACTTTTTTTGTTTGATAGCTTATGATCTGACTTAAAATCTGGTATATAATTTGTGCGGACGAAGTCGCGGGTTAACGCTCGTAGTCTATACAGGGTGAAATTGATATCATTAGCATCCTTTTAAACTAAGAGTCTACCCATCAAACTGAACAACTTTTTCTATGGGAGCAAACCGATCGGAGCAAATAAATAATCTGTTGTTCCATACAGCTAAACTGCAATGTCGACGCGCGAGTTCGCGACTCAAATGTATGCAATAGCTGATTTTTTTTTTGCTCCGATCTACGTTGTTTTACAACTAAGTTGTTTCACGCGAGTTCGTCTGCGAATAATTTTTGTCTATGTTCTTCCTCAGGGCTCAGCCTTCAAGCTATCTCTAAACTAAATGTAATTAAAATAGGTTTAGCGGTCCAGCCGTGAAATCGTAATAGACAGAGAGATTTTAGACTTTAATTTTATTGGATTTATTGGATATTCGGATTGGAGATATCGATGTAATTTCTGTAATAAAACAAAATAAAAATAAGAACATTGTCATTTATTCAATAAATATAATAATAATAATAATAATATTTGTTGGCATCACACGCCTCTCGCACCGCGACCGTTTCACAAAGCTCAACGTAACAGCACTAGAACGTAAATGTGCACGTGCCATCCGTCGCACAAACATACAAAAATTAAGCTCTACTATTTACATGTTTTACTTATACATTTAACATAATAGACAGCTCCTGCAATAAAATGGTCCGTTTCTATAATAGAACCTACTTGCACTATAGTGAAAGGATTGGAAACGTAAGGGTGAAGCCAAACGAGCGTAATTTTGTGAGTTGTGAGTCGCGTAATTTGAGTCCGATTCATATAAAATCCGGGAATGCATTATAAATAAAAATAAAATAAAAAATGTTCATTGAGCAGAAAAAACTACAGAAAGTGATAATGAAGCCCTAAACCCCTAAAATATATGTATTTTAAAAACACTGTTATACTTTGAGGGGTTCAGTCTCCTCCTCTGGCACAAAAGTTTAGGCATTGTCTATGACCTCAGCCTTAATATGAAACGGACTCAAATTACGCGACTCACAAAATTACGCTGGTTTAGCTTCACACTAAAGATCGATTTACTGTTAGGACACTTCCATAGATTTCCGGGGTTTCTCCAGAAGGAGTTCGACCAAGACGAATGGATCAAAACTTATTTTTCCAATTTATTATTTATAAATATTTAATTATAATTATTTTATGAAGCTCCCTGGACCGCCCTGAATGATTAGAGACCATTATTATTGCAGAAAATCTGTATAACAATGTACAAACATAACGGTTAAAATATGACTTTCCAATTCACCCAGTTGACCTGTCCATGTCCATGTCCGCTAATCCATGTTTTAGACTTACTGCCAGTTGCAGAAACGCTCATTAAAGTTAATCCTCCATTAAATCCCTTGCAGTCACTTTTTGTCTTGTTGACGTAGTAAAAGCTAGTAAGAGATTTAATGGAGGATTAACTCTAATGAGCGTTTCTGCAATCGAGTGTAAGTTTTAGATGACCAAAGTGTGAAAAGATACTTAACTTTGACTGGCCAGGTCTTAGATTATAAACTTTTCGCTTACGCTAGCCAGTTAGCCTACCTTGATATTGGTAAAACCCAAAATAAGAGTCATCATCATCAGCCTTTACCCACATCCCTCTGAAGGGCATAGGTTTACCCTCATTGAGGGTGTATGGAGGCGTTAGAATAAGAGTAATTAATGGCAATTGGAGAGCTGACTGCATCAAATATATTTTAGTTTTATATTCTCAGTAAAAAATACGTTTGAAAATAATGCTAAACTTACATTTTCAGTAATTATGTAGCTTGAATACCATTTTTAATAAAAGGATATACTATAAAATGTATCGAAACGACGACGAAAAACAATGACGTCACTATTCATGACAACATTTCATACCATAGATGAAGAATTTTTCGCTTGCGCTGGTAGACGGAATATCAGTATAACCGGGTATGAGATAGCGATACTCATAAAATCCTATACAATTTATATGAAGTGACATGTCGGAGTCAGGTGGAGTCAGTACCAAAAAGTGGTTACGCCGATAAGAACAGCAATAAGGTAGCGATCTCCTTTTTTAACTAGAGAGAATTTGCTATGTGCATCTCTTATTGAGTGAATATGACAAGACACGTGCTTCCTTCTATTACCTTCACTTTCTACGTTTCATACAAAGCTCGTGTTTTGACGTTTAATAAAGAGTTGCTGATTTGACTAGTTAGAAACTCGCGGATTATGACTGAATTTAAACTTTGACAAAAAGTACCGATCTTCCAGTGCTGACCCCAATAACTTCTAAAAAAACAATGTCACATTGTAGTCATTGCTGGTTTTTAAATTTATCGAGACATTATCATAGAGATATTAAGTACTGGACATTATAGGGATTTGTTTTTTTATGTTCTAAAAGTGGTCGCTTTCAGCGGTTTTAAAAAAAGGAACTACATTGGAACTACAAACATTATCAAACATACTAGCCCGCAATAACTGGCAATTAAAATAATACATTCTTGTTTTTTGGAAATATTGTATTATAGTAGAGAAATAAAAAAAATACGATCAAGGACAAAACCGCAGAAATGCCCACTCAAAGTTTAAAGAATTTCATAGTAAAATAATCGTGTTGCACACACGGGTTACACAAAATATAAACATTAAATTAATCGTCCTCTTAAAATAATGTTATATGTAGGCATGCTTACTATTATTATAAAAATCATATCATATCATATATGCTCACGACTATATTCCCCGAGGGGGTAGTCAGAGAAAAAAAAGGTATAATTCCTACCATATTGTTATATTTGCTTTAAATGACGTAGTTTTGTGTGTTCCAGTTATTGATTCAGTTTTCCTATGTTTCCTAGTATGTATACAGATATATATTAAACGAGCGTTAACCCGCGACTTCGTCCGCACAAATTATATACCAGATTTTAAGTCAGATCATAAGCTATCAAACAAAAAAAGTTTCATCAAAATCGGTTCAGTAGTTTTTGCGTGATACTCGTTCAAACAAACAAACAAACACACAAACAAACACACAAACAAACAGACAGACAAAAAATCCAAAAATTGTGAAATGGAATCAGGGACACCTAAAAACCATATCGTAACTTTTTTTTGTTAATATCTTCAATGTACAGACAAACTTCCTGATACAGTTTACATCAGTTTACATCTTTCTGATTAATAAATTATATTTGGTAATCAGAATTGGCCAGAAGGCTAAATAGGAATCGGAAAATCTAGTATATATGCCTACGTGATGTTGAAATTAAGAAAAACGTCACTATTATAGTGTAATTTTACTTATATGATTTGTTAACCGAAATCACAGAATACATACAAGAGTACAAGAATATACCTAAGTATGTGTGATTTTTTATTGAATGGATTGTGTTAAAACCAAGAACTGTCACTTGCCATTTATTTGTTATTAAATCAAGATGACTACAGACCTAAACATTGAAATAAGTTGCTTTCTGCATTGGCCATTCACACACCACCATGTAAAATTGGTAATCACGGGAACCACGGCAGCGGCGTATCGCGCGACAAAAATTCAACAAAATAACACAATTACATAAAATTACAAAAAAAAAATCATTACTTCTAATTGGTAACATCTGGCTTTCTTTTATAAGATTACGAAGGTATCCTAAACAGTTACTAGATTAAGTTTAATTTAAATATATTTGGGTTTAAGTCTAAGGGACCCTGATAGACGAAATTGTATTCTATTAGGCAGGGGTTTGAAACCTTTTTGCGTCTCTTTGGACAAACACGAATATTTTAGTGATAGATTAAAACTTTAAGGCTCCTTTTACTGTTCAGTGGCGCCCTCATCACAATATTATAGATTTCTCAATAATGAAAGCCTAAATTAATAAAGTGCAACTCCAATCAACCACAAAAGCCTTGAAGCTATTTTTATATAATACTTTTAATGGGTTTAAAACATTCCACTTTTGAGAATATCGAAATAAATGTATAAAGAGGCATTTATTTTCACATAAATACCTATAAAAATACCTATTAAAGATTTCTCAATACTGAAAGCCTAAATTAAAAATGTAATACTCCAATACACTGTAAAAGCCTTGGTGGCTGCAGAGGGGTCATTTTTTACAAAAGTTTGACGCACAATACGCGTAGACGGAATTAATAAAAGTAATATTTTATATATGGAAAAATAGTTTGGAAAATCTAGTTGCCGCGTCACAAATAACATTTGCAATTTATAATATAATTACGAAGATATAAAGATTTAAAAATGTTGTATGAAAAATTTCAAAGCTTTATATCTTCGTAATTATTATATAAATTGCAAATGTTATTTGTGGCGCGGCATCTAGATTTTCTAAACTATTTTTCCATATATACAAAGTTACTTATATTAATACCCTCTACACGTATTGTGCGTCAAATTTTTGTAGAAAACTGACCCCTCTGCAACCACCTTAAAGGCTTTTACAGTGTTCCAATACACTTATGAGTATTACTTTTTTAATTTAGTCTTTCAGTATTGAGAAATCTTTAATATTGTGATGAGGGCGCCACTTAACAGTAAAAGGAGCCTTTAAAGGGCATATTTCGTTATCATTAATGAATGCTTATTGATTGGCTAATTCAGGATCCATTGCTTGCTTAGATCGGTACTCCTAAAAATTAGGAAAGTAAATCAGGTAATGGATGACGAATTAGCCAGTTAGTAAACCTTCATTCGGGATAATTTTATGTGTGCTCTAAGCGCCTCGGTCTTATGTTTTAGTCCGAGTAGTCGTCGAAAAAGCTTTCTTTCGGATTTTTGTTTTAAAGATAAAGAAACCCCTCCTATTCTAGATACTTTATCGTCTCACACAACTCTATGTAAGTAATACTGTACATGCAGTGTTGAAAAACATTGATTAAGGTAACAATTAAGCTATATGACATGTAAAAGGCGACACATGGATTTAAGGAATACACTTCATTAATATTCAGAAATTCACTTCCTAGGCAAAGGTATAAAAAGTTACCTCTATGTCCAAAATTTATAAATACCATAGTAAATTATTGTACTACTTATTTCACACATTTGGGTATTTTATAACACATTTTTGACTAGTGGCATTTTTATTCTAACAGTCAACCTTTCTACACAATTTTGAGTCTTTGAGTTTTACTGGACTCTATATTCTCATCTTTTAGATATACCTATAGGTATGTGTATCTAAACTCGGTCCTAAAAATCGGCATGTTTTGAGTATTAATCGCCATTGGCTTACAAACATCAACAAGGAAGGTATAAGAAAATCATTAAAATTACGACAAATCCGTCTCTAAGTACAAATCTCACTTTTCCACCCGTTTTTTTCTATACCTAACGAACTATTTAACATTAAATTGGTACAATCAATCATAAATATTGGGCAATCACAAACTGATTTTAACAAATAGCGCAGAGTAAAACACTGTTTTGACCGGTCGTACCGGAGTCCAAATATGATCAATAATTCGTATAGTTCAGTTTCACACATAAACATCGCTATAGGAGTCATCCGGTTGGGTCTCGCATCACGCCTGCGTGTCCCCGTCCGTGTAGTGGGAAGGGCCTTCGTTCGAGCAGACCGAGTCCTCGGGCGTCCGGCTCGCGTCGCCCGCCTCGCTCGCCTCCACCACGCTGGCGCCGCCTCCGCTCTTCCCTTTACCTCCACGCCGTGCCTGTAGAGCCTGCAAGAGTTTATCACTTTTATACCCGAATGGAAAAGATTGCTATTGAAACTTGTTGATTTCGTGTGTAATGTCAAAGTATATATAATGTAATAGTAAGCGCGCTTAGTGATCGCGACAGGTCTATAATGCGCGGGATGCGGGGCGTGGAAGGAGCGCGTCTCGGCCCCCTCTGCCTGTGGGCGGTACCGAAACTCAACTAAGACTTGGGGTACTTGCCGGCAGCAGTATTGTCAAAATTTATACTTGCGAGCGCGCACATACCACATTGGTTCGAACTGATTGTATTGTGTTCGGGTGTGATTCCACATTAATCAAAATAAATTAAAATAAAGTTTTGTTGGAAATAAAGTGGTTTGAAACATTTTTATCGCGATTTAAAACTTTGTTTTTTTTACTGGAGATACCGTTTAAAAATGCAGGTAATACTATAAATACATTGTTTTTGTACATAATACATTTTATTAATTGAAAAATTATCAGTTTTTTTTTTCGTATAAAACGTTGAATTAAAAACGTGAAAATAGTTCACAACAAAAATAAATACCTTGGTAGGTATTATGATCACTACCAATTAATAAAGTATTAAATGATTAGACTTATTTCATATTCATTATCTTATATTTATTTCATATCCTCTGAACATGATAGTAACAACCCTTAGAATGGGAGTCTTCTTCGTCGCGCGGTTTCTTAGGAGCGCACCTACTATTACGGTATATATACTTTGGTAATGTGCTGTTTTGACGTTGTGAGAGATTCCAATGAATATCAATAAATCAACAGTTTTTTTAGTCTCTAGAGTGAGTTATCAGTATTATTTACTTATGTAAATTGCATGAAAATCAACAGGTTCCATTAAATTCTATCTACAGACGAAGTAGCGTTTAGCTGGGATCAAGCCGAGTTATTTAAAAACGGGTATCGAATTAACCAATCAAGATCGTGTTGCAAAAGTCATTTGCGTGGGAAGAAAAAGCCAAATGGCAGAAATAGATCAGACAGAGACAGGTTTATACAGGATAGAGAATACAATTTCTGTGTTTTTTTAATTTGACAAAAAAAAAGGTTTTTAACCACTGATTGAAGTACGAAAGTCCCCGCCAATAACCCGATAACATTTTATCAGAAGAACAGATAAAGCGTACGATTGGAAACAATGCGACAGTAAGGTTGCAGTGGTGGGCAACATGGGGTCGGTGCAGGGGAGCGGAGCCGCAGGCCGCAGCGCCGCCGGTGGCTGCAGGTCACGTTCACTACTGTGTCCCGGGGTGGGGGGGGGGGGGGGGGGGGGGGGTTCGGGGCCGCGGCGAAACATCCACAGGGGGCCGGGGCACCGAATAAATATCCTACCAGAAACACAGCTTCACACAACCTGGTGGCAGCCGGTACACCCCAACATGTGCAGCGTGCGCGCAATACGTGAACGTTCACGTACAGTAGTACCAGATTGATAAGTTCCCCCGATGTACATGCGTAGTTGACAACTTTTAATAGCGCGCGAAATTATATTGAGCAATCAGGATGTGCCACGTTCAATACCTTTCCGCTATAGGCTAATTGCTTTCGCGCCCTTTTTGCTGCTATCCGACTTTGCACCCTTTGATTACTAAACGACTTCGGGTTTTGTCGGGGGACTCTGCGCAAACGAAGATTGACGGGGTTAATTATTTTCCTGGTCGTACTGTACGAGAATGAGCGGCAGTTTGGTAGAAACATCGGTGCGCATGTAGAGGTGCTGGCCGCCGCGACCTTGAACTGAGGACTATGAACCTGTATTTTGTAGGATATCTATTCTGTGGCCAGGGAACATGCGGGTACTCCACGTCAGTGCGCATGCGATTATATTCACACCTCCTTACCTTATCGCGACTGCCCTTTTTCTAAAGTTGGAGTAGGATGGAAGATGAAACATTTAATTAATGAGAATGAAGTAGAACACTAAATACAGGAGGGTTGAAAGTATCATGTATGCCTGTATTATAGGTACTCTTCACATTTCACATTGCCGTCTGTTTACGAGGTCAATAAATAGACATAAGGAAGAGTGTTAGGTAGGTTTAGATCAGAAATACTATAAACAAAATAAAAAAGGTACTTAATAGGAACTAAGGTTCACGTAGGTAGCACTAAGCACGAAACACTACAAATGATAGACCTCAAAGTAAAATGCAAATTATTACCTACCGAAATTAAGATGCATCAAAAAGTAAGATAGGTAAGTAATCAGAGTAATCTTGACTGAATAATAGACAGACAGAAATGTATCTTTGATTTTCTGTTTTTCTTCTTTGTCATCATGTGATCCTTGTACTTATTCGTCTCGTCTCTCTCATTCGAACAAGAATATGGATTACCTACGTTCAGTAGACTAAGTTCGGCCATAGCGTACATAAATGTTTGGCACACTCCTGGCGAAGCGCAGCGCTGAACATTTTTGTTTTTCCTAACCTTATAATATAATCCATATTTAAGGATTATGAATTTATGACCTACCTCCTCAATAACATGAACAATTAAAAAAAACATTTTTTTTGTTTGTTCTATAATTTTAGGGACCTATCTAAAAGGTACCTTCTTCTACATATACACTTTTAAGCCAAACTTAGTCAAACCGCCATACATATTATACCTAGGCATATCTTACGAATGTTAGTCTGTCAGAACTGTCCCTATTAATATTTGCTAATCAAAATGACATTTTAAACAAGATTTGAGTAAATAAAAGAAAATATCTCATAACAGCTGTCCATCAAAACCTTCGAAGGGTACTAACATCTACGCTATCCCCTCCAGGTAGATAAGTACCTGCAAAGAAAACCGTCGATGCGGCGGCTTGCGTCCCCCCCTCCGTTTGCTGATGTGCGGGTTGTCCCGGCGCAGCGTCTTGTTGCGCAGTATCTCCAGCTGGACGTAGAGCCTCTTCAGCTCCGCTCGCACCTCCTCCGAGGTTGGCTCCTCTTCGCCTTCAGCACCAAAACCCTCAGCTGGACCTCGACGAGATACCTAGGTAACGGGTAACGGCAAAACGGCAGCTTTGAAAGTTATTGCTGATGGAAATGGGACTGGAGGTCAGTTTTAAATTTCATTCCACACATTATTATTCGTCAAAGAACCATAGAATTATAGAGTAATATTAAAAGTTATTTAAAAAAAACATTGAATATAACGTTAACGTTAAGATAGGTAGATTTTATGAAATTGTGAAAGTTTTTATAACCAGAAAAATAAAACACCTCGCCACGTTGCGGAAAATATTGGAACAAATTATTTAAACAAATTATTTATATTAAACGATTGTAGCCGGTTTTTACTTCTCGGGTCAGGTTTTAAGGCAGACAGACTTGGGTATGTCTGCCTAATTGTAGTACCTACTCAGTGGTACTTATGTATATCTGAGATTAATATTTCGACCCTGAGAAAGTTTTTCATATTTTTAGTTCTAGTGCTATCTGATTAGAAATATGTGATAGAAACTTAATCAATGTCATGATATTTTTATCAATTTGAAAATAAGAGCAGTAGGTAACTGACGTAAGAGTCCCAAGAGCATTATCTTTAAGACCTTATCAATAAATACGATATCATAGTAATATTACATAAATTTTGATTACATTTAAAAACAATCCACAAGATAAGCATCTATTGAGTTTTACTTCGAGATCGATCAAATCGAATCGAAGATGATAATATTCTGACACCATACAACATAAACAAAATGCTGTCATTATCATTATTTAGCTAGATCTCACTCTCAGAATAGCCCTTTGAGAATAGTCTTATAAACGTAAAAGAATAGATCAAAATTAACCACCTCCTGGGCTAGAGATCTCGCTCGATATCCATGCCAAAGTCGAGGAGCCAGCACGCAGGCCAGCGCGGCTCCCGAGGAGAGGTGGGCTCGCGCGGTGGCGGCGAGGGGCGAACGCTCCGGCGCGGCGCCCATCAGCGCGGCGGCCCGCCACGCGGCACCGCTCGCGCCCTCGCAGCACAGCGCCGCCGCCAGCCAGCCGCGCTCCTGTCATTGTTACACATCACTATTATCTAATCTCGAAGTACCTACCTTCTACTTATAAAACAGTTCCGTAATTGACCGACTGACTGATAACGCACAGCCTAAACCGCTGAAGATAGAAACATGTAACGTAGGAGGACGTAGGGGTGTAAGGGAGCTTAAAGGGGTGCACTAAGAATAAAAAAGAATAAGAATAAAATTTTTATTTCAGGTACTATGTCCCATAACATTAACATTAACATTCGATACAAAAAGAATTCAATAATTAAAATACAATAATAATAATAATATTCACTTATATAAAAAATATAAGGTATTATTATAAAATTAATTAATTAAACATTATACATTTTAAATAATGAGTCCTTGATGTCAACATTATCTTAAACTTATGAAGTTTGCGTCATACATGTATAGGTTACATAGTACTACTGCAACTTTTTCATTATTACACTTCAACAGACGTTCATGAAAGGAAGCTCTCGCTCTGCGCATGACCGCATAAAAGTCATCTACTCTGTGCTGTGCGAACATGCCGGACGCACTACATCGCCACGGAAGACCAAGCATTGCTCTAAAAGCATTGTTATATTGTACCCTAAGTGAGTTATAAGTACTATGCTTGTATTTTTGCCATAAGTGAGTGGTGTAGAGCGCCTGACAGTACGCTTTGAATAAGGTTATTTTCACATCACTCGAGCTGTGGGCGAATCGCCTTGACAACATGTTGCTTTTCATGGCAATAACCCTTCTCTGTCTCTCTAAGTCATCATCATCACCAAGTTTCTCGGTAAGTATATGTCCAAGGTATTTAAATTTATTTACAATTGAAAGCGGTGTGCCGCATAAGCTGATAGGTGGTATTATAGTAGGACCGTTGCCATATTTAAAGATCATGACCTCCGTTTTCTTTATATTATATATTAAATTATGTTTAGCTGCATAATTCTCGCAAATACCTATCAGTTGACGAAGACCGGTAGCCGAGGGGCTCAGTAGAACCATAACGTCGGCATAACTTAAATTATTTAGGCAAACTCCACCGATTTGGCAGCCTACTCTGGTTCTGCTGAGCTCCCCGATTAGCCCGTCCACATACAAATTGAAAAGGATAGGTGATGTCAGGCCACCCTGTCTCACACCGTTACAAAGTTCATAACTATCAGATAGTTTGTCTCTCCATCGAACATGATTTGACTGATTACCGTACCAAAACTCTAAGAGACTAGTAATGCTTTTAGGTACTTTTGTTGCTCTAAGCTTGTCCCAGAGAATATCGTAGTTCAATAGTATCAAATGCCTTACTTAGATCCATGAAACATGCATATACAGACGTTTGTCTTTTTAGATAACTTTTGACTGTGTTTTTTACAGCAAATATGGCCAAATCTGTAGACAAGTTACTCCGGAAGCCAAACTGGGCACTGTTCCACTTTATGTTGCTGTTCAGATCACGGTATCAGTCTCTCTAGTATTTTTGATAAAATCGTAGCCAGGGATATTGGACGGTAATTAGAGAAGTTTGTAACATACTAAAAATATATTTTTTCTTCATTCTAATTTTAGGCAAAAGCTATTGTATACAGGGTGGTAGGGTAAACAGTTCCATTACTTTAAAGGGTGATTGTACCCATGATACTGAATAACTTTCTCTAACATAGGAAATTCGCAAAAAAAACGACTTTTCATACAAACGTTCGATCAGCTGATTGCAATTAAAATGGAAACTCCAAATTTCTTTTTGCGTTTTTCCTATACGTTTCTTACGGAAAGTTGTTCAGTATCATGGGTATTAATCACCACTTAAAGTAATGCAACGGTATATCCTAACACCCTGTTTTTAAATCCCCCGGGGGGGTCAGTCACGATCTCTGCCCACTCCTTTTCGTTCTGGCGTCTACAGACGTCACGGGCACATCGCTGGCCGGTTCTCACCGATCCCCACTACCCAATCGTAGTCCGCGTAGTCCCAGCAACGCCCATTGGCGAGGTCCGTACCCCTTAGGGGTGCCCCTTGGGCAGGTTGCTTAAGTTCATTCACTGGTTCGGTAAACCTGCCAGGGCGCTTCGACGTCACTGGTGTGGTCCCTCCATAATACGCAGTGATAAGCAGTAGCTGCACCCTGAGTAATGGTGTATTGGTCAATTCGAAAAAAAAAAGAAAATGTTTTTATATCACTCTAATTCGTGTTTTCATCACGTACGATAAATTCAGCTTCAAGCGCTCACCAACGCCAGTTTAGCATTCAATGACGTCTTCTTACAACATAACTATCCAAGCATGAAGGTCTATCAATCCAGATGTCCAACACCTCTTGCTTATTGGGTAATTCCACTCATTACACTTACCTGGAACGGCACATTAGCATTTCTCGCTGCATACGCTATCCTGATTCCTGCAGCCAGCAACAGTAGTTCGGCTGCTGCGGTGACGTGGTGCCAGGCTGCACGTGCACAACCCTCTATGCCTTCCTCGCACGCCGCTGTCGCAGTGAAGGCGGCCAAGTAGCATGCTGCTCCTGATACCATCGCTCCAACTACCCGTAGGACCTGAAATTATGTAGTCCTACTGGTTAATCAAGCACCAATGGCACCAGGAAACTACTTATTCTTTCTGACTTCCTAAAGCGAAACTCTCCTTATAGCACCACGGGATGAACCGTAGTATACCACGAATAGCCCAGCTCGCCCAGCTCTCACAGCTCTCCAGGTAGCGTGTGACCATAGAGATCTAGAGAGATGCCAACCAACGCGCTGAGTACGAAACCTAGTGTCGCATCACCATCAGTACCACGCGATTGTATTGTGTTAGCTTGAATGTGCTCATTATCCATTGCGGTATCAGAACTCAACGTTCGAATAATCTTTAGTACTACGCAAGCATTGTAAACTATTTACACATAATATTTTGACTGGCTTTCAGCCTCATAATATATTGAATCCTTACTGTCGCGAGCAATGTGTTCCGTTTTTGCGCATATTGCTGCGACACTGGCCCCGACCCCTTTTCACATCTCCCTTTAGTTTTTGTGATCTGTGCGTGTGACCAATATGCATTGTTAAGGACCTCACCTCTGAGTCCCTGGGGGTCCACCGGTGCGCCTTCCTAGTGCGGAACTCTGCCAGCAGCACCCACAGCCGCAGTACCACGGAGCCGTAGCAGGCCACGAAGCCCAACTCTCGCAGCCACGCGCCCGCAACGCAGCGCCACCGGGATTCCGATATGTATTGCGATGCAGCCTTTATTACACAAAGATAGACTTAGTTTCTGTTCTGTTTGGATAAAGTAGTGGATCAACATTTTAGAGGGCTAAATCACAGATAGTTCTAACATAGCTAAATGCTAAATTTTATAATTCGGACAAAGAATGTCAGTTAGTGGTAATTTTCGTTCCCTCTTTCTTCGGTTTTTAGGGTTCCGTACCCAAAGGGTGAAAAGGGACCCTATTTATAAGCCTACCTTACGCTCTGTCCGTCCATCCGCCCTAGCTTCAGAGGGCTGTATTTTCTGACCGTAATAGGTAGAAATTTTTACAGAATATCGTTTTTATCAACATTTATTCTTCTAAAAACAGTAAAAAAAAGTAGTAAGTAACTAAATATACATAGCATAACAACAAACAACGAGGTGGTAGAGTGCCTGTCCTGTCCATTGACGCGGAGCTAGCTGGCAGAGCGGAGTAACGAGGAAATATTAACCAATCAGGATTGCATAAAATCTCGGCCGAGATTTTGATTGGTTAATATTTCCTCGTCAATGGACAGGCAGCCTTACGGAACACTCGGTTCGCGAGTAGCCCTACTCGCACTTGGCCGGTTTTTTTTATATTGTAGGTACTATAATTTTACGTGTTAATAACCATTTGTACCTAGGAATTATGTAACTACAGTTCAATGTCTTTGTCTCTAGTATATTTTCAGTCACGAAGCTGAACCACAGAATAGGTAATAGTATATAGTTCTACATAGCTGAACTTCAAACTGCGTTGGTGAATCAATTCATCAACAAAGAGGGTGCAATGTCGAGCCTTACCTCCAGTGCTATACCATAACAATTGAGTCTTATCTTAAAGTGCTTGAGTGCTGAGTAGCACTCAATTTCTAGGTGAGTACCTAGCGAGTATTTTCGTGGAAATTTAAAATTATTGATAAGATCTCTTAGTTATATTATCAGAATCCCTCTAAAGCGGTTGGTCACCAGAACAATCAGATAAAAGATTGTAGATGTGGTTTATTCAAGGAACTATAGTCATTGCTATCTTATATTTAACAAGGTCAATGCGGTCAATGGAATTATTTGATTATTTTGTTTGAGTGGTACTAGTACCTACATGTTTCCCTTTCCTCATAATAATATGAGGAGAGGGAATAAACCCAATCATATTATTATGACAGAATGTAGATACAATTCTCCACTTTCATATTTTTGTGATTTATTTATTTACTTATATTATTTTGATGAGTTTTAAGACAGTTCAGAGTACCTAATTTCTCGTTGTGTGGTGGACCAATGTCCGCATACTTACTGAGCCATACATCAACAGCGCACCGAGGAGCACCACTTCCAGTACGGTCCACATTCCCATAGCTACCGCCTGCAAAGATTAAGAGCATCTCGGTGAAACAAAAACCCGAATCAGTAGATGCTATCCTCGTGCACCATAATTATCCAACTATCTTTAAATGACAACTTACTTTACATTTTCTTTTCTTAAAAATAATGAGACCGATGATCAAGCAAAGCAGCATGCCCGCCAGGTTAGAGGCGAGCAGCGCCGCTCGGTAGATGTCTGCCAGGCAGGCCGCCGTGCTGCTGCCCATCTCGCACTGTGTGCAGTTGAGCCTGCCGCCGTCGTGGCTGGCCAGCGAGGCGCCGCTTATCCAGCCATCGCCGCTGGGATGCCAGTGTCCCGCCCGGCATTTGCAACGGTACTGGGACGACAATACGTTCAGCTAAGATTTAATAAAAACAGGTCAGATTGACGTGGATTCAGAAGTACTATAGTTCAATTACCTCTAGATTCCGATCTCCGAGACCAAAAGCAGGGGTGGCCTCGCAGTCAGTGGTGGCAGGATCACAGAGCGGCGCGCCACCCAGCCAGTCGTGCATCGTGTCCTCGCAGGGCACGGCGGGGATGCGACGGAACAGCGCGGCAGCGGCGCGCACGGACCACGCGCCCCGTGCCGCCGCCGCGCCGCCCCACCAGCCCGTGCCTTCCTCGCACGAGAACCACGCATTCGACCACACGACCGAGCTCGCGTTCCACGCCGACGCCAACGTGCGCCAGAAGTGCTGTAGCACGGCTGAGTTGTTCTGCTGGAAGACGACGAGGCGCGGCGGGTGCGCGATGTAGAGCACGCCGATGTGCAGCCGCGGCGCGCCGAGCGCGACGGCGGCGGGCGGCGGCGACAGCGGCGTGCGGGCGATGTTGCGCGCCATCGCCGCCATGCTCGCCTCGTCGGCCGCCTCCTGCTCCACCAGCGCCGACAGAGCGCGCGCAGCGTGCACTGCCGCCGCTTCATATTCTACCACGTTCTGTAAATGAACAATTAAAACGTAAAGATAATTATATGCTTACTTTTTAATAAAATAATAACTTGAATGTCTCCAAACTTGTCATTGCCTTTTTAGTATTAAAAAAAAAACAAAAAAAATAAATAAAAGAAATAAGGTATTAATTAAAATAAGCATAAGAATTATGTGACTGTTATAATATATACTAATATACTAATAAATAAAATAAAAAACTAAGCAGATTTTATTATGAAACTAGAGTTTACCCGCGACTTCGTCCACACAAATTAAATACCAGGTTTTAAGTCAAATCATCATAATTAAAATCATAAGCAAAACAAAAAAGTTTCATCAAAATCGGTTCAGTAGTTGTTGCGTAATGCTGTTACAAATACGGACAAAAATTCTAAAAAAGGTTGATTTGGAGTCAGGGAAACCTAAAAACCATATCGTATTCTTTTTCTTTAATGTACAAACAAACTTCTGTTACAGTTTTATTATAGGTATCTACTTAGTTTAGATTAGCTGATAGTATCAGTCTGTCATTTTATTGTTTACATCAAGCCACAGTTAAATAAGCCAATTGCATTTAAAGGGTCGTTGGTCAAATTACCAATAAGCATGTTTTATTAAGGTTATCTCTAAATAAAACATGCTTATTGGTCATTTGACCAACGACCCTTTGAATGCAATTGGCATAGACATAGACATCATTTATTTGCGAATATGAGTACAATTAATATGATAATATTAATAACAGATCTTACAATAAAATAATCAAGTTCAAATCATATTCTACCATTTTGGCATGCATTATTGTGTACAATTTAACTATTTTAATAATTTCCGTCACGATTACATTGTTATTAAATATAATGGTCAATTCAATTTATTCATACAATCACAATGGAAGCCATGTCATTATACCTACTTACTAGAAAATATACCTACTATTAATTTTCGTCAAAACTTGTCATCAAAGAATTCTGTAATATTATCAATTACTTACTTATCAATTAGTAATTTAGTCAATTCCTTTTTAAACTTATTTAAGGGAGCATCTCTTAAACTTTTCGGCAGTTTGTTATATATTTTTGGTGCCATACTAAATAGTGCTATTCTGTAATAGCGTGGTTTTACACGACTTATGGCATAGTCTATCACGGTTACGTAAATTACGCTCAGTTATTTGAGATTCACAACAAACAATCAAACAATTCACAATTACTTTTAACAAACACAGCAGTTTCACAGATATAAAGCGAAGCAAGGGTGAGTATGTTTTGTTCTCTGAAGTACGGTTTGCAGCTGTCGGTTGGTTTTAAACTGTTGATTGCACGAATACAGCGTTCCTGGGCCCTGAATATCTCAAGTTTCTGTGGCGGTGGCTTATTTAACTGTGGCTTGATGTAAACAATAAAATGACAGACTGATACTACAATACTGACTACTTCAGTCATAACTATAGCCACAAATAATTGTTTATATTTATTACGCTTTAGCTATAGTAGTTGCTAACGTACATGCGGCTTTGGTGGTGGGGAGCGCAGCAGCAGCGGGTCGCAGGCGGCGGCAGCTGGCTGCGCCGGCGGCTCGGCGGGCGCGGCCGCGGCGCACGCGCACCACGCGAGCGCCCACGCCGCCCACCGCGCCCGCATCTCTCACCTCACGCACCGCACACTCTGCAACCACCATTACAATTTTACATTTCTAAACAATACCTATTATTCTTCTTCATTTCGTGTCAATTGTTCTACTCTACATGTTTCTATATTTTATTGGCCAGGTATTCGGCTAGCCTGACAGCTCTCTCGTGCAGCCGTGCAGGTATACATAAATAAGGGACATTCCACCTGGTGTTTAATTAATTTTATAGGTTCGCCGCAATCACACCACGCTACGTGAGGCTAGGATCCCTGTAGCCCCAAATGCATAAAAGTCTGCAGGCCAATTTGAGTCCTCACTGACCATTGTAGACAGTAGACAGCTGAAAATCTATTGAAAATTAGATACAGGTTCAATAAAAAAATTAGTTTAGGCTCAAGTTAATATCAGTGGCTTGGTACAAGAAGTACCTAAGACTGGTAACTGGATGATTCCAGGGTTTTCCATTATTCACGTGATTTCCTTGGCAAATTTTTTATTTAGTTTTTTCCTGAAACATACAAGTTTATATGAAAATATACATGAATTTAAAGCACATGTAAGAAGGGGGTTCATTTTTATTAATTAGTTTCAAAGTTATTTAATTTCAAAAATCATTTTAGGTTGGTATTATTATTATTATTGGGTGATCGAGGCCTTAACAGATTTACGTCTTTGCCACTTCGGCCCTCCTACAGTTCCCTATTAATCCCTACAGCGGATAGGTATAGCAGTAGGTGTTTAACAGGGAGTTCTTGTATCTCTTTTGGAGTCAGTACCTGTCTTCCAAGATGAATACTTCGTTTAGGTTGGTATAGCATTGAAAAATATTCTAAAATGGGACTCTGTTATCAAAATGTGTTTTTAGTTTGGCGCCTGTCGAATGCTTTCAATCACATTGATACCGACAGTACTGTCTGTCAGGCAGCACTAGAGATTGAGATAGGTATGATTAAAATTCAGTATAAATACAGAAAATATTGCATTTGTGGTGAATAATAAGCAAAATGTTACTTAATGTAGGTTTAATGTAAGTAAATAAAAATTTTTTGAATATTGTAATTTTCATGCTAAATAACGATTATTTTGGTAGTCAATTAAACACAAAAAATACAGAACACCAGCGACCCTGATTACTTAGGTACTTTCGTATCCAATATAAATGTTTGTACCAACTAACATAGGTTTCTGCTAATAATTATGTTCTACTTTAATTTTAGTTTTCTAACTCTACAACTGTTTTTTTTTCTATTTTAGCGTAGCACTAGCTTGCATTGTTATATCGGAATGCAGGGCGGAGAGTGATAATGATAAACTTAGACATGACGTGAGAAAATTCCCGGTCGGTTTCTTATTTGGAACCGCAACAGCATCATATCAAGTTGAAGGCGCCTGGGATGAAGATGGTATGACTGCTAGTATCTTGTGTTGTCTTGTATTGTAATTAGGTACCTACTGCATCGACTAACTACGTCTAATTGAGATAATATTTTTTAAACCTATTCTGTTTCTTTTAAGGTAAAGCCGAAAATATTTGGGATCATTTGACTCATAACGATCCTTGCATGATTAAAGACTGTTCTAATGGAGACATTGCCGACGACTCCTACCATCAGTATAAGAGGGACGTGGAGATGATGAGAGAATTAGGCCTCGACTACTACAGGTTCTCACTATCTTGGCCCAGAATACTACCCACAAGTTTCCCTGACAAAATCAACGAAGCGGGAATCCAGTACTATAATAACTTAATAGATGAAATGTTGAAATACAACATCGAGCCCATGATCACGCTATACCACTGGGACTTGCCTCAGAAACTTGAAGAAATGGGCGGCTGGACCAACCCCTATGTTATTGAGTGGTTTGGGGATTACGCGAGAACTGCCTTTGAACTATTTGGAGATCGCGTCAAATACTGGATAACTATTAATGAGCCATATCAAGTCTGCACTCAGGGGTACGGAGATACAGGATCAATAAAAGCGCCCAATAAAAATATAACTGGAGTTGCTGACTACATTTGCGCAAAAAATTTACTAATGGCTCACGCAAGAGCTTATCACATTTACGACGAGGAATTCAGATCATCTCAGGGTGGAGTAATTTTTATTGCTTTTAGCGCTCAATGGTATGAACCTTCCAGCGAAGACGATGTCATTGCGGCTTACGAAACCAATCAATTTCAGGTAATAACTTTCACTCGTATACCAACCTAAAACTTATGATTTTATGTTACGATTGAGGAATGAATGCGCGAAACATAATTATCAGTATCAATTTTTTTTTAAATCTTGTTTGATTTCAGTGGGAACAATACACGCATCCAATTTATTCCGAAACCGGTGATTTTCCTCCTGCTATGAGGGAAAGAATAGCTGCAAAAAGTGCGGAACAGGGCTTCTTAAGGTCCAGATTGCCAGAGTTTACTCCTGAAGAACGAGACTACGTAAAGGGAAGCTCCGATATATTCGGTCTGAATCACTACAGCACAATGTTAGTTTACAGAAATGAGTCTGTGGTTGGTAATCACGCTTCTCCCTCATTTTTGGATGATATGGGAGTTATTTCGTATCAAAAAAGCGAGTGGAAAATAGGCGAATCAGATTTTACTAAGGTACGTACTTATAAAAACTACAATGACAAAGCATCTGACATAATTGAACGTTTATGTGCGGTTAACATTCAGACGTTTGTTCCAGGCGGTACCATGGGGCTTCTACAAGCTTTTGACGAAAATTAGAGAAGACTACAACAATCCTCCAGTTTACATAACTGAGAACGGTTTCGCTACGTATCCCGGTTTGACAGATGACGACCGAGTGACGTATTACAGAAGCTACCTTAACGCAATGCTTGATGCCATGGACGATGGGTCTGATGTGAGAGCATACACGGCATGGAGTCTTATGGATAACTTTGAGTGGATGTGGGGATATACGTAAGTGCGGAACAGGGCTTCTTAAGGTCCAACTTAATATTACTACCGTAAGTAGACCAACACAGTGTGCGAATGAGATTCCGACCTTACCGTAAAACCTACGCGTGCGAAAGAGATTATAATATAATAGCAGTAAAACCACTTTTAAACAATGAAGTCTCGGTTGGTATCCTGTCAAAAAATTATCTCATATTATTTTATGATTCTCTTTATAATTCATTTTGTGTTTTATCAGACAAATATAAAAAATCATTACGGTATCATGTTCTGTGTTGGAATGCGTAACTTGTAACTTGTACCAGAAACTCAAATAAAGAGACATTTCAAAGGTAAATAATATTAGTACAGTACTACTTTCGTAATACTTTTTTATATATGTTATAATTTTACGTAATACATTCATTACATGCATTAAACGTCTTATTTTCTAGATAATATATTATTTCAAATATTTATGGGTAAGATAAAAAATATTGTATACGTGGAAAAGAAACCGTTTCGCATAGAGATTGATTTACTAAATCTATCAACTAAAACTCACACACGTACCAATTTCGCACATATTGACATTTCGGTTTCGGTGATGCTATCATGAGGAGATTGTTATGGTTCAGATAGATAGGTGTATCAAATTAAAGACTATATTTATATAGATTCATAAGCCGCTACGAATACGTCATTAGTTCATTCTAAAGCAGCATTTACATAGAATTAGGCATTCTAATTTAGCAGATCAAGTTCAACAATCCAGAAACAAGTTATCTGCATTGATTACCATGGGGGCCGAGAGGAGGGTGTAGTTGAACCCCCTGACTTGGAAGAAAATAAGAATAAGGGAAAAAACAAACGAATAGCTCAGTCATATATTATTATTTTGAAATCTCGAGTTCGTTTTGCTCGCTCTTTTTTTTTAGTAGGTATTATTACCAATTCCTAGATTATTATAATGCAAGATCTTTATTTAATCATTTTCTTATTACATAAAAGAGTTTTAGTAGTAGGTAACTATTTTATAAAACAAAACAAAAGTTTTTATGTAAAATAACAGTAAGAACTGGTTAACATGTTTAATTTTAGCGCATCTGTTCAATTATTAGTATTCTAACGTTATTTATTGTTCTTAAAGTGAGCGGTTCGGCCTGTACGAAGTGGACTATGCGAGCCCGGAGCGCACGCGCACGCCGCGCAAGTCGGCCTTCGTGTACAAGGAGATCGTGCGCACGCGCGCCCTTGACTTCCACTACGAACCCGACACCACCACCATGACCATCGATGAAGGACACTAATTAATAATTAGCACTTTTTAAACATCAAACTATTAAAACTAAAAGCTACTTTTGAATACCGTTTTATTATTTAAATGACGATGGCCTTTATGACCACGAAGCAACCGTAGGTACCTATTAGTCTAAATATCGAACTAAAAGAGGGTACTTTCCCTCCAACCACGGCCTTTTTTTTCCACCCTGTATATCGAAATATGTATATAATTATATAAATAAATCTTTGTTTTGTTTTCCTTTTTTTTGTAAAACTAGACTCTACTTTACTTTATTTCTGTTAACTTTTAAAATATAATATTTAAGAAACTGCCTTTCTTAATGTATATGTAATGTTTCTTTTATTTTATTCAGCCATTAGCCAGCCAGCTATATTTCATCAAAAAGATAATATAGAATTTGATGTTCACTCCTGGGCCTAAATCCGTTATGGCCCTTTTAATGTGAATACTTTTGCATAAGCATATGCTCACGACTATATTCCCCGAGGGGGTAGTCAGAGATATTCTGAAACCTCAGAACATCCACGTTTCACTTGAATACTTTTGGTAAACTGAATTAAATAAAATAAAAGAATTATTTAAAACTAATCTCAATGACAACGATACGAATGAAGAGGGACCTCTTCGCCACTCCCGCCAGCTCTGCACATCAAGAAGTATTTTCTTTAGATAGTGAGTAAGTTTAACAATAAAAAAATCATTTTTCCTTGGTCTTTCCTTAATTTAAGATACTACGTTGTTTAAAAGAAATTGATCCTTATGAATGACTCTTTCGGTTGGTATCATAAAATACAGGATGTTTTTTTTCACATTTCACCGGTTCGATTCCCGGCTCAAGCAGATGATTTTTCAAAAATCTTTAAATGCAGTTTTAATTATTTTTGAAAATAAAGGAATGTATCCTTTCAGTAAAATTTGCCATCATAAATATTAAGGGTACTTTCCCTCCAACCACGGCCTTTTTTTTCCACCCTGTATATTGTATGTTGTAGGTATATATTACATAATATATTTATTTATACTGTTTGTTTGTACACAATAAGTTTGCCTTGTGTGGGACACACAAGAATAAAAACACTGGATTGAAATGAACAATTTAATCAAAACGTAAAACGTGACGCTCTGTCAGTCGAAGATAGAAAAACGTCAAACGCGAAAAGTAAAAAGCAAAGATCCAAAGAGACCGCGAGTCCCCACATCAGCCCCCCCGGAGACCTCTAGGTCGATAAAAAACATGCAAACCTAACTCTCCTTTCATGGGGACGAGGCTCATCCACGTTCGATAGCACAAAAGCCGGTTTAAGTCGGTCTATGGACACAGTTGTGATCTTTCCGCCGATGTTAATTTTAAAGGTCTTCTCCCCTCTTTCTACTACCGCGAACGGACCGGCGTAAGGCGGTTGCAAGGACTTCCTTATCGCGTCCTGCCTGAGAAAAACTTGGGATGCGTCTGACAAACCCCTGTGGATAAATACATTTGACGTTCCATGCCGTACGACACGAGTAGGTTTTAGCTGCTTTATATGTAAGCGCAAACGCGACAAAAAATCTGTGTGATCTGTAACTGCCTCCATTGAATTACCTTGGAATAAATCGCCCGGTAATCGTATAACCTCGCCGTAGACTAGTTCCGCGGACGACGAGGATATGTCTTCCTTCCACGCACTGCGTATTCCTAAAAGCACTAGCGGAATGACCTCATACCAACTCTCATTTGCGTGGCACATTATCGCAGCCTTTAGCTGGCGATGAAATCTTTCGACCAGGCCATTCGCTGCCGGATGATAGGCCGTAGTGCTGATATGCTGAGAACCGATCATCTTAGATAGCCCTTGAAACAAATTTGATTCAAATTGTTTGCCTCTATCGGTCGTTATTTTCTGAGGGCATCCAAAACGCGACAACCAACCTGAGATGAACGCGTTCGCTACCGTATCAGCCTTTATGTCTGGAAGGGGCATTACTTCCGGCCACCGTGTAAAACGATCTATGGCTGTCAAGCAGTATCTATAGCCATTTGATATAGGTAAAGGGCCTATCAAGTCGACGTGAACGTGCGAAAATCTGGAAGCTGGAGCAGTAAACGCATGCACTGGAGAGTGAGTATGGCGAGATATTTTTGATCTTTGGCAAGGAACGCATGATCGCGCCCAGTTCCTGCAGTCTTTGCGTATACCTGGCCAGATGTACCTCTGTGTCACCAGCTTGATAGTTGCCCTGGCTCCAGGGTGGCTCAGGTCGTGTATAAGATCGAAGGCTTGCCGTCGGAAGATTGGCGTTAAGTACAAACGTGGCGATGGTCCGGAAACATCACAATATATTTTCTTCCTGGAACTAGGAACGTTTATTTTCTTAAGATCCAGCGAAGATCCTCCGCGTAGCAATCGTGTCAACTCTGGGTCGTTATCTTGGCATGACGCCAGTTCATCTAAGTTAATCCCGCAAGATACCTCTTCGGTTCGAGAGAGCGCGTCAGCCACTACGTTATCTTGCCCCGAGATATGCCTAATATCGGTGGTGAATTGCGCGATGAAATCCAAATATCGGAACTGCCGTGGTGAGCAACTACCGGATGCCTTTTTAAGAGCTGCGGTGATAGGTTTATGATCCGTGAAAACAGTGAAAGGCTTTAGCTCCACCATATGTCTAAAATATTTGACAGATTCATAAATAGCGAGGAGCTCCCTATCGTAAGGGCTGTATTTCTTCTGTGCTGAGTTTAACTTCTTTGAGAAAAATGCCAAGGGTTCCCAATTACGACCCATTTTCTGCTGCAACACCGCACCAATTGCATAATCGGAGGCGTCCGTTACGAGTGCCAGCCGAGCTGATGGATCGGGGTGAGCTAAGAGTGTGGCATCAATTAAACTTGCCTTGGTTGCCCTGAAGGATTCCTTTAGCTCAGGTGTCCAGTTTATTGGCGTAGTGGCCTTTACAGACGTTCCAGATAGCAGGTTGTGGAGTGGAGCTTGTAGCTTCGCGGCGTTTGGTATGAATTTACGGTAGAAATTTAACATTCCGAGAAATCGACGGAGTTCTTTGATGTTCTTGGGGAGAGAGTAGTTCGAAATTGCTTTAGCCTTCTCTGGCGTAGGCCTTGTGCCCTCGGCAGTGACTACGTAGCCCAAAAACTCGATCTGTCGAACACCGAAACTGCATTTGGCGGTGTTAATGAGCACGCCGTGATCGCTTAGTCGCTCGAAGACATTTCTTAGGTGACGCTCATGATCATCTTCGTTTTTTGATGCAATCAAAATATCATCTAGATAAGGATAGCAGAAATCGAGGCCGCGGAGTATCTCGTCCATAAAACGTTGAAATGTCTGTGCTGCGTTGCACAAACCGAAACTCATGAACGGGAATTCGAACAGTCCAAAAGGAGTCGATATAGCAGTCTTTGCAACATCGTCCTTCGCTACTGGAATGTGATGGTATGCTCGTACAAGATCGATCTTACTGAATATCATGCAACCGAAAAGGTTGTGCGAAAAATCACCAATGTGTCGTACTGGGTATCGGTCAGGTATGGTGCGTGCGTTTAGAGCACGATAGTCGCCGCAGGGTCGCCACGTATTATCCTTCTTTGGAACTAAATGAAGCGGCGATGACCACGAGCTATCAGATCGGCGCGCGATACCCGATCTCACCATATATTCGAACTCATGCATAGCGATGCGAAGTCGGTCCGGCGCTAAACGCCGGGGGCGGCAGAATACGGGTGGCCCTGGCGTTGTCCGGATGTAGTGGACGGTGTTATGCTTTACCTGACGTACAGTCGGGTCCCCGGCTGGTCGTGTAATCTCTGCGAAACGTGCAAGGAGATTATGATAACGTGAGGAGCCCGCGATTGATTTAATATGGCCCGAACCCGAGGTAGCGGGGGAAGCAGGCGCTATTAACGATGTGGTATTGTCTACTAAACGATGGTTTCTAGCATCGACCAACAGATTATAAAAAGACAGAAAATCGATACCTATAATTGGCTTAGTGACGTCAGCTATCACAAAACGCCAATTGAAAGCGCGACGCAGACCAAAATCTAACGTTAAGCTCATCCAGCCATAAGTGGATATAGTTGAACCGTTTGCTGCAAATAGCTCATAATTAGTTTTATTACACTGTTGCTTATTAACCAACTTAAACGGAAACACACACAAATCAGAACCAGTGTCCACTAAATATTGTACCTTTGAGTTTTTTTCTGTCACGAACAAACGGCCCGATGAACCCGAGCAGCCACTGGCCGTCTCTATTGACTGCTCCTTCCGTTTCCCGATGAGAAGGAACAAGGCGGTCGGCACTTGGTAGCCTTGTTCCCGAAGGTGCGATGATACCAACACGTACCGCTGGAACTGGAGCGGCTCCGAGGTCTATCGCGCCAATACGGAGACCGACCGCGGGACATGTGACGCGTATTCGCGCGTGAGGCGGTCAGGGCGGCTACTTGCTGGGCTAAGTCGTTCACACAGTGCCGTAGTTCGTCAATTCCACCTGAACTGGTCGACGCAGGAGGCTGACCGGCCAACTGATGCACCTGCTGCTGCGGTGTGACTTCATTTATTTTGTCAGCGAGCAACGCCACCGAGTCTAGCTTGTTGTCGGCCTGGGTCGCTATAATAGCCTGAACATGTCCGGGTAGGCGGCTGGCCCACAAGGAACGGATAAATTCATCTGGTACTTCCGTCCCAGCGAGATTGCGAAGATGGCGCAGAAATTGACTCGGTTTCCGGTCACCCAATTCTTCGTGGGCTAACAGTTGTCGAATTCTTTGCTCGCGTGAAATTGACAGCCTTGCAATTAACTCCCTCTTAAGACTTTCGAATTGGTTTTCTTTCGGCGGCTTGGTCACGATATCCTTTACCTCGTTTATATATTTATACTCTAGATTAGAGATAGTGTGATAGAATTTCGTACTATCCGTCGTGATATGGGCCAGGGCGAATTGCGCCTCCAACTGCGCAAACCAGAGCGCTGGTTCGTCCGGCCAAAATGGTGGGACTTTTACTGTGACGGGACACACGCTTGTTTTCTCCATTGTTCAATACTTTCGTCGACGGTCACCAATTGTGGGACACACAAGAATAAAAACACTGGATTGAAATGAACAATTTAATCAAAACGTAAAACGTGACGCTCTGTCAGTCGAAGATAGAAAAACGTCAAACGCGAAAAGTAAAAAGCAAAGATCCAAAGAGACCGCGAGTCCCCACACTTGTAATTGTTAACTGTCTCTTTTACGGGTCTGCTGGAAGAAATCTCTTCAGAGATAAGCTCGCCCTTTGTACATGTTTTCTCAACTTTGTGTATTATTATGTCCGTGTGTACAATAAAGTGTTATAATAATATAATAATAATAAGATTTTACTTATTTTCAAAGGGAAACTAATTTGACATATCATCATTATCACTGTCATAAGTTTTTATTTTATTTACTTTCAACTGAATATGAACTTATTCCATCATCATCGCGGACTTTTCCGCCTGACCACCACTATGCTCATTTTTGCTTGCATACTAAAAATAAAAGCGCTGTCTAGCCCTGCCCTTTTGATGAATATATAACAATAAATTATTCGCGAAATTATGCAGATTTTTTTAAAAGTGATTACGTGGAAAAGTCCGCTATGGTACATTTTACTTATTCTCAAAGGAAAACTAATTGGATATATCAATAAAAAAATTACTCCATGGCATCGTTTTTTAACAGACTTAAAAAAAAAGAGGAGATTCTCAAATCGACTGCTTTTTTTATATTGGTTACTTTAGAACTTTCGACTGGGTGAACCGATTTTGATGATTCTTTTTTTAATTGAAAGCTGGTGCTTCCCGTGTGGTCCCATTTCAATTTGGTGAAGATCTGGTCAAGCGCTTCTGAGCTATACAATAGAACTCCTCAAAAGTTGACAGCAAACATCGGCGATTGAAACATTTGCTTCGTATCGATGTACCTACCCTTTGCGTGTATAACTGATATCTATGTCGAACTAATGAATTCACCAGTGAAATATGCAAAATAAACAAAATTTTAACAAAAAATAGACAGTAGAAGAGCTGAAAATCTATTGAAAATTCGATACTTAAAAATTCGAAAATTCAAAAAACAAAATTAGTTTAGTCTCAAGTTAATATTTAAGGTATCAACAATATTTTTTTCTTCTATTTCATTAACCCAACGAATCCCTTCACGTAATCACGATATTCATATCACAATGACATTCATTTTAGGTAGGTATAGCATAAAAAATATATTCTAAAATGGGACTGTTATCTAAATATGTTTACTTTGGCGCCTGCCATGCTTTCAATCACATTGATACCGACCGACAGAACTGTCAGGGAGCTCTAGGGATTGAGATATAGGTATGATTAAAATTCAGTATAAATAGAGATAAAATATGGCATTTGTTGCGAAAATAAAGAAAATTTTATAATTATTAATTCAAATTAAAAATAATACTTATACCAAAAAATCGAATCAATCAAAATAAACAAAATGTTACTAAATATAGGTTTAATGTAAGTAAATAACAATTCTTTAAATACTGTCTATTTCGTGGTCAATTCGTATCCAATAAGAAAATGTACCAATTAAGAAAGGTTACTGCAAATACTTGTTGCTTTGCTTGTAAATGTTCTACTTTAATTTCAACAGCTTTTTTTATATTTTTTAGCATAGCACTATCTTGCATTGTTATATCGGAATGCAGGAACGGTGATAAGGATAACCTTAGACACGACGTGAGGAAATTTCCTGATGGGTTCTTATTTGGTACCGCAACAGCATCATATCAAGTTGAAGGCGCCTGGGATGAAGATGGTAAGACTGCTAGTGTATAAATGTATTGTAATTAGGTACCTACTGCATGGAATGACTGCGTCTAATTAAGATATTATTTTTGAACTTATCGTGTTACTTTTAAGGTAAAGCCGAAAATATTTGGGATCATTTCACTCATAACGATCCTTGCATTATTAAAGACTGTTCTAATGGAGACATTGCCGACGACTCCTACCATCAGTATCAGAGGGACGTGGAGACGATGAGAGAATTGAGCCTCGACTTCTACAGGTTCTCACTATCATGGCCCAGAATACTACCCTCAAGTTTCCCTGATAAAATTAACAAAGCGGGGATCCAGTACTACAATAACCTAATAGATGAAATGTTGAAATACAACATCGAGCCCATGATCACGCTATACCACTGGGACTTGCCTCAGAAACTTGAAGAAATGGGCGGCTGGACTAACCCCTATGTTATTGAGTGGTTTGGGGATTACGCGAGAACTGCCTTTGAACTATTTGGAGATCGCGTCAAATACTGGATAACTATTAATGAGCCATACCAAGTCTGCACTCAAGGGTACGGCGATGCAGGATCAATAAAAGCGCCCAATAAAAATATAACTGGAGTTGCTGACTACATTTGCGCAAAAAATTTACTAATGGCTCACGCAAGAGCTTATCACATTTACGACGAGGAATTCAGATCATCTCAGGGTGGAGTAATTTTTATTGCTTTCGGCGCTGAATGGTATGAACCTTCCACCGAAGACGATGTCATTGCGGTTTACGAAACCAATCAATTTCAGGTAATAACTTCCACTCGTATACCTAAACTTATGATTTTATGTTTTGATTGAATCAATAAGCAAAACATAATTACTTATATTATTGATTGAATCTAATATCGATTTTTTTATTATGTTTGATTTTAGTGGGAACAATACACGCATCCAATTTATTCCGAAACCGGTGATTTTCCTCCTGCTATGAGGGAAAGAATAGCTGCAAAAAGTGCGGAACAGGGCTTCTTAAGGTCCAGATTGCCAGAGTTTACTCCTGAAGAACGAGACTACGTAAAGGGAAGCTCCGATATATTCGGTCTGAATCACTACACCACACAGTTAGTTTACAGAAACGAATCTGGGTTTGGTAATTATGCTTCTCCCTCATTTTTGGATGATATGGAAGTAATTACGTATCAAAAAAGCGAGTGGAAAATAGGAAAATCAGATTTTATTAAGGCAAGTTTATTAAAAACTACATTGACAAAGCATATTACTTAATTGAACGTGTGCGGTTAACATTTAGACGTTTGTTTTAGATGGTACCATGGGGCTTCTACAAGCTTTTGATGAAAATTAAAGAAGACTACAACAATCCTCCAGTTTACATAACTGAGAACGGTTTCGCTACGTATCCCGGTTTGACAGATGACGACCGAGTGACGTATTACAGAGGCTACCTCAACGCCATGCTTGATGCCATGGATGATGGGTCTGATGTGAGAGCATACACGGCATGGAGTCTTATGGATAACTTTGAGTGGGTGCGGGGATATACGTAAGTTCAGATAGATAGCTGTATCAAATTAAAGTCAATGTGGGTATAAGGAAAAGTATCATTAACATTTAAACCACATATGCCATCAAAATGAACTACTATGGGAGAAAACCTGACAGAAAAAAAAATCTGATATTCTATACGTTTGGGTCGAGTTAGCATTGCAGTTTAGTATGGTTTTTAACAGCTGACAATTTTTTGCGCCGACAGGATTGCTTCCATAGCAAAAGTTGTTCAGTTTGATAGGTAGAGTATGTGGTTTGAAGGTTAATGATACTTTTTCTAACACCCTGTGTTTAAGCTGTATAGATTCATAAACAACTACGAATACGTCATTATTTCACCCTAAAGCAGCATTTACATGTCATTCTAATTTATTAGGAATTCGAATTTAGCAGATAAACAATCCAGTTTGTCTTAGAGGCATACAAAACATGTTACCTACATTGTATTACAATAACATGGATAGATTGATAGAAAGTGATCTTTTAATTAGTCATTTTCTTCAAAACAATCCAAAACCTAAGTATAACAATTCTAAAACTACCTTCATCTAAAACATAAATATTGGGCAAAAACCAGATAGATTTTTAAAATTGATGCATGGTACAGTTTTTATTTAAATATAAAACAATATGTATATTTAAATAAACTGTAAGTACTGGTTAACATGTTTAATCCAATCTTTCTTTTGTTGTTTAATTTTAATTGCATCTGTTAATTATTAGTAGGTAAGTATCGAACGTTTTTTTGTTCCTAAAGTGAGCGGTTCGGCTTGTACGAAGTGGACTACGAGAGCCCGGAGCGCACGCGCACGCCGCGCAAGTCCGCCTTCGTGTACAAGGAGATCGTGCGCACGCGCGCCCTCGAATGCCACTACGAACCCGACACCACCACCATGATCATCGATGAAGGACACTAATTAATAATTAGCACTTTTTAAACATGAAACTATTAAAACTGAAAGCTACTTTTAAATACCGTTTTATTATTTAAATAACGATGGCCTTTATGACCACAAAGCAACCGCATGTTCAGATACCTATTCGTCTAATTATAAGATCTATTGAACTAATAGGTACTTATGTATTTTACATCATATGTAGATCTCGCCGGTAATTGATGGTGGGAGTGGCGGAGGACTCTCTTCATTCGAATCGTTGTCATTGAGATCAGTATTTATTAACGGAAATTAAAAATCATTTAATTGTAAATGGGACATCGTTAGTTTATGTGTGTAGGTACCCTACTATCATGTTTATAGTCCGTAAGTATCCATAAAATTAATAATAATAATAATAACACTCACAGGCACATACATTGTAATGATCCCAAGCAAGCACTATAGGCTGTTTATTATGGAAACCATACAACAACGGCACAAACATATAAACATACATGACGGAACCGGGATTCGAACCCAGGACCCTGGCTTGGCAGTCCGGCGTGGTAACCATTACACCAACCGGGTCGTCGGTCGTCGAATGTTTTTTTGGTACAATAAAAATTTTTGTTTTTGTTTATTATTATTATTGTATGTCTTTTCCTTATCTCGGGACATAAGTGTCCCGGACCTTTGGGAGGCGTGCGTGGGGCCGAAGCCAACACGTAGAGGCCCGTCAGACAATTTGATCTAAATGGTAATGTGACACCAACCGGCAACTATCCCAGTATGCACTATAGAAGTGCATCAAAAACAGCCCCCGGTCAGTGTAGGACTATTGTAAGGAGTGGAAAGAAACAAAATCTGGGCTATTGGGGTGGGGTGCTAATGGAACAGCTAACTAGGTTTTGAACGGGACTATGGCGCCTGCCTGACCAATGTATAAACACGGAAAAAATTGCAGACGGTGACTCGCCAACTCAAAATGAATGGGACCCCGAAAACGGCTGACTGAGCGGCTTAGAGTGGAGAGGTGCTTCTGGACTTTAAACGACCATCATTTCAGTCTCCAACGGCTAATCAGGTGCCCACTCGCCACTTACGCAACACATCCACTCTTCGAGCATATAGCTCTTGCGACTCCAACCTAAGGCCAGCCAATTAAGGCAAGCACAGAGGTGGGGGATCTGATCCTCTTGGGGTCCACTCTGACCGGCCAGTGAAGGCAAGTCGGAGACGAGGATCAGGGACTTCCCCCGGGAGCATTCGGGCCCGTGGTGTCACTGCCACTCACAAACAGCTCGCCACAAGCTGCCCTGCGGGTTATTATTATTATTATTATGTATATGTACCCATACCCATGTTTTTAAACGGGCATAGGCCCACCACACATTCCCACCGCTGTAACTCCTGTAAGCCAGGATCAACAGCGGCGACCATTCACAACACTGGACAATGAAGTCCAGCGAGCCCGGGGGATGACTCTAATCTGTCTTGGAACCCGCAATGAATTAATCAAAGAAGATAGGAGGAGTAGGAAAACGAAATATCCGACTTCCCTCCATTGCAAACGGGAGACAGCAATAAGAAGGAAAAAACATGGCTATTAGAGAGCCAATTCACGAGATCATTTATGGCAGTGTTGAAGACACGACCGCAAAAGCACCAAAAATACAAAAATAAAACAATAGGAACCTAACATTGTACTGAAACTATGACCTATTTTGCTTCCAGTAATAAGTATGGCAAAAACATCTGAACGCACGGAAGTTATCCCTAGTCGCAACAAGATCCATGTAGTAAGGGACACCAGAAAACGATTTTATTGAGTCAAGCATGGTCTGGCGCTCGGCGTACCAGAGCTCACACTCCCAAAGAATATGATGAGCGGTCTGTTCGAACTCGTTACTGTCAACAGAACATTCACATAAAGGTGACGCAACCAATTTAAAATAAAATAGCTTTCCCTTAAAGTTACCATGTCCAGTAAGAAATTGGGCTACGCAGTGATCTACCTCTAGCCACGCTTTGTCTAGACGATCGCGAACAGATGGAAAAAATTGGTATAGATGTCGACCCATACCCATGTTATCTATCATTTTTCGTTTTCTGCAAAATGTAGTAATAAAAGTTTTTGACAATTTCTGACATTTCTAGTACCTACTCTAACCTAAGTTAGCCTCATAGAGTTTTTTGATCCTTATAAGAAACAGGATCGATTAGCTTCAGAAAAAGTGTTGAGTAAATTGCAATTTTCTTGCTGAAAGTAAATTTTTTTAAATACCTGTGAAAAATTAAATTAAGACATTTATGTCTTAATTTAATTTAATTTATTTTTATTGGTTATCAAACAGCAAATTACTTAATTTCTAATACAACAACATTTAAATTTTACGGCGCCAATTACATGATAACCGTTACAAAACGTAAAAAATATGAAACTATGGAGAAATAAAAAGATAACTACTCATCAAAAAACGAACAAATTTTACTATGGGAACCGTAAAGCAACGCGCGACAGGAGCCGTGTTGCTTTGAGCAAAGAAATTACATGGAGCAAACCGATCGATCGGAGCCAAAAAAAATTTGCTTTTTTACAAACATTAAAAAAAACATAAATTCAGGTTACATTGAAATCAGTAACGACTACAATGCGAAATTCCTTTTTTTTCGGAAATGTACACTACATTTCCATACAAAATAATAACACAAAAAAGGTACCCTACGATTGAGTGGAGCATTGGAGGCTTGCGGTACCCCCTTCACGGTTAAGTGGTGGTTTAGACTCTAAACCACCACTAAAAATATTACTAGTGTGTTTTGTTACACGCTAGTATTTTACAATTTTCCCTCCACAAGTCCCATAATTAAACAAATAATTATGAAATCTGTACAGTACATAGTTTTCAGAGCCCGTATTTCTGCTAGCAAAATGGCCTCCTGGCTAATTTATAAATTACATTTATTACTTAAATGTGTGTTTATTACCCATGTTCGAGCGTCAGTGGCGTGTTGGAGAGAAGTATGGACACTGAATCATGAGGGTCCGGGTTCGAGTTCACACGTACGAAATACCATGTAGCAAATAGTTTTTCTAACTTATGTATACCGACTTCGAATGCTGAAGAAAAACATTGTAAGCAAAACCGCTTACGCTGAACAAGAAATTCTGATGCGTTTGTGAAGTCCGCATTTTACACATGTGATGGACTACGCTACGCCCATAGAATAGACCCTCCTTGAGGAAAGGCCTGTGCCCGGCAGTGATGATACCTATGTTCATGTACACAAAATGAATACAAAAATGAATAAACTGAACAAATTCAAATCAAGTTTTGGAGAAATACATGCAAAAACCTATGTAAGGTTTTTCTTAATTGGCGTCAGCTAATAAAGACAGTCATTTGTCATGCATTATAATCATAATATTCATATCTATAAGTAATCAATATCAATGGTAGACTAGAATGGTAAAAATAAAATCTAGCACCTAGGCACAGATACCTAGGCAACGAATAACCCACTTAGATAGTGTTCAAAAAGATGGCTAAATATTAATATTATTAAGAGTCCTATAAATATAAAGGTAGTTTGTTTAAAAGTTTTGGTACATTTGTTACACAGGGGAGTGCAGGAGAAGCGTCTAGTTAACATTGAGCTTGAAATAATAATAATAATTAGCCGAAGGGCAGCTTGTGGCGAGCTGTTAGTGAGTAGCGTCTCAGCGGACCTGAAATATCATAACGCCGGAGCCTGCTGACTGGTGCACTTAGCACCGGGAACTGGCGCCCGCGGGCTCACCTCTCTACAACCATGCCACTCACCAGACGTTGCCGCCTTGTCGCTCCCAGCGAGCGGCCGTTTTGGGGGGCCCATTAAATGACTTGGTGAGTCACCGTATCTGCCATTTTTAACAAACGAGACATTTTTTACGGCAGGCGTCCTGATTTTCTCCGCAATAACCCAGATTTCCCGGTCCACTCAGTTCAGCCCCATAACCCTAGTAATTTTCTGTCCTTTCTACAACAGTCTCTGCACCGAACATAGTATTGTCTTCTGGTGCATTTTCATATTGCATTCAGAGATAGGTAGACCACGATTGGCGTATCCCATCACATAAATATAAAAGTGTCTCAAAGGGGCGTCTACGTTTTGGACCTGTGTCTCCCGTAAAATACCTTTTGAGATACAATAACCTAATAATAAAAATAAAAAAATTATCGATTCAGTTTCCAGCGTCTGTTTACACTTTATGACTATTTGAATGAAATTGATCTAAAAGATAATCTTAGAGTATTCCAAGAAAACTATCAATTCTTGTTATGATTGAGGGATTGATTAGATAAATAAAACTCCGTATGGTGGGGTGAGCTAATATTTAAACGTGATAAAATAATGGGGCATTACCGTATTACATTGGTATCAAAATGTTTCGTCACTTACGAATATTGTAAGTTTTCGTATTTGTTCATTTTAGTTATTTAAACTCTTAATATTTCTAAATTTTAATGTAACTTAATTAATGCGATTTTATTTGCCAATAATATATTATAATAACTCAGAGTAGACTAATGAAAAACAATATTTTTCTAGCCTATTGATTTGTTGCCTCGCGTTATCCGAGTGCAAGACAGCGGGAAATCTAAGACATGATGTACGGAAATTCCCAGATGGATTCCTGTTTGGAACTGCAACAGCTTCATATCAGATTGAGGGCGCCTGGAACGAGGATGGTATGTATGATCGATACATTTTTAAATTATCGCATCCCACCCATCTTTTGGCATGACTAATAATTATAAAATACTGCCATGTTTTTATATAAAAGAAGTCTCCATGTTTGTCAAAAAACATAGGTATCCACCTTTTTGCTACGGTTAGCAAATTAAATAGTTTGAGGCGAAACTAGAAACTGCTTTACTAATCGGGTGAGTACATGTCAGTATTCTAATATAGAAGCGTTTATTTTACGTCTGTTAAAGTCTACAACAGAGTTCCTGACCGTTTTAACACGTTCCGGGACAGTGACCGCCTATAGCCGTGATAACAATAAAAGTTCTATTGTGTCTCGTTCACTGTCCCGGAACGTGTTAAGGACCTCGATTGTCTAAAATTCAAGAAAGCTATCAACAACTGGTTCCATTCGAAACTCTACTACGGTGTTCAAGAGTTTTTGGATAAAATGTAATTTAAGCTTTAAAACTTACATTGAATTTGGATCATATTTTATGTAATATCTAATTGATAAGATTTGATTGTCTGGACATTCTATAATTTCTTTATTTTTAATAATTTTCTACCTCGACATTCACTAATTTTATATTTTCATTTGGCATTCTGTTGTTAAATTTTTAGGGTTCCGAAGTCAACAAGAAACCCTTATAGTTTCGCCATGTCCGTCCGTCCATCCGTCTGTCTGTCCACGTCTTAGCTCAGAAACGTTTAGTACTAGAAAGCTGTAATTTGGCATGGATATACACATTAATCACGCCAAAAAAGTGGTAAGATCAAATCTTGACAAATATTTTACCTCCCCTACACTCGAAATGGGAATGGAATTTTTTTTCTCGTCCATGGTGTGGGGTATCGTTAAATAGACCGTTTAAAAATATTGTAGGTTTGGGAAAACTATTTTTCGATTTATGAATCCGTTAGTGAAATATTAAACTTTAAAGTGAACATTTTTGTTAGAGTTAAGTGTCCCCCCCCCCCCCCGCTGCCAGCTAAACGATTGTTTCTGGATATGTGAAAAAATTCATGGCAGTAGTATAAATAACGAAATTAAAAGGAAAACTATCACCGTTAAGTAAGCTTTACAAGTTTACGAGTAATAGTCGATCAACTTATAAAATGTACTTTTTAGACTTTATTAGCCGTTAAACCGTAGCTTAGTATAAAACAAAAAGCCTCCTTCTAAGTCCCCAACTACGGAACCCTACCCTGCGCGTGGTCCGACACGCACTTGGCCAGTTATTATTGTAATTAATGTGGACGTAAATAAAATTAACGAAATTTTATTTCGTAATTTAAAATCTACTTAAATAAGAATTATTATTGTACACCTAAACTGGGAAGCTATGAAGATACAATGTAAAATTAAGATATTCTACAAATCTGTAGTTATGCAATAAAATTGTTCTTTGACTTTGACTTCAAAACATTCATAATAAACACTTTACATTATTTTATAGGAAAAGGCGAAAACATTTGGGATCATTTGACTCACTCAGATCCTTGCCCCATCAAGGATTGTTCTAACGCAGATATTACTGCCGACTCCTACCATCAGTACAAGAGAGACGTGGAGATGTTGAGAGAGTTGGGAGTCGACTTCTATAGGTTTTCGATGTCATGGACCCGCCTGTTACCAACTAGTTTCCCGGATAAAATTAATGAAGCGGGAGTAGAGTACTATAATAACTTGATTAATGAAATGTTGAAGTACAACATAGAGCCCTACGTCACGCTATATCACTGGGACTTGCCTCAGAAGCTGCAGGAGATGGGCGGCTGGACCAACCCCTACATAGTAGACTGGTATGCTGACTATGCACGCACTGTTTTTGAATTATTCGGTGACAGAGTAAAAAATTGGATCACAATGAATGAACCTCACATTATTTGTTATTACGGGTATGGTGAGTTCTATATGGCACCCAGGTTGAATATCAAAGGACGGGCTGAATACATGTGTGCAAAGAATTTACTCTTAGCACACGCTAAGGCGTACCATATTTATAACGAGGAATTCAAACCAAGTCAAGGCGGAATCATTGGCATTACATTGGACGCTGAGAATTATGAACCAGCCACTGAAAATGATATTGATGCCGCAACAACTCATCACCAATTTACAGTAAGTTTACATTATAATCATTCTTCGCATACATAGAACTACCTATAAGCAAACTATTAAATAATCTGTGTTATAAAGTATCTAATTACAAAATGCAATAGGTGAGTAAATATTTTTCTTTGGGTAATATTATTAGTATTATTTCGTTCTTCTTCGTTCCCCTTTATTACCTTATAGAATAGGTAAATATAATAAAGAAGTATACGAAGGAACATAATTGAAATGAAAATTATCAAATTAGAGAACAAAATTTAAACGTATTGTGTAAAAAAAGGGATTCCCCTTCGTAAATTATTCAATCTCAAAATAATTTATGAAATATATGTACTATATAATAATATAACTTATACAGTAATACATAGTCTATTTAATTAAATAATTCATACTGTACATTAAACTATACCTACTTGTTATACACTAAGTCTTAATTAACCAGTAGTTTCCGATTAAGAATGGTCCTTCCAATACGCAATTGAGTTTGACTTGTCCAAAAACTCCCAAGTGTAAGTGTTTCGTGATTTTCGAAGAGGAATTAAAATTCTTCCTAATGATAATGACAGATTTGTACACAATCTAGACGATAAAAAGATAGAGTTCTGTGTCTATTTTTATAGGGGTACTCTTTCTGTTATAGTGGCAACTATATGCGCATCCTATTTTCTCCGAGACCGGTGATTTCCCTCCAGCAGTGAAGGAGAGGGTAGCAGCAAAGAGTGAAGCTCAAGGGTTCCTGCGATCCAGATTACCTGAATTCACCCCTGAAGAAGTAGCCTATGTAAGAGGAAGTTCTGACTTCTTCGGTATAAACCATTACTCGACCCACCTTGTATACAGAAACGAGTCTGTAATGGGATATCATGACTCTCCTTCATTTAACGATGACATGGAAGTGTTGTCCTATCAGCATCAAGAATGGAAGATCGGCGAGTCTGATATCGTCAAGGTAGGAGACAGCATTTAAAACTTGATAGCTAGTTACAGTATACAAAAAATTTAAACTTACTTCAAAACTAAAAAGTACAAAATAATAATTACAACTGGTGTCTGATACATAACGTCTTATTTGCAGTCGCTTCTTCTTCTTTTCGTATCAATGGTTCTGCAGTGATGTTTTTATATTTTAGTAGCCAGGTGTTCGACAAGCCTGACAGTGTAAGGAGTAGCTGTATTTAAATCCTCTCTCGTGCAGGTGTTCGGGTACAGCGGACATTCCAGCAGATGACCCATAGACTGGATAGGTTCGCCGCAATCACACTGTGTCAGACCAGGATCCCTATAACCCCAGTTACACAGATTTAGTCTGCAACGGCCGACCTAAGTGCCAAGCCGATTTAAGGATTTCCACACTTGCCATTACAGATTGTGTCCGGGCGGTAGTTGTTCCTTTGGAGAAATGAACTCAGCTGGTGGAGGTACCCTTTCTTTCCACAGAGTGCATCTGTCGGAGTCTGTTATCTTGGAGTCGCTATCAAGCCGGCACGACTTGCGATTGGGATTAGGCTCGTAGTAGTTTTTGGGCTTGGCTTATCACGGACTTCAATAATGTTCTTATAGACGCGAATGTAAAAGACATCATTTATAAAATTATATTGTACTTTGTAGTTAGGTGGAGTCTTGTAATTGCAACTATCTGGTAATTGCAACTATGGAGCAATTGCACTTATATAATGAAGATTCAGTTCTTCTCTCAATAGACTTATGTCTAGTCATCTAGAAGGCAGGTGTTGGTATAAAGAGAAGGACTGAATTGTGATTCTTATAAGTGCAACTGCTCCATAGTTGCAATTACTGGATAGTTGCAATTACAAGACTCCACTTAGATTTAAATTTTAGTTTTTTTATGTTTCACTATAATATCAGTGTTTAAATAGAACGACGTGTTTTATTAGTTCGACTCAGATATCAGTTATAATTGATTGATAGGTACATCGATAGGAAGAAATGCTTCAATCGCCAATGATTTTCTCATTTGCTGTCAATGTGTATGATTTAGTAGGTAAGGTACTATCATGTAGCTACAAAAACAAACAAATAAATGTTTTGTTTGTTAGTATGTTTACCTCCCCTTTTTTGAAGTCGTTAAAATTTTATATTGTTTTCTCCATAATTTTAATATTTCGCACCAACAGTTTGTACCATGGGGTTTCAAAAATTTGCTTACAAAAATCAGAAATGAGTATAACAACCCAACTATTTACATAACTGAGAATGGTTTGGCGAGTCATGGTGGTTTGAACGATGAAGACCGAGTTACATACTTCAGAAGCTACCTTGAAGCTATGCTGGATGCCATGGATGAGGGATCTGACATCAGGATTTACTCAGCATGGAGCATTATGGATAACTTCGAGTGGTTGCTGGGATACGAGTAAGTGAAATAAATTTTAAATAAAAATAACCGTTAATAGGTACTATTAACGGTTATTTTTATTTATATAAAATTACAATTAAAGCACATACTTCTGTATTACAATTAAAGAAGTCTGTGAAATAAAGTAACATAAAACTAAACTAGCAGATGTGGGTTGTGGGTCCTTGTGGGAATGCTGGGAGTGAGAATGCTGGCCGCATTTCCTCGTTGAATGGCTTGGCTATGCTGATCCGTTTAGCGAGGAAAGTCAGTGCCAGTCTATCAGGCGCTTTGATGGTCTTTAAAAAGCTCCTGCGCATTAGGTTCTCACAGGCCGAGAGTTCCGACACCAAAACCCACAAAATGGTATTGGGTGCCGATATCCCGCCGATGTACCAGTTGGCTTTTCGTTATTCGGCCGCTTCCGCCGCCCTTCGACTCGTATGCCCTGTAAGTGAGACAGGGACAGTATGTCCACGCAGGTAGCGACCCACACTAGCGCCCGACCCATCTTCCAGGAGACGAGAGACATCCCGTCTGGTCTCTTGCCATCTTCCGTATGATGTCATTTGGCTCTAGAATGGCAGATACGTTGACGGAGGCAAGAGACCTACGTATGATGTCGTTAATCCTATTAACCCTACTTAAATGGGGAGTGTAAACGGGGAGCGCGTAATTTCTCTATGGTGCAAACTTAGGTAAATACTTTATGGGGTGGTCCAGACCATCAAACAACCAGCTGACCTGCGACCAACTTTCAAATCGTGAAAAAAGAATCAGCTTTTTCATACATTTTGATCCAGTAATCTATGGAACAGCAGATTTTTTTTTCGAGACTTCGATGTTGACTCCAAAGTGAAAATGTTTTGTCTTCAAAACGACCCCGACTCAACTTGTAGGTATAGGCTGATGAATCTGACGATGATGATAAATAATAAAATGAAAGTTGAAGTGAAAGAATAAAGTGTGAAATTCCAGTTTTACAAAAATAGTGTGGAAGAATAATGTTGTAATGTTGATCACAGTGAGCGGTACGGCCTGTACGAAGTAGACTACGAGAGCCCAGAGCGCACGCGCACGCCGCGCAAGTCCGCCTTCGTGTACAAGGAGATCGTGCGCACGCGCGCCCTCGACTTCCACTACGAACCCGACACTACCACAATGAACATCGATGTAGGACACTAATAAAATTGACGGTTTATTAATTTGCTTTTGCCTAAATATTTATTGATGCTCATATAATAATTGAATGAATTTTAATTCTTTCGAATGTTTGTCTATTTAATTTCTATGTTGTAAATGTTTGTAATTTATTCCTACATATAGTATAGGATAGATAGATAGTAGATAATAATAAATAAATAAATAAAAAAGAAAAAGATAAAGAAAGAGAAAGATAAAGATAGTATAGATAACATTAGAATGATAATTACCTATACCACGACTTCCTCAGCATTGAACCGATCGATCTTAAAGCGCCACGTTAGGCATCTAAGGTACGCGTAGATACCGTCAGATCTATTCCTATCCCAGGACAAAAAGTATTGTAGTTTTAATGTTGAAGTATAGCGAGCATATACAGCAATAACCCAGAATTCCCGGCCCACCAAGTTCACCCCCATAACCCGAGTAGTTTTATTTTGTCCTTCCTACAATAGCCTCTGCACCGGACGTGGTATATCTTTTGGTGCATTCGCATAATGCATTCAGAGATAGACCACGGTTGGTGCATCCCATCGCATTTAGATAAAGTTTCTCAAAAGGGCCTCTACGTTTTGGACCTGTGTTTCCAACTTCCCACGCAAGCCTTCCAAACAGGGGCCGAAAATTTTCAGTAACCTTTATTTTAATGTTACCTTTATCCAAGTAACAACCGATTTTAATACCGGTAACCTAAATATGACCTTCAAGAGAAAGCGAGTGAGCGCGGGTAAGGGTCAGTATAGACGGAGCGACAAAAAGCGCGCGTGGTTTTTAATAACACTGAAAAATGAACTTTAATTTCTACTAATCAAAAGTACAAAATGGATTGAACAACGTCGTTGTTGTAGCGGGTGACGCAAATTTTGGAGCACTCGACGAGCGGCGCGCGCTCTATTTTCAGTGTTGTTACAGCATTGGACAGGTCGAGATAAAAAAGAAGATAATTATTTACATTTTATTGAACCCAAAAGCATAGAATGGTTTAAGTTTATGTTCACGTTTGAGTTTAAGTTTGTTATTTTAATTGATTTAATTTGTATTTAGTAACGACTAACGAGGTACTTACTTAAAAATTGAATAATTACAATATTTGTGAAGAATCAATTTTTTTTTAAATATATCTCTGTGTACACGGACCGTTAGCAGAATTATATTTAGGTTACCTCTAAAAATACCTGTAAAAAAAAAGAAGAAGTTATAATACGGTCATGAGCACAGGTCATGAGTTTATGTATGTATTGATATGATAAAATAATAAAACTGACAGCTCTCTGAGATAAACAATACTCGTTGGGGCTAGATCTGTCTTGATATATTTTTAGTGTTCCGTAGTCAACAAGGAATCCCTATAGTTTCGCCAAGTCCGTCTGTCCGCGGCTTAGCTCTGAGACGTTTAGTACTAGAGCTGTCATTTGGAATGGGCTTACATATTTATCTCGCCGACAAAGTGGTAAAATAAAATCTTGAAAAGTAATTTATTTAGGGAACCAGGAGTTTGAATCTCATACGTTGAATTCAGCAGTTAAATTGTATGGAGATACGCATCTTTCTACTGCTGATTTGACTTTAAAAATTGCACTCCTGGAGTATGATTTTTGAATGTCAAATCAGCAGTAGAAAGATGCATATCTCCATGGTAATATGGACATTTTCAACTGCTGAGTTCAATAAATTAGTTTCACACTCCTGCCCTAAACGCGAAGTAGGAATGCATTTTTTTTTCTCGTATACCCCATGGCGTGGGGTATCGTTGGATAAATGGTTTAAAAATATGATGGGTGTGGGAAAACCATTTTTAAATTTTGGGAACTGTTAGCGAAATATTAAGCTTTAAAGTGAACATTTTTGTTAGAGTCAAGTGTCCTCCCCCCCCCCCCCCCCCCTTCCCCCTGCCAGCTAAACCGTTGTTTCTGGATATGTGAAAAAATTCATGGCTCACCGCTAAATAGGCTTTACACGTTTTTACCTTCAGATATTTAGTACCTCACTGTTATCCGAGAAAAAGAATAAGAACAGTAGTCCAGTCATCCTGGTCGGTCAGGTTGTCTAGACCATTTCGTTTGACCTAGTTCTAGTCTCCCTACTTTTTTATTTTTCCATGATGATTTAGTACCTAATTTGTACAGGTTTAATCTTTTTTCCAAAATCATTAGAAGCAGGGACCGAAACCGGTATCGATAATACAAGTACTTTTTGGTTACAACCTTTAATATTACACGCATTATTACAAGCATTTTTAGAGGTAACCTTTATATCATTCTACTAACGATCCGCGTATAGATATATTAAAATAAAAAATTGTTTCTTTATAAATATAGTAAGTATTCAATTTTTAAGTACGATCCTCGTTAGTCGTTACTAAATACAAATTAAATCAATTATAATAACAAATTTAAACTCAAACTCGTGAACATAAACTTAAACCATTCTATGCTTTTGGGTTCAATAAAATGTAAATAATCATCTCCTTTATAATCTCGACCTATCCAATACTGTAGCAACACTGAAAATAGGGCGCGCGTCTCTCGTCGGGTGCTCCAAAATTTGCGTAACCCGCTACAACAACGACGTTGTTCAATCAATTCTGTAAAATAAAACTTTTTTCTGCAAATTAAAGTTCATTATTGAGTGTTATTAAAAACCACGCGCGCTTTTTGCCGCTCCGTCTATACTGACCCTTACCCGCAATCACTCGCATTCGCTTGAAGATCATATTTAGGTTACCGGTATAAAAATCGGTTGTTACCTGGATAAAGGTAACATTTAAATAAAGGTTACCGAAAATTTTCGGTCCCTGATTAGAAGCACCAAAAACTTAGTATTGTTTGAAGTTAAATATCTCTCATGACCTTGATTTTCAGATGCAACTTTCTTTTGGGACTTCTAAGGAATCTGGAAATTTTTTTTGTGCCTGTACCAATTAGGTACTAAATCATCATGTTAAAATAAAAAAGGCAGGAGGACTACAACTAGGTAAAAAAATGATCCAGACAACCTGATCGTCAGGATGACTGGACCACTGTTTTTCCATTTTTCTCCGTTTGTAGCGAGGTACTAAATATTTGATGATAAGTATCAAATAGTACTAAATAGGTACTGAATCGTGCATAGCTTAAAACTCGAATCACCGGCGGAGTACAACTATTGTTGATCAACCTAGCGTTAACGTAAAATAATGTTACGTTACTATGGAATATCGTGAGTTGTTTTCAATTTATAATTTGATGAGTATTATCATAATTTAGAACTAGATAGGTACCTAATAGATCGCCAAACGTTCTGAAGATTCGATATCTGGAAAATAAAAACAAACAATTATTTTTTTAGTATTTTGATTTCATAGATAACGTTATCGGAATGCAAGTCGTCGGGCCTCTATAAACACGATGTAAGGGAATTCCCTGATGGGTTTTTATTTAGAACCGCAACCGCTTCATATCAGATTGAAGGCGCTTGGAACGAAGATGGTATGAAAAAATCGTTGGTCTTCTAGTTCTAGGTGTACTTTACTGTTATATTGTATAGTGATTATTTAAATAATGGCGACGTGCTCGCCATCCCCACTGTCAAACTGGATCAAAGAGCATCAATGGACAGAACATGCTAGTAAAATTCAGTAAGGTACCTAATTATGAATACTCGTATGATATTTCAAACACTTTAAATATCTCTGATTACCGCCTCGAGGAATATATAAGATCTAACAAAATTAGCTGAAACTGTTTTAAGGGGATGATCAGACCATCAAACGGAACAACTTTCGCTATGGGTTCAATATCGAAATAGCGAAAAAAAATCTGCTGTCAAATAAAAAACTGCAAACATAACTCGACTCAAAATAATGTGTGGGACAGCAGATTTTTTATCGCTATTTCGATATTGGTCCCTAATAGAAAGTTGTTCAGTTTGATGGTCTGATCATCAACTTAAAAAAGTTTCTGCTAGTTTTGATAATTATTTCAAGCATAAGCATAAGCATATGCTCAAGACTATACCCGAGGGGGTAGTCAGAGATATTCTGAAACCTCAGAACATCCACGTTCCATTAGTACCGAAATTCTGTCCAGTGTGACGGGGAGTGAGCCCGTCGCCAATTATTTAAAAAAAATGACGATATTTTTGTAATGGATTTATCTGCAATTTAAAAACTTTCTTGAAAATCTGAAAACATTTGGGATCATTTGACTCACACAGATCCTTGCTCCATCAAGGATTGTTCTAACGAAGATATCGCTGACGACTCCTACCATCAGTACAAGAGAGACGTGGAGATGTTGAGAGAGTTGGGAGTCGACTTCTATAGGTTCTTGCTGTCATGGACACGCTTGTTATAGTTTCCCGGATTAAATTAATGAAGCGGGAGTAGAGTACTATAATAACTTGACCCTATGTCACGCTATATCACTGGGACTTGCCTCAGAAGCTGCAGGAGATGGGCGGCTGGACCAACCCCTACAGTGTAGACTGGTATGCTGACTATGCAAGCACTGTTTTTTAACTATTCGGTGACAGAGTAAACCTCAACGCAATGCTTGATGCCATGGACGACGGGTCTGATGTGAGAGCATACACGGCATGGAGTCTTATGGATAACTTTGAGTGAATGTGGGGGTATACGTAAGTTCAGATAGATAGCTGTATCAAATTAAAGTATATATTTATATAGATTCATAAACCGTTACGAGTACGTCATAAGTTCATTCTAAAGCAGCATTTACATAGAATTAGGCTCTAAATTAGCAGATCAAGTTCAACAATCCAGAAACGAGTTACCTGCATTGATTACCGTGGGGGCCGATTGGGTGTAGTTGCACCCCCTGATTTGGAAGAAAATAAGAATAAGGGAAATAACAACCGAATAGCTCAGTCATTATTATTATTATTTTGAAATCTCGAGCTCATTTCGCTCGCTCTTTCTTTTTAGTAGAGTATTATTACTGATTCGTAGATCAGATTATAATGCAAGATCTTTATTCAATCATTTTCTTATTACAAAAAATTTAATTAAAATGCAATAACTATAAAACATCTTAAACTACCTCAATCTATTGTTAGTGTTTTAGTTGCCAACCAAAACATCAATAATAGATTTTATTATTTTTTATGTCCTATGCGAAGTACAGATGTACGCAGGAGGTTAAACTTAACTATAGCGCAAACACGTCGTCCAGCTCACCAGGTAGATTTTAAAATTGGTGCATTTGTTAATTAATAAAGTCTTTAGGTAAAGAGTTAGAATGTTATTAATGTTATTATTTATAAAACAAAAAACGTTTTTATTATGTAAAATAACGGTAAGAACCGGTTAACATGTTTAATTTTAGTGCATCGGTTCAATTATTAGTATCTAACGTTATTTATCTATACTATTATAAAACTGTAACAGGAAGTTTGTCTGTACATTGAAAATATTAACAAAAAAAAAGTTACGATATGGTTTTTAGGTGTCCCTGATTCCATTTCACCAATTTTTGGATTTTTTGTCTGTCTGTTTGTATGTGTGTTTGTTTGTTTGTTTTAACGAGTATCACGCAAAAACTATTGAACCGATTTTGATGAAACTTTTTTTGTTTGATAGCTTATGATCTGACTTAAAATCTGGTATATAATTTATGCGGACGAAGTCGCGGGTTAACGCTCGTTGTTTCTAAAGTGAGTGATTCGACCTGTACGACGTGGACTACGAGAGCCTGGAGCGCACGCGCACGCCGCGCAATTCCGCATGCGTGTACAAGGAGATCGTGCGCACGCGCGCCCTCCACTTCCACTGCGAACCCGACACCACCACCATGATCATCGATGAAGGACACTAATTAATAAAATTAACACTTTTTAAACATCAAACTATTAAAACTAAAAGCTACTTTTAAATACCGTTTTATTATTTAAATAACGATGGCCTTTATGACCACAAAGCAACCGCATGTTCAGGTACCTATTAGTCTAATTAAAGGATCTATTGAATTAGGAACAAGAGGTATATCAACATGATGTGCAGAGCTGGCGGGAGTGGCGGCGAGGGCCCTTTTCATTCGAATCGTTGTCATTGAGATTAGTATTAAATAATTCTTTTATTTATATTTTATTTATTTTAGTTTACCAACAGTTACATTATAAGGGCCATGACGGATTTAGGCGCACATCATATTCGATTTAGAATTGATAAAATATTCATTCTTATTTTCTAGCACTATTCATTAAACACTAGAAGTTAGTAATTGTTTTACAGAATTATAAAATACTGTAACGACTATCTGGGAACACGGCAGTGCAAGACAAGCCAAAAAAGAGGCGCACTAACGTACCTTTTCTCAAAGAAATTCGTCGAATTTTTTAACGCTCATAACTTCGGTCTGGATAGTACCTGTGGGCTCAAATTTTCAGGACAGCATGCAGTCGTCACTCGAATAAAACGTACTTAATTTTATATTTATAGCCCTAGCTACTTTTGATTTCATTAATACGCAAACTACGTGGATTTCGTCACTCACTCAGTCCCTATGGTACTACAACAAAATGTCAATTTCAACCTCCGATCCTCAAATACTGATGCTGCAGGGATACTGCCTACCTAAACAGTGAGATTTGAGAATCTGCTGATCTACCTTGTAAATCAAGCTACTCGTTTGAGCTCCACATAAACATTTATAGGTGATTTGACGTAAACGTAACAAACCTCAGCGTAACGAATAAGTAAAGACGCATTCACAAGGTACGCAAGGTCGCTACCGGGTGGAGTAAAAAACGCCATCACTATGTCACTTACTCAATCACGCACTGTTGATTATCAAAACCTAAAAGGCATGTAGACTGGGATTAGCGTCAAACTGAATAGAAAATCTGAAAATTGGTCATTTCCCCCCTCCAACCCTTTGAAGTGGGGGGAGGGATGCAAATATGTATAGGTAAAAAGGTTCCAGAACCCACCGTACCATTTTACTTAACATATTCTCATGTAACTCTGCGTATGTATTCAATCTCTAATGTGAACATGACCTTTATGTTAACATAGACGTAACATTTTGTACGCGTTCGTAACAAACATTATCGTAGCGCTAATTTACTGGAGCGTAACGATACAATTATTTTGAGACACAGCCACCTACGGATTGAATAATTCTTTGAATAAATAAATAGACTAAGAATAAATGATTGAACAATTTAATATTTAAGGTATCAAACATATTACCTTCTTCTATTTCATTAACCCAACGAATCCCTACACCTAATCACGATATTCATATCACAATGACATTCATTTTAGGTAGGTATAGCATACGAAAAATATATTCTAAAATGGGACTGTCGCACCTATAGTTATACAATAAATGCTTTTGACTTTGACTTTGTTATCTAAATATGTTTACTTTGGCGCCTGCCATGCTTTCAATCACATTGATACTGAAAGTACTGTCAGGGAGCACTAGAGATTGAGATATAGGTATGATTAAAATTCAGTATAAATAGAGATAAAATCAAAATAAACAAAATGTTACTAAATATAGGTTTAAAGTAAGTAAATAACAATTCTTTAAACATTGTCTATTTATTTTTATTATTAAACGATTTTATTTAGCTTCAAACCGGTCTAACTATCTATCTAACTAACTAACAATGGATTTTAGTACTCATCAAACAACGAACAAATTTTACTATGGGAGCCTTAAAGCAACGCGCGACAGAAGCTGTGTTGCTTTGAGCAAAGAAATTACATGGAGCAAACAAAAATTAGCTTTTTTACTAACATAAAAAAAAACATAAATTCAGGTTACATTGAAATCAGCAACGACTACAATGCGACATTCGTTTTTTTCTGATATCTACACTACATTTCCATACAAAACAATACAAAAAAGGTACCCTACGATTGAGTGGAGCATTGCAGGCTCACGGTACCCCCTTTACGGTTAAGAGGTGGTTTAGACTAAGGCTGCCAGAATTATTAGAGAGCCAATCGGGACATTTAGAATAGAAATAGGGTAAGAAACTACATATACCAGTGGCGTAGCTTGGGTTTCTGTCGCCTGGCACCTGCCCCCTTTTCTCTTTATGGAGAATACCTACATAAAAAATTACGGAGCGAGTGCAGCGAGCTCGAAATTTTTTAACAAAACTACTTAGATAGTGGTCAGAAAAATTGAAACTTAGAGCGAGCGAAGCCAGCTCATCTTTTCCCCTCTTTAGGAATTGGTTATAACTCTATCAGTACAAAACAATTGCACCTAAGTAAAAGCGATGGAGTGAGCGAAGCGAGCTCGAAATTTTAACACCACATCATAGCTGTGGTTAGAACTCTTTAGGAGTGCAGTAAATAAAACAGCGATTTTTGAGCGTGCGAAACGAGCTCGACTTTTCTTCGCCCTACGAAGTGGTAAAACATAGAGCTCCATCTAAACTATTATAAAACTGTATCAGAAAGTTTGTCTGTACATTGAAGATATTAACAAAAAAAAGTTACGATATGGTTTTTAGGTGTCTGTCTGTTTGTTTGTTTGTGTGTTTGTTTGGGTGTTTATTTGTGTGTTTGTTTGTTTGAACGAGCATCACGCAAAAACTACTGAACCGATTTTGATGAAACTTTTTTTGTTTGATAGCTTATGATCTGACTTAAAATCTGGTATATAATTTGTGCGGATAAAGTCGCGGGTTAACGCTCGTTAAAATATATTTTTGTCGCCCATTAGTAAAGTGCCGCATGAAAAATCAACAATATCGGTGACTCCTCTCTTCTTCACCGCCACTTTTCTTTGCCTATTGATGTTTTTCTAAAGTTCTGGCCGGGACAAATGACTTGCTGATAGGGACACGGGGACATAATGCTTCAAACCGGGACATGGACTTTGTACCAGGACGTATGGCAGCCCTAGTTTAGACTCTAAACCACCACCTAAATTATTACTAGTGTGTTTTATTACACACTTGTATTTTACAATTTTCCCTCCACAAGTCCCATACTTAAACAAATAATTATGAAATCTGTACAGTACATAGTTTTCTGAGCCCGTATTTCTACTAGCAAAATGGCCTCCTGGCTAATTTATAAATTACATTTATTACTTAAATGTGTGTTTATTACCCATGTTCGAGCGTCGGTGGAGTGTTGGAGAGAAGTATGGAAACTGAATCATGAGGGTCCAGGTTCGAATTCACACGTACGAAATACCATGTAGCAAATAGTTTTTCTAACTTATGTATACCGACTTCGAATGCTGAAGAAAAACATTGTAAGCAAAACCGCTTACGCTGAACAAGAAATTCTGATGCGTTTGTGAAGTCCGCATTTTACACACGTGATGGACTACGCTACGCCCATAGAATAGACCCTCCTTGAGGAAAGGCCTGTGCCCGGCAGTGATGATACCTATGTTCATGTACACAAAATGAATACAAAAATGAATAAACTGAACAAATTCAAATCAAGTTTTGGAGAAATACATGCAAAAACCTATGTAAGGTTTTTCTTAATTGGCGTCAGCTAATAAAGACAGTCATTTGTCATGCATTATAATCATAATATTCATATCTATAAGTAATCAATATCAATGGTAGACTAGAATGGTAAAAATAAAATCTAGCACCTAGGCACAGATACCTAGGCAACGAATAACCCACTTAAATAGTGTTAAAAAAGATGGCTAAATATTAATATTATTAAGAGTCCTATAAATATAAAGGTAGTTTGTTGAAAAGTTTTGGTACATTTGTTACACAGGGGAGTGCAGGAGAAGCGTCTAGTTAACATTGAGCTTGAAATAATAATAATAATTAGCCGAAGGGCAGCTTGTGGCGAGCTGTTAGTTAGTAGCGTCACCACGGACCTGATTCTCCAGAAGGTCCGATTTGATTTGGCCCTCACTTTCTGTAGCCAGGAGAGGAGTTGCAAAAGCGGAACCAATGCTCCAGGTTTGGAAGTGTAAAATATTATAACGCCGGGGACCTGCTGACTGGTGCACTTAGCACCGAGAACTGGCACCCGCGGGCTCACCTCTCTACAACCATGCCACTCACCAGACGTTGCCGCCTGGTCGCTCCTAGCGTGCGGCCGTTTCGGGGGGCCCATTAAATGATTTGGTGTCTTGGTGAGTCACCGTATCTGCCATTTTTGACAAACAAGACATTTTTTACGGCAGTCGTCCTGATTCTCTCCGCAATAACCCAGATTTCCCGGTCCACCCAGTTCACCCCCATAACCTAGTAATTTTCTATCCTTTCTATAATAGTCTCTGCACCGAATATAGTATTGTCTTCTGGTACATTTTCATATTGCATTCAGAGATAGGTAGACCACGGTTGGTGTATCCCATCACATAAATATAAAAGTATCTCAACGGCGTCTACGTTTTGGACCTGTGTCTCCACGCAAGCCTTCCAAAGGTCCCGGTCCATGAAATACCTTCTGAGATACAATAACCTAATAATAATAAGAAGAAAATAAAAAAATCATCGATTCAGATTCCTGCGTCTGTTTACACTTTATGGCTATTTGAATGAAATTGATCTTAAAGATAATCTTAGAGCCCTCAAGAAAACTATCCATTTAATCCCGTTATGATTGACGGACGGATTGATTCGATAAATAAAACTCCGTGTGGGGTGAGCTACTATTTAAACGTGATAAAATACTGGGGCATTACCGTATTACATTGGTATCAAAATGTTTCGTCACTTACGAATATTGTAAGTTTTCGTATTTGTTCATTTTAGTTATTTAAACTCTAAATATTTCTAAATTTTAGTGTAACTAAATTAATGTGATTTTATTTGCCAATAATATATTATATTAACTCAGAGTAGACTAACGAAAAACAATATTTTTCTAGCCTATTGATTTGTTGCCTCGCGTTATCCGAGTGCAAGACAGCGGGAAATCTAAAACATGATGTACGGAAATTCCCAGATGGATTCCTGTTTGGAACTGCAACAGCTTCATATCAGATTGAGGGCGCCTGGAACGAGGATGGTATGTATGATCGATACATTTTTAAATTATCGCATCCCACCCATCTTTTAGCATGAGTAATAATTATAAAATACTGCCTACCATGTCTTTATATAAAAGAAGTCACCATGTTTGTCAAAAAACATAGGTATCCACCTTTTGGCTACGGAAGCAAATTCAATAGTTTGAGGCGAAACAAGAAACTGCTTTACTCAGCGGGTGGGTACACGTCAGTATTCTAATAAATAAGTGTTTATTTTATTTCTGTTAAAGTCTACAACAGAGTTCCTGATCGTTTTAAAGACCTCGATTGTCTAAAATTCAAGAAAACTATCAACAACTGTTTTCGAAACTCTACTACAGTGTTCCATAATTTTCCAGCGACATTCCATAATTTTTAATTTTTAATAATTTTCTACCATAACTTTCACTAATTTTATATTTTTATTTGGCATTCTATTGTTCAATTTTTAGGGTTCCGAAGTCAACAAGGAACCCTTATAGTTTCGCCATGTCCGTCCGTCTGTCCGTCCGTCCCTCTGTCCGCGGCTTAGCTCAGAGACGTTTAGTACTAGAAAGCTGTATTTTCGCAGGATATACACTATAATCACGCCTAAAAATGGTAAAATCAAATCTTGAAAAATAAAACACGCGAAATGGGAGTGGAATTTTTTTCTCGTCTACCCCATGATGTGGGGTATCGTTGAATAGGTCGTTTAAAAATAATTGTCGATTTAGGGATCCCCTTAGCTTTAAAGTGAACATTTTTGTTGGAGTCAAGTGTCGTCGTCGTCGTCGTCGTCGTCGTCCCCACACACCTAAACTTGTAAAATTAAGATATTCTATAAACCTGTAGTTATGCAATAAAATTGATCTTTGACTTTGACTTCAAAACATTCATAATAAACACTTTACATTATTTAATAGGAAAAGCCGAAAACATTTGGGATCATTTGACTCACACAGATCCTTGCTCCATCAAGGATTGTTCTAACGGAGATATCGCTGACGACTCCTACCATCAGTACAAGAGAGACGTGGAGATGATGAGAGAGTTGGGAGTTGACTTCTATAGGTTCTCGATGTCATGGAGCCGCCTGTTACCAACTAGTTTCCCGGATAAAATTAATGAAGCGGGAGTAGAGTACTATAATAACTTGATTAATGAAATGTTGAAGTACAACATCGAGCCCTACGTCACGCTATATCACTGGGACTTGCCTCAGAAGCTGCAGGAGATGGGCGGCTGGACCAACCCCTACATAGTAGACTGGTATGCTGACTATGCACGCACTGTTTTTGAACTATTCGGTGACAGAGTAAAAAATTGGATCACAATTAATGAGCCTCACATTATTTGTTATTACGGGTATGGTGATTTCAATATGGCACCCAGGTTGAATATCAAAGGACGGGCTGAATACATGTGTGCAAAGAATTTACTCTTAGCACACGCTAAGGCGTACCATATTTATAACGAGGAATTCAAACCAAGTCAAGGCGGAATCATTGGCATTACATTGGACGCTCAGAATTATGAACCAGCCACTGAAAATGATATTGATGCCGCAACAACTTATCACCAATTTACAGTAAGTTTACATCAAATCGTTCTTCGCATACATATACCATCTACCTTTAAGCAAACTATTAAATAATCTGTGCTATAAGTATCTAATTACAAAATGCAATAGGTGAGTAAATATTTTTCTTTGGGTGCATTACCGCGTAATTATTATTTCGTTCTTCTTCGTTCCCTTTTATTACCTCATAGAATAGGTAAACATAATAAAGAAGTATTAGGTACGAAGGTACAAATTTTTTTTTTGTGTTGTGTCTGCTCCGTGGCAATCTGTATTCTGTATTCTGTGATTTCTTGCTTGACTGTCTTTACGTTAAGATCAAGATACATTTATTGACATAAATATACACAATAATCACGCCGAAAAAGTGGTATAATCAAATCTTGAAAAATATTTTTTTAGGGTACCTCCCCTACACGCGAAATGGGAATGGAATCAATGGATCAAGATACATATATGTGGGATACATATATTTATTGCTTATGCATTGTGGGATGTTAAACATACTAGACATTATGAAGTCATAATGTCTATTAGAGAACAAAATTTAAACGTATTGTGTAAAAAAAGGGATTCCCCTTTGTAAATTATTCAAACTCAAAATAATTGATTAAATAGGTAGGACTTAGACAATATAACTTATGCAGTAATACGTAGTCTATTTAATTAAATAATTCATACTATACAGTAAACGTCCGTGTGGTGTCGGCTAAGAATAGCACCATCCCATTTCCTCCCGTGGGTGTCGTAAAAGGGGACTAAGGGATCTACCGGAAGATGGGCAGCAGCATCCTGAGTACACACATTCAATCCAACTGCGATCGCCAACCCGCCTGCCAAGCGTGGCGATTATGGCAAATCCCCCCATTTTGGGGGAGGCTTCTGTCCAGCAGTGGACGTTTAATGGCTTATATGATGGTGATGATGATACAGTAAACTATACCTACTTTTCATACCGATGTCTTAATTAACCTGTAATTTCCGATTAAGAATGGTCCTACCATGTCCTTTGGCTTGTCCAAAAACTCTCAAGTGTAAGTGTTTCGTGGTTTTCGAAGAGGAACTAAAATTCTTCCTAATGGTAATGACTAATGACCGATTTTGTACACAATGTATAATAATTATCTAGACGATAAAAAATAGAGTTCTGTGTGAAGACCAGTGTCTAGTTTTATAGGGGTACTCTTTCTGTTTTAGTGGCAACTATATGCGCATCCTATTTTCTCCGAGACCGGTGACTTCCCTCCAGCAGTGAAGGAGAGAGTAGCAGCAAAGAGTGAAGCTCAAGGGTTCCTGCGATCCAGATTACCTGAATTCACCCCTGAAGAAGTAGCCTACGTAAGAGGAACGTCAGACTTCTTCGGTCTGAACCATTACTCGACCAGCCTTGTATACAGAAACGAGTCTGTAATGGGGTATCATGACTCTCCTTCATTTTTCGATGACATGGAAGTGTTGTCCTATCAGGATCAAGAATGGAAGATCGGCGAGTCTGATTTTACCAAGGTAGGAGACAGCATTTAAAACTTTATAGCTATGTTATAAAAAATATAACAAAAATATAAAACCTACTTCACAACTAAAAAGTACAAAATAATAAATACAACTGATGTCTGATACATGACATCTTATTTGGGGTCGCTATCAAGCTGGTACGACTTGTGATTGGGATTAGGCTCGTAAGGTGGAGTCTTGTAATTGCAACTATGGAGCAATTGCACTTATAAGAATCACAATTCATTCCTTCTCTTTATACCAACACCTGCCTTCTAGATGACTAGACATAAGTCTATTGAGAGAAGAACTGAATCGTGATTCTTATAAGTGCAATTGCTCCATAGTTGCAATTACAAGACTCCACCTTAGTAGTTTTTGGGCTTGGCTTGTCACGGACTTCAATAATGTTCTAATAGATGCAAATGTAAAAGACATCATTTTTATAATATTATACTTTGTAGTTGGTAGATTTAAATTTTAGTTTTTTTATGTTTCACTATATTATCAGTGTTTAAATAGAACGACGTGTTTTATTAGTTCGACTCAGATATCAGTTATAATTGATTGATTGATTGAAAGGTACATCGATACAAAGAAATGCTTCCGCCAATGATTTGCTCACTTTTTGCTGTCAATGTGTATGAGTTAGTAGGTAAGGTTCGTGTTGCTCGAAAAACAAACAAATAAATGTTTTGTTTGTTTGTATGTTTACCTCCCCTTTTTTGAAGTCATTAAAAATTTTATATTGTTTTCACCATAGTTTTTATATTTCGCACCAACAGTTTGTACCATGGGGTTTCAAAAATTTGCTTACGAAAATCAGAAATGAGTATAACAACCCAACTATTTACATAACTGAGAATGGTTTTGCGACTCGTGGTGGTTTGAACGATGAAGACCGAGTTATATACTACAGAAGTTACCTTGACGCTATGCTGGATGCCATGGATGAGGGATCTGACATCAGGATTTACACTGCATGGAGCATTATGGACAACTTCGAGTGGATGCAGGGATACGTGTAAGTGAAATACATTTTAAATAGGTACTATTTGTAACTAATATAATTAACGGTTATTTATATTTATTCGATAGATACATAAAATAGTGAAATTAAATAAAATTACAAATAACAGATGTGGGTTCGATCCTTGTTCTCAGACCAAGGACCCAGAATAGGGTACCGAGAATGCTGGCCGCATTTCCTCGTTGAATAGCTATGCTGATCCGTTGAGCGTGGAAAGTGCCAGTCTATCAGGCGCTTTGATAGGTCTTTAAAAAGCGCCTGCGCATTAGGTCCTCACATGCCGAGAGTTTCGACACCAAAACCCATAAAATGATATTGGGTTCCGATATCCCTGTACCAGTTGGCCTTTCGTTTTTCGGCCGCCAACCAAACAACCAGCCAACCTGCGACCAACTTTGAAATCGTGAAAAAAAGAATAATTTTTTTCATACATTTTGATTCAGTAATCTATGGAACAGCAGATGTTTTTTCGAGATTTCGATGTTGCTCCAAAGTGAAAATTGTTCAGTTTGATGGTCTAAAGCACCCTGTTTTGTCTTCAAAACGACCCCGATTTCAACTTGTAGGTATAGGCTGATGAATCTGACGATGATGATAAATAATGAAAGTTGAGGAGAAAGGATAAAGTTCCACAGTTTTACAAAAATTGTGTGGAAGAATAATGATGTAATGTTGATCACAGTGAGCGGTTCGGCCTGTACGAAGTGGACTACGAGAGCCCGGAGCGCACGCGCACCCCGCGCAAGTCCGCCTTCGTGTACAAGGAGATCGTGCGCACGCGCGCTCTCGACTTCCACTACAAACCCGACACCACCACCATGACTATCGATAAAGGACACTAATACGATTGACGGTTTATGAATTTGCTTTTGCCTAAATATTTATTGTATAATAAATGAATCCAAATAATTTTTGTATATTTTAATTCTTTCGAATATTTGTCTATTCAATTTGTATGTTGTGTATGTTTTAAGATAGTTATTACTATCTTATCTTACCTTATGACTAACTTTTGCCCACGGTCATAAGAATAATAATTATACCACAGCCTATACCATGACTTCCTTAGCATAGAACCGATCGATGTTGTAGCACAGATTAGTTATAAGTTACGACGTGTTGTAGCGCCACCAGGCATCTACTGCCTCCGTGGTGTAATGGTTAAGAGCATTGGCTCTCGACACGGAGATCGTGGGTTCGATTCCCACGAGGGACACCTAGTGAAATGTCACTTTGTACGTTTTTCCTCAGTTGGTTAAGACATTGCAGGCTGAATCACATGATTGTCTGAAAAGAAAAATGATTCCGTGCTTCGGATGGCACGTTAAGCCTTTGGTCCCGGCTACTATCTCTGGTGGTAGTAGTCGTTACATAAAAACCACGTCAGAGGCCGTAAGGCGGTCTGAAAAAACTCTGACACCAGGGCTTGCCCTCACGATAATAAAGAAGACCAGGCATCTAAGATATGCGTAGATAACGTCGTATCTTGTCCTATCCCAGGACAAAAAAGTATTGTATAGTTTTTATTTTGAAGCCATAGCCTTTCGAACAGTGAAAACCGTATCCAAATCGATAAAATTATTAGGTGATTAATTAAATAAATATATAACTATGCAACAACTAGTGCAACAACTTCTTATGGTCATGATGGGCAAAAGTTATTTCTATTTGTCACTTTTTTTTTATCTTGAGGAATAAATTAAGTTTTTCACCCTTCCGGGTGGAAAGCGTGAACTTTCGTCACGCTGCGCTAATGAAGTTGAACAATTACATGAGATCTGAGACCTTTCTTACTTACCTGCCCTCGGTGTGTAATCTATTATTGTATGTATACAGGGTAAATAACAAAACCCCCCCTAGTAATATATAAAGGGGTGGTTTAGACCATCAAAAAACTAAACTACTTTCTTTAATTAAATAAAAATCTGTTTCATACAAACCTGCATTTCCAACATGGGACAGCTGACACATAATTTTTTTCGACTTTATGTCCGTAGTGAAAGTTGTTCTGTTCAGTTTGATGGTCCAAACTAAACCACCCCTTTAAACGTGACTTATTTAACAGTTATAGCTGATGTGAAATAGCTCAGGCAAGTAGGTCCTGCCTTTCTTGGCATCAGTTGTATCTACCAATTCATCTAGCCTATCCTAGTATCCTAGCCATCCTGTATAGAGCCTTTCTTAATACACTGACACTTTTTTAAGGGGATAATCAAACCAGTTTTATCCACCCCTTAAAAAGAAGGACCCTGTATAAATATTAAATAACCCAGATTTCTTGGCCCACCAAGTTCACCCCCATTTATTTATGCGTATGGCGAATTTTGTTTTTAGGCATAAGTTATAAGTCCACATCCACCGTCTGAAGCCACCGATGGGCCTCAGGTGTCAGGTGTGTCAAGTACACTACATACCCCCATAACCCGAGTAGTTTTATTTTATCCTTCCTACAATAGTCTCTGCACCAAACGTGGTATGTCTCCATCCCATCGCATTTAGATAAAAGTGCCTCAAAGGGACCTCTACGTGTTGGACCTGTGCTCCCACGCAAGCATTCCAAAGGTCCGGGCTACGGATTATATGGACAGAAATACCATTATAATTTTTTTTTTATTATATTTATAACGTAGCTACCCACGAAAAACATTATCTAGATAAATATCCCTTGATATGATACGGTCATGAGCTTTTGTATGTATTGATATGATAAAATAATAAAACTGACAGCTCTCTGAGATAATCAATACTCGTGGGGGATAAATCTGTCATGATATATAATAAAACATTCTTCTTCAAAAGACCGCATTCTAGCTATTGTCACGGAATATAATTATAAGAGTACAACTATTGTTGATCAACCTAGCGTTAACGTAAAATAATGTTACGTTACTATGGAATATCGTGAGTTGTTTTCAATTTATGATTTGATTAGTATTATCATTATTTGGAACTAGATAGGTACCGAATAGATCGCCAAATGTTCTGAAGATTCGATATCTGGAAATTTAAACAAAAACAAACAATTATTTTTTTCAGTATTTTGATTTCATGGATAGCGTTATCGGAATGCAAGTCGTCGGGCCTCTATAAACACGATGTAAGGGAATTCCCTGATGGGTTTTTATTTGGAACCGCAACCGCTTCATATCAGATTGAAGGCGCTTGGAACGAAGATGGTATGAAAAAATCGTTGATCTTCTAGTTCTAGGTGTACTTTACTGTTATATTGTATAGTGATTATTAAAAAAATGGCGACGTGCTCGCCATCCCCACTGTCAAACTGGATCAAAGAGCATCAATGGACAGAACATGCTAGTGAAATTCAGTAAGGTACTTAATTATGAATACTCGTATGATATTTCAAACACTTTAAATATCTCTGTGATTACCGCCTCGAGGAATATATAAGATCTAACAAAATTAGCTGAAACTGTTTTAAGGGGATGATCAGACCATCAAACGGAACAACTTTCGCTATGGGTTCAATATCGAAATAGGGAAAAAAAATCTGCTGTTAAATAAAAAACTGCAAACATAACTCGACTCAAAATAATGTGTGGTACAGCAGATTTTTTATCGCGATTTCGATATCGGTCCCTAATAGAAAGTTGTTCAGTTTGATGGTCTGATCATCAACTTAAAATAAAATAGTTTAAGCTAAATTTGTTAGACCTACATATGCAAGTAATTATTTCAAAAAATGACGATATATTTATTGTGAATTTATCTGCAATTTAAAAACTTTCTTTTCTGTCCAGGAAAATCTGAAAACATTTGGGATCATTTGACTCACACAAATCCTTGCTCCATCAAGGATTGTTCTAACGGAGATATCGCTGACGACTCCTACCATCAGTACAAAAGAGACGTGGAGATGTTGAGAGAGTTGGGAGTCGACTTCTATAGGTTCTCGATGTCATGGACACGCTTGTTACCAACTAGTTTCCCGGATAAAATTAATGAAGCGGGAGTAGAGTACTATAATAACTTGATTAATGAAATGCTGAAGTACAACATCGAGCCCTACGTCACGCTATATCACTGGGACTTGCCTCAGAAGCTGCAGGAGATGGGCGGCTGGACCAACCCCTACATAGTAGACTGGTATGCTGACTATGCACGCACTGTTTTTGAACTGTTCGGTGACAGAGTAAAAAATTGGATCACAATTAATGAACCTCACATTATTTGTTACTACGGGTATGGTGACATCAATATGGCACCCAGGTTGAATATCAAAGGACGGGCTGAATACATGTGTGCAAAGAATTTACTCTTAGCACACGCTAAGGCGTACCATATTTATAACGAAGAATTCAAACCAAGTCAAGGCGGAATCATTGGCATAACATTGGACTCTAGGAATTATGAACCAGCCACTGAAAATGATATTGATGCCGCAACAACCCATCACCAATTTACAGTAAGTTTACAGATAATCGTTCTTCGCATACATACCACCAAGAACCACCTATAAGCACAGAGTAGGTACTATAATTAGTACCCTCTATACTTATAGATACCTACTTATCTAATTACAAAATGCAATAGGTAAGTATAAATATTTAACTTTATATGGTATCATTTTTTCTTTCACTTTTATATTTAAATTTAAACGAGTTTTTGCTCTGTGCCGCGGGCTTCGGAATAGGGGAGCGTGGGATATAGTTTCCAGTACCTACTTATCAAAATGTTTTATGCTTGTTCTTTATGTGTATGTGCACAAATAATTTTGTTCACTTACCTAATGATAATGACAGATTTGTACAGTACGACCAGGAAAATAATTCCGCTCGTCAACCTTCGTTTGCGCAGAGCAGTGCAAAATCGGGTATTCTCTATCTCGCTCCAACTCGAATAGCAGACTATGGATGCTTCGGCAGCGAAAAGTGCGCGAAAGCAATAAGCCAATAGCTGCAAGGTGTCACATCCTTATTGGTCAATATAATTTCGCGCGCTATTAAAATTTGTCAACTGCGCAGGTACATCGGTGAAACTTAAAAACCTGGTACTACTGTACACACTGTATTAATTATCTAGTTCTAGACGATAAAAAGATAGAGTTCTGTGTGAAGACCTGTGTCTATTTTTATTATGTTAGGTAGGTACAGGATTACTCTTTCTGTTTTAGTGGCAACTATATGCGCATCCTATTTTCTCTGAGACCGGTGACTTCCCTCCAGCAGTCAAGGAGAGAGTAGCAGCAAAGAGTAAAGCTCAAGGGTTCTTGCGATCTAGATTACCTGAATTCACCCCTGAAGAAATAGCCTATGTAAGAGGAAGTTCAGACTTCTTCGGTCTGAACCATTACACGACCTACCTTGTATACAGAAACGAGACTGTAATGGGATATCATGACTCTCCTTCATTTTTCGATGACATGGAGGTGTTGTCCTATCAGGATCAAGAATGGAAGATCGGCGAGTCTGAGTTCACTATGGTAGGAGACAGCATTTAAAACTTTATAGCTATGTTATAAAAAATATTACAAAAATATAAAACCTACTTTTAAACTAAAAAGTGCAAAATAATATTACAACCGATGTCAATGTCTGATACATATTTTGTTTTATTGGAATTGCTATCAAGCCGGTACGACTCGCGATTGGGCTTGGAGTAGTTTTTGGACTTGGGTTGACTCCAATAATGTTCATATTCATGACGTTCATGCGAATATAAAAGACATCAGTAATATTATTTTGTACTTTTTAGGGTCCCGTAGTCAACTAGTTTCGCCATGTCCGTCCGTCTGTTGTTGTTATTTGGCATATTGATCTCGCCGGCAAAGTGGTAGAATAGAATCTTAAAAGCATTTTTTTGGGTAAAATTTCCCTAAACGTAAAGTGGGGATGATTTTTTTCTTGTCTGTCCCATGGTCTACCCCACTTAAAAAAAATCGCGTAATTTCGCGCAAAATTTATTTTTTGGAAACTATTCATTTTGGTCTATTCATCAATAGGGCGGGGCTAGACAGCGCTTTTATAGCGTTTTTTTTAGTATGCAAGCAAAAATGAGCCTAGTGGTGGTCAGGCGGAAAAGTCCGCGATAGTACATCGATACGAAACAAATGATTCTATGACCGATGATTTGCTGTTTACTTTTTTTATTGAGTTTGTTTGTTTGTATATTTAACTACCTTTTTGGAAGTCGTTAAAAATTTTGCGCTGTTTTCACCGTTTTTTTTAAATTTAATTTTTATATTTCGTGCCAACAGTTTGCACCATGGGGTTTCAAAAAATTGCTTTCAATAATTAGAAATGAGTATAATAATCCAACTATTTACATAACTGAGAATGGTTTTGCGACTCGTGGTGGTTTGAACGATGAAGACCGAGTTACATACTACAGAAGTTACCTTGACGCTATGCTGGACGCCATGGATGAGGGATCTGACATCAGGATTTACACTGCATGGAGCATTATGGATAACTTCGAGTGGATGCAAGGATACATGTAAGATAAATTGACAGATTTAAAGTAGAACTTAAGTGTTCCAAAAATTTTATTTTTGTATAGTACTTTATGTACGTCAATTCTACAGAGTGTAAACTTAAAGTCATTACATGCTTTATGGGATGGTTCAGATTAGACCATCAAACTGAACTATTCATACATTTTGGTCCCAGTAACTACCTAGGTATTGACTTTACTATGGAACATCAGTCTTTTTTTCCATTGTTCGATATTGGCTCCATAGTGAATATTGCCCAATTTGATGGTCTGAAGCACTCTGTTTCGGCTTCAAAACGACCTCGATTCCAACGAGTCTAAGGCAGATGATGATGATAATAATAGATAAAAGTTGAGGAGAGTGGATAAACTGTGACTTCCACAGTTTTACAAAATAGTGAGGAAAAATAATGTTGTAATGTTGATCACAGTGAGCGGTTCGGTCTCTACCAAGTGGACTACGAGAGCCCGGAGCGTACGCGCACGCCGCGCAAGTCCGCCTTCGTGTACAAGGAGATCGTGCGCACGCGCGCCCTCGACTTCCACTACGAGCCCGACACCACCACCATGACCATCGATGAAGGACACTAATAAAATTGACGGTTTATTAATTTGCTTTTGCCTAAATATTTATTGATGCTCATAATAATAAATGAATCCAAACAATTTTAATGTTTTAATTATTTTGAATGAATGTTTGTCTATTTAATTTGTATGTTGTGAATGTTTGTAATTTATTCCTAAATAGTATACTTAAGATAGTAATAGTTATGACCAACTTTTGTCCAGGGTCACAAGAATAATAATTACCTATACCATGACTTCCTCAGAGCATTGAATTGATCGATGTTGTAGCACATATTAATAATAAGTTACTACGTGTTGTAGCGCCACGTTAGGCATCTAACATAAGCGTAGATACCGTCAGACCTTGTCCTATCCCAGGGCAAAAAATGTATTGTAGTTTTTATGTTGTAGCATAGCCTTTCGAACAGTGAAAACCGCACATAATCTATTAAATATTTAGGTGATCAATTAATTAAATTTTTAATTATGGATTAACTAGTGAACCGATTTCTTATGGTCACGGGCAAAAGTTATTTGTCTTTCTTAATACGCCGACGGTTTTTAAGGGGACGAGCAGACCAGTTTCATGAACCCCTTAAAAAGCTCTCCGCATATTAAGAGGCTATGTGAAAAAAATAGGATTCTTCAAAGAGTCATATATCATGAATTACTAATGGTAGGAGTATGATTAACGGATATGTGTAAATTGAACATATAATTGAAGTTTTGATTGGAGCCGAAACACGATTAAGACACATTTTCAATTAAATAAAGTTTGTTTTACGCTTGCGTCGTTTCAGGCGCGCGTGCCGCCCCATCTCTTTCTCTCCCATCAGGCAGTAATATAAGCTATCACACGCCCATTCTGCTTCAATTATTTTTCGACATAGGCCCTTAAGAAGGGCCCTGTATAAATATTTTTTGTTGTTGTATCTACCATACTGTTCATCATAGAGGACAGCATAACTCGTGTCTAGCCGTCCTCTATGCTGTCCATAATAAATGACGACATACTCATTATGCTCGGCGCTCCTATAGTCACACTGGACAGAGCTTCGGTATAAGTCACGGCACGAATCTCTAGCGCCGACCTTGAATGCGCTGACCGTATATACAAGGCGCTATGCACTATTTTCGTCTAAATTCACTCATTCGAGCGCTAGAGTTTCGTGCCGCGAGGTATACTATTATAGTGAAAGTTGGATGTTCTGAGTTTTTAAAATATCTCTGACTTCTCCCTCGAGGTATATAGTCGTGAGCATATGCTATGTTAATTTTAATGAGAAAGTGTTAATTACTTACTTGTCATCTCTATAATATGACGCAACTCTATTAAATTCCCTGTTTGAGGAATTATTGGAATTGAAAGAAGATTAATAAATACCTGACTTTATTTTATTTATTTTACTAGTTACCTATTCTTTTATTTATCTAATAATATTATATAATGTACCTAAACACAACAACATTATTTTGATAAATATCTCTTGATATGATACGGTCGCGGTTGTGAGTTTATGTATCTATGTATTGATATGATAAAAAAAACACAACTGACAGCTCGATGAGATAAATAATACTCATGGGCTGTATCTAAGCTCATGGGGGATAGATCTATCTTGATAAAATATTTAAATAAAACATTCGCCTTCAAAAGACCGCATTCTAGCTACGCTGTCGATCAACCTAGCGTTATCGTAACATAATGTTACGTTACTTTGGAATATCGTGAGTTATTTTTTATTTTTTATTTGATTAATAATTTATACATATAATAATATATAAAGATATAATATTTTTCAGCGTTTTGATTTCATGGATAGCGTTATCCGAATGCAAGTCATCGGGCGTCTATAAACACGATGTAAGGGAATTCCCTGATGGGTTCTTGTTTGGAACTGCAACTGCATCATACCAGATTGAAGGCGCTTGGAACGAAGATGGTATGAAAAAATCATTGATCTGCTAATTACTTTACTGTTATATTCTAATTGTTTGAATGCACGGAGATGTTTTTTGTCATGGATTTATCTGCAATTTAAAAACCTTCTTGTTTGTCCAGGGAAATCTGAAAACATTTGGGATCATTTGACTCAAACAGATCCTTGCTCCATCAAGGATTGTTCTAACGGAGATATCGCTGACGACTCCTACCATCAGTACAAGAGAGACGTGGAGATGTTGAGAGAGTTGGGAGTCGACTTCTATAGGTTTTCGCTGTCATGGACACGCTTGTTACCAACTAGTTTCCCGGATAAAATTAATGAAGCGGGAGTAGAGTACTATAATAACTTGATTAATGAAATGCTGAAGTACAACATCGAGCCCTACGTCACGCTATATCACTGGGACTTGCCTCAGAAGCTGCAGGAGATGGGCGGCTGGACCAACCCCTACATAGTAGACTGGTATGCTGACTATGCACGCACTGTTTTTGAACTGTTCGGTGACAGAGTAAAAAATTGGATCACAATGAATGAACCTTATGCCGTTTGCTACTTAGGGTATGGTGACGTCAGTATGGCACCCAGGTTAAACATTAAAGGGCAGGCTGAATACATGTGTGCAAAGAATTTACTCTTAGCACACGCTAAGGCGTACCATATTTATAACGAAGAATTCAAACCAACTCAAGGTGGAATAATTGGTATCACACTTGATGCTCAGAACTATGAGCCTGCGACTGAAAACGACATTGACGCCGCTAATACGTATCACCAATTCAGAGTAAGCTCTTTTATTTAATCTAACCAGATTTGTCTCAAAATGTCACAATGTTGATGAAAAATCTTTATGATTTTACAGTTTCTAGAACAATTATAGCATTCAATTACTATTCGTAACATAAATATACGGTCTTCCAAGATAAAAAGATAGAGTTATGTGTGAAGACCTGTGTCTATTTTTATTATTTCATAGGATTATTCTTTCTGTTTTAGTGGCAACTATATGCGCATCCTATTTTCTCCGAGACCGGTGACTTCCCTCCAGCAGTCAAGGAGAGGGTTGCAGCAAAGAGTAAAGCTCAAGGTTTCTTGCGATCCAGATTACCTGAATTCACACCTGAAGAAGTAGCCTTCGTAAGAGGAACTTCAGACTTCTTTGGTGTAAACCATTACTCGACCTTCTATGTATACAGGAACGAGTCGGTTGTTGGATATCATGACTCTCCTTCGTTTCTTGATGACATGGAGGTATTGACCTATCAGAACCCTGAATGGAAGATCGGCGAATCGGACTTTACCAAGGTTATTAACATTTTTTTGCTTCTCCTAGTAAAAATCTGTAAAATTAAATAGTTTAACAGTTTCTTAAGTTACCGCGTATTTTGCAATATTCGTTCCCGATATGGTATGCAGTGTGACAAACGCCGGATGTCGCATGAACTGCGGGTAGTAGCCACATTTTTACTTAAATTTTTTTTTATTTCCAAAACCATGGCAAAAACACATTATTAAAATGTTTCATTATAGTTTCTGCGTAACTCAACTCTTTAAAGAAGTAAATACTAATCTGGCATCTTATTTTATTTTCACCTCATAACTTATCTTTAGGAATTGACTTACACCTTAACGGTTACCAAGTCTTTTTCCACAGAATGTACCTTGGGGCTTCTACAATGTGTTGACGAAAATCAGGAACGAATACAACAACCCTCCAGTTTACATAACAGAGAACGGTTTTGCGACACACGGCGGTTTGACCGACGACGACCGAGTGACATACTACAGAGACTATCTTAACGCTGTGCTGGACGTCATGCAGGAGGGATCTGATATCAGAGGATATACTGCATGGAGCCTTATGGACAATTACGAGTGGATGCAGGGATATACGTAAGTTAACCTTGGAGTGAAATACTAACTTTTAGGATAAGTCAATCACGGAATCAGTGTTTACTTTAAATAAGTCATTTTATATTTACGCAGTGAAAGATTCGGCCTGTACGAAGTGGACTACGCGAGCCCGGAGCGCACGCGCACGCCGCGCAGGTCCGCCTTCGTGTACAAGGAGATCGTGCGCACGCGCGCCCTGGACTTCCACTACGAACCCGACACCACTACCATGACCATAGATTAAGTATTAGTATGAAATAAAAGGTTTTATACTCAAGTACTTTACGTTACCTAAGTATTTTATAAATCGAATCAACAACAATAAATTACGATCGTTATTTTAATTATCGTTATACAAGAGTTATTGAAATTATTATGTACCTAAAATTATATTGTCAATTAAATAAATAAAGCAAATAGTTATTTTACTAGCGTGCGCAAAGTGAAGATTCGAAAACGACCCAATTGGGACTTCTTTCACTAGTCCGCTTCAAGCAATTCTATGAGTGAGACGGCTGTGGCGTAGCACAATTTTATGCACCATTTTCTATAAAGGTAACATAATTATGTTGTGTAAAATATCATTGGGTACCTTACATTGTAACGATCCTGCATGTAAGCTACTGGACTTTTTATTGTGGAAACCATAAAAAAACGGCAAAAACATGTAATATCCATGACCGCCAAACCAGGGTCCTGGGTTCGAATCCGGGATTCGAACCCAGGACCCTGGTTCGGCGTCGTGGTAACCGTTACATGAACCGGGTCGTCTTATAGGTATTAATGACATACATACTTAATTATTTGGGTGCGATGCGAAAAATCGAATGTGGCCGATTACCATTTGTTATAGAAATTATGTGTTTTTGGTTACTATTGCGATCCTTCACACCTTCACATAAGTATGGAGGCGAGCAATCAATTGTTGTCTTTGGGTATGGCATCGGAAAACTCATTAGCCATTGTACGGCTTGTAAGGTAGTAATTATAGTACTCTGTGGCCATGTGGCCATTGATATTAATCTTCCTTAGTGCAACTTGTGTATGCGTGTTCCTCTGTGGTATTAAATACTGTGGAATATAATTAATGTTAATACAGAAACCAAATTCTTTCGATATCAGGTAGAGAACAATGATCATTAGTCTAAGGTCATGTTAAACCTATATACCAATTATAATAATAAAACATGAGACTTCATAAAGTTCGGCGAAACTTTCGAGAAAATCTGAACAATCTAAACTATTATAAAACTGTAACAGGAAGTTTCAAATAAAATAATAACACGAATAATAAAAACCTAGTTCAAATCTTTCTCAAGCATCCATAAAGGCCGCTGCGACAGCCTTGATCCTACTATTGCTTTGGTAACGAAAATTACCACATAGAAAAACCCGACTGTTCAGGTTTGAGTGATAAATGAATACAGCTTCGTCAAAAAAGAAATGAATTTTTATTACTGAAAATCATTAAAATTCCCTGGAATTTAGTCAAATCGTTTCCGGGTAAAGTAAAGCCTGTATTCTCGGGAATTCCCGGTCCCAGGAGCCCGGGACCCCTAATCATGAACTACATCCACTGACCTTTATAGTTCCACTACAAACCTGCTCAACGGAACTAATGGAACTGACTGCATCCACTCATAGCAACTGAAGCATGTAGGTTTCCTCACAATTATGTTTTTCTTCACCGAAAATACCGAAAAGCGAGTAGTGTTGCAAATCGTATGTACACAAGTTCCTAAAAGACCATACATATACGTAGGAACAACACATTGTTGTTAAAAATATAAGGCAAGTATAGGAAAAACCCCGCTTTAGGAGTCCGTAATATTACCGGATGGCGATACAATCTCAACAATTTTGCTGATCTAAAGTTTTTTAGGTTTTTTAGGATTACGTAGCCAAAGGGTGAAAACGGGACCCAATTATTAAGCCTACGTTGTCCGTCCATCCTTCTCTCCTACCTATTTAGGGCTGTAACTTTTGAACCCTAAGAGCTAGATAGTTGAAATTTGTACAGAATGTGAGTTATTACGGCGAATTTGCTAACAACTAATAAAAATGTCAAAAAGTTAAAAATCAAGGGGGGTCCACATACAAGGAACTAGTTTTTATCATCGTTTTTTCTTCTCGCACTATGGTAAAAACGGTAATGTATGTACTATTATTGCGTCAAACTTTATGCGATTGTAGAGCAAACTCTAATCATAAAGAAGACCTGCACCGAAAAAACTTATTCCAAAATCGAACTGGCTACCACGAGTAAAACACAAAATTTAACAAAAGGCGCGGATACGTTTCTTTTTATTGTCTCGCAGAAAGTGTAAAAAGTAGAGTCAGGTAGAGTATGCAGAGTGTGCTCCTCGGGGATAAACGTGTTTACGGCTTGAGCTAACTTAAAACCCTCGCTTCACTCAGGATTCCCTTCGCTCGGTAGTTAAAATCCTTCGTTGCGCTCGGGATTTAATGTGCCCGTGACGAAAGACACTGCTTTATCCCCTTAGTGCATAACTTAGTAGGCGATTAATAGCTATAGCCTTTCGCCCACAATCGTTATGCCTTTGGTCGAGATTCAGAGATGTTTTTGAAGTCTTAGTTCGAACTCCCGTATGTCAAAATCCATACATTTTTGACACTACTTAGTTTGAACTATGACTTAAAAAAATCGTGTCTGAATCTCAGCCTCAGTCACGAAAGAAATGGGGTGTCTTTTTAAATTTACACAAAATACTATTTTTTTTTCGGTCTGTTAATTTCGCAAGTTCCGCCGATATACTTACGAAAAGCCGATTTTTACAATTCTTTAGTTAAGTCATCATCATTCGTTCATTAAGATGAAGTAGGTATAGTTAGAATTGAATTTCAAAATAGCAAGATACTAATATACCTACCTAAGTATACCTCGCGGCACGAAAATCTAGCGCTCGAATTAGTGAATTTAGACGAAAATAGTGCATAGTGCCTTGTATATACGGTCAGCGCATTCAAGGTCAGCGCTAGAGATTCGTGCCGCGTCTTATACTTGTATAACTTCTTGAAGGGATGACCTGATTTTGCGGAGGATTGAAGAAGAGACAGAGCGGCCTAAATATCATCATTGTCTTGCCCATTTCCCATTATTTGGGCCTAAATATAAAATATTATATAAGGTCTAACAAAATTAGGTAAAACTATTTTAAGGGGATGATCAGACCATCAAACTGAACAACTTTCTCTATGGGACCAATATTAAAATCGAGAAAAAAAATGCTGCTGTCCTATACATATAGGTCGAGTATGTTTGTATGGAACAGCTGTTTTTTTTCGTGATTTCGATATTGGTCCCATAGAGAAAGTTGTTCAGTTTGATGGTCTGATCACCGCCTTAAAATAGTTTCACCTAATTTTGTTAGACCTTATATACGGAATCATACTTTTTATGAGTCTAACTCGCGCTCGGCCGTTTTAATATTGAAATTTTAATTAATGTTTGAACAACGTGAGTAATAAAACTCAGGCCCAACTTCGCTGTCATACATTCGGCGAGCAAAACCATGGACGCCGGTTGCTTAAAGCTAATCCTGTAAGTATTTACACCGGGCAAAGCTTTATATTTTGTAAAACTTCATTAAATTGTGGTATCCATAACATACAATAATTTTTGCAATTATCGAGAAATTTTTATTCTTTAAATACGACTCAATTTTTTGTCATTTACTAAAGATCCTGATAATTTTACTTTATAGCGTACTGACTATTTGGATCGCAGTATCTGACTGCAAGACAACACCTAACCGTAGACATGGTGTAAGATACTTCCCAGATGAGTTCTTATTTGGAATTGCAACATCTTCATACCAAATTGAAGGCGCCTGGAACGAGGATGGTGGGTATATTATATTAACTTTACATAATTTGTTTATTGATAAAAAATAATACAATTCTGTTAATTATGATAATTATTTATACTTATTTATATAATAACGTTTTCGAGGTATGACAATTTTACTTTCAAACGTTACATATCGGTCATAATATTTCTGTTTCTATATGTGTAACCTTCACTTTTTGTTTAAATATTGCTGTTTCAAATTCCTAATTCATTATGTCTATAACCCTCTTCAGCTTTATTACACCCTACTTTATTATATTTTACCTTTTATGCCTAGTTCTGAAAATTATAACGAATAATTAATTAACTTATTGGATTAATTCACAAAATCTACAGGAAAATCTGAAAACATTTGGGATCATTTGGTTCACACAAATCCTTCTCCGATCAAGGATAATTCTACCGGAGACGTCGCCGACGACTCTTACCATAAATACAAAAGAGACGTGGAGATGTTGAGAGAATTAGGTGTCGATTTTTATAGATTCTCTCTATCTTGGACACGACTTCTACCAACTAGTTTTACTGATAAAATTAATGATGCGGGCGTTCAGTACTATAACAATTTAATAGACGAACTGTTGAAGTATAACATCGAGCCCATGGTTACGCTGTACCACTTTAACTTGCCTCAAAAACTGCAAGAGATGGGAGGGTGGACCAACCCCTACATAGTAGAGTGGTATGCGGACTATACTCGCACTGTGTTTGAACTTTTCGGAGACAAAGTGAAATATTGGATTACAATGAATGAGCCAAATTTGGTCTGTTACTCCGGGTACGGCGAGGGGGACAAGGTAGCGCCCATGCTAAACATCAAAGGACGAGCTGAATACATGTGTGCAAAGAATTTGCTTTTAGCACACGCTAAAGCCTACCATATATACAAAGAGGAATTCAAACCATATCAAGGCGGGATCATTGGTATCACAATAAATGCTGATAATTACGAGCCAGCAACTGAAAATGATATCGATGCCGCTAGAACCAAGCGCGAATTTACAGTAAGTATGTTTAAATAATCACAAACATTGTACCGTTATTCATTACAGAAAGAACTGTTTTTAATACATAGAATAACATGTACTTACCTAATTATTTGTTTTAGTGGCAACTATACGCGCATGCCATTTTTTCCGAGACCGGTGACTTCCCCCCAACAGTGAAGGAGAGAGTAGCAGCAAAGAGTGAAGCTCAAGGGTTCTTGCGTTCCAGATTACCTGAATTTACCCCTGAAGAAGTAGCCTACATAAGAGGAACGTCAGACTTCTTCGGTCTGAACCATTACTCAACCTACTATGCTTACAGAAACGAGTCGAGTATGGATGACATTGAGGTTTCGACCTATCAAAAACCTGAATGGAAGATCGGCGAATCAGACACTACCAAGGTAATAAAACTTATTTTCATCATAATACACATAAACTTGCCTTTATTTTTATGAACCTTACGTTCTTTCTACAGTATGCACCGCGGGGCCTCTACAAAGTGTTGACAAAAATTAGGAACAAATATAACAACCTTCCAGTTTACATAACAGAGAACGGTTTTGCGACACATGGTGGATTGACCGACGACGACCGAGTGACGTACCACAGAGGCTACCTCGACGCCATGCTTGATGCTATCGACGAGGGATGTGATGTGCGAGCATATACTGCGTGGAATCTGATGGATAACTTTGAGTGGACAAAAGGATATACGTAAGTTCAATCATAGAAATCAGAAGTGACGTAGCATGGGTTTCTACCGCACGTCCACCCACTGTTAGGCATAGAGCCAACCATCCTGCTGGTTGTCTGCCTCAGCCGTCTCTTGGCCACCACTCCAATACAGTCTGAGTCCACGAGCCATACCTAATATTGTCTGTCTATGTAATACCGTATTCCCTTCTGGAAAAACTGTCCGTGTTCGACACTGTCGATTGCCTTTTCATAGTCGACGAAGGTCAAACTTATTGAAGTCGATTGAACTCGATTAGTTGCTGCGCTGGTATGTGAGGGAAATATTTTAATTCTGTCTAATAATATAATAACATTACCCGCAGTGAGCGGTTCGGCCTGTACGAAGTGGACTACGAGAGCGCGGAGCTCACGCGCACGCCGCGCAAATCAGCCTTCGTGTACAAGGAGATCATGCGCACGCGCACCCTGGACTTTGACTACCAACCTGACCCCAACAAAAACACTATGACCATCGATGAAGGATACTAACTTGTTATGAGCGTTTGTGGTAAATTCAACATATAGGTAGGTAGTAGGGGAATGTAGCTGAAGAGGACGATATTTCATAACATTTTTGCGTAAGTACTAGTATGTCCCCAATACTAGTTTTATCAAGTAAACATGAAAAAGCTGTAAAAAATACATATTGTATTTTATTTATTACATAATTTTCTAAAAAATATTACCTATGCAACATCAAAACAGCAAGCTTTCTGTAGGTTTCCGGACCCGGAACAGTTAAAACTTTTTAAAAACTAAATGCAAAAATCTATTCATATTATGTATTATCCACTCTAGTGAATATAAATATAAGTATAAAAAATATACAGTATTTTTTATAAAGATTAACTTTACTACCCTTCAGTGCTTTTGTGTCGCTCGCACTCTGAAAATTACGGCAAATCATATTATCTACGATCCCCCACCAAGCGATTGTCAACTTATCGAAAATGAAATGTAGGTATAGGACGGGTAAAAGCTAAATGGTTGTTGGGAAGGAGACCATTAAATAAAAAGCGTTTTTGCACATACCTTCCTCGCAGTTGTATGCCGTAATCGTTGGAACTGAAATAAAAAATATTAGGTATTATCATGGTTTTATTTAATAGACTTGTCATCAACATAAGCTGTGACATAAGTTTACTATAAGTTGATATTTTCGCAGTCTGTAAGTTTTTCGGAATACATTTGAGGAATCATTTCGTTCGTTTTTCAATCTTTAATTTGATTTGAAGAAAAGGTTTTTTAACAAATTGTGTCACGCTATTCCCGACCCGAGCAACCGAGAACGTGACAACTCCAGCTCTGACTGATTTTACCTTCACAATAAAAAAGGAAGATGTTTGCTGCTTATAGCTCTTTAAAACGACTACGCAATTTTCTACCCACTAGCACCAAGATTGCGCTTGCACAATCCCTCCTATTACCCATCCTAGACTACGCTGACTCCTCCTACCTTGACCTGACTGTGGAGCTACTTAATAAACTCGAGCGACTCCAAAACCTGTGCATTAGGTTTATTTTTGGCCTGCGTAAGTACGACCATGTGTCGGAATTCCGCGCCCGACTTAAGTGGCTCCCGATCAAACGTCGTAGGGAAGCTCACATCCTTAACCTTCTCTACTCCATCCTCTTCAATCCCATGACCCCTAATTACCTCAAGGAACGCTTTGCTTTCCACCCACTTCACTAATTTCTACACCTATTCCTTCTCCGTGCATGCCGTTCGGCTTTGGAACTTGTTGCCAGAGTCGATCAGACGTGCACCTTCCTTGAATGTTTTTAAGTCGAAAGTTAAGTCTCATTTCCTTGATCACTGAACTGACCCTCGATCTGTTTTCCATAGGTACATCTTTTCCTATGTCTGTGGTTCATGTTTTCCTATAGTATTTTGTTGTGTAGTACGCGTATTTATGTATGATGTATGTGTGTATATATATATATATATATATATATTTATATGAGTATGTATATTATATATGTATTTATAATAGGTTTATTTTGTATACCTACTTTTTGTTTTTACTAATAACTGCTGATTTTTTTTTTTCCGGACACACCGCCTACCTTTCTTCTTTTCACCGTTTCCTCTACCCTAAGGTTGTCTGGAAGAAATCGCTTCTTAGCGATAAGACCGCCTTATTTTGTGCCTCTTGTATTTTATTTCTGTATTTTACTGTTTATGTTTTTGGTGTAAAATAAAGTATATTTGATTGATTGATTGAAGAAATGACAATCTCGTATTCCCCTGTTTCCTCCTCCGAAATTAGACCGATTATTAAAAAAACAAGAATAATATGAGAAAAATTTTGGCTGTCTTCATGTTTTGCTTTTATTTTTATATTCGTCAAAGTTTGCTGGATGTCTGAAAACGGCGGTATAATTGGGGAATTTCAGTTATTTTAGAAGGTTCCTACTCTTCCTACATAATAAATAATATATAGTATATAATTAATTTATGGAAAAAAAACAAAGGGACATGGCAGAGGTAACATAGATTGTATGGTACAAAATATTTGCCCTAGTGTCATTACATTATCCAAGGAGAAACTACCATCTTCTAATTAAGGGTTGAGACACATCCAAGATCATTATCGATTGACCGTGAAACCATAAGCAAGAAACTAAAAAGTCTAGATAGAAGATAGTACTATGTGATAGAAGCAGTACCGGATTAACCATAGAGGCAAAGTAGGCAGCTACCTAAGGGTCCAACGACGCCCAGGCCCAGGGGCCCCGCAGCCCGAAAGAAAAATAAGTAAAAACTCGAAGATTTAGGCCCACCCCAAAAAAAAGGAATTATTTAAAAGTCTGTGACAGTCAATCTTCTTCTTATCGTGTGGGCAAGCCCTGGTGTCAGAGTTTTTTCAGACCTTCTTACGGCCTCTGACGTGGATTTTATGTAACGACTACTACCACCAGAGATAGTAGCCGGGACCAACAGCTTAACGTGCCATCCGAGGCATGGAATCATCTCTCTTTTCAGACAATCAGGTGAATCAGCCTGCTATGTCCTAAGACCTAACCAACTGGGGAAAAACGCACAAAGTTACATATCACTAGGTGTCCCCCGTGGGATTCGAACCTACGACCTCTGTTTCGAGAGCCAAATGCTTTTAACCATTAGACCACGGAGGTAGTTTGTTTTGTACTGTGATTGCTGGTTTTTGTGACAGTCAATAAAAATGGTACTAAAAATGTACTTATTGCAAAATTTCGTTTTGTAATATTATTGGTGTTCATTATTAAGTAATAAATTGTATTTGTTCCACATACTAATGTTGTATTACAGACGTCAATCGGTGTTCAATATTGAAATAGCTTTATTATTATATTGGTATGACCTTCTGTCTGAAAATTTTTATTGTTAAAATTAAAAGAAATGAAGATGTGGGATGTTGTTTTGAAAGCATGTTTACACAGCTGACATGTAAACAGCTCTATTATATCATGCTCATGATACAAAATAAGTAGCTATTCTTTTTATTTAGTATTTTATTTAGGTACTTGGTTGAGGCGTCTGAGAAGAAACACATCCTGAGAAATTCAATATAAAATAAACATCTTTATTCAATAAAAAGTGGGAGGTACCTACATATTAACGGAGGTAAAAAGTAATAATTATCAATGTACCTTATACGAGTGTACCTATAGGTAACAAATCAATATAAAGCGTATGGAGAAATATATACCATCATTTCAATGAAATAATCAAAACATACAACTGAGTGGATCAGCATTAAAAAAAATTGTTAATTTTATGCATATTTATGGACAACCCACGTTTGACCAAAATTGTGTTCACAAAAAAGATCTAAGATTTCCTAAAGACAGTTTTCCTGTATCTCCTATGGTTTTGGATTTCCCCATACTGTCCTTGTTTAAAAAACACTACCTATGTATTATATGGTGGTACGGAACCCTCGGAATAATCGAGAGCGGCAAAAAATTTGTAAAGTAAACATTCAGAAGGTTCAAAAGTTTACTCAAAGTAAATGGGTTCCAAGGTAAAACCGTAATTTGACTCCACTAAATAGATACCTGTCTATACTATTTATTGTTAGACACAGGCACAGTATAAGAAAGAGGATATTACTAGGTACATAACACAGGTAAGCAATAGGGTGTCACACACATCAACATAATAAAGTCCATGATAGCACCCTTCAACAAACATACAGGGTGAAATTGATATCATTAGCATCCTTTTAAACTAAGAGTCTACCTATCAAACTGAACAACTTTTACTATGGGAGCAAACCGATCGAAGCAAAAAGAAAATCAGCTGTTTCATACTAAACTGCAATGCCTACTCGACTCAAATGAATGCGCAACAGCAGATTTTTTTCGCTCCGATCGGTTTGCTCCTATAGTAAAAGTTGTTCAGTTTGATGGACAGACTCTTAGTTTAAAAGGATGCTAATGATATCAATTTCACCCTGTATAAGTAGGTACGTAAACGCATAATTTACAAACAAACTACTTACATAAACACGGTTATAAACTACAACATGCAACAAAGATAGGGCTAATTCATAAACACTGTCATCCGCTAGTCACTAAAATGTTTCTACTTCCGTGGTCTAATGGTTAAGAGCATTTGGCTCTCGATACAGAGGTCGTGGGTTCGATTGCCACGGGGGACACCTAGTGATATGTCACTTTGTGCGTTTTTCCCCAGTTGGTTAGGACATAGCAGGCTGATTCACCTGATTGTCTGAAAAGAAAAATGATTTCTTGCTTCGGATGGCACATTAAGCTATTGGTCCCGGCTACTATCTCAGGAGGTAGTAGCTTAGATGAAAGTAAAATTAATGGATAGGCCTAAAGCGCGTTAAGTTGAAGCACACAATTAGTACACTTGGTCCATATAAACTAGCATACTTGGTCTGTCATCTCGGTAACATATTTGAAGTAAAACTGTCATTTATTTTGCCTCATTTTTCTGCTTTTAAATGTTCGCGTAAGGCCTATCCAATAATTTTACTTTGATCTAAGGGTAGTAGTCGTTACATAAAAACCACGTCAGAGGCCGTAAGGCGGTCTGAAAAACTCTGACACCAGGGCTCTGCCCACACGATAAGAAGAACTAGTCACGTTGCACTGACCCGAGCACTAGTCTCGCGTGGTGTTCGCGCGTCGCGTTTTTACCTGCCACGTGGCTCCGCAATCCTCAATCTCTTATTGTTCTTGACCAAAAACAATCCCTGAGATTGGGATAGATTCTCCCATATACTACTTGACACTGGCGGAAATGCAGTGCTAACGCCTTGTGCGTCCATTAATTATAAATAAAAAAAAAAGAAGAAGAACTAAAATGTTCAGAGGTAGTTGAAAAGTATTTTCATTGTTTCAAGAGGTCGTCGCGTCGGTCTTTCAGCACTTAGTACTTATTGCCACTTCAACTCTGCACAATGAAGGCAAGCTCTTCTCAAATCATCGGCCGCCACTTTACCTAGCATGAGCAGAACGAGGACGAGGACGTCTTGTTAATTTCAAGAAAAAGTCAAGTATCAGCAACTCCATTGTACCATTAAATTACCCTCACCTTATGAAGCCGGTTTCAAAATCGCTAGTATACAGGATGATGGTAAAAGTTAACCTTTAAACCACATACTCTATCCATCAAACTGAACAACTTTTTCTACGGGAGCAAACCTGTCAAAACAAAAAAATCTGCTGTTTCATACTAAACTGCAATACCTACATGACTCAAATGTATGAGATATCAGATTTTTTTCTGACAGTTAAAAGTTAATCATAACCATAGTTGATTAAAGTTTGATAAAAGTTGTTCCGTTTGATGGGTAGATTATGTGGTTTAAAGGTTGATGATACTTAAACCTTACATCCTGTATGCAAACAGAGGTGTTTCAAACCATTAAACTGAACAACATTTACTATCGGAATCGGAACAATAATAAAATGTCTGCTGTTTCATACATTTTGAATCAGTAGCTATTGACGTTTTCTAAGGACCGGCAGATTTTTTTTCGGGATGTTGATGTTCGTCCATTAGAAAAAATTTTTCAGTTTGATGATGATGGTCTGAAGCATTTAAGTTTACACCCTGTATAGTATAGGTAACGAGGGACTGAAACTTACAAACTCTAGTTAAAATTACTTACACATCTAAACTATTATAAAACTGTAACAGGAAGTTTGTCAGGTACATTGAAGATATTAACAAAAAAAGTTACGATATGGTTTTTAGGTATCCCTGATTCCATATCACCAATTTTTGGATTTTTTGTCTGTCTCTTTGTTTGTTTGTTTGTGTGTTTGTTTTTTTTTGGACGAGCGGCACGCAAAAACTACTGAACCGATTTTGATGAAACTTTTTTTGTTTGATAGCTTATTATCTGACTTAAAATCTGGTAAATAATTTGAGCGGACAAAAGTCGCGGGTTAACGCTCGTACATAATAATATTATGTGTCTTTCTCTACTTAGATAGGTAACTCAACAGAACATTAAAAGAGAGGTTAGAAATGCAAAGTAGCGCTTTTGCTTCGGAGACGGCTGTCGCCACTTGTCTTAGATAGATAGATAGATAAACATTTATTGCCATTTTTTTTTTTTTTTTTTTTTTGCCTTCCCGCTCACGCTGCTACAATTACCCATGCCCTCTCGCTCGCACCACGCCGCGCGCCTTATGGTGTTATGCAAATCATTGCATAACCTGTGGCGACACGTTCCACGCCCAATTTGCACTTCTAACCCCTTTTATAATGTTCTGTGGGTAACTCTGCCTAAAACGCACGTATATAGGATACCTACCTTCTATTGAATTAAACTCTGAACATCCCCTTAAAAAGTGTCAGCATATTAAGAAGGATCCTGTAGGTAGTTATAGCTAACTGTATCAACTACCTAATAGATATCAAAATAAATCCGTTTTAGCAAAGAAAATACGCTCGAACACGAATTTAGTGCATAAATTAATAACATTAGCTGGAATTCTGAACAGGATTAGTTATATTCCAGTTTGTGTATATTTTGTTATGCGTAGATTTGTTATACAAGGCCTATTTCATACGGCCATTAATTTCACCGATGATAGTAAGCCATCAATGTATAATTTACGTGACGGAAACTACCGTTGGCTCCTTGCCAAGAGATACTGAAGGGAGAAGTGTATTTGAGACATGCAAACAATCCTCTCTATGGATAACGACACAAATTCTCGCATTATATTGAGAATAATATTTTATGTTTGTAAATGGCTTGTTGTTATACTGTTCTCTCTGTACAAGGTTGTTACGGTAATAGTTCATAATTTATTGGTAATGTTTTATACCTAGGATACTTGAATTTGGAACGGCAGTACAGACAGTTTTTTTTTTCAATTTATTTTATTTCAGAACAATAATACAGTTTTATTACACTATTTATCTGACAAACTGCAGAGCAGTTTGTTGGCAGTCAAATACAGTTCTCACACTTGGGTACGATATAATATATAAGGTCTAACAAAATTAGGTGAAACTATTTTAAGGGGGTGATCAGACCATCAAACTGAACAACTTTCTCTATGGGACCAATATCGAAATCGCGAAAAAAAATCAGCTGTTCCACTAAAACCTACTCTACTTAAATGTATGGGACAGCAGATTTTTTTTTCGCGATTCCAATATTGGTCCCATAGAGAAAGATGTTCAGTTTGATGGTCTGATCATCCCCTTAAAATAGTTTCACCTAATTTTGTTAGACCTTATATATTTACTTATAATTATGTATATTTAATTTAATTTAACACCGAAACATGAACATGCCTTAAAGACATTTGTAGCAATGTTTCTGACCATTCCGATTAGGGATGACGTTCGTGAGTTTAATGATATAGCTACTTACCTATGTATGTATGGTATTGTATGTTGGTATTTTAAAGAGAATCTATAGCAGTGAAAAAAATAATAACCTAGGTACTTACCCAATATACAGTATGTAAACTAACTAAAGGCAAACCTTTTAACCCGTTAATGTATAGGGTCGAAACATGCACATGGTACATGTTTTTTCAAATTTAAATAGTTTAATTTTATTCAAAAGAAAATATTCAAACAGTGGTTGTATGTTTATGTTGGATATCTTAATAGTTAAAACACTGTTGTATTTAAACTTTTTTTTATTTCACTCACATTTAGTAAAATCCACTTTTTTGGTAGTCGGTGAACATTATTTACATCATCCTGTGAAATCACCTGTTCGATGTAAACAAAACAAACTAAACATAAACAAATCTAGATTATCGTATCTTCTACATGCAGGACCGCGTCAAAATTATTCATTATCACAGGCACTTTAATGCACTAAGCCTTTACATACTTGCCTAGAAATTTAATTTCCTTCACTCAGTTTTACAGGATTTTGATTTAAATCACAAAAACAATCTTTGGATAAAATTAAATAATCCTTTGACAGCTATGTTTTATTTTGACTTAAAACATAGCTGTCAAAGGCGGTTGCAGAGGGGTCAATTTTATACAAAACTTTGACGCACAATACGCGTAGACGGTATTAATATAAGTAACTTTGTATATATGGAAAAATAGTTTAGAAAATCTAGATGCCGCGTAACAAATAACATTTGCAATTTATAAAATAATTACGAAGATATAAAGCTTTGAAATTTTTCATACAAAATTTTAAAAGATTTGTATCTTCGTAATTATATTATAAATTGCAAATATTATTTGTTACGCGGCAACTAGATTTTCTAAACTATTTTTCCAAATATAAAATATTACTTTTATTAATTCCGTCTACGCGTATTGTGCGTCAAACTTTTGTATGGACTGAAACCACCTTAAGTATCCATCTCCAAAGAGAATACTTACAATAACTTGTTCATCTCTACGTTTATCTTTGAAGTTTATGGTTTTTTTTAAACAAGAAGATTGTAGGTACGTTTTTACACAGAGCATTATTTTATACCTACAGCATGTTGTTTTTTTCCAAAAATGCAATTAGTTTGAAGACATCATTATAATCTATTAAACTTTGAATAAACATGTACCATGTGCATGTTTCGACCCTATACATTAACGGGTTAAAAGGTTTGCCTTTAGTTAGTTTACATACTGTATAAGGTCTAACAAAATTAGCTGAAAGACCATCAAACTGAACAACTTTCTCTATGGGACCAATATCGAAATCGCGAAAAAAAAATCTGCTGTCCCATACATTTAGGTCGAGTAGGTTTGTATGGAACGGCAGATTTTTTCGCGATTTCGATATTAGTCCCATAGAGAAAGTTGTTCAGTTTGATGGTCTGATCATCCCCTTAAAATAGTTTCACCTAATTTTGTTAGACCTTATATTGTGTCGCCGAAAATGTGTTATCACTTAAGTACCTAGATAATTATTATGTAGGGTTAAGAATAGTAACATTAAAATTCTAAAATAGGTAACAAAATATTTTCATTTCGGTCAATTAAATTAACTAGATTATTTTATTTAAAATAATAAATACAATTAGATTTTTTAATTTTAAATTGGGATCACAAAGTTGCATAAAAGAATTACTTTTAACTCCGAGCGCGCGGCGAGCCCAACTTTTATAGGGTGTTGTAAAAGTGTAAAAATATAGCGCTCCGTAGTATATTGTGCCATTTATTTTCGTATTTGATCGTAAATTAAACTGCTACATACAACGCAGTTCTGATGATGCGGTTACTTTGATTCGAACCACACGTTTACCTACATTAAATTTGAGAACAAATCTAGTTCGTGGCATATGCGCAAGATTCTTTCCGAAGTATAGGTAGGTACTATAAATTCAATTGATGCATAATGGACGGTTTAGATTGATACAGTGACTGGATACATTGTGCAATTCCGAATCGTTTTCACATTTTACAATGAGGCACTGCGAAAAAAATCACAGTCATTATTATAACTTCTTTCAATTAATTACGACCGTAATCGTATTTATGTCTTCGTGTGTCAGGACAGCAAAATTAAGAAAATTAAAGGGAAAGGCAACAATTTTCGAACGGCACTGGATCCATTCACTGTACTTGTATACACAGATACCCTATAGATACCGCAAGATGAAAATTTTGTACAGGCCAGAAGCATAGTAAAAGTATAAGAAGTAGTCCATCTTCGGCCCCGTACGCGTACGTGGCCACGCTCGGACACTCAGGGTTGCCACACTCACTATCTCTTTTAATGTTATTATCCGACTGCCCCAGAAGGATGGTTACGTTTTTCGAGAGTATGTATATATATATATATACGTATGTATGTAAATCAATTTCTCTAAGGGCTTGATGGATTTTAACGTAATGAGGTGTCGTTAGATTCGTAAAAATTGAGAGAGTAACAGCGTAGCCCTGTCTGGCGCATGCGTGGTGCGCGGAGATATTGTGAGTGTGTGCGTGCTGCGAGGCGTACGTACTGCGAGCACACATACAAGCCGCGTTTGGTACCTTTGTATGAAGATATTCTACTGTCTTATACTATGGCAGAAGTCCCCATTTTTTGCGGTAGGTGCAGGTAGCGCGGCACGAAATAATGCAACATGATTGGCCATTTCAAGGTCACACTATTTCGAGCTCGCTCACTCGCGTTGCTTATATCAGTGCAAAATCATAATGTGGGGCGCGCGTCGGCGGCCTTGTATGCGGTATCTATCGGGGGTAAACTGGCCCTATGATACTGAACAATTACATGCAGCTTTCATGTTTCATTATATATAAGGTCTAACAAAATTAGGTGAAACTATTTTAAGGGGATGATCAGACCATCGAACTGAAGAACTTTCTCTATGGGTCCAATATCAAAATCGCGAACAAAAATCAGCTGTCCCATACATTCAGGTCGAGTACGTTTGTATGGAACAGCAGTTTTTTTTTCGCGATTTCGATATTGGTCCCATAGAGAAAGTTGTTCAGTTTGATGGTCTGATCATCCCCTTAAAATAGTTTCACCTAATTTTGTTAGACCTTATATGTATAAATAAAGAAACGGTTTAGACAACGATACCCATAGTGTTTATTACATTTTCGGTGCCAAATAGGTCCTACTAGGCGTAACTAATTTTACCTACTTAGTTCTACTCTTTTATAAGTGGGTCATCATCATCATTTATTTTATTTTATTTATTTTATTTTAACACTTTATTGTACACACGGAAATATACATCATCATCTTATTTAAGCTCCTGTCGTCCACCGACATTTATTCGCCGAAGTAATCATCAATCCTATCTATTTTCCGTTGGTCTCTTGAGTTCTTGATACTACACGACATCAACCTTTTGTTCCCCGCCTACAATTTTTCTCACTGGACCAGCATAAAAAGATAAATGCCGAGCCAAAACGCAACAGTGCGTATAAATGTAGGTGACATGGCGATCGTGAGGTGAGTCTGCAGTTCGTTACAACCCAAGTAGGTAAAGGCAGGAATGTGGATTGATGGACGTTGATTTAGATTGATTTTTGTAAATTGTATTTTTAGAACTTTGGAGGTGAGGCATGCGTCTTATCTCGCATGCTTTGTATTTGTTGGATGAAGGTATGTTTGTTAACAAAATTCAGTAGCACACTGAAATACATTCAAGTCAAGACTTTATGAAGCGATGTTGTTGTTGTAGAAAGCCATTGGTATGTGTAAAGTATAGTCAATAAAATACATTCCACCGGGTATTTTATATAAGAATAAGATTAATATTTATTAATCCACAAAAAGTCATTTTACAGACGGATTTCTAATTAAATAATGAAGCACTAAATGTTAAAAATAGTAGGCTAGGAGTGTTGGTAGGTACAACTGATGCCATGAAAGGTAGGAATTACCTGCCTGAGCTATTGACATAAATAAATAAATAAATATCTTGGACATTGTCACACAAATTATCTAGTCACATTTAAAGTACCTGGACTTGTATTATGATGACTAGACAACGATATAGAATACATTATAAATACAAACATCCATGACTCGGGTACAAATATTCATATTCATCATATAAATATCTGCCTCTTACGGGATTCGAACCCGCGACCCTCGGCACAGCAGGCAGGTTCACTACAGACTGTGCTACCGGGCCGTCGGCCGGGACATCAGCTACAACTGTAAAACTTATTGATGTAAGTGTAGTAAGATGTGTGGTTTGTATGTGTGTGTGAAAAAGTAGGGGTGTGTTTATGTGTTTATATAACTACCAACTTGAGTGTAGGTAATTAAAAAAATACTCGGATAATATTATGAGACATAATCTGTACCGTTATTTTAGTGTTCTATGATGATAAGGGTTATAAATTCATTCTACTGCGCACACGTTCACACTACAGCTAGAGTAGGTATTGGATATTGACCCAAATCTTGCTTATCTAAAGAGACCTCACTTTGCCTTTAGGTACGAGTAATCGACCGGTTATGATATGACGATTGATTAAAAAAGAGTAGTCTCATAAAATTGCGCTTAAACCATATGAATAGATAATAATATAGTGTACTATCATTATCTATTCATATGCTTAAACCCAGACATCTTTTATTAAATTATCTCATGTCCTACGTCAGCAGAGAACTCTTAATCACCGAGAGCTCTGCTCTGCGATCACAAGGGGATACTCTAAGAACTTGTGCAACTTCGTTCAAGTAATAGTCAAGCAGTTGTTTCCAATCAGTTGAAGATTTGTACTTCGAGTGCAATATCGTTGGTTTGGCTCCATTGAACAGTGACGTGTGACGTCTGGACGATATCATTGCAGCGTTTTCTCGTGGAACTACTATTTTGTCCTACTATTAAGTCCATGAGGGATACCTATATTTCTCTTGGTCCTACTGATGTGCTGAATCAAAAATGTACCTCCTGTATAAAGAAAATCGGCTAAGTGCGTGTTGAAATATATCACCAATGCAACAAAGACACGTGTTGGATGACTGATGGGGGTAGTAAAATGTAAAATAATATATTGAATTAACTACTTACTTTAACTATAGGCGCGTTTTTCTTTAAAAAGTACTGAATAACTCGATAGATGCATTTACTGATTAATCTATACTATTATAAAACTGTAACAGGAAGTTTGTCTGTACATTGAAGATATTAACAAAAAAAAAGTTACGATATGGTTTTTAGGTGTGCCTGATTCCATTTCACCAATTTTTGGATTTTTTGTCTGTCTGTTTGTTTGTGTGTTTGTTTGTTTAAACGAGTATCACGCAAAAACTACTGAACCGACTTTGATGAAACTTTTTTTGTTTGATAGCTTATGATCTGACTTAAAATCTGGTATATAATTTGTGCGGACGAAGTCGCGGGTTAACGCTCGTTTTATAATAAAGTAGTCGTTTGGCGAGAGATAGACAGGGATATGCAGACCTGACAGCCAACCTCCAGAAATAGAGAGGAACCCGAAGAAGAAGAAGAATAAGTAAAACCGTAATATCTAAACTTATTCTTATAAATACACAAGATTTGTTTACAAGAAAATCGCTCTATATCAATAATCTTTCAGATGCTAACAATAATGACGACCCGGTTGGTATAATGAGTATACCACACTATACTACCTATAGAGTATAGAGACCCAGCACGGCTAGCATGCCACCCACGAAAAAGCGTTTAAACGAGAAAAACGTCATGCGCGCTCTTTCTGGCATACGTAAAATAATAAAGATGGAGGGACATCTCGAAAACGACTGCTAGGCCTACAGGCTGCCAAACCAGGGTCCTGAGGAGCCTCAGTTACGGAGGTCCTATAGGTTCAATCAACGTTCGTTTGCCACCGAACCAGCTTGGAAAAGCCTATGGTTATGGTAAAGATTAATGTAGATAAGTAGGTAGGAGGTACTCTACAGACAAATTTTTATTTTAATTGGTACCATTTTTAAGCGTTCCAATAGACATACATAACAATCACGGGGTCATATACAGGGTGAAATTGATATCATTAGCATCCTTTTAAACTAAGAGTCTACCTATCAAACTGAACAACTTTCACTATGGGAGCAAACCGATCGGACCAAAAGAAAAATCTGCTGTTCCATACTAAACTGCAATGCCTACTCGACTCAAATGTATGCAACAGCAGATTTTTTTTTGCTTCGATCTGTTTGCTCCCATAGTGAAAGTTGTTCAGTTTGATGGGTAGACTCTTAGTTTAAAAGGATGCTAATGATATCAATTTCACCCTGTAGATGATACAGGGCTTTAACGTATAATAAACGTATCTATTGTCTTTTTAACCGAATATATAAAACATCGCGCACGAAGTCATCGTTGTAGATTTTGTTTAATGGAGAATCACTATTTCCATGTTCGTCAGTTTGTATGGTATAAAACGCAGCACACTAGGAAAATAGCAAGACGTTCGTCGAAGGTCTGTTCATTGTGGCGTCCAAGTATAATGCCCGCCTATTTATAATAGTTCACATTCAGTGGAGATGGAGGACACTGGTCGCTGCACGGAGCCGCTCCATTTCACACACATACTTGTGATGTGAACACTCAAGGTCGGGTCGAGATCTTAATTGAAGCTTCACTTTGCTAAAAAAACTTAATCATAACTTTTCTGACTTCGAGTTATGCGACAGTCGATGTGCAGAGACTCACTGTTGGGAGACTCGACGTTCGGAGACGATTGAAGTAAAGGATTCATTTCAACCGAATTTTTCGAATTCTTTGGAATAATTTGTGATTAATAATGGTGGGGCATACAGATTGATAGACCGACAGACAGAATGAACGAAACTGTACTGTTGAACTACATAACTGAAGATTTTTTTGGTCTGTCGTATAGACGAAAACAATCTTTGTACGAAACACTCTCTTTATTACCTACGAGATACTTAGTTCCGTTTCCGCAACACCTACACAATGTTGGTTGTTCATGCCAGGTTATGTCAAGTCGCATAACTTGACAAAAATGCAGGGCGCCAAACACCTTATTGACCCTTCTTGTTCATTTTTTTTTTTTTGGTGTGCAAATATAGAATATTTATCTTATCTTATCTTAATTTTTTTAATCTTTATTCTAAGTATGGCAAATGTAACGTAGCTCGAATGAATGTTTTTGGTATAACTACTATTTCATTAAAGCCAAATTAAGGAAGGTAAGTAGGTACCTACAATAAAAATTTATAAAAATAATTTTGGTATTAATTGCACCTACTTACCAACTTCGGAACACAGACAGCTGATTCCATTTGAAAACGATAAAGGTACCCGTTAAAAGGTTCGCCCTTCGGTGGTTCGACCACTTTAATTTCACTCTCACTCTTTGCCAGGTTTTATCGTTAGTATCTTCGTCATATAGGTACTGTGGAGGCACAGTTCAGATGGTAATTAAAATAAAGCTTTATAGATTCTTTAACTTATTTATTTTGTATTATTTTGCTTTTAGCCCTGAGACCGATCTTCATATTCCCGACCATAATAATTGAAGCCTGCGCTGGGATTCCACGACGTTCCATATTTATTTCGAATAAAAACCAGCCAGCAAGCTATGGCTGTACAACCTCCTTACAGTACCTAACCAGTTTTAACCTCTAAACATTATTTTATGTAAATAGTCTAGACCTTATACAAATGACTATGAAGTATCTGAAGGTATTTTTTAAGTAGTGACACAAAGCTTCACTACATAGGTAATTGTTTTTCTGTTACTTCTAGATGGACTTTCGGTAGGTAGGTGCCGCAAGTCTTCTATCCGTAATTCCATATCGTATTCGTCATACAATTAGAAAATACCTAATGCATTCGTTAACACAGGAAGTTGCGGGAATCGATAGAGAAATTAATTTATAATAGGTATGTATAGTTAAAAATAAAATCTGATTCGCCCTAGAGGAAAAATTGTTTGGAATTTTTCTGTAGTAAGTACCTACCGGATGAAAGGGGAGGCCTTTGCCTAGCAGTGGGATGAAGAGGGCTAGTAAAAAAAAAAAAAAAAAAGTACCTATCGAAATATATTATATAGGGTCGGTATTATATTATATGATCGATCATTTTATTCGCTATGTCAGATAAGAGAGGCTTCCGAACTTATTTGGGAATTAGGACACGTGGCGTTTTCAATGGTCCCACGGCTCGTTAACTACAATGTTATCTGACAAAGAGTTTATTGTTTTAGGACATCATCATAACGTTATTATAGAGAGCTACGTTTGTGAGTCACGTTGGACGAAACCCGATAAAAAAAATCTGTTCCATATAAAACTGCAAACCTACTCGAGCCAAATGTATAGGAGAGAGGTTTTTTTTTAGATTTCGGGACCAACAAACTAAGAGTTTATGACCCATCAAACTGACAACTTTAATATGGGAGCAAATGGAGCAATTGATTTTTTTTTGCTCCGATCGGTTTGCTCCCATAGTAAAAGTTGTTCAGTTTGATGGGTACTTAGACTCTTAGTTTAAAACGATGCTATTGATATCATATCACCCTATATAAGGTCTAACAAAATTAGGTGAAACTATTTTAAGGGGATGATCAGACCATCAAACTGAACAACTTTCTCTATGGGACCAATATCGAAATCGCGAAAAAAAAATCTGCTGTCCCATACATTTAGGTCGAGTACATTTGTATGAAACAGCAGATTTTTTTTCGCGATTTCGATATTGGTCCCATAGAGAAAGTTGTTCAGTTTGATGGTCTGATCATCCCCTTAAAATAGTTTCAGCTAGTTTTGTTAGACCTTATATATCAATAGCATCCTATATATCAGTAGCAGATGTATAGTAGGGTTGGCAACCCTAACTATATTGCATATTAGCCAATATCTAAGGGTGCGCCAGACGAACTGCATCAATAACTCAAAGACTTGCGGAAAAGACACATCAGGGAAGGCGAATACTCCACCGACAAGAGCGTAGCTCTTAAATAAGACGATGATGGTGTGAGTCATTATTTAAATTCTTCTTTATTCATAATACGTCAGTTAACCACAGGTCATCAATGAACTTAGGCCTCGTCCAGTTTATTCCATGACTGGCGACCCATTCGTCACCCGCATGCTTCTTGATTTGTCAGTATTTTGTTTTCTCACGGCATCTATTCAAGGACGCGCCTAATCTAGGTATTTGAGCAATACATCATGGCAGTGTTTTTGTCACGAGCGGAGACCATGTAAGATCGTGTAGAGACCTACTAAGGAACCCGCGGAGAAGTTCAAGAATCAAATCTGCACGGATTAAATCGATTCGGCAGAAAACGCAGGAGTGAAAGATGCAGTCAATCCATGTGGCATGGATGTTACTTATATCAATTAAAAAATACATATGTGACTCAGTATCAAGAGGCAATAATTGACGTAATGGACTAAGCCCTCACCGACCAACAACTAAATTATTGAAACGGTCGTTAATTTTTTGAGAGAGGAGATCATTATTAACCATAGATATATTATACAGTTATTAACTGTTCTTTTACTATAATAATAATTAGAAAGAAACAAGGTTAAGGATAGTTTTAATTAAGCTAAAGTTTTCCTCAAATGAGTATTGTACTTAATTAACATTATAACTTTGTTTACCAATCGACTCATCAAATACTTTAACTGCCCTGTCAAATACAGATATAAATGCTATCTAACACATATAAATGAAGTATAGGTCAAAAACATGTTATCTGCGCTGCGTATAATCGCTTATAGAAAGAACACACAAAATAATATTTAGCTTACCTTTGGTATTGCTTTATTAGCCATCCTTTTTGGGTCTCTTTTCTTTAGTCAGCAGGGTAGAAATGAACACAACAAATTTTACTGTTAGTCTTTTAGGTACGTCCGTACACCATAAAATTTTAAATATTAGGTACCTAAAATAAACTCAACGAATCTCATCAGATTATAAGATTTGGTAAAAGTTAACAACAATTTATCGTTTAACTACACGTAGCTTCCAACTGAGCAGGTGCTTTTGTCGTCACATGACAGCAGGTGTCCAGATAATGTCCCATGCCTCAAACGATATCACTTAATATCCGGCCAGATTCCAATAATCCCGACAGCCTGACACAAACCGAAAAATAAATTAAAAATCCTTGGAAAACTTGAAGACAATTCACCAGGCAGTTAATTTTGAATTTTAATTTGAACGGCTTTTCTATGAAATTCACGGTTTATTGGGTTTTGCAGAGACATGTAATATTTGCGCGCGCCCGTAGAATCGACCGGGCGTCCCGCAGCACCACTGAGCGATCTCGCGAGGCTCCCGGCCGCGCATGCCGCGCGCATGCGCCCACCTCGCGCACCGACAGACACCCACACTCATCTCCTAGAGGGAACCACGGACTTTTCATTTCTCGCTCCTGTTGACCTCACACATGGACCGAGGCTCCTAGACGAGCGTTGTGCCGCGTCCGCAGCGGTACAGCCGGTGAGATTCGCTGGGCACCACCTACCGCAGTACGCAGCGAGCTATATAGTACAAGGATCAGAAAAATGACGTCAGGAGTTCGTTCACAAGTTGTACGACGCCGACTCTACCGCTCGTCTGAACTCCAATGTGACACGCAAAAAACCACAAAATATAAAACATAATCGGGATTCACCAATAATGCGGTAAAGAACTGTCAGCAGCTAATACATTATCGATTTGGTTTGAGTAGGAATTGAATCCATGATAGAAAGCCGCGGTGTCTTTTCGAAAAGCATACCTACATGGAACAACTGACGAGGCACGACCTTTTTGGGGTGGTCAGTCGTACAAACTTTTTCTTGCATAGTTTCAGAACGGAATGACTTTGTATGTGATGATATAGGTTGCTAGCCACCCACCTAAATATATCAGTAAAATGCAGTATCAATACCAATACAGGGTGAAATTGAAATCTGTCGAGGTCGACAAACTGTTAGGGATCGATCTACTAATCATAAAGATTATAGGCACCTACGACCAATACGCGTACCTGCGTATATCTACTTACTTAACTACGTATTTATTTTATACTTTGTATGAAAAGTGAAAAAAGTTTCCTTTGATCGAATAAATTAATACAGTAGTACTAGGACGATTTTAGCAGTAGTAGAATCAATCCTGTGTTAATAAAGTTAGTCGAATGTTTTCGCAGCAAAAAGCAAAATCCATAAATTTTAGTAATGTCGCTGATATCATAGATTAGTATATATTATTGGGACTGATATGCAATTAAAACCGCCTAAACTTACTTACTTCACTTGTCACAGGCATTTATTATTTTAAAGACCTCGCGAGGTACGACCTACCTTAAAAACTTAAAGCCGCTTTGTCATTGTAAAGTTTTAAAAGCAATTTGTAGGCTTATATTTGCAGAGCTCCCAGACTCGTACAATTTGTCGCTGGTGACATAACCTCGGGAGGTAGCGACGCCGGCCCGAGCGCCCGGCGCGCGAGCGCCCGGCGCGCGAGCGCCCGGCGCCCGAGCGCCCAAGCCCCCGACCTACGAGCTCCCAACATAGTTTTTCTCGGAACAAACCTGTGTTGTATAATTATGCTTTATTCCAGGCCCTTTGCTGCGCCCTGCTTGGACTTTGACACGCATTTCATGAATACAATCCGACAATTTACAGAATCCTACTGTTTTATGGAACGTTTAACCGGAATCATAGTACGTCACATTTTCATATTTTTACTCAGGATCAGAGATATAATTTATTATAAGTAGGTAGGTAGTCGAGCATCGGGAAACATTTACGTCACATCGTTTGTCAACGAAGGAACTTTTCCACATAAAGTTAATTGTTCCGTTTGGACGGGAGGGAGGTCAAGACAAGGGTAAAAGAAATCCATCGAGGTAATTGTAATGGTCTTATATATGTACTTCATTTGATAATTGTACAAAACTTATGATATTAAATAATGACAGTGTACATAACTATAGCGTTTACTGAGTAGGATCCTGCGGTGCGGGAGAGTGAGAAATAAGAGGTCTGTCGACAGTCGCTCTACTCAAAGAAAGCGCGCGAAATTTCTGTTACTGTTACGTCATATTTGATACCCTCCCGCACCGCTCCACTACCGCTGGCATCTTCCCAGTTAAACACTAGACCTATCTTAGTTCATTCAGTAATGAATCAGTGAGGCCAAAGCTAAATCTTTAGGAAGAGAGAGATTAAACACTAATGACAAACCCTATAATTCGATGTTAGATTAATAACAAGAAATAAAAATCGGAAACGGCTGTTAAAATGTCAATAAGAATGCATGAGCTATAATTTATAAACTAACAATTCCCTTTTTCTTAATTGCACATTTAAATCACTGACCTTAGACATACACTACAACAATAGTAGTAACGGTAACTTTGATAACAATTTAACAATTATCGGATAATATTAATATTTACATCATTATGTTACATATTAAATATTATACTTACTAAATCTTAAGGCAGATGATCTCCATGAAAAACAGTCTGTACATTATCTTAAACTATCACCAATAGTGCTACAAGCACACGGTACGCTCTGTGAAGGCTCCAATAATGGTCATATCTGTCGAGAACGCGGCTCGCATCACTTGAGGCGCCACGGAGTCTTTGACCCTCAAAGTAAACTCCCTGCGCGTTGGCACGGGCAAGGAACCCCCTACAGCTTGTAGAATTCTCGCCCTTCCAGCGGAGTCCAATGGCTGCCCTTCAACACTATCACCGAGCACAGTACGTATACATAAAGATCTACATGCTTCTTTCTCTGCTTCATATAATTCCCGTGCCGCTATTTCAAACGTTCGTCTTTGGTCGACGCCACCAACTGATGTACTTCCTCCAGGCACACCTTCTTCCCTAGCTTTAACCGCTCCAGCTCGTAATATAGCAGGTAATAGAAGCTCGGCGATAGCACTTACCGACCTCGACCGAAGGAAATGTAAAACCTGTTCCGCTTCACGGGTCTCATCGAAGAGTCTTCGCTGTCGTGCAGCTGGCACAGGTCGTGCGACTTCCCAGGCCTCAACCCAGGGATTACAAGGAAGGAGCATTCGATCACCCAGCGAGCCTCCTTCATCGGGCTTCCAGTCGCGAGGCGAGTACCATTGCACAAAGTCGCACAGTTCAGCGCCAGGGTTGGCAGCCTTGAACGCCTCCATGTCCGATAGAAGAGAAGCGCTCATCATTCTCGCGCGGAGTTCAGAGGCCCTGGCGTCGTCACCTAGCCGTACCATCAGCTCGGCATCTTCTTCCAACTGATCCTCCGTCTTCGGAGCCGGGTCCTACAATCCAAAAATAAAATTATACAACCGATCGGTAAGCGTTATTATTATTAATGTTGAAAGCAAAAACTGACAATTATTATGTTATTTTCCGCTGTCAATTATATCGTAAAATTGCGAGTTGGAGTATTAACTCCATATATTAATATTAAAATGTATAGATAGGTATTTACTTCAGCATAAATAGCAGCCGGGAAAACATTATTGTAACTTTTGATTATGACAAAAGGTATTAACATAACATAAACATAAATATTCTTTATTTGCACACCAAAATATACAGTAACAAAAATGAATAAAAAGAACGTAAGGGTACAAATGGCGGTCTTATCACTAAAAGCGATTTCTTCCAGACAACCAGGGGATGGAAGTACGGTAAGTATGGAGACGAAAGTAAAAAAACTTGCTATGGCGGTGTAATAAGATATAAAATATATAGCTTACAATACATTTCAGGTATATATATATATACATGTATATATATATACATATATATATATATATATACATATATACATACAAAATATCCAACAATAAATAATAAATATATTATATAATAAGTCTAATGGATCAAAGTGTCATATTAATAATTTAATAACAATGAGTCAAAGGGCGAGATAGTGATCCCTTACTCGTTTATTAGAATATAATAATATAATATTAAAATACCTGTGTGCGGGGTACATAAAGTGGTGTTCCGTTCTTAAGGGTCGCTTCTCCGAGGCGGCTGAGACGTCCGGCGGGCCGGTCCCACAGGGGGTGCTCCTCCCCACTCTCATCCTCCGAACAGTCGAAAAATTCATCATCTGAAGAATTTCCAGCAACTGTGCCTCGACCTTCCAACGCTCTCTTAATGCAACAGTTAAGGAGTTGTAATTTCTGATGAAGTAAGCAGGTTCTCGCGTTGGGTGCTCCTTCTGCCACTCTGTTGAACAACAGAAATAAATTATGGTGAAAGGATTAGGTACATAAAAGCCCTGCACTATTATAATTATTATTCCACGCACTTTTGGACATGTTAAAAAATACTTAGGGTGATGTTGATTATAAGCATCTGGGATCATGAATCAATAATAACGAACTAGATGCAAATAATTTGATATTACATCTGATACAAGGTAATGACAATGAGCTAATGAGTCACTTGAGATGCAACCAGACTAATCAATACTACACTATCCAAGTACCTATTGTTACTTTCTAAAAGGTTCACGATAGAAAAACTTCAAAGGTATTCAAAGACACAACTAGGAATTAATTTAAAGTTATGTCTCCAAAATATTATTTATACAAAACCCAAATATTTCCTGCATTCATTAAATAACAACTGTCACGTAGTTACAGCTTCGTTTTAACTTTCACTTGGAGGCAATTTTAAGGAGACAAATATACGACCTCGAAAAGAAAGCCAAATAAATCATGAGAAATGCTCGACGATAGCGCAATATGCGAAACGTTTTCTCTTTCGTGTATGCAAATTTGATATCGAACGATGCTGGCACTGAGGCTGGCTGAAGTCACATGCGACTTATCTCCTCCGGTAATCGTCAGATTTGACTGAAACGCTACAAAGCGCACCTGATAACGTTAAAGGTACGTGTACTGTGTAGTCATGATTTCGTCGAGATTTGTGTGCCGCGACCCAGAATCGGCGTGAACTAAGCTGAACGCGCGAACGCTCTCGGAACCGTTACCACATTGAATTACAAATGTGTTGAGACGGCCAGGAAGCAGAGTCGAGCGTCAGCTTATTCGTTTCTTCTGCTCATCGTCTAATCGGGCGGTGAACCGTTTGTTTACCGGAGCCGGTGCAGATCTGGGTGTAGGTCAGGAAGATGGTGGGGGCCGCAGCGCCGGCGCCGGCACAGTACGCTGCCGACGAGAGCCGCGAGCGCAGCCGCGCAGACATGGCTCTGCCTCCACCGGCCTAACCAATATACCGGTTCCAAAACGTTCATCGAAAGTGACCTCTTTCCCACTGTTGTGACCAATAATGACAAACTATCGGTGATCGATTTACAAAAATAACAAAACAAAATTTACGTGACAGTGTCTGTCGAAAGTGGCCATTTTCAAAGGATTTTCCGTCATTTTCCCCCGGATTTCCCGCACCATGGTAAGTTTTATCTGAACTCTAATAACTATTCTCGAGTCTATTACCGTACGTACGGAAGAAAATCTCTTCGCGTACATTGACCCACTTACGGCAAAACAGCGTCTCCAACGACCGGCACGAACAATAACCAACTTCTTCCATGTTTTTGCGATGGAACATAATTTTTATCCAATATTTGTATAACAAACTCCTATAGATACAAAATATATACTCTGTAATTTACGTTTACGAAATATTACAAAAAGCAACGTAGGTATATAACAATAGGTACACCTCATCATTAAATATAAGGCTATAACTACTATAACCTTATATAAAAACCGACCAAACTAATGAAGCACACTAAGGAATAACTATTTCTTTATAACGAAAGTTATAGGTAAGGGTAGAAACCGCTTAAATATCTCTGAAAATTTTACCAACATGACAAATGAAAATCAAATAAAAGCTTAACATCTGCTATTTTCACAGCACACAGAATTGGAAGCTATAAGAAGAGGGATTTGTCCAAATCAGTATAAAAAGAATGCTTCAAATTATATAAACGCTTTCCTCGCCTTCCTTGGCATTATCTTATTAGTCTGTCGGTTGTCCATCGTTCTTATAAAGATCGGTGGACAACGGTGTATTTATAAATATAAACCATAAACAACATTGCCGGACATTCGTGAATGACAATCCACAATAAATGAGGTCGTCTGAAGACCGTTATGCGTTAGATTATGCCTAAAATGCCACATCAAACGATCATGATGCCAACATTATACCGGCAGTTTCTAACAACGGAAGAGAAGGTTTTTTGATATGCAATATAGTTAGTAAAAGAGTAAGATATTCTGCATATCTCGGGTAGATCTCGCGAGATGCACAGCAGCACTCACGTGTGACCATGTCAAACACGCACTTTCTCTACCAAATCACCGACTCTCAAAAATAAAGTAGGGACAAATTGTCTTTTATTTTGGATGATATATTGATTCGGCCTAGCCTTCTTTAATAGTTTTCGTCGGTCTGTTTACTTGGCAACGTTTCTTGTGTGGTAGCTTAATAGTGTGTTTGTAGAGGGGGCGTTCACCCCTGATGAGGGTGGCTCTGGCAGAGGCTTGGATCCACTTCATCTAAGCCAGTTTCAAGTTTCGGACTGTCGCTTAATGACCATCGTATTTGCTCTTATCTCAGCATCAAGCGTACTTATGTCTTGAGGACCAGTTTCTTGCTTAAGCCGTATGTAAAGAACATAAGCTTCTAGCAAGGTAAATTACTCTGTAGTCCTAGTATAGAATCTGCCAGGCAGTGCTAAATGCTCACCTACTCTTTTAAGGGGACTTTTTAAAATTAATTAACGAAAATCATGAATACGTAGGTAAATCTTATTAACACCATTTTAAACGAGTAATTTATGTCACACATGTTAACATAACAAACCCTATCTTAATCTAAAAACGAACCAAATAACTAAGCCCATCATCATATTTAGTAACAAAACAAACCGATCTTCACAGTTTAAAGGAGAATAAGCAATAATAAAAACAGATATTTTCCTCAAAGGGGTTGCTTGAAGCACCGCTATAATCTTACCATAATGTCCAAAAACAAGGAAAATTCTTCCATGTTTTTGTAAAATTGCCTTTTCATTTTTGTGTTTTGTACGGAGCGGAAGTGCAGAGCGGTGAACTACGGCCGCGCCCGTCGGCCGCCCGCCCTATATCCGCTTAGAACTCTATCTACTTACTCTACCTGCGGGCAACGAGGCGTTCGTTGTGATAAACTTGTTACCTCTACAGTTTATATTCTTATTTTGTGTTAACATTTTACGAAAATTTAGTTTTAAGACAGTTTTAAAAATTGATACATAAACATGTAACGTTGCTTAGAAACAACAAATGAAAGCGTTAAAAATATTTGCGGAATTTTTATAATATAATTTTTAATCTAAAGAATGAAAGATTAGACAAGTTTAAATTTTCACCATCAACGGATATCCGACTTATCCCCCCCCCCCCCCCCCCCCCCCCCAAGTTAAAGTTCATCGGCTAAACGGCTTAGCGTCTCCCAAAAAGTCCCCACTCAGATCAATGTCGCCTGTCCTCCTACATCGTTGAAGTACGAAACATTTTAAGAGGAAAAGATTGAACAAAAGTAGAAAGTATAAAAATATAAAAAAAAAAATATACCAACCTATGATAAAAAAAATACGTCTACGAGGCCGAATAATCGAATATCGCATGCAAAAAAAAAAATATTATTTTGAATCAGGGATATTTGCTTTTATTAAATTTAGTGCAGAATTTTGCTTATTTTATAATTAAAATACGTCAACGAGGCCGAATAATCGAATATCGTATGCAATAACAATAAATAATATTATTTTGAATCAGGTATATTTCGTTTTTATCTTTACCCTGGTTCCCTATCCGTTGCTTAAGTGGACCTAGATGCTTAATGAGAAAATAATGTGGTCTCTGATGAGCAGTATAGGACGGCAAAGGCTAAATAAAAAATCATTTTCATCCCTAAAACGTCCGGCGCACACTGGACAATCATCAAGCCTCTAAGGCTGGTAATGGCCGGTATCTCTTCACCACGATAGCAAGTCAAAGTCTATGACATATGCCATCGACTTAACAGAAGATCTCTAGAAGGTTATGATGAATTATCAGTCTAAGAATCGTTCGCCAAAGGCAAAAAAATCACAACAATCTAAAACTCTTTATATCAAAAAACCACGGAGGCAGGTGGATATCAAAAAGGCATTACAAGACATTTTCACGTTTTCTCTCACTGTATATGTAACGTCACGTACACGTTAACTAACGACAACCATTTCCACGCTATCGCTAAGTAGACGGACCGCAAAACGTACAAAACGTAAACAGCACTGTGAAGAGCCCTCTCCTCTATAACCTCTCCTCTATTATAGAGGAAAACAGTAAATCGTATACTACTGAAGGACGACTTGGAGAGGAAACCTTAATGCGTAGTTTTTAGAATTAATAGAGGGATGTTAGTAGGGAAGAGATTTAAAAAAAATATTTAGAACTAGCAGCACCCGCGACTTCGTACTCGCAGACCACTGACTTTAAATAAGTACCTACTCATAAATTTTATTAACCGATTGCGATGAAATAAAGCCTACATGTTAATCCAAACTAAGCTCTATGCTTTTATGAAAACTTCATTTATGTGATGCGTGCACAAACAAACAGACAAAAATGTTCTCAATGCATTCCATTACGTATCCTAAACGCCCCCAATTAATATTTTTGCAAATATCTTCAATGTGTACATCCACGCCAAGTTTAAAATTTTATTATATGTAAATCAAAGTATTATCGCGCAAGCTAACTTTTATTTTATAATTTTAAAAATAAAATTTAAAATAAGCAATACTTACTTTGTTTGATACTTATCGTAATAGCACTGATGTTATCATAACGTTTTTGATCTTGAGCAAAGGAAAAAAATATCTGAGTCGCGTCGTTTCATGTCAGGGGGTTAGACTTGGAGTAAAAAGAGAAGACTAGCCATTACTCAACGATGATTCTTACGAAGAAGCTATGTGAAAAAAATAGGATTCTTCAAAGCGTCATATATCATGAAGTACTAACAGTAGGAGTATGATTAGCGGATATGTGTAAATTGAACATATAATTGAAGTTTTGACGAGAGCCAAAACACGATTAAGACACATTTTCTCGATAGAAAAACAAGTCAAAGTAGCCTCCGTTTTTATTTATAAACGCTTGGAACTGCTAAACGGTGAATATTAGAAACACGTGACTTGATGTAAAAAAAAAGATATTGATATTTTACAAATTTTGATAAGAGCAGAATTGAACTTACATAAATGGTACAATACAAATTAAATAAAGTTTGTTTTACGCTTGCGTCGTTTCAGGCGCGCCCGCCGCCCCATCTCTTTCTCTCGCATCAGGCAGTAATATAAGCTATCACACGCCCATTTCGCTTTAATTATTTTTCGACATAGGCCCTTAAATAAGATGATGATAAATGATGTAGATTGACCGAGAGAAAGAAAATGGCATATCTTAATGAGAAACAACGAAATTAAGAAACGTCCCAGAACGAATAGGTTGAAGAATTTCCTTCTCCGGTAGCAAAGTCCGGTGGCATAGAATAACTGTAGCTTAATAATTGGACTAAAGCAAATCCCCGGTTTGGAAGGGACTCCGAAACTTAGGTAAGTTTTCATTCTTTAATTTGAACGAAATTAAATTTTAAATAGATGCAAATAATGTCTAGGCCATTGCCATATCCGCATCAATTTGCAACGTTATTAAGACTTAAATATCGGCAGATTGAATTAAATATTCATAATTTATAAGAGAAAGTTATTGAGGAGAAAGTATTAAAACACAGTGAGTATGTTTGCCTTGGCCGCAAATTGATTTCATAACCCATCAAGTTGTTATGCTTAGTTGTAGTAAATATATGCTCACGTAATTAAATACATATGTTACATTCAAAATTCATAATCAGTCAAGTGCAGTCATGAGAGGACTGCAAAAATCAGGCAAAAGTGATTTTGACTGATGCTCAACATTATATTTTTGAGTGGATTATGTAAATAGTAGCACTTCGGTTCTGGCACCCGCCAGCCGCTGCCGCGCCATGCTCGCTGCGCTCTGCGCTCGCTCGACTCGTGCGCTGTGGTCGCAAGAAGCCTTACTTGCTCGTCGCTTCAGTAATCGTTAACCTAACCGATTGTGGTTAGATCTAACTCATAACCGGTCAAAACCACTTTTTTTAAGAACAGGACCTTTGACTATTTATTATAAGGACTAGCCTTGCGGTAGCATTTCCCCTCTGCCACGGTACAAGAACAATTGATAAATTTTATACCTTATCACTAAACGAGATAGCCTATAATTGCGAAACAATAACTTCGAACTTAGAACGTTTGGGGTTCACACAAGACGACTTTTCATGATTTTTATCATTCAAAATTAGAATCATAAGTTATGGAGAATAAAATCCAAAGTTACGGATTTCATGTAACCTCGCCCCCTGCAAAAAGTGGCAGAAATGTTTGTTAGTAGAATTACACGCGTAACTAGTCCTCATATAAGTAGTCAAAGAACAGGACCTGTCCAGAGCTTCTGTAAGATTTTAATGATTTCGTTATTAATAAAATATATATTATGCTAAATAGAATTTATAAATCTACCCCACTCTAATATCCAATGAAGCGCTTTCATTAAAAAAAAATGTTCAAAGACACTTGAAGGAGGCTTTACAATTTTGCCAATATAGTTGTATGATCGAAAGTGATTTTTCGATTCCCTAATTTAAGGAAGCAATTTGTTGTTTCATTAATCAGTTTATTATGGTTTAAATATAAGCGACATTTTAAAACGTTGAATTGATAAACTTTCTGTGCAGTAAATGTTCGTTTAAATTTTGCAATCTTCAACTTTATTTCATTACGGCCGGCGACATTTCAATTTGGATTTGCGAGTCCCTCTGTAGGATTCACCGAGTGCAGTGCATGCATAGAACGTTCGCGCAATAGTGCTAGAGAAGATTACAGTGCATGCAATTCTTTGCTAAACATAGAGCTATCATATTACAGATAGCCAGACCTGGATTCTTCGGAATTTGGAGGTAGATTAAACCGTAAAACAAAAACCAGTTATACAGGGTGTAAAATTAAATACGTCACATAAGGAGTGCTACATACCATCAAACTGAACAACCTTTACTATGGAGCCAACATTGAAATAGAGGAAAAAAAATTTGCTGTTCCATACACAGTAGCCGTTGGCGTTTTCTCTGGAACAGCGATTTTTTTTTGCGGTTTTTACGTTGGCTTGGCGTTGGGAAGAGAGGCAGAGGAAGACCTAGACAGAGTTATCTGGCCCAAGTGAAGGAAAAGGTTGATGTCGTATCGTATCAAGAACTCAAGAGACTAGCGGAAAAGAGACAGGATTGGCGAATACTCCACCGACAAGAGCATAGCTCTTAAATAAGATGATGATGATGATGGCGCTATAGTGAAAGTTGTTCAGTTGATGGTCTGAAACACCCCATAAAGTATGTAACGCATTAAATTTTACAACTAGGAAATAAAAGTAAACCGGTTTATAAAAAATATAAATCTAAATACATTTTATCGATTTACAGATTGGCGATATACGTGTCGGGAGTCGGTACCGACTTTTTGTAATGCACCAACCAAGCGGTTTTAATTTCCTTCGGCTGTAGATACCTATCTGATGCAGTATTAAATAGGACGACATAGATAGGTACCATAGTATTCCAACTTCTTTCCATCACTTACGAAAAAAAATTAAAACAATCCAAAACGTTTCAAGTAGGCGTTAAACTAGTAGGTCTGACGACAAGGGAGTCAAGTCATAATAACGTTACGTAGACGTAGTTCGACACGACAGAGCCGTAAAAGAGTTTAGTGCCGCCTACGTACCTCACGTGGGTAAGCACACTCTTGCTTTTAATTCAGTTAAAGTCTACTCTACTTCACTAAAAGCCGAAGCCGCGCGATTACTCCATAAAATTGTACATTATTCTACATACATACTCACAGGCACGCATTGCTCTAAAGGCGGCAGGAAGGCTTTCAAATTCTATTACGGCATGTTTGGCAACATACAGACCAAATGTGTAATATTCTGAGGTTCAATAACGCTCGTTTATGAAAATGGTAAATAAACAAGATTAAACTAAATATTAATATTTTCATAAAGGTTCTTAAGGGTTCTGACACTACAATTTCAACTAAAACGTATTTAAGCATCATTATTCTCGAAACACTTAATAACAGTACAATCATTTTCATTAATTTCAAGTCAGTCGCGATAATTGTTTGATACCCTGTGTCTTGTCTTATTATTATTACGTGCTAGCATCGTCTACTAATGTCTATACATTCTGGACGTCGTAGGGGGTAGAAATTAATATATCGTAAACAAGACATACATATAGTAGCGAAAAAATCATCGGAATCATTTCATCACATCTACACTGAAAAATATGTTTTGTTAAATATAACTGAACTTTAGTGACTTCATAACTGTTTTGTAGCACATAACCAAACGTTTGTACATAAATAGCAAAAAGTTATGCTATTTATAACCAAACGATTGTTTATGTGCTTCAAAACAGTTTGGAAGTCACTAAAGTTCGGTTATATTTAACAAACAATTTTTTTCAGTGTATCCAAGTATATACTGTTAGTGTTTGTTGTTGTTTGACTACGGGGTCTCGACAATAAACTCTAAACAAAATCTACATGGAATGGAAGTAGTAGTAGTCGTTAAATAAAAACCACGTCAGAGGCCATAAGGCGTTCTGAAAAAAACAGATACACGATAAGAAGAATGGAAGTAATATTTATAGAATCTCTATAAATCACGAATAAAACGACTTAAAATAAGACGGACCATTTTGATGGTTCGTTTCGTATACAATTTGTTATACGAAAGGAGCTTACCAAAGTTTTGAACGAACTCCGCAAAAATTAAGCTCCGACACAGAACTTTGGGCTACACATTCCTGTTCCCGTAAAATTAAAAGCTAATGCCAACAAAATTATAGTTGCGCATAATTTAAGCGGACATAGCCTAGGAAAATCCGTGACGAAGCTCCTACAGTTGGAATTACACGGTGAGCCGTTGAGGAAACAACGATCAAGTTCCGAGGGCGGAGGCCATCTTGCAAACTTTCAACTTCGAGGCTCCGTTCACAAGACCTAGCAAACAGTACAGTACAAATCTGGATTTCTATATCAACTTAGCGAATTCATGAAGATTTCATTTTTGTGCAAAAGCTTTCCATCTCTATGAGGTTTAACGATACCTACTACGATTTAATACCTAAGATTTATTATAGCGAAATAAATACAAGCGTTAATAAAAATAAACACGTTGATTTGCAGTTACGAATAGTCGCAAAATTCAAAAATATTGACTCTTAAGTAAATTAAGGAAATTAAAAATCTAGAAAAACTATAAAAAGTGAAAAATATGAACAACATTCGAATAGTGTCGCGCTGTTTCAACTGTCAAAGGTGTTTCTAACGAAAATCGCCAACAAATTAATTAGAGTTGCTCTTGTAGCGCCCGCGGGAGCTTTTCGTTAATTTTGAACCACTACCTACGGTAGTAACATTAATATCATTGCACTACCCACATAGATAATAGTTAGTAATTGAATTAAAATCCGATTAGATTTTCAATATAAGTTTCAGCTTTATCTATAGGTTTCAGCCTTACTCTGAAGTAGGTACTTAATCTTATAAGGCACAACATGAAACAAAATGCAGCTCTGGCACGGGCTGCACAACGTAAACTACATTAGGTTTTCAGCAGCTCTGTAGCGCACTCTCTCGTTATTCCATAAAATAGAAATAAAATAAAAGTTGAGCTTCTACAACAAAAGAAGCAAGAATTTTCACAAAGTATACTAGCATGATCAGTTGAAATTTAATACGCAATAGAAGTGATTGACTTCGCAACCTCCAGCCGCGATAGCACGTATGCCCACGCCGGCGCCGCGCCGTAAATTTCGAATAACTTTTGGGTTGAAAGCTTCTATTTATAGACCATTTGGGCAGAAGGATCACCCCCTAGAGATGTGAGTCAAGGGCGCGATCAAGCTTCTACTCATAAATGCATTCGTCTCTACCGCACCGTGTCCATTTCACGACTTTATTGTTATTCGAATTATAATTATAATATAATTATTATATTTTACTTATTGTTGAAAATCCCGCTTTATGAACTTCTATCTTACAACACTAAAAGCTCCTCGAAACAGTTAGCAACAGATCAGAAATAATCATCATCAGCCTATGGGCACTTTTCCGTCGTCTCCTCTTGCGAATATACGGTTGCTTGATTGTGTCGACTTCAAATTCTGAACAAAGTCGCTAAATAGTACCTTGCCAGAATTGGGCGACCGATACTGCACCGACGCTAGCGGTCATGAGCTCCTCCTGCATGCAGGTGTTAGGGCACGCAGGGCACGATGTGAGATGGGCCATCGTTTGTGGAGCTCCACGCAAGCTCAAGCAAGTCACATTTTGCGCATCTGAGAATCCCCACCTGACCATGTTGTCCTTCCTGCGACCGACCTGGGTTCGAAGTCGGTTTAAGGACTTCCAAAAACTGACCTGATCGAGCTTTGGTTAACGTCGGTAATCATAATCCAATATCGAAACTCTACAACTTACTACGCCAACGAGCGCCAAAATCAGGAATTCATTTTTCCGGATTTCCGCGACCGAGTAAAATCCTATGTCGAAGGGTCATTCATTATACGACGCCATTGACAGTCATGTCATTGGATTTTTTGCTCGAATTTTCACCGGAGATCTACGAGTGGACAAAAACCCTTCGAAGCTGAAACAATGGGCAGACTAACTGTGTCGGTGATTACACGGTCGACGCATGCGCCGTGGGAGACGCGCCATTGTGCCTCGCATTTATTGTCTGTGGTACTCTTGAGTCGGATTAATGAATGAGTATCGTCAACACTAGACGAAGACGTGCCACAAACTTCTGGGTTAATAGCAGCATAGCAACACCTTCAGAGACTATCTGAATCACTTAATTTTACAAGCGAAATTGTTCCCAGACCACTTTGTAACGTCATTCTTTGTATATGACCGAGAACTTCGTGGTCTTGGAGTCAACTACTTTTGTGCTAAATTCCACTTGGTTGTGATGAGATGATATACAAATTCTTACTTAGATAGATAGTTAAACAATTTATTTGCACACACATAATATTAGAGTTTGCAAAGAAGAATACAACGCAACACAAACAGAACAACAGTAATTTCTTCTATGCTACAGCAGAAAAAAATAGGTCCCAGCTCAGCATGGACCCGAAGATATTGATTTGCAGATGAAACCGTTTTAAAAGTAGTCAGACGCAGCAACCAAAGAATGATAATGATAATAAATAAATAAGTGTAAGTTTATCATTCATTCATAAACTCACGAACGTAATCCCTGTATTATGTATTATATGAAATATATTATGTTATTGCGTTATTAAAGCACAGGCAAAGGAAAAGATTGGAGACATTTCTTATCAGAAAGTTAAGGGCCTTGCAGACAGATAGGACAAGATTGACGAATACTTCATCAGGGAGACGATGATGATGATTATATCATACCGTTTACAATTAAAATGGGAACTTATTTATGTTATATTACAATCTTAGCTTTTATAAATACAGATAGAACAAGGAGAATGTCGATAGGTAATGCACCCTTTTAAACCATTTCAAATATTATATTAAGACCAGTGATCCATCAAATAAGTAAACATTATCACATGACCGACAGTAAATCAATGAGCGCCCACAACATCCCACGTACCTACTTATAATGCGAATGATTGCATCGTTACGGGTATTGAAGTGTCGTGAATAACGGTGAAACACCCATAAGACACATTTGATACAAAACTATTCGCCACACCAGAAAATGAAAGGAACTTGTTCGAAAGAACACGCTGTTCAATAAATAGTGATTACTAATCGAGGTCGCTTTCTAACATAAATACCGTTTTCGAAAATGATACGACGTTCTTTTTATTACAACAATTTAAATAGATATTAAAATGCTATTTGATAAAAGTATACGTAGCAAAATATTCTCACCTCGTTGTGCACGTATTGGTCATTCAAAGTGCTATAAAATAAATCTCTGTTAAGGTGGTTTCAGTCCATACAAACGTTTGACGCACAATACGCGTAGACGGAATCAATAAAAGTAATATTTTTTATACGGAAAAATAGTTTAGAAAATCTAGTTGCCGCGTAACAAATAACATTTGCAATTTATAATATAATTACGAAGATATAAAGCTTTTAAAATTTTGTATGAAAAATTTCAAAGCTTTATATCTTCGTAATTATATTAGATTTTCTAAACTATTTTTCCATATATAAAATATTACTTTTATTAATTCCGTCTACGCGTATTGTGCGTCAAACTTTTGTATGGACTGAAACCACCTTAAGTGAGTACCTACTGAAAATTCGAAAATTTAATAGCGGAAAATAACAGAGGTTAACTTCAATCCAACCATTCGGTGAGCGATAATTATCAAGATAGCAACAATTTAGCAGTTTCACTTTTAATTGAATCCGTGGCCATTTAGGTACCTAACATACCTATATACTTGCCGTTTCAGCCCGCTTGAAATTAATAAATTAACTTGCCACTCAAAAGAGCAACAATATTTTTGTTTTGTTACGATAAGTAGAAAGTTTGCAGCGATTTGGTGACCTTGGTAGTATGATGAATTGATTATCCTTATCACATGGTTGCTGAATAGGGGAGCGGACTGCATAAAATATATTTTAATTTTATCTTCTTAGTACAAATAACGCTATACTCACAAACATTTACTCTTAGCTAGAATACTATTTTTAATAACATGATGAACATGATGAACTAAAAAAAAGTAATGAAATGTGGATGACATCACTTGTGGGTATTTAGTACAATTTTTCATACATCGCGCGCGTTTTGACGTTCGATTAAAAGTTGGTAGGTTGGTTGGTAGGCCCTAGATTCGAGTCCCGGCTGTCGTGGTTGGTAATTAGTTGCTGTATGTTGTTTCGCGTTTGTTTGAGACCACAAAAATATAAGTAGGTATGTGCGCAGGGTTATGATTAAATTAATTTTATAATATTGTTAGTAATAGTAGGAGTCATTGACGTCTTATAAATAAGAGATCAATGCTTTAGTCCATACTCTGGATGTCCATGATATAATCGAGTATTATATGCAATTGTACATGCGCGTTTGATTAGGTGCCTAGATTTTGTAAAAAATCTAGATTTAATCATAAATAGGTGGTTAAAAAAGCAAAACTAAACATTTCTAAGGGGGTTGTTTAGACCATCAAACTGAACAACTTTATCTACGGGACAAAAATCGAAATCGCGAAAAAAAACTGCTGTTTCAAACATTTAGCTCGAGTAGATTTGTAGTTTAGTATGGAACATCAGGTCTTTTTTCCACGATTTTTATATTGGTCCCACAGTAAAATTTGTTCAGTTTGATGGTCTAAACCTAGTCTAAACCACCCCCATAAATGTTTATTTGTATTTTTGTAACACCAGGCATATGCCTGTAAACGTTTTTCCAACATTATTTAGGTCGAATTCGAACAAGTATAACCTACCTTATTTGTAAGTATAACTTTTGTATACAAGCAACAAGTAATTTCACATCCAATTTGAAGCGACATCGTGTGAAATAGACAGAAATAAGGAACAATATCTGAAGGGCAAGTAAAATCAACACGTGTCTAATCTGCCCCAGCAAACATCTGTAAACTTTATGTTCTATTTAGTTATAAGTTAGTAAATTAGTAATTATTGTACTCTGTGGTTATGATATTAATAGTTCGCCAGTTTGACGACTCTCTCGCTTATACAGGGTATAAGTGACAGCCTAGCAAATACTGAAACGGTGAACTCAGACCATCAAACTGAACTTTCACTATGGAGCCTACATCAGGAAACGCGAAAAAAAATCAGCTGTCCCATACAAAACTGCTGTACCTACCCGACTAAAACATATGGGACAGCAGATTTATTTCGCGTTTCCTGAGGTAGGCTCCATAGTGAAAGTTGTTCAGTTTGATGGTCTGAGTTCACAGTTTCAGTATTTGCTAGGCTGTCACTTACACCCTGTATATGACATTAGGTACCATAGTAATTCCATGGCGACCTAATCATATTCTTGCGTGCGCAGTCTCCTACCAAGAGTTCGCGGACGCTCCCCCCGCTCGAAACAAAATTACTAACACACTATTTTTTCACAGCTCGAAATATCAGATAACCGATAATCTATCTGTTTGATGACGTTGAAATCCATCCATTCTCAAATAATAACTAGAAGACAAATGGAATAAATTCATGCCATGCCAATCTTAAGAAGCCTTCCCCGAGAAACATAAAACGTCACGTGCATTAAAATAGTCCTAGTCCATAAAGAAAGAATGTGTGTAATGCATAGGAATAGGAAGTGAAGTGTAAAGAAGCGCATGCGGTTTATCGAACTCGCTTATATCGCAGGTGCGGCGGTGACATCCATCTCAGTCACGTCGGAGATGGATTAGCGGCCAAGCCTGCAAGCCGGCCATCTTGGGCGCATTAGAGGTTATAAGTAGCTCTACCCTCTTATGCCAACTCAATAAGTATCATGATAGCTTGTTTCGCGGGCTGTCGATGCGCATTAGAGGCAAATCACGCCTCTTGTGTGCAAGCAGTGCACGGATCAGACACACTTTAGTGATTGATTTTTTATTGAGCTCTAGTGCTTGATGGAAAATACGGGAAAAGAATTTTTTCAATCAAGTAGGCATTTTAGGTTTGTGATTTATACATACATATTCTCACGCCTGCCTCCTACTAGGGTAGGCAGATACAATGGAACGCCACCTGCTACGATCCTGACAAACCCTAGGACGATAATCGTCATAGGACAAGCCTCTCTAGCTTCCTCCACATTCATTAGTCCCTTCATGCATGCTCGTCGGGTAGATCTGACCTGGCCTTTTTTAAGCACGACGCGCGACGCTAATTCTGTAAGTATATGTACGTCTATATAGGCCGTCCACTACCAACATTTCCAATAACGCTTACCTTATAGATTGCACTCGTCAATCAAATTGCGATTTAGTATTATTGTGAAAAATTTCTGATCAAATCGTAAGACTACGCATTTGCCGACTTCAAAACAAAACCAAGACGAAAAGGCTGATTGAACAGAAAAGTTAGCTTTTAATTCCGGATGCAAGTTACCAACTTGTGTCACGTTGCGTGCTAGACCTGGCTTAACGATTACTGTTTGGATGCTCGCTCATCACGCCTTGCCATAATTGTGGTCAAGACGGTCCGTCTCGCGCCGGTCGCCATCGCGGCCACGTCACGTGCGCGGATCCACCACTCCTACGAGTATCTCCATCTAACGAATCATTACGCATCACCGCATGCGCCGCACTTTTTGCACCCAATCACCTCGATCTCAACCAGAATATGTAAACTCAACGATTTCACTTATACAAAACTCGAATGGAAAAAATTAGAGCGAGGTATAGCAAATCCGTTCAATATGTTAATACTTTATCAAGTTTTCTCGTCCATCGCGGTAAAGATTTTTTTTAGATTCTAGTTTTAAGTGAAAGATTCAAGCATTGTGCAATATTCTTGGTCAATAAGATTGAAGAAAGCTTAGGAAGTTAGTCGAGCGAGGCACCCATGCGCAAAAGGCAGGATGCGGATGACACACAGGTAAGCCTGCATAACTATAACATAGCATACAACACACCAGCGGATGCTCATTACTGCCTTCAAGATAGAAAAACGTCTCAGCTGCAAGCTATTTGAGTACCGATTTTACTTAAGGCTTCCGTTGTTGTTAAACATGTAATTTTCTACAAACCCATCTAGTATAGTACTCTGTGGTAATACAATTCAATTTCGAAGTTTACGATTTTATTTTACTTTTTAAATGAAATATAAATTGTCCCGTACTACCACTAGAAAACAACATTACGTGATCTTAGATTCATTTCAACAAAATGATGCACGCAAGTAGCCTACCCAGTTTATTACCGCCACGTTTATTTCAAACTAGCTGTGCCTGGCATGCGTTGCAATGCCTCTTTTTTCCCGACACACACTTGGCAGTTTTTCTTTCAAACCATATTCGGAGTATCATTATCAAATCTCATTAATATAAAATTTCCAAATCTGTCCATTCTCAAGTGATGCGCTTGCCAACGAACATCATTTCTTGAGAGTTACGCGGTTATTATTTAATCTAGAAATAAACATTTTAACGGGTTCTTACCGCGTTTTGGTATATTTGAGTTCCCGATATTTCGGCAGTGTTACAACTGCCATGGTCACGGGATGACTGAGAACTCAACATATCATTCATATCGGGAACTCAAATATACCAAAACGCGGTAAGAACCCATTTAACTGTTTATTTCTAGAACATCATTTCATTTGGTAAATTAAAAGTTCTATAATCAGTAGAAGTATAATCTTGTTCTTTTCAGATCTTGAGGCATTTTATAAGACACTTACATTCCCTATCAGATATCGTGTGAATAACCGCTACCTTAACGCCCTTACTTCCTGACTTCCCGACAAACGCAAAGCGGAACAGAGCTGCCATTATGCGAACCCGCCAGGATCGCGGCCATTATTGCGCACCGGCTATTCGTTACTGATAAATGCTCGTAAAACTTCACCTTAATTGTTTTTTTTTAAGTAGACTTGCTTGTCTTTAATGATCCAAAACGCTCTTTAAAATTTTGCCTTTATTCAGTTGACGTTGATACATGCATGATGCTTGTTTCCAAAAAGCACGCAACGAAAATGTTACTAAGTATTGGATTACCAGGACTGGAATGTATGTAATATACTCGTACAGTATGTTAGTGTGGTAGTAACTTTGCAAAGACAAGAAAACGTCACAAAGAAATCGGTAACTAGGTATAGCTAATGGTATCCATCTCATGCTATCATTTGCATAACGAATCCAGTACAGTACACAAATCTATCAACACTTTAGCTTTGCAGCTAAAGACGCTAGTCTTAGTCACAAATACTAAAGCCAAAACAAATGATTAAGGACAAAATATATTAGCGGAGTCAGTGGGCAAGATGAAACGAGAATGCCATTCAATTTGTTGTTCCCATTCATTGCGGAGTGCCTAGCCGTTAATGAACTCCGGCCCAGTCGAGCTCATGACGCGATCAAAGTGACTGTAATCACGCGAATACCTACTATTTACCACACAGAATACATAACATTTTATGTGTAAACAGGCTTAATGGGACGAATGATTAAATCAGAGTGAGAGTTAAAGAGAAATGTCTCACAGGATATTAACTTAAGTGTCATTTTTGACCAACGCGTTTTGGAGCCAAAACAAGTGAGACTTTCGTTTGGGGCTTTAGGGCTCACTTTAATTACTGAAGACCTGCTGAAGACTCAAAAAATAAACAAGAAAGCATTAATTATAATGTCCGCATAGATTATATACCAGATTTTAAGTCAGATTATAAGCTATCAAGCAAAAAAAGTCTCATCAAAATCGGTTCAGTAGTTTTTGCGTGATGCTCGATCAAACAAACAAGCACATAAATACACAAAAAGAAAGACAAAAATACCAAAAATTGGTGATATGGAATCAGGGACACATAAAAACCATATCGTAATTTTTTTGTTAATATCTTCAATGGCGATCCTTGGGGGAGCCCTATGTCCAGCAGTGGACGTCCATCGGCTGAGATGATGATGATGATGATATCTTCAATTTACTGACACACTTCTGTTCTTCTTCTTATGTTTTTTGGTGTCAAATAAAGTATAATTGATTGATTGATTGATTGATTGACTTCTGTTACCGCTTTATAATAGTATAGATAGATTAAGTACCTAGCCTACATCATGGATACATTTAATCTCGGTGTCTTCAAAGAGAAATGCTATTACTTACACCTTCTTGGTAACGAGAAACACCCTCATCAGGTAACACTGAGGCTAAACGCAAGCATATAATCAAGAAAAAAATATAAAAGTAGAGCTCGTAAATTAAATTTCAGTAAGTTATTTTTATGAAAAATTCAGAATATTTTTATGTTTGACCCGTAGAACTGTTCTAAGTTCCAGTCCGTTGGTTAACACCTGCTCAATTAGAAATGCAATAAACAACCTACGTTACCAAGAAACAGTTTCACCTAACGCTGTTGAAGACGCCCATAAGTCTAATAAACCACAATAAAGCTTACGAGCCGCCCAGCTGCAAACTGAACCGTAGGGAGTCACGCTTTCTACACCACTGTTACCGATAGTTACAGTACGACCAGGAAAATAATTCCGCTCGTCAACGTTCGTTTTGCAGAGCAGTGCGAAATCGGGTGTTCTCTATCTCGCTCCTACTCGAATAGCAGACTATGGACGCTTCGACAGCGAAAGGGGCGCGAAAGCAATAAGCCAATAGCGGCAAGGTGTCACATCTTGATTGGTCAATACAATTTCGCGCGCTTTTAAAATTTGTCAACTGCGCAGGTACATGCATCGGTGAGACTTATAAACCTGGTACTACTGTACCTACCTACCTACCTACTGTTTACGTTCTTAATTGAAACTTAAATTGAATAAAAACTAAACGCAACGAGTTTGTGAATGATGAACTATCTTGGTAGTAATATACAGTGTGTTCGCGTAAACATTACTTTAAGGGGTGATTGTATCCATGAAACTGAACAACTCTTGAGAAACACTGGAAATCCGAAAAAAAAAATTTGTTCTTTGTATTCTGAATGCAATACTACCTTTAGTCTAGTCACTGTAGTCACTAGACCAAAGGTAGTAAGCAGATAATATGTCTAGTACAGTATCAATGCCACTAGAAAGCTCTGTACACAAAATATTGTGCATATTGCATGTTAGCACAAGACTCCAGAGGACGCACCGCCGAATTCCGGCGGATGTTGGTCTATGTCAATATTTTACAACTTTAGGTACCTCTGTACCTAAGTACAACTCGCAGCTTCGAAAAAGTAAACATAGACAATTACCTAGATTTGTACATTCTTGTTCTAGGGAAAGATACACTAATCTTAACTTTTATCAACCTGTAACAGAAGTGTGTCTAGACATTGAAGATATTGACAAAAAAAAAGTTACGAAATGGTTTTTAGATGTTCCTAATTCCATGTCACCAATTTTTGGATTTTTTTGTCTGTCTGTTTGTGTTTGTTTGTTTGATCGAGCATCACGTAAAAACTGCTGAAACGATTTTGATGAATCTTTTTTTGTTAGATAGCTTAAAATCTGGTATATAATTTGTGCGGACGAAGTCGCGGGTAAACTTTAACTGTAGTAAAAGCTAAAAATATAACTCTTTCAAACAACATTCCCTGGGCGGTATGTCCCTAACATACCGCCCAGGGAATCTATTTTAAAGTTCCACCGCTTGATATTATGTTTAAAAAATATTTATTTGATTCAGCGAATCGGAACAGATAAACAGTACAGATCGAATCAAAGCAACAAGAAGTTTGATGATTAGTTGCACTCAATTAATTTATTTATTCAAGAGTCATCAGCTCTTACATCGAGTAGCTTATATATGTTTACAATTTTTGCAATATATAAGGTCTAACAAAATTAGGTGAAACTATTTTAAGGGGATGATCAGACCATCAAACTGAACAACTTTCTCTATGGGACCAATATCGAAATCGCAAAAAAAAAATCTGATGTCCCATACATTTAGGTCGAGTAGCAATCAAACGTATGGAACAGCTGTTTTTTTTTCGCGATTTCGATATTGGTCCCATAGAGAAAGTTGTTCAGTTTGATGGTCTGATCATCCCCTTAAAATAGTTTCACCTAATTTTGTTAGACCTTATATTGTCAGTAACAGCGGTTTGCACAGACGTCTTCCAGTTTTATTTTTAACCGACTTCAAAAAAGGAGGAGGTTTCTCAATTCGACCGTATCTATATATATATTTTGTTATGTGTGTTCGCGGATAACTTCGTCGTTTACGAAAGACGTCTTCCGATTTTATTTTTAACCGACTTCAAAAAAGGAGGAGGTTTCTCAATTCGACCGTATCTATATATTATATATTTTTTTTATGTGTGTTCGCGGATAACTTCGTCGTTTACGAACCGATTTCGATGATTTTTTTTTTGTTGGAAAGAAGATATTCCAATGGTGGTACCATGATAAGGAAACCAGGATCTGATGATGACATCCCAGAGAAATCGAAGGGGACCTTTGAAAATCGTAGTGCCGGCTAGTACGTTTGTTAATTTAAAGCACTACTATTAAATTGAACTAATGAATTCACCACTGAAAATTATGATATAAAAAAATTTCGTATCGAAGTCGGTGTCAAGCCAAGCCAAAAAACTAATGCTAGCCCTGTCGCGAATCGTACCGGCTTGACAGCGACTTCTATAAAACAAATTAATGTTCTTATGATTCGAATGAAAAAGTCATCGGCTGCTATATTATTTTTAAACTTTTTAGTTTTTTTGAAGGCGGTTTTTATCTTCTGTTACATTGCGTCATCATACTTTACATTTCACACCTCATAAACATCGTAAGCTCGTATGATAATCAATAGCGGTAGTGCATGCCGGTAGTGCCCTACAGTAGGCTTTGCTACTATTAGTTCTTTCCACAATCAAGCCTTTTTCACATTAATACCATAGACATAAGAGTTACGTCGAGGGACTTCTTAAATGTGGAATAGACTATAGCTACTTCATATAGCGGTGCTTGGTAACGGCATCGTGGTATCAAATCAGAGGCAACTGTTGTTTGACGACATTGATGTATTGTGGATACATTCCTTTATTTGTTGTGGTAAGCATGATGAGGCAACAGAGGTATGAATGGTGGAGGTAATTAAAATATGGGCACAACAGATTCTACAACAATACTGCGACCTAACGCACAAGTTACGATACACAGAACAAACATACACTGGCTTGCATGCAGCACCGACGCCATTCGTTTTCATGTCTTATGTCAAATGACTTGAAAAAACGCTGATGAAGACGCGTATAGCGAAGCGAATCTGTTCATCTAGAACCGATGAAGAACCGAACTATTATGTATAATATTGTAGTATAGCAAATGTGCCAGAAAAAAAGCCTATAAGCCAGAAGAGATTTACAAAAATCACGGCTAAGACAAAGAATAAGACATACATATTCATACTTAGGAACCATTACAATGAGAGCTTACTGTTACGACTTAAATTTTCTATGGCTAACCTACTTTCAAGCAGTTAACATACATCATCATTACTGGTCTAGTGAATTGTAACAATTTAACAAACAAAGGGTAATAAAGACTGTCTTTAATTTAATAAAAGCAGCCCAAGAGACAAATAGGTGATTCGTGCAGAGTTAATGAGGGAGCCATTTCTGTGGCAATCGCCACATAAGAGTGATTGCTCTACCAACCGCAAAGCGACAAGATGCTTGTCAACAATCACTACACGACCTCGTAACTGTAACGATATACCCCATCGTTACAGCTTATTATATTATTTAAGTTTAATCTTAACTTTCTACTTAAGAATAAGAACTGGACAGCATTATAAAGCTAACCACAATTGCAGCATTTAAACGACAAAGAAACGCCAATTGGAAACCTGCACGTAAAGTGAATAAACCAAACAAAATTGAAACAGTGAAAACAGAAAGTGAATAACACAGACCGTATGAACGAGGCTGAAGCTTGAAATTTCTCGTTAGGTACACAAAACGAATAGAAAACAACTGACAACGCAAACAAGTTCTTGAAAGCTATAGGTATAAAACGAACAACGAAAACCATTAAATTGTTCAGCATGTAGTATATCAACTTAATGTCGACCCCAGAGCGTAATGTAGAAATTAGCTAACAATGAAGTTAATTGGTCCCGCAAGCGCAACACGGGACGTAGTCAATATAATTTACGGCTGCAATTTTAACATCCTGCAAAAGGATTTTACTGAATGGCGCAACATAACGGAAGAGGAGATAGGAGTTTTTTTTTCAAGTATGGAGTCAAAACTGCAAATCTGTTTAAAATAAATCAGAGGATTGCTCGGGTAACTTTTATCGATGCGACGCCGTCGTGATTTCCAATAGCGTCCTAGGATTTCGAGCTAACAAGGTGCTACGAGGAAAACTATTTTTAACTACCTGTATTGTTCAACGTTTTCTCAACAGTTAGACTTCCAGCAGGTACCTACTTACTTAACAGGTCTGACTCATGAACAGCATAAGTATGCTAACCATGCAACTGGCTTGAATATTAGCCGCTGGCCAAACGAGAAAACAATTAGACTAAACCCATAATAAACAGAACATGTTGGTGTATTTGATGGCGGGTCACGTTTGCATAGATAGAGCCTCACATCGGGCGCGTCCTACACAAACAGTCACTGCGTTATTTTCCAGCTGTGTTTATTGGGATATTGGCTACGATTCCCTTTATACTACGCCCGTTTACCATATCAGGTTTACTCAGGTCACCGAGTATAAACAGAGGTATTGATATCGATCAATATTGTGGTTTAAACTTTTAAATTAAACGTCAACACCGTTACCTACTTTAAAGCAATTTCTAGTTTGAATGTGAATTTTCGGCATGCTTTAACTGTAGGGCGTTTGAAATAGTTTAATTCAAAAGGTTGCAGGGTTCTCAGTTTCAAAGCTCTAAAGCGAGGGTCAAATCAAATTATTAATATAATACACGAGCGTTAACCCGCGACTTCGTCCACACAAATTATATACCAGATTTTAAGTCAGATCATAAGCTATCAAACAAAAAAAGTTTCATCAAAATCGGTTCAGTAGTTTTTGCGCGATACTCGTTCAAACAAACAAACACACAAACAAACACCCAAACAAACACACAAACCACAAACAAACAGACCAAAAATTGGTGAAATGGTATTAGAGACACCTAAAAACTATATCGTAACTTTTTTTTTGTTAATATCTTCAATGTACAGACAATCTTCCTGTTACAGTTTTATAATAGTACAGATTGGGATATATTTGTACGGATTGACCAAAACAATGAATATCCAAGGTCTTAATCCGAATATTACAACACAAGAAGCCTTTGAATATAAACACAAGTTACTCTTGAGCACTCGTAATTAAAAGTAACCGAAAGAAATAAAGAAAATACTTTTATTTGCAAACACTACAAACTGTTCTGTAGATGTGACAAAATAATAACCAAAGCAAATGGTTGAACTACAATGGACAACGTTTGGGAACGGTCACGTGAAAACAGAGCATTAAAACGAGCTTCAGTAACATAAGCTTTACTCGTACTCAGAGATTCAGCAAAAGCGGAAAACCACACTGCGGCGAAGTATAAGTAGCAAGTGGGACACACATACCGCACGCGCCCGGGAGCACACTGACCGACATTGACGCAACGGCATCGGCACAACCACACAACTAGCTCGACAACCTCTACTCTACCGCGAGCATTACTTTACGAGATAAACTGTATTATACTTGTAAATAAAATAAGTGTAGCGTAGACCCGCTTGCTTTATTACAGAATACTTGACCAATTCAACCGCGCTTCATCATTATCAAAACAGCCGTCGTGACATTCATGACAATTTACAGTGTCATCGTCGTAGTCATCTTGTCTTCAAGTATAAGCTTGGAGGTCAGTGTGTTAAATTGTCACGATCTCTAGACAGTTTCATGCCCTGACTTTCGATTTTCGATATTTCGAGACCGTTTCGGTCCGAACTTCATTGTAATACGAGTTGACATTGGAACAATAACGTTCACGCAATTGCAAAGTTCGAATGTGCGGGTAGAGGCCCAGACCTCGATTTAACTTCAAGTCTGCTCCGGTCTTTGATGTCGCAAAATATGCGAACGAAGACCATACCTACTTGTTTATAATTTTTAATTTCATTTCCAAATCACGATACCAGGAGTCACTGAAGACCTGACACGTCAAGTATAATATCACAATATTATAAATGTCAAAGTTTGGATGCTTAATAGATGTTTGGATCTTTGGATGTTCGCCACTCAATCTGGCATAACGGCTGAACAGATTTGTATGAAATAGAATAGAATATGTACTGAACTAACAGATAATAGTAGGTATATGATACTTTTTCAAGTTTCACGCAGACGGAGTCGCGGGCAACAGCTAGCCTTTAAATAAAATGGTAATACGATTTATATGGAAGAAGCGAGGTAAAAGAATTTTATAGCGAACACAGCCGCATTCATAATCTAATACCGAGTCGAGATGAAAGATACAGCCACAATATAAACAACGCTCTCCACGATGGTAAATAAAACATCTAATACAAAGAGTAATAAAAATACAATAAGAGTGTGTGATTCCATTCGATAAAATGAATAAATTTTGTTTAACACTTTTTGCAATATGGATACAAGGTTTAAATTTAAATGCATTACAATGTAAACAAAATAAAAACATTTTTTTTTTAAATAATAGTTGAACATTTTGATTCATACTCACAAAATCGAATGCCGACGTAAGCTTATTTATTTTTGAAATTTTATTTTATGCAGATTCTGGAGAAATGGTTTTTAGATTCTTTTACACCTCCAATTTAAAAAAAATATCAATCAATATAACAGTTACTACTCATCAGCGAAGAAATATTAGAAACCAAAAAGGTGATTCACGGGAGAAAGCCGAGAGGATGAGACCAGAACCATGACTTATCGGAGTCGTGCTAACTCCGACTTTCGCTACCAAGTGACAAATTAGCTTCTCTATAAAAGACAATAGGAACAAAGTCGAGTCACTCGTTGCTCTTAAATGATCTTTTAATAAATAAACATTATTTCCTGTCAAACCAATCAATCACTTACATCTAAACTAATGTTGTTTGGTTTAGCAAACAAACTATCGTATCAAGTTATAGGGCCAATATGTAATAAAAAAAAATACTTGTAAGAGGGTTATAGATAGATAAGAGGTAATAGGGGAAAATCTATTAAGTATATTTCGCACTAATTAGTTTGCCCCAGAGATATAATAACTTTATTACGGTCGGTTAACTGAGGTGCCCACAAAATTGACAGATAATATAATATTAGGTGTATGATTGAATAGGTATGCGAAAAAAGAGCCTTGTTAACACTCAATTGCAGAAACGCTCATTAGAGTTAATCCTCCATTAAATTTCTTGCTAGCTTTTACAACTTCAACAAGACAAAAAGTGACAGCAAGAGATTTAATGGAGGATTAACTTTAATGAGCGTTTCTGCAAGTGATAGTTAAACTGCAAATCTATAAACGTAGTTAGTAGTTGCAGAAACATTTCCGAGTTCTGACCACTACGAAAGGAAATTTGGTCGTGAGAGTATGTATGATAAATACAAAAATATTGTGACAAACTTAAAAGCTAACGTTTGGCTGTGATGCTAATAGATTACACTTTGTCAGGTGAAGTTTTTAGCTATACTGCTTGTGCATTAGGTTTATCTTCTAGGAAATTTGCATTTTCCGTCCAATTTCCATATACAAGTAGCTTGTGCCTCTAAGGTAATATTTATACACTAAACTTCTCATTAAAATTCACACGAGAACAGTCGCGCCCGCCGCCTCTCTTTTATTATAAAGGAGATCTCACAAGACTCTAAATAAACTTAAAAATGCATGAATGCACAAATTATAAATGTTCCCAAAACGGCGACGCGACCCCATTGGATCAATCATGCCCCAAACAGTTACAACTTTGGATCCAGTTAAACTTCTGCCGGGAATCCAATTGCGGAGTCTCAGTTTATACATTCTGGAGGCGATGTCTGCAAGAGCGTGAAACTTTAATGGCGCCAGTATATCTTTGAGAGGCTCACGATAAATTTAGAACGAGGCCTACGACTCACGAACGTAAAATTGTCAGAAAAATTGTATTATAAATTAAAAACGTTTGTCTTTTACAACAAAATTTTATCTCGTCCGTAATAGCTTTGTTTAATGTTCATTTGAATTTTTAAGAGTCTTACTAAAATGGTGGAGTAAATACCTCTAAAGTTCTCGTAGGTATTTTCTTTTAAAACATTCGCCAAAGGATAAGAGCCAAAGCGAGTGTAGTGAAATGTTAATGTCTCTCACGACAGCATACGCTTTCTTAACATACCGACACTACTTGGAGCAGAAAATAGCTCACCTTTATAACACAAACAGATCTCTTTCCTCAAACAATGCACAACTTTAACGTAGGTGGGTACCTACTTATTACGTATTCGAATATGTTGTTCACGTAGAAATCTTGCGTATTTTCTTACAAATAGTAAAGTGATATGATAGAAGTGCAAAAATTTTATTCAAATTTGATATACAAAATTGTAAATAATGTAAATATAGGTATATATTTAGGTAATTTAGGAAATATTTAATTATAAAGACGTTAGAATTAGTGTCAGATGGTAAAACTACCCCAGCCTGATTTGATTACCTAGAAAATGGAACGCGTTATACGCTCCAATATTTTCACAAAATATAAAACGGTACGCAATCTATTATCGGCCGATATAAAATCGGCACTAGATTAATTATGGCTTACGCCGATATTTCGCGGCCAATTTCCATAGATCAACGGATGGCTCAATGGTCAATTTGAGAATAAACTCCGCTTTAAAAATGATAAAGAAGGCGTAGGACATCTATTACCAAATTAGACAATTATTACAAATATAGAAACAAAATATCAGATCGCTTTTATGGAAATCAAACCAGTCTTGACAGTGTGTTCGGCTTACGTTTGTTCGTCATGATCTTAACCATGATCCATGAATGACGTGATATAACTTCCACCTTACCGGTTCTATTGGTCAGAGGCCGGTTCTCTAGTGCTCAATCGAGTTTTATAAACATTGCTGGCTTCGTTCACGCTCGATATCCTGATGCTACACTAGGAGCGTGTTATGAATTATCCCGCCGCGTAATTTGCGGACGTGCGTAGAATAAAGCAAGGATCGGAGCAGAAACGCAGCCGAGTCCATCGCGTCACGTACACGCACGACTGTGGACACGATCCGCATAGGCATCCCACTCATTTCATTTTGTAGGTTATGTGAGTCATGAACTATGCGAAGACCGAGACATGCTTGACATTTCCGCCATAAAATAAACAAATAAACTTGAATTTTAAACACTCGAATCAACAGTGAAAGTGTTATTGCAAAACTGGTATTTTAATTGTGTAAGTAGGTAGGTACTAATAAAATTTAGTATGGTATGGTGTTTCTAATTAGTAATTACGGAAACACTATCAGCCGATATTGTAACTATTATCCGTAATTAGAGAGATCATGACTTCGAATGTATCGGAAATTACACAAACATTGTGTTAGTCTCTTTGGAAGCTGCGAGGGTTGAAATTAAAAACATGAATTTCAAATACAATTTGCATAAGCTGTTTTCTAAACAACAATATTAATTGGCTGCTGTAACAAAATTGATTTTAAATCCGACCAAAGGTTTACCTTCGCAATATTAATTAAAAATCCGTTCGAAACGACCCTATTTCTCATAATTTTTGGAGACATGATTGATGAGAGAAAGATTGCAGCTTTTATTTATTTGCCATTTCAAATCCACCGAAGATGATCAGCCTGACAAACAAACAAAATAAAACCTACCTAACCTCTACCTAACTAACCTACTCAATTCAATGCATGTTGGTTTGGTTGACGGAGAGCAGTCTCTTGTAATTATTATTGTAATTTTGTATTTGTATTGAAAATGAAAGATCTTTCAAAAATTTAGGGGTCAGAAGAATTTTAGCCCGTCAAAAGCGTAACATTCGGCGACGGACATCACGCAGACGCATGTAAAATCCGATCATCATCCCCCGTTTAACCTTTGGAAAGATCAATTACTATACCACACTACTTTGAAATCATACAATTCTTGGAGATCTCTCTATAGCGCGATTTAACTTGATGATGGCGCCATCTAGCGGTGCGTTATGTTATCTTTAGAGCATAACATTCGGAGTAGATTACAGCATACAGAGGTTGCTCTAGTTACTAAAATAAGGTTTTCGTCGGTATATTTTTATTTAAATACTCTTTCGTAACCTTAGTGATTGTATTACTATGTAAACGGATACCCACCACCATAACTCTTGTTAACCAGCATCAACAGCGCCAGCGGTGACCACTCACAAAACTAGACAATGAAGTTCAGCGAGCCCGGGGTCGGGGGATAATTGTAATAATCTATCAGGAACCGCAATGAATTACCTATATCAAAGATTGATTATTTGTGGTTGGGCTATTGCAAGCAAGGGTCGTTGTAACACTGAGACCAGCGCTGGTCCTTTATGTTCGCCCCAAGCTCATCCATATTTTACGCATACCTCAGAACTTATGGTATTTTCTTTTCATTCTCGGGAATGCAGGTTTCCTCACGATATTTTCTTCCACCTTACACCGATTTTTTTGTTTTTTTGTTTTTATATTGAGAATAATAATTATGTCATAAAACTCTTAGATATTTTGAATTTTTTTTTATATTGCCTGACACACAGGATTAAAAATTAATATTAATTTTTTTAGACATGCATGGAATGTAATGTATTTTCTTTTCTTTGTGTTATGTTTTTTGTCTGTAGCAAGAAATTAAAAGGCTTTTTTATTTTTTTATTATTTATTTATTTATTTTCTTCCACCGCCGAGCTAGTAAATGATAAGTACAACTATATATAAATTCCGAAGAACTTAGTAGTACAGGCCAAGAATCGAACCGCGGCCTCGGAATTGAGGCGCTAGCTCTATTCCGTATAGGCTATCATCGCTCATCAAAGAAGATAGAAATATATAACCAACTTCCCTCCATTGCAAACGATCTATAGGAAAAGAATGACTATTAGTAAGTAAGCTCCAGAGATAATTAATGGCAGAGTTGAAGACCCTCGCAAAACCACCAATTAAATAGCAACAAGTACAAAAACTAATAAATAGGAACCTGAACCTATTGTACTGAAACAACATGACCTTTGCTTCCAGTAATAATATTAGTGGCAACAACATCTGAAAATATGGGATATATCAAATCTTATAAAACAAAGTGGCTTTCCACGTCTGTTCTTCTGTCTGTTTCACCGCTTACTTCTTATAAACCACTCACGCAACTGATTTTGAAACGGTTTTCATTGTAATTTAGAGAATTTCGTCGGAAGGTACACGATATATTTCCTACTTATATTATAGATCCCACACGGGCGAAGCTGGGGCGGGTCGCTAGTTGTAATAAAATATTGAAGTTTTGCTCTTGAAACAATATGAAAGATAAAAAATATGTGTGGGGATTTATTAAATTTAAGTACACAACTTACATTGTGTCATTGACTGAACAAGGGAGTAAATTTAACAGAATAATCTATATTTAAGTATTTAGATTCACTGAACATTATGCTCGAATCTCTTTTGTGCGATAAAATTTCAATTCTTGTCAAAACAAATAAATTCTGGCAATTTGAATATTAAAACACGGACAATATTAAAACTCGGTCTAGACAGATTTAATCTTAAATTAGGTGTCACACTCTCAAGATGACAGGTGAGTGTCTCAAAATTAAATAAGTCCAATAAAAGCTCCTCTTTAGCTCTGTGCCGAGGCACCTACAATTGATTTGATGAAATTGTGAAAAGTTTAATCGATCTGTCACTCTATCTAGGGCCTAATCTCGTCCTTTTGCCGAGTGATAGGGCTTAATTTCTGCTAGACTCTATCCCAATAGAAGAATAGGGATGATAACAAAAAAAAATTAACTACTTTTTTAAAAGCTCTTTGATATCTTAAACACTAAAGTGAAATAAATTTATGAAAATCTTTAAATATGACTGAAATATAAGTGTTCAAAATTTACAATTAGAGCGAGAGGCATATATAACAAAAGTGACGTCATAATTGAGTATTGCCATACAAATCATGACGACCGACGTACAAACACCTGTTTTGCATGAAAGAGATAGAAGATGATAAAAAACATTTTTCAATAGATTATAACTTTTTTGTTTTCTATTCAATTGTAATTTTGTTTGAACATTTTGCTATTAAATTTAGCCTATTTCTGTAATTCGTCACAATATATGGATTTCCAGGATAAGTCATCATCCCTATTCTTTTAGAGAAATTAAGCTCTATCATAGACGAGGACGAGATTAAAGCCAGCGTGAATTGAATTCAGCGAAACGGAAAAATAGATGAGCACCCTACACCCTGCTCAGTTTGTAGTTTCTACGCCAAATTAATATTTGTAAAGTAAGAATTCCAACATCGAAACTTTGACAGTAATACGGATGTCTCCCCGTAGCTGCGCTGGAACTTTATTAATACGGGAGTTTCGCTCTCTACTCAAAGTGTCTATCCCATTATTAGATACGTCGGATATAGCAGGACAGCAGAAAACATCCATATGTTACAATCGAATAAAAAACAGTATTCTTGGACCCGAGAAAACACTTATACTGTGTTCCACACCCGTGTGATTTCCAATTTATCTCTCATATACATATTATAACTATTCGTTTTGATGCAACGAAATAGTGTGTTCCATCTCGTGCTCGGGCCATCGTCGAGTCCGATACAAAGCAAAAAAAAAGCTAAATGACGGCTGCAGGGAATTAGAGAGAAATTGAACATATTTATTAATCCCTGCAGCTATTTAAAAAAAAATCTGTTGTAAAGAACCTAAATAATACATTCCAGATCCCAACATACTTCCCAAGTATTAGATACCGATCTAAACAGTTTTGTTTTTTATTGAACTATCCCAAGCGACGGAACTTAGTAGAATCCTATGCAAACTCAAGGGCACTTATCCTCGATATTGCAATCGCAATTTTGAAAGTTCTCATTCAGAATGTAACTTCGAACAAACATTGTTACGATTACGAGAGACGTGATGAAAAGCCGAGCACAGTCTGTTATTTAAAGTGCAATTAATTTACCATTGCGGTCTTAGCCCCATTACGGAACAAAAGTTGATTAATAAAATAGCTGTACTAAGGTTCACGACTATCATTATCAGTTAAGTAATTTGTTTTCACCACGCAAATTGGGTCGTGTAAAGTATAATGGTTGAGAAGGCGTATCAAAAACATGTTGTTGACTCACGACTCACGACCAACCGCTCAAGCAAGAGGATTTACCATCTGTAACACTTTCACTGGCCCTGCTAACTATGGACAGGTGTTTCGTCCAAAAATCTCTAAAATTATGCAAATAACCCGCAATGTCGCATTGTGTTGTGATGTGATGCTTCATTAAATATATTAGATACTTATCTTGTTTAGAAAAAATTGCGAGCCTGAATCCACACGACTAATAAATATTAATAGCAGTTGATTTTATGTTTACTTACTTATGTATAAAAAGATTGCAATTATCATTGTAGCAGGCGTTAAATTAGTTAGCTTTTCAGATATCGTTAATTTTTCTATGTCTATTGTCTACATCAGTTTCTTTCGTTTCGCCAAAAGCGGATAAATTGTTTCATACTAAATAAAAGACAAACATTTTCTCATCATTCCATTCTATTGGCAGATACAGAATACCGCAGAGAGAGAAAGTATTATCGGCTACTTAATTATTAACGTTTCAATCACTGAATTCGCATCGCTCTCTTGTTGAATTATTGATTTAGGAGGATATTGTTTACCGCTACAGAACCCTCAAACCCTAAAACAAATTGACGACACTTCCAGACTTATTTGATGCTCATTTGAAAACTTACGTTACCTACCGAGATATTTTTTCTTTTATAATATTTCCAATGTTTCGCCTTACCAATACATACAAACCCTGTAAGCTCTGATCTACAAAAAAAATTAATAAAGTTCAAAACAACGATAGGCAGGTACCTAAGTATCTCTATAAATTTATTCCACTGACTTGCGTTTTCCGAACTCTAAACACATAACTATAGAAGAGTAACTCTCCAGACCCGTAATTATAAGTAGTATGTTTTTTGAACACAATTATTTTAAAAAATACCTACTGCGTCTATATCTGCAGATGTCGATGATTCAGTATAAGAAAAAGGGAATGTTTTGTACCTCATTGTTGCCTATTATTAAACAAACACACCGTTACTAATAACAATGGTTACATAATTAAATCGAGTTCATTGGACAACACAATCGAATGCAGTTAGTCACTCATTGCGACAATTGTATACAGTAATTAATGAATTAATCAAATTGTTCCCCCTTACTCCAACGGGAAAACAAGTTTTCGCGGAAACGGACCTAACAGAATTAAAATCTTATTTTCTTGCCTTTGTTTCGTTTGTACTGTACGCCAAATCTTAATGGTTTTAGTTATATTCATTCAAATTCGTTTACCCGCGTAATAGATCTTATCTTCGTATCTTCAATAAGTAAAATTAAACAAAATATTCACGTTTACATGGTGTAGAGCGTCTTGATGACGCTTTACGAAGAGGTATGGACACGGAATCATGAGGTCCAAGTTCGAATCCACACGGACGTCCGTCCGCTCTTCTACCCTGTATTGTGATTGAGTATTTTTTTAATCTTAAAAATATCGTGAGGGAACGGATTGTATTTTAACTGCAACAATATGAGGATGGTTTACCGAGCCTTTATTTAACTCCCTATGGTAGTCTACCACATAGAGACTTATCGCTTCCGTTTATAACAAGAAGATTTTTTTTTATTAGCCTATTTCATCCCACGGCTGGGCAAAGCCCTCTCCCCTGCTCTTCCACTCGTTCCTGTTCTGGGCAACCTCTGGCCATTGGTCGTCAAATTTTTCCAGGTCATCCCGCCACCTCTTCCTGGGTCGACCTGGACGTCGCCGACCGTTTTCGGGGATCCAGGGCATGATGATTTTTGCCCATCTCTCAGGATGCATCCGACAGACATGACCAGCCCACTCCCATTTAAGTTTGGCATTGTTTAGCTGCAAACGCTGCTTACTCAACAAAAAAAACATTTACATCGTAAACCATACCATTTGTATAGTTATAATTAAAAAGTCGGTAGACTGCATACGAGAATGCGGCTTCCATATATGCATACCATGGAAAATACACTTCTTATAGGTAATGTGCGGTTCAATGATAAATAATATATTTTAATTATTAGCCCAAGCCTTCAAATCTATCTTCAAACCGATCAAATACGCAATAACGCAATTTTACTGTAATATACAAGCATCGTTACTTCTGTTAGGTCACTGGTGTGGTAAGGTAACATTACAGCATTGCACATAACAGAATAAACATAATTATGATAGGTACTCATATATATAATTACTACAAACACTTCCGTACAATAACGAACATGCGAACCGTTTCGCGTCATTATCCACGTTTGGGTACGTATGAAACTAGGTACGAAATCAATACCGATAAATGATGGAAAGCGTAGATACGATATGTACCTACTCGTAATAAGTTGTTCTATATAAAAATACATGTTAATGTACAACAATGTATTACAGAATCAATGAAAATAAGGCCATCTTCCTTTTCATCCTTGTTCATGTGTGTTGCTTTTTTGTTAGAATTCTCTTCTTTTCATCCGTGTTCATGTGTTGCTTTTTTGTATGTATGTTCGTGTGAGTGTATTTTTTTTGTTAGACATATGTTTATGTTGTATGTTTGTGTTGTTTTCTCAACTTCACACACGGACATCCGTGTGTACAAAAGAGTGTTATAATAATAATAATTTAAAACTTTTTTAGAAGTAGGCTATGAGTAACCAACCACCCATTTACTCTTTTTGCGAGACATGAAGAAACAAAGTAAATCCCATTAGAAATTATTTTCAACTGTCAACTCAACTCTTCGAAGAAGAAATTACTTTATTTAGCACCCATCTGTACAAGCTGTTCAATACAATCTGCGAAGAAACTAAATATACATAAAAATAATAAAGCCAATAACAAGGTGGAGGAGGCGCAGACGGAGCCAAAGGCCACGCGAAAGTGAATCGGTCAGCAAGCGCAGAAGACCGGCAGTTGCGACCGGCGGGCAGGTACCGTTAACAGTGAAATCCGCTGCTGACTCATGTAAATAGGCCAGTACTACGGCATCATCGTAAACTGCACACAAGAGACCCAATGAATACTTTAAAGAATAGATATTTCCCTCTCAACGTTCGGAATTAAACGCATTCATATAGCGCGGCTATTAAAGTTTTGATGGCTTGTTCTCCTTTCTTACATTTCGCTGATTTTCTTACTCCTTGTTGATTATACTCATTGGGGTAGGCAAAGGCAATTGATCGCCATCGGCTACAATCCTGACATACCTCTTTTGCCAAAGTCATAAGTTTCATACACGCTCGACGATTTCGGGTACATTTGATCTGCCCTGCCAATTCGATCTGCATTACGTATGTCTAGGTAGACCTCTTTTGTTAATTCTTTACCGTGTTATTTTAAACTAATGTATTAATATTGTTTTACTCATTATTTTGCAACTGGTAAATTAAGAATTTAAAAGTAGTTGACATGATTATTAGAAACTTTTAGCAACTACGAGTACATAAACGATAGAACCATTTGAATTTCACGTTGACGTTGTATTATGGATCAGTCCAGGGCCCTGTTTAATAAGCGCGACAAGTGACAATTGGCAATGTCAATTCAGAGTACATTGCTGAGAATGCTAGGACACATGAAGCACTGCAGGTTTAGCGTCATTAGTAGCCAGCAATGTAAGCTCTGAAACTCTGAATTGTCATTGTCAATAGTCACTTATCGCGTTATCTGTCTAGAGAGATATAACATAATAGTGCGACTATTATAGATAAATACAGGTATACTAAGTAATACCTACATATAAGTTCAATTCAATTCAATAAGTCTAACTATTAGCCCAGTCATTTTACGGAGTTTTGTTAGGCGGGGTAATAGTAATTACTAATTGGACTTTTAAACTGTAACCGGAACCATTAAGTGACAAAAGGACAATCTTAAAAAAAATCGCTACGCAACATAGAAATCAAAATTATGTGTCCCAGAAGGATTGTAAATTATTAACATTAATACCAATGCACTCATTTGACTTAGATTTAACAATATAAATTATTTTTGAGCAATAAATAGGCATTGACATTTAAAAAAAGAGGTATTTATTAGAAAATACGAATTCTATTTTTCAAAACCTTCAAGTAGACACAAAAATTCACACCATGTTTGTAGTATGTATTATGGTCAAGCCTTAAATATGTGCAAAAAAATATATCCATCTGGTTTATTAGAACGAGATAATAATTAAATTTTAAAATTGGAACTGTTGCTGAAATGATTTTTTTTTAATTTTGGTAAATTTCTAGGCTCAAATTGGCTCTTCAATATTATACTGGAAAAAAAATGTCAATTACTAATTAGTCCCAGCTCAAACCGTAAAATGACTGGGCTATATACCAGTTTGCCAACCTTACGATCAAATGATGACGATCTGATTGGTATAATAGTTATCTTGTTCTTGTATACCATGCCAAAATGCGAAATAAAATAACTGATTCAGAATGTTTCGATCATGGATGCTGATATACAGGGTGTAATATAAAATGGAACAGTCACTTAAAGGGATGCTTCAGACCATCAAACTGAACAACTTCTTCTATGGGACCAACACTGAAATCGCGAAAAAAGCAATCCGCTTGTCCCATACAAAACTGCAAACATAACACGACTGAAATGTATGGGACAGCCGTTTTTTTTTCGCGATTTCAATATGGGTCCCATACATTTCAGTCGTGTTTGCAGTTTTGTATGGGACAGCGGATCGTTTTTTTCGCGATTTCAGTGGTGGTCCCATAGTAAAAGTTGTTGATAGATAAAGAAAGTTGTTGTCCCATAGATAAAGAAAGTTGTTCAGTTTGATGGTCTGAAGCACCCCTTTAAGTAACTGTCCCATTTTATGTTACAACCTGTATATTAATTTTGTGCCGTTGTTGCCTGTTTCCTAAAATAAATACCATGTAGTTTTGTGTCAGTACGATTTGAGCATTTGCTGCTTGTCCTTGTCGACTAAGCATCATCAAACTACATAGTTTGTATAATCGACGACCCCCTAAAGAGGCAAATCCATTCTAAATAATAATGTTACTTTATTTCCTACATATAGGGATATATAGCATATACAGTAGTTGATCGAATAGTACCAATATTGACAGTAAGTGAACCCGAGTTGCCACCCGTAACCGGACACTGTTTGGACCATCGATTATTTCAGACATCGGCAAACGTTTGCCGTCAATGTTTACGCATGTACAAATAAGGACCACGTCCTAATATATCATGGTATTGTTAGCAGAATTTAGTGAATAGTGAGATCTGCGAGATAATCAACTAAACAACTTACAACGTAAACATCACATAGAAACAAACATTTCATAAGATTTCTTTAGAGTTTTCTCATCACTAAAGTGTCTGGTACTACGCATGGACTAAGAGCACAATAATTGTTATCCTCTGATGAATTTTACGAAGAAAATCAATATAGGTATTAACTTACCTACCCTACCTACCCTAAACCTACTTAATATTGTAATAACAAGTCAAAGCTACAATAAAATTGTACCACGAGTCAATTGAAAAAAAATTAATAAAATAAAAATATAACTATTTTGTACTTATGGGCCGTAAAGTTGTCGTAAACTTTTGTACTCTACTGGTAGCCCGCTCTTGTACTCTTGGACCAAATAATAATAAAGACTTTATTTTCTCTTCACAAATACATTACAATGATATTGAGGACAATAATAATTGGTAGGTACTTAATAAATTTGTGAGAGACCGGTGGTTGTGTTAGGTACATCCAAAAAGGAAGACCTGGTGCCAGATTGCGCTAAGTTAAAACATCGACGTTCTATTCTTTTCCAATTTTGGTTCTAATCACATTGCAATCCAATTACAATTCAACTGTGCTGAATTCCGCATCGCGCTAAACTCTATGTAACTGACAGCCAATAACGTCTGAGCGATCTGTCTAAACGGCTCTAACGGCTGCGTCAAAAGTGTCAAAAGTTATGGTTCGTACGTAGTCCCATAACGGTTCAATCACCAAATATTTACCGCAATTGCAGCCCTGTTTGACCACACAATGGTTACGCCTACGCCTGTAGAAGTCATAACTCTCTCTAGGGCTCATGGTTAGAGATAAAGAGAGATCATTTATTGGCTGATCAGTGTGACCATTAGTCTGTTGACCAAATGAAATTTAATACTACCTAAATATACCTATCGCTATTGTGTTACCTTTTTTGTCCAAAAGGCTGATTAAACAACATTTAAATACCTATAATGTTAAGCTATCTACACAATTGTAATTAACTAAAGATCCTTTTTGCCTTTTTCTAACAACGGTACGCAATCAAAACCGAATCGACAGTAGCAATAGGTACGAGTCGATATGATAGCAGGTGCAGGGAAAGCCACAGTTTTCCGGGCTACCAGCCCGTAGCGGCCACGCTGCACTGCTGCAGCTAGGGTTGTCACGTTTTTATTACACGAATAATTCCAAGATAATTGGGTGCGTGTTTAGGTTGGTACGTAACGTAGTGGGAAAGTGACATTGATGTACAATTAGCGAGTTTGTTATAATTACTTGTATAAAGTTATATATCAGAAAATCGTATATTATACATAAAATAAAAAAAAACTTTTACTTACACCGGGTATGTCAGTAGAATTTTTGGAACTAAATTATAAGGGGGTGTTTAATACATTTTTACCATAATCGGCAACCATAGCTACAACGCAACGGTCCCTGCTCCGCATGATCACTCCTAGGCGTGCTATCATTTCCAGCTTTTTGCGAAGCACTGATTCGTCTGATTAAGTAAAACATAGTACCGTTAATGCTTTGATCGATTTCCATGAAAGTTATGCAAGGAAAAGAAACAACTTTTACTTGGACTAAACTCTTAAAGATATACAGGGTGAAATTGATATCATTAGCATCCTTTTAAACTAAGAGTCTACCCATCAAACTGAACAACTTTTACTATGGGAGCTAACCAATCGGAGCAAAAAAAATATCTGCTGTTGCATACATATGAGTCGAGTCGTAACGGCACAGTACTGTAGTTTAGTATGGAACATCCGATTTTTTTTTGCTCCGATCGGTTTGCTCCCATAGAAAAAGTTGTTCAGTTTGATGGGTAGACTCTTAGTTTAAAAGGATGCTAATGATATCAATTTCACCCTGTATAACAGATTGCTAGGCATGTAAGTAAATCACACTAAAATGGTAAACTTCTATTCCTAGCTCCAGTAATCGAATTCGCATCGATAATGTAATTCAAAACACTAACCAAGATTCAATTACGGTACGCCAAACTATAGCCAACACTGCTGCTGTTTCATAATATTTATAAATTCTACGTAGAATAGGTATTCGTTAAGTTCTCCTACATTTCACAATGCAATGGTCTCCAGGATAGTTAAAGTTATATCTGTTCATTATTATTTAAAAACCTACACTAATGGCAGCTAAAGATTATTGTGATTATTTTTAGAGTGTTAGGGTAAATAGTTGCATTACTTTAAAGGGTGATGATTGTTCCCATGATACTGAACAACTTTCCCAAAGAAACAAAAAGAAACAAAATATTCAACTTTTCATACAAACGTTCGATCAGGTGATTGCATTTAGTATGGAGAGCTCAAACATTTTTACCCTAATTTCCTATAGGTAGGTCTCTTAGGGAAAGTTGTTTAGTATCATGGGTACAATCACCCCTTCAAGTAATTCAACTGTTTACTCTAACACCCTGTAGGTAGGTAAGTAGTTTATAAACGTCCAGCTCCCAGCGCACAGTAATTTTACGCGGCATATTATGAAGAAGATCAAGCGAGCGGAAAAGACACATTGTGCGGAGAAAATGTCAACGCTGTGAAATCCTACCATTTCCACCTCCGTCTGTCCAATTAAATTACTCTCAGATTCTTAGCACGGCTCCAGTGTGATGTTTGCTAAGAGAATATTTAATTAGACTCTCCCAACACGAGAGCGTAATACTTTATTCTTTATCTCGAAAATACAGTTCGTTCTAAACAAATCGCCGTAAATTAGATAACCCAAAGCAAACGAAACAAAATTAAACGAAATCGCACGACAACGACTAAAAACAACATTCCAGTATATGTAAATGAGGACAGTAAAAGCTTAGAGAAAATATTTTACAGCATATTTAAAGTAAAAGTGTTAAATTTCCCAAAACATTACTTGCCGTCTTGGTGCTAAATCACAAATGTTATTTCATATTCTGACATTTTATGTTATGTGCGACAACATTTCTCCACGCGACCACATCGTCTCAGCTAACTATCTGCTTTTATAACAAAATATTGTATCTTTTCTTTTCAGGGTCAGCGAACGCGGTCACGGATCCGGCTATGGTTGCCAGTCATGCTTCTGGCAACATTCCAGAGTGCGCAAGGGCAACAATGTCCGTGGGGAGGTCCAGCAAGTTTGCAGACGTCTTGCGTCTGCGCCTTTAATTTAGCGAGAGACCTGTCTGTGCAATGTGATCAGGTATGCACATTTGTTTTACACCAATTACTTTCTCAAGCGTGCGTAACATCTAACGGTATTGTCTACACGCGAGAATGAACACTGAAATGAGTATATAATAAATCCAAGAAAAGATAATCTATACCTATTTAAAACGATAAAGACTATCTATATTTTTATGCTATATGATAAAGATGAGCATTGGTAAAACATGTACGTTGAAAACTATAGTTGATACCATATGGTCGTGAGTTAAGTAACTATGTATGTTTCTACTAATCGAAAACGCTTATGTAAATAATTTACTTTCCAGGTTGATTTCCCGGCACTTCTAACGGCATTGAACGCAAGTACTCGAAACATCGAAATCGATCTCCTGTATGTTAACAACTCAACTATCCCTGCACTTACAGACAACATGTTTTCAAACTTGAAAATACATAACCTCCAGATATCTGGATGCAGAATAAAAAGGATCGAAGACGACGCGTTTAGAGGACAAGGTCCATACATCAAGAATTTGAATCTCCAGGATAACGAATTGTCGGAGGTGCCAGTAAAAGCTCTCAAGATACTAATAAATCTTTCATTATTGGACATTTCTAAAAATCGAATTACACTGATAGAAAATCACGCATTTATTACTCTTCGCAAATTGACGACCCTAAAGATATCGGACAACAATGTGACTCTAGCAGCACATGCTTTAACTGGATTGGAAAGTTCACTTAAAAACTTAAATTTGAAGGGTACGAGGCAAAGAACAGTTCCCGAATGTATCAGAAACCTTCGCAGTCTTGCCTTCCTCGATCTATCTCAGAACAGTATTAGAGAACTACCAGGATCTGATGGCAGCAGTACCTTTGAAGGACTGAATGCATTGACAGCGCTTAACTTGGAAAGAAATCTATTAGTCAATCTGAAAGAAGATGCATTTGCAGGGATTAAAACCACACTCAGCTCATTAAGTCTCTTAAACAATCTCTTGCCTGAATTCCCAACTGCAGCTATCAGCACATTAAACGATCTTAAAGTTCTAGATATAGGATTCAATTTATTAAATAAGCTGCCAGCAGATGCGTTGTTGAAGAACCCCTCGATAACATTGTTGGCTTTGGATGGGAACCCTTTACCCACTGTACCAGAGGAAGCTTTCGCTCACTTAAACCGCACGTTACGAGGCCTTAGCCTAGGTGGAAGATTTTTGAACTGTGACTGCCGTCTTCGATGGATCATTGAATGGATTCGGAGCGGAGAACTGCAAGTGACTTCTCGTGAGAGAAACCCTCAATTTTGTGGCAACCCTCCGCATTTCCGCGAACGTGGCTTCTACAGCTTCGAACCAAATGAGCTGGTCTGTGAGCACGAAACCTCTACAGTGCCATTCGAGCCATCAGTGGTGGCAAAAGTGCCAAAAGAGAACAATTGGAAGATAACTCAAACCACAACCTCGACGACTGCTAGCCAAGTAACAGAGAGTTCAACTACAGCGTCAACAACACCAGTGACAAGTCGTACCACTGAGGTTCCAACAAAGCCGGTGACGATTCAAGAAACAACTACCAGCACAGCTCGTCCAAACCGCATGCCGTCAGTACGACCAGCCGCGCCAACTTGGCGCCATGCACCTCACCAACGCCCACCACTTGTTATGAGCTTCCCTCAACAGAAACCAAAAGTAGATGACTCCAATGAGGTTATCGTCAAAAATGCTTACAGGCAAGACAATTCTGTTGTAATTCAATGGGATTCCGACGTAGCAAACATACTTGGCTTCCGCGTCGTATACAGACTCTTTGGAGATAAAAGTTTCAAACAAGGTCCGCCTCTGGAAGCCAGCGAAAGAGAATTCAAAATCAAAAACGTTCCTTCACAGGTATGTAAATTTCTTAACATTAAAAATTTAATGCAATCCATTACATACACCTGCACATAGCCCTTTACCTGTAAATTTTAACGTACAGAGCCGAGATTTACATGATAAGGTGACACTTTCCTAATGTTATGTATTTTAACAGGAATGTATCGTGGTCTGCGTGATCTCCTTGGAGGAGGTGCACGTGAGTCCAGAGTCGGTACCGTACTCGCAGTGCAGAGAGGTGCGCACCGTGTCTGCGGCCGCCTCCAACATGGACAAGATCACGATCGCCGCCAGCGCCGCCATCTGCGGCACCATCGTCGTGGCTGTGCTCGTGTTTGCGGCCGCGTCGCGCCGCCGCTCCCGCACCGTGCACCGGCTGCACACCCAGCTGCCCGAGAAGATGCCCAACCCATGTTGCGGCGGACTCACCGGCACGCCGAGCCCCAGCGGCCCTCTGTCTTCGTTAGCTACGCTCGGCGCGTTTGGAAAGCAGCGTGAGTGGGATCAAGTGTCGGCTTATAGCGCACGTTCGATCCCTAGAGCACGAACCTATACTGAACCGGCTCCCCCAGATCCCTTGCCAGGCCGGCCGGGCCGCGCGCGCTCCCTGGCCGACGGACAGTCGCAGCATAGCTATTCGCACTCCGGCCGCTACGGGGTGCCCGGCTATCCAGGTAGCCTTCTCGGATCGAGAGCCGGTGAGTCGCATATCTTCTAGCTTTGCTTACCTTGCCTATCTCGCCTGTCTTCCTCTTCTATACGACATAATTAGTTTATTGACGGATTTTTCATAATGTAAATTTTTGAAAATTTTCAGACCTTCGGCAATCCCGTCAGTCTCTGGGAGCGGCGTCAGAGCGAGCATCTAGACTGTCACTGAGCGGTGCTGCAGGCGGCGCCACGGGCGGCACTGCCGGCTCGAGGAGAAGGCCACGATCTCGTTCGCGCCCCGCCAGCCGGTACAGCGTGGGATCGCTGGGACTCGGCTACTGCGACACCTCCGATAACTGGACCGATCACGACATGGACATCTACATGGCCCGGAATCCGACCACCCGAGGATGGCTGGTGCCGTTATAGCGCGGGAGGGGCTCGGCGCGGGGAGAGGGGACGCCACGCGCGCGCTGCTCGCCGTCGCGGAGGGGCGCGGCCTGCACCTCATGGTGCGCGCGTGAGCGCCCGCACCAACACCGCCACCGCCACCGCCGGCCCAGCCGCGACCGCCTCGTCCCCACCTGCGCCTGACAACGCCGGAACCTTCCGAAACTGATGACAGGTGGCAGGTGGCAGTAGCCTCAGCACAACTTTAAAGCAAGGCCAGTCGATTCCAAACTATAGCAAGAGTTGGAGTCTTGCAATGGTGTAGAGTAGACTTGTTACCGCTATAAACAGCGACGATGTACAGACAACGACGCAACTAATAATATTATTATTATAATGAGATTGACTTAAATATTTTTTTACTTTCTATGTGAACGTTAAGTTTGTCTTGTTCTTGTTTAAATTAATCTCATATGGAATTATAGTGCCTTCTATTGATTTAACATTTGATAGGAAACATCATAATTTTTTTCCATAGTTAATAAAATATACCTCGATAAAAACAATATTTTACGTTACAAAAATTATTTGGTGTTATAAGATGATATGATGAAATTAATAAAAAAAAATCTTGATATGGTTAGTGAAAGCTAGTCACTATGACATCCGTCCATTCTCTTATTAGTATGTAAAATGAGAACTAAAATTTTTTTAATACCTTCTTTAGAAAGTGATCTACTCTTTATTACCACTGAAATCATAGATATTTGTTATTTTAGATAGGTAGGTTTATTTAAATGATATTTAATATATTTTTCTAAGTAGATTAAGCTGTACATATTATTAGATATGTGTGTTTAGACCAAAAGCAACGGAAGCGCAATCCAAATGGTGCTAGCTCTTTTATAAAATAAGTTATAGACAATATTGCCAAGAGTGAACAATGTACATAACGAAGTATTTACGTTACGTGTACACAGTAAAGTTATTTGTAATTAAATTGTTGTATATTAAATATTTCCGATGTGTTTCATTCTAATTTCTATAAAACAATATACACACATAGAGGTAGGCGTAACTCGCGGGCGGTTACAGGAGTCACGTGACGCTCTACGTATACACATATTATGTAGGTACTTACACATTTTAAATGCGTGTGTATACAGTCATACTTACATACATAAACTCAGGACAACTCTAACATTCGGAGTATTCTGAAACCGATGTTTTTGTACATCTATAATTAAACCCAAGAGCAAAAATACCAAATGTATAAAGACATCATCAGAATATGTTTGTGTTTTCAAAACTTTACACACATACAAACACTCGCGACAGGTTTGCTGGTCAGCAAGTTTGCTCAAACTACCAACTATCTTTGGAAGCATGCAGTTGTAGCAATACTCACATTCAGCATATTGAAGGTTTCAGACTGGAATTATGTGTTAAGCGGCTTTTACCGACAGAAACACTGCATAAAGACTCCAGGAGTGCGATTTTTGAAACTCATTCGCTGAGCTCAGCAGTTGAAAATGTCAAAATTACTATGGAGATATGCATATCTCTACTGCTGATTTGACTTTCAAAAATCGCACTCCTGAAGTATGATTTTCGAATGTCAAATCAGCGGTAGAAAGATGCATATCCCCCTAGTAATATTGACATTTTCAACTCCTGAGTTCAAAGTATGAGTTTCAAAAATCGCACTCCAGGTCCCTATTTAATAAACATGACAATTGACAATGGCAATTCAGAGTACATTGCTGAGAATGCTAGGACACATGTTACCTATTTTTGTATTGTCAATTGTCGCATTTATTAAACAGGGCCCAGATCTTTCACATTTTATAGTAATGCAACCGTCTACACTTACTGAACCGTCTACCTAGAGCAATTACAGAAGTATTTTGAAAATGCACTAATAAACACAACTCACCCGGGCACAGTGATACGATGCTCCCAGCGGTACTGCAGCTCCTGCGTGAACTCATACCAGAGGTGCGCGAGGTACGGCAGCCCGCCCGCGTCGTGCAGGCTGGCCCCAGTGACCGACAGCCGCCACACGAGTCCCCCTTCTGGGCTCGTCTTAACGTAGCTACATAACTTCGGCTCGTTTCCGTCACTCTGCAATTTAAAGAGATTGTATTGTTAGCCATGTGGTTTTAGATTTTTAGATCAACCCATTTTTGCTTGTGAGTGTCTTACGAAGTATATAATATTTCTTATCTAGTGTTTTTGCGGTCGAAAGGCCAGCCATCTATCACCATTTGATACATTATTCCATTAAAATTGATAAGACTGATTGCTGTGAGCTATGTAAAGCTCATACCATCAATAGTCTTAAACTTTGTTAAGTCTTTATTCACCCCAAATGGAATTATGGTCGTGAGATTATGTATGTAACATGTAAAATTACTGTTGAGGGTGTAACATTTTAGTTAATTAGGTGTGAATATGAACCATGGGTGTTCACTCTCTGCACAAATTAAGCTATATATAATGTGGTCTGGCTGGTAATTATACAAGTAGTTATGAGATGAATAACACAGAGCTTATATTAGTCAGACTCAGAAAATACAACCGGCATCATATATTTTGTACTTTATTAATTATTATATAAACATGGCATTGCAAACATAATAAAAGAATACATACAAAGATGAGATCTGACTTTTCTAAGACATGCTCTTTGTACTTTCAATACAACAGCTTCTATTAATGACTTAAGTCATAGGCCTGCAATACTGTGGGCGTGCTCAAAAACCCGCCTAGCGGTACTGTTTATGTGTGTACAATAAATTGTTAAAATAGCATAGAAATAAATAATTTACCTGCTTAAATTCCACTTCTAACTTTTTGGGATAGTCAAAAGCACTATCTTCAACAGCATCAGGAAATATGTAGTAAAGTAGTGGCATTAACAGATCGTCTGATATTGGCCCCTTAAACTCTGACGTACTGGTTCCCTGACCCATCGCTGCCTTCACAAGCTTCGAAATAGTTATAGGTGCTTCTGTGATCTTATGTAAAGGATTCACTAGTCCAAGGCTTCTGCTTAAACCCAAAGTGTCCATCAGCAGATTAGTATTTTCCAATTGATCCATCATCTTACCAATAGTTTCTGATAATTGACATTTCATATCATCTCTCATCTTTAAAGTGATCGTCCATGTCATCGCCATCAACGGATCAATATCAGAGTACGTAGAACAATCAACAATGGTGCTCTCACGAAAACGTGGCCAGATGGCGTTCAGTAAAGCACTGTGTAAAGGATTCTTCTCACAACCAAAAGGAAGCGCCGTCAACTTTTTTACATCAAAACCATCTATAGATAAATACTCACTGGTATTGGTAGACTTCTTCCAGGCGAAGCACTCCAAGTCTTTTAGTTCATAAGACAGTTTAGCGGAAATAACAACAGCGTCTAAGGCTATAGGAGATCCTATTTTAGACTTGAACAAGCTTACAAGACCACTAAGGTGAGAGCATTGACCCGATATCCTCTTCAAGTTTATTGTATCGAAGCTAGTCTTCAACTCATTATCCTCGTAGAAACCTAAGAAACATTTTTGCCAGTGCTCTCGGATCTTGACAAAGAAAGGAACGCCGCAGTCGATGTTGGCAAAGGCAATGTTTACAGAACTCATTACTACCTTTATTATGCTACCTTCTACTAGAGGAGAGCTAGGACACAGCATTAGGTAACGTTTGAGGCCGAACCAAGTGGATACAGGGAAGGGACTGCCGTCGACGTCATCCATGAACTTCGAGGTACCAGACCAGAGATTGTCGTGCAATTCTCCAGTTAAGGATTTACTTTCTGTCTGTTCCGTGCAGTCGCTATCTTCAACCGGCTCTAACGTATGGTACGACAGGGTAAAATGTTGGCCATGGAACCGAATATCCTCAGACTTACACACCCACTTCTTTGTGTGTTCAACTGAAGTCTTGGTCATTTTTGTTTTAGACAGCTTCCATTCGTCGAGTATCTCCTCCATTCGGGCAATAAACACTTCCCATTCCGACACAGTCGTGAAATCTTGATGATAAATTTCATATTCGTCTATTTCTTCGTTCATTTTTGTGAAAAACTGTAAACAAAAATTGTGGAAACAGCTGTTTTTGGTCGCAAATATGACATTGACAAACTGACATAAGGAAAAATGTTGCCACCGTAAAAATGTTGTACATGGATCGGATTCTTATCTTTTGGCCTTCTTTTGGCCAAATTCTAATAAGAATCCAACGCTGGCGTTTTTTGTTTTGAAACCACATTAATTCGAACTATTTTCATTTGAAATAAGTATCAGTAGGTACAAATCAGCGTATTATATTAATAGCATCAATCAGCAATCATCATTCAGTACAGCACTATTGTTTGTTGTCATGGTAACCGATTTGTAAACAAACAAACGAGGAATCTAAACAAAATCACGTGTTTACGTTTTCTTAATTTTCTTTGAAAACCACAAAACATGTTTAGAGGCGATCATTCTCATTCTTTAAGCTACGAACAACAAGCTAAATTTATCCAAGACCGAATCACAAATGTTGAAAAGAACTTTGGTGAGTTATGCGTCGTGTTTGGAGACTACGTTAGGAAAACGGCAAGGTAAGTAAGTTTTAGTTTTTTAGATTCGTGGCTACCAGCTACTCTGAGCATGGCCAGGATGCGGTTTCGACAAATATTTTATTCGAGATATTTACATCGCTAAAATCCACACATAATGTCTATATCCTACCTGTCTACGTGCTTGCCGTTATACAATCCAATAAGAAAAGTTTCCTCTAAGTGGAACAACTAAGACCATGCCTGGTTATTTCATCATATTTCATCATCATCATCAGCCTATCATCGTCCACTGCTGAACACATAGGGCTGTCCCAAAACACTGTCCTCGGGCTTCCTCATCCAGTCGCTCCCCGCTCTATTTTTTAGGTCGTCAGCGTCAGACCAGCGGGCCGTGGGGCGTCGGTATAACATACTTTTAATATGTGTGTAATTTTAACCGATATCAATATAGGTACCTACTTTTATACAGATTACGTGACATGGGAGACGAAGTCGCGAAGTCCCTAAAAGAGTACGCTGACAACGAAATCGTGAACAAGTCCCTAAGCGCTGGTCTCGATAATTTATCCATCACATTCACGGCTATAGAAGAGTACAGAAACTGTGAAGTACAGCGTTTGGAGGCCAAGGTACGTGGCTCTTTACTTTAAGAACTATTTACACACTATAGTAAGTTAATTCCCAGCGTGATGAAAGCGCAGCATGCGCTGCAAAACGCGATCGTTCATACGGTGTTAGTTTTTAGCGTCAGTCATAAGGTTTTGCTTGAGAAACCCGTGCCAGGGAGGGTCCGGGTTCAAATCCGCACGCACGACATGCCATGATGCTATGTACCAATGAGTTTTTCTAACTCATGTAAGTACAGACACGGCGACACATCAAGCTACGCAAAACAAACATAAGCTGGCCGCGCATTACTCTACCTACGCGCGGCCAGCTTATTTTGGTTTTGCTTCGCTTGTGTACGTAATACCCACTGCTCTCAAACGGTGTAGGAAAACATCTCGTGAGGAAACCTGCATAGGTACGCTGAAGAAGAAGTCCGTCTGTATTGTGTAGTCTACCAACTATCCTACACCCTCAATGGGGGGTAGGAGTTCTGGAACGTATACAGGGTCTCAAATATTATTGATTTTTAAACATGTTACAGCCATGTTGTGCTATTTCGAATCAAATTAAAGATTGGATTTTGAAATTGGAACAGGGTGTGTCATCTATATCGTATGAATTCCAGTTGTAATGCTGGACTTGCGGGTTGGTTAGTTTGTAATAACTACCAGTAGATGGCGCTCACGTCCCCTTAAGACGCAACAGATTGAAAATTTCGTTCTCTGGGTAGTGGGCTCAGTGGCGAAATTGGATAACGCAGTTCCCCGGTTTGGAAGAGTGCGGGTTCAAGTCCTGCCCGAGACACATTTTTCAATCTTTAATTTGATTTGTATACAGGGTCCTTCTTAATATGCTGACAGTTTTTTAAGGGGATGATCAGACCGTCAAACTGAACAACTTTATCTATGGCCCCAACATCGATTTAGCAAAAAAAAAAAATCAGCCGTTCCATGGCTTCGAGCCAAATGTATGGAACAGCAGATTTTTTTTCGCGATTTCGATGTTGGTCCCTTAGAGAAAGTTGTTCAGTTTGATGGTCTGTTTAAGAAGGACCCTGTACTGGCTGATGATAATGACTACTTTTTGTGACAAACATTTCAACTAATGCAATAGGTACAGTCAACAAACAAACAATCTAACTTACAGTCAAATAAGCATCTAAGTAATTAGTCCACCTTACACCCTGTCACAATCACCTGTGGTCGCTAAACATTTTTAGAATGGACCACTATTTCTTACCGTGCGGTGGGTGTCGTACCGGAGGCGAATAAGGGATACGATTTCCTGATGCGGTGTTTTGTGGGACGAAAGGCTAGCCACTTTATCACTTCAGTCGATCTTGAAACCCTCAATAAATGTGCTGAAAGTGAGCCTTGCTTGCTTCAACTGCGCACAAATGTAGTTGGTAGTTGTATCAAGGTTTCTGACTATCCAAAAAGGGATTACGGACGTGAATTTATGTATGCATGTTTTGACAACGATTTTAAGAAAACGCCTTCCGCTTCCAGGTTCTCGGCGAACTGTCTCAATACGAGGCAATCTGTAAGCATGCGAGGGAGGAGGTAAAACATACAATGAATGTCAGAGAAAAGGAACTGGCCAGGAAGAAGGTCTTGGACAAGGCCAGGGAAAGACAACCTTTTAACAGGCAACAAGTTGTACGTTATTATTTTATTATACTCCGTCTATGTACGTTGTAGTAGATGGTAGCATAGATCATAGTAAAATTGATGGTAGTAAGTAATGACTAGGTACTATAGTTATATCTAATAGGTCTCAATTATGCTGACGGTTTTTAAGGAGATGTGACAGACCATCAAACTAAACAACTTTATCTATGGGACCAACATCGAAATCACGAAAAAAAAATCTGCTGTCCCATACATTTAGCTCGAGTTCGAGTAGGTTTGCAGTTTTGTATGGAACAGCTGATTGAATTCCATACAAAACTGCAAAGTCTGCAAACTTACTCGACCCGAATGTATGAAACAGCAGATTTTTTGTCGCGATTTCGAAGTTCCGAAGTAAAAGTTGTGCAGTTTGGTGGTCTCATCATCCTCTTAAAAAACTGTCACCTTACAAAGAAAGTCTCTTTTATTCGATGACTTTTACAACAGACGTATGCAGAGTCGGAATTGTTAAAAGCGACAGCGGAAATGTCTCGGACGGCGAAAGGTCTCAGCGAGCAGACAGAGTTCTTTGAGAGACGCAAGCTGCAGCAACTTAAGTCTTTGCTCTCCGACTTCGTGATGATAGAGATGACATTCCACTCGAGGGCAGTTGAACTCCTCTCTGTGGCCCATCAGCAGATTACTGACATCAATGATAAAGCTGACCTAGAGGTATGTGGTTTTTGTTCTTATTTTTTAGGTAATAGGTAAGAGAAGTACGCATTCAGCGTACTTTCGGCGCCGAACGGAGACATGTGCGCGTTCACCTGTATAGCATGTAACAAAAGTCACTAGTACCTAGTTCTTGAGGGTATCAAAACTCATCCTACAAAGGACCTGTGGCCAAAAAACTTGTGGCACGACAGAGTAGCAAGGCTTATTGCTTAGAACAGTGCCGCGACACACAGAACAAAATCGTGATTGTATGAAATACCCTAGAATGTATGGGCTTCAAGGGTAGAATGTCCTAGCTTCATACTAATTTGGATTTCGAAGCTAGTTAGACAGTGCGGTATCTTAAAACGTAATGTTTCCGTTCTCTTTGGCTTAGCCGTAGGTAGGTACTAACAGAACGAGCTTACTTAGCTTAGGCCAAGATCCAGAAATTCGACTAAGCTTACACTCAAAAGACGTCCCTGAATTTCGGCCTCACATGTACCTAGGTAACGAAGGTACAAAACGAGAAAGCCGACAACTGCGCTCTTTTTGACATGCGCTAAATAACAAAGACCATTGCATGCAGTGCATTGGTCTTTGTCTTATCTTTTATATATATCTATCTTAATTTTTCTCGCCATCTTGGAGGCAGCATGCTAGGCCTGAAGAGTATTTTGAAGATATGCACCACTCAGGAGTTCTTTAGAAAAGATATACTTAGCATTGAAATTCGTACCTAACAATTTTACATTATTTAAGAATGTTATGTAACTTTTAAAACATTTTCTTTGAAGCGTTTGAATACAGGTCTTTCCGAACACGAGGAACCAACGGTAAATACAGATTTGTTAGATTAAATTATTTAGACATTTCACCTTTTAAAATATGCGAAATCTTTCAGAACTTCAGGCGTAAGTTGAGATCTCCGGAGAAGCAAGTAAGCACAGGTATATCAGCCAGGTCTTCATCGTTGGCGTCTCTTATGAACCAGCACTCTCCTTCTAAGGATGATGATGATTCCATGGTAAGACCAAATCGACTCCAGCAAGCATACTAGATAAGTTCGATAGATAAGTTTCATCTTCCATCCGAAGACCAAGGTATCATTCGGCCGGCGTTAGCTAGCCCTATGTCTACTGAGCTAGTAATAGTATAATTATATTATATTCTTATGGTAGCACCACAGATTATAGCCCGTGACGTGAGTAGCATCACGTTCAAATTTGATTTGATATATTCTTTTTAGAGCATGAGAAGAAACAGGTCTCCAGAAAAGCACGGTGCCTCGGGAATGGCAAGGTCCAGCTCGTTGGCAGCCCTAATGAACCACTCCTCCTCGAAAGACGAAGAAGAGACAAGTGTAAGTTCTTTTTAAAAGTATTCGTATAAAATTATACTCTAACTGTAAAAGAACAGTCTGTAAATTAAAGATTTACCAGAAAAAAAAACTCAGGATAATGGGCACAGCTGTGTAATGGGGTACCCCCTGTGGGGGGGTTTTTGAAACAAATTTCTTTTTATTGAAGGTATGTGTTTGTACGAGAACTGCCGAGCTTTTGACGCAGTTTTGACCCTTCCTCTGAGAAAGAGATCCTTCCTCTGAGTTTTGGCCAAAAAAATAGCTATTCTATCAAAGTATTCTCCCGCAGTTCGTTCGCGTAATACCTAAACATTGAATGTAAAGGTATTATCACATTACGATACACGTTTTACGCATACCTATTACATCTATCTATGCAAATATGATATGAGTAACGTAGCGCCTTGCTATTAGTGTATTAAAATATGTCGGCACAGTTACCTACTGTAGGCTTACTATACAGCGTAAGTTCATATAGTTTTCCTGAACTTAAGTTTTAATCAGATAATGGAATCAACATTTTATTTTTAGGAATCTGAGGAGTCTGATGATCGTGATACATCAGAAGAAACCGAATCGCGTTAATTTTTATTATTATTTAATTGGTTTTGATCTAGTTCCTAAGTTAATTGATTAATAAAAAAATATGTGAGTGGTACTTTTTTTTTATTTCATATTCAGTGCTTGGAATAAGATGAAGCTATTTTTGACAAAAGTCGTGGTGGTATGGTGGTGGTGGGCTTGCCTTCCGTACAGGTATCGTTGGTTCGAGCCTACATCTTGTAAAATGTTGTCCAATCGAAAATGTAAAAAAAAATGTATTGTATTGAAACCTAATCTGCAATCGCAGGTTGATGCGCGTGGTAAGGCTATATCGCACCTTTTATCACGCTTATTCGCGCGCAAATATAAAGACAGCTAAGGCGTGATAGCGCTATATCACGCCTTCTGCCGTGCTGCGCCAGCAGTAACTAAGAGTAGATGCAATGTTTCACCAACAAAAACATTCTGGCAACGGAAGTAAATCAAATTGATTCCTAATACAGTAGCCCAGTCATTTTACGGTGTTTTGTTACAGATCAAATCAAAGCAACAAGAAGCTTGATGATTAGTTGCACTCAATTAATCTATTTATACAGGAGTCATACATCTCTTACTAGCCCAGTCATTTTACGGAGTTTTGTTAGGCGGGATAGGGAGAAATTATTAATTGGACTTTTAAACTGTAACCGGCACCATTTAGTGACAAAAACATATTTTAAAAAAATTCGCTACGCAACATAGCAATCAAAATTGTGTGTCCCAGAAAGCTTTTAAATTAATATTATTAATACCAATGAACTCATTTGACTTAGTTTTAACAATATACATTATTTTTGAGCAATAAAATAAGCATTGAAATTTTAAAAATAAGGTCATCATCATCATCATATCAGCCGATAGACGGCCACTGCTGGACACAGGCCTCCCCCAAAATGGGGGGGATTTGCCATAATCGCCACGCTTGGCAGGCGGGTTGGCGATCGCAGTTAGATTGAATGTACTCAGAGGATGCTGCTGCCCACACTCCGGTAGATCCCTTAGTCGCCTTTTACGACACCCACGGGAGGAAATGGAGTGGTGCTATTCTTAGCCGACACCACATGGCCTGGCATGTTTGTAAGCCTTAAATATGTGCAAAAAAAAATTACCATCAGGTTTTTTTAGAACGAGATAATAGCTAAATTTCAAATTTGGGGATGTTGCTGATGTGATTTTTTTTTATTGTGGTACATATCTAGGCTCTATTGGCTCTTCAATATTATACCGAAAAAAATGACAATTATTAATTAGTCTCGGCTCAAACCGTAAAATGACTGGGCTACAGGTATGTTATATCAAAACATGTATTATCCTACTATTATAAAGCCGTACTTAGTAACAGAAGTTTGTCTGTACATTGAAGATATTAAAAAAAAGTTATGATATTTATGTCCCTGATTCCAAATCTCCAATTGCTTTATTTTTTGTCTCTTTGGTCGTTTGTTTGTTCGCGCATCACGCCATAACTGGACTGATTACGATAAAACTTTGTGTTTGAAAGCTTATTGTTAGACTTAAAATCTGGTATATAATTTATTTCGCTACGATGACGGGAACCCGTGCAGACGAAGTCGTGGGTAAACTCTAGTAGGTATTTAAACAACATGTCATTGTTAAGACAAGGACTGCGCCCTGCTACCCTGGCACTACATTTCAACTACTGTATATTCCATGTTCCTCATAATTATACTTATGAAATAAGAACGTTATGGAAATCCAAACTCCTCTATTGATTTTACATCACCCTTTTGAAATCACTTCCTTCTGTACCAGCCTGTGCTAGGCACAGGCAGAAATCAATATGCACCCCGCTGTAACCCAACGCCATAAAGAATCAAAACACACGACATGTATCTACAAATAACATAGTATAATTACAAAAAAACAAATTACAAATTAGAGTAATGATCATTCATTGAACATTACTCATTTTGAACTCTAGCCAACTATCAATGTATAAAGAAAGCCTTATTATCTAACTTAAACAAATTATTTGCTTTAAATTGTACCTACTCAATACTCAAAGGTACTTTTAACCTTTACATGTGTTAGGTGTAAAAACTACATGTAGCAAAAATATGTAATTAGTTCAAGATATTTTATCAACATTTTTTGTACAGTTAAGTCTATTGATAAGAAACTGGTGTCATTAATTATGTATTGAAAAAATTATATTAATGGATAAAAACTTGCAATACATATGTCTGATGATTGAGCGTGAACTATTTATTAAATATGTTATTATACAAAGACAATTCAGGCACAAGAGTTATCTTTGGGTGACATTAAAGGTGAATATTACACTAGAATGAAACGGCTACTTCTCATTTTCAACACCGGCTTGTGTCATGAGGTCCGTTATGTTTTTCTCCAGCTCATCAACTCTGGTGCCCATCTCGTCTATTCTATTGATGATCTGATCTGACATGCTCTGGAACTTGTCTTGCATGTTCTGGAGGAGTGATTGTACCTGAAATAGACAGCAGAGAATGATAAAAACATTGCCTAGAAGTAGGTGGAATTATGTAGGTACATAGCAGTGTTGGGCAAAATGTAATTAACTACTAATTACATTTTGTAATTGTTAATTGCAATTACACAATTACTTTATTGGTTAAGATTATAAATGTATGTTATTTTTTTCAATTATAAATGATTAAATTCAAATTAAAGCAATCATTCTTTACTGTCGAAAAGCATACATCTTTGGTTGTAACCAAAAAGTAATTGAATAATTGCAATTAACAATTACAAAACTGGTAACTGGTGGTCTCAGGTATATCATTTGATGACTCATTGGTGGTTAGGTCCTGGGTTCAAATCCCAGTTCAGTCATGGATATTATATGTTTGTGCCGTTGTTGTATGGTTTCCATAATAAAATAAAGCCTATAGTTCTTGCTTGGGATCATTACAATGTATGTGCCTGTGAGGGCTATTTATTTCTGAATACCTACCTAATGAGTACTGACTGAACTAGCTGAATTTGTTATAAATATTTGCGGTAAATTAAGGCAAATACATAAAATAGTGAATACTCAGAAAAGTTTATAGTATATCTATTGCCTATTTGTGGTACATTGGCTGGTTGTGGTTGTGGGGAAGAAACTTACGTATTGTGTGACCTCCTGCATATTCTTCGGATCATTCGCAGGAGTGGAGTAATTGCTCTCCACGTCATTAGTCGCAGGTTCAATGTTTGGTTCTGCCATTGTTTTATTCTGGATATTCTCGTGCAACTCTCAGAAAAACTGATAAATAAATGACAAGAAATTTATCAATTCCGAATTGGCAATTTGACATTGACAACTTGATGATGTTGATGTATTTTTCCTTACTGAAATGGAAAGGGTACATAGCCCATGCAGACAAGTCTGTTTTTTGTCTTTTCTCATAAATCCTTTATTTATAAAAGGCACTGTGCCTGAAATTGTCGTTTTTCCGTAATAATGTCATTTATGGGTTTTTTTTCTTTTCCATGTGTCATTTCCAAGATGATATTTCTAGTGGCCGATGTCTTCAATAAGTTTTTTTCCAATTTTGACAGGAATGCGTTGTCTTCAGAAGTTTTTCATTCATCGTAACTTAAACCTAACTCATTGAAATGCGAAGGTGGTCCACACATTTCAATGTTCAAGGGAGTTTTACGCGGATATCAATCCGAATCAAACGGTCGCGCCTTACTTTATTTCTCACTTTTACTATATTGTTCTCCACTAAAGGCACATTATTATTCTATTTCCACCACATTATCATAATAATTAGCCACGGAAAACTAACTTAGAAAATTAAGAAACAAAGTCCGTTCGCTTCGTTTTGTTTCCCGCGCAAAACTCAAATTTTTTGTTGTTGTTGTTTGATTTTTCCTTCCGGGAAGACGAAAGAATCATAAACCATACAGCCAATGATTTTTTGTTGTTGTTTTTTAAACCTTGTGAAATGAAGAAGGAATCATGTCTGGCGTTTGATTGAATCTACAACATACAGGAGTCCTACATGCAGTTCTACACCAATATCAGGATCGTGAATGGTGTTGCAGTCCTCTTGAGCATTGAGCAAAATGTATGAAATTGCGTCTGTAGTCCTACTCAGTGGGCTCGCAGTCCGTGTGATACTTCCTGGCCGCGCCACAGTCGCAAACTCGGGTTTCAGCTAACTCAAAAAAATGTACTCAATTTGTACTCCCTTAAAAAAATAAACACGGGTCGTATAGTCGTACGCCAAATTTCTTCTTTTCGAAGTCTATAGGTGGTAGTCATCCATGACATAACTTTTTGTTTTGAATAATTCTCTTTCTACGAATGCTTTTCAGAAAGTTTTTTATTATTATTAAAGAGTACAATTTTAGTAGATTTCTTTGGACATTAGATCGTTTCAATTAAACTTATTGATAAGCGGTTTCACCGTGGCGCGGCTAGGAAGGATGCTTCCCAGCCGCGCCACAAACATTGCTTATTTTCTCGTGAACCCGATGAGTACATTTTTTTAAGGGAGTACAAATTGAGTACATTTTTTTTGAGTTAACTAAAATCCGAGTTTGCGACTGTGGCGCGGCCAGGAAGTATCACACTACAGTCCTGCATGTAGGACTACTGTGAATGTGCTCCTTTAAAGTCCGAACTATAGAGCAGATTGTCGTAGAATGTAGTCGTCTTTAGTTTGGAATGAATAGAATGAATCTTTGCATGTTCATGATCATGTTGGCACTATACTGTCTGTGTCTGAGGTCTCTTGGAGTTTTTGGCGGGGATCCGTTAGCTACGTTTGGAGTCCACATATTTTGTCGAATTTTTATTGTTTATAGTGAGTTTTGGTATGCAAAATTGGTGTTATTTTGCGTAACAAAGTGTCGTCCAAGTGAACAATATACAGTTCAGTGAAATACAATGGTGTATAGGTCGTAAACAGGAAAAGTGTTCCGTCATTTCTAGCGCGGCAAAGCGGTCAGTTCACCTCTTTCCTGTGGACTTCTCTGTGTTTCCTGCGTCTTTCGATTGTCTCCAAAAACTCCAAAGAAGCGTCAAAACGTCGAACACCTACGTTTTAATTGCTATAAATGAGATAACTTTATTGCAGACATCGGTTGTATGGGATATTAAACCCTTTACCTTGAATTGAACCAAAAAAAAAAGGTCTCTTGTCTGCTGTCACTGTCAAAACTCAAAAGCATAGCAACAATTTTGAAAATGGTTGGTCAGTGAATTGTCCAATTATTTGGTATTTGTGTTTGTTTGTAAATTGTGATCCAATTAATCCATAAAATAAAAGCTCGAACATGCAGCCACTTTCAATGAATACAAAGGATGACGTCCTGATCGACTTGAACCAAGTAAGAATAGATATTTTACATGGAATTCGGGAGTGCAGTGACCGAGGTTTAACCCAGACCACCAAGTGGCTTGCTGAATTAAATTTCGCTCTAAAAGATCACAAAATAATTTATGAAGAACCTCCTAGTGCTTACGACGATGGAATTTTACCTGAAGAAAAAGAATCTTATACACTCGCAAAGAGCTACTTCGATTGCCAGGAATACGACAGGGCGGCGCATTTCATAGAGAACTGCACCAGTCCAAAGTGTGTGTTTCTGCTTAGATACGCGCAGTATATGTCAAGTGAAAAGAAACGGCTGGATAACGCGACAGATTATGGAGCAGAGAATACTGAGTCCACTCAAGTGCTGTTGGACTTGCTATCTTTTTTCAAGGTATGTTCTTGTAAATAAACCACATGCTTTTCTTCTTGTTCGTCACCAGCGTTGCCAGACGTCCAGATTTTGGCGGGACATCCTATTTTTTAGCCCAAAATTGAATGTCCCGCGCGGGACAGGCTTAGTCCTGCTTTTCGGTTCACACATTAATTAATTTCCATTTTTACTATTTCAGGCAAACCGCAACAACCTAGATGGCTACTTACTATACCTAGAAGGTGTAGTGTTAAAAAAACTGGATCTACGGAGCCAAGCAGTCACCATACTCCAGGCAGCAGTTGCCGCGACCCCAACTCTCTGGGCTGCTTGGGTGGAGCTGGCAGGCCTTGCCAATGAATACGAAGCTCTAGATTCTTTACAACTACCTAAACATTGGATGATGTATTTCTTTGCTGCTCATGCATTTGTGGAGTTGAAGCTACCGGAGCAGGCTCTTGAAGGGTACCTGGCTTTGGCTGCGGCCGGTTTTGAAAAGAGTACTTATATTACAGCTCAAAGGGCTATAGCTCATCATGACAGGAGAGGTAAGGTTTCCATCATAATTATGTTAAGATTGTATCTTACCTTAATTATGTCAATGATGAATTTCAACAGTGGATTATGGCCCTGCGACAAGTTATCGTGCATACAAAAAGAAAGAGGATATTTTCTAAACCTTTACTCTCAAAGAACTATAAGTTCAAAACCTACAATCTAGGGCAACTTAGTATTGTCTAAATTAACAAAAATATGTTATACATATAACTACTACGGGTGACAGAAGTTAATAAAGCAGAAAATAATATATTCAAATTGACTTATTTTTATTAAATCTATGTATAATAAACCATTTCAGACGTAGATATCTCTCTAATGTTGTTCCGTGAGCTGTACCAGGGTGACCCGTACAGACTGGACAACTGGGATGTATACTCACATCTGCTATACCTAAAGGACAAACGCATGGAACTCGCTAACTTGGCACAGAGAGCCGTGTCTATTGATAAATACAGAGTTGAAACTTGCTGTGTCATTGGTGAGTTTTTTTATATAGATAGAAGGTTTAAAAAAAAATATGTTTAAAGTACTTATAGCTAGCCTTTCGCCCACAAATACACTGTGTACCCTCGTATCTTGTCGCCTGATACGAGACCTACCACCCCAATTTCTTCCCTTGGCCAAGGGAAGAAATTGGGTGGTCCATTCTAAGCAGGAACCACATAGCTGATAAATAAGGCTATGAGAGATAACCTCGGGGCTAAATATTCATTTTCAGTTAGTTTGAACAGGTAAGATACTGCGCCTTACTTTTTTTTTGCTTTATATTGCTTTGTGTTTCTAAGAATATGATCATTCTTATGCAGTGTTTTTGTGGGCGAAAGACTAGCTCATAACTACTTGACACCTCATTCTGTCCTGTTGACCCTTAATATTACCAATTCACACTAAAGAGCAGTACCCGTCGATCGCTTTAAATGAATTTGAACTTTATTCACTAGTAATAAATAATAATAAATAAAGCCTTTATTACTGACAATTTTTTTTACATATCAAAGATCTTACATTCTATTTCCTTATATTCTAGTTTAATATTTATTTGTCTCTGACATCCAGAATGGTTCTGCTCAGTATCTGTTATCAGTTATGCCAGTCTGCCCTTTGGCAAAAGCCTCCCCTAGAATTCGCCATAACCCTTTGTCCATTGCCTTTCTCCTCCATGTTGCGCCAGCCATTTCCTTAATTTCGTCTTCCCATCTTTTTCTTTGTCTTCCCTTTCTCCTTTTTCCGTCGCGAGGGTACCATACAGTGATGTCTTTAGACCATTTGTTTTTCCTGCTACGGAGTGTGTGACCAATCCATTTCCATTTCAGTTTCCTCACTGTATATGTTACATCCGATACACCTGTCCTTTCACGGATAGTTATCAGTTTAATTTTGTCTTTCAATTTAACATTCAGCATACTTCTCTCCATCCTATTTTGACATACTTGTAAAGCTTTTCTTTGTTTTTCCGTTAAGTCCCATGTTTGGCAGCCGTAGGTCATGCATTTTTTACTTGTGTACTACCACACAAGTATCAAACACCGTCGGAGCCCTCACTGGGCACTACGCTACAGGCGCAATGATGCACAAAATGAAACTCACCCTGGATCATAGCTGCAGAGCGTGCGGAGAGGATGAAGAGACTATGGAGCATGTTCTTTGCGACTGTGATGTCCTGGCGGTAAAACGCATGTGCCTCCTCGGAGATGGATACCCGAAACCGGGAGATCTTAGGTTTCTTCCCCTCAATGGTGTTGCCTCCTTCATTGACCATGTATTTGAAGGGTGAAGACAACAAAAAGTATTGGGGCTAACACAAAAGATCCCATTGGGTCGAAGTGTTGCTGGCTTGCCAGCCCCCACAACAAGATAAGATAAGATAAGATCAAACACCTTCTTCTTGTCTTTCTTTGAAATTTGTGGGCACTTCATTATTTCTTTGAGCGACCAGTATCGTTTCCATGAATTACTTATCCTAGTTTCAATTTCTTTCTGGGTCTGATCTTCTGGTGAAATTATTTGCCCTAAATATGTGTAACGTTCTACATATTCTATTAATTTATTGTTTACTTGTATTAGTTCTTGAAGGTCATTAATTTGGTTTTTTCAGTGTTCATTGTTAGACCTACTTGTTCACTTGCCTCTGCTAGCTGTTGTATCATGGTTTGAAGGTTTTCTGGCGTTTCGCTCAACAGAATAAGGTCATCTGCAAATCTGAAGTGGTTTAGATTTTCACCGTTTATGTTTAATCCATAAGCATCCCAGTTTAACTTTCTGAACACATGTTCTAGCACAGCCGAAAACAGCTTGGGCGAAAGCGGATCCCCTTGTCTAACGCCTTTCTTTTCTTTTCTTTATTCACTAGTAGTAAGATTCAAACACATGGCACAGAGTGGCAGGCGACAGACAGGAATGGAGAAGGTTGGAGGAGGCCTTTGCCGACTGGCAAACGGACATACAAAAAACGAACAAAGCACAACTACTAGATTAATAACATCTCGGATGTCCGATTAAGGGCTTATATTATTATTATAGTAAGATTCAAAATGCTAGGTAAAATAATGCACCTAAAATGCTCCTCCGGCCTCTGGGCGCCGCTGCACGCCTCTGCTCTTTTAGCGTGAATTGCACCTCAAGGTGAGCCTTGCTTCTAGCACGGCAAATAGCTAGTTGGGTGGTTGGTTGGTTGGGTGTATGTTGGTTGGTCGTCAGTTTTGTATGTATGTGTATGTAGAAATATTGACATATATCATCCTGGGACTAATTTGTTTATGTTAACAGGTAACTACTACAGTCTTCGAAGTGAACATCAAAAAGCAGTTGTATACTTCCAGAGAGCACTGTCTTTAGACCCCCAGTACTTATCAGCTTGGATCCTCATGGGCCATGAGTTCATCGAACTACAGAACTCGAATGCTGCAATTCAGTGCTATAGACAAGCCATTGGTAAATGAATTCTGCTATCTAATCTATTAGTGTATTGGCAAATACAATCTGTACTTTTTAACGCCTTGACAGAATAATGTTGCGTGCAGCCACTCCGATAAAGTCGCCGTAGACTTTACTGTCGCTATCTCGTTCCCGCTCGCTGATAGGTCGAGGAAACGATCAGCGGGGCTAGTACAACAACCTGCGATAGCGAGATATAGCGGTATCACGCTTCCGCTCTCTTTATATTTGCGCGCAAACGAACGAGATAAAAGACGTGATATAGCCGTATTACGGCTATCGCGGGTTGGCGTACTAGCCCCGCATATGTTGCTCAGATTCTATCGCGAGTGTATGTTCATTGGTATCTACCAATTTGAAACGAATTCATTTCGTCACGTGAGCAATGTCTTTTAATGGTCTGAAACACCTACTAAAATATGTAACGCATGTATATTATACTTACATCGCCTTACATCTATTACATCCTATATTGAAGCTCTGAAATATATACTGTGGGACCCATGTTGGGCGCCATGACTGTCGGAACGGTCGCGCGCGATGAAAGCAATAGCACAGTATATAAAAAAAATATCTATTACTACATACCAATAATTAGTATCCAACAATAATATTATCTATTCTTTGAAAAGGACGAGGCCCATTAGTATAAAAACTACAAATATATACGTGAATATATCGTAGTATCAATTCTGGTGTATGCGTTTCAAATACTTACGTGTGAAATGACGTAAGCAAAGCCGCGGCTAAAAGCTATTATTAAAATTGTTTTGTTTTGACTAGAAGATAATCAGGACGGAGTTTATGATTATAAACATTATAAATAAAGAATTATCAAAGGTTAATGCCATCGCAAGCGTAAAGAGATGACCTTGTATTTATCGGGGATTAATTTCCTAGTAAGGGCTCCCACACACAACTGCGAATTCGCATCGCATCGCAAATATCTGTGAGCGAAAATCATACATTAGTCATCGATCATCGTAATAAAGTCATCGAGTGCTCGCAGATATTTGCGATGCGATGCGAATTCGCAGTTATGGACAGTTATGTGTGGAAGACCTTAGGAGGCACTCGTGCGATGTATAGAATTTATTTGCTTTTTGACTCAGAATTCAACACTTTGAATTTCTGTTTACTTGAATGAACCGATTTCTTCTTTTCTTTCATATACTTTAATATGACTGAAAAGACCAAAGTGAAAGAAAGTTACAAAACCACTCTAACAAACCGTAGTTAGCCTAGTTCTTTGGCAACACTGGGCTACCAAATTTTATTGAAATTGGTTTCGTAATTTACACTCCTTAAGAGTAGACCTGAGCCCTACAGTGGGACGTATAATAGGCTGATGATGATGATGGTTCGGTGATTTACGCAGAATATATTGCGCAACGAATAAGTGTGCGCTCTAAACACAAATGCAATCTCCAGCCACTACCTTCCTCTCCAATCTGATAGATTAAATCTGCCAAAAGTAATTTTTTGAGTTTAGCGCGTATTTCCACCTCGACATGGGGTCTTTGTTAGAAAACACTTAAAATAATACATTCCGCAACATACCTCGTTTGCATGTGTTATGGAGCCCCCGTTTGGGCAGATAGGTCGGCTATTGGCGATGCGCGCTGTAAGTTACTTCAAAGTCAACGTTTAGCCTTGATTTTCCTGTGTAAAGCGTATAGAACGGGCAGCACTGAAGCACTCCCCGTTCTAGCGGGGGTGGTTCCCGTAGACTTGGAAATACAACGCCGCGCGGCCAATTACTTTCGTTCAAGAAAAGTTAGTCATAACTTGTTAAAGCCTCGCGACCGAAATAGAATTAGTATTATTTAACTTTGATTGCAACATCTTTGATGAACTTTTATTAGACTGGGAACTACGGTGGTAAGGGTCTACAAAGGGTCGACATCTATACCAATTTTTTCCATCTGTTCGCGATCGTCTAGACAAAGCATGGCTAGAAGTAGATCACGGCGTGGCCCAATTTCTTACTGGACATGGTAACTTTAAGGGAAAGCTATTTTATTTTAAATTGGTTGCGTCACCGAACGAACGAGTTCGAACAGACCACTCATCATATTCTTTGGGAGTGTGAGCTCTGGTACGCCGAGCGCCAGACCATGCTTGACTCAATAAAATCGTTTTCTGGTGTCCCTTACTACATGGATCTTGTTGCGACTAGGGATAACTTCCGTGCGTTCAGATGTTTTTGCCATACTTATTACTGGAAGCAAAATAGGTCATAGTTTCAGAACAATGTTAGGTTCCTATTGTTTTATTTTGTATTTTTGGTGCTTTTGCGGTCGTGTCTTCAACACTGCCATAAATGATCTCTTGAATTGGCTCTCTAACAGCCATGTTTTTTCCTTCTTATTGCTGTCTCCCGTTTGCAATGGAGGGAAGTCGGATATTTCGTTTTCCTACTCCTCCTATCTTCTTTGATTAATTCATTGCGGGTTCCAAGACAGATTAGAGTCATCCCCCGGGCTCGCTGGACTTCATTGTCCAGTGTTTGTGAATGGTCGCCGCTGTTGATCCTGGCTTACAGGAGTTACAGCGGTGGGAATGTGTGGTGGGCCTATGCCCGTTTTTAATCTGATAGATTAGGAATCGCTATAATCAAAGGCTTAACCTATTTGTCTCTTGTCAGATGTGAACAGAAATGACTATCGAGCTTGGAATGGACTTGGTCAAGCGTATGAAATAATTGGCTTGAATGGTTACTGCATATACTACTACTCAAGGGCAGCACAACTCAAGCCAGATGATTCAAGGATGCTTGTCTCTCTCGGAGAAGCTTATGAGAAGATGGATAAGATTCCTAATGCTCTCAAGTGTTATTATAAAGCTCATAGCACTGGTGATATTGAAGGCATGGCTCTGTTCAAATTGGCTAAGTAAGTTCATAAGTAACCCCCTTTCATATTATAGTAAGTAGGTACACACGGTGTCACATCAAGCGACACAAAACAAACATAAGCTGGCCCCGCGACACTATGAGGCCAGCCTATCTTGGTTCCAAAACATGATTAACCACAGAGTTTTTTTTCTTAATATGTATGTTTATATAATTCCAATAACCAAGTAATACTCCAATAGCCAAGAGGTTCGACTTACGAAACATTATTAATTTCATAACTTTGACTTGTAGCTATAGAAAACTAAATCTGTCTCTCTTCTATACATTTAAGCAGGTGACTTAATGACTGACTGATTGATAGACAACGCACAGCCTAAACCACTACAGATAGAAACATGAAATTTGGAATACATATTCTACTAACATGGTGCAGTAAGACCGATTTTTCGAAAATCGGCCCCTAAAGAGGTGTTTAATTTTTCAAAAATCCACGCGAACTTGGTCACAAAAGCTAGTACCTATAAAGCAAAAAAATACAACTTGAATATTACAGTACAGTAATTATTGTGACTTGCATTAAATATCGGAATCTGAATCTATAGTACTCTGTGACATTACCTACCATTTACTTTTATAAATAATTCCAAATGTTGCAGATTGTACGAGAAGTCGAACATGCCGAACAGTGCCGCGGCAGCGTACACTGCAGCGTGCCAGGACCCCGCCAACGCGGGTAGCAAGGAGCTCCCGGCCGCGCAGCGGTACCTCGCGCAGTACTACCTGAGGTTCTCGCTTCTAGACCACGCCGCTCACTACGCCTACAAGTGCTTGGAGAACGAAAGTGTTAGTAATGCATTCCCTTCATCATTATCATGGGTTGAACATAGACCTCTCCAAAGGCTTGCCACAAAACTCTATCCTATTGTCGTGCTAGTGCCAGTGCAGTTTTTGCATTTCATAACGCTCTGCAAAATCGTATTCAAAAATAACTACTCTTCTAGTGCGTTTCGCCTTGGACGTCACGCTACAATCCTTCTAGAGCGAACTAAAATTCAATCTAGCTTATCAATTTACATAAGTGTATAATTTTATTAATTAGCAATACTATTATTGGGCAGGTTCGCCCTTGAGTTGCACATTGCATCCGAATTCTTTAATCACTACGGATTAATTCAAATCACGAAAATAATAGTTGCGTTACGTCCTTTTTGATTTGTTCATTATTTTTGTACAGCAGCTCTTCGTTTCTTAGTTTTATTTTGCTTGCCACCCAGGACTATCATCGTATTTTGAGTGCCAGTGTATATAGTACCAGGATATAAATGGTTGCAATTGCAAGTGAGAGAGAGTGCGACAGTAGATGATAGCCGACCGGCTTTATTAAATTACCTACTGCATGGTTATTTAGTTAGCTGTTTATTGAGCAACAATTGGGGAGTTTACTGCATCAAATATGGTTTAGTTTTATCTTCTCAGTAAAAAATACGTTTGAAAATAATGCTAAACTTACATTTTTAGTAATTCTGTTGCTTGCATACTATTTTTGATAAAAGAATAAATTATAAAAAGTATCGAAACACGACGAAAAACAATGACGTCACTATTCATGATTGTACAACTTTTCATACAAAGCTCTTGTTTTGACGTTTGATAAGTTGGAAACTCTCGGAATTCAGCGCGGGCGGTAAGCGCGCGATTAGCACTATGAAATTGTCTGTCGCAGGCAAAGACATTCTATCATGTCGCAGCACAAATCAGTTTTCACTATGAAACGATTCAAGGCAACACCAAGCTCGTGGCCCGCGTCGCTTACCACCCGCGCCGGCACGTAAGCGTGAGTCTGACCAGCCTTATATTGTGATATTAAATACTTGGTAATTAATACTGTTACGAGCGACGGGTTTCGGGATTGGAGTGAAACGCTAAGTCCAATTTATTTACAGAGTTTATTGGGTTACACACTTACACACGAACCACCTCGCAGAGGTTCCCCTTTGAACAGTCCTCCTCGCAGGGGTTTCCCCTCTCACCACTTTTACTGTTCACTACGTCACGACGCGCGACACGCTATGACGTCACGACGCACGGCTCTATGACGTCACGACACGCGACACACACTACACTGCACTACACTGACACTTGTCTACTCACTGTTCCACTTTACTTTGCACTTTACTTTTCACTAGTACTTTTCCACTTTTACTTTTCTTCCTTTTTGTTCCGCACTTTTCACTGTGAAATCAATACTGACTTGCGTCCGCAAACTCGCGGCCTTATATACCCCTTAGAATTTTCTAGATGGCCGAATTTCGTTAGTCTTTTCTTTATTCCCTTGTTCCCTTCCGGATATTTCTTAATCCCGCCTTCTTTCTCGAATTTTCCTAAACACGCCCCCTTTTATTGTTTTTTTTACAAATATTTCTTCTCTCTCTTTGTTCTAGAACATTCCTATTGTTTTTGGTTCTTTTCGAATATTCCTTCTCTCTCCGTTTTCTAGAACATTCCTAGACACGCCCATTTTTTTTGTCTCTTTCCAAATATTCTTACTCCCTCTTACTTTTCTAGAACATTTCCAACAACAATAAAATCTAGAATTATTTTCGACGAGTCTCGAACCATCGACCCCCGGCACGGAAGTCCATGCGTCGACCGCCGAGCTACGAAGCTTGTTGACAAACCGGCCGAATTTTTGAATGCCTTTCTATAGCTGCGTCATTTCACAGCATCCGTGACACTGCCCCTCCCTTAGTTCTGCTCGTCCCGAGCATCATTACTTCCGAAATAACGAGCTAACCGATCAACGTGCACTATCTTCAACGGGCTCCATGGCGATCGTCGGGTTCGACATGTGACGTCATTTATTTTGGTCTCTTCCTCATACGGCCCTTCCCAACTTGCCTGTAACTTCAGGCACTTCCCTTTCTTACGAACCGGGTTATACAGCCAAACCGGTGTTCCTTTCTCCTCCTCACCTGCAAACGGAATGCGCCTAGGTCGTTGCTTGATTGGCGCCATATCTCCTGTATTAATCGTGAGCTTCACCAGGTCTGTTCTACCAATATCTGCGCCGTTCTTAGAGAGCCAGTTCTTTGCTATCACAGTCGGTGACTTAGTCAAGTCTTTGCTGGAGTCTTCCATAACTTTCGGTACTACATCCCCCTCAACCTTACGATTCCTAGGAGGATTATCCTCATAGTGATCAACCACCTCCTCCTTCTCAATCGTCAGGTTCACATCTCCGACGTTAAGTATCGGGTTCGAAGTAGATGAAACTGATCTAACAACTGTCCTCGCCGAAATCCAACAAGATTCAGTTTTAACCTTTTCCATCACAGCACTTCCCCGTGGTAATCTTCCATCGTTACTCTCGGGCAAAACAACAGGTACCACGGTCTGTGATCTAGGCTTGAAAACTATTCTTCTCACACAGTAGACCTTTCCCGATGACCCACCTTTCATCGGAACCTCCTCTGTGTTACACAGTAATACGCCGTTTTTCATGTCTATATTGCACTGGTGACTTTGTAAGAAATCTAAGCCAATGATGCAATCGTCCACTATTTCAGCTACAATCACCTTATGTTTGAAAGTAGTTTTCCCGATCTTAATCGAAACTCCCAACTCTCCCCTAACAGGTATGCGCTGGCCAGTAGCTGTTGTTAAATGTAGGTTGGTTTGCTGCACAACTCGTTTCTGATAACTTTCCATATCGCTTATCAGTCGAGCATTGATTACCGTCCTTGAAGCTCCGGTATCCAAAGTTAATTGACAGCTTCTACCATTGACCTCTCCTTCAACTAACAGACTATTTCCGTCCGATGTTTGTTTGACTTCATTGGTTGGATTTGCAACATAACCGCCCAGCGCCCTCCAGTTTTCCTGCTGCTCATCAGTCGAGACTCCTATATCCCGACGGCCTGTACGCTTCGGGCAAGAGCTGCGAATATGCCCCAGTTCACCACACTCGTAGCACACATAACGACGGCATGTGCGCTTCGGGCAGGAGCTGCGAATATGTCCTCGTTCACCACACTCGTAGCACACATAATTGACGCTTCGATTTCTCGCCACTGATGCTCCAGTCGCCACAATCTCCCTAAGCCGAGCGGAATGAGGATTCTGACGTACGGCTTCCACTTCCAATGCATGAGCAACAGCGTCCCTGAGTGTAACATGGTGTCCAAGTCGCACTGCAGCTCGCACCTCCGGGTCCCGTATCCCATCCGTAAAGGTCTGCAGGAGCATGTTATCGATAACTGCCGGTGACGACTGAAAAGCCTTTCGCACGAGCTTTTCCACTTCCACGGACCATTGTTGCAGACTCTCGTTAGCATTTTGATTACGTTCCCTCAATCGCGCCCTATACACGTGTTCAAGATGTCGATCGCCAAATCTAACCTCCAGAGCTCCGAAAAGATTGTCGAACGTCAGGTTTCCGCTGGCTCCTACGGCTTCCAGTACGGTGAGAGCCTGTCCTTGGAGTGCTAATATCAACGCAGGCTCCGCCTCCTCTTTGCCCCAGCCATTAACCTTCATTGCTGTCTCAAATTGTAGCTTAAAGGCGGCCCATGACGTCAGTCCATCGTAAACCGGAGTCTTGACACCTTTTGGTCGTATGGGTGAGTCAAAAACAGCAGCGACACGACTATGAGATTTACTCTGCTCAACTTCTCGCCGGATTTTGGCAAACTCACCCTCCACACGATCCAGCCTCCCTCCGAACTCACCCTTCACATGATCCAACCTCCCTTCGAACTCGCCCTTCACATGATCCAACCTCCCTTCGAACTCACCCTTCACACGATCCAACCTCCCTTCTACGGCTTCGACTCTCTCTACTGCCTGCTGCAAGCCTTTCGTAATATCTTTATGAAGGGCCTCCTGCATCGTGCGCATTTGTCCTTCCATCATGTGTGCCTGCTTCTCCTGACGGCGAGCTGCTTGTTCCTCTTGACGGCGAGCTTGTTCTTCCATCATCGTACGCAGTTGTTCCTCCTGCCGGCGAGCCTGCGCCTCCTGCATCGTGCGCATTTGTTCCTCCTGCCGGCGAGCCTGCGCCTCCTGCATCGTGCGCATTTGTTCCTCCTGCCGGCGAGCCTGCTCCTCCATCATGCACTGGATTTGATAGAGGAAGTTTCCCGGGTTCTGCTCTGGAGTGCGCTGCACTTCACCTCCCGCAGGTCTTTTCTCTGGGGTGCGCTGCACATCAGTTGCGAGGGCCGCACCTTCCTGCTGCGCTTCCGACATGGCCCGGGTGGTGACTCCCTTTAACTCCTTTGGCACCAGCGGCATCTTACTCCAATCCCACTTCTGACACCAAATGTTACGAGCGACGGGTTTCGGGATTGGAGTGAAACGCTAAGTCCAATTTATTTACAGAGTTTATTGGGTTACACACTTACACACGAACCACCTCGCAGAGGTTCCCCTTTGAACAGTCCTCCTCGCAGGGGTTTCCCCTCTCACCACTTTTACTGTTCACTACGTCACGACGCGCGACACGCTATGACGTCACGACGCACGGCACTATGACGTCACGACACGCGACACACACTACACTGCACTACACTGACACTTGTCTACTCACTGTTCCACTTTACTTTGCACTTTACTTTTCACTAGTACTTTTCCACTTTTACTTTTCTTCCTTTTTGTTCCGCACTTTTCACTGTGAAATCAATACTGACTTGCGTCCGCAAACTCGCGGCCTTATATACCCCTTAGAATTTTCTAGATGGCCGAATTTCGTTAGTCTTTTCTTTATTCCCTTGTTCCCTTCCGGATATTTCTTAATCCCGCCTTCTTTCTCGAATTTTCCTAAACACGCCCCCTTTTATTGTTTTTTTTACAAATATTTCTTCTCTCTCTTTGTTCTAGAACATTCCTATTGTTTTTGGTTCTTTTCGAATATTCCTTCTCTCTCCGTTTTCTAGAACATTCCTAGACACGCCCATTTTTTTTGTCTCTTTCCAAATATTCTTACTCCCTCTTACTTTTCTAGAACATTTCCAACAACAATAAAATCTAGAATTATTTTCGACGAGTCTCGAACCATCGACCCCCGGCACGGAAGTCCATGCGTCGACCGCCGAGCTACGAAGCTTGTTGACAAACCGGCCGAATTTTTGAATGCCTTTCTATAGCTGCGTCATTTCACAGCATCCGTGACACTATTTATGTAAGATAAATGTATATTCTTTATTTATTCCAGACAAAAGAAGCTGGAAAGAATATACTCAAAACAATATCGGAGAAGCGTTTAGCAGCTTCATCATCACAACCCGCGAACTTGCCCGATGATCTACCCGATGCGATCAAACACGCGTCCAACGTGTCCATGTCTCAAGACCCTCCGAAGACACCCCTGCCCAGCCCCAACGTGACCCCTGACAACTTCTCCACTCCCATGTTTACAAGAAGAAACAGTAAATACAAGATGTGACATACAATATCTAGGAAGTCTAAAATGTGAAAGACTGATTATGTAAAGCTGGCACTTCACTCTCGCGAGAACTTTAAGGGCATCCAAATTCACGTTCTCGGCGAGAATGTAGTGCACGCATAATGTATATATGGTCTAAGTGTAATGTAAACAAGTTGATCCATTTATATTAAAACAGACAAAGAAATTAATTGATTTTTTGTTATTAACAGAGAAAGGAGTTACTAAATGACAACAAAACAGTTTATTAAAAAATTTAATAGTGGTTAAATTTTTACACCATTTTATACAAATAACAGATCTCAGTGCTCAAAAATAGTAAAAAAAAAACAATTACATTAAGAACTAAATAAATAGTTGAGTGCATTAATTAGAAAACATAATTGTTCAGGTTAGCTCATTGTGAGTTAAAAAATAAGATTACTGATTACAATCACAGATGAAGCACATTTTGAGAGCTTTATTTCCGACTTCAGTTCTACAGCCAGTAGTGCAACAAAGTTATTTGTAAACATTACTGTAGTTACCGCTACTATAGTTGCAGATTAAAACAGCCACAAGCTTGATTCAACTTAGCAATGTCCATTATGGTCAGTCTCCCTGAGCGAGTTATTAAATGTGGGAAATAAATTAAGTTAAGACTGATTAAACCGCCAATTATATAATAAGTATGAAATATGAAACTTTTGAACATTTCTTCTAACTACAGGGTGTTAGGCAAAACAGTCGCATTACTTTAAGGGGTGATTGTATCCATGATACTGAACAACTTTCCCTAAGAAACCTATTGCAAATTCGCAATTTTTTTTTCGACTTTTCGTATAAACGTTCGATCAGCTGATTGCATTTAGTATGGAAAGTCGATTTCTTTTTGCGAATTTCCTATATGTTTCTTTGGGAAAGTTGTTCAGTATCATGGGTACAATCACCCCTTAAAGTAGTGCAACTGTTTACCCTAACACCCTGTATAATGGGACAATAAATTGTATTCATTAAGATTTAAGTTAGTATTCTCTAATATTTCATTTAAATTAGGTGTTTGAACTTGGCAAAATTGCCTGGACTCAGTGGTGTTTGGTGAACAGAGTTATGTACAGTCAGCAGCAATAAGATGTATACACTTTTGTTCTACGTCGTAGTACTAAAGTGAAATACATCTTTTTGCTGCTGACTGAATACATATTATGGAAAACTTCTAAGAGAAACACTGGATGGACTTTCGTTCAAAATTGAAATGGGTGATAAAATGTTTAATTAAGAACAACTAAAAATGATATTTTGATAACATTCACACTGTACACGACATGGCATTAAATAACAATAAAGAAAAATTCAACTTATAACAATGTACCAGAAGTAAGAAATAATTAAACATAGGTAAATTAATGTCATCAAATTAATTTAAATCAATGTATAAAAATTAAGAAACACTAAGAGAAAATAATTTACAAGCCTCCTAAATTTCTATTTCAATTTGCAAGGCTCACTTTCTTCATTCTATCTAAAAATATATACGCTGTAAGTTCAATCACGGAGCCAGAAGTCAACTAAGTTAATATTTATGATGAACTCAGTGTTATCACGTTCCAATAAAGTTAATCCTATCCACCTAGTAATACATTTGATTCAGTATATTTTACTGTACTCAGTAAACGTTTTGTACCTTAGTCCACTCCTCATGACTATCGAAGTGTCGAATAAGGCAACTCTGCGTGATGATTTCATACTGACGCAGCCGTCTATGGTGACTCATTATGTAAATTCCAAACGACGCCCAAAATTGATAAATAGTATTTGCAATCGTTTATCTCGATCCCCTTTTTTCGGGACGATGATGTTAATAGAATATTAATCACGCATATCTCGTTACAACTATAAAATAATTTAGAATAAAGCTAGGACCAGCATATTTATCAGTATTCTGTATACAATACACATTCATGTAAAATCTATCATGTGCTATTCAAATTCAACATTCAAAATACTATAGCATATTTTAAACATCTAGATATATTTCATTGTAAACCTCGAAAAATTTAAGGCAAATTGAGGCACTTAAGTTAACAACCATTATAAGCACATTGTTTTATCAGGTATGCTGATAATTACTAGGAAAAATAATTAGCAAAAAGAAATATACATTACTCGACTATTTTACAATTTTTTATATTATAATTTGTAGCTTAGTTTGTGCTTTTGTTTCGTTTTTGTTCTTTTCTATCTTGATACGAACGTAATTGTAAAAATCATCAGAGGAATGGATTCTTGGAATTCACAAAACCGCCGTTGTTTGTCGATTGCTAAAAAATAATAAAAGTTAAATTAGGTAGAGGTAATCGAATAAGGGTTGAGACACGTTGACCGACGGCGCCGCCGGCGGGCCCATACAAAAAGCACGTTTAGTATGGGAGCCGTCCGCCGTCGTCGTCGCCGCGTCGATAGCGGACGACTTCCCATACTAAACGTGCTTTTTCGGTCAATGTGTCCTGACCCTAAATGTAGTGAATCACTGGGATTGCCAAAATAACTATTGTTCCCAAATTAATGAATTACCACGATAACGGGTTTCACGAATCGTTGCGCAAAACAAACCATTAGCAAATCAAAGAGCAATAAAACACACTCATTGTTTCCTGTGCGTTGCCGATTGATAAGGATAAAATTTTCCTATGTATTTTAAATAAATAGGTAAGTATGCGAAACACTCAATTTTACCATTGATTTTAAATGTTTGACCTATTGGCCCGGGATAAAGAATAAACAGGGTTAAATTGATATCATCAGCGTCCTTTTAAATTAGGAGTACCCATCAAACTGAACAACTTTTAGTATGGGGGAACCGATCGGAGCAAACAAAATCTGCTGGTGCATACATTTGAGTCGAGTAGGCATTGCAGTTTAGTAAGGAACAGCAGAGTTCAGTTTGATGGGTGGACTCTTAGTTTAAAAGCATGCTAATGATATCAATTTCACCCTGTACACTGTAGAGTGCATGTAATTCAGCTTACTAAAACAATTTAATCAGTACATATCAAATTGTGACCTACTGTCAGCGCTACTGTCGATATTTTAGGCCCGAATCTATAAACGTTATACTGCCCATGATTACATCATGCCCTACTAACCTTTAGCCATTGGACATTTAATTGATAGATAGGTATAAAATGCAGACGGTAAATAAGATTGTTTTTCTTTGAACAATACATTTAAATTTCTATCTATACAGCAGATTGTTATTTAGGATAAAACTAGTCATTGCTTTAGTGACACAGAAAGATAAATGAAGCGCAATAATTAGTGAAGGAAAAGGTCAGCAGTAGAGTAGGTCTAAACGTGTATCTGAATCTAGTTTAATAGTTTAATCTATGCCAAACTTTATCTTAATTATATTATATTGTTAAGTTATTACCGACAGCAAAATTTGTCTCGATTTGAATTAAGACATCCAGTATTCTGGAGTGCGATTTTTGAAACTCATACTTTGAACTCAGCAGTTGAAAATGTCAAAATTACTATGGAGATTTACATCTTTCTACTGCTGATTGGACTTTTCATAAATCGTAGTTCAGGAGTGCGATTTTTGAAAGTCAAATCAGCAGTATAAAGCTACATATCTCCATAGTAATTTTGACATTTACAACTCTGAGCTCAGCGATGAGATTCAAAAATCGCACTCCTGATCATTATGTAGCTCAGACATCATATAGACACCAAATATGTACTCATTGAATTGCTATTGATTACATAAACAAATACAGGGAGGGTTTATTTATAAGAGTTGATATTATAATATTTTATGAATACACATGATTGTTAGGAAGTTCTTGTTGTATTGTCCTTTATTCTTTGGTGGTATTTATTAATAATTCTAATAATACCTACTAGTATTCATGAAATCATTAGACTTAATATGATCTCTTAATAGGAGACGCTAAAAAACGAACATTTCGGATGGAATTGCTTGCCTATGACTCTCACGAGGAATTCACAAAAGTTTTCCGAATATCTTAGTTGAAAATTGTTGATAAAATTACAGACATGTTTCAAAAACTCACCATGAAGGGATTGATGGGTGCCGGTGAAGTCCAACCTCCATTGAAGAAAGGGTTCTTATTACCAAATAGATCATTGGTTGATGAGCTTTGGAATGGATTCTTATTATTTACACTACTACCTTCCTCTGCAAAGAAAACATTGATTTGGTTAACATATCTTGAAATCATGTACTTTTATTTGTTTGCTAAATGTCAGGAGGACTAATTATTTTTAAACGATTTTGAGACAAAACAACTATACAGGATGAAATTTTGAACACACACAAATATAGAAAGACAAAGTGTTGTATAGAATACATAAGCGTCGTCATTTATATCATTATCATCCTTTTAAACTAAGAGTCTACCCATTAAATTGATTAACTTCTACTATGGGAGCAAACCAACCGGAGCATGATGATTGATGGGTAGACTCTTAGTTTAAAAGGATGATAATGATATCAATTTCACTCTGTATAAGCTAGAGCTTTCGAGACGTTTTTTAAGTTTAAATTCGTTCTCCCGTATATCAAAATCCATACATTTTCGACCCTCAGATTATGCCCAAACTCAACTCCTTGCAGTCAACTCCTTGCAGACTAAAATCATGAAGACCTTCCGCATTTGCGGAAAGCAGAACTACTACTATTTTAAATGGACAAGACTATCTAGTTGTTTATAAATTGTACACTGACCCATAGTTTTCTGGTTTTGCTGTCTTAAGGCATGATCCAAATCTGCTAACGCTGCATAACGATCATCTGCAAGAAGCACATCTCAGTGAATAAATGCAACCAAAAAGAAAAACCACAAGTGTTTTGTACTTCCTCTTCTTATCGTGTGGGCAAGCCCTGGTGTCAGAGTTTTTTCAGACCGCCTGACGTGGTTTTTAGATAACAACTACTACCACCAGAGATAATGGCCGGGACCAACGGCTTAACACATTCGCGGACAGTGAACGAGACACAATAGAACTTTTATTGTTATCACTGCTATAGCCGGTCAGTGTCCGCGATTGTGTTAACATGCCATCCGAAGCACGGAATCATCTTTCTTTTTAGAAAATCAGGTGATTCAGCCTGCAATGTCCTAACCAACTGGGGAAAACGCAAAAAGTGACATATCACTTGGTATCCCCCGTGGGAATCGAACCCATGACCTCCGTGTCGAGAGCCTAATGCTCTTAACCATCAGACCATGGAGGCAGTTTGTTTTGTACTGTGATTGCTGATTTTTTATTGGTAAATATTCAGCTGTGTAATTCAGATAACATTTGGCACTAGGATGGTTTAGTTTATTTAAATTATATCTTGTTTAAGACACGGTTTAGATTGCAGTAGTTGGCATTTGGATAGTTTTCTACTTCTACAGTACATATTATCGAAAGTGTCTGATTTCCAGCATTACATATTTTCTAAATCTTAACAATACGATATTTCAAAATTTTTCGTTTTGTTTTAAGTGTGGGGAATTCCTGGGAGTCATGTTGGGTTGTAACAGGGCTACGAAAAAGTTAGACAGTATTGTATGAACATAATAATCTATTATACCTAGAAAATAATTATTCATTTATAAAATGAAAATTTGTTACTTATTACTTCATTATACAGACACTTACTTGCATTAGAAGCTGGACCAAAAGCATTGTAAGTTACTGTTGTCGTGGACGGTGGAGACCCAAAATTATTATTCACATTATTGTTGAACTGACTGCTGTTGTAAATGTCTGCAGTAGAGAAGTCTACAGGAAAACTGTAACAAAATATGTTGCATAATACAGGACCTTACATACAAGTTTATTATATTTTTGTATATAAGGTAATTTTGTTTACACAAATTTTTATTTATTATTGTCTGATCATTCCGTTAAAACATAGTTATAGCTAATTTTATTGGACCTTATACAGGGTGTAAACAAAACCCTGTTGGAGCCTTAGGGTTGAACCTCATCTGGCAGCACCGCAACACCTTTTTCTGTCGCTCCATCCTTTTCTGTCAATGTTATTTGCTAGAGCAAATAAGTAAATACTTCAACCCTAAAAAGGTTGCTTCGACCATCAAACTGAACAACTTTCACTACGGAGCCAAGCCAACATAGAAATCGCGAAAAAAAGTCAGCTGTTCCATAAAAAACTGCAAACATAACTCGACCGAAATGTATGGGACAGCTGTTTTTTGTATACCATATTGTCTTATTTAACCAAATAGGTTCCTGTTTCCAAGCATGTTGTTATCAATGATTAAACAACAACATAACTTACTTACTTAAATATCTCTTGGAAATAAACATAACTATTGAATGTAGGTATATGTTGAAATTGTCAAAAACATGAGGCTATCATATGAGATAGTATGACACATGACCTGGGAAATCCCTGACATAAACTTTGAACATAACATTGTTAAATGTGATTAGTAATTAGGTAATTTGTTTAAGAAAAATATTTTGAACATTTTTGATTGAATTTAACACTTACGCTGCTAAGCTCAAAACAATGATCTTCTCTGACTCACCGGGCGAGTCGTGCGCACTGCTACCCATTTGTTGCTGACCTACGACGTAGGTCGTCAGCAGTTAAAAGTGTTAACCTGATAATGGGACATTTGCCAACATAAAATAATTAATTACAAAGTGTGCGTTTTTACATTCCATTCGATAAAGGGTTGCTGATTTGACTAGGTTGGCAAATAGCCTAGCCTATGAACACTTCGAACCTTTATTCAATAAATTCAAAAAATGTCAAATACATATTTTATTTGGAAATAGTAATTTTACAATAATTTTTTATTGATCTACCACTCAATTATGGCTGGAGAGAAGATACGGGCAGAAACTTTACAAATTCAGATTATGCATTCTACATATTGATATAGCTAGTCTAGTACAAAACAATTAAGGTCTAAGTGTTCTAAATTATTTCCAGGTAATAGAAGGATTAATATAGATAATGAAAAATTTAAGTACAGATGAAATCTATGTATACTTATTAGGGATGCAACAATTCGACCATTACAATTACGATATTAATCGTTATTTATTAAGATAACCGATACATTACGAATATTTAAACAAATTCAGTTAAGATTATCCTCAGAATGAGTTTAGTGTTTCTTTGCATTCCAATGAAAGTAAAATCATTAACATTTAAAAAAATGAGCGTCAAATCAGACCAATCAAAAGTCAGATTTAGCTCAAAATGAGCTAAAATGGCAGCGAAAGATCAGATTTTTTAATGTTGTTTTTCGGCTCTGGAATCTAGTATTCAGGTCTGGTATTTGTCAACAAATGCAATCTGATTGACGTTTTTAATTAATTTTAATAATCGTACGATTCTTACTACGGTGCATTGCATCGTTATTAATCATGAATATTACGATAACAGATGCAAAACGATGCACCGCTTCATAATCGTTCCATCCCTAATACTTATGTTTATCCGTGACCGACTAACTAACAGACAACGCACAGCCAAAACCACTGAAAGTAAAAATATGAAACTAAGAAAGGATCAGAAATCCAAGCAGACGAAGTCGCCGGCTAAAGCTAGTCAATTAATAAATAAATTATACTACATCGAGGGGACCAGTCATATTAGGTAGTAAAATTTGATAGCCGTAAAAGCCAGATTTGATTATGAATCATGATTTTTTCTTCAATTATTAACTTTTTTTTTGGGTCGTTTAAATGGATATGTTGTAATAAATTATTTAATTATAAGCGATTTCGACTCTTTGCATTTTGCTTGTAAATGTCTTAAAAAAATGTTTGTTGTGCGATCAAACTTTGATATTTTTCTAGCTCATTGTTTTTAGGATCGGAACTATAACACTGAGATTGTATGATATCATTGTGCCAATATTTGCACAAATGGTTGGGAGGCCAGGTCCAGTTTACTCACATTATAGGTGTAAAATAACATAAACTGTGTTCAAGCATACAAGGTGTAACAAAACACCCTAATAATATTTAAAGAGGTAGTTCAGACCATCAAACTGAACCACTTAGATTAGGGCGATGTCGAAAAAATATGGTGTCGCATATATTTGAGTCTTGTCTACAACAATTTTGTATGGGACAGCAAATTTTTTTTATTTATCATCCTTATTGGCTACATAGTAAAAGTTGATCAAGATGGTTGATGGAAAGGGTTTGGCCTTTAAATATTACTGTTTTGTTACACCCTGTAGGTTAATACAGACGGCCAATAGCAAATGATAACACTTATGGAAGTTTAGTGGTTTGGTATTCATAAGGAAAATAGTTTGGATAAAGCTTTGGATTAATAAAAATTATGAAACATTCATAACATTTAATGATACAGTGTAAACTTCATGTAACGAAAAACTGCCTCTAAATTGAGTAGATATCCAAATAAACTACAGGGTGACATAGAAATGAGTCAACAAATTATTAGGGGTGGTTTAGATCATAAAACTTTACTTTTTTTCATTTCTTTATTTTTAATTAATGGCCGATTGCTTGCATCTAGTGCGGCAATTCTGCCAATGTCTCTTCTATCTATTATCAAGAATAAATTAAAGTATTAAAAAATGGTGAAGCTACGTGCAAGCCCGAGAGAAGATATGTGACCTCCCATTGTCAGACTTGCAACTCAAGAAATCAACTTTACAATGGGTTCAAATTCAAAAGTTCAAAGGCAAAATCACAAAAAAATATCAGCTGTGCCATACTAAACTGCAATGCCTAATCTACTCAAATATATGAACAGCTGATTATTTTCTGCGATTTCAGATTTGCTCCTATAGAAAAGTTGTTCAGTTTGATGGTCTGAACCACCCCTAAAAATTTGTTCACTCATTTTAGTGTCACAAAATAGTTGGTCCCTTGAGTTTGGTTACATGGAGTTTATACTGTAATCTTAACTAGGTATTATATGAGTTGTTTGGGATCAAAAACATATATAAAACTGTAACAGAAGTGTGTCTGTACATTAAAAAATGTTATGATATAGTTTAGGTGTCCCTGATTCCAAATCTACAATTTTTGTATTTTTTGTTGGTCGGTTTGTATGTTTGTTTGATCGAGCACGCAAAAACTGTAGAACCAATTGAGAAACTTTTTTGTTTGATAGCTTAAATATTATGATCTGACTTAAAATCAGGTATAATTTGTGTCTCTGGTTAACTCTAGTTAAATATAAAACTTTTTTTTTGAGGCCATGTTGCTCTGTGGGATTTTCTATTGGGTAAGTTCACAGACATTATAATAACAATAAAAAATATAAAACTTACTCAGGTACAGTAGTTGGGGGGGCAGGAGCCGTGACTACACTTATATTGCTAAGCAACGGCTGAATGTTGTGCTGAGGGAAGTTGTTCACAGGCCTCGCCACTTTGTGACTGCTCTCATTCACTGCCGGTAACAAATTGTTCACCACTTTCGCCGTATTCACCATTGTGTTGTTATTAACTGCCTTTGACGTCTGCGGCGAAATTGATATCAACGGAGCATTCGTAACACTTCCGCTCTTAGTTTTCGACTTATTCTTCAATGACGAGTTGCCGTTCATGAGGGCAGGGTTCGCCGCAGACTCCAGATAGTATCGCTTCTTCTCATACTTGTCTGACATAAAGTCTTTGACGCTTTGTTCGTCAGTAAAGTTCACACTTTCACCCTCGTAAAGGCCTAACCAAACTCTCCTGCAGTAATCATTTCCCCTTGCTCTAATAAATTCTATCTCTTCTGGGGTGAAAGTAGCCATTGAGATGGACTTCACTCGATGCGGCGGAGTAAGGCCACGCCTGAAATATAATACAACATGACTCTGTTTGTTGATCTCATTTCTTCACAAAAGCAACGCAGAAACAATACTTACAGCATTCCCGAACATTTTGAACACACGAACGATCCGATTGTACTATTCACGTATGTAGGTCCCCTTTGATTGCAATCTAAACAATATTTATTACCGTTATGCGAAATAAGTTCACGTAAAATTTCTAAATTTTTATCGTCCTGCTTGCGACGGTTTGCAGTTGCAGCCATTTTTGTAATGTTTGTCAGAATGTCAACGGCGGGCGCTGTTGTGGTTGGTTGAATTTTGACTAAGAGAAAATTTTACACAACCAAAATAAGTTAGACATTAAGAGAGAGAACGCACTATTGACAATAACTTAGAAAAAAAGAGAAAACAAGTGGCTCCTCAAAGTTCGAGTTGTAAATCGTAACTTACGTTCCGTTATACGCAATACCAAAGACTTTACACAAGTTGCTACGGGCAAGCTAAGCGGGCAAGAGGCGCTAGTCGAGGCCGCGGAAAGGAACCCATTCACAGTAATGCTACATGTAGGGCTGCGAGCCCAAACTATACACACTGTCCTGCAAGTAGGACTACAGACGCAATTTCATACATTTTCCTCAAGGTCGTCGGACGCCATGTAGAAATGCAACACCATTCGCAATCCAATATTGATGGCGTAGGAATGCAGGTTGTTTTTTCAACACGCTCTATGGTACGGAACCAAAGAGTAACATAAGTATATTAGAAAAGAGAACCCACTCGTGGCAACATTATGCATCCACCTTATGTCAAATTGAAGGCTAGCTAGCGCCATCTATGTTTCACCGACAATAATTCAACCTATACCTTCCGCCACCAATGTCCTTGTGGTGCGGCCGTCGATCGCTTGGGTCACCACGGACTCTCGTGTCAAAAGAGTGCCGGCAGATTCCCTCGCCATGTCACCCTTAACGACATCATACGTAGGTCTCTTGCCACAGTCAACGTTCCTGCCATTCTCGAGCCGACTGGCATCATACGGAGCGATGGCAAGAGACCAGACGGGATGTCTCTCGTCCCCTGGAAGATGGGTCGGGCGCTAGTGTGGGACGCTACCTGCGTGGACACACTGGCCCCGTCTCACTTTCAGGGCACGAGTCGAAGGGCTGGCGCAGCGGCGGAGGCGGCCGAAAAACGAAAGGCCTACTGGTACCGGGATATCGGCCCCCAATACCATTTTATGGGTTTTGGTGTCGAAACTCTTGGGCCGTGGGGAACTAATGCGCAGGCGCTTTTTAAAGACCTGTCAAAGCGCCTGATAGACTCGACAGGGGACCCAAGAGCTGGCACTTTCCTCGCTCAACGGATCAGCATAGCCATTCAGCGAGGAAATGCGGCCAGCGTTCTGGGTACCCTCCCACAAGGACCGAACCTGCACCACATCCTAGGTTAGTTTAGTTTTAAGTCTCTTTATTTATAATTTTATTTAATGTTACTATTTTATGGATCTTTCGAATAAACAATTCTGAACCTATACTATACATACCTACTTATATCTACTCATACCGTGGATATTATTGTTTTGAATGCTAGTTTTCGTTCAATCCCACACCGATCGAGTGAAATTCCAGTATCCTTACTATTCCTGTAATCTAAACATTGGTAAGAGAACAACAGAAACTACAGAACATCACTAAATCGGCACGAAATTGAACGAAAACTACAAACAACCCGCACATTACGCAAGATTGGTAGCCATTTTGTGAATTTGTCAATTTGACATTGACATAGACAATAAAATCTTTTTTTTTCATACTTCTGCGAAATATTTAATAGATGGCAGCACATTCTATGCAAACTGAATCGGAAAAAGCCACCAAAAGGCGACTGGTAGTAACTATTAAATAATCTGTGGCCCGGGTGCATTTCTATCGCGCGATGAGGCAGTTATCTGTCATATTCAATCTAAGCCAGCAGCGTAGCGTACTAAAATATCTTAAAGGCAACGGCTGTAAGGGCTAGTTATCATTGCCTTTCCGAAAGGATAAATATATTAAAAAAAAAATCAAAAATGTTTTTAAAATATCACACGAGACGAAAAAATGTATATTTGTGCCTATAAATATAGATTTGATCATTTTAATGCACTGTGACTGTGGCTGTGAAGTACCTACCTACCTACCAGTTACATTATTCTGTGATACCTTCTTTGTTTATTAAATAATTCTACAATGTATGATCTTCATTCACTATGCAGACTATGCATGGGTACTGAAAACTTGAGAAGCTTATTTGATATGAAGGACACAAGTTTTGATATGAAAGTTAGTTCATGTCTTGAAATAAAAGTAAGTATCAAGCTTAGGGCCAATTCACACTAAGCGCGTTCATACAGACAAGCGACACTTCGCGATCGCCGAGGGTCGCGCTCATAGAGTTAACGGTCGCGCGACCCTCCGCGCTGACACTGCGACCGCAAAGTGTCGCTCGTCTGTAAGAGCACTAAAAGAGCAGCCGCGCGGCTCTAGTTTGAATTGAGCGCGTGCGGCCTCGGGGCTGCTCGCTATCGCTTCATATCAAATTTAACTTTATTCACTAGAAGTAACATTCAATAAGCCGTGGTGGTCCAGTGGCGAGTAACCTTGCCTGCTGTGCAGGAGGCGACGGTTCGATCCCCGTCCGGGCCGACTCGTACCAATGAGTTTTTCGGAATTTATGTACGATTTATAACACCACTGGCTTTTCGGTGAAGGAAAACATCGTGAGGAAACCTGCATGCTTCAATTTCGAGGCATGTATTGTACCTACTGTCCATTTACAAGTGGCGACGGGCTCACTTCCCATCACACTGGGCAGAGTTTCGGTACTATAGTGAAACGTGGATGTTCTGAGGTTTCAGAATATCTCTGACTACCCCCTCGGGGATTATAGTCGTGAGCATATGCTTATGAGTAAGACTCAAAATGCTAGTTTAAAATATTGCACCAAAATACTTATAAAAGGGTTCTGTGACTGACTGACAAACAATGCACAGCCTAAACTGCTGAATATAGTAACATGAATCTATACTTATAAAAGAGTTCCGTGCCTGACTGACTGACTGGCTGACAATGCACAGCCTAGACCGGTGAAGATAGAAACATGAATTTATACTTATTAATATTAACTATTCCTCAGGTTTATCCCGAAAATGGACCGACAATGATTTGCAAAGCCTGTATAAAGAAAATAAAGAAGTTTTATAATTTCAAGCAGAACTGTTTAAAAGTCAGTCAGAAACTTAGAAGTATAGCATATAACATAGCACCAGACACACACACAGAAACCAATCTACTCAACAATATAGAGGACCACAACACAGATGAATTTAATGAAAAGTTTAGTAATAATTCAGAGGACATGTTCTATAACTATGAGACCATTAGAGAAATAAACGAATGTCTGGAAACTGAACTCTTTATAGACGAACAATCAACCACCAAGCATATAGATGAACATAGCTACAGGAGCAAGGGGAAAGAAACGAAATCAACCACAACTCAGTGTGAACTTTGTGGATTTATCTTCAACACAAAAGATTTCAAAAAGCACTTATCATCTCACGGTAGACTAAAACTATTCCAATGCAAGTTTTGTCCGAAACAGTTCACTAGATCAGAAACAAATGTTATTCATATGCGCTCTCACATGGGTATAAAGCCATTTATCTGCGAGATTTGTGGGCAGTCTTCTACCAAACGCCAAGATTTGATCAGGCACATGAAGATACATAGCGACGAGAAGAAATACAGATGTTTGACTTGTGGCCGCCGGTTCAAACGCTCCAGCGATCTCTGCAGCCATAAGCGTACACATACAGGTGCAAGGCCATACAAATGTCGACTATGTGACAAAGATTACACTTCCCATGGTGGTCTTAGAAAGCATTGTAAAACACACAGCAAAAAAGAACTCGAGCATTGCATAGATGCAAATAAAGAACTCTAGCATTGCTTAGATGCAAATAAAGAACTCTAGCATTACATAGATGCAAATAATAAAGATCTTGAGAATTGAAATAAATTAAACTCATAAGGCTGCTTAATGTAAACTATTACGAAGTACAAATCAATTATTGATAAACTAGTCATTTATTTCAATGTCTATAAATGATTTTGACAAGTCACTGCCCTTTTCCTTTTTGTTGGCTATTCTTGATCCAAACTGCAAAGCTCTTTTAGGGAATGTTACAACTTCACTCAAGCCAAGATTGAGAGCTACCAGCCGTAATATCAGTTTATCTCCTACTCCTTGGCCCAAACTTTCACTTGGAAAAGACCTGCAAAAAGAATTTATGATCACCCAGGGCAAATGCAACTTTTTACACCTATCCTCAAATCAAATCAAAATCAAATACATACACCAAATTACACCAAACCATAAACAGTAAAATACAGAAATAAAAGTACAAGAGGCACAAAACAAGGCGGTCAAGAAAAAAGCATAATACCTAAATATTAATGTAGAGGGTGTAATTTATTATTTCGCCCATCCTATTTAGGAATTTTTTCATAGATAATAATTATTGTGTGAAATTAAAAAATAACACCCCGCTTCAAATTATAGAGAAACTACAGTTAAAACTATCAATATCAAATTAGTTTATGCACTTACTTGAGCCAAGGCCTTAATTTCAACACAAAACCAGCTAAATCTTCATCCAAATATGGCATCCTTGGCTGCCTTCCGTGATCACAGATAACCCTGTTATCGCGCGCCAAATTTCTAAATGAAATTCTTCTCCAATCTAATTGTAACTCCTTGTGGAGCCCCGACCAGCCTTGTCGTTTGAATGCATTCCTGTGTCTTGTGTAACCACCAAATAATTCATCAGCACCAGAACCCAGTAATAATACCTGAAATATAAGCATAACAGTCACACATCCTAATTTGTATACAAATAAGATAACATTCCATAGAGTTTATACAACTTTCTTATATTAACTAGGATGTTGAAATTTAAAAAACACTGCAGGACTGGTACAACAAAATTAACATAAAACATAAAGGGCTCCAGCAAAAACTTCTTAAAGACCAATTCCATAATAATAGGATAGTAATTGTTCATTAAGTTGGAACAAAGTTGATTATCAATATCAAATTGCCAAGTGCTATGAATTTTTATAAAACCTTATTTGATGTGGTAAGTATCTAAACAGACTAGATTTAAAAAACCTACCCGGCAAGAAGATGCTGAATCACTATCCTGTCCCCGAGCAGCAAACCACAGAGCAGATCCTAGACTTTCATCCAGAATTGTCTGTCTGGGATAAACCAGATCTGCAATAGTTGATTTTTGGAAAGCCTCTAGTTCTTCTTTTGGCACATTTATTTCCTTGAATACCCATTTTCTGAAAACAATGATTATTTATATCTGTAAACTTAATAATGTAATAACTAACATAAAAAATAAAATTTAAATTTTTAAATTTCAGTAAGAAATTGAAAAATTAATTTGTTTTAAAATGTACCTTTCTGGACATAATTTCTTGAGTTCTTCAAAAGATTTTCTCCCAGTAATTCTATCAGGAACTTCATAAGTTGCGTTTTCGTCTTTTTTGAATGCAACATTGATGAGTTCTATGCTTTGTTGTTTGGGTATATGTCTATCTGCCATGAAAGCCAAAATTGTACAATCTAAGCCCCCAGAAAAGAGAACACCAACTGAACAATGACTGCATGTTATATCTCTGTATAAACAATCTTTACATTTGTTAGGCTGTGTTTCTAATCTGATCTTGATACTTTTTTCTAATAACTTGGAGATTTTCACAACTGTGTCTTTTATAACACTGTTTTCCATTAATTTCCTCAGTAGTGTGTGTTTGCATTTTGTGTCTAATGCAGTGTTTTCTATATAATTTATCACACCGTCCTGAAAATTCAATTATTGGTCATGTTACTTTAGTCACCAACCGGAAATATTTGTAGCAATTTGCAAATGTCTAATCTAATCTTTAATATTAAAATCACATGCACACCACATTCTCGGTAGTTTCGGCTTGTAGAGTGCTTTACACACCTCTTTTGCTCTACCCACATGCATATAAATTGTTTTTATTATAATAAAGTCTCACCTCATTATTTATTCCCAAATAATCATCACAATCAAAAGAGAATTCCTCATCAGGTAAATTCTGTTTTTCCTGCACAGATTTTAGCCAACTATCTATAGTGAAAATAAAATTATCTGTGGCACTATTCTCCCAGGAATAAAGTCTAATTTTGTTTGTATCCAAGTTTAGTATGTAGATGTGTGATGCTGGTACTTCTATACATTTATATTTTCTACCTGAAAGTATTTTAAAATTCAAACATTAGTAAAACAAATGTTTCAAAAGACATTTCGGTCTTCCCATCCCACTGCAGGGCAAAGGGCGTCCTTCAATAATAGAGGTGAGAGGGATTAAGCTATACATCACCGTACCCATCCCGGACCCATCACGGACTAGTCCCAACTAGTGTACACACACATATAAATTCACGACCATAATCCCTTTCGGGATGGTCAGAGACATTGCTACAACTTCCAGCTCTGTTGTGCAGAATATAATTTACATATGCACACCCCTCACTCCCCACATTTATCTAGTTTATTGCTGGGTCACAAGGCTCACTTTTAGCATGTTGAAGGTTTTCAAGATGATATGTGTGAAGTGGTGATAAGTAGCTAGCCGTTACTAGCCCAATGGAACCACATGGCTTACAATATGAATTCTTACCTAAAACACTGCTGATAACAATGGAATCTTCATTCTTATAGAACAACAGTGTATTCCTCCCGATTCTATCTCTTGTAAATAATAAAACATGAGTTGATTTATTGTAGTAAATAATACTAAAAGGTCCCTTTAATGATTTAATCACTTGTATCATCTGGGGCTCTGAAAAATTATTCTGTAAATAATCATTGTAATTAGAGATGAAACATAAAAAAAACAAATGTTTTATTTTTAATTAAATAGCCAGTAGACAAAAATTTTTTTTTTTCATTTTAATAGACAATGGCTTAAACAGACCTGGCTTTAAAATCACAATATTATATAAACAATGGGTGGTGGCTCCTCAGAGAGCTAGCATGTACCAACAGGATTAACCTGTCCTCCTATCTCTTCATTATGCCACTATTTCTATGTTTTGCCAATCTAATTAATGTCTTATTACATCATGTGCAACTAAAATACTATAAATAGAGTTGCAAACAGCTTACTGAACAGTTGTTTAGTTTATCCATAATCAACGTAGTATCATTTTCATTAGTATTCCAGCTCTCATCAAAGATATCACCATTGTACAACAGGACTCCATGCTCATTTTCAACAGGTTGTTGCGTTACTCCAGAACCTTGCATCCACAACACAGATCCATGAAACATTACTTTTAAGTTATTTCCGACATCGAGATTAACAGTATGTGTGCAGTCAGGCCCTCGATTGTTTATAATACGTGATATCTTCTCATCCTGAATGTAGAAAACTATAGGTTATGTTTGAAGGTAAACAAGTGGCAAAAAGAATTTGAGTGTGTTATCTTACATTGATTATGCTTGGCCCAGACGAAGAGCATATTTCACACAATATTCCACACATTTAAAGTAATCGTTTATTTTACTTTTACTGAATTTGTACAATATTTACAAGTTTTTCAAAAACTAAATTCATCAGTCATTTGTCAACGTCGACGTCAAAATTGATCTGTGAAACAATCAATGCTGCCAACAAAAGTACTCTATGGCCAACACAGCACTAAAAATAAATAAAAAATACGTTGTATATGGTCGCTATAAAGCTACATACACACTTGTTTCTGAATTCAATTTATTATACACATATTAAAGCACTACATCAATAACCATTAACCTAAAATAAAAACAAAAAAAAAAAAAAAAAACTAATACTACTTACAAATAAAAATGTCCTCGAAATTTCCGCCGCTTGGCGGCAAGGTGCCCAGGAGGCTGGCAGCGTTACCTCTTTGTATGGCCAGGCTGATGCGCTGACCGAGGTAGCTGCCAGCCCTCTGGTCACCGGTACACACTTGTTTAATTTGTGAACTTATGGCTCACTCAATAGGTAGGTGTACCACTATTTCGTATGGCTTCCAGTGGCCAAATTCATCACCTTCATCTGCTGCCAATCAATGTCAAACTGACATTTTGTTTTGCATTGTTGTGTTGTGTTTGGGTGGTTTGAGGACGTAATATTTTGTTCATGTTAAAAATATTCTTACGTTTCCTACGTTATAATGGCTTCTGTCGAAAAAGAAAATGAGATAGAGGAAACTCCTACAGAAGAGACCGCTGAAAACGTGGAGGAGAATGACAAACTTGCTCTGTCCGAGTACATAGCTAACCTAGAAACCAGACTCAAACAAAAATGCGAATTACGGAGTCAAAATTTGAACTGTGTCCGCCCTCCTGAAAACCATTTTTCCAAATTAGACTCTGGCTTAAAGAAAAACACGACATTCGTCAAGAAACTAAAATCTTTTAGCGCAACCCAGATAGACACGCTTTTGAAAGATTTCAGTGTTCTAAATCTTACTAAATACATCTCGGAAGTAGCAGCTGCCATAGCAGAGGCTAAACTAAAGATGTCCGACATCCCGGCGGCTATAAACCTGAGTTCTGTCCTACATCGCACCTACACAGACTTCTCTTCAAACTTCTTTGAAAACTGGCAAAAGATGTTGACATTCAAAACCACAGATAAAATCACAAACTCTTCAAAATTGCGTGTCGACATAAGATTCTATGCTGAACTGGTAGCTGTGGGTATATTTGCAAATAAAACGGGACTCCCTTTACTGGGGAATGTACTTACTGTACTGATAAATATGGACAAAGACGAGCATAATAATATTCCTATACTGTTGTCATTCTGTAAGCACTGTGGGGAAGACTATGCTGCCCTTGTGCCTAAGAAGATAAGAGAGACTGCGCAGGTATGTTTGTTTTATAAAATAAACTAGAGTTAATCCGTGACTTCGTCCGCACAAATTATATATCAGATTTTAAGTCTGATCATAAGCTATCAAGCAAAAAATTTTCATCAAAATCGGTAGTTTTTGCGTGATGCTCGATCAAACAAACAGACTGACAGGCAAAAAATCCAAAAATTGGTGATTTGGAATCAGGGACACTTAAAAACCAGATCATAACTTTTTTTTTGTTAATGTCTTTAATGTACAGACAAACTTCTGTTACAGTTTTATAACAGTTAAGATGTCACCAGGCTGGCTAGCTGTACAATAGTAATAATAATTAATTCGTTTATTTTGTTTTCTACCAACATAATCAGCCTCTACATGGTGCTGGTGTATAGGCTAAAATATATACCAACACCTATAATTAGTTGTTTGTTCACTCAAGTTGACATACACTCTCTCAAATTTGATGTCAAAAATGTGAGGAATTTTCTCATTAACATTGAGTAAGAGTGGAGGAATGAAACTTAAAACTCAAGATAGCTCCATTTTGATCTCCTCAAAATACATAAACATAGATGAAGCATAATTTTTAGTAAATTTATAAAATGTTAATAAGAGGGGAAGAGAGGCATAGGAAGACCTAAACTGTGTTATCTAGCCCAAGTGTAGGAAAAGGGTGATGTTGGCTTGTATCATGAACTCAAGGGACTAGCAGAAAAGAGACATGATTGGCGAATACCCCACCATCAAGAGCGAAGCTATTAAATAAGATGATAACTTTGCCTTTTTACTGGCCTTGCACAGTATAAGAACAATTGGTCATGTGCATTTACATTCAATTTTATACCTTATCACTAAACGAGACTGCCTATAATTGCGAAACAATAACTACGAACTTATGATGTTTAGGGTTCACACGAGATTACTTTTCAGGATTTTTATCATTCAAAATTAGAATCTAAAGTTATGGGGGAAATAAAATCCAAAGTTGCGGATTTCATGTTACCTCACCCCCCTGCAAAAAGTGGCAGAAATGTTTGTTAGTAGAATATCACGCGTAACTAGTCCGTATATAAGTATGAAGTAGTCAAAGGATGATAATGATGATGATGTAAAATGTTTGTCTTCTGCTATTCTAAACATCATATCATCATTTAATTTCAGAAACACAATGTGACTATTCCAAGAAACACATTCCTCCCAGCTGAGAAACAGAATGCAGTCCGTACTTTACTCAAAGACTACTTCCTGTCGTTGACAAAGCACCTGATGGCCGAGCGAGCTCAGCTGCAAGCCCTGCACGCGGCCAACCAGAGAACTCTGCACACCCGGGGAGAGCTGTCACAGGAGAGGAAAGATCAGTTGGAGCAACATCAGGTAAAATTATATCCCATATTTGTTCGCGGTTACTGCTTAAGATTACTTTCGATTTCTCTAAATCATCTTTTCTCAACCTAGGAGTCGTGTTAAGGGGTAGGGTGGGGGATCTCGCATTCTTTTAAAAAAAAAAATTAAGAAAACATTTTGTTTTATTATTATCATTTGTTGCATAAAATCATTACTTAATTAAGAGGGTTGCAAGGTATTTTTTGGCTATTTGGAAAGTTTGCGATACTAAAGATGTTGTGAAACGATGCTGATCATGATAAACTGACTGTAATTAATAATAGAAAAAAATTCAGGGTGTTTGGTAGTTAGATACATTCTTTTTAAGGTGATGATTAGACCATCAAACTGAATAACTTTCTCTATGGGACTAACATCGAAATCGCAAAAAAATATCAGCTGTTGCTGTTTCATACAATTTGTACTACAGTTTTGTATTAAAAAACCAAGATTTTTCCCGATTTCCATTTTGGCCTCGTTATGAAAGTTTTTTAGTTTGATGGTGTTCATCCCTTTAAAAGCAAATCGCATCGCATCTTACTGCCAAATATCCTCGGAATATGCAGAATTTATATTTAAAACATTTCGATAATTCTGTCTATTTTCTGTATTAACTTATAATGAACAGTATAAAAAAATTAACTATGTAATTATATTTCAGGCCACATATGACAAGTTACTAGCGGGTGCCCAAAGTTTTGCTGAAGTCCTAGGCGAGGAGCTCGGGGAAGCTGGTGAGCCGCCGACTCTGTCGCTAGCCGTAACTGAGGCACAGGGGTCGGTGTCCATAGGCGGCACGGACGAGTTCCCCATGCAGGCCGGCACGGACCCCTGGCAGGATGATGACACCAGGACATTCTACACTAACATGCCTGACTTGAAAGTTTTTATGCCTAATTATCAGTTGAAAGAGGTAAGACAATCAGTACCAAATAAATGCTATGTAACCAAAGTACAGGATATTAGTATAACAAAACTAAATGAATCTGTGACAAATATGTAAAATAATTATCTTTATATTAATAAAATTGCCCGGTTTTCGGCGTCAAATTCATGTTTGATTTTATCGGGTACCTTCCTGCTCTATAATTTAATGAATAAAATCTTTATGATTTCGTCATTACCTAATGGCTATCTTGAATAAATGACAGCTTTAATGAATTTTTTTTAATTTGAAACATATTTGAAAGCCAAAAAATAAAGAAAAATACGTATAAAACATATTTTGGACAAAGAAAGGGGAAAAAATATAGAAGAATATATAGGGTCCTTCTTAATATGCTGACTGTTTTTAAGGGGATGATCAGACCGTCAAATTAAACAACTTTCTATATGGGACCAACACCAATATCAGGAAAAGAATTTGCCGTTTCTATCAAAGCAATCTTGCTTGCTGTACCCAAATGTATGGGACAGCTGATTTTTTTTGCTATTTCTGTGTTAATCCCATAGCGAAAGTTGTTCAGTTTGATGGTCTGATCATCCCTATAAAAACCGTCAGCATATTAATTTGGGCCCTGTATATGATGGCTATCTGCTGTGATGTTATTCTGTTATTTAAAATAAATAATAATGTTACAGACAGTCAAAAGTAAAACAGAGACGGTGACAGAAGAGATGCTGGACGAAGATCTGAAAGAGGATGAGCTGAGTGACAGTGAAGAGCCACCCACAGTTCCCGACGTGGAGCAGGAAGAGGCCCAGCCCACTAACGTTTCTACAAAGTAAGATATTTTAGATTTTTTTCTCCTCTGTGCAGTGAAGGATTAGCCCACATAGAAGCTGTTAAGCATTCAAGTATCCAATGTGTTCTTCCTATGACAAAATTACATAGAAAACCTCCAAAGGCAGATGTCGGATTTAGGCCCTGGGATGATACAATATTTATTCTTAATTTCTCGCATTATTCATTAATCACTAGAACTAGAGCTAGGTTCATTATGAAATTGCAAACTAAATAATATTTATTGCCAACGAATCCCGAAACCAGGTAAAACTACAATTAAAAAAAAAGGTCGCAATGTGCAATTGCAATCCACGAACTTTCTATAAACCTTTTCCTTCGCTAATTTAGTTTAGTTAGTTTAATTTTTATGTGCGCACAGTTTCTTTGCGCTTGCTTTGTTATTTTCATTGTTAACTTATTAGAAAATATAAAGTAATACGCTTGACGTTAATATAAGTGATCAATGACTTAACTTTACGTTAAGTTATAGCTTGCAGGATCCCACTGCAGAGCAAAACCAACCTCTCACGAATAAGGGTGAGAGAGAGAGCGCCATACTCCAGCACGCGAGCCCAGTGCAGATTGAAGGGGGCAAGTTAGTGGTGAACTTGCTATCAGATCATTTTTCAGCCGTTATAGGCCTCTGACCTAGCTTATCACGTTGTTGTTTTTTGTGTATTTAAGTGTGCAAATCTTTGTGGGGAGGCCTATGTCCAGCAGAGAACGTCCATCGGCTGAAATGACGATGATGAAGTGCGCAAATACATAATATTTTTCCAATTATATTTTAAAGTTACACCACTATCTGATGGAACTATCCGGACCTTAGCGCGCCCTCCGAAGCACGGAGACGCTCGATTTGAAATACAACTAAACGGTCACCCATTCAAAGACTGACCGAACCTTCTTCTTCTTCTTATCGTGTGGGCAGGGCTCTGGTGTCAGAGTTTTTTCAGACCGCCTTACGGCCTCTGACGTGGTTTTTATGTAACGATTACTACTACCAGAGATAGTAGCCGGGACCAACGGCTTCACGTGCCATCCGAAGCACGGAATCATTTTTCTTTTCAGACAATCAGGTGATTCAGCGTGCAATGTCCTAACCAACTGGGGAAAAACGCACAAAGTGACATTTCACTAGGTGTACCCCGTGGGAATCGAACCCACGACCTGACCGATCCTGACATTGCTTATCATCGGTAATCATTTCCAATAACGAATCTCCACGGCGACTTTACCATAACATTATTTTATTACAGATATGCTCTTGATGCATTTATGAATGAACTGCCAAATTGCATTAACAGAGAGCTAATAGACAATGCTGCCGTTGACTTCGTCCTGAATCTCAACACAAAGAACAATAGGAAGAAATTAACAAGAGTCCTGTTTAGTGTTGCTCGAACTAGACTTGACTTACTGCCCTTCTACTCAAGATTTGCAGCTATACTGTACCCGGTATTGCCAGACGTTTGCGTTGATCTATGTCAAATGCTGAAGCAAGACTTTAAATATCATGTCAGAAAAAAGGATCAGATTAATATTGAATCAAAGGTAAGAAAGCAGTTTTCGCACTTTTTATATGTTTGACAGACAATCCTAAACCTGTTTTAGATTTCCATAAAAGTAAAATACTTGTAATATTAGTCACGTCTTTAAGTTTCTTTCTGTAATTTTTGGGGCTTTTATTAGCCTGTTGTGTGCTTAAATAGTGTTAAGTTGTTTATAATTAGAAAATCGAATGTTTGACTTTCTGTTGTAACTTGTAACACCTTTTTTATTATTTGTTACAGATAAAAGTGGTAAGATTCATAGGAGAGCTAGTCAAGTTTGGAATGTACTCGAAGATGGAGGCTCTGTACTGCCTAAAAGTACTGCTCCATGATTTTAAGCATCATCATATTGAAATGGCGTGCAATCTCTTAGAAACATGCGGCAGATATCTATACTGCAACATTGACACGCATCAAAGAACTATGATTTATCTTCAGCAAATGATGCGAAAAAAGGTAAGATTAAATTATGGGATGATACCTTTCTTAGAAAAAAATGTATTGCTGAAAACCTCGAAAATTATGTTATTTATTTCTTGTATATTAAAAAGATTGTAATTATTTCTACAGACTGTTTCAGCGTTAGATTCACGCTACGTGACTCAAATAGAAAACGCATTTTATTACGTCTGTCCCCCCGAGGCGCCCGCTCAGCCTAAAGAAGAGGAGCTCCCGATGCACCAGTTCATCAGGAAAATTCTCCATGAGGACCTACAGAAGAGCAACGAAGAAAAAATACTAAGGTTGATGCGGAAATTGAACTGGGATGACCCTGAACTTTCATCGGTTGCCATCCAGCATTTAGCTGGAGGTTGGAGAGTACGAGCCAGCGCCAGGAGAGCCCTAGCGAGACTGACGGCGGAACTCGCCGGTTGGCAAGAAGCGGTCGCACCGGCCGTCGTCGACACCATCTTAGAAGAAATCAGAATCACTATGGAAGACCCCAGCCCTAAATACAATCAGAGAAGAATAGCTACTGTTAGATATTTAGGAGAACTGTACAATTATAAATTGTTGGATTCCCGCGATGTGTTCACTGTCCTTTACTCCTTCATCACGTTCGGAGTGTCGAATGAACACGCCAATGTCTCGTCTCTCGATCCTCCAGATAATGTGTTTAGGATAAGACTAGTGTGCGCGTTGCTCGAAACCTGCGGCGCTTACTTCAACAGTGGATCCAGCAAAAAGAGGCTTGATTATTTCATAATCTTCTTCCAAAATTACTACTGGTTCAAGCAAACTGATCCTTACTGGAGTGACGATAACAAGTTCCCTATCTACGTCAAATACATTTACCAGGAGTGTTTGACGACGCTAAGACCTAAATTGAATCTTTATACTAGCTGGCAGCAATGCAAAGAGGCTATAGAAGAATTGAGACAGACTTTATACCCTGAACTGGGAGGAGAGGAGCAATACGACGAGGACCAGGGCGACGACAGTGTGAACGAGGGATTGGACACTATCATAGAGACCGACGACGAAACTGACAATCTACAGATGCCAGAGGAAAGTTCAGACGAGGAAGCGATAACAGAGGGCGCTGGGAACGACGACAACGAGGTGCAGCAGCCCGAAGAGATGACTATTGAGCCTAGGAGACCTGCCTCTAAACCTGTAAGTTTTGCCGTTTCAACGTTTTTACTTAACGTAGCACATGGATTGGAATTTGGATTGACAATATCTTTTGGCCATACGACCCGGTTGGTGTAATGGTTACCACGCCGGACTGCCAAACCAGGGTCCTGGGTTCGAATCCCGGTTCGGTCATGGATGTTTATATGTTTGTGCCGTTGTTGTATGGTTTCCATATTGAACAGCCTATAGTGCTTGCTTGGGATCATTACAATGTATGTGCCTGTGAGCGTTATTTTATTTTTAGGGTGCTTTGATAATAATGTGTGAATTGTTTGCAGGTAGAAGATGTGGAATTTGAATCAGCGTTCGAGAAGATGGTAATGGAGAACATAGCAGAAAGGCAGCGAGAGAACAGGCCTCAACAGAGAGACATAGCGGTGCCGATGACCTGTCGACAGACTACTAAGAAAACTTACGAACAGCTACTGGTTGGTACTAGCTAGGGCTAAAGATAAACATTGATGTCTTCATCGAGTCGATAAATTGGTCTGCAGCTCACGATTTACTTCAACGCCATCTATGTTGATAATGTTGTTTATTTTTGGCTGCGAAGCGACAAACTTCGAACCGCAACCGAAATCTAATGATACCTACAGCTTGGCCAAAAAGAGTTGAGAACGGTGACATTCGGGTCTGTAAACATATATACAAAATATGGACGATCTTGCAAAGTTATTCGGGATTTTGCCATACACTTACAAAGAAAGCGCCCTCATTTTTGTTTTCAACTTTTTTGGCCCAGCTCTACCTTCTTAAATAATATTTGTTTTCTAATTTAACAAATAGAACGTTTTTGCTTTAATCGAAATATTGTTACGACAGCAAGGTAAAGAAGGGGTGGAGTTTGTCCTGATGGTTCGCAAAGGCACCAAGCCGCAGTACAAGTCGTTCAACGCTCCCCCCGAGTTCGCCAGCAACCTGCAGCAACAGGCACTCGTCGACAAACAGGAGATGGAGAGAGTTAAACGGTAAAGTGACCCTAATTAATAATGGAGAGAGATAGATAAAACTATAGTTTGTAAATTAACATGAACTTATTAGAATGGCTGTACCGAGCACTCTTGTTTCGAATGCTTTCATAGCAGGAAGATAAATCTGAGAAGGTGCAGTGGGGCATGCATAGCAAAGTCGCGCCTTACCTCTCTTACTCAAAATTCAAACATTTTTGTTCATATACTCGTTATATCACATAGATAGCTTTTTGACATCATTTTATTAACTCTACCATCGCGTGCCAAGGTGTTCCGTTGTAGGAAAGATGCGACCAGAAACTCTACAACACATATCGCGTGTAGTGTAATAGAGCGAAAGAAAAAGCGCGTGCATCATGAACGAAACAACTCTCTATTATGTTGACTAGTTCTGTTTTATTATGAAGAAATACAATATATTTAAAAATAAAATTTGACTTACAGTATTCGCTCCATCTCTCCATCTTTTTTGCTAAAAAGATAAAAACTACCGCAAACTACTTATTATTGGGAGAAATGTAGTGCTACACAAGAAAACCGCTATTAAAAAATAAATTAAAAAAAAACATTTTTATTTCCTCATGTCCGGACCACTTTCTAAACTTTAACTCCATATTCCAGTTTGACGCTCAACATATCGGAGAGGCAAGAGGAGGAAGAGTACAGCGCGGAGAGCGGCGGGGGCTCCGGCGGCAGCGGCAACCCCAACAGAGGGCAGCACGTGCGCCACAAGTACCAGCATCCCAAGGGCGCGCCCGATGCAGACCTCATATTCGGACCGAAGAAATTTAAATGAACATTTTATTTTAAATTATATCTCAAGTTGTGAGATAGTCTTGAGCTTCAAAAAAGGGAATATTGTTCTCCCCGTTGATTTCAATTTCAACCTATTGTTAAGAGTCCTTTTACCGTCAGTGGCGTCCTCATCACAATATTAAAGATTTCTCAATAATGAAAACCCAAAATGAAAAAGTGCTTCTCCAACTTTCTACAAAAGCTTTTTTTTTTAATACTTTTATTGGTTCTAAACATTCCACTTTTAAGAATATCGAAATATTTCTCGAAAAAGTGTCCCAGACAAACTTACATGTCCTACGTGTTAGTAATATAATCTAACTAAAAACATTGAAACTGATGAATATTTTTTAAATGTAATTTTGCTTGCGTAGTATTTATACATTCTTACAGCACAGCAGCACGGCATGCAGACGTCCGCGTAGTCCGTCAATCAAACGAATACGGGCGCGTAATTGTTTCTCTTTATGTGATTTGTTTCTCTTTTTGTTCGGACACTTGAGCGGGGAGCCTACGTCCAGTAGTTGGTAAGTCAATAGTTTAGACCTACAAAAACTATAAAAGTATTGTAAAAAAATATAAATATAGCTTTGAGGCTTTTGTAGTAAGTTGCAGTAGCATTTTTTTAATTTATAATTGAGAAATCATAAATATTGTGATGAGGGCGCCACTGATAAGTAAAATGAGCCTTAAAAACTGGTAAAATCAGTTAAATGGGCATTTCATCTGTTTAAATACGCGTTGAATTCGACGAGTTTCGTTGTTTGGTATCGCTAGGAAACATTGTATAATAGTTAAAATTATTGTTGCTTTTTTTTCTAAATAAATTCTCTGAAATTATTTTTTATTTTATTTCATACACACATTTTTTTTTCGCGTCCCTACGTTTTATTCCCATTTTGGAAAGAATCATTCCCTTTTTATGTATTAGAATCATTTCAATACGCATCCTTAATATTTTTATCGCGTAGTGAGACAACGAACACCCGACATGACCGTGGGCAAAAATGTCCCTCGTATGCGCGCCGCCGGCGGGCGCTATGCTATGTTATCTTAGTACAAACTAAGTGGAACGCTGATTTTCCATAGATAGCTTCCGCCATCTATCGACTATGTTTCGAAGCACTATGTGTTGAACTAGGGTTCATATGGGAGTAAAAGCGCACTACACGTCACGCGCTGCGCTATAGTAGTGAGAGATTTCGCCCATATCAACCACTTTCTTGTTGGTCTAGCGGTCTAGACAACCGGCTTACGATCCGGGTAGCTAAGGTTCGATTCTCGTGTGTAGCGGCAACGCAATTAGGACGTCCTAAAATTCAAGGCGAGTTACCTATCTATATCCAATATACATATTAATCTATGGGCGCCGCGCGCAGGAGTGTTTGTTACCGAAATTTGTTGACACCTATTGTTATTTCTAGTTCTTGTGGTGCCATCTCCTATCGGAAGTTGGCCATCATTAGGGCTATTTGAACCCTGGAGACTGCAGCCCTGAACAGTGAGGTGGTGTTTATATCGAACGGTTTTTAAGCCAGGACGTCCTTTTTCTACCATGCATTCGTCTTCCCAAAATTTTCCTCTGCAGAGTGCAGAACAATCTGGAGAAGTTGATAATTCTAGTTAACTACCTAATTGTAATGTAGGTAACATTGATTGTAACATAGGTAATATAAACTCACCATATACTTTTGCGGGGTGGTCAGAAGGTTTATTATAAAATTTATAATAAACTTTGGTACATAGTTTATTTAATATTTCCCGCCACATTCGCCATAGTAGTCGCACAATAATGAGGGATTTTCCAGAAGAAAAAAAAAGTTAGTTCCTAATTTCTCAATAGATGGCGTTGACCAGAGAGGGGTCCAATAGGTATGAGCAAATATATGAATTAATATTCATTATAAAAATTCACAGTACAAGTTATTAACAATCTGGGTGTTATTGACGATCCGGTTGGTGTAATAATTGCCAATTTGCCACGCCGGACTGTCAAACCAGGGTCCAATTTTTCGTCTATGGCTTTGCTTTTCATTCACGGAATCTGACGTACGATTTAAATATTTCCGGTTTATTTTTATTGAAATTCTGTTCTGTTAGGTTTTTGTAGTTTGTTATTGTTTCTCGTTTATTGTTCGTATATTCAAAACGGATACGTAGCCCATACAGCCACGTCTAATACTCGATTCGTTGTTGACCAACAATAACACTGAGATAGCTAAATAATAAACCAACAACAATAAGAAAGGGTTTGTACTGTGTATTTTTACTATTAATATTAATTAATATCTTTGCTCATTCCTATTGGACCCCTCTCTGGTCAACGCCATCTATCGAGAAATTAGGAACTAACTTTTTACTTTTTTTGCTTTTGGAAAATCCCTCATTACGATCAAAAAAGAAAATTCTGTGTCCGTAGAAGTAAAGCCATTGAAATGTCTTTATTTTTGCTTTACTTTTAGGGAAACGGATATTTTCCGGAAAAAAAGAAAATTCCGTTTCTTGAAAGTAAAGTATGTAAAATGTTCAAAAAGAAATAAAGACAATTTAATGGTTTTACTTCTACGGAAATGGACTCCTCTTTTTCGGAAAATGACTTTCACGGAAAAGAATTTAATTTTTTTTTTTAATTTATATTACCTATTTATTTTTTCATTCACGCTTCCGGACAAAATATTAATTTTGACGTTAGCGATTCCGGAAAAAAAAAAATTTTTTCCCCATGATCGCAAACTTGGTCTTCAACCATTTTTGTTATTTGGCAATAAAAGCTGCAATTAGTTGCCCGTCTAATGCTGCGTACACACCGGCCCAACGAATGGGTTTCCCCGGCCTACATTGGTCCTGTCCGTCCAGACAACGTCAGCGACTTAGCGAACGTCAACGATCGTTCATTGGCGTGTGCCGGCGATCCGACGCGTTGGATGGTCACCAAAGGCCAACGGAGCGTCGAGGAGAGAGAGAGAGAGAAAGAGAGATTAAATTGCGAATGCGAGTCGGTCAGTGCCAACGATTGTTTGCTCAACCACTAAATGTATTTGGACGTACTTTTGAAGGCCAACGCCGGCCAGCGGTAGCCAACGCTGAATATCCTTCGTTGGCGTTCGCTGGACTGGTGTGTACGCAGCACAAAGGGCACTTTAAAGATAAAACAAAAAACTACTGAAGACAACGGATGTAAGGGCTAGATCCTATTGCCTTTTCGAAAGGAAGATAGAACAAAGTACAAAATAACATCAAATCAACAACAGAAAAAAAAATTAAAAGAAAAAAAGCCGCGCGCGCGATCCGTTGTGCACCGACCGGTTCTTATAAATTATTTCGTTTTATTTAGAGATAATTACTAAATTTAACTTTGAATCATCGAGAAAAATCTGTAATTATTTAGCGAGTGTATTGTGATTTGAATTTAGGGTGTGATTCTTCTAAAGTTGAAGATAAGATAACCTAGCACGATGGCGGAGGAGGATTTCAGCAAGTTATTGCAGCAGGCGGAGCAGATGACGACGGAGATCGAAGGCAACGAGGAGCTGCCGAGAGTAGAGCGCTCCCTGGGCCAGGTGCTGGAAGCGTCGCAGGAACTGTACTCGAGGGTTATACAGTCTGGCGCCAACGACATTCAAGCGTATGTGTTTGTTATGATGCCAATAAAATTATTGTATCATTTTACTGCTACGAAATACGACTTGATATTTATGTTTTGTAATGTAATGAAGCAGGGTTTCTCAAACTTATATCCCTATGTACTCCTATTAAATTACCCAGAAAACTGCCCCTTACGAAAATAAGGAAAACCGGCCAAGAGCGAGTCCGACTCGTGCGACGAGGTTTCAGTAACACCACAATATATTTGTTTGTGTTAGTATTTAACAAAGCATTTTTTTCTTTCATTCAGTTCAGGAATATTAGTACGAGCCCGACTTACACTTCCCCAGTTTTTAGTATTAGCTGTTTTTAAAGTCTGCCTGTACTATAATTGCACCAAATTTGATGTTTGTACGTATTGCCACTGGGCCTGTATTTTCTCGCAAATTGTGTCAATTTTTGGTAAAATATTATAATGTAAACTATGATAAACCCTTTAATAAAGCAATACTTACATGTAATTACAGGCATCTATTGTTTGGATCAAAAGGCATAGATCTGCAGCAAATATCACAAAAATTGGAGACGCTCAGTTCAAAGCGCACGTTTGAGCCCCTACAGCCTATCGCAGATTCAGATATTGAAAGTTTTCTGAGGAATGAACGAGAAAATGCCATCTTGTCACTTATTGATGAGGTCAATAAAAATGTGAGTATTTGTCTCTGTTATTATTTATATTAATAATGACTTATCTACTAAAGGCTGGGCCACACAGAGTGCAGCTGCAGAAGGCGTGCAGACCGGCTGCAGGCCGGCAGTAGTTGTAAACTATGGAATTATAGGCTAGGTGTCACACTAGATGCAGTACGGCGCGGCTGCGGAACAGCTGCGGAACGGTAGACGCAGTGTGACACCACGAATATAATTCCGTAATTAACAACTACTGCTGTTCTGCACCCGTTCTGCAGCTGCACTCTGTGTGGCCCAGCCTTAGAGACTGGCAATATCAGTCAGGGAGTCGCTTTGCAATGTTGTCTGCAAGCAACTGGGTCATTCACATTTGAGCTTGCCATGAGGCCCTACATCTCTTCTCAACTACAAATACTACTACAGATACTCCCACAAACTACTTGACATTGGCAGAAATGTAGTGCTAGTTGCAAGCATAAGGCCATTAATTAATTTATAAATAAAAAATATCAGTCAGACAAAATGTGTCCACTTTTTTCAAGAGAACCAACTTTTTAACGAAGCACAAATCAGATAATCCGATGCCAAGTAAAGTGCCGCACGCCCTTTCGCGATGACATCCGTATACTATTGAAATCTTGCTTATTCAAATAAATGTTTGTCGTAAGTGTGAATAGAAGAAAAGTAGTATTTCATGGCCCGCTTTATATTTTCTATCTTCTCCATAAAAAATCTTTAGTTATAATTATTTTTGAAACACAATTTTTGTTTTATCCGTTTACTATTTTCCAGTCACTCCAAACAACAGAAGATCAAAAATGGGAACACATGCTTTCAGAATGGAACCGTGAAAAGATAAAGCTAATGAATGCCATGATCGGTCCTTCACAAAACTGGCTCGACCTCAAACGCACTCCGGAACCACCTAGCATGGCCGACACTCCCAAGAAGTTTGGTCATTCCATGCTAGATAACATTGAAGCAGCATATGCTAGGCAGGTGCATCAGTATAATAAGCTGGTGTTCCAAGGGTCCAAATCTAGGACAGCATTACATCAGAAGTTTACACAAGTCGCCGAAGAGTTTAATGATCCTGTTAGTATGTTTTTATTTTCTTAAATTTACATTTAATGTAAAAATTGTGAGGTTGCCATTATACACATAAAGAAAAAAGAGTAATAGTAAAAAGTAAATTATAAAATTACTTTACTGTCTGTTTTTAGAAAGTGAAAGAGATGTGGGAGATAATAAAGATGATGGCCAACATTCCAGCTCTCGTTAGAGACGAGGACCCATTAAAAGCTAGAGGGAACCCTACTATTCAGCAGTGTCTGATTGCACAAGGAAAGAAATATTTGGAGAAAAGGTGTGATATTATATTTACCTATATCTATAGGTGTCTACACACCAAAGTCGCCAACAGGTTCATTGTGGATAAGACATTGTCGCCGGGTACCCTACGCGAGTCGGCGACTTTGATGTGCACACCTTAACATTTCATAAATCAAATCTCACAAGTTCATTGAAAGTATAGTGGCAATAAAGCATTTTTTATTTCATTTCCTTTTCTGAGTCCAATCCAAAATTGCACCAATTTCTTCTTTGCGGATCTATCTTTGAGACCATTTGGGTGGTAACAGCTACAAGTGACCTAACCACTAAATACTTATAACTGTCCAACTGGTGCATGTGTGAAATAGGTACCATTATACATTATAATACAATGGTCATCATGTAACATTATAGGTACAAACAGTATATGACAGACGTAGTTCGCGCGAACCCCGCCGCAGCCATGAGAGGTGGAGAACCAGGCACTTATCCCCTAGTCAGAGGCTTCGTAGGGCTCCGCCTTCAGGGTCAAAGCGTGCAAGGTTTGACCGACGGAGTCGTTGATGATCGCCCCCTCTGGCCTATGGTCTACTATTGTTTGAGGAGTGGAGACCCGAATGCGGCTTTACATTGTTTGAGGAAAGCTGGGTAAGTTTACGAAGATTAGCGTTTTTAATCATTTAATGGGGAGGAGTATGAATTAGGCTGCACATCTGTTACTTTGCGTGCATGCCAGGACTCAAGCAATTCATACTGGGGACCTGGCACTTTGAAAAAGTTTACGAATGTTTGGACATTCTAATTTTTGCATAACTTATTTTCAAGTCCAAAAATTATGTGACTTCTTGGATTAAATAGGAGATGAATTTTTAATTCACTAAGCACAAAAATAACGTCAAGGTGATAAGACACGACGCCCGAACAACAGTGGCACCGCTGCGCCGAAGCCCGCATTATGGCAACTCGTCGACGCCGCCGGGGCGTCTGTTTAAAACTACGTATACAAATGCAAGGGCCACTACAAAGGCGGGATCGCCGCGACAGCGGTGCGCGACGTGTTGTGTGAACACCGTTATTTATTTCAAAATTTGTTGTATTTCAGGCGAGACCATGAAGAGTTTATCGGAGCTCTGGAGGAGTACATCAGGAACCCCGAGCAACCCCTCAGCGATAAACTACAGACCGCCATCAACTTCCAGTACAGAATACAAGTTCGCAATTCCACTGATCCATACAAACGAGCTGTAAGTAAACCATGGATAACTGTGCATAATATTTGTTTCTGCTAGTGATATGTAGGGACTTGCTACAGAAATAGATGTTTATAACCCACAAGTTATAGCAAAGATGCCAATAGATGGCGTCGCTCTCGGAAATACGCTCCATACATAGACAACGTTCACCTTGAATACATAAGGGGTATCGCATACAGAAGGAGTCGAGGCGGCGTCGAGACGCGGGCGCGCCTTGGCGACTTTGACATACGGTCGACAATTGCATACCAAGAATACGAGCGGCGCGCCGCTAGGATTGGTTTGATATACAATTACCGACCGTATGTCAAGGTCTTTATGGCGCGCGCCCGCGCCTCGACGCCGCCTCGATTCCTTCTGTATGCGATACCCCTAACTCGTAATCTACTACAAATAAGGTTCACAATCGAATGCAAGACATACATCGCGCAAGGGAAATACGTAAAGTCCTTCTTAATATGCTGACAGTTTTTTAAGGAGATGGGGATATCCCGATTATGGCATACTCAATCAATCAATATACTTTATTTTACACCAAAACATAAACAGTAAAATACAGAAATAAAAATACAAGAAGCACAAAATAAGGCGGCGCATACTCTTTCCTGACCCGTGCCTGATACATCCAAGTCTTTCCATCAGTCCACCTGGCTGCTGGATGACCTACCTCTTTTGCCTAATTGTGGCCATTACAAGTCAAGATTTAATTATTGTATTCAAAATTAATAGAAAATAACAGTTTTTGGCATTGAGTTTTTTAGTTTGTGAAACTTCCATGTGTCAAAATCCATACTTTTTCGACCCTATTCGGACTTAACTCACGCCTAAAAAACTTCGCTGAATCTCGGCCTGAGAACTACTTTGACTGACGTCCGAAAAGGAAAACCTAATAAAAAGGAAGATGACTAGCTATCTGTATATTCCTCAATTTCACCAAAAGCAGTTACCAATCATACTACCCGTCACTCTTTCTATCATTTGTTAATATAACATCTTAATTGCAGGTGTACTGCGTCATAGGATGCTGTGACGCCAGCGACGAGCATTCGGAAGTTGCTCGTACCGCTGACGACTACCTCTGGCTTAAACTGTCCATCATCAAGTCGCGTCCCAACAGCGAGGCCGAGTCCTTCACTTACTCAGACCTACAGAAAATGATTTTAGAGGAATATGGTAAAATTGTTTACTAATTACTTTATAGTTTTATCTCGGAAGTGCAGAATCTCTTCCCGATCCTGTGCAATCGCTCGCTAGTACAGTTCGTTTGCGCAGAGCAGTGCAAAATCGGGTATTCTCTATCTCGATCCAACACGAATAGTAGACTATGGATGCAACGGCAGCGAAAAGGGTGCGAAAGCATTATTGCTTGCCAATAGCGGCAAGGCGTCACATCCTGATTGGTCACATCGGTGAGACTTATAAATCTGGTACTATTGTAGCTGGCTTGAAGATTTAAGATTATATTTAGGACCAGCTTCACCACTTCTGAATAAGTACTTGATAGCTTACCTGATAGACCGTTTTCTAATATGTTTTAAAAATAATTGTTTACATTTCAGGTGAAACTCATTACCATGCATATGAGAAACCTCTGGTGTACTTCCAAGTGCTGACCTTGACTGGGCAATTTGAACCAGCCATTGAATTCTTATCCAGAATACCAAGGTGATTAACTCTTCAATGATGGTGTTTTATGATCTTTTATTTAATGAATGTAAAATTTTTCTCGTGCATCAAGGACATTGTTACCTTGTCCGGAAAAATGATTAAAATAAATCTGTGAATTTTTGATATAGGCTTTTTATGACATAACTACGCTTTTAGAATTTTAGTACCATTCCTAAAATGATATTGTGTTGTCCATTATTCACATAAAAAATAGGTAGGTACATAATCTACCCTGAAATATCTTCAAAGCTACAGTGCAAAATGAACAGCCTTGGCTGCATTTTTAGAAGTAACATTTTATTAATAGTGGTTTTTTTACTAGATATCAGGTGCATGGTGTCCACATGGCTTTAGCTCTGCACGATGTTTACATGTTGGGAACACCGCGCAACGTTCAGGCACCATTGTGTAAGTAAAATAATTCCTTTTGTGTCAAACATTTTAACATTTTGGTGTCTAATAATATAATTGTCTGTAACAGTGTCTGTCGACACGGACGACCCGGCTCCCCTTCGTCGTCTGAACTTGGCACGACTGCTACTGCTGTACGTCAGAAAGTTCGAGCTCACTGATCCTTCAGACGCGTTGCACTATTACTTCTTTTTGAGGTCAGTTATTTCATCTTCAACCTATTTTTGCCTCCATTTGAGTTCCAGTTTCCTACTGAAGTGGAGCGGAGCGGAGATATGTAAAATCAATCAATAAAATAGCTTGATTATGTCAAGCCGTGCTTCGGAACGCTCGTTAAGCAGTTGGTCCCGGATATTTCCGTCAGATGGCGGTGTATCTATACCTGTGCGTTAAGCCAAGCTAGATGTGTTTCAAGGCGGTTTGAAAATTCTCTGACAGCGAGTTGACCAATGACCACTAATTTGCTACCATCGATGAACACTGGGCCCGCGTGGGAGAGTATGGCCTTATTAACATGATGATGCAGGTCTACTACCTACTGCACTTGTAGTAGTTTCAGTTTCTTTTTAATATTTATATTTCCCCAGGAACCTCAAAGACCCTAGCGGCAAGAACTTATTCATGTGCTGTTGTACCGACCTCGCGCTCGAGAGCCGGGACTACGACCTGCTGTTCGGACGGGTGGACGCGGTGACGGGGCCGCGCAACCCGGGCCTCCTGGACCAGTTCAACAACCCTCACATCGATACCAAAGTTATTGCGCTGAATGTCGCAGAGCAGCTCGTTAATAAGGGGCTCTTTGAAGACGCTATCACGGTTTATGATATTGCTGGCGTAAGTGTCTGGGCGTTTTGATTTTCTTTTTAAAATTTACTTTCTAAAAACTCAACAGCCATCTTTATCGCTCTATTCAGGTGTAAGGATAAGTATCATTAACCTCTCTACCCATCAAACGTTTAGTAATGTTTTATGCATTTCTCCGACTAATGTAAATAGTATTTCTTGCATACATATTATACGATATGTTCGTGGGTGAATTTCTTAATCTCTCCCTAAACATAAGCATTTCATCTTGCAGAACTTAGAGAAAGTCCTAGAACTGTTCTGCGTGCTACTAGCCCAAGTCGTGAACAGTGGGGGCGGTGAAGGTGGGCTCAGACAGCGGCTGTCGATCCTGGCGGACCACGTGTCCCGCCGCCTGCGCTCCGCAGACGCTACCACGCTACCCGCTGCGCTGGTAGAGGCCTACACCAAACTGTATAAACTGATGACGTTCTTTGATCAGTTTCATAGCGAAAACTATGAGGCTGCTATGGAGGTAAGGATTGGAAACTGTTTCTTGTTATTTAATTTTAAATGAAACATGCAAGGTTTGTGTCTGACCACTGATACTGTAATTACTGTAATTACTGATACAGTAATTGAGCTTGAATATGGTTTACATCAAATCCCTAAGTGAAGTGTTGACGGAACAATATCGCGATTTCGCAGAGTTATCGCCGCTATATTTGTGAGGTCAATCATTGTCGTGACGATAATGCTCTGTCAACGCCTGAGCTTAAAAATCGCAGCGATTCAGTTGCGACGTTGCGCCGGTGCCGATGCGAGGTCGTAAATAGCTTACGCTCAAAAATAGCTTGTGTGATAGGTCTCTAATCCAATTCATATCTTATCTCACGCATTTTCGTAGTTACCAGCGGGAATATTTACTAGCTTATCAACTTGTTAGTAGAAGCTGCCTGTGAAGCTTCCGATTCTGCTCAGTGGATACCGTCTATTGCTGTTATTCTGTCTGATATCCACTATCTTGCTACCACGAAAACATTGGATCTGCTCCCTTTCACCTTAGGGCGGCTTCGTTCTTAGAACGGAGGGGGCCTTACTTCTACAGCGGTATCCTACAGAGTTACTACTACCAGGCCTGTCTCACTCGCTCAGGTACGCTTGACAGCCGATCCCCACCGAGGGGTGAATGGTCGCTCATTACCATTTAGTTTTCGTTCCTGAAGGGCAAAGTTCGAAATTCGAAAAAATGAGTGAACTATCTGGTACGGTAGTAACTATTCTGTGCTACTAATGTGTCGCAGACGCTGCGTGACTGCGAGCTGGTGCCGCTGAGCGCGGAGGAGCTTGAGGCGCGCGTGGGGGCGGCGCGGGCGGCGCGCGGCGAGCTGCTGCGTAGCCTGCCCGCCGTGCTGCGCGCGCTCTGCACCATCCTGCTGGCGCAGCGCCACAAGCTGCGCGCACAGGCACAGCCGCTCGCCGCTAACACCAACAATATGGTTACATTACCACTGATTACTACTGTTTTGAAGAAAATGGCTGCTAGTTGGTGCTAATAAGGGTTGTCTGTTTCACCACTTCTTAGTAAGTTCTTGTTAGTTTATGCGACAGATGTTTTGGCATATCTTTCATACAAACTATCCGTCGGATAAGCTAACAAGGCCTTACTAAGAAGTGGTAAAACAGGCCCTTTCTAACACTATTATAACTATGTATGTATTATCATTAGTGATCAATTCCGATGCATATTTACCTAAACTTCATTTTTCACGAGAATAATGTGGACACGTCTTAATAAATTCATATTTTATGAAAAAATCCTAAAAGATTTATCGACAAACAAAATAGTGTAGAACTTGGACATTTGAACAACTCGGACAACGCAAACAACTTAGTCAACTCGGACAACATGAACAGCTCTGACAATTTGGTCAACTTATACATACAATGATGTCTGAGTTGACAGAGATGATCAAGTTGTTCATGTTAGTTCGTAACTGCTTTACTATTTGCCCAGCCAATTCATGATGTAATTAGCTGGGATATCAAGAAATAAGGTTGCTCTTATCGATGCGCCCTATTTTCTATTAGGCTATCCTAGCTATTAGGCTAGGCTAGCCTATTTTGATTAGGCATATTGTGAAATAATCAGCCAAATCATGAAATTACGGCGTTTGTTATTATGAAATGCCCAGGCAGATCACACTACAATAAGACACCTTCTCAAAATATATTTTGATTCCAGCAAGTGGAGTGGCTGCGTGAGCAGGCGGAGGTGCTCAACACGTTCGCAGGCAACATCGCCTACAGAATGCCGGGCGACACCTACAGCCAGCTCGCCCAGATGCAGATCCTAATGCACTGACGTCTGCTCTGTGCTGTTAGTATTTTTAATTAGGTCAATAAAATATTTTTATTAATCTTACGGTTTTTATTACTTAATCTAGATTTATTATAATATTTACAATTGATACTGTTTATCAGTCTTTTTTTTTCTTATTCACCAGTCTTTTTAACGATTTTGTTTTGAGGTTTCATATAACATGAGCGTCAAAGAACAGTTTCCAGCCTACTCACGAAATGTGTTGTCTTGCTGGCAAAACACAGTGTGATTAGAGCAGGTGACACAGCTATTTCCTGATTGAAACTTTTATTCTAAACTCAAACTTAGGTCTCAAAGTGACGAATGAACGACAAACTAAGGTCTCGAACAAACTGTCCCAGACTAACTTGCGTACACGTAAGTAAGTTCTAGTAATATAAACAAACACACACACCATTTAGTACGTGAGTTTATGTGTGTGACACACAAAAACTCACGTACTAAAAACATTGAAACTGTTAAAATTCTTTTTTTATGTTGCTTTGGTAGTTTTTACAAAAATTTACAGCAGGCTTTGCTGTACACGGCCACATAACGGTCGATCAAACGAATACTGGAGTGCTATTGTTATTGCGTGTTGTTACTCTTTCTTCGGACGATATTAAGCGCGGACCCGACGTCCATTATTTGGCAAGTCAATGAATGAAGGCGTAAAACTAAAACAGCAAGTTAAACGCTGTAATATATCCTCTCCGCCAACTGCCGCCTGACCTCCATCCCAATATACAAATCATTAACGTCATCATCAGGCATTTCTGTCAACTCGTTCATCATTGGCATATCCGATCCCAAATGAGGGTCAGGATCAGGAAGACCAGCTTTAATACAAAGGTTGTGTAGAACAGCACAAGCATTGATGATCTTAGCAGCTCTCTGTGGTGAGTAATGTAGAGGGCGCTTGTATAGACATTGCCAGCGACCCTTCAGTTTGCTGATACATCGGTCTATGCAGGTCTTTGTGCGGCCGTGAAAGTGGTTGTATTGGGACTCTGGCGTTCCTTGCGGTGCATGCAGTATGGGCGTCATGAGCCACGCTCGTTGCGGGTATTTGTTATCCGCTGGAAATAAATAAAAAAGCTGGTATAATTTGATTATATCGTTTTGTGGTTTATATGTTTAGTTAAATATATTATTTGATTTCTGAACAAATTGAAGATAGTATTTTAATTTAGACATTTTCCTAATTTACTATGCTGGTAACCAAACGTGGCCTCTGAAACAAGAGAGTGGCATTTTTCCTGATCCTGCGCAACCTCTTGCCAGTGGCTGATTTGAATTGAAGCTTGCGTAGGTAGCCTCCAGCGATACCTGGGGCGACATTTTCTCAATGGTATCGCATTTAGATAAGTAACTGGTTTTTGTTGTATATTTATTCATAAAGAAGTTAGAGAAGTAAACAAGGTAAGAAGTAGGTGTCGTCATCATCATCAGGCTATATAAGGTCTAACAAAATTAGGTGAAACTATTTTAAGGGGATGATCAGACCATCAAACTGAACAACTTTCTCTATTGGACCGATATTTAAATCGCGAGAAAAAATTCAGCTGTTCCATGCAAACCTACTCGACCTAAATGCATGGGACAGCAGATTTTTTTTTCGCGATTTCAATATTGGTCCCATAGAGAAAAAAATGTTCAGTTTGATGGTCTGATCATCCTCCTAAAATAGTTTCACCTAATTTTGTTAGACCTTATATATTATCTTCATACACAGTAATTATCTTCATTCGTTTGAGAGCTGTACAATACTATGACTTACATAAGTTAGAAAAACTCATTGGTGGATACATGATTCGGCATCTAGATTAGTCACATGATCATATGGAATAATTAAAAAGGTGGGTTAAAATGCCGAGAACTGGACCCATATTACGCCATGCCGACGCTTTTGAGGAAAAAGTAGGTGTAGTGTACCTATAAGCCAGCCTGTCTCTCCCTGCCTGCTGATGTTCTCAACAAATTGTCTTATATTCATCTTGTTCCAAATGTATGCATTAGTTGCTGCACCTCCGAATCTACAGCACACTGCTATTATATTCGTATCTGCGTCACATATCTGAAATAATACAAAATTATTTACGTAAGCAATTACGACAGCAGACTTTCAGTAAGTATAAAAATTACATAGATTTATCTCGCTAGTTTCGTTTTTACTATGCATGCCAATAATATAGTGGCGTAGTACATACATACTAGATATCTTATACTGTGGTACAGAAGAAGCGGTTCGCAACGGGTGCCAGTTTACTGTTGCAAAAGGGGTAGAAAATTTGGCACCCACCACAGTACTCCAATTTTACCTTATGACCAGCAAAAACATAATGGAATCAATAGAAAAAAAAATTCTGGGATAGCTTGATTGATCGTGATACCGCAATATTGATAGAGAAGGCGTGATATAGAGAAATCGCGTGCAACATGCTACGATGGTTGATCTCACTGATCAGAATACACTGATAAGTTAATAAACTTACAATTTGTGCATGCAGAGTATATTGGCCTCTTCTATCATAGAATGCTTCTTCATCATCTCTTGGACACACTATTTCTACATAGGTACCATCTAAACACCCTATTGTCTCTGGAAAATGGTACTTTCTATAAAATCTGAAACAATACAATAATGTATTTTTTTATTTAATGTCCTTATGGTTTTGTAACCATTATTATTGAGTGACTAAACGCCTGTAACAAACATGAAAGTATCAAAAGGTTGGGTGGAGGGAAAGATTTTCGAGAATTTGTGAGTTCTAAATGGTTTGTTCAAGCCTTCAAGGACATGTCATTTACGCAGTGAATTTCACTTGATTTTGTTCACTGATTTTACCACAATATACAGAATGTAACAAAAGACCCTTTGGTAATATTTAATGCTGATTTTACTCAATTTTAAAAATGTTTTTCAATGTTGACTCCTTAATAAATTTGTTCAGTTAGATAGTCTAAACCAGTCCATTCAATATTACTAGCGTGTTTTGTTACACCATGTATATGCACTTGTAGTGCATAAGCTTGTTGACATTCAATGCACGGCTATGTGGTATCTTTCTGGCTTAATTGTATTATCTCCTTTTTCATTTGCAATCCGTCATTTTTTTCTTAGACAGTCATTGTGAAGTATATTGTTTGTGACATATCAAGGTGTGTTGATTATAGTCCATAGTACCTTTACAATAAAATGGGACTGACATTTACATAAATTCCCATAAACAAATAATTAAATACCCTTCTTTGATCTGTTCTCTCTGCGCCACAGAAGCAGGGAAGACCACCCAGTTATCCAGCACCACATTGAGCCCTTCAATGACTATCTTGATCACTCTGCTGACCGATTTTTGTGAAATGTTCACATTGAAGTCTTTCCCTACAGATTTCTGATGTGAACCACTTGTGAGGAAGGAAAGTGTTACCAGCACCTGAAAAAAGAACATTGGTTTTTTTATCTATAAGTACATACATATAATAAAATTGTAAACTTAGCATGGTGGCACCCAGGACTTAATACGTGCAGACCACAGACTTTAATAAGTATTCATAACTTTTGATTAGAACCAAATGCAATGAAATAAAGCCTAAATGCTAATCCAAGCTAAGACGACACTCTGACCAAATTAAGCCCTATTCTTAGGTGAAAAGTTCATCCGAATCGGTTCAGTAGTTTTAAAGTGATATGTGCACAAACAAACAGACAATAATTCGAATTAAAATGGACTCAATGTATTCCATTATATATCCTAAATGCCCCCAATTAGTATTTTCGCAAATATCTTCACTACCATCCACACCATGTTTAAAGTTTACCTACCTGGACTTCGTCCGCACAAATTATATACCAGATTTCAAGTCGGATCATAAGCTATCAAACAAAAAAGTTTCATCAAAATCGGTTCAATAGTTTTTTCATGATGCTCGAACCAAAAACATTCAATATCTCGAACAAACAGACAGAAAAAAAATCCAAAAACAAAAATTGGTGATGTGGAATCAGGGACAGTTTAAACCATATTGAAACTTTTTTTTAAATTTGAAAAAAAATTAAATAAAGCTGTAAGTAATAATAATAAGTTTTATAATACGCTCCACACATAGACTTATATATTACTAGGCTCCACAGGTTAAGAAATGTTTTTTTTAATTTTACTTTTAAAACTTTTATGAAATTGCTCTTACTTTCAATGGGAATGGTATCCCATTGGAGCGTTGTGTCTTCGGCACCACAGGCTCCAGAATCCTCAGGATATGGTGGAACACCGTCCGGTCGACGCCGCAGTTCGACAACAAGTAAGAGTCAGGCAAGTTGACGCAGTCCGACAGGTCCCGTAGGTTCCTCCGAGCTATCCTCTCTTTGTAAGCACTGCCTCGCAACATTTTTATTTTCAAGAGTGTATTCATTTTTTTTATTAGACAACTACTCAACTCAACTCCTAATAAATCCAGGTACTGGGCTGGAAAAATTTAGAATAACTTGCCATCGACTCGATAGAAGAAAAATATTTTTTTCGTTTTGTTGTTCAACTGTCACTGTCAGCAGCTGTTTTGTTGTTGTTGTTATCACAGATCAATTAGAATAGTTGTTATTATGTTATTCAACTTGGCAAATACAGCCCATACAGCCATCTAATTCAGTGATTTCCAAACGAAAATTGAAAATGACAACTTTGTTTATTTTTTTATTTATCAACGAAACTAAATCTGTCAGTGTATTTTATTTCATAGTCGCGCACAAAACAAAAATAAAAAACAAGAAGGCTTTTTATACGTTTTTCTGAATTAAAAGCTATGTTAGATAGGAAAGAAATAGTCCCAAATAATTAATTCTCTACGAACCCAACTCACCAGCACTAATTCCTATTCAGATGTCTTAGTTTAAAGAGTTATAATATTGTCATGGAAAGACGCAAAGCCAGCCCGGAGCAGTTGAACATGCTTTTGCATTTTCTGGAAGAAGACAAGGAACTCGCGATCGGTAAATTCACAGGATTAGAAGGAAGGATCCGTCAGACCAATGCTTGGATTAAAATCACCGAAAAACTAAATGCTAACTCAGGTTTCGGTTCAGGCGCGATAAAAACTCCTGATAAGTGGCAACAGGTAAATTATAATATTTATAACACATGATCATATTTAACGGTTAAAAGAAATTATAATTAAAAAAAGTTTTGTTGGTCAAGTGGCGAATTACCATGTCTTCCTAGGAGGAGGCCATGGTTCAATCACCGATCGGGCTGACTCGTACCAATGAGTTTTTTGGCATTTATGTATGGTTTGTAAGTGTAACACCACTGGCTCGGGAAACATACTATTGCAGACTTTTCCGCTTGACCACCACTAGGCTCATTTTTGCTTGCATACTAAAAAATAAAAGCGCTGTCTGGGGCTAGACAGCCTTATTGATCGATAGACCAATGAATGAATAGTTTCAAAGAATAAATTATGTGTGAAATTATTCGAAATTTTTTTAAGTGATCAGGCAGACAAGTCTGTGAGAGATGCTTTAATTTCAAGGCATGTATTGTACCCACTATCCATTATAAGTGGAGATGGCCTCACTCCCCGTCACACTGGACAGAGTTTCAGTACTACTATTGAAACGTGAATCTTTCAGAATATCTTGGGTTACCCCCTCGGAAAATATTGTCATGGGAATAAGCATGAAAAATAAATGTTATTTCTAGACATGGCGAGATTGGAAATCAAATGTAAAGAAAAAAGCATTTAAAATACGCAAGAACAGATTCACACCAGGCTGTAATGTGAGCACACAGCTCACGGAGGCTGAAGAGAAGATCCTGCGTCTCATTTGTACAAATACTTCCGTTTTTGGCTTGCCGGGAGTACCCGAAACTTCTGCAGTTTCTAGCAACACAATGGTAAGATTGTGGCAAAAATTTTGTTTGAGAAGTATAATGTAAGTATTGGTATTTATAACAAGCAGAATAGCTAATAGACACCATTAAAAAAAAGTTATGATAATGTATTGTAATAAAAATAAGTGTTAGAAACTGTAATTCATACCGGAATTCATAGTCACGTAACGTTCGTGGACAGTGAACGAGAACACTATAGAATTTTTATTGCTATCACTGCTATTGCCAGTTACTGTCCATGAACATGTTAAAAATAATTTATTTAATGTTTTATTCAAGTATATCGGAATTTTACCTGGTTTATAAATAGATAAGCTTGTCTCATAGTGTATTATAATATCTGTGCTCATGGTAAATAAATAAAGGAATAAAATAAATGTGTCCTGGAGTGTTCAAGTTCAAGCATTTATCATTCACAATAAACTTATGGGTATATTAACATGTTTTTAAAATGTCTTCTAGGTTCCTACTCAAAGTAATGGAATAACGGATGAGATGTGCAATATAGATCCTTCCACCAGTTCTATGGTAAAATATTTAAAGCTTAATCAAAAGTATAGGTACTTTATTTTTATTCTAAAAATACAGAGTTGTTAAAAAAGTTTATCTTTTCTGTTACAGAAATGGCCTACAGAACATCAGCATTTCACTCAGTCAGAGATTGAGATGACTCTTGACGGAGGAGTGACAGACCCTGATGCTGGTCTAGGACCTAATGAGGTCACTTCAGCACCTGTCAGCGGGAAGCCTTTGTGGAAGAAAGGGCGTCCTGTCAGTTAGTACCTTATCCCAGATTGTTAATCACTGGGCTACTATATATTACGCTACGTTCTAGAGACGACACTGCATGTCACAGAGCTGTCGCATTCAATGAGATTCATAAATCGCTATTGCTATCTCTTTCACCCGCCTACGCATCCTAACCGCATGTAGCGCATGACGTGTTTGTCCTGGCACCTCTTGTTATGTAGTAACAGTTCAATTCAATGTATTTTTCAATCAATCAATCAATCAAATCAAATATACTTTATTTTACACCAAAACATAAACAGTAAAAATACAAATATAAAAATACAAGAGGCGCAAAATAATGCGGTCTTATCGCTAAGAAGAGATTTCTTCCAGACAACCTTAGGGTAGAGGAAACGGTGAATGAAGAAAGGATAGTATTTTGGAAAACTAATAATATTTTATTTTATAGGATTGGTTCACGACAGACTTCTAACTCTTGAAGAAGAGAGAATAAAAATAGAAAAACAAAAACTGTTAGAGAAGAAACGTTGTAATAATATAAGACTTAAGATGGAGAAGGACCGGCTCGAAATTGAAAGACAGAGAAATTGTTTGCTAGAAAAGTAAGTTTTAATGTTTTTGAAAGAAATGGTTTAAAAAAGTAGACCTAAAAAAAATCAAATAATTTATGCTTTTTCGTTATTTCCAGGCTTTTGGTTGCTGTGGAAGCAGTGGCACATCGATAATATTTTACGGATTATGGACTTTTTTCTCGATTAAGGATTCAAGTTAGCTTTAGTATCGCAGTGATAAGCAATTTAGTAGTGACACTCGACTTATTCGTGACACTGACGAAATTACGCGACCGAACTTTGGTTTTAAAGCAGCTTTATAATATTCAACCGAGTGCATGCAATCTGAAGTATATTGCTGCTCTGTGAGCGTGTTATGTTATGTTTCAAGTTAACGTAAGCCAAACTTAGGTTGATTGCGGCGTGCAACTTAGCGCAGCTCCTAAACGCGTCCTTTGATTGGTCAATGTGATCGTCGCGTTGTCGGTCCCGATGTCGACCTCTAACACTAACCTAACCGTTGTCGCTCGTCGACCGGTTAGTTTTATGTACTTCAACTTGCATGCGATCGGTTGAATAATGTAAAGCAGTTTTTATTGCGGGTAATTTAAAAAACATTGCAGGCGTAATCACGCCCCGGTTCAGTCGTGTAATTTTAGCATGGCGCTGGCGATCTGCATGGGGCGGCGACGCGGCGTTTCGCTACAAGTGCAAAGTAATGAAATACATCAATTCCTATGTTATTATTATTAGTTGTAAGTTTGTGATATCAAGTAACAATAAATAATCTAGATGACTTAGATACCTATTGTGTTTTCATACCCAGATTTTTTTCTATTCTTAATATCATCATCATCAGTCCGGTAAACCCCACTGCTGCTGGGTATAGGCCTCTTCATTTCCACGCCAAGTAGTTCTACTTGTCCCTCGCTAGTCTCATCCAATGTTTTCCGGCTACTCGGCAGATGTTGTCCGACCATCTGGCTGCTGGTCTGCCTACTGACTGTCCTCACGGCCGCCATTCCGTCAATGCAACGATTTCGTCGTCTTTCGTCCATTTGCCATCATTTCGTCTGCCCAAGGGTCCGACCCACTTCCACTTTAGAGTCGAAATCCGCTTGACGATATCAACTACAATACCTTTGTTGTAATGTCGATCAGTGTATCCGGACGAGCTTGGCGCGCTTTTAGCTGTCACATGTCATGCGGGCGGTCTTCTCTCTCGGGTACTTACCACTCTGTACACCATTGTGAATTACTTTTATTAAATACATTTAAACCGAATATTCTGGTGTTTTGCTGTTGGAAACCCACACTTAACAGTGGCGACGAGTAGTGGACCAACAAATTTGCTCTGGGGGTGGTCGGAATATCGAGAAACATGCCTGATGAGAATGGAGCCGCTGGAGCGGGCGCCGCCGTTTTGCCAACGAATTTTATCGAATTCTACGATTCGAAAACCAAGTTTGGAAGATGGGTGCAGAGACTGGAAGGAGCTTTTGGCATCTACGGAATACACAGTAGTAAGAGAAACGCCTATCTCCTGCACTACATTGGAGCGGAACTGTACGACACTCTTTGCGACCTGGTTTCGCCAAAGAAGCCGGAATCAGAATCATATGATGACAATGTTAAAACGCTGATTAGTCATTTGGATCCGGCGCCTATGGAGATCGCAGAATATTATGCTTTTCATCACCGGTGCCAACTTGAAGGTGAAAGTGTTAAAGAATATATGGCGGTTCTTAGAAAAATGGCTGCAGGATGTAATTTTGGAACTATCTTGGATACCGCACTCCGTAACCAATTGGTCTGTGGTTTACGTATGCAAAAAATAAGAGATCGTTTACTGGAAATGAGAGACCTAAATCTCCAGAGAGCCTTTGATATTGCAGTTGGTATTGAGGCGAGTCAGTCGGAAGGAGTCAGAACGCAGGAGGTTAATGCATTAAATCTGAAGAAGAAGCCTATTCCTCAAGCAAGAATTAAACCAGATGGTCCAACTTCAACCAATCTAAAAGGAATGTGCTATCGATGTGGAGACACAAATCACAGTGCTAATAAATGTACATGGATAAATGCAATATGCAACTATTGTCGAAAAACTGGCCACATAAAGAAAGTGTGCTTAAAACTGAAACAAAACCTGAAGGTGAATGAATTAGACTTTGAACAAGAAAAGATGCGACAAGAAATAGAGGATGTGAGTGAGCCTACAGTAATTGAATATGTAAATAACTGTTATGTTAACAATGGAGAAGAAAGTACAAGTAAATTTTGGATTCCAGTAAACTTAAACAAAATACACTTAAAAATGGAATTGGATACTGGTTCAGCAGTGTCTATTATCAGTAAAAAAGACTTTAAAGAACATTTCAGGGGTTGTAAATTGACCAAAACTAATGTAAAACTGTGTACTTACTCTAATCATAATTTGCATGTTTTAGGTACAGTAAAGGTGACAGTTTCCATAGGATCAGAGGCGGTAGAGAATCTGACACTCTATGTAACAAAAGGAACCAAAACCCCACTTTTTGGCAGGGGGTGGATACGAGCATTCACATGGCACAATATCAAGGACTGTCTCATCTCAGAAGTTCACAGCATTGAGGCAAGTACTGTTTCGCATTCTCTACAGTCACTGTTAGATAAACACAGTAATCTGTTCAAAAATGAAGGGCTCGGTGAAATTAAGGGTGATCCTGTCGCGTTACATCTGAAACCAAATTCGAAACCTATATTCTATAGGGCAAGGCCTGTACCTTTTGCAATTAAAGAAAAAGTTGAACAAGAAATTGATAATTTAGTAAAAGATAATGTACTAATTAAAGTAGATTATTCAGAATATGCTACACCAGTGGTGCCTGTAGTAAAAGCTAATGGAAAAATAAGGCTTTGTGGGGATTATAAACTTACGCTAAATCAGCAATTAGTGGTTGATGAGCACCCATTACCAACATCGGAAGAGCTATTCAATGGTCTTGCGGGAGGACAGAAGTTCTCTAAAATTGATTTGAAAAATGCTTATTTAAATTGGAAAGTTAGGGAAGAAGATCAACATCTACTTACTTTGAATACCCATAGAGGCTTATATAAATGTACCCGTCTAATGTTCGGTCTGAACTGTGCACCTGCAAAATGGCAGCGGAAAATTGAAAATATTCTGGCTGGGATTCCGGGAGTCCATTGCTTCATTGATGATATCAGGATTACAGGGTCCTCAGATAAGGAACATTTGGAAAGGCTTGATCAGGTGTTGACTCGACTTTCCGATTTTGGGTTGAAAATTAATTTGGAAAAATCTGAATTTATGAAAGAGGAAATTGAATATTGTGGATATAAGATCAGTAAACGGGGTTTACACAAGGCAGACCAGAAAGTCAAAAATGTTGTAAATGCACTGACACCAAGCAACATCTCTGAATTGCAGGCACTGTTAGGTATGGTAAATTACTATGGTCGGTTCATTCCTAATCTGAGTAACATTTTGGAGCCATTACATCAGTTATTACGTAAAGAGAATAAGTGGTTTTGGTCTGAGGAATGTGACAAAGCTTTAGAAAAAATTAAGCAACATATGTCTTCTGATACAGTACTCGCTCACTACTTACCTGACTTACCTTTGATTTTAGCCACAGATGCATCTCCTACTGGGGTTGGAGCCGTTTTGTCGCACATAATGCCAGACGGGTCTGAGCGCCCGGTTATGTTTGCTTCACAAACATTAAACACTACACAACGCAAATGGGCACAGATTGACAGGGAAGCATATGCAATAGTATTTGGCGTCAAACGATTTTTTCTATTTTTGTATGGACGTAGGTTTGTTTTGTATACTGAAAACCATTGGTTCAAATTCTATCACCTTCAAAAGCATTGCCTCATCTATCAGCAGCTCGCATGCAGCATTATGCAATTTTTTTGCAAGGTTTTAATTATGAGATTCAATACAAAACTTCCAAGGCCAATGCCAATGCTGATGCCTTGTCACGTTTGCCAGTCCAAGATGAGGAGACCGCAGTTCTAGAGGAAGCTGATATTTTCCAAATTAACCTGTTGAGTGTCCTTCCAATTACAGAACAAGATATTTCTAAAGCAACTCTGGAAGACCCGTCATTAAAGACTTTGCTGCTTGCTATACGGTCCGGGAAAAAGATTACACATTCTGAAAGATTTGGAATTGACCAATCAGAATTTACCTTGCATAATAATTGCATTTTGAGGGGTGCTCGCGTTTTAGTGCCTGAAAAGTACAGGCAAGCTGTTTTAAATGATCTTCATTCTGCTCATTTTGGCGTAAACAAAATGGTAGGGCTAGCACGCAGCTATTGCTGGTGGCCTGGAATAGATCAGGACGTGCGAAACATTGTAAACAATTGTGTTGAGTGTTGTCTAAATCAAAAAAATCCAGTGCCAGTTGCCCCTAAGCACAGGTGGGAATTTCCATCCAGACCTTTTGAACGAGTTCACATTGACTTTGCAGGAAAGTTTCTAGGTGTCTATTTTCTAGTACTAGTAGATGCTTTTTCAAAATGGCCTGAGATACATGTAATGAACAAAATAGATACCGAGTCAACAATCGAAATTTTAGAACGAATATTTTGTACATTTGGTTACCCAGATATTTTAACTAGTGATAATGGTTCTCAGTTCGTAAACCCTAAGTTTCAAGAATACCTGAAACGTCATAACATTTTACATAAACGTTCAGCACCATACAACCCAGCTACCAATGGTCAGGCTGAGAGGTTTGTACAAATTTTAAAAAACAAATTAAGATGTCTTAGAGAAAACAAATCAAATATACAGGATTGTTTAAATAAAATTTTATTGCAATACAGGATCATGCCTCATGTTACCACCGGGAAGACACCAAGTGAATCAATTTTTAACTTCCATGTAAAATCTAAGTTGTCATCTATGTGCCCTAAATCTAACAGTGCTGTGGGAATGCGGGCATTACATGTTGGGGACAGAGTGATTGCTCGTAACTACTCCGGGCAAACGAAGTGGAAGTTTGGTCGGGTAAATCAGGTTTTGGGCTCCTTACACTATGAAATAAAATTAGATAATGGTTTATTGTGGCGCAGACACATAGATCAGTTGAAAAAAGTAGGTGAAGATATAAAATTAAGAACTGATTGTGATGATAATTTGTTAACCCCGAACCTGGATATGTCTTCAAAACAAGATTCCAAGGAATTTGATTTTAATACAAGCACAATCCAAGACCAAGATAGGTTAGGACATACCCAGGGCCCGGGGACTGATAATGATTCTGTTGAAGATGTTTCTCATAGCATTCTGAATGATTCTGATAATGCTAGTTCTTCATTAAGGACTAGGATTAGTTCTGGGGACGGTCAGTGTAATGATGGTTTAGAACCGTTACGCCGGAGTAGTAGAATTAAGAAACCGGTGGTAAAACTTAATCTGTAGTTTAGTAAAGTTTTATTGTTAAAGGGGGAAAACTGTTGTAATGTCGATCAGTGTATCCGGACGAGCTTGGCGCGCTTTTAGCTGTCACATGTCATGCGGGCGGTCTTCTCTCTCGGGTACTTACCACTCTGTACACCATTGTGAATTACTTTTATTAAATACATTTAATCCGAATATTCTGGTGTTTTGCTGTTGGAAACCCACACTTAACAACCTTTGATCGGCGATACCGTCGCACTCGGAAATATGCTCCATACATAGACAACGTTCACCGTGAATACGTAACTCGTAACCTACTACAAATAAGGTTCACAATCGAATGCAAGACATACATCGCGCAAGAGAAATAATCACAGAGATTCGATATATATATATACAAGGTCCAACTAAGAACTGTTGGACCACGGACGGTCCCCAGGCTGCACACATAGCCTGGTGGAAGATTCCCAGTAGCACCTCCATACATCCTCTAACTTGCCAAATGCAGCCCACTCAATCTCCTCCTTTTCCTGAACTTGTGGGCCAAAAGATAAACAGTGTCCGAGCTGAGTATACTTGTCCACCAACTCTATGGGACCATTTTCTATGGGACGATGCTAGAAACGTCTGTGGTAATTTGAGTCATAAGCGTCGTTTCCACTAGGCAACTGTTGACGCGCAGCGCAACACGTGGCGCTCAACATGTTCGGCAACGTTGCAAAACAATACCCCATATAGCGGAACTTCAACATAGTGGCAACGTCGTGCGTTGTTTTGCAACGTTGCCGAACATGTTGAGTGTCAATTGTTGCCTAGTGGATACGAGGCTTTAATCTTGGTTTTGGACATATTCATCTTTATCTTCCTCGACGCTGTAGCAAGATATGTAGGTATGTATTTATGACTGTACCTACTAGGCAATTCTTTTAATCTGTTTAAATACGGAAGTAAAGGCATTTCCTCCGATCATCCCAACCAATGTCTGAAATTGATTAAATATCTCTACGCTACGCCCTCGGGCGTTCTCTCTGTCGCCTGAACCTGGAGTGTATGAAGTGAGCTCGAGATTTAACTGCAATGGGACTAGGTCGTTGCACAAGGAAAGAACGATACAATCAAAAACTATAAGCAAACGACCTATTTACTCCTATGCCATGCCAGCCCTCGCTAGCGCACCGCGTTAAATTGGCGAAAATACTTTCAATTTTTCTGAGGCGGGCTTTCTGAGGTGGGCGGCGTCCATCCACCCCTTGCTACGCCAATGATTTACAGAAACAATCAATCCAAATCCAGCAGCGCGGCATGATGAGCGCGATAACGATCGTTCGCGCGGGAATAGTAAAAGAGCTAGGTCGTGATAGTATCCACTATGCCACAGAGTACCTAGGTAGGAGATCACTGGATCACGCTAGGCACAGAGTACTTTTTTATCTCTCTTTCTACGGCTATGCTAGATCTACTAGGCTCCATAGTGAAAGTTGTTCAGTTTGATGGGTCGATTATTAGGGTGTTTTGTTTCATTCTACTTATATGTAGGTATTGTAATATCTTTGATCAATGAATAGGTTCCATCATAGTTTTATTGGTTCGATCAAAAGGAAAGCAATTTGAATATTTTTTTTGTTTCCCGGAAGAAAATTTTAAAATTGTTCACGGGTCATGGACATGTTTAGCTTCAGCATCAGCATATACTCACGACTATATTCCCCGAGGGGGTAGTCAGAGATACGGACATGTTCACGTTTCTGGTTATACAGGATGTTTGGGTAAACAGTTGCATTACTCTAAGGATCACTCCTTATATCATGGGTATCATGTATTGTATCATGGGTACAAGGTAATTCGTAAAAAAATACTCAACTTTCAACTTTTTGGTCATCCGTTTCCTCAAAAGAAAAGTTTGTTCGTTCTTTGTTTCCGGAAAACGTAAGGTGTCATCTTGATGTTTTCGTTTCCGATAAGAAAGATATAGAAAAACTTGTTGAACAGAACATCCGTTTCCGGAAAAACAACTTTTTCGTATTTGTTTCCGGATAACGTTCATGAACGTGTTGATGTTTCCTTTTCCGTTAAATTGAAGCTATGGAAAAAAATTTAAATATCCGTTTCCGGAAAAGTATTTGGTATTATCCGTTTCCTCAAAAAGAAAAGCTAGCTTTAAAAAGTTTTTAGTTTGTATTTCCGGTAGGTATTTTGGTTTCCGCATAGTAATTTTTGGTATACGAAACATGAATTTAAATTTTTCTCTTTCCGTAAAATTAAGGCTTGAACGTAGAAAGAGAACAACTAGTAAAGGAAATAATATTCGCGAAAACGAGACAGGCTTATCCAATACGCCAATCGCATTGATTGAGCATGAGAAAATCTATGTTTGTTGTCCCTTTCTGTAGCTATAGCACCCTTTATAGGGTTTTTCCCGACGTCCCCCACTTATAGGGGCAACTGATCGCAAGACTTCTATCAAGGCAAAATCGCCAAATTGCACGTGTAAAGGCCGAACGCACGATCACAGTGTCGCGAATGTATGGAGTAGCATGCTACTCCAATCTATACATGAGCCATGGCTCATAGTTCTGAATTTGATGGCGATTGAGCATTGTTGGAAAAAAAAGGACCTAAAACCCGAACTTTACTAACAGTGCTGAACTTTAAGATAATCTACTGATTTCTACCGATTAAGTCGCGAATTTTACCGATTTGATTAATGTCACTTTTGCAACACTGGTGAGCATGGCAAAAAATCCTATATACAAGGGTGCGTTCACGACCTTTAGGTGCGGTTGTTTTTCAACTCGCTCTAAGGTACGGAACGACCTCGCCAATTTTTAACTCGCTATGAGGTACGGAACTATCCCGGTTGTTTTATAACCTCAAATTTTGACATTTAAAGTAATATCTTTTCCTTCCAGGCTTCCAAGGCTTCCATCATTACCAAATACAATAAAAAAACTCATTTTCCATGTTAGCAAATCAAAAAGTAAATAAAAATAGTTTGAAAAACAAACTTTTATTCAAAACGCGCGAAAAGTCAAGTAACTACAGATAATTAAAACGTCAGAGTGTTTTTTAACCATCGAATTTGATGGTTAAAAGTTGCAACCCGTCAGAGGTTCGGAACGGTTGAGTTGTGACAACCGAGTTGCAAAGAGCGTTTTTCACCGAGCCTCGGAACGGCGTTTGTGCGAAAAGTTGCACTCGGGGTGCACCTGGGGCGTAGGTTCTAAACGCAGCTCAATGTTCTTGGCAGCGCGATATATCGCTATCACGCCTTCGGTCTCTTTCTATTTGCACGCGAAAGAACGAGATAAAAGTGCGTGTTATAGCTGTATCGCGTGCAGCAGTCTGTCTGTCAACAAAAGTCAAAAAGAATGTCAATGTCAAAAACAATGTGTGTTTTATTCTAATTGATCTGTGGTGTGTTTTGGTTTGGTTTTGGTTGCGATTTCAACTTCAAGGTTTGTTTTGTTTCCTTGAGATTTAAATTTCTCGCTAATTTCACAAATTAAAATGGAAAAGCTTAGAGTAGACCGTGATCTTGTATGTGTGTTATTTCCGGGTATTGTTAAAAATGACGACAAAGCATTACAGTGCTTAGGCGGCATCCGAAATATTTCACAGGTAAGTTTTGTTTGTCACGTAAATTAAATACTTCGGTAAGCATGCAAGTATAATTTAGCTTCTTTAAAAATGCAGAGGCTAAATGGGTAAATAAAATGAATACGCTCTGACCAAAATGTTTGTTTATTATTTCTATTCTTAATCTAACCTTACTTTTGACAAGACAAGCACCATAAAACCGCCTGAATTAGTTTTAGACAGTAGACAAGATAATAGGCTAAAAAGGGTTACATTTATATATAAGCTCACGGCATTGTCCCATGGGGGTAGGCAGAGACCACGGACCGCCACACGCTACGACTCTGACACACCTCTTTAGCCTCATTGACATTCATACATCTTTTCATGCACTTCTGTCGGTTGAGGGTGCTACGCACTTGTCCTTTTCGGAAAAGATCATTTACTTGATCATGGTATGTTTTCCTCGGACGGCCTCTCCCAACACTTCCGCTCACCTTTGCTTGATAAATTTCATTCGTAAGTCTTAAAAAGTGTTATCCAGAATAAATAACTAGCAATGTCTTGGCAGCAATAATAATAGTTTTAAAATCAAGACTAAGAGACGGCTCACACCTGGCAAAGTGCAGCTCCAAGCATGTTTCACTGCCAAACCGGTATCGACTTTGTCTGCCTTGAAATAACATTGAAAACTCAAGCAAAGTCAATAACGAATAGGCAGTGAAAAATTAACCCTTCGTAACCATAACAGTATAAGAAAGACTATCTAGTATTACATATAGTACAGATACTCCCTGCCCCCCCCCACCGTCTTTTTACCTCAACAGAGGGTGTTTGAATCATGGTTCCTCTTAAGCAAATGTGTATTCCTGTGACAGTGTCCAAGATGTGCCACCGTCACACTGGACAGAGTTTCGGCACTGCTAGTGAAATGTGGATGTTCTGAGGTTTCAGAATATCTCTGACTACCTTCTCAGGAAATACAGTCGCGAGCATATGCATGTATGCTGTGAAAAATGTTCTACGCTGCGCTTCATCAGGTGGCTGACCGGTTCGGTAGCGTTTCCTCTGAATCAGAGTGGAGACATGTGAAATCAACCAATCCTCTGCTTGAATTGCATCCTAAAGATGTTATTGCTTGGCAGGTTTACTCCCAACCAACTAAGAAACGTCTCGGCCTAAGCTATCAACCAGAGAACCCATTCATAACGAGAATATACGCTGACGGTAAGAAAACTGCCGGAGTCCTGCTGAAAGTTAAAGTGAAGAAAATAAGGGTTGAAAATGAGGTGAAAAGGGAAGTTGTGTCTACAGAGGTCTTGGGACGTGTGAAGAAAATATACACATTTGACTGTAAGTTTAAATTTAAAAAATTAATTGTTCTCCTGCCCATTTCAGGCCTGGCTCACTCCGCACTGTAAACCAAAGTGATGTGACAGGTCCAGGAAGGAAAAAGTTTTACATTTCATGCCAAACTTGTGGCCTCACTTGCACTTACACATATTATTTACCTTTTGCAATATGCAAATGGATTAATTTTATTCACATTATAGTTCTGATTCTTCTCATTAGGTATGTTTTTATCAACTTTAATGCACATTGTATGAAAGCGAAACTTCTATGCACAGTAGGTACAACTGCTTTATTTTGGGCCATTTCCCCCATTTTCTGGGTATTCCCAATAATCAGAGTCTTTATATTCTTAAAAGTGTAATTGTAAATAACTATAAAAAAAACAAAAACAAATATTTAATTGTTTGTATAAATAATTTATTGTCAACAAGATTTGGTAACATTTATGATTATGATTATCAACCAAAAAGACTGGTGATTGCTTCAATATGGTGTTTTACTGTTGTCTAAGACTGCATCTCTGCCAATGTCAAGTAGTTTGTGGGTAACTATTTCAAATATTGTTTTTTGAGCAAAAACACAGCACGTCTAGCATGATTTCTTGCGCGCGACTCTGCTTTATTCCATACTATAAATTTACTATTACATTTTATTTTATTTTTAATTAATGGACTCTTGCTTGTCCGTTAGCACTGCATTGCCGCCAGTGTCAAGTAGTTTATGGGAGAATCTATCCCAATCTCAGCTATTGTTTTTGGTCAGGAACAAGAAGAGATTGAGGATTGCGGGCCAGAGCCTCGTGGCAGGCAAAAACACGACTGGCGAAAACCACGCGAGACAAGTGCTTGGGTCAGAACCTGCAACGTGACTCCTCTATACTAGTTGTCGCTGTAAGCGGCTCTCTGAAAAGGAACAGGTTATTTTCTATGGAGGAAAGGCGGGTCGCGCTAGTGTAGAGAAATTATACTAGACGTGCTGAGAAAAGAAACGGCGGGGCCTCATGTCAAGCACAAACGCGAACCGCGCGACTGACAGAACCGCTGGTGGCCAAACTTGCAACGTGAGTGACTCCAATGTGTACTTGAATGCTTCTATGGAGGTGCTACTGGGAATGTTCCTCCATTGAAAAGGGAAGATCTTCCACCAGGCTATGTGTGAAGCCCGGGGACTGGCCGTGGTCCAACAGTTCTAAGTTGGACCTTGTATATGTATCAAATTTCTGTGATTATTTCTCTTGCGCGATGTATGTCTTGCATTCGACTGTGAACCTTATTTGTAGTAGGTTACGCGTTACGTATTCACGATGAACGTTGTCTATGTATGGAGCATATTTCCGAGAGCGACGGTATCGCCATCTGTTGGCGTCTTTGCTATAACTTGTGGGTTCTGACATCTGTGGTAAGTCCCCACACTTCTACTATTCTTGTAATTGTTAAAATTTAGATTTATATTTTTACAGCAATGTGTGACTTCCAATATCTGCCGATTCAGATAGAAGGAGTTGATTCTGGCCAGCCGAAATGTCTCTTAGACCAAATATTACCCTCTGGAACAGATGCTTTCAGTTTTATGTCGTAAGTTCACCATTCTTTTTTTAAAACTTAAAGTATTTTTTTTATTTATAATTAATGGACTCTTGCTTGTGCGTTAGCACTGCATTTCCGCCTGTGTCAAGTAGTTTGTGGGAGTATCTATCCTAATCTCAGGGATTGTTTTTGATCAAGAACAAGAAGAGATTGAGGATTGCGGATGCTCGTGGCAGGCAACGCGACGCGAACATCACGCGAGACTAGTGCTCATGTCAGAACCTGCAACGTGACTCCTTAAGGCTGCACCAAGCCTATTGTGCTGCCCCCAATCGTATTTTTTCTATTTCTTAACAATTAAACAATATTTCCAAAAAACCAGAATGTCATTGTAGTCATTGCTGATTTTTAATTTATCGGGTCACTGCGGATTTGTTTTTATAATGTTTGTAGTTATTATCTTTAAAACTGGCAAAAGTGGACATATTACTTTGAAATACTAGGGCCCTTTTTTTGCAGATGGGCAAGGGCATCTGCAAAAAAAGAAAATGAATACAACTTTTTAGTTTTTTTTTAGACGAAGGAGTATGAAGTGATACCAGTTTGAAAACTCGATTTAATGGGCCAACTTTTGAAATAACTTGCCAGGTTAGCGCCATACATACATTTCGTTAGAACTTGTCCGTATCAGTTCCTAATAAATGCTTAGATTTATTATTATGACATGTAAGCTATAATTAGCTTTAGCTGTAAGTTTTATTACATTAAAAATGTATGAATAGGCAGATGTTGCAAATCTGCCAAATGGCATACAAAAACAAACGTTTATTATTAGTATTTAAAAAAAAAAAACAATCGGTTTTGTAAAAATAAACAAACTTTAGGAAAAACATAATTATAAAACTCTTTACTGACTGTTGTTGCAAGCAAATATCTTGATAAATGGGTGAGGGTGAGGAGGCTGCGCATTATCGCTTTCGCCTAAAAAAAAATTCTGCGCGATCAAATCCTGAGTATTGCGTATTTGCTGCATTTGCGTCTATTAATAATTGTGCCGGAAAGGTGAATTCGGAATTCGTGCGTAAAATAAATTGACAAGTAGAAATTGTTTGTTTTGTGACGTCTGCCACATGTACCTTGACACTTGTATGACGTCAGTAGTTAAGGGTTAAAGATGAGATATAGGTGCAACGGAACAACATATTACAAATGCCATGACGTGGTCATGACGTAGTCGTGTTTCATGAAAAACCCATAATCAATAAATTTCACTCATAACATAATACAATAACAAAAATTGTACTGACATTAAGATAAGATAAGATAAGATTTATTTATTTTTATATTATGGTGAACAGAAGTTTTTGGTATACAGTAATTGATGAAGATGTTTATTTTTGAGAAATCAATTACTTACATAATGTCAAGAACCTTCAATTGGAGGACAGGAGTGTGATTTTTGAAAGTCACCGGCTGAGTAAATTGGCCGATATTCACCGATTTCCCAAAGTTAGGATTTTTTAATTTCACCGGTGACTAAAATTCTCATACCCATGAGTTCAATAGTGCCCCTACCTCTCGTGTTGAACTTATGGGTATGAGAAGGCTTTTCTATGAGATTCAAAAACCGTTCAAGCTCACCGGTGACATTCAAAAATCGTATCCCTCGGGGGTGCACTTTTTTAATATGGTGACGGTATTTTAAAAGGATGATCAGTCTTTAATCGATCCAAAAGTAAGAGACGACAAATTTTTTTATTCTGGGCTTCTACTTTTACGGTTGACACAGAAAATTGTTTAATTTGATGGTCTGATTATCCCTTTAACACTTTATCTGCTGATGACCTACGTCGTAGGTCAGCAACAAATGGGCCGTAGTGCGCACGACTCGCCCGGTGAGTCAGAATTGTATTGCATTCCACAGTGTTAGCACTGCGCGAAGATCATTGTTTTGAGCTTAGCAGCGAAAGTGATAAAAAACCGTTGCATCCCTGTACTCCTAAAAAATAAAAGATAAGATTAACTTTTGTAACATAAATGTTTGTTCCTACAGAGAACCATCTCCACTGTTCATAGTACCATCGCACTACACCAGATCAGACAAACCCACCAACTACTCATACACTGACAAACGTTACCCGGTCCAAGAGAGAAGTGATTCCCCATACAGAGATGAGGACGTGCACCACAGGACGCGGTCTGAACGTGCCGTGCCCATCGTCCGATATAACTTTAACTTAGTAGATGATTTACCCCTGGAGCCTCCTGAGTACTATATAAAGCAGAAAAATACTAAAGTTGCTATTTTCCAAAACATGGAAAAGGAGTTTCAGATTGTAAAGAAGGTATGTTCAATCAAAATTACAGCTTATGGAGAGCTTATTATTTGTATTGCCATTCATCATCATCATCATCTCAGCCGATGAACGTACACTGCTGGACATAGGCTTCCCCAAAGGATCGCCATAACGACCGGTCCTGCGCTGACCTCATCCAACGGGTTCCTACTGTGGGGGGCCTACCCACGGTGCGCTTTCCGGTACACAAGTCTAGCGATGGAGCCTTGTGGCAAGCCAAAATGCACCACACACATACACGGCTAACCGTCTGCAAACCAACTTGCGACGCGACACCCGTTGATTATGTTTGTTCCTTACAAAATATGTGTTTCTGGCACATGTGTTCCACATAATTTGTATGTCTAGCGTGCTGTACTCGGGAATAATTAAATTAATTTATTTTAAAAATATTTTGACTATAAATTATGAAATTCTATGATGACAATCTGACCCATTAATTCACAATGGTTAATTACTTTCAGCTTTTTGAAGAAAGGCCAATTATGTCCCAGAATCTGATCAAATATGAGACAAAGATTAAGACTGCGCCACTTAAGATAATCCTACCTTGTCTCTCGATCTACATGAAGAACGGACCATGGAGGATGCTCTGGGTTCGGTTTGGATACGATCCGAGAAAGGATCCCGAAGCTCGGAAATATCAGACTTTGGACTTTAGGCTTAGGCATCAAGGTTAGAGTTGCTTTACTATTGAGAATTTGAGATTACTACTAAAGAACGTTCTATTTGATGGAATACAATTAGCATCATCTTTGACGAAGCATGTTGCTGATTTATGTCTGTTTTTTTTTGTATCTTTATATTTGACGACGCTTGTGCTGACCGCTTTTTTTATGACATAAAAGGGGAATTATACATCTACTGAATAAACATAATGCTATAATTAGCATCCTTTTTGAAAAAATATGGTGATTCGTGGTGATACCATTCGATCTGATATGATCTGGAAGAAAGTGAACAGGGAAAGCCGAAATAAGACCATAGTCAGTTGCAACAGGAATTTTTTAACGATTGTTTTGGTAACTAAAATAATGTTAAAAAAAATACGAGTAAAATAATATTTTTCATTGAAACTATTCAACAAATCTTACAATAAACTCAGGAAACCTGCTGTCCTCTCCTCTATTTCAAAAAATATAGTCATGTAAATTTTGAAAAATAACTATTAGGTATATTAGGCTGGCATTTACTTGGATAGTTTTATTTCTATATCAAAAAACGACTACCAGTCTAAAAAATTGATCATCGGTTACTATGTGACTACATAGTACATAACTTTCAGTTTATAGTGGTAGTCATCAAACGAACCATGGGTGTTAAACAACACTGGTAGTACATTAGTTGACCGAGCCTTGACTCTCAATTGGCCGGTTTTGTATTTCGATCTGAACATTAAAACTGTATATCCAGCTGGCGTCCACTCGATGGTGATGACGCGAGACCAGGTGGTCCACTACAAGAAGTCTGACCGAGTGCGCTACCACAAGAAAAAGCCGCGCGACGAGGAGCCCTTCTCGTACGAGGACGTCTGCGAAGGCGCCGTGTACTTCCGGCCCGGCATGGCTCCCTCGCAGCGACAGATATTTTACCAGGTTTGAGTTATTGTTTGTACAAGAAGCCGCGGGAGGAACCGTTCTCGTACGAGGACGTCTGCGAAGGCGCCTTGTACTTTCCACCCGGCATGGCTCCCTCGCAGCGACAGATATTTTACCAGGTATGGGTTATTGTCGAAGTTATAGATATTTTGTATTATTCTACACTAATACAAAACTGTAGCAGAGAGATGTGTCTTGCACATTAACACGTTCGTGGACAATAACTGGCTATAGCAGTGGTAACAATAAAAGTTCTTTTGTGTCTCGTTCACTGTCCGCGAAAGTGTTAATGATATTTACAACAAAGGTTACGATATGGTGTTGAGGTGTCCCTGACTCCAAATCACTCCAATTATTATTATTTTTTTCCGTTATTTGTTTGCTCGAACGAGCATCACTTATAATATAAACTACTACTGGGCCAATATTGATAAAACTTTTTTGTTTAAAACCTTATGATTAAACTTAATAACTGGTATATTATGTTAGTATATTTTATACGATGACAGAAGCTAGTGCACGCGAAATCTAGTATACAGGGTGTGAATTTAAAAGCGTTACATGTGTCCGATTATTTCCTTAACAGTGCCCAAACTCTGCAGGTCCTTTACGTCTTGAAATCTATGCAATTTTTCTTTCTGCAGTACTGTGACGTGAAGCTGCCGGAAGTGGAGCAGTTGATAGCGGTGGAGCCGCCACCCGGCTACCTGTGCCATCAGAAGCGCGGCTGGCTGCCCCCGAACACAGACCACGCGTGCCGCGACCACATCTTCCGCTACGTCAAGCAGGCGCTGTTCGCGTCACGGAGCGCCGATCTCAAGTTTGAGGTTCGTATTGGAAACTGCATTTATCAAAACAATCCCTCTAGTGTGCTTTCTCTACGGCGTGCGACGCTCCTTCGCTGCATACAAAATGACGTCTTTCGATGTAAGAAAAATATAAAAATGCATGCTTATAATAGATTTAGAAAAAAGTAAACGAGAAACGTCTATATTTATTCATAAAAAAATGCAGTGTGAATTTTATAATTAATTTGTAAAAATCGTCTTTTTTAATCTGTTTTTCAAATTCGCTATTCGCCATATTGGATTCCGACGTGACGTCACTCCGATAGTACACTTTTTTCACAAATCTCTAATAAATAAAAAATAGTTTTTAAGCCATTTTTCGGCTTTATAAAATTAAAATTCTACTGTTTCATTTCGATCTCAGGATTACTTTAAAACAGTTTTCAAAAAAAGGTTTAATATATTCTAAACGGGCAGACTGACTTCAACCCGACCGCGGTCACGGATAGTTCCGTCCAATGGCGGTGTCACTGACTATTCGTCAAGCCAAGTCAGACGCCTATCAATAAAATTAAATAAAAACTAAGGCGGCTTGAAAATTCTCCGACAGCATGTTGACCACTAACTTGCCTCAATCAATCCACACTTGGCCTGCAGAGTAGAGTATGGCCCACTCCGCTCACCGTTATTCATGAGAGGAGGCAGTGGAATCCTACATGCTATAACTTAACTTCCATATTAGACTGACTTCAGAAAAGTTTTTTAAAGAGTCCGGTATACAGGGTGTAAAATTAAATAGGACACTTGCTTAAAGGGGTGCTTCAGACCATCAAACTGAACAACTTTTACAATGGGACCCAAACAAGCACACATAACTCGCACTAGTTTCTATAAATTCACACCTTTATTAAGAGGTACACTTACCTGTTATCCACCTGGTCCATAGTCGGAGAGGCTGGTAATCTGTAATACATATTGCTTGGTACGGATACCAGTCTCTCACAAAGACAAAACTCATAAATGTAATATGTACTCTTTTCTTGTAACTTTTTTGCTGTCTGTGTGATAGATCTAAATAAATATTTTGTATTGTATTGTATTTAATATTAAAGTAAAGTAAAGGTTTATTTGTATAAATTAGTTACACGGTACAAAAAAAACTTAAACATAATCGGTGGCACATAATATTATTGTTGACTTAAATTAAGTTATTTTTTTCATTCTCCTGGTACTTAAAATGGGAACCCGTTTGGGGCCCGTGGGCTTAAAGCACCAGTTCCCTTCAGTGACGAAGGTATAGGTAGGTAGGTTCATTTATTTATTGGTCCCATAGAGAAAGTTGTTCAATTTGACGGTCTGAACCACCCCTTTAAGTAAGCGTCCCATTTAATTTTACAACTGTATATACCCAGCTCGGCCTTTCAGTGTATAATTTATGTTCTGGTTTTTCGAATGCCTTAAAAGCTCTGGTGGTGGCTAATATGTTGCAGAGGGCGAGTTTTTCGGTACCAACCTGATTCTTACCTATGAGGTTTCGTACCTTCCACCCTGTGTCTGATGCTGGAATTGTCAGACGTGGTGTTCCACAGGGCTCCATTCTAGGGCCACTACTTTTTATATTATATAGCGCTGACATCACAAAGCATATAAAATATTGCAAGTATCATTTGTATGCGGATGACGTTCAGATTTACCTATCATTTTCTCCTAGTGAAATGTCTGATGCATTATCCTATATTGATGAAGATGTAAATCAGATAGCCCACTAGAAGAAATGCGTTGGTTTTAAACTCAGCAAAGTCAAAATTTATGATTTTGGGATCTGATAGGCAGGTGGACGACATCGCTCGGGAAAATCCAGTAGTCATCATCGCTGGGCAAGTTATAGAAAAAGTGGATGAAGCTAGAAACCTAGGGATTCTTTTTGATTGTAAATTACGTTTTGAGAAACATGTTCTAAATCTGGTTAAAAATTGTTTCTATCGGCTTTCAAATCTCTATAAAATTAGAAATCTTCTTAGTCTGGACATGCGAATAAAATTATGTGTCACTCTTATATTATCTAAATTAAATTATGGCGATCTTGTCTACGGACCTCGTATGCTTTTCAAAACCCAGCGCCTTATACAGCGAGTGCAGAACGCGTGTTGCAGATTTTATTTTACCATTCCTCCCTGAAATTTACTTTTAAAAAACGATATAAACTCTATGTTCTCGACTGTCAAAAGAATATCTGTTAATTGGTAGCAAATTCTGCGTAGTAATTTTGTACTTTTCTTTATTTTTTTTCATTGTTCTGTTCATTTTTAATTTCACACACACACTCACACACTCACACACCCCCACACCCACACCCCCACACAGCCCCACAGACACACACTTGATGCTAAATAGTTAGTTAGATGCTAATAGTTACAGTATACTAATAAGTGTTTATTGGATTCGTTGCACATAATATAATGTTTGATTCAAAGCTTAAGCCAGGCCCCGACATAAATTCAGAGTTCGGCTTCCGAGCCGAGCAGTTTGCTGAGTTGGGACCTTTTTGCCATTGCGGCGCACAAACAATCTCTTTTATTAAAAGGTATTCTGTTTTAAAATGTATCCGTGATAATGTAAAAGATTGAATGTGTGTCGGAGATCCAAATAAATAATTTTTCTTTCTTTCTTTACCTTAGGATCAATTTGTAACACTATTGGCTAATGGCGTTTGGTTGAAGCTAGATGTTCATTATTCATAAATCATAATAAAAGGAATCTTATGCTGTAGGTCATAAGACTCATCTTGGCGCCACTATAGGTGCCGAAATAGTTTAATATTTTGTTATTGTTTTAGGATGATGGGAGCAGTGACGATGATACTAACTCTGACGATGAAGGCGACGACGCCGACGATGCAGACGAAACCTTAACTGAAAAGTAAACGTTAGTTGTTTTGTTTATACATACTTACTGTTGCATTATATTTATATATTTGAACTCATACTTTTGCATACTTTCATTTAATACCCCACACGATCTTATATCAAAGTAAAATTAATGGATAGGCCTTACGCAAACATTTCAAACCAGAAAAATGATGCATAACAAATACCAGTTTTACTTCAAATATGTACCGAGATGAAGATGACAGACCAAGTGTACTAGTTGTGTGCTTCAACTTAACGCGCTTTGGCCCTATCACTAAGCACACGATAGGTAGCGGGTTGAAATTTTCGCAGAATATGTTTTATTATTTTGGATTTGGAATAAACAAAAATAGAGGGGTCCCTTTACAAGAAACTTTTCTTTCATGGGTTTTTTGTTTTTGCTATATCGTAAAAACAGCAATACATACAAGCGTCAAGCTTGGTGTGATAATAGTGCAAAATCTTTAATTAAAACGACAAATAAAATAAATAATAAAAACCGGCTAACCGTGAGTCTGCCTTGCGTTATGGATCCAGGAGAAAACAATTTTTTTTTAAATATATTGTCACAGATATAAAGTGGTTTTTCAAATGACTAGGCGTTCAATCGGTCAAAGCCCTCTAATGGTTTTTCCGAGTGTTTCCCTTCATTAGTCGTATCGTATTATTTAAGGTGGAGACAAAGGCTCTGATGACTAACACAAAACTACAGGCACTCCCTGGTTTAGTACGACTCGTAAAGTTGGCAACGCAAGTTACTTAAATAACAACAAGATGCATAAATTATGTATGTCCATTTTTTTTAATACTTTTGTAACAGACGGTATGAGGTAGTGCATGCATATGCTCACGACTATATTCCCAGATTGGGTAGTCAGAGTTACTCTAAAAACTCAGGACATCTACGTTTCACTAGTAGTACCGAACCGAAACTGTCCAGTGCAAACGGGGAGTGAGTCTGGAATGGCATGGAAAGGCATGGAATCTGCCAAAGCCGAGATGGGCAAAGAGGGAAGCGATGTGTCGTAAACAACCAATAGGAGTTCGTTATTTACTCATCTCCGCTTAGCTTCAGAGTACGCGATTCGAGCAGAGAAGAGAGGAGATGTCTAGTATTTGTTTGGAGCAATCAAAGCAGAAGAGATGTGAGCGGGATTTCGCGAGCAGGCGACTGCGCATAGCGGAGACACCGAGTAGATATCCTACAGAGAAACAGCTTCATACAAGCTACCGGGCGGCGGTACAATACTACATGTGTAGCTATTCAGCCGCTCGCTCTCGTACGTGAACGTTCAAACAAATGAGTGGCAGCTTGGTACAAACATGCAGCAAGCTGCGGATGTAGTGGTGTACCGCCGCCATGAGCTCTGTATGATATCTACTCGGTGGTAGAGATGAGAGATGTGAGCGGTATGCATGGGCGTAGCAATGATTTTTTTCAGACTTAAATAATATGTTACAATAATTATGATCAAGCAAGGAGTAAGCGAAATTACATACTATATTTACTTTATCGATTTTATCGAAGTTTCGTATACAACAAAACAACCTAATAATACTTAAGGGGGTGCTTCAGACATGGAGCCAACTACAAAGTGTCGAAAAGAAAATGCTGTCCCATACATTTTAGTCGAGTTGGGTCTGTAGTTTTGTATGGAACAGCTGATTAATTTTTGCGATTTCCAAGTTGGCTCCGTAGTGAAAATTGTTCAGTTTGATGGGCTGAAGCACCTCCTATTATTCCACCTCATAGTATTACTAGGGAGTTTTGTTACACACTGTATAGGTAGTAATATTTTATCGATGGTATGAGTTATAACTTGAGTTGTTTTAGAACTGAAGAGTCTCCTTATAATACCCAACGAGTGCATTCTATGTTTATTTGTAGCGCCAATTCGTAATTAGTTATGTCTATAGATATCATTGTTGAGAACAAACTAATTAGTGCGAATAATGATAAGTTAACTTCCTAGCGACATTAGTTATCATTTTATAACTGTGGGTCATTGTATTGTACCTATTAAGATATCAGTAATAGTTAAAGAAAGCGTCTTATTGATGCTGGTGTGGAGTTTGATTGATGAATTGATGATAAATAATAATTATGAGCTTTGTGGTTTGCGCAATGCGGATGAGAAGTAAGGTGCAATAGGGTTTGTCGCGTGGCTGAAATGTCAGTGCCAAAACGAAATGATTCAATAAATTGAAAGCGTGAGAAAGAGAGGGTGGTTTCGGCTTAGAATGAATCATCTCAGTTATGCCTATGCTGGCGTAATGAGGCAAATAGGAAATTGATAAGGTTTCTTGTGTGTGTGTGACAGTGTTTCTGTTGGTTAAAGGCTAGCCCCTTATCACAACTTCAACTGCATGCTTCAAAAGATAGTTGTTAGTGGTAGTAATGCCTCTGACCACCCAGATATGGATTATGGTCGGGAGTTTATGTATTTAAAGCCCGACCAGAAAATTAAAACCTCGCCATGTTGCGGAAAATCATTGGAACTAATTTTTGTACTTGGAACATTGACATTTAAGGTTATACTCGATTGCAGCGCCCTCAAACCACGGTTTTTATATTTCTGGTCAGGTTTTATACGTAAGTATGTCGAAAAGTAACAACTGATGCGTAATTCTCGTTGGCTGAAGTATAGTTTTGAGATAACTGGCTTAATTCTAATTTTAGGCCCTGAATAAAAGTATGTCATTCATTATCTTTAGGTATATGGTACAATGACTCAATAATATGATAGTACAATAACTAATTACCGACCCGATGCAAAACAGCTTAAACAGCTAAAAGAGATTTCAGCACGCCTTATAGAGACCACTGGTGATAAGAGGGCTGGCAGTTACCTTCGTCAGCGCATAAGCTTGGCGATATAGAGGGGGAATGCTGCCAGCGTTCTTGGAACCGTCCCCCAGGGAGAGGCTTTGGAGGAGGTTTATAGTTTGTAGGTCCCCCCTGACGAAGCTTTTTGCAGATATTCAGGATGTATTTATTGACGAAACGAGTTGTGGATCTGAGTGATGTACTTTCTTTGACGAAGCCTGTTGTGGATGTGAGTGATGTATATACCTATGACGAAGCCTGTTGTGGATATGAGTGATGTATTTTGTTTAATAAAATGCCTTGATACCTAAAAAAAAAAAAAAAAAATTAAATCCTTGTTTGGATTTGTCGGTTATACCAGTAGAAAAAGCGCGTAATTCTGACTAAGTGGTCACATTCAATAAGCTGAGTAAAATTAAGATACTAACTAAATAAATAGTGTTAGTGTAGATAGTTGCATTATTTTAAAGGTTGATTGTACTCATGATACAGAACAAGTTTCCCCAAGGAACCTATAGGAAAATAACAGAAAACATTGACCTTGACCACAGCCCGGACACTGCATACAAAAAATTGAAATTGACAAGATGACGTCAGCACATGCGAAACCAAAGAAATAGGTAACTGCCGGTTAACTGGAGGGCGATAGAGGGGGTGAGGTAAAAAGTTGGTGGGAGGCAGGGAATGTCCGAACTGTATGTAGGTAGTAATAGATACTCTTTCTTATACTGTGCCTTGACCGTTGACCTGTCAATCTAAATGCAATCAGCTGATCGCAAGTTTGCATAAAAAGTTGAAATTTATATTTGGTATACCCTGGGAAAGTTGTTGAGTATAATGAGTACAATCACCTTTTGAAGAAATATATCTCTTACACCCTGTATAGGAGGGTGGTTGGGTGTTATGAAAAATCTTATATGAAGGTCACGACCTTAGCATAAATTTATTCATGAAAAAACAGTGTCTTTACGTGTTTGTGCTAGCTTAGAAGATTACGAGACCGAAATTTATGCATCGTAATAATGTGAAACATGCATGTCATGTGCAGCGCACACGGGACAAACTACAATGATCCATCATCATTGGACCGACACCGACAGTCCAAGAGTTCATAATACTCATCTAGCCTTACTGGTCTGTGTACTCATCTTATATTTCAACTATTGAGTCACTCAACCCGCATACTACACCGTAGGCATTATTATGGTCATAACATGCGTTTATCGTACTTTAAACAGGGCAACATGAACTTTAGTTCCTTTTGAAACGTGTTTGGACTCTGGCGATAAGGCGGACGTCACTATTTGTATTATAGGTCTTTTGTAAGCCTTTTGTTTATAAAAGTGATGACAGATAAACTAGGAACCTACCTACGGATTAAGATCCATCTGAGAAGTTGAGTACGCCCTACGCTAGATAATTTAGGGGTTAAAGACTTATCAGAGGGACATTTTTATTTATTTAGGCTCACCAACAGATTACATATTATAACACTCACATTTACATCTTTAGTTAGGTATTATTCTGACACATAACCCAGTTAAAGGTGGGCACAACATTCACTACAACTAGACAAAATCATCATTTAAAGGGACAGTTACAGTATAATACACACAGTTTCTTTTTCTACGCCATATATAGAGGACACAGGACACAAAAATTAAAAGAAATTACAATAAAATAAACAAAAATAATACTTAATAATAACAATAAAAACAAAAATAACCAAAAATGAAACAGAGCAGAACATAATTTAACAATTGACTTAAGTTTAAAGACATACAGGGACATACAGGACCCTTCTTAACATGCTCATCCTTTTTAAGGGAATGATCAGACCGTCAAACTGAACAACTTTCTCCATGGGACTAACATCGAAATCAAAATCAGCTGTCCATATATTTGGCTCGAGTAAGTTGCAGTTTTCCAGGAACAGCTGATTTTCTTTCGCGATTTCGATGTTGGTGCCATAGAGAAAGTTCAGTTTGATGGTCTGATCATCCCCTTAAAAAAGCATCAGCATATTAAGAAGGATCCTGTATGTCGCAAGCTTATGCTCGTTATGATGAAATCAGCTCTCTATTATAGTTATTCTAATCGCAAGCGGCGCGACATCGTTAAAAATACCTCGTACCCTCTTACCACGCTTTTCAGCGACGACGACCTTCGACATTGAAATTAGCATCAAAATGGATAAGATTTGCAATTTACTTACCTACCTACGTGTTGTGTTTGGTAATACAAGAACTAGTTCATCTTGATGTGTTATTATTACAAGCCCCTTATCTATACTATTATAAAACTGTAACAGGAAGTTTGTCTGTACATTGAAGATATTAACAAAAAAAAAGTTACGATATGGTTTTTAGGTGTCCCTGATCCCATTTCACCAATTTTTGGATTTTTTGTCTGTCTGTTTGTTTGTGTGTTTGTTTGTGTATTTGTTTGTTTGTTTGAACGAGTATCGCGCAAAAACTACTGAACCGATTTTGATGAAACGTTTTTTGTTTGATAGCTTTTGATCTGACTTAAAATCTGGTATATAATTTGTGCGGACGAAGTCGCGGGTTAACGCTCGTACTATTATAAAACTGTAACAGGAAGTTTGTCTGTACATTGAAGATATTAAAAAAAAAAAAATTACGATATGGTTTTTAGGTGTCCCTGATTCCATTTCACCAATTTTTGGATTTTTTGTCTGTCTGTTTGTTTGTGTGTTTGTTTGTTTGAACGAGTATCATGCAAAAACTACTGAACCGATTTTGATGAAACTTTTTTTGTTTGATAGCTTTTGATCTGACTTAAAATCTGGTATATAATTTGTGCGGACGAAGTCGCGGGTTAACGCTCGTTAACTACTATTCTTAGTAAAACAGTAGATAAGTACTTGGTAACTAGATGATATGATTTTTCTGCTCTGTATACGACTGGCTTACCTATTATTACTTTACTTATTATTAGTTTGTCTTTTGGTGTATCTTGTAAAGTTATTATACAGGGTGTATACATAAATGCGTTACATATTAAGATTGCTTCAGGCCATCAAACTACCATATTTCAATATGGAGCCAACATAGCGAAAAAGATAAATCTGCTGTTTCATACCTTTTGGGTCGAGTAACGTTTTCAATTGAACATTTTTTTTTAAATTGTTCCCCCTGTATATTTAGTAAACAATAAAACATGAAAATAGATAGATAAATAATTTAATATGCTTAGGCAAGACACTCAAAAAATTATTAAAATTAGTATACATGTTATACAGGGTGTTACAAAAGTAAAAATAAACATTTAAAACTTTTAAGGGGGTTGCTGAGACCATCAAACTGAATAACTTTCACTATTGGACCAACATCGAAATCGCGAAAAAAATCTTTTGTCCCATACATTTAGCTCGAGTAGATCTGTAGTTTAGTATGGAACATCGCAAACGCATCGCATCATGGCGATTATGGCAAATGTCCAGCAGTGGACGTATATAAGGTCTAACAAAATTAGGTGAAACTATTTTAAGGGGATGATCAGACCATCAAACTGAACAACTTTCTCTATGGGACTAATATTGAAATCGCGAAAAAAAAATTCTGCTGTCGCATACATTTAGGTCGAGTAGGTTTGTATGGAACAGCTGATTTTTTTTCGCGATTTCGATATTGGTTCCATAGTGAAAGTAGTTCAGTTTGATGGTCTTAACCACCCCATGAATGTTTATTTGTATTTTTGTAACACCTTGTATACAATGCAACAAACACCAACATAAGGTTCCAGCCAGCTCAACATAGGCCTTGCTTGAAAGCAGGGTGGCTTACAGGGTGGCGATTTTCAGGTGAAATCATTTTAGAAATATTGGGGACGTTAATAATCCGTCCGGGGTGATGTAATAAAAGTATGAGCTTTCGCCTGTAATTATGATACCTAGAACTGACCTAGACTGCACGTAGTAATCAAACGATATTATAATTGTGCTATATATTGGTTTTGGTACCTAAAAATCTATTTGCTATTATAAAACCGTAACAGAAGTGTGAACATTGAAGATATTAACAAAAAAAAATATTACGATATGGTTTTTATGTGTCCCTGATTCAATATCACAAATTTTTGGATTTTTTGTCTGTCTGTCTGTTTGTTTGTTTGTGTGTTTGTTTGTTTGATCGAGCATCACGCAAAAACTACGGAACTGAATTTGATGAAACTTTTTGTTGTTTGATAGCTTATGATCTAACTTAAGGGCCTATGTCGAAAAATAATTGTAGCGAAATGTGCGTGTGATAGCTTATATTACTGCCTGATTCGAGAGAAAGTGATGGGGCGCCTGAAACGACGCAAGCGTAAAACAAACTTTATTTAATTGTGATTGTACTATTTACGTATGTGAGTTCAATTCTGCTTTAAACAAAATTTGTAAAATATCAATCTCCTTTTTTTAAATCAATTCTCGTGTTTCTATTATTCACCGTTTAGCAGTTCCAAGCGTTTATCGATAAAGACGGAGGCTACTTTGGCTTGTTTTTCTATCGAGAAAATGTGTCTTAATCGTGTTTTGGCTCTAATCAAAACTTCTATTATATGTTCAATTTACACATATCCGCTAATCATACTCCTACTGTTCATGATATATGACTCTTTGAAGAATCCTATTTTTTTTCACATATTGTGCGGACAAGTCGCGGGCTGGCTCTAGTATTATTATAAATGCTATTGAGTTTTTATCTGTGCTATGTTGGTTTGTTGGTGCTATGGTTAAAAAATATTACATTATCCTTAACTTCGTTAACATGCATTCGGTCACGTAAAGGAGAACAGACTAAATTATTCAATAGTCATTATTTCATGAAGGTAAATAAAATTTAATGATGTAGTCATGTTTATCGTCTGAGATTAATGCATAAATGTTGATTATTGAGGGGTAAGGATTAGGGTAGATTACAGTAAATATTGTATTTCTTAACGTCCATTAGGCAATAGCTCCAAATGACACAGTTTCGAGAAACGATAATAAGTATTTGACCTTAGTATCCGATTGTTTCATACGATATGTGGAAACTATTATATACAGAGATAATTAATATGTACTATGTTATTATTTCTACATTAGGTGACGAGTAAATACATTTATTTCAAACTGTTACCGTTTTTACCATTTCTGTGTTTCACTTTGTATCAGGAATGTTTAATATTTCTGCGCTTGGTTGAACGGACTTGAACCCAGATATATTTGGTCCTTCATAAATTTCATAATATCCTATCAAACTAAACAAATTTCTCCATTGGACCAAAATCGAAATCTCTATAAAAAACCGTCAGCATATACACACACAAAAAGTATAGGTACTAACACTAGACATCTTATCCGAAATAAATTATTTGATTTGATTAAGTTGTATCCTGTAAATTCAAAACCGGAACTGACCTACTTTCATATTCAGTACAGAGGTGCGATTTTTCAAACTCATTCTTTGAACTCAGCAGTTGAAAATGTCAATATTACTATGGAAATATGCATCTTTCTACTGCTGATTTGACATTCAAAAGTCATACTCCAGGTGAGCGATAATTTAAAGTCCAATCAGCGGTAGAAAGATGCGTATTTCCATAGATTTTCAACTGCTCAGTTCAACGTATGAGATTTAAAAATCGCACTCCAGAATGAAATTGTCCTAAGTCATAAAATCGAATATTTTAGTAATTCATCGTCGTTGTCTCGTTTTGAAATGTTAGTTCCATTCCAGCTAATTACAGAGCAATATAACCCTAGAGCACAAAGCACAAATCCTGTGTCTAAAAGAAATGTCGCATTTTTATATACAGGTTCCACATTTTATATGCATTTTATGTGCATACATCTATTTTCTTCTTGAAGAGTCGAGTTTACCTAACAGTAGCCGCATGCTAATTATCACTGAATGACAAAGTGCATCTATCAACAAGTATAAAAAACAAAACAAGGAAATCCTTAAGGGCGTCTAAAAGAAGTAAATAATATCCTGTACCTGTAATTGATGTTAGATTAACATAGTAACATTTATTATTAATAACATCATTAGTATGGTATAAAAATAGTACTACTTACGGTATTAAGAGGCTATGTGAAAAAAAATAGGATTCTTCAAAGCGTCATATATCATGAAGTACTAACAGTAGGAGTATGATTAGCGGATATGTGTAAGTTGAACATATAATTGAAGTTTTGATTAGAGCCATAACACGATAAAGACATATTTTCTCGATAGAAAAACAAGCCAAAGCAGCCTCCGTTTTTATTTATAAACGCTTGAAACTGCTAAACGGTAAATAATAGAAACACGAGACTTGATTTAAAAAAATGATATTGATATTTTACAAATTTTGATAAGATCAGAATTAAACTTACATAAATAGTACAATCACAATTAAATAAAGTTTGTTTTACGCTTGCGTCGTTTCAGGCGCGCGCGCCGCCCAATCTCTTTCTCTCGCATCAGGCAGTAATATAAGGTATCACACGCCTTTTTCGCTTATTATTTTTCGACATAGGCCCATAATTATAGTACTCTGTGGTACTACGTTCAGTCACCCCTTGAATCCTTGATACGTTATTCCATTCTGAAACCTCTAAAATTCTAAAAGTCAGTCCTGCTACAACTGCCTGCCTCAAAAGATAGTGGTAGTTCTATCAAAGTTTCTGACCATACAGAGGGAGATTATGGTCGCGAGTTTATTTAGATATGTATGTCCAGTATGACTATTGCCAGTTACCGTCAAATCAACTTCCTCGCAGATCAGCGACCGATTGCAGATCGATTAGTACAAGAGCGCATATTTTGTTGGTCTCATCATCATCATCATCATATCAGCCATTAAACATCCACTGCTGGACATAAGCCTCCCCCAAAATGGGGGGAATTGCCATAATCTCCACGCTAGGCAGGCGGGTTGGCGATCGCAGTTGGATCGAATCAATGTGTGTACTCAGAGGATGCTGCTGCCCATCCTTCAGAAGATCCCTTAGTCGCTATTTACGACACCCACGGGAGGAAATGGGATGGTGCTATTCTTAGCCGACACCACACGGACGTTGGTCTGTATAAGTAAAATCGTGGTGGTATGAATTTAGTTTGCCAACGTCTCATATAACTATTATTTTGTCATGGTGTTGCTACCTGAAGTGGAATGGTGGTAGGTAAGGTACATGGCATAGATGTGCTCGTGGGGCGTAGTGGTGCTTCGGTGATCGTAAAACTCATTTCGATCGTCATCGTGCTTGAGAAGGCACATTCTGCAGTTGCAGTTGAAGAACTGAATTCTTGTTGATGTATGCTCTATGTACTAAAAAAACATAACTATACAACGTGTTAACAAAATCTATCAAACAGTTTTGGCTAGAATCGATCGATAACTGATCAGCATTTAATATTTCATCATCATCATCGGCCCAGAGCTGCAGGGCACAATAGCGTCACAGGCACAATACTTCCCCTCACAAATAAGCGTGACCTACCCTTATCACTTTATCTAGGGTCGTCGTCGCAGTATGCCATCTATATTAGCATTATTTCAGTACTCACTCCTTTCGTAGACCATGTCATCTTTCAATCCAATTCATCTTTTCTTTTGTTTGCTTGTCATCACATATTTAGAATTCTCTTGGTAATTTCTTTGGAAATTCACTGAATAAGTAATTTTTAATTTCACATAATATACAGGGTGAAATTAATATCATTAGCATCCTTTTAAACTAAGAGTCTACCGATCAAACTGAACAACTTTCACTACGGGAGCAAACCGATCGGAGCAACAAAATAATCAGCTGTTTCATACTAAATTGCAATGCCTACTTGACTCAAATGCAACAGCTGATTATTTTTTTGCTTTGATCTGTTTGCTCCCATAGTGAAAGGTGTTCCGTTTGATGGGTAGACTCTTAGTTGAAAAGGATGCTAATGATATATGATATCAATTTCACCCTGTATACCTATTTGAATTTCATAACATAACCGTCAGTGATTATAGTTACATACAAATTAGGTATTTAAGTTTACCGTTTGTGTGTACGCAGGATAGGTGCTCGTATGAAGGGTTGAAGCGACAACAATTGGCGTCGTGCCTACTGGGAACAAAGAAAATCTCCACTTTTACAGGACACACTAAAGAAAATTGGAATGTTTTGTATTTGAGTCAGCACATCGTCTGGTTTATCACAATGGTCCAATTTGGGCCCAATGATTTAAATAAGTGCCCCCATATTAAGATGAGTGAATTGACTTCTATCATGCCAGTAGACTAAGACTACTAGCAATAGTAGTAGTGTAGTAGTCTTCTTTTTATTGGGTAGAATTGAGTTCCTAAACTAAATATAAAAAAAAAATTCCACCCCATCTCTTTGACCTTTAGTCTCTCGCGGGGTGCTCTCGGCGCTCGGCTCGGGGGCACAAAGCGCTGCGCCTTATCACTCGTCTATATAACGGCTGCGCGGATGCGCGGGCGCACACTCGCTCGCGCCTCTCACCCACCGCCGATCGATTTCCCGCCCTTTGTCATTTCCACCGGCGCGTGAGTTTCCAGTACGCGAGTGAGGTTTGTTCATTTTCACGATTTTTTTCTTTGTTAGTGTAGAAATTGGAGCGTCGCCATACCGGTTCGTGATCTGTGTCGTGCCCGATTTGTTTACGTGCATATTGTTATGTTGTGTAACTACGTATTAAATTAGCAATTTTTTATTTTTTTAAAACGTGTGTATAGATAATTAAAGTTATTTTTTTTTATATTTCTGAAAGGTGACCTTTTCAAAACTGGCGGTAAGAAGTTGTAAGTAGATAATGAAATAGACTGTCTTGGAAATAAGGTATTATTAAAATTATTTTGTATTTTAATATAACGGTGGGTAGATTGTTATTGCGACATTTGAAGATATGCACTACATTTTGTAACGCTAACACAATAATTTGTGCGCTTGTAACTTTGTCGATCACGCACCTATTGACTCAATTTCACGGATAAATAGATTCGGTAACTTTGAGCTGTTTCGTCACTTAGTGATTAACTAGGTACTCTACAATTTTAGGGAAATGTCACCGCGAAATTGTTGTAAGTCGAAACGATGAATGCTTTTTTCTATTTTCTAATAATTTAGAAAACCGCAAGTTAGCTTTTTATGTTAGATTATGTAGAACAAGTGTAATAGTATTATTGCTGGGTCAGCAAAATTGGGCTCGTGCAGAGTTGAGTGAACCCAAGATGTGGTCTACCTTTTCAGTCTGAGTAAGCATTATCAACATCAGCATACCTTACCTATCCCACTGATGAACATAGCCTTTCTTAAGGTGCGCTGTATTCTATCTTCGATGATCGAATATTGAATACCTGTAAAATAATGTAAAAAATGTTAGGGTAATCAGATTCATTACTTGAAGGGGTGATTTAACCCACGATACTGAACAACTTTCCCAAAGAAACCTAGAAAAAATCGTAAAAAATTTTTTGGACTTCCCATACTAAATTCAATCAGCTGATCGAAGTTTTCTATGGAAAGTTTTTTTTTTTTTGCGAATTTCCTATAGGTTACTTTGGGAATGTTGTTCAGTATCATGGATACAATCACCCCTTAAAGTAATGCAACTGTTTACCCTAACACCCTGTATATTGCTTATAATTATACTCAAAGACAGTCGGATAAGGCCTTTTATGTCAGTGATGTTTGCAAGAAAATACATATATATAAATAGGTACATAAAAGTATACTTCTTTCTATATTATTATAGCCTAGAAAAACATCTGATTTATATTTCTTCAGCCTAGTAATAAATGAGCCCATCGCAGTTTGAGGTTCATGTCTTGCAACTAGGTAAAAGTACCGATTCTTCTTTTCCATATTCTTGCAATTTTATTTATAAGCAATTAAATTAAGCTTTCTAACCATAGCTGCAGCCAAGTAAAAGCTTATTGTGTGAGATGCTTGATGACACGTCTTTATATAGTAGGTATTATTAACATGTCTTTTGTTTTCCATCCATCCTTTAGTACGCAACAAAGGCGTGAAATTTAAACGCAAATGACTTGTTTGTTTACTAATTTCGTGAAGGTTTAGCTGTCTTTAGATACCTACCTAGACGATTTTTGATAAATCGAAGAATCACATCGAATACATTTTCTTAGATCTTCCATGATAGACCTTTAGATCGGACAAGACACGTGCATTTTAGGGAACATGTTAATTAAATTATTGGATCAAGAGTAGATACCTACTTCTTATATTGATTATAGATATAGATATTCATATATCAAACATTTTGATAAGGCTATTGTAACAAACAATCTTAAAATGAATGATTTCTATAAATAAATGTACGACTTTCGATCGATGTTGGTAAAGATCTTATAAACAAAACATAATTATGTACATTTTATATCTATATTATCGATAATACACTAAACTAGTAAACATTATAAGTAATAACAATAATTCTTTATCTTTCCTATGTTTATTTAGGTACTCTTTACTCAACTACTTATATTTAAATGTATTTACATTATTTACTTTTATCAGTGTTTGTATGTTAAATAACATTAAAACTGTCAATAACGTACCTAATTATTTATTATTAATTATATTCTATGAACATATCTATCCCTTTCGAATTAAAAATAAAGAATAGCCTAAAACTTCTCGTTATTTTCGCATTATCGGTTTTAAATTTATTGTAAGTAAATAAGTAAAGAATATATTTACGGAATTGCAATTAGAACTGGAACTAATTAGAAATAAAATCAAACATTGTAAATATAGTTGATTACCATGAACACAAAGATTTTTATAATAATATAGGTACAGTTTAGCGTGACCATAATACACCCTTCGATCAAAGTTAGTAGTAAAATATATATAAAATACCGACATATTTATTCATCATCATCATCATCAGCCTATAAACGTCCCACTGCAGGGCACAGGCCTACCCTCAGGCCTCCCTGAGGTATGTGTATGGGCATTAGTCCACCACGCGTGCCCAATACTTTGGTAGACTTCACATACACATAAAAATTTCTTCTTCAGTGTATGCAGGTTTAATCACGATGCATAGTATGCACGGTGCATGTTTTCCTTCACTGTTTGAGAGCAACATTGGTACATGGCATGTTTCGGACCCGGACCCCCATAATTGGGTGTCCATACCTCCGCAACGCGCCACCGACCGACACTGTATATTTATTCATTCATTTATATTTATCAGTGATTGTAATAATGAAATTATGTAACAAAACGTTCTTGAAAAATATATTTATCAAGTAATTTATTGTAACAATAATCCGTTTGATTAGTTAGGTTTAAAAGTTATTAACATAATAACATCATTATGAGTTTGACCATGATGTATACATAAATCGAATGATAATCTACGGCAAATTCTTTTTGTTCGAATCGTTTAAAATATTTGTGTTTAAACGTGGATTAGTTGACACGTGCGCTTGTGCCGGCGCGGCGCTGGCGCAGGCGTGCGAGGAATCCACAATAAGTCCTTGCCTTGTGGCCAGTGTCATGTCAACTCACTAGACTCCATTTATTGAGATTTGTTCTGTATAAAGTTTGCATAAACTTGTATTGGTCATTGGTCACGTTACGGATGTACTGGTGATACTTATGTTATCTCTCTCAAAACCACAGATCATTATAAGATCAGTGTCGCCACAGGTTATGCAATGATTTGCATAACACCATAAGGCGAGCGGCGTGGTGCGAGCGAGAGGGAATGAATAATTGTAGCATCGTGAGCGGGAAGACAGTGGCGACAGCCGTCTCCGAAGCAAAAGCGCTACTTTGCATTTCGAACCCCTCTTATAATATTCTGTGCTCAAAACCATAATATTCCTTTACCAACGCTTTATTTTGGTCATTAATTTACATTTAACACACGATTTTGTCACACCTAAATACATGTGTATAAAATGCAAGACTTATAGCTACCAAACTCAATTAATATGGACCTGTGATAGTATCCACTGGCTGTTGACCAATGGTAGCTGGAATATCATTAATGTCGGTGAATGTTGCTTAAATAGATGTATAAATATACTCATTGAACTTACGATATAACTACTTTGGTAGTCGTCAAATTATAGCTACAGCATATTTTATGTATGTACGCATGTATATTATTCTGACTATTTTTCAAATGTAGTCAATTTGATTGGAATACTAATAATAATGCATACGTATTAAAAAAGGGAGGCCCACGCCCAGCAGTGGGTTGATGTGAGCTGATTTGATTGATTGATACGTATATTTCACGAATTATTTTCTATTTAAATAATTTCTTTGTTTCTAGGTAGAATTAAATCAAAATGAGTTCCAGTGAGTTCAGAATAGAACGCAACTTGGAGTTGTCTCCAGAATCAAAACAGATCGCGGAGGTGGAGCTCAGAGAGACTCCCGAGAGAGTTCGAGAGGCCCTCGAGAGACTGAAGGAGCTCCTGAAAGAAAACAAAGATTTGTACTTCGGAGAAGATGACGAATTGCTGACAATATTCCTGCGTCCCTGCAAGTGGTATCCTGAGAGCGCGATTGCACTCGTAAGTAGAATTTATAATTTTACGTCCTTATTTTGATATATTGTTTTGTTATAAAACATAGTCCTTATTTTGTTAAGAGCATAGGGAATACGTAGACTACGTTGGAATAGATAGCATAGCTACAACAACAAAAACTTACTTTTCGATGCAGTCAGAAACTTTGCCGAAACTACCAACGAGCTTTTTAAATGATATAAGTAATTTGTTATAAGGTTTGCTTGTAGCGTATTTGGCGTGTTATCCTTGCGCCCACATAGCACAAGTCGACGGTGTGATATTAGTCTATATTTTATAGGTCGCTTTGCTATTCGATAGCTTTAATGTAACAAAATACTGTGGTTGCCTCATTAAGGTGGTTTCAGTCCATACAAAAGTTTGACGCACAATACGCGTAGACGGAATTAATAAAAGTAATATTTTATATATGGAAAAATAGTTTAGAAAATCTAGTTGCCGCATCTAGTGCAATTTATATAAAAATTTGGTGGCGTGATGACCTGGACAAATTTGGCGACCAATGGCCAGAGGTTGCCCACAACAGGAACGAGTGGAAGAGCAGGGGAGAGGCCTTTGCCCAGCAGTGAGATGAAATAGGCTAACAAAAAAAATATACATATAATTACGAAGATATAAAGCTTTTAAAATTTTGTATGAAAAATTTCAAAGCTTTATATCTTCGTAATTATTTTATAAATTGCAAATGTTATTTGTGACCCGGCATCTAGATTTCTAAACTATTTTTCCATATATACAAAGTTACTTATATTAATACCGTCTACGAGTATTGTGCTTCAAAGTTTTGTACAAAATTGACCCCTCTGCAACCATCTTAACATGACTTTTGGCCAAACATTTATTTATTTATCCCTGACTGAAGTGTGTTTAAATACTTAGTTCACAATCGTAAACAATGTCACTGTCCTAATTTCATATAAAATATTCCGATGTCCGTTGACATATTGAGGGTTATACGGGTTATCTAAGAGTATCGTAATGAAATGAATAAGTGCTTATGTACGTGTTGATAAGTATCTGACAGCAGTGACACTACTCACATCACTTTGGAAGTTTATGGACTCATTTTTTGACTTGACTACATAGTATAAAACAAAGTCGCTTCCCGCTGTCTGTCTGTCCCTATGTATGCTTAGATCTTTAAAACTACGCAACGGTTTTTGATGCGGTTTTTTTTAATAGATAGAGTGATTCAAGAGGAAGGTTTATATGATATATGGGAATATATTTTTGATTCATTTAAGTAAAATTATTTGGTATTTGCCTTACTTTAATTTGCACACATTTAATTTAAAATGTGTGGACGCCATGCCTGGCTAGATGATCATCAGAGATAAGCTCGCCCTCTATACTAATTTGTCTACGATGCTGTATATTTCGTGTGCAATAAAGTTGGAATACATAAAGAAATTGAAAATGTGGTCACTTGCTTAGGTGAGCTTGCCGAATAATTTTTGTAGCGCTTTCTGGTAGCCAGTAGGTACTTGTTTTAATTAAACCAAACTCTTTTTGGCGATGTGTACGATGTTTCAATTCTATTATTATAATTATAAGACACGTTGTCTTTCGACATTGATTGCGTATCGCAATAAGTCGCCCCGGGGGTCATTTTGCCAGTTCGTCAAACTTATGTTGATACATGAACATGATACACAATTATTAACGTCATTGCATTATCGTTTGATAACTTTTAATTATTAATATATTAACCTACCTTAACCTTTATTTATGATTGAAATTGGTAGTCACCTACGGTTTTTTTAAATAAATTTTCTGTGATGCTTTTTACAAGATTCTATATAGTTTGTAGTTGACATAGTTTTTATTTAAAACTGTTTCGGAAATTCGGGGACTGACGTTATAGCCCGACCAGGAAAATAGAAAACCTCGCCATGTTGCGGAAATTCGTTGGAACTAATTTTTCTACTTGGAACACTGACATTAAAGGTTATAGTCGATTGCAGCGCCCCCAAACCAGGTTTTTTATACTTCTGGTCTGGCTTTACTTAGGTATCGTTTCTTTTTTTAAGTCACCCCTTCTTGGTTGACATCCCACAGATACGCACCAAGCGCCTTTCTGAATCTTTTATAATGCGCACAGCCAAGGAGTGGAACGCCCTGCCTGCGTCAGTATTTCCGAGCGCTTACAACCCGAATTCCTTTAAAGTACGAGTGAATAGGCTTCTTCTGGGTGAGCTCGCTACATCTTCGACCCCATCTTCGTCGTGAGGACTAGATTGAGGTCAAGAGCAACCCAAGCATAAGTAATTAAAAAAAAAAGTCAACCATCAACGAATCTAAGCGGTCTCGGCATTTATCATGTATACAGAGTGAAATTGATATCATTAGGATCTTTTTAAACTAAGAGTCTACCCATCAAACTGAACAACTTTTACTATGAGAGCAAACCGATCGGAGCAAAGCGACGCCGACGGCGGGTGCAATTTAGTATGGAACAGCAGATTTTTTTTTGTTCAGATCGGTTTGCTCCCGTAGTAAAAGTTGTTCAGTTTGATGGGTACACTCTTAGTTTAAAAGGATGCAAATGATATCAATTTCACCCTGTAGTATCTCTCTGTATTAGATCAATTAATTAAAGTTGTTGTCTTACGATTACTAAACCTGATCATGATCATACTGTAAGACGAATATCTACAGTTTACCATTTATAAAAAACGAGCGTTAACCCGCGACTTCGTCCGCACAAATTATATACCAGATTTTAAGTCAGATCATAAGCTATCAAACAAAAAAAGTTTCATCAAAATCGGTTCAGTACTTTTTGCGTGATGCACGTTCAAACAAACAAACACCCAAACAAACAGACAGACAAAAAATCCAAAAATTGGTGAAATGGAATCAGGGATACCTAAAAACCATATCGTAACTTATTTTTTGTTAATATCTTCAATGTACAGACACACTTCTGTTACAGCTTTATAATAGTATAGACAACAAACCAAAAAGAAACCATTTCAACTATTTTTTTTAACTTTTAATTAATGGACTCTTGCTTGTGCGTTAGCACTGCATTTCCGCCAGTGTCAAGTGTTTATGGGAGAATCTATACCAATCTCAGGGATTGTTTTTGGTCAAGAACAAGAAGAGATTGAGGATTGCGGAGCCTCGTGGCAGACAAAAACGCGACGCGCGAAATCCACGCGAGACGAGTACTCGGGTCAAAAACCTGCAACGTGACTCCATTTCAACAATTAGGACTTATAGTAACTTGTTGTTATTTAGCTGTTGTCAAAAAAATAAATAAAATGAACAATAAATAAAAATCAAATATCGTGCCTCTGTGTACTTTCCAAATCTTACCGCTTATTGTTAAAGCTAAGTTAAAGGTGGGTGGTAATACGTAAGCCCATTCAAACGTCTGTGTTGCCATACCATCGCTATAAGCAAGTATATACCATGCAATGCAACTGTTACGTGTACGATTTGCGCAACCCTTAAGTGCCGTAATAATTGTAACTTTGAGTAACTCTGCTAGGTAGGTACGGTTTACGACTCATTTCGTTAGATTCGTCCTAGACCTACGTTATTAATGTTATTATATTCTCGTTTGTGTATCAAGGACATGTAATTGCATATTATAATTATATTTATGTTCCTACCTATTTGATACAATGGCACAATTCGTGTTTTATTGTTCTAGAACTAGAATACGATACAAAATTACAAAGAAGTTTGGCGGACGGCCATGTAATTTGAGACCCAGACTTAGAGGTCCCGTACATGAATGAAACTTAGTAATACGTGTAGATTGAAACAAAACTAACAGAAAAGTAAATTGGTTGTAACCTGTAGAAGTTGGAGGAAAGGTATTTCTCCTTATGATACCTTTTGTATCTCGTGTGTGAAACTCATAATATTTCTTATTAGATAGTCCACTTAATCTTCTTAGCATTCATTGTGTTTATTTTAATGAAAATTCACGAAAACCGTATAATATTATGATGATGGAACAAAACGAAATCACACACACTATCAGTTCAGCCAAGCCAATACGTTCCGTAACGACCAAAAAATACCTCAGTTATAATATTAGATGAAAATAGCTGCCGTGGTTGCGTTTTGCTTCTGCTTTTTAGATGATCTGTCTATTTTACTAGTAATTTCCACTTTTGAATCTGGACTTCTAGAGATGTGGAAGTTATTTAGAAAATGCCTTTATTTTTTTGTTTATAATAATTATGACCGCCGTCCTGAATGACTTGTAGGTTTCGTAAAAAATGGCTGGGTCCAAATTTGCCATTCTTCTTTGTTAACTTCTGTTGGCAACATAAAATAAATAACAGGTACCTAACCTACTTCGAGTTTGAACAAAACGTATTTTGTGTTTTTATTTTATTTGTTTGAATTAGACCACAACAGCCAACTGCACCATTGCTATTGCACGAAATACTTTTGTAATTTAGTTGTAGAACATTTCTCGTGTTCTTAATTATGTTAATAAAATGTATTATTTTTGAGAAATAAATATTCTTAAACCATAATATAGTCAGGTTTGTGAAATCTAAGAATAGTAAATCTATTTTAAACTTGGAGTATTGCTCGTTGTGACAAAGGTCGATTACATGGCTGTGGTTAAAACGAGGAGGAACCCAAGATATCTAAGAGGAGATCGTTTGCAATATTGTTATTCCGCTCAAGTTTTCATTACTTATTGCCTACATTCAGTGTTGGCATAACGCACATAGCTTAACTCACAATTATTAGTATTCAGTTACTTTTATTCGTGTAAGCATATTTTTTAAACATTTTTTTATTCATAGGTACATAACATAATATAAGGCACTAGATACAGTGATTTTTTTCAACTTTAGTGAAGTCACAAAAGTTTGGATAAGTATATTTAAAAAAAAAACAGTTTGCATTACCGAGTATAAATTCTAATGCTTCATACAGGGTGTAAATTTAAATTTTACTAAGGGAAAGATTAAATCGCGAGAAAACTTCAACTGTTTTATAGAAAACCTTAATGGCGACTCGACCCAAATGTATGGAACAGCAGATTTTTTTCACGATTTCTATTCAGTTGTTCAGTTTGATGGTCTGAAGCATCCCCTTAAGTGTGTAACGCATTTAAGTTTACACCCTGTTTTATTATCTGTATAATATACCTATGTGGTAACCTTGGTTAAGTTATTCGTCAAGATTGACAGTCGGAGCTACGAAAACGTAGAAAAAAATTGCAACCACTACTGGCCGCTAAACCCTATCCATATACACGCACACCGACATGATTTGTATGACGCCTCACGCACACCGACCTAAGAAAGTTGGCCCCTTTTGTTTTATACGGTAGAAACGTGATGCTTCTTCTTCTTATCGTGTGGGCAGAGCCCTGGTGTCAGAGTTTTTATAGACCGTCTTACGGCCTCGATCGTGATGCTGATTCTAGACATAAACTTTTTCTAAGGTGGTAAATTTGTGAATAGGTACTCTTGTTAAAAAGGATTTAGAAAAAATCGGTGTTATTTAAGCCGTACTCATCTAATTGTTCTTCAATATGCAATCATGTTCATGCATCGTCTTTGAAATGTGTCATTCATTAAGTACTCATTACTTACATAACCGCGATGGATTTTATAACCATTTAAAAAACATATAACTGTTATTCAATAAGCAGAGGTCGATAGCCAATTGTTTATAATTTTCTGTATAAGTTGGTTTTATGCTGCGTACACACCGGCCCAACGAACGCCAACGAAGGATATTCAGCATTGGCTGCCGCTCGCTTGTTGGCTTTCGAACGTATATACATTTAGTGGTCGAGCAAACGATCGTTGGCACTGGCCCTGTACCCGGACTTTCGATGTTCGATATATGGCCACTTTTTCGGTCTGCACTTCATTGTTATAGAGTTGAGATTGGAACGAAAACGTTCACGCAATTGCGAAGTTCGAATGTGCGGGTAGATACCCTGATTCCGTCTCGCATTCGCAATTTGATCTTTCTCTCTCTCTCTCTTCAACACTCTCTACTCGCTTCAACTGAGCGTTCGTTCGTTGGCATTCGGCGACCGTCCACACTGAGTTCGATCGAATGGTTCAATTCCTTTGATGTTGCCGCCACGCTTCGGATCGAAGCACACGCCAACGAACGTTCGTTTGAGTTCGCTAAACCATCCAGGCAGGGCATCTACCCGGACATTCGAACTTCGAAATTGCGTGAACATTTTCTATTACAATGAAGTTTGGACCGAAACGGTCTCGATGTACCAAAAACCGAAAGTCCGGGTACAGGGCCAAGATCAACGAAGGCCGGCGAAATTGATTCGCTGGCTTTCGTTGGACCGGTGTGTACGCAGCATTACAATCGAGGCGACCGATAACGGTGCGCGGTGACAATGCTATCACCGATATCTGTTTTGCTTTTAGTTTTGTTTGTTATTATATTATACCTACATTGTCGTTTGGTGTGCGATACGAGACAATATTTTTGTAATTCAATTAACGTTTAATATTTTAATGAGCTGTTTACAAAATATGCATTCACACGGCCATGTTATATTTCACGGCTCGATAGCTTACGATAGAAATTACATAAATTTTTCTTTAAGGTGGTTTCAGTCCATACAAACGTTTGACGCACAATACGCGTAGACGGAATTAATAATAGTAATAATTTATATGTGGAAAAATAAGTAATAACTCTTAGTTTAAAAGGATGCTAATGATATCAATTTCACCCTGTGTGAATTAAACAGAAAACAGTCCTTATCTACATAAAATGATATTATTGCTAGCCATCTCCATCGATCGCTGACATTATGTATATGCGCGCTTTATTACTTAAGCCTCGGCACCTTGTTTGCATATTCTTTGTATCTTATATTTTATATCTTAGTACATACTTAGGTCTAGAATTTTCTCTAGGCCAAGTTTCATCGAAATCTTTTGGTCCTATTAGCTCTGCTAACAAAGAAAATATCCATCGATCGAAAATCTAACAACAATAAAATTAACTATGAAATTACTTGACCATCTGACTTCAGAGTTCTTTTACCTTTCAGTGGCGCCCTCATATCAATATTTATAATTTCTCAATAATTAAAACTCAAAATGAAAAACTGCTACTCTAACTTACTATAAAAGCCTAAAAGCTATGTTTGTAGAATACTTTTATAGGTTCTAAAAATAGAGAAAACTTTCTTTTCTCTATGGTTCTAAACATTAAATATATAAGGTGTAAAAAAATTAACTGAAACTATTTTAAGGGGATAATCAGACCATCAAACTGAACAACTTTCTCTATGGGACCAATATCGAAATCGCGAAAAAAAATCTGCTGTCCCATACAAAACTGCAAACATAACTCGACTTAAATGTATGGGACAGCTAATTTTTTTTTCGCGATTTCGATATTGGCCCCATAGAGAAAGTTGTTCAGTTTGATGGTCTGATCATCCCCTTAAAATAGTTTCACCTAATTTTGTTAAACCTTATATAGAAGTGTCCATTTTATTTCATTCTTCATGTTTCTATGTAATCGGGTAAAAGTACAGTATACACCTTTAGTAGTAGCGGCCTGTGCCCTGCGGTGTGACTTATAAAAGATGACTTTTTAACCGACTTCAATGAAGGAGGAGGTCCTTTTAATTTAGGTTTTCTTGATTGAGAAATGTTAAACATTGTCACGAGGACGTCACTGAACGGTAAAAGGACTCTTAAAAAGGCAGTTTAATTTTATGTCCAGGAAATATGTTGTAGTCAATGACATTCTATATGGGACTCACCACGTCTTACAATAACAGAACCAAAAAATGGCACATGTCTCTAATGTCACCTTTGTAGGCCTCGCATGCCACCACTGAGTAAACGATAAAAATTGAGATTTGCCTCCATCTTTATTATTTTACGTAGGCCCGAAAGAAAGCGAATGACGTTTTTCTCGTTTAAGGTGGCTAAACATGCAGTTATGCTTAGGTGTCATACATTGCCGCTGACATTCCAGTCTTTTCAAATCTTTCAAATGTATTCGGTCACAAAACAGTAATGTACGGCAATTAAGGCGGTTGCAGAGGGGTCAATTTTATACAAAACTTTGACGCACAATACGCGTAGACGGTATTAATATAAGTAACTTTGTATATATGGAAAAATAGTTTGGAAAATCTAGATGCCGCGTAACAAACAACATTTGCAATTTATAAAATAATTACCTATGACCTGGGGCGGGCTTTTCGACTAAATAGGATTAGTTAAATTTGTAGTTTAGAATGTTTAGAATGGTTTAAGTTTAGGGTAAGTTTTATTTGTGCTTTTACTATTTTATTCCTTTAAATAAATAATTATATTACGAAGATATAAAGCTTTGAAATTTTTCTTACAAAATTTTAAAAGCTTTATATCTTCGTAATTATGTTATAAAATGCAAATGTTATTTGTTACGCGGCAACTAGATTTTCTAAAGTATTTTTCCGTATATAAAATATTACTTTTATTAATTCCGTCTACGCGTATTGTGCGTCAAATGTTTGTATGGACTGAAACCACCTTAAGCATAACTTAGCGGTTCCGTTAATAGCGCAATGAGGCGAAGTCCTCCTTGTATATAATGTCTTTGGATGTAGTTAAAGTTTACAATCCTTTTATTCTATGCCTTTACATTTATTTTATAGTTTGTTACCACGTCTTCTTAAGTGTATCTTCTATCTTACATTTAATAAGTAGGTACTCGTCTTTTATTTACATAGTAGGTATAATAAGTTGTTTGTTATGTATGATCATTCCATTTGTTTAGAATTAATACAGGAAGCTATAGATAGAGGGCAGCGTCCAAAGGTCAGAGAAAACAGAGATAACTTATCATCTTTACAGTGGTAGTGGTAGGCAGAGGCACCAATCATTAGACGACGCGGACACTTTGTTAAATTAAAGCGTATGAATAATAGCCCAGTCATTATACGGTTTGAGCCGGGACTAATTAATAATTGATGTTTTTTTTTCGGTATAGTATTTAGAAGCCAATTTGAGCTCAGAAATGTACCAAAATTAAAAAAAAAATCCCGTCAGCAACAGTTCGAAATTTAAAATTTAGCGAATTATCTCGTTACAAAAAACCTGATTGTAATTTTTTTGCACATATTTAAGGCATTACCATTAGAAATACTTCAAACATGCTTTAAATATTTTTGTCTACTTAGAAGATACTCGCACTTGTCCGGTTTTTTTTTTAATTACTATGCTTATTTTATTGCTCAAAAATTATTTATATTGTTAAATCTAATTCAAATGAGTGTATTGGTATTATTATTATTAATTTAAAAGCCTTCTGGGACTCACAATTTTGATTTCTGTGTTGCGTAGCGATTATAGAATAGAATATGTTTTCAGATAGTCTTTTTGTCACTAAATGGTGCCGGTTTTAGTTTAAAAGTCCAATTAATAATTACTTCCCACCTCTCCTAACAAAACTCCGTAAAATGACTGGACGAATTGAATTGAATTGAATTGTGTCCTAATTCGTTAGACCTTTTTAACTTTCAGGGCGATTGGAACTTTTTTAACTCTGCAATTTTAAACCTTACTAAAGCGAAATAAACAAGTAAAATTTATTATCGGTTTAGGATCCTTTTTTCTAAGGTAATAATATAAATGATTGTCAACATAAGGAGTTATCTTATTTATTTGATATTTAAATTAAATATTCATGGTTAGGCACCTATGCATGACAACTAACAATAGAATATAGATAGAAGTATCATGTATAATGTTGCGCTAAATGGATTCATCCTTAGGTGCTTATATGTTCCAGTGCAAATATTGAGTAAATGTTGTTGCTAACATCCAATGTCAACTGCTTCTGTTATTTTATTCACATTCTGCGCAATTGATGCATAAAACTGTCAATAATGAACACGGATATGTTTTATAATGTATATTCTATGGTTCACCATACTGAGATTGTGGTTGTAATTAAAAATGTATGCTTTTAAAAAAGAAAATAATAGAAAAAAAAATACTGTAATATTCGTCTCTGGTCTGTAGGCCTCGCACGCCACCCCCGAGAAAACGATGAAAATGAGATGTGCATCTTTATTATTTTACGTATGCCAAAAAGAGCTTTCATGATGTTTTTCTCGTTTAAACGCTTTGTTGTGGGTAGCATGCTAGCCGTGCTGATGCTAATATACAAACAAAGCTGAGAGCATTATTAAATAAATACTTTATTATGTCAGTGTGTTTTGTGGTGTTTGCAAATAAAAGTATTTCCTTTCTTTCTTTCTTTATTTGAGGTTACAACGTAGATAAAATATTTTACTATTTAGAGCTAATAAATAAAAATGAAACATAGAAAATCACAACGTTAAACTAACAAATAAAAACACTTTCGCGAAAAATATAATTGTTGGATACTGAATGAATCATAAATGATAAATCAGAACCTACAAGATTTGAACAAAGAGTAATGTTTTCAAAATCGATTTTGATCAGCATAGAATAAGCATTATGCTCACGACTATATTCCCCGAGGGGGTAGTCAGAGATATTCTGAAACTTCAGAACATCCACGTCCACATCCACGATTTTGATCAATCACGTTAAAAATAGTTAAATATTATTATATTCGTTCGTATAGATTTAGGATTGTATTGGGTTTTGCAGACCGTATATTCTTTTCGGAATTTAAAAGCAGGCCGATGACCACTGACAATTAAAACACTAGATTGTCTGCAAACGTTTTTGGTTAGCCTTTAGTCTGAAACAATAATTAATACCTTTTCAAACTAAATTCCATTTACATAATTGGTGTTACAATCAAGTAGGTAAGTATATCACGCGGAAGGTTTGCTCGCAATGCGCCGGTGCCGTCCGATCAAGTGCATTGCTATGAAATGCCTGAGAAAACAGGCCTACAAGGTTTTAGGCCTCGTTTACTTGATGTTACGGATTGCTTTAGTTTCAATTTTAAATTCGCTGTGTTCGTTGATGTGTGTCGTCGTTGTTGTTTCGTATGTGTGCTATAAGCAGAGATCGGACAATCGGATGCATATTTACCTAAAAAATAGCTATTATGCTAGCTATTATGGAATGCACATTGTATCGAAAAATAAAAGGTTTTCGTGGATTCAATAACTTTAAGAAGTGCTTAATAATTTCATAGTCAAAAATTTACTTTAGGTAGGTAAATAATTAAATATTATATAGATAGATATCTGGTTATAGGCTAGTTATAGGTAATGTCGATCCCTAAATCCTTAACTTCATAAATTTCGAATAATGAACTATTTACCTACTCCAATTGGAGCATAAAAAAATAAACAATGAATTATTTTTAAATAATGGAAACCTTGTAATACTTATAATTACAAAACGTTTGACCAAAGGGCGTGTTCATGATCTAATTCCAGTTAAGATCAAACTCCAAACGTGACGTATCAGTATAATTATCTGCGCCGGGGCGCTTGTTATCGACCGATATGAGCCGGATGCGCAGCGCAGCGACGACCGACCGACCGACGATGTCCGATAGCTGTCCGATGGACTTCTTGTACCTTAGAATATATAACTATATGTACGAGTTAGCGCTCTTACAGACGACTGACACTTTGCTGTCGCAGAGGGCCCGCGACACACGGCGACCGTAAAGTCTATGAGCGCGACCTTCTGCGACACACGGCGACCGCAAAGCCCTTACGCGTGTAATTCTAACAAACTGTTCTGATTCTTTTTGCGAGGGGCGAGGTAGCATGAAGTTTTATAAGGATTTCATTCCATTACTTTAGATTCTAATTTTGATTGTTAAAAAAAATAGTCTTGTGTAACCCCAAACGGGACTGGTTTAAAGTAATTGTTCCGCAATTATAGGCTGTCTCCTTTAGTGATAGACTGATAATGATAAGGTATAAATTGTATGTAAATTCAGATGATTAATTGATCTTATTAAGTGGCAGAGGGGAAATGCTAAGGCGAGTCTGGTCCCTAGTTATATGGGCTACGTCTTGTACGCATTTAATATTATTATTTTGTTACAATTACAAATAACAACAATAAACATTATGTGGATGTGAGTCAGGTTCCAATCGAAAATTAATTATTCTGAATTGTAAATTACGATACAATTTCGAGGTCTGTACAATCAGTAGACCACTGTACAAAATAATATAATGTGGGGTAGTTGTGCTGCTGAGACCTCGAATTAGGCTGAAGGCAAAGTTCTGTTAGAGTATGTGCACCTTTTATTAAATAACTGTAAATTAAAGAAACGTGACTTTATTGTGCTCGTTTTTGTGACTAAACGTTACGATTGCATCCAAAAGCCATTAATATCATCATCATCATCATCAGCCTATCATCGTCCACTGCTGGACATAGGCCTTTCCCAAGGCGCGCCACAAAACTCTGTCCTCGGCGTTCCTCATCCAGTCGCTCCTCGCTACCTTTTTTAGGTCGTCTGTCCAGCGGGCAGCAGGACGTCCCACACTACGTCTACCAGTTCGCGATCTCCACTCCAGAACCCTGACACCCCACCAGTTGTCAGTTCATTCCAATATACAGAGTGTAAAATTAAATGTGTTACATACTTTAGACTATCAAACTGAGCAACCATTATTGAAAGAGCGTCAAAAAAAAAATTGTTCCATACATTTGGTTTCAGTAGCGGTTGACGTTTTCTATGGAACTGCTGGGCCTATAGACAAAGTAACATTTCCATTGGCGTAGACCAGGCATGTGAAACATGCGGGCCACATCGGGAACTTGTTCCTAAAATTGGGTAGGGCCGAAAGAAAATTTTCTTGCGGCCCTATCCAATTTTAGGAATAAGTTCCGAATGCGGCCTGCGAGTGTCCAGTCAACGTAGGTACTCATATTATGCAATTACCACCACTGCATTGAGCCATGATGTGAAAAATTTCGAGCTCGCTTCGCTCGTTCACATTTTTTATATGGTAAACAAGAGGTTTTTACAAGGGTCCTGAAAATTTTGTTTTTACTTACCATCCTGTTTTATAATCGTCCTATTCTACGATAAATGCAATGAATTTTATTTCTTTGTTTTTAGCGGCCCACTGATTCTACTATCGTTATGCATTTGGCCCACCAATGACTTTGAGTTTGACATGCCTGGTGTAGACGCTAGTAGAAATGACAGAATGTATGGATTTGAGACTGGTGATCGAAACATTTTGACGTTTGCTTTCGCTACCATACGTCAAGTCCATATATTTTTTATGTTTTCTACTATCGTTAACGCTAATCGAAAGTACTTTGTCTAGGGGCTCTGTTTTTTTTTCGCGATTTCAGTGTCGGTCCCATAGTGAAAGTTGTTCATGAAAGTTGTTATGTAACTTCTTGGTTGAGTTCTTGAGTTGCTTTGTTCTTAAAAAAGTTTCGATACAAAAAAGATCATATTCAATAGTACAAATAAATTCTCTAAATAAACATTTTATTTACTAAATAAAATGATTTTTTATTATTATTTTCTTCACAAGTGTGTTGAAAAACGTCGTATGATACACGTGTGTATTGATGATTACCGTCCTCGATGGCGCCTCAGCGGTAATCACCGACATTACACACTTGTACCATAATGTACTATTACACCTTCTATCTCAAATTCACGTGACAAAGCATTGTGTTATAAAGGATCTATAAATATTACGTACCGGACAGCTGATAATGATAATGATAACCGTAGCCTTTGACGACCTTGCATTATATTATTGCGTTAAGCCACCGATAAGCCTAATTACGGATTCTAAGATACAAGCTGATTAACAGTATTAGTTCTAGTACTCTGTGGTATTAGTGATGTATGGAGAGTATGGACACGTAAACAACGAACTATCTTTCATGATAAGGGTTGACCGAGGTTCAACTGATATCCCGGTCAAGACACGATAAGAAATTCTTTCATAAAACCGTTGTCAGGGGAAGTGAAGCTATTATTTCACATTAGCTATTTACAACTTTAATTGGAATCCATTCAAAGTTCATCATTCATATTTTTTTTGTATCTTCCTCCGTTTATATTTACCTTCGTCGTAATTTTGTCGGGAGCAGTTTTCATTAATTATAGTAGAACTGTTCAAGGATTTTTCTTACAAATTTTTATTTCAAGTATAATTCTTAGTTCCTTAATGTTTTTGGGAAGCTATATTAGTGTTTAGTAAAACGTACATTGGGATTGAATTAATGGGCTTAGTTTCATTATATGCATGGTAGGTATGATTAGATTTATATTTTAGATTATATTTTATATTGCTACGATTAAAACCATAAATAGATATGTTAATAGAAATAAATAAAAAATGCTTATACAGGGTATAAGAAAATGTATCATTAACGTTTAAACCACATAGTGTAACCAACAAATAAACAAAAAAAATCTGCGTTTTGATACATTTGAGTCGTGTGCCCGTTGCAGTTTAGTATGAGACATCAGATTTTTTTTAGCGCTGACAGGTTTGCTCCCATAGTAAAAGTTGTTCAGTTTGATGGGTAGAGTCAGGGTAGAGTATGTGGTTTAAAGGTTATTGATATAATGATACTTTTCCTTACCTACCTACATTGTTATAATCACAAACGTAAGCTACGTCGCTTGTTATTATGGAAACCATACAACAATGATACGATAGCGTAAAATCCATGACCAAACTAGGATTCGAACCCAGGACCTCTGGTACTGGAAATTAGAATTAGGTAATAGTAGTTTTTGACTACATTATCTCACGACTGCTTCAGATTGTGTTTTGTGTGTTTTATAATTGAAACAATTTCAAAATTTACTTATTAAATTGTAATTTATTTACGCTGCGGGAAATGCTAAATACTAATTTGTATATCTGAAACCAATATCGTAGTAGACCACTTATTTGCTAGCGCTATTTCGCTATTAGATTAATAGCAGATTAGTGATTGGGTAAGCGGACGCAGGCAGCTCTGATGCTTGTACGGCTACCAGCTGACTTGCAATCAGTCGTTAGCCCGTCACTGATGTTGGGCAACACCTCCAATGCCTCCATTCCCTCTCCAATACAAGTACACCAAGTTGGTAGTGTTGGTACTATACCAAGTAAAACAGAACGTGATTAATTACATGCTTAGTGGATACTAAAATTATGTTTATGCTAGATATATTATGCCCAATTTGTGAACAAGTTACAGTAGATATTTTATTAGCAGTCTACGTTTCCTAATAATTGCACACATTCTGGGCGACTAACACTCAGTTGCAGTAACGCTCATTAGAGTTAATTCTCCATTAAATCTCTTGCTAGCTTTAATCGTCAACTTTTTAGCGTCAACAAGACAAAAAGTGACAGCAAGAGTTTTAATGGAGGATTAACTTTAATGAGCGTTTCTGCAACTGAGTGTAATAAAATATGATGTAATTTTGAGGTACCTGAGGTACACGTATTACAAATGCGGTTATGGTATATTCACATTATGCGCATACTCTTTAGTGAGAGAAAGCTTTTGCTCAGTTTCAATAACTTTTGAAAGAATACGTCGCGCTTCGTCAATCAATCAATCAATCAAATATTCTTTATTTCGTCGTGTCGTGGTATCATTGACTGTATCGCATTTATGCAAAATTACAACTTTTAAAACCTCAAAGCTGGCGCTCATCTGGCGAAGCACAGAACAGATCATTTTTCACTGCCAAACCATTATCGAGTTTGTTGGCGTTGAAGTAACATCGAATTAACACACAGCATCGAAGGGGTTTGAGGCGAATGTGTACCGGCTCTTATACCAACTTTTGAAACTAAACGTTGTGGTATCACTGATTGTACTGCGTCTTTGCGGAAATATGACTTTTTAAATTTAAAGGAGACATATCTTATATGCTTAGGTAATAATGTTGTTGATAGTTTACAATAAATCATGGTACCAACAAATTACATAGTTTTCATGATTGGCAGAACGTCTTAAACTTTTATTGCTCACTGTAGTCTATTGTTAGAGTAATATTCCATATTATCGAGGAAATGAGCTCCATTGTATTGTGACAGATAATGTAAACCATACTTTATTATGATAACAAGATGGGATTGCTGTCTGCTTAGATTGTCAATATTTTTGTTTTCCATATGCCTTACCTTGCGTGGTATATACGAGCTGGTTCACTTCACAGCTGTTTTAATAACTCTCATTCAATTATAATTGTTTTTGCCATACGTGGCAAATGTTATGAAAAAAAGAAGATCATTGTATGAAAAACATGTGCCATACAGGATCCAACCATATATGCTGACGGTTCTTAGAGGATGATCAGACCATCATACTGAACAACTTTATCAATGGATCCAATATCAAATCGCAAGAAGAAAATCAGCTGTCCCTTACATTTTGGTCGGGAAGGATTGCAGTTTTATATGGAACAGAACAGTTCATTTTTTTCGCGGTCTCGAGTCGACCTTGGTCTCATAAGAAATCGTCCTTTCTAGCAAGTAAAAAAAGAGCTGAAAACAGATCTAAATAAAAGAATCGATACCTAACAAACAAAAATATGGAAGTCAGCAATACTTATAAAATCTTTTCGGTTTTATACATAAACTAGACAAATTTATTTGTTTAAGCAAATCGTTCAAGGTTCTATTTGTTCGATTACAAATTCTTCTTCTAGTAGCCAAATATCAAGCAGTTTGGAAATATTATTTAAAATGTTTGTCTTTGTTAGGAAAATGAATTCATTTTTAGAAACCTAGATTTTTTACCATTTTTTTGGATATCTTTTTGTCAAAACTTTTGTTTATTACCTACGGTAATTTGACAAAAAGATACCTTTTTACGTTGCAATTACAGCTATCTTCAAAGTTTTTAACTTACTTAATGACTATAATATTTCGTAATTTTGAAACGTCCATTACCTACATTTGACCACGTAATTATTGCGTTGCCATATATCTTTCGAAACAATAGGTACATAAGTAATTATTTCCCAAGGAAAACATACTTAGATGCACATTACATATGCTATTTAAGTTTTATCATTTGGGACGTAGCGTGTTAAAGGATACATAATTGCTCGTTTCGAAATGCGATTATATATATTTATTTTATTTTCGTATTGCTAAATAATATAAATAGCTCGGTTTGTTTAGCCATTTAGTTGCAGGAATAGTTTCAACAATGCAGTAATATTATTTTATCACTGCACTAATAGAGGATTCTTCAGACTTTTGAAGTTATTGAAACTGAAAATGCGAGTAAGAATAACAAAGAAATCTCCACAAAACAAAGATTGTTCTGCAGGTTTCTATTAAACACAACCCCGCCAGGGCATCCGAGCGCGCTGCATACAAACGAAGTTTCGTCCTATTTTCAATATTAACCAATTAAAGTCAATGACATTTTTTAAACATGATCTTGAAACCAGTACCTGTGTCGGTACCTTGTCACCATTTCCATTAAAATATAAAGTTTTAATGCTAGGATAAATTAAAGTTCTATGTAGAAGCCACGATAACTTTGAAACTAAGGTTGGGGACACATTGGTTTCTATTTTGTATTAATAACATTTTCTTTAGTTTAATTACTAAATGTTCAAATTAGGACGGAACTTCGTCTTGTATGGAGGGCGTTATCAGGAAAGGTAGTGAAGCACGTCCTAAATGTCACTACATATTATAATGTCAGAGCTAATATAATATAATCTTTACAGATGCGTCGCGTTGCTGAATTCAAACGTGACAACGCATCTCTCCTGGATGGCCTGGTGCCTGAAGACGAGAAGGAATCGTTCCTGGAATACAATGTCGCCAACGTCATGAAGGGCAGGGACCACAAGGGCAGAAGAGTGCTTCTTGTTAACGTTGGAGGTGAGCGTTTCAATTTGGTTCTTGTCTCGTAGAGGTAGGTTTCACTTTCGGTATTCAAACAACATTTTTTGTTTTGCATGTCTGGAATAGTTCGACAGTTATTATGTTGTTTGAACGGGGGCTGTCTCTTCCAATTATGGGACTACCTAGTTTCATGTTAGTTGATGTTAGTGATCTATATTATTTTTAAATCCTATACACAGTAGAATCGGGGTCATTTTGAAGCAGGAATAGAGTGCTTCAGACCATCAAACTGAACAACTTTTACTAGGAGACCAAATCGCGAAAAATAACTATGTATAAGGAACTTGAATGTAAATTTTTAGGATTACCTACGTAATAATTTCATGCCTTGAAGGTTTATCGAAAATATCGTGATGGATTTATTGTGGAATTTTAATAACTATCAGCAATTGTAAAGTTAAACCCTTTAATAAAAATTACTGAATGATTATCAGTTGCCTAAAATTGTTTGTTTATTATGCGCATTTCCATTGCCAAATAGGTAACATCAATGACGTTTTTGCGTGTCGTCGTGGAATTGAACTCGATTGTTGTTTTTTCACTGACAAACCTTAAGTGACAAACAAGTCGGCTCCGAACTGTCCATTTTGTCTGCGCTGCACGGGTAGCATGTCACCCACGACATAGCGACAAAACGACAAAAATGCGCGCTCTTTTTGGCATACGTAAAAGAACAAAGATGGAAGCACATCTCCATTTTTATAGTTTTCTCAAGGATGGCATGCGAGGCCTACAGTGCTTTATTCTAGCCTTTTCTAGTTGACTTTAGCAAACTACGTGGCACCAGTGAAAAGGGATTGTTTAAACCATAAACTTAATGAAATGAAATGAAATTGTATTTATTTCAGGTCACTATGAACCCATATAAAAGCACAAACATAGTACATTAATTAATAATATCAAACTAGAGTCATCTCAACATTAGATTAGGTACACACGGCGACACATCAAGCTATACAAAACCAACATAAGCTGGCCACGCGATGCTATACGTTACTCGACCTACGCGCGTTCAGCTTATGTTGGTTTTGTATAGCTTGATGTGTCGCCGTATGTACATTACATTACAAGACAAGACAAAGTGGAATTACGTACATATACATTTAAGCTGGCGATTTTAGAGGTCTTACAATTTGAGAGGGGTTAATATACTAATGGTTTAAACTATTTGTAACAACTATTTTCTTTTATTCTTTTTAAAAACAATGTTTCTGAAAACGTGTATGTTTTTTACGAGACATGTTTTGAAAACATAGTGTCGTTCAAAATGATTATGTAAGACGACGTCATGTGTATGAGTATTCGTAGGTATGAGTAGACTGTGACAAGAATACAAACCAGCTGGCTTATTAACCGAAACTGCGGTTTACGTAAACTAATAATTTAATTTAAGGTGGTTTCAGTCCATACAAAAGTTTGACGCACAATACGCGTAGACGGAATTAATAAAAGTAATATTTTACATATGGAAAAATAGTTTAGAAAATCTAGTTGCCGCGTCACAAATAACATTTGCAATTTATGATATAATTACGTAGATATAAAGCTTTTAAAATTTTGTATGAAAAATTTCAAAGCTTTATATCTTCGTAATTATTTTATAAATTGCAAATGTTATTTGTGACGCGGCATCTAGATTTTCTAAACAATTTTTCCATGTATACAAAGTTACTTATATTAATACCGTCTACGCGTATTGTGCGTCAAAGTTTTGTATAAAATTGCCCCTCTGCAACCACCTTAAGCATTCCCTATGTATTAGAATTTTTTCCTACTTATTGTGCAATATTGAGTATGACCACAGATTACCTACTAAACATCATGTATTATGTATTATACTAACTTATGTATGACGCATGTTACAAATAGATATAGACAAAGAAAATCAGTAAAAACATTAAAATGGAACTAAAATATTCAGAGCCCAATGCGAATTCATCGATATATCGAATTCATCGATATATCTTATCTGTTAAGGAAAACTCTTCACTATGACTCAAAATCTATAGCAACTGGAATAGTTGCTATAGATACCTTAATTTATGTATGTAATAAGTCAACTGAAGGACTTAGACTGAAGATCATGAAGCTGCAAGGAAATAATATATATATATTTTTTTTATTTATAATTAATGGACTCTTGCTTGTGCGTTAGCACTGCATTTCCGCCAGTGTCAAGTGTATATGGGAGAATCTATCCCATTCTCAGGGATTGTTTTTGGTCAAGAACAAGAAGAGATTGAGGATTGCGGAGCCTCGTGGCAGGCAAAAACGCGACGCGCGAAATCCACGCGAGACGAGTGCTCGGGTCAGAACCTGCAACGTGACTCGAAATAATAGGCATCTATTTACTTATCTGTCACTATGCCCTTTGCAATACCTACTTATAGTGTAGTTACTGAAGTTCTACCCGCTAAGCAACTTTCGTTTATTTTAATCAACATTTTCCTTAAACCGTTTATTAAGTACCTACAGACAACATTTTATCGATAAAGCATGTTATTTCAATTACATAATATGATTTTTTTTTCTAGGATCATGGGACCCGAAGAAAGTGACAGCTGACCAATTGTTCAGACTGTTCTACCTGATCCACGAGGCCGCTATCCTGGAGCCGGAGTCACAGGTCCGAGGGACCGTTGTCGTGATGGACTTCGACAAGATGGGGTGGTCTCAGGTCAGTACTCAAGCCTCTTTGTATGTCTGCTCTACGAGGTTACATCACAAGACATAATACACACACATACCCACGTCACATTGACAAGCATCGATAATGTACAAGACTACAAATTAATTGGCAATCGGTATAACTCGGATCAATTTGCTAATGAGAATATGCATAAGCGGAGAACTAGTCAAATTAACAACTCTTAGGGTGAAGCCAAACGAGCGTAATTTTGTGAGTTGTGAGTCGCGTATTTGCGTCAGTGTCATATAAAATCTGGGAATGCATTGTCTATGACCTCAGCCTTTATATGAAACGGACGCAAAATACGCGACTCACAAAATTACACTCGTTTGGCTTCACCCTTAATCGAACGTCAAAACGCGCGCTTTGTATGAAAAATAATTGTAAATAAATAATAATAATAATATAATTGTAATCTAAACTATTATAAAACTGTAGCAGAAAGTTTTGCTGTACATTGAAGATATTAACAAAAAAAAAAGTTACGATATGGTTTTTAGGTGTCCCTGATTCCATATCAGCAGTTTTTGGATTTTTTGTCTGTCTGTTTGTTTGTTTGTGTGTTTGTTTGGGTGTTTGTTTGTGTGTTTGTTTGTTTGAACGAGTATCACGCAAAAACTACTGAACCGATTTTGATGAAACTGTATTTGTTTAATAGCTAATGATCTGACTTAAAATCTGGTATATAATTTGTGCGGACGAAGTCGCGGGTTAACGCTCGTTGTAAATAATTGTACTAAGCACAATAACTTCTAGCTGCTTGTTGTACACAATATAACAAGTGACGTCATCAACATGTTATAACTGTTAGGGTTGAGCAAATGACGTTCCTGAGTGACAGAAAAGCTTTTTCTAATATTCAGGGATTAGTTACGCGTGTAATTCTACGAACAAACACTTCTGCCACTTTTTGCGGGGGCGAGGTAACACGAAATCCGCAACTTTGGACTTTATTCCCCATAACTTTAGATTCTAATTTTGAACGTTAAAAATCATGAAAAGAAGTTTCGTGTGAACCCCAAACGTTCTAAGTTCGACATTATTGTTTCGCAATTATAGGCTATCTCGTTTAGTGATAAAGTATAAAATTGAATGTAAATGCACATGATCAATTAATCTTATACCGTGGCAGAGGGGAAATGCTACCGCAAGGCTAGTCCTTATAATAAATAGTCAAAGAATTACAAGCATAACACGTGAGTCTATAGTTAATATGGTCTACCTTATATCGAAATCGTACGATCTTCCTAAATCAATGTCAGCATAATATTTAAAAATAGCAACTAAATAAATAGAGTGCTTATTGTTTTGCAGTCTAGTGAAATTACTTGGTTTTGTTGATGTAACACTTACCTACATTTTTCTTACATAAAATTATCTTTATTGTAACTTAGCTATCTCATCTATTTTGTTTCTAAAACAATGTTCTATTTCTACTATTAGTAATTAATGTAAACTAGGTTCGTAACAATTGCGCTATCAACAAGAAAGGCGAGCGTCATTGACCTCTACGTCTATTGTTTTAGAGTTCGTTGCGGCTTGCACAAGTGGTTCGGCACGTTAGCCCAGTCCAGAGTGTTTCAGGAAATAACGCGACACTGGACTAGGTCATTGCGTTCTTACAAGGTTTCTTGCCTTTTGTGGTATTTATTGTATTTTTATTTTACGATATTATGGTTACTTGTAGGGTTCAATTACTGCGAGAAGAAAACATTGGTGTAGTGAATATGAGTAACAACTAACATAAATATTCTTTACTAGCTGTTGCCCGCGACTTCGTCTGCGTTACCCGGATAAAAAGTACCCCATGTGTTAATCCAGGCCATGGTCTATCTGTATGCCAAATTTCATCGAAATCCGTTCAGTAGTTTTTGCGTGAAAGAGTAATAAACATCCATACTTACAAACTTTCGCGTTTATGATATTAGTAGGAAGTAGGATTTACACACCCAAATACACAAGTAATGTATGCTTATATCTAAATATATGTATAAGCCATTTTGTTATCTAGCCACTTAGTACAAATCTAGAATCTATTCTGGAATTTACGATGAATAGATAATCGGGGTAGAATGACCCAGATTATCTATTCATCGTCCAAGACATTTCTTTGTATATCACCGATTACTGATATTTGTAACAAAGAAATGTGGAACTTGGATTTATTCCAAATTTGGCCTGCTAGGTGACAGTAATTAGAAAAACTGTAAAATCATTGTTTTCTGTGTATTACATAAATAAATACAAATCAGCGCAATGACAAAACAATACCGTAGCAAAAATAAGGTGGCTCAAGCCGTCAATGTGTCTAGATCACTTTCACTGCGCGTGCGCACTTCACATGCAGAATCAGATTGTAACATGAACACCTTTACTGTCTAATGCGTGCGCGTCATATCAATGCAATCTGTTTATGTGATAAGTGATAACCAAAAAAGATACCTGGTACAGATTTTATACCCTTGAGATTGACATCCTAAAATAAATATACACTTAAAATACAGATACTATAGAAATGCGCAAGCAACTTATCGGTCAGTAATACCATTCTCAGTGGTCATAAGTTACATAATTATAATATATCTGAATGATTAAAAGCATGACACATAATATTTACGCATCCAGTCATACATACTGACGGTTGGTCGGGCAGTTATTCTTTTTTTTATTTATACTACATTTCAAATAGCAACTAAATTTTATGACTATTTTGAATGACAGAAACAGAAATGTGAAACATTTACTCTCACTTATTCTTAGAAATGCTTTTGTAAAGTCCAAGATTGGATTCTGGTAGTATATATTTCTGTTAAATAAATTACTTATATTCGCTAATCAGAATTGGCCAGGAGTGCGATTTTTAAATCTCATACGTTGAACTCCGCAGTTGAAAATGTATGGAGATTCGCATCTTTCTACTGCTGATTTGACTTGCAAAAATCGCACTGCTGAAGTATGATTTTTGAAAGTCAAATTAGCAGTAGAAAGATGCATGACATTTTCAACTGCTGAGCTCAGCGAATGAGATTCAAAAATTGCACTCCAGAAAGCTATAGGTATAGGAATCGGAATATCTTTTCATATGGGATAAGGTATTTTTGTTTTTCTAATGATGCTCTAAAAATAAAACAATTTCTTTGTACAAATAAAAGAATAATTTTTTTCATAAAATATGTTATTGTTGTTAGAACGAATTTAGTAAGTAGGTCTCACAAAGATCTACCCAATCATAGCGAATCTAGTATATCTATTCTCATACACAAATACTTGACAGTAGCCATAGGGTTACACCAGATGTTCATTGATTGAATATTGAATAGATACCTACTTACCTATTGGTTACAATTTTTACTCCATAGTAAAATCTTGGAATTAACCTTTTTTATTAAGAGTAGTGTGAACACCCTTAATTTCGCCTATAATCAAAGTTTTTACATTTAAGTTGAAATAGGGTTTTCACATTATAACAATAAAAATATTTGTTAATCTTACATAAAAATCACGTGCTCAAAATGCACATTGGTATAATGATGTGAATCATGCATATATTCTTCACAAAGTATTTATTTAGGTACAGTCACGCAACATTTGTGTGTATGTAGGTTCGCTTACAACAAAGATTAAAGGACGAACAAAGTCTCTTCAACGCTTTTCCATTGTTATTTTATCTTTGTTTGGCGCGTAGTTACAAAATACTAATTAGTCATAGTTGTTGTGGTACGTTTAATGTCTCGTGAAACACGGTATTTTCATATTTATTTCCTAGGCACAATAGTTCAGTCGCAGGACTTATTATAAAATTATACTATTATTGTACAATATCGTTACCTATTGTCAGACGAACAGGATGTTAGTAATTATCGGTGTCTTTTATCTTATCATTGATATAATAAATATAGGTATTAATTAGGTGTATTAGTTTGCTTTTGATTAGAAACAGATTAAGGCTGGCCTGCACTAAAAGTATTTATGTTTATACGTGTTTAAGTATGATGCTGTCACTGTCATCAATATGAGCAGTGAGAGAGACAAAGCGTTCACTAAATATGTTTAAGCCTAAATACTTTTTGGTGCAAGCCAGCCTAGAAATGGTTTCCTTTGGTTCTAGAATTTGTGAAATTATACATTTTATTAGTTTTATCAACAAACCAATTAAATAAATCATTTATAAGGTTTACTGCTAATCTCGCTAGAAAATGAGTTTCAAATGCGATTTTATCACTTTATAATTTTTCCGCTAATCGCACAGAATTGCAATCGTCATTTGAGGAAATGAACTTTACAGCATGACCAATACTATTACTTATTACAGTCAAATCACGTCGGAAATTAGAGGTCATAGCCATTGAAACTGATCAACTGCCTCACTACCTCATAGAATAAGTCAAATGAATCCATTCTGACTCCCCATCACGTACCTATCAACTGTTCATAGTTATAGATAATTATTGCATGTAAATAGTTGCTGTCCATTATATTTTTTGTATGAATCAATAATCTTGAAAGGTAGAATCGTAAAATTGATTTATTAGATACTCCGAGAGGAAAATCGTCAGGGTTTCAGTTCAAGGGGCGTCACGTCCGAGGATGAAGATGCGCTTAATTGGTTATTCTGGAAATGTAAAGTTCATTTTAGGACTGTTCTCGACTACTTACGAGTATTTAAAAGGAAGTATTGATGTATCCAGAACTATCTACAATATCGTAGGTACGGCTAGCAGCAGAGAAATCTAACCCTCTTGCGCTTATAAAGACTTAGATAGAGGGGTCAGTTTTCTCTGATGCTGACGTACTTTGGTAATTTTGCTTTTTTGTTTTGTGGAACTGTTATCTTTTGTTAGAGGGATCTTTAAGTAAATAGTAAATACAACCCTGCTCTTAAAAGACGGGTCTTTTTACTTATTTTGAATTATCTGTTATCCATTTAGTAAACTGTTCTAATGATAAACATTGTACTCAAACATCCGTCCTTTGTCTCCGAAAAGCGAAGGGATGTGGGTTTTCCTCGACTCTTAAGGATAATGGTAAACTTTGTTAGTAAATAACTGAAGTGTTACGTCTTCGAGCCTTGAGCGACATTTGTTGATGGCAGATCATATTTGCGATACACTTGTTTGCTAGCCAATCGATATTGACCTCTGCGGGCTGCCACAATGGGGTCATGCACTATACAAATAGGTACATGATTATGTTGTCATTAAACTTCTCACATAGCAATTACATATGAGATAATCTACTTATTTACCTAAATTGACTTATCTCTCAGCTTGTTCACGGGTGCTAAAATAATCTTGCACTTAGATTGATATGATACATACCTACGTACTATTAGGTACTGATCGATTTTGTAATTAATTTTCTATTTGCAATTAATAACAACATATATTCGCACAAAAGTGACAGGTATGCGATGATCAAATCATAGGGAGTTGCATATTTTTGACGTGAATGTAGGTAATGATAGTACTGTGTGGTAGGATTTAAGGTAAATATAAATTCTAAACGTTTTTAAAATATAAATTTAATCACATATTATTCAATAGCTACTACCCTAACATATACCGTACTCTGCCTAATTCGCGCACTTTTTCGAATTTCGTACTTTGCGCTTCAGAAACGACGAGGTACAATGCGCCTTAGGGCTCTTACAGATGAGCGACACTTTGCGGTCGCCGTGTTTCGGAGAGGGTCGCGCTCATAGAATTTACGGTCGCCGTGAGTCGCGCGAGTCGAGATGGCTACGGCTGTCGCCACTTGTCTTCCCGCTCACGCTGCTACAATTACTCATGCCCGCACCACGCCGCGCGCCTTATGGTGTTATGCAAATCATTGCATAACCTGTGGCGACACGTTCCACGCCTACTTTGCACTTCTAGCCCCTCTTATAATATTCTGTGACCTAACCTAACCTAATGGTTGTCTAATGGTCGTTAGGTAATTAAAAAAAAAGAATTCGATTGTGTGCATAACTCAAACACTGAGATTTTTGAGTTAGCTCCCTTTAGATCTGTACTCAATACTCAATATATTTATTGCATTCCATAATGTATAATAAGGTGTTAACTTATAAACTATGAGATCAATTATGGACCCTATAGGGCACAGCAACTATGAACATTACAAATAAGTAAAGTAGGTAACTTGGTAGGTGTGCGATATGATATCCTTACAGTGTTCTACATGTTAACAATTGTAATGTACATGTTTACAGACGATGGGCCTGACGCCAGCGTTCTCCAAGCGGTTGCTGACATTCATCCAGGACGCGATGCCGCTGCGGCTGAAGGAGGTGCACTTCGTGAAGCAGCCGATGATATTCAACGTCGTCTGGAACATGTTCAAGCCATTCATCAGGGAGAAGCTAAAGAATAGAGTGAGTTTTAAGAGAGTATTGCGTCCTTCTTAATATGTTGACACTTTTTAAGGGGATGATCAGACCGTCAAACTGAACAACTTTCTCTATGGCATCAACATCGAAATCGCGAAAAAAAATCTGCTCGTCCGTACAAAGCTGCAAACCTACTCTAGCAAAATGTATGGGAGAGCTGATTTTTTTTTCGCGATTTCGATGTTGGTGCCATAGAGAAAGATGTTTAGTTTGATGGTCTGATCATTCCCTTAAAAAAGTGTCAGCATATTAAGAAGGACCCTGTATTTGTAGACGTAGTTAAAGTCGAATATCAATAATTTTATATCGAGGATAAAGGGACCTGCCTAGCTAGCATGCCACCCCCGAGAAAACGACAAAAATCGAGATTTGCCTCCATCTTTATTATTTAACGTAGGCCAGAAAGAGCGCGCATGACGTTTTTCTCGTTTAAACGCTTTGTCGTGGGTGGCATGCTAGCTAGGCAGGAGGTTGAGTTATTGAAACTTTTGTAAGGGTGCTACGGTCCCGGCGCTGTGGCTCAGCCCCATGAATCAATTCTTGTACGATTGTGATGTTGACGGACTTCAAGGAAGAAGTTCAGTATGATGAGAACAATCACCCTTTAACTATTACACTTACTTACTACACTTACATGCTGTATACACTCTCAACATATAAGAAGGCCCCCTAAGCCGTAGCATGTTGCGCTTGATACGGCTATACAGGGTGTTCTGGTTACAGTTATTAACGGGTACTTTGATTATGATGTCCTCCTTGATGTATCCGTCAACAGCGACTGTACCCATGATACTGAATAACTTTCCCTAGGAGACCAATAGGATATTTGAGAATTTTTTTTTTACTTTTCATACAAACGTTCGATTAGCTGATTGCATTTAGTATGGAAAGTCCAAAAATTTTTTTGCGAATTTTCTAGGAATTATTCTTAGGGAAAGTTGTTCAGTATCATGGGTACAATCACCCCTTAAAATAATGCAACTGTTTACCCAAACACCCTGTATTACGCCTTTTATCTGGTTCGTTCGCGCGCAAATAAAAAGAGAGCGTAGGCGCGATAGCGCTGTATCACGCTGCCATACTACATCCGCAGCAGTGGAGATAAATTAATTTGATGTTGTAAAAATTACAATAACCCAGTGAAAGGTCAAAAATAGTTTTGATATGACAAAAAATTTACAACACTGCAGTACGGTGGTAGATACCTACTTATTTTATAAGATGCTGCTATGTGAGATACCTAAAGGTGTGAATCGATTTCGCGCGGCCGCCGCGCGAGCATAGTTCGACCGCGGCAAACCTGTGTTTTGGCTCGCGAACCATTTTTAGTGAACAATTTTATTGTAGCGCGGCAGCCGCGCGCGGCAGTCGATCCGTCAACCAGTGTTCATTTTATGCGCGGCAACTATCTGCACTGATGACATTCCATGCATCTTTTCTTTATGATTTGTTGTGATAATTACTACATTTACTGTTCCATAGAAATTGTTTAGTGCCATATAATCTAATTAAAGTACGACACTTATCGTTATCCATGTTTTTACCACGCACATCAACTAAAATACGACCCAACTGTGCGCGCCCAGTGCACTGACACTCCTTTGCCGCGCCGTCAAAAACCGTGAACTAGTTCGTCGCGCGGCACGTTCGAGCGCGCCAATGTTCGATATGGCTCGCGCGGCGCACAGTACCCATAGTGCGCGGCTGCCGCGCGAGCCAATGTTCGATGGTTTGCCGCGCGAAATCGATACGCACCTTTAGAATCGTCAACGAACGACCGAACGTCGTCGTCGACGAATTTCAAAATTAGGCCGGTGTTAAATTAGGTATAAGAGAAATCCGTAATGTGAGAATTTCCACAACCCTACTAATATTATAAATGTAAAAGTCGATGTGACGATATCTGGATGTTTGTATGTTTGGATCCTATATTATGTGTGTGACTCAATCTCAAGCTGCATGAATTTGTATACAATTTGGCACACAGGATCCTATGTTTGTGATTCAATCTGAATGGATTTGTATGAAAGGCACACAAATAAAATATGTTCTGGATTAACACAAAAGATACTTTTTTAAAGTCATCGCAAATAAAATTGCGGGCAACACCTAGTTACTTATAATTAATCCTACTTTATTTATTTTCCAGATCTTCTTCCACGGCTCCAAGATGTCTTCCCTCCACAAGCACATGGCGCCGTCCCACCTCCCCGCGGACTACGGCGGCGAGCTCCCCGCCATCGACTACTCCGGCGCTAACTGGTACCCAGTGATCAACGAAGTACTACCACACATAAACAACTGGAACACCTACGGCTTTGTGAAGAAAACGTAGGGCTTAGAGCATTTACATTTAGGTTTAATGATCTCTCTATCAGACCGAAGGTGTATTTTTGCTGTATAAATGCTTGGCTAAATGTTTTGATTGCCTATTGTACATCAATCTCATACTTTTGTCTATAAGTGCAAATACATGAGTTAATATTCCGCACAGACAAAAGCTCAATACAATCGCGCTACGTTGGGTACATGGTACACTTCACTTAGTCGTCAAGGCGTCGAGTTGCGGAAAACGAGCCCGCTCAACCAATACCAAGTTACACTACTACAAAGCGCGGCGGTGTGTGCGTGACCTTTTACTGACGAGCCTACACGCCGCCAGTGGACAAACCGACTAGGCCAGTGGACAATCTGTGGGCGAGCGCTTCACGTGATCATTTTGTGCTCGTCCTCTTGTTTGTCTCTGTTGGGATATTAACTCATGTGCTAGTACTGCGCAGCGTCAAAAAACTTCTTGAGACTGATAATCATGGTGCATGGCGGGGGAAGCAGAAGGCAGATGACGCGCGAGCGCCATTGGCTGATCAATCGCCTTTTACGTCATCAACCTGCGCGAAATTCCCTACCACTTTCCCCGAGCATTCATCTTCAATTGCGCGACCTGTTCGACAAGTTCGTGCGTGACAGTGACAGTCCCTCACGGCACAGGCGTTGGACGAGGCGAGATAGCACGTGCGATTGCCTTGTGTCTTGCGTTGAAAAACTAGAGTGCCTCGCTCGTCCCAACGCCTGTACTCCGCAGGACGATCGTGCAAGAACTTATCTGACTATAGCTACAGCGGTAGGGTCTTCAACTCTGCCATAAATGATCTCTGGAATTGACTCTCTAATAGCCATGCTTTTTTTTCTTATTTCTGTCTCCCGTTTGCAATGGAGGGATATTTCTTTTTTCCTTCTCCTCCTATCTTCTTTGACTAATTCATTGCGGGTTCCAAGACAGATTAGAGTCATCCCCCGAGCTCGCTGGACTTCATTGTCTAGTGTTGTGAATGGCCGTCGCTGTTTATCCTGGTTTACAAGAGTTGCAGCGGTGGGAAAGTGTGGTGGGCCTATAGCTACATTGGTACCTTTTGCCAATCATTTGTATGCTAATATCATTCCTCAGTTTCTACCTTCGGTTCTGATAGAGGCTAGTGTAATTTAGAAGATTGCCATAAAAAAGGTTCTGAGCACCGGTTAGTAGAAGTTTGTAGCAGGGTTTATAGACTTAGAAGCATGGATGACAATATTGCAATTTAGGTTAAGTCTTAATAGAGCTGATGTGGTAGCTATATTTATGTGAGTTATCCTGGATATAGGTATACATAAAACCCCCTACTAAATATATGTACAAGTTTATGAGTTACCAAAATCACATAACGTTTTTGATATATTTTAGGGAGAATTAAGGAGGATTTCCAATCTGGCAACATTCCGCAATTGTAGAACAGCTGCCTTACAAATCTATTCTTTGTTTAATAAGTTACCGACAAATGTTATGCATTTCATCATATTTAGTCATTCGCAGCTATTGAGATGAAAGCTAAATAACCTTTTAAAACATTATTTTTAGATAAGACATTGCCACGTGACGAAGTTTATTCGTTTCGGGTCGTTTCGCAGCTGGCGAATGTGTATGATCAAAGAACAAATACAAATCGTATGATAGCTGCAATTATACACAGGATAGGAGGAATATCGTGCTTCCAAAGGACATGGAAATTATCGTTTTCTACAATCGCATTTCTTATAAAAATCAAATTCAAATTTACCAGTTTTAAACGGGATTGGGCAATGTCTTTTATGACTTTTTTAGCTATGTGATACTTATTGTATTATCGTTTAGTTTGTGTCTATTAATATTCAAGCTAAGAATACATTTTTGGTAATTAGTTATCCGAATATAAAGGAATGTGAGCGATAATCATGACATGTATGAATGAAACATTTTATCGTATCAATACTTTCCACGTTTGTAAAAATATTTTTAATAAATAATGCCTGGGTATGAGAAAGTAAAGCCTAACGAAAAAAATATATCTATCTCGATCTTAAACTGGAAATGGGTAACAGTGAAATTAGTTCCTATTTTTTCCGCAATATGGCGACATTTTTATTTTCGGTTGTAGTTTCGTTTCTATTCGATCCTCTGTCGTCAATTGATTTAATTTGTTTACAAAAACCCAATGAAGTTATTCTGTCATATGTTTCCCACTATGAGAATTACCTATTAATTTATTTACATTATGGAAAACATAAATATACGGTTAAAGCATGAATGATGTATTCTTTCATAGTAGGTACTGTGGCTGTGAAATTATAGTAATGTGCCAGTTGTACCATATTCACCAAAACTTAGATTTAATTTCATGACATTATATTCGTTAAGTTTTTGTAAGTTAGTTGTAGTTTAGTAATAAATCTCGGCCGTGCTTTTTTGCTATATATTTCTTAGCAGGTTCTTAGAATGTAAAATTGGTCCAAAAGCTATCATTCCCATTTTTATTAATGTTATTTTATTTTGTATACTATCAATGGAATACCTGACTTGCTCAAAACATAGTATATATTTACAGTGTAAGGTCATGTAAGGTTTTGTATGAAATTGTATTTTAATGAGATATAATTGAATATATTTTATAATATTGGTAATAAAATATTTTTTTATTTATCATTATCTGCGATTGGATGAAATTCATATATTTTTTTATGAAAAATAAATCCCGGTATTCAGGAAAATCCGGGAATCCGTAACTAATCGAAGATCAAAAAATATAATCGAATGCATAGCATGGATGTTCCTTCTTAACATTATTTAATTTAAAATAATACTGAAGTGCGTTCTATAACAGCCAACACCTCAACTTTAGGTAAATATGCATCCGATTATCCGATCTCTAATCGCTATTGTTCATTTTGGTGTATCTACTAGGTAGGTACTGACTTAGTACTCTTAATTGAACTTTGTAAGTAAATTGAAGGATCGAAATGTTATTTTGAAGGATAAAAATGGCATCATGATTCTTTATAGAGACGTTTTTCATCTTTCATCTTCTTCATTTCATCAAATTAAAAATCACACAAGTTTCACACAGTTGCAGAAACGCTAATTAAAGTAAATCCTCCATTAAATCGCTTGCTGTCACTTTTTGTCTTTAGCCCAGTCATTCTACGGAGTTTTGTTAGGAGAGGTGGGAAGTAATTATTAATTGGACTTTTAAACCGTAGGCGGCACCATTTAGTGACAAAAGGACTACTGAAAACATATTTAAAAAAATCGCTACGCAACATAGAAATCAAAATTGTGAGTCGCAGAAGGCTATGACAAACAGCATCAAACGTAGGGTCGAGGTAGATGGACAGGTAAATTATAGTAGGATAAGATAAGATAAGATTTATTTATTTGCAAGATTATGGTATACAGTAAGATCTTAATATAAGGATATAGCACAAGATATAATCTGCCACACAGGACGGGGTGCAAATTTTAAAAACAGAAGAGAAACACAAAATAAAATTTACATCAAGTCTGTTAGGTTAAACGAGAATATCGACCATATATTCGTTTACAGAGTAATAACATTTATTGATTAAACATTTATGTAAATGATTTTTAAAAGAACTTGTATTCAATGTTTTAAGCATATTTGGCAACCTGTTATATATTTTGATAGCCATACAGTATGAGCTTTTGTTAAACACCTGGAGGTTTTGTGGCGGAAGTACAAGCTTATTACGATACGCTTTTCTCAATTTTCTTTCGGTGACTTCTCCGCACTTAGGAAATAGCCCACCATTCTGGTGTACAAATTTGCATATTTCGTAAATGTAAAGACAGGGCATTGGCAAGATATTCAGCCCCATAAAAACCGGTCTACAACTGTCAAGAAAGTCCGCCCCACATAAGGCTCTAATACATCGCTTTTGTGCTTTAACCTGTCACATCCCGGCGACCGTCGTCCATTGTTTATCAATTGTTATTTTAAAGTCGGGATGTGACAGGTTAAATGCTCTATCAGAGTCTACAGTACGTCGATGAATACATCTACCTGAGCCAGATAGTCTCTTTCAAGAATAGGCAGGATAAGGAGGTTAAAAGACGCATCCAAAACGCCTGGAAGAGCTACTGGTCCATGAAGGAGCTTATTAAGGGCACCCTTCCCTTCGACATGTGCATCCTGCCCATCCTAACCTATGGTGCTCAAACCTGGTCTTTGACTGAACATCAAAAATCCAGCCTCAAGATCTGCCAAAGAGCTATGGAGCGCAGTATTTTAGGTGTAAGACTAACTGATCGGATTAGAAACACGGAACTGTGCTCCAGAACTGGCATAGCGGACGTGGGGCGCAAGACAGCTCAGCTGAAGTGGGACTGGGCCGGACATGTCTGTCGCATGCATTCGGAAAGATGGGCCAAAATCACCACGGACTGGGTTCCCCAAGATGGTCGCCGGCATCGAGGCAGACCCAGAAAAAGGTGGAGAGACAACATGGATGCCTTCTTGGAGAGTTGGCCAGAAGTTGCACACAATAGAGAGGATTGGAGAGTAAAAGGGGAGGCCTTTGCCCAGCAGTGGGACATTGAACAGGCTACGTAAAAAAAAAACCAATGCACTCATTTGAATTAGATTTACCAATATACATTATTTTTGACCAATAAAATAGACGTTGAAATTAAAAGACATATATTTTTATTAGTAAATACGAATGTATTTTTCAAAACCTTTTAAGTAGACATAAATATTTACACCATGTTTGAAGTATGTATAATAGTAATGCCTTAAATATGTGAAAAAAAAAATCACCATCAGGTTTTTTATAACGATATAAAAGGAAAATTTTAAATTTGGAAGTGTTGTGGACGGTTTATTTTTTTTATTTTGTCACATTTTTAAGTTCAAATTGGCTCTTAAATACTATACCGAAAAAATATCTATTATTAATTAGTCCCGGCTCAAACCGTAAAATGACTGGGCTACTTGTTGACGTAGTAACGGCTAGCAAGAGATTTAAGGGAGGATTAACTCTAATGAGCGTTTTTGCAACTTAGTTTAAGAGAGCTAAATCGCGATAGCGCTCTATATCTCTATTTAGTCTCGCTACCATGCGGCCGGTGCTGGGTGTATAGTATGCATTTTCAGACTAAATAGTAAATACACTTTAAAACAACCATAAATTGGATTTCATGTCCTATATTTATACATTACTAGCTTTTGCCCGCGACTTCGTCTGCGTAGACATGTAATTATGTCTCGTCTAAGGTCATGAAGGTCATGGTCCGAACCAAGTCTAGGAATCCTGGCATGTAACATTAGAATGGCGATTAAGGAATGGGCTGATAAAAGACACAGGCTAGAATGCTCTGGCCTCTCGGGTCTGCAACACTGCAGGAAATTCATCAGCAATCTTCTTATTATCGTGTGGGCAAAGCCCTGGTGTCAGAGTATAACAGCAATATAACACCACGAATCCCACAGTTCATACTGAACAACAGCAGGAGCAAAGCTCGTGCCATCGTCGGAGCCCTCACCGGGCACTACGCAACAGGCACGATAAAGCTCACTCTAGATCCCGGTTGCCGAGCGTGTGGAGAGGAGGAGGAAACCATGGAACATTTGTACTGTGTGACTGCGATGTCTTGGTGGGTAAACGTATGTGGATGGTTATTCATTACAGGTTTCTTACCCTGAACGCTATTGCCATATATATTCATTTTCCAAGTTTTTCAAGGATGAAGAAAATAATATGTAGGGTTCAATACAAAAGATACCATTGGGTCGAAGTGTTGCTGGCTTGCCATTTCCCATAATAAGATAAGAAAGTCATGAACTTAAGCTAAATCAAAATCAGAAAGTACCCCAAGTAATTCTGTAGGTATCAGATTTAAAAGTCATTCACTGGATCCATCACTTTAATTTTTCTACTGTTCGTCGTTTATTAGTTTTTTATTTATGTCGAGCAGCATAATAATCATCTTACGACCCACTGCGGGTCACAGACCTCCACTCACGTATAAACGTTAGAGGATACTCTACCACGCGGGCTACTGTAAAATGGTAAAGGCAAGAGCTAAAACGATAATATTCTAGGAAGCTAATGGTAAATTTGCTAAAAAAGATTTTCAATTATGTAAGTAGCTACATTACTGACCTGTGGTGTTATATTATAAGGACCTTTTAGATACGTAGGTACCTTTTTATACGTTGTGGTAGAATGATGTTCTACAGGGTGACTGGTAATTCGACCTATTCCTTGAAAGGGGTTATACTAGAGTTCATTTGCAACAATTTTGCCCCAGTTAACTGGGGGTCGAAAATCGCTTGTTTTCGAGTTATCTCATTTTTAAGATTTTTTTGAAAAAATCCATTTTTCCACCTAAAACTGACAATTGTGAAAAAAATACTCCATTCTCTGCACTAAGTAAGCATTTTTCTAATAGCTGATGAATGAGCGACTACATTAAACTAAAATACATGTGTAAAATACCCGAAACCACTGAAATAAAAGGTTATAAACCGCACGACAAAATTTTTTTATTTGGATTTCGTTTCAATCCAAAGAGGATTACTTAAAAAAAATGTATCACACTTGGCGTACAAATTACGGAAATAACTTCCTCAATTCCTAAACTTTCCAAAAAGGTGCAAATGTTGTCTACTTTGACAAGAGTTTGAAAAAAATTGTTAACAATGGCAGAGCAGGTAGCGGATTTCCTAGAAGCGAACCTTACAAGATGCCGATTTGCTTTTGTCTCTTTCATTTTATTGCTTACATTGTTTCTCTTTTGTAAGTATTCGGGAATGTTTGTACTAAGGTTCACAATCGAGGCCCACTCATTCGCTCAATTCATTAAGTAATCAGTTAGTTTCAACCATCTTGGAGTTCGGACGTGTCGTTGTTAACTAACTTAAATTCTGCGCTAAAACAGCTTCCTTTTCAAATGGCTGCTTACCAAAATGAAGAATACGCGGATATCATGTATTGTTACGGGTTTTGTGATGGTGACGCTGCTGCTGCTCGAAGAGACTATCAAAGACGTTTTCCTACCCGCCGTTTACCTGATGTCAGCGTGTTTGGTACGACATATCGGCGCATTCGAGAAACGGGATCGGTTCGACGTCGCCAAACCGACGCTGGTAGACCTAGCGTTAGTGATCCAATCGAAGAGGAGCAAATTTTGCAGTGTTTTCAAGCAGACGGCACTACTTCAACAAGAATTGTGGCTAGGCAGCTTGGTATGTCTCAGTGGAAAGTCTGGTTCACTCAGCACACAGCACGGCAGTATCCATTCCATTACACGCCAGTACAAGCTATCGAGGAGGGAGATCCTGTCAGAAGGATGGATTTCTGCAGATTTCTAATAAATGCAGACATTGAAGACCCTGAGTATCTAAAAACAATCTTGTGGACAGATGAATCGAACTTCGACCGTGATGGTATTACAAACTATCATAATCTGCATTTTTGGGCCCCTAAAGGTCAGAATCCGAGAAAATCTAACGAAGGAGCTCACCAGCACAGATTCTCACTTAATGTGTGGATGGGAATCGTGCACAATAATTTAATCGGGCCATTCTTTCTGCCGGCACGCCTAACCGGCATCGCCTATGAAAACTTTTTAAGAGAAGAGTTACGTCCGCTGCTGGAGGATGTGCCGCTTACCACAAGAACAGCTTTGGTGTATCAACATGATGGCTGCCCAGCCCACTATTACCGGGGCGTGCGACAGTGGATGGATGAGAACTATCCACTGAGATGGATTGGTCGAGGCGGCCCGATCCCTTGGCCGGCTAGGAGTCCCGATCTAACCCCATGCGACTTCTACATTTGGGGTCATATGAAGACATTGGTGTATCGTACACCTATCTCTTCTCAAGAAGAATTAAGAGAGAGGATTTTGGCAGCTGCCCAACAAATTAAAGACACGCTTTCAACTCGAGTGACAGTAAGCGAAGTACGTCGCAGGCTTCGTGCTTGCATACGTAACGGAGGAAGACAATTTGAGCAAGACTTGTGATTTTTAAATGTAAAACTTTAAAACAAAATTTGTAATTTCATATGATTAGGTACTAAACATTATTATTTTACTCTTTTTTTTATTTTCACCAAACCAATAACTTTTTGAATAACACATTCACATCTGCGTGTTTAATAAGGTTTATTTTCCAAACTTGAACTAAAGTACACAACTTTTGCATCTTTTTGGAAAGCTTAGGAATTGAGGAAGTTATTTCCGCAATTTGTACGCCAAGTGTCATAAATTTTTTTTGAGTAATCCTCTTTGGATTGAAACAAAATCCAAATAAAAAATTGTTGTCTTGCGGTTTATAACCTTTTATTTCGGTGGTTTTGGGTATTTTTCACATGTATTTTAGTTTAAAGTAGTCGCTCATTCATCAGCTACTAGAAAAATGCTTACAGAGTGCAGAGAATGGAGTATTTTTTTCACAATTGTCATTTTTAGGTCGAAAAACGGAAATATTCAAAAAATTCTTAAAAATGAGAGAACTCGAAAACAAGCGATTTTCGACCCCCAGTTAACTGGGGAAAAATTGTTGCAAATGAACTCTAGTATAACCCCTTTCAAGGAATAGGTCGAATTACCAGTCACCCTGTATAGTTAAGTTGCACAAGCCCTCAAAAAATCATAATTGAGACCGAAAATCATACAAAACAAAAATTTGGCAAGAATTACTGCAACAAAATTCGTCCTTTCTGTAAAATAAGGTTATCATTCCGTAGCATTGGCTCAGATTGGACTCAAACAATCAATATACTTACAACGATGTATTACAAAGATAATATAATCAACTAAATTTGTAAGCTCCTGCCATAGCTAGGTTTTTGAATTAATAATTGTAGCACACTTGCTTTAAAAAAACTCCCAACGCCATCTATTAAGATGAAAACAATACTACGATTAAATTTTTGAACACTTGATTTTTAATATTTGACGACCCGGTTGGTGTAATGGTTACCTCGCCGGACTGCCAAACCAGGGTCTTGGGTTCGAAACCCGGTTCGGTCATGGATGTTATAAATGTTTGTGCCGTTGTTGTATGGTTTCTATAATAAAAAGCCTATAGTGCTTGCTTGGAATCATAACAATGTTCCTGTAAGCGTTGTTTATTTATTTAATTATTTTTCTAATTCAGCCGGTAAGTTACTATACAATCAAATCTGTAAGACCGAATATCTGAGATGTCTTGAGCGTGAATTGAGTATGGTACTTGCTTCAAAAAAACACGCAACGCCATCTATTAAGATGAAAACAATACTACGATAAAATTATGAACACTAACTTTAGAAAAGGTTAAAAGAAAGAGGATTTTTAGTATTTGCCGACCCGGTTGGTGTAATGGTTACCACGCCGGACTGCCAAACCAGAGTCCTGGGTTCGAGTCCCGGTTCGGTCTTGGATGTTATATGTTTATGCCGTTGTTGTATGGTTTCCACAATAAAAAGCCTATAATGTTTGCTTGGGATAATTAAAATAATGTGTGTGCCTGTGAGCGTTATTTATTTATTTTTCTCGCGTTCTCCGCTGGAGAATACGCTTGCCCGGTGTGGGGCCGATCTGCCCACGCCAAGCTGGTGGATACCGGCACTAAACAAAACGTGTCGGATTATAACTGGTTGCTTGAAACCGACGCCAGTACAGTTGCTTTACCCACTGGCTGGCATAGCGCCCCCAGATGTAAGTAGGGCTGTGGCAGGTTCCTCAGAGAGAGCCCAAATGGTGGACGACACACGACATCCCATGCATGGCTTTATTCCTGCGCCGCAAAGGCTGCCAAGCCGACGCAGCTTTATGAAGTGTGTCGACCCCCTGAATACTGGCCCAGCGCAAGCAAGGTGTACTCTATGGCGACAAAAAGTGTCCCTCCCAACTCCATTTGTGTCGCCGTCTGAGAGCCTCACGCCTAGACATGACTTGCCTTGGGCGACCTGGAAGTCTTTAAACCGACTTCGAACCCAGGTCGGTCGCAGTAAGGACAACATGGTCAGGTGGGGATACTCGGATGCGCAAAATGTGACTTGCTTGTGTGGAACTCCACACACGATGGCCCATCTCACATCGTGCCCTGCGTGCCCTAACATCTGCACGCAGGAGGAGCTCATGACTGCTAGCGACGGTGCAGTATCGGTTGCCCGATTCTGGCAAGCTACTATTTAGCGACTTTGTTCAGAATTTGAAGTCGACACGATAAGAAGAAGATTATTTTTCCAATTCGCCCAGTACCTATACAATCAAATCTGTAAAGCCGAATTTCTGAGACGTGTTGATGATAGAACCACAAACATAATATTAATATTAGTGAGATACCTGGTAGGATGGTAGGATTAAAATTAGAAAAAAGCCAAACTTTACAAACATCGTCACAAACTTTCACGTTTATAATATTAGTGAGATTATTAGTTCTTCTTCGTGATGGCATTTTTCATTATTGAAAACAATCAAGTGTACTGGCAGATACAAAATTATTTTTTAAGTATGATTATCACTGAACGGAACGCGTCGGGGCGCATTATATATATATTACTTTATTTTTTATATATTTAACTTAATATGCTGACACTTTTTTAAGAGGATGATCAGACCATGAAAAAGGGTTTCTCTATGTGACTGTCATCGATATCGCGAAAAAAAATCTTCTGCCCCATACATTTTTGTTGTTTGTATGGAACAGTTGATTTTTTTTCGTGATTTTGACTTTGGCCCCATACAGAAAGTTGTTCAGTATGATGGTCTGATCATACCCTTAAAAAACTGTCTGCATATGAGAAGGACCATATACATCTTGCAATCCGGTCAGATGCGCGCGAAATCGGTGACGGCTGCATTCCACTGCAACGTCGCCTGGTCAGCACTCGCTGTCAATTTGCGTGCATTTGAAACAACGGCTGAGGCGCACGTATGCACCTGGATTCCAGCGAATAATTTGGTCCGGAAGGACGCAGTCGGCTATTGCCGAATGTTACATTAATTTATGTAAGGCTCATATCAAGCGACAGTCCGTAGGGCTGTGGCAGGTTCCTCAGAGAGAGCCCAAATGGTGGACGACACACGACACGGACGGACCGCAGCACGGACTACAAACTTTGAGTCAAGATAACTTTAGAACTAAACATTTAAAAGGAAATCACAGATATTGGTTTCGAGATTGTTTTAAAACCATTAATTTTTTACTTTAATTACTAAATGTTCAAACTAAGCTTCGTTTTGTATGGAGCGCCGTAGAAAAATGCGCAAAATGCACGGCGGCACATCGCATCGGCGGCATAAAAAACCGACCCTTATTAATTTGTTAGAGTTGTTCGTTTGTATTTTAGTAATAATTTACGGTATTTCAAAATAGTTCCTTACCTGTCTTATAATTGCTTTAAAATATTAACTATTATCCAGTCTTGCGTAACTGTGTGATTACACAGTAAATAAAAACATTCCGAATCGAGTTTTAGACATCTTTCGGCTGCTGATTTTAAATCATGATTATATTCTCTTTGTTTGAAATTGGCGTGCAGTTTTTTTTTTAATATTTACTCCTACTTTGTTTGCACTGTAATTCTACAAAATGTCAAGAAATTTGTAATTCGAATCTTATTTTCTTGTGGCCAGTACTAAGGTTTTTTTTGTTATGCAAAGGTTTTCTCCATGGAGTTTGAAAGATTTTACAGCCAAAAAGAAAAACAATGTTATACCGGTGCAGTCATCAGCACTGGACAATGATAAAATTTATAATTATTGGTATTTATTTTGTAATTTATTGTTATTTTCGTTATTTATAAATCAAACAGTCTTCAGAATTAGCTTACTTTATTACAAGTCTTTTAATTTTAATTAGTGTTACTTAGTTGAAATTGAAATGGTACCGTACATTGGTTGCACTTGCGGTTATATGTTTATATCTCCGGCTCCCGTCAACGTAGCGAGATAAATTATATATGAGATTTTAAGTCAGATCATAAGCTATCAAACAAAAAAAGTTTCATCAAAATCGGTTCAGTAGTTCTTGCGTGATACTCGTTCAAACAAACAAACAAATAAACAAACAAACAAACACACAAACAAACAGACACCTAAAAACCATATCGTAACTTTTTTTTTGTTAATATCTTCAATGTACAGACAAACGTTCTGCTACAGTTTTATAATAGTTTAGATTATTGAGATATTATGGTCTGGTAATGTAGAAACACTATTACTATCTTAGCCCCTTTATATTTTACCTAAGCAAAATTGTAGGACCACATCTTATCATTATCACCGGGTAGGATTTACGCCTAGACATAACGTTAAAGCAACATGAATTTAGAATGCTAATTGTTATTCTTGTAAGAAAGGAAAAATACACATTGAAATTATTAAGTATAAATAGAGGATGGCCCATTTATATCGGAACACAATTTTTTTAGCTAGCACGTTTCGACATATTTGTAAAACTTTAAATTTTTTACGTGTGTGTCCTACTTACATAAAAAAACAACGGATAATAAACACAAAAATAGACCACTCACTACGGTATACGAGTACTGTCACTACTTACGTACCTACCGACTTTAATTTCATTACTTACTTTAATTTCCTCGAGTTATTTTCAAACTGGCGCGGTTTTTATAAGACTGAATACGAATTTTTAATAATTTCAAAAAAAATATAACTTCCAAACGAGTTAATCCCACCTATCCCCCCTTGGATACGTGCTTGGTTGATAATCATAAGTATCACATTCCCATGCTGTTACAGACATAATGTGTTCTTGAGAACCCTTTAATTTGTTACTTTATATCTACCATGCATTGCAATTATTGTAGGTATGTGTTGATAGTCGTCGACGAGCGTAATAAGCGTCAGTGGGTCATGCTGAGCGTTGGCTGAGAGGAGAGGCGCTTTTCAATCAAGATGTCCCGATTTCGCTTCCTAAAGCGCTACATGTCATGTAGATACATGAAGCGAAGGCATGAACTTCATGGCCATATCCACAACGACGTTTTCATACTATGTCAAGACGGTAAAGGAAAACAGCGTTGGGAATCCTGCACATTTATTAATGTGATCGAAGAGAGATACAGAGATAGATATGTACTTTTCCCGATACTTTTACCTTTAAAGTAAGTATCTTGGAAATGTTTTTCACAGTTGAGTAGGTACTTATCGTTACGAATGGGTTGTATATAAGGTCTAACAAAACTAGCTGATACTATTATAAGGGGATGATCAGACCATCAAACTGAACAACTTTCTCTATCGGACCAATATCGAAATCGCGAAAAAAAATCAGCTGTTCCATACAATCGTACCCGACCTAAATGTATGGAACAGCAGATTTTTTTTTCTCGATTTCGATATTATAGAGAAAGTTGTTCAGTTTGATGGTCTGATCATCCCCTTAAAATAGTTTCACCTAATTTTGTTAGACCTTATATAGTAATGGTTGAGATTTTTCTTTTATTTTCTTTTTAAAATATTTTTTGCTTCAAAGACATGTATTGTACCCACTGTCCATTACAAGTTGCGACGGGCTCACTCCCCGTCACACTGGACAGAGTTTCGGCACTACTAGTGAAACGTGGATGTCTTGAGGTTTCAGAATATCTCTGACTACCCCCTCGGGGAATACTTATAATCGTGAGCATATGCTCACGCTCATAAGCATATGCTTATACTTGGATTTTATACTTAACGAGCGTTAACCCGCGACTTCGTCCGCACAAATTATATACCAGATTTTATGTCAGATCATAAGCTATCAAACAAAAAAAGTTTCATCAAAATCGGTTCAGTAGTTTTTGCGTGATACTTGTTCAAACAAACAAACAAACAAACACACAAACAGACAGACAAAAAATCCAAAAATTGGTGAAATGGAATCAGGGACACCTAAAAACCATACCGTTACTTTTTTTTTGTTAATATCTTCAATGTACAGACAAACTTCCTGTTACAGTTTTGTAATAGTATAGTTAGATAATAAAACAGAGCCTCCAGAGAACTCTTTGGGATTTTATTATTCCTTACATTGTTGAAAGTTTGTACCTAACGGTTAGGATTAGATACGAATGTAGGGTAAGGATCAATAGGTTCTCTAAACAGAGAAGATAGTACGGATATCATGCAAATATTGTAGGTATTATTTTATATTATACCTACCTAACCTATTTAAATAATTTAATGCTCAATGTGTTTTTTGTTACAGTTGGTAGGTATTTTTCTATGACGTTACTGACTGCAATTATATTTAAATATTGGTAGGTAGGTATGTGTGGTAGGTAATGGCATATAATAACTAATACACTTATTATTATGTTAATGGTATTTTATTTGTGTCGGAGATCTAAATAAATGATTTTTCTTTTTTTCTGCTTTGGTACTACATCTAATAATTTATGCTAAGCGTCAATATCAAATAAACATTATTTCATGCAAAATAAAAACAGAAATCAAATTTCGTTCAATGTTAATTCCACTTTCATTTTTCTACTCTTGCATCGACTTCCGATGTTGAGTTGATTGTACAGACTTCAAGTTCAATTTTTAGTATATCGTGAGGTATTTAAGAACTACTAGTAATTCTGTAAGGTAAGTACTGAATTACAGCAATAAAAACTAACTTGTTAAAACAAATGCTATCATTGGTTCTAACTTAAGTTAAGGATCAAGAAGAGGCCAATAGGAATATTCCCAAATAACATGTTACACAAGACAAGACCCTTTACCAAAACTATCAAATTGGGCACAAGTGAGCGGAAGCCTGCACCATACCAGTGGAGGGATACCGTTAAGATGCGCGGGCGCACCGGTCAGTTCAATTCGAGGCCAGTTGCGAGCGAACCTCTTTTCGACCTCTTGAAAAACTTTGCGCTTAAATGCGAGTCGCTATATCGCAAGTATCGACAGATTTCGCGTGTTCAATCTTTTCAGTTAGGTAGTTATCTTAGGCTTATAGGTAATAGTGATTTGACGTCTAATAATACCTAATATAATTAGTAGTACAAAATATAAAACAAACTATAGCACAGATATTTTTTGTGTTCAAAACTCGAGTGAAACAAATTATTTAGATCTAAATGTGTCTTTAAAATTGATTAAAATCATAGCAAAGAAACTGTGTCATGTTCATGTTAAGTTGAAGTTAAAATGCAAGTGAAGGGTTTATACTGACGACCGACATATCTACCGACGAGAGCAAGTCTCACTGCACCTACCTGCTGCTGACACCAATAGCGAAAACAAGAAAAACTTAACAGAAAAACAACCCAGAGGACACCATGGAGATCCAATTTGACGCAAATGGAACACCGTTCGTGGATTGGGGAGGCAACACAATAAGATTAGAAAAAGATCCAATCACCGATAAAAATCTGATAGAGAAAGCCGAGACAGAATTGAGGGAGACACCAGAAATTCGCGAAGAGGCCCTGGCTGAATTAAAACGCCTTATAAAAGGTAATATTTTGTAAGTAGGTAACTACCGAGAATATTAAATCTATTCTTGTTGTGACTGTCAACATACGATCACGTTCACTAAATATCCAATTATCTAGAGTGATAACGATAAGGGTATCTTAATTAAGGTGCAGGTTATTGGTTAGATATAAATGGATATTTATATACATTTATTTAATTATAATAAAACTGTTAATGGCTCGTGTGTCTATAATAAGTAGGTACTATAAATAGTAGGTACTTAGCAAAGCGCAAATTTTATCAGTTTTTCGATCACTGTTTGTTTGGTCACTCAGCACGCAACAGAAAAGACAACTTCTGGATGGATTTTAATTAGAATCCAAATCCTATTAGGCATTTTCTGACCCGGGAAATTTTGGAGTTTGTAAAATAAATGGATCTCCGGGAGCTAGGAAAAATCAAAAATCGCTTTTACGAAAAAAATATTTTTAATCGACTCATTTTTCTGATCAGAATCTCTTTTCAGACGCACACGTTCTGACTATACAATCTCTTTTCGCACAAAAAAATGGCCCACAATAGCGATAAAAATACGCTTAAAATTACATTAAAACAGCGAAAAATACTTCGTCTATGATTAAAACATAGATTAAAACCCAGCGAAAGTGAAAAACTCTTCGTCTATGATTAAAACATAGATTAAAACCCAGCGAAAGTGAAAAACTCTTCGTCTATGATTAAAACATAGATTAAAACCCAGCGAAAGTGAAAAACTCTTCGTCTATGATTAAAACAAAAAGAATGAAGAAAATTTATTTTAATAAAAAAGGCGTCAAGTATCTAATAATTTTTTTGAAATATAGCCAGTAAAGGAAAGAATTATAAATAAAAACCAGCGATCAAAATAAAAACTCTGTTTTATACTCTACTTACTCTACTATAAACATAACCTGCATAAAACCCCATTCATGTGTAAAATTTTTGCGAAATTTGACCTAGGCACTAATTATAATTAGGCACTATTTATTGGCACTAATCCTATCTTGATTCCTTTCATGTGAATGATGGCTATAAAATTTGGATAGAAATTTTATTCAGGCGTTAAAATCAAGCAGAGTTCTGCTTGACATACAGACAAACAAATACACACTACCTATAATATTATTAGCTCGGTATTTTAAATAAGGTAAAGGTATCTTACCTATTTACTTACCTACCTATGTAAATAAGTAGGAGCTCGATTATAAATAGGTACCTACATTGGAAAGCGGAGAAGAAAACCTACCCTAGTACCTACCTAAGTAAAGGAAAAGTAGACAAGCCTGTATAGCCTGTGTAACACAGGCTACGACATCGATACAGGTTATCCATATAGTATAAGAGATAGACGTACTTTTTGTTATTATCAGCTGCAAGGCTAATTCAGTATTCATAGGGTGAAGAGCATCTCTGTGATGGGGATGGACCAGGAGTGCGATTTCTGAATCTCATACGTAGAACTCAACAGTTGAAAATGTATGGAGATACGCATCATATTTCTACTGCTGATTTGACACTCAAAATTCGCACTACTGGAGTATGATTTTTAATGTCAAATCAGAAGTAGAAAGATGCACGTCTCCATAGTTATATTGACATTTTCAACTGCTGAGTTCAAAGAATGAGATTCAAAAATCGAACTCCAGGTCCGCCAGCTCCAGTCGGTTTAGGAGATGCAGCCGTTCAGAATCAGAATAAGTGAAATTCAAAAATACCTTTACTTCAAAAAGAACTTAGACCTGCATATCATAAACCTGGAAGTAAAGTTTAACTGCAATTTTCCCAATACACCATTAGAAGACGTTTTTTTTTCCGTAATTATACAACAGGGACATTAATTTTTACGTTAGTCCATCATTAGCTAGACAACTATGCATTATGCTCTCACGAATACATTCATATTCGTGCTCTTTACCTACATTTTAAAATCCATAGATAAAGTATTTATTAATCATAATAATAAATTATCGTTATAGGTATTTAATTATTATATATGCTAACATCATTCGTTTTGAAACAAGTAGGAACCTACTGTAGAGTATTTATTTACATTTCTTATTAAATACCTAGTAGTTTTGTCCCATCGTTATATTTAGGTGTAAAATTAGACCATCAAACTGAACAACTTTTATTATGGGACCAACACAGAAATCGCGAAAGAAAATTCCGCTGTCCCACGCAAAACTGCAAACAGACTGAAATGTATGGGACAGCAGATTTTTTTTCGCTATTTCGATATTGGTCCTATAGAGAAAGTTGTTCAGTTTGATGGTCTGAAGCACGTAAGTAAGTTAAGTAAGTGTCCCATTTAATTGTACACCCTGTATTAATTCTATTTATGAAATATTGCTAGATCTTTGACTTACGTACTACATGTCGGTCTTATTTCTAGGTATACTAAAGGTCGAAAGGCCGAGCTTAACTCGAACAAGAAAACCTATGAAGTCGATCTGGTTTTACAAATTTGGCTTTTTGGGGAGCATTTTTAATTTCAATAAGCTGATGGCATTCCAGAGGGGGAATGCTGCTAGCCTTCTGGCCTCCTGGGGATGGTTCCTTAATGAGGTTTTTCTGTAATGGTTTCTTTTTTCTATATAAGGGCACAGACTACCTACGTAAGGGTAACTGCTGTTACCCACGACTCCATCTTCGTAAACCATAAAGTTACAAATAACTAATAACATTACTCTATGGCGCAGACCTCAAAAAAGAATCCTATGTGTTAATCCAGAACATATCTATCTGCGTGTCAAATTTCATCCAAATCCGTTCAACCGTTTATGCGTGATTGAGTAACAAACATATAAACGTCCAAATATACAAACGACATTTATGAAGTAATAATAGGTTTTAATTTTAGGTAGCTATATGTTTTGGTTGTACGCATGGCGACACATCAAGCTATACAAAACCAACATAAGCTGGCCGCGCGACGCTATACGTTACTCGACTTACGCGCGGCCGGCTTATGTTAGGTTTGTATAGCTTGATGTGTCGCCGTGTGTACATTTATACTTCGTAAATCACCCTGTATACAGACACTTAATTAAAAAAAACAAAAACGTTTTTGCCCGTTTTACCCACACGACATGCGCACGACCTTACAGTAATCGATGGTTTTGGAAAAAAAAACAAAAAAAAACATCATTATAAATTAATACTTTGTTACTTTTAAACAATATGAAGTTGATTTAAATAAATTCCTTTCAGGATTACTTATTAGGTATAAGTATTTCACCAAAGTGAACGTTCCAAATACTCTTCAATTATAAAATCAATTAATTCGGTTTTGATTGTGCAGGTGAAACGGCGCTCGTGATCCCCAGTGACAAGGACGAGTTCCTCTTCAAGTTCCTCAGGCCTTGCAAGTTTTACCCTGAAAGCACTTTTAAACGGGTAAGTGTCGTGTCAGGTTTAAATACCTACCTATCTTCCCTCGCCATGTCACCCTTAACGACATCATACGTAGGTCTCTTGCCACAGTCAACGTTCCTGCCATTCTCGAGCCGACTGGCATCATACGGAGCGATGGCAAGAGACCAGACGGGATGTCTCTCGTCCCCTGGAAGATGGGTCGGGCGCTAGTGTGGGACGCTACCTGCGTGGACACACTGGCCCCGTCTCACTTACAGGGCACGAGTCGAAGGGCTGGCGCAGCGGCGGAGGCGGCCGAAAAACGAAAGGCCTACTGGTACCGGGATATCGGCCCCCAATACCATTTTATGGGTTTTGGTGTCGAAACTCTTGGGCCGTGGGGACCTAATGCGCAGGCGCTTTTTAAAGACCTGTCAAAGCGCCTGATAGACTCGACAGGGGACCCAAGAGCTGGCACTTTCCTCGCTCAACGGATCAGCATAGCCATTCAGCGAGGAAATGCGGCCAGCGTTCTGGGTACCCTCCCACAAGGACCGAACCTGCACCACATCCTAGGTTAGTTTAGTTTTAAGTCTCTTTATTTATAATTTTATTTAATGTTACTATTTTATGGATCTTTCGAATAAACAATTCTGAGCACACCTATCTTTAGATCCAAGAGCAGACTTGCTCTAGAAAAAAGCCGGACAAGTGCAAGTAGAAGTCACACCCTGAGAATTCCGTACAAACTTAATTATGTAGGTATTTAGATCGTAGTAGTGTAAAAATCGGGAAGAAATATTTGTTTAAGTATGTGATATCCTCGTATGCTACAAATTATCGATTTTCGGATTTATACCTTTACCTTACCTTTTACCTTTTTTACCTTTTATTATTTTGTTTCGAACGATCGAAATAATTGTGACGTAAAAAGGTTTGTTTGACCTTAGAAGCTCCAAGGGACCGTAGACCTTACGAGTAGGTATTAATTTTAACTTAAAAATACCTCTACCCATTTCTGAGAAAAAGGTTCTTGGCGGACAACAAAGTGAGTGAGTACTTATAAATGATCCGTTTTTCCGTTTAAGTTACGGAACCATAAAAATAATTTTTGGCATAGTTTTATCATGACAAATATGGTATTTGCAAGGTAAATAGTTTAATAATGTTTATGTAGTACAAAAAGACGTAGGTAAGTTATTTATAAAATCGGAGAAACCCTGGTTGCTTGACAAATGTTTTGCGCAAACTGTTTGTTCATCAGAATAGACAAAGCAAATACTTTTAGACAAAAAAAATGAGGAAGCACTTGATAATTCAAATTTAAATGTTGAATAATATATACGAAACGAAAATTAATTCAAGGAAAAGTTCTTAAAAATATTTAACTGGTATTGGCTCTCGTCTCGTAGGATACATTAATTTTATCGAAGTTGAGTCTAGAACTGAAGAACTGTATCAACTTAAAACACCAGATAGCTAAGTACCTACAGGGGGATTTAGACCAAACGAACAAACGATCATAGAGGTAGACCTAACCAGAGCGTTAAAAAATATCTAAAAATATACAAAAAATAATACTTAATTGAAATGAATCGACAAATTGTTCAGGGGTTGGTTCAAACCATTAAACAGAACAACTTTTTCCATGGGAGCAAACATGAAATCACAAAAAAAACAGCTGTTTCTGTTTCATACTAAACTGCAATGCCTACTCGACTCAAATGTTCCTCAGTTTGCAGCACCTCGCTTCCTTAATAAAAGTTGTTCAGTTTCACCTGAACCACCCTTAAAACGAGCGTACTGTAGAACGAGCACCAAAATTTTAGCAAACGCTTGCGAACACACCTAGAGTAATAAAAGAATACTCGCTCTTTGTTTACAGCAAAAAAGCGGTGCTATAGGTACATTAACTCGTTTGGTCTAAATCCAAATCCACCTTAAGGTGGTTTCAGTCCATACAAAAGTTTGACGCACAATACGCGTAGACGGAATTAATGAAAGTAATATTTTATATATAGAAAAATAGTTTAGAAAATCTAGTTGCCGCGTCACAAATAACATATGCAATTTATAATATAATTACGAAGATATAAGCTTTTAAAATTTTGCGTCAAAGTTATGTATAAAATTGACCCCTCTGCAACCACCTTAATATGGAACTATTTCAACAGATAAAAGCATACTACAAGTTCAGGTTGTCGCACGAGTCATACTGCCGCGACCTGATGCCGTCCACCGTCCGCCCCGCCTTCGACCACTCCATCGTCTCGATCCTGGCCCCGAGGGACCAGCATGGACGTCGCATCATGATGGTGGAGTCTGGTGGTCAGTATAACTCGCAAACAATGAGGCTACTGCCAAGTTCGGTTTAATCAAACCTTTTGCAAGGCCTAAAACGGGGTCCAATGGTTTAGTGGTATTTTTAAAAACTGAATAGATTAAGACTTACATTTTTGTGTGTCACGGTGGTGGTATGGTAACAGTGGTTGTGACAAAGTTTCTAACCACCCCGGAGCGAAAGGGGTCGTGAGTTTATGTAAAAATTTAAGTCTAATCATATCTTTCATACAAAAAAAGTTTCACCGTAATCGGTCCAGTAGTTTACCCGTGATGCAGGAACAAAGAGACTGAAAAAAAAATTGATTTAGAATCTACTGTGTAACTTATTTTTACATTATCTTCAATGTGCCGACTCTGCCGACAAACTTCTGTTAAGTAGTAAAGATGCTGAGAGCTTCTGGACCTGCGCATTTCGATATTTATACGAGTTTTCTTTCAATTCATTGTAAATGAGTCTAAACAATTGACTGTTTATGTTGCAAATCAACCAATCAAAAATTTGGCCTATGTCCAGCAGTGGAAGTATATCGGCTCAGATGATGTTGATGAATCAAAAATCGCGTACGTTTAACCAATTTTCTCAACAATCTGATTTGGTCTAGTCCCTGGGTCAACTACAATCCGCGAAATTGCACGACGAAAACCGTTTAACCACAAAGCGGCCAAGCGTAATCAAAGTCATTGCGGTAAAAGGGTTAAGACTAACTATTTTCTTCACGCTTTAGAAACAAGCTCGAGTAAAGTATAGTTATGTAGTGTGATCACAATGTTTGAAGTTCAGATTACCATCACTTCAGTCCAGACAGCTGATGACATTACGTACCTATTGAACGGGTTTATTTAGATTATCTGATGCAAAGAGTCGTGGCCCCCATTCTCGACGTTTACTTGTATGAATACCCATCCAATTCGACTGCACGAGCTTTTGGGTATTTTGTTTGACGACCTTGATTGGAGAACTGGGGCCTATTTAATAAACGTGATAATTGTAATTTAGGTATGTATAATCACAATTTGAGATACATTACTCACAATGTTATGGCACGTGTTGTTTCACGCCATAAACAACCAAGCAATGTAACCTGAATTGTCATTGTAAATTACGATTGACATGTTAATGAAATAAGCCCTAATTTTCTAGCTCCTGCTCCACCCTTAGTTGATCAATCAAAGTCGTTAAACAAAATACTCAAAGGCATAGTTGAATCGAATGGCTATTCATACAAGTAAAAATCGAGAATGGAAACCACTACGTTACACAGGCTCCTTATTAATAATACACTGGCCTGTAAAACTAAGTATCACACTTTTAAAATTATAATAACTTTTTAAGTAGATAAAATATACTTTCGAAATAAAAAGGACTCGAAAAAGAGTTTAATTTAAAAAGAATAGTTACAAAGAAAGCTGATAACATTTGCTATAAAACGTTTTTTATTTTAAATCTCTAATTTCTATAGTTTAGAAAAAATTTAAATATTAAAAGTGTAGTACTTAGTTTTGCAGGTCAGTGTAATATGCTGACACTTTTTTAAGGGGATGATAAGATCGTTAAACTGAACCACCAACATCGAAATCGCGAATAAAAAACCAGCCGTTCCATACAAAACTGCAATCCAACTCGAGCCGTATGTATGGGACAGCTGTTTTCTTTATTCGCGATTTCGTTGTTGGTCTCATAGAGAAAGAGGTTCAGTTTGACAGTCTGATTATCCCCTTAAAAAAGTGTCAGCATATTAAGAAGGACCCTATACAAGGTGTAAGTGACAGCCTAACAAATACTGAAAAGGTGAACACAGACCATCAAACTGAACAACTTTCACTATGGAGCCTACCTCAGGAAACGCGAAAAAAAAATCAGTTGTCCCATACATTTTAGTCGTGTAGGTACAGCAGTTTTATATAGGGCTGCATTTTTTTTCACCTTTCTTGAGGTAGGCTGCATGATGAAAGTTGTTTAGTTTGATGGTCTGAGTTCACCGTTTCAGTATTTGCTAGGCTGTCACTTACACCCTGTATATAATCTAAATTTCTCTAACTATCTCTTCGGGGAATATAGTTGTGAGCATATTTAAAAAAATGAAATAAGCTTCAGATTCAGAGAGCTGCGGGTTTCAGATTTTAAGAATCTTTTCCGAAACTCTTAATTGGGTTACTTTTTACATAGGTAGGTAATTGTAGTACATTGTATGGTATATTGTTTGCAGAGCGCTGGAACCCTCGCGATGTGCCGCTGTCAGAAGTGTTCCGCGGGGTCCAGCTCGGCTTGGAGTCGGCGATGGTGGAGCCGCGCACGCAGATCTGCGGCGTGGTCGTCATCATGGACATGAAGGGCCTGTCCTTCTCCCAAGTGATGCAGTTCACGCCCTCATTTGCGAAGATGGTCGTTGATTGGATTCAAGTAGGTTAATGGTTCATTTTGTTTCCTCGTATGCTTATTCAGTCGGGAGGAGTCGGTTTTTGTTTAGTGTGATAAAATCCGCTAACAGACGTTACGCTGCGCTAGGGCAGAACCTTATGCGTTTGCGTAATAGACATTAATGGACTTGATCGTAATGTTACGCAATTTCATTTTGTTAGTAAATCTACGTGACATCATTTGAGGATGTTGGTCTCAGTCATGTGTGTTGTTTATGTAGGTAAGTAGGTATATATTTACTTGTAGTTTTAAAGTAATTGAAGTGTGACATGATTATAGTGGTATGATCAGTGTGTGGTATAGGTAGGCATCCTAGAGCCTAAAACATATTCTTCTTGTTCATCACTGAATTTTATGGTTATGGTTATGGCAAAGTTTCTGAATTCTGACCACCCCGAATGGAAATGGTTCGTGAGTTTATGTACTTGTGTATCCTTATATCATCTTCTTCATTGTAGGTAAATGTGTCTAAACAATTGACTGTTTTTTTTTTAATAATTTATATCAATAAAGGGAGCAATAACAAAATCGTGATGTTGTTTTTAACCGACTTCAAAAAAAGAGGAGGTTTCTTAATTCGATCTTTTTTTATGTGTGTTCGCGGTACAATTACTTTGAGTTAGGTACTTTGATTAATTGACATCACAAGACCAGTCAGAAATCTTTGATTGACATAATTATATGGACATGCTAATAAAATCGTGTTTCTCCTTCTATGCAAGTACCTAGATAGGTATCTATGGTCGTATAATGTACGGGCTTGGGACTTTTGTTGACGTAATACACAATTATTGCGAATGTATTGATTTATTTCTGTAGATTAAATATTAAAGAAGCAAACCGGAAAACTTTGAGTAAAGAATTCTGTGCGAAAGAACAATGCCTTTGAAAACTTTTTGGGTTAAGGACGCAATGGGCAGACAAAGGATGCCAATATATTGTATCGTGTGTACAAATTACGTGTGTAATTACGAATGCAACAAACTTCCTGATTTGTAATTGTAATACAGTAGTACAGTCATCGCAATTAATTGCTAAGTAACTAACCTTCATTCTTAATTTTGCTGTTATATCAATGTCATACCTATATCCATGTATAACAGGTAGGTAGGTATACTTAGTATCAAATATATTACACTATAATTATGACATCATAATTATCTATCTGCGACATTACTTAAGATACAATATATGGAATTAAGGATAAAGGATTGATGCAAATAACATATGGCTTCAGAATAGGTTAAGGACTACCATATATTGAGCACTTAGTATGCAAAATAAACGTTGACATGATTTGATTTGAAATTATTGGGGGTAACTTAGTAGGTATGTGAGTATTTGTGCTTATTAATAATTTTATTAATATTATAGATTATAAAAATAGGTCTACAGGGTGAAAATGATATCATTAGCATCCTTTTAAACTAAGAGTCTACCCATCAAACTGAACAACTTTTACTATGGGAGCAAACCGATTGGAGCAAATAAAAAATCGGTTGTTCCATTTGTGTTACATACTAAACTGCAATCTCGACGCGCGAGTTCGTGACTCAAATATATGCAACAGCAGATTTTTTTTTGCTCCGATCGGTTTGTTCCCATAGTGAAAGTTGGTCAGTTTGATGGGTAGACTCTTAGTTTAAAAGGATGCCAATGATATCAATTTCACCCTGTATATGCCTAGTTACCTTATATGGAATAAAAATTTGGCAAAAAGCCAATATCAGGTTCACGTTCACGAGGCCATTTTTTTGCAGTCTAGTCTAGTGTTGTCTTTGATTTATATTTTTACATTCTTCGTGTACCTACATACAAGCGTACGAATAGACTGTGTAGGTATATTTACAACTTAGCGAAACAACGTCTAGTGGGCTAGTATCTATAACAAGTTGTTTGAACAAAGTCCATAAATTGATGAATTAACGCTAATCAACGAATATAGACCATTCATATGTTTGTGGATCACATGCAGTGTGCTAGAAACTGTAAATTATAGATGAGATGTTTTAATTTATGGGTCGACAGACTGTAGACTCTAGCTAACTTATGACATTATTATTAGGTGTTTTGTTTTCATTTAGAGCTTGAGTCATCTTCTTCAACTTAGGATACGGATTCCTTAACATAGGATCTTGCCTACATGTTTTTATTGTGATGTTACATAACATCAATAAGCATGTAATGCAAGCAACAAAATTTCTTTCGATTACTGAAAATACTACTAGCTAATATGTAGGTACATCAACCATTAAGATAGGACAATATTATAAGCATGTGCTTCATTCGAAAATATTCAGAACCAATTTAATTATTAAGGAAAACCACAGCATCGTGTCATTCTTTTCTCTATATTTCCAGGACTGCGTCCCCATTCGCTTAAAAGCCATCCACATAGTAAACCAGCCGTACATCTTCAACATGCTGTTCGCGATCTTCAAACCGTTCCTCCGCGAGAAGCTGCGCTCGCGCATCCACTTCCACGGCTCTGACAGGCAGTCGCTGCTATCGCACGTCGACGTTAAAGCACTGAGGCAACGCCACGGAGGATCCCTGCCCGAACCGGAGATACCTGGAGATGTTCTGTGGAAGATGCTTCACCATTATGAGGAGGATTTCAAATGTGAGTCGTTTGAGTTGAGATACCTGCCTATATAAAGCCTGACAAGAAAAATAAAACACCTCGCCATGTTGCGGAAAATCATTGGAACAAAGAAACATTGTCATTAAAGGTTATAATTGATCGTAGCGCCTCCAAGGCAGGTTTTTCTGGTCAGGCTTAGATACCAAAATTGTAACCCTTTAATCTACGCTGCGCTATACTAATTTTACTTTATTAAGTGACAACGCCGAAATTTAAAAAATATTCGAAAATGAGGTCATTTACTTACTATAAATAAATTGTTAATGCATTGAATGCATATCAATGTAATTATATGTATAGGGTGTTTGAAAGTCAGATGCAAAGACTTGAGCGGATGATAGCAATATTACCCACTGTAACGCGGTTGGTTTCGACAACAAATAAAATAAAATAGAGCATTTTAAGCTATACAACGTGTTAATGAATTAACGCAAAACTATAAAGTAGTTTGCTTAGAATCGAGAGCAGAATCGAATTATCATGGTTTCAACACGGGTAATTTTTTTCAAAACATTAAAAAAATTGTTTGTAAAATTTAAAATTTACTGAACCCGATGTCAACCCACCGCACGGGCACACTCACCCTACTTACTACCAAAACAAGATTATTAAAATGTATCCATGAGTACGTTAGCGCTTTCATTGCTGAAATGATAACACATCATTTTTGCCTCAAAACTTTAAATGCGAATAACTTTAAATTTAACTATCAAAATAATTAAATTATTGTTTCAATCTTATTATTTTGTTATAAATCAGTTGGGGTGTATGAGGTTTTACGCTAATTTATTAACACGTTGTATACCATGCCTCAGACAAAGTTTATAAAACTTTTTTTAGGCCAACCAACAAATAACGAAGTAAAAACTATTTTATAGAATTTTTATAAGACATGAACACGTACCAACCTATGGCTCAAAATGTTAGGTATTATATTACCTTGGCTAGGAAAGCTCTAAAATAAAATAAAAGAGTTTGGAAGTTAGGGGTGGTTTCCAAACCCTTGTATTTACAGTTTTCTTCAATAAAAAAGTCACGATATGTCTCTTTGAGCTAATTATTATGACTTTTATGACCATTGTGTGTAAATAAGGTAAAAAATAAAGCGATTTTCTTTTGTTTCAGTGGCAAATTCTTTCGGATACATCACCAACAACAACAAATGAACTAAATAAATAATTTTACAGTTAGAATTAGGTAATAAATGGGGATGGTGTTAATAAGATTACGCTAAGATGAAACCAAAAGAGGATGAAGAGAGAGATATATGGTATTTAGGTACTGCGCGAGCTCCTGCTAAATTGAGTCCAGTGGACTTGCTTTGTTTGCATCACAATCCTGCACAAAAAAGTAGTTTGCTTACAAGTGTCGCCGGTCCTCGTCTGAACGCACGATTGACGTTTATCCTTAGACACAAAGTTCCTCAAACTTTGATTACTTATATGTGGACTAGTTACGCGTGTTATTCTACTAAAAAACATTTCTGCCACTTTTTGCGGGGGGCGAGGTAACATGAAATCCGCAACTTTGGATTTTATTCCCATAACTTTAGATTCTAATTTTAAACGTTAAAAATCATGAAAGTAGTCGCGTGTGAACCCCAAACGTTCCAAGTTCGAAGTTATTGTTTCGCAATTATAGGCTATCTCGTTTAGTGATAAGGTATAAAATTGAATGTAAATGCACATGATTAATTGATCTTATCCCGTGGCAGAGAGGAAATGCTACCGCAAGGCTAGTCCTTATAATAAATAGTCACAGTATTAAAGTACTATGCGTAATTTGGTATGCATAATTATTATACTTATGTGCGTTACTCCGTGTCGATATTTCGGGTCATCCGCCATCTTGCCGCATCTTCTTTTGTTTTATCTTAGAATTTAGGTTACAAAAATGCATGAAAATGCTTTTAGAACTTTCTGTGATGAGTTAAAAGATAAGTTTAATGGGAGTACAATTGTGTACAAATTAATTATAAAGAGCGTCTGGATAACCGGATAAACTGCTAAATTACGGCTGCTCTTCAAGTTCTCTCTCGTCGATTTATTATGCTCTCTATATTCTGTGGGTTAGATATATAGTTATTAAAATGCAATAAGTAGAAGTACAAAAGGTACAGGTACAGAAGGCAGAGGCGCACAAAGCCCGTCGGAGGTAAGGGGAGGCAAAACTAAATGCCCTCGGTCTTTCCAGAAATTGATATCTATAATTTTTTTGAGCCATTGCAAAAACTTGACGTTGGCGTCCCTTCCGTCCATGGGCGTGACTCTGATCACCCTGAAAGGAATTATGGCCTTGAATTCATGTAGGTATTTAAATGTTACTAAAAGGTATCAAGAAATTGAACGATCGGTATTCTTTTGGTCTGTTCCTTTTTTAACTTTTTTATTTATACTAATTTACATTGTATAGGTAACAACACCAGGGCCCTGTTTAATAAACGCGACAATTGACAAAGACAATTCAGAGTACCTACATTTCTAAACGCATTACATAACACGCATTACTAATGACGCTAAACTTGCAGTAGGTAAAATGTGTGGATCCTCAGCAATGTACTCTGAATTGTAATTGTCAATTTTCACGTTTATTAAATAGGCCCCAGCTTATATTCGATCAAAATTTCATCAAATAGTTTTAATATGTATAATTTGTAAGTAGATATTATAAATTACATCACAGTGTTGGGGTTATTGAATTTTCATCTTAATGTATAATGAATAGATTTTAGTACTTATTTTTAGCAATTGTTATCTTAATTTTATTGTAAATAAATATTTATGATATGAAACATAAATTGTTTGGTTATAGAAGAGAAGAGGCAACAACACGAACAATCTAACAATTATTTAGTTGAGTCAATCAGTCAGTCAGTGCCTGCCGACCACACGGAGTTCATATCTCGAATTCTGACTTGGCTGAAAATAGAATAGAATAGAATAGAATAGAAACTTTATTTGCAGTAAGCATGGTTACATATTATAGGTGGAATGTTATAATTTACAATAGGTTTCTCACACTTAACCACTTAAATAGGCATGCAAAATGTAACAAATCGGGTTTACCTATTACCTATTAGTCTATTGCAATTTCTGGTGCATCTTGGATATACATCCTTAGCCGTTTTAAAAAGATATGCATGTTCTCTTACAAATTTCGCTATTTCTAATATATACAAGCACGGAAGAGGAAGAATGTTCAATCTTTTAAATAATGGTTTGCAAGAAACATCAGGTGCCACCCCATACAAGGCACGGACACATTTCTTTTGCGCAATAAATGCTTTACTAATTTCCGTGCTGTTTCCCCATATAATAAGTGCGTATCTGAGAGTTGATTCCACGGCTGCATGGTATGCTATAAGAGCAGTCTCTACAGACGAAATCTTAACTATCTTGTAAAGAGCAAATGATAGGCTGTTTATTTTATTGCATACCTTGTTAACTTGTTCTTTCCAGTCAAGTGAATTATCAATAATTAAACCTAAGAATCTGACATTATTAGCCATTATTAACAAAATTAATCTGAAATTGTAATTCCTTAACTTACATGTAAACTCAAATGCGTTTCATATTTAAGGGAACCGACCATTGGGGCCACCAGACTGAATAAATTTCACCAACATTGGGACCAACATTGAAAACGCAAAAAATCTGCTAACGCAAAAAAAATTTTGGTCGATGAGCCAATGAAGTTTTCTATGGAACAAATATTTTTTGCGTTTTCGTATGTATGTATATAGCAGTTTAATTAAAACAAAATAAGTACCGTAACGTATATCTTTTTATTGTACATATAAAACATACATGAAATTTACACTAACATTCACCTTTCCTTAGTAGAGTATAAACATCTGCACTTTGTGATGTTTTACCTTCTTGCCCATTTGCACCATAAATATCTATTATTTAAGTAGGTAATTAAATTTAAGAATGTTTTTATTTAAAAGTGACTAGGGTCACTACTAAGGAGTCAGGACTAGGTTTAGCACGGCAGGTTAAGAAAGAGTCTATAGTAGGGAAAAACTTTAAATGTTTAGAGTTTTATATCATTACACAAAATTTGATCAGCTGATCATTTTATTTTGAGAACTGAAAATCTTTTTAAGATTTCAGTGTTGGTCTTACATGTAACGTATAAAAAGGTCCCATAAAAAGTGGTCCAGTTTGAAGAGTTGGCTTAAATTTAACAGTTTGCTTTGTACTGATTTTTGGTACAAACAAAAGTTACTTTTGTTGCAGACTCTAATAGGTAAGTACATTTCTAAGTAGATAGTAAATGCTTCTTTTGTTATTGTTGCAAATGGGCTTTAAACCTAGTTTTAATATCCCTGTAAATATACATTCCATTCTACTATTATTGAACATACATATTTTAATATAATTACCTACCATAGCATACAGTAATAGTTTACAACTTCATTTGTTTCGACATTTGTCATGCATGATAAGAAGCTAAAATTTAATAAAAAAACACATACTTAGAAATCACAGCCTACTATTTAAATAAATACAGTTTTAGATAAATAATAAAAAAGGTAAACTCAAAATAAAACAAATAAGTAAATATACATATCTAAATACGTACATAATAGAAATCTCGTAAAAAAGATAAACATGCAAGGTTTGAACGAAAGAAAATTTATGGTTAATATTGGCAATTTCAAATTTCGAAAAAATTACAAATAAATATAGTCTCTATTATAATAACACGTAAGTACCAATAATAAATAATTATTTATATAAAACAAGGCAGTCTGATTGGCACGATGACACTAATTATGGAATGCAATAATTAAATATTTGAACTAAATATTCATCCGAAATGGCAAAAAGAACTTATTTGACTATCGACATTCATTATTCAACCCAAAAAGGTTTTTTTTAATAGTTCACAAAAATATTGTGTATGTACACCTGAATAATTTGTGGATTGAGCTTAGTTGACGTTTTTGTTATCACGATATGTCTTAAAAGTAGAGTATCACATCATTATTCTTCGACGTCTTCTAAACTTGATTTGTTCCTTATGCCTTTTTGTTATATCCATACGAGTTGATAACTGCAACAGGAAGAAATAAAATGTTACCTATGTTATTGAATAGTACCAATAATGGATGAAACATAATAGGAGACAAAATGGACAACTTATAACAAACTCCACCACATGAATTGTAGTAAGTAAGATCGTGGCCAGTCTTTTCTATGAAACTGACATAGAGATTAGGTGTATCGAAGTCGGTCCAATATTTCTTTCTTTTTCGAATAAGAAATTCTTTTCTCCCAAAAGTCACATGATATTGGCAAAGATTCAGTTTTTAGTATTTTGAAATATTTAAATGTAACGTAAATAATTAACATCGTAAAAATAACGTTAAAATACAACGTTTTATTACAATGAAAACCGGCCAAGAGCGTGTCGAACTCGCTCATTTAATTTCGTTCAGCGCCACCTATTGACGGTTTAAACTTGCAGGTTTTTATTAGATTTCTCCGACACTGTGACTGTGCTACAGCGTTCGTTATAATTTTCATTGAAAGTACTTACGGGGAGCTAGTTTCAGATTTTTTACTCCATTATTTTGGAAGTTAGAGGGGGTTTTCCTTTGAATTTATTTGGCTTCGAAGCAGAAATTCCGCGATTTAAACTGAATTTTATTACTTACCGCTGAACTCCTGGTCGCACATAAGCAGTAACTCCAACCACTGCGCGCCTGTTACCCTCGGCATGGTGAGGTTGCCGCCGTAGCACGCCGGGAGGCACTTCGGACTGATATGTTTGTGTAGAAGGTCACGGTCGTTGCCCATGAAGATGATGCGGGAACGAAGCTTCTCCTTCAGGAATGGTTTGAACAGTTGGAACACCATGTTGAAGATATACGGCTGGTTGATGATGTAAAGCCCTTTGATTCGGAGGGGTATGCTTTCCTGAAAATAGTAAGGTAAAATAAATTATCATCTCGATTGTTTGTCTATGAAAAAAAAACGGTAACCTCGATATTAAAAACGGACTATTTTTTTTTATTGCTGCGATGTGTGATCTTTAAGACTTGGGTCTTTATATTTGTAATGTCGTACCTTACACCAATTTCAAAACGGTAATCGGTAACCTTTTTTGGTAATTAAAATAGTCCCAGGGCTACTATATTATGTTTGTTTATTTTACGAATAGTACGGTTGGGATTTATCAGGAAGCTGGCAAAGGTATATTGTCAATAGGATTGATAAAACAAGAGAAGTTAAAAAAACATTTTAGAAATCCAAAAAGTTTTTAATTCTCGTCTTTTCATACAACCAAAGAGTTTTCATTATATATCTAAGAAAAATAAAGAACAGGCTGCTATCTGTCAGAAAAAATGACGTTAAGCCAAATACTTCAATTAAAAAGAAGAACGTTTTCTTCCTTTTTAGTTTTTATGGCTGATAGGAAGGATCTCTTTATTAATAAAGAGATCCTTGTTCTTAGTTTGGCTTTGGGGGCTTTGGTTCCAAGGCATCTTGCTAGTTTACATAAAGACAATTTAATAATCAATAAAAAAGTTTTTATTCCGAAATCCCAAATAATCCCAATAAAATCTCTTTGGTGCCTATTTTTTTCCAAACAGAATTAAATTATGTTAAAAACAACAAGAGTTTTTCCAGCAATTTTCTTGGATCGCTAATTATATTTGTTTCAACAAATTATGCAACAAATATGCAATTTATTTATAGAAAATAAACAAAACACAAACGTGTCACGTCTCGTCTCGACTAAGGCCAGATTTCTCGAGAATTCTCGCTTCGAGAAATCTCGAGCAGAAACCCTACTTGCGTCAGTTGAATACGCAAGTTACGTATTCAACTAATTTCTGAGTCGAACTAATATACCTACCTATATACCGTTTTTTTTACAAAATTTATACAAAATTCAAAACTAAAAGTACAAATAATAACAGAACCAAAGATTTTTTAGCTTTGAAGTCGGTTCAAATTATTTGTTATAGTTTCTATCAAAAGTGGACTCAGCTCGCGCAACTCTCTAACAAAAAATTTTTATATGAAACGTGCACCGCTGTCATTACATTTCTTTGAACGCTTGAGTGAGTGGACTTAGACTTGCGACACGTCGCCACTTCCTCGGAAGTGGACTTTTAAAAATGTGTAACGCGCAACATACCTGAAGCCAATCAACGATTCTCTTAGCGAAGGGAGGAGTGAACTGCCAGACTTGTTGCATGGAGAGGCCATCCATGTCGAAGACGACCACCGCCCCACAGATCTGCGACTCGGGCTCCAGCATGGCCGCCTCGAGAAACAAAACGCACCCTTTGAACACCTCGTCCAGGGAGCACTTGTTGTGTTTCCAGTTCTCTGTAAAAACGTTTCATGTCAATACAAATATAAAATCAATTATTTTACTAATATTAGTTAACACAATATGGTAAACATATATGGTTTACTTGCGGACCTTTACAAGGAAATGGTCCTAAAAATATTGTAACAACGAACAATTTTAAAAGTTTACTGTAACTATACAGGGTGTTAGGGTAAGCAGTTGGGGTTATTGCATCCATGATACTGAACAACTTTCGTTTGCTCTCTGTATACTCTGTTTTTTTGGTGTCAAATAAAGTATAATTGATTGATTGATTGAACTTTCCCTAAGAAACATTCAGAAAGAACAGGAAATTCGCAAAAAAAAAGATAGCAACTTTTCATATAAACGTTCGATTCTAATTTTTAATAAATTTTAGTATGGAAAGTACACTTTTTTTTTCTAATTCCCTTTAGGTTTTTTAGAAGTTGTTGAGTATGAACCCTGACCACCCTGTAGGTCCTCAAAAGTCCAGACGGTTTGAACGAAGTTATCAAGGGAGATTGATAGTAAATCGAAAACGCTAAGCATTCTTGTGAACCAACAAACCTATTAATTTGACCTACGTCATAAAATGCATATAAATATAATAAGAGTACCTACGTTAAATTACAGTTAAGTAAATTAGTGCCCGAACTCGAACAACAATGTTTAATGATTAAGGCATGACCACGGACCTGAAAAAAAGACGGACGTCTCGTCTAATCAAAAGTGAAGCACCACTTTATATGAGTGTGCGTGCTGTCGCCCTGTCGCGCGGTACATAATGGCCGCGGGTTGTCGGACCTGCGCCTTAGAACTGGTGCGTCTGTGTGAGTGTAGGTCCCTTGTAGAACCTTGCATGCTTCACCTCTTTTTAGTGTGACATTACGTCCGTCTTTTTTTCAGGGTTCGTGGGCATGACGAAAAAAAAAGCCTTCAAATTTACACTGCATTGAAATGCGATTTTTTTTTAAAGATTATTCTTTCTTTATAGAGTGGATTATACAATTAGTTATGAAGATAAAAACATGACGCCAACACTATCTCTACTCATAAATGCATGTCAGTGGAAAATTTAATTTTCAAAATCGATACAAAAAATTTATGTTTTTTGTCGTGGATTATAATTTATTGTAGTTGTTAAACTGGTTTTTCGATCGAAGGCATAGCATAACTTAAGAGGGCACCGAGCATATAGTGCTGCCCTCAATCGTACCTATTTCTTTTATTTTCTAATAATTAAACAACATTTACACAACAATACAATTTATCGAAACATTACGGATTATTATGTTTTATGCTTGTAGCTATTATCGTTAAAACCGCAAAAAGTGGCCACTTTTGGCGGTTTTAAAGACAATAACTACCAGCATTATAAAAAAAATTCGCAGTGACCCGATAAATTGAAAATCAGCAACGACTACAATGTGACATTAGTTTTTTTGGGAAATATTGTTTAATTGTTAAGAAATACAAAAAAAATACGGTTGAGGACAGCAGTATAGGCTCGGTGCAGCCTTAATGTTTTTGTGTATCATGCGAATGATAGGAACGAAAACATGTTATTAGATAATGACGTCAAACGTAAATATAAAAAACCTTGCCTATAGGAGATCTAAACTAAAATTGAACATTGTATGATTTAATAGTAGGCACGGATAGTAATTTCACGAGCTGTTGTTTATATGTAATTTGTATAGGTAGTTATTTTCCGGTGTCAACATCGCATGACAGTATTTTTGTTAAATGGAAACCTTCGCAAACTGAAGATGTGCGTAGTGTCATTAAGTTTTTATAGAAGCCTGACACAGTAAATACTTAGACAAACAAAATGATTTTTTAATATTAAAGGAGTTGATACGAATACTTGGTGGTTGGTCACCTCATGGAGGAATTAAGTTTGAAGAACATCACTTTCTCGAAAATTTTAGACATAACAAAAGGTAGGTATTAAGGTTATGGGTCCATAATTATTCATATTATTATCATCACCGTCGCATAAAAGGTATGCGCAGGTTCCACAATTGAAAATTTTAACCTGTTAGGAAGTATCCCCTAGGAAAAACTATGCGAGTTAAAGGTAGGCATATAAACTCTGCACGCGTCTTTATTATCATTGCGCTTATTCATCCTCATCATCATCATCATACCCGGTAGCTTGTGTTAGGAAGCGACTTTATTACTAATAGTGCTGTCATTACCAAATAATTAAGAAATAATGATCTAAACTTTGATTAATTATATGTATTACTAAAACAAATGGGCCAACTTTCTTATGTAGGTGTGCGTGCATATCGATAGGTTTTTCGGATGACTGGCCGCAATTTTTTTTGACGTGTTCGTAATTTCGACTCTCTATCTTGACATATAGGACATCTAATTGGTTTACTTATTTATTTATTTTATTTATCATTTTATTTCAGGTACCTTAATCAAAGGATCTACATTAGATAGACGGTGAACAAAATATTGCTCAATAATGACCAAAGGAACAATATCTTAATAAAAAGGAACTAACCAAAAGAATTAAATATAATAAAATATTATAAATATATCTATACAACGCACAAACGTAATCCATCAAAATATTTCCAAAGAACACTAGACAGAATTTTCGATAAAATTATAATGAACAAATAACTGGTTTTTACTTCCTTATTTGAAAAGTTGTTCAATTTTTATTATAAAAAAATGACGCACAAGTATATTTTGAACATCATTATGCTCACAAAAATAGTAGGTCATTGACTTTTAGGTTATTGTGATTGCAAGAATGCAATTTTATCTTGGTATTTTGAGAGCGTTTGTAATGATGACATTGTCTCCATAGTCAATATTGTTCAGCTTGATGACCTAAACCACTCCTTTAAATATAGTTAGGGTGTTTTGTTACACTTTGAATGTATAGTAGGTAGGTAGGTATAGTGATTACACTGATTCCTTTTGCATTGTTTTTTAATGAATGGAGTTAAAAAATCTGGAGACGTGCTTGGATAAAATATTTACCTGGTACCTACCAAATTGTGACCGCAGCGTAAAGCACAGGTTTAACCTGTTTTGATGTCAATGAACTATATGGGATTGTTTTCGAATGTATCTAATATATCGATAAACTACCTTCTTATTTGGCTTTCGATTTTATTTCTTTCATTCAATCAGCTGCCTCCGTAGTCTGATGGTTAAGATCATTGGCTCTCGACACGGAGCTCGTGGGTTCGATTCCCACGGGGGACACCTAGTGAAATGTCACTTTGTGCGTTTTTCCCCAGTTGGTTAGGACATTGTAGGCTGAATCGCCTGATTGTTCGGAGTTCGGATGGCACGTTAAGCCGTTGGTCCCGGCTACTATCTCTGGTGGTAGTAGTCGTTACATAAAAACCACGTCAGAGGCTGTAAGGCGGTATGAAAAAACTCTGACACCAGGGCTCTGCCCACACGAAAAGAAGAAGAATTCAAGCTATCAAATCAGCTGAAGAAGAAGAACGATACTGTGCTAATCTGACCTAATACGAACCCGTCACCGTCTAAGGTCACCCTCTGAAATATTCATTTTATTTTTTTAATCTTTGCCCACATGTTCGATATCAGTTAGCTTCAAACAGCTCTTTAAACTGTCCTACCTATTTGGTATTGCCAGTTTTACAACAGATATAGATGTTTCAACAAAAGTTATAATAAAAAAAAACGTACTGCCCAGTTCCAGAACAAGAATTCTGCGTCCCAACTGGTCCCGCACAGGTAGTACGGTCAAAATGTTATGGTTGAAAATGTTCTGCTCCTTGCTCGGTGTGAGGCCATCGTACTGCTTGTTGTGCTTTACTTTGAAGCTATAGTAACGTTTTATCTGAAAAGAATAATTCAGTGAATCAGTTATACTTATTAAATTAAATTAAAAATGTATTTATTACACAAAAAACACGTAACGTTACATTGTGGCTCGTTGGACCTTAACATGGCACTGGGCCAGTTCTAGAGATACGAACGCCCTCCCAGCACGGCTAGCACGACAAAGCGTTTAAACTAGAAAAACGTCATGCGCGCTCTCTGTGGCATACGTACAATAAAAAGGATGGAGGCACATCTCGATTTTTATCGTTTTCTCGGGGGTGGCATGCAAGGCCTACAGGATTACAGTTTGGTGAGCTATGGGTAACATGTTTGTTACATTTCAAGTAAGTTTAGCGCAAGTTTAACATAGTATTTAGGTGTAAGTAAAAGACTAAAAAACTAAAAAAGAGGAGTACTAATATGTAATTCAATGATTCTATGTGTATATATAATATGTGTTGGGGTGTATGTGTGCATGTTACCGATTAATAGTTAAAAGGTGTTCACTGTTATCGTATGTGAGTGTTTTGAGCCAGTTTGTTACGGTTTTTTTACATTTATATTTATTAAGTTTATATATATGTAGTATTTCATTTCACTTCTATGTACGCACACATATTTATTTTAAACTAGATTTTGCCCGCTACTTCGTCCACCCCTTCTCTGAATATCATATTCGCAAAACATCATGTTCACAAAACACCAAATTCTCATGATGTAGTATCTTGTCACAACACCACATCCACAAAACACTACATTCTGAAGATACCATATTTACAAACACCACTTTCGAACACCACATTCAAAGTTACAGGTCTGTATGTACACACACAATAAACACAAATGAATCATAAGCTTTAAACATAAAAAGTGTCATCAATACAGGTCCAATAGTTTTTTTTGAGAATTTTTTTATTAAACTGTATTAATTAACTAAAAATTCCTTCAATCATAATAAAATTACTAGACACCAACAATTTTCAACAATAACAATTTTCTGATAAAAAACATTTTTCGAACAGGTTCTAATACTAAATTAGCACTGAAGACGTCATCGGCAATCGTGAAGAGGATGTGACTTGTGTTGTGAGTACTCTTAAATATCCAATGAGCAGTTTTCAATGTGAACTTATATCTCAATCAAAGTGTACTTGAAGCTACGCTTGAGACGGTTAAGCAAACTCTCGTCTGTTGGTGGAACACCAAGAGTTTTCAAGTGATCTTGTAATGATACCTAGAAACAGATTTTTTGCTTTTTAGGTAGGTATTAGATCACCGTTTGAGAGCAGGCGTTATTAGGTAGTCGGTAAACTAAACATCGTGAGGAAACATGCATAAGCTAAAGAAGAAATTCTTCAGCTGGCCTGTGCCCTGCAGTGGGACGTATACAGGCTGATGTTGATGATGATTAGACATCATCATCATCCTCCAGCCCATATTTAATTACTTTTCGATCGGCGCAACAATCCATAATTTCATTATGGTTTTTGCAAAAGTCTTGCAGCCGGCCGCCTAACTGCTGAAGTCAACTCTATTGTTCTGATTTCCCCCATTCTATAGGGGTGGCTCCTTAGCCAACCCTATGAATGCCCTTGCATCAAGGTGTTATGTGTCAATATAAAGTGGACATTGCTTTTCTTCCCAGTCGCATCTTATGACACGCCAGGCTTGAAAGAGATCGGGTACCTAGGATTTTAGAATCATAAAGGACGCCACTCCTCCTTACAAGCATGGAAACCAGAAAATTGGCAATGGCGCTCGGTAATGTTCGACCTTCTTTCGTCGTCGATATTTCCAACGTTTGTGTCCCTTTCTATCCAATGACGTGACGTAATGTATGACAGGAGCTACCATGTTTGTCGTTGGATTAGAAAGGGACAAAGTAACGTCGAAAACAAAGACGGGAGTTTACGAAAGAAGAACTAACATTACCGACCACCAAGGAGTTTATATTTTCTATAGGTATTATTAGGTATTGAAGTAAACTTACCAAGTCATGAGCGCTTTCAGGGTAGAATTTGCATGGTCGAAGGAATCTGATCAGCCAAGCTTCATTATCAGATGGAACGTGAAGCTCCTTGTCCTCTGAAAATTTTTTAATTAAATTAGTTCGTAAGAAAATAAGACTTACTTTTATATGTACACGAATGGACTGGACGAAATTTCTTAATGTTACGGGTTATAGTTAAAATGTCGAGGCTTAAACATTATTTATGGATATATGTACCTGCCTAAGAATGTTTGGAGGTAAATAGAACGAAGTATATAGGTATTGTACTCCATTTCAAATAGCAACGAAATTTTAATATTATTTTGAATTACAGAAACACAGATTAACAGCTTTAGTAACGTCCAAGATATGACGGATAGTATATCTTTCTGATAAAAAAATTATATTTGGAAATCAGAATTGGCCAGAAAGCTATCTAAGAATCGAAAAATCTTGTCGTTCTTATTTGAAATTTAGTATAGGACAGGTAATTTAGTATAGATCCCATTCAATATTTAACAACCAATATAGTTTAGGGATTTCAATAGTTATTAAAATAATATTGGTTTAGGGTTTCTATCAAAATACCGATACCACAGTTCGTCTGTTGTTTCGCCATTAGTCCCGTCGCACACCCCTAGCAGCCGGCCGGGAGCTAAAATAGGTAGAAAAAACGCCTCGCGTCTCGCGTCTTGCAAAGAACATTTTCTACCTTGAAATAAACAATGCTATGTAGATATTAAATATTATGTTTTAGGTCTTTCCGAGTCAGAGTCAGAGGTCTAAACACTAATCTCAGAAAATGTAATTAGCATTAGCAATCTAGCATACATTATAATGAATAACATGAAATTATTCATAATTTATTCTGCCCTCGGCTTTTGTTTTAACTTGACACCATGTCAATCATTTTACTTGGTTTTAAAGGACCGTATGTATTAGCACCGAAGTTCAATTTTTTTTACATCGTTATTTATTTTTCTGTTAGCAAAATGTGTTAATGCCTGAGCGGTGGATGTGTAAAAGAACAAATACTTAGGTGACGTCACTATATTCTGCCACGCAGCCACGTCTGTCGGAAAGTTGGTGTATCGAAAAAAAAAGATGGAGTAAAAAATTCACTTTGCCTGTAACGGCTGTAACAATTATTAGGCATTAGTTGTTTGTCAGAATCTATCTATACTATTATAAAACTGTAACACGAAGTTTGTCTGTACATTAAAGATATTAACAAAAAAAAAGTTATGATATGGTTTTTAGGTGTCCCTGATTCCATTTCACCAATTTTTGGATTTTTTGTCTGTCTGTTTGTTTGTGTGTTTGTTTGGGTGTTTGTTTGTGTGTTTGTTTGTTTGAACGAGTATCACGCAAAAACAACTGAACAGATTTTGATGAAACTTTTTTTGTTTGATAGCTTATGATCTGACTTAAAATCTGGTGTATAATTTGTGCGGACGAAGTCGCGGGTTAACGCTCGTTTACTATACAAAAGATGTGGTAAAGTCATAGTTCATCGTTTTTATGTCATCTTGATCAAAGTCAATATTGTCACAAAAGGTTCCATTAAAAAACCTGAAATTTGTATTTGTTTATTTTTTTATTTCATCACTGTGTAGTTACTAGTTTTTTCTTATTGTTATTATAATGTCTGTGAACTTGCCCAATAGAAAATCCCACAGAGCGACATGGAATCAGGCCAAGCTCTTCAATAAAGATTTAAAAAAAAACCATTGGGTCGCAGTGTTGCTAGCTTGCCAGTCCCCATACTGAGATAAGAAGTCAATATTGTTGTCCTTATAACGCGGATAATATAAGGGTTTCGACAGGATCGCCTGGTGTCTATGTGTAAAAGTACATTTGTAAGTATTACGTTTTTCAGCTAAAAGACTATCCGTTTCCTAACTGACCTTCAAGTAGCCTCCTCAGCGCAGCCACAGCAGGTTGGACAACATCAGGAGTCTCCCGCAGCTCACGTCTCGCGATCTCCCGCACAGAATCGCTCGGTTCATCCAGCTCGATCTGCAGTAGAAAGTCTCCTAGCTGGACCGCTGGCAGCTTGTCCACATCTGACAGCATATGCTGCGATACTGGAACAAATTAGTTCATGGTAAACCAGTGACTTTAAGGGTAGCATTGCCACCGTAGAGTAGGTATTTAAGCAAATTATGAGAAATCTGAATTCGTTCGTTTTATTTTTTAGGTTGGGGTGAAATTAATATTTGTTGTTTTGCTGTGGTGTATAAGAAGAAAGCCCTCTACAGGGTGTTAGGATAAACAGTTGCATTACTTTAAGAGGTAATAGTACCTACCCATGATACTGAACAAATTTCACAAAGAAACCTATATTATATATACATTTTTTTGGTATTAGTGGTTCCTATAGGTTTCTTTTGGAAAGTTGTTCCCTATCATCGGTACATTCACCCCTTAAAGTAATGCAACTGTTTACCTTAACACCGTGTATATTATGTAGGTATATTTACTTTAAAATGTAGGTAGGGAGAACACTCATGTAGTAATATGTGCCTTTAATGATAAATATGATAATTTCAAGATATAAATTTAATAACAGAGGTACTCCAACTACTTACTAGCTAAGGTAGTACAGGATATCAAACTGTATAACTAGGCGTATTTGCGGAAGTATGTCACATAAAAAGCTAGATTCATGAACCATGATATATACCTACTTTATTTTATACAGATAATCAAGGTCTTTTGGAATCAGTGGTTTCTTTTGAGCTAGGAGAAACAACATAATAATTAAGAAGTTGAAATACACATGGGAAACCGCGGCATTTGTTTTTTCAATCTGTGTGTTGGCTTGACTTGACCCTGACCACTTTTTTATGCAAAGTAAACGAATTAATTATTAATGCATAACTACTTAATTTCTTACGTATAAAAAATATGTTTTGTGAATGGCTTATTATGTTCGTTTATTATTAGAAACCTTTTTCAAATATTTATGAAATTTAAACGACATGCAAACAAAATAAACCGTGTAATTCTGCAGCACGCGGGCTGCTACTTGGTGGGAAAGGAAATTATTGCAGTTACAAGTATCAACATCGTTGATCGTGGAAAGTAGCTGCGCTTTCTAAGCTTCCACCACCGGCACCGCAGTAATATGAAAGATCCACTGTGAGTTTATTATTAAAGTACTTACTAGCATTGGCGCGTGCGAAAAATATTTACTGACAATCAAATGATATCAATGGGACCGAGACACCATTGTTCCTCCATAGTAGAAAATGGAAAGAAAATTTCTAAGATGAAGAGAGAAGAACTGTAACATGCATAGTCTGTGGTTGTCGGTACCAACAATATATTCATTCATATTTACTATACTTTTTAGTATTATATTAACGTTATTATAAATAGTCATTTAATGTCTCTAAATTTTTCATGTCTGGAAAATATTTATCTCTTTTTCCGAATTTCCCGTCTCCCAGGAAATTCTTCGAGGAAATAAAAAAAAAAAACTATTTCCTGTGGGTTCGATACACGTTAAGTACCTTACATGTCAATAATTCATGGGATGTGCTATAAGTATTCAAATGAGGAAAATGCATTTTGAATACACTGGTAGCTAATGTTATTAGTTTGTCAAGTTACCTATACCTACCTACTGGTTATTCTTTACATATTAATTTGTTTTTTCTACTCCTCCGTATGTTGAAGGAAACATCTTGCGTCATAGCTCATCAGTATTGTATAGGTTCGACTTTGATCTAGTCACAAAAACTAAATAAGTATAATTTAATAATTTAAGGTTGCGTGGGGTAGAGTGCACGACACCACTAATTTTGTACTATGCTTACTTGGGTCGTTTTTATGTGTTTTTTTAAACATAAATTACGTAAGTTTTTGAAAATTTTGGAAACAATCTCAAAGATCCTAGCCATAGAAAATATAATTTTTTGAAATGGGTAATCTGGCCCAGACTTTCGATATATCGTGACCGTTTCGGTCAGAACTTCATTGTAATAGAGTTGACTTTTACTTTTTTTAACATTTTAAGATATAAAAAAATCATTTGCTGAACAGCTAATAAACCTATTATCTGGTAATAATCCAGTGGCGAGATAGGTAAAAGACGATAAAAGTGATGCATAATTATTTTTAATCTGACAGTCGGAATGTCGAAGTGATATAACAAAATAATCACATTCGCTATTAAAATAGTCCGATAGGCAATCTTAAATGCGAATAAAAAGTTACCTCATTAACCCAAAACTTTACAAATCATAAACTTAACTAGGTATACTTAGTCACATACTTGAAATATGCTGCTACCTGTGCAACCATGCCTGCCAAAATTCAGCGGAAAATGACCGAAAGTACAAAGCCAGGTTAGTATACATACAGGGTCCTTCTTAATATGCTGCCACTTTTTCAAGGGGATGATCAGATCGTCAAACTCAACAACTTTCTCTATGAGACCAACATCGAAATATCAGCAGTCCCATTACAAAACTGCAAACCTACTCGAGCCAAATGTATGGGACAGCTGATTTTTTTTCGCTATTTCGGTATTGGTCCCATAGAGAAAGTTGTTCAGTTTGACGGTCTCATCATTCCCTAAAAATAGTGTCGGCATAATTATTAAGAAGGACCCTATATTATATACTTACAGAGTTCCGATACCTAATGACAATAAAATTTCTAATTGTTAAGTGTTTCAAAGATAATATATATAATTTAGATATGAATGAAAATACAACCTAATCTAGTTTTAGTAGGTCAATGATCTACTGGTTGAAAACATTACGTTTTAAATATATTTTAAATAAATATTAGTAAGCATTAGAGATAAAAGGTCTTTCACTGACTTCTACAACACCTGTAGAACGATAAGTGTAACTTGCCAATCGTTGATCAATAATGGAAAAATACCTATAATTTGATATCTTTGTACAGAATAGTGATTGGGAAAATCAATTAGAGCTTCATAATTATCGATAAGACACCTGCTACTGGAGTGCAATTCACTAAGCGTCGCATCCCTGTGAAAAACATCGACGAGCTCACAAATTTAACATACTTCTTGCATCCTTCAGCTTGGTGAAGGTTTTATATGAGTTTGATACATGACAGAACCTAAGGCTCTAGACAGACAGACTGCATTCCGACTGCAAAATTGCAGTTCAGATGCAGTTTGAATGCAGTTGACACGACTGCAATAGAACTGCAAACCAAACGCGCAGTCCGATTGCAGTTTAATTGCAGTCGTGTCAACTGCACACCGACTGCATTCAAACTGCATCCGAACTGCACGGCGGAGAGTGCGGGCGGGTGGGTATGGTGCAGTTAAACAAAAGTCTGGATACGTGCCTGATGTTTGCGCTTAATGAATTGCATTGCTGATCTTAATTGACGTAGGTAACATTGTTTGAAAGTAGTTTGAAAGGTTCGCGGTCACATTCGGAATTCAAAACTAACTGCTGTGTTAACTGTTATCCTTTATCAGGTTTTTACCATATTAGTACATATTAGTAATTTTTTGAGTTAGCCTTATTCAGGATGTCCCGTAAACCGACGTCAACCCGGTGGATGCTGATAGGTTAGTTCATGCCTAACCAGAATATAGCAAAATAAAAAAAGCAGTCAATCAATCAATCCATCTGTCAACATATTACTTTAGAAAAAGGTGCTTAGTTTTCGAGACAATGACAGTTTTATGAAATTTGTGAAACTCTTTACCTTAGTCACTATTTTGAGTGCCACGGCTGCAAATGTTCTATGCAGTATCTGTGTTAAAACTGTCAATATCTCGAAAACTAAGACACTTTTACCAATGTCAAATTTTGATATTCTGCTTAGTCATGACCTAACCTATCAGCATCCGCCGGGTTGACGTCGGTTTACGGGACACCCTGTATAATCGAAATGTTAAAAGGATTATTAGTAAGGCCCATGCATAAATTTGTTTAAAATGATATTGATATTTATCTCAATTTTTTTTTTTCAAAATGTAAGGTTCTTAACCTTTTACGCGCGAAGATTGTTAGGAAATACTTTGCATATCAATAGATTAAGCCCCCCGCGCAGCTGTCAAATCGACAACACGTATCCTTACTGCTTCTACGTTTGAAAATTAAAATATAACCTTTCTCGGTATCATGGATCAATCAGATTAATATTACAAACTTTTGTTACTAAAATAAGCTGCGGGTGGGGGTGCCTGGAGACTAACAATTCTCAGTTTACCTTCTGGTTTACCTACGTTAGGCTCCTAGAACAGTCATTTTACGGAGTTTTGGTAGGTGGGGTAGGGAGTAATTATTAATTGGTCTTTTAAACTGTAACCGGCACCATTTAGTGATAAAAAGACTATCTTAAAACATATTAAAAAAAATTAGCTACGTAACATAGAAATCAAAATTGTGTGTCCCAGAAGGCTTTTAAATTATTAATATTAATACCAATGCACTCATTTGACTAAGATTTAACAATATACATTATTTTTGAGCAATAAAATAGGCATTGAAATTTAAAAAATGCGGTATTTATTAGAAAATACGAATGTATTTTTCAAAACCTTCTAAGTAGACAAAAATATTCACACCATATTTGTAGTATGTATAATGGTAAAGCCTTAAATATGTGCAAAAAAAAATTTACTATCATGTTTTTTAGAACGAGATTTATAGCTAAATTTAAAATTTGGGGCTGTTGCTAACGTGATTTTTTTTTAATTTTGGTACATTTCCAGGCTCAAATTGGCTCTTCAATATTAAAGCGAAAGAAAACGACAATTATTAATTAGTCCCGGCTCAAACCGTAAAATGACTTGGCTATCCAGTCTCCCTCAAATTGTTTTGTATAGGAATGCTTGTATCTGTGTCTATTTTATATTTGTGTGTAACAATTTGTGGAAAAATAAAATTATTTATTATAGTGCACGAAATATTTAATGAATAGAGAGAAAGAGGATTCTTGTACAATATCTACTAAGTACTTATAATCATTATACTACTTGGTCGTAATTTTTCATAAATATCCTATATATAGGCATTAAAATATTATACGAAATGTTTTCACGTTTGATAATAATTATGGTGATATATCCTTGTCGAAGTAGGAAACAATCTATTTATAAGATAAGTTAATATGATCGTCCTTCATCTCGTAGGTACACCATCTGTTTCTATCTAGTTGACAAATTAAAAATGTTATAATCAGATTTGTGGGTCGAAGTTCAATGGCTTCGAATCTCGAAGAGTTTGGATTACAACATTAATAAGTCAATGAACTTTGTGTTAGATACAAATAAAATGATCAAAGTGCACTACAGATATATAGTCGGGATCAAAATCGAAATCGCGAAAAAATCTGCTGTTCCATACTAAACTGCAAATCTACTCGAGCTAAATGACGCAAGCTGCATGGACAAAAGATATTTTTTTTGCTATTTCGATGTTGCTCCCATAGAATTTATTTTCCACAGAGAATCTATGGACTGTGTCTGAAATAAAATTATTTTGATTTGATTTTTTTTAATAATATACATTCGAATCGATAGGTTTGAAGTTTTGTATGGAAATGGAACAGCCGATTTTTTTTTGCGATTTCGTTATTTGTCCTATAAGTCCTATAAGTTATTCAGTTTGGTGGTCTGATCATCCCCTTAAAAAAGTTTCAGCTAATTTTGTTTTACTTTTAATATTATATTATAATTAATGTTATAATAATTACAGTACCTATTAATAAGAAAATTGAGGAATATTGTTTCCAATCTATCAATCATAAGGTACTCACATTTTCCCATTTTTTTTTGCTTTCACTAAACTTGAAAACTACGAAACTAGTACGCGGGACAGAGACCCGTCGAGCGATCGTACAAGACTGCGGCGCGCATGTGGCTGTTTTGGTTTATATTGATGACGGTATTCACGTATAGGAACAGTTTGTGGTATAGATGAGCCAGCAGCGTCTACCTACAATGTTGTTTTTTTTTGCCATACCATACCACAATTAGTTTACGAATTTAATCTATGTTACAGACATAAAATCTACAAATTGCTTCTATGTCCTTGAATTTCGAACTTTGTTTTGGTTTAAGTTCCTAATTGATTTTGATAAAATCAGAATTTCTGTATGTTTTGTTGTAGTTATATGTAAGTAATACATAATGTAGGTAGGTAATAATAAGGTCATTATGTACAAAATACTACTTATTTATAATAAATCGTTAGGTAGGTAGGCATATCAAATATCTGATAAACAAATGCAACATTTTATTATCGTAAATCATATTTCTAGAAACTCATTGTCGTAAGTAAAAGAAATGCTATTGAGTTATTTGTTGTAAATTTTTTTCGTTTTGCACCTATTTCTCTTATTTTGCTATTTCATGAAATCACTTTCATGAACATGTAGGTATGATATTTCGTTAGCGAAAAGTTTTTTTTTCGTGTTCATAATAGATAGGTACATAACATTTATTAACTGGTTTAATAACATAAAATATGTGACACATAATAAAGAATCATCGGTGTGGCGCGTTGCGAAGAGGTATGGACACCCAATTATGGGGGTCCGGGTTCGAATCCGCACGGACAACATGCCATGTACCAATGAGTTTTTCTAACTTATGTACGTAATACCGACTGCTCTCAAACGGTGAAGGAAAACATCGTGAGGAAACCTGCATACACTGAAGAAGAAATTCTGATGTGAATGTGAAGTCTACCTATCCGCATTGGGCACGCGTGGTGGACTAATGCCCATACACCTTGAGGGTAGGCCTGTGCCCTGCAGTGGGACGTTTATAGGCTGATGATGATGATGATGATGATAATAAAGAATACAATTGATAATGATTAAACGGTAAATTAAACAATTAAAAACTAAACTATATGTAATTATTCATAGCATTTGGTGTCGAAACCATCGAAAACCTTGGTCCGTGGGGTCCCGGCGCCGCCCAGGCGATTTTCGAATCAGTTTAGCCTTTCAGCGAGGAAACGCTGCCAGCATCTTGGCTACCTTCCCGCGCGGTCCAAACCTGCACCATATTTTAGGTTAAGTTAGTTTTATTTTCTCAATATTTTTATTTATATTTAATGTACCTACTTACCTCCCATTATGTTTTTTACTCTGCATGAGTGCAAGTAGCTGTTGATGTACTTAGGCCTTGAGAACAGTACCTATGTAAAACATAAGTGCTCGCATACCTTTATTTATCCTATTTTGTGTCCCACTGCTGGAGATAAGCCTCCCCTCTTCTCCTCCAATCCTCCCTATGCAACGCAATCTCTGGCCAACCCTTCATAAAGGTATTCAAGTCATCGCTCCATCTTCTCTTGGGCCTTGTCCAAGACGTTGGCAATCATCTTGTGGAACCCATTCTGTGGCCTTACGTATTCCCAATAAAATTTGGCCAGCGCGGTAAGGTCGTTCATTGATCTGATTCTGAGGTACCTCCTACTATTTATGTTGTGTCTGATTAGTATTTACGATACCTACTGCTGTATTTATTTTGGTTTCCATTTTTCGGCCGACTGGTTTGACCTCAGTCTGTATACGGGATGTGTTATAAAAGCTGATTAGTTAGGTACTTTAAATTAATAGGAGTAATTTCGCTATTGAGGCATACATAACTCGTTAAAAAAAAGTCTCGTTTTTCAACCCATGTTTCTTAGGGAAAGTTGTTTAGTTTCATTGTCTGAATACACCCCTGAAATGTTAGTAATTAAGAACTAATGGTGTAAGTATAACTTACTTTTATCCTACAGTTTTTGAGAGTTACGCGGTTATTATTTAACCTAAAACTGAAAAAGTGACAATGACAATTGAGTGAGTTCCGATAGTGGTGGGCAGAACAAACGACGAAGAGAGGCACAATGGTATAACAAGTTACCCACAGATATTAAAAATGCTGACTCATTTGGCTCATTTAAAAACAAATTAAAAAAATATGTTATGAATTTTAAATTTTAGATAAAACTATTTAGTGCAATTATTTATTAGTTAGTAGTTGTAGCAATGATTCTGGCCACCTCGCAAGTGTATGTACGTAATAATTTAAACATTGGATACAATTTTACTATGCGCCCTCAGCGAATAATCTCTCTTCTCATTCTAATTCTGACTTGTATAGGTAGATGGTTAATATTTTGCTTTTGTGATAAACTTATGTTATCTTAAGTTGTACTATGTGAGATATTTACTTCATTACCTCTTAAATTTGCATGTTCTGTCAATAACACCTATATTTTAGTTTAAAAGTAACATTGTTTAAAATTCTCTTGTAAAGTGACTATTTTTAAGTCTTTTGAGAATAAAATTCTTTAAACCTAAGAGTGAGGGTAGACAGATATGTCTGCTCTTAAAAATCTACTTGCAGTTCCTCAGTCATCCCGTGATCATGGCAGTTGTAACACTGCCGAAATATCGGGAACTCAAATATACCAAAACGCGGTAAATGTTTATTTCTAGATTACTTTTATCCTATTTATTTATTGTGTAGTTTTAAATGTTTAACCGTCATGCAATTCTTTGTAACAACTCTTCCGTTAAATTATTGAGTAAGGCTATATTCCGGTTCATAAATACAAAACTACGGAATTTTTTGGTTCGAGCCTTCCGAGGTGTTTGTTAATTATTTTAAACAAAATAACCTTGCAGGCTTCTGTTCTACACATCGTGAACTTATTCGAATCGAAACTGAAACACTCTCGTATTGTTTAGAAGAATACAGGGTATAATTTTAGTCACAGACCACAATTTTAGTAATAAAGTAAAACATTTATTGAACTAGAATTAAGAATACACGAGCGTTAACCCGCGACTTCGTCCGCACAAATTATATACCAGATTTTAAGTCAGATCATAAGCTATCAAACAAAAAAAGTTTCATCAAAATCGGTTCAGTAGTTTTTGCGTGATACTCGTTCAAACAAACAAACACCCAAACAAACACACAAACAAACAGAGAGACAAAAAATCCAAAAATTGGTGAAATGGAATCAGGGACACCTAAAAACCATATCGTAACTTTTTTTTTGTTAATATCTTCAATGTACAGACAAACTTCCTGTTACAGTTTTATAATAGTATAGATAGATAGATATACAGAATATAGGAAAATAAGATTTATTTGGATCTCCGATCTCCGAAACACATACAATCTTTTACATACCATATTTTTTTGACCATCAAACAGAACAACTTTCTTTAGTCTTACAAAAGCAAAAAAAAATCTGGTTTTTCACACAAAACTGCAGCCATATTCAACCCAAATGTACATTTATAGGACAACGCCTCTGGTCCCATAGTTCCCTATGGGTTCTATATGGTTGTTTAAGGGGATTATCTCACCATCAAACCCAACAACCTTCATTAGTGTTAAAATCGCGAAAAAGAAATCTGCAAAACTGCAGCCCTTTCAACCCAAATGTAGGACATATAGGACAGCCCCTCTGGTCCCATAGATAATTTTATTTAGTTTGATTGTCAGATCATCCCCTTAAGGTGGTTTCAGTCCATACAAAAGTTTGACGCACAATACGCGTAGACGGAATTAATATAAGTAATATTTTATATATGGAAAAATAGTTTAGAAAATCTAGTTGCCGCGTCACAAATAACATTTGCAATTTATAATATAATTACAATATAATAAAAAAATTTTTATAATAAAATTTCAAAGCTTTATATTTTCGTAATTATTTTATAAATTGCAAATGTTATTTGTTACGCGGAATCTAGATTTTTTAAACTATTTTTCCATATATACAAAGTTACTTATATTAATACCGTCTACGCGTATTCTGCGCCAAAGTTTTATATAAAATTGACCCCTCTGCAACCACCTTAAACAAACCGAAGGACCCTATGTACCTAAGTACCTAGGTAATAAAAGTATTAAGTATACAGGGTGTTGGTGTAGACAATTGCATTTCTTTAATGGGTGATTGTACTTAAATGATACCGAACTACTTTCGAAAAGAAACTAGGAAATTTCGAAGAAAAACGGGTTTTCATACAAACGTTCGATCAGCTGATTAGAATGGAAAGTCCAAAATTTGTTTCGCGAAAGTCTTCTGAGGAAAAGTTTTTCAGTATCATGGGTACAATCAGCCCTTAAAGTAATGCAGCTGTTTACTGTAATATCCTGTATAGGCAGGCATGAATGTGTTGATCATTGTGTTTATTTTTATCGTCGTTATGTATTTAGACTGAAATAAGGATATAAAAGAGGGTGTTTATGTGTATTACTTGCAAATATACAACGTGTTAATGAATTAACGCAAAACTAGAAAGTATTTTGTTTAGAATCGAGAGCAGAATCGAATTATCATGGTTTCAACATAGGTAATTTTTTTCAAAATATTAAATAATTGGTTTGTAAAATTTAAAATTTACTGAACCCGATGTCAACCCACCCCACGAGCATACTCACCCTACTTAGTATGAAAACAAGATTATTAAAATGTATCCATGAGTATGTTAGCGCTTTCATTCATTGCTGAAACGATAACAAATCATTTTTGCCCCAAAACTTAAAAAGCGAATAACTTTAAATTTTAGCTATCAAAATAATGAAATTATTGTTTCATTCTAATTATTTCGTTATAAATCAGTTGGACTGTATGAGGTTTTGCGCTTATTCATTAACACTTTGTATAATGTTTGAATTCAGTCGTAGTTTTTCTTATGTTTTGTTTCCTGAGTTAATATTTGCTCTTTGAGTTTTGTTAAATATTGTTAAATAAATATGAATCAAACTTAAGTATATATATTTAAAAAAAATAGTACCTACCTATACAATAAAGTCGTTATCCGCGTCTGTCCTTATGTTTCTCCGCTTATTTCTTCTAAACGATGCAACGGAATTTAATGCCAGTTTTCACTGTCATTTAGACCTTATATTATACCTAGATCAGACCAGGGCAAAGCTGGAGCAGGAGTGCGATTCTTGAAACTCATTTATTGAACTCAGCAGTTGAAAATGTCAATATTACCATGGAGATATGCATCTTTCGACTGCTGATTTGACATTCAAAAATCATACTCCAGGAGTGCGATTTTTGAAAGTCAAATCAGCAGAAGAAAGATGCGTATCTCCATACATTTTCAACTGCTGAGTTCTACGTATGAGATTCAAAAATCGCACTCCAGGTCGGTCGTCAATCAAGAATATAAAAGGGATCTGAAGATTCTGAACTGTCGGTATTTTCTAAGTTATTTTAATCTTTGACTTCTTTTTCTTTTTCCTAAATGATTAGGCTAAGAACACAGAATATTAAATTACTATTCTAAAGTTGCAGAATCCAAGAGGGTAGGAATAATACCAAATGTATCGATGACATATTTTGCTACCTAACCAAACCTTATTTATTGCTGTGAATAAAAACATGTTAGCGTTGATGTCTTTTATACGGATAAACATAAAAAGGAAGAATCGGCGGGACTCAGATTTTGGGCTCCACTTAGGAAGGTTTATACAGAGTGTGACAAAAGTAAAAATAAAAATTTTAAACTTTAAGGGGTTGTTTATACCATCAAACTGAACAACTTACACTATGGGACCAACATCGAAATCGCGAAAAAAAATCTGTTATCCCATACATTTAGCTCGAGTAGATTTGTAGTTTAGGATGGAGCATCCGATTTTTTTTTCGCGATTTCTATATTGGTCCCATAGTGAAAGTTGTTTAGTTTGATGGTCCAAATCACCCCCTTATGTATTTATTTGTATCTTTGTAGCACTCTGTATATCTGTTCTTTATTTCTAGATACCTAATTAATAACACTAAGAGCGAACACACACGATGACGCATGTCGGAGCGGCAGAAGTCAGTCCGTCATTTGTGAAGCAAGGCGTTGTATGAAACCGCACTTAGAAGCACACACGGTGCGCCAGTCCGTCACCGTGTGTGCTTCTACGTGCGGTTTCATACAACGCCTTGCTTCACAAATGACGGACTGACTTCTGCCGCTCCGACATGCGTCATCGTGTGTGATCCCACTAACCTTGCTACATTTTTATTCACTGAGCCGTTCTGGCCCATTCAAGAAGGGCTAAGCATGAATACCGATAATTTGATTAGTTTCTGATACGCTATTAGTAAGTACGAAATTTATGACTCACGTGGGGTTTTACAAATTACGCTGGGTTCAAGGTTTTAACGTATTTTTAGATTATTTTTACGATAATGCCATATTAACGACCTCACAAATACCTCACAAATTTTAATTATAAAGGGAATGGTTTCCCTCAATAAATTGGACAGTGGATTACGCAGGTATCAGGTATTCGCGTATGGTATAAGTAAATGTTGATTGAGGGTGCTACGCTTTTGTCCTTTTCGGAGAAGATCATTAATTTGATCATTGTATGTTCTCCTCGGACTACCTCTACACGCACAGCACGCACTGGAATGGAAAAGACTTTTTTTATTTATAATTAATGGACTCTTGCTTGTGCGTTAGCACTGCATTTCCGCCAGTGTCAAATGTTTATGGGAGAATCTATCCCAATCTCAGGGATTGTTTTTGGTCTAGAACAAGAAGAGATTGAGGATTGCGGAGCCTCATGGCAGGCACGCGACTCGCGAGACGAGTTATCGGGTCAGAACCTGCAACGTGGCTCCCCACTGGATTGATATACCTACTTATAATTTCGTTTGTAATGTTATCTCCTTTTATTAATTCTATCTACGTGTCCTTAGCAATTCAACTGACACCAATCTCTCATTATATAGAGTGAATTTGATATCAGTAGCATCTTTTTAAACTAAGAGTCTACCCATCAAACTGAACAACTTTTACTATGGGAACAAACAAATTGGAGCAAAAGAAATGTTGCATACATTTTGAGTCGACTAGGCACTGCAGTTTAATAAGGAACAGCAGATTTTTTTTTGCTCCGATCGGTTTGCCCCCGTAGTAAAACTTGTTCATTTTGATAGGTAGAATTTTAGTTTAAAAGGATGCTAATGATATCAATTTCACCCTATATATGTATTCGATTGTAGTTCCTGTAGTTCATTTCTATATTAATATGTTATTTTTATTTACCTATATATGAGACTAAAATTTTTATCTTCCTACTGCCAAATATGGTTTTGTGGGCCTATATTAAACAAAATACACAAAAACTTGGAAAAACAACCTGGTACGATGTAGTAGTATGACAAGTAGTAGTTACTTAATTATGAGGCTTGTTATTAAATAAAAAAAATAAGATATATAGTATAATAAAGATAACATTACATTGCTTTTATTGTGTAATTAGTTGTTGTAATGTATGTTCGTAATTTCTGCCTATTTATACTATTTATACTAACAAGCTGTGTAGTGCGATAGGTTTTTACATTATCACTCTAGAAAAACGTCGATTGGCACAAGAAATCGGTTAGGTTTGTTTAAACTGAGTTGTATTTATATTTACAAAGCGATCAGTCACGGATTCAAAGCTCAATTATTTTAAGAGCCTCCAAAAGACCATCTGTTTTTATCAATTTTTTTTAGAAATCTAGAAATAAACTTACTTATATGGTCATTCATTAGATCCTGATACAACGTGAGATTTGTGACAAAATACCTCTATAACATAAAAGCAAACCAATATAAATGTTCTACATGAGTATATAAGGTCAAAAAAAATCTGCTGTCCCATACATATAGGTTGAGTAGGTTTGTATGGAACAGCTGATATTTTTTTTCGCGATTTCAATTGTGGTCCCATAGAGAAAGTTGTTCAGTTTGATGGTCTGATCATCCCCTTAAAATAGTTTCAGCTAGTTTTGTTAGACCTTATATTGTATCTTCATATCTATCTATTTGTAAAAATTCACCTTGACCGTAATTATAAGATATACTTAATTAGAAACAGCAATATAGGGGTAGGTAGGTAACTTGGATAAGTTATATGTCAAGATTGACAGTCGAAGTTACAAAAGCGTAGAAAAAAATTGCAATCTGTTCTAAGCCCTATCCATATACACGCACACAGACATAATATGTACGGCGCCTCACGCACACCAACCTAAGAAAGTAGGCCCCTTTTGTTTTATACGGTAGAAGCATGAGAATGAGACTCTTTCTAGACATATCATTTTTCTAAGGTAGGTAAGTAGGTATATTAGGTATCCGATTAAAATTAAATTAGGTACATAAGCCATCAATATTAAATTAGTGGTTTCATTTAAATTAAATCGAATCATAAAAGTTTATCGAATAATGACTTAGCTCACAAAATTTCCAATATTTTAGGGAAAATTCAAGAAAACTCTTCTGATGCGCTCCTTTTCGTCACTGTCGTAGTTTATTTTGCGTTTCAATAAAGCTACACTGAAAACTAAAGACTGAAATGTAATAAATAATCGAATGCGTATTATCTCGTGCAAACAAGCAATCAATGAGAAAACTAATTTGGGATTATTAAACTTTTCATTTCTTCAAAACGAACCAGCGCCATCTAGCTTCGAGTAGCGACACTATTCAAAAACTAACCAAGCTGTCAATGTCGCGATCGTGGTAGCCGCTACTCTCCAATAGATGTCACTATATACGTTTGCGGATATAGAGACCTCATTTTAGGGTCTGTTACGTCTGTGGACTGGTTCTAGTTATGTTTAATTCTATCGATCGCTCGAAGGTCATTGGCACCGGAGTTGTGAAGGGTACTTTACCTAACTACGATTCGTACAAGTCTGTAACACTTTTAAAATGTCAGACTGCATCAAGTGAAGTAGGTATATCATCTACAATATCATTATCCTTTTCGATTTACTTATACGCTACGCTATTCTAGATTTAACAGAATTTTATCCAGGAGTGCGATTTTTGAAACTCATTCTTTGCACTCAGCAATTGAAAATGTCAATATTACTATGGAGATATGCAACTTTCTACTGCTTTTTGACATTTAAAAATCATACTCCAGGAGTGCGATTTTTGAAAGTCAAATCAGGACTAGAAAGATGCGTATCCCCATTCATTTTTAACTGCTGAGTTCAAGGTATGAGATTCAAAAATCGCACTCCAGGACCACGATAAATTTTATAGTCAGTATCAAAGAGAATGTAATTCACTACGGTATAAGAGTCGGGACTTCCATACTAAAAACTAGTCGTGACCGATGATCCAGAATGTATGAAACGTGTGCAACCGTTCAAAGAAATTTAATGGCGGCGGTGCACGTTTCATATAACTTTTTTTTGTTAGAGAGTTGCGCGAGCCTGGTCAGTATTAAACCAAACAGTTTGAGTGACTTTACTTTCTATGATTTAATTCATTTCGGTCAGCCCTCTAACACATTAATAAAAATTCTTATGCCTCAAAATAAACAGTGTCAGGCTCATTCTAAGAATATCGTAAAAATATAACAAGCTCATGAATCTCATGATTCTAATGGATCATGAACAAAACTAGTCAAGTGCGAGTCGGGCTACTTGCGCACCGAGGTTTCCGTACCACACCAAACATTACCTCTACCTTACAAACAAGTTTTGTTTTCTCCGAGACCGACTCACACTTGGGCGGTTTTTATTATTTGTTGTTAAATACAGTAGAGTTTGCTCTATAACCACACTATAGACCGGGAAGATAAAACGACGATAAAACAAATTTCTTGTATGAGGGAGGACATTTTTTTTATTTGTTGTCAAATCCGACATAATAATAATAACGCACATTCTGTGAAAATGTCAACTGTCTAGCTATTATGGTCAAAAGTTACAACCCTAAATAGGTAGGACAGACAGACGGACGGACAGACAGCAACGTAGGCTTATGAATAGGGTCCCGTTTTCACCCTTTGGGTACGGAAACCTAAAAAGTATTTCAATAACTCGAATCTTCCATACAGTCAGTATAAGCACTTACATATCGATACATAACCAAATGATATTACCTACTATTGGTTCTTATCGTACATACATTACTGACCTAGAACTATAACTTTAACTGTGGTACGTACGACGAGGGCATCGTATCTCGGCCAGCACAGCCTAGTTGAATTAACTCGAATTATCGACACTAATAGATTAGGATCGATTAAAAAGACGTAACATTTGCTGTTCTTGCCATGTTGCTTAAATTAATCTTTTTCCAAGGAGGTTTGGTTCTAATTCGGAATGGTGCTATAATGTCTGGTCAGTTTGAGCCAGTTTCTTTGAATGTTCATGCTCATTGCTCATGACACCACACACGATATAAAGTAGAAATAAAAAAAAACTAGTTTTGAGTTTTAATTTCAATTAAGTACTCAAGTACTTAAATATGTTGGCATAGAATAACTAATACACAATTATTATTATGATATAGGTTCCTTCTTAATAATAACGAGCGTTAACCCGCGACTTCATCCGCACAAATTATATACCAGATTTTAAGTCAGATCATAAGCTATCAAACAAAAAAAGTTTCATCAAAATCGGTTCAGTAGTTTTTGCGTGATACTCGTTCAAACAAACAAACAAACACCCAAACAAACACACAAACAAACAGACAGACAAAAAATCCAAAAATTGGTGATATGGAATCAGGGACACCTAAAAACCATATCGTAACTTTTTTTTTGTTAATATCTTCAATGTACAGACAAACTTCCTGTTACAGTTTTATAATAGTATAGATAGATATGCTGACCCTTTTTTTATGGGGATGATTAGACCGTCAAACTGAACAACTTTCTCTATTACCAACTCGGCACCAACATCGAAATCGCGAAAAAGAAAAGAAAAATAAAGCCTACTTGAGCCAAATGTGGGACAAACATGGGACATGGACAGCTGATTTTTTTTTCGCGATTTCGTTGTTTGTTCCATAAAGAAAGTTGTTCAGTTTGATGGTCTGAGTTCACAGTTTCAGTATTTGCTAGGCTGTCACTTACACCCTGTATAATCAGCTGTCCCATACATTTGACTCGTGTTATGTTTGCAGTTTTGTATGGGACAGCTGATTTTTTTTTCGCGATTTCGTTGTTTGTTCCATAAAGAAAGTTGTACAGGTTGATGGTCTTATCATCCCCTCAAAACAGTGTCAGCATTATAAGAAGGACCCTGTATATTTTTAAGTTTATCTTTCTATCTATAACATCACTCTTCTTTCCCAGTGGGGTAAGCAGAGACCAGTGCATGCCATCAACTACGTTCCTCACGTACCATTTGAAGCCTTATAAAATCAAAATCAAAAATTTTTTATTCATAATAATATCACATAGATAGCTTTTTGACGTCATTTTTTTGACTCTACCACCGCGTCGGAAGGTATTCCGCTGAGAGAAGATGCGGCCAGAAACTCTACAGCACACATCTTTTGAACAAAACAAAGTATACAAAGTACAATTAAAATACAATATTGCATTACACAGAGTAACATTGTCAAGACCAGACATTTTGGTCATTCAAATAGTCATCGAGTCATATACGTTATTATTATATAGGGTGTAAGAGTAAACAGTTGCATTACTTTAATGAGTGATGGGTACAAACTCATGATACTGAACAACTTTCCCAAGGAAACCTATAGGAAGTTCGCAAAAAAAAATTTACTTTTCATACAAAAGTTCAATCAGCTGAATCTGAAAAAACTCTGACACCAGGACTCTGCCCACACGATAAGAAGAACAATCAGCTAATTGTATTTAGTATGGGAATCCTAACATTTTTTTACGAATTTCCTATAGGTTTCTTAGGGAAAGTTGTTCAGTATCATGGGTACAATCACCAATTTAAGTAATGCGACTGTATACCTTAACACCCTGTAGAAGGTATACAACATTTTTATTGTTCCTAACTTAGGCAGGTTTGCATAAAAAAAAAGCTGTCTAGGCTTAGACGATTTATTGATCGTTCTGTCTCTCAGACTCACACTGCTCATACTGCTAACAGTGTGAGACATAGAGCGTTCGTCTACCACGCTGTTGGTCTTCCAAAGAAAATAAAATAAATAAATAACATACTTTTCTAATGCAAGCCAGCACCTACTACTATGAATTCACTTCGGTATCTGTCCGTATGTCACAGTCATTGGCGACATCTTAGAAACAACTTTATAGCAAAGATCAAAACCACGCCAAAAAGCTTTGTTATGAGATTTGGTGCGGAATACTTTAATTTCACAAAGCAAAATGGGCATTTAAGCAACGTATTAAATATTTACTGTGACACTCACAAATGTTAGTTTTATCACAAAAAATAGTTGTTAATTCGAAAAATGTTTTTCATTTTACACACCCGCTATATTTTTAAATGACCTATCCAACGACACCCCACATTACGCAAATGATATACTTTCTAGTACTAAGAGTCTCCAATCTAAGCCGCGGACAGACAGACAGACAGACGGACGGACATAGCGAAACTAAGTATAAGGGTCCCTTATTGACTATACGGGACCCCGAAAACTATTAATTAAACTTTCTCTCGTGATACCGGGATCATAACAGTTTTAAAGTAACACTGCCGAAATATCAGGAACTCAAAAAATTATGAAAGTGACAAGAACCCGTTGTTTTATGTTAAACTCTGTTTTGAGACATGAAGCCGACTAAAAAATAAAGTACCTAACCTCGATAAGCATAACGCAAATACATTCTAATTACAAAATTAAGTTACAGAGATCTTGCTAAATCTATATTACCTACTTTGTCATCTGACTAGAAGTGAAAGTGAGTCGATTGTCAAAACGTTTCACTAGTGAGTTAGTGACCTATTCAGATCTCAGGATGTAACCGAACAGAGTGGTGACTATTTCCTGACGTAAATCGCACTAGAATGCAGCTGAGAATCAGTTTGGCATGAGTGCTTGCATTCCTGGGTGACTATAGGGTATATATGATAGATATTGATATAACTATGAACGTATCAGTATGATAGATGGAATGATTTCGAAAATGGAATTTAGTTTGCGGCTTAATAAGTGTTGGATGGAGTTCGTTCGGCACGTGCAAGGATGCAGGGGAGCAAGTTAAAATATAAAATGTATAAATGTCAAAATATATGTATAGCGTGCAGCGAAAGGGGACGGATAAAGATAGATATTCCGATTCTCCGTCAAGATATTTATTATCTAACCATATTATTTTTGCCTTGTGGTGTCGGCTATGAATAGCACCATCCCATTTCCTCCCGTGGGTGTCGTAAAAGGCGACTAAGGGATCTACTGAAGGATGGGCAGCAGCATCCTCTGAGTACACATATTGATTCGATCCAACTGCGATCACCAACCCGCCTGCCAAGCGTGGCGATTATGGCAAATCCCCCCCATTTTGGGGGAGGCTTATGTCCAGCAGTGGACGTTTAACGGCTGATATGATGATATTATTTTTGTAATGTAGGCGAATTAGGTTGCTTAGTGTACCACCAGCCACATAAAAACCTCTAAACTTCAACTGCCTATACATGTGGCTAGTAAAATAATCAATCAATCAATCAATCAAATATACTTTTTTTTTTTTTCTTTTTTACTTTACTTTATAATGTACAGGGTCCTTCTTAATAACTGACAATTTTTTAAGAGGATGATCAGACCATCAAACTGAATAACTTTCTCTATGGGACCAATATCGAAATCGCGAAAAAAAAATCATTTGTCCCATACATTTGGCTCGAGTAGGTTTGCAGTTTTGTATGGCCGATCAGATTTTTTTCGCGATTTCGATATTGGTGCCACAGAGAAAGTTGCTCAGTTTGACGTTCTGGAGTGCGATTTTTGAATCTCATACGTTGAACTCAGCAGCTCCCCAAATAATGGGATAAGGGCAGGAAGAAGAAGTTGAACTCAGCAGTTGAAAATGTATTGAGGATATTGGAGATACGCATCTTTCAGCTGCTGATTTGACTTCCAAAAATCGCACTCCTGGAGTATAATTTTTGAAAGTAAAATCAGCAGTAGAAAGATGCATATCTCCATAGTAATTTTGAAATTTTCAACTGCTGAGCTCAGCGAATGAGTTTCAAAAATCGCACTACTGATCAACCCCTTTAAAAAATGTTATCATAAATTAAGAAGGACCCTATAATGTATAAATTTGTGTACGTTCGTTGAACCTAATGTTAATGTTATGTCGTGGTTATACCTATTGTATTATGAACGTTCATTCCAAATAAATTTTCCAGAAAAAATTCTGCTATAATTTTGGCTCTGTGATTTTGATATTTCGCCTGTCACCCTAATTAGCACAGTCATTTTACGGAGTTTTGTTAGGAGGGGTGGGGAGTAATTATGAATTGGACTTTTACTCTGTAACCATTTAGTGACAAAAAGACTACCTGAAAAAATATTAAACAAAAATTCACTTCGCAACATAGAATCATCAATAGAAATCAAAGTTGTATCTCCCAGAAGGCTTTTAAATTAATAATATTAATAACAATGCACTCATTTTAATTAGATTTAACAATATAAATTATTTTGAGTAATAAAATAGGTATTGAAATATAAAAAAATGAGATGTTTATTAGAAAATACTAATGCATTTTTCAAAGCCTTGTAAGTAGACAAAAATATTAACACTATGTTTAAAGTATGTATGGTATAATAGCTTGCAAAAAACAAATGTACCGTTTGTTTTTTTAGAATGAGACATGCTCAAATTAAAATTTAGGGCTGTTGCTGACGTAATATTTTTCTAATTTTGGCACATTTAGAAGCTCAAATTGACTCTTAAATATTATAACGAAAAAAATATCAATTATTAATTAGTTCCGGCTCAACCCGTAAAATGACTGGGCTAAATTTTATAAGTCTGGATTTGCTTAGCACTAATACAATTTAGTAAGGAACCACATGTTTGGATGAAAGCCAAAAATGGTAGGTTATTGAACGATTGCACGTGTCAACTGAGATGTGTTATTGTTATTGCTTCATTGTTCGCTCCTAAAAATAAATACTTTCCTTATCATTGGAACATTGTGTCTAGATTTGGATCGAGAGAGCCGAGACTAAAGCCGGTCTAATATAGGTATAGTTGAGTAATCAAATGACTCACGCCAGTTTTTTTTGGGAGTAGGTAAACTGTAAAACCTGTAAAATTAAAATTAGGGAGGGATAGTATAACATTTACACAAATTAACACAAGAATAAATATGTCTAAACTGGGTGATAAATGCAGAATTAATAATGTATAAATTGTGTAAATCACTTTTAATGCCTGTATGCCAGATATCGGTTGACAGGTTTGTATAAAGGTACATATTACCGTAGGTACTAGGTACGAACTAATTATCATTTGTTATACATTTGAAATAGAGATTATAGATTACAGTTGAAATAGAGTTATTCTGTTGAGATAGAGAAGGCTTTCTAACTGAAAAAAATGTGTATAAGAGCTATCTGTAATGCATGGTTCCTTGATAGCTGTAAACCATTGTTTCAGAAATTAAATATCCTACCTCTGCCCTGTTTGTACATAAAAGAGATATGCCTCTTTGTAAAACAACACCCTGAATCTATACTATTATAAAGCTATAACAGAAGTGTGTCTGTACATTGAAGATATTAACAAAAAATAAGTTACGATATGGTTTGTAGGTATCCCTGATTCCATATCACCAATTTTTGGATTTTTTGTCTGTCTGTTTGTTTGTGTGGTTGTTTGTGTGTTTGTTTGGGTGTTTGTTTGTTTGAACGAGCATCACGCAAAAAGTACTGAACCGATTTTGATGAAACATTTTTTGTTTGATAGCTTATGTTCTGACTTAAAATCTGGTATATAATTTGTGCGGACGAAGTCGCGGGTTAACGCTCGTACTTTATAAAACGCTCAACTGTTTTTTTCTAGACCTGCTTATTGCACCAGCCTCCTTGCACTATATATATTTATCAGCAAAATGTATCCAATATGAGCATTGTACTATATAATAAGCTACCTGATAATATTAAAATATTGCATGGAAACATTTTTAAGTCTACATTAACTAAATGGCTAAGTAAAATGTGTTTCTACAATGTAAAATAATATATCGATCATGACATTAGACTCTAATAATTAAGGTACTATAAATTGTAAAGGTTTTTAATGATAATAATTATAAATATGCTTGATTATGTTCACGAGCTATAACATAATTTGCACATCTGTACGACAGACCAAATACAGAGACTTACCTACAATAATGCTGAACAACTTTTTGAAACTGTATTTATGCAAATAAAACACTTAATTTCATTTCATTTACCGGATCCAACATTATCAGTATCTAAATGAAATAAAACGCAATACAGAGAACTAAATGTTCCTCATAAAAGTGGACCACATCACGCTCCATTTAAAATGCGATAACTCACAATCATATTTCGCAATTATTATATTTTGTATAAGCTACCAGACCTACGGCCTCATTACAATGAACATTTGCGACCATTTTTATCGAAACCAGATGTTCCAAACGGGTCGAGATTTTTAAATGGGACGTGACATACGTGACCTATCTCATTTTCGAATTACATTGACTAAAGATTGAGTTGAACAGACTGTATGGGAAGGATTGGAAACACAAGGAGAATACAATAATCGCTACGTTTTAAGGGAACAATCAGACGATATGACTGTATGCCTATAGTGTCTTAATCACAAAGAACATAAATAAGTAGTTATTTACAAACTTACTCTCTCTCCCTTTCGTCAATCCAAAGGGTGAATATACGGAGGTTGACTATTTTTTAATCATTTAGGAATGCCATTTCTGTCCTAAGAGAAGTTTATTCCGAGAGCGCAAATGGTCTGGCAACATTTTTCACAAACAATCTAGAAACTAATCTCTATGTTATTTTGAAGTCAGATTTTCGTTAAAATATTTTAATGGTACGATTAAACTATACATTTTTACGAAAATCTGACTTCATACAAACATAGAGATTAGTTTCGAGATTGTTTCTGAAAAATTTCATTTACATTCTTCTTATCGTGTGGGCAGAGCCCTGGTGTCAGTGTTTCAGAACGCCGCCTTACATTAATTGCATTAATTGGTTAGTATTGATAATATCACCAGACTTCCGTTGTATGGAGCGCGCATGAGAATGGTTACCAATTTCAATCTCGTGTATGTATCACGTCACGTGATTCAAATTATTTAAAGATTCCTAGAAGAAAGAAAAATAGAACCGTTTCATTTCATTTGTTTATTTAAAAAGGCAATATTATAAATTAGCACTGCATGTAATTTTTCCAAGTTTAGTCGCACAACAAGAATAGACAAAACATACAATTTATAACAAGAATGAGAAGGGTACAGGCGGTTTTATCACTAAAGGTGATTTCTTCCAGGCAACCATTGGCTGGAACAACTATTTTAAACGACATATTATGTATGTATTGATGCGATTGATATTCCTGAATTATAGTTTAAACCACGCGGCATATTATGGTAAGCATATGCAACAATAAAATAAACAAAGGATTATGACATGCATACATAAATGACTTGTACCTATATAAAACGATTATGTCCTTTATCACAATATTGAAATTCTCTGCATAACCCTGCATATAAAGTACAATGCTTAGTAATATAAATGGTTATCATTAGAATGTACCTACCTACCTAACACAATCGAATGCTATTGTAAATTTTACAGCTGTAGGTTCTTTATGATTATAAATGTCCCTACTGCATGCTTTTTACTATAAAAATAAAATATGTGTCGTATGTATTTGCAGTGTGTGCTAGTTAGTCGATATAAACATGCTTTGCTTAAATACCTATGTTCAGGATGGAGTGACAATTGGTGATAGGCTACGAATAAGAATAACTATACAATAATAACTCTAAACAAAAGCAACATAATTTTTGGCACCTAATGAAAAATTACATTTTTTATGAGTTTTGTCGGCAAGATGTGATAGGTATATGTATCAGGTTTATAATTATTCCCAATGTACCAACGCAGTTGACAAATTTTAATAGCGTGTGAAATTATATCGACCAATCAGGATTATGCCACCTTCAATCCCTTGCCACTATTGGCTAATTGTTTTCGCACCCTTTTCGCTGCTATCCGACTTTGCAACCTTTGATTACTAAATGACTTCGGGGTTTTGATGGGGACTCGGGTCTGCTTTGCGCAAACGGAGATTGACGAGCGGAATTATTTTAATGGTCGTACTGTACGCCCACAAAGATGGTGCAAATAAACGTCCGGTATGTTTTATATCTACTTTATACAATTTAAGTAATTTTGCGAAACATCCTTGACCAGAAAACGAAACATTTAAGTGTTAATGAAGAAAGTTTTGCCTTGTCGAATCGTTGATGTAAAAAGTTGAATTTAAAATGTCATGGTCGCAAGGAGTGGTTTGGTTGACATTGCAATGCTATGCATGTTCGAAGAATTTACATTGCGAATAAATAAGAGTGTACCTAGAGTACCTACCTCATTGATATAAAAACTGTGGTCTTTCTGAAATAGTGCACACTATTTAAAGGTATCACACCTACAAACTACACAACGTTATCTATGAGACTAATATCGTAAACTACGAAAACAATACTTACTTGACCCAAATGTAGTTGTAGATATGGGAAAGCAAATTTTTTTCACGCAAGTCTATGTTTTTCCCATAGAGAAGGTTGTTTAGTTAGATAGTTTGAATATCCCCTTAAAAGATTGTGCACAGAAGGACCCTGCACATATATAAGGTATAAGTGAATTGCTTCCGAAAACTCAAAAGGGTGACAGTACCCATTAATATGAACAACTTTTATTATGGAAACTACTATGAGATCTCAAAACAACTATCTCATTCCTACCGCGCAAAATGTATGGAGAAGTTAATTTTTTTTTGAGATCTTATAGTACCTACGTAGTTTCCGAAAAGTTGTTCATATTGAGGGGTACTTTCAGCCTTTTGAGTTTTCAGAAGCGATTCCCTTACACCCTGTATAAACTTGTAAACTGTCTTTACATTAAAAACACCTAGGTATTTGAAAGAAAAGATTATTTTTGGGTTGAAGCATTTATAACTGAACGCATAAAAATAATTTTAAGAATTTTTGTATGTTTGTTGATGCGTGCATCATGTAAAAACTACTGGACCGTTTCGGATGGTCGGACAACGGAGAAAACGGACAATTGATTCAATTTGGTATATATCTACTACTGGTCTTGTTTTTTTTGTTTTACCGTGATACCACAGTAAAATAAAAAGAAAAAAAAGAAAGAGGAAGCGAAATTAAATACTTAATATCATGCACATAAAAATGAATCATAAAAGCAGCGCGTGCACTTTTCGTGATAATACCAAATGATACCAAAATGTCTCTAGCCTCGGAAGTTATTATCTCTTTTTTGCAGTTCACTGTTAAGTAGTCATTGAAGTCAAAGTCACAAGGGTTTCTTTACAATAATGTCTTTATATTTCTTATATAATATGCCAGGGTCAGCATCTGAAACGTGTTTATGGTATTGGGCCAACCCGATTTCAATTAAACGGTCATTGCCATCGGTGAGCAGCGGTTGTAAATATTATATCTATCAGATTCTTTTGTTAGTCATCAATCTTCTTCTAGTTACATAATACAATTCAGCCGCCTCGGTCAGGGGTATTCCTAGTCCAGCCAGAGGATCTATAGCAATCAAAAGTGGTAATGCCGCCGGCGCTTTGTTATGGGCACTATTATCTATACTTATAAAAGAGTTCCGTGACTGACAGACAACGCACAGGCTAAGCCGCTGAAGATAGAAACATGAAATTTGGAATATAATACAGGTTGTTAGGGTAAACAGTTGCATTACTTTAAGTGGTGATTGTACCCATGATACTGAACAACTTTCCCTATAGTTATTCGGTTATAAGGGCTTGGTCAATGACCAAATAGCTACTGCGACCTGGATAGATCTATTGTAGCTGTCATCCTAGACCTAAAGGTCATTTCCTAGGCTCACGGACTTCATGAACCGTGTTATGCTTTTGGAGGGGAGGTCCCTAATGTTAGTAGGTGTTATTATGTATCCACCTAGATGGCGACTTCTGCTGTGAACGAGCACTTCGCATTCGCAGAGGAGGTGTATGGGCGTTTCCTCTGCTTCTCAGCAGAATCTGCAAGTGGGTGAATCTACAAGCCCCATTCTGTGTAGGTGTTTGTTTAACTTGCAGTGTCCTCGTAGTCCTCAAGTGTCCTCAAGGCTCGTACTAAGAGCCTTAAGTCGTTGCGGTTTGAATTGATGGCATCCGAGGTATGTCTGTTTGAAAAAGCCGGTCACGAGTTCTTTCGCATGCCTCCGTCCTGGTGTATCCGACCAAAGCCTACGGCTTTGGTTCACGGTCCATTCCTTTAGCACACGTCTAGAGGTGTTGCGAGAGATGCCGCAATAAGGCTCGGGGCCTATGGCGTCCTCTTCCGCCCCTCTTCGTGCCAGCTCGTCAGCAGCCTCATTTCCATCAATACCGCAGTGTCCGGGCACCCAGCCTAGGGTGACAGAGTTTGTCAGTCCTAGCTGGTTAAGAGCTTAAGTTAGCTTCGACTCTATTTTATCAGATCCTAGCGCTTTCAGAGCAGCCTGGCTATCTGATAAAATAACAATATGTTTCCCCTTTGGGCATCTTTTCAGATTCTCATGCACGCACTCTATGATAGCGTACATTTCAGTCAGGAATACAGTGGCATGCTGTCCAAGGTGAATCGCCTTTTTAATCCTTGGATTGCCGCCACATACTCCAGCTCCAACACGGTTGTCCTTCCTGGAGCCATCTGTAAACCAGACGACATCTCCAGCGCTGAAGGATTATGGGGTATTCCCGTTCCAGTCCTCTCTTTGGGGTAGGATTACCTTGTATAACCTGTTGAAGTTTATACAAGGTAATCCTACCCCAAAGAGTTTATTATTATATATATTACAATATATTCTTTGTTCATGGTGTCTTTCGGCATACACATGATCAGAATTGTTAAGAGTTTCATGTAACACAACTTTCCCTAAGAAACCTATACAGAACAGAGACAAAGTAGATTAGTTTTATAACTGCTTTAAAATTAAGTGATTATACGGTTTAATATATAAAAACTTCTATATGATACCTACATACAACATTACGAGTTAGGTAATAGAAAGTAAAACAAATTGTATAGAACTTCAGGCTAAACACAATGGGAATCGCGAATAAAGCAGGTATTCATTTATATTTAGCTCTGCTGTCCTACTTGCTCATCGTCGAAACTATTCATAAGGCCACATTATAACTACGGAAAGAGAATATTTGGTAAGTAAATATTATAAGCATTGACTTAGTACTTAGTTGGTAAGTCAATGATTATAAGAGTCATTCAAAGACAATTTGATACATAGTATAAAATAAATACCGCTAATAAATACCGCTCACAGGCACATATATCGTAATGATTTCAAGTATAAGCCTTAAGCTATTTTATGGGAATCTTACAACAACGGCACAAACATATAACATCTATGGCCGAACCGGGATTCGAACCCAGGACCCTGGTTTGGCAGTCCGGCGTGGCAACCATGACACCAACCGGGTCGTCAATATTTATTATAAGCGTTGGTAGCGTAGGCCTAGACATCGCTGCATAGACCAGCTCACAAGGATCTCGAAGAGCTGCAGGTGCTCAATTGGACAGAGATGGCAAAGAAAAGAAATGTTTTGTTGTTGGAGACAAGTTGCCAAGATCAACTTCGTAAGTAAGTAATTTGAAAGCGTGTGGCTTTTATTTCTTCCGAATATAGAAATCCGTGTAAATCAAAAGTAAATAATATAAGTAGTTTTTTATTGAAATATTATAATAAGATGTAGGGAACCATATGGCTGTGAGTGTTACGCAATCACCATCGCATAATGTTTATGACCATACATATTATGTGTTACAATAGTTTATGCAATTTCTAGTCTTTCTCAATTTATTGTTCTTTTTTTCTGTATTACGTTATGGATAACAATAGTATCTTAACGTGGTATGTATGTTATTAGTAAACTTAATTTTTATTTATTACTTAAATGTTATGTATATTGTAATTAATACTTCATTTATAATAATAACAGAACAACAGCTAGAAAAAACAAAACAAACAGAAAAAAATTTCACCTAGGTTACTTAAAGGTAAAAAATGTCCTCTAAAGCCCCTACTCGGGGCAGAGTGCCTAGGAGGCTGGCAGCGTTGCCTCTTTGGACCGCAAGGCTGAGCCTTTGCTCAAAATAGCTGCCGCCCTTCTGTCTCCTGTGGCCTCGAATAGGCGCTTTGAGAGGCATTTGAGGAACATTTTCCCCTCAGGACTCCAGCAACCTAGGGTCTCCACGGCGAAGGGCAGGAAAATATAGCTGTCACCCAATCCCTGGTAGAGGATCTACCGACGAACGACCTTACCGAAGTTTGGTTAATTTTAGCTACATTTTGGGATTCATATAGTTCGGTAGTCATTCGAATTCTTACTTTAACAAAACTTCGGTTAAATTTACAATACATTTGATTAAATTAACAACATTGACAATTGGCATTAGTCAAATAGTCAATGAAATTATTCAGATACAATCTAAAAACTAATCTCTATGCTTGTATATTGTCAGATTTACGTTAAAATATACAGTTCCAATGCTAGGATTAATTTAAGATTTGTATGGAAATCTTTGACGCACTGTATGTTTAAAACTATTCATTTTAACGAAAATCTGACAACATACAAGCAGAGATTAGTTTCTAGATTGTTTCTGAAAAATTTATTTTAGTTTTAGTTAGTATTAAAAATTATTTCCTTCTTCGTCCCTCCCGCTTCTCCACATTTTATAATTACTAGGTAATTATGATAAAAATGTAAAGGTTTTGTTTTGAATTCCATATATACTTACTTAATATTGTTTAATAGGTACTATATTTGCTTCGTGATTAAGACATTGTTATTCACCCTACTTCGTCCTGTTTTACATTTTCACGCATAATAAACACCAGGATGGGCGACGCGACGCTCGGAATATTTTACATTTGTTTATTTTTATTGTGACAACATTAATCTACCTATGAATCATGATTCCATTTAAATGGGTCATGATTTGATTGAGCAGCCTTCTACTCATCGATCTGCGACTCACCTTGTTTTTTAACCGACTTCAAAGAGGATAAGGTTCTATGTTCGTCGGTATGCATTTTTTTATACCTACTTGATGGTATGTAAAAACTAAAAACTATGCGCACAATAACACCGGCGCTGCGGCACTATAGTGCACATGCATGGAAAGATTCAAAAATGTTACTGGTGTGATTTAAAAACACACTCTTCATTGTGACCAAAGACGATGTCGATTATGCGAAAATTGTAACTTAAAAGTACAAGTTATAATTATAAGGCCATATCACAGGCCATATAATACCTATAATTAACATAGAAAAAAAATGTTGGACGTAGGTACCTAATTGATGACATAATTATAAGAGGAATGCTGTGTTAATACCTATGTTCTTACTTAACTACAGAGTGAAATTGATATCATTAGCATCCTTTTAAACTAAGAGTCTACCCATTAAACTGAACAACTTATACTATGGGAGAAAAATAAAATCAGCTGTTGCATATATTTGAGTCGCGAATTCGCGCGTCGACATTGCAGTTTTTTATTTGCTTCGATCGGTTTGCTCCCATATTAAAAGTTGTTCAGTTTGATGGATAGACTCGTAGTTTAAAAGGATTCTCATGATATCAATTTCACCCTGTATATTTTACTCTAAAGATCTAGATTTTAAGGTGGTTTCAGAGGGGTCAATTTTATACGAAACTTTGACGCACAATACGCGTAGACGGTATTAATATAAGTAACTTTGTATATATGGAAAAATAGAAAGTATAGAAAATCTAGATGCCGCGTCACAAATAACATTTGCAATTTATAAAATAATTACGAAGATATACAGCGTTGAAATTTTTCATACAAAATTTTAAAAGCTTTATATCTTCGTAACTATATTATTAATTGCTAATGTTATTTGTGACGCGGCAACTGGATTTTCTAAACTATTTATTCATACATACAAACTTATATTAATTCCGTCTACGCTTATTGTGCGTCAAACTTTTGTATGGATTGAAACCACCTTAAGGACTTGTTGGAATCTACCTACTATGCAATTTATATCTCTTGATTATTTTGAATAAAGTTTGTTAAAACTCATTTAATATAGTCATAATTTTAATATAATAGATACTGGTATACTTTATTCACACGCACTTTGATGAATCATATAAGTGACCTCATTGCCATTATTAATATGATAAAGGGTGATTTATTAGTGGTGTAATTGTGTAATTAAATATTTAATCAAACTGAAAGGTAATGAAAGCAGCTATATTATTAATTAGTTTATAATACATAAGATAATTAAATTAAGTAAGTTTTAAAAAGTGATTAGAATACAAATTCTTGACAATATAATAGGCATACCTACCCAATAAAAATTTAGAATCGTTGTGATTTTATTAATTATGATGTTAAAGATGTAACGAGATTAAAGCATATATCAAGATTTCTTGAAAAACTCAAGAAACTTGCAGTATTAGCTCATTTTACGCAAAGAAAATAGACATAGCCCAACTGCCTTTTTAGAAAAGAAATGAAATACATTGTTTTTTTCTGTTCTCAAAGCTACATGCATTATATATACTATATTGTTTTATCGGTGCTAGGACTTTTAAATAATCTTGTCGAGTTGATCCTTTAATGAATAAATTAAATAATATTTTCTGCTGCTATGAGCTTGATCATTGATACTTAAGCCACGTGGACTTGTGATAAGCCCTTATCATTTAACTATGAAAAGAAAGTTTGATTAGTTCCATACTACCTAAAGAAAACTTGCGACTGCATTCGTTACCAGGCTTTCTTCCCATTCTCGTGATTGTGATACATCGCTGCTTTAATTTTACCATTTAAAGGAAACATTATATTGCAGAAGCAATGTATTTGGAACGATAATGCATATGGGCAACAATGAAGCGATTAAAGCGGCTATAACATTCGCGACTTCTTTTCTACAATTTGTTGATCGTATAATTTATTTTTATTTCTTTTTACTGGGGGATTTTTTTTACCACTTCTAATTGTTTCTGTAGCAATACGTAGGTACACGGCTCATGGCATTTATCTCAAAGTATCCTTTGTTTATTTGTTTCAAAGGAATTCGATTTACTGATATAAAAATTTGTTGGCGTGTATGATGGTTAGGTTACACGTGAATACGTATAATGTCCACACATAAAATAACATTCATCATCATCAGCCTATAAACGTCCCACTGCAGGGCACATGCCTACCCTCAGGGAGGGTATATGGGCATTAGTCCACCACGCGTGCCCAATGCGGATTGGTCGGGGATGTTGTATGATTGGTAGACTTCACATACACATCAGAATTTCTTCTTGAGTGTATGCAGGTTTCCTCACGATGTTTTCCTTCACCGTTTGAGAGCAGTCGGTATTATGTATTATAGCCCAGTCATTTTACGGTTTGAGCCGGGACTAATTAATAATTGATATATTTTTTCGGTATAATATTGAAGAGCCAATTTAAGCCCAGAAATGTAACAAAATTAAAAAAATATCACTTCAGCAACAGTTCCAATTTTAAAATTTAATTATTAATTAAAAAGCATTCTGGGAAACACAATTTTGATTTCTATGTTGCGTAACGATTTTTATTTTAATATGTTTTAAGATCAGATAAGAAGGAAGTCTTTTTGTCACTAAATGGTGCCGCTTACAGTTTAAAAGTCCAATTAATAATTACTCCCTACCCCGCCTAACAAAACTCCGTAAAATGACTGGGCTAGTACATAAGTTAGAAAAACTCATTGGTACATGGCATAAAAATAACATAATTATGTCTTAATCCCAGCACACTCTTGTTGTTTAACGCATTTGCGCGTATGATTCACCGGAAGATCGGCTCATGCGCATTATAATGTCAATGGCATTGGCCTTTGCGTGTAAATGCACAGTTATATCGTTTGTTCCAGGGAAACATTCCCTCCCACATTTGTTAAAATAACTATCATAGTTAGGATATTACTTACATTAACGAACAATTGTTCCTTGGCAACTATGTTGAATTAATTGTTCTAGCAGAGATTTCTGTTGTTTAGGTAGGTATAGGATAGGAGTAGGAAGTGGATGATGAATCGATGATTCAAACGCTATAGACTTCAGATTTAATGCTTCCTTTGTTCATTAATACGATACGATGCGTTAGATATGCATCTATGCAAATGAGATTGCTTCAGGCTAGCTACGACTGAATTATTATGAAATCAATTTGTGGGGATCCGAATCTACCACTGACGGATGACGGAACGTACATGTTTGAGAGGGAGGAACAGCTTTTTCACAGCTTGGGTTACATTATTGAAGTTTTCATTCAGATCCCTAATTGTTTTTTAAATAAAATATATCCTATGTTCATCACGAATAATGTAGCTTTCTAATGGTGAAAGAATTATTCAGATCGGTCCAGTAGTATGTGCACCAAAATGTATTTAATATGTATTCATAATTATCGTTCTCGTATAGGTAAGGTACCTACTCGACAAATCAAAATTAGGCTTTTTAATGCTTATATTATATCCTAGAGTAAACCAGTGACTTCGTCCTCAAAAATTATATACCAGATTTTATCATAACCTATCAAACAGAAAAAGTTTCATCGAAATTGGTTCTGTAGAGTTTATGTGATGCTCGAACAAACAAACAAAGAGACAGACAAACATTCTAAAAACCATATCGTAATCTTTTTCTTGTCTCTTCGTAATCTTCAATGTACGGACACACTTTTGTTACAGTTATACCTATAGGGTGTAAGGAAAAGTATTATTAACCTTTAAACTCTACCCATCAAACTGAACAACTTTTACTATGGGAACAAACCGATCGTAGCAAGAAAAAAATCAGCTGTTCCATACTAAACGGCAACGCCTACTCGACAATGTAGGATGCACCAGCTGTTTTTTTTGCTCCCATCAGTTTGATGGGTAGAGACTAGAGTATGTGGTTTATAGGTTAATGTTACTTTTCCTTACACCTGTATAATAGTTTAAATGATTATATTATTATCAGCTTTTCCGTTTCTGGATCTTATACCTACATCATAAGATTACCTACCTATTCACGAAAACATATTTTTTTTTTTGCAAATTTCCATAAGTTATGATTCAAATGTTGTTCAGTTTATCGGTTCTGTTTAACTATTTTCAGGTTTTGCCTTCAGCAGTAGTTTTTTAAAAACATATATATTCACAGCCTCTTTTTTCAGTTAGTTAAATGTAGAATAAACATGTACAGAATAATAACTTACTGTCTGGTGTGACTTCCCGCTGCACTATTCTGCAGACTGGTTCAACTTCTGCCGGCATTGTTCACAACACAAAACAAACTTTTACAAAAAGTTTCTAAAGCTCAGCTGTTGTTTATTTCACTTGAACGCACCTGAAATTTTCCTTTTAAAACGTTTCTACCAATGAGATCGTATAAGTTTTGATTTAATTTTTAAATTTAGAATATAATTTATCTTATATTTTTTTTCTTTGCAGTTAAAAAAGATAATTTAAAATAGATTTAGAGCGAACCGCGCGCCGCAGTATAGAGTTCGAGGCACACTGACGCATTTGACGCCGGACGCGTAGGTCGTTGCGTTTAATTTCTCCATCTTTGTAGATACAACAGCTTTTATTAACAATTTATCTCCTGATGCTGTGAGCTCGATCGATGATACTTACGAGTTACGACATAAGAGAGAGATAAGAGTTTAATCTTTTGCTGATGATAAGAAAGTTTGATAAGTTTGCGATGTTTAGCTTTCATATCACGCTCCGAGATAAAACAATTACACAACCAGTCAAGAGCGTATCGGACACTTCGATAAGTTGCCTAAAGCCATAACCATTGTACTATAATTGATTAACTATTTTTGCTCTGTCTTTGCCTATATAAATAAAAGTATACTTTACTAACACCCTTTGTTTGGTCGAGGGTTATGCTGGGTGTAAATTTAAATGCGTTTCATACATAAGAAGTGCCTTAGGCCATAAAACTGATCAACATTCACTATGGGTCTGGGTATAAGTCACGAAAAAAATATCTTCTGGAGTGCGTTTTTTGGAACTCCAGTTGAAAATGTCAATATTACTTTGGAGATATGCATCTTTCTACTGCTGATTTTAACTTTCAAAAATCACACTTGTGAAGTATGATTTTTGAACGTCAAATCAGCAGCAGTAGAAAGATGCATATCTCCATAGTAATATTGACATTATCAACTGCTGAGTTCGCAGTATGAATTTCAAAAATCGCACTCCTGTTCCATAGAACATGTCAATAACTACGCGACCCCAAATAGCCCAGTCATTTTACGGAGTTTTGTTAGGAGAGGTGGGAAGTACCTAATTATTAATTGGACTTTTAAACTGTAACCGGTACCCATTTAGTGACAAAAAGACTATCTGAAAACATATTAAAAAAAATTCGCTACGCAACATAGAAATGGCTTTTAAATTAATAATATTAATACTAATGCACTCGTTTGAATGATATAATTTTATTACAGACAAATAAAGGAAGGTAAGTATGTACATTACAAATAAATAAAAATATTGAGAAAATAAAATAGATTTAATTTAAATTAGATTTAACAAAATAAATAATGAGTAATAAAATAGGTATTGAAATTTAAAAAATGAGGTTTATATTAGAAAATACGAATATATTTTGCAAAACCTTCTAAGTAGACAAAAATATTTACACCTTGTTTGAAGTATGAATAATGCCTTAAATATGCGCAAAAAAAAATTACCATCAGTCTTTTTATAACGACATACTTAATAGCTAAATTTTAAATTTGGGAATGTTGCTGTCGGGATTTTTTTTTTAATTTTGGTACTTTTTTGGCTTTAATTGGCTCTTAAATAATATACTGAAAAAAAAATTAATTAGTCCCGGCTCAAACCGTAAAATGACTGGGCTAAGAAGTATAGAACAGTTGATTCTTTTTCACGATTTTGGTCTCAGAGTAAAGCAACTCCGACTGAAGATGCACAAATTAAGTTTTTTTCTTGTTTCCCATCCGTCTATCAACGTGTCCGGTAAACTGACCTGATTACACTATGTAATTTACTGCTTTTGAATTAACTTCCAACAAGTCTGCTGTTTTATGTCGCCAATATAAATTGTTACTCGTTCATTAAAAGTTATAGATAAAGGAAATAAAAGTAGAAGTAGTTACCTATTAGTAGTAGCATTCTCCGTCTTACCTATAATAAAAATGTGGTGAGCATAATCTAAACTATTATAAAACTGTAGCAGGAAGTTTGTCTGTACATTGAAGATATTAACAAAAAAAAAGTTACGATATGGTTTTTAGGTGTCCCTGATTCCATATCAACAATTTTTGGATTTTTTGTCTGTCTGTTTGTTTGTTTGTGTGTTTGTTTGTTTGTTTGAACGAGCATCACGCAAAAACTACTGAACCGATTTTGATGAAACTTTTTTGTTTAATAGCTTTAGCTTATGATCTAACTTACAATCTGGTATATAATTTATGCGGACAAAGTCGCGGGTTAACGCTCGTTATGTAATAAAAAAATGTTTACCGACGACCAGGAATGCGATTTTTGAAAGTCATTCTATGAACTCAGCAGATGAAAATGTCAATATTACTATGGAGATATGCATCTTTCTACTGCTGATTTGACATTCAAAAATCATACTCCAGGAGTGCGATTTTTGAAAGTAAAATCAGCAGTAGAAAGATGCGTATCTCCATACATTTTCGACTGCTGAGTTCAACGTATGAGATTCAAAAATCGCACTCTTGGTGAAAGCAGCGCAGGTCCGATCGTTGTGGCGATCCTTAGGTGAGGCCTATGTTAAGCCGTTGACTGCAATCGGCTGAAATGATGATGATGTTTATGTAAATAATAATAATAAATAAATAACCCGATTCCCAGCAGCCTCCCCGCGCCTCCAAAGTGTTTACATTTCTGACAACGCATGCGTGTGTGATGAGACGGACGTTATACAAAAACTAATACACGGATTTAATAATAGTTCAATGTTCTACCTATGTATTGTTCTGAAACAAAACTGAAGCTGCTTGCCTTGGGATGATGGGAACCAGACAACAAAAGCACAAAAAACATCCATCCACGAACTTCTAGCCCACGTCTTTAGTTTTGGGAGTCTGGCGTTTGTTGTAACCATTACACAAACAGTTGTCAGAAACATAAATAGAAGCTGGAAATGTTCAGTTCTGAATAGTTTTAGTATTTTCAATGATTTCCTGCCTATACCGAATTTCATTTCATTTATTCATATAGACAACAATACATCATACATTTCACACCTTAGACAATAGTGATAATATAGAGTGACTTGGCTTAGATGAACGTTTTTTACATACCATTTACCATTTTTTAAATTACTTTAAAGTACGAGTGAATAGGCTTCTTCTGGGTTAGCTCGCTACATCTTCGACCCCATCTGTCCTGAGGACTGGATTGAGGTCAAGAGAAAACCCATTTTTAATTTAAAAAAAATGTTAAACAATTCACAAATAGTTTTTAATTACTATCAAAATTTTAAGGATGTGAACAACTTTCCCAGGACCATCAATTTTTCAACAAAAACAATTTTGTGGACCTCCCATACAAAAGTGCGGAGCAGCCGATAGATTTTCTATGGGAGATCCAATAATGGAAAGCTGTTTTAGTTTTATCGTCTGAATACACCAATCGATAAAATTTTGTTAGTAGGTAGGTAAGTAATTACAAACTAGTGGTGTATCTAAACTATTATAAAATTGTAACAGGAAGTTTGTCTGTACGTACGGCGACACATCAAGCTATACAAAACCAACATAAGCTGGCGACGTTATACGTTACTCGACCTACGAGCGGTCAGCTTATGTTGGTTTTGTATAGCTTGTGTCGCCGTGTGTACATTGAAGATATTAACAAAAAAAAAAGATACGATATGGTTTTTACGTATCCCTGATTCCATATCACCAATTTTTGGATTTTTTTTTCTGTCTGTTTGTTTGAACAAGCATCACGCTAAAACTACTGAGCCAATTTTGATGAAACTTTTTTGTTTGATAGCTTATGATCTGACTTAAAATCTGGTATATAATTTGTGCGGACAAAGACGCGGGTTAGCGGTCGTTATAAATAAGTTTACAACTTAATTACTTCTTATTTTCATCTAAACATGTCAAGTAAACGTTTTCCACCTTCATTTTTATAAGGTTATTTGCATGTTCTTATAGGAATAATTCGATAAAAGTATCACGTTTTACAATAAAACTTAGCTAAGTATAATCTATAAATCAACTGACATTGATCTGGTGGGCCAGGGTAGACAAGACTTGCCATTACGCATACAAACAGTGAATTAACTAACGTATCTACTCGATTTTAAAGTGAAATAAAAATAAATAAAAAGGATTGAAAAAAAATACTTAGTTAATTTTGCATCTACAGGGTCAAATTGATATCATTAGCATCCTTTTAAACTAAGAATCTACCCATCAAACTGAACAACTTTTACTATGGGAGCAAATCGATTGAGCAAAAAAAATCACTATCGCTACATCACTACATAGTATAAAACAAAGTCGCTTCGCGCTGTCTGTCTGTCTATCCCCTATATCCGTTCGTATTTACGATAGAGATCTAGAGAGATGCCAACCAACGCGCTGAGTACGAAACCGAGTGTCGCATTATCACCAGTAGAAACAAGCGATAGAAAGTTTTTTGGTAGCTTGAATGTGCTCATTATCCATTGCGGTATCAGAACAAAACGTTCGAATAATCTTTAGAACTACGCAAGCATTGTAAACTATTTACACATATTATCTCGACTGGCTTTCAGCCGCATAACATATTGAATCCTTACTGTCGCGAGCAATGTGTTCCGTTTTTGCGCATATTGTTCCGTTTTTGCGCATATTGCTGCGACACTGGACCCCTTTTCACATCTCTCTTTAGTTTTTGTTATCTGTGGTATTTACCTACCTCTGGCTGGACCATCAATATTTTCGTAAATAGTTTCCATTATTAATTTTTGAAACAAAAAGAGGTTTTAACGTAATAATAGGTAGTAAGCTGGCCAGTTGATGTAAAAAAAATTTTGTAAGCCATAAAAAAATTAAAAATAAAAGTGCATTTTCTTTTTATTTACAAATGGCGATCTTGGTTTATTTGTTACCTTTGTTAGCCAGTAATATTAAGTAACCTGTGCGGTATAAATAGGTATTATAACCTCCTTTGATTATAATACTTAAGAATTATACCTACATAATGTAAGTAAATTATTTGTTATTGTGTTTCCATGTCATTAAATAAGAAGTATGTCTGTCTGTTAATTGATGATATTTACAAGAAAAAGATTACGATAAGGGTTTTTAAATGTCTCTGACTACAAATCACTAATTTTTTTATTTGTTTGTCAACTCGAACAAACAATGTTCGAGCATCACGCAAAAACTACTGAACCGATTTTGATGAAACGTTTATTGTTTAACAATCTTACGATTTGACTTAAAATATAAATAGGTAGAGTATCAATGGTGTATTGATACGCACCATACCATCTAAATCTTTTTTCCCTTATCTTTGAAACATTCAATAATTCTTAACTATGGATTTTATTTGTCAGTTTGTTTTTTTATTATCCTCTTCATTATACGGGAGAAACGGACAAGCTCACTTTTCTGTGAAGTCAACAGAAAATGTTATTGTAGGAAAGTTTCCGTTTACCCTGTAAATGATCAACACAAAATTGCGATACCAACCACGTACGTTCGATTGTTGATTTGTCTGTAAAGTTCGTGACTAATTTTATTATTAATCTTGTATTATTATGCAGAAACAGAATACAAAGTCTAATAGATATATACTCAATATAGGTTACATATTTTAATGTACAGGATGGTCCAAACGGAGACGTCCAAACATTTTTTTAGATCCCCTCACCCCTAGGTGTAACATCCGAAAATACCCCACATATGTTCCGCGATTTTGTTTTAGTTTAGAAGTTATAATTTTTTAAAGGAGTTTTTGAGAACTTTTTACCGGAGCGGCTTAAAAGTGTCCAGTGAAATATTTTTACTGTATAATATACTTAACACAAAAATACCACGAGTTAGTCGTGGTCGTTAACATAAATATTTCAGTTTATTTAAATTTTTTTGATAATATTTGACTAACGTTAGACATAAAAATTAAAAAAAAATTATAATAACTTTTTTTTAAACAAAATTTTTCCTTAGCCAATTTTTCAATTAACTAACTTTGGAAGCCGATTGAAGCGAAAAATGGCCCATTAAAACCACTTTTTGTTTCTTATTTGGTCAGTTGAATTTTAATCACTAAAGTTTTAAAAATTAGTTTCAACCTATGAAGCATCCACTTTATATATTTATTAAGAGAATTTTGAAAATCTTGCTCCGTCCAACTCAAACCTAAAATTTTCACTTTCGACCCTTTTTTCGGTAACTTGTATGGATGTTGTGTTGCTGGTTATTTTATGTGTTTCCAGACGATCATGTCGAAAAATAAAATTTAAAAAATTCTTACTATGGAAAAAGTTATGACAGTTTTAATCGGCTCCGGTAGAAAATTCTGAAGGAATCTGATTGATTCTGATTTCAGAGGATTACTTTTGAAGGTGTATTTACACCTTTAAAAAATAATAACTACAAAAAATCGCGGAACATACATGGGGTATTTTTGGATACACCTAGGGGTGAGGAATCTAAAAAAATTTTGGACGTCTCCGTTTGGACCACCCTGTACGTAGGTAAGTAATGTTGGAAATGTTTTGAATAAAAGATTTTCCTGTTATATTGTACCTAATTGTACCTAATCTATTGATATTTAAGAAATAAAAGGTACTGTTTTTAAACGTTTATAGTAAAGTAATACCTAATAATTAAAGTACCTACGACCATGAGTTTGTAATAGATTAGGTAGATTTGTTTTTGCATTAAGACGGTTAGCAAACACTGTATCAATTGACGCAGCCCTGACAGCATATCACGGTTTTATTTCGTCAATACTCAGCTACGGCCTTATACTGTGGGGAAACTCTGTCGAAATAAATAAAGTATTGATCCTACAAAAAAAATGTGTCAGAATAATATGTAAATATCGTTTCTTAGATCATTGTAAGCCTCTATTCAAAAAATTGAACATATTGCCTGTAGCATGTATGTACATAAGAGACATCTGTTTATTCGCTAGATCTTATCCTGAATACTTCAAAATGTATAACGAAGTCAATCAAAGACAAAGAAGAACCAAGTACTTAAATACCATGTATCAACCACCTTGCCACTCTGACATATATGTGCGAAATGTATATAATATGTGTATAAAGTTGTATTACTTACCAGATAACATTAAATGTATTGAAAATAAGAATAGATTTAAGCTAGAACTGACAAGCTGGTTACAAGGACATTGTTTTTATAGTGTTAGGGAATATATTGATTTTATGACATATCTACAATTTAATTGACATTAATTTTATTATGATGACTATTCTATTCAAGACATTAATTTATAATTATTATTTGTGAAATTGTTGTTTCTTAATTGATTACTTAATATTCCTATTGTTTGCGTTTATTGTTTTAATATTTGCACGTCTGTACACAGACAAGATAAATCTACTGGACACCTAGATTAAGATCTAAAAAGTTGTGTAAAAATTATCTTGGCAAATAAATGATTTTACTTTACTTTACTTTACTTTACCAAAAACCCGATGATGACGTGACTGTCGGTGACTCTGCCGGAGGACTTACTTATAGGTTTTTTATACTTCGAATTTTATAAAGGTAAGTATTATTATTGCAACTCTTGAGGGGCAAAAACAAGCTGAAAAAGAAATAATAGAAGAAGTGTCGCGGTGTGAAGGACCAACGACAATAGGTACCTTATTATTGAGAGGAGACTTTTGCCCTCCAGAGGGATCCTGTCATGGTAATAAAGGATCCTCCTAACTCTGGTTAGTGTAACGCTAGTAATATTTCAAGGAGTGGTTAAGAGCATCAAACAGAACAACTTTCACTATGAAGTCAATACCGACAAGAAAAACGGTGTCATACAAAACTAAACCTACCTATCCTACTCGACTCAAATGTATGGGACAGCAGTTATTTTTTATGTTGGCTCCATGGCGAAAGATGTTTGTGTCTAAAGTTTAGGCCAAAAAGGGGTTTAGACTCTAAAGCTAAACCTCCCCTTTAAAATAATACAACTAGAATGTTTTGTTACACGGTTTGTATCAAGGTAGGTAACTATTCGTTTGTTATTTATTTTGTTTTACAACGACATCTCTGGAGGAGTAGCGGAACTACAATATAATTGTGAAGAAACAAGCAAGAGTAAAAATGCAAAGTTAAACGGCTGTTAGGAGTGTTAACTCCTAACAGCTCGTGAGTTATCACGAGCTGTTAGTAGTTAGTTCGCGAATTTCCCGCGAGGGGTTACGAAATCAAAACAAAATTGAATAGAAAATAATAATAATTTATAGTATTTGTGGTTATGTAAATTATTGGAAACAATAAATTTGCAATGTTACATTAAAAAATATTTCGTATAGGTACTTAATATTATAGAAGGCATTAATGAAATAAATAATAAGAATAAATAATAAGAATAAGAATAAAGATAATTCCTTTTTCTGACTGCTGCAACTTAGCTGCAACACATTCACTACCTTTTGAATCTCATACGTTGGACTCAGCAGTTGAAAATTTATAGAGATACGCATTATCTTTCTCTGCTAGTAGAAATGACAGAATGTATGGATTTGACATTGGCGATTGAAATATTTTGACGTTTGCTTTCGCCACCATACGTCAAGTCCCTATCAAGTCCATACATTTTTATCAGCGTAAGCGAAAAATTCTTCGTCTATGATTTTTTATGTTTTCTACTGTCTGTAATTTTAAACGTTAACGCTTAAAATTACTGACAGTAGACGTCATCGCTAATCGAAAGTTTCTTTGTCTATGGGTTCTGTGTCGCTATCGGCAACAACGACAAATTAGACACATACCATAGTTCAACACATAGTGCTTCTCAAAGTCATCGCTAGATCTCTGAAGCTGTATATGGAAAATCAAAGTCCTATTTCGGCTTCGTTTACTGAGATAACACAGTACATTCTCGTCGTGAGACAGTCTAGTTATTGTTATTGCTACTACGTCGCTTGGTGACACAAAAGTACTGTTTGCAAAAAAAGTATAAGTACCTAGCTGGTGCCCGCGACTTCGTCTGCGCTTCGTCTGAACAATTCACATAATATCTTTATAAATTGTAGCCTATGTGTTATTCTGATGTATAAGCTATATTATTTTACAGTTTCATTAAAATCCATTCAGTAGTTTTTACGTGAAAGAGTAACAAACATCCATCCATACTTACAAACTTTCGCGTTTATATTAGTAGGATATAATGGAAAATTCCAGGAAAGAAGTAATGCGAAGTCAGGTAAGAAATATTACAATTGATTTGATGATGCCATGCCATGATAACGCATAATTAACTAAAAATTCGTAATTTATTTATTTATTGTAATTATGTGTTGTATTCAAACGAAGTACAGCTATTTTTCTTTATTTTAGGCAAGAGAACTTATAGCAACAGTATACCAACGTATGAAGTACGAGGCTGAAAATGGAGTGGAACGCTTGACAGACGCTAGATGGAGGACTGCGAAAGTCTCGAGGATTCTTAAAGAAAAAGCGACATGTGATGCTACTGGCACGCGCATGAGATCACCGCATAGAGACAAAAATCCCCGCAAACGTCACAAACGTGACATTAATGAATTTGACAAGGGGGTAATAAGGCGCACTATCAATGACTTTCATAAAGACCATAAACAATAGCCAACGTTAAAGGTTCTGAAAAGGGTGCTTACTGAAGAGATACATTTTGACGGATGTACGGAGACTTTACGGCGTATAATTCTTGATTTAGGATATGGGTGGAAAAGTACGGAAGAATCCTCAATCCTGATCCTCAAGCCGAAAAATGAAACTAAAACCCAGAGTACCAGTACCAAAAACTAAAAAATAATGGTTAAAATAAATATGACAATGCGTCCAGCGTTTCTGTAGCCTGATAAAAGCCCTACTAAAGAATCGGATTTGTGTCCTGTAATTATTTTCCAGTTTTTGGTAACAAAACCGTTAAAAATGTTTTTTACGTTTATTTTATAATTCTTAGATCTTTATAATTTATTTTGTACCTAATTGATAAACTGATAAACGTGTTACAAAAGTACCTAATTATAATCGTAATAATTTAATTTTAAGATAAGATAAGATAAATTAAGATAATTAAGGGTGCGCGAAGTGCAGCAGCAGGAAAACTTAGTACCATTATTGAGAAATGTTTACACTCCAACGGTACAGATGACTGGTTTTCATTCCTGTCATTTGCTTATGTAGCCCTGAGGGTGCCGGATCGTGGCGACAACGGTCTCTTACAGCAAAGGTGAAGGAAAACGTGGACAGCGTCTGTACTTATTTCCCGGAACCTGATAGTTCGTCAAGAACATATAACTTTTACAGGGCTGTCGAGTCAAAAGTATATGACGGAGACTTGAGAGGGGCCGTTCGCTTACTGACATCGGGTGCCCTTTCGCTCCAAAGGATGATGCGACATTAAATTCTTTGCAGGCAAAGCATCCGGAGCCATCGCGACCGCAGGTTCAGCCTCCTGAACCAAACAGTTCGACACCTTTCATTACTGTCACGGATACGGACGTCTCGCGCACAATTACATCTTTCTATAATGGATCAGCATCAGGCCTGGATGGCATCCGTCCACTGCATTTGAAAGAGCTTATTTCTCCAACTGCTGGAAACAACGGTCACCACTTGCTTTAATTTTTGACTAGATTGTGTAACTTCCTGCTGAGAGGAACATTAAATCCACTTGTCAGCCCTTACTTCTATGGAGCCTCCCTTTGAGCTCTAAATAAAAAAGATGGATTAGGCCTATTGCGATAGGTAATACCATCCGTCGCTTAGTCGCAAAGCTAGGTTGTTTCGCTGTAAAAGAGGACGCCTCTTCCTACCTGCAACCGCGCCACCTGGGTTTTGGGACGCCACTAGGGTGTGCGAGGCTGCTATACATGCCACCCGTGCCTTTGCCCATGCTTCGGAAAACTCCGGCGCAGTCATAATAAAACTGGATTTAAAAAATGCGTTCAACAGCGTGGAAAGAGACCTCCTTTCGAAGGTCAGAGAACGCATTCCGAAACTCTACCCCTTTTTACATCAGTGTTACTCAGCCTCTAGCAAACTGTACTATAATACGAATACCATTTTGTCGCAAGTAGGCGCACAACAGGGTGACCCATTTGGCCCTTTGATCTTCAGTCTGGCAATTCAAGATTTAGTCACCTCATTGGAGTCACCTTTGAACACCTGGTACCTGGACGACGGTACTCTAGGAAGAGACCCGCAGGTGGTGCTTAGAGATGTGTGTGGAACACATACGCGTGTAGCGTATGTCCCAGTCTTAGGGCCGCTGCCACTCTGAGGGAGTCGTTATCCAGATGTGTCCCTAAATGGGGCTAAGGAAGTGCATGTAGCCATGCGCCAGATTCTACTTGTGATGCGGCTCTTAAGCGTGCTAAATTCGAGCCGGACGAGTTGGAAATCAGGTCTTGAAGGATTATGTTACACCTAATCTCATCCCATTCCCGCTGAACTGGAGTATGATTTTTGAAAGGCAAATCAGTAGTAGAAAGATGCATATCTCCATAGTAATATTGATATTTTCAACTGCTGAGTTCAACGTATGAGATTCAAAAATCGCACTCCAGAATGCACTTGTTGACAAATACCAGACCTGAATACTAGATTCCAGAGACGAATAAAACTTTTAAAAAAATCTGATCTCTCGCTGCTATTTTAGCTCATTTTGAGCGAAATTTTGGCTCATTAGTAAAAAAAGTTACTAAAAGTTAAAAGTTTTTTTTTAATGATTTAACCTTCACTGGAATGCAAAGAAACACTATGAGAACTCATTCTGCGAATAATCACAACTAAATTTGTTTTTTAAATTTGTAATTAATCGTAATGCACGTTTATCGTAATAAATAACGATTAATATCGTAATCGTAACGGCCGAATCGTTGCATCCCTACTATTTATTGGCTTCGGATACAATCATTTCGGAGCTAGTAACGATTACGTGACTCTCCTTAATACTTTGGGCGCATCGAACAAGGTTATCTTAAGATTACCAGGGCACTCGGGCATCGTTGGCGATGAAAGGGTCGACGAGCTTGCAAGAGATGGGGCTATAGTGCCTGCAGTCGACCAGAACCGTTCTGTGGAGTCCCAAAAAGCCTAGCCAACTTAACCCTTAGGAACTAAAACAAACTTTTGATCACTACTTGATGGAAACGCCAAACCTTATTGCGGCATATGACTACAAAATGCCAAAAGAAAGAATTTGCGACACGACAAATTTGCGCGCGCTGACGGGTAATTGTAGGCTGAACTTATGACTCTAGGCATCAGGGATACGAAACTCTGCAGGTTTTGCCTGGAGGAAGAAACTTCTATTCACATCCTGTGTGTATGTGGGTATTGAATTAATGTGGGTGGGAATTTGAATGTTTAATGAGTAAATGATTCCTTAGATAGAGTAGGTATTCATCAGCGTTACACTCAATGTTGGTTTGTAACTTTGTAAGTCTAACACTTAGTAGCAGAAACGCTCATTAAAGTAGGTAATCCTCCATTAAATCTCTTGCTGTCACTTTTTGTCTTGTTGATGTAGTAAAAGCTAGCAAGAGATTTAATGGAGGATTAACTCTAATGAGCGTTTCTGCAACTGAGTGTAAGTCTACATCCGGCGTCTGAAGCCATTGAAGGGCCTTAGATGCCAGGTGTCAGGTGTGTCAGATCCTCAGGACGGCCCGGGTAAGCTCGAACCTTTGTATTCTGTTAAATAAACACTCAATTTTGAAAAACGTAATTGTTTACCTGTAAGAAAATTGTACCAACTAGATACTGAAATAATTAATATTAAATCGATGTGTAAAATAATGGTAATGACTTAAACGGAACAAAGCGACGTTTGATACGATAGTTGGCTTTATGTCCGACAGTAGTTGTGTTGTGCGCCAGCGCAGATGAACGGAACCGGCGCACCGGCGCGGACGCAGTAAATATCGCGACGTAGTGCTGAGCGCGCGCACCTCACATAGTTACATTATCTTTGTTACTGAGGGGTAAGCTTGAACTATTTATTTATTAATTTTAAAACACATTTTGTTTATTTTTTTCAAAGAAATAACTTTTATAGTTATAAATTAACAAGTTATAGATATTTAGTTAGATACTCTATATTACAGATGAGCTCTTTGTTTGATGATAACACTATGTGCTATTTCCCCATTGTGTTTTACGACCATTAAATTCACATTAGATCAATGTAATGGTCTATGTTTTTCATTGAGAAAAATTTCATACAAGAGCAAAGTTTTGAATTGTTTTGCGAAATATTCTGGTCTATTAAAATTATTATGTTTCCAAACATACTAATTTTAATAGGACATACTTTGTTTTATTACCAATAAAATTATTAATATTTACAATGTGGTGAATATATATATTGGTTCACAGTGTTCACAATCAAATTAACTAAGCAGAAAAATTCATCAATTAGTTTAGTATTTTGTCTATTTATTAAACTTGCATTCTAGATTCTAAACTAATTGTAACTTAATTTTATCAAACCATATTTGTATTTTTTATCTGTTCAAGAGTGACACTGATAGTGATAACAATTATAATACTTAAGTCATCATAATTAAATTAAAACTCATAAATCTCATAATAATTGTACTGCGTATGGAAAATTTAATTGATTCTGAATCACGATTTTAGTAAATTTAATTTTCGAGCAATAAGTACGAGTTTAACATCAATACAAATTAACGTTATTTTATCCTACTAATAAATAAATAACGCTCACATGCAGATACATTTTAATGATCCCAAATTAAGCCTCAGGCTTTTTGTTATATCATCCATGACCGAACCGGGATTCGAACCCAGGACCCTGGCTTGGCAGTCCAGCTTGGTAACCATTACACTAACCGGGTCATCGGTAATCAATAATAATTTGTCAGGCAAGGGATTCGGATAAGACATCTTTTTGAATGCCATCTATGGGTCGACATCAAGTAAAAGAAGTGACATTTAAGCGATAAGACAATTCTTATTCTTCTTTCTTATTTTTGTAGCGCTCTTTTGTACTTACTATCTTACTAGTCACCCTGTCGCACCTACAGTTTTGCAATAAATGTATTTGACTTAGAATTTGACTTTCGGAAAACCATTTCATCGATGGGTCAGTTCGTCGAAAGCCGAATGACCGAACATCTATTATGTTCGGTCATTCGGCTTTCGACGAACTGAACTGTTTGAAAGGCCATTTAATCAATCAATCAAATATACTTTATTTTACACAAAAACATAAACAGTAAAATACAGTGATAGAAGTACAAAAGGCACAAAATAAGGCGGTCTTATCTTGTCGGTTTAATCGAACATTGACTCATCGCTGAAATGGAACTTCGATAAGTCAACTTATCGATGAAATGGTCTTTCGATCAAAATGGCCTATTGCTTAAGTGACACTTTAATAACTCGACGTCGATCAAATATGGGTTTCGAAAAGATATCTTTCGGTAACGAGCCCTAATCCTACATATTTTTAATTGAGTAAACAAGTGCACACGGCGACACATCAATCTACGCAAAACAAACATAAGCTGGCCGAACGACGTTATCATTACTCTACCTTCGCGTGGCCAACTTATTTTGGTTTTGCGTAGCTTGATGTGTCGCCGTGTTTACCTATATAGTAAATGTAATATATCTACTTACTCAATCACTAATCAGATACCATGTCACGTTTTCCTAAATAATATGCAATAAATATCTAAAGTAACTTAAAAAAAAGTTGACGCAAACTTGATACGTATAAGTAAATACTTACGAAATTTCCACGGAAAACACCACGTTACTTTTCTAAATAACTTTTGTAATCACAACAACCTCTTCAAGGTTTCTGTTTACACACTAACTAATCTAGTAATATTATTTGACCTAGATTCGTCTATAAAATAACAGAGAGATAATGAGAAGCAAATTAAATTAAGTGTCTCTACACACAAGGTTATTGAAGTAGCCTTTTGTTCATTGTTGGTTTATTTCGATTCTACATTAGTTTAATGACTGTGTCGTTTATTGTGGATTGTCGGAAGGCATTGTTAGTTTTACCAAACCACAGACATCAGTTTGTAGTCTCCGCAGGAATGAAAAAAAGAAGCCATACGATTATATATTACGAGCGTTAACCCGCGACTTCGTCCGCACAAATTATATACCAGATTTTAAGTCAGATCATAAGCTATCAAACAAAAAAAGTTTCATCAAAATCGGTTTAGTATTTTTTGCGTTTTATGCTCGTTCAAACAAACAAACAAACAAACACACAAACAAACAGACAGACAAAAAATCCAAAAATGGATGATATGGAATCAGGGATACCTAAAAACCATATCGTAGCTTATTTTTTGTTAATATCTTCAATGTACAGACACACTTCTGTTACAGCTTTATAATAGTATAGATATATTGTTACTTTTAATATTTAAATGTGAAGAAATCTTTATGTATTGATTTTACCCTGAAACAGCAACAAAACTTTACCTTAAAACTACATGAAAATACAAATTTTACATCCTACGCTGTAGTCTTAGCTTAGCTACTCTGTGGCTGGCACTTTTCATTTCTTTTTTTAACCGTTTCATCCAGAGACTATTCTTAATACAAAGTCTCTGGTTTCATTCCATTGTTTTGTAAAGGTGTTTCCAGCCTTCTCTATCAAAATCTAAACTAACCTCACTATTTAAATTAAATTAACTAAGATTTCAGCGTTGTTCTACGAAAATGTGTTGAAGTCACTTTTCATTTTATACGTTTCCTTTTCCTGACATTTCGTATTGGCTACTTACTCTAATCGATTAGTTTAAAGTACGACTGGGCATCAGAATACGAACTTAGTCCCAATTTTCTTTTGGCGTTTGCCATCAATTCGATATCATATGAGTTTTTTACGAAACGGACAGTTTAGTTTAGTTCAAACATAATACACAGGCTATAAACGATCTTCTATCATCGACATGTTTCTGTAGTACAAAAATAATAAAGTACCTAAATAGAACTAAAGTTCTTATACCCATATTCCGTGCTAAAGTCGTTCGTGTGCACGTAGCGTAGCTGCGCCTGCGCCGCCCCGCCGCGCCGACAATCATGCGGCGAGCGGTGCGGTGGCCTTGGCGACGGCTATTCATTCGCACACGTGGTCCGGTACGTCGTAGGTACATAGAGCATAGGTATCTGCCCATATATCAATCCATTTTGTTACCTATTGCGTTGTAATAAGAGTTTTACCAGGAGGCTTCTTAAATGGAACTATAGTGCTCAATCAATGTCCTACGAAGCGAGCCGTTTTCGTTCTTATACCGTCGATATAAGATACGTATTTAGGGACGATTGTTATTGAATAGCCTAGTACCGCATCAACTGCTATTTGCCCATGTCATGTCCACCGCAATAAAACGAAGCCTGCATATTACAGCTGGTATGGGGTGGAAAACTACCTTATGGCAACAAAAGAACAAAGGAAGTGCGAAATTCGAAAGGGAATGCCAACGGTTTGTTTACGGCATTCTTTTTTAATGATTATAGTGTAGGTACCTATATGAGATAGGTTCTAACCTTGATCTTAAGATCCTCTCAGGATTATTAATAATAAAAAGAGAAGAGAATGAGAGGCAAAGAATGATGGCTTATAATTAGTAGCCATAGACGAAATTTTTTTCGCTTTTAGTAGCCAAATACTTACTTACTTACTATGCTGGCTCAGGGACCCGAAGTGGGTCTTGGCCTCCGACAACAAAGCACGCCATTCACCTCTTTTCTGTGGCATCTCAGTCCAGTTGGGCACGTCCAGCTCCTCGAGATCTTTGGTAATCTGGTCTATCCAGCGATACCTGGGCCTGCCCACTGAGCGACGCCCGGAGGGTCGCCCCAGATACGCTCAATACAATCGCTCGATAAATACTTACAACAAAAAGAAATTAGATTAGGCACCTACATAATATTATCGTTATGGTAGAAGCACTACCACAAGTAATGGGAATGGGAGCAAAGCAGGAGGATGCAATAATGAAATAATAAACATTACGTACCTTCCGAATAAAGAAAAATACGAAATAAAATGAAAAGTGATCCCTTAGAATATTTATTATTTGTAACCCAAACACTTACTTCATACTTGATCGAAAGCGAAGCTATTTGAAAACTTACTTCATACAAAAATATTTTTGGTTTTTTATCATAAAATATACGTAAGTATGTTCGAGGCTTGTTAAAGTGAACATGTTCTAAGCGTGATGTATAAAGAATATTGATCCGTACGAAATTGTATTACGTTTATTTTATGTCGTATTTGCACATATACAGGTCCTTCTAAATATGCTGACTCTTTTTTAAGGGGATGAAAAGACCATCAACCTGAAAAACTTTCGCTATGGCACCAACATGGAAATTGCGAAAAAAATCTACTGTCCCATACATTTGGCTCGAGTAGGTTTGCAGCATAGAGATCTAGAGAGATGCCAACCAAAGCGCAAAGTACGAAACCTAGAGTCGCATTACCACCAGTACCACGGAAGAGAAAGTATTTTGCTAGCTTGAATGTGCTCATTATCCATTGCGGTATCAGAACTCAACGTTCGAATAATCTTTAGTACTACGCAAGCATTGTAAACTATTTACACATAATATCTCGACTGGCTTTCAGCCTCATAATATATTGAATCCTTACTGTCGCAAGCAATGTGTTCCGTTTTTGCGCATATTGATGCGACACTGGTCCCGCCCCCTCTTCACATCTCCCTTTAGTTTTTGTGATCTGTGGTTTGCAGTTTTGTACGAAAAATCTGTTTTTTTTTCGCGATTTAGATGTTGGTAAAGTTGTTCAGTTTGATGGTCTGATCATCCTCTTAAAAATGTGTCAGCATATTAAGAAGGACCCTATAGTTGTTACCTTTTTAAACGTAAGTATAAAGATTTGAATACCCATAATTATAATGCGCAAAAACATAGTTAGGTACCTACCTACTCATTATCAAGTGAATAATCCGCAATAAAATCAATGGAATAACAACAACTTTGATTACATAGCCTTCAGTAGATAAAGATAAACAATTGATGTCAAGAATTTATGACGATAAACAATAATTATATTGTAGAACTACCCCAGAAATAACCAACACAATAACCTTTTCAAAACTTACATTGTCTATCTATTATAGTTAATTATTTATAAGTATCCAACAATAACAACTTAGTATCTTAATTTACTAATTATTAAAACTATCCAACATTAACCAAATTAGCCAACTTTTGTTCGAGCGACTCTACAGCCTGAAGTGGATGCTTATTTCGCCCAAAACTGCGTCCCTAAACCATTGCCGCCATAGAGAAATTAATTGCGGCCAGTGTGGCCAGTGCAAGGTATCAATAAAACCTTATGAAAATAAATAAAACCTTACACTACATACATAATAATATCTTAGCTTTTAAGTTTACCATGTATTGAATGCTTAGGTTATACCTAATTATGTAAAAACAATATTTAGTACGATATCGATGGATTAAGAATATTGGAACAAAAACTAACTAAAATTATACACTTACTGGTTCTCTGCAACATAATATCAATTTTAAGTAGGTATACAAATATCTCTATATGTATATCTGAGTCTCAGGTTGATCGTGTAATTCTATAGCCCAGTCATTTACGGAGTTTTGTTAGGAGAGGTGGGAAGTAATTATTAATTGGATATTTAAACTGTAACCGACACCATTTAGTGACAAAAAGACTATCAGAAAACTTATTTAAAAAAATCACTACGCAACATAGAAATCAAAATTGTGAGTCCCAAAAGGCTTTTAAATTAATAATATTAATACCAATGCGCTCATTTAAATTAGATTTAACAATATAAATTATTTTTGAGCAATAAAATAGGCATTGATATTTAAGAAAAATTAGGATTTTATTAGAAAATACGAATGTAGTTATCAAAACCTTCTAAGTAGACAAAAATATTTAGGTACACCATGTTTGAAGTGTGTATAATGGTAATGTCTTAAATTATGTGCAAAAAAAATTACCATCAGGTTTTTTATAACGAGATAATAGCTAATTACAGTTTACAACTTTTATAACGAGATAATAGCTAATTATGGAACTGTTGCTGATGGTTTTTTTTTATTTTGGTACATTTCTAAGCTCAAATTTGCTCTTAAATACTATACCGAAAAATAAATCAATTATTAATTAGTCCCGGCTCAGACCGTAAAATGACTGGGCTACTAATACAAAACTTGTATGATATGAAGCTCAAGTCATGACGAGAGACATTGCTATGTCTGCGTCCGATGCAAAACGTCGTAGGTACGTTATTTATGATTATGACATACTTTTATTAGATGCGTCATTCAACTGTCGATCTCGAGATACGATTTTCACAAGGTTATATTTATTTACTTTGTCGATTTTACGCAATCTATAATGTACTCAGTAAGATTGTTATCAATTAATTTAAGTATAAAATGTTTTGGTACTGAATCTTAATGGCCAGGAGTACGATTTTTGAATCTCATTTGCTGAGCTCAGCAGTTGAAAATGTCAAAATTACTATGGAGATATGCATCTTCCTGCTTCTGATTTGAGATTCAAAAATCATACTCCAGGAGTGCGATTTTTGAAAGTCAAATCAGCAGAAGAAAGATGCGTATCTCCATACATTTTCAACTGCTGAGTTCAACGTATGAGATTCAAAAATCGCACTCCAGGTAATCTGAGCTGTTTTGTTTATACCGGATGATTTTTCTTACCGTTCCGAAACTTTCAGGGGTGATTCAGACCATCAAACTGAACAACTTTTAGTATGAATGCAAATCTAAAAACGCAAAAAATCTGCTGTTCCATACTAAACTGCAAATGCCAGGGTACTCGACTCAAATGTATGAGAAAAAAGATTTTTACGAATTCAGGTTTGCTTCCATAGTAAAAGTTGTTCAGTTTAATAGTCTGCACCACCCCTGAAAATTTCGGGATGGTAAAAAAAATCATTCTTTATAATTTGTACAATTAAATATAGAACTTTTCGCTATCCATTATAACGACGTCTGGTACCTACTTTAAAAAAAATGTCCTCGTAAAACGTAGCATACCACTAAAATAAGTCCCGATGCCGTATTTCGGATAAATTCGCGTATCTTCTGATTTAGTCTTTAAGTGGTGCGTTCATAAACAGAGACTACGATTTTCTGATTGCAGTCTTTATATAAGGTATAACAAAATTAGGTTAAACTATTCTAAGGAGATGATCAGACCATCAAACTGAACAACTTTCTCTATGGAACTAATATCAAAATCGCGAAAGAAAATCAGCTGTTTCATACAAACCTACTCAACCTAAATGTATGGGACAGCAGATTTTTTTTTGCGATTTCGATATAGGTCCCATAGTGAAAGTTGTTCAGTTTGATGGTCTAAGCATCCCTTTAAAATAGTTTCACCTAATTTTGTTAGACCTTATATAGGGTGAAATTGATATCATAAGCATCCTTTTAAACTAAGAGTCTACCCATCGAACTGAACTTTTACGATGGGAGCAAACCGATCGGAGCAACAACAAAAAACTGCTGTTGCATACATCGAGTCGATACACAGTCGAGATTGCAGTTTAGTATGGAACAGCAGATTTTTTATTTGCTCCGATCGGTTTGCTCCCATAGTAAAACTTGTTCAGTTTGATGGATAGACTCTTTGTTTAAAAGGATGCTAATGATATCAATTTCACCCTGTAGTATCATTTCAATGGCCCACCGTGGCATGCAAGTTGTTTTGCATATATGTCAAATTGTCTACTTAATTGGTCAAAATAGTAACTTTTCCATCAGCTTTTTCATGCCAGTTTTGTTGCTAAATGTAGTAGGTATTTATTATGAAACAGGTTGATTATAATTTTATTGCAAATTATACGTACTATTCATAATGTTTGAAGGTATCAAACGGTTGAGAAAATAAAACAATGACAGCTAATTCACATCCGCCTGACTTCTTCAGCTATGTTTGTACCTAGTGAGAATATCATTTATAGGCAACATGGCGATGGTAACGACCACAGATCACAAAAACTAAAGGGAGATGTGAAAAGGGGGCGGGGCCAGTGTCGCAGCAATATGCGCAAAAACGGAACACATTGCTCGCGACAGTAATGATTCAATATACTATGGGGCTGATAGCCAGTCGAGATATTATGTTTAAATATTTTACAATGCTTGCGTAGTACTAAAGATTATTCGAACGTTGGGTTCTAATACCGCAATGGATAATGAGCACATTCAAGCTAACAAAATACTTTCTATCGCGTGGAGCCGGTGCCGGTGGTGATGCGACACTCGAAGCGCGTTGGTTGGCATCTCTCTAGATCTCTATGGTAACGACCTTCAAACTGTCTTCAAAAATATCAGTGAAACGATTAATGATAGCCCCAGGCCTAGGCGTAGAATAATATGTTAAAAGTTCACGGTCATTCACTCCAACGCAGAGCAAGTATAAAGCAATTACCTCTAGGTATATACCGCGTTGCTTGTTGCGACGAGGTTTAGTATGGCAACATGGTTATTTCACTTTCCCACCAAATGGTACCCAAGAACTCCCCAATTTAGATTTTTGAGAAAAACTCCATGTAAAAAGAGTATGTTGCTGAAAATTTAGTATGTATAACAATATGTTAGTTACGACTGAAATGTGCATTGACGTTTCTGCTCTAGGTACCTACTTATATAAAGTTAGCCGTAGGATGGCAATTAGAAATTTCATACTGGCAATTAGAGTGAAAGAACTCGGATTTAGGCCCAGGCCCTGTACCCGGACTTTAGATTTTCGATATATCGCAACCGTTTCGATGGTTGATAATTTCAGAAAAGAACAGTTGCAAGCCACAAACTTACCTTTAAAACTTTTCCTTTCGCAATTTTAATAACTGGCATTACATACTATTATTTCCATATACAGGGTGAAACTGATATCATTAGCATTCTTTTAAACTAAGAGTCTACCCATCAAACTGAACAACTTTTATTATGGCTGCAAACCGATCGGAGCAAAAAAAATCATTTGAGTCGCGAACTCACGCGTCGACATTGCAGTTTAGTATGGAACAGCAGATTTTTTATTTGCTCCGATCGGTTTGCTCTCAAAGAAAAAGTTGTTCAGTTTGATTGGTAGACTCTTAATTTAAAATAATGCTAATGATATCAATTTCACCCTGTAGTTTTATAATGTGTGCACTGGAGGCCTATGTTTCTTTGGCCACCTGGCATCCCCCTTTATAATCACAAAAATACTGTCCATGGCGTGAAACACTACATCAACATCGAAATTGATTTTCAGCGTCTGTCAGTGTCAGTAGAGTACACGTACAAAGTATTCAAAAAATCACCCAATACCCTTACTCCTAGAAAGCCCTCCGAAAGAAGGGGAACTTCCAATCTGGCAACACCAAGATTGCGACACTAGATGATCGTGCGTGGGGGAGATGTTTGAACACAATAGAGTTTTTAATACCAATACCATACCTAATTATTATAGAGAATAACTTTTTAGACGATTACGTCCTATGCAGGCGGAGGACAGTCGCCTTTTGGTGGCTTTTTCCGATTCAGTTTGCATAGAATGTGCTGCCATCTATTAAATATTTCGCAGAACTATGGAAAAAAAAAGATTTTATTGTCTATGTCAATGTCAAATTGACCAAATCACAAAATGGATACCTATCTTGCGTAATGTACGGTTTGTTTGTAGTTTTCGTTCAATTTCGTGCCGATTTAGTGATGTTCTGGAGTTTCTGTTGTTCTCTTACCAATGTTTAGATTACAGGAATAGTAAGGATACTGGAATATCACTCGATCGGTGCGGGATTGAACGAAAACTAGCATTCAAAACAATAATATCCATTGGTATGAGTAGATATAAGTAGGTATGTATAGTATAGGTTGAATTATTGTCGATGAAACATAGATGGCGCTAGCTAGCCTTCAATTTGACATAAGGTGGATGCATAATGTTGCCACGAGTGGGTTCTCTTTTCTAATATACTTATATTACTCTTTGGTCCTATGTTATTACTACACTACGACTATAATTTCAAAGCTTGTTTTAGACAATGTACGGCTTTGTGGTTATTTCAATTAATTACTAATTGAGGCGCATGCTAAGACTCTACCAAAGAGTGTAGGACTGTGCCCTGCAGTGGGATGCTCATGAATACTGATGATGATATCTATTAATTGATATGTCCCATTATTAACAATGTACCTACTGTTCAAAGAAATTTTGAAGCCTTTTTCTGTAATAACTAATGATATTAAAATTTCTTAGTGTAGGTATTTTTTTAACACTTTATTTAACACACGGAAATATAAATCAAAACCGCAATATCAAAGGGCGAGCTTATCTCTAAAGAGATTTCTTCCAGCAAACTCGTGACAGAGAGAGAGAGAGTACCTATACAGAGTGAGGCAGGCATAGTGTGCACGTTTAATTAATAAAACAATATTTAATACTAATAACTACATCTAAACTATTATAAAACTGTAACAGGAAGTTTGTCTGTACATTGAAGATATTAAGAAAAAAAGTTACGATATGGTTTTTAGGTATCCCTGATCCCATATCATCAATTTTTGGGTTTTTTGTTAGTCTATTTGTTTGTGTGTTTGTTTGTTTGTTTGAACGAGCATCACGCAAATACTACTGAACCGATTTTGATGAAACTTTTTTTGTTTGAAAGCATATGATCTGACTTAAAATCGGGTATATAATTTGTGCGGACAAAGTCGCGGGTTAACGCTCGTATTATATAAAGATGAAGGTATATACGTACATACATACATAAAAAATGTATACATTTAGATTAAAATAAATAAATATTCTAATTTATTGAAGAGAGAGATAGAGATAGATCTTGTTTTTTAAATGAAGCGATTATCTTCATTTAAAAAACAAGATCTATCTCTATCTAAATGTGAATATAATTTCAAAATTGAGACTCCTATTGGCTGGTACCTAAGTGGTGAGCTACGAAAGACGAAGAACTGGTATTTGTGTCGCAAGATGATTGAATAAATGCATTACATATTTATTTGCATTAAACTAAAATAAAAATTGGATAATAACAGATTTTTATACATACTTCCAAATAAGGCGGTTTTATTACTGAAAAAAAAAATATTTTTCTTAAATTGAAGCAGAAAGGCAACGGGTCGATAGTAATGACAAAGATAATGTAGAGGAACAAAAAGATAACGGAAAACTGTTCGAGTGTTTGTTAAAACTTTTATCATGTAAAAAAAAAGTTAGCTTTAAAGAGTGAATGTATAGAGTTCACTAGTAGCAGAGTTGCAGTATCGACTTTTAGGTCCACCACATACATCCGGAATAAACCTGATTCGGAATTATATTCAGAATCAGGAATTACAAGCAATTACATGCCTCTTTCAGATACTTTTTCACCAGATCTAGTGATTTTTTCATGTCTTAGGTGGCATATTTTAAACAATATACTTACTAATCTATGATTTTAAAGTGATTTTTGAGCGTAGGCGTTGATGGAACGATACCGTATCATGACGGTGCAGTTGCGACATCGTTGCGAAATCGCCTACGCTCAAAAACCGCTTGTGTATTATCACACAAGCGGTTTTTGAGCGTAGGTTCATGCTATTTTTCTCTCTTTTAGTCTTTTGATATAGTTGCATTAATATTGGAATACAATTTACAAACCATCATCGTAACATTCGTAACGTCATGACCTCATAACATGATAGTAATTATCATGTATAGAAATTGTTTGTTTTGTTTTAATAAATACCTAAAAATGCAATTATTGTCATTCTTTCTTTCATACATTTTTATTTTAAGCATTTTTTAAACAGCACTCTAGTATTTTTTTTAACCATAGTTGACAACACTGAATCCTGAATCAGGATTCCGGATCGCAAATCCGTCTGTGTGTGGCGAACCTTAAAGCCGAGACCGGTTATTTCCTTTTTTTCTGCAACCGGTTTGCGTTCCTCCCTGTTAGCAAAGTTGTTGCCCTCGAGCTTTAAAAATCTAAGGTCGAAAACCTTGGAAGACATTTATTTTTGTGTCATATTATGTAAGTTTACATAATACAATCCTTATGCATTCGTTTCGGACAACTTGTTAAATTGACCCATTTTAAATCGTTTACTGACATTGCAATTGCATAATTAATTCTCTCCACTCTAGAGGCACATATTTCCTGAATTTGGTTCTGTTGATATTTGATATTGTAGGTATGATGATATATGGGTCACCTATCTCTTCTTTCAAATGAGATGTTTCCGAATTTTAATTCTCTGAAAACGTTGCACTTTTTATTGTATTCCTTTTTTTTGTTTACCAGATATATTAAATCTATCTATCCATATTTTTAATTCGGAACGTAATGTTTTTTTTTTAAAATACTACTTCTGCAAATTAGTATTACTATGATGTAAGTACTTGTAAGAAAACATCTAGCACTCGAAAATTCTATGAACTGTTTTCGTACAATTAAAATTCTGTCAATAAAATTTCGGAAGTAAGATTATTACGCATGATATGACGAGAAAATAACTTAATTTATAATATTATTAGCAGCTAGTGTATAATTTCTTGACAGCAAAAAATATACCAAATTTTTTTTATAATTACATGTATGAGCTGTGTTTTAAGAAATATTTAAACGTACAGTTTATGGATATTTAAGCCCATAGACTAGCAACACTTTTTTTTAATATTTTGTGCTGGCAACTTATTCTGCCTTCTTTATTCCGTTTTTTGCCTATAGAATACCTATCCTGTATACAATGTTCTTGGTTTTATGTCTAAACAGATTATAATACAGTTCTTTACTAAACAACTCGCATTTTTATTAAACAATCGAAATTTACTATCAGACCTATTTGTAAACCAGTTCTTCTGCAGTTAATTTTCTGATTTCTGATCTCAATAGTATGCATTTTGTATAAAAAGTCATTTATTTTATAAGATTTTTATTTCGTAACGTTTTGAATGTAGGTAGATTATGGGTACTTAACTAAACTTCCTGTATGTCGCGCCACGAAAGCTGGTTTGGAAAGAGTTTCTAAACAAACGATTATATGCACTCAATTATAAATGCTTTTTATTACCAAACCGAAATATAATAATTACGCAAACCAGTGTTGCAGTCTATGGAAATTAAAAAGAGAAGAGTTGGTATTTGACGAAAATTATTGTACGATTTTTTTTTTAGCTTTTTTTTTAGTTTTAGCGATTGACTTTAATTTGAGATAATTATATCATCAATACAGTTTTTGAGAGTTACGCGTTTATTATTTAATCTAGAAATAAACATTTTAACGGGTAAGAACCCGTTAAAATGTTTCTTACCCGTTAAAATGTTTATTTCTAGATTAAATTATATCATCATCATCATCAGCCTACAAACGTCCCACTGCAGGGCACAGGCATACCCTCAGGGAGGATGAAATAATAATAATAGGGATAATTATGTATATATCTCTCACAATCTATCCATAGTACGCTCAACATTGATATATTTTAGAGATAGGTAAATGACGATCAAGCATTCATTTATAGTCTTAATTCAATTCAATCAATGTCATTCGTCATTGAATGAATGAATGAATGAAATATACTTTATTTACACCAAACACATAAATACAGTACAGAGCAGGTCACAAAAATAGTTATGGTACAAATAAGGCGGTCTTATCGCTAAAAAGCGATTTCTTCCAGACAACCCTGAATTCAATTTATTTCTTTTGTGTCAGATCATAGATCCATAGTAGGTGTTATTAACAACTAACAAGACATTGTATTAATGCCTTTTATCTCGCACTTATAAAATACGCTATCCTGCTATCAGTGTCAAAAGGCAACATAATATTATGTTCATTTTTAAACGCATCCTCGATGAACTTCAGTGTTTAGGGTTTAGAGTAAAATATTTTTGTAGGAGGAAGGTATTGGTATATTATAGTATTTCAGTGTACTATCCGATACAGACGATTATAGTACTCGTATATGGTACTCAATATGAAATTGTAGTACAAATAATGTTAGTACGGAATGCAGCACAAGTCATATTACAACATAATATAATTCTCAATTACCTAGCTATCAAAATGTGGAAACTCATGGTAAGGTCACTTTTAATGTTGTGTAGCAAATGTGAATGTGAATAGACCTAGTAGTAGGTAGCACCAGGTCCAAATTACACATTTCGCCCAATGCGCATTTCATCCATATGCATTTTGTCAAGCAATTATTGTCAAATATTTAAGTACTTATAGAGCAGTGTACAAGGTGTTACAAATATACAAATAAACATTTATGGAGGTAGTTTCGACCATCAAACTGAACTACTTTCACTATGGAACCAATATCGAAATCGCGAAAAGAAAAATCTGATGTTCCATACTAAACTACAAATCTACTCGAGCTAAATGTATGGGCGTAACTTACTACGATGTTGGAAGGCCTTAGGTTGTTTAGGCCATCAAACTGAACAACTTTCACTATGGGACCAACATCGAAATCGCGAAACAAAAATCTGCAGTACCTACCCGGATAGGTACTATCCGGATAGGTACTAAACAACCTAAGGCCTTCCAACATCGTAGTAAGTATAATTTACTTTTGTAACACCCTGTAAAAACTGTGTTAATGAATAAACGCAAAACTAGAAATTAGTTTGTAGAGAATCGAGAGAACATTGGTTAATTGTTATAAATTGTTACTAGGTATAATTTAAAATTTACTGAACTCGATGTAAAACCACCGCGCTGGCACACTCACCCTACTTAATTTAATACCAAATAAGATTCTTAAAATATATTCATGAGCACGAGACTAGCGCTTTCATTCATTGCTGAAAATAATAACAAATCATTTTTTCATGAAAACTTAAAATGCAAATAAAATAACAAATAGGTAAATGCAAAACATAAAAACCGATGAACACACTGAGAAACACAAAAAACCCGCGACTATGCCCGCACTAACTATATATACCAGATGTTAAGTCAGATCATTAGCTATCAAACAAAACAAGTTTCATCAAAATCGGTTCAGTTGTTTTTGCGTGATGCTCGTTTAAACAAACAAACACACTCACAAACAAACAGACAGATAATAAAATCCAAAAATTGGTGATATAAAATCAGGGACACCTAAAAACCATATCTAAATTTTTTTTGTTAATATCTTCAATGTACAGACACACTTCACAAAACGTGGATTCAATGCAATTAATTTGTTATAAATAAAAAATAATGTTGGGGTGTATGAGGTTTTGCGGTTATTCATTAACACGCTGAATAAGTATATTAGTCATGTGAACAGTTTGTGCGTATTATTGTTTGTCTATTAAATAATTAATGCTCGCATGACCCGCTCAACCTGTTAAGCTAGAAAAGTAACTTTAGGTTTAGTAAGCTAGTTTGTTATTAAACCTGTTTAAGCGATGCTAAATAATGTACACGCGCTATGCGTTCAATGATAACTATGGAATGCAAGCAATATGACAAGATAGGAACTAGGTTGTGTATTGATATCATTAGCATCCTTTTAAACTAAGAGTCTACCCATCAAACTGAACAACTTTTACTATGGAAGCAAACAGATCGGAGCAAAAAAAGAAATCTGCTGTTGCATACATTTAAGTCGAATAGGCGTTGCAGTTTAGTATGGAACAGCTGATTTTTTTTGCTCCGATCGGTTTGCTCCCATAGTAAAAGTTGTATGGGTAGACACTTAGTTTAAAAGGATGCTAATGATATCAATTTCACCCTGTATAGGAATGATAATCTTTGTTGAAAAATGTTAAACCAGATAAATAACACACTTTAACGTTGAAACTTGGCCTAATTCATGATTGTGAATAAAGTGGGATATAGGTTCATGATCATTTTGTTCATGAGTCATGTCATGCATTACTTACTAACATGGTTTTAAGGTTGCATATCAGAAAGTCAAAATTTCATAATAAGTTTGACAGACCAAGGTTTGGTAGGTACATCAAACTTTAAAAGGTCAAATTAATATACAGCGTGTCCGGTAAGTTATAATTATACAGGGTAAATTTTATGGGACAGCTGATTTTTTTTTCGTGATTTCGAAGTTGGTTCCATAGTGAAAGTTTTTCAGTTTGATGCGTAGAATACATGCTGAAGTTATCCGCAGTGATATAAAATTTACCCTGTATGGGTCTAAAACACCGTACGCGCAGACCACTAACTTTAAATACTCATAATTTTTATTCGAGCCTATTGATACGATAAAGTAAATGCCAAAATGTTAGTCTAAATTAAGCCCTATGCTTTAGTGAAAACCCCATCCAAATCGGTTCAGAAGTTTTTAAGTGATGCGTGCACAAACAATCAGACAAACAAAGAAAAGTTCTAAAAATTCTATTACTTATTCTAAACACGCCCATTGAATTGTTTTGCAAATATCTTCAATGCCACATGCACGCCTTCCACGCCTTTACAATTTTATTATAATATAGGTAACTAGGTAGGTATATACGGGGTAAAAATGAGTATGCGGACAGTTTTTTAAGAGGATGATCAGATCATCAAACTGAACAATTTTCTCTATGGGACCAACATCGAAATAGCGAAAAAAAATCTGCTGTCCTCATACATTTGGCTCGAGTAGGTTTGCACTTTGGTAAGGAACAGCAGATATTTTTTTCGCGATTTCGATGTTGGTGCCATAGAGAAAATTGTTCAGTTTGACGGTCTGATGATCCCCTTAAAAAAGTGAGGACCCTAAAAATGTATGTTTACACACCTAAACTTCACGAATATATTTTTTTCCCACTTCGTGAAAACCAGACACTTTACAACAAAATTATTTGGTTGATACGATCTTTATCAACATAGAAGTTATTAAATAATATAAAATATTTCTCATCGTAGGACCTATTATGCTAAGTATAGATATCGTTATCTAAATAAAAGCTATTATGCTATTGTAATTGCTTAAATTTCCAGCTACATATTATACATTGTGTAAAATTAAATGCGACACTTACTTAAAAGAGTGCTTAAGACCAACAAACTGAACAACTTTTACTAAAAAAATCCGCTGTCCCATACAAAAATGCAAAAACATAAACACAACATAACTCGACTGAAATGTATGGGACAGCAGATTTTTTTCGCGATTTCGACATTGGTCCCATAAAGTTGTTCAGTTTGATGGTCTAAAGCACCCCTTTAAGTAAGTGTCCCATTTGATTTTACATCCTGTATAAAGGTTGTTACAAAAATACAAATAAACATTTAAGGGGTGGTTTAGACCATCAAACTGAACAACTTTCACTATGGGACCAATATCGAAATCGCGAAAAAAAAATCGGATGTTCCATACTAAACTACAAATCTCCACTAATGGAAAGAAACGTTAAGAAGATGATTATTGTAAGGTACTTACTAAAAGTTTCAAACCTTCGGAACTTAGTTTGGCAACAAAGATATTGCATTATTATATTGAAATAACTAATTCCAAAGCGGTTGCACACTTGCAAAGTAAAAAAAATTGAAGCTAGGTAGTTAAAAAGATAATTTGTATGTTTAACGAGCGTTAACCCGCGACTTCGTCCGCACAAATTATATACCAGATTTTAAGTCAGATCATAAGCTATCAAACAAAAAAGTTTCATCAAAATCGGTTCAGTAGTTTTTGCGTGATACTCGTTCAAACAAACAAACAAACACGCAAACAAACAGACAGACAAAAAATCCAAAAATTGGTGAAATGGAATCAGGGACACCTAAAAACCATATCGTAACTTTTTTTTTCTTCTTCTTCTTCTTCAATGTACAGACAAACTTCCTGTTACAGTTTTATAATAGTATAGATAGATAGATAAATGATTTTGACAGTCACAGGTTGTTCATTTACGAGCTATCCTTATCGCATACAGTGTGCATACAAATTTGTTCAATTTCCAAAGTGGCTATGGCTGTAGGTGATGGTGATAGTATGTGCAAGGTATATAGCCTGGGTGCACACACGGCGACACATCAAGCTATACAAAACCAACGTAAGCTAGCCGCGCGCAGGTCGAGTAACTTATTACGTTGGTTTTGTATGGCTTGATGTGTCGCCGTATGTACGTGACATTGCAGATAAGCTTCAGGAGCATAGGCTTAGGTGGTTTTGACACGTCAAACGAAAGCCACCCGAATATGTGTAGGAAATATGGCACTGCAACTGTCGATTCCAGGACAGAGGCCAAGAGGACGTCAGAAGACTATATTGATGAACATAATTATTTCGTAGTGATATGACCGAGTGCAATGTCTGCGATGACGATGTCAGAAATGAGACACGGAAGGCTGACCCCACCACCAGTATGGGATTAAAAGCCAAGAAGAGAGAGAGAGAGAGAGAGATATAGAAAGTGGTGATGGCTATATTCCTTTACCTTTACGGGGAAGTTATTCTTCCTATGCTTTGAGTTAAGGGCCCTATAACAAAAAGCGAGCGCTCGCAAAATCGTTTTTTTTTTAATTAAACATCATCCAAAAAAAAGTTACATTGTACTTGTAAAATGTTTATATAATTGGGTAGATATATTATATATTTTTATTAATTGTTGCTTTTTCTGTTTGTAGATGACTATGCTTTATGTTTGTAGTCATTATTATTAAAACAGCCAAAGATACTTGTAGTAACTGCAGACAATATATAAACAAATACGCAATGACCCGATAAATTGAAAATTATAAATGTTTTATAATTGTTAAGAAATTAAAAAATACGAGTTAGGGCAGCACCGCACGCCCGTTGTCCCCTTAAATAAGTCCTTTGATATCGAACAAAAGCACTTAAGATATAAAAAAACCACCTGACCATATTGGGAGTCATATAATTCGCTAAATCCATTAATTCTGCTGCAAAAATATAAAGTAAGTACCTAATACTATTTATTATACAAAATATCGTATCGTAACAAAAACAAGAAATGCATTACATTAAGTTGCAATCTTGCGACATGCTAAGTACTTAATTCTTAATTTACACTTCCGACATCAAAAAATACGAATTTAAGTTACTTCAGTAATTAAAATTACGTATTATAAAAGTAAGTACCTATGTGAAAAAGTTTAACCAGTTTTAAAATAAGTGTTACACTTTTAAATTAATAGACGTCGGCGTTAAAACTTGTTTAGAATTTTTGGTTCTTGAAAGAAGTGAATTCCATTTTGAACCCTAGTTAACCACACATTAAATATTTTTTAATGATCATAAAGCCGTGGTCCGGCGGTCTTTTTTTTCATATAAAGGAAAATAAAATAACAATATTGCTTTGAGTCATTAAACATTACAATGTTTATGTTGACACTGCACACATGTCTTATGCGATGGCTGGAGCAAAAAGGGTAATTTTGATTGGATTATTTTAGCTCAATGCGAGTTTTTATGATACATACCGCTATATATAGGCTGTAAGGCAAAATATCACTAACCTTTAAACCCCTTACTCTACCCATAAAACTGAACAACTTTTACTACGGGAGCAAAGGTGTCAGAACAAAAAAAATCTGCTGTTCCATACTAAACTGCAATGTTTTACTCTACTCAAACGTATGGAACAGGAGTGCGATTTTTGAAACTCATTCGTTGAACTCAGTAGTTGAAAATGACAAAATTAATATGGAGATATGCATCTTTCTACTGCTGATTTGACTTTCAAAAATCGCACTCCTGAAGCATGATTTCTGAAAGAAAAATCAGCAGGAGAGGATGCATATCTCCATAATAATATAGAAATTTTCAACTGCTGAGTTCACAGTATGAGTATCAAAAATTCTCCTGCTCATTTTTTCTTTGTTTTGACATGTTTGCTCCCATAATAAAAGTTGTACAGTTTGATAGTAAGAGATAAGTAGGTTAATGATACTTTTCCTTACACCCTGTATAATAGGCACGTTTTTGTAAGACGTTATAACATTTATGTATGAGTTAGCGTCAAGTTTTTTGATGACTTGAATTTAATTTATTCAAGGTTGAAGTGGACATTTGCGGATGTGCGTTTGTTAGATCGATTTCTTTGTTATTTTTCAAGTTATATTTTAACTTATATAGAGTTCTAGTTGTACTGTTCACGTTGCGCCGCTGGCAGCACGGTGCAACGCGTTTCTTTGTCTTTCCATTCTATAGCCCAGTCATTTTACAGTTTGAGCCGGGAGTAATTAATAATTGATTTTTTTTCGGTATACTATTTATAAGCCAATTTGAACCTGGAAATGTATAAAATAAAAATACGTCAGCAACAACCCCAAATTTTAAATTTATCTCGGTCTAAAAAACCAAATATAATTTATAATATTTATTTTGCAAATTTTTAGGGCTTTACCATTTTACATACTTCAAACATGGTGTAAATATTGTTGTCTACTTATAGGCTTGGAATAATACATTAGTATTTTATACTAAATATCTCGTTTTAAAAATTTCTATGCCTTTTTTAGTGCTCAAAAATAATTTGTGTTATTTTAATTAGATTTAACAATAACAAATTATTTTTGCCTTCTGGGAGATACAATTTTGATTTCTATGTTGCTTAGCGAACTTTTTTTAAATATGTTTTCAGATCATCTTTTTGTCCAGTTTAAAAGTCCCATTGATAATCACTCCCCACCCCTCCTAACAAAAATCCGTAAAATAACTAGGCATGTATGAAATAATTCAAAATCTCTCGCGCACATTCACCACGAAATGTCACTTCCCTCTACGCTCCCACATGACATTCGCGTGTAGACGCGTGTAGAAGAGCGTCACATAGGATAGGACAGACAAAGCCACAGTAGGTAGTATACAAAGCGCTGCTTTGGAAAAGGTCTTGCATAAAAGATCTACTGAAAAGTAGTTGCTATGCGTGATGTCACGAAATGTCATCAAATTAAATATGAATTGTTATTGAGTAAAAGCAGGAAGCTGGCATAGGTATTGTCTATACCTTGGAGGGCACACTGCCTAACAAGTGGTTAAACATGATAATACTCCTTGGTGGTCGGTAATGATCGTTCTTCTTTCGGAAATTCCCGTCTATGTTTTTTGGAAATATCGACTACGGAGACATTACCGACCGCCATGCGCCATGGCCAATTTTCATGTTTCCATGCTTGTAAAGAGGAGTGGCGTCATTTATGATTCTAAAATCCTTGAGTAAAAGTAAATCTTTTGAAGCCAGTATAGGTATTGTGAGATAATTGCTGTTAGGTATATTTTACGAGGGTAAATTACTAAATAGTTGCCGAATAATAATTATTAACAGTAATTTAATAGTTTTACATTGTTTTAACGTACTCCAGGTATAGATAATACCTATTTCCAGCTTCCTGGTTTTAACCAAATGTTAAATAAGTACTTACGCAGTTTTGAATCGTGTCATGACTCTTGCTAAGCACCTATCCAGTGCCATTCTCTAATAGTCACATCGCTGTCAGAAAACTCAGAAACATCGATGAGCTCACGAATCCTTATTCATTAATCCTCAGATCGTCGAAGTTTTTATTAAGTTTTATATAAGTTTGACACATTGTCATAACCTTAGCGAATACGGAATTAACACCTCGCCGATATTTCAACGACGAATTTAAGGTTGAGACGATGTTTGCGCTTAGAGACTTGCATTGCAGGGGATTGTGGATATGTAGTATTTATTCCCCACCAAAATCCGAATATTTGTATACTACAGTAACGAAGTAACTAGTAATCTGTGACTACAGTGATACATTGTTTTTCGATGAATGTCCCCCCACGAAACCAATGTCTGGATACGTGCTTGACTCTTGCATGATGACCTTGAACGTCATTAGAATTTGATAGTCGTGTTTCAAAATCATTGTGGGTCTAGTCTTCCTTTTCCGCTTATAATTTGTGTTAACCTCGTAGAAGGCTAGTAAATAACTTCGATAAATATAAAACCTAAACTATTAACCTTGCTGAAAAGTACTAGGTGTTTTAAGAAGTCCGTTAAACGATGTAGCCTTTTTGACCACTCCTAGGTGTGAAACTTAGACGATTAGATATAAAACTTGGACGGAATAAAGTTTGAGGGAATCTCTTTTTATCGTGTGGGCAGCAAGCCCTGGTGTCAGATGAACGGAATGAAACTTTTGCTCTGGATGAAAACGAAATACTTAAAATTTGGAAAACTCGGTACCAGGAGCTTTTGAGAGGAAAGGCGGCCTGCAAGAAGAATAACCGGTCCATTCCTGTCACGCTGTTGCTGTTGCCAAGCAACCGAGCTACCAGTGCGAAAGTGACAACTGCAGCTTGGACTGATCTTGCCTACATAAAATGGACAAAATCTCGAAATCTTCGTATCAGGGATAAAACTTCTCCATAACTAAACCGATTTTACCAATATTTAAAAAATAATATGAAAATGACTTTGGCTATATTTGCGTATGTTTTCATTTTATATTGTTTTTATTTGTCAAATTTGCCTGCTGGATGTCTGATCACAACATTAAAATTGAGAATTTTTTTTTCATTTTCGAAAGCTCCTAGTTCTTATAGTAATTAATTTTTACAAAAAAAAACTTAGGGACCAGGAGTGCGATTTTTGAATCTCATTCGCTGAGCTCAGCAGTTGAAAATGTCAAAATTACTATGGAGATATGCATCTTTCTACTGATTTGACTTTCAAAAATCATACTCCAGGAGTGCGATTTTTGAAAGTCAAATCAGCAGTAGAAAGATGCGTAATATCTCCATATATTTTCAACTGCTGAGTTCAACGTATGAGATTCAATCGCACTCCTGGCACTGGCAGAGGTAACATAGATTTTATGGTAAACAAAATGTATGCTCTAGTATCATTAATTCATTATCCAGGGAGGAAACAGGGGAATACGTTTGTATGGACTGAACGGAACCCCCCTTTCCTCTTAAAAGGCTATAGAGACTTGTCTATTACAAACTGCCAATTTAAGGAGTTGTGGCTGCAATCAAAACCATTGCTTGTTAAAATACAAGGTTCTAAAATTCGTAAAACGAAGCAGGCGATTTATATAAAAGTAATTTCATTTTCATTCAGAATGAATTATAAGAATAAGTTATTAAAAAATACGTAAAACTTATTCGTAAACGTATAAAAAATACTCAGAAGATCGATATGTAATTTTCGGGTTTTGCGTTCTACTTATATAACTTAAAGTACGGTCATAAAATATCGTACCTACACTCGATGTAGATTTAGGTAATTAAATGAAGCATCGATTACGCTTTTTTCATTGTAACATAACATCCTTGAATTACTTACAATGTCTTATTAAACGGCCTCTAACATAACTACACTAATAATACTAATAACTTAAACTAGACGGCTTTAACTAATTGATCATGTAATTGTTATGGAAACATTTTTATTAAATTGAATAGCATTTTGTCGTGTTTGAGTTGTATGTGTTTTGTTTTAAGTGGCGACCGACGGGCTCATTCAGGCCTAGTACTTACTATCTCTATGCATTCAGGACACAATGGAGTTTCAATCAAAAAGTAGACAGGAAAAAAGTATGGAAGGAAAAGCATCGATGTAGTCCCTGGATGTGAGTGTATCGAAAAGCGGGCAAAGAAAGAGTCTGCCTATAGGTACTTCTTACTATAGATTCCCTAATAATCTACGTATAATATTGATGCGGGATTGCATTCCATAGTTAGTATATGAGCGTCGCGTCCATGCAATTTTGTACTGTTATTTTTGTGTCTGATATCTTAAATATAGGCTAGGAGTGGTATTTTTGAAAGTCATACTTAGTAGAAAATAGCCAAATTACAATGGATATTATATGCTCAGAAAAAATATATATATGTCTAGAAGGAGAACGACGTTTCTACCGTATAAAACAATTAACAAAAGAAGCCAACTTTCTTAGTTGGTGTGCGTGAGGCGTCATACAAATTATGTCTGAGTGCGTGCATATGTTCAGTTTAGAGGCCAGTACTGGTTGTAATTTTTTCTACGCCCGCTTTCGTAGCTTCGACTATATGCATCATTCGATCATGATTTTGAAAGTGCGAGATTCAAAAGTAGCACTTGTGCTTTTATTTCAATTGACCTATGCGGTAATTTAGTATATCTAGACTTAGCTATAATCTTGTGGCGAAGTAATCGATACTATACAAGCTTGTGAAGTTACGTAATGACCCTATTATCTAGACTGGCTAGATTATATATTATCTAGCAGCAGCAGTTATATATACAATACACTGAACTTTGTAATAAATAAGGTACAGACACAGAATAAATACTAGTATGGTACAGATAGACATGTTCTACAGGGGGAAATTGATATCATAGATGGTAATGATATCAATTTCGCCCTGTGTAATAGCACGCTAGAAAGCATGCTAATAAGTACGCTTAAAATGAGCATGCTCCTGAACTGTTTACGTTTGCTATCAATAAGCATACTCGTTTTAAGCATGCTCTTGAATCTAGACTAGAACGCTTTTCAACTGTACACATTTGCTAATGATAGCCATACGTGCTCAAGAGCCTTTCCACCCGCGCTTCTGGTAGCGTGCTCGAAAGTCTATTTTTGAGCAAGGTGCTAATAATAAAATGCTTATTTCAATTTGCTCGAAAAAAGCCTGCTAGTAATGAGCATGTCCCTTTAGCTAACATAATGCGCCTGTGCCACTATGGGCCATAATATAATAATATAATATGTCATTCAAAGTCTCAAATGTAACAGCTAAATGCTAATGCGATGACCTAGCATTTCTAAGGCGCATTAGTTTTTTTATTTTATTTTATACAACTTTTTACAATGCGGTTTTTTCAGTCAGAAACCTTCGCGGACATGCGCACAATAACCTACCAAAGCAATCGGATGATTTCGTACGCAAAACATTGTTCTAAGCACGCGAATATTATTTTACTCTTTTATAATCTTTCTTGTTTTTCGCGGCTCGGGTCGATGTAAACTAGCCATGCTTGTGCTCTCTCCCATTAGGTAGCTAAGCACGATCTGATAAAATAGGAAAGCTGTTCCCTCGCAACAGGCATATCGTGACCAGTCTAACGGCTAGGGGCCCGCTTCCTTACAGTTGTAACTGACTACATGCTGCATTTCACTGCACTTTCTCTGTTTATGATACCCTGTGTCCTAGCCGATTAAATGCTTCTATTACATATAACTGAGTGTTCGGTAAGCTGCAATTTTCTTGTTACTTACCATTTACCAGTGTTGACTGTATGTTTGGTTGAAATTGTCAATAACAAACATAAATGCATAGCAATCAAACTGAACAATTTAAATAGGTATAGTAACGCACTTAACTTTCCACGTTGCAGGGTGCTTCTTACTAGGCTGACGATTTTTTAAGGGGATGATCAGACTATCAAACTGAACAACTTTTTCTATGACCAAAATCGGAATCGTGAAAAAAATTCTGCTCCACCATATATTGGAAGTCGAGTATCATTGCAGTTTTATACTGTAACATTTGTTTGTTTTTTTTCGTGTTTTCTGTGTTGGTCCCATTTGAGAAAGTTGTTCAGTTTGACGGTCTGATCATCTCCTTAAAACATCTTCCCTGTATAAGGCATTAAATATAGGTAATGACTTATACTTGTATTCATCCGACCAGGTAAAAAGGAAGGGTTTCGTACGCATCTGTCTTAAGTACCTACCATAGGACCGTGGCTGAAGCACGGATATGCTGTAATGTTTCATCATATTGTTCTTCATAAAGAGTGCACCAAAATGCATACATAGACCGAAAGAGCAACGTGTCGCTGTCGCGTCAGCGTCGTCGATATACCTCATATCAAGCGAACGAAAAGACCAAAACTTAAAAAAATAATCTTATTTCGCAAGTTTACATAATCGAAGACTGAAAGGAGAATGGCATACATACAGTGATATAATAAAAAGAATCGAGTCCAAAATTTTAATCAATTATGTCACAGACTGTAATTAACTGTGTTTTTCTGCCTTTGGTGATAGTGTAGACTTGCATTTCTATAATTATGGTAAATACTATCTCGATGCAACCTTTTTTGGACATTATACAACGTGTTTATGAATAAGCGCAAAACCTCATACACCCCAACTGATTTATAACAATATAATTAGATCGAAACAATAATTTCATTATTTTGATAGTTAAAATTTAAAGTTATTCTCATTTAAAGTTTTGAGGCAAAAATGATTTTTTATCATTTCAGCAATGAATGAACGTACGCTCTAACTCGCGCTAACGAACTCATGAATACATTTTAAGAATCTTGTTTTGGTAGTAAGTAGGGTAAGTGTGCCTGAGCGGTGGGTTGATATCGGGTTTACGAACAAATTATTTAATATTTCGAAAATAAAATACCTATGTTGAAACCACGATAATTCGATTCTCCTCTCGATTTTAAACAAACTACTTTCCAGTTTTGCGTTAATTCATTAACACGTTGCATAGGTACTAATTTAATTTGATAATATGCTGTTATCGATTTCACTTTTTCGGCGCTGATTGTAATTACTGTAGTGATCAAAATTCTAAAACGATGCCAACATTTTCAAGAGCTCACTTATTCAAATTTTATAACGCATTTAGTTTTATGCCTAGGAAATTCGCAATGCAATACCCACTCTTTGCATAACAGAGGTAATGAGGAAGGGTCCTTATACGATATACGTAATTAACTAGAAACGTTACAGAGGCTAGCTAAGTAGATACGGCTGTTAACATGGATGGACAAACAAGGCACTTTCCAATACAGTGACATCTTCACGTACGAAATATAGGTAGTTTATTTAGATGTTACAGCATAGAATAACTGCCTCCGTGGTCTAATGGTTAAGAGCATTGGCTCTCGACACGGAGGTCGTGGGTTCGATTCCCGCGGGGGACACCTGTAGTCGTTACATAAAGACCACGTCAGAGGCCGTAAGGCGGTCTGAGAAAACTCTGACGCCAGGGCTCAGCCCACACGATAGAAGAAGAAGCATAGAATAACTAATACACTTATGGTTAGACCTCTATGCCATGGTTCACGAAAATGGAAGAAATTCACGAGTATCTGAATATCCCCACTGTGAAAGGCGAATTGAACTGCTCTACAAAGACCTACAGAGACAGAATGCTTTGCCTTTAGTTAGTAAGGCTTTTAAAACGACGGGATAACAGAACTTATGACTTGAAGGCAGCCTGACAGTGGAAAGGCATGCCTGCAACCATCAATTTAATACAAAGACATACATTTTAGTCGAGTAGGTAAAGCAGTTTTGTATGGGACAACAGATTTTTTTTGCGTTTTCTTAGGTAGGCTCAATAGTGAAAGTTGTTCAGTTGGATGGTCTGAGTTCACCGTTTCAGTATTTGCTAGGCTGTCACTTACACCCTGTATAAGCGAACTGTAAACTTTCAAACACATCTTCCTATTTACAAATATTTTTCCTGGGAGACAAGAACAATGTTTGTAAACTTTCTTTGAAGTACGCACTATTTGTGTTGCGGTTATGCATTTTTAGGTTCTTAAGAAACCATTACCCCACCTCTTTTGTGGTATATTTTGCAAATTATGTAATGGTTTAGTTAGTTAATTATTTTCTTCAGCTTAAGAAAAAGCAACATCTTGGTAATATCAGGTCTGTCACTTAATGGCAAATACAAATACAATAATATAACACTCATGTAAGAATACATAAAAGGTATTGACATTATGAAAAGATGTATGATTTGTAGGTAAGGTACCATATACTTACCTACTTTGTACATAATGTCCTTCTTTTTTAAAGGGGCTGATAACACCATCAAACTGAACAAATTACTACCTATCCTGCTATCCGACCGAAGTATCCGACTCAAGGTCAGCTGATTTTATTTCGCGATTTCGATTTTGTTCCCATAGACAATGTTGCTCAGTTTGATGGTCTGATACCGCTCTTATAAACCGAGAGGATATTAAGTTGGACCCTATATTTATTGAATTGACTTTTTCGTGGATGTAAGAATATCTCTAAGGTGGTCTCGGGGACTTCAGTCGTGAGCATATGCTATGGTGTATTTATTATTATTGTACGACAAGACATCCTCATCGGTAAGGTCATTTTAGGGCGGAAATGTCCTAAGCACTGCCATTTCTGACCGACGACCGAAACTTCATTGAACTTTTTTTTTGAAGAGCTGCACTTTAATTCGGCGCACAGGAAGTTAACAATCAACGTAAGCATTATTAATTTAATATTTATGGAAATTTGTCTGAAACAAGTTTAGGATAACAACTGAAAAACCGGTTTTTTTTCTAACAAATTCAATTCACGTGATAAAAGCACGTGCTGCGCCCGTCGCTGTTTTTCTTGAAACATTTCGTTCCAAGTCTTAAACTTTGTAAGGAATGCAGAATAAACATTAAATAATAGATAGGAAACTATTTTACGTAACACAGAAGAGTATTGTATTTACATTCCGCAATAGATAATGTTTGGTTGAGTCATTTTCTTCAACATTAACCGCTAAATGAGCAAAACAAATTGTCATATTGCAACAATGATTGATAGCTTCTTTTCAAGATGGTGGATGTTCAAAGATGCTCTATTTTATGACAGCTAGACATGTAAAAGTAATTTTTCAAGTTAAGCCTAGCTTGATATATATTTCGGAGTCGGCTTTTGATGAATGCACTTCAAAGAGTTCAAATCGTAGAGGTGAAAAGTTGAGGCAACCCCACACGGGCCACTAGCGACAGCCACATGCGGCCAGCTACAAGTTTGGGTGGTGGCAGCGACACAAGCTGAAAACCGGTTAAAAAAATGTATGTCTTATTATAGGTATTATGTAACAGGACTAGATAAACGATCAACGCTTCAAAAAAGGCAGAACCAAAAGAGCTCACTAAAGAGCAAAAGATTGGCAATGAGTTGACATGATACGTACTGTATTAGTGCCACCCAGGAAGCCGGCATAGTAGCCCAGTCATTTTACGGTTTGAGCTGGGACTAATTAGTAATGGACATTTTTTTTTCGGTATAATATTGAAGAGCCAATTTGAGCCTAGAAATGTACCAAAATTTAAAAAATATCACGTCAGCAACAGTTCCAATTTTAAATTTTAGGTATTATCTCGTTCTAAAAAACCTGATGGAAATTTTTTTTGCACGTATTTAAGGGTATACCATTATACATACTACGAACATGGTGTGAATATTTGTGTTTACATAGAAGGTTTTGAAAAATACATTCGTATTTTCTAATAAATACCTCATTTTTTAAATTTTATTGCTCAAAAATAATTTATATTGTTAAATCTAAGTCAAATGAGTGCATTGGTATTAATATTAATAATTTAAAATCCTTCTGGGACACATAATTTTGATTTCTATGTTGCGTAGCGATTTTTTTTAATATGCTTTAAGATAGTCCTTTTGTCACTTAATGGTTCCGGTTACAGTTTAAAAGTCCAATTAGTAATTACTTCCTACCCCGCCAAACAAAACTCCGTAAAATGACTGAGCTATAGGTATTGTCGTGCAACCCAACAACATGCATACTTGCTTTGTGTGGGTTTATTGTGTCAATTCGGACAACAATTTGCTAAGATTTTATATGAGAATTGGGGTCTTGGAGTATTTTAGGTAAATTTTTACAAATCGCCAATAGCAGCCACACATTGTCATGTAGTGCTGCTCCATCCCTTTCTACTTGTATACAAAGTAGGTATGTGTATGTGTCATAATTATAATATATGTGTGTGTACGTGGATGTTCTCCAGAATATCTCTGGCTATCCCCGTGGGGAATATAGACGTTAGCATGTGCTTATATGCTATGCTCTGTGATGCCACTGGGTCGCCAACCATCGCCAGTAGTATCGCCAGTGTCTCATGTCAACTTACGTGCGATTGACCTTAAGGTTAAGTAACGATAAAATACGACCTTTATGAAATTTCACGATGTAAACTCTTGGTGTTTAATTTCATTTAAATAGCAATATATTTGTATTATAAATATATATCTACACACTTTTCAGGGTTGTCTGAATTCAACGTAGGTTTCAGTTTGATTGTCTGAAGCCTTTCGATCAAGGTGCATGGCTCACCGAACCCTGTGCTCAAGACTTACCTATATACCTACATAAAACAATAACACTTTTATTAAGCAAAAATTATGCATTCTTAGGTACAGTAAGCAGAGAAACTAGACCCCTCTATCTTAATCTTTATAAGCGCAAGGGGGTTACATTTATCTGATTCTGACCGTACTTATTTCGGCGTGTCTTATACACCGTGGAGTCATGGTAGTTTCGAAGCCGGACCAGGGTGCTTCAGACCATAAAACTGAACAAATTTCATTATGGAGCCAATATCGAAATCGCGAAAAAGAAATCGTCACAGAAAATATCAATAGTTTCTCGATAAACATTTATGAAGCAGTCAATTTTTTTTTCGCGTTTTCCAAGCTTGTCCCATAATAGTAAAAGTTGTTCAGTTTGATGTTCTAAAACACCCCTGTTCGGGCATCAAAACGTCCCCGATTCCATGGTGTATATAAGTAGTGTGGGTATTAAATTGAATGATTGTTAGGTAATGCATTTGAAACAAATGAGAATAGAATATCTACAGTAGGTATTTTGTGTTTTTAATTTTAAATAGATCTTTCACAAATATTTTTTATTTAAAAAATTCAATTGCACCTTGATGTGAATTTTGTACAACCCTGGTGCTCGCTCTTTTACATAGACCTAAATAAACAATAAAGCTGAAAGTTAAAGCAATTATATTTTGTATAAACTTTGTTAGGATAAAACAATAAATTATGTTTAATGGTTTGTAACGTTTCGTGTTATATAATGTAGTCTGAAAACAGTCTAGATTGTGTATGGCAGTAGACACAGAATTTATTATTTGTCTAGAAACTACATACTTAACAAATTAATTAATTATCTAACACATTCGTTAGAAATTTGTAACAGTCCCATTTCAAAAACGCTTAGGGTAATTTGCATTAAAATCTAGACTTTTATGCAACATGACCCATGTTGCATAAGAGTCTAGATTTTTTTTGTTTATTGTTAGATAATTTTATTCCAACATACATTAATATGGTTTGGCTGTAGGAAGACAAGAATTTCAATCTCGCATTACATACAATATAGTCTACACAAATTAAGTACGTCATGCTTAACGTATAAACATTTTTGGGTTTTTAACATTTTACAGAACCTAGGTTAGTTTTATTCATTCCTCCATATGTCTGGTAACTCTTATTTGATGCGCTGCATATCCCTTGTCCAGAGATGCGCATTGAAGATTCCTAAAAAAATTTAAGTAAACCTCAAAGAGTAATATAAGTATATTAGAAAAGAGAACCCACTCGTGGCAACATTATGCATCCACCTTATGTCAAATTGAAGGCTAGCTAGCGCCATCTATGTTTCATCGACAATAATTCAACATATACTATACAAACCTACTTATATCTACTCATACCAATGGATATTATTGTTTTTAATGCTAATTTTCGTTCAATCCCGCACCGATCGAATGAAATTCCAGTATCCTTACTATTCCTGTAATCTAAACATTGGTAAAAGAACAACAGAAACTCCAGAACATCACTAAATCGGCACGAAATTAAACGAAAACTACAAACAACCCGTACCTACATTACGCAAGATAGGTAGCCATTTTGTGATTTGGTCAATTTGATATTGACATAGACAATAAAATCTTTTTTTTTCATAGTTCTGCGAAATATTTAATAGATGGCAGCACATTCTATGCAAACTGAATCGGAAAAAGCCACCAAAAGGCGGCTGTCCTCCGCCTGGTAAACCTTAAGTTAAGCTTCGAGTGTGAGAACCTGATAATGATAACCTATCCGCTTAACCATCTACACATTCATGGTTTTTATTTCAAAGAAAATTCTCAAAAACCGAATTAATAGCTATTGAAGAAAATGAAATGAGTGACATTATGAGGCATTTGGTATGAGTTCAATCAAACCAAAGACGTTCCGTACCTACCGCCTAAAAAACACCTCATTATTCATCGATCATATTCGATGAAAATAGTTGTCATGGTTGCGTTTTTCTAGTAACTTTTTGGCTGATTTCTTCTTTTGAACCAAAACTTCTAGAGCCGAGGAGGTTATAAAAATCGTAATTGTTTTTGTTTAAAATAAGTATAGCCCGGCAAAGTACGGCCTTTTGAAATTTTTTCTTAAAAAGACTGGGAGTAAATTCGCCATTCTTCTTTGAAAACAACTAATAAGTTATCGAATCGTTATGTATGTATTTATGTATCTTTATTGGTTATACCTCATTGTGCAAAGCGGAGAGCGGAGATAATATCTAAATCAACTTGTTCTTAATAGCTTCTTTATAATTATACGAGCGTTAACCCGCGACTTCGTGCGCACAAATTATATACCAGATTTTAAGTCAAATCATAAGCTATCAAACAAAAAAAGTTTCATTTAAAACGGTTCATTAGTTTTTGCGTGATACTCGTTCAAACAAACAAACAAATACACAAACAAACAGACAGAAAAAAAAATCCAAAAATTGGTGAAATGGAATCAGGGACACCTAAAAACCATATCGTAACTTATTTTTTTGTTAATATCTTCAATGTACAGACAAACTTCCTGTTACAGTTGTATAATAGTATAGATAGATAGATGTATAATCGTTGATGCGTCTGTTAGTGATCGTGTAACTTCTGAACGAACTGACAGATTGCAATTGAGATCATATTCACACAATATATACAGGGTGAAATTGATATCATTAGCATGCTTTTAAACTAAGAGTCTACCCATCAAACTGAACAACTATTACTATGGGAGCAAACCGAACGGAGCAAATAAAAAATAGCTATTGCGTACATTTGAATCGAGTAGAGATTGCAGTTTAGTATGGAACAGCAGATTTTTTTTGTTCCGATCGGATTGCTCCCATAACAAAAGTTGCTCAGTTTGATGGGTAGACTTTTAGTTTAAAAGGATGCCAATGATATCAATTTCACCCTGTATAAGGTCTATCAAAATAAGCTGAAACTGTTTTAAGCGAATGGTCAGACCCTCAAACTGAACAACTTTCTCTATGGGACCAATATAGAAATCGCGAAAAAAAGAATCTGCTGTCCCATACAAAACTACAAACATGACTCGACTCAAATGTATGGGACAGCTGATTTTTTTACTACGGACTAACATCGAAATGGCGAGAAAGAAATCAACTACCTATTCCATACAAAACGGTATAGGACAGCCGAATTTTCGTTCGCATAAAGAAAGTTGTTCAGTTTGATGGTCTGATCATCCCCTTAAACCGTCAGCATGTAAGGAATAAGGCACCTATATTATGCTAATTTCTTCGGATAAATCCCGTAAAAGCCTGTACATTAGGTATTATAAAATAATAATTCTATACTGTTTTAATTTTCAGTAAGCAGTATGCCGAGCCCAGATTACAGCGTTGACCTGGACCTGGGGAAGCCACCTCCAGAAGTCCAGGAGTACGCTCGCCAGCACTGCGGAGAGGACCCTAATACCCGCCTGCAGGCTATATACGAGCTCAGAGATATGATATACGGTCAGTAAATAAAGGCTTGCCGAAATTCATCAGCAGATTCCAGTCTCTGACATATCAATCAATCAATTTATTATACTTTATTGAACACCAAAACAGAAAATATCTTATTTTTACTATTATAAAATTGTAACAGAAGTGAGTCTGTACATTGAAGATAAGTATTAATAAAAAAAAAGTTACGATATGGTTTTAAGGTGTCCCCGATTCCATATTAGCAATTTTTGGATTTTTTGTCTGTCTGTTTGTTTGTGTGTTTGTTTGTTTGTTTGAATGAGCATCACGAAAAAACTACTGAACCGATTTTGATGAAACTTTTTTGTTTGATAGCTAATAATCTGACTTAAAATCTGGTATATAATTTGTGCGGACAAAGTAGCGGGTTAACGCTAGTATCATAATTAAGATAAAAAATTACGAGTAGGTAGATAAATAAAGCGGTCTTATCGCTATAAAGCGAGGTCTTCCAAATAACCTTAGAGCAGAGGAATTGACAAACGAAAATAAGGTTAGATCCAAAGAAAGAAATCCAGAAAGGCAATGAGTGTATAAATATACTTAAAAATGTTATAACAATAATCTATTATATAAGGTCTAACAAAATTAGCTGAAACTATTTTAAGGGGATGATCAGACCATCAAACTGAACAACTTTCTCTATGGGACCAATATCGAAATCGTGAAAAAAAAATCTGCTGTCCCATACATTTAGGTCGAGTAGGTACGTTTGTATGGAACAGCAGATTTTTTTTTCGTGATTCCATAGAGAAAGTTGTTCAGTTTGACGGTCTGATCATCCCCTTAAAATAGTTTCAGCTAGTTTTGTTAGACCTTATATAATACCTACATATACATATCTATTTAGTTATACATATACATACATAAGTGAAAACTAAATACAACACGGACGCAACAGTAAGAGGAGAAAAGGAAGTAAAAATGAAGTTGAAAGAAATCAGAGGTCAGGGAAATTATCTTTGACTTTTGACATAATAAAAAGAGTCAAGGATGATGACGACCAGTGGTAGAGGAACAAAAAAACAAGTAACCTCATTACTTGTTTTTTTTGTTCCTCTACCACTCAAAGGAAGAAACTGACTGACTTCAAAAAAAGGAGGTTCAATTCGACCGTATTTCCATGGTGAAATTGATAAAATTAGCATCCTTTTAAACTAAGAGTCTACTCATCGAACTGAACAACTTTTAATATGGCAGCAAACCCAACGGAGCAAAAAAAAATCTGCTGTTGCATACATTTCAGTAGCGAATTCGCGCGTCGACATTGCAGTTTAGTATGGAACAGCAGATTTTTTATTTGATTCGAACATCAAATTGAACAACGTTTACTCCCATAATAAAAGTTGTTCAGTTTGATGGGTGGAATCTTAGTTTAAAAGGATGCTAATGATATCAATTTCACCCTGTATATATATATAATTTTTTTTAACCGACTTGAAAAAAAAGGAGGTTTCTCAATTCGACCGTATATAAGGTCTAACAAAATTAAGTGAAACTATTTTAAGGGGATGATCCGACCATCAAACTGAACAAGTTTCTCTATGGGACCAATATTGAAATCGCGAAAAAAAAATGCTGTCCCATAAATTTAGGTTGAGTAGGTTTTTATGGAACAGCAGATTTTTTTTTCGCGATTTCGATATTGGTCCCTAAGAGAAAGTTGTTCAGTTTAATGGTCTGATCATCCCCTTAAAATAGTTTCAACTAATTCTGTTAGACCTTATATATACTATATACGCACTAGCGAGTTTGTTAAATTAAAGCACTACTATTTAATTGAACTAATGAATGAATTCATTACACTGAAAATTTTAACAAAAAATTAAAACCGCCTCCAAAAAAACTAAAAATTTAAAAAATAATATTGCAGCGTGGATGTTCTGAGGTTTCAGAATATCTCTGACTAGGTACCCCCTCGGGGAATATAGTACGTACAAAGGTACGCACTTCTAATGTATAGCTACGTAGGTACATATACATTACATGAGCATATGCTATGCTAATATTGCAGCCGATGACTTTTTCGTTCGCATCATAAGAACATAAATTTGTTTTTTAGAAGTCGGTGTCAAGCAAAGCCAAAAAACTAATGCAAGCCCTGTCGCTAATCGTACCGGCTTGACAGCGACTTCGATAAAACAAATTAATGTTCTTATGATGCGAACGAAAAAGTCATCGGCTGCAATATTATTTTTTAACTTTTTGTTGGCCACGATTACATAAATATTTTCCTCTATAATAGTGCAACACTTAATTCGCCGTTAGTTTAAGTTAGGTTATTTTTGGTTTTAATATCTCAATATTTCCTAAAACACTCTTATAGTACAAATTTTGAGGTACAAAATGTAGGTATGTAACAAAGATTTTATTTGATCTTCGCTGCGCTCGCGATGGCCTAATAAAATATTTGGTATGTAAATATACGTAAATATCTATGAATTCCATAACTTTACCGAGACGCGGTATACCTCCTGCCACATAGATAAATTATTTAGGTCAATGTACCTACGTCGTCGTACATTATAATTTAGTCTATTACTTTATAGTTTGTACAGGATTACTGTAACAGTGTTCTTAACGCGATAATCAGTGCGCTAAATAGTTTTAGATGTAGACACCACATAAACACGTTAATTTACTTGCTAACATCGGGCGATAACGTGGACGACCTTTTTTCACACACAAGCCTAGCTAGCATGCCACCCCCGAGAAAACGACAAAAATCGAGATGTGCCTCCATCTTTATCATTTTACGTAGGCCAGAAAGAGCGCGCATGATGTTTTTCTCGTTTAAACGCTTTGTCGTGGGTACTTGTACTATTATAAAACTGTAACAGGAAGTTTGTCTGTACTTTGAAGATATTAACAAAAAAAAAGTTATGATATGGTTTTTAGTTGTCCCTGATTCCATTTCACCAATTTTTGGATTTTTTGTCTGTCTGTTTGTTTGTGTGTTTGTTTGTTTGTTTGAACGAGTATCACGCAAAAACTACTGAACCGATTTTGATGAAACTTTTTTTGTTTGATAGCTTATGATCTGACTTAAAATCTGGTATATAATTTGTGCGGACGAAGTCGCGGGTTAACGCTCGTACTATTATAAAACTGTAACAGGAAGTTTGTCTGTACATTGAAGATATTAACAAAAAAAAGTTTCGATATGGTTTTTAGGTGTCCCTGATTCCATTTCACCAATTTTTGGATTTTTTGTCTGTCTGTTTGTTTGTGTGTTTGTTTGCGTGTTTGTTTGTGTGTTTGTTTGTTTGAACGAGTATCACGCCAAAACTACTGAACCGATTTTGATGAAACTTTTTTGTTTGATAGCTTATGATCTGACTTAAAATCTGGTATATAATTTGTGCGGACGAAGTCGCGGGTTAACGCTCGTTTTAATTTAAAATTTTACACTTACAATTACAACATGCAATTTTATGCCATAAACGATTGATAATAAATTGGTAATTTGAGTATCATACACTGGAATATCATCTTGAACGAAATTGACAACGCTGCAACCACCCTATGGTTGCAGCGTTGTTAATTTCGTTCAAAAGTTTGTACACGCGTAGCCGGTATTAATATAACACCCTTTTTTTGCGTCCGGGGTTAAAAAGTAATATTTTATATAAGTATGGAAAAATAGCTTTGAAAATCTAGATGTCGCGTACAAATAACATTTGCAATTTATAATAATTATAAATACGAAGCTATAAAGCTTTAAAATTATCTATGAATTATTTCAAATTTATATCTTCGTTGTTCAAACTTATGAATGATTTTTATAGAATACTTGTTCACAACCTGATCAGGCAGTTCACTGTTTTTTTTAAGTTTTGTCGTACAGATAATCTTTTCCAAATCGTTGACGTTTATTTATAAAGACACGATCGACAATATTAGTTATACCACAGGCACAGAGTACTACAGGGTGAAATTGATGTCATTAGCATCCTTTCAAATAAAGATCCATCGAACTGAACAACTTTTACTATGGTATTTCGATGTTAGTTCCATAGAGAAAGTTTTTCAGCTTGATAGTCTGATCATCCCCTTAAAAATCGTCAGCATAATTAAGACTGACCCTGTATAATAAACTAGCTTCTTTTCCCCGCGACTTTGTTCGCGTAGAATTGAATAGCCCGGAATTATCGTTATCGCCATCTCGACAAAAAATATATATACAGGTGAAATTGATATCATTAGCATCCTTTTAAACTAAGAGTCTACCCATCGAACTGAACAACTTTCACTATGGGAGCAAACCGATCGGAGCAAAAAAAAAAAACTGCTGTTGCATACATTTGAGTCGCGAACTCGCGCTTCGAGATTGCAGTTTAGTATTGATCAGCAGATTTTTTATTTGCTCCGATCGGTTCTCTCCCATAGTGAAAGTTGTTCAGTTTGATGGGTAGACTCTTAGTTTAAAAGGATGCTAATGATATCAATTTCACTCTGTTTAAGTTATACCTAGTTTATTACGTCTAATTTTCAAACGTGAGCTGATCTCATACCTACCTATTCGCATAACACTATTTTGTTCTAAAAACCATTTCTGTCATAGCTTTTCATATTATTAGATATTGGATACACATAAAATATTTTGGCTCGTTAATGTACCATAAAATATATGCTGATGGGCATCCACTGCTGGTCATAGGCCTCTCCCAGCCTCCCCCATGGATCGCCACAACGACCGGTCCCGCGCTGCCTTCATCTAACGGGTTCTCGCAGCCTTCATCAGGTCGTCGGTCCACGTTGTGGGGGCATACCCAAGCTGCACTTTCCGGTACGCGGTCGCCACTCGAGAACGCTTCTCCCCCATGGGTTATCGGTTCTGCAAGCAATGTACCCCGCCCATTGCTTTAGTTTAGCAATTCTTTGAGCTATATCAGCTACTCTAGTTCTTCTGCGGATCGCGTATTTTTCTGATTCGATCCCGCAAGGAAACTCCGAGCATTAGACTTCTCTATTGCCCTTTGGGTGACTTTCAGCCTTTTTATGTGGCCCTGAGTTAGCGACCTCGTTTTTGTTCCTTATAATAGGTATCATCACTTGCAACACACGTCGTCTTTTTCTAAATTGTTATGTTCGAATTTTTACTACTTCTAGATTTAATCATGATTGTAATACCATATGATTTTTGAATGTTGCGTAGGTATACCTTTAATTGGCCTATTTATTAGCGATTTATATGAAAATTAATATGAAAATTTTTATTTGAATTGCGAAATATGGATGGTAATCAAAGTGTACAACCATTTACCTGACATGTTTAAAACATTGAACTTACGAACATTTAAAAAACGTTTACATGTTTTTCTGCTGGATAAACGTTACATAATGTAATTATACAGGGTGTCCCGTAAGTCGACGTCAAGCCGAAATCGGGTGATAGTCCAAATCATAATAGTTACTAGAAAAATAAAAATAAAAATCTAAGTCTTGAATTTTTTAAATTATAGGCATTTCTTTTTTTTTCGAGAAAATGTACACCCTGTGATGGTTTTTTAGCTCCTGTTGCTACAAATCTTAACTTTTTTTAAATTTTATTTTTCTTAGGTAATCCCGAATAGTGCTAATCTAACCTATTACTTAGAATTCTAAGTCAACTGCTGCAGCTTGGAAGAAAGTGTCACATTATGCCGTACAATGAATAGACAATTAATATTTCGTCCAACTTTAACGGACCGTACTGAAAAAAAAAAGTACTACGCCAGGTTGGCAAGTAGCACTAAAAGTTGACGCATTTAATAAGGATTCTAAAATAGTATAATACTTGCTAAATTATTTCTTTGATTACGGGGGAAAAAATATTCCTTCAAGAAACCCAGTTTCGAAAAATATTTCTTTACCTACTAAAAATTATTGTAGTGCGTTCAAAGCTTGCCTAAGACCAAGTGAGACGGAGAGTCGTTCATGAAATGTGAGTGAGACAGGTAGTGACGCTTTCAAGTCAGAGATGCTAACTTTTTGTTAAATTTAGGACAAATTTTCCTTAAGTTTAAAATTAAACACCAATTAGATGCAAAGATCTATTATTTACAAAAGATGTTCAAACTGCCTTCCTTCAACTGCAATACAAGCTCGACATCTTCTTAAAAAAGATCGGATTATCACACGGGCAAATCTTCCGTTGTTGACAAATTCAGCTGCTTCCGTAATTCTTTGCCGAAGCTCAGCTACATTTTCGATTGGCTTAAAATAAACTTTCTCTTTCACTGCTCCCCAGTAAAAAAAATCTAATGGATTTAAGTCCGGTGAACGGGCTGGCCACGAGATCGTACCAGACCGACCTATCCATCTGCCCGGATATTCTTCATTGAGAAATGCTCTAACTGAGCGGGCATAGTGCGCTGGGCAGCCATCTTGTTGATACCACATCTCTCTGTAAATACTGAGTGGCACGTCTTCCAGTAAACTAGATAAACTGTTTTGTAAGAAATCTAAATAAACTTCAGCAGTCAAGATCTCTGGCAACTCAAAAGGTCCTATGACTCTTCAATTTAAAATTCCGGTCCACATGTTTATTTTAAAACGATACTGAGATCTATCTTGTCTCATTAAATGCGGATTCTCTACGTGCCACTCGTGTAAGTTGTGTAGGTTCATGTAACCGTCTTTTTTGAATGTCGATTCATCCGACCACAAAATTTTCTCTAAGAATCGCGGATCTTCCCGGTGTCTTTGTAGCATCGTTTGACAAAACGCAACCCGAAGTTGATAATCCTGAGGATGCAGGGTTTGTACTAGCTGTACATGGTATGGGTGGAGCTCATGTTTTTGTAAAATTCGGTGAGCTATAGTTTTGGGCACTCCTGTGCTTTGCTGGATTGCACGTACCGAAATACTTGGATCTTCTTCAACTGCTTGAAGTACTACGTCCTCGTAAGGCAAGGAACTTCTTCCTTCACCATGTGGTCGGTTTGGAAGTATGCCTTCTGTGGAGAGTAGACGGTGCACATTTGTAAAAACTCGGTGATCTGGATAACGATCAGCATTTGGGTACCTCTCGCGATACAGTCTAGCCGCAGCACTAGCATTCCCTCTGCATTCGCCATAAATAAAGTGCATGTTGGCATATTCCTGAGTGGTGTACACAGGCATGGTGGCACTACACAATCATACGATAGTCCAGGAGAAAGCAAAGGTCGTTGTAAAGAGATCAAAACTGTCCAAATCACAAGCAAACAATCAAGTCCAATAAACGAAGCAAAAAGTCGAAAGTACGAAATAACACGAACGAATACGGAAAGATGCGTAGTAAACGAAGGAGCGTAACGTACTGATCTGTATTGCGTGTGCCAATATTAAAAGTGGCGTCACTATCTATCTCGCTCACACTTCATAAAATGACTTTCTCTGTATCTGACTCATTAGCGTCACTATCTGTCTCACTCACCCATTAGAATATTTGACTCGAAAGCGTCACTACCTGTCTCACTCACACTTCATGAATGACTCTCCGTCTCACTCGGTCTTAGGCAAGCTTTGAACGCACTAGAATAATTTTTAGTAGGTAATGAAATTTTTTTCGAATCTGGGTTTTTTGAAGGAATTTTTTTTCCCCTTAATCAAAGAAATAATGTAGCAAGTATTATACCATTTTAGAATCCTTATTAAATGCGTCAACTTTTAGTGCTACTTGCCAACCTGGCGTAGTACTTTTTTTTTTCAGTACGGTCCGTTAAAGTTGGACGAAATATTAATTGTCTATTCATTGTACGGCATAATGTGACACTTTCTTCCAAGCTGCAGCAGTTGACTTAGAATTCTAAGTAATAGGTTAGATGAGTACTATTCGGGATTACATAAGAAAAATAAAATTACAAAACGTAAACGAATATTTTAATGATATACTGTAATAATTAATTTGATAATTGCATGTTAAGAAGAAAATTTTGCTGATCTATTAAAATGTATAGATAATTAGAAGGTGATAAATTTGTAAACGCATTGACCTTAAAATTTGCACGTCGCCATGTGTGGCAGAATATGTCTTGCTTACCACAGTACCATAATGTACCAAATTCTAGCAAATAAATAAATCTATTCTATAATACGTTAAGGTGGTTGCAGAGGGGTCAATTTTATACAAAACTTTGACGGACAATACGCGTAGACGGTATTAATATAAGTAACTTTGTATATATGGAAAAATAGTTTAGAAAATCTAGATGCCGCGTAACAAATAACATTTGCAGTTTATAGAATAACGAGCGTTAACCCGCGACTTCGTCCGCACAAATTATATACCAGATTTTAAGTCAGATCATAAGCTATCAAACAAAAAAAGTTTCATCAAAATCGGTTCAGTAGTTTTTGCGTGATACTCGTTCAAACAAACAAAAAAACACACAAACAAACAGACAGACAAAAAATACAAAAATTGGTGAAATGGAATCAGGGACACCTAAAACCATATCGTAACTTTTTTTTTGTTAATATCTTCAATGTACAGACAAACTTCCTGTTACAGTTTTATAATAGTATAGATTACGAAGAAATAAAGCTTTGAAATTTTTCATACAAAATTTTAAATGCTTTATATCTTCGTAATTATATTATAAATTGCAAATGTTATTTGTTACGCGGCAACTAGATTTTCTAAACTATTTTTCCATAAACAAAATATTACTTTTATTAATTCCGTCTAGGCGTATTGTGCGTCAAACTTTTGTATGGACTGAAACCACCTTAAGCTGTTGGTGTACCGATTAAATAAATAAATAAACACACACTGTTTAGACTATCGCCTTAAGACGCTGCGGTATGCGGATGGTGACTGTAATATAATTATGATTATTTGGTGTTTCAGAACGCGGGGAGTGTACTCCACATAGAATGGACGACGCATTTTTGGTTCGATTCTTGCGCGCACGAAACTTTATACCACAAAGAGCTCACAGACTGGTAAGTGGTTAAAAATTGAGAGTCGATCGACGTCAATATCATGTACTACAATAATAATAATAATACTAAATTTAATTTCTAAGTTATCATTTATTGGGAACAAAACTAGAAGAAAAACAAATGCAATATAAAATTTTTACTTCCATAGAAATTAATTATAAAATGTAATGTTTGTGTGAATCTAATATAAAAAAACCGGTCAAGTGCGAGTCGGGCTACTCGTGCACCGAGGAACCCTCACACCACCGCACAAAATATTAACTTACAAAAAAAGTATTGTTTTCTCCAGGATCTTTAGAGCGAGATCGACTCACACTTGGCCGGTTTTTATTATTTTTTGGTATAGAGATTTGACGATGTAGAGTTTGCTCTATAATCCTACCACGCTTGTATGTATTACCGTTTTTACGATAGAGCTAGAAGAAAAACGTACGTAAACGTAGGACCCCCTTAATTTTGACTATTTGACATTTTTAATGTAGCAAATCCGCCTTAATAACTCACATTCTGTGTAAAGTTTAACTATGTAGCTATTACCGTTCAAAAGTTACAGCCCTAAATAGGTAGGACTGACGGACGGACGGACAACGCAGGCTTATGATCAGGGTCCCGTTGTCACCCTTTGGGTACGAAACCCTAAAAAGGAACAGGTGATTATCGTTTCTAAAGGATGGAAAAGGGCACATTGAAAACCTGCTTTGAATGTTTTTATGACACGCGACCTGATGTATTCTGACCGTTTGAGATATGAGGAAATCTCTTGACCTTTATGCTGTTTGCATAAGGACGAGTGTTAAATAAACCAATAAGGAAGCATGGAGTACTCAATACTAATTGTATGTACAAACAGATGGTGAATTACTATAACTTCAAGGAAGAGAACTCGGAATTGTTTGAGAACGTGTTCCCGTTGGATTTGCGGCCAATAGGAGATGCGAATATTATTGCTGTACCACCTTATAAAGACCAGAATGGCAGGAGGCTACTGTTCTATAGAATTGGTATGAAACACAAATTTTATAGTATGCAATCGTTTTGACTCATTTATCTGAAGTTTCGTCTGAACTTTAATATTATCATAGCATAGCCTGTCATAGCTCATGCTCTCAACTATATCCCTGAGTGGTCAGAGATATTTTAGGTGTTACAAAAATACAAAGAAACATTTAAGGGGGTGGTTACGATCATCAAACTGAACAACTTTCGCTACGGAACCAACATCGAAATAAAAAATGGTTGTTCCGTCATCATCATCATATCAGCCGATAGACGTCCACTACTGGACATAGGCCTCCCCCAAAATGAGGAGATTTTCCATAATCGCCATGATGCGATGCGTTTGCGATGTTCCATATTAAACTACAGATCTACTCGAGCTAAATGTATGGGACAGAAGAATTTTGTTTCGCGATATCGATGTTGCTCTCTTAGTGAAAGTTGGTCAGTTTGTTGGTCTAATCCATCCCTTAAAAGTTTTCAATTTTTATTCTTGCTTCTGTAACACCCTGTATTTATGTATTTCGGGGTCTTATCCAAAGAGACGCTGCTTGATAGATCTACTTAGAATCTTTCTGTATATTAATCTGTTAGTCTTTGTTAGAATCAATGTAGAAATGTAGATGTTTCAAACAGCGTCTGTTGAAGCGTCTTAGATCAAATAAGGCCCATAGTCTACATTCCACTAGCCAGCGTCCAAACTTTATCTAAAGGACACCAGATTCCAAGGGGCGGGAGAATACAATGATTTACTGTTACACAAAAAATAAACTAGATAAAGTAAAACGCTCATTACTTATTACATTTTTCCAGGTTGCTGGGACCCAAAAGCAATATCAGTGGAAGATCTATTCAAAGGAACAATACTGGCCCTTGAGATGGGGCTGATGGAGGAGCGCACTCAGATCCTCGGAGGGGTCGCCATGTTCGATCTGGAGGACATCGGCACGCAGCACGCCTGGCAGATCACCCCCACTATTGCAGCAAGAATCGTCAAACTGTTGGTGGTTGGTACAAAACAATTATATTAATCTACTAAACATATTGAAGACGAATTACATGATAATCTGCATCCATTTTCTAATTAAAGTATTTTTCCTGGAGAGGTTCAAAACGGGTTCGCACGTCAGGCCACACAGAGGCGATTTTGCGGGAAAGCGGGCCGGAGGCGCACCTGCGGGAACCGAATATCTCCGGACCCGCGCGTATTTCTGTGTGGTAGGGTACATACAAACTCAAATATTACCACCACACCACACCATATACAACAAAACACACAGAAAACCGAGCGGGTCCGGAGATATTCGCTTCCCGCAGGTCCGCCTCCGGCCCGCTTTCCCGCAAAACCGCCTCTGTGTGGCCTGGCCTTTAGATTGTCTCTCAACACTGTTCATCGATGGAATGCTACCTAAAGACTCGATATCGAATAGTTTCTATGACGGTCTTAAGACATGCAACTTGTAATTAACATAATATTTCGTATTTATAAATATAACTTAATTATTTATTTACATTTGTAACTCATCCGATAAAAAACACTAAAACAACGTAGTTCCACTTCTAAACCTTCATAGACCTCGCGTATCAGGCTTGCCTCTTAAGGTGGTTTGTCCATACAAAAGTTTGACGCACAATACGCGTAGACGGAATGAATAAAGTAATATTTTATATATGGAAAAATCTAGTTGCCGCGTAACAAATAACATTTGCAATTTATAATATAATTACGAAGATATAAAGCTTTTAAAATTTTCTATGAAAAATTTCAAAGCTTTATATCTTCGTAATTATTTTATACATTGCAAATGTTATTTGTTACGCGGCATCTAGATTTTCTAAACTATTTTTCCATATATACAAAGTTACTTATATTAATACCGTCTACGCGTATTGTGCGTCAAAGTTTTGTATAAAATTGACCCCTCTGCAACCGCCTTAAGCAAAAGTTAAAAATAAACATTTATCTTATCTTATATTATCTTAAATGTTAATACTTGCCGACAAACTGTTATGCAGTTTGGCATAAAATGTATATGTGTAATGTAGGTACTGTGTCTTGTGAGAAATAAATAATTAAAATTAAACTTAATGAATTAACTGTTGTATTTCAGTCAAGTTTCCCGACATCAACCTACGCCATCCACATCGTCAAAAACTCGTGGATATTCGACAAGATCTACAGCATTTTCAAGCCTCTCCTGAACTCTGATATGCGCTCCAGAATCTTCTTTCACGGCCACGACCTGGGTTCCCTACATAAACACATACACCCAGAGCATCTGCCTGAAAGATACGGTGGCATTTGGCCTGATTATCCGTATACAATTTGGTTGGAGTCATGCAGAAAGAATTATAAAGTTACAAAGGAAGTTATAAGCTCTGGCTACAAGTTTAGAGAAAGTGAGATTTGTCCCCAAGTCGTGAGGCAGCTGAAGGAGGAAGGTATAAAGCTGTCGTGAAAGTAGGACGATATCAGACACAAAGTTTTGTATAACTTTGATAATTACAGTTGTATCGAGTCTGGAAGGATAAATTGTTGTTTAAAGAGACTCTGTGAACCTAAAAAACTACTTTCTTGAATTTATTTTTCTTTAAATTTGGGATTTATACTTGCATCGTGAACGTAGAACGTTTTGCAAAATGAGATTATATTTCTAGGAATATGAAAATATCGTCGCGTATCTTTTTTCAGGAGTGCGACTTTTGAATCTCATACGTTGCACTCAGCAGTTGAAAATGTATGGAGAAACGCATCTTTCTACTGCTGATTTGACTCTAAAAATCGCACTTCTGGAGTATGATTTTTGAATGTCAAATCAGCAGTAGAAAGATGCATATCTCCATAGTGATAATGACATTTTCAACTGCTGAGCTGAGCGATTGAGATTCACAAATCGCACTCCAGTACTTTAAGTATTTCTTATAGACTAGTTCTATTACCACTTAACTTAGGTACCTTAGAATTTATAATTTTACCAGTTTTTAATAGTAGGTTAATTTGATTTATTTTGACACTAGCACATAAATGTATTTTTTTAACTAATCTTAAAATTAGTAGGTAATCATATATATATATATAAATTCGGGGTGGAGAACCTGGGATCTTGGGGTCCGGAAAAACGACGACTTTTTATGGAGCTGTCGTCACGCCTGGTAGAGGTCTCAGGGGACAACAGGGCGTGCGCTTACCTCGGGCAACGTATCATTGCGATACAGTGAGGTAACGCCCGCCGGCGCCGCCAGCGTCCTGGGCCGCACGCACAGATTACCCCCAATAGATACTGCATGATGAAAATTTTGTACAGGCCCGAAGTCACCATTTTTAGGGGTAGGTTAGCGGGTAGCGGGGCACGAAACAATGCAACACGATTGGCCATTTCAAGGTCGCACTATTTCGAGCTCGCTCACTCCCGTTGCTTATATCAGATAACAGAAAATGCATCCGACTGTGCGACCCTGTAAATTTGTATGTACTTACCAATTAATTGTAATTTAAATACTTAATGATAAGTAAAGATAAAATTCGTCAAAAACCTGTGATATAAATAAAGTTCAATTGAACAAAAAATCGATTTTAGTATTATAAATAGTTATTAGACCTTGGGTTAGATAGTTTTAAAATCTATGTCGTTTTACATTAAGTACAATAAAATTAAGGTATGCCTTTTGTAATACTTACTATATTTACTAAAAATAAAAGGGTTTAACATTGTAAATTCTCTTTAATTATTCTTCTTGTATCCGGTCTTCTCAAAAAGGGAACAATTTATACCATTTGAATATAAACTATTGTAAAGGGCTGGGATGTCAATTAAAAGAAGTAGTTGAATGATATGCAGTTAACAATTCGGGATATATAAATATTTGTTTGCAAGGACAGGATGGAACATCAAAATCAGATGCTTCAGTTTTGCGGAAGGTTGTTCAACCCATTGGGTTTCTGATTTCGGATTTAGATAGAACCATCCGTTATTATATTACTGCATAGTCAAATTATAATAGTTTTTGTAGTGTTAGTATTGAGGCAGCCTGATAATCAAGACTGCCTTAGAATAGTGTCTTTGTTTTCAACAATCATTTTTTTTTACTTATAGGGCGAGTGCCACCAACTCTAGTGTGGTATAACCACGGAGTAGTAATCTTCTTCTTTGTTTTAACATTGGTGTAACGGACAGTGTAACTCGTCTGTCCATCAAGCAAATGTAAGAGAGGTTGCCCTAAAATCTGCCTAAAATGCATCCACCTGGCGTCGCTCTGTGGAAGTGTGAGCCGAAAGCCTGAACACAACCTGGGAGGGTACAGTCATCATGAATACATAAACCTTTGTCCCACAGGGGTGGGCAGATACTACGGTTAGCTTCACGCTATGATTCTGTTACTATTTCTGTTACAATTTTTTCGCCTCATTCACATTTATTCAGGTCCATGTACTTTAAATGTGACTAGATAATTTGTGTGACAATGTCCAAGATATTTATTTATTTATTTCAAGTACAAAAATGAGTTCTGGCGGAACTAATTTTTGTACTTGAAATATTGTGGCGAGGTTTTTTATTTTTCTGGTCAGGAGATTGCTCTCCTGACCAGAAAAATAAAAAACCTCGCCAGAAATATTTCAAGTACAAAAATTTGTTCCGCCAGAACTCATTTTTGTACTTGACATAAATATATAAATAAATATCTTGGACAATGTCACACAAATTATCTAGACGCATATAAAAAATATTGCAAATAGCAAATAGCAAATATTGTCATTAAAGGTTATAGTCGATTCTCGCACCCCCAAAGTAGTTTTTTTTATTTTTCTGGTTAGGCTTTACCTAGTTACCAAAACGAATTTCCACAAATTTAATAAAAAATATAGTTGGAATACTCAAAGCAGAATTTGCCAAGTTCAGAAAAAATGTGTCCTTCTAAAATACAGGTCAAATGGGTTCAATGAGTACTTGTAAAAAAACCTAAAACCTTTTTTCATAAATTCGGGCGAAAATAAATATTATCTTATTTTATGGAAATCGGTTTTCCATGAATCCTATTTACATAAAGCAGTACCTACATTAAGATGTGTCCACGGCTCTCTGATTATTTGGTTGAAAAATTGTGTCAGTCATTCACTCCCAATCATCCTGCCTGCGGGTCGTTAACCTGCGTCTACGTGACGTCACGGACCCGCCTCCGGGCGAGGTTCTTCGTCATAGAACTGATCAAGGGTGAAATGGGGCTTAGATGTGCTCAAAATAATTGAATAACGTAGAAAATAATCTAGGTGACATAGGTAGGTGTACCCACGGCTACCTAAAGTATTAAATATGTAAAATATTAACTACTACACTTTACCCGCGATTTCGTCCGCACCAATTCTGAATCAGATTTTGAGCCAGATTATAAGCTATCAAACACAATAAGTTTCATCATAATCGGTTCAGTTGTTTTTCCGTGATGCTCTAACAAACAAACACACAGACAAACAGACAGACAAAAAATCTAAAAATTTGTGATTTGAAATCAGGGACACCTAAAGACCATATCATAACTTTTTTTTGTTTATATCGTCAATGTATAGACAGACACACTTCTGTTACAGTTTTATAATAACTAAGATAAGATTATGTTATAAGTTATAATAGTACTTCTTATATAAGGTCTAACAAAATTAGTTGAAAATATTTTAAGGGGAGTGTCAGACCATCAAACTGAACAACTGTCTCTATGGGACCAATATCGATATCGCGAAAAAAAAATCAGCTGTTCCATACAAACCTACTCGACCTAAATGTATGGGACAGCAGATTTTTTTTTCGCGATTTCACTATTGGTCCCATAGAGAAAGTTGTTCAGTTTGATGGTCTGATCATCCCCTAAAAATAGTTTCACCTAATTTTGTTAGACCTTATATACCTACCAATGATATTATACCTACCTTTTTCCTTTATAATTTAACCCAAATAATTTTACCGATAACTACAAAACAACAGCATCAATAATATTTTTAAACATAGTAGTTGCGGATTTCATGTTACCTTGCCCCCCGCAAAAAGTGGCAGAAATATTTGTTAGTAGAATTACACGCTTAACTAGTCCCTATATAAGTAGTTAAGTCAAAACCTGATTAATCCCACACGAATATTGTGTATGGGTTAAATTATAAATAAAACCACAATAAGAATACAAATTGTGCTGGTCATAGGCCTAAAAAGGAGACCTATGCCCAGCAGTGGGTAGATGTGGGCTGATTTGATTGATTGATTGATTGAAGAATACCACATTAAACTGTAGCTATCTAAAAATACGTTTATTTAATTTACTTTCCTGTATAACATCACTTTTGCTAGAGTTTTTTACAATTCTGGTAGACGAGCATTTGATACTGTCATTAGAATTCTCCTCCGATATCTCCACTAAACAGGAGGAGCGAGGGCACTTGCTTATCCTCTCACAACGAGGGAATTTAAAATTTGATGTGAACTTGGTCTCCGAGTCGTCTGCTGCATGGTTCGTATCGCTCATGTCCACTCTTTGTCGGTACTTGCAAAATGTGTTCTTGACTCGAGTGAAGAAACTTTCTTTGTTCGATTTTGGAAATGGCAGGAGAGTTTGCATCGGCAGCGAGGAGGAGTCTCTCGGAAAATCGAGACCGAGTTCTGTTCTTGATGCTTTAACTGATTTATGTCTAGTGAGTGCTGGGACAGTGAGGTTGCAACAACTTTGTGAAGTTTCCTTTGGAACGACGTGATCAGTTTTCTCTTGTAATCGTTTCCTGAGGAAATGGACGCTCGCTGTGTAAAACAGCTCCTCGTCGCCTGGCCTCGCCAAGGCAACATCAAACGATGAGACACTTTCTGAATTCTTGGAGGGCCCTTTTATAATATCTTGGCGTTGCATCCCTTTCGAAAACCGATAAACTTAGTTTTTACATACATTTTATCTACTTAATCATTTGAAAATTAACCATAATAATTTTGTGAGATAATAAATCACTTATTATTGTAAACTGACAGAATATGTCACAAAGTTGTCAGTGATTCTAAAAAAACATAAATTCACAATATTATTTGTCTACCTTTTTGCAAGAATTGGGGTATTACAAACCTTTTTGCAATTTTACATAATCTAGCAACCACAAAAGAAGTCTGTGCCAGCAACCCACTTTTTATGTTTTGCTTGTTATCCTTGGTCCTAGTTGTTATCAGAGAACTGAAACTATGAAAAGCCTAATACATAATTATGTCCAGATAACCTACATTTTATGTGATCAAGATGAGGTTTGCGAGGCCCCATGGCCCAGGGGGCCTAAATTTGATTGCAGGTCACATTTAATGAAGGTTCGGCATTTTTTTTTCTTTTTTTCTTCAAATTTAGATTTCTGACCAAAGGTGAATCATAGAGATGATCTGATGATTCACTTGTAGGCTAATTTTTCATGAGCTAGGCACGAGCTAAAGGCGCGAGGCTCTCGGACCGCGAGGCCGTGGGCGGTCGCCCACGAGCACGACGCACACGTTCCACCGCTTCTGCCTAGGTCCTAGCTTACAGTCGTAACTATTGAATAATCTGTGTCCTAGCCACAGACCAGTAAGCAAATCTGTGGCCCTAGCTAAAAGTCTGTGCTAAAAATATACCAATATTACCGATATTGGATTGCTAAAATATTATAATAGCAATATTGGATTGTATTGAATGATTACAAAAAATAGAACAATTAATTCTTATATCCACGTTTGTTTACGAATAGGTAAAACAAAAGGTACCAGTCATGTATTGTCAAATCGTAAAACATTTGTAAATACATCATTTGCAATAAAGTTCATAGCCTCTTCCTCTTGTAACGTCCTTTCTCAACTCGGTCATTGACTCATTGTTTTGCCTACAATATTGAAACAGGGGGCAAAGTTTCCTAAAACAAATTATTATGAGGTAAAATTGTTTGAAAGCGATTTATATTCGGCTAACTCTATTTGTCAAAGTTAAGGAAAATGTTATTTAGAATTTGTAATATTCTTTGTCTTCGAAGAAAGCTCTACAAATATGGCTACCTACGTTCTGGCATCTTCGCAACATATTAGAAAGAAGTGTTTTTATATTAGTTAGGTATTGAATTAATTATAATCAATTAATCATGAAAATAATCTCGAAGATAACCAAAAAGAAATCGAATTCAAATAATTCGAAGGATGTGCAGAACATGTATTGTTATATTTGTTATGGGAAGCTAGTGTAAGCCGCCAAATCTAAAGAAGTTTGGCGGACGGCCATGTTATTTTGAGACCCAGACTTAGATTCCCGTACATAAATGAAACTTAGTAATACATCGTAGAGCGATGATAGCCCATACGGAAGAGAACAAGCGCCTCATTCATGAGGCCGCGGTTCTATTCCTGGCCTGTACCACCAAGTTCTTTGAAATCTATGTACGGTTGTATTTATCATTTACTAGCTCGGCGGTGAAGGAAAACATCGTGAGGAAACCTGCATTCCCGAGAATGAAAAGAAAATGCCATAAGTTCGGAAGTATGCGTAAAATATGGATGAGCTTGGGGCGAACACAAAGGACCAGCACTGGTCTCAGTGTTACAACGACTCTTGCTTGCAATAGCCTAACAACAAATAATCAATAGAGGTCCCGTACATAAATGAAACTTAGTAATACCTACGTCAAGAGTGAAACAAAACTAACAAAAAAGTATTGGTTGTAACATGTAGAAGTTGGGGGAAACGTATTTCTCCTTATGATACCTTTTTGTAGCAAGTGCATGAAACTCATAATCTTTCTTATTTTTAAAAATAAATATATTAACAATAATATTATGATAATGGAAGATACGAAATCACGAACTATCAGTGCAACCAAGGCAAATTACATTCCGTAACGACCAAAAAATACCTCAGTGATAATATTCGATGAAAATTGCTGTCGTAGTTGCGTTTTGCTAATGCTTTTTGGATGATTTGTCTATTTTACTAGTAATTTCTACTTTTGAATCCGGACTTCTGGAGATATGGAAGTTTTTTTTTAAATAGCCTTAATTTTTTCTGTTTATAATAATTATGACCGCCGTTCTGAAGAGCTTTTAGTTTTCGTAAAAAATGGCTGGGTACAAATTTGTCAATATTCCGAAGCAAAAAAAAAAGAAGCCTGAATGCACCCTGTGTTCTTACAATTAAAGATAGATCCAGGAGTGCGATTTTTGAATCTCATACGTTGAACTCAGCAGTTGACAATGTATGGAGATACACTTCTCTCTACTGCTGATTTGACATTCAAAAATCACTCCATGAGTGCGATTTTTAAAAGTCCAATCAGCAGTAGAAAGATGCATATCTCCACAGTAATATTGACATTTTCAACTGCCGAGTTCAAAGACTGAGTTTCAAAAATCGCACTCCTGATTCAAGCTGGCGATCACAGTCAAACGTGACGATTTGACAGCCCAACCATCAGTGACATCTCCCGTCGCGTCCCGAAGTGGTCCATCCTTATTTTAATATTTTACCTCAAAACGGCACGAGCCACTTACAATGCTCCATCCCAAGCAACACGTAAGCTGTATAATAGCTGTACGTATAATAGCTGCACAGTAGCTGAATGAAGGAAATTACCTTTATTCAGCTACTGTACAGCTATTATCCAGCTTACGTGTTACTTGGGATGAATATCTGTAGGCTAGCATGCCATTCCCGAGAAAACGACCAGAATCGAGATGTGCCTCTGTCTTTGTTGCTACTCGTAGGTATACGAAAGCAAGCGCGCAGAGCGTGCATGACGCTTTTCTCGTTTTATCGCTTTGTCGAGCGTGGCATGCTCGCCCTACATATTGTTTAGCTCGTGTAACGGGTTGGTGACTGAAAACGGTTTGATTGCTTCTTCTACCTAAACCTCTGTAAACAGATCGATCGAAGTGCAGGTCACAGAATAGTCAGGGAAATCTACGGATTTTTGTATGGAGTAGGTTGCATTAATTGCACTTTAGGTTATAATTTGGAATATAGTAGATACATACCTGAAAATCATAAATTCTCAGTAATTCCGATTTTTTATTGTGTCTTTATCGTCATCTCAGCCGATGGACGTCCACTTCTGGACATAGGCCTCCCCCAAGGATCGCCATAACGTGTATTATTGAATAATTAAAAGAAAAGGGAAGTTGTTTAGATTCATGGTTACAATCACTCCTCAAAGTAATTTAACTGTTTACCCTAACACCCTGCATATGAAATCGTAATCCGGACGCCACACGGCGAACTTTCTAGTAAAATTGTCTTGCATTATTCGTATACTAATTACGATATTTTGTAAAATAAAAAAATAGTTCTCCAGCCGATGAATGATTAGATGTACCTACCATCCACATAACCTTCCGCATCCATGGTATTTTATACCAAGCTATTAATTAAAGAATGAATATTGTACTGTGACTCTATTTACAATAGGTCGTCGTCCCTTGACAATCTTGAGATGAACTTTCACCCCGTAGCTCCCGTGACTTATTGTGAATGGAACGTGACACTACTTCATAGAACATCGTACGACATTCTAGTTACTTTGTAACTGATACAACACGTTATCAAGAGGTTTAATTATAACATTCTTGATATACCTAAACACTTGAAGCCATTGACAAAAGTTTATCAAATGGAATCGGGTACTGATTTTAATAAACAATGAGTTAAAAAGTCATTGTTAATAAATGGTTGTTTTGATATATAAAGCAAATCTGTTGTATGTTTCTTAAGGTTGCACCGAGCCTATTGGGCCGCCCCAATCGTATTTTTTTTATTTCTTAACAATGAGCGTTTTTTTTTTCTTTTTTAATTTTAGTTCCTAAAAAACTCAACAGATGGCATGTTTACTGCTCCATAGAGACTTTTTTGAGATTCTGTCAAAATCATGTCAAGACTGTGCATGCTGTTTTTTTAAAGGCCAAGGGATCGAGCCCATACAACCATGTCAGATATAACAGTTTCAAATTTTCGATCAAAATGATTCGTAAATAATGAAATATTCCATCAAAAGATGCGTTGGCATCTTTTTGATCATCTTTTCCCTCTTTATTATTTTAAAGAAACCCTTTTTGAAATTTTGACCTATATTTGCACAGACCGTAGCGCCATCTATCGATCCCCTAGAAAACCAAAACAAAAACGCTCATTAGCACGTTCGCGGACAGTGACCGGCTATAGCAGTTATAACAATATAACTTCTATTGTGTCTCGTTCACTGTCCGCGAAAGTGTTAAACAATATTTCCAAAAAACAAGAATCTCACAATATTGTAGTCACTGCAGATTTTCATCGGGTCACTGCGGATTTGTTTATATTATAATGTGTGTAGTAATTATCCTTAAAACCGCCAAAAGTGGCCACTTTTGGCCTCATTTTTTATAAAACATTATTATCCGTAATTTTTCGATAAATTGAAAGCTTTTCAGGACTAAAATGTGACGTTATTGTTTTTTGGAAATGTTGTTTAATTATTTAGAAATAAAAAAAAACGATTGGCAGCACAATAGCAATTGGCTCGGTGCAGCCTTAAGTATTTAATTCGGGGAAAACTTTGTAGAAACAATAAATTAATAAAACTGTGGTGTAGTAAATAGTAATTCCATTTTTTGTACAGCAGATTGAAGATCTAGAAGATGTTCTAGAATCAAGCTCTTACAAACAACACGGAACAACAAAAGACAACACTGCGTTTTTAGAAGCTGATGTAGGCACTATTAGGCGCATCGGTGAAGAGACGGGAAGTTCATCAATCCGCATTAGGCAGGCATGCGTGGTAGAGTAACGCCCATACACCCTCACCATGCCCCCCCGAATGCTTCATTTAACCAGTACAGTTGTTATTTAGCAATACAGTAGCGCGACTTTATAAATTTTTAAACGAAACAAGCAATTAAATTCTTTAAATTTTAAACGGGCAATATTGTATCAAATTAAAGATTGAAAAATTTGTCTGGGGCGGGACTTGAACCCGCACTTTTCCAAACCGGGGAACTGCTTTATTCAATTTCGCCACCGAGCCCACTACCCAGAGAACGAAATTAAAAAAAAAAATTTAAAACAAAAGAAAAAATTAATAAAAACATAAATTATTAATTATTATTTTAATAATAAAATTTTTGTTTCAAAATCAATAATATTTGAAATTAGGTCAATATTGTTTCGAACACTGACGTTTTCGATCGAATGTGATGAAGGCATTGATCCTATGATCTAAGGATAAACGCGATGAGAAACCTCCGCTCTTTAGACGGACAATCGATTGTGTGCTTCCTGCCAAGGCCGAATCGCGCGGCAGCGAAATTCCTCGTCTAAAAGTCGATCGCACGATCGCAAATCCGGTCTCACCCAAAAACAAACTTTTGCTATTTGGCCTTGACAGAAAGCAGCGATCAGTTGCCAGTCTAAAGGATGCTTTATTCAATCTAACAAAAGTCCGCCACTGCAACCGCAGACAGCGTTGCTTGAAGCTGTACCTTAAATCTTTCCACGATAAATATATTATCGATATTAATAAAGATTCAATTGAACGGAAAATAAACTCAGTAACTTTCCGGTCACCTGTTTGTTTTCCCAGTAATTCCATTCATCATCGTGTCATTTGACGTAAGTAGATGTGTGTCCATTACGCTATCAAACCAATAAGCCCATGGAAATCAATAATTATGATACACTCATATACAGCTATCAAAACCACGCAGACGCTCGCAATGAGGGCAATTAAATGCAGTCCAACACGGGCACTTTGAAAAAAAGTTAATTTGGTATGTACTGCGCGGAACTTGAACCCTCAACCTGCCAATTCGGGTATTATACCGATATGTCCTGAATTTTTCAAACTCTTGCGTCTTTAATGGACGTGAACGTGACGCTTAAAAAGTAAGAACGCACGGCGACACATCGAGCTATATAAAACCAACTTAAGCTTGCCGCAGGTCGAGTAACGTATAGCATCGCGCGGTCAGCTTATGTTGGTTTTGTATAGCTTGATGTGTCGCCGTGCGTACTTACTTTTTAAGCGTCACGTTCACGTCCATTAAAGACGCAAGAGTACGTATCTATTGAACTATTATGTAGGTAGGTACTACGCACGAAACGGGGGTTGGAATAACACTGTATGATACAACACTGTCCCTGTCGCTGTCGCTTTGTGGCGATATCGCCACACTTTCTTAGTAAATCGCTATCGCTATCAAGAGATAGAAATAAAGAAGATCACCCACCTCTTTCGTACCCTAATGTGGCGCATTAAGTTTTTTTTTTATGTTAGTTCTTGATTGTGTCTACTGCTTGTAAGTGTAAGGGATGTCGGTTAAGAAAATTATCTAGATCTTTAAAAAAATTGTGCGAAGTTTAAAAATACATGTGATATTGGTAAATAAACTTTAGCCCAGTTTGAAATGTTTAGATTAGACCTGCCAATTGATTCTCAATGTGAATAACATTATAATACTTATTTATCTAACCGATCGATAATGGAATTGTCGGTGATGATGATTTTGCATTGACGTACAGTAGTACCAGGTTTATAAGTCTTACCGATGTACCTGCGCAGTTGACGAATTCTAATATCGCGCGTAATTATATTCACCAATCAGGATGCGACCTTAACCGCCTTACATACGCGCTATTGGCTTATTTGTTTTCACGTCCTTTTCGTTGCTATCCGACTTCACACCCTTTGAATACAAAATGACTTCGGATCTTGTAGGGAACTCGGGCCTGCTCTGCGCAAACGAAGATTGACGAGCGGAATTATTTTCCTGGTCGTACTGTACCTGTATATAATTATTTTCATGTTCTGGCCCCTGAAAAGCGAGATTCTAGCACGACTGAAAACACTGCTGCACTGCTTTGTTTCATCAAAGCATAATCCAAAATTCTTCATTCCAAGATCGTAAAATATATTTAAAATATAGCTCACCTGATGGGAAGTGTAGATGAAGCCGAGGATGTAGCTCGCTCACCCAGAAAAAACCTATTAACTCTTCCTTTAAAAATATCATGATTGTATTTGCTTGGAAACATAGACGACAGTGTGACAATAGACACCCTCTAAGAAAGAAAAGTCAAATAGAGTAAGGGGTAAAATTAAAGTCGCTTTCGTCGCTTTTTGGTCGTCACTCATCAATCATCATTTAGAAAATATATCTACATTATAAGATAGTAACAGTGACCAAAGGCAAAACAACGTCGTTAAATTTCGTAATTATAGATCAAAACTCATTTTCATTAGCAGCTAAATATACTTGCAGGAGTTTATTAATAAAATAAAATAAATATTTAGAGTGTGCACAAATAAACACTCTTTGGTTTTGGAGATACTAATTCGCTATTAACGATTTGAGTATCGCAATAAATATCATCGGCATCGTTAAAAGAAAATCGGCAGTTGGTCGCGAAATTACCAGTAGCTCGATGATTGCGATGGATCTGTAACTGAAAAACATCCGTCAAGATGTTTGAGAGTGGATAATTCCGATGCTCCACTTTGCAAGTTGCTTGTTTTCCCTAGAAAGAATAATCGGTATTAACTGTTAACCCAATTCCCTTTTTTCCCTGAACGGTCGTAAATGGAACTTTCATAGACATACATTTTTATGAGATTGGTTGGGCTATTGCAAGCAAGGGTCGTTATGTAACACTGCGACCATCGGTGGTCTGTTGTGTTCCCCCAATGCTCACCCATATTTTACGCATACCTCCGAACTTATGGTATTTTCCTTTCATTCTCGGGTATTCTTGCAGGTTTTTCTCATGATGTTTTCCTTGACCGCCGAGCCAGTGATAATGATAAATACAACCGTACATTAAATTCCTTAGAACTTTGTGGTACAGGCCAGGAATCGAACCGCCGCCTCACGATTGAGTCGCTAGCTCTCTTCCGTATGGGCTATCATTGCTCTATGTGTCTATCCTTTTACATCCTGGCCCTCTACCCGGACTTTCGATGTTCGATATATCGCCACTGTTTCGGTCCGCACTCCGTTGTAATAGAGTTGACATTGGAACGGAAACATTCACGCAATTGCGAAGTTCGAATGTGCGGGTAGGGGCCCAGTTCCTTTTCATCGGCATAGTAGTGTGTAAAGTAATTGATCACGTACAAGAATGTTATATCCAGGAATGTGGCATAGGTTTTGTTTATATCACATTTACACTTGACACGAGTTACGCCGTCCTCTATATACGTATATATGATATAAAAAACAACCTCTATGATCACTTACGTCCAAGCGTACGTCGATTTCCCTAAAAATGGCGTATACATACGTCATACGCCATTTTAAGAAAAAGTACACACACAAATACCTGCAAGAAACTGCTATAAATTATTATCTAAATGTAAGTTTATTATTATTATTGGGAGTTTGGGGCCTTGAAAAACTTACCCCTGTGCCACGCGACCATCGCTGGCCCTTTAATAGTTCCTTATTGATCGCCACTGCAGTCAGGAACCACAGTAGATATCTAACAGGAAGGGTATCTATCTCATCTGGTGCTAATACCTGTCTACCCAGATGGATACTTCGTTTGTTTGTAGGTACCACAGAACATTATAAGAGGAGTTAGAACTGCAAAGTAGCGCTTTTGCTTCGGAGACGACTGTTGCCACTTGTCTTCCCGCTCACGCTGCTACAATGACTCTTGTCCGTTCGCTCGCACCACGCCGTGCTCCTTATGGCATTACCAAAAGACCAAAAAAAAAACTTTGGGTGTTACGCAAATCATTGCATTACCTGTGGCGACAGTGTCGTCTTCTTTGCACTTCTAACACCTCTTATAATGGTCTGTGGTAGGTACAATGAACATCAGTATGTGTTACACACACATTTGTATTTAATGTTCTATTGATGCCTTTTTCTATTTGTTTTTAAGTACAAAAGTAATTAACTTTATTGTGTTTACTTACCGAAACGCTATAGTCTTTTTAACAAGAATGAAATTCGTGGGCGGTAGGTAAATTGGGAAATCCGGATGAAGGATAAAACAAATATACCTAGTGTCTGTCTACTGAAATGTTCGTACATTGAGCTTAAAAATCAAGGTCAATACCCTAACGACCTTTTAAGAGCTTTCGAAGACTGATAGTTAGGAATGTTTCAAAATTCCTGTAGAAGGCTCTAAAGTGTATCAAACTTATTTCGAAAGGTCACAGGTTCGAGATTTGAAACAAGATAAATATTCTCTCGCAATAAATAACATACGGGGTGTTAGGGTAAACAGTTGCATTACTTTAAGGGTTGATTGTATTCATGATACTGAACAACTTTCCCAAAGAAACCTATAGAAAATTCGTAATAAAAAATGCAATCAACTGATCGAACGTTTGCATGAAAAGTCGAAATTCTTTTTTTGCGAATTTTTTATATCTTACTTTGGGAAAGTTGTTCAGCATCATGGGTATAATCATCCCTTAAAGTAATGCAACTGTTTACCCTAACACCCTGTATAGCAAACAATAAATAACAAACATTGAGACTATAAGACTCGACCAAGAATCTGAAGAATAGTTAGTAAAGTTAGTAAATTAATAATAGTAGTGCTTCAGACCATCAAACTGAACAACCTGTCCCTATTTTGTGCCATAACGGCATAGTGTACGGGCACCACGTACCTAGTTTTGAATGAAACATTAAATTCCTTTCCTTAGTATATATTATGTAGTTGATGATTCGGTGCTTGATTGATTTGATGATGTTGATAGGGAGTAAAATGATAAATTGAAGGTTTAAAATAGCAACTACAAATTGTTATTTTAAACAAGAAATATAACTACAGGGTGAAATTGATATCATTTGCATCCTTTTAAACTAACAAACTTAACAACTTTTACTATGGGAGCGAACCGATCGGAACAACAAAAATCTGCTGTTGCATAAATTTGAGTCGCAAACTCGCGCGTCGACATTGCAGTTTAGTATGGAACAGCAGATTTTTTATTTGCTCCAATCGGTTTGCTCCAATAGTAAAAGTTGTTCAGTACGATGGGTAGACTCTTAGTTTGAAAGGATGCTAGCGATATCAATTTCACCCTGTATATGATACGAATTTAAAGGTTTTTCTATGCTAATTGATGTAATTATTAGTATGAGTGCACGACGTGCTTGCTAAACTCGTACGACATGATTTAATCTAAATTAAATATAATTATTAGTAAATTACGGCCGAGGCGCAAGACCGTACACATAGTATTTTAAAACATACTTGACAGAAACGGGATGCAGAACCAGGACCGACCCTTGGTTTATTGCCAATCCACTGCAGGAACTATCACAAAAAATGTCCCAGGAAGGGTTGAAAACGTGGGCAATCATTTCATACAAAGAAACATTCTTTCAAACAGCAGTTTGTTTAGTTCAGCCTAACGCCGTGTCATATAATTGAATCCGATAAATGGGATGCATTAAAGTGATTGAAGGCGTTGACACTTTGACCCTCTTGACTTTTCCATTCGTTAATCTTGTACTTAAGTAGGAGAGGTACGGCAGGAATATTTTCCACTGACTACCGTGCCAATCGGCCGGTCGACGATCTCCTCCGCCTTTGATGTTAAACACGCACTCAAACTGTTCAAATCAGGCATATTTCCTATTTATCAAGTCCTCATTCGGAGTATAAATTCTTCATTAACAGGTCAATGTTTGCGGATAAATAGCAGCACTCGTTTTAAGATGCATTTACCCATATAGAACTATTGTTGTTTACTCAATAAAATTTGTACCTGAAGTTGATTTCCATGCTGGAAAACACGTTTTTTGCTGATCTGCATGCAACATTTTCCGTATGTTACCTACAGAGAAAAACTCGTGGGACTGTTTCGCCGTAATTAATTTTCGTATCCCGACTTCAAAGTCCTTTAAAATTTACGATGTTTACTCGTCAAATAGTGCACTTTTTATGATCCGCTGAGTAGCCCTGTCATTTTACGGAGTTTTGTTAGACGGGGTAGGGAGTAATTATTAATTGGACTTTTAAACTGTAACAAAAAGACTATCTTAGAACGTATTAAAAAAAAATTTGCTACGCAACATAGAAATCAAAATTTTGTGTCTCAGAAGGCTTTTAAATTAATAATATTACTGCCAATGCATTCGTTAATTATTTTCGAGCGATAAAATAGGCGTTAAAAGGAGGTACCTGTTTATTAGAAAATACGAATGTATTTTTCAAAACCTTCTAAGTAGGTAAAAATATTTACACCATGTTTGAAGTATGTATAATGGTAAAATTAAAATAAAATTAATAATGTGCAAAAAAATTTACCATCAGGTTTTTTAGAACGAGATAATAGCAAAATTTTAAAATTGGAACTGTTGCTGACGAGTTTTTTTTTTAATTTTGATCCATTTCTGGGCTCAAATTGGCTCTTCAATATTATACCGAAAAAAATTATCAATTATTAATTAGTCCCGGCTCAAACCGTAAAATGACTGGGCTAGAGACTGAAAAGAAGAGTTTAAAATTAAAATACTCATGGGAAGTGATCTCGGCCTTCTGTTGGCCTAGACACGTCGAAAATATAATGATTCGTTTGTAATTGATACTTATAATTTCAGCTTCATATACCGAAGCGATTCGTCAAAGGAAACTGTATAGTATGACCTTAAAACGGAAGATGAGCATATGTTATTGGCGCCATTTCTCAGACTAGTATTAATATAAGACAGTTATGAGATCGTTCCATTGACTCGTGATGGCCTATAATGTTGCGGTCAGTAATAAATAAATCACTGAGCCAGATATTACTAGGAAGTCAAAACGTTACTTATGATTAATGATAATTTTGCAAATTGCGATTGCGATAATAATATCTTGATCTAGTTTAGTCTAGGAAAAATAAGGTTTGAGATTGCATTAAAGACACTTTAGCAAATTGTGTTTGAACTAATATTACTGTTAGTTTATAACACTTTTGTCGAGATTTCATGGCTACATAGGCTGAGGACCCTGAGAAATACCTTAAAATCGATATAAATGTACAAAGGGCAAGTAGCTTCTTTCTAAAGATATTTCTTCCAGCATACCAGCAAAAGAGACAGTTAATTATCACAATGCAAATTTAATGTGTACAATCAAACGTTAAATAATTAAGTTTTGTGGTTATAATTTTTGAAATCTTACAAAATATTAAATATCTACTCAAATTTACAATATTAACCGGAGATTATTATTGTTATAAGTAAAACGAACTGAACGAAGCCGTCCTGTATAAAATCATCAGTTTTCCATTTTTTGTTCATACCTAAATTTAATGTTTTGTAAATGTCTTAGTTATTCAGTAATACACAATACAAAATCGGGGATTATTAAGAATTTATGTTTTTCATGTATGTATCTACTATATTCCAAATTATCACCAAAAGTGCAATTAATGCAACCTACTCCATACAAAAATTCGTAGATTTCCCCGACTAGTTCTAGTTGCCCTATGAATGGGTAGCTTGGGAAGTTCTAGCGTAGTAGTAGCGTCTGCGTATAGAAAGGGACTTGCCATATAAGGGTGAAGCCAAACGAGCGTAATTTTGTGAGTTGTGAGCCGTGTATTTTGAGTCCGTTTCAAATAAAATCCGGGAATGCATTGTCTATGACGTCAGCCTTTATATGAACGGACTCAAAATACGCGACTCACAACTCACAAAATTACGTTAGTTTGGCTTCACCCTAATATGAGAGACAGGAGCGCTTTCGTTTGGAATATTTTATTCATTCGACTTCGAATATTTTATTCATTCACTAGATGCTCAGTTATGCAGACAAATTAATTGTAGCCTAAATTGTGGCAGAAAGAGATACTTTTCCAAAGGACAATGGGCAAAAATGTATGAAATGTGGTACCCGCCCCAATAGACATAATATATATCAGATTTTAAAGGTTACTTTATGTACATCAATGTGTACTAGGACGCTTGTCATCATTCGCTGTGGGAACGGAGATTATAGAACTATTCGTGATGATTCTTTAATTATTTTTTTTGGTTTTTCGACATTATTAGGCAATTATTTTTTTAATGTCATTATTACAATTATATATACATATTATATACATAATATGCTTATTATATATTATTTTTTTAATGTATTTTATTTAATATATTAAAAATAATATGTTAAATGTGGAGATTTTTTAAATGGCGTTTAGATTTATATAAGAACGTTTATTAAAATGTAATGCTGTAAATCTTCCTAAAATAAATAAATAAATAAATGTACTATAATATTACACTAATTGCTACGAACTATTAATTAAACTACTATTTTTTTGTAAACTTATGTAATTAACCATGTAACGTCTATTGTCTGTTTTTACCAAATAAATAAAATAGAACTGCATATATTCTTAAAATAATTCCTATTATATTTATTACATTGACGACAACCGACGGTTATAAGAAGAGGAATGTGAGCGCGCGGCTATATCCCAGCTAGGAGTGGTGGGGAGCGATGCGCTTGGGCAGTTTAGCGCGTCATCGGATCGGCTCCTTCACTCCAGTCGTTCAATCGTACCGTACGAAAGACGACGTCCCGCTGCTGTTCATCAGAATACGTTCTCATCTCGCTTTTATCACCGACCCCTGCACCTCTTTTTGGACATTTTCTACCTGCTTTAAACGTTGACCTCGGCTTGTGAAGTGTTTTTGTGAATTTCGTTACCGATTTGGACTGTTGCAATGGAACAACATAGCAATTGTGTGGTGTGCCGGCGAGGCCTACATAATGCAAGATACCAGCGACATGTTTTGACCGATGACCTCCCAAGGACACGACCAGCGTTTGCGGCGTACATACAAGAACATGCTGAATTGGAGGTTAGTACCCACTTCGTTATACTATTTAAATGTGTCACAGGTGATTCTCCTTATTACGAAATTGTTAGCAGTGTTAGAAAATGACGCTCTTTTGAAAAGCGTGTGATTGTCATACCGCATTAACAACGAACGCCATAACATATCTTCTCTTAGCTTCACTTTTTCATGTTAGAAAATAGCGCTCTTTTGAAAAGCGTATGATTGTCAACTGTCATGCAGCTTGAATGTAATTGGTCTTAAACTACAAACGCCATACCATATCTTCTCTAAGCTTTACTTTTTCAATGTTTCTAAGCTACGTTTAGCAACATTAAATAACGGATTACAATAAGACTCATGAACATTTCACTGGATAAACACGTATTAACTATTAAGTTTTGGAAGTATGTTCTAGAGTGTTATCAAAAACGTTTCCTAATATAGTGTATGGATAGGGCAATCCGCCTGCGTACGAAACTCCAACCTCGTTTTATCAGTTCACGGAATTCAGGTGTTCTGTCCGTACCAGTAGTGATTCACTAAATAACAAAACAATTTGGCATTTATTGTGCACGTGGACAGTAAAACAAATGAAGGACGGAAATATGCGCCGACCGATGCGTGAACCGGTTCTGATAAGCACTAGAAGGGTCAACATTTTCTACCTGCTTACATTATTGTTTCGAATTATTACGATTATGTGGCATCGTTCTATACTATTATCTCGCTGGAAACTCGGTCATAAATCATCGGAGTATGCACCGAGTAAATAATCCTACTATAGATACCTACTGACCGGACCGAATTAGGTTTTTATGACAAAACGTTATCAAGCCAGAGTAAATAAAAAAACATCTACATCGTATTTTACCCTTTTCAGGTGGCGTTCAACAATACTCGATGTGTCTGTCATCGATGTTGGCAGAGAATTGAGAACGCTGTTAGACACAATGACGACGTGGTACCTGCTATACCAGAAGCAGAACCAAATGCCCAGGAACTTCAGGTTCCAGACTACGTTCGAGCCCCAAACACACCAAGGCATTGTATATTCAACGATTGCCGAAACCCAACCCGTAATCGAATACCTGAGACTATCAAACTTAATATGTTTTGTGAACATAAGTTATATATTCCTGAGGGCGCTAGAGTGTGCAGCCAACACCTTGAGAGCAACATCTGGGATGAACTGCCTCAATCTTGCAATGTCACTCATCATTTCAATGCACAACAATTTACAGACGTCTGTGACATGATGAGAAGGGCTTTAGAACGTGGACCTAGGCTCGACTTTAACACAAGAGGTTCATTGAGCAATGAAGAAATGCATTTTTGGACCGGACGTAATGGCGAACAGTTCGATGCCATACTGGATCAGGTGCCTTCTCTTAGTGAGAGATGCAAGGAACCAAGAACTGCATTAGGTATATACCTTACAAAACTACGTACCGGAGATTCCGATGAGAGATTGGCAACATTATTTAATGTGTCTCGAAGAAAACTGGAGCGTTTATTAGCTATTGTGCGTGAATGCCTAGCTAATGAATATGTAATATTACATTTGGGACTGGACCACATCAATAGAAATGAGGTATTAGAAAGAAACCTCACAATTCCTAAAGCTTTGTTTGGTAACGAAGAAAATGATAAAGTGATACTAATATATGATGGCACTTATATTTACATAAACAAAAGCTCGAACTTTTTATTTCAAAGACAATCATACAGTTTGCACAAATTCCAAAATCTTTTAAAACCTTTTTTGATAGTATGCACTGATGGATACATTCTTGACGTACTGGGTCCATACGCTGCAACAAAGACTGATGCAAATATAATGAGTGATATAATGAACAATGGAGAGAATCCTTTACATTTCTTCCTGCAAGCAAACGATGTGTTTATATTGGACCGAGGATTCAGAGATAGTTTGAACGATATTGAAGCATGTGACTATGAATCATACATGCCTCCAACAAAAGATAGAAACGAGACACAGCTGACTACTGAGCAGGCCAATGAAGCTAGATCGGTGACGATATGTCGATGGGTTGTGGAAGTAGTGAATGGAAAGTTCAAGCGAGATTTTAAGCTCTTACGGCAAAAATATTTCAATAGAGCTCTTCCACACATGTTCACTGATTTTAAAATCGCCGCTGCTATTATAAATCATTTTCACGAACCCATCGCCGATAGTAATAATGTAGAATCCTATTTCAATATCATCCGAAACAAAATGGATTCCCCAAACCTTCTGCACAATTATGCAGAGAGGAAAAGATTAAACAACAGAAGAGCAGATTTTCTAAGAATAGAAGCAAATAATGTTCAGAATTTCCCACATCTAACAGAAGAGCATGTCATTTTGCTTTCTTTAGGTACATACCAATTAAAGCTTGCGAGATCATATTGCAGTGAGCATTTAAGGAATGGCTTATATTCAATCGAAATATACAGAGAAAACGCTCTGGAAGACTTGCCAGACTACGGCATTAACGAAGATGTTTGGCTGTTACGTGGGCGCGTACAGTCACGCCACAGGAGATCGAAAACGTACTATTGTTATGTTTTAGTAAAAAACAATAACACAAATAATGACAACGATATCGTGCAACATTATTGTACTTGCCTCACTGGACGACGTACAATGGGCACTTGTGCTCATATTATTTCAATTATCTGGTATCTTGGATATGCGAGACATGAAGGTTTTACTGCCCCTGCATCATTTCTAAATGATGTAATTGTAGATGGTCTTGAATGAAAATAAATGTCATTTCGAATTAAATCTTTAGTTTTTTTTTATTTTCAATAATATTACTCGAACATAGTACTGCAACGTATTATTTAGTGTACCACAACAACACGATAATACAATGTTGGTATACCACATAATTAATATATATTACTAGTGGACCCGTGCGGCTTCGCCCGCTGCCCAACTCCCTTTATAATATGTAGCCTATATTCCAAGTTTCATCGAAATCGGTCCAGCCGTTTTCGAGTTATAAGTGTTCGAACCAACCCGGCTGTTTTATATATATATATAAATATATTGATTTTTTATTTTCAATAGTATTACTCGAGCATAGTATTGAGCATAGTATTGCAACGTATTATTTAGAGTACCACAACAACACAATAATACAATGTTAGTATACCACATAATTAATATATATTACTAGTGGGCCCGTGCGGCTTCGCCCGCTACCCAGCTCTCTTTATAATATGTAGCCTATATGTTAATCCAGGTAATGAACTATCTTTATTCCAAGTTTCATCGAAATCGGTTCAGCCGTTTTCGAGTTATAAGTGTTCGAACCAACCCGGCTGTTTTATATATATAATAGATTGTTATTAACTATTATTATATATTTTTTATTGTTATCATATTGTTTTATTATTATTATATAACATTCTGGCATAAAAGTATTTTATTACAAATATAAATAGCAATAATAGACACCATGTGCCATTTTAATTAATTTTTTTTTCTATAAAACTTGTCATTTTCATATTGGTATATCTCCGAACTCACAATGATTTGGATCAAGCGGTCTTATTAAACATTGGTGGTCATAAAAAGACCCATCGAACGTAACTACAGTCATTGCTATTGGAGCGGGTACCAAAATGCCCATTCTCCTTTGATATTGGTGAAGAGCTCTTTTCATATCGAAGCAGTGTTTTGCGACATAGTAAAGTCAAAGTCTTTTATATCAATAGTTAAGTTACTTAGTCAAATGTAGTTTGTTCCACCCTTACCTGTATGTTCACCCATGTTAGATGAGAAGACATGAGAATTTCCACATTGACCCAATGCGGAAATTCTCAATAGCTCGGGGAACGGCAAATGTTTTCATTAGGGGAATGAAAACATTTCCCTTTAGGGAAAACAGTAAAATTCGAAAAATGCTTTTCGAGTTTTCTGGGTAGAAACTACGCGAGTCGAGATATACGACTACGGAAATATGGAACGTATGTGTGCCTGTCTCTCTATTTGAATAAAAATGCAAAAGCTATTAGCGGAAACCAATGATTTTCGACGGTAGGTATTTTTATTCGAGTCCAAGGGCTCTTACAGACGAGCGACACTTTGCGATCGACGGCGCGGCGCCCCGTGAGTCTCAGAGGCTCGCGCCCATAGACTTTACTGTCGCCGTGTGTCGCGCGACCGTCGCGTTACAGTCGCGCGACCCTCTTCGACCGCAAAGTGTCGCTCGTCTGTAAGAGCGCTTATAGTTAATATAATAATGTACACGTACGGTGGGGTGTTTAATGTTTGATTTGATTTAATTTGATAGGATAGGCCGGTCGGTTGCAACGGGATATATAAGGTCGTTTAAAGGGGATGATCAGACCATCAAAATGAACAACTTTCTCTATGGGTCCAATATCGAAATCGGGAAAAATAATCAGCTGTTCCATACAAACCTACTCGACCTAAATGTATGGGACAGCAGATTTTTTTTTCGCGATTTCTGTATTGGTCCCATAGAGAAAGTTGTTCATTTTGATGGACTGATAATCCCCTTTAAATAGTTTCACCTAATTTTGACCTTATCTTTTAGCTTCGTCTGTTATCATAATCACGTATCAAAAAAGCCTAAATAAATAAATAAGTACTTGGACTTTGTCACACAAATTATCTAGTCACATTTAAAGTACCAGGATCTGGTCGGACTTGAATTATGATGACTAGACAACGATATATAGAATACATAAATATAGATACAAACATCTATGACTCTGGTACAAATATTGTATTTTGTCCCTTACGGGATTCGAACCCGTGACCCTCGGCACAGGCAGGTTCACTACCAACTATGCTACCGGGCCATCAAATGGCAGTATTAGGTCTGATGTCTGTAGATAGACTAACATGCATTAGGTACTTCTTCTTATCGTGTGGGCAGAGCCCTGGTGTCAGAGTTTTTTTTATATAACGACTACTACCACCAGAGATAGTTGCATCCGATCCGAAGCACGGAATCATCTTTCTTTTCAGGCAATCAGGTGATTCAGCCTGCAACGTCCTAACCAACTGGGGGAAAACGCACAAAGTGACATATCACTAGGTGTCCCCCGTGGGTATCGAACCCACGACCTCCGTGTCGAGAGCCCAATGCTCTTAACCATTAGATCACGGAGGCAGTTATTAGGTACTTACTCACTTGAAATATTCTGAAATCGATTCCGTATCCCTGGCATTCCTGGTTAACTATTGAATAATCTGTGCCCTGGTCTCATTTGTTTTACGATTAAGCGTTTCGTATTTCGGATTATGTCTTTCAGGTCAAAGTTATAACTAGAGCTAGACAATAAAGTAAAAGTAAGTTAGGTTACGACTCTCTTGGGAATGAAGTGATAGCTTCCGCAATAGTTTTATGTTAATTGAAACTTTTATGTTTATTGAGTCTACGTACATAAACGTTTAAGGTTAACGATGTTTGGGAATTACTTTAACAAAATACCGCTTCAAGGGTAGATTTTCTAAAATCCTTTCTTAGTGAACCCCTGGCGGTTCCAGCGGTTAAAACCACCAGATTATAAGTGGTCTGTTGTCGAATGCACCAGGAAGGGTGGGCAAGAATTTTGTAACGCCCTGGATCTCAGAAAACTGTTGTCAGCGTCTAGGTCGTCCTAAAAAGAGGTGGCGGGATGATCTGGATGCTTTCGATGACGCGTGGCCAGAGCATGCCTAGGAGAGAGATGGTTGGAGGATGAAAAATATAAACAACGAGCGTTAACCCGCGACTTCGTCCGCACAAATTATATACAAGATTTTAAGTCAGATCATAAGCTATCAAACAAAAAAAGTTTCATCAAAATCGGTTCAGTAGTTTTTGCGTCATACTCGTTCATATAAACAAACACACAAACAAACACCCAAACGGTTTACCCTGTTATCGCATAACTTTTTTTCGCAGAATTTTCTAATGCATGATCACTATAGGCATACATGACTAGTGGCATAACTTCACTTGGCACACTTTGTTTGGCATCCATTCATAACGCATAGTCTTCTATGGCAGATCAGTTGAATTGCATTAAGTTTATTTTCAGAAGTATTGTATGGCATTATTGCCTTTTCGCAGAGTATTGTTACGGCTCTCACTATTGTCGCATAATTTTGTAATGCATATGCATAAATTATCACTATATGCATAAATTACTAATGGCATCATAAATGGCATAAACAACTACAGTAGTACCTAGTCTATCCCTTAATATTTTATATGCGAAAGTACTTACCTAATGATACAAACTAAAATCTACCATCTAGCCTAACCTAACCTACAGTTTTGAAGCTAGGTACCTTTCTGCGCCCGAAGCAACTAGCATGCAGCATGCAAGCAAGCATGCAGCATGCAAGCAAGCATGCAGCATGCAAGCAAGCATGCAGCATGCAAGCAAGCATGCAGCATGCAAGCAAGCATGCAGCATGCAAGCAAGCATGATGATGCTCCGCTCGCTTCGCTCGCTCCGCTTAGTGTTATACATGTTCTAACCTAACCTAACCAAGAATTTTACAAGCACCAATTTGTTTTTCTCAGGCAGGGGGCTTCCGCCCCCCGCACCCCCTGAGCGGGGGGCCCAAACCCCCCGCTCCCCCCAACATGCAGACAAGCAAGCAAGCAATCATGCACACAAGCAAGCATGCATGCACGCATCCAGCAAGCAAACAAGCATGCACTATGCATGCACGCATCCTGAAAGCAAGCAAGCATGCAGCATGCAAGCAAGAATGCAGCATGCAAGGCAAGCAAGCATGCAGCATGCCAACGCAGCTTCCATCCACTGCCCTAATGCCACATGATCATTATGCTAAGCGAAATTATTCTAAACCGCCCTAATGCCACATTATCATTATGCTGAGCGAAATAATGCCACATGATCATTATGCTATGCAAAATTATTCAATATTAAATTCGATTCTGGTAGTAGTATGCCATATTAAATTCGCATAAATTAATATTCTGCCACTTAGTTGTTATACCAAATAAAGCTTTCTGCATTGTTAATATTCGTCCAAGAACAATTATGCCAAGTATGTTATGCTACATATGTTTCGGACAATGAAAGTTATGCCAGTTAAGCACCCGTTCCGTACCTCAACAGGAAAAAACAGAACCCTTATAAGATCACTTCGTTGTCCGTCTGTCTGTATGTCAAGACCCTTTTTCTCTGAAACGGGTGGATGTATCAAGTTGAAATTAATAACAAATACTAAGGTCTACGGTCCCTTGGTGGTGTAAGTAAATCAAGCTTCTAAGTCAACTCAATCAAAAGATACGACCATTTGTTATCAAATTTTCATACAAGCAGCTCGCAAATAAAAACCTATAGGGTACTTCCCGTCGACATAGAATCATGAAATTTGGCAAGAAGCAAGGTCTCAACGCAGAAATAAGGGAAAAAATCCGGTAATAGTTAATTTGTAGTTATATCACACAAAATAGCACAATGTTATCATATTTTCATACTCGAAACTCGCAAACCAAAACCTATAGGCCTAAATACCTATATCCCGTTGACATAGAATCATGAAATTTGGCAAGAAGCAAGGTCTCAAAGCACAAGTGAGGAAAAAAAATATAGAAAATAGTTACTTTGTAGTTAAATCACATAAAAATAGCATAAAAACATATTTTTTCGATTACAAACTAACATTTTCAATTGAAGCATCGACTGTGGTATAGATCGATGTATGGCAGATAAACTTTTCCACCGCAAAGTTAAGTTTGTTTTTCAAACTTTTGTTAGGAGCTTTATCCAAACCATAATATATACTCTTTCTTTTATTGTGATCCAAACTGTGGATACCATTCATAGCCAACGTAGAGTCATCATGTCAAATTATAATGTAGTGATGTACTGTATTTGAATAATTATTTTACCGATGTCGATAATTATAGAAAATAAAAAAGGACGCTGCTGATTGAAATAACAGAAATAGTGGTTTTTGTTGTGTTAATAATTATACCGTAGAAATTTCAAACTAAAACATTTATTTTAAATCACAAAGATTTGAATATAGTACAATTTTTTATTTCTTCGTTTTTTTCCTGTGATTTAAAACCCTCTTTTGACACCTGAAAATAAAAAACAATAAATATTATGAAATCATCAAAAACATCGATAGGTATCGATATTTTTCATAAATAATCAAAGCACTATATGTATAAAAAAATACACTTTTCGGAGCTTAAAATATTTGAATTTTTGCTCAAACATGAAGTAGGGTTTATAAATTACAAAGAAATTCACTCACCTAGCTTTATTTATTGGAAATTTAGCTTGCTAGAAATTATAAATAAATTTGCAGAGACTTTTTTAAAAACAAACTGACGGCTAAGATATGTGACATTTTCATAAAAGAGAGCATCAAGAAAGAAGATGAATATTTTCCTTCTGGAGTCCCGCAAGGGTCTATATTAGGCCCACTATTGTTTATCATTTTTATCAATGACATACAGACGTGAACACAAGTTGACAGCTAAAATATGTGTCATTTTCATAAAAGAGAGCATCAAGAAAGAAGATGAATATGAACGCTCATGTCAAGTTACATACTTTTTTTCACCAAGAAGTAGGCATTAAAAACTACTTGAGTAGAGATCATAGCAGTCACAAATAGTCTTATACTATGGTATAAGACTATTTGTGACTGCTATGATCTCTACGACGTATGCGTCGTAACTCGTGTCAGAGATGTCAACGCCCCGCGAGTTACGTTGTCCTCATGAGTACATTCATCATCATCATCATCATCTCAGCCGATGGACGTCCTGCTGGACATAGGCTTCCCCCAAGGATCGCCATAACGACCGGTCCTGCGCTGCCCTTATCCATCGGGTTCCTGCCGCCGCCTTCACCAGCCCCTGTAACATGACAGGGCTGAGAGCAGGGTGAGAGCGATGTCGCCTGATGTGACCTGTGTCGCTCTCACCCCTGTCATGTTACAGGAGCTGGTTGTCGCTCCACCGTGGGGGGGCTACCCCACGCTACGCTTTCCGGCACGCAGTCGCCTCGCCACTCGAGAACTTTTCCGCAGGGTCGTCGACTCCAGGAGAGGGGGAACAACGCTCGCTCCGGGTACTACTTGATGCAAAGGTTGTCCATCGCCAACCAACGCGGAAACGCCATGGGAATAGTCATGGAAACCTTTGCATCCGGTATGACCCGGGGCGGGCATTTTGACTGATTAAACTGTGTAACGAAAAAATTAAATATAATATTAAAATTTAAGAACGTTCGTTCTTAAATTAAATTAAATTATATCGTATCGAATCGAATCAAATCAAATCAAATTAAACCGTAGCTGAATCGTAATTGAATGTAATTGAATCGTAATTGAACCGTATCTAATTCATAATTAAATCGTAATTAAATCGTAATTGAGTCAATAAACTCGTTATTGAATCACAATTGAACCGTATAACTGAATCGTAATTGAATTGGAATTGAATCGTAATTGAATTGGCATTGAGTCGCAACCGAACCGTAACTGAATCGTAATTGAGTCGTAATTGAAACGCAACTGAATCGTAATTGAATTGTAATTGAATCGTAATTGAACCGTAACTGAATCGTAATTGAATAGCAATTGAGACGTAACTAAATCGTAATTGAATCGTAATTGAACCGTAACTGGATCGTGATTGAATTGCAATTGAAACGCAACTGAATCGTAATTGAATGTAATTGAATCGTAATTGAACTGTATCGTATTCATAATTAAATCGTAATTGAATGGTTATTGACTTGTAACTGAATCGTGATTGAATTGCAATTGAAACGCAACTGAATCGTAACTGAATTGTAATTGAATCGTAATTGACCGTAACTGAATCGTAATTGAATAGCAATTGAGACGTAACTAAATCGTAATTGAATTGTAATTGAATCGTAATTGAACCGTAACTGGATCGTGATTGAATTGCAATTGAAATGGAACTAAATCGTAATTAAATCGTAATTGAATCGTAATTGAGTCAATAAACTCGTTATTGAATCACAATTATATAACTGAATCGTAATTGAATTGGAATTGAATCGTAATTGAATTGGCATTGAGTCGCAACCGAACCGTAACTGAATCGTAATTGAATCGTTATTGACTTGTAACTGACTCGTGATTGAATTGCAATTGAAACGCAACTGAATCGTAACTGAATTGTAATTGAATCGTAATTGAACCGTAACTGAATCGTAATTGAATAGCAATTGAGACGTAACTAAATCGTAATTGAATTGTAATTGAATCGTAATTGAACCGTAACTGGATCGTGATTGAATTGCAATTGAAACGCAACTGAATCGTAATTGAATTGTAATTGAATCGTAATTGAACTGTAACTGAATCGTGATTGAATTGCAATTGAAACGCAACTGAATCGTAATTGAATTGTAATTGAATTGTAATTGAAACGCAACTGAATCGTAATTGAAGCGTAACTGAATCGTAATTTAACCATAACTGGATTGTAACTGAACCATAACTGGATCGTGATTGAATTTCAATTGAAACGCAACTGACTCGTACTTGAATTGTAATTGACTCGTAACTGAATCGCGATTGATGATTTGACTGATTACGATTCAGTTACGGTTCCATTACAATTCAATTGCAATTCAATTACGATTCATTTACGATTCAGTTGCGATTCAGTTGCGAGTCAATTGGAATTCAATAACGACTCAGTTACGGTTCAATTACGATTCAATTGCAATTCAATCACGATCCAGTTAACGAGTCAATTACAATTCAATTACGATTCAGTTGCATTTCAATTGCAATTCAATCACGATCCAGTTACGAGTCAATTACGGTTCAATTACGATTCAATTACAATTCAATTCCGATTCAGTTGCGTCTCAATTGCAGTTCAATCACGATTCGGTTACGTGTCAATTACGATTCAGTTACGGTTCGGTCGCGATTCAATTATAATTCAATTACCATTCAGTTGCGTTTCAATTACAATTCAATCACGATCCAGTTACGAGTCAATTACGAATTGCAATTGCAATTCAATTACGATTCAGTTACGGTTCAATTACGATTCAATTACAATTCAATTACGATTTAGTTGCGTTTCAATTGCAATTCAATCACGATCCAGTTACGAGTCAATTACGATTTAAAAAAACATACAGCAGTTTTTTTAGGGACAGCTGATTTTTTTTTCGCGTTGAAACGCGCGTTTGATGAGCAACAACAAACTGAGCAACTTTCACTATACTTTCATAGTGATAGTTGTTCAGTTTGATGGTCTGCGTTCACCGTTTCAGTATTTGCTGCGTCGTTGATACGACGCTACAAATTTAAGTTAATTTAATTTAAATAATCTTACGACAGATAGAAAATGCATTCGAGGTCGCTATCGTGCGGGAGAGTGCCCAGATCAGATTCTGAAAGGAAGCCGAAGTGCGCATAACAAAACCCAGCGCTTTTGAGGCTTTTCGTACAACATTGTCAATGCGCAACAGGCGCAATAATAATGGCGCGGTAATAATGGATAACAGATCCATTATTACCAAGATCACGGATCTCTTCCACCTTGACGACAATGCTGCTGCCAAGAAGTGAGGAGAATGAGAAGGAGTTTACGAGAAAACGTCATACATAAACACTTGGAGACGTTTAGTTCCAGTATGGTTCCAGTATATTTCATCATCATCATCATATCAGCCATTAAACTTCCACTGCTGGACATAAGCCTCCCCCAAAATGAGGGGATTTGCCATAATCGCCACGCTTGGCAGGCGGGTTGGCGATCGCAGTTGGATCGAATCAATGTGTGTACTCAGAGGATGCTGCTGCCCATCCTCCGGTAGATCCCTTAGTCGCCTTTTACGACACCCACGGGAGGAAATGGGATGGTGCTATTCTTAGCCGACACCACACGGACCAGTATATTTAATAGACAGTAACTTTCAAATCTCAGAAGATCTTCCTGGAGATCGCGTACGTCTGAGTTGCTTCGAACCTCCTTTAGAACCATCATGTCAATCGCAAACTAGCAAATAATAAAATATAGGAATTGAGAAACACATCTGTATTTCATTGATTAAAATGATGAACAATAGTGGGCCTATTGTCTATAACTTGGAAGGCACACTAGTAACTATTAAGTAATCAGCGTAGAAAGAGAAGGTACTACAAGGAAGCACGTGGCTTGTCATATTCACTCAATAAGAGATGATGAGATGTTTTCTATGATAGTACGGGACCCTCGGTGCGCGAGTCCGACTCGCACTTGGCCGGTTTTTTAAATGACTATTACAGCTTTGCTCAGGGAGAAGCTGCTGATTTTTACTGCGGAGGGACCACGAAGGCTCTACCGGGCCAAATGCAACCGACCTAGGGGCACCCAGATTGGTACGGACGTTGACGAGGACGAGGTCGTTGCTGGGGCTACGCGGTAGATTGGGTAGTGGGGATCGGTGGGACACATTCCAGTTCCATGGCCATCCGAATTTTTCTCGCTCAACAGGAAATAAAAACTAATTCGTATAAAAATGTGTGCTTTGTTTCATAAAAATGTTTACCGTCCTAGAACAGTGAATTCATAAATAAACAATAATGGGCAACATAATCACTACTTTCCGAAAGTGGGACAGCACAGAATACTAATAACTCTTCCGATCCCAGGCAAAGTCGAAGTTCGCTAGTTTATAATTATCAAACGAGACTTGACCTAGAAGGCGATATGTCTAAATCAATTTGCTCACTCACACGCTCCATCGCATCGTGAAATTGTAGGAAATATGAAATGGTTTATATGCTGACTCGCAAGAAGATTTATATGAAACAACAGATCTTTTCTCTATGTTTGCTCCATAGATAGTTCAATTTGATGGTCTAAACCTTTGATAAAATTAAAAAGCGGAAGATAAGTGACGTTCTTGCATTACGTAGGTACTCGAACAATAAATCTGCTTTTTATATACTTAGGTTTTTCCTTATTTGAATGATTTGTACAACGAGTAAAAGCACGCGAAGGCATTGTGGTACCTTTATTCCGTCTAAAATAAAAAAAAGTATCTTATCACGCAATGCTGCTCGAATTGCGACTAAGTCAATTAGGCGACGGGGGCTCAATTTATGCGGTCGATGCGCTATAAGCTAGTCACCTATCTACCGTTATTTTAATTTAATCAAAGGTCTAAACCACCCTTTTGTACAGGGTGTAAAATGAAATGAGGTGCTTCAGACCATCAAAATGAACAAATTTCACTACGGGACCAACGTCGGAATCAGAAATAAAAAATCAGTTGTTCCATACAAAAGGGACAACGGCTACTCGGTACTCGGTCAAAATGTATGAAACAACCGTTTTTTTTCGCGATTTCATTGTTGGTCCCATCGTGAAAGTTGTTCAGTGTGATGGTCTTAAGCACCCCTCTTTTAGAGTTAAGGTCGCATTTGTACATCACGACTTACTGTAATTTTTTCATACTTATGTTTTTGTGTACAATAAAGAATCTTTGAATCTATATGAATTATTGATTTTGATACATTCGAAACTATTATTTAAATCGCTCGACTGAAAACCCGCACTTGGATACTGAAAGACAACATCCATTCGACGAAAGAAAACATAAGGAGAATAATAATATACAGGTCGATATTTACATTAATAGTTTATTTATACACGACGTCAATTTATTGCGGCACTGGACAGTTTAACCTCGCATTAGTCGCGAAATGTCGTACTCTTTCTTTCCGGCATCGGCATATAAATTAAAAACAATATCAACGTTGTGCCGAGCCCGGACTTGTGGAAAGTTATATAGATACCTAACGTTGATGTTTACCTATACTCATAGGTCAGCTCAGACTAGGTCCTAGATGATTTTATACTGTAAGATTTCTAATCGTAAAGTTTTTCTAAATAAAAAGAAGAAGAAAAGAAGATAAGATATTTATAAGAATAAATGTGGGAAATCAAGCGTTTTCCTATCTATAAGGTTTCTATTATGAGATGGTAAAATGAATACTTATAAAATAAGAAATAATATAAGATACACCTATACAAACTAATAAATATACCTACATAAATAATAATATTAAATATAATAATATGAATCTACATATGTTATATACATACATATAACTACTAAGACTTTATTTAGACATAGCCCATTCATTTTACGGTTTGAGCCGGGACTAATTAATAATTGATATCTTTTTTCGGTATAATATTGAAGAGCCAATTTAAGCCTGGAAATGAACCAAAATTAAAAAAAAATCACGTTCCAATTTTAAAATTTAGATTATTATTAAATATTATATTATTATTATTATTTTATTTTTAAACCTACTATCTCGTTCTAAAAAATCGGATGGTAAATTTTTTTCACATATTTAAGGCTTTAATATTATTACATACTTCAAACATGGTGTAAATATTTTTGGCTACTTAGAAGGTTTTGAAAAATCCATTCGTATTTTCTAATAAATACCTCATTTTTTAAATTTCAATGCCTATTTTATTGCTAAAAATTAATTTATATTGTTAAATCTAAGTCAAATGAGTGCATTGGTGTTAATATTATTAATTAAAAAGCATTCTGGGACACACAATTTTGATTTCTATGTTGCGTAGCGATTTTTATTTTAATATGTTTTAAGATAGTCTTTTTGTCACTAAATGGTGCCGGTTACAGTTCAAAAGTCCAATTAATAATTACTCCCTACCCCACCTAACGAAACTCCGTAAAATGACTGGGCTAACAGGTAATGCTCCCTAACTCTCCTCTTAAAGATGCCCAGCGAAGGACTGTTGCGGCAATGAATTCCATTACCTGGCCGCAGGAACTGTGAAAGAATTCCCATACAGACTAGAAGTGTGCAAGGGACACGCTAGAAGCAGCGATGTGATTGATCTGTAAGGCTTATTGCGTGGTACTAGATAGTTAAACCGTTCACGAAGATATGAAGGGGAGTAATAATTGTTATTTTAATAAGGATAATAAATAAAAGATGAGCTGCTCGGATTCCCGGTCAATTATATACCTACACACGTTTTAGCATAAAATGATAGGTAAATGGTATACGATAGTGATAAGTTACCGAATGCCTTTTAAAAGGCAATTGCTTTCTAGCACAAAGTTATCTTAGTTCTTACTCAAACAAAAAACGCCAACGTGAACTAAAGAAACAACCAACGCAACGCGGTCCGCGCTCACGGTCCCGTCGCGGCCATCTTTTCTATACAGGATTTAAACTAAAATGCGTTGCATTGTCAGACCATCAAACTGAACAACTTTCAGTATGGGACAAGAATTGAAAAGCGATAAATAAAATCATACATTTTGGTTGAGTAACTTTGACGTTTTCTATGAAACAGTAGATTTTTTAAGTAAAGAGCAAATTTACGTTAACGTTTTAGCAAAAGTTGTTCAGTTTGAGAATCTGACGCCCTGTATAAGAAAAAACAGGATGTTCATAAAAGTAAATTCAATTTTCAACAAATAATAAATTAAAAAATGATAACATAATAATGATAATTAAATTACAAAATAATTTATGGTCTCAATTGGGAATACAGATTTTTTTAATACAATGAATTATTTATTTATCACGTTTTTCACTAGAGTTTGGGCCAATGCCCAAATCTAGCAAATAGCAAGCAAGTTAGCAATCTAGTGAAATGTGGATAGGTATTCTGAATTTAGAATATCTTCTGGTTCATAACCATATTTTTTAAATCTTTTATATAAATCTGAATTCTCACTGAACAATAGATGTTCTTACTTAACAAGTAGATAAAGCTCAACAGCTCGTCGACATAGTCATAGCCCGGACACTGCGTACAAAAAATTTAAATTGATAAGATGACGTCAGCACATGCGAAATCAAAGAAATTGAACCTTAAGTGTTCTTCTTAGGTAACCGGGTAACCAGAGGGAGATAGAGGGGGTGAGGTAAAAAGTTGGTGGGAGGATGGGAGTGTCCGTACCTGGATGTATAGTAATAGATACTTTTTCTTATACTGTGACATAGTATCAGCTCATAATGCCAACTTCGCAAAATGAAAACCAGACGCAAAACGCCAATTCCTCGAAACGACACCATCTCGAAATGAAAACTTTTCATAATTACAACTTTTCAAAAAACTGAAATCTATACCAACAAATAAACAAAATGCCGGTCTAAAGCATGTCGGTCTCGTCCATGATAGGGTTCCATAGCCATTCATCATATCAGTCATTAAACGTCCACTGCTGGACATAAGCCTCCCCCAAAATGGGGGGGATTTTCCATAATCGCCATGCTTGGCAGGCGGGTTGGCGATCGCAGTTGGATCGAATCAATGTGTGTACTCAGTGGATGCTGCTGCCCATCCTTCAGTAGATCCCTTAGTCGCCGTTTACGACACCCACGGTAGGAAATGGGATGGTGCTATTCATAGCCGACACCACACGGACAAGCCGACACCACCATAGCCATTATTGTATTTATTTCTGACACTGATCGTGCTACACCATAGCATCCAATATTTTACTTGTTATTGAAAATAGTTACGATTATTTTCAGATTTTTTCATTCAGTACCGATGTCTCGAATGCAGACCGCGTTAGTTTGACCGTACGTCAAAGCTACTAACAAATAGAAAGGTAGAAGAAGTATTATTTGCTCTCTTCTTGGAAACAGAGTTCCATTTTGTTCCCGAGCTCTCTGTTACGCTACTTAAATAGAATTTTCTGTTTTATCGGCAAACATGGTTGCTCTTAATCATTTTCGAACTAAAATACTAGTATTCAATTCACAACAACAAAACAACTGTCTATCTCTGTCATTTCATCTGTTTACGTAGTAATTATAGTACTCTGTGGTTAGTCTCTTTCTAACTTCATTGGTTTATAGGATACATCTATCTATAGGTACACATCCATTTTCAGGCTTGTATATGGATATCTAGCGAGTAATATGTGTACTCAATTAAAGCTGCAGTAATTGTGACAAACCACTTTCTATGTCAAATAGTTTTAGAGAAAACCTCTAAAACCACTGACGCTACTCCTCCATAGATTCTGAAAAATATATTCTGTTTAATTCTTTTTTCTACTAGTCTCAGAAAATAGATACGAGATTCTTATGTACATAAATCTAACAAAATCTAAACTTAATGATTATGTGGTTTAAACTAATAAGTTATAATAATAATATTATGTATCCCAGCATTTCCTACCTATTTTTGGATATATTGAGTATGTTTTAGTTTGCGTCAATATAACATATTTACGTGTGCATTTAACGCAGCTGCACCGGAAACAAATAATTAGAATGGAATGCAATTTATTGGGTTACATTTACAACAGATATTAAACCTCCCACCGTTAATTTGGTTCTCTATTTGTATCCCAAACACACAGTACCTACGTGATTTCCACTCTATTCTTGATAGTTGAACTGGGTCACGTGACTCTTTTTAGGCGTACATCTATAAATCGATCTGACAATCAAACTGAACAACTTTCTCCATGGGACTAACGTAAAAATCGCGAGAAAAAACAGCTGTCCCAAACATTTAGGGTCAAATTTTATTGAGGAACAGCAATTTTCTTTTTACCACTCCGGGCGAAAAGCGTCAACTTTCGTTCCGCTGCACTAAACGAAGTTGCCGCTTCCCGCCTCAGTCGTGGTGAAAAATAGTGTACTAACCTCGGGCAGTAAATAAGAAAGCCTCAGATCACATGTTTCTTGACCTCGGCTTCGCCTCGGCCAACAATTACATGAGATCTGAGACTTTTCTTACTTTCCTGCCCTCGGTGTGTTAGATTACACTTATATTATTGTGTTAGATACAAAACTGAACCCAGCCCTGATACCAATCTTTTTTTGTTCTTTACCTATTCATCATATTAATGGCCAAAGTCCTCTCCCAAAGGCCAAAGTTATGATTAAGGTAAAATTGTATAAGTAAGCACTTCGTTTTATGTAACACTTTGTAAATTGAGAAAGCTAAAAATATAGCTACTATGAAACGAAAAATTACTTAAACTTTCAACAACCCGCGAGTTACGTTGTCCTCATGAGTACATTCATCATCATCATCATCATCTCAGCCGATGGACGTCCTGCTGGACATAGGCTTCCCCCAAGGATCGCCATAACGACCGGTCCTGCGCTGCCCTTATCCATCGGGTTCCTGCCGCCGCCTTCACCAGCCCCTGTAACATGACAGGGCTGAGAGCAGGGTGAGAGCGATGTCGCCTGATGTGACCTGTGTCGCTCTCACCCCTGTCATGTTACAGGAGCTGGTTGTCGCTCCACCGTGGGGGGGCTACCCCACGCTACGCTTTCCGGCACGCAGTCGCCTCGCCACTCGAGAACTTTTCCGCAGGGTCGTCGACTCCAGGAGAGGGGGAACAACGCTCGCTCCGGGTACTACTTGATGCAAAGGTTGTCCATCGCCAACCAACGCGGAAACGCCATGGGAATAGTCATGGAAACCTTTGCATCCGGTATGACCCGGGGCGGGCATTTTGACTGATTAAACTGTGTAACGAAAAAATTAAATATAATATTAAAATTTAAGAACGTTCGTTCTTAAATTAAATTAAATTATATCGTATCGAATCGAATCAAATCAAATCAAATTAAACCGTAGCTGAATCGTAATTGAATGTAATTGAATCGTAATTGAACCGTATCTAATTCATAATTAAATCGTAATTAAATCGTAATTGAGTCAATAAACTCGTTATTGAATCACAATTGAACCGTATAACTGAATCGTAATTGAATTGGAATTGAATCGTAATTGAATTGGCATTGAGTCGCAACCGAACCGTAACTGAATCGTAATTGAGTCGTAATTGAAACGCAACTGAATCGTAATTGAATTGTAATTGAATCGTAATTGAACCGTAACTGAATCGTAATTGAATAGCAATTGAGACGTAACTAAATCGTAATTGAATCGTAATTGAACCGTAACTGGATCGTGATTGAATTGCAATTGAAACGCAACTGAATCGTAATTGAATGTAATTGAATCGTAATTGAACTGTATCGTATTCATAATTAAATCGTAATTGAATGGTTATTGACTTGTAACTGAATCGTGATTGAATTGCAATTGAAACGCAACTGAATCGTAACTGAATTGTAATTGAATCGTAATTGACCGTAACTGAATCGTAATTGAATAGCAATTGAGACGTAACTAAATCGTAATTGAATTGTAATTGAATCGTAATTGAACCGTAACTGGATCGTGATTGAATTGCAATTGAAATGGAACTAAATCGTAATTAAATCGTAATTGAATCGTAATTGAGTCAATAAACTCGTTATTGAATCACAATTATATAACTGAATCGTAATTGAATTGGAATTGAATCGTAATTGAATTGGCATTGAGTCGCAACCGAACCGTAACTGAATCGTAATTGAATCGTTATTGACTTGTAACTGACTCGTGATTGAATTGCAATTGAAACGCAACTGAATCGTAACTGAATTGTAATTGAATCGTAATTGAACCGTAACTGAATCGTAATTGAATAGCAATTGAGACGTAACTAAATCGTAATTGAATTGTAATTGAATCGTAATTGAACCGTAACTGGATCGTGATTGAATTGCAATTGAAACGCAACTGAATCGTAATTGAATTGTAATTGAATCGTAATTGAACTGTAACTGAATCGTGATTGAATTGCAATTGAAACGCAACTGAATCGTAATTGAATTGTAATTGAATTGTAATTGAAACGCAACTGAATCGTAATTGAAGCGTAACTGAATCGTAATTTAACCATAACTGGATTGTAACTGAACCATAACTGGATCGTGATTGAATTTCAATTGAAACGCAACTGACTCGTACTTGAATTGTAATTGACTCGTAACTGAATCGCGATTGATGATTTGACTGATTACGATTCAGTTACGGTTCCATTACAATTCAATTGCAATTCAATTACGATTCATTTACGATTCAGTTGCGATTCAGTTGCGAGTCAATTGGAATTCAATAACGACTCAGTTACGGTTCAATTACGATTCAATTGCAATTCAATCACGATCCAGTTAACGAGTCAATTACAATTCAATTACGATTCAGTTGCATTTCAATTGCAATTCAATCACGATCCAGTTACGAGTCAATTACGGTTCAATTACGATTCAATTACAATTCAATTCCGATTCAGTTGCGTCTCAATTGCAGTTCAATCACGATTCGGTTACGTGTCAATTACGATTCAGTTACGGTTCGGTCGCGATTCAATTATAATTCAATTACCATTCAGTTGCGTTTCAATTACAATTCAATCACGATCCAGTTACGAGTCAATTACGAATTGCAATTGCAATTCAATTACGATTCAGTTACGGTTCAATTACGATTCAATTACAATTCAATTACGATTTAGTTGCGTTTCAATTGCAATTCAATCACGATCCAGTTACGAGTCAATTACGATTTAAAAAAACATACAGCAGTTTTTTTAGGGACAGCTGATTTTTTTTTCGCGTTGAAACGCGCGTTTGATGAGCAACAACAAACTGAGCAACTTTCACTATACTTTCATAGTGATAGTTGTTCAGTTTGATGGTCTGCGTTCACCGTTTCAGTATTTGCTGCGTCGTTGATACGACGCTACAAATTTAAGTTAATTTAATTTAAATAATCTTACGACAGATAGAAAATGCATTCGAGGTCGCTATCGTGCGGGAGAGTGCCCAGATCAGATTCTGAAAGGAAGCCGAAGTGCGCATAACAAAACCCAGCGCTTTTGAGGCTTTTCGTACAACATTGTCAATGCGCAACAGGCGCAATAATAATGGCGCGGTAATAATGGATAACAGATCCATTATTACCAAGATCACGGATCTCTTCCACCTTGACGACAATGCTGCTGCCAAGAAGTGAGGAGAATGAGAAGGAGTTTACGAGAAAACGTCATACATAAACACTTGGAGACGTTTAGTTCCAGTATGGTTCCAGTATATTTCATCATCATCATCATATCAGCCATTAAACTTCCACTGCTGGACATAAGCCTCCCCCAAAATGAGGGGATTTGCCATAATCGCCACGCTTGGCAGGCGGGTTGGCGATCGCAGTTGGATCGAATCAATGTGTGTACTCAGAGGATGCTGCTGCCCATCCTCCGGTAGATCCCTTAGTCGCCTTTTACGACACCCACGGGAGGAAATGGGATGGTGCTATTCTTAGCCGACACCACACGGACCAGTATATTTAATAGACAGTAACTTTCAAATCTCAGAAGATCTTCCTGGAGATCGCGTACGTCTGAGTTGCTTCGAACCTCCTTTAGAACCATCATGTCAATCGCAAACTAGCAAATAATAAAATATAGGAATTGAGAAACACATCTGTATTTCATTGATTAAAATGATGAACAATAGTGGGCCTATTGTCTATAACTTGGAAGGCACACTAGTAACTATTAAGTAATCAGCGTAGAAAGAGAAGGTACTACAAGGAAGCACGTGGCTTGTCATATTCACTCAATAAGAGATGATGAGATGTTTTCTATGATAGTACGGGACCCTCGGTGCGCGAGTCCGACTCGCACTTGGCCGGTTTTTTAAATGACTATTACAGCTTTGCTCAGGGAGAAGCTGCTGATTTTTACTGCGGAGGGACCACGAAGGCTCTACCGGGCCAAATGCAACCGACCTAGGGGCACCCAGATTGGTACGGACGTTGACGAGGACGAGGTCGTTGCTGGGGCTACGCGGTAGATTGGGTAGTGGGGATCGGTGGGACACATTCCAGTTCCATGGCCATCCGAATTTTTCTCGCTCAACAGGAAATAAAAACTAATTCGTATAAAAATGTGTGCTTTGTTTCATAAAAATGTTTACCGTCCTAGAACAGTGAATTCATAAATAAACAATAATGGGCAACATAATCACTACTTTCCGAAAGTGGGACAGCACAGAATACTAATAACTCTTCCGATCCCAGGCAAAGTCGAAGTTCGCTAGTTTATAATTATCAAACGAGACTTGACCTAGAAGGCGATATGTCTAAATCAATTTGCTCACTCACACGCTCCATCGCATCGTGAAATTGTAGGAAATATGAAATGGTTTATATGCTGACTCGCAAGAAGATTTATATGAAACAACAGATCTTTTCTCTATGTTTGCTCCATAGATAGTTCAATTTGATGGTCTAAACCTTTGATAAAATTAAAAAGCGGAAGATAAGTGACGTTCTTGCATTACGTAGGTACTCGAACAATAAATCTGCTTTTTATATACTTAGGTTTTTCCTTATTTGAATGATTTGTACAACGAGTAAAAGCACGCGAAGGCATTGTGGTACCTTTATTCCGTCTAAAATAAAAAAAAGTATCTTATCACGCAATGCTGCTCGAATTGCGACTAAGTCAATTAGGCGACGGGGGCTCAATTTATGCGGTCGATGCGCTATAAGCTAGTCACCTATCTACCGTTATTTTAATTTAATCAAAGGTCTAAACCACCCTTTTGTACAGGGTGTAAAATGAAATGAGGTGCTTCAGACCATCAAAATGAACAAATTTCACTACGGGACCAACGTCGGAATCAGAAATAAAAAATCAGTTGTTCCATACAAAAGGGACAACGGCTACTCGGTACTCGGTCAAAATGTATGAAACAACCGTTTTTTTTCGCGATTTCATTGTTGGTCCCATCGTGAAAGTTGTTCAGTGTGATGGTCTTAAGCACCCCTCTTTTAGAGTTAAGGTCGCATTTGTACATCACGACTTACTGTAATTTTTTCATACTTATGTTTTTGTGTACAATAAAGAATCTTTGAATCTATATGAATTATTGATTTTGATACATTCGAAACTATTATTTAAATCGCTCGACTGAAAACCCGCACTTGGATACTGAAAGACAACATCCATTCGACGAAAGAAAACATAAGGAGAATAATAATATACAGGTCGATATTTACATTAATAGTTTATTTATACACGACGTCAATTTATTGCGGCACTGGACAGTTTAACCTCGCATTAGTCGCGAAATGTCGTACTCTTTCTTTCCGGCATCGGCATATAAATTAAAAACAATATCAACGTTGTGCCGAGCCCGGACTTGTGGAAAGTTATATAGATACCTAACGTTGATGTTTACCTATACTCATAGGTCAGCTCAGACTAGGTCCTAGATGATTTTATACTGTAAGATTTCTAATCGTAAAGTTTTTCTAAATAAAAAGAAGAAGAAAAGAAGATAAGATATTTATAAGAATAAATGTGGGAAATCAAGCGTTTTCCTATCTATAAGGTTTCTATTATGAGATGGTAAAATGAATACTTATAAAATAAGAAATAATATAAGATACACCTATACAAACTAATAAATATACCTACATAAATAATAATATTAAATATAATAATATGAATCTACATATGTTATATACATACATATAACTACTAAGACTTTATTTAGACATAGCCCATTCATTTTACGGTTTGAGCCGGGACTAATTAATAATTGATATCTTTTTTCGGTATAATATTGAAGAGCCAATTTAAGCCTGGAAATGAACCAAAATTAAAAAAAAATCACGTTCCAATTTTAAAATTTAGATTATTATTAAATATTATATTATTATTATTATTTTATTTTTAAACCTACTATCTCGTTCTAAAAAATCGGATGGTAAATTTTTTTCACATATTTAAGGCTTTAATATTATTACATACTTCAAACATGGTGTAAATATTTTTGGCTACTTAGAAGGTTTTGAAAAATCCATTCGTATTTTCTAATAAATACCTCATTTTTTAAATTTCAATGCCTATTTTATTGCTAAAAATTAATTTATATTGTTAAATCTAAGTCAAATGAGTGCATTGGTGTTAATATTATTAATTAAAAAGCATTCTGGGACACACAATTTTGATTTCTATGTTGCGTAGCGATTTTTATTTTAATATGTTTTAAGATAGTCTTTTTGTCACTAAATGGTGCCGGTTACAGTTCAAAAGTCCAATTAATAATTACTCCCTACCCCACCTAACGAAACTCCGTAAAATGACTGGGCTAACAGGTAATGCTCCCTAACTCTCCTCTTAAAGATGCCCAGCGAAGGACTGTTGCGGCAATGAATTCCATTACCTGGCCGCAGGAACTGTGAAAGAATTCCCATACAGACTAGAAGTGTGCAAGGGACACGCTAGAAGCAGCGATGTGATTGATCTGTAAGGCTTATTGCGTGGTACTAGATAGTTAAACCGTTCACGAAGATATGAAGGGGAGTAATAATTGTTATTTTAATAAGGATAATAAATAAAAGATGAGCTGCTCGGATTCCCGGTCAATTATATACCTACACACGTTTTAGCATAAAATGATAGGTAAATGGTATACGATAGTGATAAGTTACCGAATGCCTTTTAAAAGGCAATTGCTTTCTAGCACAAAGTTATCTTAGTTCTTACTCAAACAAAAAACGCCAACGTGAACTAAAGAAACAACCAACGCAACGCGGTCCGCGCTCACGGTCCCGTCGCGGCCATCTTTTCTATACAGGATTTAAACTAAAATGCGTTGCATTGTCAGACCATCAAACTGAACAACTTTCAGTATGGGACAAGAATTGAAAAGCGATAAATAAAATCATACATTTTGGTTGAGTAACTTTGACGTTTTCTATGAAACAGTAGATTTTTTAAGTAAAGAGCAAATTTACGTTAACGTTTTAGCAAAAGTTGTTCAGTTTGAGAATCTGACGCCCTGTATAAGAAAAAACAGGATGTTCATAAAAGTAAATTCAATTTTCAACAAATAATAAATTAAAAAATGATAACATAATAATGATAATTAAATTACAAAATAATTTATGGTCTCAATTGGGAATACAGATTTTTTTAATACAATGAATTATTTATTTATCACGTTTTTCACTAGAGTTTGGGCCAATGCCCAAATCTAGCAAATAGCAAGCAAGTTAGCAATCTAGTGAAATGTGGATAGGTATTCTGAATTTAGAATATCTTCTGGTTCATAACCATATTTTTTAAATCTTTTATATAAATCTGAATTCTCACTGAACAATAGATGTTCTTACTTAACAAGTAGATAAAGCTCAACAGCTCGTCGACATAGTCATAGCCCGGACACTGCGTACAAAAAATTTAAATTGATAAGATGACGTCAGCACATGCGAAATCAAAGAAATTGAACCTTAAGTGTTCTTCTTAGGTAACCGGGTAACCAGAGGGAGATAGAGGGGGTGAGGTAAAAAGTTGGTGGGAGGATGGGAGTGTCCGTACCTGGATGTATAGTAATAGATACTTTTTCTTATACTGTGACATAGTATCAGCTCATAATGCCAACTTCGCAAAATGAAAACCAGACGCAAAACGCCAATTCCTCGAAACGACACCATCTCGAAATGAAAACTTTTCATAATTACAACTTTTCAAAAAACTGAAATCTATACCAACAAATAAACAAAATGCCGGTCTAAAGCATGTCGGTCTCGTCCATGATAGGGTTCCATAGCCATTCATCATATCAGTCATTAAACGTCCACTGCTGGACATAAGCCTCCCCCAAAATGGGGGGGATTTTCCATAATCGCCATGCTTGGCAGGCGGGTTGGCGATCGCAGTTGGATCGAATCAATGTGTGTACTCAGTGGATGCTGCTGCCCATCCTTCAGTAGATCCCTTAGTCGCCGTTTACGACACCCACGGTAGGAAATGGGATGGTGCTATTCATAGCCGACACCACACGGACAAGCCGACACCACCATAGCCATTATTGTATTTATTTCTGACACTGATCGTGCTACACCATAGCATCCAATATTTTACTTGTTATTGAAAATAGTTACGATTATTTTCAGATTTTTTCATTCAGTACCGATGTCTCGAATGCAGACCGCGTTAGTTTGACCGTACGTCAAAGCTACTAACAAATAGAAAGGTAGAAGAAGTATTATTTGCTCTCTTCTTGGAAACAGAGTTCCATTTTGTTCCCGAGCTCTCTGTTACGCTACTTAAATAGAATTTTCTGTTTTATCGGCAAACATGGTTGCTCTTAATCATTTTCGAACTAAAATACTAGTATTCAATTCACAACAACAAAACAACTGTCTATCTCTGTCATTTCATCTGTTTACGTAGTAATTATAGTACTCTGTGGTTAGTCTCTTTCTAACTTCATTGGTTTATAGGATACATCTATCTATAGGTACACATCCATTTTCAGGCTTGTATATGGATATCTAGCGAGTAATATGTGTACTCAATTAAAGCTGCAGTAATTGTGACAAACCACTTTCTATGTCAAATAGTTTTAGAGAAAACCTCTAAAACCACTGACGCTACTCCTCCATAGATTCTGAAAAATATATTCTGTTTAATTCTTTTTTCTACTAGTCTCAGAAAATAGATACGAGATTCTTATGTACATAAATCTAACAAAATCTAAACTTAATGATTATGTGGTTTAAACTAATAAGTTATAATAATAATATTATGTATCCCAGCATTTCCTACCTATTTTTGGATATATTGAGTATGTTTTAGTTTGCGTCAATATAACATATTTACGTGTGCATTTAACGCAGCTGCACCGGAAACAAATAATTAGAATGGAATGCAATTTATTGGGTTACATTTACAACAGATATTAAACCTCCCACCGTTAATTTGGTTCTCTATTTGTATCCCAAACACACAGTACCTACGTGATTTCCACTCTATTCTTGATAGTTGAACTGGGTCACGTGACTCTTTTTAGGCGTACATCTATAAATCGATCTGACAATCAAACTGAACAACTTTCTCCATGGGACTAACGTAAAAATCGCGAGAAAAAACAGCTGTCCCAAACATTTAGGGTCAAATTTTATTGAGGAACAGCAATTTTCTTTTTACCACTCCGGGCGAAAAGCGTCAACTTTCGTTCCGCTGCACTAAACGAAGTTGCCGCTTCCCGCCTCAGTCGTGGTGAAAAATAGTGTACTAACCTCGGGCAGTAAATAAGAAAGCCTCAGATCACATGTTTCTTGACCTCGGCTTCGCCTCGGCCAACAATTACATGAGATCTGAGACTTTTCTTACTTTCCTGCCCTCGGTGTGTTAGATTACACTTATATTATTGTGTTAGATACAAAACTGAACCCAGCCCTGATACCAATCTTTTTTTGTTCTTTACCTATTCATCATATTAATGGCCAAAGTCCTCTCCCAAAGGCCAAAGTTATGATTAAGGTAAAATTGTATAAGTAAGCACTTCGTTTTATGTAACACTTTGTAAATTGAGAAAGCTAAAAATATAGCTACTATGAAACGAAAAATTACTTAAACTTTCAACAACCTAAGTAATTTTCTTTTTCAGCATTTTATCTCGTCTATTATTGCGTCTCTAATTGTATCCAAATCATTCTCACATTCAAAGAGTGAACGCGTATATATATTCTTTGGTAAAAGGAAAACGTAGGTGGTGTGACATACAAGTTTACATCTCATTTCAATATGGCGTTGGTCTTATTTACCCAGCAATGGACCACGAACACGACGACACGAGAGACAATCGACCCGCCCCGCCACCTTTACGCTTTGTTTCAGATGCAGTTCTAGGCCGGTCGTTCACCCCTTAAACAAAAATCAAACAGTACGACTTACATTCGATGGTATATCGTTAAGGTCAACTTGTCATCGTGGCGAAGAGATTTGCTAACCAGCATTAGAGACTTGTTGATTTTACAGTCCAGGACGTATCCTGAGCAGTACAAAAGTACCAACATTTTAATCCATGAACATGATACCTATACTCATCAAATCATAATAAGTAGTAGCATATCGTCGAAAGCGATGCAATCCGAAAAAAGGCGTCTAGGAGACGTCTGGTGTACAAATTCGTGTAGAATGTTTTATTCGCTTGATTCATTTATTGAGACTCTTCCACGATTATTCCATAAATGGATATCGTAACAGAATTGTGTACTAGACTTTCACAAATGTAGGGCTGCAGATAGAAAAAGTGTGATATTTAAGAGCATTCGAATAAAAACAATTTCATCTGCCCATCTTGGAAAGAGTATTTTTGCTCTTCGATATCTGAGTGCAAAACCCGTTTTTATCCGCTAGAGGATAAAGTAAATTAAATTTATAACATCGTGTGCACCAAGTTTTTGAATTCAAAACATCATTAAACCTATTTGCTTTTCCCTCCATGGTGCCGAATTTATCATACAACCTTTTTTAGTTTGTTAAAAACTCAGACTCGGAACCTTCTTGGTGTACTTTTTTTAATTTGCTTTGTGCGCGCCATTTTCTTTTCACGTCATTTCCTCTATAACGTAGTCATCTAGTACTTACTATCTCTATGAACGTAGTGAGTTACATTCTCTTTGATTTCCTCGCTGAGGTGGGATGAAAAGTTGTGTTGCACTCATAGAGAAATTACGCGCTCCCCTTGGTTGCACTCATAGAGAAATTACGCTCTCCCGTTGCACCCGAGTGCAAAGATTTTTCACCTCGTGCTCTTTTAATTCCCTCGCTAACGCTCAGGATTCTAACTTTTGAATCAATCGCTGCGCTCGTGATTCAATTTCAGAATCCTTCGCTTGCTCGGTCATCAAAATTGAGCACGCGGTTAAAAAGCAACTTTGCACTCTTGTATAACAAATAACTATAGCTGCTTTCTTGCTAGTTTTGTTTTGTTCTGTGTCTTTTTTTTAATTTGTTTGTAAATATTTGTGTATTTGTCTTGAAAATGGTACTTAAGATTCAAACAAACGAAATGAGGGGCTTTTTGGTCAAATCATTCCAATATAGGTAGGTACCGAGTGAACAAGACCAGATGCCTAATTTAACACTTCGTTCGTCGTTTATAAACACGTCATTATTGTTTCTAGAACAATGATCTATTCTAAACCTATATATTTGCAACTTTGAATCACTCCTAGATGATTTGTTTAACATAGGTTCTGTTTTTGTGCACGTGATCTGTTATGTGAATGATTATATTCTAGGAGTCATAGTCATCATTCAATAGTCTTTAAAATTAACTGCAGAGCGGATATTGTATTCAAGGATGAATCAAGGTTATTTATTATTAACTGCATATTTACAGCTATTTTTAAGCTAATGCCGATGGATCGATCAAAGAGTTATCGAGAGCACGCAGTTGTTGACTGATAGGTAAATTGTGAATATCAGCATGACAAGCCTGAATTTAATGTACCTACTTACTATCTTTTTCAAAAAGTCATAGTGGTATAATAGTAGCGCGTAACAACGCCCGCCTTGCAGGAGGCGATCGATGGTTCGATCCCCGTCCCAGGAGTGCGTTTGATTTTTTTTTCGTTTTTCTACTTATGTTACTTAGGGAAACTACTTTCCCTAAGTAACATAAGTCGTATTTAGTCGTATTTAGTTTGATTGTCTGATAAAAGGAAAGTCTCTCGTTCAGTACCACCCAGTATATGTCTGAGTATGTGTCTGATCATGATTTTGAATCTCTAGAACGACTCGTTCGAATGAGTTTTTCGGAACGGCTATCCAGTGATGAAAAACATCGTGAGGAAACCTACTGTATGCTTCAATTTCGAGGCAAGTTTTGTACCCACTTTCTATTTTAACGGCGACGCGACGGGTTTTCGATGAAACTGAAACATTAGAAGAAAAATAAAAAAATTGACAGGCACTTGACGCATTAAATCCTTGACCTGATAACGATATGAGAGAAATTGCGTATTTCTATCTTGGAAAGTTTCTGTCTTTCGAGGAAAATATTCTTTCGATGTTGGATTTAAAAAATAACCAAACATTTCTTAAAAGCATGATGACTATTCACTAACTAAAAACATCCGGGTGACTAGAATTTTCGTGTCTGAAAAGACATTGAAAAAGAATGAGTCATTTCCGAAATGTAATACTAATTATTAAATGTTAACAAAACAAACATAATTTTCTGCGTAGACTTGTGGACGCTTATGAATGGATGCGTCCACATGTGAAGTCGTTCAAATTAAGCGATTTTCATTTTTATGGTGAAGAGATTAGAATTTAATCATGGAGATTTCTTACGTGGAATGAACTGTAGAGGACAAGGCCTAGCATGATACTGATAGATCGAGGTTAAGTTGAGTAACAGTGAGTAAATAATCCTTTAGTTTGATATCTTTGAAATGAAATGGGGATTAAAGATGGTATTGAAAAATTACGTTGAGTATGAGGACTTTGCTTTGCGCGAATACATTCAATATTTTGGGTGAATTATGTACTCAAAATGGGTGGTTTCAGTCCATACAAAAGTTTGACGCACAATACGCGTAGACGGAATTAATAAAAGTAATATTTTATATATGGAAAAATAGTTTAGAAAATCTTGTTGCCGCGTAATAAATAAAATTTGCAATTTGTAATATAATTACGAAGATATACAGCTTTTAAAAAGTTGTATGAAAAATGTCAAAGCTTTATTATCTTCGTAATTATATTATAAATTGCAAATGTTATTTATTACGCGGCATCTAGATTTTCTAAACAATTTTTCCATATATACAAAGTTACTTATATTAATACCGACTACGCGTATTGTGCGTCAAAGTTTTGTATAAAATTGACCCCTCTGCAACCGCTTTAAATGGAAATGAAAACCTTTATAAGGAGATTCTGTTGAGTTTTGGGTCATCATCATCATCAGCATATAATATACGTCCCATTGCAGGGCATAGGCCTTCTACCCTCAGGGACGGTGTATGGGCGAACGGGCGTCACTCCACCACGCGTGCCCAATGCGGATTGGTAGACTTCACATACGCATCAGAATTTCTTCTTCAGTGTATTCAGGTTTCCTCACGATGTTTCCCTTCACTGTTTGAGAAATGTCATATGCCTAAGTATTGAGTATTGTATATTAATTTTCTTATGGCAGTTATTTCTGATTTTCCAAATATTTTATGTTACGTTTTCGTCTTTATTAGTACCTATTTTAAGTTTGACCTCATCTTCCTAAGTCTCCTCATAAGGTGTTAACAATTGAGGCAGTTATTTTCATTACTATCGTTCCCTAATTGCATCTTTTGGCATGTTAATTAATTATTGACGCAGCGTATCATTTATTTTGTTTAGAGGAATAATACCACGAGATAAAATAATACTTAGACATAAACACATTGTGTGGGAGGTAACATTTCTATGTTTACTTAAAATTGGTTCTGATAGATTAGGTAAGTTGCCTGCATACTAAATTGTTTCTCTTGTGGCCTATTTACTTAGCTCTAGATTGCCTCGTTCAATGTAAACGTTAAATATGTTTTCATTCATAACATTAATAATTATTGTTGTTTCATTACCATAGTTCAATAGTGCATTGAACTATGGCAACGAAGCAAGTTCAATTGACTGTATTCCATAATCTTCCAAAATTTCTTAGTACAGTCAGCAGCGATAAGTTATATACACTTTAGTACTACGACGTAGAACAAAAGTGTATACTTACAACTTATTGCTGCTGACTGTACCTCTCACAGTTAGTGTACTCATAAGAAAGAGGGTCAGGGCTTATAGTACACAAAGCTTCTGCAGTGCGTAATCTTATCTTAACTTTTATAGATAATGTACCTTGCAACAAAGGCGTGGATGTAGATACATAAGGATCACACGGCGACAAATCAAGCTACGCAAAACAAACATAAGCTGGCCGCGCGATGTCATACATTACCCTACCTACGCGCGGCCAGCTTATTTTTGTTTTGCGTAGCTTGATGTGTCGCCATGTGTACATTAAGGGCTTATGTCGAAAAATAATTGAAGCGAAATGGGCGTGTGATATCTTATATTACTGCTTGATGCGACAGGAAGAGATGGGGCGGCGCGCGCGCATGAAACGACGCAAGCGTAAAACAAACTTTATTTAACTGTGATTGTACTATTTATGTAAGTTCAATTCTGCTCTTATCAAAATTTGTAAAATATCAATCTCTTTTTTTTAAATCAAGTCTCGTGTTCCTATTATTCACCGTTTAGCAGTTTCAAGCGTTTATAAATAAAAAACGGAGGATATTTTGACTTGTTTTTCTATCTAGAAAATGTGTCTTAATCGTGTTTTGGCTCTAATCTAAACATCAATTATATGTTCAATTTACACATATCCGCTAATGATACTCCTACTGTTAGTACTTCATGATATAATATATGACGCTTTGAAGAATCCTATTTTTTTTTCACATAGCCTCTTAAAAATATGTAAAATGAGCATTAACTTTTCCAAATAAATTAAGGCAAACCTAAAGCAACTGCGACAAATTAACAATCTGTATCCAAGCGATATTTATAATGCAACTAAACTTCGCAACACTATGATATTGCAACACTATGGGCGGTTTGCCATCGCCGCCAACTCGTAAATTTGCTAGGCCATAAACTTTAGCAAGACCAACTCTTGTCGTGGAATGGAATGGGGCAATGAATGAAGCTGGAGCTGAATACAAAGATCAAAAAAGAGATAAACAAACAGTGATGCCGAAATTATCACTTTTCTGAAGTAAAAAGTGTGAAGTGAAGTGTGGTTTGTACAATTTGTTTTAATTCTGCTGCCGCCTTTTTTGTCCTCGCTTGTATCTTTTCTCTGTATTTTTTTACTGCTTTTGGTGTAAAATAAAGTAAATTTGATTGATTATTTGGGTGATATAAGACAATAGTGCGATGTAGACTCTTATTATACATGTATAGAATATGAAACGGGAGCCATTATGAAAATTGGCAAGTAATTCAGATACCCTTCAAATGAAGACGATTTAATTTTTTTTTCAAGCACTCTGCTAAGTACGTTGTATGTGCTTTCTTCCCCAACTTCGAAGTTACCCAAGAGACGTCAACTGAAGTAGTCTTTGAATGGGCCACATTATGCTCACAAAAATAAATTCCTATTATTTTTGTGAGCATATGTGGCTTATATAAATAATGGTGGGTATTTGTTCCCCAATAAGGAATATTTATAAGCTTTTACGTAGGTCGTGCACCTACGAGTTTTCCAATATGTTTTAACGTATTCAATATGTCAAAACGATGCCGATGAACTGTAGACAATTTGTAGACAGTAATTTTTAAGTCTTTTACGGACATGATATAGATAGATAGATAGGTAACACGTTTATTCACTCAACAGTACAATATAACATAGTGAACAACAGAGAGGATACAATCCTACTACTATTATAAAGGCGAAAGTTTGTAAGTATGGATGTATGGATGTTTGTTACTCTTTCACGTAAAAACTACTGAATGGATTTGAATGAAATTTGGCATACAGATAGACCATGGCCTGGATTAACACATAGGGTACTTTTTATCCGGGTAACGCAGACGAAGTCGCGGGCAACAGCTAGTACAACATAAACATAAAGATCATACGAACGATATTGAATACAAACATCAAATAAATACAGGGTCCATCCTTAATATGCTGACACTTTTTAAGGGGATGATCAGACCATCAATCTGAACAACTCTCTCTATGGGACCAACATCGAAATCGCGAAAAAAAATCGGCTGTCCCATATATTTTAGTCGGGTAGGCTGTTTATGTTTTTGGTGTAAAATAAAGTATATTTGATTGATTGATTGATTGATATAGGGTGTAAGTGACAGCCTAGCAAATATTGAAACAGTGAACTCAGACCATCAAACTGAACAACTTTCAAGGAGCCTACCTCAAGAAACACGAAAAATATCAGCAGTCCCATACATTTTAGTCGGGTAGGTACAGCAGTTTTGTATGGGACAGTTATATTTTTTTTGCGTTTCCTGATGCAGGTTTCATAGTGAAAGTCGTTCAGTTTGATGGTTTGAGTTCAGAGTTTCAGTATTTGCTAGGCTGTCACTTACACCCAGTATTTGGCTCAAGTAGGTTTTTTGTATGGGACAGTTATATATTTTTTTGCGTTTCCTGAGGTAGGCTTCATAGTTAAAGTTGTTAAGTTTGATGGTCTGAGTTCAGCGTTTCAGTATTTGCTAGGTTGTCACTTACACCCTGTACCTATTTGGCTCAAGTACCTAGGTTTGTTTTGTATGGGACAGTTTTTTTTTTTGCGTTTCCTGAGGTAGGCTTCACAGTGAAAGTTGTTCAGTTTGATGGTCTGAGTTCAGCGTTTCAGTATTTGCTAGGCTGTCACTTACACTTATTTGGCTCAAATAGGTTTGAGGAGCAGATTTTTTTTTCGCGATTTCGATATTGGTGCCATAGAGAAAATTGTTTAGTTAGACGGTCTGATTATCCCCGTAAAAAAGTGTCAGCATATTAAGAAGGACTCTATATATTTCATAGCGATGCTGAGTCCCATAGTCACTTGGGCATTCCTTTTTCCTATTAGTAAACATTTTTCGATACGAATTCAATACCATAGTGAATTAAACCTGCCCCCATTAACCCCAATCACTGGTTTAAAACAACGATATTAAAAGAAACACGCGAAATAGTCTGTGTCTATATAATCTACTAGTTCATCCCATCTGTAACCTCATTTACCACAAGATGTTATATAACTTTCGAGATTTTATGAATGGAGAGTCGGGACCATTTCAAACATTTGTTTTCTTTTGCATATTTTATGTTATTAAAGACCTACATCTGTCCGTATTTTGTTTTGAATGTTTCTGTTAAAAGTTTAAATCTGGAACGGTTGAACTGAGTACTTGTCAATAGAAAGTTAAGATGCGGTTTACAAATATTTTCATGAAATTTTCGAGGCCTTCGATACTTCCAGTAATCTAAAACAGTTACAGTACGACCTGGAGTGCGGTTTTTGAATCTCATACGTTGAACTCAGCAGTTGAAAATGTACCGAGATACGCATCTTTCTACTGCTGATTTGACTTTCAAAAATCACACTCCTGGAGTATGATTTTTGAAAGTCAAATTGGCAGTAGAAAGATGCATATCTCCATAGTAATTTTGACATTTTCAACTGCTGAGCTCAGCGAATGAGATTCAAAAATCGCACCCCTGGAGTGCGGTTTTTGAAACTCATACGTTGAACTGGTTTAAAAAGTCAAAATTACTATGGGAATGCGTCTGTCTACTGCTGATTTGACTTTCAAAAATTGCACTCTTGAAGTATGATTTTTGAAAGTTAAATCAGCAGTAGAAAGATGCGTATCTCCATACATTTTCAACTGCTGAGTTCAACGTATGAGATTCAAAAATCGCACTCCAGGAAAGGCCCGAGTCCCCGATAAAACCCGAAGTCATTTAGTAATAAAAGGGTGCAAAGTCTGCTGCGAAAAGGGCACGAAAACAAAATTCCAATTAAATATTGCATGCTCATGGAACAGATCACAGAGCTCTATCTAAAATAAAGTTCACCACATTATTATTACCTGTGTCGCAATAAAGTCTTTGAAGTTTGAAGTTTGAACAAATTAGCCAATAGCGAAAGCGGATTGAAGGTGGCGGCACATCCTGATTGGTCAATATAATTTCGCGCGCTATTAATATTTGTCAACTGTGCAGGTACATCGGTAAGACTTATAAACCTGGTATACTGTAACTACGGAATTGAATACATTTGAATTGACACTTCAGATTTAGTACCTGTCTGTTAGTTCTGTACCATTTTTTCAGCATTTGGAATAAATCAAAGCAAAGAATGTTAGTTGTTAAATAAATCAATGCCATTTTTAAGTATCTAAAATGCTGCTCTAACAGTTGATGAAACGTAAATTATTTTCCTTTATTTATAAAGCAAACTAAACATAATCCAACTGTAGTTCAAGTTCAACTGATGTTAAGCTAAAAAACCGGCCAAGTGCGAGTCGGACTCGGAGGGCTCCGTACCACTATACCAGACCTAATACCAAAAAATGTGTTTTCTCCGGGACCCTTAGTACTAGCCCTTGGCACACACTTAGCCGGTTTTTATTATTTGTTGTTTTAATATTTTTTTACGGTTTATACAGGGTGTAAGTGACAGCCTAACAAATACTGAAACGGTGAATTCAGACCATCGAACTGAACAACTTTCACTATGGAGCCTACCTCAGGAGACGCGAAAAAAATCAGCTATCCCATACAAAACTGCTGTCCCTACCCAATTTAAATGTATGGGACAGATTTAGGATCAATCAAATACAAAAAACCATGAAAAAACATGTCTCTTGTATTTTCATGGATTTCACAGCTTAATTTTTTTATTATTATTATTTGTAAGTAAATTCAAAATAATAACACAAATGTTCAGTGAAAATTTTAACTCTCTACCTATTACGGCTCAATAGATACAGCCCTTTAAAGCCAGGACGGACGGACTTATGAATGGACTGGACTTATGACAGCGTAGGCTTATGAATAGGGCCCTATTTTGGCACCCTTTGTGGTATGGAGCCCTAAAAAACGAAGTCTTTGTTGAAACCAAAGAATATAGGTATTTAGGTAGGTAAGTATAAACAATAAAACGTGTAGCTATTATTGTAAAATTTTCTGCTTCCGACATTTTACCAAATATGAACAACATATCTGAAATATATATTCGATTATTAACATTTTTCGGTCATTGAACTCTGAAGCGGCTTATTGAAATATTCAACGTTCTGACATTATGTGAGACTAACTCACACCGCGGCTCTCCCCATCGAAAGATTTTCTTTTTTTTTCGTCATAAATTATAACAAGCATTAAGGTGGTTGCAGAGGGGTCAATTTTATACAAAACTTTGACGCACAATTCGCGTAGACGGTATTAATATAAGTAACTTTGTATACAGGGTGAAATTGATATCATTAGCATCCTTTTAAACTAAGAGTCTAACCATCAAACTGAACAACTTGAAAATCTGCTGTTGCATACATTTGAGTCGAGTAGGCAGGGCGGCGGGTGTAATTTAGTACGGAACAGCTGATTTTTTTTTTGCTTCTATCGGTTTGCTAAAATAATTACGAAGATATAAAGCTTTGAAATTTTTCATACAAAACTTTAAAAGCTTTAATCTTCGTAATTATATCATAAATTGCAAATGTTATTTGTGACGCGGCAACTAGATTTTCTAAACTATTTTTCCATATATAAAATAACACTTTTATTAATTCCGTGTACGCGTATTGAGCGTCAAACTTTTGTATGGACTGAAACCACCTTAAACACTTTCGGATGATACTCGCTTAAACTTCATATATCAATTCTAAATTATGATTCTGGCCCCTCGATTTAGACTCAGACATTCCCGATGTCAAAGTTAAAATAATATTTATCTGTATCATACGTATGTTTCAAGAACTTAGGTAACCTATAATAATACCTAAGTTTCAAGTAGTTTCGTAACCTGTTATAATATTATGGGTAACTAGCGTTAACCCGCGACTTCGTCCGCACAAGATTTTAAGTCAGATCATAAGCTAACAAACAAAAAAGTTTCATCAAAATAGGTTCAGTAGTTTTTGCATGATGCTCGTTCAAACAAACAAACAAACACACAAACAGACAGACGAAAAATCCAAAAGTTGGTGACATGGAATCAGGGACACCTAAAAACAATATTGTAACTTTTTTTTTGTTAATATCTTCAATATACATACACACTTCTGTTACAGTTTTATAATAGTTTAGATTACACAAAAAAGTTAATTAGTAGGTATGTCAAAGAACACCATACCACCTATTGCGGATTGTATTTTGTTTTGGTGTAAACAAAGTATATTTCATTCATTCATTCATACCATTTTTAGCGGTATATGTCGAACTACTTTCTCGATGGTAACAACATCGAAATCGCGAAAAAGAAATCAGCAGTTTCATACAAAAAGGTAGAGGTAGGGCTCAATCGACCCAAATGTATAAGCTCTTTTTTTTTGCGATTTCAATGTTTGTCCCGTAAGGTGGAGTCTTGTAATTGCAACTATCTGGTAATTGCAACTATGGAGCAATTCCACTTACAAGAATCACAATTCAGTCCTTCTCTTAATACCAACACCTGCCTTCTAGATGACTAGACATAAGTCTATTGAGAGAAGAACTGAATCTTGATTCATAGTTGCAATTACCAGATAGTTGCAACTACAAGACTCCACCTTAGAGATATTTTTTCAGTTTGATGGTCTGATCATCCTCTTAAAAAACTGTCAGCATATTAAGTTGGACCCAGTATATCTTATCTTTCATTGCGGTTTTAACTTTTTAACAGTCAACAGTTTCATCTCACGGGCGAGTTTGGTATTTTCCAAACAAATTGGAGGCTACGACTGACGTTGTAGTTGTTCCCACAAACCTCACTGTACACTTAAATCGATATGATTGATCTCCAAACTACATGGCCGTGGTAAATTATTTTTTTAGAACCAATGCCATCGATCAATCTACTTCGGAAGTTTATTTCATCAACGTCCTTTATCTATAACCGAATGAGCGGCAGAGGGCCAGGCCGTGGTTTCTCTTCAATGAGCAGGGTATTCGGCGGTCGTCGTCCCTAGGCGGAAGCAATGTTCGACCTATTTCGACCAAATCGAGATTTTGCTCGTTATACAAAGAATTTTAAAAACTAGAAGTGTTTTGTTTCTTTTGCTCAAGATACTATTGATTAGTTAATACAGGGTGTAAGTGACAGCCTAGCAAATACTGAAACGGTGAACTCAGACCATCAAACTGAGCAACTTTCACAATGGAGCCTACCACAAAAAACGCGAAAAAAAATCAGCTGTCCCATACAAAATTCTGTGCAAACCTACTCGACTAAAATGTATGGGATAGCTGATTTTTTTTCGCGTTTCCTGAGGTAGTCTCCATAGTGAAAGTTGTTTGTTTTTTTATTTATAATTAATGGACTCTTGCTTGTGCGTTAGAACTGCATTTCTGCCAGTGTCTAGTGGTTTGTAGGATCTATCATTATCTATCTGGTCTGTTTTTGAGTAAGAATATAGCTGTAATGGATTGCGGAGCCTCGTGGCAGGCTGAAACGCGAACCGCGTGAACACAAGTGGTTCGCGACAAAACCCGCAACGTGACTCAAACAGTTTTTATTATAAAATTATCGCTGAACTAGGAACATAATAATGTCACCTTCAAAAAGTGTTTTCCGATGTTAAATGAATATAACTAATAAAATGGAACGTTTTCCAATAAAATGAAATAATAGTCATAAGCAATATTTTTTATCACTACATTTTATTTTACGAGCAGGAGTGCGATTTATGAAACTCATTCGCTGAGCTCAGCAGTTGAAAATGTCAAAATTACTATGGAGATATGCATCTTTCTACTGCTGATTCGACTTTCAAATATCGCACTCCTAAAGTATGATTTTTGAAAGTCAAATCAGGAGTAGAAAGATGCATATCTCTGACATTTTCAACTGCTGAGTTCAAAGTATGAGTTTTAAAAATCGCACTCCAGGTGTTGCAAATTATTTTTAAATTTAAATGTTTATTGTTCGTTTTGAACGCAATAGGATGACAGTGGGCAAGGTTAATTCCCCTTGCGGTGTTTTTAAGATGAGACACATCCAGTCAAAACCAACTCTCTGTTTTGTCAAAACCAATAGTAGGTACTACCTATCCATTGATCCTCAGATTTTTGTAGTCCCGCCAATGAGTCACCGACACTCCGCTGATGCTGCCAGGAAGGTTAATAGTGGTTGCTTCACCTCGAAATAGATCCCTTACATAATGCTATGATCTTATTGACAGCTGCTTTCAGCCAATTTGTCTCAGTCGCTCATAATTGAAATAAAAAACATATTTTTAGAGGTGGTCTCTGTTATTTAGTATTTCCGTTGATATCTCTAACTCGACAGTGTGAATGAATGAAAGTTGGGTATCTTACGTCATTTAAGAGTGTGTATAAATACGACTATTTAATAGTAGTAAGAGCTCTAGCATAATGCTAGATGTATTTCTGAAAAGAAAATGACCTAAGGCGACAAGCTGTGAATCTCTCAACACAAAGTCAAAACTAATATAATTTATGAAAACGCTAACGAACAGTAGGAACAATAACCCAAATAAACCCAGGAAGAGTCTCGTGCCCGCGATTGTGCAACGAAACGTCGTAGTTGCGCAGACGCAGATTTCGACATCACGCCTTGAATGAATGAAAGACTACCGACTCACGCGCAGCTTCGCGTAAACCGTTTGTTGCCAAACTATTATTTTGATATTTTGTGTGATTTATTTAATTATTTTACATAAATATTTCGTAGGGTTTCCTTTGCGTTGTTATTTATATGCAAGAAGTTTGAATTGTATAGTATATTTATTTGTATTTTTTTATGATTCGACCTTGTCGCATGCATTTTCAGGTTATGAACACTAAAATGAAATCTGTTTTCAGTAACAACTTTTGGCCATGATTGTTTGTTTACGAATATGCTTTGATTTAAATTAAGATTACTTTTACAGCATATGCTCACGACTATATTCCCCGAGGGGGTAGTCAGAGATATTCTGAAACCTCAGAACATCCACGTTTCACTAGTAGTACCGAAACTCTGTCCAGTGTGACGGGGAGTGAGCCCATCGCCACCAGATTACTTTTATTTCTCATTTTACGGAGATTTGTGAGATCGATACGTTTTTTTGCGCTCATCTTTAGTCCCACAAGTAGCTGGGGAAATTGTGGTCGGTCTCTACAGATGATGAAACACACAATTATGTCTCCTCTTTTTGTAATATTATTGTCCTTTTAGTGTTGGCAATTATTAACCCAATCTACACAACTAGAAAACTCAATTACTTTATATAAAGATCTTTTCTTAGTGCACCTCGTCATCTGTTAAATATATATGTAGGGTCCTTCTAAGCTGACGCTTTATTAACGAGATGATCAGACCGTGCCTCGAACTGAACAACTTTCTTTCTGGCGTCAACATAAAAATCGCGAAAAAAAATCAGCTGTTCCATACTAAATTGCAAACCTATTCGAGCCAAATGTATGGGAGTATGGGACAGCTGATTTTCTTTTCGCGATTTCGGTGATGGTCCCATTGAGAAAGTTGTTCAGTTTGAAGGTCTGATCATCCTCAAAACTGTCAGCATATTAAATTGGACCCTGTATACCACATGATTCTATCTTCATGCAGCGATTTAGGCTGAGCGTTGTCTTACGTTACAGAGAGACACCCACAGAGTCACACGTTCAAATCAGTAGGCTTCGCATACCACCCCCGAGAAAACAACAAAAATCGAGATGTGCCTCCATCTTTATTATTTTACGTACGCCAAAAAGAACGCGGACGACGTTTTTCTCGTTTAAACGCTTTGTCGTGGGCGGCATGCTAGCCATGCAGCAGTGGTAAATTACATTATTATTAATTACTATGGAGATTATGCATCATTCGATCACGATTTTGAGGGTGTGAGCATTGTGGGTTACGGAAATAGAACTTCTAGCATAAAATCAGCGCTGAGCTCGTTGAGCCCAGCATAATGCTGAGTCGTAACCATATCTGCTGCTGCGGCACACAGTCTTAATTAATGTCATTTATAAATTGTTTTTTAGTTTTAGTTTCTTAGTTTTTTGTGTTTTTTTGTGTATGCATATAAAAAATTTATAGATTGACCAAGTTTTTCTGGTGGAACATAATGAACAAACTTACATAGGTAGGAAGACAGTGAATAGATTAATATTCAAATTGTATGTTCTACAATTTGTATGTTTCAAAGATGGAAAGGCCAATGCCTACATTACAAATCTCGGGTATACGTTACAAGTTGTTGTTGAATCTATATATATATACTATAAAGGGCCCTGCTTATTGTTATGATTATAATTTACTATAGACTTAGGATGGATGGGTCCATCTAAACTTAATCATGAAACCCAAGAGTTGAACGACCTTTTGCAAAATATTGAAGCAGCCTGTTCCACCCATCATATCCTACCACACAAATAATAATTGAGAGAGAATTACTATTATAAAGTCTCTCTAATTGCAATCTAGTCAACACAAAACTAGAAAGAACTATAAATAATCGATATATCCATACTTATTTTCTTTTTAAAAAGTACCAAATTAACTGAATCAGGTGTTACTTTGAGGAAATTCAAGACTCTACGTAATACGTATATTACTATCTCTTTTGAATTGTTATTTTATTATTATTACCCATTGAAATCTTGACATTTAATAATCATTTAATGTAATTTACTAACATAGGGTGTAAGATGACATTATGTAATTACTAATCATTACGGAACTTGTTTTACGAAATAAATTTATTGAATTGAATTGATTTGAATACAACTTTGTCTACTAGGCATTTAGAAGCGGAAGTCTCGATACAATCTTGTTATCCACCTATAAGTACCAAATTGTAATCCGATTCCAGTACTTATTTACAATAATTTTACTAGTTCTTGAAAGTCTTGCAACCCGTAGACTTGTTGATACTAATATGATTCACTCCCATCTGATACTCGATAACAAATTTCGTTGTTGACTGTTTATGTTTACCGTATTATTTCATATCATACTAATGTACGTTTCTAGGAATCGTTCTAAATACTGAACACATAAATTTCATGATCAAAAACATCATAATTTAGAAGCGCACATCAGCCAGTAAAGATGAATACCTACCCTGACCATTAAAAAAGTAAATTGCCTTTACAAGTAATTAACAAATTTATGATTCATGCCTGGAGAGCAATTGCGGTAAATAAATCGCAGCTGAACCATGATTGGACCGCGTGCGAAGCTTAGCTCTTTACACATTTGGTATTGCGCTAATAGCGGGACAGCTCATGACAGCAGTTACAGCCGTTTTGACAGATCGCTCAAACGTTAAAGGCTGTCAGTCACATAGTAAATAAGTCATGTTTAGCGCGATACGGAATTATCACGGTTGAATTGTAATTGGATTGCAATGTGATTAGAACTGAAATTGGAAAAGGATTGAACTTGGATGTTCTACATTAGCGCAATCGGGCCCCTGAAAACCGTATGTAGGTATGTACAGAAACGATTTTGTAAATAATAGATAAGTATGTAAGTCACGAACTCTCTAATTTCTTTATTTATTCAAAATGTCATTATTTTATTAAACAAAATACATCGCTCATATCCACAACAGGCTTCGTCATAGGTATATACATCACTCACATCCACAACAGGCTTCGTCAAAGAAAGTACATCACTCAGATCCACAACTCGTTTCGTCAATAGAAGTATGTAAGTTATATTTCTGTATGACATAATAATATTTTCAGTATGAAATGTCTTTCGTTTATCCCGCCCAATATTCCAGTTTGTATTTTAGTATGTAGTTGGCTAGATAGTCCCATTCCGATTGGTTAAACTAATAACATTTTTCTGCTGTTTAGAATCTACAGAAATAATATCGCATATTTTAATTTTTTGCAAAATTATTTTTTAAAGAAACTTCTGTCAGAATCGTACTTTCCTCCACCAAATCGCAATGGACCCGCATGGTGGAGTATGGTCCACTCCTTCATCCTTATTCGTGATACGAGGCCGTTGCCCTGCGGTGAGATTCTACAGGCTATATAAGGTCTAACAAAACTAGCTGAAACTATTTTAAGGGGATGATCAGACCATCAAACTGAACAACTTTCTCAATGGGACCAATATCGAAATCGTGAAAAAAAATCAGCTGTTCCACACAAAACGTACTCGACCTAAATGTATGGGACAGCAGATTTTTTTTTCCCGATTTCGATATTGGTCCTATAGAGAAAGTTGTTCAGTTTGATGGTCTGATCAGCCCCTTAAAATAGTTTCACCTAAATTTGTTAGACCTTATATAACTTAATAACTATCTACTATCTTAATAAATATCGGAAGGGGTTACCATTAAATTCTAAAATTAATCCAACGAACAAATAGTAATAGCCCATGCTGACACGAAATAAGGTCAGCCGCACACAGACGGAATTGCGATCCGGAATCCTGATTCAGGATTCAGTGTTGTCAACTATGGTTACAAAAAATACTAGAGTGCTGTTTAAAAAACGCCTAAAATAAAAATTTATGAAACGCCAAATGAATGACAATAATTGCATTTTCAGGTATCTATTTCTATACATGATAATTACTATCATGTGATGAGGTCATGAGACGTTACGAATGTTATGATGATGGTTTGTAAATTGTATACCAAAATAATGCAACTATATCAAAAGACTAGCGATAGTAAGACATAATCTGCATACAAAATGGCATGAACCATTGTCACATAAGCGGTTTTTGAGAGTAGGCGATTTCGCAACTATGCCGCAACGACGTCGCAACTGCACCGTCACGATACGGTATCGTTCCGTCAACGCCTACGCTTAAAAATTACTTTAAAATATGCCACCTAAGACATCAAAAAATCATTAGATCTAGTGAAAAATTCTCTGAAAGCGGCAACACTCCATACGAAATCTAATTCCGAATCAGGTTTATTCCGAATGTATGTGGCGGTCCTAAGAATCCAACAAAATCTCAAAATGGATGATAAAATATAGGTAAGTAATCCTTATACACCAGGGATAAATGACAACACGTGTTTGGTGTGGCGTTATAAAATGAGGGAAGTTTTGAAACTAAACCCAGAATAGCCAGTACTTTAAAAGCTTAGCTAACATTGTTAACGTTTCTATGATTGCCAAAGTATACCAAGTGGGGAGAAATGATAAGTAAAATAAATCTTGTACAGTCGGCGCCGCTGGTGCCGGCGTTGCGTCCGATGGTGGCTGTCTAAGCGTGGAGAGAGCTTTCGGTTTACTGAGATTTTATTTATTTCTAGATGCTGAAATGAATGCTATGAAATTTAATGAACTATTTGTATTGACCACTTACAGAACAAGACAGCCCACATAGAGAACTTAAGGTATGTAGTAATAGTCTAGGAAAAATAAGGTTTGAGATTGCATTAAAGACACTTTAGTAAATTGTGTTTGAACTAATATTACTGTAAGTTTATAACACTTTTGTCGAGATTTCATGGTTATATAGGCTGAGGACCCTGAGAAATACCTTAAAATAAATATAAATGTACAAAGGGCAAGCTTATTTCTAAAGATATTTCTTCCAGCATACCAGCAAAAGAGACAGTTAATTATCACAATGCAAATTTAATGTATACAATCAAACGTTAAATAATTAAGTTTTGAGGTTATAATTTTTGAAATCTTACAAAATATTAAATATCTACTCAAATTTACAATATTAACCGGAGATTATTATTGTTATAAGTAAAACGAATTGAACGAATCCGTCCTGTATAAAATCACCAGTTTTCCATTTTTTGTTCGTACCTAAATTTAATGTTTTGTAAATGTCTTAGTTATTCAGTAATACACAATACAAAATCGGGGATTATTGAGAATTTATGTTTTTCATGTATGTATCTACTATATTCCAAATTATCACCAAAAGTGCAATTAATGCAACCTACTCCATACAAAAATCCGTAGATTTCCCCGACTATAATAGATACTCTTTCTTATACCCTGCTTATGTCTAAGGCCCTATGGTAGGACGAAACACCTTAGAGGCACCTTTTATTTTTAATTTTTCGACTACATTTATACAATCTATCGAAACCAAAGTCATACCTCCGTATTTTTGGATAGTTTATCTACTGAAATCATAAATTGAATACACGATTGGAATAACTTCACTCGAAATCGTCACAAAGATGACGTACCTATTTTCTTGTATTTTTAAACATTTTTCTCGTATTAGAAGAACTTAAGAATATGAAATAGTTTCCGATTTTTGGTATTTATACTCACATATTCACCATTAGTTTATCTAGTGAAATCATTAAAAAAATCTATAAAAGTTCTTTTGTTAATTCTTTTTAATCGAAAATACGGCACCCGTACCCGTATAAAGTGCGTGACTTTTCGGAGGGGTCTATTTGTATTCTTGTGTCTTAGTCATGCGGTTCGTCAATTTTCTCCACTAGATACTTTCTTAAATCTCTTATTGTTGCGACGATCCTTAAGGGGCCTTCGCTTAAAGATCATCCTCGCAAAGGCAGTTGACTCAACATTTTAGCATGACACGTATAATCTTTGACATTGGAATATTATTTATAAATGTATTAAAATTAACAATTTTAGCACACATACGACCATGATAATTTCTTTGAACATTCAATGCCAAATCGTATCAAAACAATTATTACTCAACGCACATTTTTGATTTCTAGGAAATTTCACGACATCTTAAAGTTGTAATGAATTTGTGCTGTTTCTATAGCGTATTAGCAACGCACGCGCATAGTTGGCTGGTTGCCAGTTGCACTCCGCCGGATGCCTGAAGAATTTGAATTTCGAACGACTGAAGACGCGACGGGTAGAATAGCCCGCGCGGATATTGTGGGCTCATCCTGCATTATGGTTTTGTAACAATGCTTGGAAAGTAAACCGAGATCGTAGTAGGTCGAAATGTTCGGCAATATTCGGGTTTCAATTATAAATTTCAATATTTAAAAAATCTACGGATTTTTGTATGAAGTATGTTGCATTAATTGCAATATAGGGGATAATTTGGAGTATAGCAGATACATACCTGAAAAACATAAATTCTCAATAATCCCCGAATTTTTATTCTATCTTGACATATAATTATTCAAAGGTTTTAAATTCTACTTAATTTCAAATAAATGAATTGAATCAATTCGATATTCAACGATTTCAACGACTTAGAATAACAAAGTTGCTGTACTGTGGTAGGCGTAATTTCAACTTTTAGAACAAAATAATGCTCAAAGCTAGAATTTACACAAGCGAGTTCCATGTTCTGTCTGAATAGGTAGGTCATATGAAAGTGACTTTCAAATCACAGGATCAAAGCAATCACACGTCAGCCAGAACATGAAACCCTTTTGAAGGATTTGCCAATAAATAGGGTAGTTGGTTGTACAAGATTAACAGTTCACTGGCTTAATGACTTGTAGTTCCAGTCAGTTAGTGACTGAATAAGGTTACAGCCTAGTTACAGCACATGTCACATAATATTATGCCTATTGCTTTTATATGTAAGTATCGTGTACCTATATAAGTACTTCCTAGTTTTAACACCTTGTAAACTTTATGAACTTACAAGCATACTTTAATTGAAATATAGACTGCATTTTGGGACCCCAAGGGAAGTTGCAACAATTTGACTAAAGAACATCATTCAGGGTCCACATATTTTTAAGATAAATCATAAAAAGTGCCGGCCAAACAAAAATAATTTTATATTCTATTAGAGTATATGTTATAATATCCATTTGTTACTATAGAACCAAAGCTGTAAGGTTTTTTTCTGTTATATGAGTTCGAAAATAATTATAAAAATAATAATAATATTTGAATATTTTTACCAGTATTTTAATGAAAATAATGGCTTCTTATGCCACAAAACAAAAATTTAAACACCTTTTATTCAATCACAACAAGGCTCCAGGGTCATTCTCTGTAGGTACCTACTTGTACACTAGTTGGAAATATAATAAAAATAAATAAATAACGCTCACAGGCACATACATTGTAATGATCCCAAGCAAACACTGTAGGCTGTTTATTATGGAAACCATACAACAACGGCACAAACATATACAAATCCATGACCGAACCGGGATTTGAACCCAGGACCGTGGTTTGGCAGTCCGGCGTGGTAACCCTTACACCAACCAAGTCGTCGATATTTATACATTACCATTCCGTTTCCGAGAAGGAGTGGGCCATAGGCCGGCTGGAAGCAAGCAACTTGCTGTCAGATAAGTTTCAAGCAGCAAATAGGCCTCTGACCTGGCTCATCAAATAGTTACACGGCCATCTGACGGAATACCACTAAACGGTCGCACATCCAAAGACTGACAGGACCTGAAGTTTCTCGTTTACAATACCTACCGAAGTTCCATTACGACAACGAATGAAAAGTAAACAAAATTAATACCAATTGTTCTACAGTGTGACGTCTGTGCTATTAATTACATAACAACTCAATGCCATTAAAAATTGACTTATCTACACGAGTTACACGTATTTTATTTTGGAGGTCAGGTGGAAATAAAAGCTGGTTTATCCATTTCACCACATTGTTGTTGATTAATATTTTTATAATTTATTTAAACTTTTATTTAAACTTATAATTTATTTATTTAAACATCAATCACGCGTCACTCTCTAATGGCTTGTGTTCTCGTCCCATCCGCTTCGTCACTCCCTCGCACCTTGTGTTTCAAGAGATAGAACATACTTTTTGTTATCATCAGCTGCAAGGCTGGTTCCGTATTCATAGGGTGACGAGCATCTCTGTGATGGGGACTGAGATCTGCCAGCATAACTCCAGTCGGTTTAGCTGTTACAGCCGTTCAAAGGTATGGTATGGTTGCTAAAAATTTATATGCATGAATATGCAGGTGTATTTGTAATATGCACTGTAGCTATGCGAACGAAAACTGACATGTTCTGTTAATCGGTTTAGGAGACATAGCCGCTCAAAGGTTCGGCCTTGGAAGGTATCCCCTAAACCGAAATAGGTAACCCTTTTTTAGGGAGCACCTATACTCCATTTCAAATAGCAAAGAAATTTTAAGGCTATTTTGAATTACTGAAACAGTGATTTGAGACACTTGCTCTCACTTATTCTTAGACCAGCTTTACTAATGTCCAAGATATGTCGGATAGTACATCTTTCTGAAAAATTAATTATATTTACTTATCAGAATTCGCCAGAAAGATAATTAGGAATCGGCAAATCTTTTCGTCGTTATATGAAATGAAGTATAGACGGTATGGCAATAGAAACATTCCTGCAAAATTTTAAGTAGTAGACTTTGTTGTTTTGGAGATTTCATATTGAACGCGAGTGCGCAGATTTGCATAGATTCAAAACAGCTTGGCCGAACATAGTACAAATTTCTGCCACAGCGTTCGCTGAGGTCGACTTGACAGTTCCCAACACGACTTGACAGTTCGCACATACAATTGCTGACTAATTATAATTAACATTGCTTTTATTACTTTTTTCATTTATCAACATTTAGCTACATTTCAATTAAGACGCTGAATTACGCCGATGACCTTGCTCGATCGCACTATAAGCCACGCCCACAACTCCCGCAAGCCCCCGTGCCTTATGTAATGCCTCAATATTAAAATATTATAGACTATTTGTTTGAAAAATAGTTAAAACATAATCAGTTCTATGGTTAAGACTGTTAAATAAATATTACAGAAACAGTATTGAAGTTGAGGTGAAGAAAAATACACAAATAATATTGAACAGAGTTTATTATAAATGTTGTAAAAGGTGTTTCAGATAATTGTTTTTTTTTAATTTAGTCTTTAACTATGGTCTAATCTGGAAATCATAATAAGACGTAACTAGAGACTAGACTAGAGTAATTCAATTCGCAAAGTGGCGTTTCAACCAGTAGGCTTCGCATGCCACCCCCGAGAAAACGACAAAAATCGAGACGTGCCTCTGTCTTTGTTACTTAGCGTTGCCAAAGCGAGCGCACATGAATGACGGTTTGGTTTTCTGAAGTTTTCTCGTTTTGTCGCTTTGTAGTGCGTGGTACGCTAGCGCCCTACTATCGAAGTTGTTTGTCTAATTAGTTTTTTTTCTTCGTGCACTGTTCGACCGGGACGCACTTGTCTATGCTCTTGTCTCTGACAGTAGGAGAGTCGCAGTAGCAGGCGGAGTAGTCACATACCGTGCCCTTTTCTAGCACGGGGACGGGATTGTCGCAGGTGGCTTCTGGAAGTATACGATTGCAGCCGGGCGAGTAAGCGTGCGTACCTTCTGGACATGGTTTCCAGCCTGAAAATTTTTATGCATGTTTACAGGGTTCCCAGTTACCTTGGAGGCAGTACAGAATGTTGTTAATTGTTAGTTTCTGACAACCCCGAAAGGGAAGACGGTCGTGAGTTTATTTGTAATTGTATGCTGGCATATTTTTACTTTAACGACATATATAAGAAGAGCAAAAGCACAAACACTTAACCCTGCCGGAATCCAGCAAAAGATTAGTTATTTACCAGTCTCCTCTCCGAAGCGCTTCATTGGATACCGTTCAAGCGGACCGGAGATTTCTCATATTTTAATGGCGCAATCAAAGAGGAGATAAATAATAATAATAAATATTTTGGACATTGTGAGACAAATTATCTAGTCACATTTAAAGTACCTGGACTTGCGTTATGATGACTAGACAACGAAATAGAATACATATATACAGGGTAAAATTGATATCATTAGCATCCTTTTAATATCAAAAATAAAAATAAAAAATCTGCTGTTCCATACTAAACTGCAATGTCGACACACGAGCCCAGGTGGCACAATCACTGTGGTAAATTTGTCTTATATCTTATATTGCATAGAATCATTAAAAGGTTGCGCAGCCGTAATTTAAAAACATGCAATCGGATAGAGGCACATTATATGATTAATATCTTTCTTTCATTATGAGCTTAATAAAACAGCGATGTAAACGTTTACACAGCGTTTTTAAATTGCTGTCATTAACAAAGTTTGAAATAAGCCATGTAAACGTTCTTTTGTCAATGTTGAAAAGCAATCGTAAAAGAACTTCTTACGCAGGCATTAAGTTGTTATTTTATGTATAAACGCAGAGTAATTTACTTTTATAGTGCTTTAAGTACATATAACAGTGTTAATAATCACGGATACTCAGCTTCATACAATTATCATAAAAAAACACTGTAAGTTACATTTTAATAGCTTTTCGCTACTGGAATTGATAAAGTGCTGTTTAAAAGTTGTTATTATTATCACTAATTTGCTGGCCGCTATATAAGTGACAAATTTATTACTTCTAGAGCAATAAAATCTTAAAATGCTTTACCTAGATAATACAGCAACATAAATGCTAATATCGTAGCTAAGAGCAATTAAAGTGCTCAAATTTAGCATACTTCATTGCAATAAACAGTATTATACACTATTTTGTAATATAAACAGCAAAACCATGTTTTTTGTCATTTTACTTGCAGAATAAATCATTGAACAATATTAAAATATATTTTCCTTTGTAATTACTACCATTGCTTTGTTTAGCTTATACAAACTGTTTGTTTACGTCTTAAATTAAAAATAATATAATTACTGCTTCTAGTTTACATAAAACATGAGTATAAATTATGAAATAACGCTTCCTATTCGTGTAATCACCAAAATATCAAAATATTAATAAATAGTTGCCATTAAAGTTGACAATGATTCTATTCTGTAAATTTTTATTATAAAAATTTTGATTCATTTGGTTTAAAATTATATTGCTTCAAGTTGCAAAAACTAACATCTATATCATTTTGAGTCAAATAAAAGTGGCTTATCAAGCAATTATTTGACAGTCGAAAAACATCTTAAATAGCTACCTACCTCACAGCTTGTATGCAGCAGAGGAAAGGCTGTGTAAAGTGCGAAGTGCGCCCAAACTGGCTATTATAAAACTGTAACAGGAAGTTTTTCTGTACATTGAAGATATTAACAAAAAAAAAGTTACGATATGGTTTTAAGGTGTCCCTGATTCCATTTCACCAATTTTTGGACTTTTCGTGTCTGTTTGTTGTTTGTTTGTGTGTTTGTTTGTATGTTTGTTTAGGTGTTTGTTTGTTTGTTTGTTTGAACAAGTATCACGCAAAAACTACTGAACTGATTTTGATGAAATTTTGTTTGTTTGATAGCTTATGATCTGACTTAAAATCTGGTATATAATTTGTGCGGACGAAGTCGCGGGTTAACGCTCGTGTATTCTAAATTCAATCTTGTAAAGCAGCTAGTACGGAAACCCGTGATATACAATCTTTACAGTACCGACACAGATATTGGTTTTCCTGATTACTTACTTCTATTACTAAATATTCAAACTAGGACGGAACTTCGATTTGTATGGAGCTTTTCATCAGTAATATCCTCATCTATACTATTATAAAGCTGTAACAGAAGTGTGTCTGTACAATGAAGATATTAACAAAAAATAAGTTACGATATGGTTTTTAGGTATCCCTGATTCCATATACCCAATTTTTGGATTTTTTGTCTGTCTGTTTGTTTGTGTGTTTGTTTGGGTGTTTGTTTGTTTGTTTATTTGAACGAGCATCACGCAAAAAGTACTGAACCGATTTTGATGAAACTTTTTTTGTTTGATAGCTTATGATCTGACTTAAAATCTGGTATATAATTTGTGCGGACGAAGTCGCGGGTTAACGCTCGTAAATCATAAAACGTTTTCACCACTTGTGAGCGTGAGTTAAACAAAATATAATAAGAAATACTAACACTCCCCATCGATGTTTAAACAGCCTCTTGGATAAAGTTCCTTATCAGCCGTTGCTGCCGTAGCAATCAACGACAAAATACAAAAGAACACATATAGTTTCATATTGAAACCTGTATCTTCAAGTAACACTGATGATCTATATTTTATGACTGGTCTCTGGAGTTTGAATGGGTCAGCTTATATACCTATAATGTTTACTATCACCAATATTGAACAGGACGTCTGCTTAAGGGCCCCCACACATAACTGCGACGTCGCATCGCATCGCAAATATCTGCGAGCTCGCAAGAATGCAACGCAAAAACTTCCGATCTGATTCGCATCGCGCATTTCTGCGATATACACTGCGATATCACACTTGGTGACCACTTATTCCGCTGAGACAGCTGGGGAAAGACGCCAGTAGTTATCTTTAAAATTTGACATTATTATTTGTGTGCACATTTATTTTACCATTGTATTAGGTTTAACCTTAACTGCGTAAGTTCCTTAGGGGAGCGATGCGGATTTCACCCCCTCCTGCACCGCTCCACTACCTACGGAACCTATGAAAAGAAAGAGAAACTGTACTGCTTAAGTGCGACGACAGTATCCGCCTTTAATTGCCATGTAAACTCTCTAGATTTTTTTTTGTTATGGTCATCTGAACATTGCGCTTGACCGCACGAAATCGTATCGCAGCAATTCGCATCGCAAGTTCCTGCGATGCGGCGTCGCATCGCAATTTTGTGTGGGAGCCCTAAGAATTATTGTTAAATTGATTTATAAATTTTTGAAGTTATACCAAACGAAACAGGTCTTTATAGTTACTACACCCAAATAAAATTGTGCCTTAAAACTCGACATGGTTCTTAAGACAATTTACACAGATGTGCACACACAAAAAGCTAGCACAAAAGAAACGAACGGCGAGCGCGTCGGACAATACTGATTCGGTAGGTATGCCAAGTTCTTTTTTGGAGGATTGTCTCAATAACAATATTTTCGATGTAAGAGATTTTAAAACGAAAAGATTACAGATATTTTTAATAAAATAACGTCGGTTTTCGGTCCGACGAGTGACGTCACTCGTCCTCCTCCTCTTTGGTAAACTTTAAATCAACTTAAAATCTAACCTTAACCTCTGTCACATTAGTTGATAAAAAACCAATTAACCATCGTCGATCGTGACATGGAGTTTTGTGCCGGAACCGATAAGAAAAAAAAAGGAAGGGCTTTGTTTCTTAATTTTCTAAATAAATTTTTCATGGCTATTGTGCCATTAATAATGTGCGTGTTTAATAATGTGCCATTAATATCATAATCGTTGTATAGTACGCACGGCGACACATCAAGCTATACAAAACCAAAATAAGCTGGCCGCGCGTAGGGCGAGTAACGTATAACGTCTCGCGACCAGCTTATATTGGTTTTGTATAGCTTGATCTGTCGCCGTGTGTACATTAAAAATCTGTTATTTCTACCTAGAAACAACCTAAAAGCTTGTTTGAACCAGTCATATAATAACTTTGTTCAGAATGCAGACACAGGTGAGGTCGAATAGAAATCTTATTTCAGCAATAGTTGTTTTGTAAGACGCGTAAACTAATTGTTTATTTCAATGTAAATAATCAGTTCAATTACTTAACGTATTTGATTAAATCAAGATAAGGGCAAACTATTAAGACAAAATTGTACTTAGATGGTATTCATTTAGAGTGTGATCTTGAAATTTTAAATAGCATCAAAAAGCTCATTTTGTTCCATACGTTTTTGGTTCCTCTCATTTTATAAACGGATTTACAGTAGTACCAGGTTTATAAGTCTTACCGATGTACCTGCGCAGTTGACAAATTTTAATAGCGCGCGAAATTAAATGGATGTGCCACCTTCAATCCGTCTACGCTATTGGCTAACTTGTTTTCGCGCCCTTTTCGCTGCTATCCGATTTTGCACACTTTGATTACTAAATGTCTTTGGGTTTTGTCAGGGACTCGGTCGGGCCTACTCTGCGCAAACGAAGATTGACGAGTGACATTATTTTCCTGGTCGTACAGTACGTCATTAATCATTCAGCTTTAGTTTGTGAATTTATGAGTGCAGTGACAATTAGCAGCGAACGGATGACCAGTGCGAGTTGTGTTTTGTCGCTGCCGATGACAACGTTTGGCATTGCACATCGCACCGCGGTTTATATATGACGAGGAACAAGGCTAAATTATAAAGCTCATATGTCTTTAGCACATGTTGAACTTTGAAGACCTTGGAGCTTGCAAAATAATGGACAAAGAGTACTCGTGCAACTCGCAGATTGATTGAGTTGGTCATAAATACAATGTTTGTAATTCATCTGATGATGAGTGGTTTTAACAGCTCTCTGCTTCTTCTTTTATTGTTTCTCCGCCCCCTTCTTTTGCAAAAAAGGAATTTAGACCACAATGAGTAAATATGTTGTTTTTTTCGTCGTCTTCATCGGATCGCATGCTACAATGATGATGATGACGGATTCCTAGTCGATTTCGACTACGGCGCGCTTCGGCTGCTATATCTTTATAGAAAAAACAGTCAGATGCGCATTATATTTTGGAGTATATAGTGTACGGGCTAAATACAGATGCTATCTCTCGTATCGTCCTTGCTCTCCTACGTATGATGGAACGGGAGACCGATACGTTCGGAATAGTGGCTACAGGGTGTAAAAAAACCCTGTTAGAGCCTTAAAGGGTTGCTTGAAAAACTTTCTCTAAGGGACCAACATTGAAATCGCGAAAAAAAAATCAGCTGTTCCATATATTTCGGTCGAGCTATGTTTGCAGTTTTATATGGAACAGCTTGGGAACAACTGACTTTTTTTAGCAATTTCAATGTTGGCTGTATATACGGCAGCCATATGGTTTAGGCGTTAAGGGGATATCCTCTTAAAGATGTGTAGGACGCCCTGAAGGAATTATTCGCCCTTTACGACAACCGACAAGGTTGGTGCTTTTCGCAGCCGGACACCATACGGCACAGACTGTTTGTATACGAAAGTCGTGGGAACATTTACAGCGATAAATACATAAGTTCGCCACTCGTACTTAATACGTACGTACGTACGTACGTACGAGTAGGTCTTAGGTAATTTTATCTTCTCGTACATGAAATCTCAAACGATAGTACGATGGTAAACTCGTGCTGAGTAGTAAAGAATGATAATGTTTTTATTTTTGTTGGAACACATGATGTCAATGACATTTAAGACATTAGGAAGCACTCACACATATTTTATTTAACTAAATGGCTCGTAAAGGTCGAGGAGTGGTAAAGCGTGCCTGTTGATATTATTTTACAGACAATTAGCAGTGTGGAAGACACCTGCCCGGTTAACTGGCAGTTCTGCCAGCCAAGAATGTGATTATCATTGCCATCCATTTCAGGGTTCGTTAAAATAAATTTCGTGACTACGCGGTTGGTAAACTATAGCTTTAACAAAAACAATAAGCTTAAGAACAATTATAGTAAATAATGTTATATTAGCAAAAGTTTTCGAATAGCTGTAAATGTCAATATTACTATGGAGATATGCATCTTTCTACTGCTGATTTGACATTCAAAAATCATACTCCAGGAGTGCAATTTTTTAAAGTCAAATTAACAGTAGAAAGATGCGTATCTCCATACATTTTCAACTGCTGAGTTCAAGGTATGAGATTCAAAAATCGCTCTCCTGGCCACTAAACGGCAATTAAATGTTTATGTGGTTCTATAGGCGAGATAGAATCTAGAAAAAACAATTCAGATAAATTATATTTTATGTAGATAGCTTAAATCAATAAAATTGTATCAATACTCTAATCTGACTAGTCGGTGGACTCCTACTTGGTGGACTCTTCTTCCTTTGGAAGTTTCAGATCATCGTAATATCACGCCTTGTTTACAAATACATATGGGTTTACATGTTCAGTACACTCCCAAACGTCCTCTAATATAACTCTTATACATATACCGCGAAAGTACGACAATCACATGGTTCGCGTGATTTTTAGGATCGAACTGTATAGTGGCACCGGAGCACGGGTCGTCGCGGCGCAGATCGGCCTTCCCCGAGGCCGCGCCTGACCTGGATTCGCCACGCGCTGCGCATGAGTCATTGTTGTGGTGTACTCGAGTATTAACTGACTAGTACTCGTAATAGTGTTATCATAGTGTATCAGGTTACAAATACAAACTGATCGGATTATAAAAGCACTTACAATAGAAGCATCCGGAATAAACCTGAATCGGAATTAGATTCCGTTTGGAGTGTTGCCGCTTTCAGAGACTTTTTCACTAGATCTAGTGATTTTTTTATGTCTTAGGTGGCATATTTTGAAGTGATTTTTGAGCGTAGGCGTTGACGGAACGATACCGTATCGTGACGGTGCAGTTGAGACGTCGTTGCGAAATCGCCTACTCTCAAAAACCGCTTATGTGACAATGGTTCATGCCATTTTGTATGCAGATTATGTCTTACGTTAAAACTATCGCTAGTCTTTTAATATAGTTGCATTATTTTGGAATACAATTTACAAACCACCATCATAACATTCGTAACGTCTCATGACCTCATCACATGATAGTAATTATCATGTATAGAAATAGTTTGATTTGTTTTAATAAATACCTGAAAATACAATTATTGTCATTCATTTGGTGTTTTATACATTTTTATTTTAGGCATTTTTTAAACAGCACTCTAGTATTTTTTGTAACCATAGTTGACAACACTGAATCCAGAATCAGGATTCCGGATCGCAATTCCGTCTGTGTGTGGCGGACCTAAAGATAGCTGCTATCTGGAGAAGAGAAAGGCCGTTGCAGTGGCGTAGCGTGGGCCCTTATCTTTATAAGAAGACAAACACAACCAATTTTTTTTACATCTATTCGGGTTGTGGTCAGACATTGTTTGGTTTATTAAGGCAAAAATAGAAAATTAAAGCGAGCACAGCGAGCTCGACCTTTCTCCTCAATGTGAATCGGTTAGAGCCAGTCTTTTTACGTCCAAAACAAAGTAACCTAAGTAAAAACTATGGATCGAGCGAAGCAAGCTCGAAATTTTTAGTCAGAGCTCTTCAGGATTATGTGAAGGCACAGTAATTAAAAAAGAAACATAGAGCAAGCGAAGCGAGCTCGATTTCTATCTGCTCTATGAATTTATTATAGCTTAATCAATGGTGGTCCAGTGGCGAGTAATCTTGCCTGCCGTGCAGAAGGCGATGGTTCGATCCCCGTCCAGACCGACTCGTACCAATGAGTTTTTCGGAATTTATGTAAGATTTTTAACACCACTGGCTTTTTCGGTGAAGGAAAACATCGTGAGGAAACCTGCATGCTTCAATTTTGAGGCATGTATTGCACCTACTGTCCATTACAAGTGGCGACGGGCTCACTCCCCGTCACACTGGACAGAGCTTAGGTACTACTAGTGAAACGTGGATGTTCTGAGGTTTCAGAATATCTCTGACTACCCCCTCGGGGAATATAGTCGTGAGCATATGCATGCATGCTTAATCAATCTATATTGTTCCCGAATTTGCCGCTCCTAGTAAAGTGCCGCCCGCGTCGAAACCAAATTCCCCTAAAAATACTTACTTACTTACTTAGCTTGGTGCTTACTTAGAGCATCTAACCAATAAGTAAAATTACATATAAACTAAAATTCGTTCCCAATTCACAATATTTTGAAAGTGTTACCAACTGCAATGATTCTATGTACCTAGCTACCTATAACTCTCAAACAAATTATTTTAATGCGCGAATCGTGAGTTAGCAACCCGAGTCATATAATTATTTACCGCGTAAGTAAGTAAAATACCTATCGAACGGAAAATTTTACAAACTCAGCCGCGAGCGTGGGCGTATGCCTGTGGGATCTGCTACGCCGCCCGCCCGCGCCCCGGTCGTGACAAAACTTTATAATTCATAATCTTTTAAAAAGCTTCTATGGATATACAACGTGTTAATGAATAAGCGCAAAACCTCATACACCCCAACTGATTTATAACAAAATAATTAGAATGAAACAATAATTTAATTATTTTGATAGTTAACATTTAAAGTTATTAGCATTTTAAGTTTTGAGGCAAAAATTATTTGTTATCATTTCAGCAATGAATGAAATCACTAACATAGTCATGGATACATTTTAATAATCTTGTTTTGATATTAAAATAGCAAATAATTGGTTTGTAAAATCCACGGGCATACTCACCCTGTATGCCCGTGGGGTGGGTTGACATCAGGTTCAGTAATTTTTAAATTTTACAAACCAATTATTGAATATTTAAAAAAAAATACCCATGTTGAAACCATGATAATTCGATTCTGCTCTCAATTCTAAACAAACTACTTTTTAGTTTTGCGTTAATTCATTAACACGTTGTATATATTCCCAAGATATATTCGCAATTTCATTTCAAAAGTAAAAGGCAGACATCTATTCTGAGCATTTCTTTTATGTTTTCTTTTGTTGATTTTTTTTATTTCCTCAATATTTGTTAAAGTGTATAAATTGTAGTGTTACTTTTGTGATCTGTTTTCTGTGCATGAGATGTTCATCTCTAAGTTGTTGTGCATTAAGTTAAGATTTTACACATGTATCCTTGTAACAGCTGTTGATGAAACTGATAATTTTTTTTAATACGTATGGGTTTGCTCTTGACCTCAATCCAGAGTCCTCAGGACGAAGATGGAGTCGAAGATGTAGCGAACTTACCCAGAAGAAGCCTATTCATTCGTACTTTAAAGGAATTCGGGTTGTAAGCGCTCGGAAATACAGACGCAGGCAGGGCATTCCACTCCTTGGCTGTGCGCATTATAAAAGATTCAGAGAGGCGCAAAAATAAAATAAAATGAGAATTCTATTTTTATAGTAGTTACCTAAATCGGCAAATGCAGCAGTTGACTGAGTGGTGGCCGAGATCAGGCAAGAGAGGAGTGAGTCGTCTAGCAGCCAGGTGCGCTGATGATATTGCGAAGGCAGCTGAAAAGACTTAGATGAGACTGGTACAAGAGAAGGAAGGGTGGCATAATGGGGAGGAAAGGCTTATACTCAGAACCTAGTACTCTGTGCTTATACCGTGCAGTGGGTAGACAAAAGCTGATGATGATGATGAAGAGTAAATTGAATTAAACACGCCCTTCTCGACACGTGACCGCTTCATGATTAGTTTTTATAACATGAATAATACCGTAAGGATTACATCTATATTTTCCTTCTTCGTACAAAAAAATATCGGAAAATTTTTACGATCGCAATCTAGTTATATCACATCATCTGTAACAACGTGATTTCCTCCTAGACCTAAATCTAGGACAATCCTGAAAATGTAGGTAAACTGAAAATGTATTTAGAAACGCTGGTCTGTTTGTGCGGTCTTGTGGGTCTTTTTACCTAGAAAAATCCTCTTGAGACGACACAGATATTATTATTATATCTAAGTGTAAGTGTAAGGCGTCCGTCGTATTTCATAATTTGATAGTGTCTGGCCTTGTATTCCAAGATCCTACCGCAAGTTTTCTACAGTATTTGTTTAAGCAATGATACATATTCCCGTGGAAAGGTGAGCATTTAAGAGTCCTAAAAATTAAAGCCCCTAAAGCTTTTCGCAATCCCCTGGAAACCGCCGAATGCATAAATTGTGTTCCTATTGATTTTCTATACCCTCATTTATTTAGGCAATAAACTGTTTATAATCGTATCAGCTACATGAGAAAATAAGAATGCCTGTATAATAGTGATAATGGCAACGTAGGGTTGTCGCATAATCAAGGCTACATCGAGCTTATTGTCACCAATCGTATTTTTTATTTCTTAACATTAAACAATATTTCCAAAAAAAACAAGAATGTAACATTCGGTATTACGTACATAAATTAGAAAAACTCATTGGTCCTATGGTATCATGTCGTCTGTGTGAGTGGATCTGAACCCGGACCTCACCATTAAGAGAATATGTGAAAATAATATGATTCTTCAAAGCGTCTCATATATCATGAAGTACTTACAGTAGGAATATAATTTGCGGATATGTGTAAATTGAACATATAATTGAAGTTTTGATTAGAGCCAAAACACGATTAAGACACATTTTCTCGATAGAAAAATAAGCCAAAGTAGCCTCCGTCTTTATCGATAAACGCTTGAAACTACTAAACGGTGAATAATAGAAACATGAGACTTGATTTAAAAAAAAGAGATTGATATTTTATAAATTTTGATTAGAGCAAAATTGAACTTACATAAATAGTACAATCACAATTAAATAAAGTTTGTTTTACGCTTGCGGCGTTTCAGGCGCGCGCGCCGCCCCATCTCTTTCTCTCGCATCAGGCAGTAATATAAGCTATCACACACCCATTTCGTTTCAATTATTTTTCGACATAGGCACTTAAGTGTCCATACCTCTCCGCAACTCGCCATCGACGTCGAAGCTCTCATTTAATTTCTGTACTTGTTTAGAAATATCAAAATAATGAATGGTAAATAGAGATAAAACTTTCATAACTGCATAGCAAGGCATGTTTGCATCCCAGGTGACGAAATATATAATTAATTGAAGCCATGAGAGGGCTCGATGAATTTTTAATTAACGGGATCCCATAAATTCGTTGAAAACGTGTTTGCGTGAGGAACTTAATAGGCTAAGGTGTGATGTGAATACAGAGCCAAACATTATAAAAATGGTGTTGTGAACGGGAAAGTCAATGACTACTGGTAGTACCTGGGTAGGTACTACTACCACTACTGGCTGCTATAGTATTTATTCATAGTGAGAGACTTTCACTCCGTTCGTTTTCAAAAAACATAAATAGGTAAGTATTTGAATTTCACAATTAAGTTTGCCACGAGGCTCTGCCATCATCATCGTATCAGCCGATGGACATCCACTGCCGGACATAGGCCTCCCTCAAGCATCGCCATTCGAAGACCAGTCCTGCGTTGCCCACATCCAACGGGTTCCCGCCGCCTTTACAAGGTCGTCGGTCGGTCCACCGGCACCGTGTGCGGGGAGCCTAACCACGCTGCGCTTTCCGGTACGCATTCGCCACTCAAGGACTTTTCTCTATTGGGATAAACACTCCCACGCTCCCACATACTACTTGGCATTGGCAAAAATGCAGAGCTAGTCACAAGCAAAACGACATAAATAAGGTTGTCTGGAAGAAATCGCTTTTTAGCGATAAGACCGTCTGTTTTTGTGCCTTTTGTATTTCCTGATTGTTTGCTCTCTGTATACTCTGTTTTTTTGGTGTCAAATAAAGTATAATTGATTGATTGATTGATTGATAAATTAATTACATAGTAGAGTGTGTTAGGGGTGGTCTAGTAACTGGAGTGCAATTTTTGAAACTCACACGTTCAAATTAGCAGTAGAAGGATGCATAATCTCCATAGTACTTTTGACATTTTCTACTGCTGATTTCAAATCAAAATGCTTCATCTCCCTTATGGCATGGCAAACTGCGTACCTTTGACGCTGTGCGTCGCACAGCTGTGGAAGAGTTCATCGCTGAGCTCAACCTCTATACGTATAACACCCCTGATGCACCACCTACATACAGCAGCCCTTCAGGCGAGTCCTCTATTGACGTCACATTTTCTAATGTGGACGTTCGCATAGATTGTTGGCGCGTCATTCCTGATGCGTCTTGTAGTGATCATCGCCTGATCGTGTACGAGTATATTCCGCGGTCGCAACAAGTTCTGCCTGCTTCATTACCTAACTATAGTTATAAGACTAGAAATGCTGATTGGTCATTGTTTGGCTCACTCTTTGTCTCGCTTGCTGATGGTTTTACTCGGTCGGAATTGACTCCGATTGAGTGCGCCGAAGTTATGACTGAAACATTTACATTTTGTGCTGACGTAGCTTTGGGACGCACAAGTGCAACCTTAACACGTAGATGTGATTGGTGGAACGATGACTTAGTTAGACTTCGTAGAGTGTTTAGACAAGCTCGTAGAAAATATAATAAAGTACGTAAATCGGATGCTACCTCGGAGGATCAACTGGTAAATGCGATTGGGGACCTTAGAACTGCTAGGTCTCACTATCGTGCTGCCGTTCAACTGTCTAAGAAACAATTACTGCAGCGTATGATAGCAGCACTCGAGAGGGAGGGGCCGTGGTCTCCTCTTTATCACGAATGTAAAACTAGCAAAACACCTGCTTCTACATATTTTTCAAATATAAAAGTAAATGACACCCATACTATCGGGGTCGAGGAGACGGCGGCTGCTCTTTTAGGTTCACTAATTCCGGATGATTCACCTGAAAACGACAGCGATTATCATCGTGAAATAAGAAAGAGAGCTGCTGAATTGCCTGAAACACCATCTTCTTGTTTACCGTCTCTTGATGAACTGCGAAATGTCGTGGGATCTCTGCCGGCGGGTAAGGCTTCCGGTGAGGATAAGATTTCGAATCAGATGATCAAGGAGGCTTTTAAAGTTGCCGGTGAGTCTATTCTAACAGTTTTCAACCGTTGCATTGCTGGGGGAGTTTTTCCAAACTTATGGCGACGTGGTTGCATTAAAATAATCCCCAAAGCCGGTGATAAGCCCCCTGATGATCCGAAGTCTTATCGACCTATTACCCTTCTTCCATCTTTGGGTAAACTCTTGGAACGCCTCGTTGTCCCTCGGTTAATTCCAGGAGGACCTAAGTTCAGTGACAGGCAATTTGGCTTTACCATAGGGAAATCGACTTCAGACGCGTGCTTACTTGTGAGAGAGGCGGTAGAGCTCTCTGAATATAGCTATATCGTCGGTATATTTCTTGATATATCGGGTGCCTTTGACAACGCATGGTGGCCAATGCTTCTCCTAAAGCTCAAAAATAGAGGTTGTCATCGGAACATCTACTCGCTTATTTATTCTTACTTTACGAACGGAGTTTCAAAGTTGAGGCTTGGTCACCATGTAGTGTCCAAAGTGCTGACACAGGGCTGTCCTCAGGGCTCTGTCCTTGGACCCTATTTATGGAATATAGGTTTTGATGATTTTCTGACACTTCCTTTCCCTCAAAGCTGCTCGCTAATAGGATACGCCGATGATGGTCTCCTGCTCATACATTCCAATACTAGAGTGGGTATCGAGGGACTGGCTAGCAACTGCCTGCAGCAAATAACAGATTGGGGATACAGAAATCGTCTTCAGTTCGCCCCGCATAAAACATTCCAACTATTGCTCAAAGGGAACCTGAAAGTACCACCACGAATAAAATTTCAAGGCATTAATATTAAAAGTAAAGATTCTGTTTCCTATTTAGGCTTTCATTTGGAACGTAATTTTAGCTTCGTAAATCATATCAAGACAATAGGAGAGAAAGCCAAAAGTAATTTTTTGAGTTTAGCGCGTATTTCCACCTCGACATGGGGTCTTTGTTACAAAACACTTAAAATAATATATTCCGCTACATACCTCGGGTGCATGTGTTATGGAGCCCCCGTTTGGGCAGATAGGTCGGCTATTGGCGCTGCGCGCCGTAAGTTACTTCAAAGTCAACGTTTAGCCTTGATTTTCCTGTGTAAAGCGTATAGAACGGTCAGCACCGAAGCACTCCCCGTTCTAGCGGGGGTGGTTCCCGTAGACTTGGAAATACAACGCCGCGCGGCCAATTACTTTCGTTCAAGAAAAGTTAGTCATAACTTCTTAAAACCTCGCGACCGAAATAGAATTAGTAAATTATTTAACTTTGATTGCAACATCTTTGATGAACTTTTATTAGACTGGGAACTACGGTGGCAAGGGTCTACAAAGGGTCGACATCTATACCAATTTTTTCCATCTGTTCGCGATCGTCTAGACAAGGCGTGGCTAGAGGTAGATCACTGCGTAGCCCAATTTCTTACTGGACATGGTAACTTTAAGGGAAAGCTATTTTATTTTAAATTGGTTGCGTCACCTTTATGTGAATGTTCTGTTGACGGTAACGAGTTCGAACAGACCGCTCATCATATTCTTTGGGAGTGTGAGCTCTGGTACGCCGAGCGCCAGACCATGCTTGACTCAATAAAATCGTTTTCTGGTGTCCCTTACTACATGGATCTTGTTGCGACTAGGGATAACTTCCGTGCGTTCAGATGTTTTTGCCATACTTATTACTGGAAGCAAAATAGGTCATAGTTTCAGTACAATGTTAGGTTCCTATTGTTTTATTTTGTATTTTTGGTGCTTTTGCGGTCGTGTCTTCAACACTGCCATAAATGATCTCTTGAATTGGCTCTCTAATAGCCATGTTTTTTCCTTATTATTGCTGTCTCCCGTTTGCAATGGAGGGAAGTCGGATATTTCGTTTTCCTACTCCTCCTATCTTCTTTGATTAATTCATTGCGGGTTCCAAGACAGATTAGAGTCATCCCCCGGGCTCGCTGGACTTCATTGTCCAGTGTTGTGAATGGTCGCCGCTGTTGATCCTGGCTTACAGGAGTTACAGCGGTGGGAATGTGTGGTGGGCCTATGCTGATTTCAAAGTGTAAGTTTCAAAAATCGCACTCCTGAGCCCTACTAATACACAAACTTACACAAATGCAGAGGTAAGCTAATGCCCTCTCTTTCTCCCGACGCAGCTTGACGCTGGATATAAATAGAAACCTCTTTACAACAGTCTCAATTTGAAATACTAACTCAAAACAAATATTGGTTGATTCGATTGCGGTTCGAAAGACGCCCACAAACTTTCCGTCGAATAAGCGACAGAACAACAACTTAAGCTAGGGCTACCCACTAGGAATTTTTATTTTTATTTTTAGTCTTGTAATTAAATTTAACTACTTAATCGTGTCTGTTTTTTTTTAATTTATAGCTAGTGATCAGAATTTCAATGTATTACCGTTTAAATGGTTAAGAGGACTGCCTCTCGAGACGGAGGTCGTGGGTTCGATTCCCACGGGGGACACCTAGTGAAATGTCACTTTGTGCGTTTTTCTCCAGTTGGTTAGGGCATTGCAGGCTGAATCACCTGATTGTCTGAAAAGAAAAATGATTCCGTGCTTGGCAATGCAATGCGATGGCACGTTAAGCCGTTGGTCCCGGCTACTATCTCTGGTGGTAGTAGTCGTTACATAAAAACTACGTCAGAGGCCGTAAGGCGGTCTGAAAAGACTCTGACACCAGGACTCTGCCCACACGATAAGAAGAAGAAGAACATTTAGATATACCTTGGTACCTATACCTACACCGTTGGTCCGGCGAGACGTTGAGTGAAGAAAACTAAATAGAAAATAAATTGTCTTCTGTAAATCGGTTCAGTCATATAAATCAGGATCAGTGAATATTCACAGTTGTTTAACTGAAATAATATTGGATGGGTTCGAAGTGAATCTCATTTTTATCATATAAGTCTTTGAATGAAATCTGGTAGCCGTACTTTGAGTTCAGATTATGTAGTTGCTAGAATTATCAATCTATCTATTACTATTATAAAACTGTAACAGGAAGTTTGTCTGTACATTGAAGATATTAACAAAAAAAAGTAACGATACCGTTTTTAGGTGTCCCTGATTCCATTTCACCAATTTTTTGATTTTTTGTCTGTCTGTTTGTTTGTGTGTTTGTTTGTTTGTTTGTTTGAACGAGTATCACGCAAAAACTACTGAACCGATTTTGATGAAACTTTTTTTGTTTGATAGCTTATGATCTGACTTAAAATCTGGTATACAATTTGTGCGGACGAAGTCGCGGGTTAACGCTCGTACTATTATAAAACTGTAACTGGAAGTTTGTCTGTACATTGAAGAAATTAACAAAAAAATAGTTACGATATGGTTTTTAGGTGTCCCTGATTCCATTTCACCAATTTTTGGATTTTTTGTCTGTCTGTTTGTTTGTGTGTTTGTTTGTTTGTTTGTTTGAGCGAGTATCACGCAAAAACTACTGAACCGATTTTGATGAAACTTTTTTTGTTTGATAGCTTATGATCTGACTTAAAATCTGGTATATAATTTGTGCGGACGAAGTCGCGGGTTAACGCTGGTACTATTATAAAACTGTAACAGGAAGTTTGTCTGTACATTGAAGAAATTAACAAAAAAATAGTTACGATATGGTTTTTAGGTGTCCCTGATTCCATTTCACCAATTTTTGGATTTTTTGTCTGTCTGTTTGTTTGTGTGTTTGTTTGTTTGTTTGTTTGAACGAGTATCACGCAAAAACTACTGAACCGATTTTGATGAAACTTTTTTTGTTTGATAGCTTATGATCTGACTTAAAATCTGGTATACAATTTGTGCGGACGAAGTCGCGGGTTAACGCTCGTACTATTATAAAACTGTAACAGGAAGTTTGTCTGTACATTGAAGAAATTAACAAAAAAATAGTTACGATATGGTTTTTAGGTGTCCCTGATTCCATTTCACCAATTTTTGGATTTTTTGTCTGTCTGTTTGTTTGTGTGTTTGTTTGTTTGTTTGTTTGAGCGAGTATCACGCAAAAACTACTGAACCGATTTTGATGAAACTTTTTTTGTTTGATAGCTTATGATCTGACTTAAAATCTGGTATATAATTTGTGCGGACGAAGTCGCGGGTTAACGCTGGTACTATTATAAAACTGTAACAGGAAGTTTGTCTGTACATTGAAGAAATTAACAAAAAAATAGTTACGATATGGTTTTTAGGTGTCCCTGATTCCATTTCACCAATTTTTGGATTTTTTGTCTGTCTGTTTGTTTGTGTGTTTGTTTGTTTGTTTGTTTGAACGAGTATCACGCAAAAACTACTGAACCGATTTTGATGAAACTTTTTTTGTTTGATAGCTTATGATCTGACTTAAAATCTGGTATATAATTTGTGCGGACGAAGTCGCGGGTTAACGCTCGTACTATTATAAAACTGTAACAGGAAGTTTGTCTGTACATTGAAGATATTAACAAAAAAAAAGTTACGATATGGTTTTTAGGTGTCCCTGATTCCATTTCACCAACGCTCGTATTATATAAAATGTGTTACCCTAAATCTTGACTTATCGAGTAGGTACACACGGCAACACATCAAGCTATACAAAACCAACATAAGCTGGCCGCACAACATTGTACGTTACTCATCGTTATAGTTACGCGCGGTCAGCTTATTTTGGTTTTGTATAGTTTGATGTGTCGCCGTGTGTACACTCTTAACAATTTCCATACAGTAATCGGAAATATTTTAACTATTTTTAACACCTTTGATTGAATGAATGCGCCGACCCCAATTAATGGGAAATGGGCAAGAGAATGATGTTGAATTGATGAAAACCTTACATAATATATATATCAATGGTTTTTGTTTATTTGATTCGGTGCACAATATTCTAGGTTTATTGGTTCCAATTTAAGGTAATATACAAGATTTTAGGCTAAACAGTGTACCCATGATACTGAACAATTTTCCCTAGAAACCTATAGGAAATTCTCCAAAACATTTTTACACATTCCATACCAATTGCAATCAGCTGATCGAAGGTTTGTACGACAAGTCGAAAAAAAAATTGCGAATTTCCTACATCTTACTTAGGGAAAGTTGTTCAGTACCATAGGTACAATCACCTCATAAAGTAATGCTACTGTTTATCCTAACAACCTGTATAGTCACTTAAATTTTTGTGATATACTCGTATATGAAACTATGGACCCACGGACCAAGATAATATCAGAGTGTCGCCAAGAGAGGGACGAGGGTCAGTAGGCAGTAGGCACGTTAGTCTGATGACATTGTGAGAGTGACGGTGACGGTTCGCATTGGATCAGATTAGCACAGGACCGTGAGAATGGAGCAAAGGGAGGCCTATGCCCAGCAGAGCGATGAGTTTTGATTTGGCGTTGATTTTCATTCGACGAGAGATAGACAGGGGTATGCAGAGCTGACTGCGAACCTCCAGTAATGGAGACTAACCCTTAGAAGATTTTACAATGCAATTAAAATTTTTATATCTAAAAACCTGTAATGAAACTGACAAGCTACAAACCAGATAGTATTCGACCATCCTGAGCTGGGTGGTTTTTTTAAAAACCATAAATAATGAGTTAATGACACTGTTATTTTTATTTCTTATCCGTGTATAATATTGCGAGCTTATAATAATGCTATACCTATACCATTTTCCGAACCATGAGCTACAGCCCTGTTTACCAGGTCGTTTGTTTACAATCATTAGAGGGGTTACTGCCGATGTGGACCATGACTGCAGCGGTGAACGACTTCAGTTGACACGTCCACGTGTCCCGGAGCCATATCTCTCCTGAAGTAATTCAACAGGGAGTGTGATAAGGGTCTCGCTATTATTGACTGACCCTACGTAGGTGTTAGATAACTATGCCTAATAATGGGCTTGCTACCAGGTTTGTGGCATCGTAGAATTATAATTTTTTGCTTTTATACTTATTATACCCAACCAATGTGTTTTTGTTTTTACTCACAAAAGAAATTGTGCACAAAGTGAGAGTCGCACAAAGAGATATGGAGCGTGCTATGCTTGGCATCAAGCTTATACATAAAGTTGCGAATATGAAAATCCGACACCGTACTAAGGTCCAAGATGCCGGTAAGAGAGTCATGGAGCTCAAATGGAAATGGGCAGGACACATGGCAAGGCGAGTTGACGGCAGATGGAGCAACCGTTGTGGCCGAGGGAAGGAAGGCCCGGCGGCACACGGGAGCTACGTGGATGCGAGATACTCTGGACCACAGAACATTATAAGAGGAGGTTAGAAGTGCAAAGTAGGCGTGGAACGTGTCGCCACAGGTTATGCAATGATTTGCATAACACCATAAGGCGCGCGGCGTGGTGCGAGCGAGAAGGCATGAGTAATTGTATCTGCGTGAGCGGGAAGACAAGTGGCGACAGCTGTCTCTGAAGCAAAAGCGCTACTTTGCATTTCTAACCCGTCTTATAACGTTCTGTGCTCAGGACAGAGGAAAGTGTCATAAACAAATGGAGGCCCAGTAGTTGGTGGATTCAGTATGTGGATGATGATGGATGTTTAAAAATGGATTAGATGTTCGGTTGTATTTCAGTTTGCTATATTTTTGTTTATCAAATTTACTTGCTAGTATATTATTCGCGAATTCACCTCAATCAACTGTCGAAAGATATAGAACCGAATTTATTTCTAGCCTAGTTTCGTTCGTAGGCTAAAGAAAGGTATATTGGGGCATCTTTCACTAGCACCTATTTCCATTAAATCATCTGGTCATGAAACGTAATTTATTTAGTCTATAAAGGAATCGGGTTGAAATAATCGGCGACAGTGACTGGATAAATTCAGGTGGAGGTGTTTGACCGCGTCCTGACATAGCGAGGCGATCGGAGACGCCTAACAAATTAGGATACGCGATTAAATTGTCACTAAGGAATTCGGTGGAATGGCCTGCGGTCGCCACCTCGTCGGACGACCGGTATTTCTGCCCGTTTCAGACTCCGCTGTAAAAATAAACTAAGTTTATTTCCTTTACAGTATGTCGTAACATTAACGATGACAATCTCGCTGTCTTTGTATTTATTTGGTTATGAAAAGAAATCTCGCGAACTAATAATGCGTTTAATTAGGTCTGAGACGCATAAAATGTTTTTTGATTGCGCCCGGCGCCAGCGCAAAAATCTGTCAATGAAATCATGCATTTCCGGGATTTCATGTACTTTTGGGTATTTCGCGGCCAAGATGTTACTCACGTTTAGCGTATTTCTTTGCGAAAACATTTCGAACAGAAAACTATTAGTCAAAGGCCGAGCTAATCGCTCATTCCGATACAAGAGATGTATTAGCAGCGGCAGCGTGCCATTGAAATAACGTCGCATACCTGGAAGAGTCATTTTTCAAACCGACACTTCGTCCGTCCGTATGATTCAGAACCAGCTCAAAGCCGTGGGCGACAATTTGTTTAATTTTAACAGTTTTCATGTAACTAAATAAAAAATGCCAAGATTAGCCCTCTTAATTTTGAACAGTTTTAATATAGCACTCAAAACATTCCGAAGTGTTTTTCTTTATGTTGTTGTTGTACTTACGTCACATTACGAGTGCTTGTATCGGTCACATTTTGCCAATTTTATAATCTGTTGTTGTAATTGTTTGTTGGTAATTCAAATAAAAAAACCGGCGAAGACCAAGTCGCACTCGCGCACGGAGGGTTCCTTACCACCATACAATTTTACAAAAAGTTTTGTTTTCTCCGGGATCCTCAGCGGAAGCCCGACACACACTTGGCCGGTTTTTATTATTTGTTGTTTAACCTTTTAGTACGCACTATAATCATACTCATTTTGGGGGAGGCTCATGTCCAGCAGTGGACGTCTGTCAGCTGATATGATGATAATCATACCAAGTTTGACGTTTGTATTATACCATTTTTACCATACAGCAAAAACAAAAAAAACGCGGTTCATGTAAACACGTTCCTTTCTTGTATTTTTAACTTATTGTTTTTTTTATTATTTGTTACCTAGTTCGCCATAATAACGCACATTCTGTAAAAATTTCAAAATTTGCTATTATTATTAAATACAGTTTTAAAGATACATGGACGGACGGACGGATGTACGCACGGCGACACATCAAGCTATACAAAACCAATATAAGCTGGCCGCGCGACGCTATACGTTACTCGATCTACGCGCGGCGCTTATGTTGGTTTTGTATAGCTTGATGTGTCGCCGTGCATACAGCTCGAGCGTCAGGCTTCTGAATAGGGTTACGTGGGTTCGGAACCCTAAACTGAAATAAATGTAATGTCTATTCCAATGTCTTTTGGTCTATTCGGGTATTAGGGTTCCGAGAACTTCGTTTTAAATAAATGTCTAAATGGAGCTGAGCTGAGTACCAAGTTTATTAATAAACACATATTATTTCCTACTTAAATAATGATTTAGGTAGGTTATGATGTAATGACACTTCCGTTCCGACCAGATGGATCTAAAAGCATCGTTAAACATAATTTATAGACAATATCACCGCATTCATTAGTTAATACTGCATTATTTTTGGACATGTACCAAAATTGTGGCGCATTTATCTTCTTCTAAGTTATTTTCCCCATTTTATGTAACAAAATTAAAAAATAATACCAAATTAATAATTCCTAGATAATATTGTACTAAATACCGACCGCGTACCGGAAAACGCAGCGTGGGTTTGCCCCGCACATGGTGGACCGACGACCTGGTGAAGGCGGCGGGAACCCGTTGGTTGAGGGCACCGCAGGACCGGTCGTTGTGGCGATCGTTCCGGGGAGGCCTATGTCCAGCAGTGGACGCCCATCTGCTGAGATGATGATTGTACTAAATAGGTAACACTCCAATTTGACGAACCATTTGGTGGTATATCTGATAACTGACTGAAACCCCTGATGATACAATCAAATTATGATAAATTTTTAAAAAACAAACAGCTACAGCTTTAAAACAATTTTATAGCATTATAAAAAGAGAATTGGGACAAATACTTTGTCTCTCTCGATTATTTTGTAAACTTTTATCGTGGTTAAATATTTTCTCGTAGAGGATTCCATTCTAATGAAGTCGTATTTTGTCTATATCAAAGAAACCAAGTGGCTATGTTCGCTGTTTGCACATAATTATATGTGAATTACTTCAAATTTCTGTCAGTTTAAAACCAATACTTCGAAGATTGATGGAAAATATCAAAGACGTGGGCCATCATATCCGTTATTCGCAAGAAAACTGAGCAATTAGCACAGTTTATAAACCATAAATCGTGTTTGTTCGAATTTTTCGTCAAAGTGTATAAATAACATCGGCATCCCGACGAAAGCCGAAGGGCAAACATTAATAGCTTCCTTCATCCTGTGATCGAAATCCAACTGACGCTGACGGGACAAAGGCGTTACGTTTTATACGTAAACAAAAGTCGTATTTACGTGAAATTTTAGTCTAAATAGTAGTAAATCGCATTAACACTACAACATTTTATTTGTGTAATATTTCCACAAATAACTTTGAATGAAAATACAATTTATTACATAAAGACCTACAAATCGTGTTATAATCTTTGTTTAAACAACTTATATTTAAATCCAATTTATTTGATTATTCAAAAGTAAATTTAATTTCAGAGAAGTTGGTGAAATGGATACAAATCCGATTTGCTGACTGCGGAACGGACATTTCCAGTAAAGTACTTAAGTATTGAAGCATTCAACGAAAAGAACAAAGATTAAGTCTAATCTGAAAGTAACGATAATATTTCTTTGAATAGATGGAATTCTCCGAATGGTTTTCATATTTTCAAGCTGGCGTCGCGGTCGATCAAAGCTGCGAGACTACTCAATCACATTCATACATAATTACGTAGGTACTGTACACATGAATTGGAAAAATAATCCAAAATCAAGAAAACTGTAGAATGAAGATCATTATGCGACCCCCAGGAATCGCATGCCAAAGCCGAGAAAAAAATTTAAAAATTTGACCTTTTTATTTTATTTTACGTATGCCAAAAAGGGCACGCATGAGGTTTTTCTCGTTTTTTCGCTTTGTCGTAGGTGGGCATGCTAGCCGGGCAGGTATAATATCTATCTATGCCCAAGTTGAGAAACAAATTTGTACGCTTTTGTGTCGTCAATTGGTTTTTTATTCTCGAAAATAACCTTCCGCAGCAAAAACGTAACCGTTAGTTTAACAGAACAAATCCTAAACGCATTGTTGTTTTAGTATTCACGTTATATATTCATGGTATATGTTCATAACATACCTAAGTAATATTAACTTAACAAACCTGAAAGCACTCTGAAACTAGGCCGCTAACTTTGTTATGTGCACTATCTGAACACTCTAGGTATAGGGATTGTTTGAGCAGAACAAATAAGGGTATTATTACATAAGGTAAAGGTATGAAGCATAAGTATAACATGCATAATAAAAGCTGGCTACAAAAATATAGTTTTTTTTTGTTTAGATTAGATGCACAATCTCAACCACAATCTCCTGTAAAATATTGATCGAATTGTCATTTTTAATGTCATCTAGATGACGCTATGGATTATAATGAAGAACATAATAATTTTACACTCAGATATTGTATACCTAACTTCCCGAATTTATCTGAAACAAATCGACATTATTGTGTGATTCTGCGTCTCAATGTTTAGGTAATTAATTTTAGACAATAGATAAATAATGATCACAGAAACACAATATTGGGTAAGTACTTAAAAATTGCCTAGTGCAGTCATAATACATTACCGATCTTGTAAACGATATATGTAATCGGAACATACACAAATAGCCCTACCGATATTCATTTGAGTGCACTTTTGACTCTCCCATTTCTATGGAGTGGTGTGGCTTACCCACACAACTGTAGTTTCATTCTAGTATTTATTAGTGATCGAAGTATATCGGCCAATGAAGCTATTTTACATACACCCATAAACTAACGACCACAAAGTCCCATGTGGAGTGATCAGGAACGTTCTAGCAACTCGGTGTTCATTTCCAAGGACGCCGTTTTAGCAAGGTTTCCTTCTAACATAGGTAGGTAAGTATTTAGAGTTTCAGAACATACTGATGTAAAAAGTGTCTAGGTTTTCACCCATGAACACATTGCAAAAGAAACCGTATCACAGGTGACTAACCTTGATTGTACTAAATACACTAGATACTTGAAGAAGAAGGGAAAGCACCACACACACGATTTATGATATTTAATATAATGAAGAAAATATACTAACTTAAGGTGGTTTCAGTCCATACAAAAGATTGCCGCACAAAACGCGTAGACGGACTTAATAAAAGTTATATTTTATATATGGAAAAATAGTTTAGAAATTCTAGTTGCCGCGTCACAAATAACATTTGCAATTTATAATATAATTACGAAGATATAAAGCTTTTAAAATTTTGTATGAAAAATTTCAAAGCTTTATATCTTCGTAATTATTTTATAAATTGCAAATTGTTATTTGTGGCGCGTCATCTAGATTTTCTAAACTATTTTTCCATACATAAAATATAACTTTTATTAAGTCCGTCTACGCGTATTGTGCGTCAAAGTTTTGTATAAAATTGACTCCTCCACCACCTTAAGTGGTAGTGCAATTTCACGTGCATGTTCTGAGTTTGCAGAATATCTCTGACTACACCCTCGGGAATAATAGTCGTCAGCATATGCTATGCTATGCTAAGAAGATACAAATCTCCTTTTAGTATAATGCCAGATTTGAAAACAGGAAGCTGGCATGGTATAGACTATTATGGTTAAAAATCTCGCATAAGAAATACATTTAAAAAAAGTTTATTGTGCCAACTTTAGTTTCGCGCTGTACATACATCTGGCTCTGTCAGATAGCCCTACATAGGGCATTGTGTTTCTTAGTTACCTAACTTCACTCTTACGACATAAAATAATGGTAGGGGGATACGGTTACGAGGAAATATAGTGGTAACAAAGTGAGTTCAAGCACTGACGACCTCGTTGCATAGTAACCACTATGCACTTTGTTACCAAAATAATTAATTCAGGGACATAGGTGCATCTGAAACTGATGTTTAAATCTATGTAATCTGATTTATGAAATCTGTAGATCTATACTGTAGTAATCTAAACTATTATAAAACTGTAACAGAAAGTTTAACAGAACAAATCCTAAACGCATTGTTGTTTTAGTATTCATCTATACTATATACTATTATTAAACTGTAACAGGAAGTTTGTCTGTACATTGAAGGTATTAACAAAGAAGAGTTACGGTATGGTTTTTAGGTGTCCCTGATTCCATATCACCAGTTTTTGGATTTTTTGTCTGTATGTTTGTTTGTGTGTATGTTTGATCGAGTATCACGCAAAAACTACTGAACCTATTTTGATGAAACTTTTTTGTTTGTTAGCTTATTATCTGATTTAAAATCTGGTAATTAATTAATAATTTGTGCGGACGAAATTAACCCTAGTAGAAGATCAATATAAAAAATCATCTGTTTCATACTAAACTGCAATCTCGACGCTCGAGTTCCCGCCTCAAATGTATGCAACAGCAGATTTTTTTTGCTCCGATTTTTTTGCTCCCATAGTAAAAGTTGTTCTGTTCGATGGGTAGACTCTTAGTTTAAAAGGATGCTAATGATATCAATTTCACCCGGTATAAAAAAATATCTTATCGGGAACATTACAAAAAAATCAAATTTTTCAATCTTTAATTTGATTTGAAATAGCACAACATGGCAGTAACATGTTTAAAAATCAATAATATTTGAAAATGACAAAAAAAATTGCATACGATTTTTTAGTATGGAGTAAATTACATTCTTAGGATTTTTGCAGAAACTTCTCCAAACATCTTGTTTAAACGAAACTTCTTCTTTATAAGAAAAGACTTGGATTTTATAGCGCTGGCTGTTATAAAGGTCCTGTAGGCCTCGCATGCCACCCCCGAGAAAAAGATAAAAATCGAGATCGCCTCCATCCTTATTATTTTACGTATGCCAGAAAGAGCGCGCATGACGTTTTTCTCGTTTAAACGCTTTGTCGTGGGTGGCATGCTAGCCGTGCTGGAGAGCGATTTCTAAATCTCATACGTTGAACTCAGCAGTTGAAAATGTATGGAGATAGGCATCTTTCTAATGCTAATTTGTCTTTCGAAAGTCGCACTCCTGGAGTATGATTTTTGAAAGTCAAATCAGCAATAGAAAGATGCATATCTCCATAGAAATTTTAACATCTTTAACTGCTGAGCTCAGGGAATGAGATTCAAAAAACGCACTCCTGGTCCTTTAAAGCGCTTTGCATATTATGCCTTTTCTTATACTTAAACATGATAAAAATGTTCGGTACAGACAACAACGGCGTTGAAGCGATTAATAGATTCACCCAGGTACCTACTACGCGATAGAAGGAAACTTTTTGTTTGTTAATTTAGAGGCTCGTAAGCAAAGAAGACGGAAAATTTGGGTCAGTAAACAAAATAAAACTTTCTTGGGTTCGTAAAATTTACTGTATGTACTTACGTACTTACGTAATTAGAAGGTATATTAAAAACCCACAAACAAAAGAAGTACAAACTGTAAATGCTCTTGTTATATAAGATTCGAGGAATATAGTTATATGTTAAAGAGATTTCAACGCGTCTTATAGAGACCACTGGTGATAAGAGGGCTGGCAGTTACCTACGTCAGCGCATAAGCTTGGCGATACAGAGGGGGAATGCTGCCAGCGTTCTTGGAACCGTCCTTCAGGGAGAGGCTTTGGAGTAGGTTTATAGGTTGTAGGTATTCCCCCCCCCCCTTTTTTACATTTTTATATGGAAGTTGACGAAGCTTGTTGCAGATATTCAGGATGTATTTATTGACGAAACGTGTTGTGGATCTGAGTGATGTATTTTCTTTGACGAAGCCTGTTGTGGATGTGAGTGATCTATATATATGTATACCTATGACGAAGCTTGTTGTGGATATGAGTGATGTATTTTGTTTAATAAATTGATTAACGTATTTACCAAAAAAAAAAAAAAAAGTTTGATGAATATGCCACAAATTGGAAACACGAGTCATCATCGATCTGCCTGCACTCCACAGACAATAAAGCGATTATAAAAACTTTTCAATTCGTATCATATCACGAGTATCGTGTGTTAACTCGAGGGTCACATGTCACACACCCTATGACATTGGTTTGAGTTTGAGTGCATGCTCTGAATGCACTTGACACTTGAATCAAAGCTGTTATTAAACCCCGACGCAAAAAGAGGGGTAATATAAGATTGACTCCTGTGTCGGTCTGTCTGTTTGTCTGTCTATCTGTCGGTCTGTCTGTCTGTGGCATTATAGCTCCCAAACGGGTAGACCGATTTTAATGCGTTTTTTTAATAGAAAGTAAATTTTTGCGAGAGTGAAAATTTTTGTGTTTCATGAAAATCGGTTCAGCAGTTTTCTAGTAACTTTTAAAATTAAATTACAAATTTCAAAAAAACCCTACGCTAAAAACGTAAATTAATTAAAAAGTGTTAAAAAAGTCGGTCACCTATTATTTTTAATGTAAGCAAATGTATATTTTACTTTCTTTAAGATATTTTAGGTCAATTAATGTGCCGGGGACCACAAGTGACTGTCGAATATAATTAATGGTCATTTCATAGCGGTCCCCTACGCATTAATTGACCTAAAATATATTCTATCTTAAGGAGAGTTAAAAAGTAAAATATACCTTTGCTTACATTAAAAAAAAAGAATCATCAAAATCGGTTCATAAATGACGAAGTTATCCGCGAACACACATAAAAAAACATATATATATATATCTACAGTCGAATTGAGAAACCTCCTCCTTTTTTGAAGTTAGTTAAAAATAATAGGTGACCGAATTACTTTTCACTTTTTAAATGTTTGTTTTTGGCGTTGCGGTTTTTTTTTAATTTTATAATAGTATATTGTGTACACTGAATAGTATTTTCAGGGGACATCCTATCACGCGGTCACAAAAGTTCCACGTGTGGCTGGCCACAAGGTCATGGCGATCGATCCCATCTCTTTTTATCATTCGAAATTCGCAGCATTCTCTGATATAGCTCGCTTTTAATTAAAAACATTCTTTGACGGCATTTCCATGTTTCTACGAGTATTGCATCGTAATTTAATTACTTTTTTCGGTATACTAGTCAAGTTGGATTTAGACAGAATAGCCCAGTCATTTTACAGTTTGAGCCGGGACTAATTAATAATAGATATTTTTTTTCGAAATAGTATTTTGGGCGCCAATTTGAGCCCATAAAAGTATCAAAATTAAAAAAAAAATTACTTCAGCAACAGCCCCAAATTTAAAGTCTAGCATATTCTCGTTCTAAAAACAACTGACGTTATTTTTCTTTTCACTTTTTTAAGGCTTTACCACTTTACATACTTCAAATATGGTGTTTATATTTTTGTCTGCTTAGAAGGCTTCGAAAAATACATTGAGTATTTTCTAATATTCAACACCTATTTTAATACCTACATTTCAATACCTATTTTATTGCTCGAAAATAATTTGTATTGTTATATATCTAATAAAAATGAGTGCATTGGTATTAGTATTATTAATTTAAAAGCCTTCTGGGAGATACAATTTTGATTTCTATGTTGCTTAACGATTTTTTTTTATATGTAGGTATTCATAATGTCTTTTTGTCACTAAATAGTGCCAGTGACAGTTTAAAATTCCCATTGATAATTACTTCCCACCCTCCCTAACAAAACCCCCTAAAATGACTGGACTAGAAATACAAAACACGCAGAAGAATTATGCAAACGTTGGAACATAAAAGTACATTACGAAACATTTTGAATCAATTTCAGTAACCTACTTATTTGGGTCGCCATAAACAAAGGTCCCAAATGATTTTAGCAATTTAGCCAGTCTTCTTAGCCCCAATAGTAGAATTTAGGGCGATCGCAATATATTGTATTTTGTGCCGCCATGTACACATAACACGCAATCTGTGGAGTCACAAGTTTGCTGTTTGACACGGTTACGGTAATGAATGGTTTGCTTGGAGTGGCGTTGACGATAGATTGCGCGTCTCCCTGGAGGTATTAATACAGTCGACGGTCAACGGTTTACATATAAAAGGTTAGTTATATGAAACAAAGTGTTTTGTTGGGCCGTCTTATCAGCTTTCTGAGATCTAAAATGAGTTAGAAATAGGTACAGTGATTCTTGAAGGCGTATAATTTTATCATCGGTAATCAGAAATCGCTTAAAGTCAATATAAGCGTATTATATGTAGCACTTATTTATTAGTTTGTTGTGAATAATTTTCCTTATAGTCTCTTTTTAAGGAATACATTTTTCAAAAAGCATAAATCTTGAGTTTTTTCGATATTTCGTAATGCCCTTCGCTGTGGAGACTCTAGGCTGCTGGGGTCCCAACAAGGGGAAACTGTTCCTCAAATGCCTCTCAAGGCTACATTCGAATTCGGCTTTCAGCTATTTTGCGCAACAGTAACCCCCTCCGTACCATAGGCATAGAGGCAATGCTGCCAGCCTCCTAGGCACTCTTCCTCGATGAAGCACTTTAGAAGAATTTTTATTTATCAATGAGTAGGTTATTTGTTGTTTTTTATGTGTTATGTTTTTATTTATTTATTTTATTTTATTAGACACAGAAAACAGGAAAAAATCAATGAAATAATAACACATAAGAACATATAACTTAAATCTAGATTGAATTTTTGAAATAATCGTTTTTTTTTTATAAAAATTTACTGTCATATAAAGTACATTAAAAATTCTGTGCCATATTCTGAGCAATTCGGCTAATATTCGGTTTACGAACCCATCATAAATTAGCTAACTTTGTTTATTATAAACGAGCGTTAACCCGCGACTTCGTCCGCACAAATTATATACCAGATTTATATTGTTACTTATATTGTTATTATTATAAATAAATAAATAAAAAAATAATGTAGATGAGTAATTTTTGAAAATTCGGATTACAATTGGAGATCAAAAAAATAAAAATAAATAACAAAAAGATTTTAAGTCAGATCATAAGCTATCAAACAAAAAAAGTTTCATCAAAATCGGTTCAGTAGTTTTTGCGTGATACTCAAACAAACAAACAAACACACAAACAAACAGACATACAAAAAATCCAAAAATTGGTGAAATGGAATCAGGGACACCTAAAAACCATATCGTAACTTTTTTTGTTAATATCTTCAATGTACAGACAAACTTCCTGTTACAGTTTTATAATAGTATAGATAGATTGTGTAAGAGCTAATATCACGTGGCGATGTCACTCAATTTGGTAATATGATTAGCGTTGGTTTACGTTAGCTCTCATCTCTAGCCTTAAACCATTTAATCTAGTCCGTGCCTACAGCTTGACTTGATTTCGCAAAGAGTAATCTTCTTATAAAGTTATAAATCTATATACTATTATAAAACTGTAACAGGAAGTTTGTCTGTACATTGAAGATATTAACAAAAAAAAGTAACGATATGGTTTTTAGGTGTCCCTGATTCCATTTCACCAATTTTTGGATTTTTTGTCTGTCTGTTTATTTGTGTATTTGTTTGTTTGTTTGAACGAGTATCACGCAAAAACTACTGAACTTTTTTTTTGATAGCTTATGATCTGACTTAAAATCTGGTATATATAATTTGTGCGGACGAAGTCGCGGGTTAACGCTCGTAATAATATAAAGTAATAGTTATAAAGTGCACTTCTGTATATCTAACTGTACGTCCGATAATCATGCAATTTTCAATTATTACAACAACTGTAAAGATCTTATGATTCACTTATAGTATAAGAGATAAGCGTACATTTGGTAACCATCAGGTGCAAGGCTGATTCTGTGTTCATAGGGTGTAGAGCATCTCTGTGATGGGGATGGACCAGGTCTGCTTGCATAACTCCAGTCGGATTAGGAGTTGCTGATGTTTAAAGGTTTTTACTGACCTCGACTTCAATGGTTACCAAAAGTAAGTCCATCTCTCGTAATATTAGAAATACTTAAATAAATGACGTTGGTTGTATAATGTATGATTGATCTATTAATCTGTCACTGTTCATCCATTACCTACCCGTTCCGAAAATAAATACTTACGTTGACAAGTTAAGATTCCAAATATATTTGTTGGCTGCGCCAGATTTGTTCACTATTCCTTATTGGAAATTAATTTATAACTTTGTTTTTCACGCAAATGTGTTTGTTGGTACTCTAGAATATGAACGAGTTAACTTTAGGATAACCGTTTCATAGAACGTTTACTTAACAATTCAAACAGCAGTTTGTGTGAAATAAATAAAACCATTATTATTTTCGCTATACCTAAGGGTTATCGCATACAGAAGGAGTCGAGGCGGCGTCGAAGCGCGGGTGTGCGCTACGGTTGGTAATTGTATATCATACCAATCCGAGCGACGCCGGCACCGCCTCAATAGTCTAGGAAAAATAAGGTTTGAGATTGCATTAAAGACACTTTAGTAAATTGTGTTTGAACTAATATTACTGTTAGTTTGTAACACTTTTGTCGATATTTCGTGTTTATGTAGGCTGAGGACCCTGAGAAATACCTTAAAATCTATATAAATGTACGAAGGGCAAGCTTATTTCTAAAGATATTTCTTCCAGCATACCAGCAAAAGAGACAGTTAATTATCACAAGGCAAATTTAATGTGTACAGTCAAACTTTAAATAATTAAGTTTTGAGGTTACAATTTTGGAAATCATACAAAATATTAAATATCTACTCAAATTTACGATATTAACCGGTGATTATTATAGTTATAAGTAAAACGTATTGAACGAAGCCGTCCTGTATAAAATCACCAGTTTTCCATTTTTTGTTCATACCTAAATTTAATGTTTTGTAAATGTCTTAGTTATTCAGTAATACACGATAAGAAATCGGGGATTATTGAGAATTTATGTTTTTCCGGTATGTATCTACTATATTCCAAATTATCACAAAAAGTGCAATTAATGCAACCTACTCCATACAAAAATCCATAGATTTCCCCGACTACAACTTCTTCTATATGCGATACGCTTACTTAATTTGCCAACCATAATTTGATTTGTATCTATATATACAGATAAGATATCGCATTTAAAACAGAAATAAATAACACCACAAGTGCTACAGCTACGAAGGCTTACGTTGCTACGAAGTTATCCGTAGCCGTAACTGCATATGAGCTACAGAGTTAGTTTTGTTAACATAATTGTTACATATCAATATTTTCCTCGATCGCCAACCCGCCTGCCAAGCGTGGCGATTATGGCATATCCCCCCATTTTGGGGGAGGCTTATGTCCAGCAGTGGACGTTTAATGGCTGATATGATGATGATGATGATGAATATTTTCCTCTGTCGTTTCTTTTTTAAATTCTTTTAATATAAAAAGCAACTCGTAAAAAGTAAAGTCTTTATGTTCAATATTAATTGTATTCAATATTTTACTTGTTTGAAAACACAAGTTGAAATATAAAGTTTTGTAAATTGTTTCTGAATTTGTTGAAATTTAAAATAATCGGTACTAGAATATGGTTTAAAATCGAGTAACGCTATACAGGGTGTAAATGAACTCAGTTCATCAAACTGAACAACTTTCACTATGGAACCGACCTCAGGAAAAGGAAAAAAATCAGTTGTCCCATGCATTTTAGTTGGGTAGGTACAGTTTTGTATGGTTCGGCTGATTTTTTTCGCGTTTCCTTAGATAGGAAAGTTATTCAGTTTGGTGGTCTGAGTGCACTGTTTCAGTATTTGTTAGGCTGTCACTTACACCCTGTATAAGCCAAAGCATATGCTTACGACTATTTTCACCGAGGGGCTGTGTTAATGAAAAGTACGTACCATATCATAGCATATGCTCACGACTATACTCCCCGAGGGGGTAGTCAGAGATATTCTGAAACCTCAGAACATCCACGTTTCACTAGTACCGAAACTCTGTCCAGTGTGACGGGGATAGAGCCCGTCACCACTTGTAATGAACAGTAGGTACAATACATGCCTCGAAATTGAAGCATGCAGGTTTCCTCACGATGTTTTCCTTCACCGAAAAGGAAGTGGTGTTACAAATCGTACATAAATTCCAAAAAACTCATTGGTACGTGTCGGCCTGGACGGGGATCGAACCATCTCGCCTCCTGCACGGCAGGCAAGGTTACTCGCCACTGGACCACCACGGCTAAGGAAAAGTACGTAAGTATAAGTAATACTAACATAGTATTACTTATACTTACGTACTTTTCCGTAAAAGCAAATTGGTTGAAAGTTTAAATCACTCCACAGATAACAGCTATAAAGAGGCCCACACATAGGGCACATACTTTGACCCGCGTTGGCGTCTACACCCACGCGACAATTAGACGTGGAGCAAAATACACGATCCTACCCTTATCCCATTACATTAAAGATCAAAACATGGTTGCATTTAATCTATATTTGCCGATGTAATAGTCGCTTACTTTTTTATTACTTTGATTATCTAAACTATTATAAAACTGTAACAGGAAGTTTGTCTGTACATTGAAGATATTAACAAAAAAAAGTTACGATATGGTTTTTAGGTGTCCCTGATTCCACATCACCAATTTTTGGATTTTTTTTGTCTGTCTGTTTGTTTGTGTGTTTGTTTGTTTGAACGAGCATCAGGCAAACCTTGATGAAACTTTTTTTGTTTGATAGCTTATTATCTGACTTAAAATCCGGTAAATTTGTGCGGACAAAGTCGCGGGTTAACGCTCGTTATTAATAAATTCGATTTAACAAAAATATTATTTTCGACCTAATAAAATCTTTGGAAATAAATATCTTTATTCGTATACATGGTGTAAGTGACAGCCTAGCAAATACTGAAACGGTGAACTCAGACCATCAAACCGAACAACTTTCACTATGGCGCCTACATCAGGAAACGCGAAAAAAACAGCTGTCCCATACATTTTAGTAGGGTAGGTACAACAGTTTAGTATGGGACAGCTGATTTTTTTTCGCGTTTCCTGAGGTAGGCTCCATAGTGAAAGTTGTTCGGTTTGATGGTCTGAGTTCACAGTTGTATACATCCTGTATATGTTAATAAATACAGGGTGTAAAATGTAATACGTTACATATCTTAGGTAGTGTTTCAGACCATCAAACTGAACAACTTTCACTATGGAAAATGAAAAATTTGTTCAGTATCATGAGTAAAATGTCTACCCTGACACTAAAATAACGCTTAGCAACAGGGTGCCCACAAAGCTGGCAGCATTACCGCTTCTTATGGTCAGGTCACAGTATAGGAAAGATTATCTATTACTACATACAGTACGGACACTCCCTGCCTCCCACCGACTTTACCTCGCCCCCTCTATCGCACTCTGGTTACCTCGGCAGTTACCTAAGAACAAGACTTTATGTTAAATTTCTTTGGTTTTGCATGTTGACGTCATCTTGTCAATTTAAATTTTTTGTATGCAGTGTCCGGGCTGTGGTCAGGCTGAGACTCTGGTCAAGGTAGCTGCCAAGTCTGAAGCTTGTTACATTACGACCAGGAAAATAATTTCGCTCGTCAATCTTCGTTTGCGCCGAGCAGTGCAAAATCGGGAATTCTCTATCTCGCTCCAACTCGAATAGCAGACTATGGATGCTTCGGCAGCGAAAAGGGCGCGAAAGCAATAAGCCAATAGCGGCAAGGTGTCACATCCTGATTGGTCAATATATCTTGTTGTGGGGGCTGGCAAGCCAGCAACACTTCGACCCAATGGGATCTTTTGTGTTAGCCCCAATACTATTTGTTGTCTTCACCCTTCAAATACATGGTCAATGAAGGAGGCAACACCATTGAGGGGAAGAAACCTAAGATCTCCCGGTTTCGGGTATCCATCTCCGAGGAGGCACATGCGTTTTACCGCCAGGACATCACAGTCGCAAAGAACATGCTCCATAGTCTCTTCATCCTCTCCGCACGCTCTGCAGCTAGGATCCAGGGTGAGTTTCATTTTGTGCATCATTGCGCCTGTAGCGTAGTGCCCAGTGAGGGCTCCGACTATGGCACGAGCCTTGCTCCTGCTATTATTCAGTATGAATCTTGAGACGCGAGTTGTCACATTGCTGATAAAGTTTTTGGAGTGTTGTAGGCCTACGAGGCTAGACCACTCCAGTTTGTGTGCTTTATCAGCCCAATCCCTAATGGCCATTCTTATACTGCATGCCGGGATTTTTATAGGCCCACCACACATTCCCACCGCTGTAACTCCTGTAAGCCAGGATCAACAGCGGCGACCATTCACAACACTGGACAATGAAGTCCAGCGAGCCCGGGGGATGACTCTAATCTGTCTTGGAACCCGCAATGAATTAATCAAAGAAGATAGGAGGAGTAGGAAAACGAAATATCCGACTTCCCTCCATTGCAAACGGGAGACAGCAATAATAAGGAAAAAACATGGCTATTAGAGAGCCAATTCAAGAGATCATTTATGGCAGTGTTGAAGACACGACCGCAAAAGCACCAAAAATACAAAATAAAACAATAGGAACCTAACATTGTACTGAAACTATGACCTATTTTGCTTCCAGTAATAAGTATGGCAAAAACATCTGAACGCACGGAAGTTATCCCTAGTCGCAACAAGATCCATGTAGTAAGGGACACCAGAAAACGATTTTATTGAGTCAAGCATGGTCTGGCGCTATGCATGCCGGGATTCCCACACTTGGTTCTGGGCCAACCATCTTTCGTTCTGACCCGGCCCTCGCCAGCTCGTCAGCATTCTCATTACCCTGGACGCCGGTATGTCCCGGAACCCAAACTAATCTTACGGTATTGTGAAGACCAAGCTTGTTGAGGGTCTTCACTCCGTTCAGAATTAGCCTGGAATTCACATAGTAGGAGTTCAAGGCCTTGAGAGCTGCTTGGCTGTCACTGAGGATATATATAGTCTTGTTGGTTACCTTCCTGTATATATTCTCCTGCGCACATGCTATGATAGCATATGTCTCTGTTTGAAAGACAGTTGCAAATTCTCCTAGACTAACACTTTCGTTATAGTCTTTGGAGTGTATGCCTGCACCCGTACCTGATTCGGTTTTTGAACCATCAGTGTACCAAACAAGAGTGTTCGCGTCCGGGGTACGCATTCCACGTTTCCATTCATCCCTTGTTGGGACATATATTTTGTAGTTTCTTTTGAAGATTCGTATGCTCGGCATTGTGTCACCGATCATGTTGAACCCTCTCTCAAGTTCACTGCTCAGTCTCAGTGCAGTGTGCCTTATCTTGGGCATGTCATTGTGCCAGATTTGGGTCACCTTCATTCTATAAAGAGCCTTCGTCGCTTCAGCTTGTATGAATATATGAAGCGGTTTGAGGTCCAGTATAGTGTTTAGGGCCGCGGTGGGTGTGGACCTGAATGCACCAGTCATTGCCATACACGCTATGCGTTGTAGTTTTCCAAGTTCTTTCTCACATGTTTGCATTTTTGTTCTCGTCCACCAAACAATGCTGCCGTAAGAAAGTATTGGTCTAACCATCGTTGTGTAGATCCAGTAAATCACCTTTGGGTTTAGGCCCCAGGTTTTACCGTAGGCTGATCTGCACATATTGAAAGCCATTGCAGCTTTCCTTGTAACCATTTCGGCATGTGATTTCCACGTCAGTTCTTTATCTAGTATCATCCCCAGATATTTAACCTCTGTGGACCATGTTAATTCTTTATTATAGAGGTATGGATTCCTAAGCCTTGTCAGGTTTCTCATCCTCGTGAACGGCACAATTGTCGTTTTCTCTGGATTTATAGATAAATGATGTTCATTGCACCATTCCTCTACATCATCCAAAGCTTTCTGCAGAAATCGAGACACTGTATCTGGAAATTTGCCGTTGATTAAAATGACAATGTCATCTGCATATCCCACTGTGTATAGTGACTTTTTATTGAGCTTTTCCAGGAGCGAGTTTACCACCAGACACCAGAGAGTCGGTGATAGCACCCCTCCTTGTGGACAACCCTTACTTGTCGTGACCTGCACCTCGTCTCCTAGGAGAGTAGACGCAATTTTTCTGCCCTTCAGCATGCAATCGATCCATCTGCACAGAGTCCGGTCAATACCGTGCTCGACTGCGGCTTTCCCAATTGACTCAAACGTAGTGCGATCGAATGCTCCCTCAATGTCTAGAAATGCACCGACACATATTTCTTTGTTTTCAATTGCAAATTCTGCTTTCGAGACTACATGGTGCAGCGCAGTTTCAGTGGATTTACCCACTTGATACGCGCACTGTAGTTCATGGAAGGGTTTCCTGTTCAGTGGTCCTTCCCTTAAGTATCTATCCACCATTTTCTCCAGTGTCTTCAACAGGAATGAGGAGAGGCTTATCGGTCGAAAGGACCTGGCCTCTTCATAGCTGCCTTTGCCTGGTTTCGGTATATACGTAACCCTTACTTGGCTCCATGCCTTTGGGACGTAGCCGAATGCTATGCAGGCTTTATAGAGCCTTGTTAGGTGTGGGCTCAGAATGTTCTTACCCTTTTGTAGTAGAATGGGGTAAATCCCGTCTGGACCGGGCGACTTGAACGGTTGGAAACTGTCTAGCGCCCAGTCCAGCTTCCATTCATTCACTACCTTCTTAGCGACCTCCCAGTCTGCCCTTGTGGTGCGAACACTTTGTTCCGCCTGACTTATAGTTTCGACACTACCTGCATTATCTAATATTTTGCAGTCTGGAAAGTGGGTCTCCATCATTATCTGAAGAGTTTCCCTCCCAGACTCAGTAAACTTGCCGTTATCCTTCCTCAGAGTAGTAAGCATATTGGTTTTTGTCATAGACATAGCCCTGACGAGTCTCATGCCTTCCGGCGCACTTTCAATCGATTGGCAGTGTAGTCGCCAAGACTTCCTTCGCGCTTTGCGCACCTCTAGGTTGTATTTAGTGAGGGCGTGCGAGTACTCCTTGAAGTTGTTCGCACGTTTTGCCCTGTTAAATATCCTTCTGGTTTCTTTACGTAGTTTTCCTAACTCTGGTGTCCACCAGGGTTCCTTCTTCCCCTTTGTTACCTTCTCAGGACAATTGGGCAACCATGCAGTCTTGATTGCCTGGTCAATCCGGTCTGCCTCGAACTCTATGTCTATAATGGAGTTCAGCTTACCTTTGGTAGATCCTAGGTCGACTCTTATGTCCTTCATGTATTGATCCCAGTTAGTGTGCCTGGGATTCCTCCTTCGTACATTTGGTCTTGTCGCATCGTTCATGTACCTAAAGCATACATACCTGTGATCCGATCCACTTATCTCATCAGATACGTGCCAGTCTGTCACATGTTTGACAGCCCCTTTCGTAGCCAAAGTTATGTCGAGAACTTCCGACCGCCTTGCTTCAACAAATGTTGGTGCATTACCTTTATTTAATAAGTGTAAAGAAGAGCTTACCACGTACTCGTAGAGCTTCTCTCCCTTCTTATTTACATCCGAACTTCCCCAGACCACATGGTGTGCGTTTGAGTCGCCGCCCACGATGAGATCTAGGTTGTTCCGGCTGCAGTACTGCACGAGATCCCTCACCAGCTTCGTTGGCGGATCATCGTCTTCACAGGGCATGTACACTGAGGCGATGATAATGGCCCCTTTGTCCTGCCCCCTTAAGTAGACCTTCACTGTTGTAAGATCCCTAGAACAGAAGTCATGCAAGGGCATTGCTTCTATGCCATTTCTGACATATAAGCAAGTCCTCATATTATTAATAGCAGAGCAATGGAATAGAGATCCTGCTCCGCTAATACCTGTCACTCGGCCCCTATATACATGGGGGTCCTGCATTAATGCTATTTCAAAAGAATGCTCTTTCAGCTGACGGTTCAGTAGAGCCATCGCTGCCTTACAGTGATGTAGGTTAATTTGTACACACCTTAGTCCCGCCATCTTAGTATTCTTGTGTGATGACGCCCTCCTTTTTATGGACAATCCTTTATGGATTGCCCCCTCCTGCTCCCATGTCCATTTCCTCCTCATGTCCTGGGGGAGATGACAGGTTTAACCCATCTAGGTCCCCCAGAAATTCGGATGTGGCCGGCGAGCGCATGCCTTCCGTACCCATGATGCTGTCTGCGTCGCTGTCCGCTGTACTTTCTGCGTCAGTCACAGGTTCTTCCGGCTTGGCCCCACTTTCTTTCTTGCCTTCTAAAGTCTTTACGAGTGGCTCAATTCGGGTTTCTCCCTTCTCCTCGCCATCATCGAGGAGTTTGAAGAAGGCCCTATCCGCGCCAGCGTAAAGACAATAGCCTTTGGACTTGATGAAGTCCGCCGACACTTTGTCCATGAGGACAATGCGTCGAACTTAACTTTCACCAACCTCCGTGTCGATCACTTTCCAGTCCCCCGTGTGCAGCTCTGGGTTCAGCCGCTGCATTATGGACAGAACGAGGTCCGTCTCTGGAACCCAGATGTTTTTGGATTTCCAGGCCATCTTCACTGGTTTGGGCAAGTCTTTTGCCCTCAGCACCCTTGCCTTCACCCCTCCGATGGTCTGCCCATTGAGACCCCGAAGCCAATCTGCCGACCGTTCCCCGTCACAGAAGACATGGAGGGCCCCTGCTATGACACTGCCCATGCTGAATTTCGGCAGTGGGTCCGGCTCGGTTACAAACCTTGCATATAGGTCCCTAACTATGGGGCCTACATCCTTCTCTTCAACCTTCGTAGCGGGGTAGTCATCTGAAATGATGGCCATCCGAACGCCAGTCATGGCTTCCTTGAACGTCTCGTTCAGGTTTAGCCGCTTGGCGTTGGTGTCCTCGGCATCACTTGACCTCGCCCTTTTGGTGGTCACAGGCTTTGGATTCGCGGCAGCCTTTGGTGTCGCCTCGCCTCCCTTCGCCTTTTTCCCTTCATTGGAGAAGTCCGCGGCACCCTTTTGGAAGAATTTCTTCTTCCTCTGTGCACCGCTGGGCCTCTTCCACAAGATTGGTGTAGGGGTTTCGTCAGCACCTCGTGTCGCGCTTGGCGCTCCCGAGTTTGACCCCCTCTCTACTCCCTTCGAACTTGAGGGACCCTCGTTACGCTGGCCGCCTCCCTCAGTTTCGGGTTTGAGTTCAACCGTATCGGCGCCTCTGCCCTTTACCTGGTCTGCGAGCACAGCTCCCGAGGGATCCCCCTCCGACATCACTCGCTTGTTTGGCTTATCGCCCTTCTTGTCGCCCGTTAGGGCAACCATTTTTTTGTTTGGGTTTTTGTTTGACAGATCCATAATCATGTTTCTTTTTATTCACCATTCCGGCCCCCCACCCTCCATGGAGCCCTCAACATTGGGGATGCCTAAGTGGCACCAGGGGTTACCGGAAGGGTATAGCGTTCCAGGATGGGTTGTACACGAGCTGACACGATGCACGCCAGCACTGCGCCTGGTCGGGCACAAATACTCTAGTGCACCGCTAGCTGCGCACCCCCCATACCAGAACACTCGCCTGGCGGCGGTCTGACCCGACGCCTCAGCCGATTGACTGCGGTTGGCTACTCCGCAACCTCCCGTGTCGGACGAAATCCGGGCCAAAGTGGTGTGTTGTCATGACCAGTGATGCCTCGACATCGGCCACAACTCAACCACCAGGATTCCTTCATCCGCCCTTACGGGTCCCCGGGCACGGCACAAACACCCGGGTGGTCACCCCCCCCCCCCCCCCCCCCCCCTCCCACCGCAAGGCCTGTATGCGGTAAGAGGCCACAGAGACCGGACCACATGATCCCTGTAGTATACTTACCTGTCTAATTATCAACTATTTAGCCCAAGACTAACAAGAGATGCAAATAGACTTAGAAAGCACAGGCGAAGTCCTAACATCAGTCATTAGTCCTGGTTTCCAGGATGCACCAGTCAGTAAGTGATTGTCTTCTATACAAATAGTTATCGATATAGACCACAATCCCCACTGAGCACGTGGAGGTAAGTTGAACGCGCACCCCAATATAATTTCATTGCGCGCGAAATTATATTTGGTCAATATAATTTCGCGCGCTTTTAAAATTTGTCAACTGCGCAGGTACATCGGTGAGACTTATAAACCTGGTACTACTGTAATGTGACTTGAAAACACAAAGACAACAGATTGCCCATTTGCCTCCATCTACCCGCACTGGGCTTCCTTTATAGAATATAGCCTACCGTCTCTAGCGATAGCCTAACTGCCGTCGTAGTATGGCAGCGTGATATAACGCTATCACGCCTTCGCTCTCTTTCTATTTGCGCGCGAACGAACGAGATAAAAGACGCGATTTAGCCGTATCACGTGCAACATACTACGGCTTCTGCATGGCTAGCATTGCAGCGTGATATAGCGCTATCACGCCTTCGCTCTCTTTCTATTTGCGCGCGAACGAACGAGATAAAAGACGCGATATAGCCGTATAACGTTCAACATGCTACGGCTTCTGCATGGCTAGCTTGTCAGCGTGATATAGCGCTATCACGCCTTCGCTCTCTTTCTATTTGCGCGCGAACGAACGAGATAAAAGACGCGATAGAGCCGTATCACGTGCAACATACTACGGCTTCTGCATGGCTAGCATGTCAGCGTGATATAGCGCTATCACGCCTGCGCTCTATTTCTATTTGCGCGCGAAAAACGCGATAAAAGACGCGATATAGCCGTATCACGTGCAACATGCTACGGCTTCTGCATGGCTAGCTTGTCAGCGTGATATAGCGCTATCACGCCTTCGCTCTCTTTCTATTTGCGCGCGAACAAACGCGATAAAAGACGCGATAGAGCCGTATCACGTGCAACATACTACGGCTTCTGCATGGCTAGCATTGCAGCGTGATATAGCGCTATCACGCCTTCGCTCTCTTTCTATTTGCGCGCGAACGAACGAGATAAAAGACGCGATATAGCCGTATAACGTGCAACATGCTACGGCTTCTGCATGGCTAGCTTGTCAGCGTGATATAGCGCTATCACGCCTTCGCTCTCTTTCTATTTGCGCGCGAACGAACGAGATAAAAGACGCGATAGAGCCGTATCACGTGCAACATACTACGGCTTCTGCATGGCTAGCATGTCAGCGTGATATAGCGCTATCACGCCTGCGCTCTCTTTCTATTTGCGCGCGAAAAACGCGATAAAAGACGCGATATAGCCGTATCACGTGCAACATGCTACGGCTTCTGCATGGCTAGCTTGTCAGCGTGATATAGCGCTATCACGCCTTCGCTCTCTTTCTATTTGCGCGCGAACGAACGAGATAAAAGACGCGATAGAGCCGTATCACGTGCAACATACTACGGCTTCTGCATGGCTAGCATGTCAGCGTGATATAGCACTATCACGCCTGCGCTCTCTTTCTATTTGCGCGCGAAAAACGCGATAAAAGACGCGATATAGCCGTATCACGTGCAACATGCTACGGCTTCTGCATGGCTAGCTTGTGAGCGTGATATAGCGCTATCACGCCTTCGCTCTCTTTCTATTTGCGCGCGAACAAACGCGATAAAAGACGCGACAGAGCCGTATCACGTGCAACATACTACGGCTTCTGCATGGCTAGCATGTCAGCGTGATATAGCGCTATCACGCCTTCGCTCTCTTTCTATTTGCGCGCGAACAAACGCGATAAAAGACGCGATATAGCCGTATCACGTGCAACATACTACGGCTTCTGCATGGCTAGCATGTCAGCGTGATATAGCGCTATCACGCCTTCGCTCTCTTTCTATTTGCGCGCGAACAAACGCGATAAAAGACGCGATATAGCCGTATCACGTGCAACATGCTACGGCTTCTGCATGGCTAGCATGTCAGCGTGATATAGCGCTATCACGCCTTCGCTCTCTTTCTATTTGTGCGCAAACGAACGAGATAATAGACGCAATATAGCCGTATCACATGCAACATGCTACGGCTTCTGCATGGCTAGCATGGCAGCGTGATACAGCGCTATCACGCCTTCGGTCTCTTTAACGAACAAGATAAAATACGTGATATAGCTGTATCACGTGGAATATGCTACGGTTTCAGCATGGCTAGCATGGCATATGGCAGCGTGATAAAGCGCTATCACGCCTTCGCTCTCTTTCTATTTGCGTTCGAACGAACGAAATATAAGACGTGATATAGCCGTATCACATGCATCATGATAAGGCTTCTGTGGTATGATTTCACAAGGTTATATTGTATTCAACAAAGGTGCATAGATTGATAAATCATACTAGCGAGGTACTAGATACTCTTTCTTAGAGGTACTATGCTAGAAGGGCATACAGGCCTTTGACGCTGTAAGATTCTAGTATATAATTTAATCATACCTAATTTACTTTTAAATATACATTACATGCACTACCGAGTCAAAGGAATAACTTAAATTTGATGTTTTACTGAAAAGGTCAAAATCTGATTTTTAACATAGCGTAGCGTAGGTGTCGTATTTATTATTCTATGACGTTATTTGCAAAGTATAATATTATTCTATGTACTTTCAAGTTATGTTTTAGTAGGCAGATGGTAGACTCATTCAATTTTGAAAATGTTATACATGTACAGGGTGTAAAATTAAATGGGACACTTACTTAAAGGGGTGCTTCAGACCATCAAACTGAACAACTTTTGCTATGGGACCAACACTCAAATCGCGAATAAAAATTCCGCTGTCCCATACAAAACTGCAAACATAAAATTATGTAACCAATGGTTGCAATAAATTATATGAATATGACTGAAATGTATGGGACAGCAGATTTTTTTTCGCGATTTCGATATTGGTCCCATAGAGAAAGTAATTCAGTTTGATGGTCTGAAGCACCCATTTTATATAAGAGTCCCATATAATTTTACACCCTGTATAATTATGACCTATTACAAACCCACGTTCCTTAACTACTGTACTATTTCTACAGGATGTAAACATAAGTGTGTTACTTATATTATATAATAACTAAACTAAACATTTTTTTTTAAATAAAAAAAGAAATAAAAAAAACGTTAATTGTTCAGATTTTTTCATAATTACGGAGTTTTTTTTAATTTTTTAATAAATTTGTTTTGTATTTATTATTTTAAAAAATAAGTTAAGCATAAGAATAACGTGTAGGTAATTATATTGTTTATTTATTTATTTAATTCTTTTCAGTCATATAATAGTAATCAGCTCAAATGTACACTACGACCAGGAAAATAATTCCGCTCGTCAATCTTCGTTTGCGCTCTATCTCACTCCAACTCGAATAGCAGATTATGGATGCTTCGGCAGCGAAAAGGGTGCGAAAGCAATAAGCCAATAGCGGCAAGGTGTCACATCCTAATTGGTCAATATAATTTCGAGCGCTTTTAAAATTTGTCAACTGCGCAGGTACATCGGTGAGACTTATAAACCTGGTACTACTGTAAGTCGTTTCCTATTCGTAACCGTGATAAAAATTCCAGTAACAGCCGAGGCATACTTTAATCAGTCTTTACTCAACACAATTTTCCCTACTAAGAATCAAATTGTTTCAGTTTGCTACAATTCATGTAATTTCGTTCGCCGTATGGTCAGCGTAAACAGCGTAACATAATGGCGCCGCGGAATCGTTTCGCGGAAGAGACCGGTCATTCGGCGTTCCTGATATCTATGCATGATCCAGTGACCTTCAACTACGCATTAGATACACGAGAGTAATTCTGCTACTTAAGTTCCTACATTTTAATAGTCCGCTTTTTTCCTTAGTCCGTCAGCCCCTTTAGTATGATTTCTTGTACACACGGTGACACATCAAGCTACGCAAAACCAAAATAAGCTAGCCGCGCAGAGGTAGAGTAATGTATAACGTCGCGCGGCCAGCTCATGTTTGTTTTGCGTAGCTTGATCCACGCCAAGTTTACAAACCTATATATATAAAAGTGAATCCCTATTTCCCTTGGTCACGACATGAAACTTTGGTGGGTTGTTGTGCCCATGCCAGGGAAGGTTTATAAACAAAAAACGGTCAATTATGTATACCTAGTTATACATTGAAGTCATTGGCATCGTAAAAGGAAAGGAACTAAGAGTCTAAAAACCGATCGTAGCAAAAAAACAGCTGTTGCATACATTTGAGTCGAGTAGGCATTTTATTATGGAACAGCTGTTTTTTTTAACCACTGTTTGCTCCAATAGTAGAAGTTGTTCAGTTTGATGGGTAGACTCTTAGTTTAAAAGGATGCCAATGATTTAAAAAAAATACTGTAGATTTAATGATTATTAAAACAGCGATGATAGTTTTTAATTACTAACAAAATTTATAACTTTCCCCAAGAAACATAGGTCGAAAAACGATGAAATTGTGTGGCTCTCCTATACAAAAGTGCGGATCAGCCTATCGATTTTCTATGGCAAGATCTTTGCTCTGAATGTTTGACAAAATAAACCCTTAAAATTGGGTTAGTAATTAAAAACTAGTGGTTTATATATGATAACGTAAATTCTAATAAATATACCGGGTAGAAATTGATATCATTAGCATCCTTTTAAACTAAGAGTTGGCATTGCAGTTTAGTATAGAACAGCTGATTATTGCTCCGATCGGTTTGCTCCCATAGTGAAAGTTGTTCAGTTTGATGGGTAGATTCCTAGTTTAAAAGGATGCTAATGATATCAATTTCACACTGTAGATCTCAATTTTAAAAGTATATACTTTAGGTACTTATATCACAAAATTTTTTTATAAGGTCTAACATAATTAGGTGAAACTATTTTAAGGGGATGATCAGACCATCAAACTGGACAACTTTCTGTATGGGACCAATATCGAAATCGCGAAAAAAAATCAGCTGTTCCATAATCTGCTCAGTTTCACTTCACTTTCGCTTCAAAATAACTAAAAATATAAATGTTCATTATTTCTCAAAGTCTCTAAGTTCAATATTTTTACATAATATGAGCTGAGATCCGCCCTTCTAACATGATAAATGCTTATATTGGGAGAAACTCGCAACTTCCCATGGTAACAAATCACTTAGTTGAGACAAGCCAAATAGGTAACAATTTCAAATAAAGTAGGTAAGTAAGTACGAAGGTATATTTTATGATATTAATTATAATTATGATTAAGACTAGACTAAGGGTCCGCCCCACAACCCCCGAACACTCCCTCAACATCGCTCCACATATCTCGTATTGAAAGAGATGTCGAACGAGCCGCCAGACAAGCTATCAAGATATAATTAAAACATCAATTAAGGTTAATAATCTCATATATAATAAAAACAATCTGTTTTTGTCATAACTCGTAGAAGCTCCGAGTTGTGACAGCTGCGTGAATAGAATAGCGAACAATAGTTTACCTAAGAGTTTAGTTCTATTCATTTCGTGTTGCTACATTAATTTCTATAAATTACAACGCAATTCTGTAAAATCGATGCGAGTATAACAACCGTTGTACGAAATGCGTTTCAGGAATACGATTGATATTACCCTGTCATCGTCGTGCAAACAAAAAGTTCGCTGAGTCGGCCCAGGAGACCAATCGCGATAAATACATCTCCACTGAACCACGCGGTCAGAGCCGTTTTGACTGACCGCTAAGACGTTAAAGGCTCTCACAATAATTTTTTATACAAAATAATTGATTATTCCCCCTCTCTTTTTTAATTCGCAGATGCCATTTTGAAATAATATAGCCTGTGTCACTCTCACAATTTTTACGAATCTAAGGACACCTCATACTTCAAAATCCATCAAGCCGTTTAGGCTGTAGGGCGTAACAAAGAAATGGACATACGCTCGAAAAACATAACCCTCCTCCTGGCGCAGTCGGGTAAAAATGCAGCATAGTTCTGTTGAAAAGTAATTGGATTGTAAATGTGATTTGTAATGAAATTGGATTAGGATTAAACTTCGATGTTTTTAAATTGAGCGGATATAAGTCGTTTACGTTAGGAAATTATTCATGTTGTTGCCTACACGAATGTGGTTAGCGAATGATTTAATACAGATATACGAAGTTTTATGTCACGGTCTTTACCTTGCTACCGAAAAATTTGAAGATATTTCATGACATTAAGTTTTAAACCGTGCCTCGTTGTGGTGCACTTAAACATAATATAGCATTTTACACTACGTAAACATTTTACGTAGCTTTTTAGGAGTTGTGGGAAGTAATTATGAATGGGACTTTTTAACTGTACCGTACCAAACTGCAATGCCTATTCAACCCAATTGGGATGTGTGTGATTTTTTTTATTTTAATTTCCGGTTTGCTCCCTTAGTAAAAGTTGTTCGGTTTGATGGTCTGTACCACCAATATTTGTCGACTCATTCTTGACACCCCTCTTCTGTAGTTAGAAAACTCTAGCTTTATGTATAGCTTGTGTGCTGCTTGGGCCAAACAACCAAAAAAAAAAACGAAGAAATAATAGTTGTTATTTAAATGATTAATTTGACCCACAGATGTTTCATAGTTCCTTTCGTTAAAATGTTGATCTAAATATTATAAAATTCACAGATTTCGTGCCTCACACGACTATCGACCACATTGGAAATGAATCTACGGAATTCGAAATATATTGTCTCAAAAAGGTTAGGCTACAGGGCAAACCCTTACATTGTTTTAGGCTTAAATTGTAGCTGACTAAAATGTATAGAAGAGTTTTGCTAAATTTTTTGATATCATTCCTCGTTTCCAAAATATCGAGCGCCAAAATCAAAAACTCAGAATTTTTTTTTTTTCACTATTTCGGCCATAACTTTTTTCGTTTTTGACTTTCTCGAATAACTCTTTTTGCACCTTACAGAATAAAAGAAACTAGAAGAACCAAATTTTCTATCAAATGACAATCAGGTAACAGATACACAACTATATATAATTATTTTGTATTCGTGTAACAACGATTGAGGAAAAATTAAATATAAAAGAAATAAACAGTTATTGACTGAAATTTAATAAGGAAAGGACCGAATAACAATGGCAGGTCGGCAACCCCGACTGCCAAACTTGGGTCCTTAGCCTTCTTATATATCCATACTACTTTTAAAACCATGCTTTGTTTATTATGTAGCCGTAAAACTGTAATAACGAGACTGGACAAAAAAATCGTCCTACTTTTCAACCAAGCTTTTTTTAAATATCCTCTAAAACTTATTTTGTTACAATTTTTGTTTTATTGTTGCCATAACATTTTGTACCTATCATAACAAAAGTTTTACAAAGGTCACTACGTTGTTTTAACTCACAACAATCTTTGTTGATTGACCGTGAACGAAACCCAAATAATTATAGAGAAAGCTCTATAAAGTTTAGGAAGGAATATTTTATTGATTTAAAATGTTCAGATCGTAAAACAAAACGATTGGTTGAGTCATCAACACCTCGGTAAAGGAAACGGCTACCTTCCAATAACAATAAAATCCAATTGTGATGTGCTGATAGTTCGCAGTGAAAATTGTATCCTTGGACTGGATTCTTCTAGTTTTTACGACATTAAATTTTAGCAGCGATCGTGAGGACTAACCTGAATTTGAAAGATTAATGTTTTTCTAATGTCTAATTTTTTTGACGTTTTAAATACGTTATCTAATACTTGACCTAATCTTGTCATTTAATTACAAATCCCGAGAGATGATGATGAGAATACATGATAGATCTAGTTATGGAAAGATAGTCTGGAGAGTTTCATCTTAAACTTCATGTTTAAGCCCTCCGTGTACGGTATCGAAAAATTAAAAAAATCGGTCAATGATTGAGGAATTTGGTCAGCAGTCTTAAGATGCATGAGAGATCAACGCTCCCATTGTGTCCGTAAGAGCAGTGACAGCGAAAATTAGGCTCCGGATTCCACTGATATTTTTGTGTACACAAAACGCAGGGCGGGCGGCGTAGACCTACGTATATATAGGAACGTATGCTGCGCGGCGCCCAGTTGCCCGTAGAAGCTCGAGAGTGAGAGACGTGTCTTTAACTCAACGGGGACTATTACTATCTTGGAAATACATCTTGAATATTTCTATTATCTAAAGGACTGATATTCTAGTGTTTTATAGACTTATTGTGTTGTGTTTGGCCTGCCGGTAATAGGCAAGTGTTGTCGCCGGCGTGAAACCGACCTGTAGCTGCAGGTCGCCATTATTTTCTGCTTATTGACAGGTGAGATTTTATTCAACCTTAGAGCATCATTCAATTGTTTTCCTTATGATTGTTTGTTTTATTTGTTTCAAAACAAAGGTACTTAAAAATGTTTGCTCTATTTGTAACGTACCTAAAACATATTTACAATTCAAAGAATATATATTACTTCTTCGGATTTTGATGCGATTTTTTTTAATAGATAGAGTAATTCCATAGGAAGGTTTATATATCAGCATTGCACCCGTGCGAAACCGGGGCGGGTCGCTAGTAAATTCATAAATGAGAAATGTACGTTAATTATATTTGTGTGTTAAGCTCTTATAATTTTTGCTTTCGAACAAAGCTTTCAAGTGGGATCAGGACAAATAATGTTTACCTTTAATTTAGTAGAAAGATTCAAATTAATGAGTCGTGTTTACCTTGTAGGTGCCTTGTAGACATTGATTGATTAGTAAATTCATGTAACGTTAACAAACTGGCTAAATTTTTTTGGAACAGGGTAAACAAACAAATTTCGGAAACCTATCATAAAATGGGGTACTGTTTTCCTTTTTTTAATAGTCTACTTATAGTCATCACCACCAGCCCATACAGTCACGTCCCACTGCAGGGCACAGGCATGCCCAATGCGGATTGGTAGACTTCACATACGCATTAAAATTTCTTTTTCAGCATATCTAGGGGTTTCCTCACGATATTTTCCTTCACCGTTTGAGAGCAACGTACTTATATAAGGTCTAACAAAATTAGGTGAAACAATTTTAAGGGGATGATCAGACCATCAAACTGAACAACTTTCTCTATGGGACCAATAGTGAAAACGCGAAAAAAAAATCTGCTGTCCCATACATTTAGTTCGAGTAGGTTTGTATGGAACAGCTGATTTTTTTTCGCGATTTCGATATTGGTCCCATAGAGAAAGTTGTTCAGGTTGATGGTCTGATCATCCCCTTAAAATAGTTTCACCTAATTTTGTTAGACCTTATATAGTGTCTTCAAATTTTATTAATTTGTTGTTTGTGTCAATATAAAGATTGAAAAGAAAACTTATTAACGGCCATGGTATGAAATATAAGACGTTCCACATCGAGCTCACAACGCCGCCGTCTCATAAAATAATAAGACTATAATTTCTATTGTTTTCATACTGTTTTTCATTTGACACGGCGCTATGGGGGCATTAAATAAATAATAAATAACCCTAAGAATTTAAAGAGAGTAATTTTAAGTGTAGCATTAGTGACATTTCTAGAGTAATAAACTAGCCAAATGTCTAGATATTTCTACGTAGTACCCAGGGAGAAAATGGCCTTACGTGGATCAATTACGGTCCATTGTTGCTCGCAGTTTCATTCTAGTGAATTTAATAATTTTTCTCGTTACATTCTAACGAACTAAGAAGCTAGCTTAGAACTTTCTTTATTATAAGATTTCGTTATAAAATAGCCATAAACTATTACAAAAATGCTATACTAGGTACTGCGCTGGCTCAGAGACCCGAAGTGGGTCTTGACATCTTTATCATTGTAAAATCTAAGCAAGCTTATATCCGAATTAAGACCTTTACTGTCAGCAAGATGGAGCAACTACCTATGAAGTGCCCTGAGATATTGATTTAGGCACTTTTGAAATTTTTGGACCATTTGACTGTGTACTGTAGTGACTGTTCTTGTTTTTTATTCTTGACCTACTAAGCCTAATATAAACTAAAATAAGTCTCATAAAAATACAATGTAAATAAAGTTACTAAAAGAATAATATATTTCTCCTGTATGATAAAATAATTGCCTATTCAGTCACGAACATAAATTAAAATAACTGGTATTAAATTCTTCACGTGGATCATGTTCATTAATATAAATGACCCAGTAACAGTATAATGAAGCTTAGCAATTTATTTATGCGGAAGCTAAGCCAGGAAATCGGGATCTGAACATGAACGGAGACCGATCCATTTCCATTTTCCGCGAAAACCGACAAAGTAAGCTTATAAAGTACTCCATTGGATAAATTGCGAGTACTTTTCCTGTCTTTGCTGTTATTATGGTTTATATTATTATCTCTTTATAAAGTGATAGAACGTGATCAATAATCGGCAACTCATCAAAATCATAATCAATATAGATATCTTTCTGACGTCATTTAGATTTATATCGATAATTTAGGGGTATCGCATACAGAAAGAGTCGAGGCGGCGCCGGCGGTGTCGAGGCGCGGGCGCGCGCCTGAAAAACCTTAATATAGGGTCGGTAATTGTATATCACCCCAAACCGAGCGGCGCACCGATCGAATTCTTGATATACAATTATCGACCATATGTCAAAGTCGCCCGCGCCTCGACGCCACCTCGACTCCTTCTGTATGCGATATCCCTTAGAGTTATAATCTTCGAACAAGAATTAATCGCGGGTGTTCTGAGTTTTCAGAATATCTCTGACTCCCTCTGGGAATAAAGTCATGAGCATATTATGCTGATATGCTACCTATGCTAAAAACTACTCGTAGATACACAATCAACGCACCAAAAATTCAGATTCAGGTGGAATATTATTTGATGGCTTTTTTGGCTCCATCTCGATAATAAACATGTCAATACCAACATTTCATAAGACATTTAATTTGAGACTGCTTCTAGTTTTTATGTTTGATTGTGTTTCTCTTAAACTAGATTCCACTGTTTGTTGGTTTGTTTTTGTTAAACTCAAGAAAACTTTCCAGTATAAAGTTCCAACTTACCAAGCCGCTATTGTAATACAACTTTGACTGTAAATCGTAAAACAAAAATGTTTTTTTATTTATATTTTTTTAAATATAATTAGTACAACGGCAGTGCTTCGACACTGACAAAAGACTTTTTGTTTTTCAGTGTTTTAAGTACTGCAGTTTTGTTGCCAATAGCATTACAGCAACTGTTTAATTTTCCATTACTTGACTCTGAATCAGATAATGGGTGCGATGATCAATTTTGACAGGACCTAGTTAGGGTCATTCACTTTGTTATTGAATTGCGCCTTTACTATTGCTACCGAGAACTTGAACATACACGGCAATGGACTAGGCAACAGCTATAAATAGGGGCATTCCTTAAACGTTTCTAAGGTTAAACGAACTAACAGTCTTACAAACATCAGATATCCGCTCGATCTCCGGGCTGAGTCCATTGCTCCTTACTTTATTACTACCTATCGCAAATTAAAATACTATCTAAATAATGAAGTGCCTTTTTTTCTACTACGCTAAAATGATTTTAACAAGAATAATATTGTTTAGCAATTTCTTTAACCGCTCGCAATCCGGGAATTACAATAAGAGAAATATTAGGTGATTCTATAATATCGCGTCCGTAGGAGTTCATTAATAATATACATATATCTTATTGGCGCTTTACAAAGGACCTACTGCCCATTACAAGTGGCGACGGGTTCACTCCCCGTCATACTAGACAGAGTGTCGGTACTACTAGTGAAACGTGGATGTTCTGAGGTTTCAAAATATCTCTGACTACCAACTCGGGGAATATAGTCGTGAGCATATGCATACAAAGGATATTGTTTTGAAAACAAGGATCGAAATCACCAGGATGAATGTATTCAGGAATCATATAGGTATTTCGCCACTTTAGTTAGCAGAGATTAGATCCTTCATGGTATCGTGTATTTGTAGAGTAACAAAACTAAATAATAATTCAGAATACGTTAGATATAACTGTGCTAACGTAGTACTCATTCATCTTATCTAAAACCGTACAATAAGTTGTAACGTTGTTGATAAATTGTTAAATAAAACATATAGGTAACGCTCAGAAAGTTTGATTTATAATGCAATCAATACACACACATATAAGAATATCCGTTAATTTTAGATTTATTGCAGCTGTTAAATCTCTTTCGATGTTTCTATTTTTGCGGGCACCATGAAAATTTCACGATCTTCGCTATTTATTATTATAACATACCTCGAGAAAGTACATTTTCTACCAAATCATCTGTCAAATACAAAGTCCGAACCAACCTAACTAACAATTTGGTCCTATAGGTGTCGTATAGTCGAACATCAAACGCATAAAGCACCAGTATATGACGAAATTACCGTAATATAACTTTTAAAAGTCAAAATAGTCTTATAAATGTGGGCCTAATACGACCAAATTGTTTGCTGGGAATGCTTTTATATTTACAACTGAAATATTCCTACAAGCACGTCGATGAGAAGATTCATTATAACTTGTTTTTTATTTACTGATCTACTTCGTCATCTCACCACCTGCCTCACTCATGAGGTACCTATTAATAGTAGTCTAAATTAGTAAGTTTATTAATATTTAAAAAGATAAGCGCTGGAATATTCCCACAATAATGGATAGCATCCAGTATTTGGACTTGGTTTGCAATGATATTCTCCATCCTGCTGCTATGGAGTTATTGATAAATGATAAGAGTAAAAAGGAAAGATCTTACTTGATGCTTATATAGCTAGCAAACTTGTCTTGGCTGCTGTGCTGAGTCGTTGGCTGCTTGTTTGTGACGCCGGACTGCTGGTGTCCGTAGGCGCAAGTTGAAGATACCTCTCGCTGCTGTGCGTGAGGGTGCTGTCTTCTGTGGATTGCTGTCCAGAGGGCGCAGTAGGAACACTTTCACTGACGCGATTTCGAATGTTCCGAATAATACAGTCTCTCGTGAAGTGATCCCGCCTTTCCGGAGGCTCGAAGGACCATAAAGATGTACGGGCTAAACCTGTAGTTGATTGTGATAGTTGATAGTAATTGAAAATACCGAAAATATGATAAAAGAAGAGTTTATTGAATTAACTGATTATGCTAGTATGAAAATTTCGGTTCGGCTACGAATCGTGAACTAAATTGTGTAAAATAAAAGTATCGAACCACGCGTCGATTAATGACTTGACAATATAATAAAAATGCTCGGTTGCACCGTACACTAACAATTATAGGATGACCACTGTAGTATTCGTAGAACGAAAAAGTAGATTTCAAAAGGCTCTCCGGTTTTGCTCTCTCTTCTCTCTGGGACCTCATCAATGCGGTGTGCTTTTGTAACAAAAAACTAAAATTAAATATAATAAAACCAGTGAATTATAAAATAGAATTTTATTGAAGTCGCAGTACACATGGCGACACAGCTAGTTATACAAAACCAATATAAGCTGGTCGCGTGATGTTATACATTACTCGTCTTACGCGCGGCCAGCTTATATTCGTTTTGTATAGCTTGATGTGTCGCCGTGTGTACATTACAATAACTGTTTCTGTGTAGTTTGTAGTATAAAAAGAAATGATTTATTATTTACTATTTTAGGGTAATAAAAAATTTACTTATCTTAATTAACAGTACAAATGTATAGACACAAATTAATAATTAAACTGAAATACCCTTAAACTAAAATATAACTAGACTAAACAAAATAATCAGTCAAAGAGCCCGCCTCGAGTCGAACCCGGTTGAAATGTGCCCATCACGCTCGTGGCGTTTCCACGCTGTATGGCTAGGGAAATGTGTTGAACCAGGTACGACCCGGAGCGGGGGTCTCGGCCCCTCTCCCTCAAAAGACGGCCAATGGATTTAATGAACTTTTTGGCTTCAAATAGGTACGTTGCCTCTAAAAGTGAGTACTTGGTGTATTTTACCCGTGCAGCACTTTCCGCCGCCGATCCTGGCACCCGCGTAGTTCCCTGAAGATGCTATCGCGCAAAGGTGCAAACGCAGGTCGCATCCCATAGGAGACAGCGGCTCTTTTCCCATGGGATGAGGGTTAAGCCGTCCGGCCTTTTGCCGGTATAAAAACAATTGACTTTAATATTGTTTGCATAATTTATAATCGTTGTCTCACTATCGGCTACGATAACAAAAATTAACTCCATAGTCTCTTCTCTATAACTTAGTAGGTAGTACATAGGAATCGGAATAACATGAGTTGAAATATTTGACAAACCTCACAATCGTGCATAGTATATTTTATCAAACGAATTTCTCCTCCAAAGCAAATTCATAAAAAATCTTTAAAGACGGTACGGAATGTCTGAATTACTTGTCACAGGCGAAAATTATTATTTATACTGGTGACAGAGTGAGACAAACGATTTCGCGAAAACTATTTAAGACGAGAAAAACGAAATCAGTCTGGAAGATTCGTCACCCTTTGGGATTAGTGATGTCGAACTATCGCTAGTTTTACAATCGATAGTTTTCATCTACAAACGCCATACTATCTACAAGTCGTTACAAAAGTAAAAATAAACATTTAAAACTTTACTCATTTTTTAACATTCTCTATGGGACCAAGATCGAAATCGCAAAAAAAAAATCTGCTGTCCAATACATTTAGTAGATATTTAGTTTAGTATAGGAACATCCGATTTTTTTTCGCGGTTTCGATATTGGTCCCATAGTGAAAGTTGTTCAGTTTGATGGTCTAAGCCACTCCCTTAAATGTTTATTTGTATTTTTGTAACACCTTGTATGGCGTATCAATCCTATTACTAACTATGCAATTATCCATATCGATCATTTCTAAAGAACAATACAATCGACACTATACAGGGTGTCCCGTAAACCGACGTCATCCCGGCGGATGCTGATAGGTTAGGTCATGACTAAGCAGAATATCTTTATTTTTTTAAATTTGACTTCAGTAAAAGTGTCTTAGTTTTCGAGATATTGACAGTTTTAACACAGATACTGCATAGAACATTTGTAGCCGTCGCACTCAAAATAGTGACTAAGGTAAAAAGTTTCACGAATTTCATAGAACTGTCCTTATCGCGAAAACTAAGAACCTTTTCCTAAAGTAAAATGTTAATTGATTGATTGACTGTTTCTTTTTCAATTTTTTTTATTTTAGTATATTTTAGTTAGGCATGAACTAACCTATCAGCATCCACCGGGTTGATGTCAGTTTACGGAACACCCTGTATTGATTGTTTTGGACTATCAATAGTACCGAAGTTCTGAAAACAACAGTATCTATGGTAACGATACTATCTTTATGCCGATTAAAAGTCTTTCTATCGCTGGCTGTCGATAGAAAATCTGTATGACTTACTATCGAAAGTAGCCTAACGACCGGCAACACTAGTTGGGATGTTTCAGTTCAGCACGCTTTATTTCCGTCGGAATTTTATAATAAGCTTGAAGTTCAACACGATTTATTCACTTTACGCATTATATAGGCGAAGGACGACATTTTATAATGTACAAAGGTATGCTCTTGAAAATCCTCATTAGCCTAATTTTATGGTCGGCTACGATCTTGTACTCGCACTGTCTCGCACTTGTTTGAGTCGGCCAAATGTTGTGCAACGTCATGGCTGGCTTGGAAGTATTGTTGGGTTCATATCTGGGCCAAGTTCACTACAACATATCGATGATTTAAAGGAATTTAGAGTTTCGCACCTGAAATAAATTCCTATACAGGATCCTTCTTAATTAATATGGTGACCCGGTCCGGTAGCATAGTCTGTAGTGAACCTGCCTGCTGTGCCGTGGGTCCCGGGTTCGAATCCCGTAAGGGACAAATATTTATATGATGAATATGAATATTTGTACCCGAGTCATGGATGTTTGTATCTATATATGTATTCTATATCGTTGTCTAGTCATCATAATACAAGTCCAGGTACTTTAAATGTGACTAGATAATTTGTGTGACAATGTACAATATTTATATTATTATTTTATTTTAAGGACCCTGTATATTTATATGTGATGCGCTGTTTTTGTACTGTGATATACCTTTGGAACCTTTACATCCAATAGCACAGAGATCTAGAGAGATGCCAACCAACGCGCTGAGTACGAAACCGAGTGTCGCATTACCACCAGTACCACGCGATAGAAAGTATTTTGTTAGCTTGAATGTGCTCATTGTCCATTGCGGTATCAGAACTCAACGTTCGAATAATCTTTAGTACTACGCAAGAATTGTAAACTATTTACACATAATATCTCGACTGGCTTACAGCCTCATAATATATTGAATCCTTACAGTCGCGAGCAATGTGTTCTGTTTTTGCGCATAATGCTGCGACACTGGCCCGCCCCGATTTCACATCTGCCTTTAGTTTTTGTAATATGTGTCCAATGGGTATCTCATGGAGTTACTCATAAGCAGCATCTTTAGAAGTTCAATCCATCATGCCCTTAACATTAATAAAGGGCATATTTAAAATACTTCACTGGTTATTAAAATATACCTTGTGTTTATTCTCTTAAGGGCGTGTTTGCTTTAATTACGTGTTACCTTCAAAGGTTAACTAAATAATTATTCTTTATTTTCACCTTCGCATATGCTAACATTGGTAAGTGACGATATGATGTAACGCAGTAGTTTAAATTAATCTATGGTTTACATTCCCGTACAATAGAAAATATTAGGTCAAGTACAGTTTTGTTTAGGACATAGTGATTTACTTATAGTATAACCTCATATTAATATACAACAAGCAACAAGAGTTCTAAACGTTTACGTTACATGTACCTACATACAGATTATACAAGGTGTAACAAAAGACCTCGGATATATTTGAAGGTTTGGTTTAGTTAGACCATCAAACTGCTCAACTTAACATATGGAGCTAAGTATCGAATTAAAATGTATAAAATTTGCTGTTTTATTTACAAACCTGTAGTACCGACTAGACTCCAATGTAAGATGAAATTTTTTTTTTCATTTTATTTCGATGTCAAAGAAAGTGAGTGAAAGTTGTTCAGTTCGATTGTCTAAACTCTTTAAATATAACTTATGGTCTTTTGTCACACACTGTATATAAGATAATGTTTATTGAACATTAATATCAAACGCAATAATAGATATCTGATTCTACGTCTTTTGGAGTAGGTATTCAGAGATAGGGCATTAACCCTTTGCAGATTAATAGTTTGAGTTTAATTTATGCCTATAATTGTAACTTGTCGTCTTAGATTGTCATTGAATTTCTAGATATACAGGGTGAAATTGATATCATTAGCATCCTTTTAAACTAAGAGTCTACCCATCGAACAGAACAACTTTTACTATGGGAGCAAACCTATCGGAGCCCAAAAAAATCTGATGTTCTATACTAAACGACAATGCCGTGCCGCCGCCGTGCCGACCGACTCGACTCAAATGTATGCAAAAGCATTTTTTTTTTGTGCTCCGATTGGTCTGCGCCCTTAGTAAAAGTGGTTCTGTTTGAAGGGTAGACTCTTAGTTTAAAAGGATGCTAATGATATCAATTTCACCCTGTAGTTACTGATTTAATATTTTGAAAACTAAACTTAACTATAGCACTTTCTGCAAGATCATTTTTGTACAATACGACCAGAAAAATAATCCCCCTCATCAATCTCCCTTTGCGCAGAGCAAAACCGAGTTCCCGTCAAAACCCGAAGTCGTTTAGTCACAGAACATTATAAGCGGTTAGAAATGCAAAGTAGCGGTTTTGCTTCGGAGATCGCCACTTGTGTTCCCGCTCACTCTGCTACAATTACTCATGCCCTCTCGCTCGCACCACGCCGCGCGCGTATGCTGTAATGCAAATCATTGCATAACCTGTGGCGACACGTTCCACGCCTACTTTGCACTTCTAACCCCGGATAGCAGCGAAAAGGGCGCGAAAATATTTAGCTAATCGCGGCAAGAGTTTTCGAGCCCGCGAAGGTGACACATCCTAATTGGTTAAATTACGCGCTTTATTAAAATTTGACAACTGCGCAGGTACACACGGCGACACATCAAGCTATACAAATTTTGGATAGCTTGATGTGTCGCCGTGCGTACATCGGTGAAACTTATACCTGGTACACGTACACGCATAGTTAGTACCAGGTTTATTTAGTCAATCTTGATTTTAGTGTTAAAATTCAACCTTATATCTTGTAATAAACTTCGTACCTAATTTCCATGGAAACTTTCAACCAATTCATCCAACATGTTTACCTGAAGATATTTTTACTTCATTGCTCGGTAGGAAATCGCCGTATTTCCCGACGGAGCTGCGGAGCTCAGGAAATTAAAAACTAATACGTTATACCAGTGAGAGCAGAAAGTGCACGTGTAATAGTACTGTGGCCCTGCGACTATTATAATAACCAAAAGGTTACCGATTGCCGTTTTGAAATTGTTGTAAGGTACGACATTACAAGATAACAAAACCTGACGCAACAAAAACATTTACAAAATCCTAATTTTTTTAATTTCGGGGATACCACTTTATTTCTCTACTGTCATTTTCTTCGCCTTAGTTAAATAACCATAGGCTATGGAACGTAGCCGTACATAGTTTTAAGACCGATCAAAATTGGAATTTTTTGACTATTTTCATCTGGTCAACTTTGTATGGCAACTTTAGAAGATAGTCTTACTGCTATGTATGAGGTTGGGTATTGAACTTAGGTGTAAAACATGACAGTAGAGAAATAAGCTGTAACCTCTAAGAAAAATGATTCCGTGCTTCGTATGGCACGTTAAGCCGTTGGTCCCAGCTACTATCTCTGGTGGTACGTTACATAAAAACCACGTCAGAGAGGCCGTACGGCAGTCTGAAAAAACTCTGGGGCTCTGGGGACACTAGGGCTCTGCCCACACGATAAGAAGAAGAAGAACCTTTATAATTAAAATTTTAAATATTTTTCGTCATTACATTATGGTTATGGCGGGTTCTGATCTTTAAGACTTGGGCTTTCATATTTGTTATGTTGTGCCTTATAACAATTTCAAAACGGCAATCGGTAACCTTGTTGGTAATTAAAATAGTACCGGGACTACAGTACTATAACTACTAGGTCCCCAGGCAGGTGACCTAGCTGACACGGCAGAGTTTGCTGGGAGCGTGCCCTATATACAAAATAGCAAACAATCTCTGCAAATATTTGCATATTCCCGTCATGTTAATTAGTTAGCCTAGTTTAAAACAACCTACCCCGGTTGCTTTGTATTCATCCTGTCATATCTTATTAGGATGTGTTCTAATTAGTTATGATAAAGTTTAGAAACCCTTTTTAGGGTCATACCAAATCTCTTATTCTAAAGAATAAATATAATAAACCAGCTTAATTTAGGTACGATCGTTATAAAGGAAACAGTGTAATTAAGATGTTTAATTACCTTTACTCGTCTAAGTAAATTACACCTGAACAGGAATCTTGGAGTTGGAAAAGCCGATTCTGATACGGAAGGAGCAATGACCGACAGCGATATTTTTTTAAATTCAAATTAGAATACTCACTCCTTAATTGTTATTATTACATAATAAAATAATATTTAAAAAGTTGAAAAATTAAGGGGGGTCCAAATACAAGAAACTAGTTTTATCAGTGTGTGTTTTTTTCGCTCTATCGTAAAAACTGTAATACATACAAGCGTCAAACTTGGTATGATTATAGTGCAAACCCTACAGTATTAAAAATAATAAAACCCGGTCAAGTGTGTGTCTGGCTTGCGATTTATAGATCCCGGAAAAAAACTGAATGTTTCGGTAATATTGAATGGTGGTTCGGAATTTACAGTCAGCAGCAATAAGTTGTACATACTTTTGTTCTATAACTAATTGCTGCTGACCGTACGCGAGTCCGACTCGTACTTGGCCGGTTTTTATATTTCATAAGGGAAGGATTTTTTATCTTAACTAATTTAGCTTTCTAAATAGATTGTTAATTAAGGGTCAAAGTTGTTCGTTCTTAAATTTCTTAAACGGAAGTAAATTAATGTGTCTCTTAATTTAAGATAAAACAGGAGCCTGATCTTCGTGCAGTGACTCCCCGAAGATTCCACTGAGTCAACGACCTCATCAACAAACAAACAGGTTTAATTACATTTGTGACAGATGGCTTAATTAAACATTTCAAGTTCATGAAAATTCCCAAAATTTTAGGTACATAAAGCAAGCATAAAGCCTGTTAAAAGTTTCATATTGTTTTGCATTACGTAACGCTTGATAAAGTTAAAATGTTTGTTAGCCAGAATAACGAAGCAAAAGTTTGTTTTGTCCATTTAAATTAAAGAAACCCTTCTCTGCGTTTTATAACGTTATTTCAGTAAGACAAATTTTGTAATCGAAAATGTTGTGAAGAACCTAGAACAAAAAATCAATTACAAATAAAATCGTATATTGCTACAGCAACGCTATGCCTTTGGGTAACTAAATTGTAAAACATAATTGTATATTATTAAAATGTTATTATTCATGAAAATTATTAGGTATCGTTTTTTACATGACCCGACAACTTCCCGACAAAACCTAGTAGGTGTAACAAGAAATATTAAACGAACATCATCAATTCTTATTTACATAATAGGTAAGGAACAAAATAAAAAAGAAATTTAAACAAAAAAGGCAGAGAAAGGGGTAGACAGGTAGAACATTCCATCAAATCGCTGCCGATGCCGTGCGGGAGTGTGCCAATAAGGCTGGCGGCGGCGCGCGTTGCCTCTTTGGATGGCGATGCTAATGCGCTGCCCGAGGTACGCGCCATCCGTCGTGTCGCGTCGATCAGCCTTATGTTCTAAATGTTCTAATTCTTGCTTAGCTAACTTTGTTAGCTTGCTTTTTTACATTGGAGAAAAGCAAAGACCCTTGTAAGTAATATGTACTTCATTCCAAATAAGGATAAGATTTTTCGATTCCTATTTAGCTTTCTGGTCAATTCGGATAACCAAATGTTATTTATATAATAGAAAGATGTGTTATCTGAGATATCTTGGACGGTGCAAAAGCTGTTCTAAATCTCTGTTTCTGTAATGAGAAATAGCCTTAAAATTTCGGTGCTATTTGGAATGGAGTATAGATGCTGAAGAAAGGAACAAAAATTAAACTACTTTCTAGGCTTCTTTAATGATATTATGATTGAAACATATTAAACAATAAACATATTAAATACAGCTTCAAACGATAAGTACCTAATAGAGTAAATATTGCCTTGCTAAAAAATAGCTACGCTAATACGTCTTCAATATAATCTTAAACTGGACGTAATCTCTCATTTCCTTCTTTTGATGTTCGGAAATTAACAATCATTGATATGTTTCCTCTATTTATGCGTACTGACGTAGGTCATGTTCTTCAAATGCGTAAGCGGTTATCGTAGATTAGCAGATATAGTTCTCGCAAAATTCCTTAACACGTGACGTCAATATTTACTTTCTGCAGATGTAAAATTTGTAACACATTGTAATTTATTAATCTTTGTAAACTACAATTGGGAACAGAAAATAAATAATTTGCGTCGGACTCTCGAGTTTTTAAGTCAGTTCGGTCAGTACAGTAGGTTTATTATTAGTTTGTTGTGTTTTCAAGATTTTTAATGTGGCTTGTGCTGATTTCGCTGCGCAAACATTAGACTACCTATGTAAAATCCCGGTATAAAAATTCTGGTAATTCTCGACTCGATTATGGAGATATGCATCTTTCTACTGCTGATTTGTCTTTCCAAAATCATACTTTAGGAGTGCGATTTTTAAAAGTCAAATTTACAGTAGAAATATCGTATCTCCATTGTAATTTTGAACAACATATGAGATTCAAAAATCGCACTCCAGGAGTGCGATTTTCGAAACTCATTCGTTGAACTCAGCAGTTGAAAATGTAAGGAGATACGCATCTTTCTCCTCCTAATTTGCCTTTCAAAAATTGCAATTCTGGAGTATGATTTTTGAAAGTCAACTCAGCAGTAGAAACATGCATATTTCCATAGTAATTTTGTCATTTTCAACTGCTGAACTCAGCGAATGAGATTCAAAAATCGCACTCCAGATCTTACAAAAAATATTTTTTTTATTTCAAAATTATTATCCGCTGCCTCTGTGCTAAATGAGATGATTCTGTCCTATTATTAGGTACCTATAGAAGCGAAAATCTTAGTATATATTTTTATAAGTTTATGTTAAAAACATACACGTAAACTCAAGTCCATAATCCGCGCCTATTAGTAGCTGGACTAGCAGAGCAAGATAACCAAATAGACCAAGATACATGACATATCGAATGTGTGGATTCAAACCCAGATTCTCATAATTGAAATTCCACACCTCTCCTATCGCACTGATCCTATGTTTTTAATAGGTACCAAGTAACAAAGTTAAGAACCAATTAAGTCATCTATTGCCTTTCCGATCCAGAGCGACCTTCGTCACTATCTCCACTATCGTGTCATGACGTCACACAAGGACTATTGACCTTGGCATCCGTGACAACCGACTCCGAAGGGCTAATAAGCGTGAGGAGGCAATTTTATTTGAAGGCCACGACCTCTATCGGTCTCTAAGGCTCGTACGAAGGACTCGAACGGTTTTGACAAGCGATACTCATGTTACAAGGTTTCAGCAAAGCAAATATCATTTGTCAACTTTCTTACTTCACCCTGGGTAGAGGGCACCCTGGGGTGCAATGTAATTACAATTTAACTCATTGCACTGTAGCTGTAAGAACAAGCGTTTGCTGTTGATGATCATTGTTTGCATGGATAAGTTTAATTATTGTAGATTGGCTTTTCAAAGTTTTGATTTAAATTAAAGTAGACGTAGGTATTCTCGGAAAATTCGTTGGTTGAACGCATCCTGAAGTAGGTACATAATTATTTATTAACTAGCTATTTTGCGTGGCATGCATTGCAATGCCCCCTTTTTCCCGACACACACGTGACCGTTTTTTTCATACCTAATGTTCATGTTCATCACGGATAATGAAGCATTCTAATGGTGAAATAATTATTTAGATCGGTCCAGTAGTTTCTGAGCCTATTCAATACAAACAAACAAAAAATCTAATCTTTCCTTATTAGTGTAGATTTGTAAAAATTTTGCAGATTTTTTACCGCCTCACTGAAAAGTCGGCAAAGTAAATCTCAAGCTTTATTTCTTATTTATTTTGTATTAAACTTTGGATTTATAAGTTATACTAGAAAGGGAAGCCGTAAGTAGGGGGTTGATGTACTGTTCCAGGCTGACATTTAGATCTGTCTTATGCTATTAGAATAATAAACTTATATTGCTTTCAATTTGGTTACAAAAATTATACAATGAAGAATTTTATGATATTTCATTTTACATAGGTTCCTTCATAGGCGCACGGTGATCGTGCTAAGTAATGTCATTGATCTTTCTACTAGTGCTAAGTAATATCATTGATCTTACTACTAGTATTGATTTTCAGGGACATTAGAACATGGTCTAAATGCTTACATATTAGGTTTAAAGAATTTTATTCTCATACAGTCACTTACACATTACCTATACAACCCACATAATGTGGTAACGATATTATTACCTAACATTTGTTTAGGCTATACTAAAATTGATCGAACGCCTACGCTGCCGTACTTAGCGCCCTTTGCGTGTTCGTAACTTTATGCAGCTAGCATGGAAATTTTACCCCACGCATTTTCTTTGCTCAAGAAAAATAATAAAATTACAGTAGGTATATACCTAGATCGATATCTGCTGCGTGGGAAGAAGCTGCAACAGATAGATTGCCGATAAAAAAGCTTGTCCACATAATTGTAGTCACTGTCAACTCAAATTCATGTACAACACCAACGATGTTGCAAGCGGTCGGAATATAGAAATATAATGCATGGATACGATCGCTTCTCCCATTATTTTTTACTTCCACTTGGCCTATGGGAACAACTGGGCAAAGGTCTCCCCCAAACCCTTCCAAGTCTCTCTGTTCGGTGCTACATCTTGCCACTCATTGCAGTAGGCATCCAGCTCGTCTCGCCACCTTTTCCTTTTCCATCAATCGTCACACAATGGATGCCTCACGATGGGAGCCGAGGTCGACGAAATAATACCTAATCCGTGGAAAAAGAAAAAGGGAAAATAAGGAACCAAATCAAACCAAAATTAAAAAAAAAGGAAAACAAGACAAGACTTAGAGAAAATGGTAATGGGCCAGATGATGGGAGCTCACGGAGCTCAGCCTGCAGCCGCTAGTTGAAAATAAATTTAAAACCGGATATTATTTTTCTGGCACCATTCAGGCGCGACTGGAGTGTTATTTGGCGCCAATAATAAATAAAGGTTGGCGACACTGTCACGGTAGGCGCGGAAAAGTATCTCATAATGAAGATACATGTATCTGTGGTAATATGCCAATGTCTCCAGCTGTACCACCGGGCAGCAGGTCGACGCTTTATGTATTTTAAAAACTTTTATATGACAAATTCTCCATTCACTAAACTTATTTCAGTACTGTCTTCTTTGTTAAGGTTTAATAAACCAAGTTGAGATTTATATTAGTTTATTTAAAAATTATGAGTGAAAATAAAAGGCGACGAACCCATAGCTTTGAATATATTTAGCTACAAATTATACAACTACTTAATGTAGCGTGGGATAAATTAATTCATGATCTATTAAAGTAGATTAAAGTGATTGCTTTTATAAAATTGACGTTAATGAATCAAATTGCTTCGCTTATAACTCTAATAAATCATTGAGTAACCATAACTCCTTACACGTGGAAGTCGTTTGAGTACAAATCTCGAAGAAAAGTTGGTCAAATGAAAAAGAAATGTAAATCTATCTTACAGAATGATTGAAGCATTTATATGACCTATGTATATTTTGTCATTTTTATATAAGAAATTAAAGTAATGTGGAGGCGCAGTTCAGATGATAATTAAAATAAAGCTTTATAGATTCTTTTACTTATTTATTATTGAATTATTTTGCTTTTAGCCCTGAGAACGATCTTCATATTCCGACCCCCCATAATAATTGAAGCCCGCGCTGGCCCACAAACTAATTAGAAGAACTAACTTCGCTGGCCTGCGCCGGGATTCCACCAAATAAAAACCAGCAAGCAAGCTATGGCTGTACAACTTCCTTACAGTAAACAATCTTTTATCGAGTTGGAACTCCCGCTCTGCTGACGAATTAGAGGAGGGTGAAAGTTTTACAGCAAGACATTGCGTCATATTATGTATCATACAGACATATCCAATGACTCGTGTTCTGATGTCGGAAATACCTACACATTTTGTAAACACCGAAAAATATCTATGTGACATTTATTATACATCGTACATAATTTTTCAAGATAAACGGTTTTACATAACTACTTATTTTCCTGCTCTAAATAATGATTCATCATCATCATATCAGCCATTAAACGTCCACTGCTGGACATAAGCCTCCCCCCAAAATGGGGGGGATTTACCATAATCGCCACGCTTGGCAGGCGGGTTGGCGATCGCAGTTGGATCGAATCAATGTGTGTACTCAGAGGATGCTGCTGCCCATCCTTCAGTAGATCCCTTAGTCACCCTTTACGACACCCACGGGAGGAAATGGGATGGTGCTATTCATAGCCGACACCACACGGCAAATAATGATTAACATTTTCAAAATCACTTGTTCCGGATTGTGGCAAGCTTATCCTTTAACACGTGATAGACAAACAATATTGTACCTAATTGCATGAACCCTGAGGATGAATAATGAATCACACGGGCCTTGTTGTCAAACTGTCACGATTCGTGCCGATGTTATTCACTTGTTTTCTAGGGTTATTCGAGGGTTATTCAACCATTCTGTGGGCAGCATTGACGCAGCCGTATGCTCCTATATATATACGCACATGCCATGCAAGTTTACCTCTAACGAGATGGTTTGGCCGTACTTTTATGCAGATTTTATCTTAGATAGTAGATTGATGCGAAATTCTCAGTTGCGTACATTAATCTTGGTAAAAATACGATCCTAAGATGTAAAATGCCTGATTATTTAACATTTGACATTCCTGAGGTGACACTGTCTAGCCAAAGACTTGTAATTATTCTAAAAAATTTACAGTAGACAAAGTGTGATTTTACTTATTCCAACCTACTCGCAAAATAATTAATTAACATGAATAAACATTTGATTCTAGTACTTACCTACTAAAATTTATATTATTAAGGGCCTATGTCGAAAAATAATTGAAGCGAAATGGGCGTGTGATAGCTTATATTACTGCCTGATGCGAGAGAAAGAGATGGGGCCTCGCGCGCATCTGAAACGACGCAAGCGTAAAACCAACTTTATTTAATTGTGATTGTACTATTTCTAACATGTAAGTTCAATTCTGCTCTAATCAAAATTTGTAAAATATCAATCTCTTTTTTTTTAAATCAAGTCTCGTGTTTCTATTATTCACCGTTTAGCAGTTCCAAGCGTTTATCGATAAAGACGTAGGCTACTTTGGCTTGTTTTTCTATCAAGAAAATGTGTCTTAAGCGTGTTTTGGCTCTAATCAAAACTTCAATTATAATGTTCAATTTACACATATCCGCTAATCATACTCCTACTGTTAGTAGTTCATGATATATGACGCTTTGAAGAATCCTATTTTTTTCACATAGCCTCTTAACAAAACCGTCAGGTGGCGTGCAAAGTCTACATTATCCGCCAGGAATGTTCAAATAACGTAAATAGCAAAATAAACTGTGATTTAGTTGTGAACGGTGTGACGTTGTCCTAGCCATTAGTTGGCCGACGAACGTCATCTGAAGCGAATTGCGTGGAATTGCGCCTAATGAATGAAACTGAAGCTCGCCAGCTAAGGGTTGGGTTATCTTACTTCATTTTGCGATTAGAAACATGAAGATAAGTGGCACCGTAGCACCAATTAGAGTAGGTTAGTTAATTCTGACTTATGTCACTATTTGCCACAACATGGTCTTTGAAAAGATTAAGTTTAGTTTTATATTCAAACCCAATGACCGAAATGTCTGGTCTTGACAATGTTACACTATGTAATGCAATATTGTATTTTAATTGTACTTTTTTATATTTTGTTTTGTTTAAAAGATGTATGTTGTATAGTTTCTGGCCGCATCTTCTCTCAACGGAACAGCTTCGGTAGAGTCAAAAAATGACGTCAAATAGCCATCAATGTTTTATTATTTTGAATAAAATTTTTAGATTTGATTTGAATTAATCCAAATTAAACCTTCACAAGTAAAAGAATAGCCAAACAAATAAAGGGAATAATAGCGAAGCTTGTTGTAATTGTTCGTTGTTATAGAACAATAAGCTATAGTTTCATAAATGTTATATGAAAATGTTATCCATTGTTATTAAGAATAATAATTAATACTTTTTATGCCATTGTTTCAGAACAAAGTTAAGAAGAATCATGAGGGACGAACGATCAAACACCCCGCGTGTGCGCATTGCTGTTATTGGCAGCTCCAAAGTTGGCAAGTCCGGTAAGAGAATGTAAAATAAATACCTATTTATTTTACTCACACAACTATAATTCAAGTGACAAGCGTACAATTTGTTCGTATGCAAAATTTCGTTTATGTTTGTTGATAGATCTTGTGACCTAAATGCCAGAGTGCTATAAGACTTGTCTAATGGACTCATAATTTCAAGACATTCTTCAGCATAAATCCCATATGTTTTTTTCTTTTCAAAATTACTCCAATTTTTTCGTTTTTTCTTTGATATCGCTTTTACCTCAATCTATCCTAATTACGAGTTGTAACAGTCTTAATAACATTGAACCAATTTTTTCTTTTCAAATAAGAAAACACATTTTATGAACTCTCAAAAAGAAGCCACTGGATGACCTAGATAGTGTTACATAAACTGACCGAGACTACTTCAGTGACCCATTCTCCTAAGTGATGTAATCCGAAATACTATGTTGTCTTTAAAAACATTCCAATGCTCTCTGGATCAATCAATCTAAACAGTTCTAAAACATTATAGGTCAAGAGAATCTACTAGTTGAATCATTTTAACAAATAAAACTTGACTTGCAGTTTTGTTAAGATTATTTTAAAAGTATACAATCATTTATACGTCATCCAGCAGCCAATAAATGTTGAGCAACTATTTTTGATTGGCCATAAATTGGATACATTGAATTATTGCCAGCATATTAATAAAAGAATCATATTCTGACTTGCCTTCTTTTGTTTCAGCTCTGATGGTTCGTTATTTGACGAGGCGTTATATCGGAGAATACCATTCTAATACAGGTAATCTATTGATAAAACGATATCTAAATGTAGATACGGTGTTACTATTTGCATTTATATTTATCTAAATGTTTTTGTTACAGATATCCTGTACACACAGACGGTTCATATAAATGGAACTCCAGTGGAATTGGAAGTCATCGATGTCTCCGGTTCTAATTCCGACAAATTTCCTGCAGAACAGGTATTTAATTAAATTTCCATAAAGTTTAAGTAATTATTTTACGGATTTACAGAATAATCTTTTCTGTGGTGATTACTATTTAAATAAGATATAATAATGATAACGGGATGGAGGAAAAAAAGACGATAATAGATAGAGATAGATAGAAATAGATATAACACATAAAAGCCTGATAGTTGACGCCAATCTATTTGAACTGCCGGAAGCTATGCGACGATCAATTGATTTTCCATTGTGTCTAGAAATGCGACAGTCCTTGAGTTAAGCCCATTATTCCCATGGGATATGGTTTTGTTTGTTATTATAATAAGTTCAGATATTGCGGTAGTTTTACAAAATGCTAACATTACAAACGACTTTATTTAGTTACCGTCGTAAATTTTCAACCTTCGCTTTGACCGACAGGCATTCTTCAATTTCAAACAAACTCTCAAAATAGCACAATGAATGTTATTATGTTTTATCACTGTTAAAACAACTGATGAATCAGAAACTAGGTTAACTGTTTTAATGCAGTTCTTGAAGGAACCTTGCCCGGCAATCTTCACCTTCGATGAATTAAAAACTGAACCGTTGGACGACCTCTGGCATTTATAAACAATAATACTAAATCACTGGAAGATTAGGGATGTGGAAACTGCGGGGTTTTTGTAAACGTTGCCGCGTTCGTGAGACGAGATTATGAAGGTGTTTTATGTGGGTTTGACCTTTCATGTTTTGATAAATTGTTGGTGAGAAAATAGGTTGAATTTCTTGTACTGAAATTCTTAGTCAGCTATTTCGTAAACCTTTAACTAAAGCTCACTCAAAACCTAGTTATATCAGACAAAGTTTATTATTACGGTGGAAAAAATTTCTTCCGGATTCGGTTATCCATAAAATCCAACTAAATAGGTACATTTTATTTATGAAACTGACTGAATCGATAGTAACAAATCATACTAAACGATCGCAGTAGATTCTTCCGCAAACAAATCTCGAAGTCTGTTGGCTTTATGTTCGAGCATGTAGGTTAATCGTCGCGAATATAATATGAGTGGCATGTTACGCGGCCTGTTGCTCCAGTAACCTGCGCGGGAGCACGCCGTGTGACTCACAATGTTTACATTGCTACATTAATAGTAAACTCACCTCGATCTGATGTTTGTACCCTAGTAATTGCACTTTTTAGACAATGATCAGCTTAGAACCTTTGTTTTTGTTATTCTGAAAACACATTAACACGAGATAGTTAGTGGCGCGTTACTGAGAGATATGGACATTCAGTAATGAGGGTCCGGGTTCGAATCCGCACGAACGACATGCCTGTACAAATGAGTTTTTCTAAATTCTGTGTGTAATACCGACTGCTCTCAAACTGAAGCAAAACATCAGATGCGTATTTGTAGGTAGTCCACCAATTGGGAACGCGTGTGGGACTGACGCCCATACAAGGGTAAAACCCTTTAGGGTAGGCCTATGGCCTGCAGTGGTACGTATATAAGCTGATGATAATCATGAAATTAGCGACGCTCATATATGGTTTTCAAATGATGACGCTGTAGACTTGTAAAAAATATCGAACCAAAAATTAAATACACAAAATGCTTATTTTATCTGAAAATGAATGGAATTTAGTTTGGTGTCGGACAAATTAATATAGTAATGTTGGTGTGTTATTATTCTGTAAACGAGTCGAGTGAGAGCCGGCTCAGTCTGGCACTTGGCAACAAGTTGTCATCTCGCTGCCAGTTGCCAGACGATTGTGGGCGGAGTGCTGAATGGAAAGGGGAGAGGTACGCGGGCTACTGATCGATATCTATCTCACTTCGAGATAATTATGTTACTTAGAATTACAGATATTTATTTTAGGTGGAACTTCGCTTTAAATATCGTTTTATAAAAACATCATGTAATCTTAGACTTCTTTATTTGAATAGGTATAGGTATTTACAACATTATGTACAACTTATGGCTAAATATGGCTATAATTAAAAATAAAAATAAATACAAATACAAAGGAGCGAAGAAGAAATGAGCCACTATATCGAGCACGACTTCCGTTCGACTTACACTAAACAGAAGACGTGCTCGAGGCTACCGTCCTGCGGGAGGGTGCCCAGGACGCTGGCTGCGTTACTTCGTTGGATGGCAATGGATATTCGTTGCCCGAGGTACGCGCCAGCCCTTCGGTCACCGGACACCTCGGTCAAGCGCGACGACAACTCTTTGAAGAGCTGTCGTGAAAGCTATTTATGTGATATAGATTATGATATGATTTTATGTATTTTTCTATTTTTTTTTTATTTCTTTTTATATCTATTTTTATTTTTTATATTGTTTCATTTCAGTCAATCAGTCAGTCAACAGTTCCTTGACTGACTGACAGACAACGCACAGCCTTTACCACTGAAGAGATAGAAACATGGAATTTGAAATATACGAGTATATTCTAGAGAGGATAGGGTTGCACTATGAAAATCAACCCCAAAAGGGGTACAAAGGTGTTGGAGTTTTCTAAAATCCGGGCAAAAGCTAGTATAAAATTATAGAGGGTGTTAGACAGTTGCATTACTTTAAGGGATGATTGTACCCATGATACTGAACAACTTTCCTTAAGAAACCTAAAGGAAATTTGTACAAAAAAAAAATTGTACTTCCCATTCTAATTACAATCAGCTGATCGAACTCTTGTATGAAAATGAGAAATTTTTTTTTCAAATTTCCTCTCGGTTTCTTTGGGAAAGTAGTTCAGTATCATGGGTACAATCACCCCTTAAAGTAATGCAACTGTTTACCCTAACAACCTGTATATCATATTTAATATTATTTATTGATTAACATTGAAATTATATAATCGTAGTCAGAGTTACAAAATTTAAGCCAGTGATGGCCTACGCCAAGTTACGTAGTTCGTAGCGGCCCTAGCTACGACGCGACGTAGCAAATGGACTCCCGCTTCCGATCGCGTTGAAAAACCAACCGCTACGTAACGAACTTGACAAAATTAGTGTCACCCTTGTTTTTATGAACCAAAGAAGCATTCGTACTTCGTACTACACATTATTAGACTTGTTTAGGAATCAGGGCTACACCGAATTGAATCATCTCAATAAAGTTTTTTTTTTAGATAATGTTTTACAGCTTTTACTTTATCACAAAAAACGGTGGAGGAAATTCTGATGAGTATGTTTAGTCCAACAATACGCATTGGGCACGCCTGGTGGACTGATGCCAAAACATTTTGACTACTTATATAGGGACTAGCCACGCGTGTAATTCTACTAACAAACATTTCTGACACTTTTTGCGGGGGGCGAGGTAACATGAAATCTGCAACTTTGGATTTTATTCCCCATAACTTTAGATTCTAATTTTGAACATTAAAAATCATGAAAAGTAGTCTCGTGTGAACCCCAAACGTTTTAAGTTCGAAATTATTGTTTCGCAATTATAATTATGCTGTCTCGTTTAGTGATAAGGTATAAAATTGAATGTAAATGCACATGATCAATTAATCTTATACCGTGGCAGAGGAAAAATGCTACCGCAAGGCCCAAACACCGAATCTGACGGTAGGCCTGTGCCCTGCAGTGGGACGTGGGCTGATGATGATGACTTTATAAACTGTTCTTTTAAAGGTAGTAGTAGTCAACGACTTACGTAATTAATTACATTTCAATTTATTTTATTCCGTCCCCATCCGACTTTAAAAAGTTGCCCTTATCTATCCAATTAGTCTTGAGCAATACGTCCACCCACCGTTGTGGTGTGATCCGTGAATAAAACAATTTTTCCTTCATTTCTAGCTAACAATGAGTAACGGCAATCAGTGGGTCGCGTGGGTGTGCCCGTGAAATGTTCCAATGGCTAATTTTAATCCGGAATGTTGGCTCTGTCTGACACAACTAATTAATCACAATACTGGTCTCATGTGTGGGTCTCGTTACGTATACAGTCCAGATTTTTAGTGTTTTTTTTTTTTACTTTTTTTGTTAGGTTCAAAGCTTAGACCATTTAAATAGGGACCTGCCTTACGTTAGCATTCCACTCTGCCAAGGTACAAGATCAAATGATCATGTACATTTGCATACAATTGTATACCTTATCACTTAACGGGACAGCCTACAATTGCGGAACAACTTGTCTTGTTCACACGAGACTATTTGTCATGATTTTTGACATTCAAAATTAGACTCTAAAGTAACGGAATAAAATTCAAAGTTGCGTATTTCATGCTACCTCGTCGGTCGCAAATAGTGAGATAAAAGTTTGTTAGTAGAATTACACGCGTAACTCGTCTATATTTAAATGGGATAAGGTTCAAAGTAGTACTTGACGTTAATATTGAGCTAAAATGGATTACACGAAAGAAGAATTAAGAAATATAAAGCAAAAACCAATTACATATTTTTTGGAAAATGTAATTTTTTACAATAACTGATTTAAAATGTTCCCCTTTTTCCAGTGATGACGACCAGATTGAAACCTAGACGCCTAGATTCCAATCTAGGAGAATTAATAACGTTTAGTCGATTTTATCTCTAAAAAAATGTAAATTTTCCAAAAAAATATATGATAATTGGTTTTTGTTACACGGCGATAATTCTTGGCATTATTTTAATAATAAACACATTCTAAGTCTTAAAATAACTTACAGTAAGTCTAAACAGGGAGTAACTACAAGTCCCAGCCGTTGATGCAGAGTGGTGAGTCACTCAGTCGCTCAGGCGTGAGCAAATTAATTATCTCTTAATGTTTGCGAAGGGCAGTCTCAGAAACCAGCAGTAACAATCGCAGAACACATTTTCCAGGACTAAAAATCCTAGACGAACGTAGGCTGATTAAATCAGATACGAGTATCAGAATTAGGAAGCTGGCATTGGTAGGTATTCGAAATTCTAGTCGCAGATTTTCGATATATCGTGACCGTTTGTGTCCGAACTTCGTTGGAATAGAGTTTACAGTGGAACAAAAACGTTCACGCAATCGGGGAGTTGACTGCATCAAATCTATTTTAGTTTTATCTTTTCAGTAAAAAATACGTTTGAAAATAATGCTTAAAAAACATACATTTTCAGTAATTGTAGCTTGAATACTATTTTTAATAAAAGGATAAACTATTAAAAGTATCGAAACGACGACGAAAAACAATGACGCACTATTCATGATTTAGGACAACTTTTCATACAAAGCTCGTGTTTTGACGTTTGATAAAGAGTTGCTGATTTGACTAGTTGATAACTCGCGGATTGCGAAATCTAATCTCGTGGAGACTCCCTGAATCGATGCATGTTGCGATCTATTGTCTCTGCCTACCGATCGATATAGGCGTGAGTATTATGTGTGTAGTATGTATGTAAAAGTGTCTCACCTATAACCTTCATTTGTTCCAGATCCAATGGGCAGACGCCTGCCTGCTAGTCTACTCAGTGACGGACCGTAGTAGCTTTGAATACGCTTCGCAAGTCCTCAGCGTTTTGAAGCGGGCCCCTCCCAACGGTGGCAGCCCTGCGCACGCGCCTGCCGGTGCGCCCGCGCCTATGCCGCTCGCACTGCTCGGCAATAAGACTGATCTGGATCATTTGAGAAAAGTGAGTTTTACATTAACACACAATTAGTGTATGGCAGTTTTAAGAGACAGCATTTTCAAATGAAAAGAGTATATTAAAATTAACAAATTAACTTTTGGTATACTTAAATAAAAGTTGCGATAATGTGATTTCTTTAGAATATCTCTGACTACCCTCTTATAGTCGTGAGCATTATGCTATGCTATAGACAAAAGGAACTAAAATTCCTGTAATATATAAGGTCTTACAAAATTAGGTGAAACTATTTTAAGGGGATGATCAGACCATCAATCTGACCAACTTTCTCTATGGGACCGATATTAAAATCGCAAAAATAAATCTGCTGTTCCATACAAACCTACTCTACCTAAATGTATGAGACAGCAGATTTTTTTTTCGCGATTTCAATATTGGTCCCATAGAGAAAGTTGTTCAGTTTGATAGTCTGATCATCCCCTTAAAATAGTTTTACCTAATTTTGTTAGACCTTATATTTCCAATGTAGAGAATTGATCGACTCATTCATACGTGTAGTTTCATTGATATCGTACCTCATAGGTTCGAAGCTCATATTCTCGATGGGCATTCTCTATCTAAAAGCCGCTAGTGCGATCGAGAATTCATAGGCTATATATATAATCTTAGAAAAAGTATATGTCTAGAACGAGCATCACGTTTCTACCGTATAAAACAAAAGGGGCCAACTTTCTTAGGTCGGTGTGCGTGAGGCGTCATACAAATCATGTCGGTGTGCGTGTATGTGGATAGGGTATAGCGGCCAGTACTGGTTGCAATTTTTTTCTACGTTTTCGTAGCTTCGACTGTCAATCTTGATATATAACTTATCCAAGTATATACCTAATATAGAATGCCAACTTTAAAAAAATACGGAATATTTGTAGAAAGTCAGTCGCAAAACATTAAATTGAAAAAGGATTTCCTAGAAATACGTCTGTCGGGAAACCTGAGTAAAGTAATTTGAAGTAGAAGTGGAGCAAAACAAAGTGGAATTCAAAACAAAGGGAATAAACAAAACTCTATGGCTTGATATTGCGACCGTTGAAATAATCAAGTTCAATTAAAAGTAAGGCGACATTAAAAAAACAACCTTATTCTTACGTAACTTAGATAATGAATTAAAAAACCTACAAAAAGATTCCATGTAGTCTCGCTCGAAAGTTTCTCCGAAGTCAGAAATCGATCAATTACAATTTTTGGTCAATCCCCTATTGTATTGCTGACACAGAGGAAATTTCTGGAAAAGCTAATAACAGCTGAAAACAATCGGAAATAGGGCAATCAGTATTTCGTCAATATTTTAGATCCTTTGTCACGATTTTGTTATTTACTAGCTGTTGCCCGCGACTCCGTTTGCTAGCCCAGTCATTTTACGGAGTTTTGCGGGGTAGGGAGTAATTATTAATTGGACTTTTAAACTGTTACCGGCACCATTTAGTGACAAAAAGACTATCTTAAAATATATTTTTAAAAAATCGCTACGCCACATAGAAATCAAAATTATGTGTCCCAGAAGGCTTTTAAATTAGTAATATTAATTACAATGCACTCATTTAGCTTACATTTAGCAATATAAATTATTTTTGAACAATAAAATAGGCATTGAAATTTAAAAAATGAGGTATTTATTATAAAATATTTCAAGTATGTATAATGGTAAAGCCTTAAATATGTGCAAAAAAAATTTACCATCAGGTTTTTTAGAACGAGATAATAATTAAATTTTAAAATTGGAACTGTTGCTGATGTGATTTTTTTTTAATTTTGGTACATTTCTAGGCTCAAATTGGCTCTTCAATAATATAACGAAAAAAAATATCAATTATCAATCAGTCCCGGCTCAAACCGTAAAATGACTGGGCTATTGCGTGGACTTTAGAAAAGTCTGAATCCCATGTGTTAATCCAGAACATAAATTAAATCTGTGTGCCAAACATACAAATCCGATGAGCCGTTGCGCCACAAACATATACAAACAACGTCACAATCTCCCACATTTATAATATTAGTGAGAGAGGATGAGATGAGATAAAGGCTGTCAACAAACAATGATAACTCGAAACATTTACAATTTATCCTTGAAACGCCAATAAAGATCCTACTAGACTTAAATAACAGTTATGTAACACCAATGAAGCATGGAAGCTTTCAGTCATTGTTTGGAAAACTATACATGGATTGTGTAGTGGTGATAAATCGATAGGGTTTGATGCTAAATAGTAAACATAACAAGTCCTATGACTAATCCAACTGAGTTTTGAGTTTATATCTACGTTTGTATTAGACTACGCAGCCGAATGAAACCGTTATCGCAAGGTTAAACAATATTTCGTCTTGAAACCGTCAATCAATACCCTAAAAGTGAAGTTTATGTAGGATATAAATATAGGTAGGTACAGTAGGTAGATAACTTACATTGACATTTCAGTCAGTTTATACTTGTCTCTACGGAGAATAGGTATTGTTTCTAGCTTCTGAATAGTCAGAGCTCTTGGAAAATGATACAAATAGTAACAGACAGGCTTTTATGTCAGGACAACAGCTACGTTAGGTACTTGGAGACTGATTCTCTTCGTTCCAATTGAATGTTCTTGACATAGGCTCGAATTTATCTCCCAACTTCGACATACAAATTATGATAAAATTACTAGGTACGATTTACCGGCAACTGTCATGCGATATAACTTAACTGACAGAAGACTAGGTACAAAGGTACAATGATGAAATTCGCTGTGTACGTAACATTGTTAGAAATATAAAAAGTTAAAAAATAATATTGCAGCTGATGACTTTTCCGTTCGCATCATAAGAACATTAATTTGTTTTATCGAAGTCGCTGTCAAGCCGGTACGATTCGAGACAGGGCTTGCATTAGTTTTTTGGCTTGGCTTGACACCGACTTCTATAAAACAAATTAATGTTCTTATGATGCGAACGAAAAAGTCATCGGCTGCAATATTATTTTTTTACTTTTTAGCTTTTTTGAAGGAGGTTTTAATTTTTTTTTCGTTAATATTTTGTTTATTTCACAATTTTCAGTGGTGAATTCATTAGTTCAATTTAATAGTAGTGCTTTAAATTAACCAACGCACTAGCCGGCACTACGATTTTTAAATGTTCCATAATCAGATCCTGATTTCCTTATCATGGTACCACCCTTGGAATATCTTCTTTCCAACAAAAAAAGAATCATCAACATCGGTTTATAAATGACGAAGTTATCCGCGAACACACATAAAAAAAAAATATATATATATATATACATACGGTTGAATTGAGAAACCTCCTCTTTTTTGAAGTCGGTTAAAAAAATGTAATTGTGATGCAAATTAGGGTGTTATGATGAAATCCCTGCACGGTTACTATTCACTTATCATTTATGAATTATTTAGACCAAACAGTTTAAATATTCAATAGGTATCCATTAGATTAGAATAATTACGTCGGACGAAGCGACGTGACAAAATGGGGTCAGGTCAGAACGCGGTTAAGGGTATTATTCTAACGAGTCCACTAGGACTCGTTAGAATAATACCCTGTTTATTCATAAACTGTAAGTTTGAGAACATTTCATAACGATTCATTTCGTTATTATTTAAATCTTGTTCAAACATTTATTACACACCCTTTTCGTTTCGAATGATTAAACAACGATATCTTCTTTGTTACAGGTGCCAACAAAAGAAGGGCAGGCAGTAAGTGCTGCCCACGGAGCCGCGTTCAGCGAAGCCAGCGTAGTTGACAACTCCGGCGACCTGTACCGCTGCGTCGACCGACTCCTTGCCGAAGTGCGCACCCCACAGCGTACGCGCAAGTTCTCTGTCACCAAGATGTTGGGCTCCCTATTAGGTATGTGTTTTGAGACCAAACTATAATTTAATTTTTAAATAATGTAATGAGGTAGTTTGACTAAATTAAAAACAATGTTATAGCTACGAAGAGAAATTTTTTCTAAATATTTATTATTATTATTATTTTGGGAGGGCTATCGCAAGCCGAGGCTTATAACACTGCGACCTTATAACCTGCGAGGCTCATAACCTGCGAGAAAGCTATGCTTTCTCGTCCTTTGTGTTCGCCTCATGCTCGCCCATATTTTACACATACCTTCCAACTTATGGTATTTTCTCTTCGATCTCGGGTATATGCAGAATTCCTCACGATGAGTTTCCGTCACTGCCGAGCTGTAGATAATGAATGACTAATAAAACCGTACGTAAATTCCGTATAACTTATTGGTACAGGCCAGGAATCAAACCGCCGTCTCATGATTGAGTCGCTAGCTCTCTTCCGCATGAACTATCTTTTTCTTCTCTTTCTGAATATTTAACTAGGCAGCTCGTTTCAACAAGGTCTTTCTTTGTCGCAGGTGGAACAACAAATAACCAGCAAGCGAGCCGAAGCGGGTCGATGGTGGCGTGCCCGCGCGTGCCGGCGCCGTCGAGACCGGCGCTGGCGGCCGCCGCTCCTTGACCGACGGCACCGACCGCGCCCCGCGCGCGCTGATGCCTTGCCGGCGCCGGCGCTGTCTGGCTCGCCTGCCTGCCCGTGCCCGCTCGCTTCGCTGCACCCACGCAACTCGCTGCCTCCATGTGAACAGACTTGAGTGACACTTGTGATGGTGCTCTTTTGGTGCAGACGTGGATTGAGATTGATAGAGCTAGGCTGCACATGTGATAGTTTGCCTCGAAAAAATAAGCTGATGGATTGATTTAGCTAGTAAAATACAACAATCAGCTTTTTGTTCTTTCGATCCATGTTTGGTCATTCCGTGAGTCGCATTTGTGATCTAGCTCTAGATTAGTTCCTTACCAAAGATAAGCCCTAGTCAACCTTCAATAACCTGTTAGTTAAGACTTTATATTAATAAGTATATCAATATCAGATCATAATTGTAACAAACAGCACATTTGTGCATTATTAGTACCTGTCACTGAAATTACAAAATATTCTGTGCAAAAAACATAAAAAGAAAAAAAACAACCTATACATTTATTTTAATGGATGTTGCAAAGTTTTATAATAATTTTGTTTGTAAATTTTGACAATAATTTTTGTACATACGCGGAATATTAAGTAGTACAACTTATATAAGTATCTGCGTAAATGTGCCAAATATTAATTACTTTTTAATTTATTATTTTCTGTATAGAAACTATGTAGCTACCTACGTTATGTAGATGTTATGGATATATCGGTGTTCAGAATTACGAAGTTCTTACAAAACTTACTTACACTGTTAAAAACAAGCTATAAATAAGAACTTTTGTTTAAAAAAAAACGTTTGTAATACGGCCTAAATTGTATAGGTACATTTCGTATTTGGGGTGGTAACAAAATTATATGTTAGTATTTTCTATATTCAATTCAATGTTATCGAATATCATAATTAATATATCACAACTTCTTATCTTAATTGTATGACATAATAAAATAAAACTGGCCAAGTGCGTGTCGGACCCAGCGCAGGGTGGGGTTCCGTAGTTGCCCGTCACAATATAATATGGACTTAGAAGGAGGCTTTTTGTTTTATATCTATTCCCACTTTACGTGTAGGGGAGTTACCCTAAAAAAATATTTTTCAATATTTTATTTTACCACTTTGTCGGCGTGATGAATATGTATGCCATTCCAGATTACAGCATTCTAGTAATTAGCGTCTCTGAGCTAAGCCGCGGACAGACGGACGGACAGACGGACTTGGCGAAATTATAAGGGCTTAATATTTATTGACTTCGGAACCCTAAAAATGCATAGTTCGGCAGTTGACCAGCAAAATTTCTGGGACGTTTACATTAATTGGTATATATTGACCACCCTGTGTTTGGCCGGTTTATACAGGGTGAAATTGATATCATAAGCATCCTTTTAAACTAAGAGTCTACCCATCAAACTGAACAACTTTTACTATGGGAGCAAACCAATCGGAGCAAAAAACAAAACGGCTGTTGCATACATTTGTGTCGCGTAGGCATTGCAGTTTAGTATGGAACAGCTGATTTCTTTGTTGCTCCGAGCAGTTTGCTCCCATAGTGAAAGTTGTTCAGTTTGATGGGTAGACTCTTAGTTTAAAAGGATGCTAATGATGTCAATTTCACCCTGTATACAATGACACCACACCTACACCACCCCAGTTTTCTACCTGTTTACAGTATTATCCATTGTGGTATTATTAAGCTAAGCGGAACAATGAGAAATGCAATGTTATGAATATTTGAGTATAGGTAATGTCTGACAGTATATTTGCGAAAAATTGTTGTCTACTCTGAGGCTCTAGACAGACAGACTGCATTCCGACTGCAAAATTGCAGTTCAGATATAGTTTGAATGCAGTTGACACGACTGCAATAGAACTGCAAACCTAACGCGCAGTCCGATTGCAGTTTTATTGCAGTCATGTCAACTGCACACCGACTGCATTCAAACTGCATCCGAACTGCGACGTACCCACCCGCGGAGCGTGCGGGCGCGTTTGGTTTGCAGTTCTATTGCAGTCGTGTCAACTGCATTCAAACTGCATCTGATCTGCAATTTTGCAGTCGGAATGCAGTCTGTCTGTCTAGAGCCTAGATGTTTTGTATATGAAAACGTGAATCATCTTCTAGTCATAAGTAAAGGCTGTGAAAAGACATTGCATTTGAGAGTATGGAATGCGTACTATTATTATTTATGATTTATTTTTTGCATGTATCTCAATTTAAGAGTGGTATACGAATAAACTATTAAAACCCACTATACCCTACTATACCCATATGTATACATATACATACATAGTACGTATAATATATATAGAGGGTGAAATTGATATCATTAGCATCCTTTTAAACTAAGAATCTACCCATCGAACTGAACAACTTTTGCTATGGGAGCAAACCAACCGGAGCAATAAAAAAATCTGCTTTTGAATACATTAAACTCGCGCGTCGACATTTCAGTTTAGTATGGAACAGCAGATTTTTTATTTGCTCCGATCGGTTTGCTCCCATAGTAAAAGTTGTTCAGTTTGATGGGTAGACTCTTAGTTTAAAAGGATGCTAATGATATTAATTTCACCCTGTATATGTATAGTACGGGAGCTGGCACTAGGATTTTTACACACTCATAGATTGGTAGCGAAATTTTAATAAAAAACTTAGGTAGGTCAATTATATTGCAACTATTTTGAATTCAGATGAAAATCTTCACATTTTGAAAAATATGAGACAGTGTAAAAATCTTACTTCATTGGAATCAGTGCCAATAATTTATAGTAATTATATACCTACCTAGATACTAGGTACCTACCTAACCAACTATGTCGATTGTAACACTCATTTTGCAGTTCTCATAGAAATAAGAAAATAATGAATGTCTAACATAATAGTAGCAGTGTCTTCACATGTTACAATCTTAATGTTTATCTCTACTTTTCAAAAGTTGGGGATTGATAAAGTGCTAATCAAGTGCTATGTAATGCTAGAATTGGTGGAATTGTGAAAATTGTTACGTAATTGTTAAGGGGACTATTAAAAAGAAGTCGGAACTGATTGGAATAAGTTGTAAATAGTTCTTAATTCACTAGCTTTAATATAAATAAACGTTTCCTAACTTAACCACAACCTTTCATTCTCTACACTTACCTTGGTCCATTTAAAATTGAATAATAGACTAAGAGATAAGTGTACTTTTTGCAACCATCAGCTACAAGGCTGATTCAGTGTTTATGGGGTGTAGAACATCTCTGTGATGGCGATGGCCCAGGTCTGCCTGCATAACTCCAATCGGTTTAGAAGTTACTGATGTTTAAAGGTCAGTAAAAAATTAACGATCAGCTGCAAGACTGATCGTATGATATTATTGTAGTGTGCACTATAGCTGTGTGAACAGTACAAAAACTGACATGAACTGCCAGTCGTTTTAGGAGATACAGCCGTTCAAAGGTCGGACCTTTGAACGGCTGTAACTCCTAAACCGACTGATGAACCATGTCAGTTTTAGTACTGTTCACATAGCTACAGTGCATACTACAATAATATGATACGATCAGCCTTGCAGCTGATCGTAAATTTTTTACTGACCTTTAAACATCAGTAACTTCTAAACCGATTGGAGTTATGCAGGCAGACCTGGGCCATCGCCATCACAGAGATGCTCTACACCTCATAAACACTGAATCAGCCTTGCAGCTGATGGTTGCAAAAAGTACACTTGTCTCTTAGTCTATACTGGGTCTAGAGATTCAACAGAGTGTACTAAAAAGGATTTTTCAAAAATCGATCCCTAAAGGGGTAATCCCCGCGGACGAAGTCGCGGGTCAAAAGCTCGTACAAACATATACTAGCGACCATAATCCCTTGCGGGGTGGTCAGTAACCTTGCTACACCTATACGAACCATCTTCTGCAGTGTGCAGTTGTAGCCAGGCTCACTGTTACAAATACAATTCTAATTTAATTTAAAATTTGTATGGAAATCTTTGAGCCACTGTAGCTTTACATTATAACGAAAACGTGACAAACCGCACACAGAAATTAGTTTAAAAAATGCATTGACTTTAATTGGATATTATCTATTCTAAAAATATATAAGGTCTAACAAAACTAGCTGAAACTATTTTAAGGGGATGATCAAACCATCAAACTGAACAACTGTCTCTATGGGACCAATATCGAAATCGCGAAAAAAAATCAGCTGTCTCCTACATTTAAGTCGAGTTATGTTTGCAGTTTTGTATGGGACAGCAGGTTTTTTTTTCGCGATTTCGATATTGGTCCCATAGAAAAAGTTGTTCAGTTTGATGGTCTGATCATCCCCTTAAAATAGTTTCAGCTAGTTTTGTTAGACCTTATATTAATTTCGTTAGAATTTTTTATTTTATTTAGTTATTTCCTTATTGGGGAACTTATATAAATAACAGTTTGATTTCTACAAAGACGAATTGATGGTCAGGTGCTGACAACAAGTTCCCCCAAGAATGATGATTATAGTAGGTATCTACGTACTTACATCTTAACTCGATATGATTACTCTAGAAGTTAAATAGAAAAACTATGCAGTTTCTTATTTATGCATCGTGTTTGGTAGCTGCAGAAGAAACACAAGTTTTAATTCACATTCGTATCGAATTTGTGGTTTTTTATTGAACAAAAACGAAAAACATAATAGAGTGGAACCTGTTTTATCTGAAAATAAAAATAACGCTAACAGGCACATACATTGTTATGGTAGCAAACGTATTATAAGCTACTAGGCTTTTTATTTTGGAAACCATACAACGACACAAATATAAAACAACCATCACACCAACGTACACACTCAAAAACACACACACACACACACACCCCATTTAGATAGATATGATGTTAATATAAATAAAAAATAATCTGGGACGCTACCTGTGTAGATACACTGGCACCGTCCCACGTCCATGCGACCTCATCCAATGCGGGTGCGGCGGCGGCTACCGCGGAAAACCTCAAACGGCGCTTATATGTAAACCTCGGCGAGGCTTACATATTTGCACCGTTTGGGGTCGAGACATTGGGTCCGTGGGGGCCAGAGGCGCGCCGATTATTTAAAGAATTATCGGCGCGCCTAACCGAGGTCTCCGGTGACCAGAGGGCTGGCAGCTACCTCGGTCAGCGCATCAGCCTGGCCATACAAAGAGGTAACGCTGCCAGCCTCCTGGGCACCTTGCCGCCAAGCGGCGGAAATTTCGAGGACATTTTTTATTTGTAAGTAGTATTAGTTTTTTGTTTTTTTTTATTTTTTTTTTTATTTTAGGTTAATGGTTATTGATGTAGTGCTTTAATATGTGTATAATAAATTGATTCATATAAAAGTTATAATACGTTGTGTCAAACTATTATATGTATTAAAATCTTGAGATGCAAAATATCAGTGTAATTTTAGTATAGTAATAGAAGAGTGGAGCCTCCACACGCAAGCATTGTCATGCTCAAAAGGAGACTCGAATTACTAATTATTGTAAAATGCTAATTTCTGTGAATTAAAAAAAATATTTATTTAAATTATTATTTAGCATTATGCTCTCGACTGTACTCCCCTCGTCAGAAACATTTGGAAAACACAGAATATCCAAAAACCTAATAATTTTTACGTAAACAAGAAAGATTTTGCAAAAAATGTGTTAATCTTTTGCGTCTTACCTGCTCATAATAATATAATATTTGGCAGAGCTGCAAATCATAAAAATTCTCTGTTATAGTAAATCCTCAATCACAAACATCAAAATTTTCCTGGAACTAAATCTAAATGTAAACAGGGGAAACCCGCCACTCATCTTGTAAGTAAATCCGCTATAAAACAATGATGAACGATCATGTTTATACAATATATTGTATCTTCCTCGTTTAACCCACTTGCTAAATCAAAATAATAACACTTAAGATAAGCATGGGTTATTGATGAATTGATATTGACTACACTCGATGATTGGATGACTCAATGTATGAAACATCTTTTTCATTAGACACATTTGGGATAGGAACGTTCCTAAATTAGGACATCATAGAAGTAGTATGTACAAGTACTAGGTATATCTTTGTAGGACATAAACGTATCTTATGTCTTTGTTTCTTTCTTCAAATTCATCATAGTTTTTTTAGTTCGCTGTCTTTTTTTTCCTTACGACCGCGATAGCCAAATTAATTTATTCGCCATGAAACAAAATTTTTTGCGTAAGTATTTAAAAAGTTGTCGAAAAATGTTTACATCTCTGAGGTTTTGATGAGTACCACTTGATTAGCGCTTCCTAAAATAAATGGTCCAAAGACTACTAGCCTGTATTTTAAAAACTAATTTTACTGTAATCAACTTGTCTGCTTAAAATAGTAGTACCTAACCCAATTATCGATCGTTGGACCATAATCATAACGGGGTTTAAAAGCGCCAATCATATCGCCGGCCGGTCAGTCGCGTTCCACAAAAATAAATCACAATCGCATCTGAGAACAATGCTCTGCGGAGATGTGAGGGGTGCGCACCCCAGCTGCGTGCCCCGATCGATTGTGGACCGCCTCTGCTCCGCCGCTAGTCACTACACGCTGCACTGTCTGTCAACGCCGCTCCAACTTCAAACGTCCATTACCGTAGTTCCATTTATGAAAAATTTTAAATTGTGATGTATTAAGTTTTCTTTAACAATGGAGGGGCGGAGGAATTGGGACGGTGTGCCGGTGGGAGAGTCACATTCTCCACCGCAGTCGGTGCCGGGTAGAAGGACCCCGCTCGGTGCCGTCGGCCTTGGCGGCTTTTACATGCAAGGTGGCCAGCCTCCGCCGCCTCCACAGCACTGCTATCCTACTGATGAGAATCAGCCGGAACCTGGAACCAGCTATGGACCGAGGTTAGTTGAATTTGAACCTAATAAGAACGCAATAAGAACTTCTTTGTTATTGTTTATTTAGCAATTCTTGTTGTTAATACGATTGATAACAGAACTAAAGTAAATATGATCGAATTTGAATTTAAGTGGTTTAGTTAGGTTAGGTTAGGTTACTAGAAGTTGGTTACAGTAGTCAATATACTGATATTCTTATTAGCATAATCGAATCATATCATGTTCTCTATTTTCATCTCGTCGGTTACCTCGATTCGCGCATGCGAAGTCGTTACCACTTTATTTCAGTAATTTCAACCTTAGAGACCGAGTAATTCATGTTTCTTATCTACCCCTTTCTCGGCATTAAATTTAAACATTAAGGATCATACTAGGAGTGTGCTATGAAAATGTGATAGCTAACTAAGTACTTATAGGTATTTCCGAATTGGTGAACAATCCTCCAACAAAAGCATAGCTGTTAACTATTTCAACTTCGATTAATTACAAAGTATGAAATTTTACTACAGGTATACATCTGTATCTATCTATCTTTATACTTATACGAGCGTTAACCCGCGACTTCGTCCGCACAAATTATATACCAGATTTTAAGTCAGATCATAAGCTATCAAACAAAAAAAGTTTCATCAAAATCGGTTCTGTAGTTTTTGCGTGATACTCGTTCAAACAAACAAACAAACACCCAAACAAACACACGGACAAACAGACAGACAAAAAATCCAAAAATTGGTGAAATGGAATCAGGGACACCTAAAAACCATATCGTAACTTTTTTTTTGTTAATATCTTCAATGTACAGACAAACTTCCTGTTACAGTTTTATAATAGTATATAAAGATGGATGTACATTGCATATATTTGCAAAAATATTAATTGGATTCATGTATGATAAATACGTAACAGAAATAACGTAATGAGACCATTTTTAGAATCTTTTGTCTGTTTGTTTATTGCACACATTATCATTTTAAAACGTCGGTGTCGGCTATGAATAGCACCATCCCATTTCCTTCCATGGGTGTCGTAAAAGGCGACTAAGGGATCTACTGAAGGATGGGCAGCAGCATCCTCTGAGTACACTCCTTGATTCGATCCAACTGCGATTGCCAACCCGCCTGCCAAGCGTGGCGATTATGGCAAATCCCCCCCCCCCCCCCCATTTTGAGGGAGTCTTATGTCCAGCAGTGGGCGTTTAATGGCTGATATGATGATGATGATGATACTACTTTACGCAGTCAACGGTAAAAGTAAAAAAACTGTAATAAACAAAATTCAAAATGAAATTAATCTCGAACAAACCGAATTATTTTACTAAGCTACGTGCTTAAAATTACCCGCTCGAATATATTGAATGTTTGAAAGCTTCTTTCGTCAGTTACCTACTTTTTATGTTGACTGTACTTGTGTAGTAGGTATCTCTACCTACTTACATTACATTACAACTTTATGAAGATCTCATCTCAAATTATTAGTTACGAGCTTATATTATATACCTAATATAGCCCAGTCATTTTACGGTTTGAGCCGGAACTAATTAATACTTGATTTTTTTTTCGGTATAGTTTTTAAGAGTCAATTTGAGCTCAGAAATGTACCAAAATTAAAGAAATATCACGTCAGCAATATCATTTATCTCGTTCTAAAAAAATGAATGATAATTTTTTTTTTCAATCTTTAAAGCTTTACCATCATACATACTTCAAACATGGTGTTATTATTTTTGTCTACTTACAAGACTTTGAAAAATACATTAGTATTTTCTATTAAATATCTCATTTTCTAAATTTCAATGCCTATTTTATTGCTCAAAAATAATGTATATTGTTAAATCTAATTAAAATTAGTGCATTGGTATTAATATTATTAATTTGAAAGCCTTCTGGGAGATACAATTTTGATTTATATGTTAAGCAGCGTTTTTTTAAATATGTTTTCAGATAGTCTTTTTGTCACTAAATGGTGCCGATTACAGTTCGAAAGTCCAATTAATAATAACTCCTTACCCCGCCTAACAAAACTCCGTAAAATAAAATGGGCTGGGCTAAATTTTGAAAGCTTCTTTCGTCATTTACCTACTTTTGATGTTGACTGTACTTACTTTTAAAAGGTATCTCTACCTGCTTAAATTTCTTAAGGTCTTCTATTTTGTTCATCAATACACCTATAAAGCTGGCACAATGTTTTTCCACGGTAGGTATAATTTTAAACTTTTTGAAGATCTCAACTCAAATTATTAGTTATGAGACTTAAGGCGGTTGCAGAGGGGTCAATTTTATACAAAACTTTGACGCACAATACGCATAGACGGTATTAATATAAGTAACTTTGTATACATGGAAAAATAGTTTAGAAAATCTAGATGCCGCGTAACAAATAACATTTGCAATTTATAAAATAATTACGAAGATATAAAGCTTTGAAATTTTTCATACAAAATTTTAAAAGCTTTATATCTTCGTAATTATATTATAAATTGCAAATGTTATCTGGTATGCGGCAACTAGATTTTCTAAACTATTTTTCCATATATAAAATATTACTTTTATTAATTCCGTCTACGCGTATTGTGCGTCAAACTTTTGTATGGACTGAAACCACCTTAAGAGCGTCGTCGTAAATACTTCTCACGTAGATCGAGAAAGAAAATCAAAGCATGATTTTAATGTTTAAGGGCCTATGTCGAAAAATAATTGAAGCGAAATGGGCGTGCGATAGCTTATATTACTGCCTGATGCGAGAGAAAGAGATGGGGCGGCGCGCGCGCCTGAAACGACGCAAGCGTAAAACAAACTTTATTTAATTGTGATTGTACTATTTATGTATGTTCAATTCTGCTCTAATCAAACTTTATAAAATATCCATCTCTTTTTTTTAAATCAAGTCTCGTTTTTCTATTTATTCACCGTTTAGCAGTTCCAAGCGTTTATCGATAAAGACGGAGGCTACTTTGGCTTGTTTTTCTATCGAGAAAGTGTGTCTTAATCGTGTTTTGGCTCTAATCAAAACTTCAATTATATGTTCAATTTACACATATCCGCTAATCATACTCCTACTGTTAGTACTTCATGATATATGACGCTTTGAAGAATCCTATTTTTTTCACATAGGTAGCCTCTTAAAACAATACACACGTGTTTATAGGTACTGCTTTCGTTTTTTGATAAGATTTTTATAACGATAACATATTTATAAGTACGTATAATAAACAGCACACATGTTCAGAAATAGCGAACAAAATGCATTTTTAGAGCATCTGTACACAATGGTGACTGGAACAAACGCTCTCTCCCCTTACTAACTACCCTTTAAAGTATTTTGTTCTCAATAACCATGATTTCTATTTAGCAATGTATTGTGCGTTGAGATCATTTAGACAGGACATAAAATTAAAAGTATTATAACATACCTACTAACACTCGATTGCAGAAACGCTCATTAGAGTTAATCCTCCATTAAATCTCTGAGCTAGCTTTTACTACGTCAAAAAGACAAAAAGTGACAGCAAGAGATTTAATGGAGGATTAACTTTAATGAGCGTTTCTGCAACTGGCAGTTAGCCAAATAGTATAAATCACTTAAGTACCTACTACAGGTCTAATTTATAAAATAATATAATTTTTTTATGTGTAAGGGGGTGTAAAATTTAATACACATCTAAGAGGCCGCTTCAGACCATCAAACTGAACAACTTTCACTATGGAGCCAAGATCGAAAACGCCGAAAAAAAATTGCTGTTGCATCCCACCGTTTGATATGTAACGCATTTAGTTTACACCCTGTATAATCTTATGAGTATTATAGTAAGGCATTTATTATTATTATTATGACTTGTAACTAAGAATAAGTTCGACGAGATTGTACCTGTATCAAAATAAAACACTCTTTATTTTGAATATAGAAAGCTTCAAACAAACGCACTAGTGGATAATCTATGGGGACATTGGACCAACTCGTCACATGATAATTTTGTGCGCTCCTGTGCCGTATTTAACAAACTTGACAATTCAGAGTACATTGCTGAGAATGCTTTTGGCCTTACTAGCCCAGTCATTTTACGGAGTTTTGTTAGAAGGGGTGGGGACTAATTATGAACGGGACTTTTAAACTGTAATCGGTACCATTTAGTGACAAAAAGACAATCTGAAAACATATTTAAAAAAAATCGCTATGCACCATAGAAATCAAAATTGTATCTCCCAGAAGGCTTTTAAATTAATAATATTAGTACCATTTTTATTAGATTAAGGGCCTGTTTCACCACTTCTGAGTAAGTTCTTGTTAGCTTATCCGACAGATATTTTGACATATTTTGTAAGAAAGATATGTCAACTTACTCAGAAGTGGTGAAACAGGCCCTTAACAATATAAATTATTTTTAAGCAATAAAATAGGCATTGACATTTAAAAAATTAGATATTTAATAGAAAAGTCGTATATATTTTTCAAAGCCTTGTAAGTAGACAAACATATTAACACCATGTTTGAAGTATGTATAATGGTTAAGCCTTCATGATTGCAAAAAAAAATTACCTACATAAATATAAAATTTGGGGCTGTTGCTGACGTGTTATTTTCTTAATTTTAATACATTTCTAAGCTCAAATTGGCTCTTAAACATTTTTACAAAAAAAAATATTAATTTTTAATTAGTTCCGGCTCAAACCGTAAAATGACTGGGCTATACAGACGCAAAGCTTTTGAGGAGGGCACAAAATTATCACGTGACGCGCTCGCCAATTGTCTCCCATAGATTGACCACTATAGACTAGAGCGATTTTTCGAAGCTTTGAGCTTTGTTCCAGAACTTCACTGTGAGAATTTTTTTTACTCCCTAATGATCTTCAAATATATATAAGGTTTAACAAAACTAGCTGAAACTATTTTAAGGGGATGATCAGACCATCAAACTGAACAACTTTCTCTATGGGACCAATATCGAAATCGCGAAAAAAAAATCTGCTGTTCCATACAAACATACTCGACCTAAATGTATGGGACAGCAGATTTTTTTTTCGCGATTTCGATATTGGTCCTATAGAGAAAGTTGTTCAGTTTGATCTGATCATCCCCTTAAAATAGTTTCACCTAATTTTGTTAGACCTTATATAGTGACCATAAAATTTAGTGTGTCCTAAAGATTCATCGAAAAAAATACCGTGTCCTGACTGAGATTCACAGAAAAAAACCATTTACGATATCATTTCCACACTTTTTCTGCAACAGGCCACTTCTACTCGATCAATGCTTTCGAGTCCTCTCCCTAGAGAGCAAGTCGTTACGCCACCACCGACACATTCATTTCCATTGTGCGATTTGTGCTCTACCGAAGAGTTATGGGGCACTTGTTCCGCTTGGCAGTACTCCTACCCTTGTCCAATGCGACTAGGGTTACCAACTTTTAGCTAACATAAAGTATTTCTGATAAAAAGGGATTGTAAATAAAATACAGCCATATAAAAAAGAACACTTTATTGAACATTTTAAAATATAATTTTGTGTGCCTTTTGCACATTTTAAACGAGATTTATCATTTTTTAAGATTTTGCGTGACGCACAGCATTAAAAATCGAGAATAAAATAGGTAGATAATGATTTAAAGAGTGTTCCTTTCGTTCTTCCATTTTGCTTTCATCACTGAAAATCTTCAATCAGTGAACGCAGTAGCAGGAAAAAAGAGCTTCGGATATTTTTTATATTGTAATCAGCAGGGCATTGAGATTTTTCGTCATTCTTAAATTTTCTGTCAATTTTCTATCAGTTAATTTAATAGTTATTTTTTTGGAAGAAATCTACCTAAAGGGTAGAAGTATAACATTAATCAAATTTTGTTTAAACAATATTTGGTTCTAAAACGTTTGTGATTGTTTGTTAGAGTTAGTTTATAGGATGAAATTGATATCATTAGCATCCTTTTAAACTAAGAGTCTACCCATAAAACTGAATAACTCTTACTATGTGAGAAAAGCAATCGGAGCACAAAAAATCTGCTGTTGCATACATATGAGCTGAGTCGGCACGGGACGGCACTGTAGTTTAGTATGGGACCTCAGATTTTTTTTTGCTCTGATTGGTTTGCTCTAATAGTAAAAGTAGTTTGATGGGTAGACTCTTAGTTTAAAAGGATGCTAATGATATCAATTTCACCCTTTATATTATTAGAACTGAACAGTTATTTAGACAGTAGGTGAAGTATTTAAAACTTTAGGTTATTAAACCTCAAACTGGGAGTTAGTATTTCTAAGGCTGAAATAAAGTATTTTTGCGTACTTTATTGTTATTCAAAACTATAAAGTACGTTACTGTATTTTAATGTACGGTTAGCAGCCCTAAATGCGACTGTGAGGGTACAGGATACGAATTAGCATGATAAGTGAAATCGATACTGGGATAGTTTATGTTTTTGTTAGAGTAGTTAAGTATTTAGCGCGGCTTTAGTTTAAATCCCAAGACTTTTCCCAACTATTTCCGTAGTTCTTCTCGAATGGGTCTGTTTGACATTTGATCAACTGCGATCATCCTGCCTATCTTGGACCAAGGAACATCCGACATATATCTCGACCAATAATGATCGATACCTACTTTTAAAAAAAAAGAGTTCCATAAGACCTGACAACGCACAGACCAAACCGCTAAAGATAGGAAATATGAAAGAAATTGTATATTCTAAGAAAGGATTTTTCGATATTCTAATTTCACGCGGACGAAGTCGCGGGACCTTACTGAAAGGACCTTTTAATTCTTTTTATGTCTTTAAGTTAGAAATAAAAGATAGAACGAAAAGATATACAATCTCTTTAATTTCATTATACTTAGTAAATAATAGGCACTGGCTGTTCTACTACGAAAAACACATGTCAGAAGGCCGTAAATGTTAAAAAGAAAAAATCCAGTTTTTATTTTCATTTGAAAGGCTTGTCTCAAAAAATTTTCAGGATTGTAGGCCAGTAATTAAAAATTTCGCGTAATAATACCTCCTTGGTCCGAAGATTGAATTTTAACCTTCTTACAGTTTTTTTTATCACGCGTTTCTTTTTATACCTAGTTTAGATTATGGCAATACTTAGGCCAGCTTCATGCGTATAAATAAATTATGTTTGAAGCATAAACTTAATATGATATCGTAATAGACCAACCATCTCCTCATGATCGCATCACCGAAACCGAAATGTCAATATGTGCGAAATTGATACGTGTGTGAGTTTTAGTCATAGATTTTGGAAATCAATCTCTATGCGAAACGGTTTCTTTTTCACGTACCTATACATTTTGATCTCACACATAATTATTTGAAATAATATATTATCTAGAAAATAGGAAGTTTACTGCATGTAATCAATGTATTACGAAATAATATTAAGAAAAACATATATGAAAAAAGTATTATGAAAGTAGTACTGTACTAATGGTACCTTTGAAACTTCTCTGTATTTGATTTGCTGGTACAAGTTACACTGCATTCCAACACAGAATATGATACTGTAATTATTTCTTATATTTGTCTGATAAAACACAAAATGAATTATAAAGAAAATCATACAATAATAAGCGATAATTTTTTGATAGGATACCAACCGAGACTAAACTAAACGAACAAACATTTTATTTCAGATCTGTTGGTGAAGGAAAATCGAAACAGAAGATGCGTCAAGGAAAAACTGTTAGATTGAACATAAATGCCAGAGAAAGAAGAAGAATGCACGATTTGGTGAGAAACAGTTTAACTTTATGGAAACACTCCATTTTCATTATTTATTTTATTTTATTTATGTTCGAAACCAACAGCGTTACAGTGGGTAATATAAAAATAACAATTTGTGTAGGTAGTATAGCCAATCATAGGAATATTTTGTTATTATAGTAATCTAAACACTGAAATTACCTACTTTAGTAATGAAATGTGTAACTCATAATCATAATATGTATAATCAACATACACTACACGGTAAAAGTTTATAAAATATTATTTCGATATACATCATACACATCTTCTGCAACACACTACATAGGTACAGGCTACGTACGGGAAATCTTTGGGATCCATCCATCCATAGCTATTGAAATACTCTTAGATAAAGTATATATCTAGATAAAGCCTCACGCTTCTACCGTATAAAACAAAAGTGGCAAATTTTCTTTGGTTGGTGTGCGTGAGGCGTCATATATCTACATCTCTATGTGCGTGCACACCTACACGGTCTATCACCCCAGAGTTGGGTGTTATTTTTTTCGACTCGTTCGTAGCAACGACTGTCTATATCAAAGCTAAAAATTACCATCAGAATTTTCGATGATGCGGACCAAAACGTTTTTTTTTTAATAATACAACTCTGCTGTAATTATACAGGGTGAAAATTATATCATTAGCACCCTTTTAACAGTCTAAGTTCTAACAGTCTACCCATCAAACTGAACAACTTTTACTATGGTATGGGAGCAAAAAAAAAATCTGCATACATTTGAGTGCAGTGCACTAGGCATTGCAGTTTAGTATGGAACAGCTGTTTTTTTTTTGCTCCGATCGGTTTGCCCCCATAGTAAAAGTTGTTCAGTTTGTTGGGTAAACTCTTAGTTTAAAAGGATGCTAATTATATCAATTTCACCCTGTATATACTCGTAGATATATAGCAAAAACAGAAAGCCCGGTCGTTAAACATGACTCTATAAGATAGATGCCGCCCTGGGCCCCCGGCCCAGGGCGGCCTCCGAAGTCTCGAGAAGAGAAGTCCTTTTTAATCAAATTAAAAATATGTTGGGAGATTTTATCAACGGAAAATTTATGAACTCTGTAACCTATTTCACAAAAAATGCAATGGATTTTTTAACCGACTTCAAAAAAGGAGGAGGTTTCTCAATTCGACCGTATATATATATATTTTTTTTTTTAAGTGTGTTGTTTGAAGGCGGTTTTAATTTTAATTATTCCAGTTAAATATGTAGATAGCCCGATAGGATAGCCTATTCTGATAAAGTAGTAGTAGTAGGTAGCTGTCTCAAATTTCGGAAGTGTTCGTCCTACTCTCAGTATTGTAACATTTTCTATTTTGGAACATTTCAGAACGACGCCCTAGACGAGCTCCGAAGTGTTATACCGTACGCGCACTCACCGTCCGTCCGAAAGCTGTCCAAAATCGCGACGCTGCTGCTCGCCAAGAATTACATCCTGATGCAGGCCAGCGCGCTTGAGGAGTTACGAAGGTACGTGAGCATAGACATTCCAATGGGCATTATACATACTTTAAACATAATAATCTTAAAAATTTTGAAAAACGATATTTACTATAGAATTAGGTATGTTTTTTCTTTGGTATTTGTTTTATATTTGTTACGGGTAGAAGATATAATTTTAAGAAATTGATTTCATTGTTATTACGATTTATCGAGCATATCAATTGATATGTAATCTCAAAATGCAAAAATGGTTGCAAGAAACTCATTCCAACATTTCCAACTTTGGAGTTTGACCATTGCTTACTTTAAAAAATTACCTGTCTGCTCTCTGTCTTCCCTCCCTCTCACCCTATTAACTCAATGCACAATGCATGCAACTAATAAGTACCTACTCGTAGAAAGAGATAAGCGAAAAATTCTTCGTCCATGTCTTAAACTTTAGCACAGTGGTCTTGTTCAATGCCAAGATGAAATCAAATGTCAAATTCACACATTGTGATTTTTTTTTTCTAAGAAAGAAAGCCAAGGATTTACAGGTCCGCTTGTGACGTTCAAAAGTCTCTGTTTGAACGAAAAATGACATTATTTAAATATCTGTAGGTAGGTAATCCCAAAAACTTAATATCTTACGGTACTACCGTTTATGGGTAATCCTTATTATTTTATTTATAATTTCTCATAAAAATAAGTACTTATGTTTATTATTATATCGAAAATATTGTTATTCAGACAATTATTATCTCGAAATAGTTTTCGATTCAGCCATAGACATATTGTATTCAGGTAAACGGATTCAGCCCTCCAAAAACAAACTTGACATACCGACCCACTACCTCGCTTCTAAAATATAGTCTAAAAATCATTTAATTTTCTTGCAGACTAGTAGCATACCTGCAAGGCACGGCGACAGCAGCAGGCATAGTGACACCTCCAGGCTTCGACTTGTCCAGTTTCCCAGCAGCTGCCAAACTCCTGCAGCCGCCAGCACCTGGACCCCCAGCCCCTCCCGAACCTCCTTCTTGAAACCTGCAGGTCAAACTTGAACCCTAGCGGCCGCTCTTTGAAGAGTGGTATATGCCAGAGAACAGCTCTAGTTACCACAGAATATAAAATGCTAGATGAAATGTTTAATGTTATAACTTCGTAGCAGTGCAATTCGAGCCATATTAGATATCAGATCAGTGTCACAGATTGCTCGACGAGGCTTATGAAAAAGAAATCTCAGTTATCAACAGTCTCAATAAAGAAATCGGTTCTCTATGAGATTATTTTGGTTTCATAATATTATTTTCATGATTAAATGATTAGACATGGAACCTTTTTACTAGGTACTGGCTACTAAAAATAATGAAGAAAAAAAATGATTTTACTTTTAATTTTATATGCTGTTAATGGCATCTTACTGATTTTTTCGTAGGAATGTTAGACAGTAATTAAAAAAATAGCACGTATTGCATCTCCTTATTCTGAACCAACCGATAGATTTTTTAGAACTGCAATGGAACTTTATGATTTTTATTCATTTCATAATCTGTGGTAAAGACATGCAATTATAGATTTAAACCAGGAAGCTGGCATTGGTATTTTTGATTCTAAAATCCTTGATTAAAACCATAATTTTATCTTCGATAAGTTATAATATGTCAAGATTGCCAGAGGAAGCTACGAACGCGTCGAAAAAAAATTAGTGAACTCTTGAGTCACACCAACCTAAGAAAGTTGGCCACTTTTGTTTTATACGGTAGAAGCGTGAGGCTCTATCTAGACATATATTTTATTTAATGATTTTAATCTTGCATAATAATTGCTACGATTCTTTTAATATGGACATATGATAGGGACTCGTCATGTTAAAAAGTTACATTTCAATTGACTGGAATGCAATGTTTATATTACGGACCGTAAAATTATTAATTGTGTGTAAAAAAATGTCAATTACGTGCCCTTTTGTTTAGAAGTGAATTATTGACGAATTTTAAATCTGTAATTATTTTAATTAATGCTAGCAACACAATGCGACAAAATTATATGTTAGGCTGCGAGGAATTACCTTTATACTTAGGTATGTATTTCTACATATTGCCCAATCATTTTACGGTTTGAGCCGGGACTAATTAATAATTGATATATTTTTCGGTATAATATTAAAGAGCAAATTTGAAGATAGAAATGTACCAAAATTTAAAAAAAACACGTCAGAAACAGTTCCAATTTTAAAATTTAGCTATTATCTCGTTCAAAAAACTGATGGTGATTTTTTTTGCACATATTTAATGCTTTACCATACTTCAAACATGATGTAAATATGTTTGTCTACTTAGAAGGTTTTGAAAAATACATTCGAATTTTCTAATAAATACCTCATTTTTTAAATTTCAATTCCTATTTTATTGCTCAAAAATAATTTATATTGTTAAATCTAAGTCAAATGATTACATTGGTATTAATATTATTAATTTAAAAACCTTCTGGGACACACAATTTTCACTTCTATGTTGCGTGGCGATTTTTTTTAAATGTTTTAATTTAAGATAGTCTTTTTGTCACTAAATGGTGCCGGTTATAGTTTAAAAGTCCAATTAATAATTACTCCTTACCCTGCCTAACAAAACTCCGTAAAATGACTGGGCTAATACTTACTTGTAAGATATGAATTGTAATTAATTTACCTGTTTATGCTCACTAAAATTATTTACACATGGTATTTAAATGTAAGTTGTTAGTCTTTCTCATTGTCCTAAGCTCGTCTCAAAATGTAGTGTCCATGTACGAACATTCTTATCCAAACCAATGAAAGATGTGTGGTGGCCCTAATCCCGATAAAAAAACTAACTAAAGATGTAAATAATACACTTTTAATACAAATAAACCGAGTGCTCTTAATCGATCTGTCTGTTTGTGTCCAATAAGGGTTACGACACATTGATCGACGGCAATCGACGGTTTGTTCATACAAAAAGGACAATTATTATGGGGCGCTGTACGCATCCTTTCGCATTGAAAGCCATCCTACACTTATCGTGCTTTTATTAACCCCAGACGCAAAAAGAGGGGTATTATAAGTTTGACGCCAATGTCTGTGTCTGTCTGTCTGTCTGTGGCATCGTAGCTCTCGAACGGATGGACCGATTTCGATGCGGTTTTTTCAATAGAAAGCTAATTTTTGCGGAAGTGTTTTTAGCTTTGCTTTGTTTCATGAAAATCGGTTCAGTAGTTTTCATGTAACTTTAAAAATTATGAAATAACATTAAATTGCAAATTTTAAAAATCGCCAACGTCAAAAACAAACATTTAAGAACTAAAAAATAATTCAGTCACCTATTATTTTGGTGTAAGCAAGTGTATGTTTCACTTCTTATTTAGGTCAATTAAAGTGTCGGGGACCGCAAGTGATTGCATAAAAATCAATGGTCATTTCATACCGGTACCCTACGCATTAAATGACATAAAATATCTTAAAGAGAGTTAAGAAGAAAAACATACATTTGCTTACATAATAAAACAATAGGTGTTGTTTTTGGCGTCGGGGTTTTTTATTGTTTGGACAAACCGTCGATCGCCGGCCGTCGATCAATGTGTAACGTAACCCTAAAACTTCTGTTTTTAAATCTTTCGCTGGTTTGGATCTTAAAGTTATTGCGAATTTAAAATTTGTTTGGAGCAAAGGGTGTGTTTTGGAAAAAATCGAATAAACATTGTATTGTTACAACACTCTTTAGTACGGAAAAAACATTTTATTCTGGTGGGAAAAACATAAAATTAGCGTTTTCCTTATTGTGAGTTGTTTTCAAATTTACTCACTCGCCTCTACCCAAGTTCAGGCTGTATAAAGTTATCTTTATTAGCTTCACCATAAATATTAATTTTGATTAAATTGCATTTAATAATTATGTATAGAACAGACACCGCGAACAAAATTTGTGCACCACGATCAGCAGTGCGGGGCGCGCACTGGGGGCGTCGCGGTTCAGCACGCGCCCGGCACATGAAAAGTAAGGTTGAGCCAATTGGCTCGTGAGCAATTTGGTCGTATAGGTGTCGTATAGTCGAATTTAGACGCATTAAACACCAATATATGACGAAATTACCGTAATATAAGGTCTAACAAAATTAGCTGAAACTATTTTAAGGGTATGCTCAGACCATCAAACTGAACAACTTTCTCTATGGGACCAATACCGAAAACGCGAAAAAAAAATTCATGTCACATACAAAACTGCAAACACAGCTTGACTCAAATGTATGGGGCAGTCGATTTTTTTTTTTGAGATTTCGATTTTGCTCTCGTAGAGAAAGTTGTTCAGTTTGATGGTCTGAGCATACCCTTAAAATAGTTTCAGCTAATTTTGTTAGACCTTATATAACTTTTATAAGTAAAAATAGTTATATAAGGTCTAACAAAATTAGGTGAAACTATTTTAAGGGGATGATCAGACCATCAAACTGAACAACTTTCTCTATGAGACTAATATTGAAATCGAGAAAAAAAAAATCAGCTGTCCCATACATTTAGGTCGAGTAGGTTTGTATGGAACAGCTGATTTTTTTTCTCGATTTGATATTGGTCCCATAGAGAAAGTTGTTCAGTCTGATGGTCTGATCACCGCCTTAAAATAGTTTCACCTAATTTTGTTAGACCTTATATAAATTGGGTTCTAATACGACCAAATTGTTTGCTGGGAATTCGCTTATACGAGTGTTACAAAAAATGTTGCCGGGGTGTCGCCTGTAGTAGGTTAAATTGAAAAATAATATTTCAAGTTCGCAATAACAATAGTTAAAATAAGGTAGTGAAACGTAGAGTAGTTTAAAATGTTTCTGTCTCTATCTACATAGAGTGGAACTGTGAATCAATGTGCCAAAACAAGTAGTTAGTCCTTGAACGTAATTAGTATTAACTATTTATTTACAAAACTATTTGTATTATGTAGGTTTATGTATTGTGATTGCTACAAAGTAAAAATTAACTTTAAAGACTTTATAAATGTGTGTAGGAAAACGTTTCTTAACATTATTATAGTAAAGATGAATATTGGTATTTTAATGTATATTTTAGGTTTTGATTGTAGATAGGTTTTGTCCTTCGATACGATAAATAAATATGAGGTGTGCGATTTTTGAATCTCATACGTTCAACTCAGCAGTTGAAAATGTATTTAGATACGCATCTTTCTACAGCTGATTAGAATTTCAAAAATCGCACTCCTGGAGTATGATTTTTAAATGTCAAATCAGCAGTAGAAACATGCATATCTCCATATTAATATTGACATTTTCAATTGCTGAGTTCAAAGAATGAATTTCAAAAATCGCACTCCAGGTCAGATTGAAATAATATAAGAATCCTAAATACTATGAAATCCCCGCGAAATCCCCATTATTTTAATTATAACTTACGTCATCCCTTTTCTTAAAGAAACCTAACCCTTGTATCTATACCAGCCATCCCTCAGAATGTGTTATAATTTGTAACAATGTAGGTATACCTAATAAACAAAAGCAATTATGTATTCTAATAACATTATAGGCCAGGAGTGCGATTTTTGAATCTCATACGTGGAACACCGCAATGTACGCATCTTTCTACTGCTGATTTGACTTTCAAAAATCGCTCTCCTGAAGCATGATTTTTGAAAGTTAAATCAACAGTAGAAAGATGCATATGTCCACATTAATTTTGACATTTTCAACTGCTGAGTTCAAAGAATGAGTTTCAAAAATAGCACGAAATCCAGAAAGCTATAGAGCTTTTTGAAATTTCTATAACAGCGTGGTATAAAAGCGATGTTTAGCAGACTAAGTGTCTATACACACACAATTCGAAATTAGGATCGTCATTTGAAGACATCCTATTGATAAATTAGGCAATATGAAGTTCTTTATTGCTACGAATCTCGTCTCGGTTCTAGATTCTCTATTTAGCCTAATGTATATTTTGTGACCTGAAGTATTAACGAACTAAAACAAAACCTAATTAACTTTCATTTGAGAAACAATTAATTCATTTTATTTATTAGTAGTCTGGTTGCACTGCCGATGCCGTCTGGCATAAATGCTATGTTTCTTGTTGACTAGCTTTCGGAGGATTCCCTATTTTCATCATGAGTTGCTAAACTAGTAGACAAATTAACAAATTTCTAAACTTAATTATAATTTAGGGAACTCAAGGTCTGTAAGTGAATCTTAAAAAAAATGTAATGTAAATGTTAAGTGACTGTTTGTTTCTACAATATATAAATAAAAAATAAAAAAACTTCGGTAAATATAAAATGTGTAACAGAACACCATTTCATTCAAAAACTTTTTTAAATTATGAATTTATGAAACAATATTTCGCCTTTTTATCGAAATAAGCATAAAATTGGCTGAGTTTTCTGTGAAATGCAAAAACAAAATATTTCTATCAATTAAAATGTATAATACCATTGTCGAACAATTTGTCGAAGTTTATAATTATTTACTGTACTTAATCAATAACTTTATTTATTACCTAATAAATTAAGTATATTTATAGAATAATACGTCTTGTAATATTAAACCAAAGTAAAATGTGATTGTTATTAGCAATAATAATATAATTTGTGATTTTTAAATAAATATAAAATAGTGAACCATACCTACATTGTTTTAATCTATACATATACAACATAAATAAGTTGGTAGGTAATAACGAAAATACCATCGCATTCGATCTTTGACTATTTATATAGGGACTAGTTACGCGTGTAATTCTACTAACAATCATTTCTGCAACTTTTTGCGGGGGGCGAGGTAACACGAAATCCGCAACTTTGGATTTTATTCCCATAACTTTAGATGCTAATTTTGAATGTTAAAAATAGTGAAAAGAAGTCTCGTGTGAACCCCAATCGTTCTAAGTTCGAAATTATTGTATCTTCGTTTGATAAAGTAATAAGAATTATTAGTTAATTTTCTCTTGGCCGGTTTTTAATTTAAATCTACTTAATTTTATTGTGTAAAGATGGAAGCCATGCGAATTCGAAATTTCGTAGCGTAGGTCAAATTTAGCAAAATTATTACAGCGCCATCTCTATATGACTGGCGAAATACCAAGCAGAGATCGACCGCCACAGTGTTAGTAGTGGTATCTAGGGTATGTAGAGAACTATAAAGAAGAGTGTTTGAGGTAGAAATGGTCGCTAGAGTGGGTTGTCAAGTTTAGACGTTAGATAGCGCCACCTACTTGATCAATATAATGTTAGTACATAAAAAATAGACATTTCTCTGTGGTAATTACTTAGAAGATAATTACTCATAATGTGATACCTACACTCCTGAATTACTGATGTAGTTTGGACTCTTAGAACTAAGGTTAAATTTCTTTGGTTGGACTACATGCGAACACAAAAAAAAATTGTTTTGCGTTTAATCATTTAAACAGCCACCATCATTATGTACTTATTACCACAGATTATTTAATAGTTACTACGTATACAGGGTGTAAGTGACAGCCTAGCAAATCCTGAAACGGTGAACTCAGACCATCAAACTGAACAACAAACGAGACGCGAAAAAAAATCTGCTGTCCCATACATTTGAGTCGGGTAGGTACTGTACACAGATCACAAAAACTAAAGGGTACTGCAGTTTTGTATGGGACACCTGATTTTCACACACACATATACACACACACACACCCCAACTCACGAAATATACGCACAGACAACAGAATTAATTTTAAGAATTTCTAGTTGTTAACTTTAAATTTTAACTTTTTATTTATAACTTTGATCTTCCAAGGCACTCTTACTGATTGTGACACAGTTAAGATATGGTACTACTTTCGGAAGGAGGGACCAGGTCTTCCAAAACAAGGGCACTGCCTAGTTTGGACTCCTGTCTCCCTTTACAATATTAGTTCTTTTTGTTAATTTACTTTTTAGTTACTTTATTGTACTTAGTTTTAGATATCTGTATTTGTTGTAATGGGAGAATAATAAAAAATTATCTTATCTTACTACTTCTGATTTGACTTTCATAAATCATACTCCAGGATTGCCATTTTCGAAAGTCAAATCAGTAGTAGAATGATGCGTATCTCCTTCCATTTTCAACTGCTGAGTTCAACGTATGAGGTTCAAAAATCGGACTCCAGGCCACTGAAATATTATAAAGAGAAAGAAATTCTTATAGGTAAAGAAAGAAAAAGAAAAAAAATCGCATATTTCTATTTCCACAGTAACTGTACTGTAGTACTGTAGGTAGGTAGGTACCTAAAGCTAAACACGATAAGACGCCTTCGTGGTAAAGGTTAGGTACTATCGTTATCATATTTACGTCTGTACCTATTATACTTTGCTTGTTTGCTTGTATTTCACGTAAGTAAGAAGAATTAAATGAAGTAACATTAATTCAAAGAAAAGTTTGAAAAAATGAGGGCGGGTTTCGGATAAAAAATTAAATTTAGTCATCACCACATTCTGATGATAAATAAAATAATAAAATAATGATACGTATACGGCTGTACAGGGTGAAATTAATATCATTAGCATCCCTTTAAACTAATATCTACCCATCAAACTGAACGACTTTTACCTATGGGAGCAAACGGATCGTAGCAAAAATATGCCATACCATTGCCAACTCGACTCAAATGTATGCAACAACTGTTTTTTTTTTGTTCCGATCAGTTTGCTCCCATAGTAAAAATTGTTTAGTTTGATGGGTAGACAAGACATGATTATCTATTTCCCCCGTATTACGTCCCACTACAGGGCACAGGACTACCCTCACGTGTGCCTCAGGGAGGGAGTGTGAGCGTTAGTCCACCACGCGTGCCCAATGCGCATTGGTAGACTACACATAAGCATCTGAATTTCTTTCAGCGTATGCAGGTTTCCTCATGCTGTTTTACTTCACCGTTTGACAGCAGTCGGTAATTACGTTCATAAGTTAGAAAAACGTATTGGTACATTATTTTAAGTATGTACCTACCTACTTACTTACTTAAATGGTGTGCTCCATCAATTTGTTATGGTTTATTAAGTATACAGGGAGTAAATTTAATTGCGTTACATATCGAAAAGGGTGCTTCAGACTATCAAACTGAACAACTTCACCTATGGAGCCAAGATCGAAATCGCAAAAAAATATCTGCTATGCCATAGATGAGGAAGGAATAGAACAGAACGACACAAATCCAGGGCCGCCTTTAAACTATTGGAGGCCATGGGCACTTTAGGATAATGGGGCCCCTATGACTAAGTATGATATGAATATGACAAAGGACTAGTCTATTAACAACATCTACAAGTTGTAGGTTAGCAGCCAAATAGGTGCCACTGATTGATAGGCCCCTTGTTCATTAGAATACCAAAAAACTTATATTTTCGGAAAATAATGGTATTGGGCAGGAACTGGGGGGGGGGGGGGGGGGCTCATCGATGGCGGGGCCTTGGGCACTTGCCCAGATTGCCCAGTGGGAAAGATGGGCCTGCACAAATCCTGTCCGTGTGCGCTTGTGGTCCAGACCACAAGTACAAGAGGCCAAAGGGATGTTTTCGACGATGCCACAGTCAAAATGTCTTGTTAGGTTGGCTTGGTACATGTATAACCATAGCTGTAGTACCTACGCGATAATGCGAGAAAACAGGAATGCTATCTTGCGCTCTCAGTCTGGCACACGAAAAGCGACAAAGACAGAGGCAGATCTTTCTTTTTCTCATTTTATCGCGAGTCGTATACTTGGCTTGTTGGTCGTTGCTGGTCTTACTGCACTAGAATAAACTAGAGCCGAGATTTAGAGACGATTTTTAAGTCTTAGTTCGAACTCCCGTATGTCAAAATCCATACATTTTTGACCCTACATAGTTCGAACTATGACTTAAAAAACGTATCTGAATCTCGGCCTAACACAAGACAACGCGACGAGACGCGACGTTTATGTTGAACAATTGTGAAAAAAACGTAATTTCTTACAACTAACATTTTTCAAAACAAATTGTTTTTTTAATATCTCTTTTAAGGGTATCTAAAATGTTAAGTTTGTAGATGAAGACATAAATACATGACTCAAAGTCACCAGGCTTTCTCCCACCCCAGTAGGCCTAGCATGCCACCCCCGAGAAAACGATAAAAATCGAGATGTGCCTCCATCTCCTCCATTATTTTACGTAGGCCAGAAAGAGCGCGCACGACGTTTTTCTCGTTTAAACGCTTTGTCGTGGGTGGCATGCTAGCCGTGCAGGAATACCTGCCTACTTGTTTTAAGAATCGTTTAAATAATAAAATACACCGAGACAGGAGTAAAAAAGAATTACCAAATAAAAAGATTTGAATGAACAGGAAAGGGGGATTGATTTTATCTATGCAAGTAAGGTATTGAACTGCTTTTGACATCAAACTGTAGTAGGAGCCATCTAAAAATAAAGTTTTAAAGAGCACTGAAACATTATGGTATATGTATAACTAACTTCTAGTATTTATTTATTGCGTATAACGAGCGTCAACCCGTGACTTTGTCCGCACAAAGTATATACCAGATTTTAAGTCAGATAATAAGCTATCGAACAAAACAAGTTTCATCAAAATCGGTTCAGTAGTTTTGGCGTGATGCTCGTTCAAACAAACAAACACAAACAAACAAACCGACAGACAAAAAATCCAAAAATTTGTGAAATGGAATCAGGGACACCTAAAAATCATATCGTAACTTTTTTTTGTTTATATCTTTAATGTACAGACAAACTTTCTGCTACAGTTTTATAATAGTTTAGATTCCACATAGGTACTTATAGAGTATATACAGGGTGAAATTGATGTATTAGCATCCTTTTAAACTAAGAGTCTACCCATCATACTGAACAACTTTTACTATGAGAGCAAACCGATCGGAGCAAATCAAAAATCAGATGTTCCATACTAAACTGCAATATCGAGGCGCGAGTTCGCGACTCAAATGTATGCAACAGCTGATTTTCTTTTTGCTTCGATCGGTTTGCTCCCATAGTAAAAGTTGTTCAGTTCGATGGGTAGACTCTTAGTTTAAAAGGATGCTAATGATATCAATTTCACCCTGTATATAAGGTCTAACAAAATTAGGTGAAACTATTTTAAAGGGGTGATCAGACCATCAAACTGAACAACTTTCTCTATGGGACCAATATCGAAATCGCGAAAAAAAAATCAGCTGTTCCATACAAACCTACTCGACCTAAATTTATGGGACAGCAGATTTTTTTTCGCGATTTCAGTATTGGTCCCATAGAGAAAGTTGTTCAGTTTGATGGTCTGATTATCCCCTTATAATAGTTTCACCTAATTTTGTTAGACCTTATATATATATATATATATATATATATATACTCTATAAGTACCTATCTGGAATTATACTAATTACTATTTTATTACTACTACTTTACTTTCGTCGACTGAGGGAGCGAAATTGTGACCCCCGTTCCGAAAAAAGGCTAGCCATAGCAATTCAACGTGGCAACGCTACTAGCATAATGGGCTCCTTTGCGCCGCGATCGGCCAGGGGCGGAATATTTGACTGAGCTTGTATTTCATTGTTTTGACGAAGCATGTTGCTGATTTGTCTGTTTTTGTATCTTTGTTTTTGACGCTTGTGCTGACTGATTTCACCCTGTTTATACCTATGTGAACAGAACATTTTTTTTTATTATCCCTGTGCATTTTGTAGAGTCATGAACTAAAAAGTTTTTTCGTATGATAGGCTGTCATATCACGTTTAATAATAATAACAATGTTTTACCTGTAGTGCTAGAAGGTCAATACGAATACCATTATTCGTCATATCGCAGAGCATAGTACGTACTTACCACCTACCTACATAGGTATTATGCTGATGGGAATCGACGCGACGTTGACTTTCATTGTGAGAGCCACATAAGCCAGCAACATATAGATAGCTCATGTAATGCTAGACTTTTGTATATGTATGTATAAAAGCTTATGTTGGTGGTATATAGATACCTAGTACGTCAGCAAGAAGACCTGTACCTATAACTACAGGGTGAAATTTATATCATTAGCATCCTTTTAAACTAAGAGTCTACCCATCAAACTGAACAACTTTTACTATGGGAGCAAACCAATCGGAGCAAAAAAAAATCTGCTGTTGCATACATTAGAGTCGAGTAGGAATTGCAGTTTAGTATGGAACAGCTGATTTTTTGTGCTCCGATCGGTTTGCTCCCATTGTAAAAGTTGTTCAGTTTTATGGGTAGACTCTTATTTTATAAGGATGCTAATGATATCAATTTCACCCTGTATATACTCGTAGATATATAGCAAAAACAGAAAGCCCGGTCGTTAAACATGACTCTATGAGATAGATGCCGCCCTGGGCCCCCGGCCCTGGGGGGCCTCCGAAGTCTCAAGAAGAGAAGTCCTTTTTAATCAAATTAAAAATATGTTGGGAGATTTTATTATCGGTATAGGTATTTACAATTACAACATTATGTACAACTTATGGCTAAATATGGCTATAATTAAAAATAAAAATAAAACTGCAGAGGGTCTCAAGCGGCGCACATATGCCACCCTGGGCGACGGCTACATTCTTGCGCCATTCGGTGTAGAGACCCTGGGGCCGTGGTGGGGGCCGGACGCCCGACAGCTCTTCAAAGAGTTTTCGTCGCGCTTGATTGAGGTGTCCGGTGACCGAAGGGCTGGCGTGTACCTCGGGCAACGAATATCCATTGCCATCCAACGAGGTAACGCAGCCAGCGTCCTGGGCACCCTCCCGCAGGACGGTGGCCTCGAGCACGTCTTCTGTTTAGTGTAAGTCGAATGGAAGTCGTGCTCGATATAGTGGCTCATTTTTTCTTCGCCTACTTTATTTGTTTTTATTTTTAATTATAGCCATATTTAGCCATAAGTTGTACAAAATATGTTCAGTAAGTAAGACGCAGTTTGAAGTTGGAGTCTTGGGACTGCAGTTGAGGAGTCAGAAATAGAATCCAAAATATTGCGATTTTTCGAGCTCGCTTCGCTCGCTCAATTTTTTTGTTATTTTATTTCTACGCTCTGAAACAATCCAGTTTTTGTTTTACATACAAATCAACCTCATTTCGGCAAGAGCTACTAAATCATGTTATTATGTAGTCAGCACAATCATGAGCTCGCTTCGCTCGCACCAACTTTTCGAATAACCTTAATTTCGCCTGAAAATTGAGTTATAATTTATCAAAATCTCGACCTCGCTTGGCTCCCTCCTGGTTCTAAATCATATTGCAATGATCTCATTTGATTCCAGTAAATTCTCGAGCTTACTTCGCTCGCTCCTCTTTTGTACCTTTTGCAACGACCTAGTCTCACCGTAGTAAAGCCTCGATCTTGCTACGCTCGCTTTGACCTAATCGAAGGTATTGCAGTAAAAACTCGAGCTCGATTCGCTCGCTCCTGGTTATAAATGTATCTAAGACGCATTGGATGCAGATCATGTGCAATTCTTGTTTTTTGGAAATGGATGGGCAACACAATAGGGTCGGTGCTTCCTTAATATTTCATTAAAATCTCGAGCTCGCTTCGCTCGCTCCTGGTTTCAGTTCGTATTGCAGAGATCTCTTTATATTGCAGTAAAATCTTAAGCTCGCTTCGCTCGCTTCGCTCGCTCCTGGTTTAGATCGTATTGATGTGATCTCATTATATTGCAGTAAAATCTTGAGCTCGCTCCTGGTTTTAGATCGTATTGCAGTGATCTCTTTATATTGCAGTGAAATCTCGAGATCGCTTCTCTCGCTCCTAGTTTTCTGATAAAATTCTTGCTACGCGTTTTTGGAGGGAGGTGCGCAAAAGTCAAGTTTTGCCCCGGCTCGGAAAAATCGTAGATTTTTGCAACAAGGTTTGCAATGACCTGATAATATTGTAAGTAATAATATCTCGAGCTCGCTTCGTTCACTTTAGCTAAATTTTAGGTCGCATCAATCTCAAGCTCAATTCACTTTTTTTTCAACGGGATTTTATTGCAACGACCTAACCTGGACCTGAAACTCCCTGGGAAATAATTTTTGCTATCTATGTCCATGGAGGGAAGGGGCGCCTATGTCAAGTTTTTGCCACGGCTCGAAAAAATCATATATATCAATTTCTGGAAAGACCTGGGGGCCTCATTTATTATTGCCGCCCCGGGCCTCCGACAGGCTTAGTCCGCCACTGTTTGTCCGCACAAATTATATACCAGATTTTAAGTCAGAGTCAGAGTTGATAGATTTTAAGTAAGCTATCAAACAAAAAAAGTTTCATCAAAATCGGTTCAGTAGTTTTTGCGTGATGCTCGTTCAAACAAACAAACAAACACACAAACAAACATACAAACAAACAAACAAACAAACAAACAGACAGACAAACAGACAGACAAAAAATCGGTGATATGAAAACCATATCGTAACTTTACAGACAATCTTCCTGTTACAGTTTTATAATAGTTTAGATACAATCACGATAAGTAGGTACACGGCGAGACACATAGGTATGTATATGTTCCTGTTTATGTACGAGAAGCATTGTGAGCTGAAATATATACCGGGAAGCAATTGCAGCCCCGTGATGAATACAAGCGAGCTTGAGGCAGCTCGGTGCGGTACGAAATTTAATCTACCACCCGTCTACAACCACCCACGCCTCCCCGCCTCCCAACTCCCACATAAGTATATGTACTAGCTAGGTATATACTCTATCCAATAATTTATTCATTCTAACCCGTGTTGATGGCACTAACATCACGTAATGACTGTTATACAGCGTTTCTACGACACAAGTTTGTTTTTCTGCGTTACCATGTGAACGATTAATATGGCCAGCTGCTGTCTGTCGACCTAATACCTACTAGGCATGGTACCTACCGACGACGACCGACATATAAGTATAGGTACACATAGTCGTATACAGGGCCCAGCGTAGCATACCGTTATAAAAGAGATAAAAAGCGTAGAAATACAATATAGCTGCAGCCGAACGGCACGAGACCATAAAAACAGGTTCCATTGTCCGTATAAAAATGCTGAATAAGATATGAAGAAGATTTTGTTGAGTTCAAATACACTCGACAGTAATGAAAACGGGTCACCACGAGTCACCAACAACATAAACCTTAATATCTCGCAAACTAAGAATGGTAGGTTATTCAAATAAAAACTATTTTATAGACAACGAGCGTTAACCCGCGACTTCGTCCGCACAAATTATATACCAGATTTTAAGTCAGATCATAAGCTATCAAACAAAAAAAGTGTCATCAAAATCGGTTCAGTAGTTTTTGCGTGATACTCGTTCAAACAAACAAACAAACACACAAACAAACAGACCGACAAAAAATCCAAAAATTGGTGAAATGGAATCAGGGACACCTAAAAACCATATCGTGACGTTTTTTTGTTAATATCTTCAATGTACAGGCAAACTTCCTGTTACAGTTTTATAATAGTACGAGCGTTAACCCGCGACTTCGTCCGCACAAATTATATACCAGATTTTAAGTTAGATCATAAGCTATCAAACAAAAAAAGTTTCATCAAAATCGGTTCAGTAGTTTTTGTGTGATACTCGTTCAAACAAACAAACAAACAAACAAACACATAAACAAACAGACAGACAAAAAATCCAAAAATTTGTGAAATGGAATCAGGGACACCTAAAAACCATATCGTGACTTTTTTTTTGTTAATATGTTCAATGTACAGACAAACTTCCTGTTACAGTTTTATAATAGTATAGATTTAATACAACTACTTAAATTAATAAAATTTCTGGTTGCTATAAAGTAATGCTAATAAAAAAAAACTAAAACCAAAATAAATGATTTTATGAAAATTAAATTTTTAGTATTCAACATTAATTATTAATGTGGTAATTTTACACGGAAATGTTAAATCTGTGACAAAAAATTGTTATTTTCAATTTTTGGTCTGCGATAGAATTGACGCATTATTCTAATTAAGTCAAACAAATGAAAACTAAAAATGTTAGTAATTAATATAAGGAGCATTAAATAGTCTATGAAATACTTTTTATTTGCATAAGCTATCATTCTTGGTTTCCGAGATATTAAGGTATGTTAGTGACCCGTTTTCATTGCTATCAAGTGTACATAAGAAGATGGAAATTAAATCAATTATAGTCAAATTAGGAACACTTTATCGAACTTCAAAATGCACGCTATGTAAGATACCTATAAAATTTTTTATTTTAACTAGGTACTACATATACACAGACTTGTGACGTTATCTAAGTTTCATTACATTTTAAAGTTTATTCGTTATTAAAAATAGCTAAAGAATAACAGAATTTAGCGTTATTTTCTTTTCTTAAAAAGAAAAAAAAATTTAACCAATTTTTGTATTATTCTGTTTTACGGCATGAATTACGACTTGTTTTGGATAATAGAAAGATGGACTTTTGGATTAGTTCTTTTTAGCTTATCTGAAACCTCATTTGACATATTTTGTATGAAAAATATGTCAAATGATCTGTCAAATAGGCTATCAAGAACTTCAGAAGTGGTGAAACAGGCCCTTAACATCTCTACACCAGAGATATAAACCAGAGACTCTGGGTTGAGTTATTGCATGACACTACCTGTTGAAGGATTTTTCTAAGAAATAATCCCTTACAAAAGTTACGTTCCATTATAACCCTACTACCATGTAAACTACCGGTAATCGTAGGTGTTGTTACAACGGATAATGATTACGAGTATCAATTTATAACAACGTAAAGACTGTGCTCTTGGAAGTAACATACTAAGAACCTAATAGAATTTGTAGGTAGGTAATATCATGCTGGGATAGGAACTTTATTTACCAGTTAGACATGCCACACACATACGGAATTCTGATCCGGAATTCCGAATCAGGATTGTGATTTTGTATAGGATTTGACAGGTGCGCAATTCCGAATGGATTTGTGAAGGGGGAAAATCCATACGAAATCGTAATCCTGATTCAGGATTCCGGATTGCAATTCCGTAATGTGTTTGACGGACCTTAATTTTCTGATTCTGATTCATAAGTAATCTCATCTGACAGAACATAGTACTACACCTCTTCTGGCTCTACTCATCAAACTTCCTTTACCAACATCACATACCCAACATTAAAAAAATGTTAAAATTCTGAATCTATTCAGATAATGAATTAGAATATAAAATGAGAAAAAAATCTCTCCTATTGTTACGAGATCCGACCGTAAAATTAAGCGCCTATTTGTTGTAAAAAATTAATTCTTCGAACCTTGCAACCCTCGAATTGCAGCAGACTGAAAGGTGGCAACTATAGTTTTTCCAGTTCTTTAGATCGGTCTCCTTCCGTGTGAAAAAAAAAGTGAAAAAAAATTGTACCAAAAATCATGATGTGGTAATTGGAAAAGGTACTTGCGGCATGATTTTGCTAGGCGGCGTTGTATGAACCCCTGATGTACTAAACGCTGGGCTGGGCTACCGGGCGGTCGTTATTTGAAAGACATACAGATTAATGAAAAACATAGCAATGATCTTCAACATCTCGGCTTTATTTGCTATGAAGTATATTTCTTATTTTTCTATACAAAGCAACCAAACCTGACAACTGTCTAGTCCAATAGCCCACCCCGGGTCGAGCCAAACGTATCCATTATGCTCGAAGCATTGCCGCAATGAGATACGTTGGACGAACACTTTTCTATACAGGATGGAAAGTTAAGATGGGACACAAAGGGCAGCTACCAGAAGCATTATAGCTACAAGAAAACGTTCTTAGGAGACTAACCCTAACTTTTGGAGTGTTTTACTTCTGCATTCCCCGATTTTGAAAAAAATGTACAGTCATCGAGAAAAACTGAAATTTTCACAAAACTTTTCATCCCATTCTTTCTCTTACTGTTACGGCGAATAATTTGAAAATTTAGTGCGAAGTCTTATGATTTTCGAATTTGATTTGATCCATCCTTGGATTAGAAGGCACCACAGAAACATAATGAAGGACAAGCCAGTCAAAAATAGCGGTGTGGCGGCTCTGAAAGGGTCTAAGTCATTCGGTCAGGGATACGTCACACACGTCTTAAATCACATTTCGTTCACCAACCAAACAGGTGCACAATTTTACGGTTGGATCTCGTACCATAAGTATAAAGAAAATCCGCACTTTTGTAGAGGAAGAGTTGAAGGTCAAAAAAAAACTCTTCTCATTCTTTGTTGGTAATTTAAAATATAGGGTTGTATAATTATAAACCCACCCAAACATACGATAAGAAAAGCGATTTAAAAAAATCTCTTCAACCCCTTGTTTTCATATTTTGGTGAAAGTAAAAATTTTATAAAAAAAAATTGGTTGTGTTGTGTTGTGTTAAAAAGTAAGTTCGTCTAAATTCTGCTGCATTCTTTTCGCCCTGCGCCCCCCTTATTTACGTTAATAGAATAACATCAAAAACTTTTTAAGAAACATTGTCCCTTCGAGCTTTTTCCCGTATCCTACGTAAATTACAAGCGAGAGCGAGAGGACGTTACGTTCGTCTCGCTTTCGCCCTCCACGAAAGCCTCCTGAAAATATCTATTGATTATCGTATACGTGTAGGTTGGTACGTATAGTTCGCCACCTCGCCCTGTATTACGTAGACCGGCGTCGAGTACTCGAGTGCCAATTTGTTTGAAGAACTTCTACATGCATACTACCTCGCGAGCAAGCGTCATAAAAATATGAACCTACGTCCACGAGCCGGTGTAAAAATAATAGCGAAACTTCTTAAAAATAGTTCACCGAGGCCGATTACCTTACGCATCGAGTATGAGCTTATTTTCGAAGCTAAATGACGCATATAGTTGAAGTAATACGTTTTTTTTCTAAAACTACATGCAGGGAAGAGAGAAATAGGAGGGAATTTTACTCTCAGTTTATATCTAGCTATAGGTAGGTATAGATACATGAAAAAGGCGATATGACGGAGATGTACTAAGTTTATGTCGGTCGAGACCTGTCGAGTTGGCCCAAGAGCAAAAGGTTGTGAACCTGTGTTGTAGGTACCGTTTTACCCTGTTTTTGAGGGAAAATATTTCCACGTAGGTAAAATTTTATCGTGCCAATAAGTGGTCAGCAAAGTTTCTGTAGGTATACTGTGGAACTCTCGATAAACACCTAGTTGAACTGAGTTGCTAGATCCAGATCCATTATACTTACCAATATTTTTGTATGTCTATGGTAGAACCCTGTCATAGAAACTATTTGCGATTATGCTTCATACAAGAATGTTAATAATATTAAAAGTGTAATTCTAGATCAACACCTAGTTAAACTGAGTTAAGAGATCCAGATCCATTATACTTCTATGAAGCATAATCGCAAGTAGTTTTCTCAATCATTCATTGGATCAACACCTAGGTAAATTGAGTCATAGCAAACTATTTAAACTTTTCACAGAAGCATAATGGATCTGGATCCCTCAACTCAGTTTAACTAAGTGTTGATCCCGAGTTACACTTCTAATTTTGTTGTGTAAAAAATGTATTTTATTAATATATGTGATTGTGACAAGGTTCTAAAGTGGCCTACATTTCCGATTGGTTATGGATAGGTATCTCACTAAAACATTAAGTATAGTTAGGTAAGTATAATATGTGATATTAAATATTGCTAACTATCAAGCTGCTATTAAAATTTGTCAGTAAGATTCATAGTTATAGCATTATCAGGGGTGGTAAACCCAACTGCGATATACAATTTTTATAAAAAGATAAAACAAAGCTACTGATAATTAAATGTAATAAAAAACACAGACACTGGTCGGTTTAATTTAATTTTAACCCCCAAGGGATCAAGGATCAAGGATTAATGGATCAAGATATTTATCTACAGTACAAAGGGAACATGAAAAGAACGTCTATCCACCCACTACTTGACCGCAAAACACTAGGTATAGGTACCATCTAGGGGTCCTTGCTCTTCCAAAGTCGGGTAAAAGTGAGTACAATTTTAAATGAAGAACTCTGGATCATAGCGAATCACTATTATTATTATTGGGTGATTGGGGCCTTAACAGATATGCGGCTGTGCCACTTCGACCATCGCTGATCTTTTGTGAACGCCCCTCCTGCAGTTCCCTATTAATTCCTACAGCAGTTAGGTATCGCAGTAGGTTTTTAACAGGGAGTTCTTGTATCTCTAAATGCAGAGATTCTATTGCGAATCACTAAATGCAGAGATCTGATAATCATTCAAGAATAATAATAATACCTATACATACGGTGCATTACAATCAAGAGCTGGTATTATTAAATTCACAAGAAACGGTTTGCGCCTGCGCTGCGCGAACCCAGCGGAGAGCGGGGCGAGGCGCGGTGCGGAGGGTCGCAAGGCCGGGGCGCGGCGTGCGGGGAGAGGCAACGTCACGTCGAACAACGCAAGCCATATGCTGCTAAATTCAGGAGACCCCTTCTGGCGCCTCATGGAATGTGACCGACGACCGTTGTATTTTGCCGCATAAAAACTTGCCTGCGCCGATCGAGTCGTCCAACGCGATTACGCGAGGTGGGAACGACGAGATCGCTGTAGTAAAAGTGGCCTCTCGCAGTACGAGTGTGATAGTGGTGATTTTATGTTTAAATATTATTTTTCCATAAAGATCTATTACCAGTGCAAAATAGAAATTCTTCTTGGTAGTTGAAACTATGACAGCAGCCATATTAAATGTGAAGAACTTCGCTGTCAAAGTAAGGCGGAAAATAAATAAATAGGGTTTGAAACAGAGACGTGCCAGAGGCACTGAGAAAACGAACCTTATGTTGGTGGCGTAAAAGTGACTTTCGATTAGCTAGTGTGAATTGGATCACCAAATTATTGGAAGAAATTAAGAACTTGGGTCGTTGTGAGTTGGTGATGGGATTGTGAAGACTGGTGTTGTTGAGACTTGAGTGTGAGTCAGTGAGCGTTATCATCATGGACTGGACCGAGAGTGCTGCGAGGGGACAAGCACACAGATACCGGTGAAGTTCGTCGAGGCCACGAGCCTTTTGAAATAGGTACCGGTTTTGAATTATCATTTTGTTTGATTTATTATTCTCTGTTCAGACGGGTGCAGGTGGCTGCACTCGTTTATCTCTAGATTCTTTATTTTCATCGTCTAAAAATATGTATATTTAACATTTATCATGATTAGGTAAACTACAGTATCGTATTAGACCCTCAACTTCAATTGAACACAATTGTCCACATTAAACAAATTGTTCTATTTTTCTTTTCAGTTAAGCGTCAATCATGGAGGCCTCCATTTCTGAAGTGGTTGTTCACCCTGAAGAACAAGAAGTTGATATCAGCAGTGAAATCACTTTAGACACAGCTGAAGAAAATAGAGAACAAGTTGCATTTTGTGAGATAAAAGAAGATAAATGTAGTGACAGTGACACTAACAGTGAGGACCTTAGCTCTAATGAGGAACAAAATAATAGTGGTAGTAACTCTCAGTTTTATGAGAGTAGTGATAGTAAAATAGATTTCGCTGTTAAGTTAGATGACAATGATACTTTAAGTGATATAGACGATATAAAAACGGATACCGCTTCTGCAGATAGTGAGGATTCAGCACTGGGTAGTCTGCCACCAGACACTGCTGTCAATGAAAGAGAAGAAGAAGTCCAGGACCGATCAGACGGCAGTGATTCTGGTATTGGGTCTGAAACACCTGAAGATGTTAAAAAACCAAGCTTCAATTTAGCTCTACCGTCTTCAAGCGGTCTGAACAATGTCGAGTCTTCAGAGGCATTGACAGATAATAATTGCAACTCGAATGAACATAATCCTGAGTATAAACCAGACAGTTGTCCAAATTCTATATCACGACCAAATAAACCTTTAAGAAGTAGCTTGAAAAGGAAATACGATGGTGAAAATAATGAAGAGCCACAGACCAAGCGGAAAAAGGGGACCATAAGATTTGATAACGTTACTGTGTTCTATTTTCCAAGAGCCCAGGGTTTTTCATGTGTTCCATCTCAAGGAGGGTCCACTTTAGGGATGGAATGGGAGCATAGTCATACACAACATTTCACTTTAACAGAACACGCATTAGAACAAAGAAGATTACATAGGCAAATTTTACAGCAGCTTAAAATTGAACGCCATTCCTTGCAAGGCGTAGCGCTTTCATCTAGTGAAGATAGTGATACTGAAGAAGAAGCGAGTGACATTTCTGAATCTGAGCTAGATTTAGACAGTTACTATTTTCTACAGCCTGTACCAACCCGGCAAAGAAGAGCTCTTTTACGCGCAGCCGGTGTAAGGAAAATTGAGGGCTACGAAAAAGACGAATGTAGAGACATTAGAACATCACGAGAATTCTGCGGTTGTGCTTGTAAAGGAGTATGTAATCCAGATACATGTTCATGTAGTAAAGCTGGTATAAAATGTCAAGTGGACAGGTTAAACTTCCCGTGTGGATGTACTAGAGATGGGTGTGGCAATACCACTGGACGAATAGAGTTCAACCCTGTTAGGGTGAGAACTCATTTCATTCACACACTTATGAGGATAGGACTAGAAAAGAAAAATGAGGAAGAAGCCGCTAAGAGGCAATGGGCGGCGCATAACGCTAGTTCCACATTTTGTGGATCAAACTCCTCTTATGAAGGAGACCGTTGTTTGACTCATGAAGACGGTTTGTTACGTGATGTCAATCTCACTCCAAGAGTAGAGGTAGAGTCTTGTGTTAACAATGGTAGCTTCAATAATGTTCATTGCGACATGAACAGAGTTGATTCTCAAAACAATATGCAAGAAGATATCACTTACGGCTATAGAAACGAAGCTACTAATCACAGAAGTGTACACGAAAACAATGTTGTACACTTCGAAAACGTAAATAATCATCACATCCATTCAGAGCCCTATCCATCCAGCATACTTCAAGGAAAAGGTCCGCCTTATTCTACGAATAACGCTGTAGGGTTTGATACAATGGCAAATAATATGCAAAGATTTCCGTGTACAATGAACTACTCATACGAACAACATACAGAAAGCCACTTTAAAGGGCTACAAAGTTTTTCGGCGACGAGTTTCGAGGAGTTCGCTCACAACTCCCAAATATCAATGTTTAGTCATTACGGGCACATGTACGTTCCAGACTATTTACATAAACCAAGCACAACCATGCACGACCATAGCACATTGCAATATCACACACCTCAAACGCAAAATCATTATGAAATGTACAAAAACACAACAGAATGTATAAATACAGAGCCTAATAAAAATGAGTCTAATTATGCTACACTAATGACATTGCCATATCAAACTAGCAATAAGTTGCAGTCGGTAGAGAATGACGAGAATTGGTATAGTCAGAATACTTTACTGAACCTGGACCATAATGATCATACGACTCAAGATGCGTCTGACTTACAGTCTCGTAATCCTGAGACAGCACAAAGCAATAACGCTGAGACTACTGAAAATTTCGGTGAACTTATAAAGAAAACTATGGTAGAGTCAGTAACTGTGTAGATGAATTAATTGTTGTATTTTAATCATCTTAATGAATTATCATGTTATTAAGTTTTTAATTATATTAATTGAAATTCAATGCGTCTCTTTATTTCCGACGGTAAAACCACAATTATAAATAAACTACCTATATCAAATAAATGGAGAGCATGCGACTTTGTCCTGTTACAGTATACAGGTATTGATGAATCATGCTACTTTTTTTGTAGGGTGGATTAGTTTTGTTTCCAGTTATGTGCCTATATTTACAGTATTTATGTGTTTGCAACGTCATTGGTTTGGTGTAAATAAAGTATATTTCATTCATTCATTCATTCATAAAAAGGTTTTTTTGGGAAAGATTTACAAATTATTTCTGGAAATCGACGATCGGTGACGAAGAATTTTACCCCACTACGGCGAAGCAAATTTGACTGGTATGGTCTTTTCTGTAACCATAATCGAGGAAGTTTCTATTATCAAAAGGGAGCCATGCCCGAATAAAAGAAAAAAAAAGCATCCATCAGTCTACCTATAATTAAAATAGTTCGCTTGTGGAGCGGTAGTCTATTAACACTGATTTTGTGTAATAATTACATAATGTTGCCGTAGTATCACAGAATTTAAAATAAATAAATAAATAACGCTCACAGGCTCATACATTGTAATGATCCCAAGCAAGCACTAATAGGCTGTTTATAATGGAAACCAAACAACAACGGCACCAACATATAAACATCCATGACCGAACCGGGATTCGAACCCAGGACCCTGGTTTGGCAGTCATAAGAAAGTCATATTCTTAATTAAATGTTATAAAATAATACCTTATATTAATATGTCCACGGTGTGGTGGTAGTACAGATCGCGCAACGAAACATGAGCGATGACCTTGAATGTTGAATGCGCATTAATCAAATTCGGATCTATTTGGCCGATTAGTCGCCTTTTACGTCATGAACATGCGCGAAAATCCCCACCAATTTTCCCCAGCAATCCACTTTAGTTTCTATTTAGAGAGAAAATAAAAGGACTAGAGGACTTCGAGCGACTAAAAAGCTTGTCGAAAGTTACTGCTACCTACTAAATAAGTTGGTACTTATACTTACCTACAGGTGTACTGAAACTCAATGTCAAGCCCTAAACCAGTAGATAGGTTATGTTGAAGGAAAACAGACAAAAATCTGACGATTTTTTGAGTAGGTAATTCCGCATTGGGTAATAAGTAGGTATTTCCATGGAAAAATTTTACTGCAGTGTAGTTGTGAAAATCGCCACCTTGCGCCGAACTTTCACATGTAGTCACTACACTGTTTATTTTTCCATGAAAATACGCAATTCTGAAAAACCTTGCCAATGGTCCCAAATCCCAATGGGGATCCGTAAAGCTAAAGCAAATTAGTTAAATTTATTCTTCATGTTATTCTTTATGATTTTCATATTTGAATTTTGTAAATCGGTCCAGTAATTCGAAAGTTACGTACTTAGGTACCTATGGAATTTTGAACTTCGACGCTCCTCCGTGCCCGAAAACCGAAAGCTCCGCGGACACGCGTGACGTCACCGCACCCTTTAGTATTGTACTGACTGCGGTTGTAAGGTAACTTTGCAGAAACGCTCATAAGAGTTAATCCTCCATTAAATCTCTAGCTAGATTTTACTACGTCAACAAGAAAAAAGTGACAGCAAGAACGCTCATTAGAATTAATCTTCCATTAAATCTCTTGCTGTCACTTTTTGTCTTGTTGACGTAGTAAAAGCTGCTAGCAAGAGATTTAATGGAGGATTAACTCTAAAAAGCGATTCTGCAACTAAGTGTAAAAGTCAGTCACGTGGAAAGTGCATTATGACCAAAAATTATGCCAATGACGAGTTTGATGCGTTGCGTAGGTTATATCAAAAGTGGAGGTCATATTATTATGGACACCTAAAGTTAAAAGAATGCTTCGAGACCAAAAGTTAAGAAGTAGTTACCAACTATTTATCTACTATATTCAAAATAAAAAACCTCGTGGATCCTCATTCGAAATTAAAGCATCAGCATAGCATAGCATATGCTCACGACTATATTTCCCGAGGGGGTAGTCAGAGATATTCTGAAACCTCAAAACAACCACGTTTCACTAGTACCGAAACTCTGTCCACTTGGCGGGGAGTGAGCCCGTCGCCACTAAAAAGCAGTAGTCGTATACTTTTTAATAACACATGATCTTTTGTCGGACTTCTACGGTAATATTTTTTCTTTAGCACATTTGGTAGGTAAGTATGCCTTATTTAAAAAAAGGAAGTCTCTCTTCTTCTCATCGTGTGGACAGAGCCCTGGTGTCAGAGTTTTTACCACCTTACGGCCTCTGACGTGGTTTTTATGTAACAACTACTACCACCAGAGATATAGTAAGTAATAGTTATAACGGTGATTTCAGATCATCAAACTGAACAACTTTCACTTTCGGGTTTTGCAGTTTTGTATGAAACAGTAGATTTGTATATGCGTTTTGGATGTTGTCCCATAGAGAGAAAGTTCAGTTTGATAGTCTAAACATTAAAAAAACATATTAAAGACTATGTACCCATATTAACACAAGTTTCATTGAAATTTTTACCCAATTTTCATAATTTTTTTTCTGACCTTATACCAGAGTACTTTTTTTAACTCGTGAGTTACAGTTAACAATAATAATAAATATCTTGGACATTGTCACACAAATTATCTATTCACATTCAAAGTACCTGGAGTGCGATTTTTCAATCTCATTCGCTGAGCTCAGCAGTTGAAAATGTCAAAATTACTATGGAGATATGCATCTTTCTACTGCTGATTTGATTTTCAAAAATAGCACTCTTCCTAGCTCCTCCTTTTTGAAAGTCATATGAGCAGTAGAAAGATGCATATCTCCTTAATAATTTTGGCATATTCAACTGCTGAGCTCACCGAATGAGATTCAAAAATCGCACTCCAGGACTTGTATTATGATGACTAGACAACGATATATAGAATACATATATAGATACAAACATCCATGACTCAGGTACAAATATTCATATTCATCATATAAATATTTGTCCCTTACGGGATTCGAACCCGCGACCCTCGGCACAGCAGGCAGGTTCACTACAGACTGTGCTACCGGACCGTCAAACAGTTACTGTAAGGTTAATTTAAATAAATTAAAAATATAATTAATCGTATTTGTATCTTTATTGTCAATTCATAGAAATATCACAAATAAAAGAAATATGTTCATAATTATTATATCACAAGATAGACTCTAAATAGTCAGAAATACTCTTAAATAATTGTTCTTCCAATAATACTGTCAAAAAAGGCAAACATTTTCGTCAGGAGCTTTGAGTGAGTTGCCACACTTTTATAGTTTTGTCCTTGCTTGCCGTGGTCAACGTCTTTGAAGCCTCATCGAAGAAGATGCTGCTGATTTTCGCTGGAAAGAAGAGGAACGTTATACATATGTCATAGGCATATAGTAAAGGAGATAAGAAAGAGTGCTATAGTGGCGTACTCCGGAAAAAGCTCAAAATCCCGTCTCTTAGATGGCGCTGACTCCTTGCCCGAAAGTAGATAAATTTTTATTAGTCGTCCAATATTATAACCCAAATCAACTACGTAAGAGAGGTAGCTTAGGTAAGTAAGCAAAGTAGAAGATCCGAAAATGTTGATGTAAAAATAGTGAAATGTTCATAACGACAACTAGCCAGCCCCGGATCTACGATTTTTCCGAGCAGGGGCAGAAACTTGACATTGGCGCCCCTCCCGCCAAGGGTGTAGCAATATTTTTTCCCAGAAGGGCCAGGGCCAGGTTAGGTCATTGCAATAAAGTATAAAACTTGGGGCAAAAGCGAGCTCGAGATTTACTGCAATATGATTTGTTTTTCGCAATATGATCTAAAACCTGGAGCGGTCTAATGCAGAACCATTACACGACTAGGTAGTTTCAATATACAGTAAAAACCACAACAATTCTACTACAGCATAGTTCATTGCTAACCTGCAATATAATAAGATTAGGTACCTACTATATGATCTAAAACCAGGAGCCAGCTAAGCGAGCTTGAGATTTTTCTCCAATATTTTCAAATCGTTGCTAATAATTATTTTTTTCTAACATCATTTTGGCGCCCCCTTAACACTTTCGCGGACACTGAACGAGACACAATAGAACTTTTATTGTTATAACTGCTATAGCCGCGAACGTGTTAACCTGCCGCCCGGGGCGTGGGCCCTGGTTTCGTTCGTAAGTTCCAAAAACCGATACATTGGTACTAGATGCCCTCTACACGAAGAGCTACAATGCCACCACGAATTTATATTTGTATAGATAGGTATTAGGTACATTGTGTTTACCTGAAGTAAAACATAAAGAAACGACACTCACCGTCATGTGCTTTTACCTCGCTGATCTGCGTGACGGTGACCATGTTCCATTGCAATAGTGTACCGGCAGTACCTCCCAGAAATAGAACGCTAGAGCCGTCCCAGCACAGCGACGATGAGGGTTCTGGCAACTGCTTCTGGTATACCTGTAAAGAAACATTACGATATGGACAAAAAAAAATATAGACCATATCAGTACTGGGGAAAGGTCTCATGAGCTGTGCAGATAAAACCTTTATGGTTTTAAACGCTTTTGTACAAGATGTCAACGAGAGGGCATTAGCAGCGGATGGCGTAGATAAGGACCTAAGACGTGCAAAGGGACAATACGAGAAAACTGTAATAAGCGCTCATTTGAATTGCACTAAGTAACATAGAATTAGGCACATCTCGATTATTCTCGTTTTCTCGAGGACAGCATGCTAGGCCTGGTCTACTAGACACAGCATTCAACCTTATGCCCCTGAGTTTGAAGTGTATGAAGTACTATTTTTGTGGTATTTTTAAGACTTTTTTAGTAAACAAGTAAACATCCTCAAAAATACAACGCATAATATATATACAGTACAGTATAGATAGACAGTTTTAAGTATACCAAAAACTAAATTCCGTGAGCAAAATTTAGTGCAGAGCAGAACTAGCTCCTAGGGTACGGGGATTTAGATTAGGAGCTAGGGTCAATGACATTCTATATGGGACTCACCACGTCATACAATAACAGAACCAAAAAATGGCACATGTCTCTAATGTCACCTTTGTATGCATCTGTTATGCTTAGCTGTCATACATTGCCGCTGACATTCCAGTCCTTTCAAATCTTTAATTTTTTTTTTAATGTAAACTTACAGAATGCAAGACGCTGAGGTCCGTAACGCTCATGTCCCCATCTTCGCTGACCGTCACCACTCTGTCGCCCGAGAGAACGAAAGAAACTCCACATAGCGGTGACGAGTGGACCCTGAGCTTGCTCACAAGCTCTTTAGATGTTAAACTCCATATGAAAACCTCTCCGTCACTCGTGCCTGTTATAATGTCTATCTCGCGAAGACGACGTCTGTAAAAAAAAATTAAATGAATAGCACAATATTGTGGAGTCTATGCGCGCTGTACTACGCGTAAAGAAAAAAAATAGAACGCGATTGTGAAGTCGAACTATAATAACTGCAATAATGCTCAAATGTGTGAACAGGTGTTGACAGGGGTGCAGACTATTTTTAATAGTTACTTGGACAGGGTTGCTTCGCGTAGGAACGTTTTTATACCTACAGGACGGAGTGCCAGGCCTGGCAGAACGGCACATTACGTGAGTACATAAAGGACAGTTTAACATTGCGTGTGAAAACAGCCTTGAGCCATTTATTAGAGAAAAACTGCGATACCGGCAAATAGTTCTCATGCTACTTTATTTGCAAGGTCTGACCTATGTAGTATGTAATAAGTAGGAATCAGACAAAAATCTCAAAAAGCCTTTAGTTTCATATGAAATAGGTACCTATAAACTCTTACACCTACAATAATGAAAAAAAACTTTTTAGTGATAAAATATCAATCAATCAGATGAGCCCTCATCGACCCATTGCTGGGCATATGCCTTCTTTTTTTTTGCGCTATGTTGTACTGTCTTAATCTGAACCAATGCATACACACAAAGTTCAAGGGCAGGACACTTGGCTAGACGGGAAGTCGGCCGGTGAACCAAGGCAGTATCAGAGTGAAGGCAAAGAGAGGAATGAGGTTAGTAGGCGGACCACCAGCACGTTCGTCCGATGACATTGTGAGGACACCCTGACCCGGCTGACTTCCCGTCTAGCCAAGTGTCCTACCCATCTCCACTCAAACTTTGTAGTACCCACATATTCGACAATGATTCTTCGTCGATAGGTAGGTAATTGGTCCATGTAACATGCCTAGCATAGCATGGTCCTTGACTCCGCTCCTATACACTATAAAATGACTTATTGATATTAAATAATAAATCGCGACTTCCTCATTGGCTCATTTAATTCCATTCACTGTTTTCTAACCTAATTATCCGGATTGACTGGATTTTACAAGAAAAGCAGATGTATGGTCTATCAATAATAATCAACATGTATATGGCATTCGAACATACCTATAGGTAAGTGTAGTTATATTTCCATCGTGATCGAACTCGGCTTTCAAACCGCGCAGAGCTTGCCCTGTCATACCTACGTTACCCCAAACGCGTACCACGCAGTCCCAACCGCCAGATATTAGTAGACGTTCTAAAATAGCACAAAGGTAATAAATGATATTATGCTGAAAATAGCACATCTATAGTTATACATTCTAATAGTTAAAGTGAATTATATACCTTTTGGGAGCCATAATAAACAGCTAACTGAATCGTCGTGCGCTCGAAAGCTTTCGACTACTCTTCCATATTCAACGTCGTACAGGTATCTAAAACAATCAATAGTTAAATAGCTTAATCAATTAGTTATGAGATGAGTTAAGGTGGTTGCAGAGGGGTCAATTTTATTAAAAACATTTTTTTTTAATTGTTTAGAAAATCTAGATGCCGCGTCACAAATAACATTTGCAATTTATAAAATAATTACGAAGATATAAAGCTTTGAAATTTTTCATACAAAATTTTAAAAGCTTTATATCTTAATTATTAAGCTTTTATACCTTATTCCAGGTCTATTATTATATTTGAGAGCGGCTTACTTGACTTCCGTTTCCGAGCGAACATTACCCTAGTAAAGCGCCATCTGGTGGACACAATCAGCAGCCAGGCAGTGGGGGGCACGGCCAATGAAGCCGGTGCCCGCCATTTTATTTTCATTGGCGTTTTGAATTCCTACTGAGCGGACATGTAACGGAAAGCGCTGCCTTCCCGTTACCGCCATTTTTAAATATAAATTTTAAATTTCCTTTTTCTTAATATCGATTTGTTTTTCGATGGTTAAATGATTAATTTGCATAGTTATTGCATTAACAAGTGCCCTTAAATAGTAAAGTGCGTATTTTCGTCGTCGTGTCGTCGGGTCGCAGGAGTGATGGAGTCTTCGAGGGTGGACAAAGACGCGTTTGTTGCAGAAATCTGATAAGTAGACGTCGAGCATATTACTTATAGATTACAATTTCCATTGTTCGTATGGTGCAGTATGCTGAACATTTCCAAACAATTCTGAATGTATGGCGGTTGCATATTTCTGTGCATGAACCGTTAAATGTTACACTGCAGAGAAAAACATTCCTAAATCGTTTTCGTCTGGTTTAATGAATGTGATTGAGTGGCAATCTATATGTGTGTCGTTAAAGCTAACTAAGATGTTCGTAGTATTATTTTTCCTGTGTTTCTACCCCCGTCCAGGGAGGTATTTGTAATGTGTCTATAGGAACAGGTCTGCTGCGGATGAAGCGCAGAAGCGAAGACATTCAAGACTTAATATCCAGGCTTGCGCTGTCCGTGCGTAACGACAGTTCACCAAGCAGGTATCAGGTTAAGGTACGGTAACATAAGTGGCCTGGGGTCGACACTCGACGATTATCCCACCGTTTGGTTACTGTAGTATATAAAGAAGATTAGTAATGTCGTCGCATTGCTATTTTTCTGCCTGTGTAAAGCCGATACTGGACAAGCTACCGACCCGGTACGGCACTCCCTGCCGGTGTTCGCTTAGCTCACTGGTACCATGCGGCGGGCGGTCTCCCCACGCACTACCATTACCACGATGATCTGCCGTCCACGCTCCTGCTAGCTGCATGATACCGTGGTGATCTGCCGCCCACGCTCCTGCTTGCGGCATAATACCGTGACCTGCCGCCTACATTCCTGCTGGCGGCATATTACCGTGATGATCTGCTGCACACGCTCGTGCTGGTGGCGTAATACCGTGATGACCTGCTGCCTACATTCCTGCTGGCGGCATAATACCGTGATGACCTGCCGCACACTCTCCTGCTGGCGGCGTAATACCGTGAAGACCTGCCGCCTACATTCCTGCTGGCGGCATAATACCGTGATGACCTGCCGCACACGCTCCTGCTGGCGGCGTAATACCGTGATGACCTGCTGCCTACATTCCTGCTGGCGGCATATTACCGTGATGACTTGCCGCCCACGTGCCTATACTGGGGGCTCAACACCACGACGACCAGCCGACCACGTGCCTACTGCCTGGTGGGTCGGTATCCCGCGTGGCATCTAGCATCGGGAACCAAACACAAGGTAAAAGAATGGAGGGAATTAAGTGTCCCGGTACCTATCGGACATTAATTGCCCCCAATCTCCCATGACATACGCAGAAAGCCATTTCCATAAACTTTTTCTTTTCATGTTCTGTAATGGTCATCAAATTTTATGTCTGAAACTTTCCAGCGTACCGACTGCTACCTGGTCATCGTTTCTAGATGCGCCCGTATCCACGGAGGACTACGTAAATTTGAAATTCCTAATAAGATTAAAGACATTCATGATTTCGCGCAGGAATCGGAAAGCATTATCACGCTGTAATCACCGTTCGTGGTTTTTATTTGGATTCTGTCGTCTAAACGAGTCCCTTTTTTGTTTTAACAAGCTTTTATTTAACTTGCCCTGTTAAATGGGAGGATTCTTTGTTAAATGTGGGGTACCTACCTGCAATACCCACATACTAATCTAAATAAGACGATCCTAATTCGAACCTGTTGGGTGGTCCTCTTTGGTAAATATTACATTCAGTGAAAACAAGATTATGCAGAACTTATAAATCAGGATGACGTTCCGGTGCTCGAAATAATATATAAACTATACATAAGTGCTTAAGGGATCCAGGCTGTCCGTTTAACGAATATTCACTTATAAAGTTGCAGTACAAAGATCGAAATAAAAATGTTTACAGAAGGTCACGTAACTCTGTTCTTTCTGGCAATCCAATCCAGAATTTAGTAACCCTACGTTTGGTAAAGTTCAGTTAATTATTGGTGCCTTCTCCAAACACCAACATTTTCTATTTTTGCAAAGGATTCTAATCATTTCAATCGGAGCAGGAGTATCTGATGGTTGCACAATACACGTTGGACGAATACCCAAGGTTGTTAATCAATAATTCTATATTTTGGTTTGTAATATCATGCAAGCAGTTTCAGAAAGTCAGACATTTTCTGAAGTGCATTCTTTCAAAAATGCATTACTTTATAAATAATATATAATTATATCTACCTACTTTATGTAATAAAATAACTGATAGCTAAGCTATCTTTATATGTGGCTTCATGCGTCGGTCTGCTATTCTCCCACACAATTTTGTCCCATTAATTTGTTGCAGTATTAGCACCACGTAATAAATAATGTATGCACGTTACACAAAAACTGCAAAGAAGGAAGCTGAAAGATAGCTGCCTATAAGGTGTGTTCTTGGCATATCAATTATACCGCCGAAGGGTTCTATTCTATCCGATATTTCGTCATGCTTCGTATTGTGACTGTCGCTTTCTATATATTTAAATACTTGAAACCTGAACTGAAAAACATATGTGATGAAATCACACATAAATAAAATCCCTTTTACGAGGGTAGTTCAACATTTTTGTGATGTCGTGCCTGCGCGATATGCCTAGGCTTATGTGAAATGCATTCTTATGACCGTGACCATGCCGTGACTATGTTTTCCTGGAGGATGTTCCGAATCCAGTCTATACGCTGTACGCTCATAATGTTTCTTATCTGTCATGTGCGTGTTGCGTAAGGTTACAATATTTGAAAAGCCGTTATTGAAAGACAATGGGTTAAAATCTTATACTTGAAAAGTTAGTCGTTTTCGTTTTTAATACTAATTCAGTATAAATTAAATAGTACGATTGAATCTTTTATGTGGAGTGAGCTACCAAAACATGCTATTCAGCTTGGGTTGACAATCGTTTTTTATGACATCATTTTATCAACTATCTTAATTTATGCTAACCGAGTGTTATCGGTTGACTGGGCATCTTTCAAACATTCTAATCGCTCGTTACATACATACCTGACCTATATGCATAACTTAGGTAATATCCTTATTTTATCAGTTGGTGTTTTTATTATGCTGAATGAAGTCTATTATATTATTTGCTGATCAATCATCAAAACTTGTTCACGGTGACCGGTGGCTTGAGACCTGTTCGTACCGGAGGGAATTGATTCCTGCCGAATAATGACTTGCAAGAATTTTTGCCTCACCCTTAGGCCTTAAATGTAACCCAGAGCCAAATAAATAAAGCTTCGGTATAACTGCTAAGCTATTTGTAATATCTAGGTGTTATGAATGTCCTCTGCAAGGAGACTACGGATATGTGCATGTATGCGAGCAGAATTCTTAGATGAAATACTAACGTTGTTATATTGTCGCTATCGACATTCATACAAATAACAGTGACAGTTTGTGTATTTTACATTTGAAGTTTCTTTCTCAGTCAGCTTGTCACCCATTAATTTTTTATTACGTCCTACGGTACAAATCTACCTAGGTTTGATGATGAATTATTATTGTCACGCGTCGTATTTCTGGATTCATCAGAAGTCTGCAAAGCGAGTCGGATATTTGCAACTGACGGCTGACGAACCATCTTGTTGTAAAATTCAGTTGAACCTCATGAAACCACCACTCTCAGCTGAATGAACCCATTCACTCACTGCTATTCTATACGGTGCTGTACGGTGAAGATGAAGTCCGTTGAGATCAAGTCACGGCTTTGACTGTCGTTGCTCCCTACATTTATCTTTTTATCGATGTCAATATTACATTGTGCGTTCCTATGCCATTGTCAATGGTATTCTAATATCTTGTGATTGCAGTTTTTATTGGTATCAGTTTGAAATAATGTTGGTTCTCACACGAAACCACTCAAATTCAAAAACAAATTTGGGTCACGCACCATGCCAACCATATTCATAAAGAATGTTATATAAACTTTTTTGGTTTTCGCACAAAGCAAACCAATTTGAAATAATCAATGAACTTCGTATAAATCACATTGGCGTCAATCCAGAAGCAATCCAGCAGCCGATACCAAACACTTCTCAAATATAATAATAGACCTGGAATAAGGTATAAAAGCTTAATATAACAATTTTACCTGTAAATAAAATTATTATTAAGCATACTTACCTTATTCCAGGTCTATTTTGTACACCTGTCTGCTGTAATATCGTCCTTCCAGATCTTAAAGAACGAAATCATAAACTATTTTTTAAGGCATAGCAGGATATGATCGTGCTGGCGTAGTGGGATAGTCGTGCTCGCTCTCTGACACGGTCACACCTACACTAGTCGTGTTGTTTGCTCGCATTCTGCAGCACGATCACGCTGAACGCTAGCTGAATTCAAATCTTCAATGAAAATAAAATGGCGGGCACCGGCTTCATTGGCCGTGCCCCCCACTGCCTGGCTGCTGATTGTGTCCACCAGATGGCGCTTTACTAGGGTAATGTTCGCTCGGAAACGGAAGTCAAGTAAGCCGCTCTCAAATATAATAATAGACCTGGAATAAGGTAAGTATGCTTAATAATAATTTTATTTACAGGTAAAATTGTTATATTATATAAATTGCACATGTTATTTGTGACGCGGCATCTAGGTTTTCTAAACTATTTTTCCATATACAGGGTGAAATTGATATCATTAGCATCCTTTTAAACTAAGAGTCTACCCATCAAACTGAACAACTTTTACTATGGGGGACAAAACGATCGGAACAAAAAAAAACAGCTGTTCCATACTAAACTGCGGTACCTAGTCGACTCAAATGTATGCAACAGCAGATATTTTTTTGCTCCATTTTGTTTGCTCCCATAGTAAAAGTTGTTCAGTTTGATGGGTAGACTCTTAGTTTAACCCTTTAAACTAAGAGTCTACCCATCAAACTGAAAAACTTTTCAGGGTGAAATTGATATCATTAGCATCCCTATGCTAATTATATCAATTTCACCCTGATTACAAAGTTACTTATATTAATACCGTCTACGCGTATTGTGCATCAAAGTTTTTGTAGTATGTATGTAATATACTTTTTAGCATAAGTTCATGATGTCATGATGAGTCTAAAGCAGTCTATTGAAATTGTACGAATATCAAGAAATCTTACATTTCATTATCCCAAGAACCAGCCGCAACCATGTGGTCACCAATCATCACGCACGAACTCAAAGGCGTTGCACATAAAATAACACTTCTTATCTGTTTCTTTTGTACCATATCATATACTTTCAAAGTACCATCCTTTCCTACAGAAATAATGCTACTTCCTTGTCTAAGTGCACAAGTCACAGCCTCTTTATGTAATCGTATAGTATCTATACATTCCATTTGATACCACAGCGTTTCGTCTAAATTCGACAATGGCTTGGAAATGTTGTGTACAATTTTTCTGACGTGCGGCTTTGTGAAAAGCTGTTTCGGCACTTGTCCGAATTCCATTATTTGCACTTCTAATGCGTGCCTGTCGTTCATGTCGCAAATGAGTTCGAGATCCACGGAGCCTTCGTAGCATACGTGATGGAACACTGCAATAAAATATATTTTAAAAGGTAACGTAGACAAAAAGCCCTATTAGATCCCTCTACAGATAGTCACTGGGTATAGGCTTCCTCTCACGAAAAAGGGTGAGAGTAATTCACATTCTCCACGACAAGGGCCTAGTGCTGATTGTTGGAACCATGCTAGTGGTCTACTTGCTATTTGAGAATGTTCAATCCGCCTGACCTGTGATGTAGCTGAGATTTTTTTTTAAACGGGTATAGGCCCACCACACATTCCCACCGTTGTAACTCCTGTAAGCCAGGATCAACAGCGGCGACCATTCACAACACTGGACAATGAAGTCCAGCGAGCCCGGGGGATGACTCTAATCTGTCTTGGAACCCGCAATGAATGAATGAATTAGGAGGAGTAGGAAAACGAAATATCCGACTTCCCTCCATTGCAAACGGGAGACAGCAATAAGAAGGAAAAAACATGGCTATTAGAGAGCCAATTCAAGAGATCATTTATGGCAGTGTTGAAGACACGACCGCAAAAGCAACAAAAATACAAAAGGTGCTGAGATAGCGAAAGAGAGATAAATGAGGTTATAATCATGTGTAATCTCCTGCCAGCTCAGTACTAATACCACATATCTAACGAATGATTACACCGCCATCTGACGGAACTATCAGATACTAACTACTTAATGTGCATTCCGAAGCACGGAGACGTTCGAGATGAACTACCACTACACGACCCAACTAGACAAAATACAAATATGTGCTCCATACAAGAGCTTAATAAGTATCATTGTGTAATTTAGAAACGTATCAACACTATTATAAAACTGTAACAGAAGTGTGTCTGTACATCGAAGATATTAACAAAAAAAAGTCACGATATGGTTTTTAGGTGTCCCTGATTCCATATCAGCAATTTTTGGGATTTTTGTCTGTCTGTTTGTTTGTTTGAACGAGCATCACGCAAAAACTACTGAACCGATTTTGATGAAACTTTTTTGTTTTATAGGTAATGATATGACTTAAAATATATCTGGTATATAATTAGTGCGGACAAATTCGCGGGTTAACGCTAGTATGTTATAAAATTACATAACAAAAAATTATTATTTAGTACAAGTCAAGTAGGTAGTTACATTATTCGTTCGAAAATACATATTATATTGCTCAACCGAATCTTGACTGACACTTAAGATTTTACCCTACAACTACATCATACTATCAAAGCCAATATGTATAATTCCCAGAAACAATGTGTCACATTCATGGAAATACTATTAAAACTTAAAATGCTAACCATTATTAGCTTTCACAGCCTCTTCCCCTCTCTGCTTATAACCAAATATGAGATCGATCCACAAATGTAAGTGCCTAGAAACGTAATCAGACTCCAGGGCTTCTCTCAGCTTCCTTACGAAGTCTTCTGGTGAGTCAGCCCAAGGCGGTATAGCCACATCACCAACTTTAGTCCCGTCATGGCGTTCTCCAAAATCTATTTCATACATGTTCACGAGGAAATCACCCTTTGTCTCTATGTCGTAGAACTCTGGAACTAACTCCTAAAAAAGAATTAAGTATAGCTTTGAACATCGAATATTGGATCAATATGCCACTGGATATACAAGCCTTTGACTACTTATATAGGGACTAGTTTCGCGTGTCATTCTACTAAGAAACATTTCTACCACTTTTACCGGGGCGCACCCAGGTAACATCAAATCCGCAACTATGGATTTTATTCCACATAACTTTAGATTCTAATTTTGAATGTTAAAAATAGTAAAATTGAATGTAAATGCACATGATCAATTGTTCTTATACCGTAGCAGAGGGGAAATGCTACGGCAAGGCCAGTCCTTATAATAAATAGTCAAAGAGTCGGCCACATTATCTGTGCACCTGGCTATACGTTATACCAGGCCCAGTGCCGCGACACTCAGAACAAAATCGTAATTGTATGAACTACACTAGATTGTACGGGCTCCAAAGATTTAATACCCTAGCTCTACACTAGCTTCATACTATTTTGGATTTCGAAGCTAGTTAGGCAGTGCCGACTCTTAAAACATTGTGATTCCATTCTCTTTGACAAGGCCTGACTCACTCCACAGCTCAGGTACGTTTGACAGCCGGACCCCACTGTGGGGTGCGTCGTCGCTCATTGGCATAAGGCGCATTTTATTTTTCGTTTCTGAACCGCACGTTCGAAATTCAAAAAATCGGGTTGCGGTAATAACTATTAACCCTTCAACTACCGCGGTCGCGATATCCATTGATTAATCTATTGTTATTTTAAAGCCGGGATGCGAGCGGTTAAATAATCTGTGGTTGTACCAGCGCTCTGGTTCGGTGTGAAACCTTGTATACCAATTTATCAAGACGCCTATCGATCTGAGGTTTCAGAATATCTCTGACTACCCTCTCGGGGAATATAGTCGTGAGCATATGCTATATTCATGCTTCATGTCTATCGGAACGAAACCGTACTGACGCGATTATTATGTCCGTACTGGCCCTGTACCCGGACTTTCGATATTGGATATATCGCCATTGTGTCGGTCCGCACTTCATTATAATAGAGTTGACATTGGAACGAAAACATTCACGCAATTGCGAAGTTCGAATGTGCGGGTAGAGGCCCTGACTCAATGGTGGAAGCGAGAGGGGCTTCACATTCCAGCCAGGTGCAGAATTGAGGAGTCAACTGCATAAAATATATTTTAATTTTATTTTCCCAGTAAAAAATACGTTTGAAAATAATGCTAAACTTACATTTTCAGTAATTGTGTAGCTTTGAATAATATCTATACTATTATAAAGCTGTAACAGGAAGTTTGTCTGTACATTGAAGATATTAACAAAAAAAAAGTTACGATATGGTTTTTAGGTGTCCCTGATTCCATTTCACCAATTTTTGGATTTTTTGTCTGTCTGTTTGTTTGTGTGTTTGTTTGTTTGTTTGTTTGAACGAGTATCACGCAAAAACTACTGAACCGATTTTGATGAAACTTTTTTTGTTTGATAGCTTATTTTCTGACTTAAAATCTGGTATTTAATTTGTGCGGACGAAGTCGCGGGTTAACGCTCGTTTTTTAATAAAAGGATAAACTATTAAAAGTATCGAACCGACGACGAAAAACAATGACGTCACTATTCATGATTTAGGACAACTTTTCATACAAAGCTCGTGTTTTGACGTTTCATAAAGAGTTGCTGATTTGACTAGTTGGAACCTCGCGGATTAATGTGGCCGGGTTGTACATATTGTTAAAGATAGAAAAAGGAAATTAACCTTAAAATCTGATAAATGACGCAAACAATTGCTATAGACGTCCTTGAGTGAGTTGAACATTCTGTCTGGATGGTCGAACCTTCCATTTTGCAAACACAGCATATATTGTGGGTATTTACGTACCTAAAACAAAAGATATTCATATTAGTAAGATTTTGCCAAAGTATGTATTGATTTCACTAACGAATAAAATAAGTAAAAGTGCCTAAAACTAGTGAAAAGCTGAAGCATCTCCAACCTTACATTATCGTGATATTGAGATTAATTAAGCAAAAACTAAATTTTTTTCACATTTAATAAGCGTTTTTCTTTTGGTTTTCTAGGGGATCGATAGCTGGCGTTACGGTCTGTGCGAATAAAGGTCAAAATTTTAAAAAGTGTTTCATTAAAATAATAAAGAGGGAGAAGATGGTTAAAAAGATGCCAATGCATCTCTTGATTGAATATTTCATTATTTGCGTATCATTTTAATCGAAAATATGAAACTGTTTACGTCTGACATGGTTGTATGGGCTCGATCCCTTGGCCTTTAGAATAAAGGCAGGCACAGTCTAGACATGATTTTGACAGGATGTCGCGTACGTCTCTATGGAGCGATAAACATTTCATCTGTCGAGATTTTTTTTGGAACTAAATTTAAAAAAGAGAAGAAAAGCGCTCGTTGTACTGCTTTCACAACAATACTTATTCTTAACAGAAGCTAAGCATAAGCATAAAGATACGGGATATACGTATTTATTGCGAGGCAGATGGTCTGCTAAGAAACTATAAAATTAATTATGTTTTTTAAAATAAAGTACCTAGTAACTCTCTTTTTTTTTTGCAAACTTTTTCCATCACAGGTTTGCTGAATGAATTTTTTACAGATAAAAGCTTAGTTTTTTTTTTAATCTATACTATTATAAAACTGTCACAGGAAGTTTGTCTGTACATTGAAGATATTAACAAAAAAAAAGTTACGATATGGTTTTTAGGTGTCCCTGATTCCATTTCACCAATTTTTGGATTTTTTGTCTGTCTGTTTGTTTGTGTGTTTGTTTGGATGTTTGTTTGGGTGTTTGTTTGTTCGTTTGTTTGAACGAGTATTACGCAAAAACTACTGAACCGATTTTTATGAAACTTTTTTTGTTTGATAGCTTATGATCTGACTTAAAATCTGGTATATAATTTGTGCGGACGAAGTCGCGGGTTAACGCTCGTAATTAATAAAGTTAAAACTCACTAAATAAAAAAGCACCAATCCAGGCGCGGAATAATGAGATCCATACAAAAATTTCGGGTCACTCATTTCATGGTACCTCTCCAACAATCTCTCCAGCCTGTCGGGATTGAGGGCTCCCATGGGCTTCGACAGATCCCTGAAGGAATCCACATTGCTCAGATCTAAATGTTCCGATGTATAATCTGCTACCACCCATGGAAAGACAGGATATTGTGTGAGATCATTTTTACTTCTATCTGCTAGGCTGAAAGTAGAATATTATTTATTAATAATATTTTACAATGGTAGACATAATTTATTTGATAAGTGTTCACGCATGCAGCGCGTGATGCTGGCTATACCAAACCGGTCGCAGACCCACAGGAGCGGGGGTGCGGGGGGAGGGACCTCGCCATCGTCAGCGCGCCGTGGACGCCGCATCAATCGCAAGACAACCCTATAACTGAATAGACCCTATTTCCATATTATACCTATCTGTATACACCTATGTCTTTTTTGGTTCAACATTATATCTAAATTAGTCTGAACGAGTGTTTCATTCAAAATACGACCGTCTAGTACCCTATCAGACAATAAGTGCTATCAATTTATTATACTAAAGTATAAAATCGTTTGCCGTATTATTATTTAAACATTAGTTTGTTTATTAATTAATACAGGGTGAAATTGATATCATTAGCATCCTTTTAAACTAAGAGTCTACCCATCAAACTGAACAACTTTTTATCCCAGTCATTTTACGAAGTTTTGTTAGGAGGGGCGGGGGGTAATTATGAATTGGACTTTTAAACTGTAACCGGCACCATAGAGTGACAAAAAGACTAAGTATCTGAAAACATATATAAAAAAAATTTGCTACGCAACATAGAAATCAAAATTGTATCTCCCAGAAGGCTTACAAATTACTAATATTGATATCAATGCACTCATTTTTAATTAGATTGAACAATATAAATTATTTTTGAGCAATAAAATAGACATTGAAATTAAAAAAAAATGAGATATTTTATAGAAAATACTAATGTATTTTTCAAAGCCTTCTAAGTAGACAAAAATATTAACACCATGTTTGAAGAATGTATAATGGTAGCCTTAAAAGCTTGCAAAAAAAAATTAACATTCGTTTTTTTAAAACTTGAAGCTGTTGCTGACGTGATATTTTTTTATTTTGGTACATTTCTAAGCTCAAATTGGCTCTTAAATACTATGCCGAAAAAAATATCAATTATTAATTAGTCCCGGCTCAAACCGTAAAATGACTGGGCTATGGGTTTGCTCAGCAAACCGATCAAAGAAGAAAAAACTGCTGTTCCATACTAAACTGCAATGCCTACTCGATTTAAGTGTATGCAACAGCAGATTTGTTGCTATCTGTTATCCCATACAAATCTGCAAACCTACTCAACGCAAATGTAAGTATACGGTTGGCATTTTTTCTTTGCGATTCGGTTGTTGGTCTTGTTTGCTGGTCTGATCATCCCTCAACACTTTCGCTGCTGACGATCTACGCCGTAAGTCGGCGACAAATGGACCTCACTGCTGAAGAACCCACGTAACAAGCCGGTTCAATTGCATTTCGCCTATGCTCATGACCTACCGCGCGAGTCACATTTTTCGTTTCAACGTTACGACTGTGCGCACGACCTACGAGGGGGGTTAAGTTCGCTTAAATTTCGCTTGTGCTCATGTCCTACAGCGTGAGTCACCCAAACCTTACGAATGTGCGGGTGACCCACGAGGTGAGCCGCATTGGTCTTTTTACGTTACGACTGTGCGCCCCACCCACGAGGAGAGTCAGTTTTAGCACTGCGCGAGGATCATGGTTTTGAGCTTAGCAGCGAAAGTGTTCAGAACCATCAGCCTATTATGAAGGAGGCTTGCTCTGTCGTGAGGGCAAGGGAATAAATTCTACATACCAATTTAAATACATCAAGTAATCATAATTGGAGACAATTCCATTCTGCCATTGTAGTGTCATCTCTTCTGCGTGTACTCTATCCAAACAGACATTTGGTGATTCTTCGAGAATTTTATATATCCTGTCTCTGGTCTCCTCATTTTGAAAAGTCAAGTAAATGTGTGATATTGGATTTTCTTCTGAACTGTAAATTTCCAGACCCTGGAAATGATCAAATATTTCATTTTATTATAATTTATTGAAATTGTATTTATTTCAGGTCATTATGAAACAATATAAAAGCACAAACATACTACGCACGGCTCGGCGACACATCAAGCTATACAAAACCAAAATAAGCTGGCCGCGCGTAGGTCGCGTAACGTATAACGACGCGCAGCCAGCTTATGTTGGTTTTGTATATAAGGTCTAACAAAATTAGCTGAAACTATTATAAAGGGATGATCAGACCACCAAACCGAACAACTTTCTCTATAGGACCAATATCGAAATAGCGAAAAAAAAATTCTGCTGCCCCATACATTTGAGTCATATTTTGTTTGCAGTTTTGTATGGAACAGCTGATCTTTTTTCGCGATTTCGATATTGGTCCCATAGAGAAAGTTGTTCAGTTTGATGGTCTGATACTCCTCTTAAAATAGTTTCAGCTAATTTTGTGAGAACTTGTATATTTATTCTGTGGTGTAGCTTATGTGTCGCCGTGTGTACATTAATTAATAATATCAAACTAGAGTCATCTCAACATTAGATTAGGTACATTACATTACAAGACAAGATAAAGTGGAATGACGTACATATACATTTTAGCTGGCGATTTTAGCGGCCGCATATAGTGACTTACATGTATTATATACGGCCTTTATTATCCCATTGACAGACAATCTTATTCTATACATGAACAATGCGTGTCTTTTTCGCATAATTGCATAAAAGTCAAGCTATCATAGAAATTCCAGTAACCACTAATCTAAGCTATTATAAAACTGTAGTATGATATAGCTTTTAGGTTTCCCTGACTCCAAAACAAATCACCGATTATCGAATTTTTTGTCTGCCTGTTTGTTTGTTCGGTCATCACGAAAAAACTACTGATGAAACCTTATGATTTGAATTAAATTCTGGTAAGTAAATAATTGAATTGTGTATGAGAAGTCTACCAATCTGCATTGGGCACGCATGGTGGACTAATGCCCATACACCCTCCCGGAGGGAAGGCCTGTGCCCTGCAGTGGGACGTTTATAGGCTAATGATGATGATGAAGTATATAATTTGTGAAAGCGAAGTCGCGGGTAAAAGATCAATAATTATAGTAAATATTAAACTATGTTTAAGGCCACATAAGGTTTGAATTTGAAAGAGGAATATGCTGCTTATATGAAGGTCATTGCTTTATTTACATAAAGGCATTCACTTTTATGCATTTAGTTGCCCCAGTAATGTTCTAATTTAAATATTATGATGTTATTCTTTGTTGCTAAAATTCATGAAAACAGGCATTATTTATATTATTATGTAGGTACTGTACATTACAGTAGTGATTCATGAAAAGCATGAGTCATATTTATCTTAGGCTACAAATAAAATACACAATAATAACATAAAGCATGCAATAAAATGAATTAGAACCAATAAAAATAAGGAAAATAAGTAACAAAATACAGTGATACATACAACTTGCCTTAGCAAAAATCTTCTTTTGTACAATCTTTGCAAATTACTCAGTTTGAACTTCAAAATTGAACTCTGAAAACAGAAGAAATTTCACGGATTAATATGTATTATTTTCATTCAAGAAATTCCTTTGACTGCAAGAGTAAATGACATTTTAAATTACATTACCTACATTTGTGGAATACTATTGCATTATTAACATACAAATTTCATTAAAATAACAAGGTGATTTTAAGTACACAGAGGTGACTCAGAACAATATTAATAATTCAAAATATTTAACAACGGGAATAATTTATGAGTTATTATAATCACGATTTAAGTAGTCAATGACCAGAAATAATATTGGTTTTGTGGTTTTAAAATTATAACAAATAAGGTCACTGAAATAGCACCATGCTAGTTTTTCATTACAAAATGGGAATGTAAAGAGAGCTTATGGTCAGGTTGCCTTTCTGCTGTCATACCGTAAAAGGTTTGAAGTGCTACAAGATAGCACTAGCCTATCTAAGTACTCTTCTTTTTATTGTGTGGGCAAGCCCTGGTGTCAGAGTTTTTTCAGATCGCCTTACGGCCTCTGACTTGGTTTTTATGTAACGACTACTACCACTAGAGATAGTAGCCGGGACCAACGGCTTAACGTGCCATCCGAAGCACGGAATCATCTTTCTTTTCAGACAATCAGGTGATTTAGCCTGTCCTAACCAACTGAGGGAAAACTGCCTTCTTTCAAATCAGGGCAGCTTTGGTAGGTAACCTTAATACAAATTAGAACACTTACACCCTCAATATTAGTAAAAGGCTGAAAGTAGAGCGTAGAATGAGTTAAGGCCAGTTTCCCCTGATGCCGCACAAGCGGTGAAATTTTCTCTGCCTGCATCTCGCACACAATCTCTTCAGTAAAATCATCCATCATTACTGTGTCAAACACCATTCTCATATAACATGAATGTAGGATTGTTGCCACCATACTATTGTGTTCAGGTCCATGTAAGGTTGATGCTCTTTGCAACTGATGCATTTTACCCAAGCACTCGTCAGCGGCCGCGAAATCAAAGTAAATGTAAAATTCTCGTTGTTCGTAAATGAATTTGTAAGGTGAGAGTATATTTTCCTCTAGCATTTTAGCAAACTGTTTACATTTTACTTTGATTATGTTATTTGAAGCATCAAAAGATTTAGGTTTAACTGTAGACAATTCAATGCAGTCTTTAAAATGTATCTTGATGAGGGGTTGCGTCCATTCTCTTGGCTCAAAAACTAGTGACTTTGAACAAAGTTTTAGGCGACCCTGCTTAACATTTTCAGTTTTCAATAATTCTTTTTCATTGATGGTGCACGAATAGTCTTCGAAGTATATTTCTCCAGGCTCCAAGAGCAGCATTGAAAACCTAAAAGTTTGACAGAAAACAGATTATACTTTGATGGTAGTTGCAGCAAAGCATCTGACAACCCCAAAAGGGGTTATATGGTCATGAGTTTATGTATTTAAGTGTGTATCTAAGTAGGCACTACATTCTCGCCGAGAACAGACGAGGGGGACCGAGAATGTGTGTGCATGTCCTTCATTGTTCTCACAGTGTCGTGAGCAGTAAATAACAACAGTAAATAAGCAGTTTTCGCAAGAAGAAGTTTGCTTCTTCTTTTATAATGCGCACGGCTAAGGAGTGGAACGCACTGCCTGCGGACCTGTTCCCTGAGCAATACAACCTGGGCCTCTTCAAGGCGAGAGTGAATAGGCATTTTTCTAGGTAAGCATGCTAAATCTTTGGCCTCATCATCACTCAACATCAGGTGAGATTGGGGTCAAATGTTTACCTGCAACAAATAAAAAAAGTTTCCTTCGGAAGACGCCGAAAAGTTCTCACGAAACTGTAGTACAAGACCATATAGAACAAAGAATCAAAACTGTCGCACGATGACTCATTTCGTTAACATTGAAAACATTGTGAAAGCATTTACCTTGTTTTATCCATTTCGGCTGGAATCAATATGCTATTTAGATGGTTCTTGACTGATGATTATATCTAGAATCGTGTTTTGCAGACAAAGAAAATAATATTCACTAGGTTCACGTTTTGAAAGTTTGGTCTTCGTAATGTTTTCACTTTTCAAAACTACTTTTTATTTACTTTCGATTTAAAACCCAAGTGGACCGAATTCTTGTAAAATTGATGATGTTCCATAAGCAGTTGAATCAGTACTAAATTCTAACCAACACTGTAAATTGAACATTTATTTATCCCATCATTTATGGTTAAAATTACAATTTTATGTACCTACAACAAAAAGTACAAAAGAGACAAAAAACATCAAAATGAGGTGACAGGTGACATATTGATTGTGTCATGTGTCAGTCACTTTTTGTTGTCGTTGTTACATATTTTTCCTTGTGGAAAAGCAATGGGTACATAGCTCATGCAGCCAAGTCTGTTTTTGTCTTTTCTCATAAATCCATCATTAATAAAAGGCACTAAGTGCCTTATCTGTGTTAGTAAATTTTCGTTTTTCTGGGGCCGTTTTTAACCGATCGGAGCACAAAAAAAATTAGCCGTTCCATAGTAAACTGCAATGCCTACTTGACTCAAATGTATGCAACAGCTGATATTTTTTTTTCTCCTATCGGTTTGCTCCCATATCAAAAGTTTTTCAGTTTGATGGGTAGACTCTTAGTTAAAAAGGTTGCTAATGATATCAATTTCACCTGTTCGCCTTTCCATTAGAAAGAATTAAAAAAATAGAACGTGAATTGATCTGAGACGTGAACACAGACTTCTGTATTTTGTGATACGGAAGTCTGTGAACGTGAACAAGAACCGGAGCGGAGGGGAGTCGCGTTGTAGGTCAGCTATTAGGGTAGTCGCGTCGCTCGTCGATTGTTAGTTCCCGGGCCTGGAACGGAACTCAAGTGGTGGCTCAAGATAGTGTTCTTTTCGAAAAACAAGAACATTGTATGATACTACCTATAGAAGATATAATGTATTTATTAACAATTGGTAATTGGTTGGTATTGATACTATATACAATGTTCTTGTAATGTATATAGTATGTTATAACCAAAGATCGGAATGACGGGGGCTAACGTAATCAAAACTATAGACATGACTTAGCTTCCGGACTAGTTTCCGGAAATTCCGGAAAATGTTTTAAATGATTGTTATGTAGTGAATTTTTTATTCTTCTTAACTTAGTAAAAAAGAAACCTAAAAAAGAAAAGCCAGCGTTTTATAAATGGAACATTTATTTACAATGCAAATCACTGTTTACACAGTACACAAAGTAACTAGTTAAATGTTAACAAAATAAATTTATATTATGATTAAAATAAGGAAATATTACATAAACAAAACAAAAAATCAAATTTTCTGGTCATTTCTTCAAATAGCATTAGTAGAGAAGAAGTTCCAAACTGGTAGGTACAGTCAAGAGCATGTCAAGCTTAACATGTACAGTTCGATTTTAACGCTTATGGTGCACGAATTAAGAGCGGTACAAAGTCCAAAGTGTCAAGCTTAGCGTACTCTTGACTGTACCACCTACAGCTACTACTATTTCATTTCAAAAACTACTACTCAATATCACTCAATATCACTCATATTTTGGGATTCGTCACTATCAATGGCATTAAAATAAATGACCATGATTTTTTCTAAACTTTCTAAGTTCAATCTGTTTCGCTTAACTTGTAAAATCCATTTATATGAGGAAAAAGACCGTTCAACGTCAGTAGAAGTGACTGGTGCGAATCTGTAATATTTTAAGAGTTGATTGTTTTCAACACCGGACTCTAACATTTCGCTATATTGTCGGATAACATCTAAATCTGGGTTTCTATCTAACACGTTTTCTAATTTAATTTGAATAGATTCAGGTACGTCTTCGTTTAAAACAACTCTGACTTGATCTAAAACTAAGATGGCGTCGCTTTTCTGTAATTCTTTGATTGCATATGGAATCATGCTATAATATTCTTCAATAAATAATAAATCGCTTAACAAATTTTCTTTATTTAAAACACTTTTTGCATTTCGGATGGCGGCAGAGTCAGAGTTGCTAAAACGAGACAATACGTTCTTAATCTCATGGAAATATTTTACGTAATATGTCGCTGCTTCGAGCCAAGTACCCCATCTCGTGATCACTGGCTGAGGAGGTAGGGGCATATTTGGATACATTTCTTTTAAAGTACGGACTCTATAAGGGGCTTTTAAGAACACTTTTTTTATATTGGAAATCAGCGAATCCACATTTGGGTAGTCAGACCTAATTTTTTCACATATTCGGTGTAGCGAGTGTGCCAGACATGTCACGTGTTTCATGTTGGGCAAATAGTTTTTGAGGAGCCTACCAGCGGATAGCATGTATGCTGCACCATCAGTGCATAAAAGGAGAACATTGTGGACTTGTGTGTCAAAAGCTGATGCATTTCCCCACAAAGATTCTAAGCAGTCGATTACAAATTGACTTACTGTAGACCCATTTACAACATCAAGCATTTTACAAGCTACTAATTGCGATTTTTGTGAAACATTTTCAGGGTCTTGCTAAAAAATGTACAATATTTCTGCCCAAAAAATCTGTCGTTTCATCTAATGATATCCACAACTTTTCATCTCGTATTTTTTCGTAAATAGATTGCAATTTTCTTTCAAAAACCTTTTTTTAAATATTTTTTTCTCAAAAGAGACTCATCTGGCAAAAATTTTGTCGTACAGACACAACAACACATACGACAGCAATATCTTTGAAAAAATTCCTTGAATGTCTGATTATTCAGTTGGGACCACGGAATATTGCACAAAATAAGTAATTTAATTAAATCAAAATAAAATTCTTCTTCTATGGGTTTGTTTCTACCTGTGCGGTGAGAAGCGCTGTCAAGATGCCGATCTACTCCAGATTTTTTAACTTGCACGTGTACTTCGCACTTGGTGCAGAAAATAGTTCGCGATCCGGGTTGAAAAACTAACTCTGGGTGGTCAGTGATCCACTTCAGAACAGTTTCGTCACGCGGCATTTTCAGAAGTCTTCTAGCGCTACAGTCACCCTGAGGGAAAAGATAAATATGATTTAATAAAGCACCGTTTCACTATTTTTATTTATTAATGATTCATTTTAAACCAGATATGAGCTAATAAAAAACCAATACCAGAAAATATATAGATACGGAAAAATAGATTAACAGATTTTTCGTTTGCGTTCAAAACTGCTAATGTATAATGCTGCTAAAAGACATATAGCTAAAAAATGCAACTACATAGGTATATAGACAAATTGACAAAACCAGTTTGACATAAAATAAACAGGTATGCTTGAATAAAAAATTTGTATGGAATCTTTGATTAAAGCATAGCAGTAGAAAATTATATTTGAATTTTGGACTAATTTTTTATATTTTCTATCAACCCGATACAAATAGGTACAAATATAAGTTATTCAATATAAACTGTTAATTTGATTAAGATAAAAATCCTACGTACCAGGCAAATTGAATTCAATTTGATGAGATCCAAAAAAACATTATCCAATCCAGTTCCAGTCACAAAGTCAGTTATTCCAAGCCAAGGTAATCTTGTGAAGAAGAGTTCAAAATCCAGGTAGGTCAACAGGATCAATCCAATCACTCACAATCACACAGGACACAAGGTAAGAAAAACGAACGACCGCACTCTACAAACGTAAGTAAGAGAGTGACGTAAAATTACATATAATTAAAACGGATAATAAACATCTTGACGACGTAAACCCTTTGCGCTAATAGTTTAAAGTTGCGTTATCTCTATATTTTCGTGGAAATGTCGGCAATGGACCAAAACGACAAAGGATGCGGTCACGCACACAAAGGGCGCGCGCACGCCGCTTACCTTTTGTTTGTGCATAAACTACTTTCTGCGTATTTAGTTATTGTTTTACAACCAAGTAAATGATTTAGATTTTTTTTTTACCTGTGAACAGTGACAGCCAAAAAAACAATGAATAGGCATACAGAGAAATTCCGCCGCATTAGGTACTTATTTCACCACTTTTAAATCTGTTGGTCAACATAATATTGCTTTTAAACTTTAACCAAGGTTTAAAATCAATATCTGTGTTGACACTAATTATTAATAAATGTTTTATTATTTTACTTTAAATATAAATTCCTAAAAATAGTTGAAAGGAAAATCCGGAATTTCCGGATTCGGTCCGGGTAAATTGTCTTATCCATGTTATGCTAGCGTACCAAACGGCCCCCTGATTCCGATCACTGGTTATAACCAAAACTATATACAATGTTCTTGGTTACAACATTTTTGAAACTACCGTACAACGTCAAGCACTCTTGCTACAAAAATTTGATATGGGCAAAATCATCATAACCAAGATGGCAGCCATTTTTTTTAAATAGAATAGAATAGAATAGAGAACCAGAGTTTTGGCGGGATCTCGTCTGTTACGTTTGGAGTGCACATAATTTTATCGAATTTTTATTGTTTATAGTGAGTTTTGGTACGTAAAATTGGTGTTGTTTTGCCTAACAAAGTGACGTGCAAGTAAATAATATACAGTTCAGTGAAATATGATGGTGTAAGGGTCGTAAACAGGAAAAGTGTTGCGTCATTTGTAGCGCGGCAAAGCGGTCGTGTCACCTGTTTCCGGTGGACTCCTCTAGAAGTGTTAAAACCTTGGACACGTTTTAATTGCTATTTAAACGAGAAAGAGAAAACGTTTATAAAGACATCGGCTGTATGGGCATGTATAACCCTTTGCCTTGAATTGAACCAAAAAAAAAACGAGATCCAGGGGAACGCGCCAATTTTAATTTTTTTTATGTCACGCGCGCCAATCTACCAAAGAGTACTTTAATTTTAACACAATCTACGCTGCTTTTGTTTTATAATTTTGTGGTTTTGGTTTTGTGTTAGGTTTTGTGCCTTGGGCTTGGATTCATCTTGGTTTTCGTAGTGATTATATTCTCTTTGTTGGTTTTGTGCAAGGAATGTAATACTCGTGTGTGTGTGGATATTCCTTGGTGTGAATTGCGGTTGTTCTAATTAGTTTTTGATTAGTTTGTGGCATTGCGTCAAGCTTCTAGCAAAGCTAAATAAAAATAAATGCAAGACTCAGATCACTGAGCAAGTAATCACTACACCCAGATATTATTACATAAAACTGAACATGCAAGACGATAAAAATGAAATTTTTCAAATGCGCTTTCCACAGAAACTGTGGTATTTGCTGAACCTGCGAACAGACGCTATATTGTGGGGTGGCACAGGACGTACTATTTTACTTAACTATCGCATTCTTCACAGCTATTTACAATGCGATCATTCTATTTTCAAGACGACAAATATATCAAGTTTTGTAAGGCAGTTGAATCTGTATGGATTTCGCAAAGTCACGTCGCACCTTCAGGATCCACTCTGCAATTCGAGCAACCCCTACATGCACGAATATGTGCATGACTTTTTTCAGTACGGAAGACCTGAATTGCTGAATAAAATAACAAGAAAAGCTTTAGCTATCAGAAAACATTTCAAGTCTAAGGTACCTACAACTTATTTCCTTTATGATTGAAAAGTAATGAGATGTCAGTAGATGCATATTGAAATTGATGTTTAGTGGTAAACGTTTAGTATTCTGCAGTACGAATTTAGGAGGGAAAAGGGGGAGGGGATGATCTCCTTAAACCCCTCCCCCAAAGTTTGGGGGTGTGGAATCCTCCAATTTTGAGTGGAGAAAAGAATGGAATTTTTAGTATACTGCGACCCAAATTTAGGGGGAGCGGGTTAGGGGATCCCACCTCCCATGCCCTTAGGGGGTAGGGCAGAGTAACCAAGTGGGGTTTTGCCATTGACTTGTATATATCTATGGGTTTTGCAGACAATTTGTCTAACAAAAATTTTCAGGGTAATCTGAAAAATAAAGCTTTGCTGTGCTTGTCCCTGCTGTAGCCTTCCAGCAGTCCGCCTCGATTGTGCTCCACCTCCCCTTCCCTCATACTCTCCCCTCCTTGTCTCAAAAACGAGGGGTTTCCTCATCCCTAGCCCGTGGCCCATTTCGTGCCGCAGGATACTAATCCCGACTCTGTTTACTTTTACAGAGTCTGTATGGGAATACTGAGCAGTTTCAGTTTGTAACACCTCTACAGAAGGCTCGCCGAGCATTGCACATTGCTCTAAGAAAAGCAGCTCAAGATTTGTTTATACAAAATTCACCTAAGCAGTTCTGTAATTTGCAATTTGACTGCGAAGGTGTGTACAATGGTATAAAAATATTGTTTTATGCATGTAAAAAATATATTTCATAATATAAATAACACCATGGAGACGGGATCGTTTTGAAGCTGGAACTGGGTGGAACATCAAAGTGAATAAACTTTTACTATAGGAATGCTATAGGACCAACATTGAAATAGTGAAACTGTTTCATACATTTTTGTCAAGAAGCTATTGAAATTTTCAATTTTTTTTTTTCTTATTGCCCGTAGTGAAAGTTGTTCAGTTTGATGGTCACATCAAACGAAGACGAAGTACCCTGCTCTGGCTTCAAAGTGATCCCAATTCCATAGTGTATACCTGCTTACCTATAATTTTTTGCAGACACCCCAGAAGATTACTGTGATGATGAAGAAAACATTGAATTTGACTGGATCTTGTCTAAGAAAGACAATCGGGAAGCTGATAAACAAGTTTTGCCAACAGGTCTCCTATCCACTAACCCTTATTCCTATTTCCTAATTCTAGTACATTTCATTTTCCTTATCCTGTCATCCTTCCCACAGAACCAGAAATCAGAAATGAAAACAACATTCCTGAAAATAGCACCAACTATGAGTGAGTATTATTTTATTAGGAATCTAGTGACCCACCCTGACTTTACACTGGTTCAAAAATCTTCGTCGTGAAATGATTTATGAGTGGCAACCATATCAAAATCCCTTTAAAAAACCGTCGGCATTTTATTATTAAGAAGGACGGCCCGGTCTGGTAGCACAGTCTGTAGTGAACCTGCCTGCAGTGCCGCGGGTCGCGGGTTCGAATTCCGTAAGGGATAAATATTATATTATAAGATATTTATTATTATTTTATTTTAAGGACACTGTATATTTACATGTGATGTGCTGTTTTTGTCCTGTGATATACCTTTGGAACCTTTACATCCAATAGCATAGAGATCTAGAGAGATGCCAACCAACGCGCTGAGTACGAAACCGAGTGTCACATTACCACCAGTACCACGCGATAGAAAGTATTTTGTTAGCTTGAATGTGCTCATTATCCATTGCGGTATCAGAACTCAACGTTCGAATAATCTTTAGCACTACGCAAGCATTGTAAACTATTTACACATAATATCTCGACGGGCTTTCAGCCTCATAATATATTAAATCCTTACTGTTGCGAGCAATGTGTTCCGTTTTTGCGCATATTGCTGCGACACTTGCCCCGCCATCTTTTCACATCTCCCTTTAGTTTTTGTGATCTGTGGTATTACCTAAAAATAACCTAGTACAGTCATACATAATGTTACGGATCTCATACTAGCGTTAACCCGCGACTTCGTCCGCACAAATTATAGTATACCAGATTTTAAGTCAGATCATAAGCTATCAAACAAAAAAGTTTCATCGAAATCGGTTCAGTAGTTTTCGCGTGATGCTCGATCTAACAAACTTCTTTTTTTAAATTTACAGTTTTATAATAGTTTAGATGGATATGATCGGAAAGTTACACAATAACTGATGTTTTATTCAATAAAAGATTTCCCAGACAATGTTTGACTAAAATATACATTACATTACAGGGAGGCTACTCAAGACAGTCTGATGAACTTCGTTGATGAGCCGTGTCAGCAGACATCTGACAGCTTTCCAACTCAGTTCTTGAGCATGCCAGACCTTGATGCAGCGACCGAGGAGAACTCAGGAGTCGAACTCCTAGCAGAGTTTGATATTGACCATGATCTTGATCAGGGTATTGCTCGAAAGATTGGTGATAAGAATGATGACAGCTCTATGAATTGTGTTCTACCATCAATAAGTAATGACCAAATTGATGATGTTTCTATGGCAGAGGTAAAGATTTTTTGATTGTAAAACAATTTTTTAAGTCAAAATCATTAATCATACATAAATGATTGTTGGTAAAAACTTGAAAATTAAAACTACATTTAATAGTATTCTATGCGAATTGAAGGGTTTATTTCTATACATGCACAGTGTATCAATCAACATACAGCACAGGCACTCTCTGCCGCTACCCCCCACCAATTTTGACCCCACCCCTCTTGGTGGCTCTCATGCGTACTCTCTCTGTATAACATATGCTAACCTCTTCTTGTAAGTGTCAGTCTATTTGTATGCAGTGTGTGCACATATTTACATATAATTTTCATACTTGCTAAAGTTTATAGACCAAAAGTTAAGCAAAAATTGACACTTTTTCTATGTATTGAGTGTAAATTCCCAGATGATCAAATAGTTTCTTTTTCAGAAGAACAATGATGGTTCAGACCATTACCATGATGGAGAGTGGGACCAAATGTTTAATGACATAATCACTAACAAAGAATCCTCCAATCAAGAATGTGGTTCTGATTTGAAGGAACTGTACTCTCAGATTTCTCGCACTATTGATTTACTTAATTCATAAATTAACAAGATATTAATTGTTGTTAAATGAAAATTTTATTTAAAAGATGTTCCTTATTCCTTGTATTAAGTTTAAATAAAAAAAAAAGAATATGTTATTACTTCTTCTGTTTCTTCTTTTCTGCCTCCTCTTCCTTTTCTTTTTCGATGACAGTCACATAAGAGTTGATGGTTTCAGCGTCCAACATCTGCATTGGTTGGCCGCGTCTCATCACTGCTATTTCCAGGTTCTTCTGTCCAGATTGCACAACCTCCAGGAGTGCACGGATAGCAAGCTGAAAAATATTAAATTGACCAATGCTATAGACATTTGTTTGGGCAGATCCTCTGATAGGTATCTTTCTACACATATTTCCTATAAAATAAAGATATCAACAATAAAATATCAAATATGTCATTGGATTATAATTAGAGTCTCAGGATTTCATTCCTCCCGCTCCCAGACCCAGTGCTAACTGATGAGCTGTTTTTTAAGAGGTCTTGTGCTACTAGACTAAAATGAATGAAAAGGCTTGAATATAAAAAGTAAGAATTTCTTAAAGTAACTTGCTCCATATTGAAAGTTGTTCAGTTTGATGATCTTAACCTCACTGGTAGGTGAGTATATGTTCCTTGATCTTAACATTCTAAACCACCCCTTTAAAAATATTATATTGGTATCTAGTTTTAGTTAGCCTCAAAATTTTTTATTATAATTGCAAACATGTTACAGTCAAAACTTATAACCGGTTAAAACCACTTTTGACTGCAAAAATGAGGCAAGTGGTTTTGGTCGGTTCTTTTTTTTTAGCCATAAGCCATAACGCACGAGCCGAGCGGCTGGCGAGTGCCAGAACGGAATTGCTACTGTTTACTTGATAATATAATTATGGCTAAGGGCATGGTCAAAATCACTGCCTGATTTTTGCAATCAAAAGTGGTTATGACCGGTTAAGAGTTGAATGTAAAATACTACCATATGAATAGATAATAATAGTACACTATAGAAATGAACTTCCACATTAAATGTCAAGATATGCCTTGAAAATGTCAATATACGCCTACCAATCTCAAGTTGGTTGAACCATAGTTTCGCTTCTCAGTTCTTTGTTGGCAGACAGTACAGTTTTAAATTTACCTTCACTGCTCCCTTTTCTGCGGCAACCTCTTCAGCAGTGTAATTCTTCTCCAAGAATTCTCTGACAGTTTTAGCTGATCTCCCTGTCGCATTAGCCTTCCACTCGTAGTAAATACCAGAAGGCTCGGTTTGAAACAAATGTGGCAGACCGTCATAGTCGAAACCTCCAATCAAGCATGAAATACCGAAAGGCCGACGTCCATTGCTCTGGGTGTACTTTTGTTTCAGACCGGCAATGTACCTCGTAATGTATTCTAAAGTGACCGGATCTTCGACAGTCAGTTTGTGGGACTGGCATTCGATTTGTGCTCTGTTGATTAGGATGCGAGCGTCGGCCGTGAGACCAGCGAACGCCATTACAACATGGTCATCGAGCAGACAGATTTTCCTTACAGTTCTTTCTTCTTGCAGCTTAGCCACGGACTTCTTCTCAACACCTAATACAACTACATCACCTCCTCTCACGCCGACCTGTAAGTTAATTGCAATAAATTACCTAAACAAAGTCAAAAGTTTCATACAAACATAACCAAAATTTTGATTACTCACTGCGGTTGAACCTTTGCGTACGGCTTCTTGGGCGTATTCCACTTGCAGTAAATGACCGTCTGGTGAAAATACTGTAATAGCTCTATCGTAACGTGCCGACATTTTTCCTTTTCAATACAGAATTAGAATAAATTCAGCAATCGGCTTCTTTCCAATTTTTGTATGTCATGGAATCAGTGTTGCTAGCCGTATCTTAGCAAAAGTAACCGGATTCCTATAAAATGGTAACCTTTTTGGTGTGAAAAGTAACCTTTCATTTTTTTTTCCAGTAATAAGGTATTAAAATATAATGATAGACAGATGGTGGTTTTTTTTTACTTATATTTAATGGACTCTTGCTTGTGCGTTAGCACTGCATTTCCGCCAGTGTCACGTGTTTATGGGAGAATCTATCCCAATCTCAGGGATTGTTTTTGATCAAGAACAAGAAGAGATTGAGGATTACGGAGCCTCGTGGCAGACAAAAACGCGACGCGCGAAATCCACGCGAGACGTGTGCTCGGGTCAGAACCTGCAACGTGACTCCCAGATGATGGTTGTATTAACTTACAGAAACATAAACAATTCAATAGATTGATCGAGCGAGTAAGTGAGATGCTTTAGTCATTTGTGATTTGGTCTCAGATTTGGTGTACCTACATTAGTGCGATAGAGAAAAACGTTTATGAAACATTGCAAAAAATAGAAACAAGGGTTCCGTTCGATGGAAAACTAATAATTTTAAAATTACATAAATTCTGAAAAATCAACTAAAAGTAACCTTTTGAATCGTGTAACCTAAAAGTAACCGTCTGGCAACACTGCATGGAATAGTGTTGTGCACAGGGTAGTATATTCCTTGATTGTGCATTACCATTAATTACTATCGATTGTGTTCTCGACAATGATGACATGACAGTTTTACGCATTGCTAGTAATAACAAATCTTTATTTTCTTCAATACTGCTAGCTTCATTTGTTTCCAAGGTCTTGTAAAATTATTAATTCGTGTGATTTTATTTTTATTCTTTACGAACTTTATTTTATTCGTTTTATAAATAAAATTACTAAAACTTGTAATTTTTACAAACTGGATAAAAAATTCTAAATCGATAATTCACAAAACATCCCTACAGATAACATTGATGAAAAAAAACTAGCTGCATGGGCTGTGTACCCTTTGCTTTTCCGCAACAAAGACTTTGTTTCAACAGTAGAGAAAAATCGGCCAAGTGAGTCGGACTCGCGCACGGAGGGTTCCGTAGCACCGTATATACAATAACACCAAAAGCTTTGTTTTCGTTTTCTCCGAGATCCTTAGCACAAGCCCGACAAACACAAGACCCGGCCGGTGCATCAGAGTATGAATTTTAATTACACCTAGTTTGATGCTTGTATGTAGTACTGTATTTACGAGAGAGCAAAAACAATAACCAATAATAAACACGTTTATTGTATGGGGAGGGGCCCACTTAATTTTGTATCATTTGTTAGCAAATACGACGGATTTGCCGCATATTCTGTGAAAATTTTTACCGTCTTGCTATTATGGTTCAATAGATACAGCCCTTTATAGGTAGGACAGCTTAGGCCTCATTTATGGAGACGCGGGGCGTCGCGTCGCGCGTCGCGTCGAGCGACGCGTCCCGCACTAAATTCAAACATATGGCGTTGTATAAGAGCGTTTACGGTTCTCCGTAAACGCTGTTGCGCGCGTTGTCACACGCGTTAAATTGTCACAGATTTATTGCCCGCGCTACGCGCCGCCCAACGCAACGCGCGACGCCCAGCGTCTCCGTAAATGAGGCTTTAGGCTTATTGCCTTATTTTATGAATCCGTTAGTAACCTTTGTCACTTTATCTACGGACCCCTAAAAATAACAGAATTTTGTGCTACACATGGCAACCCAGGAAATCAAAAAGTAAAAAAAAACACTGACAATTTTGACGTTTGTCAAATGTCATTGTGATGTCACTGTCAAAAGAAAATATGGCCGCGGCGGTGACTGATTTTGTTCCGTGGCTCACGGATAAATTAAAATCTCTAAAGACAGATGAAGGCGTATTCGGATCATACATATCAGGTATTCTAGAGAGTGAAGATTCAGTAGACGATAAAAAGGATGCATTGGAAGGCATACTTTCGGAGATTTTGGTAAGCCCTCGTAACCCTACCTTACCTCGTCTCACGTACCGATTCTAATAGTTTTTAATGAAATTTCAGGAAAAGGATATATCTACTCACGTCGATGAGATACTAGAGAAATGGGAATCATGTAAGCCTAAAGAGGAAACTCCAAAACACGTGGCAGATGTAGATGTGCAGTTGTCAAAGCTGTTGGAATCTCAGTCCCTCGCGACCACCACCCGGCGGGAGTACACGGACGACGAGAAGAAAATACGCGAAGCTATTCTATCTCAGTACAGTCAGCTCTCAGATAATGAGGTAGGTACAACCTTTTACACTTTCGCTGCTAAGCTCAAACCATGATCCTCGCGCAGTGCTAAAACTCACGCCCCTCGTGGATCGTACGCACAGTCGTAACGTAAAAAGACCAATCCGGCTCACTTCGAAGGTCACCCGCACAGGCGTAAGGTTTGGGTGACTCTCGCTGTAGGTCTTGAGCACAGGCGAAATGCAATAGAACTTTACCCCCCTCGTAGGTCGTGCGCATAGTCGCAACGTTGAAACGATAAATGTGGCTCGCATCGTGTGTCACCTGCGCAGGGTAAGGTTTTCGGTGACTTGCGCGGTAGGTCTTGAGCATAGGTGAAATGCGATTGACGGCTCTTTATGTAGGTTCTTTTCTTTTTTATTTAGGAATTAATATGGACTCTTGCTTGTGCAATAGTCAAGTTGATTAGTATCTAGATCAAAAACACAGTTGAGAAGAGATTGCGGAGCGTTGTAGCAAGTGTAAATGTAAACCGTGCGAACACCATAATCTTGCAACTGGTTATTCTCATTGACATTGGTTGCACACAAAATGCGATGATGCTATTAAGATATTTTCTTTTTAAACTTGTTCACTGCTGACGAACTACATCATAGATCCACAATAACCGGTCTCGTGGAGAATTTAGATTATCCTATTTAAGTAAAAATATTAAATGCTCGTATTCCAGGAGGACCAAACAAATGAAGAAGTGACAGAGGGCGGGGACCTGGTGAAGAATACAAATGCGCAAGACGTAGCAGCGGCGGCTCGCGAGCGTCGTGAGAATGCCCGGCTTGAGGCTCAGCGCAAGAAGGATAAAGACAAAGAAGACAGGTTGGGATACAAACCATTGCAATATTTCATTTCATTTCATTTATTTATTTCCAGTAACAATATACAATACAATATTGTTCAATTATAATAATTCACATTTATCCTCTTGGCTGTGAGCTATACCAGCTCCCCGCATATGACATTTGCTTCATATCTGTGGCCACACCGGCAGCCTATGTAGATAGCGGTTTTCGTTTCCCGCCTTATCGATTTTGTGAAGACAAAAACAATGGAAAGAATCTCATGTGGCTATGGGGACCGGTTTCACAGATAGGCTAAGGTAGGTGAAATGGCCGCCTGGTCTGACAAGAGGTTATGTTTTTTGTACTTTTATATTTGTATGTGCTATGACTCTAAATAGACTAAGGGATAAGTGTGCTTTTTGCAACCATCAGCAGCAAGGCTGATTCAGTGTTTATGGGGTGTAGAGCATCTCTGTGATGGGGATGGACTAGGTATGCCTGCATAACTTCAGTCGGTTTAGGAGTTACTGATGTTTAAAGGTCAGTAAAATATTAATGATCAGCTGCAAGGCTGATCGTATGATATTATTGTAGTATGCACTGTAGCTATGTGAACAGTACGAAAACAGACATGGTTCATCAGTCGGTTTAGGAGTTACAGCCGTTCAAAGGTCCGAAAAAAATCAGCTGTTCCATACTAAAGTGCAACGCCTACTCGACTCAAAAGTATTTTTTTTTGTTTCGATCTGTTTGCTCCCATAGTAAAAGTTGTTCAGTTTGATGGGTAGACTCTTAGTTTAAAAGGATGCTAATGATATCAATTTCACCCTGTATATACTGTTATGAATTATTATTGATGCAATTTTTTTTTCATTTTTCAGGGAGAAGCAGAAACAATTAAAAGAGGAGAAAAAGGAAAAACGTAAAACACAGAAAGGAGAAAAGAAGAGGTAGCAATCTAAAAATGCCAAGTGAACAGCCAAGCTGTTCAATATTGCTATTTTTTAGTTTTAGTCAAACAATTACTTTAAAAATATCCTAGAACTTATGTTTTAAACTTAAGTTTACATTCGAGTGCAGACCTTGAATTACTGAGTGTTAGGACTTAGAATATTTTTGAAGTAATTAATTAGACACTTGATTGAGGTGAATTAAAATATTTAGTTGTGGATGAGAGCATGCATGGAATAGTAATAAAATGGTGCTAGTGGCATAATTATGCTTTACGTCCGTTAAGTGCGATTTTCGAAACTCATTCTTTGAACTCAGCAGTTGAAAATGTCAATATTACTATGGAGATATGCATCTTTCTACTGCTGATTTGACTATCAAAAATCATACTCCAGGAGTGCCATTTTTGAAAGTCAAATCAGCAGTAGAAAGATGTGTATCTCCATACATTTTCAACTGCTGAGTTCAACGTATGAGATTCAAAAATCGCACTCCTGAAAGAGAATAATGAATATACATAGTCATTGCGACTACAGGGTTTTGGGAGTTAAATCCTTCATAAACAAATGAAAACTCAATTCGTAATAATAAAAAAGTTAATTCTGCGTGTCTGTAAAAAAAATTGAGTGATCAAAATTATGATTTTTGTCTGTTTGTCTATAAATAAATCAGTCAAAAATTAATGAATCGATTTGGGTGGTATTTTTTTATAAGCAGAACTTGGAGTAACATTTAGTGTTTACATCACAATCGGTCCACTGAATCAGAAGATAATTATTATGAATTTAAGTTCTAAAAACTTTCCTAATAATTTGCACTTAAACTGATAGAATAGAACCTAGATTGAACATTAAGAATACCTGTGTATATTCATTATTTATTTTTCGGACCGGCCCTTGTTCAGTTTATCGGAAGTCCACCTCAATTTGAGTTTAAAATAAGAGCTTTTGGTATAGTGCACATGTACGTTCAATATTTGAAATATTATAGATTTTATTAATGGATGGAAAGTATTTGAAAGTGAATGTGCTATACCATCAGCTGTAAAATGTAGCATAAAGGTTTTTATGATAATGTGATAAATGTCTGAGCTGTTTTATTTAAAAAAAAATGTCACTGTAAATTTTCATTTGTCTGTAAAATTTTTATCTGTTAAATGAAAACGTACAGTCAGCAGCAATTAGTTGAATACACTTCAGACAGTACTACGTCGTAGAACAAAAGTTTATACAATTTATTGCTGCTGACTGTACAGTCAACATCAAGAGTTAATTGAAAGTATCTTTCAAAATTATTATCTGATTAAACAGGGTCCATCTTAATATGCGGACACTTTTTCAAGGGGATGATCAGACCATCAAACTGAAAAACTTTCTCAATGGGACCAACATAGAAATGGCGAAAAAATATCAGCTGTCCCATACATCGGGCTCGAGTAGGTTCTGAGTTTTGTATGGAAGAGCATTTTTTTTTCGCGATTTCGATGTTGGTGCCATAGAGAAAATTGATCAGTTTGATATTTTTTGCTAGTAGTGAGCATTTTTCTTTTGGTTTTCTACGGGATCGATAGATAGGATTCAAAAAGGGTTTCTTTAAAATAATAAAGAGGGAAAAGATGATCAAAAAGATGCCAACGCATCTTTTGATAAAATATTTCATTATTTGCGAATCATTTTGATCGAAAATTTGAAACTGTTTACGTCTGACATGGTTGAATGGGCTCAATCACCTTGGCCTTAAAAAAATGGCAGGCAGTCTTGACATGATTTTGACAGGATCTCGCGAACGTCTCTATGAAGCGATAAACATGCCATCTGTCGAGTTTTTTAGGAACTAAAATTAAAAAAGAAAAGAAAAACGCTCATTTTATTGTTAGCTTTAGATAAAGTTTAATCAACGCTGTTTCATAACAAATCTTTAACTTTGTAAAATATTGATTTGTTTAAGATTAATTTCAATTTTAATTTCGCTAAGTTCATAGACTTTTGCTGCTGACCGTATCTATGTTCCGTACAATAAATTGTGTAATATTGTCGTCATATTGTTTTAAATTGGTGAATTATCTCCATGTTTTTGTGACAATGGCATCTAATAATGCGATGATAACAATTATAGTTATTACTGTAACTTGCAGTATTTTATACCTACTACTGTATCAATTCATAACAGTAGGGTAGAGTCGGCAAAATAATGTCAGTAAGCAATAATCAATAAAAAATAATTTAATGGTCGAAACATTTTTGCTGACTCTGCCTGATTATTATGCTTTTAGTCACTATCAATAGTTATTTATTACATGCCTATTACATGTGTAACATTTGTAATAAATTATGTGTAAACATTTTTTGGTTTATTTATATTGTATTTAATTCAAGTAAAATCATCAAAATAATTTAAAGTATACTAAAGGTGTGTACGCACTGAACCCGCCGACATAGTCTGAAGATACAAATTATGTAGGTACAGTTTGTCCGAAACTCAACGGTAAGCCGAAAACAGTAGATAGGCCAATTTATCTGTTCAGGGAAAAAATAAATCTTTCCAGATTTTGTTATTTTTTTGAACATTGCGAAAATCGCCAACCTGCGCCTAATTTTTAGATGTAGTGACTACAAATTTGTATATTTTTCCATGAAAATACATGCTACGCAATCCTATGATTTACCCAATGTTCATAAACATTTCAAAATCGCGTAAACAATCAAACTTAGAATTTTTATTGTATTTTTCCCTGAACAGTTATAAACTGGTATATCTCCTGTTTTCGGCTTGACGTTGAGTTTTGGGACACCTTGTAGATACGGCTGTGTCGGCGGGTACGGTGTGCTGTAAACACCTTATCACTACAGTACTTATAGTAGGAAATAACATGGTTTAACCATACAATCTAAAGTCACTATCACAACAGTTTAGACTAGAATACTATAAATACAATATCAAGCTGTTATAACTCCTCTTCAATTACTTCCATTTTACAAGACTCTTTTTGTTCAGTGACGATGAAGTTCTGTGCTCCTCCCGCATAGATTTGCGTAATGACTGTTGTACTACTCATTTCTATAGGTATTGGAGTGGGGATGAATACATTATCTCCCTTGTTTGTTCCTGTGTTGCCATGCTCGTTCCAGCCCCAAGCCCATACTGTGTTGTCAGTGGCTAGGCAAATTGTATGTTCTGATCCTAGAGCCACATCTTTTACTTGTCTACCATCTGAAAATAAAAAATATTTCAGTTCCCGAATTGCTCAAAGTCATGTTCTATTATGGCAAAACCTCCCTTTTGGGGGAGGCCTATGTCCAGCAGTGGACGAATAAAAAATGCTTAAATGATGATGACGTTCTATTATGTGTGATTTTTAAAAATCTGATGTTGAAATCAGCATTAGAAAATCACATAAACAGTATGAAGTTTGTGTAATCAATAATCATTCGGTCATGATTTTGAATCTCCTTCAGGACACTAGGAAGGATATTAGTGAATCTGTTTCCAAAGTCAGGGAACGTGGGTTACCAAATATTGACATGAATATAAAAATTATTTTTCACCTCTCCGGGCGAAAAGAGTCAACTTTCGCCCCGCTGCGCTAAACGATATTGCCGCTTTCCGCCTCCGTCGAGGAGAAAAATAGTATACTAACCTTGGGCAGTAAATACGAAAGACTCAGATCTCATGTTTGTTGACCGAGGCGAAGCCGAGTTACATGAGATCTGAGACCTTTCTTACTTTCCTGCCCTCGATGTTTAATCTACTATTGTAAGAACCCAAGTCTGGAAGTATTCTTTATTGTTATTACCATATTAAGTTGACTATACTGGGATTTAAATCATTGAGACTAGAAAATAGTGTGTTTCCACTGAAGTGGAAGAGAACAGAGATGTGTAAAATAAACCTATCAAATTGGTAAATTTTTCCGCTCAGCTTTAGTATAAATAAACACACCCTTAGTATTTTCATTAAGTAGTGTAAAAATGGCCAAAAAAATAATACTAATAAAGAAATAATAAATGTTACAAGCTAAATAAAATGCATAGTTGACATAAACTCTACACACCTGGAAGATTAACATGAATAATTTTCCCAACAAAAGGATCTTCTGTACCGAGTTGTCCACAGTTATTCCTGCCCCACGTAAGCAGTTCTCCATTGTCAAGCCAAAGCAATGCATTCGTCCACCCGCTCAACAACTTCCTAACCCCTTGTTTAACATCTATATCTATCCTCTGCGGTACGAATATCTTCTTATACTTATCGGAACTTAGTAACAATTGCCCATGTTTATTATCCCCCCAGACGTACAAAGCATGGTCTTCCGAGCTCCACGCTATCGTATGATTCTGTCCGCAGGCTACATGCGATATCCTACTAGTTTTCTGTACGTGTTGGAATCTATCGGAAGACAGAATTTCTGGTCCTAGCCCTAACTGACCGTGTTTTCCACAGCCTGTGATCCAGACTTCACCTTTTGAGTTTATTATTGCCGTATGCCTTAAGCCCATAGATACAGTACAAGCGTTTACTTGTAGTCTCACAGGTTTGGTCGGGTCGGAGAAGTGGTCTTTAGGTAGGCCTAGTTGACCGTAGCTATTGGAACCCCATACGAATAGGAGTTGATCAGTAACACCACAACTGAAGTCCCAGCCACATGCTATATTTGTAAAGGTTACACCGCTTAAATTCCAAACTCGTTCAAAGCTGGGCGTTTCTTTTTCTTTTTTGTTTCCTAATTGTAGTTTTGTGTTCCACCCGCAAGAATATAGCTTCCCTTCGTTGTCTAAAAGAAGGGAGTGTGCTCCTCCGCAAGCTATTTGTTGCACAATATTGTCATTTAAAAATTCTTTATCAACTTTTGTAGGAATTTCAATTTGTTCACAGATTGTTCCAATGCTTAGTTGGCCGTGAGAATTGGCACCCTGAAAGTGGACAGTTAATACACATTAAAATTGGTATAAATAGTAATCTAAAGAAAATATAAGGAATACATTTTACCCATGAAGATAGAAGCATTTTGTAAATAAGTAAGTTGTGTTCGAATGTTATTTCGCTGGTTTATGTGTATTGGGATCTTGACCTGTTCGGTGGAAAATACAAATATCTTGACTATAAAATATAATTAAATTTTGAAACGAAGGAAAACAGAAACGAAAAAGTAATAAAAAACCATTGAAAACGCGAATCAACAATCAGGCAATTAGTCAGTCAGTCCTGAGTTCGTTTCATAGCGTGTGAAAATCACTCGAGGTGCCAATAGGAAAGAGAAAAAGCTTACGAAGATATTTATGCTATCATCTTTAGTGATAAGCCCGCCTTTTGTACCCTTCTTGTTCGTGTATATTGTTGTTTTTTTGTGTATTCTGGTGTGCAAATAAAGAATATTTATATTATCTTATCTGATGCTAGAGTAAGATAGATATACTCTGCGAGTGATTTTTCCACGTTTTGAAAAGTATTCCAAGTGACAGTGACGTCATCATGACAGTGACACTGACGGAAGCATTTTTTCTTTCTTCCGTTTGGAAAGGCAATGGGAACTAGCCCTTACAGCCGATATCTTTTTTTTGTGGTTGATCTTATCTTGATATGTGAGGGTGGTTCACACATTCCATGTTCAAGGGAGTTTTACGTGAGGATCAATCCGAATCAAAAGGGGCGCCTTTCTTTATTTCTCACTTAAAAGTGAATACAGGGATGCGAAAGTGATTATGGCTCTAAAGCACCTCGCTTATTTGACTATGGCTCACTTTATAATTGCACTTTATGCATATCAGCATATCACACAAGCTATTGAAATTGTCTATTCCTGCACGTGAAGTATGATTTCTCTACACGCGCGCGAGGCGCCTTTGCACAATGGAAAATAACCTGTTCCCGCGTTTTTCGGAGAGCGAAAGCCGCGCTTGCCGCGACAAGTTGTATGGAATAAAGTGGAGTCGCGCGCAAGAAGAGAAATCATGCTAGACTTGCTGGTGTGCAATGTGCAAATAAGGAATATTTATCTTATCTATTTTTGAGCGTAGGTGCTTTCGCTAGATGCTAGATCGCTCCGCTCGCCACGATTTTTACTCAACGTTATCGCCGCGATTCCGCTTCAACTCAACATCTATTGATCTCATACGCGTGCCATAGCGTAAATTATAATATAGTGGAACAGCTCAACGGTCGCGGGGCGGATCTATATTCGCGCGATGTGCGGGGAACGTTGCACCGGCCAAGTCGGTACCGCGCGCAGGTAAGTCGGTACTGGGACACGCTTTCCCCGGCGCGGCGGTCCCCGCACACCGCGCACGATTGACCTATCGCGACCGCTATGTGCGTGCCCGAATGCGGATTGGTAGATTTCAGAACATACGCATCATAATTTCTTCTTCAGCGTATGTAGGAAATAAATAATAATTATTTATAATATTTATACCTATTTATAGGTCGTAACATTGTAGTAACATAAGTGATTAATCACGTCTCGTCCGCATCTGTGGAGTTGCGAACTTGGCGGTTGTTTGTGGGATTTCGTGAGACCAGAACTTGGGAAACTTTATTTCGACGACGACCGACGGGTCGATCGATAAGTAGAAGTATAATGTACCTACCAAATTATAATTACTAAGAATATTTCTTTTGTTTGATGTCAGGAATTAAGTATTTGATTATTACCTTTAAGGTGCCTAAGGAATAGTGGAAGTCAACCAATATGAAATATGTGTAGTCTGTTTAGTTAGGTACCTACTTCCTAACCTCAGAACCTTATTATTTATCACAGCAAACTATTTGCGATCATTTTTAACAGAACCTTAATTACGTCAAAGCTAACTTTAATGTTAATACAGCCATCGTGCGTGACAAGCCTTAATTTCGAATTGGTTGACTGTAGGTAGGTACATGGGTACCTATATGATATGTACATGTAACTCAACGAGAGTAGGTTAATAGGTAGATAAAGACGAACGAAATCATAAGTTATTATTTTAGCACCTTTGCATGTACTTGTGCTATTCGCTTCTGCGCTTTAAAAGTAACATTTAACTTGTGTTCATTAACTAATTGGTCACTTGTGGTTGGTTCACTTTACACAAATAATTGTTAGGTACCTACTTTTCACAAAAGGAGGGTATGATTGTAGCACTTTCCTACCTATGCATGCGTTGTGTTGTTCGCCTCAACTGTCGTAAAATGCCTGCAAATTGAGTCCTAGGACACATACAAGTACTTAGAGTACGAGTAAATAATAAGTTCCTAATACTAGTAATAAACTAGGTAGGTTCCTAGTGGGGTGCTTCTTAATATGCTGATACTTTTTAAGGAGATGATCAGACCGTCAAATTGATCAACTTTCTCTATGGCACCAACATCGAAATCGCGAAAAAAAATCAACTCTTCCATACAAAACTGCAAACTTACTCAAGCCTAATGTATGGGACAGCTAATATTTTTTTCTTGATTTCGATGTTGGTCCTATAGAGAAAGTTGTTCAATATGATGGTCTGATCATCCCCTTAAATTTTTATTTATTATTATATGGACCATAAAACTCTGCTTACTACCTACTGGCTATAATTCACACTGGATCGACATTGCTGACCGAGCGAATGCGAGGATAAGTAACAGTAACACGTTCATAACTAGGCAATGTCGGACACTACCCACACCTTTTTTCGTTTCGTTTTTGTAAATGAAATTAAATCTTAGTTATCCCATCTATATGCAGGGTCTTTCTCAATATGCTGACGGTTTTTCAGGATATGATAAAAATCATACTTCTGGAGTGCGATTTTTGAAAGTCAAATCAGCAGTAGAAAGATGAATATGTCCATAGTAATTTTGACATTTTCAACTGCTGAGCTCAGCGAATGAGTTTCAAAAATAGCACTCCTGGGCTAGTTTCGTTTTATTTTATTTAACGTCACTATGTATTTTATTTATTTATTGTACTTAATAAAAAGTTTTCCAATTATTATTAAAAATATGATTTTACAAATTATGAGATTAAAGTTCCTCATCTAGTTACCCATATAGCTACCTATTTGTAAAACATCTTGAATTTTTCTATATTTTTTAACAATTAAAAGCCGAAATTATCCGACAAGAGCTGACTTTGCCCTCCTGCGTACAACAAGCAGGGTCCAACCAATGGTCCGTCAACTCTACAATACGGTAGTTTTAATTTAAATTCCACGTCGACCTTTCGGACGAGTCGGACAGTATCAAAAGCTCTCTGGGGAGCGATGTTTGCTGTGTTTTAGTGGCCAGTTCTCTCAAATTAGCGTATCTTCCTTCTCTGGAATAATAACACAGTTTAATTTCCATTCGAGTGTTGAGCAATTTTTCCTAATGTGAGTGTCTAAAGCACCGTCGGCCAAGAAGTTCTATAACGAGACACTCATAAGCTGGCAAAGGATACTTTTCTTATAGCATTAGAGCCTGGTGATGTTAGGATCTCATGAAATATGCACACACACACTAATGTGTATTAGGTTAGACCTAAGTGAAGCACTATGCCTATATCAAGCTTAATAATATAACAATTAATCACATTAGCTAGATGAAATGGCAACTATAATGCACGGGTTAATGATCTATTACTGATGAGCTTGCAGCCATATCGTCTGCCTAAGTAACTGGGTCCTGTAAATGGTATTGTATAAGGTAATGGTACCTATATTCAGACTACCTAATATTTAGACAATATTTTATAATTTTTATGTTTTAGTGAAGAAAACAAAGCTTAGAGTGGTATTTCTGAGAGCATTATTTCATTGACCTCTTATACCAATGTAGCATTCACCGTTTTCAATAACTACTTTGTAAAAAATGCTTGAAAACTAGCTTCAAAATACATATTTTTTAGGGTTCCGTACCCAAAGGGTGAAAACGGGACCCTATTCATAACCCAACTAACAATTATGTCGTAAAGGTGTCGTATAGGCGAGCATTAGACGCATAAAGCACCAGTATATGACAAAATTATCGTAATATAACTTTTATAAGTCAAAATAGTCATATAAATGGGGGGCGTCATACGACCAAATTGTTTGCTCGGAAGCCTACGCTGTCCGTCCGTCCGTTCGTCTGTCCTACTTAGTTAGGGCTGTAACTTTTGAATCGTGATAGATAGACAGTTGAAACTTCCACAGAATATGCGTTATTATGGCAAATTTTCTAATCTAAACTATTATAAAACTGTAGCAGAATGTTTGTCTATATTATATACGATTTTAATTTAATGAAACAATAAAATTAATATTAATAGAACAAGAAAAAACAAAACAAACAGAAAAAAGAAAAACACCTAGCCTACTTAAAGGTAAAAAATGTCCTCTAAAGCCCCTACTCGGGGCAGAGTGCCTAGGAGGCTGGCAGCGTTGCCTCTTTGGATCGCAAGGCTGATCCTTTGCGCAAAATAGCTGCCAGCCCTCCTGTCGCCTGTAGCCTCGAATAGGCGCTTTGAGAGGCATTTAAGAAACATTTTCCCCTCAGGACCCCAGCAACCTAGGGTCTCCACGGCGAAGGGCAGGAAAATATAGCTGTCACCCAATCCCTGGTAGATCCTTCTTTTTTCTGATTCTGCTAAGGCAGCAGCTACACCTGCGCGGCAGGAAGACGCACGAACATGTGAGGGTGCCAGAGTGTCGACACAGGTGGCGTCCCAAACCAAACACTTTCCACGGGACCAGGGTATGAGGGACAGGCCGTCCGGTCTTTTCCCGTCTGAACGGAGCAAACCCGGAGGCTCCAGTACAGAGGGTACGTTAACTAAAGCTAGGGCCCGCTTAATTATCTCGTTCAAAGCGGAATGCCGAGGAATACGACCAGCACTCTTCTTGCATGACAAACCGTGGTGGCCCAATTCGTTAACGCTGGCACCGCAGTGGCAAAGGTTGCTCAGGAGAGTGCCCAGGTTAGAGGAAGGATGTGCCTGAAGCCATGAACCCGTCTCCTTCTCCGACACCGCTAGCAGGCGAGCGCGGTCGGCAATGCTGGTCGCAGTCGCAATTAACGCTTCCTGAACTTTGGCGCAGAGTGGCTCGTCCCATTGTCTCTGCGAATGGAGAGCTCGTGGAAGGTCGCCCTGGCTGGATGATAGCCAAGCGTTCTTAGCCTCCAACTGATGCGGAACTTCTACGGAACCCAGGGTTGGGTTGATTATCATACCGTATAGGTCGGCGCAGCTAAAGCTGGAGGATAAGAATGTTTGTCTGTACATTGAAGATATTAACAAAAAAAAAGTTACGATATGGTTTTTAGGTGTCCTGATTCCATATCACCAATTTTTGGATTTTTTGTCTGTCTGTTTGTTTGTGTGTTTGTTTGTGTGTTTGTTTGTGAGTTTGTTTGTTTGAACGAGTATCACGCAAAAACTACTGAACCGATTTTGATGAAAATTTTTTTGTTTGATAGCTAATGATCTGACTTAAAATCTGGTATATAATTTGTGCGGACAAAGTCGCGGGTTAACGCTCGTAAATAATAAAAATATAAAAAATTTAAAAATTAAGGTTGGTGCTTATACAAGAAACTAGTTTTTAATTTTTTATCAACGTTTTTTCTTCTCGCTCGTAAAAACTGTAAATACATAATAATAATAACAAACTCTACAGTATAACAACAAATAATAAAAACCGGCTAAGTGTGTGTCGGCCTCGCCTTAAAGGTCCAGGAGAAAACAAAAATTTTATGTTGTGTGGTGGTGTGGTACGGAACCCTCGGTGCGTGAGTAACCCTTCTTGCACTTAACCGGTTTTTTTTGGGGAATTATACTTTTATAAAGATTTCTCAATTCGTTTGACATCTAGAATTGAAGTTTGAACATTCAGAAACTTCTTGCGGAAAAGTTAAAGTTAAAGGAGTAGACCTATGTGATTTTGTTTATTCCTTTCAGAGGCGAAAGTTGCGGCTTGCCTGAGCCGCTTAGTAATACTTTGAGACCTAAAGCCAATAATGCACGCCTCTCGCTTCCCGTGGGAACTTGACCTATATATTTGGCTACGTAACTTTTGGCAATGGTTTCCAACATTATCTCGGTGGTTAACGTTGAATGGGCGTCTGATTTATGTTTGAATACGGTGCCACCTGGATGCAACCTGCTACGAGAGCTACGGCGTAGCGGAACTGAAACATTATGGTTTTTCGTAGAGTTATCAAATACGAGCGTTAACCCGCGACTTCGTCCGCACAAATTAAATACCAGATTTTAAGTCAGATCATAAGCTATCAAACAAAAAAAGTTTCATCAAAATCGGTTCAGTGGTTTTTGCGTGATACTCGTTCAAACAAACAAACAAAACACAAACAAACACACAGACAAAAAATCCAAAAATTGGTGAAATGGAATCAGGGACACCTAAAAACCATATCGTAACTTTTTTTTTGTTAATATCTTCAATGTACAGACAAACTTCCTGTTACAGTTTTATAATAGTATATAGATAGATTACTTAGATGTAACCGCGAATATGTAGTATGCGTAGACCTCTGAAATACGTAGGTACTAATGCATTATTTTATACTTAATCAATCAATCAATCAAATATACTTTATTTTACACCAAAACATAAACAGTAAAATACAGAGATAAAAATACTAGAGGCACAAAATAAGGCGGTCTTATCGCTAAGCGATTTCTTCCATACAACCTTATGGTAGAGGAAACGTTGAACGAAGAAATGTAGGCGGTGTTAATCCACTTTGCCATTATAGATAATACTCTTATTTGACTATATATCCTCTGGAAACCCGTTCATTTCCCGTAATAATAAGTATATGCATGACTTTATTATACTATCATCGTGCCCACCTACATTAAATCAAATCAAGTCAAATCAAATTTATTTATTTCAGATAAGATTTCCATATAGCTTACAGCTAGTGTTAGTAACAAAACATTTTACATTACATTTATCTTAAAGCTAGTGTTAGTAACAAAACTTTTTATTTTATTAAAATATACATGATGTAAAATTAAATGGGACACTTACTTACTTGCTTCAGACCATCAAACTGAACAACTTTCTCCATGGCACCAATATAGAAATCACGAAAAAAAAATGCTGTCCTATACATTTCAGTCGAGTTATGTTTGCAGTTTTGTATGGGACAGCGGTTTTTTTTCGCGATTTCAGTGTTGGTCCCGTAGCAAAAGTTATTCAGTTTGATGGTCTGAAGCACCCCTTTTAGTAAATGTCCCATTTAATTTTACAGTTTTTTATTTTTATTCATTATCGAAGTTATCGACACAAGAAAATAAAAAACAAGTAGAAAATTTTATTTTCCCCCATTTGTAACCCTTAAGTTCTTTTTATTCTGCTTTTGTTGCTGTATGTATGTATGTATGTATGTGCAAATAAAGAATATTACTGTCTGTGTTTGTAATAGAAATTGGAACTAAATAGACTTTAGCCAGTACACTTTTCACACCAGTTTTTGTTTCCTGTACAATGTATTTTATGTTTGGTGTAAATAAAGTATATTTCATTCATTCATTCATTCATTCATTCACTTTTTATTAGTAAGCGAAAATTCTTAGACTAAGGCCCGATTCAACCAAACGTGAGTAAATTTTATTCTTAGATTAAGTCGCCGTTTGCTCTAGAGTAAACTGATTTTGCGTGTTACTAACCCTAATCTATGAATAAGTTGAGAGTAAATTTTATACGTGTAAAGCTTATACCGAGATACCGAGACTATATGAAATGTCAATGTCACGAAATTAAAAAAAAAATTATTTAATGAAACCTGACAAATTAAAACTGTATAACCTCATATTGCAATAAGTACGTATACAAAGACCTCTTTCTTTAGGTGGATTATACATTCGTTCTTTTAGTATGGGTTTAGTGTGGTAGAAGACAAGTGAAGTTATTTCGAAGTAAACACAAAGAGTAAAATTGACTCTTCTATAAATCAAAGTTTGGTCGAATCCGGCCTATTATAAATATCCTTCTTATTATTACGAACTTATCATAGTCTCTATGGTAACAATGCTAAACCATCAATCATAGATATATCTATCCATCCTACAGTTTATTCCGACACTCTAGCACAAAAGAAAATTGACGTAAACCTAATAATTTAAAAAAAAAAACAAAAAGGCTGGAAATTGACAATATAGAGCATGTTACAATTACGTAGGGTAGGTAAAGCGAGCGACTGTAGCGGGGATGAATTTCGTGGAATACGGTAAAATGCAATAACCCCCTGCTGGCAGGTCATCAGTGGACCTGCACGGTGCACCGTGTTATTTAATCAATGTGTGTTCACGGTATGATACTGCCTATTTTAACTATCAGTATTTTAATAGGTCTGGCTGAATATGAATAAACAAGATGTTGAAGTGGTTCCGACGGCTCTCAAATGGTCATCGGCTAGAGATTTTCCCTGAGGGGGGCGACCGGCCACCTAGCTCATAGCTACAGCCCCAGTTGCAAGTCTCGTGGCAAGGTCGGATCCAAAAGTTCATTTTCTTAAGGCTCCCCGTAACCAAAATTTGGCTTGGGATTTGTATGGAGTTTGTAGAACACCTTATAAACGTGAATGAACGCTTATATGAATTATTTCATAAACAACAACAGTTGTGGTATGGGTGCTTCAGCCCTTCCATGTCTATACTATAAGGTCTAACAAAATTAGGTGAAACTATTTTAAATGATCAGACCATCAAACTGAACAATTTTCTCGCGAAAAAAAAATCTGCTGACCCATACATTTAGGTCGAGTAGGTTTGTATGGAACAGCTGACTTTTTTTCGCGATTTCGTTATTGGTTCCATAGAGAAAGTTGTTCAGTTTGATGGTCTGATTATCCTTTAAAATAGTTCCACCCAATTTTGTTAGACCTTATATCCATCTGGAGCGAGCGAAGCGAGCTCGAAATTTTTCAGTATTGCCTCTGCTATTTCACAAGATGATGTTGAAATTACTACCTATTTAATTATTGCTTCACTACTTTCCATTTTTCTACTGAAGACGGTCTGAAGCACCCCCTAAAATAACACATGTATTTATGTTTACAACAACTGATATAATACATCTACTGAAAATACTATTACATAATAGTTAATAGTATATTATTTATATACTTATTCGTACATATAGTTTTCTCGGGATAAATATTTATTGGTGTTGTTTGACATAACAAACCGGTGTCCAATCACTCGTATGATCGAGTAAGAGGGCTTTTGTTGACTTGGATAAGCCCTAGTCGAGTTTTATTTTATATAAATAAATAATATAAACGTATACATACCTCACGGAGTACAGGTTCCGTGGCGTTACAGACCGGTGCCCAATAACTCGCATGATTGAGTTACCTAGTGGGCTTTACCTGCCCTAGATTAACCTACTATGTTGAGCTACATTTTTAGGATTCCGTACACATTTTGAACCTTATCAGCCAGCACTCTTATACAGGGTGAAATTGATATCATTAGCATCCTTTTAAACTAAGAGTACCCATCAAACTGAACAACTTTTCCTATGGGAGCTAACCGAACGAAGCAACAAAAAAATCAGCTGTTCCATACATTTGAGTCGAGTAGGCAGCGCGGCGGGTGCAGTTTAGTACGGAACAGCAGATTTTTTTTGCTCCGATCGGTTTGCTCCCATAGTAAAAGTTGTTCAATTTGATGGGTAGACTTAGTACCCTGTATAAACATTAAATCTAATTAGTTGGCGAAACTTAACAAACGCATTTGGTATCTGTTACTAAGTACAATTGCGTGATAATACCTATTTATTATTTGTAAATTTATTACTGTTCAAAACTACCGGCACGAGCGGCGGCGGCGGCGCGATTTAAGAATAATAATATTGTAATTTTGGTAATCATCAATACAAATTACAAACATTGATAATGCAATCTGTTATCACTTATCATTAACAAGTGCCCTGGTTCAGTTTCGCCAACTAATTTAAAATAACCTTAGGTATATTTGTCATCTTTGTAAACGTACGTTACTAACTACAATATCAAAAGTATACCATATCTAATGTCTAGTTATCGACAACTGTGCATCGATTGGTTGCTGTACCAACGGTACGCCACATAAAGTCGTGGCATCAGTTAGTTGTAATCCAAGAATTTTCTTTTTCCGCTACGGACATTACCATAGAGATCTAGAGAGATGCCAACGAAGGGTCGCATCACCACGCGACCACCACCAGTACCACGCGATAGAAAGTATTTTGTTAAACATAAGTCGGCCGCGCGAGGTTATACATTACTCTACCTACGCGCGGCCAGCTTATTTTGGTTTTGAGCAGCTTGATGTGTCGCCGTGTGTACCTATACGACACTGTTTTGATAAAACGCACGCCGTGTATTATGCATCAATGCGCGCTTTGTTCTAGACGCCCTAAATGATCATTCATTGGAGATAGAAAATGTTCTTAAATAATACAAGTGTTTCTGTCAAAAGAAACGAAGATCATCTACAGAAACTATAGCCTAATCTAAAAACTAAGTTTGACTCACTATTAGTGGTTTTTTGGCAATAAAATAAAATACATTAGGCGTCAAAGTTCTGTGTGATTATGTACAAACTCTAAAGTAAACGTAAGATCCCGAATTGAATGAAAGTTTTTTTTTCTTAAATAGAATAGTTATTGTGTTGTGGTATAGAACTCTAGTGTGTGAGTCCGTCTCTGACTTGGCCGCTTTTTATTTGTATTCTGTGAATCAGCAGCACTTGCCGGGTCTTGTTTCGTGCGCGTAATTTCGCAGGGAAGAGCTATTGTCCAGATCCCAAAAGGTTTGGATACATTCGGAAAGCTGATTTAAAATGTTTTCAGGAGGAAATAAAGGGAAAGGGAGGACTCTAGAGACATCGGAAAATGGGACGTTTGGGCTGTAATCTGATTTATGGGACATTCAGATCCTTGTAGCTGATTAAGGTTAATGGATTTAACCTGATTTGAAAACCCAAGGACCCTATCTAATACCTCTGTACCAATTATCACATTACGTTGGGTAAAGCAGGGGAACAAGACCAGAATTTATGAGAAAAAATACGTTTTTTACATTTAATTTTGTTTTTACCCGACTGCACCAGAAGGAGGGTTATGTTTTTCGAGCGTATGTGTGTATGTATGTTTGTATATCGATTTCTTTGGCACGCCCTACAGCCTAAACGGCTTGATGGATTTAAATGTATGTAAACTAAATTATTAAGAAAAAAAACACGACTGCATAAATAAAACTATTAACTGAAAAGAGAAAAACAAGCTCTATACTGCAATCACTAATCAGCTATAACAACTTTGTTTGAGCAAATATAATTTGAATGTAAGGTAGGTATTGCAGGCCGGGACAAATCAATAATAGATAGGTAATAGGTATGTTTATAATTCTTCTTTGTCCCCGTTTGCGATACCTACCTTATAACATTCAAATTATATTTATTTTATTGTATAGGTACACGTACAGATTACAGTCAAGATGAAACCATTTACATTGCAATAGAAACAAAACAAAACAAACAACAACTTTGCTCAAAAAAACTTGTTATAGCTGATTAGTGATTATAGAGCTTGTTTTTCTCTTTTCAGTTAATAGTTTTTTAATGCAGTCGGGTATTTTTGCCGCTAATGTTCAATTTAAATACTGTTAGGTCAAGTATGATTTTTCGTACTTAAAATTATAATTAAGTCATTTGAAAATTAAGATCCTTTCATAATAGTCAAAAAATAGTTTAATAATAGTTTAATAACCAATAAATATATAAAATAGTGCATGCAAGTGCTTTGAAAACATTACCTTTACAATATTATCTGTACGATGTATTTTATGTTTGTCGTGTGGTGTCGGCTAAGAATAGCACCATCCCATTTCCTCCCGTAGGTATCGTAAAAGGCAACTAAGGAATCTACCGGAGGATGGGCAGCAGCATCCTCTGAGTACACACATTCAATCCAACTGCGATCGCCAACCCGCCTGCCAAGCGTGGCGATTATGGCAAATCCCCCCATTTTGGGGGAGGCTTATGTCCAGCAGTGGACGTCTGTCGGCTGATATGATGATGATGATGTATTTTATACAGAGTGTAAACTTAAAAGCTTTAGATACTTTAGGGGGTGCTTCAGACCATCAAACTGAACAACTTTCACTATGGGACCAATAGACACCACCAATCACGAAATAAAAATTAGTTCATCATCATCTCAGCCGATGGATGTCCACTGCTGGACATAGGCCTTCCTCAAGGATCGCCATAACGAACGGTCCTGCGCTGCCCTAATCCAATGGGTTTCCGCCGCCTTCACCAGGTCGTCAGTCCACCGTGACCCACGCTCCACCCTGATTGAAAATTGGTTGTTCTAAAGAAAATGTTAATGGCTGCTGGACTCTAATTTACAAAACTGCACATTTTTTTCTAGCTATTTCAATGGTGGTTCCATAATAAAAGTTGTTCAGTTTGATGGTCTGATGGACCCCTTAAAGTATATAATGCATTTAAGTTTACACCTGTATAGGAAAGTACCTTACATATTTTTGTTGAACATCAACAACCACATATTTTAGCAATTTAAGTGCATTTGTTTCTGTGTGTCGTTGGCATTTTATACAGCCATAAAAGTCAGATGGCAGCCACAAAATACGCCATTTGGGTACCTATCATCCATTTTATATCCTTTAGCGAATCCGTAAAATACGAGTATTGCCTTATTTTATTGTCTAGTTTCACTTCCGTTCAAAAAAGAAATTATTTATGCGGTAGATTAATACTGAGTTTATGTCGAAGTTATAAGTTATTTGTAGTTCATCATAACTGCCTCCGTGGTCTAATGGTTAAGAAGATTGGGCACTCGACATGGAGGTCGTGGGTTCGATTCCCACGGCGGACACCTAGTGTCACTTTGTGCGTTTTTCCCCAGTTGGTTATGACATTGCAGGCTGAATCACCTGATTGTCTGAAAAAGAAAGATTATTCCGTGCTTCGGATGGCACGCTAAGCCGTTTGTCCCGGAGATAGTAATCTCTGGTGGTAGGTAGTCGTTACATAAAAACCACGTCAGAGGCCGGAAAAAACTCTGTCACCAGGGCTTGCCCACACGATAAGAAGAAGAAGAAGTTCATCATAAATAATTGATGGTATAAATATGTTAAATTAACAAACACACAAGGTCTTTAACAGGCTTTTAGACCTGAGCAATGTCGATAGCAATTTATTGTCACTATACTCGATAACGTCATAAAATCTTCTCCCAACCATATACATTCAGATAACAATATAATTTTAAGGCTATTTTGAATCACAGATATGAAACGCTTCTCTCCTCCGAACGACTTTAGTTAAGGTGGTTGCAGAGGGGTCAATTTTATACAAAACTTTGACGCACAATACGCGTAGACGGTATTAAAATAAGTAACTTTGTATACATGGAATACTAGATTACACACCGAGGGCAGGAAAGTAAGAAAGGTCACAGATCTCATGTAGAGGCGAAGCCGAGGTCAACAAACATGTGATCTGAGGCTTTCTTATTTACTGCCCTAGGTTAGTACACTATTTTTCACCCCGACGGAGGTAAAAAGCGGCAACATCGTTAAGCGCAGCGGGACACAAATAACATTTGCAATTTATAAAATAATTACAAAGATAAGCTTTGCAATTTTTCATACAAAATTTTAAAAGCTTTGTATCTTCGTAATTATTTTATTAATTGCAAATGTTATTTGTGACGCGGCAACTAGATTTTCTAAACTATTTTTCCATATATAAAATATTACTTTTATTAATTCCGTCTACGCGTATTGTGCGTCAAACGTTTGTATGGACTGAAACCACCTTAATGCCCAATATTATATTGAATAGTAAGAATTGGCCAGAAAGGTAAATAATAATCGGAATATCTTTCTAATCTCATATGGAACGAAGTTTAGGATTCTATATTTACATTGTACGCCTTTTTTATTGTTGTGCCAGCTTGCAGCAGTACACGCGACAATCAGTCAATTCTGTAGTGGAAAGATTAACCAGTCAGCAATGGACGAACTCAGGTTTTGTCACTCGGGGAGGTTCTTACATTGCCTACATTACACCCCATTTTACGCTAACGAGTAGGTACCAGATTGAAACCAACGTGGTACACTAGTCTCGTTCAACCTTGTAATAAATTATGTGTCCTGCCAGCCCTCAGCCTGGCAATTTATCCACTCCAACAAATTTTCTTGACTGAACAAAACCTGCCAACTTTCGACTTGGCAGAAAACTTTATTAAATGTGAGTAACTTTTTGACCTCTTTCTCCACATGCCAGTGTCATTCTAACAATCAAAAGTGAAATTTTTTAAAATTCATAAACATTTTCTAAGACGGACTTTAACATTTTTGGGTTTCCACTGTGTAAAACAAATCAGACACTTCACATCTCACTAGTGTGGAATTGTCTAGGGATATGAACCTAGTATCTGCGAAGGTAGCACAGCACTCCTTCTGAATGGTCGTTACTAAATATTTGAGCGGGCCGCACTGCGCACGGCCTTAAATAAAACATGTCTACCAACCGAGCTGAATTTTTCAGGCGTCCTGTAGGCCCCACTGTCTCAGACGCTGACTTTATGTACCTGAACTAACAACTGCTTAGACTTGCCCTGTACTTTTAAGGAATCTTAGTTCCTCAATTTATGAGATTCTTTGGAATATTGAACCGTTTTGTATCCAGCAGATTCAAGCTTACACTCGGTATGTACGTTATAGATTTTTTGTAGTTTTATTTTACCAACAAAGGAATCTTAGTTGATTTGTATGTTGCAATATGTCTAACTTAAGTGCCTCAGTGAAAAAGGTTGATTTGGGATGAACCGTGAGAAAGAAAATGGTAAAAACGGTAAAAGGTAACACAAAGGCAACGTAACTTTGTACTCTCCCGTAAAATATGCGAAGGTAAACAAGAACGCAGCCTATCTATGTATCATAGAGTTTAGCCTAAAAAGGTGATTTACATTATTTTGCACGAAGATAAAATAAAGTGTACGTAAAATGTAAATTTGAGGCTCCCCTGAATGTAAAATTCATGCTTGATTTTATTTCCATGGAGTAAACGCAGACAGAATTTTTAAATTTGTATACGAGCTAATAAAATTTAATGGGTTTAGCAGCTAAGGTTTAGCTGTAAAATGTTTTAATCACCGCACATGTATCATTAATTCATTATTCATGTTAATTTTAGTTATAAGTATACCTATTTACATAACATACCTGTAGCACAGTATAAGAAAGAGTATCTGTTACGTAGAGGAGAGTGTGTGTACATTATATAGGCGATTTTTGAATTTCATATGTTGAACTCAGCAGTTGAAAATGTATGGAGATACGCACCTTTCTACTGCTGATTTGACTTTCAAAAATCGCACTCCTGGAGTATGATTTTTGAATATCAAATCAACAGTAGAAAGATGCATATATCCATAGTAATATTTACATTTTCAACTGCTGAGTTCAAAGTATGAGTTTCAAAAATCGCACTCCAAGTGCCAGTTTTATAATTCAACATATTCATTTTAACAATGTACCATTCTTAGACACCATCTTCGTAACATCGTAATTTAAAGAAATACGGTGTTATTCGATGATATGATTGATTCTGATGGCGTTCCATCATCTGCTTGTGGACTCCTTAAAATAAAAAATAAATTTCTTCAATTCCGTTAAACCTTTATAGGTTTCAATAAAAATGTTATCAAAACAGGTCATAATTGCCTATTAAATTTATAGGCATGGAATATAAACTTTACATTATTTTTCTTGTTAGTATTTTAGAAATTAGAGAATGTTATGCCATAAGAAGTGACAAATTAAATAGTGATTTATTTGATTACTGATTTAAATACATTGATAATGAGTGTCTATATGAGAAACAAGGAGATGAAATCCTTATTCTTTTTCATATCTGTAACATATGTCTGGTACATTCTGGTCTTCAACGGTTACATACAAGTCTACAAAAGGAAAGCATATATTAATTTTAATAAAGATCTGGATTTTCAACTCTACAAAGCCTTTGATGAAAAATTTACAATAAAAACTGACGGCTGCACAATCCCCGCTTTGAAACATAGCGATGAAATGTTGGAGAACTTGAACGTAACGGCATATCCCAAGGATTTGAAACCATGCGTCTTGGAAAGTCCTTTATTAGATAATAATAAAACACACATTTGGATAGTGAGAAGTAGCGGAACCGTAGGAACTAATGATTTTTGTTGTTATAAGTCTTTCTATCGAACTGTTATTATTGAAGAGTCAGTTTATCATCGAGTGAAATATCGAAAATGTGTATTTTTCAATGAATCCATCCGTGTGAGGAGTAAGGACGAATTTGTCAGAGTCAATTGTAATTTTCAAGGAAAAGCAGTATATGAGAAATTCTTTTTATTTGCACCGAAGAAGAAATTTATAGGTCATGGAGACACGGAAGACATTTCTGAAAATAAATATAACGTTATCATGTTGGGCTTGGATGGTATATCGAGACTAAATTTTCATAGAACTATGCCTAAAACATTGAGATACATACAAGAAATTGGTGCTATAGAATTGTTAGGATACAACAAAATAGGAGAAGGCACAAAAGCTAATATCTATCCGCTTCTAATGGGGATAGACATGAAATCGTTAAAGGAAACATGTTTGCCATATTTGACAACATACTTTGATAATTGCCCATTTATTTGGGAATGGTTTAAGAAGGCCGGGTACTACACTGCACTTGCGGAAGACTCTAGTTTGGGTTTGTTCAACTATCAGAGGCGTGGTTTCCTTCAAAAACCTACAGATTACTACACTCATACCTTTATTCACGAGGCCGAAAAACATGGCAATAATAAAATACGTAAGAGATTCTTATGTTCACAAGATAAGTATTTTTATGAAATTCTTCTAGATTACATAGAAAATCTAACAATGACTCTGCAATCATCGAAGTTATTTGGTGTTTTTTGGGAAGTTTCCATTAGCCATGACAAACCGAATTATCCTATGATAATGGATGACCGCTACGCAACTTTCTTTGAGACATTGTTTGTTTCTAAGTATTTAGATGACACAATACTGTTCCTGATTAGTGATCATGGTATGAAGTCGGGTGAAATTTTTGAAACGAAACAGGGACGGTTGGAATCAAGGTTGCCGTTTGCATATATCTTAGTACCGCCATCATTTCGCGAGGAATACAGCGAAGCATATAGCAATTTGAAGCTGAACAGTCTACGCCTTACCACACCATTCGATATGTACGCAACTTTGTTTGATCTCGTAGATATGAGGAATTTGAAAAATGAGAAGATCGCTTACAGGAGCCGACAGAATTATAGTAAAGAACGAGGTATAAGTTTATTTTTACCAATACCAGGGAACCGTACGTGCAGTGCAGCGGGCATAGACGACCATTGGTGCACTTGCCACAACAGCATACAACTCTCTGAGAACGGTATAGAAGCACGTCAAGCATCGCTCGTCTTAGAGGATTATTTAAATACATTATTAGAGTCACATCCGCAGTGTGAGCGTCTCAAAGTTACTGAAGTAATAGATGTAAAGGAATTGTTGATCACGTACGGAGTTTTAATGAATGATGTGGAATGGCGAGAGTTTACAATAGTTGTACGCGTCTGGCCTGGAGGTGGAATTTTTGAAGCGACGCTGCGCTATGATGACGTCCACAGCTGGTCGGTGGTGGGCGTCGTCAGCCGCCTCAATGATAATGGGAACCAAAACCATTGCACTCCGCATTTTTACCTAAAACTATACTGCTACTGTCTCTAAATTTTATTTAATATCTCGGTAATCCAAAGATGGGACTTTTTTAAAATTGTATATAATCATATTTTTTGTATTATTTGAATGTTTAAAATAACATTTTGGTTTGTTTTTGTTCCTGTGAAGAACAATTTAGTCGTTATTAACCATAATTGTGTTTAATTAGATGGTTACACAAAAACAATTACCCAAACCGTCTTTGTGACTAAAGGCAATTACAGCACCTAAAGGAAACAGCTAAGTCTAGTAAAACTGAAACTTGGCAGGTTTGTACGTTTCGCTTGGTAGAGAGGGTACCGCCAATATCGCGGTTCAGCTTGGTCTTACAGTTCGTTAGATATAATCTCTACGTTGGGACATTCTGTATTGTACAGAACACGTAGAAAAAAATTTATATTGTAACTAGCGTTAACCCGCGACTTCGTCCGCTCAAATTATATACCAGATTTTAAGTCAGATCATAAGCCATCAAACAAAAAAAGTTTCATCAAAATCGGTTTAGTAGTTTTTGCGTGATGCTCGTTCAAACAAACAAACAGACAGACAAAAAATCCAAAAGTGGGGGATATGGAATCAGGGACACCTAAAAACCACATCGTAATTTTTTTTGTTAATATCTTCAATGTACAGACACACTTCTGTTGCAGTTTTATAATAGTTTAGCTGATAAGATTGATAAAATAATTCTGCTATTGGAGAGATAAATCAAAACTGATAAATTCTATATTCATCAGTTAGATAAACCTATGCTGGTATAAGCGTTGTTTAAGCACTACCTGCTATAGCTGGTATACACGGTGTTCAAAACCTAACAATACTGAATCGATATCAGTCTGAAGTCTCAACAATATTATGTTAGATTTTTTTTTCAAACTTAAGTTCACATTGAATACCTATTGTTTTTTTTCTCGATTAATTTATCCCTGCCACAGATCATCCCTGCATAAATCTTTTTTCGTTTCTCTTCTAAAATGAACGAAAAAGTCTAAATAAAATACACTTGCCTACTTCGTTCGAGTCGTCACATTGTTGGCGACGGCTCTTCGTCGGCTGAAGAAACTTGAAGTAAGCTCAATTTCGGCACATTCGCTTCAAGAGGCCGTTTGAGTGGCAATATATTTGCGAGGGAGTATCCGGTAAATAAATACAAGAATTGTTTTAAACCGCTCCTGTTTTCTCAAGCGAACAGAAAGACATAGGAGATTGATTACTGTTTGGGTAGGTAGATACTATGTTTAAAGGAGTATAATGCGGAGCGCGCTCTATACAAACGATGTCTGGTGATATTTTCAATACTAACCGATTAAATGTCAATGAAATTTTTCAGAAACAATCTAGAAACTAATCTCTATGTCTATGTATGAAGTCAGATTTTCGGTAAAATGTGTGGTTTTAAAGTTACAGTACCTCAAAGATTTCCATACAAATCTTAAATTAATCCTAGCATTAAAATTATATAAGGTCTAACAAAATTAACTGAAACTATTGAAACGAAAAAGATGCAAAAATACAGGGTGTAAAATTAAATAAGGCACTTACTTAAAGGAGTGCTTCAGCTTCAGACCATCAAACTGAACAACTTTCTCTATGGGACCAATGTCGAAATCGCGAAAAAAAATTTGCTGTCCCATACATTTGATTGAGTCAAGTTATGTTCACAGTTTTGTATGGGACAGCAATTTTTTTTATCGCGATTTCGATATTGGTCCCATACAGAAAGTTGTTCAGTTTGATGGTCTGAGCATACCCTTAAAATAGTTTCAGCTAATTTTGTTAGACCTTATATATTTTCACAAAAATCTGACTTCATACAAACCTCAGAGATTTCCCTCAGTTTCTAGATTGTTTTTGATAAATGTCATTGACTTTAATTGGATAGTATGCACGGCGACACATCAAGCTATACAAAACGAACATAAGCTGGCCGCGCGACGCTATACGTTACTCGACCTACGCGCGGCCAGCTTATGTTGGTTTTGTATAGCTTGATGTGTCGCCGTGTGTACCTATTGAAAATATCACCGGACTTCGTTTGTAATTATGCAGCGCGCATTTGCGTTTACGTAACCTAACGTTTATTCCTTTCATAATATCTTGAGTTCGATAAAGTGAAAATGTGATGAAATTATGATCAATCACTCGAACCCGTCACTATAGAATCCCTTGTCAGTCAAACGAATTGATGACACCCAAAGAATTAATTAAAACATCATTGGTACACCAACGGCACAGTATAAAGTATTTCGCATTACAAATAAAATGTCCATATTCCTTTGGGAAAGTTGATTAAAATGTTGTTGTTAGTAATTAAATCCGGCCAAGAGCGTGTCGGACTCGCGATAGGGTTCCGTAATTTTCAAAAGCAAACAATAGTGCAATTTAATAAAGTCCAGCGCCACCTATTGACAGACGCCGGCCGTCAACTTTTTATTTGATTTCTCCGGCACTGATTGTGCTACAGCGTTCGTTATAATTTTCATTAAAAGTACTTACGGGGATCTACGTTGTCAAATAGTTTCAGATTTATTACTCCAGTATTTTAGAAGTTAGATTGTACGCCCTATTTTTGGCTGTTGAGCGCAAATATCTCGAGATAAGCTTATATAGGAGTTTTATTCAATTGAATTATTGTTCAAATGAATCCAACGACACATCACTCGATTTATTAAAAAAAAAAAATTTTTCCCAAACCACTTTTCGCTGTACGTGAGGTGAGTCGAAAAAAAATATTTTCTTTATGACTACCTCATTTCTGTTTTTGGGTTACTGTTATCTATCTATCCTCATGCCAAATTTCGATTCAATAGGTGCAAAAATGAGAGAGTAACCGAGGTGGGGCATACAGACAGATAGACAGACAGACAGAATCAGGCTCGCGCAACTCTTTTAACAAAAAAACGTTATATGAAACGTGCACCGCCGCCATTAAATTTCTTTGAACGGTTGCACACGTTTCATACATTCTGGACCAGTTTTTAGTATGGAAGTCCCGACTCTTATAACGTAGTGAAGTGAGTTACATTCTCTTTGGACAGAATGGACGAAAGTATAAGGGTTCCTTGTTTGACTACGGAACCCTAAAAACTAGTAGAGTATAACGAGAATTGGTGAAAAAATAATATTAATGCATCGATGTCTACACAGAATGTTGGAGTAGTAATAAGTAGGTTAGGTACTTTTAGTCTTCTCTTGAAATAGGTACTCAAGTGTTTATTGCAAATGTTTAGTACCTACTGTGTATTTAATTAGGTACCTACCTAGTTTTAAATTATAGTGTAATGTTCACATTACAAAATCTACGCTTAATTATTTTACCTTACCAAACACATTCTAATCAAGAATTTAACACTTTTCTAATTTGTTCGTTTTGTAAATTTATTAATAACTTTTGCATGTTGCTGATACCTGAATTGATAATTCGTAAGAATTGATCAAATGGAACGTAACGATTTTATGGAGTTTTTCTCTTGTGTCTGCAGCAAAAATTCGGACAAACATGTCATGGATATATTATGTGTTCAAATGTATAATGTATGTGTTTATTACTGCTAATTATCCTAAGTGGGCAAATTGTTACTCTTACCACGTTACAGATCAACTAGTAGCTAGTAAGTATTGCAAATTTTGTAATTTTTATGTAATGAGATGGGCCAGAATTGAACCTATTGAGTATATCAAACATCTACCTAATGCGAAGAAGAGTGCGGATACACAAAATAAATACAAATGAAACTGAGTAATAACTGTAGAGTGAAACAAAATTAACAGAAAATTCGTTGTTGCATGCAGTAGTATGTTGTCAACCTCATAATCATGTTGTGTGTCAACCTCATAATCTTGCTCATTAAATACTCAATCTTTTATTCATTAATTGTTTGAATTTTATTATGATTATTAATGAAAACGAAATCACACAGACTATCAGCTCAACCAAGTCACTAGGTGTAATGCTGCGTGATTTGTTTTTTTCTTTTTGAATGATTTGCAAAACGAGTTTTAAGCACGCGAAAGCATTGTGGTACCTTTATCCCGCCTAAAATAAAATAAAAGTATCTCAATCACGCAATGCTGCTCTAAGTAAATTAGGCGACGGGGCCTAATTTATGCGGTCTAGCTAGTCACATATTTTGCTATTTTTAACCGACTTCAAAAAAAGGAGGAGGTTTCTCAATTCGACCGTACATATACATTTTTTTTAATTTAATCAAAGCTTAACACCCTTCTGTACTTAGTATATACCAAAATGTTCCAGTTCCAACAATAGTGCACTGCGCTGATAACAGTGGTATCTGCATCGACAGTCGGGCCTGCGCCTGGGAAAAGTTGCTGGTTGATAGTAACCACGATTGCCTGTCTTACAGAGACTGCGTGTGTTGTTCAGTCACTCACATACGAATACCTGCTGACATGTTTGATATTTTTTAGTTGAGTATACATAAATACATTGTTTGTGAATGACTTTTGTTTTGTTATGTTAATTATGTTAGTGAATGATTTGGATTGTTTGCATTATTTTATAATAATAATTTTGAGTTTGACGTACCTAAACGTATAAATAGTTTGTGCTTCGGAGATTTTTCACTTAAACATTGGGATCTATTGATTTAAGACAAATAAAACAGTGCTTCTTTTTATTTTTATTATTTAACCAAGTTATTTTTAAGCCGCAGAAAGAGGGGTGTTGAGATGGATGATAGTCAGCTCCATTATAGCACTGGTTTCGAAAGAAATATCAGCGGGAAAGAAGGGATCTCAGCAAGTACACACACAGAAAAAATACTTTCTAGAAACAAGAACCAAATATGTTTCAACTTGATATTTCTTTATTAGCCCAGTCATTTTACGGTTTGAGCCGGGACTAATTAATAATTGATTTTTTTTCGGTATAATATTGAAGAGCAAATTTGAGCCTTGAAATGTACCAAAATTATAAAAAAAACACGTCAGCAACAATTTTATGATTTAGCTATTATCTCGTTCTACAAAACCTGATGGTAAATTTTTTTTGCACAGATTTAAGACTTTACCATTATATAAGGTCTAACAAAATTAGCTGAAACTATTTTAAGGGGATGATCAGACCAATCAAACTGAACAACTTTCTCGATGGGACCAATATCGAAATCGCGAAAAAAAAATCTAATGTCCCATACATTTGAGTCGAGTTATGTTTGCAGTTTTGTATGGGACAGCTAATTTTTTTTTCTGCGATTTTGATATTGGTCCCATAGAGAAAGTTGTTCAGTTTGATGGTCTGATCATCCCCTTAAAATAGTTTCAGCTAATTTTGTTAGACCTTATATATACTTCAAACATGGTGTAAATATTTTTGTCTACTTAGAAGGTTTTGAAAAAATACATTCGTATTTTCTAATAAATACCTCATTTTTTCAATGCCTATTTCATAGCTCAAAAATAATTTATATTGTTAAATCTAAGTCAAATGAGTGCAGTGGTAATAGCTTCTGGGACACACGCGCAATTTAGCTATTTTTTTTAAATATGTTTTAAGATAGCCTTTTTGTCACTAAAAGGTGCCGGTTTCAGTTTAAAAGTCCAATTAATAACTACTCCCTACCCCGCCTAACAAAACGCCGGAAAATGACTGGGCTATATCTCAAATATATGTATGTCTTGGACTAAGATAATTCCACTAACGTTTGAAGAATGTTCAAGATTGAATTTCTTGTGACGAGAATTGTATTACTGGGTTCGAAATTTATATCTTGAATCAAAACAGATTTGTTTCTCGCATTATGAATGAGAGAGTTTCTTTTATTAAAAGAAACATTAGAATTTTGATACAAGATATTACTAGTTATTGGCCCAAAAACTATAATACGAAACATTTTATATTTCAAACGAAGACATTTTCGAGTTTCCTTATATAGAAATGCGAAAATTTCTTGACTCAAGTTTTTTTTTTCTGTGCACAGCGACACATCAAGCTATAGGTAAAAAAAAACAACAGAAATAACTGTAGACATTGAGAACTTTTGTTTCAAAATATCAAATTATAGGCAATTCTTACATAAATGCTGGTAGGCAGGCCTCCTGCGGCCCTCACGGACCACCTGTGGTCCACGGACCAGTGCCAGCAGAACCACTGATGTAGATCATATAGATGTTAGTAAGCATGCATATGGTATGTAAACAGAGTGTCCACCTAGACACCTAACGTCATAATCCGGCGGGCGTCACACTGTTATCCAAACTTGACTAATGAAGTTTAGTTAAGCCGGCTCGTGCGATCCAATCTCCCACCAGGCCCATATCCCTTGACCTAAATACTACCTGGATGTGATGATTACATATTACTAAGGTATTTTTGAATAGTCTGAAAGATTATGTAGTGACAAGGAATTAAAAAGGTATGCACCCACGGCATGGCGTGGCGGTGCGATATAGCGTTGTCGCACCCTAGCTCTCTTTCTTTTTGGGCGTCAACGAACGAGATAGCAAACGTTTATCGAGGTGCGATGTCGCGAGCGCTGAAGTGGTTTGGTCATGTGGAAAGAATAAGCGAACGTAGGTTGATGTATGGAATTTACAAGACACGTGTAAAATAGTTGAAAGGGGTCGCTGCATATCAAGTAAAATGTGCCCGAAATTAAAACGTAGTGATTACTTGCTCAGTGCCGAAATCTATAGTGTTGAAGAAGCGAGAGATGTGTGTCAGAATTATAGCATGTGGCGATATATTTTTTCTGCCTACCTCAGCGGGAGCATGATTTATGACATGTATGTATGCATATTTATTTTATAGCTTAATTTTAATTATTACCCGTTAACAAATAAACAAAATATCTGCCATTCAGCGAGGAAATGCCGCCGCCTGCGTTTTGGGTCCCCGAAAACCCACAAGGAGCAAACCTTCACCACAGTTAAGTATAACGCGTAGTGCGGGTTCAAGTCCCGCCCGAGACAAATTTTTCAATCTTTAATTTGATTAGTTAAGTATAAGTTCTCTTATTTTTAATTTTATTTTATATCACTGTATAACATACGAGTAGTAATTATTTTATTTATTTAAATATAAATAAATAAAGCTCACAGTAGGCACATACATTGTAATGATCCCAAGCAAGTACTATAGGCTGTTTATTATGGAAACCATACAACAACGGCACAAACATATAAACATCCATGACCGAACCTGGATTCGAACCCAGCACCCTGGTTTGGCAGTCCGGCGTGGTAACCATTACACGAACCGGGTCGTCAGGTCGGCAGTCAGAGATTTGTTGGCATGTTGTTGTTTGCAATGTTAAAAAAAATTTGCAGCACCATAGTTTTGAGTCTGGCAATACTGCAGTTTTGTATGAAACAGCAGATTTTTTTTTCCACTATAATGGGTCCATAGTAAAAGCAGTTCTCCCATCTCAAGACAGTATTGTATAGCCACATCCAGTGGAGCGTGGCGGGTGGCTAATTCAGCTAGCGTGGATATTGCAATTTCCATCGCCCTAGTGCCCACTGCGCCTCTGCTACGTTTCATTCCACCTAAGAAATCCCTTAACATAACTCTTATGCCTATAGTTATAAGTATGGTAATGGTTTGATGGGACGTACCATGTGTATGTGGAAAGTACCATACGTTTCCGTATTGCGCTGTACTCTAACTTGACGGTTATAATGCGATTTTCACACTTCCATTAGCTTAATTCATAGGGCTACGTTATTTTAAAGGCAATTATTTGCATTTAATAGATTTTTAGAAATAGCATGAGACAAGCTTAAGTTTTGCTAAGTATACGCATGGGCGTAGCAATGATTTCTTTCCCATAGGGTGGGGGCTAGGCCCAGGTTAGGTCGTTGCAATAAAATCTAAAATCGGCAGCGAGCAGAGTGAGCTCGAGTTTTTTTTTTAAAAGATTGGCGAAATACGATCCTAAACTGAAGATTTCACTGAATTCTTCTTCTTATCGTGTCGACTTCAAATTCTGAACAAAGTCGCCAAATAGTAGCTTGCCAGAATCGGGCAACCGATACTGCACCGTCGCTAGCGGTCATGAGCTCCTCCTGCGTGCAGGTGTTAGGGCACGCAGGGCACGATGTGAGATGGGCCATCGTTTGTGGAGCTCCACACAAGCAAGTCAAGCAGTTCACTGAATTGCTGGAGTGAGAAAAGTGAAGTTAAGACTTTGTGATACCATCATAGCCAGGAGCGAGCGATGCGAGCTCCAGATTTTACTGCAATACAGTGAGATCAGTTTAATACGATCTAAAAACAGGAGCATCTCCCCGGATGTGTCAATGTATTTAAATTTCTGTAGAAAGCACCGCCTGCACCCTCTAGAGAAACGGCGAGAGATCTCCGACACTATCTTTCTTCTCAAGGTCGCCTCTGGTTCCATTGACTGCTCTGAGCTAATCTCGATGATATCTCTTCGAGCCCCAGCTGAATTAATAAGATATATTCCATCTTTATATACACCTTCTGCACCCACTAATTATAGGCAGAATACGTTTATGTGGCGTGCGAGTGACAATTTTAATAAACTATGCAATACTTATAATATTGATTTATTTAATTCGAGCGTCGAGTCGACAAGGAGGTTGTTAAGTCGTGATTTCTTTGCTGATGAAGAGGTTATTGTTAGACTAAGGTCTTTTCTATTATTTTGTTTATTGTTTTTGCAATGCTTTTTTAATTTACCCTTAGGCTGACATGTGTGCTGACTCATGTGCGTTTTTTAAAACTGTTAACCATTTGTTTTTTCTCAACTGTTCCTGTATCTACCGGTGAAAACCTGTTATTGGCTTTCTGCTTTATACTCATGTAACTACTGCTGTTGCTGTTGGTTTTCCAATAAAATTAAAATAATAAATAAAATGTCACATGGCATTCATAATTACCTACCAGTCAGCACACTCCAGGATTTCAGCCAATTTTACGATTAAAAACTTTAAAAAGTAGTATGTAAGCCCACAGGCCAAATTTTTATGCATGAGAGGTTGCCTAAGCCAATTATTCCCTTAACAGCTGCCGCGGTAAAATGACAGTTGAATTCTTGAATATTCTGAAAAGAGATGTTGGTATTTCGTGGTGAAATTGCCAAGCATTTCAAGCATTGCCGTTGTCGCTTCAACAGTGAGCAATTTATTACTGTATACCTACAGTGTTTTGTTTTGTTGAAAAGACCCAGCCGGTTTATTTCGTTACAAATTGTTTCTGCCTATAATTTTATGACACAAATTCGAATGCGAAGGAGACATTAAAACTAAAAGATTTGAAATTAATGTACTGATGTCTCTCGTCAAGCGTCATAATATGGTTAGAATATTTATTTTTCCTACAGACGTGAAACGCGTGCCACACGGTTATGCAATGATTTGCATAACACCGTAAGGCACGCGGCGTGGTACGAGAGAGAGGGCGTAAGTAGTTGTAGCAGTGTGAGTGGGAAGACAATTGGTGACAGTCGTCTCCGAAGCAAAAGCGTTACTTTGCATTTCTAACACCTCTTATAATGTTCTGAGATTAAATTAATTGCTTTGCCAAGACAGATTAGAGTCAACCCCGGGCTCGCTGGACTTCATTGTCAAGTGTTGTGACCGCTGTTGTTCCTGGTTTACAGGAGTTACAGGGGAATGTGTCCTCTACACCACGTCTATGCCTGTTCGAAAGGCTACCAAGTAATAATTTTGTCAGCATGAAACCAATCACAATCAATTTGGTACTTGTAAATTTACCTTTAAATATTAATTTATTTGTACGCTACCCGTTGTGTTTCGCTGTAACCAATACGAATTTTAATGTAAACAAAAGTCAAGAGGAGTTTGTTTGGTATCAGTAAGACGGACACAACCCGCGTGTTGTGCCCAGAGCTGTACCCAACACTATCACTCGTACCGCATGTATCCGAACCGAATTTATTGAATAAATATATTTGTATTTATATTTAATCACACGTCACAGCGATCATTGTTTTTCTATATGCCGTTGGATAGTCTTTGTTATAAAAACGATTAATCTTCATAATCCACGCACGCAGGCAGCCTGCCCTTTGTCAAGCTGTTAAATTATTTTTAATTTTATCCAGAGTTTGTATTGTTTGCCGGAAGGGTCGGCAGCGCGCCCTGTCTACATCCTCTGCAATATTCAGTCCAAAGCCACAATGTTTTATTTAACCATCTCGGCCGCTTCAATATTCATCACTATACTTCAAGCTCTCTTTGTTCTTGAATAAAATATGCGACTTTCAGGCTTATTTTATGCTGACATCGTGAGCTGACTGATAAAAACGGTACAAATTACATTGGTCTATCACAACTCTTGGTTTATATAGGTTAAAGAGCAACAACGGCATCCAAACAGTAAACTTACATAAGACTACCTCAGTTCTTTAGTCGTAATTTAGTTCTCATGGAAAGACAGCAAGTTTCTGATTATAGTAAGTTCCGATAAGAAAGTTTTAAGGTGAAACAAACAAAAGAACATCAATCAGAAGAAAGCTCCCGTCAGTCGAGAAGAATATCGACGGCGAAGTGACATGAACTTCTAACAACGAAAAATAGGATTTTAGAGGAATTGAAAAAAAAGGTTTCTTACATTGCATTTTTAATTTTTTAAATTTGTAATTACAGTATATAGCTAATTTATAGAAAACAAATTGAAGAAATAGTCGTAATGTTTACGTAAGTTGTTCTTCTGAGTGTAGGTAAGTTTTTGTTGAACAAACAAAATCATAAACGTTAGACAGAAAAGTGTTAATTAACATCTTAACTGACAGTCAGACATACATGCTGCGCATAGAGGTAGTAGACTAAGAGATAAGTGTACTTTTTGCAACCATCAGCTGCAAGGCTGACCAGGTCTGCCTGCATAACTCCAGTCGGTTTAGAAGTTACTGATGTTTAAAGGTCAGTAAAAAATTTACCATCAGCTACAAGGCTTCGTATCATATTATTGTAGTATGCACTGTAGCTATGTGAACAATACTAAAACTGACATGGTTCATCAAGGTCGACATTTGAACAGCTGTATCTCCTAAACCGACTGGCAGTTCATGTCAGTTTTTGTACTGTTCACATAGCTACAGTGCACACTACAATAATATCATATGATCAGCCTTGCAGCTGATCGTAAATTTTTTACCGATAACCGACTGAAGTATGCAGGCAGACCTAGTTCATCCCCATCACAGAGATGCTCTTCACCCCATAAACACTAAATCAGCCTTGCTGCTGATGGTTATGTCAGTCTATAGGCGTAACTCGAGTCAACGCCATGCTGCGGACTGAATATTTTAAAAACATAATAGATCTATGCTTAGGGATAAGATTTCTTTCATTTCACGCTCCAGTTTTGCGAATCAATCGTTTCAAACTTCAAGCTACGAGAGAATATTGGCAAAAAATGGTTTGAAAGGAAGCGTAGATATTAAAACTGTTGGAAAGAAAGTCTTGACTTCTCCAAGCCGCATATTAAGTCGATTAAGCGCCGTCCCGCTGCATAGTTATGTAACCCTCCGGAAGAACTGCATTAAAAAACTTGAGCGAAAAATTTCACAGAAGTAACGTCCATTATACGACGTTAGGAGTAAGGGAACTTCTATAAACTACTTAAAGTTTTCCGTACTAAATTCTGCACAGAAGATTCTTATGACAATGCTCTTAAAAAGTATCTTTTTTGTATTTCTCACACACTATTTCGGCATTGCAAATTATCACTGGCAAATCTCTCTAGTGGCTTCCTGAACACCATACTGGAGAGGACTGATTGCCCGGTCGTGCGGCACTGGAACCATGTGCACATGGGGCCCAGACACACCTTATTTAATACTAAATAACAACTGTTTTCGCTTCTGTGTACTAATATAATTTTTAAGAAATACTAACACAAATATGGGTTTATATCTGATATAAATGATTTTATTTTTATTTATATTATCTTCGACATTCACACTGTTTCTTTTTTTTTGTGTTTCTGAAACGTAGTCAAAACTAATCGATTTATCATGTTATGATATATATATTTTTTTTAATGTTGAGTATCGCGACAAATCTAAACATTTATACTGTATAGTTAAATATACTGAATAATAAACATATAATAAACTCACGACTATAGCGATCCACAATCCCTTTTGAGGTGGTCAGGAACATGGCTAAAACTACCAACTAAAATTCTATAATATATTAATTGAAAATTTATTGGAGAAAGGATGAAGAGTAAGTGACATAATGTTATAGGCTCATTTAAGGAAGTTTTGTCTGTGTCTGTTTGTACTTTTGACCCGATTCAGATGGAATTTTCTGTAAAACATGAACTTATTATTATTTTTTTCCATTGCAATCGGCACACTCAATCAAAAGATACGCGAATTTAAAGTTACGGAAACGAATTTCAGTAGATTGCGCGGACGAAGTAGCCCAGTCATTTTACGGTTTGAGCGGGAACTAATTAGTAATTGATATTTTTTTCGGTATAGAATTTAAGAGCCAATTTGAGCTTAGAAATTTATCAAAATTAAAAAAATATCAACATCAGCAACAGCCCTAAATTTTAAATCTAGCATTTATCTCGTTCTAAAAAAATTTATGGTTAATTTTTTTTGTAAGCTTTTAAGGCTATACATACTTCAAACATGGTGTTAATATTTTTGTCTATTTACAAGGCTTTGAAAAATGCATTAGTATTTTGTATTAAATATCTAATTTTTTAATATCAATGCCTATTTTATTGCTCATAAATAATTTATATTGTTAAATATAATTCAAATGAGTGCATTGGTATTAATATTATTAATTTAAAAGCCTTCTAGGAGATACAATTTTGATTTCTATGTTGCGCAGCGATTTTTTTTAAATATGTTTTTAGATAGTATTTTTGTCACTAAATGGTGCCGGTTACAGTTTAAAAGTCCAATTCATAATTACTCCCCACCCCTCCTAACAAAACTCCGTAAAATGACTGGGCTAAAGCCCACAGCTAGTTTATTAATAAAACACTAATTGACTTCGTGGTATTTTTAATACTCATGTACAAATTTCTCCTAAAACTTAACTAGCAACCCGTTACATGGTTAATGGATGACTCCCTGGAGTGGTAAGCGAGCAAAATGGTTATTTGCCCGGACAAAAAGCTGGCGTCCTCGGTCGGGCGGTACGTGACCGCACTATTTATGTTACGTCTACACATCTTAGCTGTAAAATGAAAACGAGCTGAGAGAATACGTTTACAAAGCTATCTGTTATGTCTTTATCTTCTGTTCTTCGCTATGTCTTAAATAGTTCTCCCTTATTATCGTAATTTCATAATCGATAAAAGTTCCGTGACTGTGACCGAGTAACTTGACAGATAGACCGACAACGCACGACTAAACCACTGAAGATAGAAATATGTTTGGAATACACAGGTATTCTACAGAGGATGTACGGGTGCAATGAGAAAGGTTTTTTCAAAAATTAATTCCTATACGAGAGCAACGGGATGAAGAAGGTTTCTGAAGTCCACACGATCGAAAGGGGCAAAATACGCTTCAATTTCCTTCAATGAATTTCAAAGAAAATGATCTCCTTTATCATCATCATCAGCCTGCATACAAGAAGATACGGACCTCCTCTCAGAAATAGATATATGCGTGAAATGCAGGTCATAGTCCATCATGCAGGCCCAGTTTGGATTGGCGGAGAAAAGTGCTAAACTTGCTGTCTGAATATTTTCAAGCCTCATAGACTTCTGACGTGGATTAATGAATAAATCAAAAGCCTTATAACAGCACTATAAAATGCTCTTCTATTCTATTCTATTTTTAAAAATATGACTGCCATCTTGGTTATGATGATTTTACCAATGTCTAATTAAGATTGCTTGACGTTGCACGGTAGTTTATGTTATTTTGGTGACTTCTAGGATTGTTTTTCGAAAAGAATACTATCTTGAGCCACCACTGGAGCTTCATTATAGGCCCGGGACGGCAACCAAGAATCGACGAGCGACGGGACTACTTAATGTACTTACCTACCTACTATTCTAGGAGTAAACGTTTACCCATTTTAAAGTCTGAATTTAATTATAGTATCTGAAACGAGGTGCTCTGTGTAACTTAATTGCTGGAATGTCTAAGCAAGATAACTACAGACAGCCATGAATACGTTCTCGACACTATTCATCTGCAATCTAGCCGTTCCGTTTCTCCCTGTAGACGGGCTAGCTAAACGCAATTGGTATCAAAGTGTCAGCTCAAACGAGCAAGGAGCCGCAGAACCTTTAGCGTGGGAATAGTAAAGTGGAAACAGTATACAATCTTTGTAGAAATGTTACATTTACGAATTTCGTACATACATGCATAAACTCACAAGAGTATATATAAATGAATTACGTTTTATATTTGAAAATTTTCATACAAAATTCGTAATTATAGGTATTATAAATTGCAAATGTTATTTGTGACGCGGTAACTAGATTTTCTAATCTATTTTTCCATATATAAAATATTACTTTTATTAATTCCGTTTACGCGTATTGTGCGTCAAACTTTTGTATGGACTGAAACCACCTTAGGGTTTCAGGATATAACAATATTTACAATGTTTATTTTTGTTAGTTGGCTAGTTTTTAGATCGTCCGGCGGGTGTATGTGAAATACCGTAAGTATAAAAGATATAACTGTTTTTTTTATCTGTTGGATTATTTTAAAATCTAACCTCAAAATCAGAAAAGCTTGCAAAAATAATTGCATTTTGATACTTATACAGGGTCCTTCTTAATATGCTGAGACTTTTTTAAGGGTATGATCAGACAATCAAACTTAACAACTTTATGGGACCAAGATCGAAATCGCAAAAAAGAAATCAGGTGTCCCATACATTTGGCTCGAGTAGACTTGCAGTTTGGTATGGGAGAGCTGTTGCCATAAAGATAGTAGTACAGTTTGACGGTCTGATCATCCCCTTAAAAAAGTGTCAGCATATTAAGAAGGACCCTGTATATTATACAGGTGTAACAAAACGCCTTAATAATATTTAAAGGGGTGGCTTGGACCATCAAACTGAACATCTTTCACTATGAAAGACTTTGAAATCGCGAAATTGAAATCACCTTTTTCATACAAAACTGCATACCAACTCGATTCAAATGTATGGGACATCATAGTGAAATGTTTCTAAACCACCCCTCTAAATATTACTCGGTGTTTTGTTACATCCTGTACATCCTGTATAGTTTCATCAATTTTTTTTTTTTTACGATTTTATGTAGTTTGTGTTTTTATGTAGGTTGTGATTTGTCAATAAATAAAATATTTTATTTGTTAAATTTTTGTATTCATCTTGAGCCAGTCCTATTAAAATACGAGATATTTTAGGTCTCATTCGTGTTAAATACTGTTTTATTTGTTAAATGTGCACACTATGCCTGCCTCACTTAATATGCTCTCTCTCTTTCACGGGTTTGCTGGAAGAAATCTCTTTAGAGATAAGCTCGCCCTTTGTAATTGTCTATTATGCTGTTTTCATTTATATTTCCGTGTGTACAATAAAGTGTTAAAATAAATAAAATAAAATTAGGTGTCTTAGGTCTTCGGTCTTATTCTTTACCTCAAGATCTTATGTCTTTGATAATGTTAACTTACTATTTTAACTTTACTACAGCACAACTTTGCGAGCTAGACCGCACCGCATTTGACTGGCACTGCTTCGTAGCACTTACAAGTTTCGTAGCGGTGACGTAGCAGTGGTTCTCCCATTCCGTAGCGTCTCGTCGGCGTTAATCCTTCAAGCTTCTACGACGTCTTTAGCCACATACCTATTTAATCAAAAAATCAAAATAGGTCATAGTTTCTGTACAATGTTAGGTTCCTATTGTTTTTTTTTTGCATTTTTGTTGCTTTTGCGGTCGTGTCTTCAACACTGCCATAAATGATCTCTTGAAGTGGCTCTCTAATAGCCATGTTTTTTCCTTCTTATTGCTGTCTCCCGTTTGCAATGGCGGGAAGTCGGATATTTCGTTTTCCTACTCCTCTACTATTAATTCATTGCGGGTTCCAAGACAGATTAGAGTCATCCCCCGGGCTCGCTGGACTTCATTGTCCAGTGTTTGTGAATGGTCACCGCTGTTGATCCTGGCTTACAGGAGTTACAGCGGTGGGATTGTGTGGTGGGCCTATGCCCTTAAAATAATACCTATTTAAGCCACATAAGTAACTTTTTTCCCCGACTGCGGCAGAAAGAGGGTTATGTTTTTTAAATTGTTAAAATCAAAGAAATCCGTTTTCTACTTTGAGTAGCTATAATTTTGGGCTATACAGGGTGTGAAACTAAATGCCTAACATACTTAACGGCTTCAGACGATAATGGGACCAACATTGAAATCACAAAAAAACTCAGCTGTGCAGCATTTGGGTCGAGTAGCTATTGACATTTTCTATGGAACAACCAATTTTTTTTTCGCGTTTTAAGTATTGGTTTCAAACGCTCAGTTGCAGAAACGCTCATTAAAGTTAATCCTCCATTAAATATTTTGCTGTCACTTTTTGTCTTGTTGACGTAGTAAAAGCTAGCAAGAAATTTAATGCCGGATTAACTCTAATGAGCGTTTCTGCAACTGAGTGATAGTAAAGTTCTTCAGTTTGATGGTCTCATGCATCACTTAAGTATGTAACACAACCACAGATCACAAAATCTAAAGGGAGATGTGAAAAGGGGGCGGGAGCCAGTATCGCAGCAATATGCGCAAAAACGGAACACATTGCTCGCGACAGTAAGGATTCAATATATTATGAGGCTGAAAGCCAGTCGAGATATTATGTGTAAATAATTTACAATGCTTGCGAAGTACTAAAGATTATTCAAACGTTGAATTCTGATACTGCAATGGATAATGAGCACATTCAAGCTAACAAAATACTTTCTATGGTGTGGTCCTAACATGTAAAATTATTTTTATGAAATAAATGATTATGATTATGATTACTGGTGGTAATGCGACACTACGTTTCGTACTCAGCGCGTTGGTTGGCATCTCACTAGATATCTATAAACACAACAAACAATTTTTCATCTCTCATACTCTGAAAGAATGTCATTGTTTATCTAAGCGGGTTGAAAATGATACTTTTCTTCCCTAGGGCGGAAAAGTATATTTAAAAATCTACGTCTATACGTGTCTATACTGAGCAAAGGCAGAAACCTATACAACCTCACTTCGATAAAATTATATTAATTCTTATTTTTTTATAACTATTATGATCACTATATTTGAATTATAATAAAAGTTAATTTAAATAACAATGTTTTTTTGTCATTTGGAGACTTTGGTTAAAATTATAAGCAGACAGAAAAAAGTGATCCCGATTAAAACCTCCTCAAAAAAAACGTGCTGGCATAAAAAAATATAAAAGCCATATAGTTGCGCGAAAAAGAAAAAAGGGCTAATATTTTCGTAAGGATCCGTTTTAAAACGTGGTTCCAGAGAAAAAATCACTGGAAGACTATCTGTCTCACTCTAGCATACATATATCTTCGTATGATTTTTCTCTTTAGCATTGGCACCCCGAGTAATTTCAAATTTATTCCAACGTTTTGAAACGTACCAAGTCTAAAATTAATTCGTCAAGCGATTCAGAAATTGATTTTGTATATTATATCTGGCTTTTGTTTACTTTCCTCGTATTCGAAATGAAAAGCAGAGTGTTTAACTCGGGTGAAAGACACCGATTTCACACTCGAAAGGACGCCAAACATCTCGTGTGAAATGGGTGACTTTCATCCCTTGGTTAACAATCTACTATACTGAGACGTCACAAAAATAAAAGTATCAAATCATCTTTACATGTTCTTACAAAAAGCTAAACTAAGTCGATGATATTGAAAAAAGATTCTTTCATGTTTGGAATATTGAATCAATATTGGCAATCGGGTCACATTCACAGTTCGGAGTGTCAAAATAAAAGTGGGCTCATAAAGAGAGATTGGTCAAAGGTGAAAAGAATTCGGAATAAGCGCTGTACTTGGGATCAAAGAGAGAGGCACAAAGGAAGGAGGACACGCCGCGTGCCAACGTTTGAGGTCGTCATAAGATATCGTTTGAGGTCGTCGAAGTCTTTCAATTGAGAATATATTGCGAAAAAAAGCTGGTACAGTGACGACATCGCGTGATTTTTTTTTAATTGAAAGTGCTCTTTAAACTACTGATTTGTTTTTGCTCGGATCGGTTTGCTCCCATAGTAGATTGTTTGATGTGTAGACTCTTAGTTTAAAAGGATGCTAATGATATCAATTTCACCCTGTATATAAGGTCTAACAAGACTAGCTGAAGCTATTTTAAGGGGATGATCAGACCATCAAACGGAACAACTTTCTCTATGGGACCAATATCGAAATCGCGAAAAAAAAATCAACTGTCCCCTACATTTAATTCGAGTTATGTTTGCAGTTTTGTATGGGACAGCTGATTTTTTTTTTCGAATGCGAGAAAAAAATTAGCTGTCCAATACATTCGTGTCGAGTTATGATTTTTTTTTGGCCCTGGTGAAAGTTGTTCAGTTTGATTGTCTGAAGCATCCTCTAACTCTAAAGTATGTAATTTAAGTTTAGGTACACTCACACGTATATTCTAGACTGAAATTTTAAGAATGATTTCTAGAATTTGGTCAAGGGCAGTTTCAATTCAATTCAATTCATTTATTTATCCAAAAGACATTACAAAATGGTATCTTTACATTAAATCTGCCAAACTGCATGACAGTTTGTTGGCAGATGTAAGCTCTCATTTTTTATAGTTTTAATTCTAGTACTAATGCCAACTAACACAATACTATACTAATTTATATATACATATTATTTATGCATTTATAGGTACCATATGTAATTTTAATTATTATACGTTTTACGTTTTGCTTATTTACTAATACTAGTCCAATGTGCTACAGTTTTCCAAAAGTATCTTATATAATTTTGATTTGAAAGTAAATTTTGTGATTTTATCTTGTCTAAGTTTAAGTTCTGAAGGAATCTCATTGTAAATTTTTAGTATCAAATAATGTCTTGATCTTTGGCCGTAATAATTACAGTCAGGATTAGTTATAATTATAAGATATTTTATGTAGTATTTTAATTAAAAAAAAGAAGGACAAACACGATACAACGTAGTTTGTTTTCCGCCGTCATAAAATACAAGTCACTATAACGGTTCGGTTGGGACCAACGGAAAACACATCAATCATATTTTGGCGTTCAATTTTTCGTTCGTCGCCAAAAGTCGCCAAAGCTTCTACTTTGAAAATAACTTTGGAAGAAAAACCATTTGTTAGTGGAAAACAGACAACAGACTTGCGAATGACTTGACTTGCAGACTAATTCGCCGTATCGTCGTTAGTGTACGTATGTTGTATTTGTATTGTATTTATTCATTAATTTAAAATATAATAAATAAAATAAAATCAATTTATTTCAGACAATGTCCATAGTGTTGTTAGTAGATACATTAAAGACTTCAAAACTATGTTAGTACACAACATTAACTACAATTTTAATACACAAGTTAAATCAATTCAATTCAATTTAATTTAAATATCTGTGACTCTTTGGGACACCTTGTATTTACCAGATACATGAACTTCAATAGTAAAATTATGTACCTACATCACATAAACCAAAACAGATTTAGTGTGTGTTAGTATGTGCCAAGTTATTATAAAGTTTTTTCAGACGTATCTTCAGAATAATAAGAAGAATAAGAATAGAAGAATAATATTTATTAATCCACAAAAAGCCATTTTACAGACGGATTTGTAATAAAATAATGAAGCACTAAATGTTAGAATAGTAGGCTAGGAGTATTGGTAGGTACAACTGATGCCATGAAAGGTAGGAATTACCTGCCTGAGCTATTGACATCAGTTACAACTGTAAAACTTATTGCAAATTAAATGTACAATGTACTTGTAAGATGTGTGGTTTGTATGGGTGAGTGAATAAGTAGGGGTGTGTTTATGTGTTTATGTAGGGGCGTGTGTTTATGTGGAGGTGTGTGTGCGTGTATGAAAGAGAGAGAGAGAGATAGATAGAGAGAGAGAGAGAGAGAGAGAGAGGGAGGGAGAGAGACATTATTCGGGGGGGAGAAGAAGATTTTCTGTTTCGTTGTAGGATAGATTTTGTAACCACGTTTTTAAGGAAATTTTGCATAGTCTATTGTTAAGGGTGTGTATGTTTAATATGCGATGTATGCTGTTATATAGGAATGGGCCAAGAAAACAGAAGAATCTATGACTGAAACTTGTGTTGTATTGAACGGAACGTGCGATTAGGTGGTTTCTTTTTGGAGCATTATTGGTGTTGTGTGGAGTCACAGAAAGTTGGAGAAGGACAGTATGCACAATGAAAAGCTGACGGACTGTGAATAATAATTACAATTATAACATTAAGTTTTTAAAACAAAACATTACTTGCGATAGTACTAAAATCGTAAGTTATAACATTACTTGCTCGTTAAAATCGTAAGCTATAGATCAGTAGCTATGTTTTTGTTGGGATATTTAATACTTTTTCAAGTTACATTTTAGCGAGCAGCTAAACGTAGCGGTCGCGTCAGGAGAAACGTGCCAAATTTCAAGTTTGTAGACTTTATAGACCTATACTGCTTTTAGATATTATTTACAGTAAACGCCGTGACTGCGTATAATCCGAGATCCCTACGCAACCATGTATCACGGCAGAGAACAATTTATTGTTTTAGCTTCACTTTTCGCACGCACGCATCTGCTCTTTTATTACGTGAAGCCCGCACTTATTTATATAACTGAGAATGAATTATTTACCGCACTATGTTCGGTTACTGGACAGAATTATTGTTTGGGTTATTTAGTATGGTAGTAATATTAAAATAAGCTTTACTTTTGCCTAGGATCATTATTAAAAATTCTTTAGGGAAGATACATGAAACTAACTGTGTCGCAATGACCCTTTAATACCTTGATGATTTGATGTGTACAGGGTGTTACAAAAATACAAATAAACATTTAAGGGGGATGTTAAGACCATCAAACTGAACAACTTTCACTATGGGACCAATATGGAAAAATGAGACCAATATAAAAAAAATCGGATGTTCCATCATCATCATCATATCAGCCAATAGACGTACACTGCTGGACATATGCCTCCCCCAAAATGAGGAGATTTGCCGTAATCGCCATGATGCGATGCGTTTGCGATGTTCCATACTAAACTACACATCTACTCGAGCTAAATGTACGGGAAAAAATTTTTTTTTTTTGCGATTTCGATGTTGGTCCTATAGTGAAAGTTGTTCAGTTTGTTGGTCTAAACCACCCCCTTAAAAGATTTCAATTTTTTTATTTTACTTCTGTAACACCCTGTAGGTAAAACCAAGACGCCAATTCAGAAACCAAGACAGCCATTATTCGATACTGCAAAAGGTAGGTAATTTAATATCATGAGGCAAGTACTTAAAATAATTGGAATGGTGGATATCGTTAAGGATTACATATAAAGTACCCAAGTCAAAAAGAAGTTTGCGAACATTTTTCATTTAGCATCCCATATAATTTTCTGCGAAATCTCCCCCGACCTACTTGGCCTCTTGATTGCGTCTCTAAGGGGGTTCTCTAAATTAGAAAAGAATGCGAGGAAAATATAGTTTTATTTCTCTTACCAGTTCGTTGCCGAACTACTTACTTTCGTAATGTTATGAAGAAGAAAATTTGCCGTGCTTTCCATGATTGCAGTAAGTAATTTTTGTGTTGGAGTTGAGTTAGTGTTATACAGGGTGAAATTGATATCATTAGCATCCTTTTAACACTTTCGCGGACACTGAACGAGACACAATAGAACATTTATTGTTATCACTGCTATAGCCGGTCACTGTCCGCGAACGTGTTAAACTCCCATCACACGTATGCTTATCAAGACTGTAGGAAATATTATATTGCAAAATTGAGTAACATATAAATCGGCATCCTTGTAATGAGCTCTATAAGGATTGACCATACTTACTAAACTGTTGACTAATGCTTCATCCGAAAAAGATATTACAATAAGGATCACAGGCTCGCCACATGGATTCCCGGAACATTTATAATAAAAGGTGAAATTGATATCATTAGCATCTAAGTGTGATGGGTAAACTAAGAGTCTACCCATCACACTGAACAACTTTTACTATGGGAGCAAAGCGATCGGAGCAGAAAAAAAAATCAGCTATTCCATATTAAACTGCTACTCGACTCAAATGTATGCAACAGCAGATTTTTTATTTGCTCCGATATCTTTGCTCCCAAAGTAAAAGTTGTTCAGTTTGATGGATAGACTCTTAGTTTAAAAGGATGCTAATGATATCAATTTCACCCTGCATTATAAATGTTTCCGGAATCCATGTGGCTAGCCTGTGATCCTTATTGTAATATCTTTTTCGGATGTAGTATTAATCAAGAGTGCAGTAAGTATGGTCAATCCCTGTGGAGGTCGTTACAAGGATGCCGATTTATATGTGGCTCAATTTTGCAATATAATACTTCTTACAGTCTCGATAAGCACGGCAGAACTATGCTGTAACTTAAAAATTGGTTAAAAATAAACCTATAGATTTCCATAATGTATTTCTGCAATCTGAAAATATACTCCAGGCAAAAGCTTTCATATCTTTTTCGATTTCCCATCTAGAATCCAGGCCGTTGTCCCAGAGCGGGACGAAGTAAGCATAAACAAACATTCGAACCTGGATTTACGAGCCCAGCCTCTCTAGGGAGGTATCCTCCGGTAAACTGGCTGTTCCCATACATTTATAGATAGTAGATGGTGAGTGGATGCAGTATGAATATAAAAGTAGCACTGTATAAAGGATCTAGGATCTAGGTATTGTATTTTGCTTGTTTATTGGTTTAGATTTAGACATGTGGGAAAATGAGTAGGTATTGTGTGGTCATAAAATAAGACCGACACATCTGTGCCGACACGACAGTTTAGATCATAAAACTGAAGTTATTTATAACCTACACCGAAATCCATAAATAATAAAAAGAAAAGAGTTTTTGTGAATTCCTGGGTGACAAAAGAATAAATTATGTGTATTGTGGTGTATTGATATTGAGTACGTTTTAGTCATCACTCTAGGAAAAGAGACAGGATTGGCAAATACTACACCGACAAGAGCATAGCTCTTAAATAAGATGTTGATGAAATCAACTTTACGTTATCACTAGTATCGGTAGTCAAAAACCGCCTTCAAAAAAACTAAAAAGTTTAAAAATAATATTGCAGCCGATGACTTTTTCGTTCGCATCATAAGAACATTAATTTGTTTTATCGAAATCGCTGTCAAGCCGGTACGATTCGCGACAGGGCTTGCATTATTTTTTTGGCTTTCTATAAAACAAATTAATGTTCTTATGATGCGAACGAAAAAGTCATCGGCTGCAATATTATTTTTAAACTTTTTAGTTTTTTTAAGGCAGTTTGAATTTTTTGTTAAAATATTGTTTATTTCACAATTTTCAGTTGTGAATTCATTAGTTCAATGTAATAGTAGTGCTTTAAATTAACAAACGCACTAACCGGCACTACGATTTTCAAAGGTTCCCGTCGATTTCTCTAGGACCCCATCATCAGATCCTGGTTTCTTTATCATGGTACCACCATTGGAATATCTTCTTTTCAACAAAAAAAGAATCATCAAAATTGGTTCATAAGCGACGAAGTTATCCGCGAACATACATAAAAAAAAAATATATCTATATATGTATGCGGTCGAATTGAGAAACCTCCTCCTTTTTTGAAGTCGGTTAAAAATATGTACGTAAGTTTTAGTTAGCAAGATTTTACTACAGAGCAAAAATATTTCCGTTCACTATTGAAGATGAGAGGGAGGAGGTATTGGAGAGTAAGTAGGTCATACCAACGGCATAACTCAGTGTGTTGTTGAGATTCTGACAGAATATTTTAAGTAGGCAACTTCGATATTATACAGTATATTGATCCTGGTTCTGACGCACCTTTTTTCGAAGCAAGGCCGTACTTGACATGAAGTACTGCTTAAAGCAGTCAATTACCCAAAACAAAAATTCAGTCCGTTCGATGTTGCTAAACTTAACTTCAATTACGGCTTCGACCAGAAGAGCTCATTTACATATCTTCCAAATCCTTCTAGAAAGAAATAAACTTATGAATAATTGAGGAGAGATAAAAAAATGTAAATCTGATGATTTCAGCAAAGAACTGTGTTGTTAAAATCCAGAAGACTACGGGCGTGATGCGTGACTGATAGTATAAGAGATAAGTGTACTTTTTGCAACCATCAGCAGAAAGGCTGATTCAGTGGTTATGGGGTGTAGTGAATCTCTGTAATGGGGATGGACCAGGTCTGCCTGCATAACTTCAGTCGGTTTAGGAGTTACTGATGTTTAAAGGACTGTAAAAAATTAACAATCAGCTGCAAGGCTAATCGTATGATATTATTGTAGTATGCACTGTAGCTATGAGAACAGCACAAAAACTGACATGATCTATCAGTCGGTTTAGGAGCTACAGCCGTTCAAAGGTCCGACCTTTGTGCTATGCTATGTCAGCCTCGCAGCTGATCGTTAATTTTTACTGACCGTTAAAGATCAGTAACTCCTAAGCCGATTGAAGTTATGCAGGCAGACCTGGTCCATCCCCATCACAGAGATGCTCCATAAACACTGAATTAGCCTTGCTGCTGATGGTTGCAAAAAGTACACTAATCTCTTATAATATGATATTGCCGGTTTCGAAATCTACTTTTCCAAACCACAAGGAAACGTATTTCATTTATAAGACCCTCGGGGGTATTTTTGATATTAGAATATGAACGATATTGACAGAATATTTCATCTTATTTATTATTATTTCGTTATCTGAAGCTTTCGATGTCTAGGGTATTCTATGTAGAGTCGTCTCGTGTAGAACAAGAGTAGATCCGATGCTATGAATATGTATGCAAATGGAAGTCAGATAAGTCTGTGGTACAACTCCGCTCCAAATCAATTTACTATTGAAAACGTGAGGGGCAAGATTATAATTCTCTGCATAACTGATGGAGGCAATGTTTATATAACAGTTATAGTAGTTGAATTGGTACTATACAGGGTGTAACAAAACACCCTAGTAATACTTAAGGGGTGCTTCAGGCTATCAAACTGAACAAATTTCACTATGGAGGTAACTTCGAAATCGCGAAATCGTTTCATACAAAACTGCAATACCGGCTCGACTCAAATGTATGGGACAGCTGATTTTGTTTATTTTTTCTCGATATTGGCTCCATAGTGAATATTGTTCAGTTTGATGGTCTGAAGCACCTCCTTAAGTATTACTATGTTGTTTTGTTACACCCTGTATACCATAATTAGACAGGGTGTAAGGAAAAGTATCATTAACCTTTAATCCACATACTCTACCCATCAAACAGAACAATTTTTACTATGGGAGCAAACCCGTCAGAACAAAAAAATTATCAGCTGTTCCATACTAAACTGAAATACCTACTCGACTCTAATGTATAAGACAGCTGATTTGTTTTGTTCTGACAGGTTTGCTCCCAAAGCAAAAGTTGTTCAGTTTGATGGGTAGAGTTGTGGTTTAAGAGGCTATGAGAAAAAAATAGGATTCCTCAAAGCGTCATGTATCATGAAGTACTAACAGTAGGAGTATGATTAGCGGATATGTGTAAATTGAACATATAATTGAAATTTTGATAAGAGCCAAAACACGATTAAGACACATTTTTTCGATAGAAAAACAAGCCAAAGTAGCCTCCGTTTTTATTTATAAACGCTTGGAACTGCTAAACGGTGAATAAAAGAAACACGAGACTTGATTTAAAAAAAAGACATTGATATTTTACAAATTTTGATAAGAGCAGAATTGAACTTACATAAATAGTACAATCACAATTAAATAAAGTTTGTTTTACGCTTGCGTCGTTTCAGGCGCGCGCGCCGCCCCATCTCTTTCTCTCGCATCAGGCAGTAATATAAGTTACCACACCCCCATTTCGCTTTAATTATTTTTCGACATAGGCCCTTAAAGGTTAATGATACTTTTCCTTTCACTCTGTATACTTATCTCGTCTTGAAATGCTTTATTTTAATGAGAAACAAATGATCGTGCATGTTGACCTATAAACCAAGAAGTAGGTTACTTACTTCCCGCTTTGAATCATGTACCTACTGTCAATAACATTAGTTGTTTACTAATGTCATTGTAGGAACATGATTCAAATTATGAGAACATTTTGTAAGCTAGAATTTTTTTTTTTTTATTTTGAACCGTTTTACTTGCCAAAAAGTAAAAGACAACGGCTAGTTAGAAGGTACGAAGGCCTAACAAGTTGTTTGAACAAGGCCTGCTCTCATTCAAATTTTTGTAATTGCGCGATCCCGGACTGGAATGGGGACCGGGAATGGGAATGGTTCGGGAACAAAAAGTGGGACAAGTTAAGTAGGAAGCGGGTGCTGTTCATAGCCCCTTGTTATCTATATACTATTATAAAGCTGTAACAGAAGTGTGTCTGTACATTGAAGATATTAACAAAAAATAAGTTACGATATGGTTTTTAGGTATCCCTGATTCCATATCACCAATTTTTGGATTTTTTGTCTGTCTGTTTGTTTGTGTGTTTGTTTGGGTGTTTGTTTGTTTGTTTGAACGAGTATCACGCAAAAACTACTGAACCGATTTTGATGAAACTTTTTTTGTTTGATAGCTAATGAACTGACTTAAAATCTGGTATATAATTTGTGCGGACAAAGTCGCGGGTTAACGCTCGTTATTAGATAAAATTATTCACATTTACACACAGGAGTTCAGTTTCAAATAGGAATAAGTTTAAAGTTATAGTTACTTATACAGGCTGAAATTGATATCATTAGCATCTTTTTAAACTAAGAGTCTACCCATCAAACTGAACAACTTTTACTATGGGAGCAAACCGATCGTAGTAAAAAAAAATCTATTGTTCCATTCTAAACTGCAACGCCTACTCGACTCAAATGTATGTGACAGCAGTTTTTTTGCTCCGTTTGAATTGCTCCCATAGTTAAAGTTTTTTTTTTTTTATCACTTATGGGTTATATTATTTATTATTTATTCATTATTTAGTACAAAAGACAATGCGGGTTTTGTATGGAAGGTTGGCGCCTTATTTTTCAACGTTTTTAGCGCGGCCATGAACCAAACTTAAATATTTTAGTCCAGAATAAAGTAACAATCAAAACTTGTTATTACATGTATATCCCCAAACTCAGTCTGAACGGAGATATAAAGGCTTGAAGTTGAAAATATATGCATTACATTCACTTCAATCATTTATATCACCTTTCGGACTGAGTTTAGAGATATAATTATCACTTAGAAAAAGTATATGTCTCGAAAGAGCCTCATGCTTCTACCGTATAAAACAAAAGGAATACCGTATAAAAGAAATCCGCAACTTTAGATTTTATTCCCCATAACTTTAGATTCTAATTTTGAACGTTAAAAATCATGAAAAGAAGTCTCGTGTGAACCCGAAACGTTCTAAGTTCGGCTGTCTCGTTTAGTGATAAGGTATGCAATAGAATGTAAATGCACATGCATGCAGAATGGTGAGAGAAGCGATTGAAATTAAGAAATATCGAAATTTCAACAGTGAGAATGGTTTCAAATTATCAAGTACGTGGAATCCAATGGTTATAGGAGTTAGTGCTTCACCGTCATACTCTGGTTCGAACAAACGTCGGAGTGACACAGTTAGTGTATTTTGTCGGGCTGGACCAAGTGACAATGACAATCGAGTGAGTTCCGATAGTGGTGGGCAGAGCAAACGACGAAGAGTGAGGGTAGACAGATTTGTGTGCTCTTAAAAATCTACCTGCAGTTCCTCAGTCACCCCGTGATCATGGCAGTTGTAATTGTAACACTTCCGAAATATCAGGAACTCAAATATACCAAAACGCGGTAAGAACCCGTTAAAATGTTTCTTTCTAGTATCTTCTAATGTTTAAATGCACATGATTAATTAATCTTATACCGTGGCAGAGGGGAAATGCTACCGCAAGGCTAGTCCTTATAATAAATAGTCAAAGATTAAAAGTAATGAAACTAACATTGTCCGCGCTTACCTCGTATATCTTGAGAGATGTTGGACATTTTTCTGTTTGGTGTCTAGAATAACAATGCGCTTTACAAATACTTGTTAAAACAAAGGTTTTAGTTTAGGATTGCAGCATTCTCGCAACTGTGTTTCAAAGACAGTTCATTATGTAACTTTCTTTAGTTAGTGGATTGTTAAGACTGCTCCGCTGCCCCCATTCGTATTTTTTTATTTTTTTACAATTAAACATTAGTCCCAAAAAACGAGAATGTCACATTGTACTCATTGCTGATTTTCAATTTATCGGGTCACTGCGGATTTGTTTTTATAATGTTTGAAGTTACCTATTATAAAAGCTACAAGCATAAAACATATTAATTTAATAATCCTTAATCTTAACTATTATAAAACTGTAGTAGAAAGTTTGTCTGTATATTGAAGATATTAACAAAAAAAAATTACGATATGGTTTCTAGGTTTCCCTGATTCCATATCACCAATTTTTGGATCTTTTGTCTGTCTGTTTGTTTGTGTGTTTGTTTGTTTGAACGAGCATCACGCAAAAACTACTGAACCGATTTTGATGAAACTTTTTTTTTGATAGCTTATGATCTGACTTAAAATCTGGTATATAATTTGTGCGGACGAAGTCGCGGGTTAACGCTCGTGTTTCTATAAATTGAAAGCCAATCATGTCTACAATGTGACATTCTTGTCTTTTTGAAATGTTGTTAATTGTTTAGAAATAAAATCAAAAACGATTGAGGGCAGCACAATAGGCTTGGTAGGCTCTAAATTAGTGGATGAACTGTAAAGAAACTAAACGTCTAAAATAAATTAAAAACATGTAATCATTGATTTTTATGAACTAAATTATGCTAAAGGGAAATATACTGTATATATTTTCATTATATCTTACGTAAGTAATTTTTTTATAAAGTCCATCCATTAAGTAAAAAAAAAAATTGATTTTATTTTAATTCACGTTTTTCAAGTTTCCACCGGCGCGGCACGGCGCATGGCGCCCGCCCTAATGAATAGGTTTTCTTTTATGTTACGCGCTCGCTTTTTGCGGGAAAACATTTAAATTTATTCGTTTTTAAAACTTAAATTACAATTTTTCGTGAATGAAACTCGGAGGGGAATGTTAATATTAATTATGTTTATGTTACGAGCCTGTTAATGAATGCCGGTGGATTATAATGATCCCGCAGTAACCGACGGGTTGATCTGACTAAAGACCACTCGCGCGCGGTCTAAAAGGCTAATTTAATAAGCAATATTCATAACCGAGACTATTAATATAAGTTGGATAAGATATCAATACTTTTTGGTCTCTCTAAAAAATGTTGATGAATAGTTTTAGGTATAATTGTGTAATATAACCTAATGTAAGTCTCTTTAAGTAAATGTCGAAGTTAAAATATTTGACCTTTTGCAAACGGGAGACAGCAATAAGAAAAACATGGCTATTAGTCGATCGAGTAATTTATCTGAGAAGAAATATTTTCTATTTCAAACTGGCTGATTTTGATTCCAGCCTTATAAATTACGAGCGTTAAACCGCGACTTTGTCCGCGCAAATTATATACCAGATTTTAAGTTAGATCATAAGCTATCAAACAAAAAAAGTTTCATCAAAATCTGTTCTGTAGTTTTTGCGTGATGCTCGTTCAAACAAACAAACACACAAACAAACAGACAGATATGCTCGGCTTGGCGATTTTGTTCGTGTATTTTGTGTAAGAAATTTTTTTTATAATAAAATAATTGTTTTCCGAAACTCCTGTTTGAACTTACAATTTGAAATTAACTTTTCTGATGGTATGCCACAATTATCTTGGTGTAGATTATTCCAAACTCTTGTCGAAGTTTGTTGACTCATTTTAATGTGATTAGTTGTTCTCTCACCAACTTTTGCCATCCAGGGACTTTACGAGCGCATTCCTATTTCGGACAAGATTGTAAACTTATATAAATATTATGGAATAGTTTAAGTAAAGTTTAACCAGAAAGTACAAATCCAATAAGCGATTTACTGATAAAGGAGGCAATGAACGCAACGAAACGGAACGGAACGGAACGGAACGGAACGGTGGGGAAAGTGTACAAAATTTTAAAAGCTTTATATCTTCGTAACTTTATCATAAATTGCAAATGTTATTTATGACGCGGCAACTAGATTTTCTAAACTATTTTTCCATATATAAAATATTACTTTTATTAATTCCGTCTACGCGTATTGTGCGATTAAATTATGAATATTTGATTGTTCTTTCGAATAACTGACCATTCGTTACGATTAGGTACTTTGGTTATGGCACATCTGACATAAGAGGTGACTCGCCAAGCCTTGTTTCGCCTTTATTCAACTTATAGGTAGACAATAACTTGCAAGCTTCTTATAGGTAATTGAAACAAATTGGTTTTTGGCTGTCAATGTAAATTTTATGCATGAATGCCTCAGGGAAAACTTCCAACGTCTGGCTGTCAAACCTTCACCAAATGTAAAAATAGAAAACGGATGCCTTTTCCTTACAAAGGACAACCGGCGCATTCCCTTTACGAAATACCAGAAAATGTATAGAAGTTTTGACTGTAGTTAAATTTGTAATAAGTTATGGGGTTTTATAACAATTACTCATATTTTATAATTAATTTTTATTTAACGAGTTATTTAGTCATTTATTACTAACTAGCTGTTGCCCGCGACTTCGTCTGCGTTACCCAGAAAAAAAGTTCCCTATGTGTTAATCCAGGCCATGGTCTATATGTATGCCAAATTTCATCGAAATCCGTTCAGTAATTTTTGCGTGAAAGAGTAACAAATATCCATCCACACAAACTTTCGCATTTATAATATTAGTAGGATAAATTATAAAAAAGCAGCAACCCCAAAATGGTTGTCAATGTTGTTTGAATAGGAGGTGATGCAAACACAATGTTTTTTTTTATATAAAAAGCATTATAAAATAAACTGATGCCTGCTATTGGTTTTAAGTATTCCATAGACCATAATAAAAAAAATAGAAAAAAAATAAGAAGTAAGGTTATACATTTTTTGGTATTATGTGCCGGATGTCCTTTCTTTTTAACAGTATAAATTGAGTCTAAGTAAATTAGAGAGAATCAAGATGGAAGAAGGATAGTAAATGAAACACAAAAATTTAATTAAAACATTAAACTATAAAACATGAGTTAATTTTTTAATTTATACAGAATTAATGTAACCTGTTAAGTTTTACATTACGATGGATGTTCAAAACAACCTCTTATTTGCAGTGATAAAAAAAATAGCTCCATCGAAAAAATTCAACAACATCTAAACGTTATTCAGAAAAAATGCATGGAATTATTCTGTAATGAAAAGAATTCCCCTTTTCTTCGCCTTCATTTCCATTTCATTTACAATAAAAGTCGTGTTTGACGAAAACAAGGAATTTTTTCATAACTTACACAAAGAGGAATAAATATACAGGGTCCTACTTAATATGCCGACGGTTTTTAAGGGGATGATCGTACCATCAAATAAACAAACTCTATGGGACCACCATTGAAGTCGGGAAAAGAAATCTGCTTTTCCATACTGCAAATGTACCCCGACAAAAATATTTGGAAGTGCAGATTTTTTAAATTTAAATAAAAACCCTGTATAAGGGCAAAAAGAGGAATAAATGCCAGGCCTGGTTCAGCTTGTTGAGTTTCACGGAATGATTGCTGCGAACTGCTCTTTTTAAAACTGCACCCAGTTTACTGGCAAGAAAATTTTAATTTAAAAACTGCGAGTTATTTCAACTCTTGAAGCACTACAACTTGATATTGGCAAATCTCAACTGAGAACATTTATACTGGAATTATCGGAAACATTCGTTAATGAGCTTTTTAACATCGAATGCTCGTTTTCGAGCAAATGTTTAGTTATCAATTCAGTGTAAACAGCGTTCATTGTTCGAATTGTTACTTAATGCCTTAGGTTCATCTACAAAACTAAGTACATAATGATGGCTACATAATCATTTCAAAACTGTTGTTTTGTACAAGCACCAATCCAATAGAGTTAAAAATACCTATTCTAGCACGTAACTTTTTTGATGGGCCATAAAATAGTCTTTTCTTAGCCATTGTTTTTTATTGTTAGCTTTATTTATAAGTCTTTTTTTTTCTCTATTTATATGTGGGAACAATGACTTTTATTGTGTGGGAACCAAGAATACCTATGCCAACTTCCTGGTGGAAACTTTTTGTCAGCATCTGACCCTAATCTGACCATTAATTTGTCTACGTATAAATCAAACTGTTATTTAGCTGTTCTCCAAAAAGGACATAAATATATTATTATTATTGAAATAAAATATGAGCCTAGAATATACGATTGACTTTAAATACTCGTATAGTTAATCTCAGCAAAAGTGTTCTAGATTTTAGTGACGGTGGAAACATTTCACTAATCCCAAATTTGAGCAAACCACAGAAAATTATAAGAGGGGTTAGAAGTGCAAAGTTAACGTGGAACGTGTCGCCACAGGTTATGAAATGATTTGCATAAAACCATAAGGCGCGCGGCGTGGTGCGACCGAGAGAGCATGAGTAATTGTAGCAGCGTGAGCCGGAAGACAAGTAGCGACAGCCGTCTCCGAAGCAAAAGCGCTACTTCGCATTTCTAACCCCTCTTATAATTTTCTATGGAGCAAACAATAGTAACTTGAAGATGAATAGCACTTGGCGGGTTAATGAGCAAACTTAGTGCAATTAGAGCACTATTGTTCCAAATGCGATGCGCTATCATGCTATATTGTAACAGACTTCGCTCTTACGCTTAATTACTTTCCACATTTGTTTGATGATTGATGATATTTTTGTAAACACAAGATAGATATGATACATCTTCTTAATTAAAGATTCGATGAAAAAGCTAACAGTGATGAGGTACTGATAAGCCTTAAACTCTGTAAAAACCGTTACCATTTCTAAGAATCCCCAATTAGTGGCAAGAAAGGTTTGCTTGTTTTCAAAGTGAAACATAATTAGGAGCCAATATAGGAGCTTTATTAGAATGTTAAATTAATGGAATCCCCAATCAGTATGCAAAACGGTAAATCCTATTATTATTTGTACTGAAGCCGATACGTATCAATGTTCCGGCGAATGAGTTTATATAGGACTGAGGCTACAGCCAACCTAAAATATATTGACTCACTTACATCGCATCATAATAATTATACGACCAAATTAGGAGCACAAAGCGGTAAAAAGTGTGGTTCATAGTCGCTAGTTGTCAATGTTATCGCGTAACGTAATTACAAACCAGGCCGTCACACTATTACATAGTATTATTCCATATCTTGAAATCTAATGAACCGATTTTGATGAAACTTACACTGTTCCCTAAGTTGAAGTAAGTGTCATCGTCATCATCTCAGCCGATGGACGTCCACTGCTTGACATAGGCCTCCCGCAAGGTTCGCTATAACGACCGGTCCTGCGCTGCCCTCATCCAACGGGTTCGCGCCGCCTTCACCAGGTCGTCGGTCCACCGTGTGGGGGCCTACCCACGCTGCGCTTTCCGGTACGCGGTCACCATTCGAGAACTTTCGGCCCCATCGGCTATCGGTTCTGCGAGCAATGTGTCCCGCCCACTGTCTCTTTAGTTTAGCAATTCTTTGGGCTATGTCAGTTACTGTGGTTCTTCTGCGGATCTCTTCATTTCTGATTCGATCTCGCAGGAAAACTCCGAGCATAGCCCTCTCCATTGCCCTTTGGGTGACTTTCAGCCTTTTTATGAGGCCTTGAGTGAACGACCTAGTCTCTGTTCCATATGTCATCACTGGCAACACACACTGATCGAAGACTTTCGTTTTAAAACACTGCGGTATTTGGGACGTGAAGATACTACGTAGCTTCCCGATCGCTGCCCAGCCGAAGTAAGTGTAAGCTAATAAAAAAAGAATGGTTACAATCTGATAAATAGTTTCGGAGAAATGCGTGGACAAACATACATACAAACATACATACATACACCTATAAAAATTTTTATATTTGTTTAGAAGCCCTAATAGATTATCATATGTGAATATTTTGCAATTCCAATAATATTACATATACGTATCGAATTGATAACCTCCTTTTTTGAAGTCGGTTAAAAACTGGAAATGTTTCAACAACATTTAGTGTGACTGCTTTGGATTACACCAGGCTTCATCCATTCGTGCTTCTGCCTGTTTTCACGTATGTACATAAATATAGCCTTTGAAATCGTATTCAGAGATTAGGTATTCCATAAAATATTCTATTATACAGGGTGAAATTGATAACATTAGCATACTTTTAAACTAAGTCTACCCATCAAACTGAACAACTCGGATCGGAGCAAAAAAAAAATCTGCTATTGCATACATTTGAGTCGAGTAGGCATTGCAGTTTAGAATGGAATAGCTGATTTTTGTTTGCTCCGATCGTTTTGATACCATAGTAAAAGTTGTTCAGTTTGTTGACTAGACTCTTAGTTTAAAAGGATGCTAATGATATCAATTTCATCCTTTATAGAGCTGAATACTCGCTTATCGTTAGATTTGAAAACCAGAGTCGAAAAAGGAGAAAACAATACAAAAAATAGTTTTTATATTTATATAAAAACTATTTTTTGTATTGTTTTTTCGTGTTTTTTTTCAAACCTCGTAAAATCGTTAGTGTTGTCTATGATTTACTTGTATGCCAATGGGCCTTTCAATGTTCAGGTTGCCAAGAAGGATAATCTGAATGATAATAATAATACTAGATTGTCTCTTTATCGAACACTATGCATCGATGGTTCGCTACTATTAAAATTAATCTGCGACAGACGCTACATCGAGATTCCATATATTTTAAACACCGTTTATACCGACCGACACAGGTTTAATTATGTTCGGTGCGAGGAGATCGATCACTGACGGAGCGCATGATCACATGCTTCAATGGGTTTTGTAAATTTAACGGTCCAATGACTGATCCACTTGAAACACCTTCTTTTGATACTGTATTCTTAAGTTGATTTTCATTACAATACCTGAGGAAAATTAAGCTTTGCTCGATGTTCAGATGTTTCAGCTTTTTCACTACTCACTAGATAAGAAGCGAGGGGTCAATTTTATACAAAACTTTGACGCACAATACGCATAGACGGTATTAATATAAGTAACTTTGTATAATATATATGGACAAATAGTTTAGAAAATCTAGATTGAAATTTTTCATACAAAATTTTGAAAGCTTTATTTCTTCGTAATTATATTATAAATTGTAAATGTTATTTGTGACGCGGCAAATAGATTTTCCAAACTATTTTTCCATATATAAAATATTACTTTTATTAACTCCGTCTACGCGTATTGTGCGTCAAACGTTTGTATGGACTTTAATACACTGTGGAATTGGGGTCATTTTGAAGCTGGAACAGGTTGCTTTAGACCAAACTGAACAACTTTTATACTATGGGACCAACTTTGAGATCTCGAAAACAAAATCTGCTGTTTCATACATTTTTGTCGAGAAGCTATTGAACTTTTCTATGCAACAGTTTTTTTTTTTGGCTGTTTCGATATTGGCTCCACAGTGAATGTTGTTGGTGGTTTGGTGTGGAAAACTCTGCCATCAGGGCTTGCTGCCTAATATGATAAGAAGAAGGAGTCAAAGTTGTTCAGTTTGATGGTCTGAAGCACCCTGTTTTGGCTTCAAAACGACCCCGATATCACCGCGCGTGAGGTTTAGGCACACCAGCACGGCTAGCATGCCACCCACGACAAAGCGTTTAAACGAGAAAAACGTTATGCGTGCTCTATCTGGCATGTATACGTAAAATAATAAGGATGGAGGCACATCTCGATTTTTATCGTTTTCTCGGGGGTGGCATGCGAGGCCTACAGCATTATCCTGAATCAGGATTCCGGATCGCAATTCCGTATGTATGTGGCGGACCTAAGTCCAGCAGAATAAAACATTACCCCGCTAGTTAACCCTGCCTGAGAAACTGCAAGGGCAGTTAGATAAAGTAAAACAAATAGCAGAGGTCGTGGGTTCGACACTAATCTGTTTAAATTCTGGTCCTACTCAAATAAATCCTGTTTAAATAACCGTAAAACTGTCCGTGTGCGGGAAACCTAATCCTTTTCATGCGGATCGTGCGACGATTGAATTTCACTCGTATGCTGATGCCGTGTTTTTATTTGCGTTCATGAGATAATCGCTTGAAGTAATCTATTTTTTTATTTTATACTACTTATACTGGGTGTAAAATGAAATGTGATAAATATCAAAGGGGTGCTTGAGACCTTCAAACTGAACTCTTACTATGGCGCCAAAATCGGAATCGCACACCCCGTTTAATATGTAACGCATTCAATTTTACACCCTGTATAAGTACAGCATTTCTGTTTCAGCAGGTAGGTAGTAAGTATAAAGCCGAATCGTTGTGATTTTTTTTACAGAGCAGAAATCCGGTCGGTTTCCATACAAAAAGATGGGTGGTACAAAAAGAATGGGGGTGATTGTACTCTTGAAACTGAACAACTTACCCAAAGAAACCTATCGGAAATTCGCAAAAGTAATTATTGACTTTCCATACTAAATGCTGATCGGACGTTTGTATGAAAAGTCGAATTTTTTTTTTGCGAATTTGTTATAGGTTTCTTTGGGAAAGTTTTTCAGTATCATGGGTACAATCAAAAGTAATACAACTGTTTACCCTAACACCCTGTATCTAAATAAAAAGAGTATATTATTTGTGGTTGGGCTATTGCAAGCAAGGGTCGTTATGTAACACTGCGACCATTGCTGGTCTTTTGTGTTCGCCCCAAGCTCACCCATATTTTACGCATACCTCCGAACTTATGGTATTTTCTTTTCATTCTCGGGAATGCAGGTTTCCTCACGATGTTTTCCTTCACCGCCGAGCTAGTAAATGATAAATACAGCCGTACATAAATTTTCTTTTCATTCTAGGGAATGCAGGTTTCCTCACGATGTTTTCCTTCACCGCCGCGCTAGTAAATGATAAATACAGCCGTACATAAATTTTCTTTTCATTCTAGGGAATGCAGGTTTCCTCACGATGTTTTCCTTCACCGCCGAGCTAGTAAATGATAAATACAGCCGTACATAAATTTTCTTTTCATTCTAGGGAATGCAGGTTTCCTCACGATGTTTTCCTTCACCGCCGAGCTAGTAAATGATAAATACAGCCGTACATAAGTTTTCTTTTCATTCTAGGGAATGCAGGTTTCCTCACGATGTTTTCCTTCACCGCCGAGCTAGTAAATGATAAATACAGCCGTACATAAATTCCGAAGAACTTAGTGGTACAGGCCAGGAATCGAACCGCGGCCTCGTGATTGAGGCGCTAGCTCTCTTCCGTATGGTCTATCATAGCTTTTTCAAAAAAGAGCCTAGGAAAATCATGATATTTCTATATGACGCCATGCATTTAGATGTATGTATTTATTTAGAATGCAAGCTAGCATTTTGTGACATTTTATGAAGCTGTTACAAGGAATGTTTCGTGGCATCATCGTATGTAATAAATCACATTTTTATTAGAGCTCTAAAACTCAATTTCCTCACATAAATTGTATACGATTCCACTAATGTATTTCGCTCGGAGTATAAAGATATATTGAACGAGAAAACTTTATGAGAAATATTTCCTGATATAGTCCATTACGCCGTTTGAGAGGCTTTCTATGTTAACAATTTTCGGAGATACCTAATTTGTACATTACGTTCAGTCTGAAAACAGTTACAGTGTTCAAATAAATCGATGTATACAGGGTGTAAGCGACAGCCTAGCAAATACTGAAATGGTGAACTCAGACCATCAAACTGAACCATTTTAACTATGGAGCCTACCTCAGGAGACGCGAAAAAAAATCAGCTCTCCCATACATTTAAGTCGGGTAGGTACAGCAGTTTTGTATGGAACAGCTGATTTTTTTTCGCATCTCCTGAGTTAGGGTCCATAGTGAAAGTTGTTCAGTTTGATGGTCTGAGTTCACCGTTTCAGTATTTGCTAGGCTGTCACTAGGATTTCATTTATGTTATGTAAGACTAGATTTCAATCATAATGGAAACGTACATACCACATACCTGTACATGTACATTCACGGGCGTTGCGATTATTTTCATACCAAGGTATTTAGGTCATTCTACGTGACGAATTCTAACGCCGTCACGTCACTTCTTCTATATAGGGTCCTTCTTAATATGCTGACAGCTTTTTAGGGGATGGTCAGACCAAACTACACTTCACTTTCTCTATGGCACCAACATAAAAATCGCGAAAAAAAAATCAGCTCTACCATACAAAACTGCAAACCTATTCGAGCCAAATGTATGGGAAAGAAGATTAAATTTTTGCGATTTCGATGTTGGTCCCATAGAGAAAGTTGTTCAGTTTGATGGTCTGATCATCCCCTTAAAAAAGTGTCAGCATATTAAGAAGGACTCTGTATATGTCAAATGCAACATACCACAGACAGGTATTGTGCAACATAAAACGCAAAATTAACTAAATAATATACAGAATGTAAACTAAATGCATTACACATTTCAACGGGTGCTAAAGACCATCAAACTGAACAACAAATGCATCCAACATCGAAATAGCGAAACAAACAAATTTTGACGTTTTCTATGGAACACAATTTTTTTCAGCTATTTCGATGTTTGCTCGATCCGCCTTGAAAGTTTGATGGTCTGAAGCTGAGTGTCGAGTGATTCATTATCTATTATTGCTACATATTATATTAAAGGATCCCTTTTAGCCCAGTCATTTTAGGGTTTAAGCCGGGACTAATTAAGAATTGAGATTATTTTTCGGTATAATATTGAAGAGCCAATTTGAGCCTAGAAATGTACCAAAATAAAAAAAATCACGTCAGCAACAGTTCCAATTTTAAAATTTTTCTATTATCTCGTTCTAAAAAACCTAATGGTAAATTTTTCTTTGCACATATTTAAGGCCATTATACCTACATACTTCAAACTTGGTGTAAATATTTTTGTCTACTTAGAAGGTTTTGAAAAATACATTCGTATTTTCGCAGGTATACCTAATTTTTTAAATTTTAATACCTATTTTATTGCTCAAAAATAATTTATATTGTTAAATCTAATACAAATGAGTGCATTGGTATTAATATAATTAATTTAAAAGCCTTTTGGGACACACAATTTTGATTTCTATGTTGCGTAGTGAATTTTTTTTAATATGTTTTAAGATATTATTTTTGTCACTAAATGGTGCCGGTTACTGTTTAAAAGTTCAATTAATAATTACTCCCTACCCCGCCTAACAAAACTCCGTAAAATGACTGGGCTACTATGTGTTAATAATAAGTTTACACTCGGCACCTCGGCTGTTTGATGTTTGAGTTTCATTAGAATTATAAATAGCTCATGATCCTCTATAGCAGCGCACTATACCTACAAAAGATGCAAAAATACAGCGTGTAAAATTAAATAGGACACTGACTTAAAGGATTGCTTCAAACTGAACAACGTTCTCTATGGGACCAATATCGAAATCTCGAAAAAAAAATCTGCCGTCCCATACATTTTAGTCGAGTTATGTTTGCAGTTTTGTATGGGACAGCGATTTTTTTTTCGCGATTTCAGTGTTGGTCCCATATTAAAAGTTGTTAAGTTTGATTTACTGTATACAGGGTGAAATTGATATCATTAGCATCCTTTTAAACTAAGATTCTACCCATCAAAATGAACAACTTTTACTATGGGAGCAAACCGATTTATTTGATCCGATTGGTTTGCTCCCATAGTAAAAGTTGTCCAGTTTGATGGGCAGACTCTTAGTTTAAAAGGATGCTAATGATATCAATTTCACCCTGTTTAGTGTATACCCACAGAAAAGCCGGTGTCAAAACGCCATGCCACATACGAACGTTTGATTTAACGACCAAACACGATTCTACGAAACCTACAAACAAATAAAAAATTATAAACGCTGCAGGTGTATTTTTCTTATCTCAAAACTAGGCTGCAAGCTCCAGTTTCAGTCTAATATTTGGATAGGAAACATAATATTATCAATGGAGGAACTGTATTCCCTTATGAACAGGAAGTACGTTCCGAGTACTTGTTCCATGGAGCGGAGCGAGTCGACTATGCCAATCGTGTGATTCGATTCCAGTCCATTGCCTGCACGAAGGAAGTTTTGCGATTTGTGCAGCCATAAAGGAAGTTTTGAAAATACTGTTGTTTATTTACTCGAGGGTAAAGTATATTCTGTACATTATATCTACTTTATTCTCGAGTAGATAGATAAACTGTAGTAATGAAAGAATTCGTCGGTAATACTTTTACGATTAACAAATTATACATCAAAAAGTGATTTTATGAAATGTAACAAGGCCGTAAACAAAAAATTTTCTAGAAAATTGTTGTCCATAGTAGTCATAAGCTCACGACCTGTTATCCCCGAGGGAACAGGTATACAGTATATACTACAGGGTGTGGTTTTGGTCAGCGATGCGCATTTAGGGTGTGCTTCAGACTTCAATCCATCAAACTGAACAACTTTCGCTATAGAGCCAACATCGAAATCTCGAAAAAAAAAAACACCAGTTTCATACAAAACTGAAGCAAGACTAATGTCATTGGAAGCAAGTACCAACTCGACTCAAATGTATGGAAAGCTGATTTTTTTTCGCGATTTCGAAGTTGGCTCCATAACGAAAGTTGTTCAGTTTGATAGTCGGAAGCACCCCCTAAATGCACGTCGCTGACCAAAACCACATTCTGTATAGTAAAACTAGTAATTAGTTTATAGTTTTAAATGGGATCATCAAAGCAAAGTACTGAACAACTTTCTCTATGGGACTAACAACGAAATCCGCATTAATAATCAAATGTTCCATACAAAATTGCAAACCTACTTGACCTAAATGTATTTGCTGACAGCAGTGTTTTTACGCGCCTTCATTTTAGTTCCATATACAGGGTAAATTTTATATCACTGCTGATAACTTCAGCATGTATTCTACTCATCAAACTGAACAACTTTCACTATGGAGCCAACTTCGAAATCGCGAAAAAAAAATCTTCTGTCCCATACATTTGAGTCGATAAGGTATGCTGCAGTTTTATATGGGACAGCTGCTTTTCTTTTCGCGATTTCGAAGTTGGCTCTATAGTGAAAGTTGTTCAGTTTGATGAGTACAATACATGCTGAAGTTATCCGCAGTGATATAAAATTTATCCTGTAAGTATTAAGTTTTTCAGACACTCTGATCATAAAAACTGTCAGTACGTATGAGAAGAAATACTCTATTATATTAGGGGGATGATCAGGCCGTCAAACTAAACAACTTTCTCTATGGCACCTACATCGAAATCGCGAAAAAAAACAGCTTGTCCATACAAAACTACTCGAGCCAAATGTATGGGACAGTTGATTTTTTTTCGCGATTTCAATGTTGGTTCCATAAAGAAAGTTGTTCAGTTTGATGGTCTGATCAACCCCTCAAAAAAGTGTCAGCATATTAAGAAGGACCCTGTACAATTATGGAATGTTCTTTTCATGTTCATACCTACTTGATTTACTAACGATTTTAACTTTAAAATTTTAAACGTTTTAAGTAAACACGTAAGTAAATTTATTTATTGCGTATCTATCTATCTATCTATACTATTATAAAACTGTAACAGGAAGTTTGTCAGTACATTGAAGATATTAACAAAAAAAAAGTTACGATATGGTTTTTAGGTGTCCCTGATTCCATTTCACCAATTTTTGGATTTTTTGTCTGTCTGTTTGTTTGTTTGTTTGAACGAGTATCACGCAACAACTGAACTGAACCGATTTTGATGAAACTTTTTTTGTTTGATAGCTTATGATCTGACTTAAAATCTGGTATATAATTTGTGCGGACGAAGTCGCGGGTTAACGCTCGTAATCTATACTATTATAAAACTGTAACAGGAAGTTTGTCTGTACATTGAAGATATTAACAAAAAAAAGTTACGATATGGTTTTTAGGTGTCCCTGATTCCATTTCACGAATTTTTAGATTGTTTGTCTGTCTGTTTGTTTGTGTGTTTGTTTGTTTGTTTGTTTGTTTGTTTGAACGAGTATCACGCAAAAACTACTGAACCGATTTTGATGAAACTTTTTTTGTTTGATAGCTTATGATCTGACTTAAAATCTGGTATATAATTTGTGCGGACGAAGTCGCGGGTTAACGCTCGTAATTTACATAATATTAACCCATAAGTATCTATCACCAGTTTAAAGTGTAGTAAACTTTATATTAATGTAAAATGGATGTATTGCCCTCTCCGGCTATTAGGGGCGACCCTAATGTGTTATCGATGACACATTATGCGTGAGAATATATGAATATCTCAACCCAACCTTGTCTGATTTATGGCAAATCCATATTTTATACTTTACATAATATCATATGTATACACATCCCTATACTCACAACCATAATCCCACTCGGGGTGGTCAAATACCTTTGTTGCAAAAAACTGACAACAAATGATGGCAGGTCTCTTAACCACAGCCTTATCCCTTAGTCGCTTCGTATCGTACCTGAGGAACGGGTAAAAATGTGGTCCATTAAATTCTATTATTATTGGGTGATTGGGGCCTTAACAGATTTACGTCTGTGCCACTTCGACCATCGCTGATCTTTTGTGAACGCCCCTCCTACAGTTCCCTATTAATCCCTACAGCAGTTAGGTATCGCAGTAGGTTTTTAACCGGGAGTTCTTGTATCTCATCTGGAGCCAGTACCTGTCTGCCAAGATGAATACTTCGTTTGTACATTAATGGACCACAATCGCAGAGAATGTGTAGGGGAGTCTCCATGTCCTCTCCGCAGAACCTGCAGCAGGTGGAGTCGATTTAATCGAGTCGAGAGATTAAATTCTAATCAAAATTCATAAATTCAATTCATGACAGTTGTAACGCTGCCGAAATATCGGGAACTCAAATATACCAAAACGCGGTAAGAACCCGTTAAAATGTTTAATTCTAGACTAAAATTCATAAACACTATTCATATAGGGTCCCTTCTTAATATAATGACACTTTTTCATCTCATCCTCTTAAAAAAGTGTCAGCGTAATATGAAGGACCCTGTATATTAGGTAGGTATCCGTGGATAATAATAAGTATTTTGTGTAAAGTTCCACTATTAAATAGTGAGAATTCCATTGTTTAAAATACATGTGTAAAATGTTAAAATGAACACAGTACAGTACACCAACTATTCGTACAATGTACAAAGTACTTCAGGATAGGTAGGTATATACCTACATTTCTTTAGTCTAAAAATCTGACTGCGATGAAGCATGAATGTCGAGAGAGCTGTGGAGTTCAACCGTTTCCTATTCATGACTGTTTTATAGCCATCGAAATATTTCGTAACATAGCAATAATTATGCTGAGATGACAATGCGAAGAATGTGTATGTGACAGTGACGTGACAGGAAGCATACAGTGAACTTATAGAAAGAGGACGTTATGAGTGAACTACGATAGACGAGCGATAGACCTATGCGATAGGCATACACTACCACAGAATAAATACTATTAGCACCTATTAGTATCTACTACAGTAACACTACTGTTCACTGTAGATCAAGCTTCGTTTATTTATTTTGGTAATATATTTTTGCAGAAATTAAATAAAATCCGATGTATAAATACAAGGAATTTTGCAGATATTGCTGTTTCGAAGCATGAACATTCAATGAACAGCGTTCAAGTCTAAAACATACCAAGCTTATTATAAAGAGATTGGACTCAAACTACGGAATTTTAAACAAACAATGTATTTTAGCAAACAGCTAAACTATATCTAAGCAAAGGACAGTACAATGTCGTTAATAGTGTGAAAACATAAACTTAAAGGTATTTATACAAATCTTAACTAATTTAACATTCAAATTAGCGTTTCAGCAAAACAATGAAAATGAAGTTGGATGAAGGTTCTTTCATACTTTATATTTTATGTATAATATATCATTTACGTAACCTACAATTTGTCGTCTGTATCAAGATTAGATATCTCAAAGTGCAGTCAAACTAACGCAGCCTGCGGTTGCTATCGCGATATTCAGACGGTTGCAGATGTTTTCAGATTTCTACTTTGTAGAGAATTTTAATAAAATGCAGACCAAAAGAAGATATGTATGCAAAATAATTAATGCTTCGTCGCTACACAGAATAATTATATAATTTTTTTACCATTCCGAAACATTCAGGGGTGGTTCAGATCATCAAACTACACTACACTACATGAAATCGCAAAAAATCAGCTGTCTCGTATATTTGAGTCGAGTAGGCAGGCATTGCAGTTTAGTATGGAACAGATAATTTTTTTTGACGATTTCATATTTGCTCCCATACTAAAAGTTGTTCAGTTTGATGGTCTGAATCACGCCTGAAAGTTTCGGAACGGTATAAAAAATCATCCGTTACATTTTCTTCTTTTCAGTAACCGACCACGTCAGTCGAGACCGCGACCGCATACCTCGTTGGCTTGATTGTTTCCTTTCAAACCAAGACGAGAAAACAACACGTAATAGGGATCTGAGTCAGCGACTTACGCCCGACACGAGGAGATGTTGAAAGTGTTCGTCATGGGAAAAATTGCGACTGAACCGCTGACGCGACGGACACGATGATGAATTGAACACGTTTCGCTCCGTGGAGACTGTTCATTTACTGTCGACTGAGTGTAGTCACGTATGCTTCACACGTTTGTTAGGATACCGTTGTAGTTGATTTCGAGCTACGCTTTTTGTTTCATACTTTAAAAAAATATATAATTAATGGACTTTTGCGTGCTTTAGCACTGCATTTCCGCCAGTGCAAGTATTTTTAGGAGAATGTCTATGCCTAATCTCAGGGATTGTTTTTGATCAAGAACTGGAAGAGATTGCGGATCGCGGAGCCTCATGGCAGGCAGAAACGCGAACCGCGCGAACTCAACGGGAGATAAGTGCTCGTGTCAGAACCTGAAACGTGACTCCTTGTTTAATACTTATTCGAAATGTGCAGATTTTAGTGTCAGCATTTTTTTACGATGCTCTTCAGTACTGTACACTCTTCAGTACAGTTCAAACTATTTTGTGGGGTTCAGAAACATTACTACAACGATTCTTTTAAAGCGTTCACTTGTATGCAATTGCGTAAAATTCTAAAACATTTTCATGTGTAGCATAAGGCATAACGGTAGGTATATTAAAAGGACAGTAAAGTACAAAATATAAAATATTCTTCGATTTTAGGAACTTGTAGATGTTGCTGGCAAGATTTTAAATTTATGATAATAGTAGTTTATGTCCCTGTCTAACATTTGGACAAATTCGTCGTCCGCCATAATTCGCTGTGACTAGTGCATTGTGTTAGTTGCTAATTAAATAGTTTGAAGGGAAGAAAATCAGTTTTTCAATATCTAGTCCATTATCAAGCCCCCAATATTGGTTCATCTTTCCTTACAATCTTTCAAACTTCTTGTTTTAAAAATGTACACAAAGCATAAAGAAAATAAGGAAAGTCGTCGGAAAAACGCAGAGGAGCTCTTAATCTCGGGACAATAATCAGTGTCTACAGTGTCTACTGCCGTATAATTACTGGAGTAGAGTTTACAGCGAGATAAGCGACTGAGGCATCATTTACATAAACCGAGGATCGCGAGCTCCTTACTTAAAATTCGTTACACATGAGAAGACTTAAAAATGAAGCAGTTTTTGAGCTTAGAACGTAGACAAAAGAGTTGTGAATGAGGACTTTATACATGCCATGAACGTTAATTTAGTTACTGTCGTGCTTTGGCATTTTTGATACGTGACAATGACTCCGTCGATATCAACGTGTCTGACTACCTCAAGTAGAGATACGGTCGTGAGCTATAGTATAGTCATTATGATAAAACTGTATGTGCCCCCCCCCCCCCCCACAAGGGGTACAGTCAGGATTAATTTAATTTAATTTAATTTAATTTAATTTAATTTAATTTAAACAGTTAAGAAGTAAAGAAGAAGAAAAAGATCCAGAAGCAAAAATGATTCTCCTCAAACGATGCATAAATCATCTGCATCAGATGGTAAGCCCTTTGATGATGATAATGATGAGTAACAAAGTAACAATTCGGGAGGTTTACGGTTTCAAGGTATAGTAGGTCGCAGGTCGTAGGCGATCGCAGGAACTCGCATATCGTTTATCTCCTGTACAACACCCTCCACAATCCTTCTGCTCCTAGTTACCTTCGTGAACGCTTCTCCTTCTCCCGTCCTTCTGACAAACCCTGTAGATTCCATGTCCGTACCCTCCTTAATATCCCATCCCACTCTACTGACTTCTATTCCTATTCCTTCACTGTCCATGCAGTCCGGCTGTGGAACTCTCTCCCATTTAATATAAGAGACTGTCAAACAATTGCTTCATAAAAAAAACAAGTCAAAGATCACTATCTCTCTCTTCAGGTTCCCTTTGAGCAATAGTTGGAATGTTTTATGCGGGGCGAACTGAAGACGATTTCTGTATCCCCAATCTGTTATTTGCTGCAGGCAGTTGCTAGCCAGTCTTTCGATACCTACTCTAGTATTGGAATGTATGAGCAGGAGACCATCATCGGCGTATCCTATTAGCGAGCAGCACCACCACGAATAAAATTTCAAGGCATTAATATTAAAAGTAAAGATTCTGTTTCCTATTTAGGCTTTCATTTGGAACGTAATTTTAGCTTCATAAATCATATCAAGACAATAGGAGAGAAAGCCAAAAGTAATTTTTTGAGTTTAGCGCGTATTTCCACCTCGACATGGGGTCTTTGTTACAAAACACTTAAAATAATATATTCCGCAACATACCTCGGGTGCATGTGTTATGGAGCCCCCGTTTGGGCAGATAGGTCGGCTATTGGCGCTGCGCGCCGTAAGTTACTTCAAAGTCAACGTTTAGCCTTGATTTTCCTGTGTAAAGCGTATAGAACGGTCAGCACCGAAGCACTCCCCGTTCTAGCGGGGGTGGTTCCCGTAGACTTGGAAATACAACGCCGCGCGGCCAATTACTTTCGTTCAAGAAAAGTTAGTCATAACTTCTTAAAACCTCGCGACCGAAATAGAATTAGTAAATTATTTAACTTTGATTGCAACATCTTTGATGAACTTTTATTAGACTGGGAACTACGGTGGCAAGGGTCTACAAAGGGTCGACATCTATACCAATTTTTTCCATCTGTTCGCGATCGTCTAGACAAAGCGTGGCTAGAGGTAGATCACTGCGTAGCCCAATTTCTTACTGGACATGGTAACTTTAAGGGAAAGCTATTTTATTTTAAATTGGTTGCGTCACCTTTATGTGAATGTTCTGTTGACAGTAACGAGTTCGAACAGACCGCTCATCATATTCTTTGGGAGTGTGAGCTCTGGTACACCGAGCGCCAGACCATGCTTGACTCAATAAAATCGTTTTCTGGTGCCCCTTACTACATGGATCTTGTTGCGACTAGGGATAACTTCCGTGCGTTCAGATGTTTTTGCCATACTTATTACTGGAAGCAAAATAGGTCATAGTTTCAGTACAATGTTAGGTTCCTATTGTTTTATTTTGTATTTTTGGTGCTTTTGCGGTCGTGTCTTCAACACTGCCATAAATGATCTCTTGAATTGGCTCTCTAATAGCCATGTTTTTTCCTTCTTATTTCTGTCTCCCGTTTGCAATGGAGGGAAGTCGGATATTTCGTTTTCCTACTCCTCCTATCTTCTTTGATTAATTCATTGCGGGTTCCAAGACAGATTAGAGTCATCCCCCGGGCTCGCTGGACTTCATTGTCCAGTGTTGTGAATGGTCGCCGCTGTTGATCCTGGCTTACAGGAGTTACAGCGGTGGGAATGTGTGGTGGGCCTATGCCCGATATTTTATTTTTATCTCTCTCTTCAATAAATTAGTATATTTATTTATTTATCATACCGCATATATTTGTATGTATGTATGTAAGTATACATATACCTGTATCTTTATATAATATATATTTATTAGTCTTAAATACCTACTATTTTATTAGTTAAATGTGCACACTATGCCTGCCTCATTTTCTATGCTCTCTCTCTGTCTCGGGTTTGCTGGAAGAAATCTCTTTAGAGATAAGCTCGCCCTTAGTAATTGTCTATTATGTTATTTTCATGTATATTTCCGTGTGTACAATAAAGTGTTAAAATAAAATAAATAAAATAAAATAGCTCATAAACTAGGTAATATTACATATAGTATACTTAGATAAGGGAATGACGTATCTTAGGACACTTATAATACGTACTTGCATAATATTTCAGTAAGAATTCTGAAGCCAATATCCAACAGGAGATGAGAGGGAAAATGATTGATGGGCACATGATTATGACACTACAAAATAAGAAATGACCATTGATTTTTTTATTCGACAATCACTTGCAGTCCCCAACACATTAATTGACCTAAATTATCTAAAAGAGAGTTAAAAAGTAAAACATACATTTGCTTAAATCAAAAATAATAGGTGACCGAATTATTTTTCACTTTTTAAGTGTTTGTTTTTAGCGGTGGGGATTTCTTAAATTTCAATGTTATTTCGTAATTTGTTAAGTTACTTGAAAACTGTTGAACCGATTTTGATGAAACAAAGCTAAGAATACTCTCGCAAATATTAGCTTTCTATTAAAAAAAACCGGCATCGAAATCGGACCCGTTTGGGAGTTCCGTTGCCACAGACAGACAGACCGACATAGGCGTCAAACACCCCTCTTTTTGTTTTGCAACTTATAAAAACCTCTTTTTGCGTCGAAAAATAAATGATTTATTTTTAATTTCGACACTAACCTACAAGTTTTTAAGAGGTAGGTACAGGGCGAGTTATTTATCGTAATGAAGGAAAAGTCGAACCAAGTCAAAACAATTAAGAGACATAATTGGCAAATGCTCTTACATAAGATAATGATGACATCAAAAATTTCTAGTTTTTATTGGGATATTTATATTTTTAATCCGATTTTTTCTCGCGTTTGGCATCGCCCCGTTTTGTTCGTCTATCTCCAGACTACATAGAAATATCGAAAGGAAAATAAGAGAAAAGACAGCGTAATAAAGCCTAAGTAAAATGTTTCAATAAAGGCAGTAAACAGAAGGCATCTGTCCGTGTCAGAGGAAATCCGCGGGCAGATTGATGCGTCCTATCTCCCCGCGAGCCGAAATTAATTCGTAAGAAAATATTGCCTGTACCATAGAGATCTAGAGAGATGCCAACCAACGCGCTGAGTACGAAACCTAGTGTCGCATCACCACCAGTACCACGCGATAGAAAGTATTTTGTTAGCTTGAATGTGCTCATTATCCATTGCGGTATCAGAACTCAACGTTCGAATAATCTTTAGTACTACGCAAGCATAGTAAACTATTTACACATAATATCTCGACTGGCTTTCAGCCTCATAATATATTAAATTATTGCCGTCGCGAGCAATGTGTTCCGTTTTTGCGCATATTACTGCGAAACTGGCCCCGCCCCCTTTTCACATCTCCCTTTAGTTTTTGTGACCTGTGGCCTGTACCCTGGAGGTCTACCCGGACATTCGAACTTCCCAATTGCGTGAACGTTTTCGTTCCAATGTCAACTCTATTACAATGAAGTTCGGACCGAAACGGTCACGATATATCGAAAATCGAATGTCCGGGTACAGGGCCTGTACTCACCTTTCAGCATTGTAGTCGGATATTGTTGTCTAAATCTAAAGAATGGATTTAGTTGACGGATTACGGTTTGTATTTGGTTTTTGTGGAACGTTGTTGCTAAAAATGTTTTTAGAAAAAGGATAGGGAATAATCTTTCTGACATTCGAGAAACCGGCCAGCATTATTTATATCGTGCTATTGAGAACCATTTTATAACATACGAGCATTTACCCGCGACTTCATCCGCACGGGTTTTCGTTACCACAGTGGTTCATAATAATTAATTCAGGGACATAGGGGTATCTGAAACGGAAGTTTAAATCTAGGTTATCTGATTTTTGAAATCTGTAGATATATACTGTAGTAATACGAGATAAGTTATATAAGGTCTAACAAAATTAGGTGAAACTATTTTAAGGGGATGATCAGACCATCAAACTAAACAACTTTCTCTATGGGACCAATATCGAAATCGCGAAAAAAAAATCAGCTGTTCCATACAAACCGACTCGACCTAAATGTATGGGACAGCAGTTTTTTTTTACGCGATTTCAATAGTGGTCCCATAGAGAAAGTTGTTCAGTTTGATGGTCTGATCATCCCCTTAAAATAGTTTCACCTAATTTTGATAGACCTTATATAAAAATCTATCTTATCGAAAGCATAAAAAAAAATGGTATACGATTTTATAATATGGAGAAAATTAAATTTTTAGGATTTTTTCACAAACTTCTCCAAACTTCACGGTATCTATAATAGGGTATATAGTCATATATTCTACTCGATATAGTACGATTTCTATGATTGTCTAAACGTGAAATTTTAATTACGCCCGTTTAGACGCCAAATTCTTTCAATAATAAAATTGATAGTCAATGCCCAACTTACTACAATTATAAAGGATTCCGTAAAGTTTTGAGAAGTTTTTGAAAAAATCCAAAAACTAATTTTCTCCATACAAAAAAATTTTATAATTTTTGTTTGTCATCTTCCAAATAGACCGCGCAGGACCGGTCGTTATGGCGATCCTTGGGGGAGGCCTATGTCCAGCAGTGGACGTCCATCGGCTGAGATGATGATGATGATGATCTTCCAAATAAGACAGATTTTATTTTATATATTTATCTTATATTACTACAGTATAGATCTACAGATTTCATAAATAAGATTACCTAGATTTAAACCAGTTTCAAGATACTCCTATGTCCCTGAATTAATTATTATGAACCACTGTGGCACCGTAGCGAGATAAATGATATACCAGATTTTAAGTTTAATCACAAGCTTTCAAATGTAAACAGTTTCATCGAAATAAGTCCAGTAGTTTTTGCGTGATACGCTAACAAACAAAAAGACAGACAAAAAATCGAAAAATTCGGCATTTGGAATCAGGGATACCTAAACACCATATTGTAATTTCTTTAATATCTTCAATGTACATACTGACACACTTCTGTTACAGTTTTACAATAGTAGCACTATAATTACTACCGTAAATAGTGAGAGATTGTTAATAAAGATCATGGATCATGTACAGTACGACCAGGAAAATAATTCCGCTCGTCAATCTCCGTTCGCGCAGAGCAGGACCGAGTCCCCGACAAAACCCGAAGTCATTTAGTAATCAAAGGGTGCAAAGTCGGATAGCAGCGGAAAGGGCGCGAAAACAAATTAGCCAATAGCGTAAACGGATTGAAGGTCATCCTGATTGGTCAATATTATTTCGCGCGGTATTAAAATTTGTCGACTGCACAGGTACATCGGTAAGACTTATAAACCTGGTACTACTGTAACAAAAACGTCTCTTTCATTTTCTTCAATATTTTTCAGTCAATAATGTCCACTTTTAGTATATTATAAACAGTACTTTAAATCTCTGACATTGTAATCAAAGAGAATGTCATCTTTTAAATTTTTTTTTTCGAAAATAGGTTTGAAATAGCTATACAAAGATTGAAAGATCTGTAACGTTAATATTAAATGAAGCATAGAAATTACTTTTAAAAATATTCTCTTTGTTAGAAAGATGGCTTTTCATCGGGCTTTTAGAAATTTTTTCAGAAGAGAATTAAATACAATTTTGTTAATAAAACAGAAGCCTCATTATTATTTCAGTAGGTTTAACAAAACGATCTAAAGCACGAAGGTTTAAAAATAATTCTGTTTCGTCCACGGAGTAAAGTAATAAGGGATAATTATTTCCATTTCGAAGGCTTTACAATCTACATTAACGTCTTTCAACTTAATTATTAGCTATTGTATACTCCTGAAAGAATCATTTGTACCAAAAAAAAATCCTATTCTAATTTAGAACGAAAGAAGATGAATTATAGGGGGGAAATGGAAAGCTTTTCCTTAGAGGGTAGGCTGTGCTCTTTAAATGATGACAATTTGTCTGACGAGCGTGCCCCTGGGACCCTCATCGGCATTAAAGGCAAATTTTTCAAAATTATGACCAAGAGAAATTTTAATGAATGGATTAAACTATTAAATAATCTATGACTACACACACCTGGTGTGTTTTAGTGAATGAATTTCTAGCCCTTTCATCTTTTCAGGTCAAGTAGCCGTAGTAGTTTTGGCTGGGCATTGAAGAATCTAATACATCCTGCTTGAGGGGCGGGGGGGGGGGGGGGTAGGGTTTTGCCCTGCAGTAGGACGTATTCGACGTATATAAGCTGATCATTATGATAATTTAAGAGACTCTTAAGTAGCCGATACGACTGACTCTCCAATTGCCGCTATTGGCTAATTGTTTTCGCGCATTTTTCGCTGCTATCCAACTTTGTACCATTTGATTACTAAATGACTTCGGTTATCGAGACGGGGACTCGGGTCTGCTTTGCGCAAACGAAGATTGACGAGCGGAATTATTTTCTGGGCCCTGTTTAATAACAAGTGACAATGGCAATTCAGACATTGCTGAGAATGCTAGGACACATGAAGCACTGCAAGTTTAGCGTCGCAAATTGTCATACAGGGTGCGGGTCTTAGTTCGTCCACTAATAGCATAAGAATAATAATAAGAATCATTTATTTGTTCTTATTCTTATCGTGTGGGCAGAGCCCTGGTGTCAGAGTTTTTTTAGACCGCCTTACGGCCTCTGACGTGGTTTTTATGTAACGACTACTACCACCAGAGATAGTATCCGGGACCAACGGCTTAACGTGCCATCCGAAGCGCAGGATCATTTTTCTTTCAGACAATCAGATGATTCAGCCTGCAATGTCCTAACCAATTGGGGAAAAATGCACAAAGTGACATTTCACTAGGTGTCCCCCGTGGGAATCGAACCCACGACCTCCGTGTCGAGAGCCCAATGCTCTTACCATTAGACCACATGACAGAAGATGTCAGGTATTAGAAAGTCCTTCATGTTTAGCCTTTCGGCATACAAATTACATGCCCATGCACTGCATGCACAACGAAACTAGACTTGTCTCTAAGTCTGACTACTTTTGAACTAGAAGGATTGTCGACCTTATTTTCAGGCTATGCTTTAGTCCGTTAAAAACCGCATTGTTCGATATCGCTTAAAATCTCGAACACGCTAGTGGCATAAATCGGTGGTATCGAGTGTAAGTGTCGCCGGTGCGGCTAGGGCTGTACCCAGAGACTCGTGACTTGCTACCCCAGACCAATAACTACAGTCAAGATACAATCTGCACTGCTATCCTGTAAAGCACAAACTGTAAAGACGAACTTGAACACGAAAGTGAGATGTCTTTGCCAGGCAAATTCGTACCTTAGAAATTTTAAGTGAGATGTCAAATTATTAAATGCCGTGCTAAAGTTAGGTGGCACATGCCTATTGTAATAGCTTTAGAACTGTGATTGTATCTGTGTTCATATATAAATAAATAAAATAACTTGCAATTCAACTTTCGAGTTCACGTTCGACTTTCGAGTTTGTGCTTAGAATTAGAATAGCATGGCTTGACCCTTTATACAACTGGGCGCGCATTGACAAGATGTAATCACTGCAAATTTTTTTATTCTGAAAATATACAGTTTACAATCAAAATAATAGTTCTGTTTATGCTATAGTACAATCAAAGCCAATTACAAGTTTTCACCAGTAGTTCTTCGGTAGAAATCCAGCTTGGGAATTGCTCATGGACGTCAATCTGCTGCCCACTTTGTCCCATAGAGAAATTACGCGCTCCCCTAGGCTTTGTCCCCACTTGGCGAACGCCCTTGATACTGCTTGTGATAAAAATAATAAAAAAAAAACAATTGTAACAACTAACTAACTAGTAAACAATTCATTTCGTGAAATGTGTCTATTCGCGTTTCTGAAAAAAAAAAAAACTATTGTAAAAACAAATAAACAATTATTTTTGTGAAATGTGTCCATTCGCGTTTCTGAATATACCCTTTCAGTATATGTAACGCATTTTTTACATCCTGTGCACATCTATGCTTCCCTTAGTCTGAGGACGCGCGACTTGCGACCTACTCCACTTCCGACCCGCTCGGCAGAGTCCGTTTTTCTCCAACCGGAAATGAGATTTCCCGACGGATATAATGGCTTTCCACAGATTACGTCATGCGAGCTTTGAATTTAGAAATTCGCTTGAATTATTTACTTGGGAGGGTCGGAATATCTACGAGGATTTGTCATTTAAGTCCTCTCATGCAAGGTTACTTTTATGTAGAATCTTTAACCTTGGATAAATACAGTACAGTCATTATAATTTATACAGGGTGTTAGAGTTAGGGTAAACAGTTGCACTACTTTAAGGGGTGATTGTACCCATGATACTGAACAACTTTCCCAAAGAAACCTATTGGAAATTCGCAAATTTTTTTTTTTACTTTCCGTACTAAATGCAATTAGCTGATCGAACGTTTGTCTGAAATTTTTTTTTGCGAATTTGCTATAGGTTTCTTTGGGAAAGTTGTTCAGTATCATGGGTACAATCACCTCTTAAAGTAGTGCAACTGTTTACCCTAGGGCGTATAGCATACAGATGGAGTCGAGGCGGCGTCGAGGCGCGGGTCGGTAATTACATATCATACCAATCCGAGTGGCGCTCGGATTTATTCTTGGTATATAATTATCGACCATAGGTATATCAATGTCGCCAAGATGCGCCCGCGCCTCGACTCCTTCTGTATGCGATATGCTTAACACCCTGTAAACGTACGTAATTTGTATTTTTACCTGAAAACCGTTCCGTCGAAATCGATATATCTTAAATATTAGGTACAACATTTGCAAACTTTTTCAAGTTTCAATTATTTTAATTTTACGAGATTCGGAAAAATTTCTAGTGAATTTAACATGGTTTTTTTATTTACCTAGTAGTAGGTAAGGTACCTACGATTAGCAACAATCATCATCATCATCATCATATCAGCCATTAAACGTCCACTGCTGGACATAAGCCTCCCCCAAAATGGGGGGGGGGGGGGGGAATTTGCCATAATCGCCACGCTTGGCAGGCGGGTTGGCGATCGCAGTTGGATTGAATGTGTGTACTCAGAGGATGCTGTTGCCCATCCTTCAGTAGATCCCTTAGTCGCCTTTTACGACACCCACGGGAGCAAATGGGATGGTGCTATTCATAGCCGACACACACGGCAATTAGCAACAGTATTTAGGTTTTATGTTAAATTTTTACACATTGGTTAGCTAGTATAATTATCCCATGTAGAGCGTTTATACAGCAACCGAGCGGGTTAATTCCACTTTGCGGCACGCCGGCAAAGAGCGGTCGAGTGCTGGCACCACGAATGAAAAATAAAATTTCTTTGACGCTTATTTTAAATTCAGTTTTATTTACTTATGCATCTGCAAAAAGTGAATTCATTACAGTCAGTCGTGTCGTAACATTGTAAATTAGTTTGTATGTTTTACTGAAAATAATTATTTATGTTGAAAAATATCAATGCATTCAAAAACAGGCAATTTTTACTTAAATTTCTATTTGACAAAATATCTTGACACACTTTATGAATTATATTCGATGCAAATTCCTTTACCATACTAATGTATAGGCACGTACGCACGGCGATACATCAAGCTATACAAAACCAACATAAGCTGGCCGCGCGACGCTATACGTTACTCTACCTACGCGCGACCAGCTTATGTTGGTTTTGTATAGCTTGATGTGTCGCCGTGTGTACATGTTTAGTTTTAAAAAAGCTTCGTCGTGGCGCGTTCCGGAGAGGTATGGAAACTCAATCTTGAGGTCCACATTCGAATCTTCACGGATGGCATGCCATGTACTAAAGAGTTTTTCTAACTAAAGTACGTAATACCGACTGCTCTCAAACGGTGAAGGAAAACACCTGAAGAAGAAATACCGATGTGTACAATACGACCAGGAAAATAATTCCGCTCGTCAATCTTCATTTGCGCAGAGCAGCATGGCTAGCATGCCACCCACGACAAAGCGTTTAAACGAGAAAAACGTCATGCGCGCTCTTTCTGGCATACGTAAATTAGAAAAGATGGAGGCACATCTCGATTTTTATCGTTTCCTCGGGGGTGGCATGCTAGGCCTACAGGACCAAGTTCCCGACAAAACCCGAAGTCATTAAGTAATCAAAGGGTTTAAAGTAGCGAAAAGGGCGCGAAAACAAATTAGCCAATAGCGTAAACGGATTGAAGGTGGCACATCCCGATTGGTCAATATAATAAAATTTGTCGATTGCGCAGGTACATCGGTAAGACTTATAAACCTGGTACTACTGTACGACTTATGTTAAGTCTACCAATCCGCATTGGGCACGCGTGGTGGACCTTTGCCCATACACCTCTCTGAGGGTAGGCCTGTGCCCTGCAGTGGGACGTATACTTATAGGCTGTGATGATGATGAATGTTTTGTTTTGGTGTTGAATCAAGTATGGGAAAGTCTGGGAAATCTACGGATTTTTGTATGGAGTAGGTTGCATTAATTGCAATTTTGTTTATAATTTGGAATATAGTAGATACATACCTGAAAAACATAAATTCTCAATAATCCCCGATTTTTTATTGTTTATTACTGAATAACTAAGACATTTACAAAACATTAAATTTAGGTATGAACAAAATAGAAAACTGGTGATTTTATACAGGACGGCTTCGTTCAATGCGTTTTACTTATAACAATAATAATTCCCGGTTAATATCGTAAATTTGAGTAGATATTTAATATTTTGTAAGATTTCCAAAATTATAACCTCAAAACTTAATTACTTAACGTTTGACTGTACACATTAAATTTGCCTTGTGATAATTAACTGTCTCTTTTGCTGGTATGCTGGAAGAAATATCTTTAGAAATAAGCTTGCCCTTTGTACATTTATATCGATTTTATGGTATTTCTCAGGGTCCTCAGCCTACATAACCACGAAATATCGACAAAAGTGTTACAAACTAACAGTAATATCAGTTCAAACACAATTTACTAAAGTGTCTTTAATGCAATGTCGAACCTTATTTTTCCTAGACTATAATTGAATTAAATGTCTAGACGATAATTTTTTATTATTTTAGTGCTTGAAGCCAGATAAATTCTTTTTTTTTTAATTCTTTTGTTTTTTTTTGAGCTTTTAACCCTGAGGTTACGTCAGTCTTATTCATACTTGACATACGTACTATAAGGCTAGTGTCAATTAATGTTCCTTATTTTTTAGATTTAGTTGAGAAGTATGTAAGTATCTTAGTAAGTGGCGCGCCCTGGTCTCTGCCTACCCCACTGGGAAAGAGGTGTGCCGTTATAGATAGATAGATAGATAGATATTTTTTAGATTTGAGTAGATAATTAAAACTTGCTTAAAAATAAAGGTTTCATGTCAAACAAATAAAAGCAGCATAAAAACAGCTGCTAATATAAATAGCATTGATAAATGTATAAGTTAAAACAAGGATAACAGATGAAGGCCCTAGCTGCGGCCCATTAGTTGGCAAGTCTCTGCGACAAATGGCTTGAGTAATGACCAACCCCCCTAAACCTTCGATTAAGCTCGATCTGCGGTTTTGACGCTAATTACTGTCAACGTTTTATTGTACTTTGAATTTTGTTTTAATATTAAATTGATTAGTTGATAAATCATGTTGTTTATTTGACTCTAATTTACAAACATCATCTTCGCAGCCAATGACATTCTATACAAGAGGACTTCGCATCAGTGCGCTATTAACTGGACCACTAAGTTATACCCAGTTGTTTTACATTACTGCTTTGTAACCGAATACATTTGAAAGATTTGAAAGGTCTGGATTGTCAGCGGCAATTTATGACAGCTGGGCATAACTGATGCATACAAAGGTGACATTAGAGACACGTGCCATGTTTAGGCTTTGTTATTGTATGACATGATGACTCTATGGTTATAAAAACTCATTGTTCACAGCCGAAAGTCGTCCGCTGCTGCTCTGCAAAGGATCGACATAGCCTTCACAAAGGTCATCGGTCCAACTTGTGAGGAGCCTTCTCACGCTCACCTGCCAATACGGGGTCGCCATTCGAGAACTCCCATCGGCTACCTGTTCTGCGAGCAATGCACTCTAATAAGAAGCACTTTTCTACTTTGGCACTTTTAGGATTCCTTGAGGACTTTGAGTGTAGAAGAGTTATTCCATGCCTGCTTGCACTTTTTAAGACTCGGGCACAGATTAATAATGACTCAGGTTCTTGTACAGTCACGTTCATTAATAGTTTATTTGTAAGTAAAGAACTTTTTTACGTTAAATGAAAGTAAGGTTTCTGAATTGCATAACAACGAAGAGACCTAATTATTAATCTGCGACAAGGCTGTGACCTAGGCACAGAATAAATACTAGTACTACCCGTTATACAAATCTCGGGCACCCGACAAGAATCATTGAAATTCCAATAATTATTCAATCGAATCACGATAGACAAAATGATGGAGGAATCTTTTATTGACATTAAGTAGCTCGAGGAAGAACTAAAAAATAAAGAGACAGGGATCAGACAAGTAAAATCTATAACAATATGAACACCATTATTAGATACTTTAAAATTATTTATTACTATTTAAGTAGACATTGTACACGCTCTGATTTTGCCAGGTACATGAGCTGTATTCTAATATATTTTAAGTACCATCTTACCCATGTCAGTACCTCATGTAAAGCTGTAAGGATGATGATCACGATCTGGAGTGCGATTTTTGAATCTCATACGCTGAACTCAGCAGTTGAAAATGTACAGAGATACGCATCTTTCTATTACTGATTTGACTTTTAAAAATCGCACTCCTGGAGTATGATTTTTGAATATTAAATCAGCTGCAGAGCTCATCGAATGAGATTCAAAAATCGCACTCCAGGAGTACGATTTTTGAAACTCGTACGTTGAACTCAGCAGTTGAAAATGTATGGAGATATGCATCTTTCTACTGCTGATTTGACTTTCAAAAATCGCACTCCTGGAGTATGATTTTTGAATATTAAATCAGCAGTAGAAAGATACATATCTCTATAGTAATTTTGACATTTTCAACTGCTGAGCTCATCGAATGAGATTCAAAAATCTCACTCCTGATCAATAGCTACGACAGTCACAGAGAATTTTAATATGAATAGTTTCATTCTCAACGTAATATCAAAGGGTTATCGGCTGTGATGCGTCTAAACTGAGCTGAATACCAAAGTTTGGAGCAGTACATCATTATTATTACGAATATTCGGCATAATTAAAGGAAATAGCGTACCCTAAATTCCGAAGATTCTGTTATCATCAAACAATTTGAAGGGTAAGATTGCGCTCTTCTTATCAAATATTTTGAAGATTTTATTCCGGGACTCGCCGGGAAATTAATATAAGAAAGGCTGCTATTGTATTCAAAAATTATTAGATGAATGGGTAATTAGGGCAACGGGCGCTTTCAAAGCCTTTATACTATTCTTGACAATTTTACACTTGATACCCCACACCATGGGGTAGACGAGAAAAAAATATTCCATTCCAACTTGGCATGTAAATATTTTTCAAGATTTTATTTTTCCACTTTTTCGGCGTGATTAATGTCTATATCCATGCCAAATTACAGCTTTCTAGTACTAAGCGTCTCTGAGCTAAGCCGCGGACAGACGGACAGACATGGTGAAACTATAAGGGTTCCTTGTTGACTTCGGAACCCTAAAAAGAGTTTATTCCAAAAATACATCGAAACTAAAACGGAATCCGTATTAGTGCTGAAAATATAGACGAATTGCAGACAAATTGCGATCCGGGATCGAGATTCGATTTCGGCAGCAGCCTGCAGCCAGCGCAGCATGAATAAATCCTCTAGCCACGATACATTTACTGCGGTGCACGGGTGCCGTGCCCCGCGCTATCTGGCACTTTACGACCGCCCCGCTCCGTCCTACTCGGTGCAGAATTCTTGAACCACTCGCAATACTTCTCATCCTCCGCTCACTACTACTATTGATGCCTAGTTTGGACTAGGCGATCTAGTCGCGATACATTATCTGCGGTGCACCGGTGCCGATGCCAGTGCCGCGACACTCAGAACAAAATCGTAATTGTATGAACTACACTAGATTGTATGGGCTCCAAAGATTTAATACCCTAGCTCTACACTAGCTTCATACTATTTTGGATTTCGAAGCTAGTTAGGCAGTGCCGACTCTTAAAACGTAGTGATTCCATTCTCTTTGCTCCGCGCTATCTGGCACTTTACGACCGCACCGCTCCGTTCGACACGCTGCACAATTCTTGAACCACTCGCAATACTTCTCACCCTCGGCTCACTATAATACTATTGAAGTGCACCGTCACTCACGTTTGACAGCAACGTACCTACGGCGCGTTGTATACACACTACACAGGCTGTCGCGAATTGACATAAGGAGCATCTTAGTTCGTTGTTCCTTCAGGAAATATACCTTTGTGCTTCAGCGCAAAGTTCGAAATTCAAAAAAGCGCGCTAAATTGGGAAAGTACGGTGTCTGTTACGGTCAATGTTACTGTGGTAACTATTGAATAATCTGTGCTTTTGATGCCTAGTTTGGTGTATGCGAGTATGTTTAGTGCGAACGATATTTAGCGAGTACTGAGTATTTTACAGGCACAGCAAGCAGGCAGCCTAATGCCTAGTTCGGTCTACCAAGCCAGCGATGCAAGGAACAATTCACCACTTTCTTCACCTTCACTAGCGTGAACGGAAACTTTAATGATATGATACCAGCTTTAGCCCGCGACTTCGTCCATTCCATTCATTCGTCAAGTACATTTGTTAAAACTTTTTTTTTGGGAAATTGTTCAGTATCAGTGCACTCTGACAGTAGGGCTCTGCCCAAACGATAAGAAGAAAAAGTGCAGTATAACTCTTTGAAGTAATATGCCACTATCTATACTTATAGACCCTGTACGATGTACGTACGTACAGTACTGTACGTATACATACGTATAGATCCTAAACTATAGATACCTAATTAAAGGGTAGCGTGGAGGACCCTCCCTTTCCCAAACTATTACCAAACAACTTTCACTAAGGAACATGGGACGAAAAATGAAAAAAAAAAATTGGAGCTCCCATAGAAAATAGATCGTCTGATCCGCACTTTTGTATGGGAGGTCCAACCTTTTGTATTTTTTTTCGGCCCATGTTTCTTAGAGAAAGCTGGGTTTCAGTGTCTGAATGAACCCTTGAAGGGAGGGTCGTTACGTTTCACCCAGGCCAGTATATTCCGTGGCCACGCTAACGTCACGGCTAACGTGCCTATTTTAAGCACAACCATTTCATTACGCCATTCCAAAACTGTAATGCAATAAAATGTTTCAAAACTGACAAATGTCGTGGAGTTTAGTAATAGTTACCACACTCGAGTTTTATGAGCCGGCTGTCTGACGAATTATGTAAAATTTTGTATTCTGGTATGGTTTGTAAAATAAAGCCTTCCTAACTCTTGATTTGGACTAGAATATGTGGGTTGGGTACTATTGCTAGTTTTGTATCAATTTTATTCTTGCAATATCGAATAAATTGAGATTTTATTCAGAGTTTCAGGTGTCTAGATAAGACAGGCATTATAGGTGTATTACTTTAAATAACTAGGGACTTTAGTGAGAACTGAGAGTCTGAAATATATGCGACTATCAAACTTTGTTTCTTTCAATAATGAAAAGTACTTATATGTATATCCTATTGACAAATTGTTGAAAAAAATTTACTTAAACAAACGGTAGATTGGTACAATATTATCTATACTATTATAAAGCTGTAACAGAAGTGTGTCTGTACATTGAAGATATTAACAAAAAAAAAGTTACGATATGGTTTTTAGGTGTCTTAGATTCTTAGATTCTTTATTGTACACAAAAACATAATTATGAAAAAAAAATTACAACAAGCCGTGATGTACAAAGGCGAGCTTAACTCTAAAAGAGTTTCCCTGATTCCATTTCACCAATCTTTGGATTTTTTGTCTGTCTGTTTGTTTGTGTGTTTGTTTGTGTGTTTGTTTGTGTGTTTGTTTGTTTGTTTGTTTGTTTGAACGAGTATCACGCAAATGCCACTGAACCGATTTTGATGAAACTTTTTTTGTTTGATAGCTTATGATTTGACTGAAAATCTGGTATATAATTTGTGCGGACGAAGTCGCGGGTTAACGCTCGTATCATATAAAAATAATGTTGTACTGTGACTGCATCGGTAAAGCACAGCTCTTCAATAATGGACATTTTGTAATAAAACCTTACTAGGTTTTACCTACTGGTAGATAATAATCATAAAGTTTATTGCATCCTTGAAGTATTTACAGATCTTAAAAATAGCTTATAGTGCATCTCAGGGACCCTGTTAGGGCACAGCAATTTTAGCAACAGTGCCTATTATAATAGTCAGATTAGATGTAATTGAATTTAATTAAATTGAAAATAAAATTGAATAAAAGGCGACAATAATAATAAATTAATGATCTACGTTAAATTGCAATAATACAGTACGAAACAATAATAAAAACTGTGAGATAATGGAACGGATTAAATCATAGTAATAGGTAACAGCATAATGCCGACTTAAAGTATAAAATAATAATTATAATATGTATATGTATAATGTTTCTGAGTCCGTGTGGTGTCGGCTAAGAATAGCACCACCCCATTTCCTCCCGTGGGTGTCGTAAAAGGCGACTAAGGGATCTTCTGGAGGATGGGCAGCAGCATCCTCTGAGTACACACATTCAATCCAACTGCGATCGCCAACCCGCCTGCCAAGCGTGGCGATTATGGCAAATCCCCCCATTTTCGGGGAGGCTTATGTCCAGCAGTGGACGTCTATCGGCTGATATGATGATAATGTTTCTACCTATCTAATGAATAATATTTTATTACAGAACAACATACATTAAGTATTTTATACATTAATTACCTACTAACCTACATTCTATAAAATTAATGAAACTAAATTATAAATAGCATTGGGGGTTGATGATGAGTCCGGGATGGTTGAGCTGCCTTTTGCTTAAACGCGCACCACTTTTAGTTGCAAAGATGCAATAATGTCTTTTAGTGGCATTCGATAGAGCAGTTATTATACTCAAATAGTTTATACTAAAGATCTTTGTAAGTATCATATTTATTGGGCTAGGCAATTTTTTTCAAAAAATTAGGTTTGGCTCAACCATCCCCAATGGGCGGGATGGTTGAACATGAACATCTGGGATAAATGAGTCACCTCAATTTTTCCTATATAAAAAACATCAAACTTAATCTAAACAATGTAATAATATAAGGAAGAAAACAACATAAATAGTATAAACATAATACCTACATTAACAAAATACACGGTTAAAATAAATTGAGCAAACATAAATTGTAAATAAAAACAATAGGTATTTAATCATCACAATCTAAAGTTTCTATGACTAGTTTATATAATTATGGAAACAAAAAATATACGGTTACCGTGATGCTGATGATACCTTTATAATTTAAAAAAAAAAAACGAATGTTATGTTAATGTACCTAAGCCACAAAATGCCTTATTTCCGATGGTGTAGAGAATCCATTATCATTATCAGTAACTTGTTTCTTTTCTTCACACATTAGCATTTTGGCTTGAGTGACGTAAGCATTTTATATCACTCGAGTGTATATTATTCTGAATCGATTTTTATCACTAATACGTAATTGGCTCGTTGGTCTAGGGGTATGATTCTCGCTTTGGGTGCGAGAGGTCCCGGGTTCAAATCCCGGACGAGCCCAATTTTTTTCCACCTATATTTGATGTTTTAATTTTAACCTTTATTTGATGTTTTATGTTTTGATGTGTTCAAAGACCGGTGGGACTCCCCGCTGTTACATCACTGGGTTGTTGTTTTTTGTTACTAACACTAGCTTTAAGATAAATGTATACTAACACTATGTGGACATCTTGTCTGAAATAAATTATTTGAATTTGAATTTAACAGTTTATTCATTGCTAAATAAACAAGATAGGTAATTTGCAATTGCAGTGCAATATATTTTTTTTATTACCTATAATAAATTCTATGTAATGAATCGATACATATCTAAACAACATATTTTTTTTATTTATAATTAATGGACTCTTGCTTGTGCGTTAGCTCTGCATTTCCGCCAGTGTCAAGTGTTTAGGTCAAGAACAAGAAGAGATTGAGGATTGCGGATCCTCGTGGCAGGCAAAAACGCGATGCTCGAAATCCACGCGAGACGAGTGAACGGGTCAGAACCTGCAACGTGACTCCAACAACATTTTGATTCTGTTTTTCCATACCTACTTCGAAAACTGACACGTCAATTTGGAATTTCTATGAATAGTCTCAATTATTTGACTTGTCAAATTATTAGTTTGTCAAAAACGTAATCAGTCATTGTTATTCATTCTATACCATGATCATCATAATTATCGCATCCTATTACGACGGAGATTATCTACGATAAAAAACTAGTAAAACAACTGTAGACAAAACACCAACAACAACAACAACGCCCAACATAACTACTGTCCCATAGTTGATCACTACTAATTAGTAATTTTGAGATAGTTAAAATTTACTTAATGTAAATTTAATTTACATAATAATTATTTTCTTTTTATATTATCAATTTGCACATTTGCACGCCTTCTAGGCAGAGTGTATTGGATCCTTTTTATATGTAAATTATGTTTATTACCTACATTCTTGCAAATAAACAATCTAATCTAATCTTAATACATATTTACATCATTTATTTCAAAGAGTGAAAAAACATTAAAAATTTTACATACTTTCTTACAAAGTTAATACAACTAGGTACGTAAACGTACCTACTTGATAAACAAAGTTGAGTTACTGATAAAAGTTACCTGACAATTTTTTTTCTCACGACCACAAACGGAATGGGAAAAGAGATTGTCTAAATAAAATGTTTGCGTGTTTATGTTGGTATGAATTTTTTCTGTTACCATTTCTCGCAAAAGTTGCCAAAACTTAACAATGCCAACACGTAAATGGGTGTAAAGGATTCAAGGATTTGGTATTCCTTAACCCTAGAACTAATATCCTATTTCACTCTCTTTACAAATATTTCAGTTAAATCATCCCATATCGACCCACTACTGGGCATATTTACCATCATATAGTAATAGTAATATAGTAATATTTATTTGCCAGCCAAAGATACATTGCATTTCTTAAATGGACCACTGCACTAGGCAACGCCTGTGTCGCGGGAATCAAACAATAACTTTACTTAAGTACAAAATTGTACTTAATTAAAGCAATAAGATTAATGTTAAAACGCATATTTAAAAAATGAGACGAATGATGAGATGATGATTATGACGCAGTGCGTATGTACGTGTGTGTGTGACTGAGTACGATCGTCATATAAAGATCCTCAGCAGTTCCTCTCCTTCATCATAAGTCCAACCCAGTAGTTTGTTGTAGATTATTTTCATGGCTTCTTGTACACTGCACCGCCTCAGGTCGCATAATGATGCAAAAATCATCATCAACACGCCTTCTTCCGATTATGCCAATCTTTCCTGTCTTGTCATCTTGTCAATGTGCCCATTGGCGTAGGTATTATCCCTTGGGGGGACAACCGGCCAGCTAGCTGCCAGCTCATCAGCCACCGCCGCCAGTGGCAAGACTCTTGACGTTAGTTCTTTGTGGTATGAGTGCTTCAGCCCCTGCCCTATACATCTGGAGCGAGCGAAGCCATCTCAAAATTTTGCAGTATTACCTCTCTGTTTTAACTAGAATTGTATCAGATGAAAATGACACAGTACCTAATTACAATTATTTACTTAATTATTTCTTCATTACTTTCGATTTTCCTGAAGGGAGACTTTCTGAGGAAACCTTTGCTCCTGAGAGCCAAGATATAATTGGAAAAATGGTAGATAAATCTAAAATGGAAGTATTGAATTATTTTAATTGTAATGACCACAGCATTGGATAGGACCTAATTGAATGACTGGATAACTGGTTCATTGGAGATGAATGGAGGAATTTCGTTTTGTTGATCAGTGTTGCTGTTATGATTAAAATTCAATATGCTGGCAGACTGGTGACCAAGCAAAACAAGACAAACACCTTTCTCTTTCTCCAACGCGTGGTTTGGAATGTCTAATCGTGATGTCATTTTTCAACATTTTCTTCAGCTGGCTCGTTGGTCTAGGGGTATGATTTTCGCTTAGGGTGCGAGAGGTCCCGGGTTCAAATCCCGGACGAGCCCAATTAATTTTTTATTTTTTCTGTTTTTGTAGACACACTCACATAGAGAGGACTAAGGAGACACATAAGATAAGTCCATTGTAATTGTAACAAGTAGCAAAACAAATATTCTTTTTGAATTGCAAATTGTTCGAGCTCATTATCTACAAACAAAGGATCCATTGTTGAGCGCCTCAACAATGAATGCGTTACTCTGTGTTTTAAGACTAAGTACTTGGCATAGTGAGTATACAGGGTCCTTCTTAATATGCTGACCCTTTTTTAAGGGGATGATCAGACCATGAAACTCAACAACTTTCTCTAAGAGACCAACAACGAAATCGCGAAAAAAAAATCAGCTGTCCAATACATTTAGCTCGAGTAGGTTTGCAGTTTTGTACTGACGACCGGATTTTTTTTTCGTGATTTCGATGTTGGTCCCATAGAGAAAGTTGTTCAGTTTCATGGTCTGATCATCCCCTTAAAAAGTGTCAGCGTATTAAGAAAGATACTTATAAAGCAGCGCTCAAACCTGATCGTCTGCGACGCGGGACGCGAACTTCATTTGTGGATGAATAGTCATTGATGCAACACTTCCTTTAAGGTTAGGTTGTTTTTAGTTAGTACTTTGGGTTGTTTTTGGTTCTTTTGGTAGGTAGTTTTTCATTAGATTTTGCTAGTTTACCAAAATCTACTAACAAGAATCAAAAATGACCCAAATCTACTAAAAACTGTCAACAGCAACAAAAATGTACGAAAAAGAACCAAAACCAGAAAAATATAGGTACCTAGATACAAGCAGCCGCCGCGCGGTAGACGCTCCCGCGTCGCACTCGCTTTTCTCGCTCATGTTTGAGCGCTGCTTAATACATACAGGGTCCTTCTTAATATGCTGACGGTTTATGAAGGGGATAATCAGACCACCAAACTGAACAATTTTCTCTATGGGACGAACATCCATATTGTGAAAAAAACTGTTGTTCCGTATTTGCAAACTTTCGACCCAAATGTATGGGAATGGAAAGATTATTTATTTTTAACGATTTCGATGTTGGTCGCTGTTTAGTTTGATGGTCTGGTGCCCTATTTAGTTTTATTTAAAAGTTCAGAATAAAACTATAAAACGGAACGGTGGCCCTCATGTTTGTCGGTGGGTCGCGTAAAGTCGTATTGTCGGGTAAATACAATTTAAACTTATTAAACAGTTTAAACACTGGTGGCGGCGAGTTCCTGGTAGAGGCTAAATTGCGGATAAATTAATAAAGGGAAAAACAATGCAGATCACGATTCTTGCACCGGTTGCCACGTAGCCCGTTTGCCACGTAACCTATACTTGCGCTAACGAATGCAGCAATTTGTATTAAACAGGATTCTCTTATTTTATTCATAATTTATTCTTTCTTTCTTATCGTGTGGGCAGAGCCCTGGTGTCAGAGTTTTTTCAGACCGCCTTACGGCCACTGACGTGGTTTTTATGTAACGACTACTAACCACCAGAGGCAGTAGCCGGGACCAACGACTTAACGTGCCATCCGAAGCACGGAATCATTTTTCTTTTCAGACAATCAGGTGATTCAACCTGCAATGTCCTAACCAATATCTGGGGAAAAACGAACAAAGTGGCATTTTACTAGGTGTCCCCCGTGGGAATCGAACCCGCGACCTCCGTGTCGAGAGCCAATTCTCTTAACCATTAGACCACGGAGGCAGTTTTATTAATATGCTTAGATCGAAGTAAAATTAATGGATGGGCCCAAAGCGCTCTAAGTTGAAGCACACAACTTGGTCCATACCATACAAACTAGCACACTTGGGGTGTCATCTCAGTACATATTTGAAGTAAAACTGTCAATTGTTTTGCCTCATTTTTCTGGTTTGAAATGTTCGCGTAAGGCCTATCCATTAATTTTACTTAGATCTAAGATTTATATGATGCAAATACCTATGTACGGAACAACTGTTTTTTTCACAATATCGATGTTCATCCCATAGGGAAAATGGTTCAGTTTGATGGTTTGTCTGATTATCCCCTTAATAAACCGTCAGTATTCCAGAACTATACACCAATAGTTTTTAATTAATAATTATTAATTACTAACAAAATTTTAAGGGTGTATTTAGAAAATGAAACAAAACAACTTTCCCTAAGAAATACCTCCCATAGAAATTCAATCGGCTGATCCGCACTTTTATATGGAAGGTTCAAAAAAATTTCACGTTTTTCGACCCATGTTCCTTGTAGGGAAAGTTGTTTAGTTTCATTATCTGACTACGCCCTTAACATTTAGTTACAAATAAAAAAATTGTGTTGTGTAGAGGTAAATACAGTTTATTGAAAAATTCATATAGCCTACAAGTTCTACATAAATATTTTATACAGGGTGAAAATGATATCATTGCCATCCTTTTAAACTAAGAGTCTACCCATCAAACTGAACAACTTTTGCTATGAGAGCGAACCGACCGAAGCAAAAAAAAAAGCTATTGCATACATTTGAGTCGAGAAGGCAGCGGCGGCAGCAGATTTTTTTTTTGCTCCGATCGGTTTGCTCTCATAGTAAAAGTTGTTCAGTTTGATGGGTAGACTCTTAGTTTAAAAGGATGCCAATGATATCAATTTCACCCTGTATAAATATGTAATTTAATAAACTATTTTTGCTGTCGTTTTTACTGCAGTATTAAAGTAAAGTGTGTACTTATATTATCCAAGATTATGACCTAGAATCATCATCATATCAGCCATTAAACGTCCACTGCTGGACATAAGCCTCCCCCAAAATTGGAGGATTTGCCATAATCGCCACGCTTGGCAGGCGGGTTGGCGATCGCAGTTGGATCGATTCAATGTGTGTACTCAGAGGATGCTGCTGCCCATCCTTCAATAGATTACGACACCCACGGGAGGAAATGGGATGGTGCTTTTCATAGCCGACACCACACGGCATGACCTAGAATGACCATTATGACCTAGAATGAAAGATAAATAAAGGCCTCTCCATTATTTCGTTGTCCACATTGACAATTTCTTCTTCAGCGAGCGAACTTTATTACATCAGCTTTCAGCAGAACCATCACTTGTTTGCTTCAATATTATTAAATTGAATACAATGTAACATAAATAACTTGTCAAACACATTTCGCAATTTACTTTGTCAGCGTTCGAGGGCATGGTACGGCACAAATGTAGGTATATAGCTTCGTATATGTTGGTCCGGTGTACAGGACATGTCAATTTGTCCACGTCAGTCTCCGGGGCGGTCGAATTGATGCCGACTACGTAGCTCCGTACGATGACAGCCACACAAACACAATTACGCAAACGAGCCAAATACTCCGGATACGACTGTAGGTACCTAGTACCTACACGATATGCTTCCGACTTCAATTTGCGAAACAAAAACACGCCGAATTGCATTTTTTGCACATTCTAGTTATTTGCACAACGTAGCAGCAATTTGTTGAATCGATTTTGATAGTTGGTTTTTTTAGGGTTCCGAAGTCAACATGGAACCCTTATAGTTTCGCCATGTCTGTCCGTCTGTCCGTCCGTCCGTCCACGGCTTAGCTCAGAGACGCTTAGTACTAGAAGGCTGCAATTTGGCATTTATCACGCCGACAAAATGGTAAAATAAAATCTTTAAGAATATTTTTTTTTCTCGTTTATCCCATGTTGTGGGGTATCGTTGTGTAACGAGATAGGCTATCATGCTAGCTATTCGTTCGGTTCACAAATATAACATTAGTCAGATATAGTTTCTAAGTACATAAGTCGAATAATAGAAATTATCTTTAAAAAGAATAAAAATCTTTGAATAAATTAAATAAGTAGGAAAGTCGCATGATCTAAGTAGTATGTTTTACGAAATAATACTAATATTGCATTATCTTAAGGCGAAACGTAACAACCTTATTTCTATAGTTATAGAGATCATTATCGTTGAAAGAATAAATATCTTCAGAATTAACTGGACACAACCTTATTTGCACTGAGATAAAGTTCAATTTTGTATATTCAAATCTTGAGCACATTAAGCACATCAAGCACACGGAGCACATGGGGCATATTAGGCAAGTTGAGCACATGAAGCAACTTATTATTATTAGGAATCGAGTATAAATAGGCGGGTTCGAGAGGGGGACGGGGCATTCAACGATTAACATTCTTTGAGCTCACTCGCTGCCGGTTGGTGTTTTGATTTTACTTAAATTTTCTACGTACCTACATTTGGGAGATTTTGTTGATAATTTGTAAAATAATTCAAGGGGAAGCGGTAAACTTTCTTTATTGATTTTTGGGATAAATTCTGGGGTTTTCATATCTTTAATTATTTACTAAATTCATTTATTTGGGGTTAATGTTTAAATTGTGAGCTTGAAGGGTATTACGGAACACGATGAAGTATCGTGGGTTATAGGCTCCTTTTACACCTTGCGGTGTTAAAGGTGAAAGCGCTTATAGCTTCCATTGTTTAGCCTGGTCTTGTGGTGTGCCAGGGATTGTTCTTTACCGACATAACGATCTATAGCCACATAGGTTTCGTAAGCTGGGTGTATTGTTACGGGGTATCCCACCGTCGAAGTGGAGGGAGTCCTTTAGGGGGCCTTAGTACCTTATGCTCGGCGTGCGAAATCTAGTCCACTTAACATATGACACTTTTACTTTAGGGACCGTTCATATCACAACTTATGGCTTCGGCCGTGATATGAGCATTACACATGGAATAGGGTTAGGTACACTTAGAGGGCTCCACCCTCGAACCGTTTAACTTAGCTAGTCAGAAGGTTTCTTCCCTAGACAATCACGGGAAGACCTACATTACACACCTACACAATTAAATGTAAATGTGAGGCCTGCCTCTAGTATTGCGGAATACTCTTACACCGGAGTGTTTCAAACCTTAGGGAAACTTCTTTAGAATAGGAATATTTTAGACATTGGTTAGTTTATTAAATTCACGTTTATTGTAGGAATAGGCTAGGATAGGATAGGTATCATAGCTACTTAGATTAATATTGGGAATAATTGATGTTAGAATTCATAGGGAAATAATATTATCTTGATCTTAATTAATTAGGGAGGTAATTTAACAATATCTTCTCTTTACAATATTGGTTTTATAGTAGATTGGTACTAAATTGATAAATTAGTATGAACTTATCTTCAAAGTTGCTGACTATTTAATAGAGAATGTTAAGCATATTAAAGAAAGACACATCCACTGAATTTGCTCAGATTCATAGTTTATTTTCCTAGTATTATACCAACTGTCTCAATAACTCTGACAAAACTGACTAGAACTGACAAATAAAAATAATCATTATAGTCCTCTATTTTAATATTAAATACTTACTCATACTTACTGATTTCATACTAAAGTTGTTGAATACTTGAAGGTATCACTGTAGAGGTTCTGGCCACATCTTCTCTGCAGTTAGGTCCCTAGTGACGTGGTAGTAGAATCCTTTTTTAAGGCCATACCCTATCCAATAGAAGTATTTGAGAAGGAACTTTATTTACAAGATTTACATAAGAAGTCCTAATTAAGATATCTAAATATTAATAATATAACATAATAAACCTCTTGAAAAAGTCAACTTGAGGTCCTGATAGTTTTTGCTTGTCTTTGGGTGAGCAGAGAGCAGCCCGTAGCTAATCTCCATACAAAAATGATTGGAGACGTTACACTTCAAAAGATAAAGCTGAAAATATCATTAATTCTACTCATATTCCAAATGTCTACCAAATGATGACATTCACAACATAAATATTTAATATTCTTCTCTGATAATTCTAGTATCCGGCCACATGGTTGGGGTCTCCCCTAAAAAACAATCACAATGTTGTCTAATCAATTTATGCTTACCATTTTCTTATGATATTTATCTAATTCAGACTTACACCCTGTATAATAGGTTAGGTTAGGTATTATTCAGGTTAGAATTATTCTGGGTTCATTGCAAATAAGATCTAGGTCACTAAGTCCTTCTAAAAGAATCTGAGTTTCTACTACATAATGTGGGTTCCTAGACGATCACTCCTTCTGGCCAATTTTTAGTTTAAGTTTAGATAATTAGGTAGATTTAAGTTTAGATGTAAATTAAGTCTGTTGTTATGGAATAGTTCTTTGGATAACTTAAAGATTAGGTATTACATATCATTAGGTTATTAGAATCGATTAAACAAGATAGTCTTAGTTATGTAATAAATAATATAGTAAGTAGTAGGTATATAGGATCTAGTATGGTTAGATAGGATTAGGGAGGTCAGTTACAATTTGGTGCCGATAGCCCAGGATTATTGAATTAGATTCAAATTGTTTCTTAGTTAGCATAGGATAATACAATTTAGTACTAGTACAATAAGGAGCCGAGTGACCAGTATGAGAGTTTTACCTTTGGTTGGTCTCGACCAGTATTCGTTACATTTCGTTGGCCGAGACCAAGATTTAATTACACTTAATATTCTGTAGATTGGCTTGAATAGGTTAAATAGTTAAAAGAATTCTGGCTTGTCGCTATTTGGTTTGCATGTCCAAGTTTATAAATATTTACAATTTTGTTGGCAAATTTATTTGTCAAATTCTTTTCACTATCTATTTTATGAATAGGAAATATAATTAGTACTAGTACATAGTGTTTAGGATAGCTAAAGGAGATTTATGGTTTCTATTAGTCCTTTATGGCATGAGTCGTGAGGTTATTAATGTATGTTTGTTGTGTATGTATGTAGGTATGTTAATTAATTTAAAGTGGCTTGGCCACAATTTGTTGCCTCGTGAAATGGAAAGAAGGACTTAGTTTTGTCTATTTGTAATGATCAGACCCTCTAGCATGTCACAATTAGCGTGCGGCTCGACTATTCTCTATATAACATGTTTCGGTAATTGTGGTTTTCAATCTTTGAAAAGAGTGGGAATAATTTATTTTGTAGCAAAGACGCGTCGCGCACATAGAAAAAAGTCGCTCGTGTGTGGGGAATCATGCTAGACGTTTTAAAGTAAGCTAGTTGTAGGTAGGTAAAGGAAAACTCAAAGAATTCAAGAATAAAATGGTTTAATTTTTACAATAAGATAAACATTGTACCCACCACCTGAAATAGCACTACTTAAAAATAATTAGGAGTTCACTCATAGTTTCACTTTATCGCACTTTCCTAGACAGGTTTTCTGATAAGACACTAATAGGAAATCAGTCACTTAGTCAAATGATGATATGTTTGTTTGAGGATTTAGTTTGAAAAGAAACCGTCTCGTTTTTGTAAACGCATGAAGATGTTCGGTATTTCGTTGTACTTGCAGGCGTTTTCTCAGCCCCAGGTCTTCCTTGGACTATTTCCGTAGCAATAAAGCAATGGTTGTAACTTCAGTAGTCGTTTTTAGATCTTGCGGCCGTCATATCCAATGTTTACTCAATTGCTGTATTGGAGTTGGGAAACGGTGATTGGTTTTGAATCAAGTTGTAGCTTTTGTGTCTTGATAGTTTTAGAGGGTTTATTTTTCCAGTGAAGATTCCATGGAAATAGTTGAATTTTTCCTTGTTGAATATAAACACTACGTTGTTGAATAATTTCAATTTTTAACGCCATTGTCAGGCCTATGACAGTTTTAGTTCCGATATTCCCATTGAGGCGCTGAAGTCGCATTTTCTTTTATGACATGAAACGTTATCATTGGTCAATGCAAGAACATCTTATAAACTTACATAGATAGTAGCGCCATAGTGGAAATTCTGGAACTAAGAGTAAATTTTACCGTCGCATCTGAAGCTTGCTACATATTAATGATCTGTGGTCGTAGGAAAGAATATCACAGATAACAAAAATTTATTGGATTGCAGGAGACATAAGGAAAAGTTTTTATTCTAACGTTCGGATACAGTAATCGTGGTTTTTACGTTTTAGTAGCATTATTTACTTATGGATTTAAGAAATAATATGATGATTATGTTTCAATGATAGAGTTTTAAAAGTATAAGAAAAGGGGGGGTGTATGTTTGTTAAGTTAGTTAATATTTTATAATACCTAGAATAGTAAATATAGGGGTAGAAATATAATTATGATACCAGTATGCGAATATCAAGTGACAAGGTATACAGTTGTAAGAATTGGAGGTGAGAGTATTATAATCCTACTAATATTATAAACGCGAAAGTTTGTAGGTATGGATGTTTGTTGCTCTTTCACGTGAAAGCTGCTGAACGGATTTCGATGAAATTTGGCATACAGATAGGCCATGGCCTGGATAACACATAGGGTACATATTATCCGGGTAACGCAGACGAAGTCGCGGGCGATAGCTGATAGATCAATAAAGTTGTAAACGTGGGGGGGGGTGAGAGTATAGATTGCTGAAGTTGTAAATATGGGGGGGTGTATAGAATAAAATGAATAGAGTTTTGATGGGGTTGATTTAATAACTTGTTTATGTTATTAATAGAATATTTATTTACATAGGAAATAAATTATAAGAAATTGATGATTAAAGATACCGAGGTAGAAACTAGAAAATAATTTGTCATGCGGTCTTATGATCATGATATAATTCAATGAAGATGAAATAGCTTTTAAGTAAATATGAGATTAAGTAAAGGGATGCAGGAACACGGAATTGTTACCAGCTGCATCTTGCTGTAGCTAGTCCACTGACTTTTACTCTAAAATCAGTCGGTTCTTTCAAGAGAGATTAATATAAAATCACAATAGTTGAAACAGAAAAATCAACTTTACAGTTAGATGTAAGAAATTCGTTTCATGGAGCAAAGTTCATGTGTTATTAATCTAAATAATGTATATTTCCAAATAGTCTGGTAAGGGGTCACAGGGTTCTCTTTGAATGGGAAATCAAATGTTTGCAATGTAGGTATTACCATCATCATCATCTTAAGAGCTACACTCTTGTCGGTGGAGTGTTCGCCAATCCTAATGGCTAATATATATTTTCACAAGGTCTGAAAACATCAGTAGGTAGCTTTAGTAGAGCCTTAGATGTTATTTTAGGACATGAGGTTAGGGGTTATTGTGTGAAAAAAACACAAAAATATAATTGGTGCAGTTGCTTATTTATTACAAAACACTAACTTATTCCTTAAGAATAATGGATTGAAAAGATCTTAATTGGAAGTACCTAAATGAGTTAATGATAAGAAAAACTTACACATGACTGTGTCATTGTGTTTTATTAAGATGACTTTTAATACTTTCTTGTAAATTTGTCATAGTAATTTGAAAAAGAAGCATCTTATATATTCCATGGCTGAATGCAGAAATCAATTATTAGATTTAGCTTTCCTTTTATGGTTTCAAAAATAAAAATCAATACGATTCCATAATCAAAGGGTATCTACCTAAGGTTTAGATAAATAATAGTTAAGAAGAGTTAACTTTAATAAGTAAGAAATAATTCAGAATCTATTTTTGATATGAGCATGAATTTGTAGAATCAACTCTAATAATGGTAAATAATATTTGAGATAGAAAATGTAGGAAAATGAAATTTTCAAACAAAATAATAAGTTTACTTATTTAATTTATATTTTAAATTGGTAGGGTAAATCCACAAACAAATTTTTATAGCAGTTGTTTTCGGCATTCTAGTTTTCCTATGGGATCTAAAATAGTCATGATAACACAAACTAATAGAAATACTCATAGTGCATTATGATTCGAATCATCAGATTAAAATAAATTTAAGTAATTGTAAATTTAAAACATAAGCAGTTGTAGTATTATCATTGAATTTATATAACAGATCTGTTTCTTCAATCCTTAACCAGATTAACTAAGAGTCCTGAAATGTAGATTGTAATATGAGAATTGTATTAGTCTAAAGGGTGGTTCAATATCGATGCCATCAATGTTTCGATCTCTCCGTCAATGATTTCTTCATTTTCATGGATATGATAATCATATCATAGTTATTTATAGGTACAGCTCCGGTTTATAATTTTGACTGGTACATTGGTTTCTTGAGTCTGAAACAATAGACATAATATTATTCTTCAAGAAATTTGGACTCAAATATGATAGTCAAAATAATGTTTGATTGACAGGAGTTAAGGATTACTTTCAGTTAAAAAGTCAACATAGAATTGAACCTTAAGTCGTAGAGAGGGACTAAAAAAATAAACTATCAGCAGCGTCGCACGGCAATTCAATATTAAGAAAATTAAGATTAACTATAATTTTCAATAGTTTTTAAGACAAATAGCTTATTTTGTTATGTTTCATATATGGTTATTGAGTAGGTAAATATGTATTTAAGTTGGTTCATGTTTCATTACAATAATGCTGGCAGAGGATGGGTGAATCATACAGTACGCTAGAATTAAATGTACTTATAGTACTACTTTATGGGATACTAACATTCCAGGTACTGGGCTGAGTAGTAGCAGTCTCCGTTGTAGTTTTAGATTTTTCTCTGTTTTCACAGTTAGGTCTGACAACGCACGGTCTCCGCTCCGTATCATTTTCTTCAGGGATTATGCTGTATTCATTGATACATTCTTTTTATTCTGTAATGATAATGTACACATAATGTAAGTAACTTGCGTTCAAATTAATTTAAGGCTAAAAAGATTTCTTAGTGGAAAAATCTTTGCCGAATGCGTGTCCGGAATTTTGCACTGGTACGTAAAGGGTCAAATGGGGACTCTTAACAATAAATAATTAAATAGTTTACAAGTTTACAAAATAATGACATAATTTATTGGTTTTATGTAAATCATCATCATCATCATTTATCAGCCTATTATCATCATCATCATCATCAGCCTATTATCATCATCATCATCAGCCTATTATCATCATCATCATCAGCCTATTATTATCATTATCATCATCAGCCTATTATCATCATCGACTGCAGAACATAGGATTCTCTTAAGGCGCGCCATAAGACTCTGTCCGCTTAGGTTGTCTGTCTGGTGGACAGCGGGGCAGTCCACCCTACTCCTGCTAGTTCGCGGTCTCAGTTTCAGAACTTTGACACTACACCGGTTGTCAGGTCTTCGGCAAATCTGACCAACCCTTTGCCATTTCAGCTTGCAAATTTTCCGAGTTATGTCGACTACTTTAGATCTCTGACGTATCTTTTCGTATCAGATGTGATTTCTCAGTTAAACACCGAACATAGCTCTCTCCAAACATATAATATGTAATGAAAAACAGTTTAAACAATTTGTCTCCCGGCGAGAGATTTACTTACCGATATAACGACAATCCGGGTCTTCTTTTATGTTAAGTACTCTGTCACACTTGTACGCGTTATATTTCAGCATAGTTTAGTCGGGGAGTTCATACACTGCTTTAGTTTTGTTTTTAGAGAAATTTTTTACGAAATACGGCGGTCGGCGGTTTGAAAATATTTCCCGGAGGAACATTGTGACATTGACAGCAAGTACTCTTTGACTGACAGTCGATGGTCACATTGTTTATGGTTTTTACTTTTTTATCAATTTTTACGGCTCTGGATTTCTTCCTTTTGAGCCAATCTTAGAGTTCGAGATCTTTGAGATGTCTTTGAGTATCAGATTATTTCTATTTTCTTGAATATGGTCTTCTAATTGAATTTATCTGTTAAAAGTTGTTGTACAGCTGACGGTGCGTGTGGCAATGCAACAATAGAAAAAAAGGATAGCGCTATATGAGATCTCCCGGAACTATTAGAGAAATGGTTTCATCCTCTTTCTTTTACTTGAGTTTTCTATGCTTCAGTTTTGGCCTCGGACAAGGAGATTTTAAAATAACTTCTTATCATCATCATCAGCTTGTAAGCGTTCCGCTGTGGATTGATGGACTTCACATGTCATCTTATTCTTCTTCAGTGTATGAGGGTTTCCTTACGATTATGTTTTCCTTCACTGTTTAAGAGCGATCGATATTACGTGCATGGGTTGGAGGGACACATTGGTACATGACGTGTTGTCTGTGTATATTCGAGTCCGGGATCCCCGTAAATGGGTATCCATGTCTCTCCGCAGCGCACCACCGATGCACTTTCTTAATTGATATAAATAAATTGAAAAAAAAAAGGGAAAAATTTTGTTTACGGTTTAGAATAAAGATAGACGTTTCTATTTGATTCAGATTGATTCTCGCGTAAAATTCCCTTGGAATAAAGTTGTGTCATGGTTGGATTCCTTCTTAGTGAATAACTTTATGTGTCCCAATGACTTTCTTTTGATATATTATAATATCAATTGATGTGTTCATTAGAATGTAAAAAAAAAAAAAAAAATTATAATAATAATAACTAAAGTCAACGGTTGTAGAGACTAGTTTCATTGCCTTTCCGAATTGACGAATGAAAAAAAAGGGTTAGTTTTGGGGAAAGTTTTGACGTTTTGGCTTTTTTTACTTTGCATATTGCTGAAATTATTTATCGAAAGAGAACAGTTTAGTTTAGTATTAAATTCATAGAAATTTCATGGCTGTGAACTGTTGCATTGTTAAAGTCGAATGAATCTGAGTTTGGGGAAGGATGAATATTATCTGTTTTATATTTGTACATTGTGGAGAAATGAAAGAGAAGTATAAAGTGAGTATGGAATGTTTTCAATCATGTTTATCATATGTAGCTGGGCGTTAACGGTGTACCAGACTTTGTAGCCATGAGATAAGTTTATTTGCGCTTTGTTCTAAAGACTCCATACACACAACGAGATTCCTTAATGAATTGGTGTTAGGTTAGAAAAAAAAAAAAAGAATTCAGTTTGAACTGGTAGTTAAGGAATTCTCATACTTCACTGGCAGCAATGATATCTTCTGGGCGACCACTACACACTCTCCAAACAATTAATGATTGCAGTAGATGTTGGAAAGTTTCAGATAGGGTATGTACTATTCAAACGATGATTATTGGTTTAACCCTGATGAGGATCTGGATTATGGTAGAATGTATTATGGAGTTCTATTAGATTGAAAAATTGAATCAGATAGATTGACATAGTACATAATTCCTCTAATTGGCTAGTCTCACAACCTAGTTCTGCACATGAACCAGATGTTTTAGTGAAGGCTACTAATTGATCTTGAATTTTATGTTATTAATTAGAGACTTTTCTCACTATTGGGATTGTTTCTTCTTTGGTTTTAAAGACACACCACACACACAAAAAAAAAAAAAAATATATATTTTGGGGCAAAGCATTAATAAACTCTTTTCTTTTATATTTGTGAAAGATTTGAAAATATCTTTCGGCATCAGACCAGCAGCTATTTTCATGGGGGTGACTGTAACGAGATAGGCTATCATGCTAGCTATTCGTTCGGTTCACAAATATAACATTAGTCAGATATAGTTTCTAAGTACATAAGTCGAATAATAGAAATTATCTTTAAAAAGAATAAAAATCTTTGAATAAATTAAATAAGTAGGAAAGTCGCATGATCTAAGTAGTATGTTTTACGAAATAATACTAATATTGCATTATCTTAAGGCGAAACGTAACAACCTTATTTCTATAGTTATAGAGATCATTATCGTTGAAAGAATAAATATCTTCAGAATTAACTGGACACAACCTTATTTGCACTGAGATAAAGTTCAATTTTGTATATTCAAATCTTGAGCACATTAAGCACATCAAGCACACGGAGCACATGGGGCATATTAGGCAAGTTGAGCACATGAAGCAACTTATTATTATTAGGAATCGAGTATAAATAGGCGGGTTCGAGAGGGGGACGGGGCATTCAACGATTAACATTCTTTGAGCTCACTCGCTGCCGGTTGGTGTTTTGATTTTACTTAAATTTTCTACGTACCTACATTTGGGAGATTTTGTTGATAATTTGTAAAATAATTCAAGGGGAAGCGGTAAACTTTCTTTATTGATTTTTGGGATAAATTCTGGGGTTTTCATATCTTTAATTATTTACTAAATTCATTTATTTGGGGTTAATGTTTAAATTGTGAGCTTGAAGGGTATTACGGAACACGATGAAGTATCGTGGGTTATAGGCTCCTTTTACACCTTGCGGTGTTAAAGGTGAAAGCGCTTATAGCTTCCATTGTTTAGCCTGGTCTTGTGGTGTGCCAGGGATTGTTCTTTACCGACATAACGATCTATAGCCACATAGGTTTCGTAAGCTGGGTGTATTGTTACGGGGTATCCCACCGTCGAAGTGGAGGGAGTCCTTTAGGGGGCCTTAGTACCTTATGCTCGGCGTGCGAAATCTAGTCCACTTAACATATGACACTTTTACTTTAGGGACCGTTCATATCACAACTTATGGCTTCGGCCGTGATATGAGCATTACACATGGAATAGGGTTAGGTACACTTAGAGGGCTCCACCCTCGAACCGTTTAACTTAGCTAGTCAGAAGGTTTCTTCCCTAGACAATCACGGGAAGACCTACATTACACACCTACACAATTAAATGTAAATGTGAGGCCTGCCTCTAGTATTGCGGAATACTCTTACACCGGAGTGTTTCAAACCTTAGGGAAACTTCTTTAGAATAGGAATATTTTAGACATTGGTTAGTTTATTAAATTCACGTTTATTGTAGGAATAGGCTAGGATAGGATAGGTATCATAGCTACTTAGATTAATATTGGGAATAATTGATGTTAGAATTCATAGGGAAATAATATTATCTTGATCTTAATTAATTAGGGAGGTAATTTAACAATATCTTCTCTTTACAATATTGGTTTTATAGTAGATTGGTACTAAATTGATAAATTAGTATGAACTTATCTTCAAAGTTGCTGACTATTTAATAGAGAATGTTAAGCATATTAAAGAAAGACACATCCACTGAATTTGCTCAGATTCATAGTTTATTTTCCTAGTATTATACCAACTGTCTCAATAACTCTGACAAAACTGACTAGAACTGACAAATAAAAATAATCATTATAGTCCTCTATTTTAATATTAAATACTTACTCATACTTACTGATTTCATACTAAAGTTGTTGAATACTTGAAGGTATCACTGTAGAGGTTCTGGCCACATCTTCTCTGCAGTTAGGTCCCTAGTGACGTGGTAGTAGAATCCTTTTTTAAGGCCATACCCTATCCAATAGAAGTATTTGAGAAGGAACTTTATTTACAAGATTTACATAAGAAGTCCTAATTAAGATATCTAAATATTAATAATATAACATAATAAACCTCTTGAAAAAGTCAACTTGAGGTCCTGATAGTTTTTGCTTGTCTTTGGGTGAGCAGAGAGCAGCCCGTAGCTAATCTCCATACAAAAATGATTGGAGACGTTACACTTCAAAAGATAAAGCTGAAAATATCATTAATTCTACTCATATTCCAAATGTCTACCAAATGATGACATTCACAACATAAATATTTAATATTCTTCTCTGATAATTCTAGTATCCGGCCACATGGTTGGGGTCTCCCCTAAAAAACAATCACAATGTTGTCTAATCAATTTATGCTTACCATTTTCTTATGATATTTATCTAATTCAGACTTACACCCTGTATAATAGGTTAGGTTAGGTATTATTCAGGTTAGAATTATTCTGGGTTCATTGCAAATAAGATCTAGGTCACTAAGTCCTTCTAAAAGAATCTGAGTTTCTACTACATAATGTGGGTTCCTAGACGATCACTCCTTCTGGCCAATTTTTAGTTTAAGTTTAGATAATTAGGTAGATTTAAGTTTAGATGTAAATTAAGTCTGTTGTTATGGAATAGTTCTTTGGATAACTTAAAGATTAGGTATTACATATCATTAGGTTATTAGAATCGATTAAACAAGATAGTCTTAGTTATGTAATAAATAATATAGTAAGTAGTAGGTATATAGGATCTAGTATGGTTAGATAGGATTAGGGAGGTCAGTTACAGTTGGATAGGTCTTTTAAGATAGTGTGGGTTTAGGACAACCATTTTTCGATTAAGGCATCCGTTAGCGAAATATTAAGCTTTAAACTGAAATTTTTTGTTAGAGTTAAGTGTCTCCCGCTTGCCAGCTAAACGGTTGTTTCTGGACATGTGAAAAAATGCACGGCAGTAGTACATAATTATAACGAAATTAAGGCTTTACAAGTTTACGAGTAATAGTCGACCAACTTAAAAAAAAATACTTTTCAGACTTTATTAGCCGTTAAACCGTAGTATTAAAACAAAAAGCCCCCTTCTAAGTCCATATATTGTGACGGGCAACTACGGAACCCTACGCTACGCGTGGCCCGACACGCACATGGCCAGTTTTTTAATCTTTTATTTGTTTTTGGCCCGTTTTCTGTGTGTCCGTTACAAAAAGTGTCACGGACGAGACCTTATTGGATTGCGGGAAACGCAGCGCTATCTGTCCATCAGTCAAGGTCAAAATGGGATGGTGCTATTCTTAGTTGGCACCACAACATGTATTGTACCTATGCAATAATTATTAATTAATCAATAATTGTGCCTGTCGTTTATAAATAGCAAAAAAACTAAATCGAACACGTAGTCAGAGATACCTAGGTAGGTAGGTACTTATACTCATTATAATAAAAATACTTAGGTACATAACAGTTTATCAGTATTTTACCGTTAGCGATAAACCTCAGTTATCTATACATACCTACTTATAAAATACTTAGTTTCGTGACTGACTGACAAAACCACTGAAGAAAGAAACATGTTTGGAATACACATAGCCGTGTGGTGTCGGCTAAGAATAGCACCATCCCATTTCCTCCCGTGGGTGTCGTAAAAGGCGACTAAGGGATCTACCGGAGGATGGGCAGCAGCATCCTCTGAGTACACACATTCAATCCAACTGCGATCGCCAACCCGCCTGCCAAGCGTGGCGATTATGGCAAATCCCCCCATTTTGGGGGAGGCTTATGTCCAGCAGTGGACGTCTGTCGGCTGATATGATGAATACACATAGAGGATGTAGGGGTGCAAAAACAAAGGATTTTTCGAAAATCAACCCTTAAAGATGCAACGGGATGATGCAAGGGGTGAACGTTGATGTTTTCCGAAATTCACGCGCAGGAAGTAGCGGGCCAAAGCTAGTGTTAAATAAAAAGGAACTGTCCCCAGTATTTTGTGATATTTTGAGAATCGAAATGAGCGTGTGATAGCTTATACTACTGCCTGATGCGAGAGAAAGAGATGGGGCAGCGTGCGCGCCTAAAACGACGTAAGTGTAAAACAAAATTTTTTTTTAATTGTGATTGTACTATTTATGTATGTTCAATTCTGCTCTAATCAAACTTTATAAAATATCCATCTCTTATTTTAAATCAAGTCTCGTTTTTCTATTTATTCACCGTTTAGCAGTTCCAAGCGTTTATCGATAAAGACGGAGGCTACTTTGGCTTGTTTTTCTATCGAGAAAATGTGTCGTTTCGTGTTTTTCGTCATATTCCTACTGTTAGTACTTCATGATATTTGACGCTTTGAAGAATCCAATTTTTTTCACATATTATCCTCTTAACTGCGGTTCTCTCGCTTTTATAATTCTAATACCTACTCTCCTTACATTTTACTGCTTTACTGCTTCATCCTACTCCCATTCCTACTTAACCATCGAAATAGTAAAACTCAACATAAAAAATTACGCAGCCTTCCGTCTTGGCGCCAATATTTTTTAATGGATCCCTAAACCGGACAGTAAATCTTACTTGACCGATTTTTAAAATGATTTATTGAAGCTCTCATGAAACCGAAAGAAGATGCAGTATTCAATTACGGCGCGTTGCAAAAAGTATACAGGGTGAAATTGATATCATTAGCATCCTTTTAAACTAAGAGTCTTCCCATCAAACTGAACAACTTTTATTATGGGAGCATACATTTGCGTCGAGTTGGCATTGCAGTTTAGTATGGAACAGCAGATTTTTTTTGCTCCGATCGGTTTGCTCCCATAGTAAAAGTTGTTCAGTTTGATGGGTAGACTCTTAGTTTAAAAGGATGATATCTTGATCTTGATATCAATTTCATCCTGTAGAGGGTCTAAGAAAATTAGCTGAAACTATTTTAACGGGATGATCAGACCATCAAACTGAACAACTTTCTCTATGGGACCAATTTCGAAATCGCGAAAAAAAATCAGGTGTCCCATACATTTCGGTCGACTTATGTTTGCAGTTTTGTATGGGACAGCTGTTTTTCTTTCGCGATTTCGATATTGGTCCCATAGAGAAAGTTGTTCAGTTTGATTGTCTGATCATCTCCTTAAAATTGTTTCAGCTAATTTTGTTATAGGGTATTCTATTCGTAAAATAACGTATTAGGTACCTATTCTGAAAATTAATATTAATACCTAAGTATATAATAGATAATTACATTAAATTACATCCAAACATAAAATAATACCTTTCGGGGTGGTCAAAAGCATTGCTACAACTACCAAATTTCCTTGCATTAATTTACAAAACAGAAAAAACCCCAATGTTAACAAACAAAACAATTCGGTAACACTATACCTACTCGACACAGGTATAGTGCAGTATTAGCACGACACATGCTAATACTGCACTATACCTGCATCTATTATGAAAGGTTGTCGTAGATAATTATGACCATATAGTACTGTAGCCTTGGGACTTTTTAATTACTAAAAAGATTACCGATTGCCGAAATTTCGATGTTGTTTATGTTCTATAATAATTTCGTACCCTACAACAATATTAAAACGGCAATCGGTAATCCTTTTTGTAATTAAAAAGTCCCGTGGCTACTGTATTTAGAAAATCCACCAATGCATAAACTCCCATCTAAAATCCCTCCCTATCAGAGAGGTCAGAAATATTTAATAGTATAATAATATTGCATATTGCTATTTAATTATATTATTCTTATTCTGACCCATCTTGAAATCTATCACTCTCGCTATGTCAAATTTTAAGTAAGTATTTTTCGATGTTCATCCCCAAAAAGTGTGAAAATTGGAGTGTAAGATTTTATGAGAACGGGCATCCCACAATTATTTTTTTGTAATTGCCGAACATAAGCGATAGATGTAGCTAATCACAAAGTTGGTGTATTAGCATACCTACTTATCTGGAGCTCCATGATAATCCTCAATCAACGCTCTGGAGTGCAATTTTTGAAGCTCATTGCTGAGCTCAGCAGTTGAAAATATCAAAATTGCTATGGAGATATGCATCTTTCTACTGCTGATTTTACCTTCAAAAATCATACTCCAGGAGTGCGATTTATTAGAGGCAAATCAGCAGTAGAAAGATGCATATCTCCATGATTATTTTGACATTTTCAACTGCTGAACTCGGCGAATGAGATTCAAAAATCGCACTCCTGTACGTATAAACCCTTTTAAAATCACAATTGAATAACGTTCAAATGTTGGAGAGGGATAACATTATTATTCAGTAACGAGTGAACCGGCTGATTTAAATTATATTTGCGATTAAATTAATTACCAAATGAATTCAGTCCCAATTATGAAATGAAATGACAAAGTGACCTCGATTGAGGAAATGCGACTGCAATGTGAATTTAAGTGCGATTTCTTTGGCCACTCTACCCTCGATAAAATTTTAACAAAACAATTTGAGACTTTTTACTAAAATCTTGGAAGGCGTCACGTTGCAGGTTCTGACCCGAGCACTCGTCTCGCGTGGATTTCGCGCGTCGCGTTTTTGCCTGCCACGAGGCTCCGCAATCCTTAATCTCTTCTTGTTCTTGACCGAAACAATCCCTGAGATTGGGATAGATCATCCCATAAACTCTTGACACTGGCGGAAATGCAGTGCTCACGCACAAGCAAGAGTCCACAAATAAAAAAAAATCTTGGAAGTGCACTTTTAGTTAGGAAGATTTACAAACCAACTTATAATATCTAACTCTTTAGAGAACTCATTTATTTAGTATCGAATAAACCATAATAAAATAATAAAATTGACGACTGCCTACAAAGATCGATAACATTCAAGCTAAAAATCGTATATTTAGTAAATCCAATACACTTAGGTCCAGTCCAGAATAACGCGAAAGTAAAATGGGTGATTACGCAGTCGTAGTTAAAGTGACATATGAGGGACATTGGAGGTCATTAGTGGCAAGCCTCTGTTGACGAGTACGCGATGTGAACAGGTGCGGACTCAGTGCTGAGGGCCCGCCTCCTATATTAGTTTTATTCTAGTTAGGAAGTGTTAAATTTTCATTGTTTTGCAGAGTCTAAAGGTTAAGGCACGAGGGATATAACCTTAGGGTTAAAAGCCCCCATATAAATAAATAAAATACAAGAAAGCAAAACATGCTAACTCGGAAAATGTAGACTGTAATTGGACCAACATTCCCAAAACTTTTACCTGGTTTTTATAGACTTCTTTTTACTAGCCTAAGTACATCAAACCATTGCCAGGCAAAGGCCTCACTGTTACCTACTATTCCACTCATCCTTATTCTTTGATACCTATTAATTGACAGATTACCTATTTATCAAAAATGTTGATCTCACAATTTGTAATTGACATTATTAACGCAACTAACAATTTAGTCGTATAGGTGACGTATAGTCGAACATTAGACGCATGAAGCACCACTATATGACAAAATTACCGTAATATAACTTTTGTAAGTCAAAATAGTCATATAAATGAGGGCCTAATACGACCAAATTGTTTGCTGGGAATCATTTGAAATCATATTTTAAATTTAATTTGAATACTTTAGTATTAGCCTCGTCACATTTATTTATGGTTCTGAATGAGTCTACCATTGACTTCCCAACTTGTTCGTATGATTATCTTTTATACTTACTAAATAATAAAGATGAGTCCCTACCGGTGCACGAACAAACCACTTATGGTTTATAGTGCGTTAATATTTGTTATATGCACTGTATTGTCATGTATCAATCTATCTATACTATTATAAAACTGTTATAGAAGTGTGTCTGTACATTGAAGATATTAACAACAAAAAAGGTTACGATATGGTTTTCAGGTGTCCCTGATTCCATATCAGCAATTTTTGGATTTTTTGTCTGTCTTTTGGTTTGTATGTTTGTTTGTTTGGTTGAACGAGCATCACGCAAAAACTACTTAACCGATTTTGATGAAACTTTTTTTTGTTTGATAGTTAATGATCTGACTTAAAATCTGGTATATAATTTGTGTGGACAAAGTCGCGGGTTGACGCTAGTAAATAAATAAAATAACTGCATGCATTGAAATACGTCAATGGAATCTACCAAATATCTAATGGGCTGCTACGAATACAAATATATGTACGTTTTGTTGAGGTTTTCCTTAAATAGGTTCCTCTATTTCAGAAGTTGGAAAAAATACTCACGTTTTATTTGCCGATCCATTTAGGTATTGTAGAAGCTATCTAGGGAACATGGGATGAGGTATAGTGATTGTGGCTACTATATTATTCTAAAAGCTTGACTGGTTATGATAATTACTGACTATAATGGCAAAATTAAAGTCTGAGTACGTATCTGGGATTGCCGCTCCATTTATAGCCCCGACGAGCCGGACGACCTACTGCATTAGGTACAGACGATATAAGCTCGCATTTTAGTAAAGTGACCCGAAGTATGTTCCTACTTAGTAGAAAAAGGGTGACCCAGTTAAGGGTAACAGCTTAGAGGAAATGACAGGAAAGTTCGGCACATTAAACTTTTGTTTAACGACTATTAGGGCTATTAAGGTAGAATAAAAGATGGAACTTGTATGAAAAATGCATTGACTATGCTGATAACATAGCACGTGAACGTTTCTAGGATGTACCTTTAAAGCTGAAAGTATACGAAGCCCTTACGATTCCAATCATATTGGCGAATTAAAAATGTAACATTCAATGAATTTTAGATTTCAAAGAGCTTTATTGCGCTTCTCCCCCTTGGTCCTATCTGTATTAATGGTAGGTACCGTAAAAGTCTTTTTATTACTCTTAAACATTTCTATTGGCCGATGGAGTCGTAACCACAAGCAGGAAAGTAAATTCTCTTTTTTGTTAGTCGCCGAAAATCAGCCAAATGCGATTCTAGCAGCGTACCTATATCCTGCTCGCATCGCATTTGGTTTGGCTGCTTTTCTGCGATACGACGGTACCTACCTATATACCCAGGTATACATGGTGAAATTGATATCATTAGCATCATTTTAAACTAAGAGTCTACCCGTCAAACTGAACAACTTTTGGTATGGGAGCAAACCGATCGGAAAAAAAAGGCAGCAGTTCCATACTAAACTGCAATGCCTACTTGACTCAAATGTATGCAACTGATGATTTTTTTGCTCCGATCAGTTTGCTGCCATAGTAAAAGTTGTTCAATTTGATGGGTAGACTCTTAGTATAAAATTGATATCAATTTTACCCTGTATACCGTACCTATACACAATGTAGTTTTAATTGAATTTATCACGACTATGGACAAACATACACTAGTTGAAGCACAAATTATTCACCTTTCTGTCGTGGGGAAACCCTACGACATACTTTCTAGTTCTATGCCCTACGAATATTTGTTTCTCTTTCATAAATGTCAGAATAAAATTTACCTGAAATGTTTATTAACTTAACACTCTTGAACACTCTTTGAACACTTGGTTCCAGTATAATTTACTAACAATCAATATAGCTAAAACTAACTATATGATTTTCTGCGCAAAAAACAAAAACATCGGAACTTATCAACCACTAACAATTAACAACGAACCAATAACTAAAGTCGATTCAGAAAGGTATCTTGGTCTCATTATCGACACTAAATTGACGTGGAAACCGCATCTAGACAAGCTTCGTTCCAAGCTGTCGTCACTTATAGGGTCGCTTCGAGGCATTGTTCGATGTTTTCCGAAATCGGTACGCTATATAATATAGAACACTATGGTTAAACCGCATTTAGACTATCTTATTGAAATTTGGGGCACAGCAGCTAAAACCAATATTAAAACTATACAAATTACTCAAAACAAAATTATTAAGTTGCTTTTCCATTTTAATTACTTAACCCCTTCAAATATTGTTTATAAAGAAGCGAAATTGATGACGGTGTCACAAATATATAATTATAATACATGTATCCTGATTAAAAAAATTCTTAACAAACAAATTCATACTCAAATAACCTTCACAAAAAGGAGCCAAGTTCAGAAACGCCAAACGAGGCAAGCAAATCACCTCTGTCTTCGCACACCGCGAACTAACTACGGAAAGCAAAATAAACTATACGATGGAGCTCAACTGTATAACAAACTACCTAATGATATAAAAGAAATTCAGTCTTTTCTTTTATTCAAAAAAGTACTAAAGAGCCCTTTTTTGAAGGATTTCACAGAATTTAAAAGCTAGTCATTGTGGTTGGCTCATTTTTTTTTGTCTATTTAAATTTCATACTAAAATAATCCAATGTAGCCTTGAGTACATTACATATAGTTTTATCGAGAACATAACTAACAGTTTAAAAATAAATAAAGAAAAAAATAAAAATAATTTTAATAATAATAAATAAATAACCGCAATTGCTATGGTCACGTAGGTTATTATGACACGTAGTAAGTTCCTTCACTCTTTTATAAACTAGACAGCCTAGCTAGCACGCCACCCACGACAAAGCGTTTAAATGAGAAAAACGTCATGCGCGCTCTTTCTGGCCTACGCAAAATAATAAAGATAGAGGCACATCTCGATTTTTGTCGTTTTCTCGGGGGTGGCATGCTAGCTAGGCTGTTTAGCTGATAGCTAGTTTATAAAAGAGGGAAGGAACTTACTACGTGTCATAATAACCTACGTGACCATAGCAATTGCGGTTATTTATTTATTATTATTAAAATTATTTTTATTTTTTTCTTTATTTATTTTTAAACTGTTAGTTATGTTCCCGATAAAACTATATGTAAGTACGATTGGACGACTATGTCTATCGGAGGTAGGGTCAGTGTGTTTTATTCGGCTGTGTCTTCGCTCGCTATATTATTCGGTTTTTGTGAGTTATGTTTCTATACCTATTTTGATATAAAAGTGAATTGTTAGTTAACCTTGTGGCATAATGTTTTCATTCTGTACGCTAATGCACTAGTTATTCTATATAATATTTTTATAACCTGTATTTCTCACTACAAGTGAATTGTATTCTTTTTTGAGAAATAAATGTCTTTAACCTTAACCTTAACATAAATCAACGCTCCAATTAAAATGTGAAATCCATAAAACGCCCTACTTAAAGGTATGAATTTAGAACAGGAAAGCTGAATAATATCCTGAAATCTCATAAATTCACGTGACGAGGGTGAAACACTGTAGGTGAATATAATTCCGTAAGGCGTGTAATCGAATTATAATCTCATTAACGGGCGATAATGGGGACTCGAGTTTCTCTTTAGAAGGTCATCTTCTAGAACATACGTGTAGGTAATTATTAGTTACGAGCGTTAACCCGCGACTTTGTCCGCACAAATTATATACCAGATTTTAAGTCAGATCATAAATTAAGCTATCAAACAAAAAAAGTTTCATCAAAATCGGTTCAGCAGGTTTTGCGTGATGCTCGTTCAAACAAACAAACAGACCGACAAAAAATCCTAAAATTGGTGATATGGAATCAGGGATACCTAAAAACCATATCTTAACTTTTGTTAATATCTTCAATGTACAGACAAACTTCCTGTTACAGTTTTATAATAGTACGAGCGTTAACCCGCGACTTCGTCCGCACAAATTATATACCAGATTTTAAGTCAGATCATTAGCTATCAAACAAAAAAAGTTTCATCAAAATCGGTTCAGCAGGTTTTGCGTGATGCTCGTTCAAACAAACAAACAAACACACAAACAAACAAACAGACAGACAAAAAAATCCTAAAATTGGTGATATGGAATCAGGGATACCTAAAAACCATATCGTAACTTTTTTTTTGTTAATATCTTCAACGTACAGACAAACTTCCTGTTACAGTTTTAAATAGTTTAGATACATGTGTAAGTACGTATTTATTTTGACTGTCCGTGTGGTGTCGGCTAAGAACAGCACCATCCCATTTCCTCCCGATTATGGACACCCAATTATGGGGGTCCGGGTTCGAATCCGCACGGACAACATGCCATGTACCAATGAGTTTTTCTAACTTATGTACGTAATACCGACTGCTCTCAAACGGTGAAGGAAAACATCGTGAGGAAACCTGCATACACTGAAGAAGAAATTCTGATGTGTATGTGAAGTCTACCAATCCGCATTGGGCACGCGTGGTGGACTAATGCCCATACACCCTCCCTTAGGGTAGGCCTGTGCCCTGCAGTGGGACGTTTGTAGGCTGATGATGATAATTTCCTAACGTGGATGTCGTAAAAACGTCAACTAAGGGGTCTACCTGTGGATGGGCAGCAGCATCCTCTTAGTACACACATTCAATCCAACTGCGATCGCCAACCCGCCTGCCAAGCGTGGCGATTATAGCAAATCCCCCCATTTTGGGGGAGGCCTATGTCCAGCAGTGGACGTCTATCGGCTGATATGATGATGATGAAGTATGTATTAAAAGGCGTGCAGATTTTGTGACACACCTAGTACTTAATATTATTATTTTTCCAACAACAAACGCGCGGAACAAACGATATTGTCAGGATCTTCTTCATCCAAATTAAATGTTACAAATGCCTATTATCTGTTACATTTTGTTCATGGGTCTCCTGTAAACCTTGATATTAATTATTTTATGCAAAATAAATTGTAAAACTTGTGTACAACAAATTACACATGAAAACATAAGTTTCAGTGTTTAAACTATTGTAAACATAATAAGGCACAAAACGTTTTCGAAATAAAACAAAACAATGTTGTTGCAACCGTTTACAGATGAGAAAATAAGCTGTTTTCAGACCGCGTGGAAATTGCATTTCTCCATGAAGCTTACCCTTCGGGAGTATAATATACAGGGTGTAAACTTATACAGGGTACTTCTTAATATGCTAACACTTTTTTAAGAGAATGATCGGACCGTCAAACTGAAAAACTTTCTCTATGGCACCAAAATTGAATATCGATAAGAAAATCAGCTGTTCCATACATTTGGCTCGACTAGGTTTGCAATTTTGTATGGAACAGCTGGTTTTTTTTCGCGATTTCGATTTTGGAAGAAAGTTGTTCAGTTTGACGGTCTGGAGTGCGATTTTTGAATCTCATACGTTGAACTCAGCAGCTGAAAATATATGGAGATTCGCATCTTTCTACTGCTGATTTGAATTTCAAAAATCATACGCGGTTTTTGAAAGTCAAATCGGCAAGATGCATATCTCCTTAGTAATTTTGACATTTTCAACTGCTGAGCTCAGCGAATGAGATTTGAAAATCGCAATCTCGATCATCCTCTGAACAAAGTGTCAGCATATTAAGTTGGTCCCCTATCCATAACTTATATTTCTTAGAGTCTGTATATATTCTAAGGACGAAGGGGTGCACTAAGAAAGTATTTCTGGAAAATCAACCCCTAAAGGGGTGTAACGGGGTGTTGAAGTTCGAAATTCACGCGGAAGAAGTCGCGGGCAAAATTTAGTCGTTTATAAAATAGCAAATAATATTGTTTACTGTAAAAACCTTTAACTACATTCTTTGGTTCGACCTCATTATATAAGGTCTAACAAAATTAGCTGAAACTATTTTAAGGGTATGCTCAGACCATCAAACTGAACAACTTTCTCTATGGGACCAATATCCAAAACGCGAAAAAAAAAATTGATGTCCCATACAAAACTGCAAACACAACTTGACTCAGCAGATTTTTTTTTCGAGATTTCGATATTGGTCCCGTAGAGAAAGTGGTTCAGTTTTATTGTCTGAGCATACCCTTAAAATAGTTTCAGCTAATTTTGTTAGACCTTATATGTAAGATACTAGATAGGTATCGTTCGACCTATGAAAAGTTCAACTCTCTCTCATGCATATTTCAAATTCAATGTCGTAATATAATCCCTTGGGTCATCAGTTATGTACGTGCATTGCGCAGCTGCCACCTCGTACTAGAAGGACTGTTTACACGGGCGAAATTCAACTGCAAATACATCCCCTCATGTGCTTGGGGGAGGGCTTGACCTGACTAGAATGGCTGACGCTAAGGAAATATTTTCATGTCTGTTTTGGTTTACTTTGCTTTGTTTCATACTTTTCTACCGTCACCTTTCGGCTAAGACACTGTTAGTTTTCAAACGAAAGATTTCAGCTGGACTACGTGACTTGAGATCTTGCCCAGGCTAATGTCACTATGCTTGCTTGCTTACTAGAGTCTGGCTAGCGAAACCTGAACCTAGAAAAGCGCGGCAAATTAAAAATTTATGAAGAAGGCAACACAGAAAATAGATGGAAAAAAAGATTTTGATACTTTTATAATCAATTTTATTATATTGTATAAAAAATATATTTTAGGGTTTCATATGGCAGCATAACATTAATATCATTCCTGAAAGTCTGTTAAAATTTTTATTTCAATTTTAGATAGAAGCGTCTAGATTTATATACGACTACTAACAAAATTGTAATGCAGTAAATCTTCCGAATATAAAATAAATAAATAATTATCACTATACATATTGCATATTATCGCTGCTACCTAAAGGTAAGGATAAAGGACGAGGGTGGCATAAATTCCAAAAAGGGAGTTTCTCAGCAATGTGAGATAACCGAGTTCCACGCCAGTCTGGTAAAAAATAAAGTCCAAAGTTGCGGATTTCATGTTACCTCGCCCCCCGCAAAAAGTGTCAGAAATGTTTGTTAGTAGAATTACACGCGTAACTAGTCCCTATATTAGTAGTCAAAGTGTACAAGGTGTAACAAAACACCCTAGTAATACTTAAGGGAGTGCTGCAGACCATCAAACTGAACAACTTTCACTATAGAGACAAAACAAAAATATCTGCTGTTTCATACAAAATTGCAGTAACGGCTCGACTCAAATATTATGGGACATCTGATTTTTTTTCTCGGTGTTGGGTCCATAGTGAAAGTTGTTCAGTTTGATAGTCTAGGGTGTTTTGTTACATCCTGTAACAACTATTTCTTGGCCATAGGGAATTGTGCACGAACTAAAGTAGCAGGATCGTTCAAAAACAGGTTTATATTACACCCAAAAATGTTTTAGAGAAACTGCAGTTCGGTTATTCAAAAGTAAAGCACTTTGATGGCGAATTTACGATCGTTTCGATGGCACACGTTCTGGAACTTTACCTCAACTTTCCTTTCATAAGTGGAGTTTCATCTTATGCTTGAGTACATCAGGTTGAACTTTGGGTATACTTATACACATGGTGTTTATCTTAAGGTGGTTTCAGTCCACGCAAAAGTTTGACGCATAATACGCGTGGAAAAATAGTTTAGAAAATCTAGTTGCCGCGTCACAAATAACATTTGCAATTTATAATACAATAACGAAGATATAAAGCTTTGAAATTTTATATGAATAATTATATTATAAATTGCAAATGTTATTTGTGACGCGGCAACTTGATTTTCTAAACTATTTTTCCATATATAAAATACTAGCTGTTGCACGCGACTTCGTCTGCGTTACCCGAATAAAAAGTAATCTACATAGAGTACTTTTTATACAGATAGACCATGGCCTGGATTAGCACATGCTAATCCAGGCCATGGTCTATCTGCATTCCAAATTTCATCGAAATCCGCTCAGTAGTTTTTGCGTGAAACAGTAACAAACATCCATTCACACAAACTTACGCATTTATAATATTAGTAGGAGATTACTTATATTAATGCCGTCTACGCGTATTGTGCGTCAAACTTTTGTATAAAATTGATACTTCTGCAACCACTTTAATGCTTTACCTACTAAGGGGTCCATCAACCTGAATAATTTTCTGAAATCGCCAAAAAAATCTGCTGTTTCGTATATTTGGGTCGCCATTGACATTTTCTATGGAACAGTCTGAAGTCTGGAGTGGTCTGAAGGTTCGCGAAAGTTTTTAAGGCTGCGCCAAACCTATTGTGTTGCCCACAATCGTATTTTTTTATTTATTAACAATTAAACAATATTGCCAAAAAACAAGAATGTCACATTGTAGTCATTGCTGATTTTCAATTTATCGGGTCACTGTAGATTTGTTTTTATAATAATTGTAGTTATTATCTTTAAAACCGCCTAAAGTGGCCAACATAAGTGATATAGTATAACTTAAGTCAAAATTGTGTAGTGCCTACTTACCCTGTACCCTCGATGTCTGTATGTTGATATAAGAGCAGGTTGGGACTGCAAATCAGTGCTGAGCTGCAGATCTTATTAGGTCCTGCCAGCGGACACTGAGTCCTAACCCATTGCCACAATGTGTTTTTATATATATTTGATTTTTCTATTTGATTAATCTGTCTATTGTTTCTGTACCTTTTTTTTGTATTTTTTGTGGCAATAAAGTGCATTTTATTTATTTTTTATTTTATAAGTATCCGTAATATTTCGATAAATCGAAAGCCTATCAGCACTACAATGTGACATTCTTGCTTTTTGGAAATATTGTTTAATTGTTTAGAAATAAAGGAAATACGATTGGGGGCAGCACAATTGGCTCAGCGCAGCCTTAAGTATGTAACACCTTTAAGTTTACACCCTGTAACACCCTTTCTACTAACCTATATATATATTTATATTTATATTAAACCCGTCTAGTTATTTATCATACAAGTTAGCGGCCCGTAGATGTGATCGTCTAGTCTAGATATTTAGTGACCCTTTAAACGTTGTGTAAGTTTGATTTGGACGTCTATAGTTATAGATAGGACTTGTATCGCAAAGAGAAGTCAATTAATAAAATCCGTAAAGTATTTCTAAGTAAATGAAACCCGTGGGAGGTTAAAGCTTGTATAAATGTAAAGAATCAGTTTAATATTATTAATCGAGAACACATTTTGGAAATACATAGAATAAGACATTAATAATATTAGAATAGCTTGTAGAAACCATGCAAACTTAGCTCGATTTCTTCACTCAGGATGTTCCAACTCGTATCGCGCAGTTTTCTTTCTTCTTGGCCAATAACATTTTTACAATTACTTTGCTATGTTAGTAAATTACATAAAGAAAATAATATATTGCCCTAGCAGACCCCCCTACCGATAGACCTGGGTGAGACGAACATAATTTTGTTGACCTTTGACTAAACAAAATGAGAGCGAGAGAAAGCAAGGAATTCGTCCTTTATTGCGCAATAGTAGATTTCTAGTCACGGTCACAAATTGATATTTGTCTTGGATGAGGGATTGGTCGAACAACTATACCTATCTTTACACAAATTAACAAATTCTCCGTTTCCTCCGACTCGATGCGCTGGACAAAACCTAGCAGCTGGGTGACCCTAATTTAAGTACACCAAACGTCACTTACTCATCGATCACTCACTTGTTCTCAAACATACGTCATAATACTCGTGTGATCGGCATACGCGGCGCGGTTGAAGTTTGTTTATTATTTAATATAGCGAACGAGAGCTTGTCCAATGAAATTACTTTTACAAACGATTAAATCTGGTTCGTATGATAGATTTACTACATCCACGTATTGACGTCGATGGCGTACCGGAGAGTCCGAACACTTACGAGACTCAAGGCCAATTACACAAGGTCAGAAACGAGCCTGCATACGGCACCTCCGCCTGCGGATGCATTAAATTACCCAACAAATCAGATCCGCGGGGAACAAGGGAAACTTTGCACTCTGAATTTAAGAGCTAGATGTCATTAGTTCATTTGAAATTTCATACAAATGAATTAATGATCAGTAGTCCATAATGAAAATAATTGCTTTGATTTTATAACACTGTCCCGCGGTGATAATATAGATCGGTGATCATAAACTCCTGTCGCAAGTAATAGCAAAAGTTTCCACTTGTACCGATTTAATTACTTTACCTTTAAAACAAATTTTTATAATGAGTGTGTACTTAGGTAATTCAGAAAGTTAAGGTTCATGTTTTACGCGATTTTATTATTATTAATTCATACAGTGTCCATTCATTCACCTCATCTAATCCTATGCGAAAACAAAACAAGCTGTACCATAAACAAACTTCGTAAACTGCTATCAGCTGTACTTACTGAGACGCGTCAGGAGGGAGGAACCAGACCGCTACATTCCAACACTAAAATACTAAGACGTCGGCCTAATTACCAAAGTCTCGCAGAAAAGAGGAAATATTATTCAATTATAATTTAAATATATATCACACATATAATAACTCGTGTTAGTTAATATATTATAGTTATCGTTTTACACAATCACTTTCAGTCCTTAAAAAGCTTCTATTTCGCCCGTACCTCGCGATGAGTCCCAAAACCGCGCACTATTTTTACTGCAAGTATGCAAGTAGATCTAGTCTAGAAATTCGCGCGCGTGATTCTCAATCTCGACCATTCCGATCCGCGTCCAAAATTACACTCCCCGTCTCCGTCACGTAGTTTAGTTTCTTTTCCTAAATTGCAATTGTTTTTGTGGCCATAAATTTACTAATTTATTACTCTACCTATTTGGCTATCCGAATGCACGCATACGCACATGTGGCTTCAAGTGCACCCCTTTTTTTTTATAACTCACGCTGTGGACGACGAGCATTTGCAGATTCTTAGAACAAAGTATTCCTTTAAGTATTTCGTGTCAACTTTAACAAATTTATTACTAGCTTTCGACAGATAAGTTCACATTACAATCTCAACAAAAAATGCAGACTCTCAAACTAATGCTGACCCTTAATTTTATTTAGACAATGATTTTAGAGGAAAAAAAAAATATTTTAGAGCCGTTTGCTTATGTTAACCACGTATGTATAAATTTATAGAGAGTAGGTAAGTATAACTCGTTACAACCCTTTGTGCTTATATTATAGCACAACACAATAAACACAAACACAATAACACAATATTACCCCATGTTATTTTCTTATTTCCGAGAATTTTGAGGCTTAGACCTCAGATAGGAAGTAGCCTCGCGTTAGCATTCCCCTTTGCGAGTTACAAGATCAATTGATCATGTGAATTTAATTTAATACAATGTTATACCCACCTTGTCAAACCACAGACAGCTTCAAACTAATCTGGTTTGGTATTCACATGTGATACTATTTTTAACAATCAACATTAGAATCTAAAGTAATGGAATAAAATCCAAAGTACCTAGCGAATCTCATGCTACCTCGTCCCCAAAAAAAAAATGGCAGAAAAAATTGTTAGTAGAATTACACGCGGAACTCATTGATTGGTATATGATGGTCTTAGTTTTCAGGAAACATAAAATCAAGTAAGTGTTAGAGATATTAGCCCAGTCATTATACGGAGTTTTGTTAGGCGGGGTAGGGACTAATTATTAATTGGACTTTTAAACTGTAACCGGCACCATTTAGTAACAAAAATACTATCTTAATACATATTTAAAAAAAATTCGCTACGCAATATAGAGAAAATTGTGTGTCCCAGAAGGCTTTTAAATTAATAATATTAATACCCATGCACTATTTTGACTTAGATTTAACAATATAAATTATTTTTGAGCAATAAAATAGGCTCAAATTGGCTCTTCAATATTGTACCGAAAAAAATTTCAATTATTAATTAGTCCCGGTTCAAACCGTAAAATGACTGGGCTATATGTGAAACCTAATATGTTTTTAATCTATGTGCACTTTCGCCTATTGTTAAAAGTTCTTAATACGAAAAAAACATCTCACTGATAAAATCCACATTAAAAAAAAATACAGTCCAATACGATAAACTTTACTTTGTGATTTACTTTAGTATGAAAGATGAAAAGAAATCAAATTGGGAATTTTCGTGAAACGCTTTATGTTCCTTTATAGGAACTGAGCAATAGGTACTAGAAGTTAGCAGAAAGAAACTCAACATAGTGTACCTAGGTACCTATAGTAATTGTTTTTCTATCATCGACGTCATATCGTCTCGCCTTGAATATTGAATAGAGCTTGAATAAAACAACATTGTTCTGTTTCCATTTCTTTGTATTCTGTTGTCTTATTGTATCTTAAAAATTTGCTCACTGTGCTGGGCTTAAAGTAACAGGATTTTTGTAAACCGTTTTGCTATATAAAACGAAATGCGAAATATAGACAAAGAAAGATCATCGAGATAAAATAAACAAAATTTTGCACTACACAATATCCTGACATTTATTTGTATAGAATATAATTTATGATACTTTTAGTAATTAGCATTGTTTCTTTAAGAGGCTATGTGAAAAAAATAGGATTATTCGAAGCGTCATATACCATGAAGTACTAACAGTAGGAGTATGATTTGCAGATATCTGTAAATTGAACATATAATTGAAGTTTTGATTAGAGCCAAAGCACGATTAAGACACATTTTCTCGATAGAAAAACAAGCCAAAGTCTTTATCAATTACGCTTGGAACTACTAAACGGTTAATAATAGAAACACGAGACTCGATTTAAAAAAAAAGAGATTGATATTTTACAAATTTTGATTAGTCCAGAATTGAACTTACATAAATAGTACAATCACAATTAAATAAAGTTTGTTTTACGCTTGCGTCTTTTCAAGCGCGCGCGCCGCCCCCTCTCTTTCTCTCGCATCAGGCAGTAATATAAGCTATCACACGCCCATTTCACTTCAATTATTTTTCGACATAGGCCCTTAAAAGACTGAATTGTCTTTGGTCAAAAAACTAATAAATTTTAACGTTCTAATAAATTGAACGAGCGAGCGTTTATAGAAATAGTTAAAATCATTCATTCATTTATCATACTGCAAGCACGTGTCGAAAACAGACTATTCAACTATTTGTAAATAGGTATGCCTAGATAGGTATGTTTCAATATTCTCATAACAATACCGCACTATTAATAGAGCTGTTTCAGACAGGCTCTGGCAACCTAATAATGTACGTCAATCATGTAGGCTTGCGCTCAGTTGATTTCGGTGTATAAGTCGGTGTTTGTGTCAATATTTGTGACCGTGGCAGCAAACAAGGCGGTGCCGGGGCCCGGCCCGGGTAAACATCCTCCTCGCTTCCAAGGGGCTTATGGATTGAGTCAATTATGTGGCCCGCCTTTATGAGCCGCATGAATTTCTTAATCTCTATGACATGTTATTGAACAGCCTAAAGATTAAATAATAATTATTAATTTATCATATCAGCCGTTGCTGTCCCATGGTTGGGCAAAGGCCTCCATCCGTTCTCTCCATGCGTCCCGGTTTTGCGCTTCATTAGCTCAGTTCTTCAAGAATCCATCGATTTCTTCCCGCCACCTTTTTCTAGGTCTGCCTCGAAGCCGATTTTGTTTTACTGGGGAGCAGTTGGTAGTGATTTTGGCCCATAGGTCATCTGGCATGCGGCAGACATGTCCAGCCCAATCCTACTTTAAATTGGCAGCGATAGTGGCGATGTTTGTCACTTGGGTTCTGGCGCAAATGACTTCATTTCTAACCCGCTCGATCAGTTTTAAGCCAAGGATGCTGCGCTCCATAGCCCTTTGACAAACCTTGAGGCCTGACACCTGATCCTTTGTCAAAGACCACGTTTGAGCACCGTAGATTGCGTTCAAGATGAAATTACCTACTAATTTTACTCCTAGTTTCAAAGAAACGAAAATACAATAGAAAGAGGCCAAGCGTTCTAAAGCCTTGCCTGTCTAGACTAGATTTAATTTACGTAATGTAAGTATTTTCTTACCTTCTCGAGTCGAATTCTTAAACAAAAGAAAACGAAAATGTATTCAAAGAATTATTTTCTCAGTCTTTTAAACTTGTCCAATGCAATTAGCATTCAGCTTTCACTTAAACAGTAAGTTTGCTTCGACTATTTTCACAACACTGTTATGGAACGTCCACTTTGTTGGAAAATGCGTTGTATTATAATAAGATAGTGCATCTGCATAAGTACAATCATGCCATAGACGTGTCGTCTCTTGGGTATGAGGCGGCACAAACGTGGCGTGACGAGGGCGCTAAGTGCTCGGCTAAATTGCTCACGACGACTAACGCGAGTCCAGACGTCTTATGAGACCTTATGAGACTCGCTAAAAGTGCATGATAATAATGCTAACTACCAAACATTAATAGATTCTCAACTCATTAGGTAGGTACTGCAATCATGACTTATGCTACAAATCTCTACTCTTTTTAAACGAGCAATATTTGTTTTTACCTATATTATTATCATCATCTCAGCCAATGAAAGTCCACAGCTGGACATAGGCCTCCCCTTAGGATCACCACAACCACCGGTCCCGCGCTGTCCTCATCCAACGTGTGTGTCGTTCTACAAGGTGTTACAAGAATACAAATAAACATTTAAGAGTGTGGTTATAATACCATCAAGCTAAACAACTTTCACTATAGGATCAATATCGAAATCGCGAAATAAAAATCAGATGTTCCATCATTATCATCATATTAGCCGATAGACGTCCACTGCTGGACATAGGCCTCCCTCAAAATGGGGAGATTTGCCATAATCGCCATGATGCGACGCGTTTGCGATGTTCCATACTAAACTACAGCAACTACTATTCGAGCTAAATTTATGGGACAAAAGATTTTTTTTTCGCGATTTCGATGTTGGTCCCATAGTGAAAGTTGTTCAGTTTGATGGTTTCAACAATCCCCTTAAAAGTTTTAAATGTTTATTTTTACTTTTGTAACACCCTGTATACATGGTGTAAGTGACAGCCTAGCAAATACTGAAACGGTGAACTCAGACCAGCAAACTGAACAACTTTCACTATGGAACCTACCTCAGGAAACGCGAAAAAAAATCAGCTTTCCCATACAAAACTGATGTACCCATCCAACTAAACTGAATGGGACAGCTGTTTTTTTTCGCGTTTCCTGAGGTACGGTCCATAGTGAAAGTTGTTCAGGTTGCTGGTCTGAGTTCACATTTTCAGTATTTGCTAGGCTGTCACTTACACCCTGTATATCATATCTTTAATCGCGTTCTTGGAAACAGTTCTAACGATTTGGATGTTTTCAGAATAAAGGGTTTATGGGGGCAACAAAATGAAATGAAATTTATTTTGTAGAATATGGTGTTATTTGCATAGCTCTTGCATATTCTGCCTTATTCTAAGCGTGCTCATTTATAAATTCATGTTATATTAATTCGAATTTTAGTTTAGTAGCTAGGAGACAAGAGCGTCCGTAAACAATAAAAAAATAAAGCTTGTTCGTATATAAACTCAAATTTTAATGGCTTGGCAAGTTAATTATAGTAGTAATTCAATGAAGAGCCGAGGCTTTGCACTAATTGCCCGAGTCAAAGTGGAGCGGGACGGGGGACAGGTGGGCTGATGCGAGAGAGTAAAGTGTTGCGCTCTGACCCTTATAATTACTTTATAAACAGTACACGGGCATAATAGGGGTATTTCATCATGTAGATGAATACCGCCTACAAAATGTACACACGGCGACACATCAAGCTATACAAAACCAGAATAAGCTGGCCGCGCGTAGTTCGAGTTACGCATAACGTCGCGCGGCCAGTTTATGTTGGTTTTGTATAGCTTGATGTGTCGCCGTGTGTACAGGAGAAAGGTATTTGTAAAATAAGTATTTCGACGTTCCCTATAGAAATTCAATTCATAAAAAAACAGAATAACATTGTAACTCACTTTTCGGCGGTTAAGAATTTAATTTTACAGGAAGTCAAAAAACGTTTCGGAAATTGGGACATTACAACTCTTTGAAGTTTGAAGCATCATTGGAAGTATTAATACAGGGTGAAATTGATATCTTTTGCATCATTTTAAACTTGAACAACTTTTGTTAAGTCTACCCATAAAAGTGAACAACTTTTACTATGGGAGCAAACCGATCGAAGCAAAAAAAAAAATCTGCTGTTCCATACTAAACTGCAATCTCTACTCGACTCAAATGTATGCAACAGCAGATTTTTTTTTGATGGGGTCGACCCATCTTAGTTTAAAAGGATGCTAATGATATCAATTTCACCCTTTTTAAAAAACTAAGGTTAACCTGCGACTTCGTCCCCACAAATTATATACGAGATTTTAAGTCAGATAAGCATATTTTGATAAGCTATCAAACAAAAAAAGTTTCATCAAAATCGGTTCAGTAGTTTTTACGTGATGCTCGATCAAACAAACAAGCACAAAAACAAAAAGACGGACAAAAAATCAAAAAATTGGTGATATGGAATCAGGGACACCTAAAAACCATATCGTAACTTTTTTTTGTTAATATCTTCAACAGACACATACTTTCTGTTATAGTTTTATAATAGTTTCTAGATATAAGAAAAAATAGACAAAAAACAAAAGTCGATCCTACAACATCTGAACCAAATAATGTTATTTTAAACTGATGTACAGTAGGGGGTTTCGGATAGCTTCCCCGGATTACACATAATTTAGATACCGAGAAGTACAGCTACACGATTTAATTTCGTAGAATCCCACAGAGCGACATGGCCTCAGGCCAAGCTCTTCGATAAAGATTAAAAAAAAGTCATCTGTTCTCCAATTCTCTATAGATCACTTTGAAATATACATACAATATATTTAATTTATGATTGGTATACTTTCGTCAATTTTATTTCATCTCCTGTATCCAAAGTTTTCAGATCAAGCGTCAACTGAAGTATAACAATAATTGTTGGTTAGAATTAAAAGCAAAGTTCCCACCGCGACAACATCGGCAAAGTTGAACAGATATTCAGATAAATTATGTAAACCGTAATGGCATGTCGATACACGGTCCCATTTGTACAGCACAGCTATTAAATTTGCATAGAATCACACGTACGTATTGTGATATTACGGCACTTATCGGTCTCATTACCATAACACGTTGAAAGGTTCAGGTATATGTAGTTTGCAGTTGTAACAATGTTTTTGACCATGCACCTCGGGGGGGATAACTAGCCCAGCCATTTTACGGTTTGAGCCGGGACTGATTAATAATTGTCCTTTTTTTCGGTATAATATTGAAGAGCCAATTTGAGCCTAGAAATGTACCAAAATTAAAAAAAAAAATCACATCAGCAACAGTTCCAATTTTAAAATTTAGCTATTGTCTCGTTCTAAAAAACCTGATGGTAATTTTTTTTTTGCACATATTTAAGGCTTTACCATTATCTATACTACAAACATGGTGTGAATATTTTTGTCTACTTAGAAGGTTTTAAAAAATACATTCATGTTTTCTAATAAATACCTCATTTTTTAAATTTTAATGCCTATTTTATTGCTCAAAAATAATTTATATTGTGCGTGAGTGCATTAGTATTAATATTATTAATTTAAAAGCCTTCTTGGACATACAATTTTGATTTCTATGTTGCGTAGCGAACTTTTTTTAAATATATTTTTAAGATAGTCTATTTGTCACTAAATGATGCAGGTTACAGTTTAAAAGTCCAATTAATAATTACTCCCTACCCCGCCTAACAAAACTCCGTAAAACGACTGGGCTAAACGGTCGTGATTAACAATCGCGTATGTAACTCGTATGTTGGTAGCTCAAATAGATAAGAGTTTACAACCGTTAGCCCAGTCATTTTACGGAGTTTTGTTAGGAAGTAATTATTAATTGGACTTTTAAACTGTAACCGTGACATTTAGTGACAAAAAGATCTGAAATCATATTTAAAAAATCACTACGCAACATAGAAATCAAAATTGTGAGTCCCAGAAGGCTTTTAAATTAATAATATTAATACCAATGCACCATTTGAATCAGATTTAACAATGTAAATTTTAGTACATTTCTAAGCTGAAATTGGCTATATCGAAAAAAATTTAAATTATTAATTAGTCCCGGCTCAGACCGTAAAATGACTGGGCTACGTATTTGTCGCCAGTCCTCGTTTTGAACGCGTTAAACAGTTAACTTTTAGTGTGCAATATTTAACATAATTTAAGGACGAAAGAGGCGCCGCTGAAATTAAACATTTAAAGCTATACCTAGTTGACTTCAATGTAATGGCAATTAGGCAGTAAACTGTTGAGCACCTAAGATACGATAGATAGATCTAAAAGGAAAATTTAATTATTTGATGTTTATCTTATGCTTTATACACTGTGTACTATTTCGGTTTAGACCACCAAACTGAAGAACTATCACTGTGGAGCCAACATCGAAATCGCACTGCAATATCTAGTTTGACTCAAAAATATAGGCACCATTTTTTTCTTTTTTATGTTGTCTCTAGGGTGAAAGTTGTACAGTTTGATAACCCTTTTAATACTACACCCTTTAAATAATACTTTTGTTACACCTGTATAAAACCTTGAATAAAGCGCAAGCATATTATTAGTAAGTAAATATTTAATTTTAAAAAGAATTTATTTATTTATTAGGTCAGCCTACAGCTATTACATCTGACACAAGTTTAAGTACATTACACAGTGATCTTAGGCTAAGATGTATAACTAATTACAGGCAAACACAGCATGCAATGTAACTAGGGTTAAATTAAACCATTATTAAATAGATTTGTTGCAGAAAACGAACTTGCGTTTCCTACAACAAATTTTATTAATTTATATGGTATTCCCGGCAACAAGTACTTGTTTAATTAAACTGGAAAAGTTTAACCGACAGTGATTCTTATCGTAACCAAAACGGAACTCGGGTCACTTAATTTTAAAGTTACCAACTTAAAAATTTCGTTGGAAGTACGTTACAACTCTTAAATTCATCAATCTTAAAACTTCTAATCTCCCCGTCCCGTCCCCGAGCTCGGCTTGGTAAAAACCTTAATGTCCGACCTACTTTACTGCCGCGGTCCGCACACATTTTCACAAAGTTTTTCTCTTTTTATGACATTTTTAATGAGCACACACCATTTTTTACCGTTGCAAAATGTAAGCTAATCAAAGTACTCTGTGAGTAGCCCAGTTAATAATTGTCATTTTTTTCGGTATAATATTGAAGAGCCAATTCGAGCCCAGAAATGTACCAAAATTAAAAAAAAATCACGTCAGCAACAGTTCCAAACTTAAAATTTAGCTATTGTCTCGTTCTATAAAACCTATAGGTATTTTTTTTGCACATATTTAAGGCTTTACCATTATACATACTACAAATATGGTGTGAATATTTTTGTCTATTTAGAAGGTTTTGAAAAATACCTTCGTATTTTCTAATAAATACCTCATTTTTTAAATTTCAATGCCTATTTTATTGCTCAAAAATAATGTATATTGTTAAATCTAAGTCAAATGAGTGCATTGGTATTAATATTATTAATTTAAAAGCCTTCTGGGACACACAATTACATTTCTATGTTGCGTAGCGAATTTTTTTTTAATATGTTTTAAGATAGTCTTTTTATCACTAAATAGTGCCGGTTACAGTTTAAAAGTCCAATTAATAATCACTCCCTACCCCGCCTAACAAAACTCCGTAAAATGACTGGGCTAGAGCTAAAGTTCACGCTTTTTGGTATCTTTGGCGGCTTGAGGTCTATGTGGTGGCTTTACTAATGTCAAAGAGAATAATTATTCTGCTTCAAAGCTGAATTTAATTACTGTCGCGGTCTGCGCTTATTATGACAGAGTTGTTTCTTCAAGTTCAATACGTCACCTTCTAATGAGAGGGCATTCGACGTTGCTTATACGTACCTACCATTTTGTTTCATCACAAAACGTTAAGGAAATGTTTAGGTACATTGCATTTTAAGGTGACTGTACTGATGTCAAAGGGCATAAGTATCCCACTTCGAAGCAGAACATTATGGTAAAATAAAAATATTTTTTCTCATGTCATTCACAAAGGATTTTTTTTAAGTGAACAATTTGGTCGTATTAGGCCCCCATTTATATGACTGTTTTGACTTATAAAAGTTATATTACTTTAATTTCGTCGTATACTGGTGCTTTATGCGTCTAATGTTCGACTATACGACACCTATACGACCAAATTGTTAGTTGGGACTTTATACCTCGAGCTTTTGTTTTTATTATTCTCCTGATAATTATACAGGGTGAAATTGATGTCATTAGCATCCTTTTAAACTAAGAGTCTATCCATCAAACTGAACAACTTTCACTACGGGAGCAAACCGATCAGAGCAAAAAAATAATCAGCTGTTCCATACTAAACTGCAACTCAAATGTATGCAACAGCAGATTTTTTTTTGCTCCGTTCGGTTTGCTCCCATAGTAAAAGTTGTTCAGTTTGATGAGTAGACTCTTAGTTTAAAAGGATGCTACTGATATCAATTTCAACCTGTATAATAGGGTCCTTCTTAATATGCTGACAGTTTTTAAGGTTTCATCAGCAGACCATCAAACTGAACAACTTTCTCTATGGGACCAAAGTTGAAAATGCGAAAAATGCTTCTCCGTACAAAACTGCAATCGAGTGGGATTGCAGTTTTTTTTTACTCGACGCAAATGCATGGCAGATGTTCAGTTGCAGAAACGCTCATTAGATTTAATCCTCCATTAAATCTCTTGCTAGCTTTTACTACGTCAACAAGACTAAAAGTGACAGTAAGAGATCGGTTTGCTCCCATATAGTGAAAGTTGTTCAGTTTGATGAGTACCCTCTTAGTTTAAAAGGATGCTAATGATATCAATTTTACCCTGTATAATAAGGGTCCTTCTTAATATGCTGACAGTTTTTTAAGGGGATGATCATAATATCAAACTGAACAACTTTCTCTATGGGACCAAAATAGAATACGGGAAAAAGAATTCTGCTTTTCCATACAAAACTGCAATCCCACCGCTAAGTATATTTTTTTTGATGCCAATTTTGATGTCGGTCCCATATAGTGAAAATAATTTAGTTTGATGGTCTGATCATCATTAGCCTATAAACGTCCCATTGCAGGTCTGATCATCCTCTTAAAACAGTCTGCATATTAAGTTAAACCCTGTATACAAACGCAGTTTATTTATGAATTGTTTCATACATCATCTGACTGAGAAGGTACCAATGCAGCGGTGCTGTAATTACCTTGGAGGCTAGCTCAAAGACCACGTTACCCGTTCCGGCAGACAATCTCTTGACGAGGGTCACCTTAAGCAGGATTTAAACATTAACATAAATAAATAATAAATATCTGGGACATAGTAACACAAATTATCTAGTCACATTTAAAGTACCTGGACTTGTATTATGATGACTAGACAACGTTATAGAATACATATATAGATAGAAACATCCATGACTCGGGTACAAATATTCATATTCATCATATAAATATTTTGTCCCTTACGGGATACGAACCCGCGACCCTCGGCACACCAGGCAGGTAATTATTAATTGGGTAATTTAATTTCAACTCTATTTTATTATCCATAAGATACACCTAATTCCTTTTACTGTTGTCTTTGTAAAGTTGTGATTGTAATTTTCTCTTAGGTGTAATTTGTTTTAGTTCGTCAAAAATATTCTACTAAAAAGGTACCGTTTAAATAAACCTGCAAGTGTGTTAATTGCCTATCGAAACGACTTATTGAATTAATAAAAAAATAGCATAATAATATTGAACCACATTTTGTTGGGTATATAAGGTCTAATAAAATTAACTGAAACTATTTAAAAAGGGATAATCAAACCATCAAACTGAACAAATTTCTCTATGAGACCAATATTGAAATCGCGAAAATAAAATCTGCTGTATCATACAAACCTACTCGACCTATATGTATGGGACAGCAGCGATTTCGATTTTGTTGTCATAGAGAAATTTGTTCAGTTTGATGGTCTGATCATCCCCTTAAAATAGTTTCACCTAATTTTGTTAGACTTTATATAAATAAATAAATAACGCTCACAGGCACATACATTGTAATGATCCCAAATTAAGCCTTCGGTTTTTTGGTATTGGAATCATATACAACAACGGCACACACATATAACATCCATGACCGAACCGGGATTCGAACCCAGGACCCTGGCTGGGCAGTCCGGTGTAGTAACCATTACACCAATCGGGTCGTCATATACAGAGTGAAATTAATATCATTAGCATCCTTTTAAACTAAGAGTCTACCACTTTTCCTATAGGAGCAAACCGATCGGAGCAAAAAAAAAAAAAAAAAACTGCACCAGCCGCCGCTGCCTACTCGACTCAAATGTACGCAACAGCAGATTTTTTTTGCTCCGATCGGTTTGCTTCCATAGTAAAAGTTGTTCAATTTGATGGGTAGACTCTTAGTTTAAAAGGATGCCAATGATATCAATTTCACCCTGTAGTGTAGACGTTATGGAAAACCCTATTATTTTCATACTGCTAACTATTTAGGTGATAAATTTATTATGAAAAATTGCAAAGCTAAAAGACAATTGAACGTATAACAAACATTTCACATAAATCCTCCTACAAAAAGGGAAAGCGGAAAATATTTACATTCATCGAAAAGAATGACGAACAGGAATTTGAATAAAACGTTTCCAAAACGTTTCATACATTGAATACCTACGTTCCATTTGGTCGTTCACAATCGTTAAATTTTTTTTCTTTTTAAGCATCTCATCTGGTTTGTGATATTATATCTTTCTACTTTATCATAATACTTTAACATAATTTTATTTACTAAACTATATTGTATAGGTAAGATTAAGGACTCATTTTTTAAAGTTGAGTGTAACGTTTTTCGCCAACAAACTGTAACAGTGTAACTTTCGTGTGCAATTAAAATGTTACTACCACAGAACATTATAATGTTCTGTGGTTACTACAGAGTGTAATTGAAATAAGTCGATCCTTTTTCTAGGGGTGGTTCAGACCATCAAACTGAAAATCTTTTACTATGAGAGCAAACCTGAAATTTAAAAAAATACCGTTTAGTATAGAGCTTTGACTACGTATATAGGGACTAGTTACGCGTGTAATTCTACTAACAAACATTTCTGCCACTTTTTGCGGGGGCGAGGTAACATGAAATTCGCAACTTTGGATTTTATTCCCATAACTTTAGATTCTAATTTTGAACGTTAAAAATCATGAAAAGTAGTCTCGTGTGAACCCCAAACGTTTTAAGTTCGAAATTATTGTTTCGCAATTATAGGCTGTCTCGTTTAGTGATAAGGTATAACATTGAATGCACATGATTAATTGATCTTATACCACGGCAGAGGAGAAATGCTACCGCAAGGCTAGTCCATATAATAAATAGTCAAAGGAGTGTAGGCATTGCAGTTTATAGTCAGGGTGTTAGAGTAATCATTCTGTATACGCTATTATAATAAGATACCAGAGGATATTCTAAACTTGCCAGACAAAAAGTTTAAGTCCCATGTTAAACAAGTCCTCTGTAAAAAGGGCTACTATACACTCGATGACTATTTGAATGACCAAAATGTCTGGTCTTGACAATGTTACTCTATGTAATGCAATATTGTATTTTAATTGTACTTTGTATAGGTATTTTGTTTTGTTTAAAAGATGTGTGTTGTAGAGTTTCTGGCCGCATCTTCTCCCAACGAAACACCTTCCGACGCGGTGGTAGACTCAAAAAATGACGTCAAAAAGCTATCTATGTGATATTATTTTGAATAAAAAATTTTTGAATTTTGAATTTTGAATCAGTTGCATTACTTTAACGGGTTATTGTACCCATGATACTGAACCACTTTCCCGAAAAACCCATAGGAAATTCGTAATTTTTTTTCGCCATTTCATACAAATGTTCGATCAGCTGATAGCATTTAGTATGGGAAGTCAAAATTTTTTTGAATATGTTTCTTAGAAAAAGTTGTTCTGTATCATGGGTAGAATCACACCTTAAAGTAATGCAACTATTTATCCTAACACCCTGTATGGAACAGCGTTTTATCTTTATTATTTTCAGGTTTGCTCCCATAGAACAAGTTGTTCAGTTTGATGGTCTGATCCACACCCTGCAACCAAATTTACCGACTTATATCAATTAGTAGGCAGATCTTTAGAGGGAAACTCTACAAGGGAACAATTTATCTATGTTATTACTAGACGGTAAAATAAGAAAAACCGAATGAAACTGAAACTAATGAACTTCGTTGAGCACTCTTTTAAAACGGAAAACTGCATCTAAAACGATATTTTCAGCGGCAAAACTGCCAGCTGGGCGCTCGCCCATGATCGTCGCTAATCAAATCTTTCCTCTCCGTTTTCACTTTGTTTTTTTTTAATTTCCTCTAGGACGAGTGAGTTTTTAATAAAATTCAGATTTTGCTTGTCACAAAAATCGAGAATAAGGAAACATTGAATACAATATTGCTTTCGAATTCAATGAAATTTTATTTGACGCTACGAAATTGAATCTTTTAGTTTTTTGCCGGAAAGGCATCATTTTGAGAATTCAACATTTCGGAAATTCATCATTTCAAGAAACCAACGTTGTGCTAACTAAAAATTATCTGCATTGTGGAAATACCACGTTTATAAAATTCTACATTATAGGAAGTGCACAATACAGGGTCCTTCTTAATATGCTGACACTTTTTTAAGGAGTTGATCAGATCATCAAACTGAACAACTTTCTCTATTGGACCTTATCGAAATCACGAAAAAAAAAACTGATGTCCCATACAAAACTGCAAACATAACTCGACTCTTATTTTGATATTGGTCCAATAGAGAAAGTTGTTCAGTTTGATGGTCTGAGCATTCCCTTATAATAGTTTCAGCTAATTTTGTTAGACCTTATATACAATGGGACCAATATCGTAATCGCGAAAAAAGAAATCTGCTGTCCCATTACATTTGGCTCGAGTAGGTTTGTAGTTTTGTATGGAACAGCTAATGTTTTTTGCGATTTCGATGTTCGTGCAATAGGGAAAGTTGTTCAATTTGACAGTCTGATCATCCCCTTAAAAAGTGTCAGCATTGTAAGAAGAACCCTATAATGTTCCTAAATAGTTAATCCATGCATTCTCCCTCAATAGACTATAGAAGGGAGAGCGAAGGCGTTACTAATTATTTGTTTTGTTTTTACAAAACGCTCTGGGTACTTAAATTATGTTTGCTAAAAGCTAGAGATAGCTAAAGCCTTTTTAATAGTTTCCAATAGACGTCACGTATCATGCTTCTTGTTCTTCTTGTGGCGCCATCTCCTATCGGACGTTGGCATCATTAGGGCTATTCGGACCCTTAGGGACTGCAACTCTGAACAGTGAGGTAGCGTTGGAACCATTCTCATAGGTTTTTAAGTCAGGACGTCCTTCTACCAGGCATTCGTCTTCCCAAAATTTTCCCCTGTAGAATAATCTGGAGCATAAATGAGTATGAGTACCGTTGTATGGAGAAAAATTTTCATTTTTGTTTTTCAGCAGCCAGTGATAAAACTTACATAGGATTATAGAGGACCTTTCAAAATACATTAAAAAACATCAAATTCATCCGCATCGAAGCTGTGTTAAATATCTTCTAAGGTTGTATGGAAGAAGTCACCTTTAGCGTTAAGACGCCTTGTTTTGTATCTTTTGTATTTCTTCGCGGTATATTTTGCAGAGTAGGTATTATGTTTTGATTGATTGATTGAAAATGAGTTGAATCTTAAAGGTTTTGGTAACTTTTCCATGAACCTTTAGAGTCAAATATCTCAGCTCCGATGCGAGCTAGGCCATAAGTGTTCGTAACAAAATATGTTTGTTTTTTATAATACTATAATTATATAATACTACGAGCGTTAACCCGCGACTTCGTCCGCACAAATTATATACCAGATTTTAAGTCAGATCATAAGCTATGAAATAAAAAAAGTTTCATCAAAATCGGTTCAGTAGTTTTTGCGTGATACTCGTTCAAACAAACAAACAAACACCCAAACAAACACATAAACAAACAGACAGACAAAAAATCAAAAAATTGGTGAAATGGAATCAGGGACACCTAAAAACCATATCGTAACTTTTTCTTGTTAATATCTTCAATGTACAGACAAACTTCCTGTTACAGTTTTATAATAGTACGAGCGTTAACCCGCGACTTCGTCCGCACAAATTATATACCAGATTTTAAGTCAGATCATAAGCTATCAAACAAAAAAAGTTTCATCAAAATCGGTTCAGTGGTTTTTGCGTGATACTCGTTCAAACAAACAAACACCCAAACAAACAGACAGACAAAAAATCCAAAAATTGGTGAAATGGAATCAGGGACACCTAAAAACCATATCGTAACTTTTTTTTGTTAATATCTTCAATGTACAGACAAACTTCCTGTTACAGTTTTATAATAGTATAGATATAGATAATTATATAATACTTTCATTGGTGGCGGCGACTGTAAAAAAATAACAATAATTTTACTCATATCCATTTACTGAAAAAAATACCTTATTGTAGTAGCATTAAGGTTGACATGATTTAACGCGTATTCTATTTTGAGCAACCTTAGAATGATTCGGTTGAAACCCTCAGCAAGTTATCTTCGTACCTAAGCATTTCCACATCGATATCGGTGCTCCGAACACTGGGACTATTCTTGGATCGATGGAAAATATATTTTCATCGCTGAGTTGGTTGGATGACGCTTTTTTTCATTGTAATAAGAATAAATCACATGGGAATAAAATCTGCGACGTGGCGGACCCAAAAGGTTTGTTAGTTGGTTCGAACGAAAGTAATAAAAAAAACATAAGATGTCTGTACGAAATGTTTTCTTTTCCTGATAGATACTACCTAATTCATGGATATGGATGGAATCATTCAGGTTATTGTGATGCAATTAAATAATACAATTAATATTTCATATTATACAGGGTGTAAGTGACAGCCTAGCAAATACTGAAACGGTGAACTCAGACCATCAAACTGAACAACTTTCACTGAGTTCACCGTTTCAGTATTTGCTAGGCTGTCACTTACACCCTGTATATTTAAACCTTTTTTTATGTTCACTAGTTTAATCAAATCTTTCAAAATAAAATTAGGTATCTTTTCAAACTTGAAGTATAATAATAAGCTATCTTCAGATATAAACAACAACTTATCGCAAAACATAAAAGCCTAAAAATAATACACACACTCCAGAGCATCGCTGCAAGACATGGTGCCCAATAGGCTAGCAGCATTCCCCCTCTGGATGGTGAGGCTGATTCTTTGTGCCAGGAAGCACCCAGCTCTGCGGTTACCTCACCAGAGGTCTCATTGAGGCGCCCGGATAGGTCTGCAAGGAATGCACAAGCCTTCAGTGAAAACTGAAATATCTGTTCACTGATTGTCGATAAGTAGGAAACAGAAAAAGTTTGCAGTTTTTTTAGAGTCCTTCTTGAAACGAATTTTCATGAAAAACACTTCCTTCGTTGTCCGCATTTCTTCTATTTTTGTGCAGAATAGGCCCCGTTGAGCGGCAGGCAGCCAACCCAATTATTGGGGCACTTACCCGCTGCATTCCACAACTCGATAAATTCTCGAGTGAGCTCCGTGGTATGCATGCACCGAGCGCCTATCACGCCCCACTTCTATCTAGTCACTTTATACGATTAGGTAAGAACGTATTGGTTCACATTAAGAATATACAACGTGTTAATAAATTAGCGCAAAACCATGAAGTGTATGAACACCCCAACTGATTTATAACAAAATAATTTAATTGTAACAATAATTTCATTATTTTGATAGTTAAAATTTAAAGTTATTCGCATTTTAAGTTTTGAGGCAAAAATGATTTGTTATCATTTCAGCAATAAATGAAAGCGCTAACGTACACATGGATAACACTCACCACGAGTAGGCCCGTGCGGTGGGTTGACATCGGGTTCAGTAAATTTTAAATTTTACAAACAAATTATTTAATATTTTGAAATAAAACACCTATGTTGAAACCATGATAATTCGATTCTGCTCTCGATTCTAAACAAACTACTTTCTAGTTTTGCTTTAATTCATAAACACGTTGTATAAGGTCTAACAAAATTAACTGAAACTATTTTAAGGGGATGATCAAACCATCATACTGAACAACTTTCTCTATGGCTATCTCTAATATCGAAAACGCGGAAAAAAATCTACTGTCCCGTACTAAACTTCAAACATAACTCGATACAAATGTATGGGACACCAAATTTTTTTTTTTCGCGATTTCGACATTGGTCCCATAGAAAAAGTTGTTCAGTTTGATGGTCTGATCATCCCCTTAAAATAGTTTCAGCTAATTTTCTTACACCTTTTACACTTATATTGGATTTCATTTTGTGGTATGGCACTAATTTCTGAACTAAATTTGTAGCGTTTATTTTCCTTAGCTGGAACTTAAATATTATGAGAATTATGCTTATGTACTTGATGACGGCCTTACCACATAATTTTACTGGTTTTTTACTGTTTTCCGTTGATAATCCGTTCTTTTGCTGGGCAATTTACTGAGAAATTATATGCTTGACGAAGTCACCATTAAATTACGAAAATTGAAAGGCCTCTTACATTTGCCCGTCCCAAGAGATCTTCACAATTGAAATTTCGTTACCTTTAAACGAATTGATAGTAGCAAATTGAGTTCGTAATGAAGTAAACTTGAAAAGACAAGAGACTTTTTAATGTAGATCAAGTCTAACAAAATTAGATGAAACTATTTTAAGATCATAATCAGACCATCAAACTGAACAACTTTCTCTATGGTACTAATATCGAAATCGCGAAAAAAAATCTGCGGCCCCTTACATTTGAGTCAAGTTAATGTTTGTAGTTTTGTATGGGACAACATTTTATTTTTTTCGCGGTTTCGATATTGGTCTCATAGAGAAAATACATACATACATACATAAGCTCACGCCATTGTCCCATGGGGGTAGGCAGAGACCACGGATCGCCACACGCTACGACTCTGACACACCTCTTTAGCCTCATTGACATTCATACATCTTTTCATGCACTTCCGTCGATTGACGGTGCTACACTTGTCCTTTTCGGAAAAGATCATTGATTTGATCATGGTATGTTTTCCTCGGACGGCCTCTCCCAACACTTTCGCTCACATGAAAAAAAACATAGAAAAGAGAAAATTTTCTCTTAGAGAAAATTGTTCAGTTTTATGTTCTGAAAATACCCTTAAATATTTTCAGCTAATTTTGTTGACCTTATACAAAATATTAATGAATTAACGCAGAACTAGAAAGTAGTTTGTTTAGAATCGAGAGCAGAATCGAATTATCATGGCGTCAACATAGGTATTTTTTTCAAAATATTAAGTAATTTGTTTATTAAATTTAAAATTTACTTAACTCCTTGTCAACCCACCGCACGGGCACACTCAACCTACTTATTACCAAAACAAGATTCTTAAAATGAATCCATGAGCTCGCTAGCGCTTTCGTTTATTGAAGAAATGATAAAAAAATCATTTTTGCCTCAAAACTTAAAATGCGAATAACTTAACATTTTAACCATCAAAATAATGAAATTATTGTTTCGTTCAATCTACGAGTATTTTGTTATATAAATCAGTTGGGGTGTATGAGGTTTTGCGCTTATTCATTAAGACGTTGTATACAGTTGTAGTATAGTGCCTATAAACGATATCATTCAGGGTCCATACCGTTTTGGGCTAAATCCTAAAGTTCCGGCCAAACAAAAATAGTGTTATAATACGTAAATATAATTATATCCATTTGTTACTATGTACTTTGAAAAGAGTCAAGGCTACGAAGTGACAATATCGACATCTCCCAACAAAAAACCCTAGTAATACCTAGGGGGGTGGTTTAGACCATCAAACTGAACAACTGTCACTATGGAACCAAAATCGAATCAAAAATTAAAAAAAATCTGCTATCTAGTCGACATTTTACTCGAGCTGGTCGGTACTGTAGTTTTGTATGGGAGAGCTGATTTTTTTTTCTCGATTTTGGTAATACTAGGGTGTTACTAAGGTGTTTTGTATTACCAGGCTGTTTTGTTACACCCTGTATCGGTGGTTGCTGTTGAGACATTATTGTTGTCTTGTCACATTATGAGTAAATAATTATGTATATCCCGCTTGGTAGCATGTGTTGTTTGTTGAATTTGTTGTTAGCTTAATTAATAACATTGACGACAATGTACAAAATTGTTATTTGCTGATGCCTGATACAATTATACCTATAACCAAGCATATAACCTGTCCGGATTTCCCTTTCGCGGTGGATAGAAACTTTTCCATAACTACTTAAGTGCAATCGTAGTAAAGGCGACTTTTGTTGTGTATGGTACATGAAGAGAGAGAGAGATAAAAGTATTGCCTTCACCATTCGATGACTGCAGTCAAATATGTATAGGACGTAGGTATTCAAAATATAATTTTAGATAGAAGGGGAAGCATTCTTCTTATCGTGTGGGCAGAGCCCTGGTGTCAGAGTTTTTTCAGACCGCCTTACGGCCTCTGACGTGGTTTCTATGTAACGACTAACTACCACCAGAGATAGTAGCCGGGACCGACGGCTTAACGTGCCATCCGAAGCACGGAATCATTTTTATTTTCAGACAATCAGGTGATTCAGCCTGCAATGTTCTAACCAACTGGGGGAAAACGCACAAAGTGACATTTCACTAGGTGCCCCCAATGGGAATCGTACCTACGACCTCCGTGTCGAGAGTTAATGCTCTTAACCATTAGACCACGGAGGCAGGCGAAGAATTAAAAAAATATTTTATATACAGAATATAAAAATATGTTGAATAGGTATGTTGACAGAATAGTCTGGTAGATCGTTCTAAATGAAATAAGTAGCTACTAAATCATAAAAGGTAGGTACATATTTCGATATCAAACTTCTGTGAACTCTGCTAGCCCCGTCGAGCGAGCGGACACGAAGTGATTTGTGAGCAACACGAGCCCAGGGCTTACGGTCGGCCTTCAATCGACCTACGGTTAGCCTACGGTCGCCCTTCAGTCGACCTACGGTTAGCCTACGGTCGGCCGGTAGGTAATCACGCCGATTTGCAAGGCTTGTGACTAGTTGTGACTAGTGCGCTGTTTCTAGGCCTTTGCTGACACTGACCATAGCCAGATCGTTAGCTATGTTAATTCTGTCCCTCATGGTCCCGCTCAATCGTCACCGTTTTATTTTAATATGTCACTTTGACGTTTACAGTTACTAAAATAAACCGCTGTTTTGGCGTTAATGTGCTACTAGCCTAGGCTAATTAGTGAACCAGGCATATAGATTAAACAGACACACACATATTAATAAGTAAACTTTAGTTAAATATAAGTATACAGGCCAGTAGGTACATTAAAACTAAATAAAAATATTGAGAAAATAAAACTAACTTAATATATGGTGCAGGTTCGGACCGCGCGGGAGGGTAGCCAAGATGCTGGCAGCGTTTCCTCGCTGAACGGTTAAACTGATCCGTTGAAGTGAAATGTTTTATTTGCATAAATACAGTTGAGCGAGGAAAGCGCCAGCCCTTGGATCCCCGGTCGAGTCTACCAGGCGCTTTGCCACACAAGTTGTCTTTCAATCCATGTTAGGCTTAGATTAAAAACTTTTTTTAGGACCTCTATCCATACTTCTTAGTGCTTACCTTACCTACAAATTCTTCGTGGATACCATTCATAGCCAAGCCAACGTAGAGTCATCATGTCAAATTATAATGTAGTGATGTACTGTATTGGAATAATTATCTACCGATTTCGATAATTATAGAAAATAAATAAAGTCTGCTGCCGATTGAAATAATTATTTATGTCTTGGTGATGGATTGATGTCAAACAGTGGTTTCTGTTGTGTTAATAATTATACTGTAGAAAATTCAAACTAAAACATTTATTTTAAATCTCTTAGATTTGAAACTAACATAATTTCAAATACTTGAGTGTGACTCCACGGACCAAGGGTTACGACACCGAATGCTATGAATTTGCCGATACCCTTGTATTTACCCTCTTTTGCCTTTTCGGCAGATTCCGCCGCCGAGCCAACTCTTTTGCTCGTTCCCCGTAGATAGGACGGCGCCAGTGTGTCCACACAGCTTCCCAGAAGTTGCATGGGTTTTCCTAGTCTACAAGCAGTAGGTACGTAAATATTGAAATCAACGAACCGAAATGTTATTCAATTAAATAATAAGCATAAGCTGTCAAATGTAAATATGGATAAAGGAATTGTTTCTACGACTACGTGTTAATGTAGACACTTATCCTGATTAAGGTAGGTAGGTACCTACTCCTAGCTCATTGTATAATATTATTTCCATTAGGTCATTATGGCAATCTAATTATATCTATTACCGTGCAAAAGATGTTTATTGTTATGATGATCGACTTCGTAACCAATTATCGAATAGTTCCAGGTTTCTTGTTTCATAAACTTGATACGTACAATTAATTAATGAACTTAGTGCTAATAAACTACATATTTGATGTGTCTTGGAAGTAAGGAGCATCACACTAATCTTCATTAACAGAAATCGAGTCGGACGGGCGATGTGGTGCGGCCGATAACTTTGAATAATGGATGAGACAGACCGAGACGCGTGTGACCTCCGTTCTACATTTTGGTAGTCAAGTAGAGCCCAACCTGACTCCTACTATGAAAATGTATGTAGTATTGCGGCGCCACGAAAATGTTGAACTCTTCTTTTTATTGTTGAAACTTCCTGCTCGGTTTTATGACGCCCCCTTCTTTTTAGCTTCATATGTTTTCTAGTAGTTTTTTTTTAAATAAGTCACGTGAAAATGGGTCGGGTCCTACTTGGTATTTCTGAAGGCCTGAAATAAATTCATCCTTCTAATAGTGTACTTATTCCATAGTCAAAGTTTGTGACAATGTTTGAATCATCATCATCATATCAGCCGATAGACGTCCACTGCTGGACATAAGCCTCCCTCAAAAAGGGGGGATTTGCCAAAATCGCCACGCTTGGCAGGCGGGTTGGCGATCGCAGTTGGATTGAATGTCTGCCCATCCTCCGGTAGATCCCTTAGTCGCCTTTTACGACACCCACGGGAGGAAATGGGATGATGCTATTCTGAGCCCACGACACCACACGGCCAATGTTTGAATGTTTGTGACTTAATCGCGCATAAATGGATTTGGATTAAATTTCGCACACAGATAGAATAATGTAAATGTAGAAGGTAAAAGCTCATTTCCTCGAGCACTGACTATCTATCCTAAATGGTCACTTCTGGTTCATGTTTTCCTCTCTTTGATAACTAATTGTTGTTTTAGTACTCTTTTATGTATGATCCTTTTGTATTTGTAGGTATGAATATGTATTCGTAATAGGTATTTTTATTAGGTATATATTTTATATTACAGTATGTTTGTATTTGTATAACTTTATTTGTGTATTTTATCTACTGAATTTGATATCATTAGCATCCTTTTAAACTAACAGTCTACACATCAAACTGAACAACTTTCACTATGGGAGCATACTGATCGGAGCAAAAGAAAAATCAACTGTTTCATACTAAAGTGCAATGCCTATTCGACTCAAATGTATGCAACAGCAGATTTTTTTTTGCTCCGATCGGTTTGCTCTCATAGTAAAAGTTGTTCAGTTCGATGGGTAAAATCTTAGTTTAAAAGGATGCTGATGATATCAATCTCACCCTGTATATCTATATTCTGTTATTGTTATCTACACCGCCTACCAATCTTCTTTCACTATTTCTTCTACCCTAAGGTTGTCTGGAAGAAATCGCTTTTATAGCGATAAGACCGCCTGTTTTTGTGCCTTTTGTAATTCCTGATTGTTTGCTCTGTGTACACTATGTTTTTTGGTGTCAAATAAAGTATAATTGATTGATTGAATGTATATCAAAACAGTTTTAAAGTCACCGTAAAAGAAATGAAGCGCGGTTTTTATCTATTCATATGGCACCGGCAGCTAGTAGAAGTAGTAGAACATACATGATAAAACCGTGATTCAAACGAACGAACCCAAAATGCCTAAAGCCCGCAAACAATGTGGTATCCCTCTTATTAAACTCACCAGTCAGTTTAAATACATATTTCGAAATGTTGATAAAAGCTTCAACATTGATCAGCCATCGGCCATCAACAAAAACCGCTGGTCCATTAAAATAATTAAGCAACTGACTTAATAGCGGTTAGATCGATAGTTCCTGCCGCGGTTCGGACTTTTAGAGGCATCAGAGGTAATTCAAAGTAAAATGTTATTCGTTAAAAGCAAGAATAATCGTTTGAAAGGCCATTTCCTTTTCCGTTCGCTGTCTGTCGATTTTGCTAGTCTTTTATAGCTGAGGTGGCCACACGTTCCGTGTCTCCGGGTCAACTTCATTGCTTTCATTTTCACCAACGTTTCAGTCGCTTTTCCTGTGTTAGATTCAATATCAAAAGTAATTGACGGCATATGGGCAAGATTAGGTTCATCTAAAGTATGCTATTTCTTGCCTTGCCTTTGCTTGCCCTCTTTATATACTTACTAGCTGGTGCCCGCGACTTCGTCTGCGCTTCGTCTGGACAATTCACACAATATCTTTATAAATTGTAGCCTATGTGTTGTTCTGATGTATAAGCTATATTATTGTAAAGTTTCATTAAAATCCATTCAGTAGTTTTTACGTGAAAGAGTAACAAACATCCATCCATACATACAAACTTTCGCGTTTATAATATTAGTAGGATTATATTTCTATAAATTACATTAAATAAACGTCGTTTTACCGTTTTATAACATTTCTAAACTGGTAAATTATCAGCTTGCACACGTTCGATGGATCCATACCAACAAAACAAAACAACAAATTATACAAGTTAGGTATACCTATGGGTAATTTTCTAAACCCTAAAAACCTTTATCAAACACATCGTAGCATACCGCTTATAATCCAACCATTCACCGTAGAGTACGAAATTGTTATCAATACAGTACAAACAATGCAAAAATGCCAAACGCAAAAACCTGATGTTCCATCCATAGATAGGAAAATCCGCTTTTACTTGACGGAGGAAATTAACAATATCGCCCCCTTTCTCGCTTTGTTACCTAGACAACAATGAGCAGGATGTTTTGTTGATCTTCATTATTTTCTGTCATCTCCAAAAGATAATTAGTTAGTTCATTTCCTTGACACATAGACATTTATTAGCCATAAGTTATACATAATGTTGTAATTGTAAATACCTATACCGTTAACAAAAACATGAATGATTTATTACAAAATAATACAATAACATCAAATGTTCTTCTAGAATCTTTTGTGACAGCATGAGTAAAAGTTTGTGGTTTTTAAAATACCATTCACGACATTTATTTCATTCTTTGTACACACATATGGGATTCCGAATCAGGATTATGAACGCAATTATGGAGGGGGAAAATCCATACGAAATCGTTATCTGTAATCTAATATTAATACTGTACATTTAAACTAGTCTGTGCTCAAAATCTTTATTTTTTTCATTTAAAACATACTAAAATGCCGACCTATGAATATTTGACGACACATGTTAGGTGTGACCCACAAAACGGACAAACAGATGTCCTACAGTACGTATAGTACATATCGACCAGATAGCACGCATATGTATAGGATCGTATCGCATTCATAACAGGTGTGGCCCTATTACCTTCCAGTAAATTCCTCACCATTACTTTTAGGTCCGCCACATACATACGGAATTGCGATCCGGAATCCTGATTCAGGATTTAGTGTTGTCAACTATGGTTACAAAAATTACTTAGAGTGCTGTTTAAAAAATGTCTAAAATCAAAATGAATGAAATGTCAAATTAATGACAACTGTATTTTTAGGTAGGTATTTATTAAAACGAAACAAACAATTTCTACACATGATAATTACTATCATGTGATGAGGTCATGATATTACGAATGTTACGATGATAGTTTGTAAATTGTATTCCAATATTAATGCAACTATATCAAAAGACTATCGATAGTTTTAATATAAGACATAATCTGCATACAAAATGGCATGAACCATCTTTTTTTAAACCAACAATCTTTTTTCTAATACTGCACCCGCATACGGGTCAAACAGCCCATAATGGCTTGCAGCGCGGTGGCGGTATTTCTGTGGCGGGCGGTCATTTCGACTGTATTTTATGAAATTACCCTACATATTATCGATTGCTGTCTTGAATGTTTTAAAATATTGAATTGTTCTTTTTATGAATCTTAAATGATAATAATAAATTAATAATGATATGTTTGTTGATATGATACATTTGTTAACTATATATTTCGGAATGTTGCTACTATTTTTAAGTACCTAAATACTAGCATATTAAGAATATTAATAAATCATGTACGTACCTAATTAATTAATTTAGTTGGTTTATACCTATTGCAACAGGGGAAGAAACTGTCTCCCAATACACGGTTTTCCGACTTTGGGAGTCAGGGACTCATTCGTTTGTATACCACTAAATTGTAATAAAATAAAGAATTTTTATTTATTTTATTTATTTTTATTATCACACAAGCGGTTTTTGAGCGTAGGCGATTTCGCAACTATGCCGCAACGACGTTGCAACTGCACCGTCACGATAAGGTATCGTTCCATCAACGCCTACGCTTAAAAATCACTTTAAAATTTGCCACCTAAGTCATCAAAAAATCACTAGATCTAATGAAAAAGACTCTGAAAGCGGCAACACTCCATACGGAATCTAATTCCGATTCAGGTTTATTCCGGATGTATGTGGCGGACCTTATCGACTTCCCTTGTACCCCACAGTTAATAAAACTCATATATCTCCACTCCTAAAGCATTAAGATCTACGAACACGTACAAAACTAAAGAAATATTTTGTTTGTTTCGCAACTAAACGTTCGAACACGCTACACGCACCATCTTAAATAGACGAGTAATACGATAATGGAAATAAACTTCTGCTTTTCGCTTCCATTTCTATTATTTTCGGTGGATGATAATCTTGTTTGTTCGGTGTAGTTTACGTTTATTACAATTCCAAAACATAAATTGCGCCTTCATTGCCTCGAATTAGGCTGGTTTAAGGTAAAGTATAAGCAGGTAGGTGTATTACAGAGATTTATCGAGATGATAATCGGCTATGAGAGAGTCAGGCGCTGTGCTTTTGTTTATAAAGTAAACCAAACGGTCACAGAACATTATAAGAGGGGTTAGAAGTGCAAAGTAGGCGTGGAACGTGTCGCCACAGGTTATGCAATGATTTGCATAACAGCAAAAGGCGCGCGGCGTGGTGCGAGCGAGAGGGCATGAGTAATTGTAGCAGCGTGAGCGGGAAGACAAGTGGCGACAGCCGTCTCCGTAGCAAAAACGCTTGCATTTTTAACCACTCTTATAATTTTCTGTGCAAACGGTATGATTTTATATTACCATCAAACTGAACAACTTTTACTATGGGAGCAAATCTGAAAAAGCAAAATAAATTGGAAATAAGTTGGTTTCGCATATAAGTGAAATGTACATTTCTTTTGAGAAAATAAATATTCTTTATACCTAAAGGTAAGTACCACAATGTCTTCGCGAGCTTAAAACTCGTTGTACGCACGGCGACACATCCAGCTATACAAAACCAACATAAGCTGGCCGCGCGACGCTATACGTTACTTGACCTACGCGCGGCCAGCTTATGTTGGTTTTGTATAGCTTGATGTGTCGCCGTGTGTACAAAACAAACAAAAGGAAAAAAACGAAACTTACTGCATTACGAGTACTTTTCACTCGTAAGTAAATGAAAAGCAGGTCCATCTTCCACTATTTTAATTTAATCAAAGTTCGGTATAATTAAAACGGTGTCCAAAATGTAATATACATATTTAAGTATTATTAGAATCCTCTCTCTATACAAATCCTCAAAAGTTTTTAGTCCAAGATGATCGTTAAAACAGAAAGAAGAGAGCGGAATAGTTGGGATTGGTTGGCACGAAGCACTATAAAACTGCTATCAACAAGAAAAACATTCGATGCAATAACTTTCACAAAAGTGTTTCGCTTGGAAACACTTCGAATTTTGTGAAAGTTATTGTAACTAATATTGATAAGCGCCCTCGAAGAGAAAATTGAGTTGTGAGTTTTCTTCGTAAGTGGGGCAAGGCGAGCGAGGTGACGTTGAAGCGTTCCACAAATATTGACAGCCGGCTAGCCCAGTCATTTTACGGTTTGAGCCGGGACTAATTAATAATTGATATTTTTTTTCGGTATACTATTGAAGAGCCAATTTGGGCCTAGACATGTACGAAAATTTAAAAAAAATCACGTCAGCAACAGTTCAAATTTTAAAATTTAGCTATTATCTCGTTCTGAAAAACCTGATGGTAAATTTTTTTTGCACATATTTAAGGCTATACTTCAAACATGGTGTAAATATTTTTGTCTACTTTGAAGGATTTGAAAAATACTTTCGTATTTTCTAATAAATATCTCATTTTTTAAATTTCAGTGCCTATTTTATTGCCCAAAAATAATTTATATTGTTTTCTTTCTTTCTTATCGTGTGGGCAGAGCTTGAGCAGAGCCCTGGTGTCAGAGTTTTTTCAGACCGCCTTACGGCCTCTGACGTGGTTTTTATGAAACGACTACTACCACCAGAGTTAGTAGGCGGGACCAACGGCTTAACGTGCCATCCGAAGCACGGAATCATTTTCCTTTTCAGTCCTAACCAACTGGGGAAAAACGCACAAAGTGACATATCACTAGGTGCCCCCCGTGGGAATCGAACCCACGACCTCCGAGTCGAGAGCCAATGCTCTTAACCATTATACCACGCAGGCAGTCAAATCTAAATCAAATGAGTGCATTAGTATTAATATTATTGACTTAAAAGCCTTCTGGGAGGCATAATTTTGATTTCTATGTTGCGTAGCGATTTTTTTTAAATGTATTTTAAGGTAGTCTTTTTTTGACTAAATGGTGCCGGTTACAGTTTAAAAGTCCAATTAATAACTACTCCCTACCCCGCCTAACAAAACTCCGTAAAATGACTGGGCTAGAGAGGCAACTTTTACTTTACTACTAACCTTCATACACTTTCACAATAAACTCATCGAACAACTACATCTAAGGCGCGGTTTATTTATACAAAAGAGATGTGTGACGGTGGTGGATAGTCAAAGTAAGACAATATAAACCTTATAGTACGTAGCATAGCGTCGTTTTGAGAATTAGGCCACGTCGCACGCCTGGTGGCGCGGGCGGGAATTTTCTTCATGACAAAAACGACGCTATGCTACGTACTATAAGGTTAATATTGTGTTACTTTTGACTATCCGCCACTGCCACACATCTCTTCTGTATAAACCGCGCCTTAGGTAGGTATATAGCGTCAAAGAAACAACAAATTACTTATACAGGGCCTCTACCTGGACTTTGCAATTGCGTTCCAATGTCAATTCTATTACAATGAAGTTCGGACCGAAAAATTTGTGATATATCTAAAATCAAAAGTCCAGGGGCAGGTTCCAGGTTGTATTCTTATAATGCTTTACATACTTAAGGGGATGCTTCAGACAAAACTGGACAACTTTTACCCTGGGACCAACATTGAAAACGCAAAAAAATCTGCTGTTGGGTGTATATATTCAATCAATCAATCAATGAACATTTTTAATGCAAATAATATCACATAGATAGCTTTTTGAAGTCCGCGGCGGAAGGTGTTCCGTTGAGAGAAGATGCGGCCAGAAACTGTATAATGTCTCTATTATAAGAGCGATAAAACGCTCGATTTATGTGGACAGGCATACACAATTTTAAAGTGCTGTTATAAAGCTCCTGGACGTTTATTACAGTGCTACGCAATTACCTTTTCTAATAAAAATTGCCTGCCTTTTCATAGAAACAAGATGAAAATGTTTGGCCAGTAGAAATCGTCAATCGTTGCTCGACCAAAATGTATGAAACAAAAAATTTTTTTTTGCTATATCAAAATTGGTCCCTCAGTGAAAGTTGATCAGTTTGATCACCTAAAGCAACCTGTTTAATATGAGTTGTTTGGGATCAAAAACGGACATAAAATCCAGACACAATGGACAATCCATTGTGTCTGGATTTTATGTCCGTTTTTGATCCCAAAAAACTCATATGAAACACATTTAATTTTACACCCTGTATACAGGGTCCTCCATAATATGCCGTCGGTTTTTTAACTTTCTCTGTGGGACCATCTTCAAAATCTAAAAAAAAACAAATCAGCCGTCATGTGGGTCGATTAGGTTTGCAGTTTATTTGTATGTGTACCATTGACCTGCAGCGAACAACCCTACCACCCGATTTTTATTTCGCGCTTTTGAATGGTGGTCTCATAGCGAAAGATCTTTGGTTTGATGGTTTGATCATCCTTATCAAAACCGTTAAGGTGGTTTTAGTCCATACAAAAGTTTGACGCACAATACGCGTAGACGGTATTAATAAAAGTAATATTTTATATATGAAAAAATAGTTTAGAAAATCTAGTTGCCGCGTCACAAATAACATTTGCAATTTATAATACAATAACGAAGCTATAAAGCTTTGAAATTTTGTATGAATAATTATATTATAAATCGCAAATGTTATTTGTGACACGGCATCTAGATTTTCTAAACTATTTTTCCATATATACAAAGTTACTTATATTAATACCGACTATGCGTATTGTGCGTCAAAGTTTTGTATAAAATTGACCCCTCTGCAACCACCTTAAAGTATGGCTTTAGTAGCATACGATATGATAACTATAGTACGTACCTACTCCAGTAAACTTGCATTTGAGCTGATCCTGAAGGTTTAACTTACTCGTAATCATACTGGTTGTAGAGCAGAGTCGGATAAATCATATCCAAAGTAGCGCGAGAATGTTGGAAACTGTAATTAGCTTTTGTTGCCTCTTCTTCGTTTGCTTTACGTTACTTTGACTTTCAGCTTTGTGAATAAAATAAATTGGTGTGCACTAGTTCCTGTAGAACCTTATTTGCTAAGCATATGCTCACGACTATGTTCAGGGTAGTCAGAATTTGTTCTAAATATAGTTCTAACTAATTTGACTAGTTCATTAATAGGTACCAAGTATTATTATTATTATAACACTTTATTGTACACACAGACATAATAATACACAAAGTTGAGAAAACATGTACAAAGGGCGAGCTTATCTCTGAAGAGATTTCTTCCAGCAGACCCGTATTGTTTTCTAGAGAGTGAAAAAATTTAGCGTTTGGTATGAAATCGTTTAGTTCCAATCACGGACAACAGAATTCATCAGAACCGGAAGTTCTTCAGCATGTGCAAAATTACTGCCGGTTTTTTCCTTAATCGTTTGCGAGTAGTAGTTATGGTATAAGGTTCTTTAGTAGGTACATTAGATGAAAAAAACCTTTGTCACTTTCATGGTGTCCGAAAAGATTCGAACCACTTTGAACTATCATTCAAATTGTAGGATTCGTTACGTAGTTGTTGTTGTAAATGTACAAGTTTCTATGTTTCTGTCCATGGCAATAAAAGAAATCCCAAAGTTTATTTATTAATTTTATTAAAAATTCTTAAATTATCATTACCACTACATACATTAAACGACAAAGAAATAAAATATGAACACAAAGAGTAAAAGCTACACGCCTGTGTAATACGATCGATTTTACGTCTCATTTAATTAATGAATGGTGTAACTAGACTATCTATACTTGATTCCAAATAAGGGCGACAAGATTTTCCAAATCCTATTTAGCATTCTGGCCAATTCTGATTACCAAATATAATTTATTTATCGAAAAGATATTCCTAGTATCCGACATATCTCGGACGTTACTAATGCTGTTTCAAGAATAAGTGAGAGGAAGTGTTTCAAATCTGTTTCTGTAATACAAAATAGCCTTAAAATTTCGTTTCTATTTGGAATGGAGTGGATATCGTTACAAATATTTACAGGCCATGTAGCTTTAACCTCTGGGTTCATTTATTTAATTCACATGTGCACGATACCCTCAAAAATTTTATATCCCATAAAAATAATTTGTATTAACATAGATCCTTATCCTAGTATGATATGGTTTTTGAATGTAATTACTTTTTTTTCCTCGGGAATGATATTATTTGTTGCAATTTAATTATGAACTTATTTCCTATCTGAAATAAATATTAAATGGATTTGGCAAACAGTAAAATTTCTTATTTCATTTATTAAATCTAAATAAAAAGACAGTAAAGTTTAGCTATGCTAGCTACATTTGAAATAGGTAAGTTTTATGAATTGACTAGATATTCTTCGACTATTTTAATCTATTCTACCTATTCTATGTATTGAAGCATTCCACTGAAATAGAACAAGCTAATAAAATTTAATTAAATCAACACCTAACTATGTAAACGTGCGTAGGTACATAAATAGATTGCTATGTGTATATTTTTAAACGCGCTATTACGTCACTTATAAACACAATTTGGGAATCAACTAAGTGCAATGTGCCATCACAATTTAAATGACTGTGATCATATACCCTTATAGTCAAAATTCAAAAGATGTAGTTTTTGTTCAGTCATTTCATTATAATTCCTCTCGTGGCAGTCATTTTAAACAACTACATTGTGATGTTCTTAACCTAATATGCGGAATGGGTTAAATTTATTTATTCGATTCACTGGCTGTGGCCTTCTGGATCTGTTAGGTCGATGGAGAGGTTCGTTTGCAGCCGAAAGTAAAGGTGATTGGAAATCGTCTATCCCTTCCGACATATCAGTTGAATTCCTTTCGAAATCTTCATCGTGGATGTCTGTACTATTGTAAACATCAGATTTATCTTTCGTTGTATCATATAAACTGTTCACAGTAGTTTCAGCTTCTGTATTATGGTCCAGACGGTTAGTGGTATTGATCGGTGTTGGTGTAGTACTATTGGAATAGACCTCCGTTTTAGTTGTGTTTCCCCCTTCAGTAAATGATGCAATATTTTTTTCAGATACAACTTTAGAAGTTGTAGGGACTGGTATTATTATTGCAGTCTCGCTAACTGATAAAGTTGTCACGTCAGGTATTGTTGAAGTTGTTACAACAGCAGATCCGTTAGTTGCAAGTTCAATAATAGCTGCATTAGTAGTGATATAATTGGTTGAGGCAATTTCTTCGGTAGTTTGTTGAGTAGTGGTAGATGTTTTACTCGTTATGTCAGTACTAACGCTATTTTTAAATTCTGGTATTTTTGTTGTGACTTCAAATGTAGTCGGAATATGACTTGAAGTATCTTCATTTATTATAGTTACTTTTATTACCTCGTGGACCATTGTAACGCCTGACATAGTTCCGGTTTGGGAATTCGTTGAAGTTCCATGAGCTTCTGCTATGGAAATTTTTTCTGTACTTGCATTTTCTTCTCCCTCGCTGTTATTTCTAATGACATCAAGCTTAGCAACATCACCTAAATAGTTTGATTTATGTGTTTGGTTTTCATGTTCTTCGTTTGGTTCTTTAAGAATCACAGTGATTTCTATGGGTGATTCTTCTTCTGAAATATTCCTCGAACTATCTATAATAGGCAATATTGTAGTATCTACTATTTTTGTCGTGCTTTCAGTTTGTGTAGATATTTCAGTTGATTTCTCGATTTTAAATAGTTTATTATCAATGACTTTGAATGTTTTGGTTTTAGGATCGTTGTACTTTTCTTTATATTTCTTTGGAAGACTTGACTTGTATGTTTCTTTCTTATCGTGACCTTTACTTTTTTGTGGTTGATTGGTTATTTCTGGTAGCTTGTCTATAATATCTGTTTTGTTTGGCTCCTCTGTTGTTGATTTAGGTATAATTTTATTTCCTACTTGTTGATTGTCGTCATTGTGTTCATCGACCGTTTTATGTTTTGCAAACCGTTGTTCAGCAAGTTGTTGCGCATGTTTCTCAGCTAGAGACAAAACAGTCATATCATCACTTATCTTTGCCTTGGCCATAACAAGCGGCGGTACAAAATGATCAGTTGGTTGCGTAAATATTGTTTCAAAGTTGCCATGCCGTGCCAACTCATCATGCAACATCTTGTGATGCATATGCTTTTCATCTTCCAATTTCTCAGTCTGTTCAAAACTCAAAAAGTTGTCATTGTTTCCGAGCTTTGGTATATCATTACTTTGAAGATTGTTGTTATGTATAAGATCCACATCAATAATCTTAGGCGAATAAAATTTGTTAAATTGATTGACTATAGTTTGTGTTTTTACTGGTGGTGTATCGAATACTTCTGTTTTTGATAAAACAGGCGTTGCTTTAACTAGACTTGATTGACTGGTATCGTCACCGTGCTCAGTTGTTAAATCTTCAGTAGTAACATCACTGATAGCATCTTGATCAGTGAACGCAGTTTCCGTCGCTAGAGGCCACGTCGTTCCAGCAGATGCCACACTTGGAGAGCTTGTTTCATTCTCATCAGCACACGAAAGATCCTTTAGGAGATTTTCACGTTTCTGTAAATTAACAATGCATTTGAAACAAAACATGGCGTGTCTAATTAACATACGTTTAGTTAGTTAAATTTTGTCTTACGTACAACGTTCCCAGTACACTGCACTCGCTTCACGCCCGCCAGGCCGCAATCTGCAGTTAGTTGAACAGCTGCGCTCTCAGGTAAATATAAAGCTGTTAGTGCTGGCAAAGCCCGCACCATGCATCCTTCGTTACCGAGCGCCCATTGCGGCACTGTGATCAAACAAAAAAACGTTAGCACCAGAACTTTGGTCTACAAATAATTGTTTGTCTCTAACAATAGAGTTTATAGAATTTAAATGTTGTGACACTGCTTTGTTTTTAATATGATTCGAGTTTTCCTTCTCCTTTCATCTGTAATCACAGTAGAACAAGTCTACAGTGCTTAATGACTAATTAGAACAAGCAAGGTGCCGCCAAATGTGGATTGGTAGCCGTTACAAACGAATACGCATTAGAATTCCTGCCATGCTGATGAACAAAATTATCCCTTGACCTTGAACACTCTGCTGTCATTTCATACAAATGGGAAAAATTTACAAGAAGATGTAAGCATGTGCGATACTAAGTGAGTGCGAGCGAGACAGGAATACGCATTTGCCAACATTATCCGCCACGCTCGCTTCTAAGCGAGGGTGAGGTTAAAATTGGTAGGCCGGAGAGCAATCGCACTAAATAAATCGCAACTGTACCATGATTGGATTGCGCGCGAACCACAACTTTTAACACATTCGGTATTGCGCTATTCATTTGACAGCCGTTAGAGCCGTTTTGACAGATCGCTCAGACGTTAAAAACCGTCAGTCACATAGAGTTTAGCGCGATGCAGATTCAGCACACATGAATAGTAATTAGATTGCAATGTGATTAGAACTGATATTGGATTAGGATTGAATTGGATGTTTTAAATTAGCGCGATCGCACTCCAGGGAGTAAACATACGATACTATATATAGTATTATATATGTGAATCTTACCAGGCAGTTCACAGATGAAGGAGGCCACGGTGGGTCCCCCGCAGGCTCTGGCTTCCCACCGGTAGTCGGCAGAGGGGTCTGCAGCGGCGCACAGGGGAGCCGCGCGCTCGTCGGGGGCAGTGCTCCAATACCCGTCACCGCTTAGCCCTCTGTAGTCACTATTCAAATGAAGAAAAAAATACATTTTTGAAGTGAAACTTTTTATGGAGGGCTTTGAAACTCGGATCCGCAACGTTTTCGTGTGACGGACTTATTATGGGACGGCTTTGAAATTCGGACCCGCAACCTTTTCGTGTGGCCAAGGATCGAAATTTAAATTTGACAGCTTCGGAAGTTTCACTTCCTTCGATCGTGTCTTTACGACTGGTTACTTTCTGAGATAGTAATGATTCTAATAAGACAAATACTTGTAGCGGTTGGAGCAATAACGATAATCTTTCCTGAAAAGAAAGAATTTTTCGTTTAATATGAACTCTAACCTGAAAGTTGTGAGGAGCCTGAGCAATAGACAACAAACTACTACTATACATCAATTCCCCCCGAATCTCCTTTCATATTTTCAAAGTAGCAAAATTAATTACATAGTTCCTGTAGTAAAAATGTAGTACAAAGACAACAATCAACAATACAATCAACAATCATCATTACAATCTGTAATTTTCGGGCAAGTGAATCGTTTTTTTACCCGTCTGCCTCATAAGGAGGGTTATTTATCCATATGTTATTATTAATGTAGCCAACACAGTTTATTTCAACTTATACATGATGAAATTGATATCATTAGCATCCTTTTAAACTAAGAGTCTACCCATCAAACTGAACAACTTTTACTATGGGAGCAAACCGATCGGAGCAAATAAAAAATCAGCTGTTCCATACTAAACTGCAATGTCGACGCGCGAGTTCGCGACTCAAATGCAATATATGATATGCAACAGCAGATTTTTTTTGCTCCGATGTTTGCTGCCATAGTAAAAGTTGCTAAACGGATGCTAATGATGTCGATTTCACCCTGTAGGTCCATAGTCTCTGCGTTCGGAAAAAAGGCGTATGTTTTTGTATCTTATGTATTTTTACGATAATGATTATATCACTCTTAACTACTATATTAATTTATAGCAAAATCCTATAAACTGTATAAACTTTACATTTCAATGAATCATAAAATATGCAACTATATGCAAAAGCTTAATACAAACACGTGTACTAACAAGTTTATTGAATTATATCGTGTAACATTGTTTGCCAACATATTTCAAATTGTAATTTTAAAGCCAAACGTATAAATGCAATATGCAGCTTTAGCAAGCGCTCAATTGGATTTAGCATAACAGTCGCGCTTCAGTTTACACAAAACTAAACTGTAACTTAATATAAATTCAGTCGAAAATTGCTTTAACGTATAATGCTAATGCAATATAGAAAGCACTTAATTTTAGTAATTATGGTAAACTCTATGATTAAGCTATAGTTTTTGTGCTACGAATTAAGGCTACGTTACGGTATAATAAAATTGTCTGTATTTCCCTAGACTACAGATCAGACATTAAAGAACTAAATTCGTTTTGGGATGAAGTAGAAGATAAATAATTTAATTAAACAGTCTTTATTGTTTTTGTATGGCATATGATAAAATTCAACGTGCGGGCTTAAAAGTCCGGTAGTAATTGTAGCAACGTTTCTGATAACCCTGAAAGGGAATTCGGTCATAGATTTATATGCTTATATAGGGTGTTAGGGTAGACAGTTGCATTACTTTAATGGGCGATTGTACTCATAAAAGTAACACAAACAACAACACAACAAAAGACAAATACTAAAACAACAACAAACAACTGAAACAACACCAAACACAACAACACACAACAACTTTTGTACCTAGTTTAAGTTTTCTTATTATGTTTTTTACTTCATGTCGTCACTTGATGCTACTGTGCATGTGATATTTACATGTAATTGGTTGTGCAATTAGACATTAAGCCCTTTAATCTATGATATATCATGTGTGTGTATTAGGGCATGCTCCCGGGAAATCCCGGTACCGATTACAGATTACAGATAATTTCCCGGGATTTCTGAGGCTATCTAGCACCGGAACTTCGGGAAAAAAATCCCGGTTCTTTCGATACTTTCGGTACTCAATAATTTAATTAATTTATAATTAAAATACTAGCTAAATCGTCCTTTAAGTAAATTTAGTTATACTTTAAATGGAAATTTTAAAATAATCGAATTAAATCATGATTCTCCCTTCTAGCTTTTAGAATTTTCATATTAATCATCATCATGACAGTCAAAAAATGTCGAATGGCCTCCCCTAAAGATCGCCACAACGAACGATCCTGCGTTGCCCTTATCCAATGGGTTCCTGCTTCCTTCACCAAGTCGTCGGTCGATCTTGTAAGGGACTGCACCTTCTGGTACGCAGTCGCCACTCAAGAACTATTTGGCCCCATCGGCTAACTGTTTTGCTAGCCATGTGCCCAGCCCATTGCCTCTTGACTTTAGCAATTCCTCGGGCTTTATCGGCTACCTTGAGTCGTCTGCGAAGCTCATTTCTGATTCGGTCTCGCAGGGAAGCTCCGAGATCATCATCATCATCTTATTTAAGAGCTACGCTCTTGTCAGTGGAGTTTTCGCCAATCCTGTCTCCTTTTCGCTAGTCTCTTGAGTTCTTGATACGATACGACATCAACCTTTTCCTTCACTTGGGCCAGATAACTCTATCTAGGTCTTACTCTGCCTCTCTTAAGCTCCGAGATGAGCCCTCATAATTGACGTTTGTGTGACTTTTAGCCTTTTCATGAGGCCTTTAGTGAGCGACCACGTCTCAGTTCCGTATGTCATCACTGGTGGACTTTAGTTTTGAGACAGAGAATGCGGTACTCAATGTTATACCTTTTATGTTCTACATTAAACATGATTTTCGTCTTATCCATGTTCATTTTTCAATCAACTAGTTCAGTCGCTCTGCTAAGGTCATCGACCATTCTACCGAGGTCCTCCATAGTCTAAGCAACAGGCCATGATAACTATATCTACGGCAAGCCAAAGGTTAGTAAAGTTATACCCATGTATAATGTATTTATCGGAAAGATATAATATCTGACATATCTTGGACAATTACTAAAGCTATTCTAAGAATACGTGAGAGCTGGCAAAATGGCTTTAAAATTTCGTTGCTATTTGGAATGGAGTATAGGTACCTTTTTGCGCGTAGGTACCGTCTGGCAGTAGATAGGTAATTAAACCTTGAGAATATATCGTTTTCTAAGGAAGTGATGTATCTGTTACAAAGTAGTAATCTGTGACGCAGTCAAATGTATCTCTAAAAGCTACGGCTGGTACGCATGGTGACTCTTATTAAATTACCAAATGCTATCCAATGTAAACCTTATCTCAATAGAGTAAGGTTGCTGGTTAGTTAATTAAGGTAACAGGCTGGGGAAAGGCGAGGAAGTACCAGAGGCATAGTAATAAGATAATTTCGACTCACGTCCATGTGAAGTCGCCATCTGGGTTGCTGCGGATAAGGCCCACCCACACTGCGCTCGATATGTCCAGCTCTTTGAGGTAAGCGCGCACCGCGTCGTACTGCGCCGTTGTGTCAACTGCAACAAACAATACGATCAAGATTATTATCTTTTTTTTTTAAATTTTTCGGAACTATAATACAGTTTTATTACATTATTTAAGTCGTTAGTCCCGGCTACTATCTCTCGTGGTAGTAGTCGTTACATAAAAACCGCGTCAGAGGCCGTAAGGCGGTCTGAAAAAACTCTGACACCAGGGCTTGCTAGTTGCTGCCGACACGATAAGAAGAAGAATTACATTATTTACCTGCCAAACTGCAGAGCAGTTTGTTGGCAGTCAAATAAAGTTCTCACACTTGGGTACGATATAATATATATTTACTTATACAGGATGAAATTGATATCATTAGCATCCTTTTAAACTAAGAGTCTACCCATCAAACTGAACAGCTTTTACTACGGGGGCAAACCGATCGGAGCAAAAAAAAATATCAGCTGTTCCATACTAAACTGGAATGCCTACTCGACTACGACAGCAGATTTTTTTGTTGCTCCAATCGGTTTGCTCCCATAGTAAAAGTTGTTCAGTTTTATGGGTAGACTCTTAGTTTAAAAGGATGCTAATGATATCAATTTTCACCCTGTATGTATATTTTTAATTTAATTTAACACCGAAACATGAACATGCCTTAAAGACACTGAAATTAACACTATATATGACTGGTATGATTCTTTACAAGGTTTCATCGAAAAATTCAAGCATGTATGCATGTATTGTTTCTGGGTTAAGGCAGCGGTCAAACAGAGGCTGGATTGGGATCTGGCCGAGACCTCATTCACGTCAGAGTTAACATTCTAATCTTCGTACGATATTCTGAATATTATTTAAAGTTTAAGGCGGTTGCAGAGGGGTCAATTTTATACAAAACTTTACTGTAACAAATGGCATGAAATTCCTCCCAGGGGTTCTACATCATTTACACAAACAGAAACCCCGTTAGGTATCAGTATTATTTGTACCATATTCTGTTTATGTTTCCTATTGTGCATTGTATTTTCTTTTGTTGTAAATAAAGTATATTTCATTCATTCATTCATTATTATAAGTAGGTAGGTACACGATTTTGACCCGGAATACATTTAGTTTTCGGCGTAGAAAGTATTCTACATAATGTCCATATCCATCTAGTCTCGTATCTGAATATTAAATGCGATTGGTTGAACGGTTTCGATGTGAAAGAGGAACAAAAACTCATTTTCACATTTTTTCAAAAATAATAAAGTTAGAATAAGGTCTGCCACATACATACGGAATTGCGATCCGGAATCCTGATTCAGGATTCAGTGTTGTCAACAATGGTTACAAAAATTACTTAGATTGCTGTTTAAAAAATGTCTAAAATCAAAATGAATGAAATGCCAAATTAATGACAATTGTATTTTTAGGTATTTATTAAAACAAAACAAACTATTTCTATACATGATAATTACTATCATGTGATGATGTCATGACGTTACGATGATGATTTGTAAATTTTATTACAATATTATGCAACTATATCAAAAGACTATCGATAGTTTTAGCATTGGACATAATCTGCATACAATATGATATAGACCATTATCACACAAGCGATTTTTGAGCGTAGAGGATTTCGCAACTATACCGCAACGTCGTCGCAACTGCACCGTCACGATAAGGTATCGTTTCATCAATGCCTATGCTCAAAAATCACTTGTTTGATATGTCTGTAAATCTTTAAAAAATGCCACCTAAGACAACAAAAAATCACTATATCTAGTGAAAAAGTCTCTGAAAGCGGCAACACTCCATCCGGAATCTAATTCCAAATCAGGTTTATGGGTTTATTCCGTATGTATGTGGCGAACCTAAAGGAGAAATGACAAGCAGAAAGAAAAGACGATTAGTTTATCAGTCCCCACTCACTGATTGTGTCTTCTTTCCACGGTTTGTATTTGCATAGCAATTTGCGTTTGATGCAATTGCAAACTACAATATGCAATACAAGTCTTTGATCACAAATTCATGCCACGACAAGCAATAAGAATTTTTAGAGTCAATCTCAGAGGTTTTATTACCCAGTTTAAATCATTGAAATATGTTAAAACATAAAATTATCGTCGCCTAATCTATCGGAAAAAAATTATTACGTTTACAGGTCATCATCATCATCATATCAGCCATTAAACGTCCACTGCTGGACATAGGCCACCCCCAAAACGGGGCGGATTTGCCATAATCGCCATCGCAGTTGGATTGAATATGTGTAGGTACTCAGACGATGCTGCTGCCCATCCTCCGGTAGATCCCTTAGTCGCCTTTTACGACACACGGGAGGAAATGGGATGGTGCTATTCTTAGCCGACACCACACGGACAAAATACTAACTGAAAAAATTTAAAGTTTATTACGTATATTCATCCATTCAAACATCATACTTTTTCTAATCTGATGACTTTCATGTTTTAAGTTTTTTTTTTTTATCTAGGTAAAATTTTATTAGCAATTACTAACATAACATAACTTTAAGGGTATTTGTTACACACAAACATAATTATTAAAAAGATAATATTTAAGTTACTAACGAAATAAAGAACAACAACTGATTAAACTAAAATATCCTAAAACTAAAATATAACTAGACTTAATTATATAAACAACATCTTATCTCAAAACATAAAAGCCTACAAATAATACAAACACTCTAGAGCGTCGCCGCAAGACATGGTGCCCAACAGGCTAGCAGCATTCCCCCTCTGGATGGTGAGGCTTATTCTTTGTGTCAGGAAGCTGCCAGCTCTGCGGTCACCAGAGGTCTCATTGAGACGACCGGATAGGTCTGCAAGAAATGCTTTGGCCTCTGGGCCCCAAGGACCTAGCGTCTCAAAACCTATTGGCGTGAATATGTAGCTGCCGGCCAGATCGCGGTACTTTCTACACTTGTCGACCTCAGCACCCGCAGCAGCAGCACCAGCGCGCTCAGAAGTGGCCTGGACGTGAGATGGAGCTAGGGTGACTTTCATTGAGATAATAAATCCAAATCAAGATTACCACTAAGCATTCCACCAAATATGTCCACCCTTGTGAAGAACACAGACAAAAGCTGGCTAAGTTGTAAATTAAGAAGATACCGCATTAAAGCAGTATTATACAGTCTGTCCCGAGATATCTCGAGTCAAGGGCGCCCGCGCCGCCGCCAGGCTTCTTTAGTTATGCATCCGTGAGCTCGGTCACTGCCTCGTAAAACGAAAAGGAATTATAGAGGTGAGTAAAAACCTTTTTACCTGCCTAAGTACATCACTATTTTCATGAACTAGATTTTGTTCCTAACTCTTTGTATCAAACACAGAACATTATAAGAAGGGTTAGAAAAGCAAAGTAGGCGTGGAACGTGTCGCCATAGGTTATGCAATGATTTGCATAACACCATAAGGCGCGCGGCGTGGTGCGAGCGAGAGGGCATGAGTAATTATAGCAGCGTGAGCGGGAAGACTAATGGCGACAGCCGCCGTCTCCGAAAAAGCGCTACTTTGCATTTCTATCCCCTCTTATAATGTTCTGTGGTATCAGAGGAAAAATTGCTGGGGATTCTACTTTGGATTGCCAACTTTTAACCACATAATCTTTGGGTAGATTGATGATAATATCATCATTAAAAAAATAAAGTCGTTTTGCAAACTTTTTTTACAGAATTATCTCCCAATATAGTAGGATACTATTCCATATAGTAAGATTGGCAACCCTATTCTAATGCCATTTCCGAAGACATAGCCAGAAAGAAATCAATAGAGAGCAAATGGAAAAAAGTAATTCATGTGGCGAGAATGCTCACGAAGTGCAGGTTCTATTTGATGTCTGCTATAAAGGAATGCTTCTGAAGTTTATTTTTTTTCTCGTTTGTGCTTAAGCGTACTTACAAACAAAGCTGGAGGCTATTATAGCTTGTATCGTATCATGTTATCAACGCTATTACAATTGACGACAAAATCTGTCTGCTATACAAGCAAGCCTGTTGTACCGTGCAAATTATTACAAGGAGAATGGTGAGCGGATATCATTTTTAATGAGAAGAAAATAAAAGAATAATAAGTAAACATAGGTAGGTACCATAGAGATCTAGACAGATGCCAACCAACGCGCTGAGTACGAAACTCCACCAGTACCACGCGATAGAAAGTATTTTGTTAGCTTGAATGTGCTCATTATCCATTGCGGTATCAGAATTCAACGTTCGAATAATCTTTAGTACTACGCAAGCATTGTAAACTATTTACACAATAATATCTCGACTGGCTGTCTGGCGACGTGGTGCTGCTCGCCCCGCACTGCTAATCGTGGTGCACAGATTTTGTTCGCGATGTCTATTCTATACATAATTATTCAATGAGAATGATCATAGATTTTAGTGAGATATGACTTTCGTTATAGGGTTATGTTTACGATAGTAACTATAAAATAATCTGTGGTTATGTTTCGTGTAACTACTATTTCGGAACAATTATTAGAAACACCGCTTTGAATAGGTTACGTTTAACGTTTATAGCCCTCTACATACTGTTAGCTTATCGTAAATGTATGTACGAAACACAAATTAACGTCGGCCCGTAATCGCCAAATTACCTATTCAAGCGGTTGATACAATCGGCACTGATTGACAGCCCTATTTCAGATGTCAAATAACAGGAAACTAGGCTGTTCAGGGTTGGCACAAGAGGGAAATTTGCATTACCGCCAAGAGGCGTGAAGCCGACAAGGCGGTGGTATTCAAATTGACGTCATTAACTCGGGCACACGCCGCTAAGACGCTTTCACAAATACCATTCACCTGTACATGAGAACCGCACAGAAATAACCCACAGTCTAAAGCTTTGCTAAGTCGTCAGCCTTCATTAGTAAACACTCATTACTAGAGCTGAATCCTGAAACGAGTTCTACATAATTATAAAGGTTTTATTTCATAGGTATATGGTCCATATATTACATAGATTCCTGAGATATAATCCCAAAAACGGAAGAGGCATCACACTCAATGATTGTGTACGTGTTTTTTGGCCCGTTATACTAGTATATTTATATAATATATTTTTTCAGCTACCTATACCGTTTGCGATATTAGAAACTTGCAATCGCCATTGTTAGTTATAGGATATACGGTGGCAGATATCCTGAAAAGAAAACCTTGTAAACCTAAGGAGAGAAAATTTTAAAATTCTATATAAAAGAAATGTCCGTGAAAAATTGGGCGGCATCAAGATAAATGACTACGGAAACCTGCTTCATAAGTGGTCCGAAACGCACGAACCACACACACACACAGATTACTCCCATGTGGTGATACCATGGAGTAATTTTTAGATACAATCTCTCTTATCGACTCGACTGCCCAAAACGATCACACAATCGCTCCTTACACAACTCCTCATCATCAGAGTACGGAATTTTGGTAGCAGTTTTAATATGTCAAAGGGATGGCACGTTTATCGACTTCCGATTGTGTCGATCAGGTGTCGATATATTAAATCTGAAATAGATTGTTAGGTCATATCATATTGATACTGGCAGTTATTCTATTGATCTTTGATTACTGTTTTATAGACGTATGTCAACATAATGTCAATCATTTGGTATCTAATATCGAAAATGTCTCCTAATAAGAAAAATACGATAGAGAAATGGTTAGAAAAATACCCAGAGCTTATTTATAAAGAAGAAGATTCCTCGATATATACTGTTCTGTTTGTGGTGTCAATTTAAAACAATTAAAAAAACATAATGTCGAGAAACACGTGTCGAGTGAATCGCATCGTTCAAAAACTCATGCGTCGGGTACTAAACACGATTTTTTTATTTATTTATTGATATTTCTAATTTCTTGTAATATACAACCTGGACACAGTTGGATAACCCACATACAATACTAATTTTACTTGCACGAAACAGAAGTCGTGAAATATATCGATATAAAAAAGTCGATAAACGTGCAATCCCTTAAATTCCGGACTCTGGTCATCATTCATCATTGGGTAACTTCTTCAGCTTCGACTTGGATAAAATACGCCGCTTCTTTCCTCACAGATTCATTTAAGATTCATTCCAAATAAAATCATTGTCCCTCTCGTAATTGAATTAGGTATGTCCACCCCGAAAAGACTTGCGGAGACTAAAATTAATTGGCCTTCCCTTTTGACTGTTATACTTGTACCGAGTGTATTGATTGGCTTCCGCTATTGAGCTGGGGCATAAAAGAAAGACCGGATAGATCCTTCTAGAACTCATGACAATAGAGGATAAGCTGGTTCTGCAATAGCAGTGAACCAATGAAACATTGTAGGTACTGAACGAAACTAGTGTATGGGCGGTGGTAATTTTTAATAAAGATGGGAAACGTGACTTTGAATTAAAATATTTTCCATATATAATATGAGCCATTTTCTTGTTTAATAATCTTTTCGAGTGTTTTTAATATCAGGATTCTACTGTAGTTGTTGGTTTTTTCACCCTTATTATTATTTTTAAACTAAATTCCTAAACGTGAAGAAGATTAGAATTAAAAGGATTCTCAAAGCTTTTAGTCGTACCTCAACAAAGTATAATAAACCTGAGCAAAAAGTTAATGGCTGCCGTAAATGGCTTAGCAGAGTTTTCTATTTCAGCTTAGCAAGATACTTTAGTCGCCAAACTGTCTATATATTTGGGGCCTAACGTTTTATATTTCATCTCGGCACCGTGTGTAGGCAGGCTACACAAAGTGCGGAGTCGCTTGGCAGTGCGCCAAGCATCGCCGTACTCCGACAAGTCGGGAAAACTCCGGGGAACCGCCAAGTCAATATTTGTGATGCCATTTAACTGTCCCACCCGCTACTTAAGATATTTATTACCTGCTTATCGACTCTTAAGTTAAGAAATTGAAATACTTTAGTACCTATAGCTTTTAAAATTATCCTCTTTCCGTATTTAAAAGCCATTTTATAGCGAGAACTTAAGTTTCCAGTACATTTTTATTACTTTTTAAAAAACTGTTTCATATCTTAAACACTAAAGTTAAATATTAATTTTTGAATATCTTTAAAAATGTTTGATATTATAAGTCTTCCAAATTTCCGATTAGAGCGAGAGGTATATGTAATAGAAGTGACGTCATAACTACATATTTGTTGTTGTAATGGTTACCACGCCGGACTGCCAAACCAGGTTCCTGTGTAAGTGACGGCCTAGAAAATACTAAAACGGTGAATTCAGTCCATCAAACTGAACAACTTTCACTATGGAGCCAGGAGATACAGCTGTTTTGTATGGGACAGCTGATTTTTTTCGCGTTTCCTGAGGTAGGCTCCAAGTTGTTCAGTTTGATGGTCTGAGTTTACCGTTTCAGTATTTGCTAGCCTATCACTTACACCCAGTATGTGTGTGTGTGCCGTTGTTATATGGTACCCATAACAAAAAGCCTAGGCTTAATTGGGATCATTACAATGTATGTACCGGTGAGCGTTATTTATTTAGTTATTTTCATACAAATCATGACGACGACGTCTCCATTACGTCTCATAAAAAACACCTGTTTTGCATGAAAGAGATAGATGATAAAAAACGTTTTTCAATTGCTTATATAACATTTTTGCTTTCTATTCGACTGCAAATTCGTTTGAACATTTTGTTATGAATTTCCAATTTCTGTCATCACCCTAATACGTCCCCTCGAAATATGTCAGTTATTTAGAGCTTCCCAACAAGTTTTCATATTAACCGTTATTATTTTCTGATTTAACGCTTGAATTCAGAGAATCTGGAATTTTATATTAGATTGCGAAGCACCAACGCAACCACAATTTAGGCCGGAGGGATCTCAATAACTACGTTTGATGCTATTTGTATTTGCAGCTACGCGAGCGTTCCCGCCCGCCGCGATATTTTATTCGCTTATATTGTCGTATCGTAGCACGAATTTTACTGCCAATAACCTGTTCTGTATTTACGAACTTGTAGACTACATTGTATTTTCGTCTGAGTTGGTTTTACTGCATTGCCACAAAACCTGGTTGTTGTCAAAGGTTTTGGTAGGTAGGTACGGGATCACTACCTACGTATCCGTTTCGGCTTTCGGTTCGACTGAAGCCGCAGGCATCACTGGGTTTCTTGGTAATGAATACAGGCTACATTGTTATTTATTACTGACTGATATGCTACATGACTCAGTGACATCGAAATAGGTTTTATCATACAAAATGTTCAATACTTTTGGCGTGGCTTTAAATTCTAGCACGCAATGTAACTCATGCTGACACGAAAGAAGAAGAAGTACACACATCAAGCCACGCAAAACCAAAATAAGCTGGCCGCAGGTAGAGTACTTAATGTATAACGTTGCGCGGCCAGCTTATGTTTGTCTTTCGTAGCTTGATGTGGTCGCCGTGTGTACACAATTAAATGCAGGCACAATTTTTTTGGTCGAAAATATCAATATAACAATGGTTTTGATCCCAACTAATATAGGCTTATAATTTGAAAACCAGATAAAAATATTATAAGATGGTACCAAAGGGATTCTAAACAAGTAGTACCATCGTATCTACCAATTCATCAATATTTTGTGAGTATACCTAGAAAGGATCGTAAAAACCCCTTTAAAAACTAACATAAAACATAAGAACCTAACGCCTGTAGCGTGTCAAAGTAATAAATCAAGTATCCACCCTCTGTCGGCTGTTAATGCAAAAAAACCTTCGCGTTACGTCTCACATTACCGACACGTTAACGCAATAAATAGCCTTTCCCGCGTTTTTATTTTCTTTTTACAAACTAAGCAATAGGCGATACTCAGGATGAAAGAAAAGCTTTTAGTAGACGTTCATTGAATATGGCTTCTATTCACATTTCAAAAAAGTTATCCTGCAAAGGAATAGGAAAATGGAAAAGTTAATTTAAAACATCTTTTGTTAGTAACAATGTGTTGGTGCTAAGTATGGCCTAATATATATAGGGTGTAAGTGACAGCCTAGCAAATACTAAAACGGTGAACCAGAGACCATCAAACCGAACAACTTTCACTATGGAGCCTACCTCAGGAGACGCGTAAAAAATCAGCTGTCCCATACAAAACTGCTGTACCTACCCGTCTTAAATGTATGGGAAAGCTGATTTTTTTTCGCGTCTCCTGAGGTAGGCTCCATAGTGAAAGTTGTTCAATTTGATGGTCTGAGTTCACCGTTTCAGTACTTACACCCTGTATAGCATATTATGTATCCCAGTACATATACGTACTTAATTAAACAAGAATCTGAGTTTCTGGTGAAGCTAGGCTGAAGCCCGGGGGCTGGAGGCGTTTAAACCGAGTGAAATTAGCTGTTAAACAGATGCGGCCGCGGTAGACAGCGGCTTAATTAATTGACGGGTAATTCGAACCATGCAACATTCGAGACAAAGTGTCTAGATGGAGCTCAATAGTAGGTATTATCAGCTCCATGAGTTAAGGCGGTTGCAGAGGTGTCAATTTTATACAAAATTTTGACGCACAATACGCGTAGACGGTATTAATATAAGTCACTTTGTATATATGGAAAAATAGTTTAGAAAATCTAGATGCCGCGTCACAAATAATATTTGCAATTTATAAAATAATTACGAAGATATAAAAATCTTTGAAATTTTTTATACAAAATTTTAAAAGCTTTATATCTTAGTAATTATAATATAAATTAGATTTTCTTAACTATTTTTCCATATATAAAATATTACTTTTATTAATTCCGTCTAAGCGTATTGTGCGTCAAACTTTTGTATGGACTGAAACCACCTTAAGGGCTAAGGTAAATAGAAAGTGGCAATTATAAAGTGGTAAAGAACGTGACGTCGACAGTGAATTTCGATTATCATTTTCTGATAAAGGCGATTTTCAAGATCATCATCATCATCAGCCTATCATCGTGCACTGCTTCCGAAAACTGCCTCCGCGGTCTAATAGTTAAGAGTATTGGCCCTCGACACGGAGGTCGTGAGCTTGATTCCAACGGGGGACACCACATGTCACTTTGTGCGTTTTTCCTCAGTTGGTTAGGACATTGCAGGCTGAATCACCTGATTGTCTGAAAAGAAAAATGATTCCGTGCTTCGGATGGCACGTTAAGCCGTTGGTCCCGGCTACTATCCCTGGTGGTAGTAGTCGTTACATAAAAACCACGTCAGAGGCCGTAAGGCGGTCAAAAACTCGGACACCAGGGCTCTGCCCAGACAATAAGAAGAAGATCACCAGCCTAACATCGTCCACTGCTGAAAATAGGCTTCTCCCAAGGCGCGCCACAAAACTCTGTCCTCGGCATTCGTCATCCAGTCGCTCTCCGCTACTTTTTTTAGGTCGTCTGTCCAGCGGGCAGTAGGGCGTCCCACACTACGTCTACCAGTTCGCGGTCTCCACTCCAGAACTCTGATACCCCATCGATTTTCAAGATATAAAGTACAAATTGATTGCGATTCGTGTAAAAAATTTGTCTAACGTATGACAAAAAACGGCCAAGTGCGTGTCGGGCCACGCGCAGTGTAGGGTACCGTAGTGGCCCGTCACAATATGCGGTCTTTTTACTTCTCCAAGTACTACTTGTAAGTTGGTCGACTTTTACTAGCTAGCGACACTTAACTCTAACAAATATTTAGAGCTTTATATTTCGCAAACGGATCCCTAAAGCGAAAAACGGACGAATGTGTGAATGACTACGGAACCCTAAACATCACCTACGAAGCCTACGAAGGTATAAACCTAGATGTTTAAGTCCGCCACACACAGACGGAATTGCGATCCGGAATCCTGATTTAGGATTCAGTGTTGTCAACTATGGTTACAAAAAATACTAGAGTGCTGTTTAAAAAATGCCCAAAATAAAAATGTGTGAAACGCCAAATGAATGACAATAATTGCATTTTTAGGTATTTATTAAAACAAAACAAACAATTTCTACACATGATAATTACTATCATGTGATGAGGTCATGACGTTACGGCATGTTAAGATGATGGTTTGTAAATTGTATTCCAATATGCAACTATATCAAATGACTATCGATAGTTCTAACATTAGACATAATTTCCATACAAAATGGCATGAACCATTATCACACAAGCGGTTTTTGAGCGTAGGCGATTTCGCAACTATGCCGCACCGACGTCGCAACTGCACCGTCACGATACGGTATCGTTCCATCAACGCCTACGTTCAAAAACCACTTTAAAATATGCCACCTAAGACATCAAAAAATCACTAGAAGACACAGATCTAGTGAAAAAGTCTCTGAAAGCGGCAACACTCCCTACGGAATCTAATTCCGAATCAGGTTTATTCCGGATGTATGTGGCAGACCTTACAAAATCCATATCTAACGGGAACAAAACAGCAACATTAATCCTAGAAATCCGAGCTATTAGTTAAGTCAGGTCCTCGTAAACAAATGTACGTAGATAGCTATCTTGGTAGGTACGTTGGGCGGGATCGTTCACATCGCCCCCTGCTGGCTGACGGCGTATGTAAATTGGAGGGATTACCTTTATCGCGTTACGTTACGTCCTCAGAGTCACTGCCGCGATCAGCGCAGACGGGATATCGTTAAAAGGATTCTGTTCTGAGAGGAAATCATGCTGTATACAATACACAGAGTGTAACAAAACACCCTAAGGCCGGATTCGACCAAACTTTGATTTATAGAAGAGTAAACTATACAAGGAACAATTTTACTCTTAGCGTTTACTCCCAAATAACTTCATTTGTCTTCTACCACACTAAACCCATACTAAAAGAACGAATGTATAATCCACCTAAAGAAAGAGGTCGTTATATCCGTGTATATTGTGAAGTTATACGGTTTTAATTTGTTAGGTTTCGTTTTTCTTTTATTTTTTTAATTATGTGACTATTTCATTAGTCTTGGTATAAGCTTTACACCGTCAAAATTGGCCGTGTAAAGTTTACTCTCAACTTATTCATATGTAGATTAGGGTTGGTAAAACGCAAAATCAGTTTACTCTAGAGTAACCGGCGACTTAATCTAGGAATAAAATTTACTCGCGTTTGGTCGAATCGGGCCTAAGTAATATTAAACGGGGTGGTTAAGACCATCAAACTGAACAACATTCACTATGGAGATAACGTCGACAAAAACTGTTCTCCCTTACATTTTAGTCCAGAAGGCACGGTTTTTGTATGAAACAGTATTTTTTTCCCGATTTCGATGTTGGCTCCATAGTGAGAGTTGTTCAGTTTGCTGGTCTAAACCACCCCTTTAAATATTTGTAGGATGTTTTGTTACATCCTGTATGTATGTTATGTATATATATAAGTAGGTAATTAAAAAATAATGAATTCATGAGTCAAAACAGAATTGTATTAGGTAAATCATATATTTATCGGAAATGCTTTCATGAAAAATTTCATCTCAAATTCACAGATTAGGTGGTAATTAAAAAATAATGAATTCATGAGTCAAAACAGAATTGTATTAGGTAAATCATATATTTATCGGAAATGCTTTCATGAAAAATTTCATCTCAAATTCACAGATTAGGTAAAGGTTAATATTCTTCGGTGTTAGCTGCGTTTTTTTACAAGTTTTTATTTAATTTTCCTTGTTCTATAGAATCCTATTCAGTTCAAAGAATTGATATTAATTTAGCTAAATCTAAACTATTATAAAACCGTAACAGGAAGTTTGTATGTACATTGAAGATATTAACAAAAAAAAGTTGCGATATGGTTTTTAGGTATCCCTGATTCCATATCACCCGTTTGTCTGTCTGTTTGTTTGTTTGTGTGTTTGTTTGTTTGAACAGCATCACGCAAAAACTACTGAACCGATTTTGATGAAACTTTTTTTGTTTGATAGCTTATGATCTGACTTAAAATCTGGTATATAATTTGTGCGGACGAAGTCGCGGGTTAACGCTAGTACAATATGAAATCAATAGAAAGAAAATGTACTTGTGTTGTAAATATTAAACTTCGACCCAACAAAATTAATCGTTTATCTATGATCAAACAGAAGAGCCCGAGGAAACAAGCAAAGTTAGAATTAGCTAACCATTCGGCAATAATACGCGGGACGAGTAAAATTACAAAAACGTTGTTTTAAACTTTCAGCTGGGGGCGAGTAAATATCGCTATTTAAACGACGGTTCTCATTATACAGGGTGAAATTGATATCATTAGCATCTTTTTAAACTAAGAGTCTTCCCATCAAACTGAACAACTTTTACTATGGCAGCAAACCGATCGGAGCAGCAAAAAAATCAGCTGTTGCATACCTACATTAGAGTCGCGAACTCGCGCGTCGAGATTGCAGTTTAGTATGGAGCAGCAGATTTTTTATTTCCTTTGATCGGTTTGCTGCCATAGTAAAAGTTATTCAGTTTGATAGGTAGATTCTTAGTTTAAAAGGATGCTAATGATATCAATTTCACCCTGTAGAGCTGACACCTACTTCTTCACAAAAGACAGCAATAACATAAAATGCCGGTGAGCAGAGGTTAACAGACCGAAAAATGGTAGAGCATATTTTACACGAGTTTGGCCATGAAGAAATAAATACCTCGTAGCCAAATCAATTTGCGAGTTTGGCCACGAGCAAGTACCCCAAAATAACTATGAAATCAGAGTAAAGTCGCAGATGTTCTAAGCAAATGTTAAACTGACAAACGTAAAGTAGGGGAAGACAACGTCACCCGCCAAGAGAGATCATGGTGGAAAGGTCTATCAGAATGGAGACTAAAGGGCCAAAGCGAGACGGGCATTAGACCGAGAGAAATTGCATCTTCTTCCGTCCAGTCGATGCCATCTTATTGAGTTTGACTTGACATCGTGGTGGAGAGATTTACCAACTAGCATCAGAAGTGTAGAATGTAGTAGACCTTCACCAGTGTAATGGCCGAGAGTGGCTAAAAGAAGAAGATTACTTATGTCCATGAACATAGAGTTCATAGAATTGGTATTGTCTATTCCTGGAGGTCAGAATGCCTTACAAGCGGGGTAACATGAAAATACTCCTTGGTGGTCGGTAATGTCCGTCCTTCTTACCTAATCCAACGACAATAATTGATAGAAAGGGACAAACGTAAAGTCGGAAACATCGACGACGCGACGGAGACGTACGAAAGAAGGATGAACATTGCCGACCGCCATGGTCAATTTTCGTGTTTCAATGCTTGTAAGGAAGATTTGCATATGGCACGTATTTTAGAATCCTAAAGGATGCCACTCCTCCGTACAAGCATGGAAACGAGAAAATTGGCCATGGCATTACCTACTGCCATGGCTACTGCGATGTTCGACCTTTTTTTGTACGTCTCCATCGTCGATATTTCCAATGTTTTTGTGTCCCTTTCTATCCAATAACGTAACGTCATGTTATGACAGGAGCTACAATTTTTGTCGTTGGATTAGAAAGGGACAAAGTAACGACGGGAATTTACGAAAGAAGAACGATCATTACCGACCACCATGGAGTATTATCATGCTTCACCTTCACCGCTTATTAGGCAGTCTCAGGAAGCAGGCATAGGTATTGTCTATACTATACCTTGGAGTACAGACTGCCTAACAAGCGGTGAAACATGATAATACTCCGATTTCAACAAATCTGGTTAATTTCACCAAATGTGCGTGTGTTTACAGTCACTCATAACAATTTAAGAACAATAAATCATTAGCTACTTAGTTACCTAGTTACCCTTATCTGTTTTTACTTTCTCTAGAGAGTTTTTCATTTCATTTTCGTGTCTACCTCGCTCGGTCACTGACTTTGTCAGAGATAACTAAATCCCCTTCACGTCGACGTTGCCTTTGGGCCATTCCATTGCTCGACAGTAAGGTCACTTTTTCTTATCGGAAAATTTTTCTTTTATTTGATAAATTGAGTTGAAAATAAACGTTATTTTTCTGTTCTCAATATCCATAAATTAACGTCTAGTTTGTGTGTATGATAGACAGCAATTAAGGGCGTTCGTGTTTGTGTCCGGACGTCCGGACATCCTGCCGTCCGGCGTCCGGTCCGGTGTCAAATGTCGGATCGTGGCGTGGTGAAGTACCCAGGGTTTATTACTATTTCATATTTTATTTACGACGTAATATTTTGTCCACAGACAAATTTGTTTTGGAAATGTTGAATGGTTTATTACCTCGGAAACACATATGACACGTCCAATTCCACAAAAAATATTTATATTCGCCAGTAGAATATAAGTTAAAGCAAATTTTATCAATCTCTATAAGTCGTTGAACTACCTATATTATGCTTAATTATTTAAACACAGATAAGTTGTTTGTTACGTATAATGGAAATCGTATTCTTTCTTTTGTTTTTGTTAAAAACTCTACACCGTCACCAGAACTTAAACAAAACATCTATCTAACATCCAATCATCGTCAACAAACGTAATTTGCTTCAATTACCATAGATCTAATTATTAAATCATCAATTTTATTTAATTTAATTTTTTTTATTATTATTATAGTGCATACATGCTTGTACCTAAATAGCCTCTATAAGTACACACGGCGACCCATCAAGCTACGCAAAACCAAAATAAGCTGGCCGCGCGTAGGCCAGAGTAGTATAACGTCGCGCGGCCAGCTTATATTGGTTTTGCTTAGCTTGATGTGTCGCCGTGCGTACCTACTGGGTGATTTTTTTAAACACTTTCCAAATTTTTGGACCACCCCTGACTATGACTATGACCATCAAATGAACAACTTTTACTATGGGAGCAAATCTGCATTGCAATTTAGTACCATAAAAAATGCAATTCTCGCCTCAAATGTATGAAAAACCTGATTTGTTCATTTGATGGTTTGAACCACCTCTGATATTTTGGAAAGTTTTTACTAAATCGCCTCGTATTCATAATGGGCAAATTATAATAAATTAATTAGTATCAATTTCAATGATAATAATTTTACGGGTCGGTGTATTTTACTCATTTAAAAGTGATTGGATTACCCTTCATTAACAAAGATCGATATTCTTGCTAAGTAATTAATTTCGTGCATATTAAGGCGACTACAGAACAGACATAGTAGTTTATTAATGATAGTCAGGCGAGGGATGCTACACGTGGCTACACATTATCGATTCAGGGCGACTAACTTCAAAAAACGTTATTTGAGTGGGCTGACGGAATAGCTTATCTGAGAGATCCTTTGAAATATCTTGCATTCGAAATTATGTCAATCGAGTGGTCAGATAAGCTTTATTAAGAAATCATACAGAAGTGGTGAAACAGGTCATTTAAGGTGGTTGCAATTTTATACAAAACTTTGACGCACAATACGCGTAGACGGTATTAATATAAGTAACTTTGTATATATGAAAATATAGATTAGAAAATGTAGATGCCGCGTCGCAAATAACATTTGCAATTTATAAAATAATTACGAAGATATAAAGCTTTGAAATTTTTCATACAAAATTTTAAACGCTTTATATCTTCGTAATTAAGTATATTATAAATTGCAAATGTTATTTGTGACGCGGTAACTAGATTTTCTAAACTATTTTTCCATATATAAAATATTACTTTTATTAATTCCGTCTACGCGTATTGTACGTCAAACTTTTGTATGGACTAAAACCACCTTAATTATTATTAGAAACAAGTTATGCGTTTTGCTTATGTACCTACATGTACTTACCTATCTTACTGGTTGTCAGCATCTGGCTATTCATTTTATGTTTAAACAAATTGTTATTTAGCTCCAGGCTGTTTAATATTTTGTAAAAAAAAAACGTTCTTATTCAGAAAGCAAGAAGGAAAACTCAAGTAAAGTAGCGAAACTCTAGCACACTCGGGCTATGATGTAGAATTTTGTAAGAATTTATGTATTGATTAATTAGACGAAAGTTTAACCCGGTTTATATTGTGATCCCTTAGTAAAACAGTTGTTTCAACTATCTTACAACATCGAATGCATCTGCTGGTACCTACTCTATAAACAGCGTTATATCGATTTTCACAGGGGCGCGGGTGTGTCTAGTTTTTCATAGGGTTGCCATCTTTTCGGAGGAAATTATAGTATTTTATCGATTAATTGCGTGAGAGCGGATCTTGCAGAAAATGATTAAAATAAATTAAATACCCATTTACATTCGAGATGTAAGGTATCGTGCGTATAGTTAGATTTGACAAACAAAAACTAACTAACATTGTTATCATTTGCGGCAGTTGAATTAGCTATAAAAACATAGTATTTTCCGTACTTTATCTTTTCTCAATATTTTATAGTACAATTGACAAAAATATAGCACGATACTATATAAGGTATAACAAAATTAGCTGAAACTATTTTAAGGGGATAATCAGGCCATCAAACTGAACAACTTTCTCTATAGGACCAATATCGAAATCGCGAAAAAAAAATCTGCTGTCCCATACAAATCTGCAATCACAACTTGACTCAAATGTATGGGGCAGCCGATTTTTTTTTTCGAGATTTCGATACTGGTCCCGTAGAGAAAGTTGTTCAGTTTGATGGTCTGAGTATACCCTTAAAATAGTTTTAGCTAATTTTGTTAGACCTTATATAATATAATACGGGTAGCAACCCTAGTTCACACCCTGCTGGGCAACACAGTGCATTTTGCGGTTCATTGGTAAACTCCGCTCACCGTGTAATGTAAATAAAGCCTGCAAAGTGTGATATAAATTGTGATATCACGTTTTAAACCTTTCACACCTGGCTATACACTATGGAATAGGGGTCGTTTTGATGCCAGAACAGGTTGCTTTAGACCATCAAACTAAACACCATTCACTATGAAGCCAATGTGTAAATGGCTAAAAAATTTATGAAACATCAGATTTCTTTTCCTGTTTTCCTAATTAGTCCCACAGTAAAAGTTGTTCAGTTTGATGGTCTAAAGGGCCCTGCTCCGACTTCGAAACGACCCTGTTTCCACGGTGTATAGCCGATAATTAGGATTATCAAATTAAAGATTTAAAAATTTGTCTCGAGCGGGACTTGAACCCGCACTTTAGCACAACATGGCTGTAACATGTTTAAAAATCAATAATATTTGAAATTAGGATTATATTCAGAATTTTATCATTCACGGATAAACATAGGCCTATAGGCACCAGAACATTCAGACATCCAGCCACAACCAGCTGATGTGAATGTCGTCGCGTCGGTCCAACGGGTCGGATGTCATCCAACTCTACGTTTGTCACCACTCAAGAATTCGCACACCACATCAGTGATCAACTTATCAGTTCTTCGGCAGGTGCGATGTGACCAACCCATTGTCACTTTAGCTTCACCATTTGTAGAGCTACTGTATCAACCATTTTAGATCTCAAGACTCATTTCCTATGCAATTTCTCGGTGGAACTCCAGCATCCAGGCATAGCGTTTTTTATAGCTCGCTGAGCTGCTCTGAAGTGATGAATATCGCCATCATCATTTAAATACAAAACATCATGCGTTTATTTAACGACGTAAATAAATAAAGAAATCAAAATTCCTTCGTTTAAAACCCAAGCACGGGAAAGCGATTTGGTTCGTAGCTTCAAATTTACTAGTGGAGATACAAAACCATTTTATGTAAAAGGAAAAAGTTGTGACGAATTGATTCAATATGTATAATTTTTTACAAAATTCACATTATCTTGCATGTATTTGAAGCACGTTGAAGAAAATGGAGATAGGAATACATATCGCGCAAAAACTACAATGACAAGTTAACATTTAGGTGTGTGTTGTGTTTTGTTATTTTTTCATCCCAAAGTTAAGCAAAATCAGCAGACGTAGTCTCAAACCTCTGCTTCTTATTCTAAAAAACGTCGATCCCAGCGAACAATATATGCCTCTACATTCACACTGTAGGTATGTATCTATTTTGGCTCATATTCTGTTTATTGATCTATAGGAGCAACAATGCTCTGTATGATGGATAGCCTCAATAAAAACATTGCGGTACTCAACGCGGAGCAGGCTTTCAGGTTTTCAGGCTTTCAGTGCATGCGGGGCACGGCCGTTATGAGATTTTATTAGCGGAGTTCTCCGGACTTCGTCTAGTTTCATGGAGCTAATAAAACTGTGTACATATCTAACTAGACTATAGAAGGAAACAACAAGCGTATAAAGGACCCCGCAGAAATAGTTAGAACAAAGTGGTTGAACCATCAACGGTCGACACGCTCGTGCTTTTAATTTGTAGGAATGTATGTACTTACATACAAAAACATATAGATACTAAAATCTTAAACTGCGTGTACATTGAAGATATTTGCAAAATATTTTCTATAAAAGCCCCCAATAAAAATTTTTGTCCGTTTGTTTGTGTGCGCATCAACTAATTTGGATGGGGTTTTCACGAGAGCATATATGCCTTTGTTTGGATTAACATTTAAGCATTATTTCATCGCAATCGGTTGACATAACCAAAAGATATGTGTATTTAAATTCCGAAGTCGAGGGCACTGCTAGTCTATAATAAAGATGAACGTAGGTACTGTAACTGTAATTTAACGTGTTTGTAAATACGCTATCATACCTTCGCTCTCTTTCTATTTGCGCGAAAGAACGAGTTAAAGACGTGATACAGCCGTATTACGTGTAGCATGCTACGGCTTCTGGTCGATATGACATATCGAGGCGACTGCCCAGTAGGCCTCGCATAACACCCCCGAGAAAACGATAAAAATCGAGATGTGTCCCCATGCTTATTACTTTACGTATGCTAGAAACAGCGCGCATGACGTTTTTCCCTATTAAATAAGCGTTTAAACGAGAAAAACGTCATGTGCGCTGTTGCATCAGCCGTGCTGGGTGCGCCAGATGAACACAGGAGGCACCTTCCTTGCACATCTTTACAAGGATGAAAATCAAATAAAATATTTCTCCTAATTATGCTCCTTTAAAAATCCACACCTGTAAAACTAAATCTTTGTTTTAAGTGAAAATGTGTTCCATTTATTTCTATTCTATCATGCTCAGTAAGCATGCACTATGTATTCAGAGCACCCGGTCGATTTTAGTCGGCTCTTCAAACCTCATTTGCTCCAGAATTGTTCAAAGTAATAGGGTATAGTTAAAATGGCCTGATGCTTTTCTCGTTCATGCCTTTGAATTAATGAAGTGTAATAAGTCTGGTGGCGAGGTTGTGCCCCAAACGTCTGCGTCGATGAATAATAGTGCCATTAATAAAACAGAAAGCGCTACTGCCCTGCTTAAGGTCCTTAAGGTCCTTTACATTAGAAATTTCGTCGTATAGAACATTGAGCAAAAGCCTAAGCATATACAATTAATTACCTACTAAAATGTAAGACTCCATTTTACGGAGGTAAGGTGAGGTATCTGCCTCCGTCGTCTAATGGTTAAGAGCATTAGCTCTCGACACGGAGGTCGTGGGTTCGATTCCCACAGGGACACCTAGTGAAATGTCACTTTGTGCGTTTTTCCCCAGTTGGTTAGGACATTGCAGGCTGAATCACCTGATTGTCTGAAAAGAGAAATGATTCCGTGCTTCGGATGGCACGTTAAGCCGTTGGTCCCGGCTACTATCTCTGGTGGAAGTAGTCGTTACATAAAAACCACTTCAGAGGCCGTAAGTCGGTCTGAAAATACTCTGACACCAGGGCTCTGCCCACACGATAAGAAGAAGACGGAGGTAAGGAGACAAACAGTCAAACATTATTGGTAAGTATTGCTTTGTCGTAAAAGGCGACTAAGGGACCTACTGAAGGATGGGCAGCAGCATCCTCTGAGTACAAACATTGAATCGATCCAACTGCGATCGCCAACCCGCCTGCCAAGCGTGGCGATTATGACAAATCCCCCCATTTTGGGGGAGGCTTATGTCCAGCAGTGGGCGTTTAATGGCTGATATGATGATGATGGTGATAGCTTTGTCATGTTTGTTTGGTATTGTATTTGTATTCAAGTGCTCTATACATATTATTATTATTATGTATGATATACTAGCAGCTCAAAGCTGATGCGTGTATTATATCACTGCACTTGTTTAACAAAAAATAGTCAGCAAAAAATGTTTGTGTTATCGTCTGATCCACACTCAAGCTTGAACCATAAAAATCAGAACGTGCAATTTCCATTTATTTACTTTGCTAATATAGTAGGTCCTGTAGGGAAGCGTAGCTCAGGGGATCATACAAACAACTTCAAACTCCTACAAATTTACTTTTATTTCTCGTATTAAGAAGCAACATTTTCTCGACACACCATCGAGACCAGCACGGCTAGCATGCCATCCACGACAAAGCGTTTTAACGAGAAAAACGTCATGCGCGTTCTTTCTGGCATACGTAAAATAATAAAGATGGAGGCACATCTCGATTTTTATCGTTTTCTCGGGAGTAGCATGCGAGGCCTATAGACTGACTCAAATAAACAAAAAAGTACAGTACGTATATGCATATATATATATGTGTGTGTATGTATATATATGTATATATATATATATATATAATAATAATTAATAATAATTATATAATATAATGCAAATATTATATAATTATTATGTATATTTATTTACCAATCTTTTGTAATAAAATTAGAGTAAAATAAACGGTATATATATATATATATATATATATATATATATACCGTTTATTTAATTTAATATACTATAAGTACTTATATACAATAAATATACATAGGTATATTATTATTTTTTTTTTTGGTATCTCTAATTTTATTACAAAAGATTGGTAAATAAATATACATAATAATTATATAATATTTGCATTTCAATAATAATTACTCTGCGTTAACTCTGCATGTCCTTTTAATCATGGAAGAATAGTTAATCCTGGCACAGACCTCTTTGGTCATTCTGGATTGCTATTACAACGCCTAGATAATAATATTAAAAATGAAAAAAAAAACGTTCATCTAAGCCAAGTCACTCTTTATTATCACTATTGTCTAAGGTGTGAAATGTATGATGTATTGTTGTCTATATGAATAAATGAAATGAAATGAAGTGCAGGGCGTTTCCAGACGTTCCAAATTTAATATCGAATCAAAACCGGCCATTGCGCCTTTGGGTCGGTATACGACCTCTCATAGTACCTAATGTAAATATGTGGGTAAATATTTTATAAACTTTATATGTCTACAGCTACGAGTCTACAAACCTTTATTAATTAGTTCGTTCTAACTTTCAACTTTGATAAAAGTTCGTCAAAGGACCGGACCAAAATAGCCTGTGACGATCGATATCCGACACACCTAAAAGCGGTCGCTGCACGGACATAATAAAGCCACACCTCGCCTTAATAGCCGCTAATAAACCTGATTGTAGCTGAATGAGTAGCCGTTTACTGTAAATCATTATTTCGTTTTAATCATGGTGTAGTCACAGTATAAGAAAGAGTACGTATGGATACTCCCTCCCCCTACTAAAATTGACCTCTCTCCGTCTCGGTGGCACATCCCTACAGATCTACAAGCATAGCCGCTGCCGCATGCCGGTGCCCCAGTATAAGAGTATCTATTACTACATACAGTACGGAAACGCCCTTCCTCCCACCAACTTTTTACCTCACCCCCTCTATCGCCCTCCAGTTACCCGGCAGTTACCTAAGAAGACTTAGGGCCTGTTTCACCACTTCCGAATAAGTTCTTGTTAGCTTATCCGTCAGCTCATTTGACATATTCTTCATACAAAATATGTCAAATGAGCTGTCGGATAAGCTAACAAGAACTTATTCAAAAGCGGTGAAACAGGCCCTAAGGGTTCAGGACGTCAATTTCAATTTTTTGTATGCAGTGTCCGGGCTGTGCCGGTGCACTCGCACATTAGCGCAAGATTAGCGCGCATTAGAGCTCGTACGAATAGGTATGTGTATAATAGGTACTCAGCCGGGGTATGTGCGCGCTATGTGTTAGTACACCAACATACAGTAACCTCTTGTATAAAGCTTTCAATCTGCAGGGCTATTTAATCATGTGTACGGGGGAAGAGGCAAACAGTATGCAGTGGTGTAATCCTCTCTCACACGCGCTTACTTAGCAGGCCTATGACAACTAAAGTTCCGAATAGGTCCGTTTTTGCGCTGCAGTCATATTTTCCCTCATAAAACGCCATCATAGGACGCCATATTAACTTACCTATAGCAGTAGTAGCAGCAGCGTCATGCCGTGTTGTTGCGTCAGAAGCTTATAATATCTTGTGTTTTTTCTGGTACCTATTTTCGTTTGAGTTGAGAGTCCTTGAGAAGCCCTAATTATTCTCCGTCGTATGACATGCATAATAACATCATTGATTAGTTTGTTCCTTTATCAAATATCCCTATTTTTTGAATTCTGGAATCACTGTATACATACCTTACATTAACTACAAGTAGGTATATAGTGGGTATGTACAAATTACCTTGACGGGAGCAGCGCCTTAATGGACCTGTTGGAACTAAGTGAAAATTTCACTGTCGGTCGCATCTGTAGCTTGCGACATATCAGTAATCTGTGCTACGGCCCGATTCGACCAAACCGATTCGAGTAAATTTTATTCTTAGATTAAGTCTCCGGTTACTCTCGAGTAAACTGATTTTGCGTTTTACTAACCCTAATCTATGAATAAGTTGAGAGTAAATTTTACTCGGCCAATTTTGACGATGTAACCTTATAACGAGACTAATGAAATGTCAATGTCACATAATTAAAAAAATTCAAATAAAAAGAAACCTAACAAATTAAAACTGTATAACCTCACATTGCAATAAGTACCGATACAATGATTTCTTTTTTTTAGGTGGATTGTACATTTTTGTTCTTTTAGTATGGGTTTTGAGTGATAGAAGACAAGTGAAGTCATTTCGGAGTAAACACTAGGAGTTTAATTGTTCCTTGTATAGTTACTTTTCTATAAATCAAAGTTTGGTCGAATCCGGCCTAGTAAAACATGTCCTAATTACTTCTTGTCTAACCTCAGGGTTAAAAGCTCCAAAAAAAAAAAAAAAATGAATTAAAAAAAAAAAAAAATTACTTCTTGTCAGTGCGAGATAGTGATTACTTGCTCAGTGAGTGCGTACGCGTTTGTATGAAATGTTCAGAGTGCGGTGTAGAGCTATTTCTGGCCTTAGTTCATCGATCCATCGAATACGACAAGCAAAATTTTGCTCTTATACAGGGTGAAATTGATACCATTAGCATACTTTTAAACTAAGAGTCTACCCATCAAACTGAACAACTTTTACTATGGAAGCAAACCGAAAGGAGCAAAAAAAATTTTTTTTTTTTTTATCTTTTTTGAAGAGCTTGGCCTGAGGCCATGTCGCTCTGTGGGATTTTCTATTGGGTAAGTTCACAGACATTATAATAACAATAAGTAAAAACTAGTAACTACACAGTGATGAAAAAGAAAAATAAATAACTACAAATTTAAGGTTTTTTTGTAGATGGAGTACAGTCCATAGGCAGCAACCAAAAAAAAAAAAAAATTTCAGTTAAATATAACATATATTTCATAGTAGAGTAAGCAATAGGCAAATTGCAGTTTAGTATGGAACAGCAGATTTTTTTTTTGCTCCGATTAGTTTGCTCTCATAGTAAAAGCTGTTCAGTTCAGTTCAAGACGGGATGACTCTTAGTTTAAAAGACTGCGAATGATATTAATATCACCCTGTATATCTTCGACCTAAAAACTGAACTCTCCATTTTGTATTTCGTCCTAAGCCCGTTTCGTAATAAGATTATACGAAAGCCAAGATAAATCTGGCTCAGCTCAACTTAAAAGTAAACAGGCCATTAAAAATATCTATTGTCAATAGATATTTTCAATGAAATATGTCAAACATCAGCATACCGTCCCATCTCCGGGCATAAATTGAAAAAAGCTTTCAGCCAACCGATTGCCGCAGCCTATCTGATCAACGAATTGATTTTGCAGTCTATACAAAATATCTTTTCATGCACGGTTTTAGATCCAAAAGCGTATACGAGTGAAATAAAAGAAAAAAGTTCATCATTTTATCGTAATAATATTTATTGCTTACACGAATTGAAAATGTATTCTAAATCATGAATCATCAAGTGAATCATATTTCCCCAGCAATAAAACCCTTATCCAATATTCTGGAGTAGGTTTCTGAAATACCCTGAGAGGACGAAAGTAACCATTCCTTTTACAACTTATCCGTCGATGTAATAGTCATGCCTTTAGGCTATTTGGAAAATATCAACGAAATAAGAAAAAGAAGCGTAAGTATAAGATATAAGTACGAGAGCGTCTGTGGCGCGTTCCGGTGAGGTATGGACACCCAATTATGGGGGTCCGGGTTCGAATCCGCACGGACAACATGCCATGTACCAATCAGTTTTTCTAACTTATGTACGTAATAACGACTGCTCTCAAACGGTGAAGGAAAACATCGAGGGGAAACCTGCATACACTGAAAAAGAAATTCTAGAAGAAAGGGCACGGGTGGTGGACTAATGCCCATACACCCACCCTGAGGGTAGGACTTTGCTCTGCAGTGGGACGTTTATAGGCTGATGATGATGATGATGATGAAAAAGAAGATCTAAACAGAGCTACTACGGTGACCTTTTGGATATTATCTTAAAAGCATTGTTTATGAAGGTATTAAGAGAATTGCTCAACTTCTCAGAGTATTAGCATCGATTTACATAAACGGATTGTAGTCCTAAGTCCAGTTAGATTTAAATAATAAATGGACACGAGTTGAGAGCGGTGAGCGTGGAAGTTAGCACAAAGGACGCCGGAGACGGGACATCATTTATTAACCGCTACTTGCCCCTGCGCAACCGTTCGTCTTTTATGATGAGATTAATAGATTTAAACCCCGATCAAATACACGTTCAGAACCCATTTATATTCTGCCTTAGTTTAGTTAAGTAATAGACATTAATTTCAGTGGAACTGCCACAATGAATACGTTAGTCAACTAAAATTAATGTGATTTCGTCTTAATTTTCATTCAACTGTTTATTCGATCGTATATAATTTTTTTCAATAATCTTTTTAAATAGAAATAAGGTACACAATATTGTACACAATACTGGTTCTTTAAAAAATTTGCAATTTGAAAAAAAAAACGCAGGTATCAGTTAGATGTACTTTCATCTTTTTTGAATATTGATTGGGAAGGATCTTTTGGGTAAGCGAACATTGTTTGGTCTCTTAATTTATTCATACAACGTAAATAAATTAACATTACTTTTATTACAGAATGATTAAGTCAGAAAAAAACACAAACTTACAGCAACGGGTCAATATTAATCAGGAACAAACCGGGATTAGAACCCAGTCCTTTTTGTTTGACAGCGACTGGTGATCACTGAATGTGGTGGGTATTAACTAACTTTTGGTTTTGATAATTAATTTCCAAAAATCTTACATGGGCCACATTTCATAGAATTACAACATTGTTTAGTGTTGCCATGCTCTAAATTTCTATCACCCTTTAGGATTAACTAAGTAGTACTTCGGCAAGCTAAAGTTTATGTAGCTACCTACTGTTGAATTTCTATTCAGTTTGAGTTTCATTCAAAACAAACGTAGATAGATGACTGTCAACTTAGACTTGAAAAATATTACTGGTGATTGAAGAAAATATCAGAATGCCTCTAAATCTAACTAACCTAAATTTTGTTATGTTCAAAACAACCATTCTTAATATTCATAGGTTCGATTTAGACAGAATTTGTCTAAACAGCTGGTGGTAAGAATATTCCCTGTGCCTTAGAAAGGGTACCTATAAATCTTTCTCGGTATATCTAACTATCGAGGTTAATATAAACAATGAAATGGTCTAAAGAAACTGCTATATTACAGTTCCGTGAACAGCGGGATGGAATAATGTGGCGTCTTTTGACATTCGAGTCACATAGCGCTGTGTCGGAAGTCGACTGTAGATGTACATTATATGCAATTCATTCCCTATGAGAAGGCCCCTAAAGGAACTCTTATGCGTGCACGATAAGTATCAAAATGACTCGATTCACAAGACTCTGTAATGTGGAACGGAGTATAGCCGGCGGGTTCTCCAAAACATGATCATAGGCCGCGAACGTGATACGCCTCCGAGTGGCTTCACGGGCTTTCGGCTTATAAACAGCCAGGATAATGTGCGTGCTTATAATACTTTAACTTACTTCTGACATGCTTCTTACCCATGCTTCTGACCATAGAGAAATTACGCGCTCCCCTACTTCTGACACAACCGTAACGTCACAACCCCACTAAGAATTTGGTCGTATAGGTTTCGTATAGTCGAACATTAGACACATAAAGCACCACTATATGACGAAATTACCGTAATATAACTTTTATAAGTCAAAATAGTCATATAAATGGGGGCCTTATACGACCAAATTGTTTTCTGGGAATATTGGTGCTAGAATCACTTTAATGAGAAGCGCTGTCACTTGACTTCCATGAACATTTTTGAGTACGAGAAAAAAATACTTAATTTCAATCAATTAACGACGACCTAGTAAAAGTGACACAGTTAAGTGTTTAAAAAGTTAGTTTAAAAAGCTTTATCTACATTTTATTCCCTGCAGTCAATATGAAAATCCTTAAAATTGTTTATGTATTATCTAATTTTTAAACACACTTCGGGCGTCGACATCCCTTCCTCAATCATTACAAAGTTAACACGTATAAATACAATGTTATACGTGAATTATGAAGAAGTGCCTACCATTTTGTTATCTACGTCTGTAGCCCATCTTGTAAAACAAAACATGACAGTTCACCTAAAATACGTTTGCATTTAAACGGATAGGCCTAAAGAATACAAAACATTTTTGGTCGGGTTAAATCTGTAACATATCCCGAGCCAAATAAATAGAGAGATTTCATGACACGACGATAATAGAGGCGGGATCGAGGAAAAACAAGGAATGAAGGAGGAAGGTCGGAACGTTCACGAAGTCGATATATTTTTGTGATATATGACTTTGGGGTCAGCTGTCGCCGAGTGGCACCCGTGGATGTACCACTTCCGTGGGAAATATAGGATTTCATTTATTTTAGGTGCATGCTTCAAAAGAGAGTTTGTAGTTGTAGCGAAGCTTCTGACTACCGTGATAAGGATTATGGTCGTTGGTTTACGTATACTTTGAGACCGAATTAAGTATATCCGTTGAAAAATGACCTACGTCGTGTAAGTAAAAAAACCTTTTCTTTAATTTTTGCTGTGTACTTTGTGTAGGTAAACTATGTTTTTATTTGTAAAAACCAGTGAAGTGTATCAGAATTTCTATTTTAATGTGTGCATCATCAAACACATTACTTAGCGTATAATTTTTCGGCAGTTCTTGAAAAAAACTACCCCACCGGAAAACCGACGTGACTTTATAGATAGAGACAAAATAAATCGATGCTGAAGCGGATTTAACTGAGAATAATTTATTAAAAATCCCACAATCATTTGTTACAGTCTTCAAGTTATAGCTCTAGCAGTGAACAGTGAAAGAGATAACAATGAGTGTCCTTTTAAAATCAATACTCTTACATTGTAAAGAGCTTATTATAACTTACCGTATTAATCTAACTGTTGACCAAAAGCACAGAATAGGTAATAGTGTGTATAGTGCTACATACCCAAAGTCATTGTGTCCCGTGATATCGAAACGATGAAAATTTTATTGTCAAAAATAATCTATTTTGAAAACATTGTAGCGCGTTTTGTGGAGACCAACATAATATGTTATGCTTATGAGCTACTCGTGTCTAGCAATTTATATGACACGTCAAGAAGATAAAATGGCTTTGAAGTAATGTTAGAGAACCGAGAAGACTCAACACCTCAAAACAAGCTCCAAATTCAAAATGCTTGTGGTCCTTTCGTAAACTGAATCAAGAGACTAGCTATTTCGATTTAATTACCAAATGTATTGTTTAGCGCAATATGTAAATCTGGGAGTGATGGAAAGAGAGTAGAGACCTGATGGCCTTACCCTGGTGCCTTGGGAAAAGGGTCGGGACACCTTCGCACCTTCGCACCGTCTCACTTGCGTCGTACCATGCGGGTGGTCGGATCAGTGGCAGAAATTGCGGCTCACCACAAGCACACACTTGGGTAGCAGGTTGAGGGAGAGAAGATTTGACCCCTGTCCGGGTCTTTCTTCGTCCAGCTCATCTCATTGGCCGTTCTACGTGGAAATGCTGCTAGCATAAAGAGTACGTTCGGCAAAGACTTGACCCGGGATGGACTATTCGATCAAACGTTTGTTAGGTTTGTTTGCTTTTCTTTCTGTCAAATTACCTCAGTAGTCCTCAAATAAAATTGCGAAACCATTTATAATAACGAAATAAAATTACTTTACCTATTACATAATTTTGCAAAAATGAAACTGAAATGTAACCGCCGAATTTCACTCAAGTGAAAGAATCCGTCAATCAAGAGTCTCGTGATAAAAGTTGGCAAAACCTTGCGGCGAAGTTGATTCCAAAACTTGATATTCAAAGTTAGAGTGGCAATTTACACAAGAGTTCCATCTGAAGGCCCAACTGTTAAGTAGATGCTTGAATAATGTAAGCAGCAGAGGGGCCCTTAAAAGGGACGCTTTCCAAGTTCAATAACAGGATCAACGGCTGTAAATATAAACATAGAGGATAGATTAGATTACTACGGTTTAGATAGATTTCTTGTTCGATATTTTCATGAACGGATGACCTGTTCTATTATTTTGTACCTTGTAGCCTTTGACTTTGGTACCCTATAGCCTTTTTTCGTGCGAGTTTTATTTTTTCAGACCTTATACATGTAATTCTTAATAAGACCTAGCTACTTACCTATTATAAAAAATCAACAGTCGATAAACAATGTTTTGTTCAACTTTTTAACAGCAGTTTGTTTAAAGTTTGCATATAAAGTAGAAGTACCTATCTATTTAAACAGTGACAAGGTAAGTTCCAAAATATGACCCATGTGTCTATATCTAATATTTAATATCTAAACTATTATAAAACTGTAACAGGAAGTTTGTCTGTACATTAAAGATATTAACAAAAAAAAGTTACGATATGGTGTTTAAGTATCCCTGATTCCGTATCACCAATTTTTGGATTGTTTGTCTGTCTGTTTGTTTGTTTGAACGAGCATCACGCAAAAACTACTGAACCGATTTTGATGAAACTTTTTGTTTGATAGCTTATGATCTGACTTAAAATCTGGTATATAATTTATGCGGACGAAGTTGCGGGTTAACGCTAGTAAGTTATAAAATCAAAAAGCTTCCTAGGAAGATCTAGTTACTTGAGCGATGTTAATACATATTCGAATAAAATAATGTGCACATATTTGTTATTATGTAAAGGCAGGCTGGTACAATGTGTACGTTTCTTTTTAATAAAAACGCTTTGTAAACATACTTTCTTTGAAATTTTTTGTGAAAATACAATGTAATTTTACAAACAAAACGAATACAATTAATTCACTCTTCTTTATCAAAGAACTCGTAAAACAATAGCAGTAACAATGTAATAGTAGCCTAACAAAGGACTTTTTAAATAAATGTTGGAATTAAATAATCCAATTCTAGGAATTTCGTTGAGAATCTCTGAAAATAAAGAATTATCGTTCGCTGTTTTCAAACAAATTCTCGGAAAACGTCGACAACGCAATCAGGAATCGAATATCTTTTGAGTCATTATTAGGTACTCGTAAACTCGAACGTTGAGTAAAATATTTGGGCTCGCAGTTTGAAGACTAATTTAAGTTTTCATTAACAAGGGGCGTCGGCGTCGCGCTACAAAGGGTTTTGTTCGACACGATCCTTGAGGCCCACAATGACACCTTAAGATTCTTGTCAACAATGGCAACGGCAGGAGGCTTACATTTATGTTTTCAACTTTAGCATTTGTCTGTATTAATACGATGATTCTAAGCCTTTAAATTAATATTAAATTCCATTAAGTGTGGTTCCGGCTTAGAACGGACCACCCCAATTCTTCCTGGGGGTGTCGTACGAGGCGACTAAGAGATTAAAGGTTTCTTAGGGTGCTTTTCCACCAGAGATGTGCGAGGTAGCGAGGCGGTGGTCGAGGAAACAATCCGCCAATAGCGCTCGATCACGTCTTTGGGAAATTGAAGCACTCTTATTGGTCGATATTTTTCCTTGCTCACCGCCTCGCTACCTCGAGATTGGAAACGCAGCCTTATGCAGCGTTTATGTGGACGAAACTTTGACTATTTATTATAAGGACTAGCATAGCGGTACCATTTCCCCTCTGCCACGGTATAAGATCAATTAATCATGTGCATTTACATTCAATTTTATACCTTATCACTAAACGAGACAGCATATAATTGCGAAACAATAATTTTGAACTTAAAACGGGGTTCACACGAGACTACTTTTCATGATTTTTATAGTTCAAAATTAGAATCTAAAGTTATAGGAATAAAATCCAAAGTTGCGGATTTCATGTTACCTCGCCCCCCCGCAAAAAGTGGCAGAAATGTTTGTTAGTAGAATTACACGCGTAACTAGTCCCTATATAAGTAGTCAAAGGGACGAAACACTAGCCACCTCTCGTCGCTTGACACGTCATTCCATCCTGAAACTTAAATAGCTAAATGTGAGCAAAGTGAGCATTGCTAGATCTACATTCTTAAACATAATGTTGGTAGTTGTAACAATGTTTCTGACCACCCCGAAATGGATCATGGTCGTGAGTTTATGTATGTATATTCGATTTAAGATCAAATTTCAAACGACGTCATTATTCATAAATATTCATTTGGGGAAGTAGCACTGAAGTACGGGTCATAAATTGAAGGGTCGGAGTGTAATCGAGGCAGAAATCAGTCTCGTTCGATATAGAAGGTCCACCGTCATTATTGGTTATGACTATACCGACCCCTTGCTCGTGGAAACATAATGACCCAACCTTTTCTATATCATATTGCACGACGCTGCCCCTGAAATCGGAGTTGATTGGGAAAATTGTATTGGAAACTTTTAAGATTGTTTTTTAAAACACGCCTGTAGCCATTAACAAAATTGAAAACATTGTATAAAAAAACTAAATTTTAACAAAAAATTAAAACCGCCTTAAAAAAAACTAAAAAGTTAAAAATAATATTGCAGCCGATGACTTTTTCGTTCACATTATAAGAACATTAATCTGTTTTATCGAAGTCCCTGTCAAGCCGGTACGATTCGCGACAGGGCTTGCATTAGTTTTTTGGCTTGGCTTGACACCGACTTCTATAAAACAAAGTAATGTTCTTATGATGCGAACGAAAAAGTCATCGGCTGCAATATTATTTTTAACTTTTTAGTTTTTTTGAAGGCGGTTTTTTGTTAAAATTTTGTTTATTTCACAATTTTCAGTGGTGAATTCATTAGTTCAATTTAATAGTAGTGCTTTAAATTAACAAATGCACTAGCCGGCACTGCGATTTTCAAAGGCTCCCCTCGATTTCTCTGGGATGACATCATCATATCCTGGTTTCCTTATCACCTTACCACCCTTGGAATATCTTCTTTAACAAAAAAGAATTATCAAAATCGGTTCATAAACGACGAAGTTATCCGCGAACACACATAAAAAAATATATATATTGAGAATTCCTCCTTTTTTGAAGTCGGTTAAAAAAAGAAAATAAAAGATTTTTAATTTAATTTATTTTAGTTTATAGATTGAAGCGTGTTATAGAGGGTTTTTCTAATATGCCGACGATTTTTTAAGGGAATGATCAGGCCACCATCAAACTGAAAAATCTCGCGAACAAAAATCTGCTGTCGACATTCGCGTCGAGTAGGTTTGCAGTTTTGAATGGAACAGCTAATTTTTTTCGCGATTTTGATTTTAGTTCAGTTTGATGGTCTGATCATCCCCTTTAAAAAACCATCAGCATATAAAGAAAGACCCTGTTACCAACTGATTCTGCATTGTTACATGTGTCACGGGAAAGGGAAATAAAAGAGGTTACATTTGATTTTCACAGAGATAAAGGGGAGTCGCACAAAAGGCCTCTTTATGTCTAAAGCTAGATGTGTATTTATATTTTGTTATCGGCAGGTACATTCTGCGAGGGGCTGTTATCAGCGAAGCAGGGTCGGGAGTGCCATCAGCGGTAATGGGGGTCTTGTCTGGATTGCCGTCGATTACACCTAACGGCCTCGAGGGAATATTGAAATGTATATGATATCGGTGAGGTCGTATTACACTTACACTAGTCAAAAGAAACTTAATTTTTCTGTTCACATTGAGGTCAGAGGAAAAATTGCCAAGACTTGAAAAAGAGCGAATTAAATTGCAGCCGCGGCGTTGCTTTAAAAATGAACGGAAAAAAGGAAACACGGAATTCAAATTATCGCTCTTTGGTATTCGTATGTTGCATATAAATTAAGTACATTGCACTGCAAGTACATTTTGGATGTAAATAAGCCGCACTCGCGACGGATTAAACATACTTGACGAAATAAAATTTGTACAACATTTACCTACAATCCAAAAACGCATTTAACAGTTGCAACAATTCATTTATAAAATGGACAACTAAAAATTTTGTGTATTCAGGGTGTTACTTAAATGCGATACATTCTTAAAGGGGTGCAAGGTGCATTAGGCCATCAAACGGAACAAGTTTTACTATTGGACCAAAATTGAAATCGCGCAAAATAATCAGCTGTTTCATAAATTTTGGTCGAGTAGCTATTGAAATTTTTTTATGGAACAGCTGATTTAATCGCGATTTCGATGTTGGTCCCGTATTAAAAGATTCATACAGTTTGATGGTCTGAAGAACCTCTTCATGTACTTAACACATTCAAGTTCACACCCTGTACCTATGTAGTTATTCAGACCACCAAACTGAACAACTTTCACTATGGAGCAAATATCGAAATCGCGAAAAAAAAATTTGCTGTTCCGTATCGACGGTGGGAATTTCAAATGTGGAAATGGACATTTTGTCGTAAGTCCACTGAATATACCACTGAACTCCGAATTTTTTTCTCTATCGATCTGCATATTTAAAATTATGATGTTGTAGTCGTATCGGTACTGTAGTTTAGTATGGAACAGCTGATTTATTTTTCGCGATTTCGATATCAGCTCCATATTGAAAGTTGTTCAGTTTGATGGTCTAAAGCAACCCCTTAAGTATATTCTGTATATTCTCGAGTTGTAAACCTCTCAAGCAATAGGACACCCGGACAGACGCCTGGAAATTACAAACATGAGAATCACCCTTGCTACAGAACAGAAGTTAATATTATTCTAATTTCTTTATCTTTAATCAAATGTATGTTCTGTTTTGGTTTGCTATAAAGTATAATTGAATTGAATTAATCAAATGAGAAATAATCAAAAGCTCTATTAGACAGAGTTTGTGCTAATATATCCCTTTTATATCCCTGTTGAACCGCAACAACTTTACATGGCTCTTACAGAACAATAGATGTTTGCTAAAGTTTTCTCTCTACAAGAGCAGCTCTATTGTATTCACGAAAATCCTATTAAGCGATAGATTGTTTGTTTACTCTTCAAATTTGATTTAGGTTATTCAGCCTTAAGGAAAAATAATCACGGCCTCTTGATGAATGTTGGAATAAGGAATTAAGTGAGTTAAAAAGCTATTCAAAGTTTGTATAATATTACCAAAGTTTAACGTTGAAAAGAGTTTTGGATATAAAATAGATTTAGTAAACCAGCACCTTGTAACTTTTAAACGAAACTTTGTATATCTAAGCCGGTAACTTAAATACAGGATGTAAATTTAAATGCGTTAAATATTAAAGTAGGTGTTTCAGACAATCAAACTGAGCAACTTTCACTATGGAGCATTAGCTATATTAATAGAAATCGCAAAAAAACTGTGAAAGTTGTTCAGTTTGATGGTATGAAACACTCCTTTTAATATGTAAATATCGTGCTGCCAAGCTGCATCCGCTGGCACTATAAACATTACAAATCTGTTAATAATTTTTATCTGTTCTCCAGAGACTACGCTTAACATTTACCGAAAACGTACTAGAAAATGATGGAACATTAGACTAACCTGTGACAAGGTTAGCGTGGTGGAACTGACAGACCGCATCGGCCTCGTACCAAGAGATGCGGTCCCTGAAGTAGCGATAGAACACCGGGAACCCTTCCTCTGGCAGCACCCATGTGTTGCTGATATTCACCTGCATACGGAGAATTACATGTTAGTAGGTAGATACCGACACAAGTTTTACCTAAAATGAATGATAATTCGTGAACCAGTCTTTTTGTGTAACTACCTGATTCAATCGTTACGAAATCGATATGCTGTTTGTTGAAAGTTCTTAGCGATTCTACTTTTTAAGATTTAGTTAATTAATTTCAGACAATGGATAAATGATGAATACAAAAACAAAATATTACTTAAAAATTGCCTAGTGCAATCATAATACGTTACGATAGGTTTCCCATTATATCGTTTACTATCTAAACGATATAATATGAAACTTACTCAACGAAGTTGACAACGTAGTGCTCTTGTGTAAGTTTCCGATTATATCGTTGGTCAAATACATTTTAAGAAAGCGGAAACAGAATGAAACAAGACAAACTTAATCCAGTACAAATCCATCCTTGTTTTTGTTTGTAACTTAAAGAGAAAGCCGACGTAGTAGCAGCTCGCTACATTCAGCATCGCAGAAACTTCTGACGAAGCGGAAAGTTCCAAAGTCAGTGGGGCGGTAGAGGAGAGGAGTCCACTGAATTCGTTTGCATGCATATTCTCGACCGTGCTCACAGTAAGGGCTACACTGGGGCCGGCGCTAGCGCTCATTCTAATAAACTACAGCTGCACGGCAACTTTAATAAAAACCGGAATTACTTGAAATTGTCCTGCTGAAACTCGACTTTGTTTTATCAAACACAAAAGCTAATTTCCGTCTGTCGTCATCTGTGCGGGCTGCACTTGATTACTGCTTTGAATAGAGAAAATTAAATATTCTTGTACGTTTTAGATTGCGTGGTGTTCAACTCACGAAGGATGTTTTTAGTCGCATATTATGGGCTACAGACATTAACCGTAAATGGCCAGCCATACACCATCAATTGGTACTTTATTTGTAGCCTGGCCACAAAATAATGGCGAATCCGTCATAAAAAAAATACGGATAATTGTAGTCCACAGATTGGTAACTTAGGACTGTTGCAAGCACATTTTTAGATGTTCCCGATAGGTAAACATTTCACTATTGAAAATATAAAGTAGAACAGGAGTGCGCTTTTTGAAACTCATTCTTTGAACTCAGCAGTCGAAAATGTCAATATTACTATGGAGATATGCATCTTTCTACTGCTGATTAGACACTCAAAAATCATAACTCAAAGAGCGCGATTTTTGAAAGTCAAATCAGCAGTAGAAAGATGCGTGTCTCCATACATTTTCAACTGCTGAGTTCAATGTATGAGATTCAAAAATAGCACTCCTGATCTTATTTACAAATGCTGCAATAGTGAGAGCATACAACTTGTTATCTAAATTACAATATCTCAATATACGAGAAGTTGCAATTTGCAGAGACCCTTTCTGTCGGAGTCGCATTATGTTCCTCGGTTCAATTTCGCTACAAAGTCAAGTACTCCATTATTGTGGTAATAGAGTAATGTGAGCAGAGTGGTTTAGGATTAAGTTTGTGTTTGAGTCACTAAAGTACCTTCGCCTTCAGTATCGTATCAATTATCTTCAAAGCGTAAGCTACTGTATTAGATTTAGCCAAACTTGAACGGCACAACATTAACGTAAGCTACTACGCTTGCACTTAAATAAGTAGGTATATAACATTATTTTAAAAACATTTTGACAATGTTAATTTTATCAAATATGTAGATGACACGATTGTATCAAGACCTCCGCTTCTAAGTACCTAGTAGACAAAGTTGTATTACGTTATGCAACAGAACCTGCCCACCAAATAATTTCTACTCTACACGTGTTTCGCTCCACCAAGGAGCATCCTCAGGAGTTAGACCGACGAACGTTCGAAACAGAGTTGTTACTCCGCCGAGCGTCCAACACCGTCGCCGTCGGTGTCGAAACACGTGTAGAGTAGAAATTATTTGGTGGGCAGGTTGTGTTGCATAACGTAACATAACTTTGTCTACTAGGTACTTAGAAGCGGAGGTCTTGATACAATCGTGTCATCCACATATTAGTCATGGATTTCCGCAAAGTAACACCTGATTCAATTAATTAATTTTATCAATAAAGCAACACAAATAAGAATAAACAAGATGAAACAAATAAGATGATATAACCTTCATAATGCCGCTATAGTGTCATGGGGACCATAGACACAGAATAAATACTAGTACCACCCGATAGAGTCGGGGTTGCGTGGGACTGAACCTTTGACGAAGCTAGTTGCAGATTTGAAGCTTGTTCTTTGTTATGCATTTAATTACAAATAAATATCTTCTTACCTACATAGACATAACCTAATTAAGTATAATTTAAAATAATTATTTTAATGGAGTCACGTTGCAGGTTCTGACTCGAGCACTTGTCTCGCGTGGTTTTCGCGCGTCGCGTTTTTGCCTGCCATCCTCAATCCTCAATCTCTTCTTTGACCAAAAACGAATCCCTAAGATTGGGATAGATTCTCCCATAAACTACTTGACACTGGCGGAAATGCAGTGCTAACGCACAAGCAAGAGTCCATTAATTATAAACTAAAAATTTTTTTTTTTTAATGTGAACGAGAAATTAAAGATTTACCAAAATAATTGAAAACCTACTGTAACTTTGAAATCTAAGTTGTATTTTTAATACAGAGTCGAAAATTGCAGAAACCAATTTATTTGATAAGGTTTACGTTTTCTTTTTGTTGAATTTCGTTTTGAACACAATGTTGTTTCATTCGTTTGTTTACACTGTGTTTATATTCAGTGGAAAGTTATAATCTTTGTTTTGATAGAAAATGTTATTTCAAAAAGCTGTATGTATTATACAGGGTAAATTTTATATCACTGCGGATAACTTCAGCATGTATTCTACTATCAAACTGAACAACTTTCACTATGGAGCCAACTTCGAAACCTGGAAAAAAAATCAGTCGTCCCATACAAAACTGCAGTACCTATTCGACTCAAATATATGGGACAGCTGATTTTTTTTTTCGCTATTTCGAAGGTGGCTCCATAGTGAAAGTACTGAAAGTTGTTCAGTTTGATGAGTAGAATACATGCTGAAGTAATCCGCAATGATATAAAATTTACCCTGTATAAGGTAGCGACCACAGAACATTATAAGAGGGGTTAGAAGTGCAAAGTAGGCGTGGAACGTGTCGCCACAGGTTATGCATATCAGTATATCACCATAAGCGGGCATGAGTAATTGTAGCAGCGTGAGCAGGAAGACAAGTGGCGACAGCCGTCTCCGAAGCAAAAGCGCTACTTTGCATTTCTAACCCCTCTTATAATGTTCTGTGGTAGCGATGCTTGTGACGCTGATATACTTCTCCTTAACACGGTTAATTTGCGACAATGTACAGCGACACCTTCGTATCGTAACTGAATGTAATCTTAATCGTATTTTTCTTTAAGAAAGTTATAATTGGTATTCTGTAGGAGTTTGGCTCCCGTACTCGTATAAAGCTTGCAAAGAGAGTTGAAACAAGCTGCTCCTAACTTAATTAACAAGCTGAATTCACAAGTACTCCGTTTGACTTCGAAACTCAAACAACGGATCGTTTTGATATCGTTAGAGTATTCCGATTTCTGTAATATTGATTTGATTAATAGTTACACGTCTACTATGTTTGGCAGTCAAACAAAAACATATTCGATAATTTAATTATTGAATGATGACTTTTTTATTTTCCTCTGAAACAATTAATGGTTAGAATTCCAAAGTAATAGTTTTAAAAGTCATACGTTAAAGCTCGTGGTGTTTGTTTAAGGTGGTTGCAAAGGGGTCAATTTTATACAAAACTTTGACGCACACTACGCGTAGACGTTATTAATATAAGTAACTTTGTATATATGGAAAAATTCTTTAGAAAATCTAGATGCCGCGTCACAAATAACATTTGCAATTTATAAAATAATTACGACATTTGCTTTGACAAAGCTTTGACATTTTTTATACAAAATTTGAAATCATTAAAACAACAGCTTTAAAGGCAGATTTTCTAAACTATTTTTCCATATATAAGGTCTAACAAAATTAGGTTAAACTATTTTAAGGGTATGCTCAGACCATCAAACTGAACAACTTTCTCTATGGGACCAATATAGAAAACGCGAAAAAAAAATCTACTGTTCCATACCAACCTACTCGACCTAAATGTATGGGACAGCAGATTTTTTCGATATTGGTCCCATAGAGAATGTTGTTCAGTTTGATGGTCTGATCATCCCCTTAAAATAGTTTAACCTAATTTTGTTAGACCTTATATAAAATATTACTTTTATTAATTTCGTCTACGCGTATTGTGCGTCAAACTTTTGTATGGACTGAAACTACCTTAAGGCTCGATATTTAACGAACTGAAATAAATTAAATATTGATAAATACCGTTCGCCACTAGATATTAATAAAGCAAAATTAAGTATAAGTTATAGGTATTAATTATTATGATATGAATCAAAAATCATCAAAACGAAAGCAAAACTGATTTGCACGAGCTGGAAAGTAATATGTGTAATCGTTTAAAGTCATTGTTTTGTTAGCTGAAAGTTTCAGGAATTTAGTAAAAAACACACCTGCGCGACGCGACGAAACTTTTAGAAAGTGCCCCGATGAAACTGGGTAGAAACTCATTTAGGAGACGTGTTTTTCGTACTTAACTCCATTTACTTTTTGCTACCAATATCGAGCTACACAGAGTTTGTATTACAAATATTCTAGCTGACTGTTTTTTGTTTAATTCACGGACTTGTTTATATATATCGTCTGTTTTTTTAGCGTTTTATCTAATATCTATACAAAAACCATTTAAAGGTGACCTTCTTGTGGTCGTAAACATGTCAGCAAAACTTGTTTACAATATCTACGTAAGAACAAAAAAAAATCAATGGACCTTGCCAAAAGTAGAGAAACCTTCGTATATTTTTCTTTTCAATTCTATTTGGCACTGCATTCGACGTTCCGAGACTCTCCTTTCCCTTCACTGAAATAAAAAATCTCAGAAACATCGCTCAGAAATGAGTCAATAAAATTAGTAATTTGTCAATGTAATTTCATTGGCAGACATGGAAAAACGAAGCTAATAAAACGAATCTTATTTATAAGATGTCAATCTAATGTAACACTCTCATCACATCGAAATTCTACCAACTTATACAGCAAAGAGCGAAAAGCAGCGACACTCGCGCCCCCAAAATGTAATTAGGCATATGTTAGCGATGTGGCCGTTGAAATTAACCCCCGGGGGTGAATATAGGGTAGCAGTTAATACGGCTGGAGTTTAGGTTGGGAAAATGTCTATGTCGTCAAGTATTTCTTTCTCTTTCCAACAACGTAATCTTTAAACTAAGAAATTGATGGTAGAAGCAAATAGGTATTTTCATTTTCAAAATCCGTAAAATTGATAATTCAGGCTACTTTATACCGCATTTTCCCTGCATCATTGTATTTGTTTAAGATGGAGGCAAAGTTACATTATGTAGCAACCATAAACTTAATATTACTTTTAAAAGTATGTAGGTTGAACGCTATATCTCTCACATTGCTCATACAGTATGGGTAGCATGTCACCGTGATACAGCCTAGGATACAGCGCTATCAAACTTTCGCTCTCTTTCTATTTGGGCGCGAACAAACGAGATAAAAGACGTGATACGGCTGTATCTCGTATAGCATGCTACGGCTTCTGATGACAGTGACAACACCATATTTAAGAACAATGGGCAGTTTTGTATGGACCCTGGGCTCAGTACTGTAGCCCTTTCTTACCTACTTTAAATTAAAGACCTGAATAAAACTAACATTTTATTATTTGGCAGCATAACTGTAACGCGTTAAATAAAAAAGTTACAGCCTTTTAAAAATTCAATCAATTACCTATATGAATGCTAATATTTTTTTACCTAATAATGCCCATACAGTAGAAGAAAGAGTATGGTACTGTGGGAGTTTGCTAAAACCAATCATAAACCGCCCAAGACCCACAACCAAACATCCAACGCCCAACACCCACCACCCACCACCCAACACCCACCACGCATCACCCATCACCCACCACCCACCAACCAACACCCAACACTCACCACCCACCACCCAACACACACCACCCAACGCCCACCATCCACCAGGCAACACCCACTAGCAAGCTAGCTCCTAGAGTACCATACTCTTAATTCTACTGTATTGTACTGGGCATTATTAGGTCAAATATATAAGGATTCATATGGGTGATTAATTGAATTTTTAAACGGCTGTTACTTTTTTATTTAACGCGTTACAGTTATGCTGCCGTATAATAAAATTTTGGTCTTATTAAGGCGTTTAATTCAAAGGAGATAAAAATGTGCTACAGTGCTGGGCCCATTATGCCCCTTGTTCTTTGTTTTTTGGTGCAAGTCCAAGAGGAAGGAAATGCGTGCAAGTCCCCCCTCATTCCTCACGTGATGACGCTGCAGTGCTAAAAAGTAGAGTCATAAATGCGGTCTATCAAAAAAATTATACTCAAAACTAATGTCAGTTCTTGACCCAGAGTAAATAATTTTTCTGTAAATCCTAAAAGCCGAACCAGTCGACGAAGCACGTCTGAATCGAGAAAGCTTTGTCGCAAAAAGGGTTGATTGAGGAAAGTTTTACGAAATGTCATAAAGTAAAACTGAAAAAAAAAATTGACATTTTTTACGTGTTTACTTAGGTTCAATTTCTTTGGTGTTTACAGATATTCTTTGTACAAGGACACGTCACAGTTTTGTATATAGGCTGTTGTTGTTGATACTAGCATGGTATATATACCATGCTAGTATCAACAACAACAGCCTGCACTCCTTACATATGCCTTATAAGGCATATGTAAGGAGTGCAGGAACGTACTCGCACGCGCTGCTGCGCCGTTTAATGAATGCTTAACTTCGCTCCTGGCCAGGCACCGCGAAATTAGTATGAATAAAACGTGCATGCATTTAGCTAGGTGCTGCTGCTTTTAGTTTGTTGGGAACTAAAGTTTGATTAAAGTATTATTATGCAGTGCATGAAGGTTTTTACCAGAGGCTACGATATGCTATTTTTTTTTATTGTACCTGTCATTGAGTTATGTTATGCTGTAAAGTTTCTGGTCGCATCTGTTCTACATCGATAGTTAATAGTTTTCGATGCGGTGTCAGCTTCAAACAAAGATTTGACTTTGGCTTCAAACTCCTATTGAATCCATTATATTGAGTTTGAGTAGGAACACTGGAACAGTGACTGATATGATGATTCAAGAATTTTAAACTGACTTTCGCACTTATGTCTGAGCCATAAAGGACCATCTTAATCTCACTTTACTATATTTGTCCTAAATATAGCGAGTCATTGATATGTATGCTTGTAGGCAAGTATGACAGAAATATGCGTGTTTATTCTCATGTTCTATGTGGGTTCAAACCACAGATCACAAAAACTAAAGGGAGATGTGAAAAGTGGTCGGGGCCAGTGTCACAGCAATATGCGCCAAAACGGAACACATTGCTCGCGGCAGTAAGGGTTCAATATATTATGAGGCTGAAAGCCAGTCCAGATATTATGTGTAAATAGTATACAATGCTTGCGTGGTACTAAAGATTATTCGAACATTGAGTTCTGATACCGCAATGGATAATGAGCACATTCAAGCTAACAAAATACTTTCTATCGCATGGTACTGGTGGTAATGCGCCACTCGGTTTCGTACTCAGCGCGTCGGTTGGCATCTCTCTAGATCTCTATGGTTCAAACTTTTTTTTTATATTTAAAATAATATCACATGTATAGCTTTATGACGTCATTTTTGACTCTAACACCGCATCGGAAGGTGTTACATTGTAGAAAAGATGCGGACAGAGACTTTATACAACACATCTTTTAAACAAAATAAAATAAACATTACAAAGTAAAATTACAATATTGAATTACATACTGTAACATTGTCTGTGTGTTGTTCGTTATCTCTAGGAAACATTATGACAAACATGCGATCATAATTCAATCACTAAAATTAATCTACCACAATGTTCTCGATGTGTATGAAATATTTTAAAATAAAAAAAAAACGGGAGGACCGTTTTTTACATGAAATAAAAAATTCAGAAAACGAAAAACTGATTTTCTTGTTTATATCAGGTCTAACAAAATTAGCTGAAACTATTTTAAGTGGATGAGCAGACCATCAAATTGAACAACTTTATCTATAGGACCAATATCGAAATCGCAAATAAGCTGTCCCGTACAAAATTGCAAACATAACTCGACTTAAATGTATGAGACAGCTGATTTTTTTTCGTGGTTTCGATATTGGTCTCATAGAGAAAGTTCAGTTTGATGGTCTGATCATCCCCTTAAAATAGTTTCAGCTAATTTCGTTAGACTTTATATACTTAATTGTAATCTAATAAATACCTACCTAGGTAAAAACATGTTTTAAACATTTTAAAAATAGCATAAATTTATTAAATAACAATCTCTAAAACAAAGACAAGCGAATTAAATTTTCGTTTGTTCAAACAAAAATGTGAGCTTTAGAAGAAAAACAAAGCTACTTCAAAAATTAACATTTTCATTACAAACAAAACTAATTTTACGTGAAATTTCGGAGGACACGCCGTAAGGCAGCCTTTAGTACAATAATATTGGAGTTCATCTCAAGAAATAACTCAAGCGTGTAATAGAGAGGTAATGAGAAAAGCCCTTCAGTACATATAGTATTATCGATATCAGACAATACTTTGGAATAAAATATTTACGAACATTCGAAATTCGAATGCAATACCGTTAATGAGCTTACAAAAATAGATAAACTTATTGTGTGAAATCCATTGAATTACGTCATATTTTGAATCTTAATTAATTCGTCATAGGTAAGTAAGTAAACGTATTTTTTTTTTACAAACTCTTTTACGTTCTAATTTAAACAACTCCTCACAAGCAAAATTAAAACTTTCTAACCAATCTACTGTCGCATAGAAATGGTGAAAAACCATAAGAATAGAACCTGATAAGTCATTCTTACCGCACGTCCTTGGGCACCAACAAACAGTGCCAAAAGCACCACCGAGCACGTCAACATTACGTAGCGGGCACTCGTAGCGGGGCACCTTCGGGGCACTAGTAGCGGTCGGGGTCGGGCGTAGTACGCGGCCGCGGTCGCGTGACTGCCGCGACTCTGCCTCGCTACGACGATCGCGTGCCGTGCGTCGTAGCCTCCAACGTCCTCGCTCGGACCTTCGTACATTATGTAAACATCGAATTTTACAAGAAAGGAGCGTTTCAATGTTTATTGGAACTTGTTTATATTAGCGAAAGTCAAGGTCGTTTATCATATTGATTGTATGGTAATGCACAATCTTTAAATAGATTAAAACAAAGTCTGTATACGCGTCTGTCCTCAATCCTCATCATGTCTGTTTCTTCGCTTACTTCTTCTTAACCGCGCAACGGATGTTGATTAGTGTTGTAAATCTACCGTAGTCTACCAAATCGTGAGGTAGACTACCGGCAGGCTACATATAGCTTTGTAAACTACCACCGGCGCCGGTAGTTTACCTCACGATTGGGTAGCAATTGTAGATAATTCAGTAGTAAACATTTTGGCCAGTTCACAATATTTAAAGCGGCTGCCATTTATTATTTATGATAAATAAGCTATGAGAGCTTCAGTAATAATTTTAGAGAAAGTAAAAATCATCCTAGAACGCGAAAAAATGACATCGTCATACACCACCTATAAAAGGTTGTTTATAATGTGACATTATGCACTAAGCAACGATAGCCTAGTCAATAGGCCCTAGTGGATAACACACCGACTTAGTGCTCCTAGGGGTATGGGTTCGATCCCTAGGGCACGTACGTACCACTGAAATATTGTTTCTATAATTTATATTTCACGTCGGTACGGACGGTTTCAATACTTTCAAAGAATTATCGTTGGCTTTTTGGTGAAGAAAAACATCGTGAGGAAACCTTCATGTCCGAGAAACAGACCTTTCAGACTCAATGGAAGAGGACTACTTAGATATGGATGCATTTATGACAATTTAAAATCAAAAAATTTTAACATCTTCTATTTCATTGATTTCTACTTTCTCATATTACATATTGTATTTTAAAAAATCAAAAAAAGTTTTTTATTTGAAATCTACATAATCTACCGTATAAATCGGTGGTCTACCGTAGTCTACCATAGTCTACCGGTAGACTACGGTAGGCAGTGATAGGCTACGTAGCATTTACAACTCTAAGGCCCGCTTGCGCCTAGCAGGGTTATCGTTATTAACTCGGAACTAGACGCTAATTTGGAATTAAAGTATAATTATGTCTTGCACCATCCTGTTTTAGGGGCTAAATTTGTGTTATATTTAAACCGCCGATGTGGTAGGTTTAAGTCACTAAACTACGTGCTAAATGTTAAAATTGAGGCAACAGCTGTTTTTACAGTTTTGTTGTAGGCTCGCGAAACTCTCTAACAAAAGAAATTTATATGAAACGTGCACCGCGCCATTATTTCCTTTGAACGGTTGCACGCGTTTCATACATTCTGGATAATTGGTCACGACCAGTTTTTAGTATGGAAGTCCCGACTCATAACGTAGTGTGTTACATGCTCTTTGATAACATGAATGAACGATGAAAACGAAATGTCATTGCCAAAATAAAACAAATGAGACAGATAAATACAAAGAGATGCAGTGTGAAAGAGACGTGCATATATTATGTTCATTCATCATTCACTTTTCATATTTTGTCGGATTACATAAACTCTATGGTCATTTAGGATGTTGCAAGCGAAAAACAGAGAACTGTCAGGTTAGTTAACTAGTTTTCATTGGCGCAAGACAATCTTCGATAACACTCGTTCAATCTTTAGGTCGGTGCTACTAAAGACGGGGTTACGCAATTTAAACCAGCATTTGGCGCAAGTGGGCCTAATTTTGATAAGGTACGAGGTAGGTTACGAGAAGAGAATTTCTTCCAGAATTTCTTATTTATATTGTAGATCCAACTTGGGCGAAGCTGGGGCGTATCGCGAGTATTTAAATAAATAAACTTCAATGTTTTGCAGTTTATATTAGTGGCAAAACATTGTCTTGAAAGTCAAAGAGAAATATATCGGTAATAATTTAAGTAAGCGTAGCTGTTTTGTTAGGTCACTAAACTTCGCTTGTATTCTCTAAAAATTTATTATCGTGAAAATTTTACCTAGCTAGCATAGAGTAGGAACTATAATATTGCGTAGCTAACTAAATAATATTATTTTGCTTTACTTAAGGTGGTTGCAGAGGGGTCAATTTTATACAAAACTTTGACGCGCAATACGTGTAGACGGTATTAATATAAGTAACTTTGTATAAATAGTTTAGAAAATCTAGATGCCGCGTAATAAATAGTATTTGCAATTTATAAAATAATTACGAAGATATAAAGCTTTGAAATTTGACATACAAAATTTTAAAAGCTTTATATTTTCGTAATTATAATATAAATTGCAAATGTTATTTGTGACGCGGCAACTAGATTTTCTAAACTATTTTTCCATTAATAAAATATTACTTTTATTAATTCCGTCTACGCGTATTGTGCGTCAAACTTTTGTATGGACTGAAACCACCATAAATGTTATTATTTACGCTCTAAAACGTACCTTCTTACCAAGTCAATGTATTTACTGATATTTTAAGGATCACCAGGCAATTTATGTGACCAAAAATCATTGATAAATATTTCACCTCAGTGACAATATAACAATTGCTATTTTAAATAGGTTCAACCCAAAGTGATCTTGAGAAATAATGAACTAATTTCATTTATAATGAGCTTTTCCCGCGACTTCGTCCTCACAAATTACATACCAGATTTTAAGTCAAATCATAAGCTTTCAAATAAAAAAGTTTCAAAAAAACGATTCAGTATATTTTATGTAAATAAAATAATAAATAAATAACGCTCACAGGCACATATACATACATTTTCAAATATTATTGATTTTTAAACATGTTACAGCCAAAAGTACACAGCGTTACAGTTGTTTGTTGTAAAGATCCCAAATTATTTTTATTTTTATTTTAGGCTTTTTGTTACGGAAACCATATACAACAACGGCACACACATATAACATCCGTGACCGAACCGGGATACGAACCCAGAACCCTGGCTTGGCAGTCCGGCGTGGTAACCATTACACCAACCGGGTGCTCGAATAAACTAACAGACCGACAAAAAATAAATTGTGATTTGTAGTCAGCCTAAAAACATTTCTTGTAAATATCTTCAATGTACATACATACACACTTACAGTTTTATAATAGTTTAGATAGAGGTTATGCTACTGAAGGTGAACACTTAAGATGTCCGAGAGAAATGACATTGTATGGTCATTGCGCTAGCCTTCGCCAGATGCTCTCAGAATTTGAAAACGACTTTAAGTTAGTTTGTATACAGGGTGTCCCGTAAACCGACGTCAACCCGGCGGATGCTGATAGGTTAGGTTATGACTAAGTAGAATATCAAAATTTGACTTTAGTAAAAGTGTCTTAGTTTTCGAGATATTGACAGTTTTAACACAGATACTGCATAGAACACTATTGTAGCCGTGGCACTCAAAATAGTGACTATGGTAAAGTCTTTCACGAATTCCATAAAACTGTCCTTATCTCGAAAACTAAGAACCTATTCCAAAAGAAAAATGTTGACAGATTGATTGATTGATTGACAGATTTATTTTTTATTTTTGTATATTCTGGTTAGGCATGAACTAACCTATCAGCATCCACCGGGATGACGTCGGTTTACGGGACAACCTGTATATATTCGACGTCTGCAGAAACGACCTGAATTCTGTTCCATCGGGAATGATAATTCAAGTTTAGTAAGGTTTCATAGTTTTGTTGGCTCTAAAACTAATTTTATCTCAAAATTACAAAAATTGTATACATAAGCAAACGAGAAATTTCCTCCTATGTAGTGTGTTGCAGAGGTAGGTGTGCTGTATCGAAATTTTATATATTTATAAACATAAGCATATGCTCATAAGCATAGCATATGCTCACGACTATATTCCCCGAGGGGATAGTCACAGATATTCTGAAACCTCAGAACATCCACGTTTCACTAGTAGTACCGAAACTCTGTCCAGTGTGACGGGGAGTGAGCCCGCCGCTACTTGTAATGGACAGTAGGTACAATACATGCCTCGAAATTGACGCATGCAGGTTTCCTCACGATGTTTTCCTTCACCGAAAAAGCCAGTGGTGTTACAAATCGTACATAAATTCCGAAAAACTCATTAGTACGAGTCGGCCTGGATAGGGATCGAACCATCGCCTCCTGCAGGGCAGGCAAGGTTACTCGCCACTGGACCACCACGGCTCTATATTTATATTCCAGCAAGTAATTTTAGTGTTTAGATTACTATAATAACAAAATATTATAATTATGTTAACTTTATTTTTATATTACCAACTGTAATGCTGTTGGTTTCGACATTAAATAAAATAAAAATTAAATAATCGGTAGGTTCTCATCATCATCATCCTCTTATACGTCCCACTGCAAGGCACAGGTCTACCCCCACCCTACGAGGGTGTATAGATATTAGTCCAGCATTGGATGTCCAATGCGGATTGGTGGACTACACCATACGCATCTGATTTTCTCATAGAGATCTAGAGAGATGCCAACCAACGCGCTGAGTACGAAACCTAGTGTCGCAGTACCACGCGATAGAAAGTATTTTGTTAGCTTGAATGTGCTCATTATCCATTGCGGTATCAGAACTCAACGTTCGAATAATCTTTAGTACTACGCAAGCATTGTAAACTATTAACACATAATATCTCGTCTGGCTTTCAGCCTCATAATATATTGAATCCTTACTGTCGCGAGCAATGTGTTCCGTTTTTGAGCATATTGCGGCGACACTGGCCCCGCCACCTTTTCACATCTCCCTTTAGTTTTTGTGATCTGTGGATCTGTGTCTTCTTCATGGTTTTTCCGTCACTGTATAAGAGTAGTCGGTATTACTTATGCATAAGTTCGAAAAGTTCATTGGCATATCGTCCTTGCAGATTCGAACCCGGACCCTCATGATTTAGTGTCCATATCTCAACGCAACGCGCCACTGAAATCCGTACTCGCGGGAGATTTTTTACGGGCATAGGCCCACCACACATTCCCACCGCTGTAACTCCTGTAAGCCAGGATCAACAGCGGCGACCATTCACAGTTCTAGACAATCAAGTCCAGCGAGCCCGGGGGATGACTCTGATCTGTCGTGGAACCCGCAATGAATTAATCAAAGAAGATAAGAGATCGCGGGAGATTCTAATAGTAATTAGTACCTAAATACTTATTTATTTATACACATAAATGACTATTTGTGCTTTGCTACATAATTATGTAATCGATATAATTTTTCATTTTTTTTTTATTCGTATTTTTTTTTTCTTTTCTGTTTAATTTTTCTGATTTTTGTTTTATAATTTTAGTTTTTTTGTTGTATAATTTCCTACACAATGTATATTGTTTGCGAATAAATGAATAATGATACATACTTGGCCAAACAGATATCACTGACAGAAATGTTTCAAATTGATAACCGCCGATTTTTCCTAAGCATTATATCCAGTATTTTTATTACCCTAAGGTCCAGCGTTTTTATTTTCAGTTACAAGCCGCTACCTACCCAACTACGGAGAATAACTTTTTTAATTAATCCGTCAGTGCTTTTTCAGACAGTTGAAACTGCTGAAATACTTTTTTCGAAACAATTTTAATTTAACAAATAACATCCATCAACGGGATGTCTAGATTTTTTGTTTATTGGATCTGAAACGTTTCCGGTACTTTTACTAACATTTCCCGTTAAATTCTGGTACAAAGTAGAAAAACGCAATTTCATTACATATAAAATTGTACCTCTTTTTCTCTATACAGGGTGAAATTGATATCATTAGCTACATCAAACTGAACAACTTGTACTATGGGAGCAAACCGATCGGAGCAAAAAAATAATCAGCTGGTCCATACTAATCTGCAATGCCGAATCAAATGTATGCAACAGCAGATTTTTTTTTTTTGCTCCAATCGGTTTGCTCCCATAGTAAAAGGTTTTTCAGTTTGATGAGTAGACTCTTAGTTTAAAAGGAAGCTAATGATATCAATTTCACCCTGTATAATTCAGTAAAATAGGTATGATATTTGTATTCATTCTAACAAAAAGGTCAAAGACACGAATCTTTAGAGATTCATTTCCATTTCCAAAATTAAATTATTCTGCCACTCAGCTGGAAAATCCTCTTGCTGAGACTTACACTTGGATCAAGCAACCTAAGTACCCTGTTTGGGGTAAGGATAATGCGATGTGCCTTGTAAACGTAATTAGTGCGGTTTCTTATTATTCACTCCGGATGTCTTGAAACATTTGCAGTTCAATAATAAAATTTTACAGTGCGTGGAAATAGAGACCAAAAACATTTACAATATCGGGTCTAACAAAGTATATCGAACCTACGAATTTTCGAGTGGGCACAGTTCACACCCACGGCCTTTCGTGCGAACGCCTATCGAGAATATAAGTTTCGAACCCATGGTTGATCAGTACAGAATGAAGATTGGTTATCTACCGTTTCCCTAAATGACTGATAACTGTGTAAAACCAATGGTTAAGACAATGAATTTTATTTTGTTGCCAGTTTAAGCTATAACATTGTAACCAGTTACACTCACTCGGGGAGCTTCTCTTCGTGCACCCTTATGATACCTACAACAGTACCTAGTAAATCGAAGCCACTCTCACTATTTCCAAAAGAACCAAATTAGTACATCATACCTTTGACTGTGGTGTCCTTATTATCATTTAAAAAGAGCGATGATAGCCCCTACGGAAGAGAGCTAGCGCCTCAATCCTGAGGCCGCGGTTCGATTCCTGGCCTGTACCACTAAGTTCTTCAGAATTTATGTACGGTTGTATTTAAACATCGTGAGGAAACCTGCATTCCAGAGGATGAAAAGAAAATACCATAAGTTCGGAGATATGCGTAAAATATGGGTGTGCTTGGGGCGAACACAAAGGACCAGCGCTGGTCTCAGTGTTACAACGACCCGTGCTTGCTATAGCCCAACCCACATAATATTATAATTTATACCTATATCCATTTAATTTAGTGATGTGCGTAATCGATTATAATGATAATCGGTCACAATCGATTATCATCTAAATTCATCGATTATAATAGATTTTTAGGAAACTGTCAGTCTCTAGTTCTATTTTAAGCTGTGCTAGGTAACCTTATAGGGGAACTCCCGAAATATTATTTAGTTTGGTTTTTTTGTAATTATTATGTTCTGAAATTGGTCAGTTGACTAATTTGATTGGATCATTATGTAATTTTTTAACGCAAACTAGGCACTGCTTGACCATACCATAATCTGATCTGAATAGGTAGGTATCAATTCAATAATGAATAATTATGTACCTACCTAAAAGTGTCTGCCTGTCATAATCAACTGTTTTAATAGTACCTAACGTACAAGAAAAATATTATGACAGCACAAAATTGTCCTAAAAATATAATTTTTTTGAAATACCTAAGTAAATCTTAATCAGTCATTTAACATACCAACTTAAGTATCTTCTTTATTTGATATTATTATTCAGCATGCCTAGAAATGAGACTTACCTACATGAGATGACGAGGTTTTCGATACATTTTGACTATTTTTGTATCCATTTCAATGATCGGGTAAAATCGATTAATAATCGATTAATGATCGATTATGATTATTTCCATAATAATCAATTTTCATGCAAAATAATCGAATCGGCACATCACTAATTTAGTCATTATCTAATCTAGCTTTGTCATCATATATGCCAGGATATGTTTGCTACGTCGTCTGTCTCGATGTGGTCTCGATGCCACAAGCCTTGGTTGATTTTTTGGATGAAATAAGTTCATTTACTGCAAAACCGCGAATTTATAATATGTCCTGCTTACATAAAGTACGAAGACGAAAACCGAAGTCTTCTAAAATATTTCTGTGCGTAAGCGAACACTCATAAATATGCCAATAGCAGATTGCATAAACAAAGAAATGTATTTTATTTTTTATGTTTCTCTGAAATAGCATTATCGATATTTGTTTGAAAAACTGTTTTTAAATAATAGTGTCGACCAAGAGTAACACACATTCGACCTATCGCGTATTTAAAGATAAGTACGAAATAAAAACACAACGAAAACGAAGCAAAAGTATAAGGTCCGCCACATACATCCGGAATAAACCTGATTCGGAATGAGGGATTTTCCAGAAGAAAAAAAAAGTCAGTTCCTAATTTCTCAATAGATGGCGCTGACCAGAGAGGGGTCCAATAGGTATGAGCAAATATATGAATTAATATTAATAATAAAAATACACAGTACAAGTTATTAACAGTCTGGGTGTTATTGACGACCCGGTAGGTGTAATGATTGCCACGCCAGACTGTCAAACCAGGGTTCAATTTTTCGTCTATGGCTTTGCTTTTCATTCACGGAATCTGACGTACGATTTAAATATTTCCGGTTTATTTTTATTGAAATTCTCAGTTTCTGTTAGGTTTTTGTAGTTTGTTATAGTTTCTCGTTTGTTGGTCGTATATTCAAAACGGATACGTAGCCCATACAGCCACGTCTGATACTTGATTCGTTGTTGACGGACAATAACACCGAGATAGCTAAATAATAAACCAACAACAATAAGAAAGTGTTTGTGTATTTTTACTATTAATATTAATTAATATCGTTGCTCATACCTATTGGACCCCTCTCTGGTCAACGCCATCTATCGAGAAATTAGGAACTAACATTTTTTGCTTTTGGAAAATCCCTCATTAGATTCCGTATCAGTGATTTTAAAGTGATTTTTCTAATGGAACGCTACCGTATCGTGACGGTGCAGTTGCGATGTAGTTGCGGCATAGTTGCGAAATCGCCTACGCTCAAAAACCGCTTGTGTCATTCATGCCATTTTGTATGCAGATTATGTCTAATGTTAAAACTATCGAGTCTTTTGATATAGTTGCATTAATATTGGAATACAATTTACAAACCATCATCGTTACATTCGTAACGTCATGACCTCATCACAAGATAGTAATTATCATGTATAGAAACTGTCTGTTTTGTTTTAATAAATACCTAAAAATGCAATTATTGTGATTAATTTGGCGTTTCATACATTTATATTTCAGGCATTTTTTAAACAGCACTCTAGTATTTTTTGTAACCATAGTTGACAACACTGATTCCTGAATCAGGATTCCGGATCGCAATTCCGTCTGTGTGTGGCGGACCTAAAGGAAGTGTGGAGCGTGTGATGATTGTCGTACACACGAAGCGGTAACAAGTGCCTGTAAAGTAAATCCGTGCAGCGACTTGAACGATAAGTACGTGACGAACATCCGAATGGTAATGTATGGCTCGAGACAGCACATTCGCGCTGATGCGTCGACCCACCTACGTGATATCGCATTTTTTTACTCACCCCAAAACCACATCATCAAAACTAGTGTGCTGTTGCGGAAAACCGCTCTGAAGAATTGTGTACTTTATGTTACAGAAAATAAGAGTTGAAGAAATTGGATTCGAAGGTATAACATAGATCTTGACATACAAAACGCTTCGTGCTTTTTACGAAAGCGGTAATAACTCGATATCGCCAGTACGAATGGCGATGAAGTATGATTGCGAATTTTACTCACAAATACGAGTCTGCTTTATGGCTTTTATACCAGAACGACGGCATTCTCTTTGTTTATCATTCCGCCTTTATTACTCGCCTCGGTGAGATCTCAGCGACAAACACTCTTGAAAATATTCTCCATTAATGCAGGACTCTACTCGTCGGAGGAATCAAATTAGCTTCGATATTAAAATCTTGACATTACAATTCATATTTGACCGAGATGATTTCGTAAGTGCCCAGCATAGAGAAACGCGTAACTCGTGTCAACGCCCCGAGAGGAGTAGGTATTGAGGTATTGTTTATATCTCCTTAAAACATTTTTCTGACATTTTTTGCGGGGGGGAGGGTCTGTTGCTATGACAATAAAAGTAAAACGCATCGAATTAAGTAGCCCATCGGGGTTAGGACGGAGCCGTCGCGGGGGTGAGACTTTGACAGAGGGAAAGTATGGGAAATTGTGCGTAAGGCCACTCCTCTCGCAGTACGAGTTACGTGATTCTCTATGGTGCCCAGCATGTTTTTTGTTTTTTATAAATCTCCCTTCTTATTTAAAATTCGATTCATTTTTAAATAACGGGGTTCATGCATAGACATACTAAATACCACGTCAATGGTTTCATGCCATTCTTCCTGGGCCAAAAGCAAGAAAATATATTATTGTTACTGAATGAATAAATAGAATCTCCACACGTAATATCATTTTACGAATGTTCATTTCATCTTTCAACGCTAAATCCATGATCCAACAAAACATCTTACATCCACAACCAGTGAGACGTTTTCCAAAACTAGTAAATCGAAATATCACTAGATGGCTTAAAATTACTGATAAAACTGTCAAATTGACAGTAAAAACGCTGTTTGCAAGTCTGAAAGCTGGTGTTGCTAAAGAATAAATTGTACACTACCAATAAATTCGCTATAGCACCGAAAATATTACTTTGTTATACGTATAAAATAAATACAAAAGTATCAAAACGTCTTTCATTTTATAACCTTCATAATCATATTAAAGAATTAATAAATTGCTCCCTAAAACTAGGGAATCAAAAAAAACACGGAGCACTTTTGATCTCACGGCTAAATTTGCACGATTTTGATGTCATTATCAAAGAGACTGGATGTCTTTAAACATTTTTTTTAATGAAAACACCTCATTATTACCATTTTCTAATATTTTCAGGTATCTCATAATAATGATATTGCCGACAGCATTTCCGTACCGCTACTTCCCTGAAGAACCGGTCCGTCCGTATGACAGGAACGCGCCTGTCAACGCCCATGTGCTTCAGGTGCTTGCCCAGGACCGGCCGTATCACGCGCTGGTGGTCTACAAAGGGTTGTACTGCTCAGGAAGCTTGGTCAGCAGCCGAGTGGTAGTGACCGCTGCCAGCTGCTTGCACAAGTACCAGGATCAAGACCAACCTTTTGTTAAAGTCGGAAGTAATGCTATACTTGATGCCGGGTGAGTAGGTCTTAAGAGGCTATGTGAAAAAATAGGATCTCTTTCTCTCGCATCAGGCAGTAATACAAGCTATCACACGCCCATTTCGCTTCAATTATTTTTCGACATAGGCCCTTAATTTTTTATCTAGAGTTAAAATTATTTAGATTTTTCATAGTTTTTCTTTATTCGATAGAGCTAAGGAATTCTTTAAGATTTATGCAAACACACTGACCATTCGCAATAATATTACAAAGGCCTTCGACCAACAAACATGCTGAAATATACATAATTATACAGGGTGTCCGCTTAGTCATGAATAACCCTGTAACTGCCGATTGAAAGCCGGAAACCCGTTCAGAAAATTGACTTTTATGTCCAGTAAAAGTCGAGGTCGAGGTCCGGTTTTCGATATATTTGGACTTTTAACTTTTGCTGTTGTGGGTCAAAAGCACTCTTTTGGACAAGGGACAAAGGACCCAAATTCCAGAAGAAAATTTAGGTACTCTATCAGCAGGTACAGAGTTATCCATTACTTACACCGGACACCCTGTATATACCTACATAATATAGGTACTTAAAAATAGCTCTAGCTCGTTGCTCCGCCTGCTCAGGATTCATTTCAATTTCGTGATAAAAAGGCACTCTCACTTTCTTTCCTCAAAAGGGTTACAATAAATCAGTTATATAAGTATTTAGTTACCTAGTGTATGGACATAGAAGTGAAACAAATTAACTGACTCTCAAAATAAACCTTTCAGTACTTTTTTTTTTTTTTTATTTTCCTTACCACCACGAACGAGATTACGGTGGTGTAATAATAATAATAATAAGCCCTCAAAAGCTATCAAAAGATCTAAGGCATTATCAAATTTGTTTTGCGTGTAGGTACAAAATGTTCGCCGTTTGCTCAATAATCGTATCATATAAATAAGTATATAATTACAATTTTCAGGGATACGATCTCGGTGTCAGATGTAAAAATACATGAATTCTTCCAACACACCAGCATCGTGGACAATGACATCGCTATATTAATTCTGACGGTACCGACTCAATTTATTTGTACAAAGATGTAAAAGGGGTGGCTAAAGCCATTAAACTAAACAACTTTCACTATGGAGACAACGTCGAAAAAAAACTGCGGTTCATACATGTTGGTACCTACTGCAGTTTTGAACGAAACCGCTGATTTTATTTTTTTCGACATTGGCTCTAAAGTCAAAGTTGTCCAGTTTGCTGGTCTAAACCACAAAATAGTCATATAAATAGGGTCCTTATACGACCAAATTGTTTGCTGGGAAGCGAATGGCTGATCGATGAGCCCGACCACCCGCGGCCATCCAGTCCAACTATCTTCTTTATGGAAAATTTACATGTAGACTGTGCCGACGCACTTCTAAAGCCAGGATAGGCTACATCCAGTCATCTAAGAGCACATCAACGAAGCTCTCAAATCAACAGCCATAATCAGACGCTGTGGTCGAACATGGCCATTAAGCATCATGCATCATTAACAAATAATTTTTAGTTGTTTATTACAGACGCATGTGACTTTTGGGCCAAATGTGCAGAAGATAATTCTCATCGAGACAAGCACTGCATTGCGAATCGGCACTGGTATCTCAGTGTCTGGCTGGGGCAGTACGGCAAGTTATTTGTCATTAGCATACATACTATCTCCATGGTCGGAGTTTTTGGCGGTTATTGGTCAGTTACGTTTGGAGTCCTCATATTTTATTGAATTTTTATTGTTTATAGTGAGTTTTGGTTTGTAAAATTGGTGTTGTTTTGCGGAACAAAGTATCGTGCAAGTGAACAATATACAGTTCAGTGAAATATGAAGGTGTGTTTGTCGTAAACAGGAAAAGTGTTCCGTCATTTTGTAGCGCGGCAAAGCGGCCGGTTCACCTCTTTCCTGTGGACTTCTCTGCGTTTCCTGCGTTTCTCGATTGCCTCCAAAAACTCCAAAGAAGCGTTAAAACATCGAACTCCATTGTTTTAATTGCTATATATGAGAGAATTTTATTGACGACAACGGTTGTATGGGATATTATAAGCCCTTTACCTTGAACAGAACCAAAAAAAAAAAAAGAGCGCCACTTTCTTAGCAAGAACGTCAAAAACTCGCTGAACCTGGCAACGGTAGCACCGTAGGTTAGGAAATAAAATAATCAGTTCCACCTATCACCACGTACACGTAGGAAAAACTCTTGCTTTCGGTGCATTTCAACCTAATGAGCGTTTTCTGTTTCATAGAAAAACTCGACAGATGGCATGTTTACACCGCTCCATAGAGACGTTCGTGAGATTCTGTCAAAATCATGTCAAGACTGTGCCTGCCATTTTTTTTAAGGCCAAGTGATCAAGCCCGTAGAACCATGTCAGACGTAAACAGTTTCAAATTTTCAATCAAAATGATTCGCAAATAATGAAATATTCCATCAAAAGATGCGTTGGCATCTTTTTGAGCATCTTTTCCCTCTTTATTGTTTTAAAGAAACCCTTTTTGTAATGTTGCACAGACCGTAGCGCCATCTATCGAACCCCTAGAAAACCAAAAGAGGAACGCTCATTCCAAGTTGGCCCGGCACGTTAATAATAATACAACTGAATCCCAAATCGACTGAATCCGAAATTGACAGAATCCCAAATTGACTGCATTCCAAATTGACAGAATTTTAGTAGTCAGTGGCATCTTGTACTCAACATAAATAACGAGATTATTTAGCTTCGGGGCCTTGGCTAGGCTCCCCCGGGCGGGGGAGACAAAATACCAAACATCACTTCCAAGCTGTAAACAAGTCACAGACTTAAGCAAGTAGTGAGCCCTAGGGTTGCGAAACTGAAAAAAATATATGGGTACTAAACAATGAAAACGTACTAAACATAGATATATGTATAATACAGGGTGTAAAATTAAATGGTTGCTTCAGACCATCAAACACTTACTTAAAGTTGAAGGGGTGCTTTAGACCATCAAACTGAACAACTTTCTCTATGGGACCAATATCGAATTGCGAAAAAAAAATTTTTGTCACATAAATTTCAGTCGAGTTATGTTTGCAGTTTTGTATAGGAAAGCATATTTTTTCTTCACGATTTCAGAGTTGGTCCCACGGTAAAAGTTGTTCAGTTTGATGGTCTGGAGTGCGATTTTTGAATCTCATACCTTGAACTCAGCAGTTGAAAATGTACGGAGATACGCATCTTTCTACTGCTGATTTGACTTTCAAAAATCATACTCCAGGAGTGCTCCAGGATTGCGTCAAATCAGCAGTAGAAAGATGCATATCTCCTTAATTATTTTGACATTTTCAACTGCTGAGATCAGCGAATGAGATTCAAAAATCGCACTCCTGAAGGGGAATCCCATTTAATTTTACACCATGTATATCTATGGTACTAAACCTTATTTTTTTCAAAAACCTGGGACCAATCCCTGCCAAAAACCATATTTACATTTTGCACAGAGTAAATACTATCACAGCTAGTAAAAAAATAGTTATCTGTGCTTTTAGTAATGAGAAACAACATTTTCAGCGCAGCGCCATCTATTCTACACTGAAAGTATTAATGTGTATGGTATCGAGATACGAGTCATGTTGGGAAAGTCTGAAGTTTGAAGTTCGAGGTAGACTTTTCATTGGCCGTGCCAACATGTAGATGGCACACAAAGTGTTACGGTAGTACTCTGTGATGCCATAAGTAATCTAATAAACTATTATAAAACTGTAACAGAAAGTGTGTTTGTAGTTTGTACATTGAAGATATTAACAAAAAAAAGTTACGATATGGTTTTTAGGTGTCAATGAAAAAAAAATTGTGATATGGAAATATCACAAATTTTTTGTTTTTTTTCTGTCTGTTTGTTTGTGTGCTTGTTTGAACGAGCATCACGCAAAAACAACTGAACCGATTTTGATGAAACTTTTTTTGTTTGATAGCTTATGGTCTGACTTAAAATCTGGTATATAATTTATGAGGACGAAGTCACGGGTTAACGTATCCTAATAAAACACAAATTTCCCATTAATTACATAGGTGACGACATAACGGCTTATGGCTTAGGTATTTTGCATCTAGTTCGAAATAAAAACTAGTACATCTGGCTTGTAGGTACCTAACTGCTCTGCAGTTTGGCAGATAAATCTAAACTATTATAAAACTGTAACAGGAAGTTTGTCTGTACATTGAAGATATTAACAAAAAAAAAGTTACGATATGGTTTTTAGGTGTATCTGATTCCATTTCACAAATTTTTGGATTTTTTGTCTGTCTGTTTGTTTGTTTGTTTGTTGGTGTGTTTGCTTGTGTGTTTGCTTGTGTGTTTGTTTGTTTGAACGAGTATCACGCAAAAACTACTGAACCGATTTTGATGAAACTTTTTTGTTTGATAGCTTATGATCTGACTTAAAATCTGGTATATAATTTGTGCGGACAAAGTCGCGGGTTAACTCTCGTAGTGTAATAAAACTGCATAAAATAAATTGAAAAAAAAAAACTATTTCTATTAGTTGTATTATTAAGGTGCAGTCTTGTAGTTGCAACTATCTGGTAATTGCAACTATGCAGCAATTGCACTTATAAGAATCACGATTCAGTTCTTCTCTCAATAGACTTATGTCTAGTCATCTAGAAGGCAGGTGTTGGTATAAAGAGAAGGACTATCTTATAAATTCAATTGCTCCATGGTTGCAATTACGGAGCACGGCCCGGTAGCACAGTCTGCAGTGAACCTGCCTGCTGTGCCGAGGGTCGTGGGTTCGAATCCCGTAAGGGACAAATATTTATATGATGAATATGAATATTTGTACCCGAGTCATGGATGTTTGTATCTATATATGTATTCTATATCGTTGTCTAGTCATCATAATACAAGTCCAGGTACTTTAAATGTGACTAGATAATTTGTGTGATAATGTCCAAGATATTTATTATTTATTTTATTTATTATTACCAGATAGTTGCAATTACAAGATTCCATCTTAGTCCTTTTTCCCGACATCCTTTATCGGACATATTCCAATTTGGGTTGGAGGATTAATCTATCAGAGTCCCCGGGTTTATTATAGCTACTATATTCTAGTAATAATACGTACCTACTTCTTTTTAACAGAATGTAAGAGCCAAATATATGAATAAGCTACTAATAACGCAAATGATTGTGATGGACAAAACTCTGTGTGAAGAAGTCTTCGGCGTCCTTATTACAAATTCAAATTTTTGTGCTTCATATGACCCAGTAAGTTATCTACTATAACAACATACAATACAAGGATCAAACGTATCTATACTATTATAAAACTGTAACAAAAGTGTGTCTGTACATTGAAGATATTAAAAACAAAAAAAGTTACGGTATGGTTTTTAGGTATCCCTGATTCCATATCACCAATTTTTGGATTTTTTGTCTGTCTGTTTGTTTGTTTGTGTGTTTGTTTGTTTGAACGAGCATCAGGCAAAAACTACTGAACCGATTTTGATGAAATTTTTTTGTTTGATAGCTATTAAAATCTGTTATATAATTTGTGCGGACAAAGTCGCGGGTTAACGCTCGTACTATTATAAAACTATAACAGAAGTGTGTCTGTACATTGAAGATATTTTGGATTTTTTGTCTGTCTGTTTGTTTGAACGAGCATCACGCAAAAACTACTGAACCGATTTTGATGAAACTTTTTTGTTTGATAGCTAATGATCTGACTTAAAATCTTTTATGTCAAATTCATATTATGTCACATTCAGTCATTGTGCGTCAAAGTTTAGTATAAAATTGACCCCTCTGCAACCACCTTAACTACCTGAGGAAAAATATTCACTATGAATAGTCAATTGTCACCCAGCTTGTAACCCATATAGGTAATATATAAGGTCTAATAAAATTAGGTGAAACTATTTTAAGGGGATGATCAGACCAACAAACTGAACAACTTTCTCTATGGGACCAATACCGAAATCGCGAAAAAAAAATCAGCTGTTCCATACAAACCTACTCGACCTAAATGTATGGGACAGTAGATTTTTTTTCGCGATTTCGATATTGGTCCCATAGAGAAAGTTGTTCTGTTTGATGGTCTGATCATCCCCTTCAAATAGTTTCAGCTAATTTTGTTAGACCTTATAGATAATTAAGAGGTTTTTAAAAATGTCACCCATGGAAGTGACTTTACGTTTTTTGTAATGAGGTTACTGATAAGGTGATAACCAATAAACTTGTAATCCAGGATGGTCGACTGAGCGACAACGGTGGTCCGGCTACCCACAGTGGTCTACTAGTCGGCATACTGTCGTTCGGGGCTCTCCGCAAATCTAAACCAAACGTAGCTGTTTTTACTAACGTCTCTTATTTTCACAAGTAGGTACCTAAACCATTTCTTGCCAAATCAATGTAATTCCTCTAAAGTGACAAGTATCATCTATACTATTATAAAACTGTAACAGAAGTGTGTCTGTACATTGAATATTAACAAAAAAAAAATGTAACGATATGGTTTTTAGGTGTCCCTGATTCCATATCAGCAATTTTTGGATTTTTTGTCTATTTGTGTGTTTGTCTGTTGGTTTGAACGAGCATCGCGCAAAAACTACTGAACCGATTTTGATGACACTTTTTTTGTTTGATAGCTTATTATCTGACTTAAAATCTGGTATATAATTTGTGCGGACAAAGTCACGGGTTAACGCTCGTCTATACTATTATAAAACTGTAACAGGAAGTTTGTCTGTACATTGAAGATATTAACAAAAAAAAGGTTAAGATATAATTTTTAGGTGTCCCTGATTCCATATCAGCAATTTTTCTATTTTTTGTCTGTCTGTTTGTGTGTTTGTTTGAACGAGCATCGCGCAAAAACTACTGAACCGATTTTGATGACACTTTTTTTGTTTGATAGCTTATACATACATACATACATATACTCACGCCTGTGTCCCATTGGGGTAGGCAGAGACAACGGATCGCCATCGGCTACGATCCTGACACACCTTTTTCGCCTGTTCCACAGTCATAAGTCGCTTCATACACGCTCGTCGGTTTCGGGTACATTTGATCTGACCCCTCTTAAGTACGCTGCCAATTTGGTCCGCATACGTACGTCTAGGGCGACCTTTTTTGACTGTCCCATTCACACTCGCTTTATATATTTCATTCGTCAGTCTGCTATCACTCATTCTTTCCACATGACCAAACCATCTCAGCATTCCCTTTTCAATCCTTGTTACTATATCCTCTTTCAATCCACATCTATCTCTAATTACACTGTTTCGTGTTCTGTCGTTTAGAGTCACACCACACATACTGCGTAAAGAACGCATTTCGACAGCATTTATTCTAGATTCATTCCTCTTCTGCCATACCCAACATTCGCTGCCATACATCAAAGTTGGTGCCAGGACACCGTCATGAACTGCCAAACGTGCCTTTTTGGACACGTTATGACTTTTCATGAATGTGTGCATCGCTCCATTAATTCTATTTCCCGCTTTCACTCTCCTCTCTATGTCTCCATCACACGTACCATCTCTGGTAAACATACATCCCAAATATACAAATTCTTTAACCTGTTCCACTTTTTCATCTCCAATCATAATTTTACATTCAGTCAGTCTTTCATCCCTTTCGAGAACCATAACTTTCGTCTTATTTACATTCACTTTCATTCCTTTCTTCTTAAATGACTCATGCATGCATGTTACCATCTCCTGTAAATCGTCTGCCGAAGATGCAAGTAGCACTTGATCATCAGCATATAACAGACATTTGACGAGCAACCCATTCATCCTTAAACCACACTCTCTTTCTTTCAAATCACTCAAACAGCTGTCCATGAATAAGTTGAACAACCACGGTGACGCTACACATCCCTGTCTGACACCCCTGGAGATATCGAACCAGTCTGTGTATGCCCCGTTTATCCTAATGCAGGCACTAGAACCCTCATACAAAGATTTCAGTGCCCGCACTAAGTTGCTATCCACCCCATACATGGTCAACGTAGACCATAATTCGTTCCTCATCACTCGATCATAAGCCTTCTCCAAATCTACGAAAGCGCAAAAAACCTTTTGGTTTTTAGCCAAATACTTTTCGGATATGCCCCGTAGAGAGAAGACTTGGTCCGTACACCCCATTCCCTTTCGGAATCCTGCTTGCACATCCCAGATTTTTTCCTCCGTTTTACACAACACTCTTTCTATCAGAACTTTTGCGTACAGTTTGCCGACAACACTGAGGAGGCTGATGCCTCGGTAGTTCTTGCATTCCTGCTTTGACCCTTTGCCCTTGTACAGTGGAACGATGACCGCTTTGCACCAGTCATCTGGTACTTGTCCACATCTCAGGCACTTATTAAACAGCAGGTACAATATGCTTGCTACCACTCCCCCTCCGCTCCTCAGCATCTCAACCGACACCCTATCATATCCTGCAGCCTTACCAACTTTCATACTTTTCAATGCTTTCATAATCTCGTCCATACCTATCACATCATCACATTCACTTTGATTAATGCTGACCCTCCCTTCTGCTTCTGCAGAGCGTGTTACCGCCTCCCTATTTTCAAATAAACTTTCAAAATATTTCTTCCATAATTTTAATACTTTACTTTCTTCGTTAATCATACATCCATCATCATCCCTAATTCTGTCGATCTTTGATATTTCCGATTTTCCCCGTGCCAATTTAATCTGTTTCCAGAACAGTTTAATATTGCGTCGGAAATTATCTGATAGTCTTCTATCAAATTTTTCTTTCATATCCTCTTTTTTTCTCTTTACAAATTCTTTCACAGTCTTTTTTGCAGCATTATACTTCAATTTTACATTTATTACATCTTCTTCTGATATCATACTTCCATACATTCTTTTGTTAGACTTAATTGCTAGATAGTCTAGCCATGCCTTCTTTTTCGCATTCACTACCTTTTTTACATCTTCATCCCACCAATTAGCTGTCAATATCTTTCCATTTTTCCTTTTGGTAACACCACACACATCTTTAGCCTCTTCAACCATTCCATTCTTCAAAATATCCCACATGCTCTCCACGTTTAGCTCCGAATCTTCATCTATGAGTTCAAATTTCTCTTTTAGTCTCCGTTTGTACTCATCTTTCACGTCTGCATCCTGGAACCTTTCTACTTTTATTCTTTCTAACGCAGTTGTAGTTACATGCGTACGATGGCGCCACCGTTTGAACAGACCAACTACACGACTAATGACCAAGTAGTGGTCTGTCCCCACGTTAGGCCCACGATATACTCTCGTATCAACAACTTTGTCCTTCAGTCTGCCATCCACAACCACAAAATCAATCACACTTCGACTGTCCTGTCTTTCCCACGTATATGTGTGAATTTTCTTATGGGAAAACCATGTATTTGTCACACACAAATTGTTTTCGACGCAGATTTCCAGAAGATCGACCCCATTATCATTCACTCTTTCGTCACCAAACCTACCTAAAACACGCTCATATCCATCCCGTTTAGTTCCAACCCAACTATTAAAATCCCCTAACATCACTACCTTCTCGTTATCCCTGCATTTTAGCAACACCTCTCTGACACTTTCCCAAAACTCCTCACGCTCTTTTATCCCCTTAAGTGTGGTATTGTTGTCTGGGGCATACACTCCTATGATGATAAGCTTTGTTAAACCCACTTTTAGTCTAACCCATATGAGTCTTGGGCTCACACATTCATATTCGTTCATACATTCATTCATTCGTTCGGATAGGATGATCCCTACTCCTTGGCATCCTCTGCTTGTTTTGGGGACACCCGACCACAGAGCTGTATATGAGCCATGTGTGGATGTACAAATTCCTTTCATTTTCGTCTCATTTACACATAGTACGTCTATTCGTCTCGCATTCATTAACTCACAAACTTCATCCATCTTTTCTTTCATTCCTCCACGAATATTCAACGTAGCGAAACGGCTTTCCGTTGCCCGCTTTTCGCCCCTTCGTGACACATGGCGTGATGAGTGGCGAACTTCATCGCCGCCTACGAGATTATTTAAATTAAGTCTCATTTATGTCCCACGATTAGCTAGGGAAAAAATATTTCCATCCTGGCAGAGCCCCGCTTGCCAGGGTAAGGCTAAGGTATGCCTGAGTGGCGCCCGAACTCAGGACAGGAGGCACGCTTGCGACTAGGCTCGCCCCTAGCCACGCATCCATTGGCACGGCAACCTTGAATTGGCATAGGAAAAGGAGGAAAAGGATAATTATAGAGAGGGATGGAACATAGAAGGAGAGGGGAGGGGGGGATACTATTGTCACGGAGAGAAAAATAAATGCAACAATAGCAGCTCGAGGAATCCGGGGTCGCATACCCGTATATCCTAGTTCATCTATCGGACAGATAGTAGAAAGGCATACCCTCTGGATAGCTTATTATCTGACTTAAAATCTGGTATATAACGTCTAACAAAATTAGCTGAAACTATTTTAAGGGTATGCTCAGACCAGCAAACTGAACAACTTTCTCTATGGGACCAATATCGAAATCGCGAAAAAAAAATCTGCTGTCCCATACATTTAGGTCGAGTAGGTTTGTATGGAACAGCAGTTTTTTTTTTTCGCGATTTCGATATTGGTCCCATAGAGAAAGTTGTTCAGTTTCATAGTCTGATCATCCCCTTAAAATAGTTTCACCTAATTTTGTTTCACCTTATATAATTTGTGCGGACAAAGTCACGGGTTAACGCTCGTCTATACTATTATAAAACTGAAACAGGAAGTTTGTCTGTATATTATAAGATATTAACAAAAAAAAAGTTACGATATGGTGTTTAGGTGTCCCTGATTCCATTTCACCAATTTTTGGATTTTTTGTCTGTCTGTTTGTTTGTGTGTTTGTTTGTTTGAACGAGTATCGCGCAAAAACTACTGAACCGATTTTGATGAAACTTTTTTTGTTTGATAGCTTATGATCTGACTTAAAATCTGGTATATAATTTGTGCGGACGAAGTCGCGGGTTAACGCTCGTACTATTATAAAACTGTAATGGAAGATTGTCTGTACATTGAATAGATTAACAAAAAAAAATTACGATATGGTTTTTAGGTGATTCCCTATCACCAATTTTTGGATTTTTTGTCTGTATGTTTGTTTGTTTGTTTGAACGAGTATCACGCAAAAACTACTGAACCGATTTTGATGAAACTTTTTTGTTTGATAGCTATTAAAATCTGGTATATAATTTGTGCGGATAAAGTCGCGGGTTAACGCTCGTACTATTATAAAACTGTAACAGAAGTGTGTCTGTACATTGAAGATATTAACAAAAAAATTGTTAAGATATGGTTTTTAGGTGTCCCTGATTCCATATCAGCAATTTTTGGATTTTTTTGTCTGTCTGTTTGTGTGTTTGTTTTTTTGTATGAACAGGCATCACACAAAAACTACTTAACCGGTTTTGATGAAACTTTTTTTGTCTGATAGCTAATGATCTGACTTAAAATCTGGTATATAATTTGTGCGGACAAAGTCGCGGGTTAACGCGCTAATACTATATAATATCCTATGGAATGTGAAATTGGTATCATTAGCATCCTTTTAAACTAAGAGTCTACCCATCAAACTGAACAACTTTTACTATGGCAGCAAACCGATCGGAGCAAAAAAAAAAACATCTGATGTTCCATACTAAACTACAGAGCCGTGCCGGGCCGACTCGACTCAAATGTACCATATCCTTATTTGTACCATAACCAGTTTTTGTTTCCTGTACAATGTATTTTATGTTTGGTGTAAATAAAGTATATTTCATTCATTCCATTCATTCATTCATTCTGTTTTAATTGTTCAATCAACAGGTGGATTATGAAAAATGCTAAACAATATCTAAAGAAGTACTGCGTGATTCCTCCTTCCTATTCCGATTATTCTTACGAAGAAACCTCTATTGAGACGGATGCATATAACGAGGAGGCTACCAAATAATAAAATAATACATTTTTTTGCAAGACTATTAACATTTATTTTATTTCTCGCTAAAATATTATTTCCCGTTATCCGCTAGTTAATAGTACATTATGGTACAAGTGTGTAATGTTGGTGATTACCGCTGAGGCGCCATTGACGGTAATCATCAATACACACGTGTATCATACGACGTTTTTCAACACACTTGTGAAGAAAATAATAATAAAAAATCATTTTATTTAGTAAATAAAAAGTTTATTTAGATAATTTATTTGTACTATTGAATATGATCTTTTTTGTATCGAAACTTTTTTAAGAACAAAGCAACTCAAGAACTCAACCAAGAAGTTTAGATACCTACTATCTAAACTTCTTGAACTCAACCAATAAGAAAAAAACCTATAACTCACTTGTGAATAATAGTAATGAAAAAGTCACAGTTTGATTATACGTGTCATTATGTGCCTAATTGCGGTGAAATAAGGGCCATTTTATGAGCAAGTGTGTTGAAAAATATAATTTACAGGTTAGGTCTAATCATAACCATCGAAACACAAAAATTTTTATTAAAGTCGGTCCTGGTCCTATAGTTTTTGCGTGATGCTCCAACAAACAAGGAGACACAAATACGAGTGTTATTTACAACAAAAAATATACAATTATACATATACCTACATAACCCTAAACCTAAAGAAAAAACATAAAAAAAAGAAAAGCATAACTTATAAAAAATACAACGTGTAATTCATTAAATTAGCGCAAAACCTCATACACCCCAACTGATTTATAAGAAAGTAAATAGATTGAAACAATAATTTCATTATTTTGATAGTTAAAATTTAGTTATTCGCATTTTAAGTGAGGCAGAAATGATTTGTTATCATTTCAGCAATGAATGAAAGCGCTAACCTTACTCATGGATACATTTTAATAATCTTGTTTTGGTAGTAAGTAGGGTGAGTGTGTCCGTGCGGTGGGTTGACATCGGGTTCAGTAAATTTTAAAATTTATAAACAAATTATTTAATATTTTGAAAAAAAAAACCTGTGTTGAAACCATGATAATTCGATTCTGCTCTCGATTATAAACAAACTACTTTCTAGTTTTGCGTTAATTCATTAACACGTTGTATACAAAATATCGTCTGAATTGCTGCTTGACGGCAAGGTGCCAAGGAGGTTGCCAGCGTCACCTCTTTGTATGGCCAGACTGATTCGCTGGCCGAGGTAGCTGCCATGCCAGCCCTTTGTGCTCCGATAGGTTCGCTTCCATAGTGAAAGTTCAGTATGATGGCTAGACTCTTAGTTTAAAAGGATGCTAATGATATCAATTTCACCCTCCTGTATGTATAACCCTCGCCAAGAGAGTTACATAATATTTGAGGTTTTCTGCGGTAGCCGCCGCCACACCCGCATTGGATGAGACACATCCCGTCTGACACCTCCAGACTCTTTTTAATCTATAATCCTAGTTTAACTTTAAGATGATAATAATATCCTAAATACCATAATGAAGATAATGTAATGTGATATAACGTGTATGTGTTTGGTGTTAATAAAGTATATTTCATTCATTCATTATAACTTAAGTCAAAATTGTGTAGTGCCTACTTACCCTGTACCCTCGATGTCTGCAGGTTGGGACTGCAAATCAGTGCTGAGCAGCAGATCTTATTAGGTCCTGCCAGCGGACACTGATCCTAACCCATTGCCACAATGTGTTTTTATATATATTTGATTTTTCTGTTTGATGAATCTGTGTATTGTTTCTGAACCTTTTTTTGTATTATGTGTGGCAATAAAGTGCATTTTATTTTATTTATTTATTTATGAGGTCGCATGGACAGACCAGCACCTCCCCAATTTCCAAGGAATGAGCGTCATTTAAGTTCTTGTTACTGAATAAAATTATTATGTTTAAAAAAAAAATCGGGCATAGGCCCACCACACATTCCCACCGCTGTAACTTATGTTATTATGTTTATTTATTTTTTCTTCCTTAAGTTTTGAAGTGTACATAAACTTTTTATTTTTTTTATTTAGACATTAGACACATTAAAAATTAGAATAACAAATCAGTACGATTTTCAGTAACACAATGATCCCGAAAGTACTCAGTAACAGCGCTCTCGATCCAGGTTCTAAAATAATACACGTTGGAGTAGACGCTCGGTTTGTTCTTCTTGGCGCACCCGTCCCCGTGAGACACTATCCCCACCAACCTGCTGTGGAAGAAAGTATTGGAAATAAATTGCCAATTTCCTCTACATTGAACTGACAATATACAGAATGTAAAGGAGAATGGGCATTTTGGTACCCGCTCCAATAGCAATGACTGTAGTTACGTTCGATGGGTCTTTTTATGACCACCAATGTTTAATAAGACCGCTTGATCCAAATCATTGTGAGTTCGGAGATATACCAATATGAAAATGACAAGTTTTATAGAAAAAAAATTTAATTAAAATGGCACATGGTGTCTATTATTGCTATTTATATTTGTAATAAAATACTTTTATGCCAGAATGTTATATAATAATAATAAAACAATATGATAACAATAAAAAATATATAATAATAGTTAATAACAATCTATTATATATATAAAACAGCCGGGTTGGTTCGAACACTTATAACTCGAAAACGGCTGAACCGATTTCGATGAAACTTGGAATATAGATAGTTCATTACCTGGATTAACATATAGGCTACATATTATAAAGAGAGCTGGGTAGCGGGCGAAGCCGCACGGGTCCACTAGTAATATATATTAATACACAATAATACAATGTTAGTATACCACATGGTATACTAACATTGTATTATTGTGTTGTTGTGGTACTCTAAATAATACGTTGCAATAATATGCTCAATACTATGCTCGAGTAATACTATTGAAAATAAAAAATCAATATATTTATATATATATATAAAACAGCCGGGTTGGTTCGAACACTTATAACTCGAAAACGGCTGGACCGATTTCGATGAAACTTGGAATATAGGCTACATATTATAAAGGGAGTTGGGCAGCGGGCGAAGCCGCACGGGTCCACTAGTAATATATATTAATTATGTGGTATACCAACATTGTATTATCGTGTTGTTGTGGTACACTAAATAATACGTTGCAGTACTATGTTCGAGTAATATTATTGAAAATAAAAAAAACTAAAGATTTAATTCGAAATGACATTTATTTTCATTCAAGACCATCTACAATTACATCATTTAGAAATGATGCAGGGGCAGTAAAACCTTCATGTCTCGCATATCCAAGATACCAGATAATTGAAATAATATGAGCACAAGTGCCCATTGTACGTCGTCCAGTGAGGCAAGTACAATAATGTTGCACGATATCGTTGTCATTATTTGTGTTATTTTTTTTTACTAAAACATAACAATAGTACGTTTTCGATCTCCTGTGGCGTGACTGTACGCGCCCACGTAACAGCCAAACATCTTCGTTAATGCCGTAGTCTGGCAAGTCTTCCAGAGCGTTTTCTCTGTATATTTCGATTGAATATAAGCCATTCCTTAAATGCTCACTGCAATATGATCTCGCAAGCTTTAATTGGTATGTACCTAAAGAAAGCAAAATGACATGCTCTTCTGTTAGATGTGGGAAATTCTGAACATTATTTGCTTCTATTCTTAGAAAATCTGCTCTTCTGTTGTTTAATCTTTTCCTCTCTACATAATTGTGCAGAAGGTTTGGGGAATCCATTTTGTTTCGGATGATATTTAAATAGGATTCTACATTATTACTATCGGCGATGGGTTCGTGAAAATGATTTATAATAGCAGCGGCGATTTTAAAATCAGTGAACATGTGTGGAAGAGCTCTATTGAAATATTTTTGCCGTAAGAGCTTAAAATCTCGCTTGAACTTTCCATTCACTACTTCCACAACCCATCGACATATCGTCACCGATCTAGCTTCATTGGCCTGCTCAGTAGTCAGCTGTGTCTCGTTTCTATCTTTTGTTGGAGGCATGTATGATTCATAGCCACATGCTTCAATATCGTTCAAACTATCTCTGAATCCTCGGTCCAATATAAACACATCGTTTGCTTGCAGGAAGAAATGTAAAGGATTCTCTCCATTGTTCATTATATCACTCATTATATTTGCATCAGTCTTTGTTGCAGCGTATGGACCCAGTACGTCAAGAATGTATCCATCAGTGCATACTATCAAAAAAGGTTTTAAAAGATTTTGGAATTTGTGCAAACTGTATGATTGTCTTTGAAATAAAAAGTTCGAGCTTTTGTTTATGTAAATATAAGTGCCATCATATATTAGTATCACTTTCTCATTTTCTTCGTTACCAAACAAAGCTTTAGGAATTGTGAGGTTTCTTTCTAATACCTCATTTCTATTGATGTGGTCCAGTCCCAAATGTAATATTACATATTCATTAGCTAGGCATTCACGCACAATAGCTAATAAACGCTCCAGTTTTCTTCGAGACACATTAAATAATGTTGCCAATCTCTCATCGGAATCTCCGGTACGTAGTTTTGTAAGGTATATACCTAATGCAGTTCTTGGTTCCTTGCATCTCTCACTTAGAGAAGGCACCTGATCCAGTATGGCATCGAACTGTTCGCCATTACGTCCGGTCCAAAAATGCATTTCTTCATTGCTCAATGAACCTCTTGTGTTAAAGTCGAGCCTAGGTCCACGTTCTAAAGCCCTTCTCATCATGTCACAGACGTCTGTAAATTGTTGTGCATTGAAATGATGAGTGACATTGCAAGATTGAGGCAGTTCATCCCAGATGTTGCTCTCAAGGTGTTGGCTGCACACTCTAGCGCCCTCAGGAATATATAACTTATGTTCACAAAACATATTAAGTTTGATAGTCTCAGGTATGCGATTACGGGTTGGGTGTCGGCAATCGTTGAATATACAATGCCTTGGTGTGTTTGGGGCTCGAACGTAGTCTGGAACCTGAAGTTCCTGGGCATTTGGTTCTGCTTCTGGTATAGCAGGTACCACGTCGTCATTGTGTCTAACAGCGTTCTCAATTCTCTGCCAACATCGATGACAGACACATCGAGTATTGTTGAACGCCACCTGAAAAGGGTAAAATACGATGTAGATGTTTTTTTATTTACTCTGGCTTGATAACGTTTTGTCATAAAAACCTAATTCGGTCCGGTCAGTAGGTATCTATAGTAGGATTATTTACTCGGTGCATACTCCGATGATTTATGACCGAGTTTCCAGCGAGATAATAGTATAGAACGATGCCACATAATCGTAATAATTCGAAACAATAATGTAAGCAGGTAGAAAATGTTGACCCTTCTAGTGCTTATCAGAACCGGTTCACGCATCGGTCGGCGCATATTTCCGTCCTTCATTTGTTTTACTGTCCACGTGCACAATAAATGCCAAAATGTTTTGTTATTTAGTGAATCACTACTGGTACGGACAGAACACCTGAATTCCGTGAACTGATAAAACGAGGTTGGAGTTTCGTACGCAGGCGGATTGCCCTATCCATACACTATATTAGGAAACGTTTTTGATAACACTCTAGAACATACTTCCAAAACTTAATAGTTAATACGTGTTTATCCAGTGAAATGTTCATGAGTCTTATTGTAATCCATTATTTAATGTTGCTAAACGTAGCTTAGAAACATTGAAAAAGTAAAGCTTAGAGAAGATATGGTATGGCGTTTGTAGTTTAAGACCAATTACATTCAAGCTGCATGACAGTTGACAATCATACGCTTTTCAAAAGAGCGCTATTTTCTAACATGAAAAAGTGAAGCTAAGAGAAGATATGTTATGGCGTTCGTTGTTAATGCGGTATGACAATCACACGCTTTTCAAAAGAGCGTCATTTTCTAACACTGCTAACAATTTCGTAATAAGGAGAATCACCTGTGACACATTTAAATAGTATAACGAAGTGGGTACTAACCTCCAATTCAGCATGTTCTTGTATGTACGCCGCAAACGCTGGTCGTGTCCTTGGGAGGTCATCGGTCAAAACATGTCGCTGGTATCTTGCATTATGTAGGCCTCGCCGGCACACCACACAATTGCTATGTTGTTTCATTGCAACAGTCCAAATCGGTAACGAAATTCACAAAAACACTTCACAAGCCGAGGTCAACGTTTAAAGCAGGTAGAAAATGTCCAAAAAGAGGTGCAGGGGTCGGTGATAAAAGCGAGATGAGAACGTATTCTGATGAACAGCAGCGGGACGTCGTCTTTCGTACGGTACGATTGAACGACTGGAGTGAAGGAGCCGATCCGATGACGCGCTAAACTGCCCAAGCGCATCGCTCCCCACCACTCCTAGCTGGGATATAGCCGCGCGCTCACATTCCTCTTCTTATAACCGTCGGTTGTCGTCAATGTAATAAATATAATAGGAATTATTTTAAGAATATATGCAGTTCTATTTTATTTATTTGGTAAAAACAGACAATAGACGTTACATGGTTAATTACATAAGTTTACAAAAAAACAGTAGTTTAATTAATAGTTCGTAGCAATTAGTGTAATATTATAGTACATTTATTTATTTATTTATTTTAGGAAGATTTACAGCATTACATTTTAATAAACGTTCTTATATAAATCTAAACGCCATTTAAAAAATCTCCACATTTAACATATTATTTTTAATATATTAAATAAAATACATTAAAAAAATAATATATAATAAGCATATTATGTATATAATATGTATATATAATTGTAATAATGACATTAAAAAAATAATTGCCTAATAATGTCGAAAAACCAAAAAAAATTATTAAAGAATCATCACGAATAGCTCCGTTCCCACAGCGAATGATGACAAGCATCCTAGTACACATTGATGTACATAAAGTAACCTTTAAATCTGATATATATTATGTCTATTGGGGCGGGTACCACATTTCATACATTTTTGCCCATTGTCCTTTAAATGCGTTGCATATCGAACAGGGTGCTTTATAATTTTACACCCTGTATACAGGTTGTACGGAAAAGCATCATTAGCCTTTAAACCACATATTCTACGCATCAAACTGAACAACTTTTACTATGGTGGCAAACCTATCAAATCAAAAAAAAATCTGCTGTCTCATACTTACATGTAGGTACTGCAGTTTAGTATCGAACAGCTGATATTTTGTTTGCTCTGACAGGTTTGCTCCCAATGCTCTCATAGTAAAAGTTGTTCAATTTGATGGGTAGAGTATTTGGTTTAAAGGTTAATGATACTTTTCCTTACATATGTAGAGTCTAAAATTATACATTGTATTTGAATCTGGAGTGCGATTTTTGAAACTCATTCAGTGAACTCAACAGTTAAAAATTTCAAAATTACTATGGAGATAATTATGCATCTTTCTACTGCTGATTTGACTTTCAAAAATCATACTCCAGGAGTGCGATTTTTGAAAGTCAAATCAGCAGTATAAAGATGCGTATCTCCATAGTAATTTTGACATTTTCAACTGCTGAGTTCAAAGTATGAGTTTCAAAAATCGCACCCCTGCTTGTAATTTGTGTGGGAACAGCTGGTTTCGGGGAATGTTTGTTTGTAATAATTTGTTTCTAATTGTATATGCGTAGGTACTGTGAGAGACAAGAAATCCATAGTTAATAGTTGGTTGGATGAGTTTAGTAGGCTATGCATTAAAATTAAATGTTGTTTTCAAATGTACAAAAGCCCTTTTATATAAAGAAAGCAAGAAAAATTATTATTCACCATTAAAGCATTGCATAATTATGCTCACGACTAATCGGGGAATATTCCCCGAGGGGGTATTCAGAAACCTCGGAACATCCATGTTTCACTAGTACCCAAACTCTGTCCAGTGTGACGGGGAGTGAGTCCGTCGCCACTTGTAATGGACAGTGGGCACAATACATGCCTCGAAATTGAAGCATGCAGATTTCCTCACGATTATTTCCTTCACCGAAAAGCCAGTAGTGTTACAAATCGTACATAAATTCCGAAAAACTCATTGGTACGAGTCTGCATGGACGGGGATCGAACCATCGCACTCTGCACGGCAGGCAAGGTTACTCGCCACTGGACCACCACGGCAATTACTCACCATTAAAGGCACATACATAGGGTATGCTGTCGGTTTTTTAACGGGATCATCAAAGTAAACAACTATTTCTATGGGACCAAGATCGAAATTGCGAAAACAAAACATTTGTTTTCATACAAAACTGCAATGCTAACACTACCCAAATGTACCTATGGGACAATAGGTTTTTTTCTCATTTCAATGTTGGTCTCATAGAGAATGTTGTTCAGTGTGATCATCCTCTTATTGGGACTAAGCTCGACCATATATAAGGTCTAACAAAATTAGCTGAAACTATTTTAAGGGGCTGATCAGACCATCAAACTGAACAACTTTCTCTATGGGACCAATATTGAAATCGCGAAAAAAAATTCTGCTGTTCCATACAAACCTACTCGACCTAAATGTATGGGACAGCATATTTTTTATTTTCGATTTCGATATTGGTCCCATAGAGAAAGTTGTTCAGTTTGCTGGTCTGATCATCCCCTTAAAATAGTTTCACCTAATTTTGTTAGACCTTATATATATTGACTGTCATAACAATATTATTTAACAACTGTAACGTAGTTCTTCTAATTAGTTTGTGACTGTAACCACTGTATTCTATGCAAATAAATAATTGATTGACTGATTAATTAAAAAACTGTCAGCATATTAAGAAGGATCCTTTTTACATACCTAACCTACATACACACATTTCTTTCTTCACCAACAAAATAATTCATGCAGCTTTCGAAAACGTCCCGTCTCAAAAATCCACAAACAAATGTTCCCGAAATTCGAAATGAAATGAAATTAATTTTTTTTTTCATTTACAGATTTAAAACTCATCATCGCAGTGCTGTGTTATTCAAAAACGCAAGTAAATTAGTTAAAGTCGAATTAGCAAGTATCTTACTGTTTCCACAACACGCCGCCCCCGGAGTCGCCCTTGCAAGTGTCGCTCCTACCGTTGCCATACAAACAGAACATGTCCGGACTGAGCGGCAGGTCATGCAGCTTGCTGCAGGTGTTCAACGGCACGAACCTTAGGTGCGTCATGAGCAGCCCCAACTTCGATATTGGCCCACCATACTGAGGTTGTATAAACAAATATAACAGATCAATTCAATGCCGAACCTAGCTTGGGATGCTCAGAAACCATTCCAGAACGTTTCTTTTTTTTACAATAATGGCCGGTTGCTTATGCTTTGCACTGCAATTCTGCTAATATCAAAAATCAGTGTAATTTGTGAGATAATCCTAAGTATATTTTCTTAGAGAATCTAGAACGATATTTTTAATAACATCTTAATGGCCAACAATTTTTTCTGTCTGTACATGACTTTGATTTTCAGTAGTACCTCTTTGGATAATCCACAGATAATTAAAGAAATATATCAGTTTGACACGTAGTGACATTTCTTGGTCAATGTTTTGACAAATTGATTATAATGTATTTTATTATTGTCAGATTTGATTGTCAGCCATCATCTCCCGCCTAGGGAGTATTATATTCCTTGGTCATCATGTAAGCCCCTGAGAGCTGACCCGTGGGCTCGTGGCTAATTTTATATCAGCTTGATTTATTTAATAACTGATAAAAGCAATGATAATGAACTACATATACTCAGCGCAGTAACTGTTTATCCCGTGTTGTAACCTTCACAGCTGAGCTTCACAGTAAGTGAAGTGCAATAATTTAAGTGCAATCGTATTTATTATGTATGTTATATCATATATATAATAATCGTATATATTATATATGCATTATGTATATGTATATCTAGTACCTTTGTCCATCCCCAGCCAGTAGCGTGAAAGTGTAACTTGCTACTTTTCATAAACTTTGCAGTGTTCACAAGCACCGCTTTCTTCGCCTTCTTCCCCAATTTGATACGTTCATTGAGGAACAACAGAGCCACGTCGTTAGAGAACGGGAGAGGACTGTTGTAAAGTTCATGGACCTTTACATGTGCGACTCCATGCGATACCGCCTCACTGTCGTGTATGAATCTTGACCCTGAAATAATGTACGGATATGGTAAGTGATTTTATGTTTCAAACACTGCATTTAGCTGTTGGCCGCGAGATTATCTGAGTTTATTTAAAACGAGAGTTAACCCGCGACTTCGTCCGCACAAATTAATTTTAAGTCAGATCATAAGCTATCAAACAAAAAAAGTTTCATCAAAATCGGTTCAGCAGTTTTTGCGTGATACTCGTTCAAAAAAACAAACACACAAACAAACAGACAGACAAAAAATCCAAAAATTGGTGAAATGGAATCAGGGACACCTAAAAACCATATCGTAACTTTTTTTTTGTTAATATCTTTAATGTACAGACAAACTTCCTGTTACAGTTTTATAATAGTATATAGATATTCTGTTAAAATTTCAACCCGCTACCAATTACGGTTCAAAAGATACAGCCCTTTACAGTGAGGACGGACGGACAGACGGACGTCCTAGGCTTAGTAATAGCCTGTTGGCACCCTTCGGTTACGGATCCCTAAAAAGCACCTTTCCTATCTATAAATCCAGCATCGTGAGGAAACCCGCATACATTAAGGATGAAATTCTGATACTGAAGTCTACCAATCCGTAACAGACCGCTCATCATATTCTTTGGGAGTGTGAGCTCTGGTACGCCGAGCGCCAGACCATGCTTGACTCAATAAAATCGTTTTCTGGTGTCCCTTACTACATGATCTTGTTGCGACTAGGGATAACTTCCGTGCGTTCAGATGTTTTTGCCATACTTATTACTGGAAGCAAAATAGGTCATAGTTTCAGTACAATGTTAGGTTCCTATTGTTTTATTTTGTATTTTTGGTGCTTCAACACTGCCATAAATGATCTCTTGAATTGGCTCTCTAATAGCCATGTTTTTTCCTTCTTATTGCTGTCTCCCGCTTGCAATGGAGGGAAGTCGGATATTTCGTTTTCCTACTCCTCCTATCTTCTTTGATTAATTCATTGCGGGTTCCAAGACAGATTAGAGTCATCCCCCGGGCTCGCTGGACTTCATTGTCCAGTGTTGTGAATGGTCGCCGCTGTTGATCCTGGCTTACAGGAGTTACAACGGTGGGAATGTGTGGTGGGCCCGTTTTTTTACCAATCCGTATTGAGCACATGATTATGTTGGACTAACGTCCATATACCTACCCTTCTTGAGGGTAGGCTGTACCCTTCCGTGGGATGATAATGTTGTAATCCAAAACATAATCAATTCTGGAGTGCGATTTTTGAAACTCATTCGTTAAACTCACTTTTAAAAATCATACTCCAGGAGTGCGAGTTTTGAAAGTCAAATCAGCAGTAGAAAGATGCATATCTCCATAGTAATTTTGACATTTTCAACTGCGGAGTTCCTGTTTATTTTTTTCACCCAAATCAGCGTGGTTGAGTCACAAACATCCAAACACCGTCACAAACTTATAAACATTATTAGTAGAAGAAGCAAACACTTACCAACATGTACATTCATGTCTTCAGGATCACTATTGTGTGTAAAACAGTGTGCTGCAGAAACTATAGTCCAACTGGTTATAATGGTACCTCCGCATAAAGATCCAAAATTGAACACTAAAACTGCTGATGGGAACTTCTCAATGGGAACCGGTTTTCCTCCTACTATCTTACCCTCTAAACCATTAGAACTTTCATGTTTTAACGCAGTCTTTGTTTCTTGACTTACATCGACATTGTTCAGAAGTAGTAAACTTAATATGAAACTAAAAACGTCAGCAGAAATACCCAAGCCTAGCGGCATTTTAGTGAGCAACATTTGAAACGCATCATAAAAGCTAAACTAATAATTTGATCAATTAATCAAACAAGTACTTTTATAGCCCAGTCATTTTACGGTTTGAACCGGGACTAATTAGTAATTGATATTTTTTTTCGGTATCTATTTAAGAGCCAACTTGAGCTTAGAAATGTGTCAAAATAAAAAAAAACCCGTCAGCAACAGTTCTAAATATTAAATTTAACTATTTTCTCGTTATAAAAAACCTGGTGGTAATATTTTGCATGTTATTAAGGCATTACCATTATACATGCTTCAAACATGGAGTAATTATTTTTGGCTACTTAAAAGGTTTTGAAAAATACATTCGTATTTTCTAATAAAAACCTCATTTTCTAAATTTCAATGCCTAATTTTTTGCTCAAAAATAATTTATATTGTTAAATCTAATTAAAATGAGTAAATTGGTATTAATAATATTAATTTAAAAACTTTCTGGAATTTACAATTTTGATTTCTATGTTGCGTAGCGACTTTTTTTTAAATATGTTTTCAGATAGTCTTTTTGTCACTAAATGGTGCCGGTTACAGTTTAAAAGTCCAATTCATAATTACTCCCCACCCCTCCTAACAAAAGTCCGTTAAATGACTGGGCTATTACGACGATTAAAGTTTTATGTCGTTTGTTACGATCGATCCTATGGCATGCTTACTAAATATTGACTATTTTTATCGTAATCAATAAGGTAAATTCGAAATAAATTCACTCTATACGCGTGTCAGTTTAATGCTCTATGAAATTAATAGAAAACTGTTTATTAGCAACATGCATCAAATTACACGTAACTACGCGTATTTGCATAATTAAGATATACAAGGTGTAACATAACACCAAAGTAGCAGTTGCAGTACCTACTCGACTCAAATGCATGGGACAACAATTTTTATCTACATTGCATAGTGTAAGTCGTTCAGCTGGATGGTCTAAACCACCCCTTTAAATATAAATAAATATCGCTCACAGGCACATACATTGTAATGATCCCAATCAAGCACTAATAGGCTGTTTATTATAGAAACCATACAACAACGGCACAAACATATAAACAAACATCCGTGACCGAACTGGGATTCGACCCCAGGACCCTGGTTTGGCAGTCCGGCGTAGTATTACACCAACCGGGTCGTCAATTTGACTAGGGTGTTTTGTTATACTCTGTATTTTGCAACCATTGAGGGGTCAATTTAATACAAAACTTTGACGCACAATACGCGTAGACGGTATTAATATAAGTAAATTTGTATATAAGGAAAAATTGTTTAGAAAATCTAGATGCCGCGTCACAAATAACATTTGCAAGCTTTGACATTCTTCATACAAAATTTTAAAAGCTTTATATCTTAGTAATTATATTATAAATTGCAAATGTTATTTGTGACGCGGCAACTAGATTTTTTCTAAACTATTTTTCACTATTTTTTCATATATTTTTTTAAGGTCTAACAAAATTAGCTGAAACTATTTTAAGGGTATGATCAGACCATCAAACTGAACAACTTTCTCTATGGGACCAATATGGAAATCGCGAAAAAAAAAATTATGTCCCATACAAAACTGCAAGCACAACTTGACTCAAATCTATGGGGCAGCAGATTTTTTTTCGTGATTTCGATATTGGTCCCATAGAGAAAGTTGTTCAGTTTGATGGTCTGAGCATGCCCTTAAAATAGTTTCACCTAATTTTGTTAGACCTTATATAAAATATTACTTTTATTATTTCCGTCTACGCGTATTGTGCGTCAAACTTTTGTATGGACTGAAACCACCTTAAGATATTCTTTGTCAGTGTTAATTCTAAAAGAATACGCTTCAAGTCTTAACAACGACAACGAAAGAGCTACAACTATTACTCGTTCTTGTCTTGGATTTGCTTCCAAGCGTATGGATATTGTAGGGAAACAGAAATAATACAAAATATTTACGATTTTGATTAAAGTACATTTACACATACCTACCTATACATGCGCTGCGCAGAATAAATTCCTTCCCTCCCAAATCGCAATTTTTTGAACAACACTTTTATGAAATTGTTACTGGAATGGATACAGAGGTCACGGGCCACTAGTTTAACTTCTTATTATTATCTATGAGTGATGATGATGATCATGAAGCGTATCATAATGTAAAATACAGAACTTTGTATGCAGCTTGAGCACCGTGCGCTGCACCCAAGACCTAAAGCGGTATACATTCGCATACATGCTGGGTTTCTTCGCGCAGCCTTCTCCATGTGAAATCACACCAACGATCATACTGGAAGATAAATTGTTTAGCTGTCTTTTTGGTTGTTTTTAAGATCACCCACGCCATATCTTCTCGTGTGTGGGTGACTAAGGGTTGAACCTCATCTAGCAGCACGGAACCCTACGAATAATATATATGGTTTATTCATAGACGGAATCGCATTTTTGACGCTCGATATAGACTAAGAGATAAGTGTACTTTTTGCAACCATCAGCAGCAAGGCTGATTCAGTGTTTATGGGGTGAAGAACATCTCTGTGATGGGGATCGACCAGGCCTGTCTGCATAACTTCAGTTGGTTTAGGAGTTACAGACATTTAAAGGTCAGTAAAAAATATCAGCTGAAAGGCTGATCGTATAACATTATTGTAGTGTGCACTGTAGCTATGTAAAAAGTACAAAAACTGACATGAACAGTCGGCTGTATCTCCTAAACCGACTGATGAACCATGTCAGTTTTAGTACTGTTCACATTGCTACAGTGCATACTACAATAATATCATACGATCAGCCTTTCAGCTGATCGTTAATTTTTTACTGACCTTTAAACATCAGTAACTTCTAAACCGACTGGAGTTATATAGGCAGACCTGGTCCATCCCCATCACAGAGATGCTCTACACCTCATAAACACTGAATCAGCCTTGCAGCTGATAGTTGCAAAAAGTACACTTATCTCTTAGTCTAATAGGTCGCAGCGCTGCGCCGGTGCGACTGCGTGCTATCGCATTCCCACTGTCTTTATCGCTCTAGCAAATGGCATTCCATAGCGACTGAAAAGTATAGAGCGTGAAAAAATGGGATTCCGTTCCTCATTTGGCATGAGGCTCAACCCTTAGGGAACAAATCAGTGAACGAACTGCAGCATTCTTCTTAATACCACTACTATACCATCTTACTTTTAGACAAGAGCCCAATATGTATAATAGTTTGTTCACCTGTATGAGAGGCCCGTGCCCAGCAGTGGGACATAATATTATGGACCGATGATGATGATAATAGTCTTATGTTTAAGGTTAAACTTAAAGCCCAACCCAATAACATTCACTATTGGACCAACATTTAGAATTGGGAAAAAAATATTTTAAGTCGAGAATGCAATGAAGTTTTCAGTGAAAATTATGTCCTACATCAGTACATAAAGACATGATTGCAATCCCTTTGGGGTTGGTCAGAGACTTTACTGCATACCTACTACCATATAGTTCGGTTGACTTAAGCGTGCTGTATTTCGGACGACATGCCATGACTGCCATGTATACCAGTGAGTTTTTCGAACTCATTTAATACTGAATTCTCTCAAACTGTGAAGGAAACCTGCATACACTGAAGAAGAAATTCCAATGCGTATGTGAAGTCTACCATTCGCATTGGGCACGCGTGGTGGACCCGCCCATACTGTCCCTGAGGGTAGGCCTGTGCCCTGCAGTGGAACTTATGTCGGCTGATGATGAAGCGTGCTGTTACATTTCGCCCACAAAATAATATCTGCGGGATGAAAGCGACTCAAAGTGTATCTTGGCCTCCGAAACGAGAGAGTGCCACTTTTTCTGACCGTACGCAAGCGCGACTGGTTTGGTCTATTCCAACCCGGAAACCATATTGTAAAAACTTACCCGTTCCATAGAACAGCACCACCCGAATCTCCTCGACAGGCGTCTCTCTTGCCGTCTCCGTACAGACAAAACGTATCTTTACTCAGTGACACATTATTCATCTTAGCACACATGGCCGGTGATATGTACCGCAGATGTGTTTTTAGCAGTCCCTCCTTTGACATCTTCTGACCATACTGTACCATACAGGAAAGAATATTAATTCGGTATGTCACGGTTTTTTTGGAGGACCATTGATCTTATGTTAGACTCTAAGTCTCATACAAAATCTTAGCAAATTTTTGTCCGAATCTGACACATAGCCCACACAAATCAAATATGCGTGATGTTAGGTGGCACGAATATGTTGTTTTTGATTCATAAGCTAGTACAAAAAACAGCAACTTAGTAGCTCTTTCGAATCTGCCGTTTTTGGAGCGTTGATTATGTATCTAGTTCAGTTGTATATATTATAATATATATATGGCTTAAACGAACCACACCACGAAAACAAAAACAATTTCGAAATAGGTAGGTCTCAATAATAATATTTTCTATTTTGTAGGCTTTAAAATAAAAAGTTTACAGATATTTAAAATAAAATAATGTTGTATTCATTTGGACCAGTGATTTCACTTTATATGCTTGTAAACAGGGACCGAAACCGGTATCGATAATACCGGTATTTTTTGGTTACAACCTTTATTTTTTTACAGGTATTTTAGAGGCTACCTTTATATCATTCTACTAACGGTCCGGGTACACAGAGATATGTTTAAATAAAAAAATGTTAAGTATTCAATTTTAGGTAAGTACCTCGTTAGTCGTTACTAAATACAAATTAAATCATTTATAATAACAAACTTAAACACAAATGTGAACGTAAACTTAAACCATTTGGGTTCAATAAAATGTAAATAATCATCTCCTTTATCATCTCGACCTGTCCAATGCTGTAGCAACACTGAAAATAGTGCGCGCGTCGCTCGTTGGGTGCTCCAAAATTTGCGTCACCCGCTACAACAACGACGTTGTTCAATCAATTTTGTACGTTTGATTAGTAGAAATTAAAGTTCATTTTTCAGTGTGGTTAAAAACCATGCGAGCTTTTGGCCGCTCCGTCTATACTGACCCTTACCCGCACTCACTAGCATTCTCTTGAAGGTCATATTTAGGTTACCGGTATTAAAATCGGTTGTTACCTGGGTAAAGGTAACATTTAAATAAAGGTAACTGAAAATTTTCGGTCCCTGCTTGTAAACTCAATATTTGCAACTAATACAGAAGTCCTATCAGTAAAAATTAAAATAAAATAGGTATAAAAAACTTTTTTACTAAATTAAATAATCGTTACAATTTTTGCAAACGCTTTGTTCGAAAACAGTGAGACGTGGAAACCAACCATCTCATCCTCTCATCTTGTGCGCAAGTCTAAAGCAACAGTCTATGCTTCGATAGGTACTTACTTTCGTCTCTCCCCAACCCGTAGCTATGAATGAATGTTCCTTTTCATTCATCCAAGAATTAACATTGCACAGGAAGGCTTTCTGAACCGTAGGACCGAATGTAAAATTGTCATGTATAATTATAATTGCAATGTCATTTGAAAACACGTAAGGTTGGTTATACTTCTCGTGCTTCACAAAGTCCCAGACTTCGTGACGCATTGATTGAAGATCAAATAAAAATCGAGAATCTGTAAAAAAAAATTGTTGAAGCCGGCAATGACAAATAGATTTCTTTAATGAAATTGTTAATTACTGCATGGCTAAGTTTTACTAATTAAAACCACAACAGAATAAACTTATTAAATAAAATTAAAATAACGTTATTTATGTTTGTTTTTTCAGCTTTATCTGTCGCTGTAAGATAATTGAAGTCGTGATATAGTTATATCCCCAGGGATATAGCTATATATCATAGTATAGTTTATAACAGTTATACTTACCTACATTACTAGGAATATATAACTATGATAACCCTTCGTATGTGGGTATTCCAGACACAATAGAATATCTATTGTCTTTGGGGCGGATCCGTAACATACACAGACGAAAGGATAAGTGCACGATCTAGTAATATAACTATCTTACTAGACTAATCTAGTGAAATAATTATAAATAAGTATACAGGATATTCTTATCATTTTACCCAACTCGAATAGATTCTCATGTCCCCCACATTGGTATTAAAATCGAAGCAGTGTGCTGCCGTCAACACTGTCTTGCTAGTTATAATGCTGCCACCACACATACCGCCATAGTTCAAGAACTGCACATTGAATGGAAACTGTTCTAGGTTCGCCTTTACACCGCCTACTATCCTACTCTCCACAGCAGAAAGACTCGCACTCCAATTCGTAACTTCTCCCATATCTTTTAAGTGGCCACATGCCAACTTTATTTGACACAATAGCATTGTTATTACAGCACTTGTAATGTACTGCATTTTCCACGATAACTGAGTACGATTCGACAGAATGAGGACAATCAAAGTTATTGAACGCGTAAGTCTATAAAACTAGCTTAATTACAAATCATTCCAACCGTCTAACTATGCGTCTAGATTGAGCTATTATAATGTTTTTTGATAGTCCCTTATAGGTATTGAGGTGGTTGCAGAGGGGACAATTTTATACAAAACTTTGACGCACAATACGCGTAGACGGTATTAATATAAGTAACTTTGTATATATGGAAAAATAGTTTAGATACTCTAGATGCCGCGTCACAAATAATATTTGCAATTTATACAATAATTACGAAGATATAAAGCTTTGAAAATTTTCATACAAAATTTTAAAAGCTTTATATCTTATTATAAATTGCAAATGTTATTTGTGACGCGGCAACTAGATTTTCTAAACTATTTTTCCATATTATATAAAATATTACTTTTATTAATTCCGTCTACGCGTATTGTGCGTCAAACTTTTGTATGGACTAAAACCACCTTAAGGTGGTTTCAAAGCTTTATATCTTCGTAATTATTTTATAAATTGCAAATGTTATTTATTACGCGGCATCTAGATTTTCCAAACTATTTTTGCATATATACAAAGTTACTTATATTAATACCGTCTACGCGTATTGTGCGTCAAAGTTTTGTATATAATTGACCCCTCTGCAACCACCTTAAGTAAAATACTATATGAGTTTATGCATGTTATTATACAATACCTTTTGTATAAACTTACACAATATTAGCTTACTTATTTAAAAACCCCCAACGCAAACAACCATTAAATGTTTGAATTATTTAAAGAAATTAATGAATAAAAGTGAAAAATAATTCAGTCTCTTAAGATTTTTGATGTAAGCAAATGGATGTTTTACTTTTTAACTCTCTTTAAGGTATTTTAGGTTAATTAATGCGTAGGGGACCGCGGTCCCCTACGCATTAGTCAACCATTTATTAGACTATTCGGTTCTATAAAAGTTATATTACGGTAATTTATGTTACTCTTCGTCGTGTATATACTCTTCGTCGTGTTTTATACGTCTGGTTATATAATAATGTCATATAGACGTTCTGTCGACGTATTTTATACGACAGTTATATAGTGGTGTTCACGGCGACGTCTATACGTCGTTTTATGTCAATTTAGTCGTGTAATTTACATTTATACTATTATTAACGGGACGGTGGTCGTGTATGTGTCGTAATAGTAACCATTATCGTCGTATCGAGTATGTCGTGTAGCTGGTATGACTCTAACCTGTATACATCTTTAGAGACCACAATACGACTGCTATATCACAAAAAATCATGTAAGCGGTATTGCTTGTTTATAACTTCCACCATTTTGTGTTGTGCCGTGTGTTTGAATGTTCTTTTATTATTCGTAAAATGGATAAAAACAAGTGGAAAACGATTAAAAGAAGTAGTGCATAAAAGGAAAGTAAAGAATACTTATCATGCACTTTAAGCGCTATCTATCTTTCTTCCAAAAAGGGTGATGGTTAACCTAGTCACTGATTAAAATATCAATTAAAATTACTTGAAACTTAAGAATTTTGGAAGCGCATTGAAAATGAGTTGTAAACATCCCTCACATTAATCAAGAAACTTAACTTCCCAATAGACTGCCGCTTACTTACATGTTTCTGTTCGAATAGTTTAATATTATTAGATAAAAATTACAACTTAAAATGGCTGTCAGTTTAGTAAATTTGTTTTATTTTACTGCGGAGGAAATCGTTTCACATTTAAAGCCGCGGCTTTTGTACGGTAAATTAGGTTATACGACGTGTAAGCGACGGCAACACGACCATAACGGTATATAAATGTCGTATTGTGCACCAATACACGGCGAAAGTAGGATAGTCTTTATATGCCGACTGTGCGACAAATAGGTCCTCATACGACTGTTACGCGTCACTTTTAGGGCGATAAGCTGTATTAAATTGGTCCTAATGAACATTCTTACGGAACTTATACGACTATAATTATATAACTTCCAGGACATCTCACTCGAACATGAAATTGTTATTTGGGCGCTATTATATGAAATGACCATTGATTTTTTTTAGACAATAACCTTTTTGCGCTCCCCTACACAGAATATCTTAAAGAGAGTTAAAAAGTAAAACATCCATTTGCTTTCATCATTGACTTACATCAAGAATAGGTGACTGAATTCTTTTTCACTTTTTAAATGTTTGATTTTGGCTTTGGGGTCTTAACCCCTTATTCGCTTATTCGAGCGTCTCATTGCGTTTTCAAGTCTACAATAATACTAAGTCATGCTAGTTACACGCTTTTTTATTTTTTTTACTAGCGTTTGCTGCCGATTTCGCGTGAAATTTGAATATCGAAAAATCCTTTCTTAGTGCATCCCTACATCCTCCTACGTTTCTGTCTTCAGCGGTTTAGGCTTTTGTCTGTCAATCAGTCACGGAACTCTTTTATAAGTATAGATTTTCTTATCGCTATCTTTGTCTTTCTGTTTTGAGAATGTTGATAAACATTTTTGTTTGCAGCACGCTTGCGCAGCTATTGTGTCGTTCGCACACAAAGACAATTATTATGTATATCGAGGAAGGTGTGTATAAGAATTAGGTACGGAAAAGTTTTGCTTACAAACTCATCCAAAATAATTTTAATTCAGACAATAATAACAACGATTCTATTTAAAATGTTCCGAAACAGCTCCCGTGAAAATGTATAAATCGGTTCTTGACTTTTCAACTTTATTTTTATTTCAGCATTGCGACAGCTGGGTAGGGAATGGCCCGTGCCGCCCTCGCATCGTTTCAGCTTCAGTCGCCCACCGCCGGCCGCAGATAGCGCCGCGCGCGGCCTTAACGCGCACTAAACATAACCTAACACGGCCTAAAAGCTAAGATCACCTTAACATTAATAACCAAATACCAAACCATAGCCCCTACCACCTTAGTATACTACTATTCAACATTAAAAAGTGATAATATTGTGATTTTAATAACAATAGTATAACCGTCAGTCACCTAAATTTTTGGCAGAACAACAAGGGAAACAGAATCAAAACAAAGGTGTATATCGATTCAGTCGTTTTAGCTGTAAGAATCAGCGTTTTAGGATATTAATGTTGGCTCCATTGTTATTACTGCGGCACGAAAGGTAAGGGTTGTGAAAATATTTAAGATTTGATGTTATAAATAAACAAACTAAAGCAAATATTATATTTTGTTAAGACTTTTGCTATCAATGACAATATCTCTTCTATACATATTACAGAGCTAGAAATGTTTATGATAGAGTTACAATTTATTATGGAAATAAATTACACGATTATTTATTCTTTATTGTCTTATACAAATGTCATATGATTTTTTTATGTACTTATGTACATTTATTTAACATTAGTGCAAACATAGACAATTTTTGAGAGGCTATGTGGAAAAAATAGGATTCTTCAAAGCGTCATATATCGTGAAGTACTAACAGTAGAAGTATGATTAGCGGATATGCGTAAATTGAACATATAATTGAAGCTTTGATTAAAGCCAAAACACGATTAAGACACATTTTCTCGATAGAAAAACAAGCCAAAGTAGCCTCCGTCTTTATCGATAAACGCTTGGAACTGCTAAACGGTGAATAATAGAAACACAAGACTTGATGTAAAAAAAAGAGATTGAAATTTTATAAATTTTGAGTAGAGCAGAATTGAACTAACATAAATAGTACAATCACAATTAAATAAAGTTTGTGTTACGCTTGCGTCGTTTCAGGCGCGCGCGGCCCCATCTCTTTCTCTCGCATCAGGCAGTAATATAAGCTATCACACGCCCATTTCGCTTCAATTATTTTTCGACGTAGGCCCCTAATGCTGACCTCAAAATGCAGTAACTATGCAGTTGTCAGTTAACCTGCATATGCTTTGCTATTCAGCGTGTCCTGTAATGGACTAAATTCTTAGTAAAGTAAAGTTCTCTTGATAATAGTACATTATGGTACAAGTGTGTAATGTTGGTGATTACCACGCTGAGGTATTGAGCCATTGCGCTCGCCATTGAGACCCGAGCCGTAGGCGAGGGTCTTAAGAGAGCCGAGGACGGTAATCATCAATACACACGTGTATCATACGACGTTTTTCAACACAATTGTGAAGAAAATAATAATAAAAAATCATTTTATTTAGTAAATAAAATGTTTATTTACAGAATTTATTTGTACTATTGAATATGATCTTTTTTGTATCGAAACTTTTTTAAGAACAAAGCAACTCAAGAACTCAACCAAGAAGTTTAGATACCTACTACTCTAACCTATAACTCACTTGTGAATAATAGTAATGAAAAAGTCACAGTTTGATTATAGGTGTCATTATGTGCCTAATTGCGGTGAAATAAGGGCCATTTTATGAGCAAGTGTGTTGAAAAAACTAATTTACAGTCCAACTCACTTGTCTTGTCCCTTGAATTGAAGCAAATTGAATGAAATAGAGTACTTAATACATAATATTTAGATCAGGTTGAATTAAATTGACCCCTGGAACCACAAATTGATGTGGTAAAGTCATCACATCAGTTATCTTAACTATTATAAAACTGTGAAAGAAGTGTGTCTGTACATTGAAGATATTTACAAGAAAAAGATTTCGATATGGTTTTTAGGTATTCCTTACTCCAAATCACAAACCTTTTTTTTCAGTCTGTTTGTTTGTTCGGGCATCAGGATTTTAATGAAACTTTTTGTTTGAAAGCGGAAGGAGTCGCGGGCGCTGCTAGTTAATAATATTACTGTTCTATTCGTATACCTAACTAGCATTTAACAAGCAACCTGCAGTCTGTAGGTGGTGCACTTGAAACACGTCAGTTCGGTCGTGTGCAATTATATTAATGAGGACCCGATTTGCATGGTTGCACCACACCGATGCGAAGGTCCTATGTTCGCATTCAAATCTCGAACTACTGATAATCATGATGTAAATATAACACTGATGATCAATTTGAGATTTGATTTGATTCGAGAAGTTGAGTTCTTGTTATTGGAATCTGGTTTCTTGAATCCTAATTTGGAGTTGAAAATGAAATGAAATGAAAAAGTATTTATTTTCTCTCTTCACAAACAAATGCGTCACATTAGGATAGGATCGAATGGTTTTTTAAACCTTTGTGAGAGACTGGTGCCCGAACTAGGAGTACCCTTCTGACGGATCACCAGGCTCCCACCCCTGATCGCTAGAGTTAAATCTGTTATTTTATTGTATTATAGTACTTAAAGGAAAAAATAATAATTATAAAAGCATCCTTAAGGTGGTTTCAGTCCATACAAACGTTTGACGCACAATACGCGTAGACGGAATTAATAAAAGTAATATTTTATATATGAAAAAATAGTTTAGAAAATCTAGTTGCCGCGTAACAAATAACATTTGCATTTTATAATATAATTACGAAGATATAAAGTTTTTAAAATTTTGTATGAAAAATTTCAAAGCTTTATATCTTCGAAATTATTTTATAAATTGCAAATGTTATTTGTTACCTTGCATCTAGATTTTCCAAACTATTTTTGCATATACACAAAGTTACTTATATTAATACTGTCTACGCGTATTGTGCGTCGAAGTATTGTATAAAATTGACCCCTCTGCAACCGCCTTAACCAAGATTAACAATAGTAATAATATGTGAATATATAAGTGTATTTGTTTGTGAATGTGTGTGTGAGTATATTTCCGTGGGTAAGTATGTTTTGACAATGCTAATACTATGTAATTCAATGTTGTATTTTGTATAGTTATTTTGTTTTGTTTAAAAGATGTATGTTGTATATTTCTGTCACAGTTAAATGGTAACTTTTTGCATAAAACAAAGAAACTAAGTCCAACTTAATAAAACCTGATTATTCGGATACTTATACAGGGTCCTTCTTAATATGCTGACACTTTTTAAGGGATGATCAGACCATCATACTGAACAAAAATCTGATGTCCGATACATTTGGCTCGAGTAGGTTTGCAGTTTTGTGTGGAAGAGCTGATTTTTTTCGCGATTTTGTTGTTGGTGCCATAGAGAAAGTGGTTCAGTTTGACGGTCTGATCATCCCCTTACAAAAGTGTCAGCATATTAAGAAGGACCCTGTATAAGTATCCGAATAATACAGGTTTTATTAAGCTGGACTTAGTTTCTTTGTTTTACGCAAAAAGTTACCATTTAACTGTGACAGAAATATACAACATACAATTGAAATTACAGAATTAAATAATCATATATCAATAACCCGCGACTTTGTCCGCACAAATTATATACCAGATTTTAAGTCCGATAATAAGCTATCAAACAAAAAAAGTTTTATCAAAATCGGTTCAGTAGTTTTTGCGTGATGCTCGTTCAAACAAACAGACAGACAAAAAATCCAAAAATTGGAGATATGGAATCAAGGATACCTAAAAACCATATCGTAACTTTTTTTTGTTAATGTCTTCAATGTACAGACAAACTTTCTGCTACAGTTTTATAATAGTTTAGATATAAAATATATCAATGATTCATAAATCAATGTTACTTTGTCGCTTATAAATAGAGGTTATTGAATTGATAAATCAATCACCTTTATAAGTGACAAAGTAACATGTTCACACTAGTACGAGCGATGGATAAAGGCATGTCTCGCAAATGAGTCGTGAACTGAACGAACAAACTGCCTACATAGAAGAGTGGGTGACCAATCAGCCGATCATAATCCTGTTACTTGTAAACCTCCGAGCTTCGTGCTAGGGATGCCAACAAACGAAACGGCTTTTAAAATGTTTTGGTTTACTGACTCTACATTGACGAAGAAGCATTGATCTAACTGGATTTAACTGTATTGTTTTATGGTTTTTGGAAGTACCTACAATGTTATTGCTTAAAAGTATTGGTATTTTCTAAAACATAAAATAACGAGCGTTAACCCGCGACTTCGTCCGCACAAATTATATACCAGATTTTAAGTCAGATCATAAGCTATCAAACAAAAAAGTTTCATCAAAATCGGTTCAGAATTTTTTTGCGTGATACTCGTTCAAACAAACAAACAAACAAACAGACAGACAAAAAATCCAAAAATTGGTGAAATGGAATCAGGGACACCTAAAAACCATATCGTAACTGTTTTTTTGTTAATATCTTCAATGTACAGACAAACTTCCTGTTACAGTTTTATAATAGTACGAGCGTTAACCCGCGACTTCGTCTGCACAAATTATATACCAGATTTTAAGTCAGATCATAGCTATCAAACAAAAAAAGTTTCATCAAAATCGGTTCTGTAGTTTTTGCGTGATACTCGTTCAAACAAACAAACAAACGGACAGATAAAAAATCCAAAATTTGGTGAAATGTAATCAGGGACACCTAAAAACCATATCGTAACATTTTTTTTGTTAATATCTTCAATGTACAGACAAACTTCCTGTTACAGTTTTATAATAGTTTAGATAGATAGATAAAAAGACCTATGGAGATTGTTTACATACAGGGTGTCCCGTAAACCGACGTCAACGCGGTGGATGCTGATAGGTTAGTTCATGCCCAACCAGAATATACTAAAATAAACAAAAATCAGTCAATCAATCAATCAATCTGTGAACATTTTACTTGAGGAAAAGGTTCTTAGTTTTCGAGATAAGGACAGTTTTATGAAATTCGTGAAACCACTATTTCACCTTAGGCACTATTTTGAGTGCCACGGCTACAAATGTTCAATGCAGTATCTGTGTTAAAACTGTCAATATCTCGAAAACTAAGACACTTTTACAAAAGTCAAATTTTGATATTCTGCTTAGTCATGACCTAACCTATCAGCATCCGCCGGGTTGACGTCGGTTTACGGGACACCCTGTATATACAGATTGACTTATAAATTCTATCAATATTCACAAAAGATAAGATAAGATAAATATTCTTTGTAACAAAATCTTGGAAATTCTGCACGGATAGTGCATGTAGTGTAGGTACCTTTTTGTTGGTTTTTATAACAACCCTAACATTAAATTGAGACAATTTGTTCATTAAACATACCTAAGGAGTTTTTGTACAATAAAATTACAGTCTCATAATTATTTTATTACCTATCATATATGACAGTCCATGACTCATCATCATCATCATTGTCAGTATGTAACCCATTGCAGGATATAAAGCGTGTTCTCTTAATACCAGCATAAGCATATGCTCACGAATATACTCCCCGAGGGGTTAGTCAGAGATATTCTGAAACCTCAGAACATCCACGTTTCACTAGTAGTACCGAAACTCTGTCCAGTGTGACGGGGAGTGAGCGCGTCGCCACTTGTAATGGACAGTAGGTACAATACATGCCTCGAAATGCATGCAGGTTTCCTAACGATGTTTTCCTTCACCGAAAAAGCCAGTGGTGTTACAAATCGTACATAAATTCCGAAAAACTCATTGGTACGAGTCGGCCTGGACGGGGTTCGAACCATCGCCTCCTGCACGGCAGGCAAGGTTACTCGCCACTGGACCATCACGGTTCTTAATACCATCCTGCTATATATTATTGTAATGTCGGATATTTTATTATGTTATGTTTAATTGAAAATAAATGTAGGCGTACCTTGTCGGTAAATAAAATAGTATTCTATCTCCATATTTCATTATTCTAGGACTAATTATTAATTGGCTAATTATGCATCTGTGGTCTAATGGTTAAGAGCATTGGCTCTCGACACGGAGGTCGTGGGTTCGATTCCCACGGGGGACACCTAGTGAAATGTCACTTTGTGCGTTTTTCCCCAGTTGATTAGGACATTGCAGGCTGAATCACCTGATTGTCTGATAAGAAATATGATTCCGTGCTTCGGATGACACGTTAAGCCGTTGGTCCCGGCTACTATCTCTGGTGGTAGTAGTCGTTACATAAAAACCACGTCAGAGGCCGTAAGGCGGTCTGAAAAAACTCTGACACCAGGGCTCTGCCCACACGATAAGAAAGAAAGAAATTATTAATTCAGATACTGAATAATATGGTATAGGTGACAATTTTATTTATATTATGTATTATATAAATGACGAAAAATACCTGCATTGTAAGATTTATAAGTAATTCGGTCTCTTTACTTATTTCCGTCCTCAAATAACACTGTGCTGCATACAACGAAACATAATAGTTGCTTAATTATAAATTCAACGAACTAGAAACGATATATTCTTATAAATAAAATAGCTATAACGAAATGGGAGCACCTGGCAACGTGGAAATACCTACTCAATGATCATGCAGGAAGAATTGGAATTGTACCAAATGCACAAATAAATGTATGCAGAAACAAAGGTTCACATTCTGTAATAGTTGCTACAAGCGAGAGTAAAACAAAAGAATTTTCGTTTTTATTTGTATCACACGATAGGCACGGAGAAACAAAGAAGTAACATTAGCATATCATTCAGTAACCTTGCATTCAAGTAAACTTAACGTGGCTCTAATATACCTCACCTCTACCGAGTGTAACGAAAAGTACCTATCATTAACCTTAAACCCCACATACTATCATAGTTGTCTGGAAGAAATCACTTTTAGTGATAAGGCCAGGCCGCCTTTTGTACCCTTCTTATTCATATTGTTGTTTTTTTTTTGTTTATTTTCGTGTGCAAATAAAGAATATTTATCTTATCTTATCTTATCTACCCATCAAACTGATCAACCTTTATTAGGGGGCAAACCTGTCAGAACATAAAAAAACTACTGTCTCATAAATTTGAGTCGTAGTAGCGCTGCATTTTAATATGGAACAGCAGATTTTTTTTTGCGTTGGCAGGTTTGATCCCATAGTAAAAGTTGTTCAGTTTGATTGGTAGAGTACGTGGTTTAAAGGTTAATGATACGTTTCCTTACACCCTGTATCATAACATTTACAGTTGTATTATTCTTTAGTAACAGTCTTTAATATGTATGAAACAGTAGGCATTTCCAAAGTTCTTTTAGTCTCTTAGTCACAGAAGTCATGATATTGACAGGCTCATAATGGATTCATGATGTATGATTAGTGATTACAATAAACAAGATCTTGGTTGAAGTAACCACATTTTTTTTTCAGTGTTCCTTATACTTAATTTTACTCGTAATGTTCACATCGACGTCATAATCATAATAACCTAAGAAATTTTGCAAGCCAATTTTCTTTCTTCTGCCTTTTTTCCATCGTAAGCCAATATAATAACAACACAATCTAACTAGACAACTTGCCATTTTTTTTTTTTTTTTTTTTGGTGTCGGGGGGGAAATCTTCAAAAGATACCCGGCTCCTTACGGGAAGAGTCGGGTTATGTGGGATTTTTATCCACTAAAACCCCCTCGGTGGTCACCTCGGCGCATGTCGAAGGGCCATGAGGAAGCAATGTGCGTCCACGGCCCTTCTCGCGCTTCGCCGAAGCTCTCCCGGCTCGGCACTGATGCCGGGCCAACACTCCCGCAGCGTCTCTGCGCTGCAGCGGGACGGGACCACGCCGTACTACCACTGCCTTCCAGGGGTCGCTAGGAAATGGGCGGCCTGAGCCCCTTCTCCGACCGTCCGCGACCATGGGCGCCCTTATCCCGGGGCGTTGTTGTGACGCATCGGGGGGCCAACTTGGCGTCCCCGGCGTCTCCGTCTTCGGGCGGGATTTGCCCGCTCGCGGTCTCGCTCTGCGCTCTCCTTCTGGACCATAACGGTCTCGCAGAAGGCGACCGCGGCGTCCCATGCCGCCCGGCTCCCCAACATCGCCGCTACTAGGGCCGGTGGGGAGAGACAACTTGCCCTACTTTCTTCGTTCTATCCTCTTAGATAGGACATGATAGTGATAGGTACCTGCCTATACAGAGTGATATCATTAGCATCCTTTTAAACTAAGAGTCTACCCATCAAACTGAACAAATTTCACCATGGGAGCAAACCGATCGGAGCAAAAAAAAAATCTGCTGTTGCATACATTTGAGTCGAGTAGGCATTGCAGTTTAGTATGGAACAGCTGATTATTTTTTTGCTCCGATCGGTTTGCTCCCATAGTGAAAATTGTTCAATTTGATGGGTAATCTCTTAGTTTAAAAGGATGCTAGTGATATCAATTTCACCCTGTATATATTCATTTTAATATCTTTTGTTAAATATCAGTTGATTTGATATTTGTTGTTTTAACTATGAAATGATACGGCATTGTTTGGAAGCGAATATCAACGAGTAATAGGTCTATTTGTTTACGAATCAGCCGGGTGTTTGGAAGTAGCCTTGCTCATGCGCAGTATTAATGTTTACTGACCAGTCGACTTCAGCCCGATCGCCGATATGAGTACGAATACATAATACAAAAATCGCAGAAGGACCTTCCTTCAAACGCATAATCAAGCGTTACAAACACACACTAAAACAACAGCCGTTGTATGGCAGGGTTATATAGCGGTATCGCGCGTTACATCTTTCTATTTGCGCGCGAACGAACGAGATAGAAAGTGTGAAATAGCCTTATAGCGCGCATTATACTACGGGCACAGGCAAAGAGTAATATAAGTATATTAGAAAAGAGAACCCACTCGTGGCCACATTATGCATCCACCTTATGTCAAATTGAAGCCTAGCTAGCGCCATCTATGTTTCACCGACAATAATTCAACCTATACTATACATACCTACTTATATCTACTCATATAATATAACTCATAACCCGCACATTACGCAAGATAGGTAGCCATTTTGTGAATTTGTCAATTAGACTTTGACATAGACAATAAAATCTTTTTTTTTTCATAGTTCTGCGAAGTATTTAATAGATGGCAGCACATTCTATGCAAACTGAATCGAAAAAAGCCACCAAAAGGCGACTGTCCTCCGCAGGGTAGTTCGCGAACGTCGATTTCGATACTAATGTTAATGTCACACAAAGTGCTCTCATTCGATAAACTAGGAGAAAGTTGTGTTTTTATTGTTATTGCAAAGATAACAGAAACAAATAATTATCTATACTTACATAAAATCCAGTCCGAAACCAATAAAAAAGACATAATAGAAGCTAAAGCCTTTATGATAAAGACAATATTTACACAAAATGACATTCGTAAAAGCACCAATAGGCAGGAAGACATCTCCGCAAAAAGACGTATACGCAGAAGGACCAGGTGCCCGATTGCGTTATATGAAGTTAAAACATCGAAGTTCTATACTTATTCAATTTCAGTTCTAATCACATTGCAATCCAATTACTATTAAACTGTGCTGAATTCCGCATCGCGCTAAACTCTTATGTAACTGACAGCCAATAACGTCTGAGCTATCTGTCAAAACGGCTCTAACGGCTGTACGGCGATTAGCGCAATACCAAATGTGTCAAAAGTTATGGTTCGTACGTAGTCCCATAACGGTTCAATCACCAAATATTTACCGCGATTGCAGCCCTGTTCGCTAAATGACCAATACGCAAAACGACATTACGTAAAAGATTACATGCGCATCTGGCCCTGTACCCGGACTTTCGATTTTCGATATATCGCGACCGTTTCGGTCCGAACTTCATTGTAATAGAGTTGACATTGGAACAAAAACTTTCACGCAATTGCAAAGTTCGAATGTTTAGGTAGAGGCCCTGGGGGTCTACCCGGACATTCGAACTTCGCAATGGCGTGAACGTTTTCGTTCCAATGTCAACTTTATTACAATGAAGTTCGGACCGAAACGGTCGCGATATATCGAAAATCGAAAGTCCGGGTACAGGGACTGGCTCTACTACTTTTACGTAGTTGTATTCTGTGACTGCTAAACTTCTTGACGTATGAACAGCGAGATGCACACTAAGATGCACTAAGCATACAAAACTAATTGAGTGCAGAGTACTAAATATTTTCATTGTAAATTTATGCTTGCGCTTGATCGTGCGTAGGAATAAAATAGTCGTTCAGTACTCTGTGTATTTTGTGGTACGGCTGCAAACGAGCATTGGAATGAGGGCACACTCATTTATAAGTTAGTCATACAGTTTATACTTTATTTACTCAAATCGCGATGTAGTTGAATAGGTTTTATTACTTGCTTGACTTTTGTTTTTTTAATATGTAGCTGTCCTGAAATATAGTTTTATTTTAAAAGGAAATTCTCCAACTATATCTAAAATTGAAATGATCCCAGACCAAGGTTTATTTACATAATTTAAACAGGGTGTAACAAATCACTCTAGTAATACTTAAGGAGGTGCTTCAGATCATCAAACTGAACAACTTTCACTATGGAGCCAACATCGAGAAAAAAATAAAAAAATCTGCTGTCCCATACATTTGAGTTGAGCCGGTATTGCAATTTTGTCTGATTTTTATTTCGCGATTTCGAAGTTGGCTCCATAGTGAAAGTTGTCCAGTTTGATGGTCTGAGGCACTTAAGTATTACTAAGGTGTTTTGTTACACCCTGTATAATACGGATACTGATATCGATACCGTGTTGCCATATGGCCATGTTTGAACTGCATGTTAAATATTTGGTCTTGTAGATTTAATTTCACTTCCATTATATAAACTTTTTCACTGTTCCTAATCTAAATGAACATTTATTTTGCTTCAATCGTAAAGTGTAATCAATAATTGTGTCACTTTCTATCACCCTGGTTGTTTAACTATAAACTCCCTTTACCTGAATGACAAATCAATACGACGTTTGTTTTGTCGTAGTATAGTAATCAACTCATATGTTGTTCATTTGAACATTTTATATATACACCTACAGCGTCTTTCTTAATTATGCTGACGGTTTTTAAGGTGATGATCAAATTATCAAACTGAACAACTTTTTGGACAAATGTATGGAACAGCAAACCTTTTATAATTATCTGTTCCATAAATTTTTGTGCAGCAGCAGTTTGGTGAGCAACTGCTGATTTTGTTTTCGCATTTTCGATTTTATATAGAAAGTTGTTCAGTTTGAGGATCTGATCATCCCCTTATTATTTATGTACGGTTGTATTTATCCTTTAGTAGCTCGGCGGTGAAGGAAAATATCGTGAGGAAACCTGCATTCCCGAGAATGAAAAGAAAATACCATAATTTCGGAGCTATGCGTAAAATATGGGTGAGATTGGGGCGAACACAAAAGACCAGGAACGGTCGCAGTGTTACATAACGACCCTTGCTTGCTTGCCCAACCACAGATAATAATCCCCTTAAAAAACCGTCAACATATTTAGAATGTGTATAAATCACTTTCCTCCGACGAAAGATATTAAAGAAGTTGACTGAGTTACGGACACAAAGCCTAGTTCTAAGTATAAGCCGATTTTCTTCCTGACACGTGCATGGAAAATCAATGAGATTATTATTACCTATACAACGTGTTAATGAATTATCGCAAAACCTCATACACCCTAACTGATTTATAACAAAATAATTAGATTGAAACAATAATTTCATTATTTTGATAATTAAAATTTAAAGTTATTCGCATTTTATGTTTTGAGGCAAAAATGATTTGTTATCATTTCAGCAATGAATGAAAGCGCTAACGTACTCATGGATACATTTTAATAATCTTGTTTTGCCCGTGCGGTGGGTTGACATCGGGTTCAGTAAATTTTAAATTTTACAAATAAATTATTTAATATTTTGAAAAAAATTACCTATGTTGAAACCATGATAATTCGATTCTGCTCTCGATTCTAAACAAACTATTTTCTAGTTTTGCGTTAATACATTAACACGTTGTATAAGTAATATAACAATATTATTTTTGTACTCTACATCGTACCATGTGGTCGAATATTATGCCATGTGCAGTGTTCTTGACATAACTTAAATACAAATATGGTATTGATAATTGATTACATTCCTGGCTGTTTACGCGAAGGTAGAAAAACATAAGATACTGCGTTCATAGAATGTTACTTAATGTTTCTGTTTTTACTGCCAACATTTAATTTGTCTTTTCTATTTTTCTAAGTACGTAGGTACCATTTTTAAGATACCTAAGTGTTAGTGTTACGGCACACTTGCGGAACGTTCCGCGCCGAACGTTCCGTCGAATACGCGTCTACTAGGAAAAATGATGCGTAATGACGCGTACTGGTGTTTCGCCGGTATAGGGAAAAGCGTTGCGCGCGTGTTCGACGGAACGTTCGGTGCTGAACGTTCCGCAAGTGTGCCGTAACACTAAGTAAATAAATAGGAAACTGTACGATTATAATTTCCCAACGCATCGCTTATTAGCATTTGATATGAAACGAATGAATTCGGTTTATTTAAATACACTAACCAAATAATAAACCAAAATATACTAACTACCAATACGCATAAACGTTGAATGGGATAAGGACCCTTGATAGTGACGTTTTTAATTTTTTTCTAATACTGATCTTGCTCAAGAGCTAGATTATTGAATGATTTCAGAATTTTTACTTCAGCATTTCCAAAGTTACTAATTTAACAATTTTTATCTTTGAGCTTTAATATCGCGGTCGGCGCGAGATAAAAGCAATATAATACATTATGTTTTTAGCCTAGAGACTTAGTTCCCGAGAATTTTTTGTCCCGTTTTGCGAGAGCTATCCAACGAACGACAAGTCGATGAAAAAGAAAATAAGAAAATACCTTCATTTTTTCGACCCCCTTTTCGTTAAGTATATGGATGCGATGCATACATGGCAAATTTTGTTTCAGCAGATGCACAAATTAGAGAGTAATTACGGTGGGCATACAGTTTTAGTTTTTAAACTCGCGCAGAACAGCAGGCAGTCAGCTATCTTTTTATATAAGTACCAATTTAGGAAGCATTACTAATCTTACGCCTTTAATCCGATCAGTAGCCCCATTCTGATGGATTTATCTTATCTATACTTGAGAATGTCAGGATTAAAGAGTTCGGATCGGAGTGTAGATAGAATACTCTGATGAGAAGTCACACCTTCGAAAACATGACGTTTTAGTATTGGATAGAAACGGATATACGATAACGTGTGATATTGAGTCGAGATAATAATGTGATTGACTTTTTAAACAAGAAAGAAAAATTATATATTTTTTTTTGTTTACTATTTTATGTTAAGGAAAACCATTATTTTTCAAAACCCCTGTGGAATTAAAAGACCTATCAAACGCGTGTCGGACCATGTACACACGGCGACACATCAAGCTATACAAAACCAACATAAGCTGGCCGCGCGACGGTATACGTTACTCGACCTACGCGCGGCCAGCTTATTTTGGTTTTGTATAGGTTGATGTGTCGCCGTGTGTTATATACCTATACCTATATACATGTATTCTTAAAGATCAACGTAGATTATGTTTTTAACGTTGACAATGATTCAATACTCGAATGCTGTTTAGGTGAAATAAAAACGAATATGTTGGTGGATTCATGTTGCAAAGTCAATCTTATTAAGAGAAATTTTATATTATTATGTTGTATCGTGTAGGGTTCTGTAGTCATTTATTTTGAGGTCGCACAGTTTGGTCTGCTCTGATAGAGATTTTATATAATTTTACAATTTCCCCTCCATAGGTAACTGGAAATATTGCATCATAGGTTTGGTTTGCCACAACCAATACGCCAGTCTCTGTCAGCTTCTTCATTTTGTTCAATCAATCAATCAATCGGTCCGTGTGGTGTCGGCTAAGAATAGCACCATCCCATTTCCTCCCGTGGGTGTCGTAAAAGGCGACTAAGGGATCTACCGGAGGATGGGCAGCAGCATTCTCTGAGTAAACACATTCAATCCAACTGCGATCGCCAACCCGCCTGCCAAGCGTGGCGATTATGGCCAATCCCCCCGTTTTGGGGGAGGCCAGTGTCCAGCAGTGGACGTCTATCGGCTGATATGATGATGATGAATCAATCAATCAATTAATTTTATTTTACAGCAAAACATAAAATATAGAGAAAGGAAACGGAAAACCCACGGTTCACAATGAAAAATCAAAAATTGGCTGTGAGTAGGTATCTTCGCTTCTTCTTCTTTTCGTGTCAATAGTTCTACTACTGTTTCTATTTTTTATCAGCCAGTATCTTCGCTCGCTTTTTATATAGCAATTTTTTTAATGTTGTATAATATAAACCGATAGAGTTCTGGCTCGTGCCACGATCGTCAGCATTTATAAAAATAAAAAATTTAATAGTAGTCCAACAACCGGAAAATTAAACGACAACTCTTTAAAAAATTCTTTTAGAGTTACATGTATTCCCCCGAACACAAAACATGGCTACGGGCCTGCAGTAAAGTGTAGGTTACAAGGGTTTAATTGTCATTCAACCCAGCAGATGTTCATAATTGTAGATAAAAGTTAGGTATTTTATGACGCTGTGACTGGTGAACAGACAGATAGACTGGAGAAGAGTTCCGTGCCGGGTTTCGTAACCTTAAAAACAAAATTTTAACACAAAATTAAAACCTCCTTCAAAAAAACTAAAAAGTTTAAAAATAATATTGCTGCCGATGACTTTTTCTTACACATCATAAGAAAATTAATTTGTTTTATAGAAGTCGGTGTCAAGTCAAGCCAAAAAACTTATGCAAGCCCTGTCGCGAATCGTACCGGCTTGACAGCGACTTTGATAAAAACAAATTAATGTTCTTATGATGCGAACGAAAAAGTTTTGATAAAATTTTGTTTATTTCACTATTTGCAGTGGTGAATCATTCATTCAATAGTAGTGCTTTAAATTAACAAACGCACTAACCGGCACTACGATTTTCAAAGGTTCCCCTCGATTTCTCTGGGATGCCATCATCAGATCCTGGTTTCCTTATCATGGTACCACCCTTGGAATATCTTCGTTCTAACAAAAAAAGAATCATCAAAATCGGTTCATAAACGACGAAGTTATCCGCGAACACGCATAAAAAAATATATACGGTCGAATTAAGAAACCTCCTCCTTTTTTATTGAAGTCAGTTAAAAATTTGAAACCGTAACGGGTCAGCAAATCAAACAGGAAAACAAAATTTAAACGACAATTCTAATAATATTCATGTTTTTTATTGGTATCGAGTAAAACTAAACTTTGTTACCAGCCTGGTTTCTGCAAACTGCAATGCAACCGTGCCGTTTCAATACGCAACATTCAATCTAAAACTAATTGCGGCGAAAACTATTATCGCTGTCATTTCTCCACTTTGTGTCTAAAATTAACTACAGTTTTATTTATTCTGTGATCTTGATATCTGTCTTCCAATGTTTCCTCGGTTATTCACTATTTTCGTTCAGTCAGAGAGCGGCATCGCGCGTGGTTGGTCGCTGCGATTTTACGCGCGACTCTCCCATTCGACGCTATCGCACACGCTGTCGATACGATAAACACATCGCGAAAATATTTATAAGAAAATCTAGTGCATTTAGGTATAGCATTCGCTTTCGTTCGACTGATTTTTTGTTGATGCTATAAAATACCTAGTAAGTGTTTTTTTTTTTAATTTTCCGTAATTTTTCGTGTTCGTTTTAATTTAAAAAACTCAAAAATGATAAGAGGTGCGGTAACTCAAAACTCATTAAACTCGAAATGTTTTATTCAAAGTAATATCACGTGGAATGGAATAGCTTTCTGACGTCATTTTCGACTCTACCACTGAGTCGGAAGATGTTCCGTTGTAGAGAAGATGCGGCCAGAAACTCTACAGCACATGTTTTAAACAAAACAAAATATACAAAGTCAAATTATAAATTTGAATTACATGATGTAACATTGTCAAGACTAGACATTTTGGTCACTCATAATTAATCATCGAGTTTATTAGTAACCATACATAAGTCGAAGCAAGTGCATTGATGAAAATATTGTGCTATTATATGAATCTACTATCTAAGTAGATCACAGGTTCTTCTACTTCTTATCGTGTGGGAAAGCCCTGGTATCACAGTTTTTTCAGACCGCCTTACGGCCTCTGACGTGATTTTTTTTTATGTAACTACTTCTACCACCAGAGATAGTAGCCGGGACCAACGGCTTAACGTGCCATCCGAAGCACGGAATCATCTTTCTTTTCAGACAATCAGGTGATTCAGCCTGCAATGTCCTAACCAACTGTGTTAAAACGCAAAAAGTGACATATCACTAGGTGTCCCCCGTGGGAATCGAACCCACGACCTCCGTATCGAGAGCCCAATGCTCTTAACCATTAGATCACTGAGGCAGTTGACAGGTAATACCTACGCTTCTCGTTTTCAATATTTTACGGAAACGAAACTCTCAAAGAGTAATGTTTTAAATACGATGCGCAAAAGTTTAAACACATGGCCACTGGACACACGACAGCGGCCAACATTTATTTTTGGCGCGAGATCTTTGACTTGCATACAATATAACAAAATTACTCTTTATATTACACACCAACATTAGTATACAAAAACCTCACACCAAACATAAAGTGGAAAGAAACTGAAGGGAAATTTGGGGAACATAATAAATGGGTCTGAAGATACTTATCGCTAAAAAGCAGTAACAACGACAGAATTACAGCGGATACAAATTACAACGGATTTGGTAAAAGCTTACACTAAGGCTGGCTTGCACCAAAAAGTGTTATTAATAGGTTTTATCATCAGCCTACATACGTCCCACTGCAGGGCAACCACCAAACCCACCACCACCCACAACCCATTAAGGGTGTATATTCATTAGTCCACCACGCGTGCCCAATGCGGATTGGTGGACTAAAACTGAACTACGGATCAGAATTTCTTCTTCAGCGTATGCAGGTATCTTCACCATGTTTTCCTTCACCGTTTGATAGCAGTTGGTATTACGTACATAAGTTAGAAAAGCATGGCTTCAACATGTTTATAAATATGATTCTATCACTGTGATTACTAGGTATAAGCATAAGCAGTGTGAGAGACAGACCTAAACACTTTTTGGTGCAAGACAGCCTAACCTAAGTATTTTATTGAGTTGAGGAATCCGGTGTGCGGGCACAGCCATTTCATTTACAGATACGTGCAATACAAACTAGATGAAACTATGAACTAAATTCAAACTAATTAGCAAGCAAATCAAAACAGTGTTGTTTTCTGTAATGAATGAGTAGGTGTAGGTATATTGAACGACTAAATAAAGACATTGTTTGATGCAATGCAACACATTGCCCCGGCCCGTGGCGGTCATAGCACGAGGCACGGTCACACGTGCTGTAAACATGCATTATTGTGTCTGTGTGTGTGTGTGATACAGTCGCTGAAATAGATAGGTGTACCTACTCTTTTTGATAAATATTTAAATTAATATTCATATCACAAAAACATAATACTTTACCTACAAAGAAAGATTACAGAAACGTTTTTGTATGTCCTGTGTATGGACAAGTTTTTACGAAATTTAGTAGTATAAGTGTCTAAACACACTATACCGAAAGTACGCGACCGAAGATCCGCGGCTGAGTTTACGTTCCGACCATGTTCCGACGTATTCGGGTAATATGACACACCATAAGCGCCGAACTTACGCGGCAGAAATTCAGTTGCGTAAACTTGCGTAACTTTGTTCAGTGTCTCTAGCGCTGTCGTGGCGTTGTGCCGTATTTCTACACGGACAGACAGACGGGGAAACAAAGTGATCTTGCGTATTTTTGTACTCGATACTTTGATTCCGATGCTTTACTAGGTATCGATACTTTTTCACATACTCGATACTTTTGTCTTCTACCTCACTAGTGTAGTTTTACGCAAAGTCACCATTTCTCTTTCTGACGTGTAACGGTATCCCTCTCGGTACTTACATGCACTCTAAATCAGTATTTACATTACAACACTAATATTTTTCCCTGCTATCAGCTCTACGACATAAAAGTCAATTTGATTTGATTGATAGGTAGAATTATACTTTTATTTAATGAGATTTATAATGATAATTTTGTATGTTTTTAAATAAATAATAATAACTTGAGTACTTATGTGCTCGTTTATTACTGTTTTTTTTGCGATTATTTACAGTTTCTAAGGTGATCAAAAAGTACTCGATACTGAGTAGTATCGATACTTTTGGTTCGATACTTTTATCGGTATCGATACTTTCTTCTGCGATACCAGTATCGAGTAGGTATCGATACTTTTGAATTTTTGCGTATCCCTATGAACGAGCGAGCAAGAGACACGCGGGGTGCGGGGCTCGGGCGGGCATTACTGCCTCCCCGCTGCACCCTGCCCCCGGATTTTCGTCGGCAATCGAACCGAACTTCGGTCGCGTAAACTCGCGTATAATGTGTGCACTACAGACTAAGTTGCCGCTGAACTTACGCCCGACCGAAGTTCGGCTGTACGCTATAACGCAACGTAATTTCGGCATAATGTGTCGTCGTTCATTCAAATAGCATTGCTGGCGTAATCGTGCCGAACTTCGGTCGCGTACTTTCGGCATAATGTGTTTAGACACTAATACACTCGAGAGCAATGAAAACGGGTCACCAACATACCTTAATATCTCGGAAACTAAGAATGATACCTTATACAAATAAAAAGTAATTCATAGACTATTTAATACTTCTTAAATTAATTGATGTCATTTTTAGTTTTCATTTGTTTGACTTAATTGAAATACATAAATACAAATGCGTCAATTCTATCGCGGGCCTAAAATTGAAAATAACCATTTTTTGTCACAGATATAATATTTAAACATATTTTAGTGTATGTGAGTGATAAAATTGCCACATTAATAATAAAGGTTCAATACTAAAAATTAAATTTTCCAAAAATCATTTATTTAGGTTTTAGCCTTTTTTATTGGCATTACTTTATAACAACCAAAGATATTATTAATTTAAGTAGTAGTATTAAATTGTCTATAAAATACTTTTTATTTGAATAACCTATCATTCTTAATTTCCGAGATATTAAGGTTTATGTTGTTGGTGACCCGTTTTCATTGCTGTCGAGTGTAGTTTTGACTGGAGGCTGGGCAACACACAGTGCAGCTGCAGAACGGGAGCAGACCGGCTGCAGGCCGGCAGTAGTTGTAAACTATAGAATTATATGCGAGGTGTCACACTGAATGCAGTTCGGCGCGGCTGCGGAACAGCTGCGGAACGGTAGCCGCATTGTGACACCTCGCATGTAATTCCATAGTTTACAACTATACTGCCGGCCTGCAGCCGGTCTGCACCCGTTCCGAGGCTGCAATCTGTGTGGCCCAGCCATTATTCGTTGCATCCCTAGATAATATCAAATGAAAACCGAATGCACAATTTTTACAATTTATTCGATTAACGTTTTTAGGGTTCCGTACCCAAAGGGTGAAAACGGGACACTACTACTAAGCCTACGTTGTCCGTTCGTCCTACCTATTTAGGGCAGTAGCTTTTAAACCGTAATAGTTAGACATTTGAAATTTTCACAGAATGGTCGTTATTATGGCGGATTTGCTAACAAATTAATTAAGGGACGTCCGCATACAAGGAACCAGTTTTTATCAAACTTTTTACCTTCTCGCTCTATCGTAAAAACGGTAACATACAAGCGTCGAACTTGGTGTGATTAATGATTTTAGAGCAAACTCTACAGTATAACAACAAATAATAAAAACCGGCCAAGTGTGAGTCGGTTTCGCGCTAAAGGTCCTGGAGAAAACAAAACTTTTTTAGAAGTTAATATGTCGTGTGGCGGTAAGGGTCCTTCGGTGCGCGAGCAGCCGACTCGTACTTGACCAGTTTTATGGTATCTCCAATGTTTTCATAATCACTAATGTTGCCTTAAATTCTTTTATTACGTGTCTTGTCAACACAATCTAGAGTTACTCAATACGGTGATGTAATTAATCATGCGCGAGAGTCGATTCGAATCGTTTGTTCGATTCGACCTCTTATCGCGCGTTGATAACTCTACAGGGTCGTGTCATTCAAATCTTGTTTTTGCCTCGTTTAAAGATACTCTCTCATTGGTTCATTAGGTACATAATATAGATACTAGGATTTAAATATAATTTTACTGTATCATTAATTTATTATTAATTAGTGGCGCCCGCGACGTCGCACGCGCAGACCACTTGACTTAGACACATTGAGTGAACCGATTATAATGAAATACACCCAAAACTTTAATCCAAACTAAGCCCTATACTTGTGGGAACCTCATTCATATCGGTTTAGAAGTTTTTAAGTGATGCTTTACAAACAAACAGACAACAATTATAATAATTAAATGGCCTGTATGCATTCTATTACGTATCCTTTTTTTGCAAATACTACAGGGTAAATTTTATATCACTGCGGATAACTTCAGCATATATTCTACTATCAAACTGAACAACTTTCACTATGGAGCCAACTTCGAAATCACGAAAAAAATCTGCTGTCCCATACAAAACTACAGTACCTATTCGACTCAACTGTATGGGGCAGCTGATTTTTTTTCGCGATTTCGAAGGTGACTCCATAGTGAAAGTTGTTCAGTTTGATGAGTAGAATACATGCTATAGTTATCCGCAGTGATATAAAAAATACCCTGTATATTCAATGTAAATTTATAAATTCATGCAAAGTTTAAAATTTTATTATATATACCTGATAAGTAGGTACAATATTTGCCAATTTCACTGTATTATTAATTCACTTATTATTAGTATATATGTACCTGTAGATAAGTAGGTACAATATTTGCCAATTTCACTGTATTATTAATTCACTTATTATTAGTATATATGTACCTGTAGATAAGTAGGTACAATATTTTCCAATTTCACTGTATTATTAATTTATTATCAACACGATTCTTTTTGCAGTCATTATCCAGTTTCAAAGTAAATCTATCTAACTTTGACTTGATGTTCGAAATTGTACTTAAATATGTATATTATCTTCTTTTTCTACCAAACACAATTTCTTTTGATTCCCAACAAAAAATAAACAACAAGTAAGTAGTTGAAATGTTTGTTTTGTTAGTTGAACAATACGTAATGTTTCAACCTTTCATTCCACATCTCGTAAGTCGTTACATCATAAACTATTTTATGTTATTTACGGTAAAGAAGAGCTTTTCGCTGTCGTAAATCGTACACAATACGATAAAAAACTCGTGCATCACCTGCCGAAAAGACGTGTGGACCTTATTGTGTAACTACCCGTTTCAATCGGTATAAAATCAACATGGTGTTTTTGGCAGTTCTTAGTGAACCTGCTTACATATCCATTGTCTGAAATGAATTAACTAAATATCAAGGAGAATCTCTAAGAACTGCCAATAACAGCAAGTGGGTTTGATACCGACTGAATCGGGTTGTTATACAATAAAACCCCCGACCTACCTAGTATCCTTAATCCGCGTACGTAATCACAATAATCATTATCAGCCTATCATCGTCCACTGCTGAACATAGGCCTCTCCCAAGGCGCGCCACAGAACTCTGTCCTCGGCCTTCCTCATCCAGTCGCGCCCCGCTACTTTTTTTAGGTCGTCTGTCCAGCGGGCAGCAGGGCGTCCCACACTACGTCTACCAGTTCGCGGTCTCCACTCCAGAACTCTGACACCCCACTGGTTGTCAGTTCTTCGGCAGATATGACCAGCCCATTGCCACTTCAGCTTGCAAATTTTCTGAGCTATGTCAACCACTTTAATTCTCTGACGTATAACTTCATTTCTGATGTGATCTCTCAGAGAAACACTGAGCATAGCTCTCTCCATAGCTCGCTGAGCGACCTTGAATTGATGAACTAGTCCTATCGTCAGGGTCCATGTTTCCGCACCATAGGTCATTAGTCGTTACTGGCAAGACGCACTGATTACTTTTTTAAGAGGATGAACAGACCATCAAACTGAACAACTTTCTCTATTGGACCAACATCGATTCCACGAAAAAAAATCAGCTGTCCCATACGTTTGGCTCGAGTAGGTTTGCAGTTTCGTATGGACAAGCACATTTTTTTAGCGATTTCGATTTTCGTGCCATAGAGAAAGTTGTTCAGTTTGATGGCCGGATCATCCCCTTGAAAAGAGTGAGCATGTTAAGAAGGACCCTATATAGTAATTACTTACAGTAAAATGTAAGGTAAGTTATTAATAAATTAGGTAGGTATATTATGTTTTATGTATTGTGTACAAGTTTCAATTTATCCGGTTTCGTCCAACGTGACTCACAAACGTAGCTCTCTATAATAACGTTATGATAATGTCCTAAAACAATAAACTCTTTGTCAGATAACATTGTAGTTAACGAGCCGTGGTACCATTGAAAACGCCACGTGTCCTAATTCCCAAATAAGTTCGGAAGCCTCTCTTATCTGGCATAGCGAATAAAATGATCGATCACTGATAAGTGATAAGTATATCGATATTAGTAGATATAACGAATATTTACAGACACTACGAGAGATTTCGCGATAAGCATGGAAGTATTAGTTTTTGGGTTATCTTGAAATTTAAATGACATTTGTTTTTGGTTACTAGGATGTGTAATATACTGCAAGTACGTACGTGGCTTACGGGAAACTCCATCATATATTTTCCTCGGCTCTACCACAACGCCTCAAAACGAAGGTGTTCAATCAGTGCGTCCCGCCAGTAATGACCTATGGTGCGGAAACATGGACCCTGACGATAGGACTAGTTCATCAATTCAAGGTCGCTCAGCGAGCTATGGAGAGAGCTATGTTCGGTGTTTCTCTGAGAGATCACATCAGAAATGAAGTGATACGTCAGAGAATTAAAGTGGTTGACATAGCTCAGAAAATTTGCAAGCTGAAGTGGCAATGGGCTGGTCATATCTGCCGAAGAACCGACAACCGGTGGGGTGTCAGAGTTCTGGAGTGGAGACCGTGGACTGGTAGGCGGAGTGTCTCGTGTGGGACGCCCTGCTGCCCGCTGGACAGACGACCTAAAAAAAGGTAGCGGGGAGCGACTGGATGAGGAAGGCCGAGGACAGAGTTTTATGGCGCGCCTTGGGAGAGGCCTATGTTCAGCAGTGGACGATGATAGGCTGTTGATGATGATGACGTACGTGTATTAAGGATACTATTATCCTTAATACACGTACGTCATCATTAGGTCGGGGGTTTTATTGTATAACAACCCGATTCAGTCGGTATCAAACCCACTTGCTGTTATTGGCAGTTCTTAGAGATTCTCCTTGATATTTAGTTAATTCATTTCAGACAATGGATAGTAAGCAGGTTCGCTAAGAACTGCCAAAAACACCATGTTGATTTTATACCGATTAAAACGGGTAGTTACACAATAAGGTCCACAGGTCTTTTAGGCAGGTGATGCATGAGTTTTCATTCGTATTGTGTATCTTTTGTTTCATTGTAAAATAAGAAAAATCATTAAGTGCGTTTTATAAAAATATAAAAAAATTCTCGCCATCTCAAGAAAACTCGAGGAATCCTGGTCGAAAATTCTCGTGTCTCGAGAATTAAAAAAGGTTGAGAAATCGGAAACCTTAGACCCAACCAACGCGGTCTGCGGTCACGATCTCTGCAGGGTCACTCGTCTTTTAAGAGCAGCATCAGCAGTAAAGAGATCATTAATTCTCAATATTGTGCATCACCAATATCAAAAATGTATTACTAATATGATTTCTTGATTCAGAACAATAGGGTATTTGACTCATTAACCGACTTCATTTTTAAAAACTGTTCTACGTTAATCACTGATGTCTAAGGACTCTATAGAAAATGTATATTTCACGTTCCATTAAATATAGTGCAAGAAAAAACGAAAAAAAATAATTATTTAAATATCCCGCGAATACGCTTTTCCTGACAATATACGTGGCGACAAGCAGGTGACGTCATCGTGACGTCAACTTTGTACGACTCTCGCACTCTACACCCAATTGTTTACAAGCAGTTGACGTCATCAACCATTTGGCCAATCACGTGACTAAAGTAGATTTTCTGTTAAAATATGAAACATATCCAGTATTTTCCTTAACTGACTAAATAGTTGGTTTCCAAAATTCATACTCAATCTATGCCATCGATAGATCCTAATATTTTACATGCTGTCAAATACCCTATTTTAATTACGTTTTTTTTTTATTGTTGCAGACGTGGAAAGAAAGCGGAATAGAAAAGATGTACAGCCCATACTGGAAAACATTAGTATTCAAGACAGTAGTTGTTTTAAACCGCAGATAGGTCTGATGAGAATGGTTAACAACAATAGATAGTACAAAGACTACCCCTTTTAAATCATAACAATCGTTCCATTATCCTTCCTCTAATTTTGATACGCTTCCCTTTCCTCTCCAGTATATAAACTTGAATAAAATATAAGTTAGAAATAATTTATGGTGCCTATAGTAAATACTTCAATACAATAAAAGCTGATCTTGCAACACCAAAGTCATATCTTATCGACAATACATTGAAAGATAAATTTAGAAGAATTTTATATTTAAAAAAATCAACTGCTTCAGTCATATCAATAATTCAACTGCCTTATCAAGTGATAAAGTTAACTAGTAGTGCCAAAGGAGGTGATCTTGTAAAGTGTTGAGAGTACAAGATGTCCCACGGCGGGGTGAAAAGTGCTAAGAGTGCTAAGAACGGAAATGGTGCGCAGGCGCCGGAGTCGCCGCGGGAGGGCTCCGAGAGCCCCTCTCCCCCGCCTGACGGGGGATGGGGCTGGATAGTGGTCTTCGCATCCTTCATGATCCATATAGTCAGTGAGTACTTCAAATTTTTTTAAATTACTTGTTCATGTTGATGACTCAGATTCAGATAACGAGATTGACTGGGCTTTTTCATGTCATTACTGTCATTACCATACATAGACTAAGAGATAAGTGTACTTTTTGCAACCATCAGCTGCATGGCTGATTCAGTGTTTATGAGGTGTAGAGCATCTCTGTGATGGGGATGGACCGGGTCTGCCTGCATACCTCCAGTCGGTTTAGAAGTTACTGATGTTTAAAGGTCAGTAAAAAATTGACGATCAGCTGCAAGGCTGACTGTAGCTATGTGAACAGTACTAAAACTGACATGGTTCATCAGTTGGTTTAGGAGATACAGCCGTTCAAAGGTCCGACCTTTGAACGACTGTATCTCCTAAACCGACTGGCAGTTCATGTCAGTTTTTGTACTGTTTACATAGCTACATTGCACACTACAATAATCAGCCTTGCAGCTGATCGTAAATTTTTTTCATACCTTTAATCGTCTGTAACTCCTAAACCGACTGAAGTTATGCAGGCAGACCTAGTTCATCCCCATCACAGAGATGCTCTATACATACATAAACACTGAATCAACCTTGCAGCTGATGGTTGCAAAAAGTACACTTATCTCTTAGTCTAACATACAGACTTCTACTATTTCTATACTGTTTTTAATTACATTAGAAATTTCTATAAATTACCTACTACATACTATCATATACCTACTTATACGTACTTACGTAGCTGGAGTTATTTTTTAAATGAAAATTTATGTTGTGTTGTCTGAACTTTGAAGATCATGTTCAAGAGAACTCTTTTGTAAAATAATATAAATCGAAGAATCGTGTATATCATTCAATACCGTGTTAGTACATTTTTTTTTTTTTTTCAAACTGCGTCATTTGCTAGTTTGACTTTTTCCTTTTGAACTTGATATTGAATTTTTGGTATATAATTATATAAACAACATATTGGCTGTAACATGTTTAAAATCAATAGCAAAATTTATACAGGTGAATTTTTAGAATATTCCAAAATCTATACTATTATAAAACTGTAACAGGAAGATTGTCTGTACATTGAAGATATTAACAAAAAAAAAGTTACGATATGGTTTTTAGGTGTCCCTGATTCCATTTCACCAATTTTTGGATTTTTTGTCTGTCTGTTTGTTTGTGTGTTTGTTTGAACGAGTATCACGCAAAAACTACTGAACCGATTTTGATGAAACTGTTTTGTTTGATAGCTTATGATCTGACTTAAAATCTGGTATATAATTTGTGCGGACGAAGTCGCGGGTTAACGCTCGTAAAATATAAAATTTTAGCTAGGTATACGTCTTTCATACTCATATAAGTAAAGTACGTAGAATCTAGCTTATTATTAACCTATGGTGAAGTAAAATCATACGAAAGTATTAAAGTATTTTTTATAATACAAAAAAATACTTTAAAAAAACGAAAACAACTAAACTAACTACTTTACTTCATAACATTTTATTAAAAACGAGCGTTAACCCGCGACTTCGTCCGCACAAATTATATACCAGATTTTAAGTCAGATCATAAGCTATCAAACAAAAAAAGTTTCATCAAAATCGGTTCAGTCGTTTTTGCGTGATACTCGTTCAAACAAACAAACAAACAAACACACAAACAAACAGACAGACAAAAAATCCAAAAATTGGTGAAATGGAATCAGGGACACCTAAAAACCGTATCGTAACTTTTTTTTTGTTAATATCTTCAATGTACAGACAAACTTCCTGTTACAGTTTTATAATAGTTAGTATATAGATTACCTTAACATTGTGGTAATTCAAATCATATTCTTCTATCGAATAAAAATTACAATATTTAATGCATAGCTACTTAGTTCCGTGGAACTCCTGGGAATAATATCTTACTAGTTCCGAGACAGAACTTTGCACCATGGAACTTCTGGGAATAAACGTAAAAAGCCGATCACAATTTCTGATAGCTACAATACGCCTGAGACTAAGATGAGACGAGGAACATCGCATTGATAACCTTCTGGGAGGGAAATAGATTTGTAGGTCGGACATAAGTAGAACAGGACAGTGAAACGCTGTCTTACTGAATTATTGATTTCATTCATAATAAAAGTAAGGCTAGATTCTGGTACCGACTTTAAATGGGGTTTGACGCATACCGTCCCATTCGCATTCGGTCACAAATTCAAAAATGGTCCCATTCGCATTCGGTCCCATTCGCATTCAGTCCCATTCGCATTCGGTCCCATTCGCATTCGGTCCCATTCGCATTCGGTCCTATTCGCATTCGGTCCCATCCGCAAAATGGTCAAAACCAGATAAAAGTTGTTTTTAACATTTTCAACCTACAAGTTGAACTTTGGTATTGTTTCAAAAAAGGTAGGCTTGAAATTAAAAACATAGCTTTAAATAATTATGTGTACTGTTCCAAAATCAAAATTCTTACAAAATCAACATAAAATTAAGTATTATTTAAAAATCAACATAACAATTAAGTATTATTTAAAAATCAACGTCCTGTTTATTGTAAAAAAAATATGATGATATAGGTATTTATTATTTCAGCAACTGTAGAAATGTAATTTTTTTCATAAATGTGACTAGAAAATTTTTGTGACAATGTCCAATTTACTTATTTATTATTATGTACATACACGGAGGAGGGAGCAGCTCCTTCATGATTAATTGATTATGTACAAGAGAAAAATATCTGTTACCGTAAACAAATGCATTGCTAAGAGGCTATGTGAAAAAAATAGGATTCTTCAAAGCGTCATATATCATGAAGTACTAACAGTAGGAGTATGATTAGCGGATATGTGTAAATTGAACATATATTGAAGATTTGATTAGAGCCAAAACACGATTAAGACACATTTTCTCGATAGAAAAACAAGCCAAACTAGCCTCCGTCTTTATCGATAAACGCTTAAAACTGCTAAGCGGTGAATAATAGAAACACCAGACTTGATTTAAAAAAAAAGAGTTTGATATTTTATAAAGTTTGATTAAAGCAGAATTGAACTTACATTAATAGTACAATCACAATTAAATAAAGTTTGTTTTACGCAAGCGTCGTTTTAGGTGCGCGCGCCGCCCCATCTCTTTCTCTCGCATCAGACAGTAATATAAGCTATCACACGCCCATTTCGCTTCAATTATTTTTCGACATATGCCCTTAAGGGTGTATTCGAACAATGACAGTAAACAACTTTCCATATGGTACATAGGTAAAAAACGAAAAATAATTTAGGACTTCCAGAAAATCGATCGCCTGATCTGCAGTCTGCACTCGTTTTTCGACCAATGTAAGAAAGAAGAATAGAAAGTTGTTTAGATTCATTTTCTGAATATACCTTTAAATGTTGTTAGTAATTAAAAACAAGTGATGTATACCTAGGTACCTAAATGTATTTTTTTTTCTTTTGTAAAGACGCTATCATTAATTCATTATATATAAGCATTATAAATATAATATCATAATTATTTCTCTTTACAATTTAAGGTTACATATCACCTATCGGTGGTAGGTAATAGTACCTATTACCTGGTATAAGGGTCTAACAAAACTAACTGAAACTATTTTAAGGGGATGATCAGACCAGCAAACTGAACAACTTTCTCTATGGGACCAATATCAAAATCGCGAAAAAAAAAAACAGCTGTTCCATACAAACGTACTCGACCTAAATGTATGGGACAGCTGATTTTTGTTCGCGATTTCGATATTGGTCCCATAGAGAAAGTTCTTCAGTTCGATGGTCTTATCATTCCCTTAAAATAGTTTCACCTAATTTTGTTAGACCTTATAGATACATCAATAAATAACTGAATAGCCCAGTCATTTTTGTTAGGCGGGGTAGGGAGTAATTACTATTCGGACTTTTAAACTGCAACCGGAACCATTAAGTGACAAAAGGACTATCTTAACACGTTCCCGGGCAGTGTACGAGACACAATAGAACTTTTATTGTTATCACTGCTATAGCCGGCCACTGTCCCGGAACGTGTTAAAGCATAATAAAAAAAAATCGCTACGCAACATAGAAATCAAAATTATGTGTCCCAGATGGATTTTAAATTATTAATATTCATACCAATGCACTCATTTGACTTAGATTTAACAATAGAAATTATTTTTGAGAAATAAAATAGGCATTGAAATTTAAAAAATGAGGTATTTATAAGAAAATACGAATGTATTTTTCAAAACCTTTTAAGTAAACAAAAATATTTACACCATGTTTGTAGTATGTATAATCGTAAAGCCTTAAACAGGCGCAAAAAAAAATTACTTACCATCAGGTTTTTTAGAACGAAATAAAAGCAAAATTTTAAAATTGGAACTGTTGCTGACGTGATTTTTTTTTTTTAATTGGCTTTTCAACATTATACCGAAAACGAAAAAAAATGTCAATTACTAATTAGTCCCGATAAAAACCGTAAAATGACTGGGCTATGAAGATCCTGACATAAAACGGGGTTGGCATAAGGCTCTTAGTCTTAGTATAAGTTTGAAGCCAGTAAATGAATGTTTGATTGTGGCGTCAAAGGTCAGACTTTATTTTTATTTTTGTGAGCTAATATATGATAGAAATCGTTTTAGCCGTTACTCAGATTTTCAAATTACTTCTGAAATAGGTTCTTTATTGATATAGGTTCTTTATTTTCTATTTGCTATTCATTATCCGTCCAGTCTGTTTATATGCACCAGTGACAGTGCAAAGTACATTACTTATCTCACTAACAGAGTAGAAGCGAGGTCACTATCGGCTCGTTATGTTTATTGATTGCTGTCAGAAACATATTTATCTTTCACCCTGCATAACGATATGCACAGCCATTAGGGCACGGTGAAGGGAAGGTCAACCTAAAACGGTAGAACCTTCTCAACGAATCGTATTACGTAGGCAATCGTTAGATAACAGTTTCGATTCGAAGAATCTCTTCAATATCGGAGAAATTTGTTTGCACAATAATTTTATTCGTTTTTGGCATAACCATCAAATTAGACGGAATATTTGACTGATGTTGATTTAAATTATTATTTATCAATATCAATGCCTTAAGGTGGTTGCAGAGGGGTCAATTTTATACAAAACTTTGACGCACAAATCGCACAATACGCGTAGACGGAATTAATAAAAGTAATTTTTTATACATGGAAAAAAGTTTTGAAAATCTATATGCCGCGTCACAAATAACATTTGCAATTTATAATATAATTACGAAGATACAAAGCTTTGCAATTTTTCAAACAAAATTTTTAAAACTTTATATCTTCGTACTTATATTATAAATTGCAAATGTTATTTGTGACGCGGAATCTATATTTTCAAAACTATTTTTCCATGTATAAAATATTACTTTTATTAATTCTGTCTACTCGTATTGTGCGTCAAACTTTTGTATGGACTGAAACCACCTTAATGACGAATGAAAATAAAAATATTAGTAAGTACCCTGTCATTCACACTCGCGAATCGTACAGGCTCAACAACCATTCCAAAAGAAAAAAATAAAGGACAGTGGGCAGAAGTGGTCTAAGAGCCCCCCTATAAGTCGCATACTACGTTTGAAAGTGGGTTTAACATAGATCATTTTTTATATGCGGCACCAATATCTTTTCGAGAAGAAAAAAGATACAGGGTGTTTTATTTAGCGGTTTTTCATACTAATTTTAGCATTTAGCCGCTATTTACATCTGTTGCTTGAATTCCTTGTGCCATGTGGATTATTATTAATGCAAAATAATCTTTAGCCCTCAATACACACAACACTTAAAGCGAGAAAATCGTTATTATCTCATCTTGAAATTGCCTGTATAGTAAATGTGAGCCTTATTACTTTTGCACGCTTACTAATAACTTTTAGTAGTTTTAAGCTAAGTGTCTGATCAACCCGAAAGACATTACACCTTGCGGGGCCATAATATCAAAATGACTATCCCCTAAAACGACTTCGTTATAATAAAACACCCTGTATCTTTTTTTTTCCTCGAAAATATTTTGATGCCCCTTGGGTGCCATGTACGTTTGGGTATCCTCTAACTATTCCTATCTGTGTCATAGCGGGGGTTCATGGACCAGTGCCCATACATTTTAACCCAGTGTCCTTTAGGCCTAAGTATTACACGTGTAAAAGTGTGTAAAAGACAAGAGCTGTTGCATTATTTATTATCGACATTATCAGTCTTGTTATGTGTAAGTTTTGTTATTTAGATGAATGCAAAACAAACGAAATATCTATAAGTATTTTTTAAACTAAATTGCTTCTGACTACTATTTTACCTTCGTCTCGAATTGTATGTTTGAAACTAAACTTGCCGTCACAAAGATGTATATTTTGAACAACTGCGCGTGTAGGAATGTAAACTTTTACGAACGGCAGGTATAAGGTAACGTTTCAATATTCAATCATCAAACATTGGCGGTTTGAACTGGATTGGCTCTTCACATGTCACTACCATGAAGTATTTCAATATTGACTAAATAGCCAAGAGCCTCCACGAGTGACGGAACCTGAGTTCGTCTGGCGCACCCTGAGACCCTGAGCAGTCAGCCTCGATACGACCATTATTGCTGAGAGTCTAAACCAAATCAAAATCAAAATATTTTTTATTCGGAATAATATCACATAGATAGCTTTTTGGCGTAATTTTTTGGCTCTACCACCGCGTCGGAAGTTTTTCCGTTGAGAGAAGATGTGGCCAGAAACTCTACAATACACATCTTTTAAACAGAACAAAATATACAAAGTACAATTAAAATACAATATTGCATTACATAGTGGTACTCTGTGTCATTGTCAAGAGCAGACATTTTGGTCATTCAAATAGTCATCGAGTTTATAGTAGCCTTTTTTACAGAGGACTTGTTAACATGGGACTTAAACTTTTTGTCTGGCAAGTTTAGAATATCCTCTGGTATCTTATTATAATAGCGTATACAGTGCTCCATGAAAGATGTGTTGACCTTACTGAGTCGAAAATGTGGGAATACTTATTTATTTTTATTTCTTGTATTGTAATTATAAACGTCACTGTTTTTGGGAAAGAGATAAAAAATTTTCCGAACGTATAAAATATTTTCGTAAATGTATTGACTGTAGAAAGTCAAGATACTGATATCTTTAAAAAGATCTCGTAGTGAACCTCGACAACGCAGATTATAAATGGTTCGAATTGCCCGCTTTTGAAGGATAAAGATCGCCTCAACATCTGCAGCACGGCCCCACAGCAAAATACCATAAGACATGATACTAAGGAAGTATCTGAAGTATACAAGTCTTGCAGTAGCTATATCAGTTAGCTGTCTAATTTTTCGAACTGCATAAGCTGCAGAGCTCAGCCTACCCGCTAGGGTTTCTATATGTGGACCCCATTGCAGCTTCGAGTTAATCTTTATCCCTAAAAATACTAGTATTATTTAAGCCAGGCTTAATCTTTTCATTAGGTTCATAATTATAATTGTTCAAAATAAAAGTCTACCTACGGTCTATGACAGCGTTGAAGTAGCTAGGCTGGTATGGTTGGTACCTGATTATGCTTCGAAACCCCCCAAGTCGAGATGTAGCGCGCACGTCTGTATGTTCGAACCCTGATTCAAAACGTCTGGAGCATTTATATCCCTGGCATGGATCTCTTTTACTGTCGATCTGTTCTCTTGATAGGTTCTCTTCGTCGCTTTTTTATATTTTACATTTCGCACTATCAATGGCAAGTTTGAACTAAGTGAACCATACATTTTCAAAATTGGAAAATGGTTTGTGTTTCTTCTTTTTAATGATATTTGTTAATAAAGTCTCAAAATACCTGAAAACTAATGTTAAACATCACTTTTTCAAAAATGTGTTGGGTCGACTAACATCTCGTAATAAAAAAATAACTCGTAATAAAAACAAATAAACATAACAACGTAACCACTACAGTCTACACACAGATTTATATAGAGTGTTGGAAATAGCTGAATAGGTACCTACATATACTTGCATCAAATGCCCTGTTTGCACTTTTTACAAAAACAATGTCAAATGTTGTCAAGTTTAAACAACACAATGATTATTCCACGAGTAAATTATCTTGTAACCGTCTCATATTAAGCAATTGTTTGGTTGTCAAACTTACCAAGTACATAGCATTATCAAATGCCTTTGTATCTCATTTAGTCGCACAAACAATGCATTTGTCACTCACAATATAATCTTATTTATTTTTCATCGCATGTAGTCAACTTGATACCGTATCTGGTGAATTTCTGTATATTTTACATAACAGAAGTAAGCTGCTGTGTGTACAAGTATAACATTAACAGTGTTTAGAATTGCATAATTCTAAACACTTATGACCCAAATAAGACTGTAGCTGCGGCGGTCACACACACACCAAAAGCGCAATCGTTTTTACAGCCCTAAATTTTAACGTATTTTAATTATTTCAAATTGAAGGCTAGCTAGCGCCATCATCATGTTTCACCGACAATAATTCAACCTATACTATACATACCAACTTATATCTACTCATACCGATGGATATTATTGTTTTGAATGCTAGTTTTCGTTCAATCCCGCACTGATCGAGTGAAATTCCAGAATCCTTACTATTCCTGTAATCTAAACATTGGTAAGAGAACAACAGAAACTCCAGAACATCACTAAATCGACACGAAATTGAACGAAAACTACAAACAACCCGCACATTACGCAAGATAGGTAGCCATTTTGTGAATTTGTTAATTAGACTTTCACATAGACCATAAAATCTTTTTTTTTTCGTAGTTCTGCGAAGTATTTAATAGATGGCAGCACATTCTATGCAAACTGAATCGAAAAAAGCCACCAAAAGGCGACTGTCCTCCGCCTTATGTAAAGTATGGAAAATTACTCAAGCATGTAGGTTTTCTTACCCGACTGCTGCGCGAGGAGGGTAATGATTTCTCTTTCGAATTTTGCAATACGTTTGTTATGTAGATGTGATATAAGCATCTCAATTTACGAATAGTGGTGTCCAAACTATACGTAAAATGAAACGAAACGAAAGTTTGAAGTAAAAACGAAACCTATACACAACCGACCTATACCCATATTCTTATATACAACCTATTAGCACATTATAGTATAGATTTTTGTAAGATTTTAGTGGAGCGATCTAGATCATTGACTAAAACCGTTCGGTATTAAATTAGTACCTATTATCATGTTATTGTACGTTGGTTGTTTCATGACTAATGACTCTTATCAGGCTGCCTTCATGTCCAGCCCCAAACAGAGTATCTACCTAGTTAGAAATTCGCACAGTCACATGTCACTATGAGAAGGGTTTCTCTCCAGCAATTTATGTTATATATCTACTTAGGTGAATTTACATAAAGGTATGGTTAGGCCGGGCCCGCAAAAATTTACGATCGTTTTATTCGGCGATTAAAATGTTTCAGACCTAAAGCGACAAGAACTTCTCGGCGAGAGTTCTCGGCGAGAACTTCCAAAGGAAAATTACTATGGCTCACGATGCCGCGAGAACAATGAACGGCAACCAAATTCTCGTTCTCGTCCGTTCTCGGCGAGAATGTAGTGCCTGCATTACACGGGCACTACATTCTCTCCGAGAACGAGAGTGTGGATGCCCTTCATTGTTCTCGTGGCGTTATAAGCCGTAGTAATTTTCCTTGAAAGTTCTCGCCGAGAATTCTCGCCGAGAAGTTCTCGCGAGAGTGGAGTGCCGGCTTTATACGTTACAATACAAAGAAAACAACATGTCCATTTCGTCTTCAGTTCTTTATACACCGTAATCGACAAAATAGACAAGTCACTATAAACCGAAAATAAAAAAAATTGTAGTAACACTGAAGAAATTTACGTTGTTATACACTGTACTTTTTTTTTGTACAATCAACATGGTAGTTAGTGATACATCTACTTACCAACTTTCATCTTCGATAAAGACGTAACAACCTAAATAACCGAAAACCTGATCAATAAGATAATCCATACCTAGCCATATTTACCTAACACTTTTTTCTCAGAAACTTAGATGAAAGTAAAGGTCGATTTACACATCCATAAGTAAGTAAGTCCAACTTACCACTTCCTTGCTTACTTACTTACTTATGGATGTGTAAATCGGCCATAAGTAAGCAAGGAAGTGGTAAGTTTGACTTATCTTACTTGAAGTGGCAGTGGGCGGGGCATATTGCTCGCAGAACCGATGGCCGATAGGTGATGACACGGTGGACCGACGACCTTGTGAAGGCGGCGGGAACCCGTTGGATGAGGGCAGGACCGGTCGTTATGGCGATCCTTGGGGGAGGCCTATGTCCAGCAGTGGACGTCCATCGGCTGAGATGATGATGATGATGATGTTGATGGATGCGTAAATCTACCTTAATAAAATTAATATCTGTCCTGTCTCTGAAAACTTCGCAAAAACGGTTACTTCGATGGATTAACGTAGCTTTTCCTAGCTTCGTCATTGGCATGACATACCTATAAAATTTTGACAAAATAGAAGGATTAAAATAAATAATAATAAAGTCATCATACATCCATACTTATTCAGTGTAACAGTAACAGATAATGACAATGGTATTCTCTCATCGCTACCTACTATTACTGTTTAACAATACCTAAACATTTAAATTGTGTAAAACATAAGTAGGTAAATGGTAAATTGTCTTTATTTAAAAAGTTCAAAGGCATCTTGAATTAAGCCCATTAAGCTTAAATAACTTTAACTTTGAATTTTAGGGAAATAATAGGTACCTTCAGACAAACATTTCTAAACGACGACGTGAACATAAATAAATGTATTATAATGCTTCATCTAAATAAGCTCTTAGGAGATTACGAAGCTTTTTCGTATGAACTTTATGAAGCTTTATTCTGTAACTGAGAACATTGCTTTGATATGGATAGCAAAATTGATAAACAAGTATGGATTTATGTAACTCGGAATCTATCATTCGTTCAAATAATTATTTTTTCAACACACCTGCTCATAAAATGGCCCATATTTCACCGCAATTAGGCACATAATGACACTATAATCAAACTGTGACTTTTTCATTACTATTATTCACAAGTGAGTTATAGGTTTTTTATAGTAGGTATCTAAACTTCTTGGTTGAGTTTTTGAGTTGCTTTGAACTCCGACGTTTTGTAGTATTGTAAACTTAAGTTTTTCCGTGTACTCAGCACAATCTTAAAATCAATATTCATGAATCATGACTTCATGACCTAAACGGGTAAATCTAAACGCGTTTCTAAATTGGAACATTCTTGTTTCAAATAACGGAGATGTTACGAAACCGTGTTATGACAGGAGTTATCATTACCGTAAATGAGGATCACGTGTCAACGCCATGATGGCATTTATGCCGTTACATATCACGCCTGGATAAACTTGATTACCTCGTCATTTCTAGTTAATAATCGACACGTGAATAGAAGGTGCCGGGTCACACTCAATCCAAATAAATTAGATAATATTCGAAATGGTACGAAAGCATGAAATAGGTACCTAGAGTACCTACCTCAATCTAATTGTAAATGTACTTGCTTGTCATCGTATTAATGAGTAACATTGACCTCTTACAGACACCCAGTAAACACACACACACAAAAACTTAAATTGTAAATAAACACTTAAGGGGGTGGTTTAGACCAGCATACTGAACAACTTTCACTATGAAGCCACCATCGAGAAAAAATTAAAAAAATCTGATGTCGAATACATTTTAGTCGCGTTGGTAGGTACTACATTTTTTTATGGGACAGCAAATTTTTTTATTTTTTGAATATGAATAGTAAGAATATTTATTGTTCTAACTGTGTCTCTATGTAGGCTCCATATTGAAAGGTTGTTCAGTTTGATGGTCCCTTAAGTATTACTAGGGTGTTTTGTGACATCTTTTATACATATAAGATATATATTTATATATTATTTATTATTATTTCTTTTATTATTATCTCTGTAAAAGGCTTACTCACGGGCCGTAGCCCGGACCTTTGGAAGGCTTGCCAGGGGACACAAGTCCAACACGTAGAGGCCCTTTTGAGATACTTTTATCTAAATGCTATGGGATGCACCAAGCGTGGTCTATCTCTGAATGCATTATAGAAATGCACCAGAAGACATACCACGTTCAGTGCAGAGACTATTGTAGAAAGGACAGAACTACTAGGGTTATAGGGGGTGAAGTGGGTGAGCCGGGAAATCTAGGTTATTACGGAGAGACTCGGGACGCCTGCCGTAACAAATGTCTCTAGATTGTCAAATATGGCAGACGGTGACTTGCCAACTCATTTGATGGGCCCCCAAAAGGCCGCTCGCAAGAAGCGACATGGCGGCAACATCTAGTGAGCGGCTAAGGTTGTAGAGAGGTGAGTCGGCGGGCGCCGGTTCCCGGTGCTAAGCGCACCAGTCAGCAGGTCCCGACGTTATGACATTTTACACTTCCAACCTGGAGCATACGTTCCGCTCTTGCGACTCCACTCCTGGCCGGCCGGTTAAGGCAAGACAGGAGGTGAGGGCCAAATCAATCCGGACCCTCTGGAGAATCGGGTCCGTGGTGTCGCTAATCACCAACAGCTCGCCACAAGCAACCCTGCGGGCTTATTATTATTATTATTTTTGATTATTATTATTTTTTTTTTTGTATATATTTATCTCCCTGAAAATTAAAGACATTTCCAATATCTTGGCACTTGTTCTGAATAGGTTACTTTAGAAAGTCATTTTTGACGGTAAACAAATCCGTATGTATACCGGGGACGACGATCTCGTGCCAGAGACGGATCAGTTATATAATGACGTCATCTCATCACGTATCCCGGCAGGATGGTGTGACTAACGTTGTTACGAGTTACGACTTATCAAGTAACCTAAATGAATCGACACAGTTTTAATGTCTAGTTTTGACCAACAAATTCTGGAAACTGCCGACATTATTATCCGCTTACACTCAGTTGCAGAAACGCTCATTAAAGTCAATCTTCCATTCCTCTTGCAGTCACTTTTTGTCTTGTTGAAGTAGTAAAAGCTAGCAGGAGATTTACTGGAGGATTAACTCTAATGAGCGTTTCTGCAACTCACTGTATGTCTATTAGGTCACATTCATACGGAACTCCGAATCAGGATTACGATTTCGTATGGATTTTCCCCCTCCATAATTGCCTTCAGAATTGCGAAGGTATCAAATCCTATCAGTGTCGCCAGAAGGTTACTTTTAGGTGATTTTTAGCTCCGTCAGGTTACTTTTAGGTTACACGATTCAAAAGGTTACTTTTAGGTGATTTTCGTAATTTTTATAATCAATTTTAAAATACGGATTTTTCCATGAAACGGAACGCTTTTAAACAGAAAATATGAATTTTTTGCAATGTTTTATAACGCAAAACGTTCGTAACGTATTAAGTGCAACTCCTAAAACACGTTTTTCTCTCTCGCACTAATGTATACCAAATCTGAGACCTAATCACAAAAGACTCTTTAGTTTTCTCACTTACTGGCTCGATCAATCAATCGGATGAAAAATGCAACTTAAAATGGAAAATGCTACGAAATTGTTTTATTTCTGTAAGTTAAAACAATAAACATCTGTCTATCAACGTTTAATAGTAACCTATTACTGGAAAAAATATGAAAGGTTACTTTTCATACAAAAGGTTACTTTTTAACTATTTCCTGTTACTTTTGACAAGATTCGGCTGGCAACATTGAATCCTATACAAAATAAAAATCTTGATTCGGAATTCCGGATCAGAATTCCGTATGTATAGATTAATATGTCCGTATGTATGGCGGACCTTAGTGCCTACTACTGTGATATGCAAAAACAGTTTTGATATTTTCAAATATAATTACTTACTGTTTATGTTACTTTTCTTTTACCACGATGACCTTCAATCGGTATAATTGTGATTAAAATTATCTTAATTGTAAGCTAAATTAACTGGCTTATTGCCAATATAATATACGCACATGTTATAGCATATTTTTACGATCAGAAAATCGATCTTCTTACAAAGCGTATCATTCTAATTGGTGGGATTGTTTCTACTTCTTGATGGGAATCGTTGAAATGAATAGATTATCTTCGCATAAATTATGCATTTATTAACTTTCACATGGTTTTTAGTAAATATAAAGAAATATTATGATGCGACGCGATACGACGCTTGGCGTTTTTTTGGGCGCAATGTCAAAAAAGATCTGCTGTCAAAATGACAGCGACGTCTATTGAGCAGGGTTGCCAGACCGCCTGAGTGCGGCGGGAAACGGAAGTGCGTTAACAAGCTCCCCGAGTTGGAACGTCCTGTTCCAAGGAAGTGGTCGATGGCAGCAGACAGAGCCTGTTATATGCTCTCCTTAGGGTTCCGGATGAAGTCTTCACTTCAGCGACGCGAGCGATGCCATCAGCGCCAGGGTACAGATGAATGATGCGACCGAGCAGCCAGCGATTAGGTGGAAGGCGGTCGTCTTTCACCACCACCATGTCTCCAAGCTGTAATTTTCCTCCGTCTCCGCGTTTCCATTTTGCTCGTTTTTGAAGTTCAGAAATGTATTCTGTATAGTACCTATTCCAAAAATGAGTGGCGAGGGCTCTAGCTCTTTGGTACCGTGGTAATGTGCAAATCTGTGCCTTTTCTTCTGCGTCTACCTGCGTTGTAGGCAACATTGACGTTGTTCGTCCCATTAGGAAGTGGGAAGGTGTAAGTGGAATTAAATCATTGGGATCCGAGGATAGTGGGGTGATGGGTCGTGAATTGAGAATCCCTTCTATTTGTATCAAAACGGTATTTAACTCTTCATACGTCAAATGAGCTGAAGATAAAACTCTTTTTAAGTGAAATTTAATTGACTTTACACACCCTTCGGCTAAGCCGTTAAAGTGAGGGCTATAAGCAGGAGAGAATATGAAATTGATTGCTTGTTCTGCCGCATAAGCACTTATGTCATCACATTTTGATCTAAGAAACTTTGAGAGTTCATTATAAGCCCCGACAAAATTTGTCCCGTTATCAGAATATATGTTAGCAGGCCGACCTCTGCGCGCAATGAAACGACTTAAGGCATCGATGAAAGCTTGGGTGCTTAAATCAGTGACTAGTTCAACATGAACTGCCCTCACAGCCAAGCAGACGAACACACAAATATACGATTTAATTAACGTGCAACCTCTACCTTTTCTGTTGGCGATAAGTATTGGACCGGCGTAATCTATGGCGGTATTGGTAAATGGATACTCCCATTGGAGGCGTTCTTTAGGCAGGTCTGCCATTATAGGTTGAATAGATTTGCCTGTAAACCTGCAGCAAGTATGACATTCGTGTGTGATTTTTCGAGTTAGGTTGCGACCACCTATTATCCAAAATTTATGTCTAATGATGGCTAGCAAAAGTTGAGGTCCTGCATGCATTGATACCTTGTGGTACTGTTCAACCAATAATTTGGTGATGTGATGCGAATAGTGTAGGAGAATGGGATGTTTAGTATCATAATTGTAGTTTGTATTTGACAGTCTACCACCAACTCTAATTATATTTTCATTTGACATGAACGGATTTAAGTTAAGTAAAGGAGTTTTCTTGGGTAACTGCTGTTTATTCAATAAGTTTTTGTACTCAGTAGGAAATGCTGTTTTTTGTACAAGTTTGGATAGTGTAGTGATAGCGGAATTCAATTCAAAAAGTTTTAAATGTTCAGTAAATTTTTTGTGTGGATGACGACAATTATGCAAGAAGCGAAGAATGTATGCTGTAACGCGCTGTAATTTGTTAAAATTTGAAAATTTATTAGTATAATCATTTTCTTCATTACTGAAGTTACATTGAGCCTTAGTCTCGGGTAAGTCAGTGGATGTGTGAGTCGGTTGTTTAGGCCAGTGCGACTCCGGTTGAGTTAAAAATTGTGGACCTGACCACCACAGATTGGAACTCTTCAACTGAGAAGCAGTACAACCCCTAGACCCAATGTCAGCGGGATTCAAGTTGGTAGGCACATAGCGCCATGCTTTCGCGTCTGTGGTATCAGTGATCTCGTTAATTCTATTAAAAACAAATGATTTCAAACTTGACTTGGGTGTCCTTATCCAACCCAAAACTACAGTTGAGTCGCACCAGAACCTCCAGCTGTTAATTTGAAGTCTTAAAGCCCCCTTCACCTTTGTTGCCAAACGAACAGCCAACAGAGCCCCACAGAGCTCCAATCTAGGTGTAGTCATACCCTTCAACGGCGCTACCTTACTTTTTGCCATAACTAGATGTACAGCTGCTATGCCGCCTGCGGATACAGATCGTAAATATACACATGCACTATATGCATGTAAGGAAGCGTCACTGAATGTGTGAATTTCAATGTGTGTCGGCGTATCACCTAGCACTCGACGCGGAATCGTGATCTCATTTAACTGCGAAAGAGATTTTAAGAATGTTGTCCATTTCTCATTAATTTCAGGTGGCAAATTTTCATCCCACGAAATTTTAGCAGCCCAGACCTTTTGTAAAATAATTTTGGCTTGTAAGATACAAGGGTTAATAAGTCCTAATGGGTCGAATACTTGACCTACTGTTGACAGTATAGATCGTTTGCTCGGATTGTTTTGAGATGATTTAATATTTACGGAATATAATAAGTCATCTGACTTACACGACCATCGAAGTCCTAATGTTTTTGCATGATCATCATTGGTTAGCTTGAGCAAACCATCATCAGTGTCACGTCCATGTATGTCGTCTAGCAGTCCTGGATTATTTGAGCGCCATTTTCTTAAATAGAACTGACCTTTTTTAAGCTGAGTGATTACAGCTTGGCAAATCTGTAAAAGTTGCGTTTCTGAATCATGGCCGCTCAAATAATCGTCGATGTAAAAATCATGTAATATTGTTTCGCGTACCAGAAGGTCGGGACATTCATGGCCCAACTGTGTAAGACAACGTGTGGCTAGATACGGGGCAGAAGCCGTTCCGTATGTAACGGTGTTTAGTTTATATTGTTCTAATTTTTGAGTAGGATCAAAACGCCAAAGGATTTGTTGCAAAGACCGTTGTTCTTCTGCAACCGATACGCAGCGATACATCTTTGCACAGTCTGCAGTCACAACAAATTTGTGCTGTCTAAATCGAGTGAGAATATCAATCAAGTCATCCTGCACAGTTGGTCCTACCCGTTGTATGTTGTTGAAAGAAAGACCGGTCGAGGTTGGTGCAGATGCATCAAATACAACTCTAAGTTGAGTCGTGAGACTGTCCTTGATAATACCATGATGAGGTAAGAAATATGAGTGGTTGTCTATATTAGAAGAATTGTTTAAAGACATATGACCTAGATCAATGTATTCTTGTATAAATTCACAATATTTTTCTTTGAAAATTGGATCACGTTTAAATCTGCGCTCTAATGACAAAAATCGATTTAAAGCTTGATTATAAGAGTCACCTAATGCATCGGGTGATTGCTGTAAAGGAATTTGTACAACAAAACGACCATCTTCGTGGCGTGTTGTAGTTTTTAAAAAATGTTGCTCGCATTCATTTTCCTCTTTTGTTGTTTTACGTGGTGATGATACTGATTCCAATTCAAAAAATCTATCAAGCTTATGCTGTAAATGTGCATCGCTCAAGAAATGGCAGTGGACTGTATTAAGGTGCGATGAATGTTGTGTATGCATTACACCAGAAACCAACCATCCTAATATTGTTTCAGTCAATATTGGCTTATTCTTGCCCAGCGGTATGCGTTCATGGCCTAAAACATTCCAGAATATTTCTGCGCTCAATAAAATGTCTATTTCCGATGGCGTATGAAATGTTGGATCCGCTAATTGTATGTTTGTGGGGATGTTCAAAGGTGAAATGTCAAATCTTGTGGTAGGTAGTAATTGGGTAATTTGTGGTACAACAAAGCAGCTGATGTTTGATGTATATGTTTCAGTGCGTGAAGATATAGTCAAATTTGAGCATTGAGTTATGTGTAATGACTTTCGATTTAAGCCCTCCACTGAAGTTGATGTTGACTGTACTGTCAACTTCAATGTATTGCAAAGTTTTTCTGTAATGAAACTTGACGTACTGCCGTTATCCAGTAAGGCGCGTACGGTATGCCTTTTTCCATCCTGACCTATAATATCAACTAGTGCTGTAGACAAGAGAACACAGCTATGATGAGTAGACGACAAAGTGACATCAACATCATTCGAAGTGCGGATCTTCTCAGGCTTAGGAGCTTCAATCGCAAGGGATTCACCATCACCATTGGCTGCCAATACCACACAGTTATCATCAGGGCCTGTGATACTTAACTGCTTGGGAGGCAACGGCTCATCTGTGTGTAATATGGTGTTGTGTAATTTCGAACATATTTTACACGAACCAAACCTACATGTTTTGGGTTCATGTCCACGACGTAAACAGTTGATGCATAGTTTTAAGTGGTGTGCTTTGTTTATTTTTGCTTCAATAGATAGTGATTTAAATTTGGAGCATTGATAGATAGCATGACCTTCCTTACAATAGGGACATGTGTATGATTGTGGCTGTGCATTGGGATTGACAACAAATGTTCGTGGTCGAGCAGTAGCTTGATCGTTGTATCTGCGTCTATTATGGGTATGGTCTAACGTCTCTAATAACTCTGCACGATTTTTTATGAAGTTCAGAAATATCTCTAATGTCTCTGCAGTTGTGTGAGAGTTAATATATTCCTTCCAGTTTCTACTTGTAATAGCATCTAATTTACCAGACATCATATGAATTATGAGCAAGTCCCAATTTTGTGTGTCAGTGCCTAGTGCTTTAAGCGATCTTAGATTTTTATTAATAATATCTATTAAATTTCTTAATGCAACTGAAGATTCCTTTGTAATGTGTTCGACATCAAACAATGCTTGAATATGATTTTCAATAAGAAGTTTGTTATTTTGATAGCGTTCACACAACAATTGCCATGCAACATCATAGTTTTCAGAGGAAAAGTCTAAGGAAACTATGACATTTGCAGCTTTTTCCTTTAGGGCAGAGCGCAAGTAATGAAATTTTGTTATTTTCGGAATACTATCATTTGAATGAATGAGAGAAATATATGTATCATGAAACTCGATCCAATTATCATACCGGCCAGAAAAGGTAGGTAAGTTTATAGTAGGTAATTTTATGTCCAAGCTTGGTCTACCTGCTGTGCTGACAGAACCTGAACCGGGAGACTCCTCGTCATTTGGACGCGCAGAGTCCAACCGGCTCAACAACTCTCGAGCTCTTGCAACAGTCTCGAAGTACACTGATTCAAATTCCTCTCGATCTTTGTACTCTATTTGACACTCAGCATCTGGAATTTCAGACATGCATTCGATTTGAAACTGCAAAGAATCATACTCCTTATAGCATTCTTCAATTTTACTCACTCGCAGCGAAAGTTCTTTTAGTTGTGTGCTGCTAGGCTTTTCGCAAGTGCTAAGTATGTTAAGATAATTTTGAAATTGAGTTTGCTTTGACTTGTACGAGGCACGCTTTTTCTTTAATTCTTTTAAGTTTGATTCCATTGTTAAGTTATGATGACGGATGTACAGTGCAAGAGGAAATAAACTCTCAAAATGAATAGACAAGTAGACAATGTGATGACAAACAAGAGATACTTAAATTATTAAGCGTGCAGAACTGGCAGGCAGCGAGACAAGTCGCAGGCAGTGTTAGTGTAACAGCTGGTGAGCACAATGAGCAGTGCGCGGTGCAATGACCTGAATGGTTAGCTACAGGCCACCGGGTTATACGCACATGCGTATCTCTAGTATGTGCGTTAAGACGTGAGGTGAAATAAAGGCAATCCTGCTTTAAAAACAGAACGACGGGCAATGTTGAAGGTTAGTAGGTAGGTGTTGTGAGATATGCTAAAGTAATATTTGTTGAGAAAAGTTAATTTCTTTTGAAGCTAGATTGTTGCGAGAAAACAAACATTAACCTATATAGGTAACTATGTAATGATGGCTTTAGGGTTGTCTTTCAATTGAATCTGATTCGTTTAATGCGGTTGATTAGATGGGATAATGTTTTTGAATGGGAATGGTACCAAGGAAATAATAATGGAACGAACTTACAATGTAATAATGCCTGTGTAGATAGGTGTGGTGCGCTAGATAGGTATTTCGTAGGTAGGTACGCTTCGCTGTAAGTATTCTATTGTTGTTGCCGGTGGATCACGATTATAAAGGCCACGTGGAATCCGACACGACGAATCGCAGATGTTCTTGTTTACGCTTTTAAAGACTGTGTAGATCCAAGTGACGTTTTCTTGTGGATGAAAAATATGAGTGTTCTTGACTGAATTTCCCAAAACTTAGTAGAATAGGCCTCCCTACAACGTGACTTGCGATCTTTGCTTGAACTTGCGACCAATCTTGCCACGATGTGATGACGACGAAATTTTCACGTTGAATCCGGTTCGAAGTACCAATTTTGGTGGGATTGTTTCTACTTCTTGATGGGAATCGTTGAAATGAATAGATTATCTTCGCATAAATTATGCATTTATTAACTTTCACATGGTTTTTAGTAAATATAAAGAAATATTATGATGCGACGCGATACGACGCTTGGCGTTTTTTTGGGCGCAATGTCAAAAAAGATCTGCTGTCAAAATGACAGCGACGTCTATTGAGCAGGGTTGCCAGACCGCCTGAGTGCGGCGGGAAACGGAAGTGCGTTAACACTAATAAACAATAATTTATCTATACTATAAAAAATAAAAAATATATTATAAAACTGTAACAGAAGTGTGTCTGTACATTGAAGATATTAACAAAAAAAAAGTTACGATATGGTTTTTAGGTGTCCCTGATTCCATATCGGCAATAAAATTTTTTTTTCTGTCTTTTTGTTTGTGAGTTGGTAGTTTGAACGAGCATCACGCAAAAACTACTCAACCGATTTTGATGAAACTTTTTCGTTTGATAGCTAATGATCTGACTTAAAATCTGGTGTATAGTTTGTGCAGACAAATTCGCGGGTTAACGCTAGTTTTAAATAAAATAAAAATAATGTATTTTCACCACAAACACACAAGCAAGCATTCTTCTTAATTATACAGCTTCTTACAATGATTATGCTTGAGGAGACTGGTGACTGAAACAAAGGCTTTAACGCCTGTAAAACCTGTTAAACAGACACCAGGCACAACTACAGTAGATATTGGAAATTTATATTATTAAGGACCCATGGTTGCAGAGGGGTCAATTTTAAAAAAACTTTGACGCACAATCCGCGTACACGGTATTAATATAAGTAACTTTGTATATATGGAAAATAGAAAGTATAGAAAATCTAGATGCCGCGTCACAAATAACATTTGCAATTTATAAAATAACGAGCGTTAACCCGCGACTTCGTCCGCACAAATTATATACCAGATTTTAAGTCAGATCATAAGCTATCAAACAAAAAAGTTTCATCAAAATCGGTTCAGTAGTTTTTGCGTGATACTCGTTCAAACAAACAAACAAATACACAAACAAACAGACAGACAAAAAATCCAAAAATTGGTGAAATGGAATCAGGGACACCTAAAAACCATATCGTAACTTTTTTTTTGTTAATATCTTCAATGTACAGACAAATTTCCTGTTACAGTTTTATAATAGTATAGATTACCAAATATAAAGCTTTGAAATTTTTCATACACAATTTTAAAAGCTTTGTATCTTCGTAATTATATTATAAATTGCAAATGTTATTTGTGACGCGGCAACTAGATTTTATAAACTATTTTGCCATATATATAATATTACTTTTATTAATTCCGTCTACGCGTATTGTGCGTTAAACTTTTGTATGGACTGAAACCACCTTAAGCTAGAGATGTGATGTTTGTGTGTGTTAACAAATTAATTCTACCTTATAAATAATAACTTATTCAATCAATCAAATATACTTTATTTTACACCAAAACATAAACAGTAAAATACAGAAATAAAAATACAAAAGGCTCAATTTTAAAAGTTAACAAAGTTTGTGTTTACCTAATTGCTATATCAAATTCAGAAACATAATTATTTAAGGAGGCTCCACAACCTACGAACTGACATAAGAGAGTAATTTGATTGAGCTTCATCTCAGCGCTCTGGGATCAATAAAAGTTGGGACGCTCGCAATATGATCTCTAACGCTTTGAGAATTAAAGATATCGACGTCGACTTCATCTACATATTTAATTAAAGACTTAACCACCATTCGCAAGCTAATTCATAAAATTATAATGTGAACTGTAGCTAACCCTGATATAGGCCTCGGTCTTTTTGGGTTGTTACTGCAACACCTGCATAATATTGGAGACGCTTACTTGAGTCTATTTTAAGGTGTATATTGTGTCTTGTATTTTTGTTGTCTTACAAATAAATAAAAAATAAATTAATAAATAATATTATTGATTTATCAATCACAAGGAAATCAGACATATGCCAGGTTACCTTTACATGTGGAGTGTCCTTTTGTTCTGGAGTGCGATTTTGAAACTCATACGTTGAACTCAGCAGTAGAAAATGACTGTGGAGATATGCATCTTTCTAATGCTGATTTGACTTTCAAAAATCGCACTCCTGGAGTATGATTTTTGAAATCTTATCTCCCTAAGTCATTTTCTCATTTTCTACTGCTGAGTTCAACGAATGAGTTTAAAAAGAGGGTACTCCAGGTCAAATATTTTCTCTTTGTGTCAATAATTCTATTTGGCATTAAAAGGTCATTAGCTGCTTAATTAGTCATTGTTAGTACCAACTTGTGCGTCATATTGATTTATTGCATTGTGTTTGTAACAGTACTTTGTAGTGATCCATATAGCGCATTAAGAGGATAGGTGAAAAAAATAAGATTCTTCAAAGCGTCATATATCATGAAGTACTAACAGTAGGAGTATGATTAGCGGATATGTGTAAATTGAACATATAATTGAAGTTTTGATTAGAGCCAAAACACGATTAAGACACATTTTCTCGATAGAAAAACAAGCCAAAGTAGCCTCCGTCTTTATCGATAAACGCTTGGAACTGCTAAACGGTGAATAATAGAAACACAAGACTTGATTAAAAAAAAGAGTTTGATATTTTATAAAGTTTGATTAGAGCAGAATTGAACTTACGTAAATAGTACAATAGGCCAAAGTTAGGCGTTGACTGAACGATATCGTCGCGATATCGCCGCCAGTCCGCCACTTTATCGCCGCGATATATAAGGTCTAACAAAATTAGGTGAAAATATGTAATTGATCAATAGAAGAATATATAAGGTCTAACAAAATTAGGTTAAACTATTTTAAGGGGATGATCAGACCATCAAACTAAACAACTTTCTCTATGGGATCAATATCGAAATCGCGAAAAAAAAATCTGCTGTCCCATACATTTAGGTCGAGTAGGTTTGTATGGAACAGCTGATTTTTTTTTCGCATACTGGCAGAATCTGATACGTCAATCAATAACTAACTATCCATCCTATCACAAACAAATTAATTAATTATTGCATTCAAATGGCATAGCTTGTTAGAATTCTGATACATTAATTAGTTTGCGTTACGTTGCCACATGTCCCAATGTCGTTTGTACAACTAATTACAATGTCAATTAATTTTAATGACATTTACACACGAATTTGAACGGGGTCCTTTTGAAGCCGGAACAGGATGCTTCAGACCATCAAACTGAACAACTTTCGAAATGATGAGAGAATATCGAAAACGCGAAAAAAAATCCATAGTAAATGTCAATAGCTTCGCGACAAAAATGTATGAAACAGCTGATTTTATTCGCGATTTCAGTGTTGGTTGGTCCCATAGTAAAAGTTGTTCAGTTTGATGGACTGAAGCACCCCTTTGAGTAAGTGTCCCATTTAATTTTACACCCTGTATAATCCGAAAAATTTACGTTTTACCGCAATTTAGATAGGTTATGAAAAGATAATATCAGCAATTCTATTTATGTATTGCTCATTTGTAATTGAGATTATCTTCATTAACTTACCTACTGTAACAACAACATAACTATTTGTTCATTATACTCTTATCTCCATTTATTACTTATATTGCCTGATTGCGAACTCCGGATGTATTTTATTTATAACAATCTTATAATACCTATAACAATCTTAGTAAACAATACCGTAAGATTAGTTTGGGTCCCGGGACATACCTGTGTCCAGGGTAATGAGAATGCTGACGAGCTGGCGAGGGCTGGGGCAGAACGAAAAATGGTTGGCCCAGAACCATGTGAATCCCGGCATGCAGTATAAGAATGGCCATTAGGGATTGGGTTGATAAAACACACAGGCTCGAGTAGTCTAGCCTTGCAGGTCTACAACACTCTAAGTTTATCAGCAATGTGACGAAATTTATCAGCAATGAAACAACTCGTGTCTCAAAGTTCGTACTGAACAACAGCAGGAGCAAGTCTCGTGCCATCGTTGGAGCTCTCACTGGGCACTACGCCACAGGCACGATGATGCACAAAATGAAACTCACCCTAGATCCCAGCTGCCGAGCATGCCGAGAGGATGAAGAGACTGCATGGAGCATATTCTTTGTGACTGTGATGTCTTGGCGGCAAAACGCATGTGCCTCCTCGGAGATGGATACCCAAAACCGGGAGATCTTAGGTTTCTTCCCCTCAATGGTATTGCCTCCTTCATTGACCATGTATTTGAAGGGTGAAGAAAGCAAAAAGTATTGGGGCTAACACAAAAGATCCCACTGGGTCGAAGTGTTGCTGGCTTGGCAGCCTCCACAACAAGATAAGATATGATTTTAACTGTAACTTCAATTTACCGTTGTTGCTTTAAATATAAAAGACTGAGTAGAAGAGTTTCTGGCCGCATCTTCTCTACAACGCGACGCGGTGGTAGAGTCAAAAATGACGTCAGAAAGCTATGCATGTGATATGATTTTGAATAAAACATTTTGGGTTTGATTTCTTTTTCCCATCAAAATGGTAAAGTTCAGACGTTTGACTTTAAAAAAGGTAAAGGCCAAATTCGTACCATTTTAAAAAAGTAATTCTGAATTCCGCTACGATAATAATTTCGCAGCAATAACAAGTCACAATAACAGTGACATTATTCCTTAAGGTTGCGTGTCCCGAAAGCATTTGCGAAGTTCACCGGTTCACAAGCGAGTGACATCCCGTGACCGATGCGGTAAAACGATCCTCGGAATTAAATTAACTTGAAGGTCGACACAATAATAAAGTATACGAAGAATGCACAAACCCATGACAGATTCAATTAATCCCGCCTTATTTGGGTAATATAACTGTTTTGTCCTATTTTTGATTGCATTTTTGTGTTTGAGTTCCATATGTAAAATGTTTCAGCCAAAAAAAATATATATGCTCACGTCACGACTATTCCCTAATGCGGTAGTAGGTAGGTAGATAGGTAGATACCCGAAGATTTAAAAAATATAGCATTCTCTGAATATCCTCATTTCACTGACAGTGCCCAAAATCCAAGTTTATTTAACTTACTTCTAATTATTGTTATAAACATACATATAGTTAGTAATAATTAACAAAAAAACAAACAAAAAACAGAACAGGCGGTCTGAAAAAACTCTGACACCAGGGCTCTGCCCACACGATAAGAAAGAAAGAAAGATTCAAAGATTTTAACTGAAATTCTGACAAAACTCAGACACAGAGCTTGGTTCGTAGATCGTGTTTAAAAATGTCATTGACTTTAATTGGTTAGTTAGTTATTGAAAATGGGATCAAACTTCTTATGTGTTTTTCTTCGTTGTTCTCGGGCGTGCTGACTGGTATATCCTCCACATAAATATAAATATATCTTATCTTATCTTATCTTGTTGTGGGGGCTGGCAAGCCAGCAACACTTCGACCCAGTGGGATCTTTTGTGTTGGCCCCAATACTTTTCATTTTCTTCACCCTTCAAATACATGATCAATGAAGGAGGCGATACCGTTGAGGGGAAGAAACCTAAGGTCTTCCGGTTTTGGATATCCATTTCCGAGAAGGCTCATGCGTTTTGCCGCCAAGACATCACAGTCACAAAGGATATGTTCCATGGTCTCCTCATCCTCTCCGCAAGCTCGGCAGCAAATATAAATATAGGTAGAAGAATAAATAATATGATTCAGACGTATTTCAGTAAAGTCGTATTATAGGTCAGTGTCATTTCTATTTGCATTGTACCGTCTACGTCTGGCCGCACGTGTCTGGCATAATAGTAAATTAATATCCATAAACTTTTAATATTACTAATAAAAACATTCATAAACTTAATATTGCTACCGAAAATATCAGTCAATAATGTACGAAGATTAAAGGAAAACGTGCCAAGAGGAAGCCGTTTGTCACAGGGTCAACGCACATCTAGCGGAAAAATGCTCGAGCAGTTTTCGTTGATAAATTGATAATTGACTCAATTACAATCGAAATAGAGTTAAAAAAATAGCGTGCAAGATTATGATTATGATAACGCGAACACACACCGAATGGATTTTTTCTCTTCAACTCTATATAAAATGTAAATTGGGTTTATTATCAATCTATACATCGAAGTCATTTACAAAAATATTCATTGGGGGTGTTTAAGAAACATAATAGAATGAATTGAGACCATTTTTTGAATTTTTATCTGTTTATCGGTTAGTCTGTCCGTCTATGTGTTTGTAAATGCATAACTCAAAAACTACTAAACCGATTTAGATGGCATATTTACTGAAGTATAGGGCTTATATGGCATTAACATTTAGGCTTTATTTCATCGCAATTGGTAAATTTAACCAAAACTTATGATTATTTTAAAGTGGTGGCGGGCGTCGCTATAGTTGGTCAATAAAAACAGCTCGAGGTTTTTCCGCTAGTTGTAAGCTGACCCTTAGTAGACTACGTACTACTACTTTCGTTATAGCATCATGGTCGATCGCGTAGTAAAAGGATCACAACTGTCTCGATTTAGTCATAAACCGTAAAATAAACGTAGGTGACACTGACACACTGACATAAATATATAATCATAATAACAATAATGCACTGAAATAAAAACTGCGAGGCCAAGGGTGAGATAAGACGAGAAGAGATTGGAATTATCTTTTTTATTTTAGGGAAAAGGCAAAAGTTTAAGAAATACCTATTTACGGTACCTACGACCTGGCTACGACCATGAAAATAATTCTAGTCTCGGAAAAATACGGTTTGAGATTGCATTAAAGACACTTTAGTAAATTGTGTTTGAACTAATATTACTGTTAGTTTATAACACTTTTGTCGAGATTTAGTGGATATATAGGCTGAGGACCCTGAGAAATACTTTAAAATCGATATAAATGTACAAAGTTCAAGCTTATTGCTAAAGATATTTCTTATACAAGGCATATTTATTGTGTATAAACAAACAGTAAATAATTAAGTTTTGCGGTTATAATTTTTGAATACTAACAAAATATTAATTATCTACTCAAATTTACGATATCAACCGGGGATTATTATTGTTATGAGTAAAACGTATTGAACGAAGCCGTCCTGTACAAAATCACCAGTTTTCAATTTTTTGTTCATACCCAAATTAAATTTTTTGTAAAAGTCTTACTTATTCCATAATACACAATAAAAAATCGGAGATAATTGAGAATTTATGTTTTTCTGGTATGTATGTACTAATAATGCAACTAATGCAACCTACTCCATACAAAAATTCGTAGATTTCCCCGACTATTCCGCTCGTCAATCTTCACTTGCGCAGAGCAGATCAGAGTCCCCGTCAGAACCCGAAGTCATTTAGTAATCAATATTCAAGGGTGCAAAAGCGGATCGCAGCGAAAAGTGCGCGAGAACAATTAGCCATTCAGCCCACATAATGCACTGCCTTAATGGAAATAAAGTTCGCTCCCGGATACTAGCACCAAATTTTTGTATGTTGTTAGGTATGTTCTCTAGACCCCAAAACTACCGGGAGACAGTCTCTAAGGTGTCAGGGTCTCCAGTTGAAGTCATAAAATTTTTGTATGGGATTAAAAAAAATTTTGTTCTGAAACCTATCGTGTGGGGTATCAAATGAAAGGGATCCATAAGTCGGTTCTAAAAATAAACTACACTATCGCCTTTCAGCCAATTGTTTTAAAAAATCCAAAAAAATATTTTCAAAACATACCAAGTTTGGGCTCCTCCAGGTAGGAAATGACTGAATACGTTTGTGTAAAACATACGCCAAACGACTTGCAATATCCTCATATCAAACGTCAATAAAGTAATTTCAAAAATGTTTATGTTTACTATTTTTTATAAAATTTTTCATTAAATATAAAGTTAAAAAGTAATAAAAAATATTATAAAAAATAGTAAACATTACGTTTTGGTCGGTTCCGGGCCTTATGTTTATCTAAGACGAGTAGATTAGGTTCCCGGTACCCTTCTAGTATTTCATGGCTTAACAGGGTGTAACAAAACACCCGGGGGCGGTTTCGACCTACTGAACAACTTTCACCACGGAGCCAACTTTGAGATCGCGAAAAAAAACGTTGTTTCATGCAAAACTGCAGTATCTACATAACTCATAGCATTTTTTCGTTTTTTCTCGATTTTGGTTCCATAGTGAATGTAGTTCTGAAGTGCTATTTTTGAATCATGGGATTTAAAATCTTATTCGAATGATGCATAATATCCATAGTAATTTTGACATTTTCTATTGCTGATTTGAACGCGTGACTTTCAAAAGTCGCACTCCAGTTTGATGGTCTAAACTTTAAACCATTTTTAATATTACTAGGGCGTTTTGTAACACCCTGCATAAGTTACGTTATACTAATTGTAGTAGAGATACCTACGATTAGATGTATGTAATCGTTTTTATGTTTATTGGCTTTTACTGTATACGATAAGAAAGATAATTGCTTTGGAACAAATCAGATTAAATCCCTAAGCAATTGTTATAGTGATTTTACGTTTTATAGACATTGTAAATACTGTGATATAATTTGTAATTCTTACATGCCTATGGCAAGCAAATACATTTATTATTTATCGATTAATTTTGATAAGATTTATCTGTTATACTTCCCGTAAGTATCAGTCAATCAACTCAGCCCACATCAACCCACTGCTGGGCATGGTACCTATGTATATAAGGTCTAACAAAATTAGGTGAAACCATTTTAAGGGGATGATCAGACCATCAAACTGAATAACTTTTTCTATGGGACCAATATTGAAATCGCGAAAAAAAAATCTGCTGTCCCATAAAAAACTGCAAACCTACTCGAGCTCGAGCCAAATGTATGGGAAAGCTGTTTTCTCGCGATTTTGATGTTGGTCCCATTGAGAAACTTGTTCAGTTTGATGGTCTGACTATCCTCTAAAAAAACGGTCCGCATAGTAAGTTGGACCCTGTACCTATAAATAAACTCACCACCAAAATACCTTTCACAACAACGCCAAAAGCTACAGTAGATATAATTACAGGTGCTAAAGTATAATTATTTACCTGCAATATAAATGTGTCTATTCAAGAGCCTACCGATACCGAGCCTATTGTGCTGCCCTCAATCGTATTTTTTTTACTTCTAAACAATTAAACAACATTTCTAAAAAAACAAGAATGTCACATTGCAGTCTTGTCCTGGCTTTCAATTTATCGAAACATTACGGATTATAATGTTTTATGCTCACCCGCAAAAAGTGCCAAAAAGTGGTCACTTTTGGCGGTTTTAAAGTTAATAACTACAAACAGTATGGAAACAAATCCGCAGTAACCCGATAAATTAAAAATCAGCAATAACTACAATATGAAATATTGTTTTATATTTAAGAAATAAAAAGAATACGATTGGGGGCAGCCAATAGGCTCGGTGCAGCCTTTATAACTCATCAAAATAAACCTACAACATTCTAGTTTCAGCTATTTACGTGAGGACAGTTAATTTGATCACATAAGTTTCTATTCTATTCTATTTTTATTTAATGGCGTCCGATGCGTTATCACAATTGTGCCAATGTCCCGTTATGTGGAGAGTACACGTAGGAAAATGATTAGTAGCATTTCTGCCAATGTCAAGTAGTTTATTATAATCTCAAGTTAACGTTTTATAGTTAAAACACAAAAGAGTTTACAAAATGGCGGAGCCACGTGCAAGCCTAACAGATGCCAATACGCACGCGTCTGACCTCCCCCAGACTTGCAGCGCGACTCCACATAAGTTTCAAAGACATAACACTAAACTTATCGACTTTTCGATTATGCATGATGCTTAGGTACCTACTCAAAATTCGCGCGCACAAATCACAAGTAGATCAGATCAATGATCTTCTGTTGACTGGTTATATTGTCAGTAAACTCGATGAGCTACTTGAAAGAATCGTTTATTGGACCAACAGCTGCTACTACTTAATCATCGACAGAGGCAATTCCCGATGACAGTAGCCTTTAAATTGAGATTAATAAGAAAGTTAATGCCACAAACTGTCTAGACTTATGCTCTGTATATTTTACGTTCAAAATTGAACTCCAAAGACGAATGAAACCAACATGCAGCGGTAGGGGTATGTACCTATCTACATTATGTCAACACTTTTCCCAATGGAAACACTCCCTTTGTAAATACATTACAATTATTGTACTAACGTAAATCTAATTAAATTAAAGATTGAAAAATTTGTCTCGGGCGGGACTAACGTAAATCTAATGTAAATCGTGTTTCTGATCTGACAATATAATCGGACTTTCGTGAACTAAATATCGTCTCTTCATCGAACTCCCTCCTTCTGATACACAAGCAACACGCACACGAACCACGCTCCCACTCGTACGAACACAGCTTTTTATCTCTCAGGTAAACTCGTTTTCGGAAATAGTTTTGGCAACGAAGCTACAACAAAATCAATGCTTGTACTACTGTATACCTAATAATAAGCTGTATACCTAATAATAAATTTTATATGCTGACCTAATGTACTGCAGCTGCTACTCGTACATTATTTGCTCATGGGACCATGCGACGACCATGCTCAGATCTCATGTTCACCTACTTGGAGAAAAATAACGAGTAATGTAGGTCTATCTATCTATCTATAACGTCACGCCTCTTTCCCAGTGGGGTAGGCAACTGCCTCCGTGGTCTAATGGTTAAGAGCATTGGCTCTCGACACGGAGGTCGTGGGTTCGATTCCCACGGGGGACACCTAGTGAAATGTCACTTTGTGCGTTCTTCCCCAGTTGGTTAGGACATTGCAGGCTGAATCACCTGATTGTCTGAAAAGAAAAATGATTCCGTGCTTCGAATGGCACGTTAAGCTGTTGGTCCCGACTATCTCTGGTGGTAGTAGTCGCTTCATAAAAACTACGTAAGAAGCCGTAAGGCGGTCTGAAAAAACTCTGACACCAGTGCTCTGCCCACACGATAAGAGAGAGAGTGGGGTAGGCAGAGACCAGGGCGCGCCCCTTACTACGATCCTTACATACTACTTTTGCCTCATGCATATCCATACATCTCTTCAAACATCCGTCGGTTTCGAGTACTCCTCACCTCCCCTTTTTGTAGGATGCAACTGATTTGATCAGCATACGTCCTACGAGGGTGCCCTCTGCCGACGCTTCCACTCACATTAGCAACATACATCACATACATACATCTCTTTTGTACATCTGCTGTCACTCATCCTCTCCACATGACCAAACCAACGAAGCATACCTTTCTCTATTCTTGTCACTACATCTTCTTTTAATTTACATCGATCTCTTATTACACAATTTCTCACTCTCTCTCTCAGCGTGACACCACACATACTTCGCAAGGAATGCATTTCAACAGCAATAATTTTACTAGCATGCTTTTTCTGCCATTATGTAACAAATATTTAATTTAGAAGACAGAAAATTTGTTGTTATGTTTCGTTGGTACTTATAAGTTGCTTTTGAGTTACTTGTGAAAATTGTTCTTGAAACTAGGAAAAACATTTTCATTTTTTTTTAAACGACTCGAACCCTTTCGTTGTGAGTTAATATTATCTATAGTTTATTTAATACTTAATATTGGGATTATTTTTCCTAATTAATAGTATTGACTCTTATTAAGGGTATATTTTCAAAAACCCCAACTTCCAGGAACATTGTTTTCGGTGATATACTTACTACTGCATATCCAGTGTATTGTATTTATTATAAAAGAACTACCTTTACTTAAAATTTCAACGCATCGTTTTTTTGTATGTTTCATTTAATTTATTTTACTAATCGCGTAAAATCCGAACACTGTCGAAAAAGTGCTAAACATGGGGTTACATTAGGATAATTTTTAGAAGGTAACGTTACACGGTTGAATTTATAGTTTACGTAAAAAGATAGTTTATATTAATGTTACAAACACAACTAATCTACTTTTTGAAATACGAGTAGCAAACACACAATATTTTGGCAAACATTTTAGTAAAAATGAATCAGTCTGATTACCATACAAAATGGCGAACAAATTCAATCTCTTGACATCCTCTGACAACTGCAAAACTACTTGTTTCTGATATTGTTTCCGTAGTAAGGAAAGTGATGAAGACGTCAAAACTCACAAACGAGAAAATAAAGCCTAGTACTAAAGCTCTGGCATATATAAAACTCCACGATTCAGCAGAGATTACAAGTTTGCCACTCTGGACACTCACTTATCCAGTTCCGAGATCTACGAAACTTTTAATGAAGATTATATCTGTAAGCAGTCATATACAATATATCCGTATGCGCCGTAATACATAACACAATATTTCCATTTCACTAATTAATTACTATATTTCATAATACGTTAGGGAGAGGAATTTCCCAAAGTTGATCATAAATATTTTTTTATAATAAATTAATGTTTTTTTTTTACTTAGTGTATTATAAAATTGATAGCTATTGATTTAACTGGAGAACAGTTTGTTGTAGAAGATTAAGATAATACACTCGATAGCAATGAATCCTGGTCACCACCATATACCTACCTTAATATCTCGGAAGCTAAGAATGATAGATAAATACAAATAAAAAGTATTTTATAGACTATTTAATACTTCTGAAATTAAATTAATCATCATCATTGTCTTGCCTATTTCCCATTATTTGGGGTCGGCGCAATATGTCATCCTCTTCCATTCATCTCTCTTAGCCGTCGTTTCAACACTCACTCCTTTTTTACACATATCATCCTTCACACAATCCATCCATCTTTTCTTCGGCCTCCCTCTCCTACTACAGCCATCCACATTCATACTTAACACTCGTCTCGTAACATGACACTCTTCTCTCCGCATTACATGCCCATACCACGATAATCTATTACCCTGCAATTTTTCCGTTATAGATGCTACTTTCAAACTTCCTCTAATATACTCATTCCTAATCTTGTCCATTCTAGTTACACCACACATCCATCTCAACATTCTCATCTCAGCTGCATGCAATCGTTTCTCATCCGTCCCTTTTGTGGCCCAACACTCTGATCCGTACATAACGACAGGTCGTATTACGGTCTTATATATTTTCCCCTTCAATTTGAGGGGGATTCGGGTGTCGCAGATCGTTCCCGTAACCTGCCGCCACTTCATCCACCCTGAGTTGATTCGGTGCTTCACGTCCCGGTCTATCTCTCCATCTTTTTGTATGAGTGACCCGAGGTACCGGAAGTCGGAGCAGACTGGCAAAGGCACGCCATCAAGGGCAATAGGCATGCAACTGGAGAGACCGCCGAAATCGCAGAACAAACGTTCCGTTTTAGTTCTGCTAATTTTCATGCCAACACTCTCCAGTTTTTGCTGCCATTGTGCCAATCTGCTCTGGACCTCGAGTCCATCTTCACCGACAAGAACAATGTCGTCGGCAAACAGCATGCACCAGGGTGCCTCTTCCTGTATGTCCGATGTTAAAGCATCCATAATCAACAGGAAGAGGTAAGGGCTTAAAGCCGACCCTTGGTGCAAACCTACAGCCACATTGAATTTATCGGTGGTACCAGCAGATGATCGGACACATGTGCTGGATCGGCTGTACCTTGCACGAATCAACTCAAGGTATTTTCCAGGCACATCTTTCTTTTTGAGAGCCCACCACAAGACCTCCCGGGGTACACGATCGTATGCCTTCTCGAGGTCAACGAACACCATGTGCAAGTTCTTTTGAGCACGCCTGTATAATTCACAAAGTTGGCGTAGTGAAAAAATGGCGTCCGTTGTACCCCGACCAGGCATAAAACCGAACTGGTTTTGCGTTATCTCACTCTCCTCTCTCAGTCGTTTCTCTACCACTTTTTCCCATACTTTCATACTATGTGACATTAGCTTTATTCCCCTATAATTGTTGCAGTTCTGTACGTCACCCTTATTTTTATAGATGGGCACCAGTAAACTGTTGCACCATTCGTCGGGGATTACTTCTTTATGCAACAACTTATTGAAGAATAAAGCTAACCACTTATATCCATCCGCACTCAAAACCTTCCAAACCTCAACTGGTATTCCATCCGGTCCCACGGCCTTTCCATTTTTCATACTTCGTACAGCCTTTTTTACCTCTTCCATACTAATTTCTCTTACCAACCCCACGTTCACTGGTAAATACTCTAACTGACCACTCCAAGCATTCTCCTCGTTTATTAACTTTTCAAAATATCCTTTCCAACGTACTTTTATGTCATCATCATTTGTCATCACTTTTCCTGCATCATCTTTTATACACTTTATGTGGCACACGGACAATTAATAATAATTGAAAATAAAAATTATATGTCACAGATATAACACGTAGTGATTATATTCTCTTTGGATATAACATATTCTAACATTTTTGTGTGTCTGATTGATATAATTATCATATTAATAATAAATACCTGTTGAATACAAAAAATTAAATTTTCAGAGAATTTTGTTTAGTTTTTTTATTATCATTACTTTACAAGAATAAGAAATTTTATTAATTTAAGTAGTATTACGAGCTTTAACCCGCGACTTTGTCCGCACAAATTATATACCAGATTTTATATAAGCTATCAAACAAAAAAAGTTTCATCAAAATCGGTTCAGTAGTTTTTGCGTGATGCTCGTTAAAACAAACAAACAGACAGACAAAAAATCCAAAAATTGTTGATATGGAATCAGGGATACCTAAAAACCATATCGTAACTTTTTTTTGTTAATATCTACAATGTACAGACAAACTTGCTGTTACAGTTTTATAATAGTTTAGAAAATACTTTTTATTTGAAAAAGCCATCATTCTTAGTTTCTGAGATATTAAGATTTATGTTGTTGGTGTCCCGTATTCATTTGCACTCGAGTGTTTAATGCATATAAATATAATAGATAATCTTATCTAAATATGTCATTTATTATTAATGTATAAGAATAATTACATATTACTATTCTCAATACGCTATAACCATTAGTGAGTACAGTACACGTACCACTAATGTTTATCTAATTTAAGTCTTTAGCATGATGTTGCAATGCAGATTAATGGATCATTTGCGACATGCACTTGGCAACTAATTACTTAGAAGAGGAGATCGACAACTTTAGACATGTTTTATACATAGAGGTACACACATATACCCACGCCAATGCTATATCTCATAGGGACAGGCAGACACTATTGATCGCCACCTACTACGTTCCTGAAACTCCTCTCTTCTGCTGGGCAGCTTGATACACATTTATTTTTCCATTCGGCGATCTCAGATGAAAATGATAAACTGCAAATATTATACTATTGCCTAGAAATTAAAAAAATCTAATACAATTTTAAGACGTTTGATCACAAAAATATATTTAATTTCTAAATGTTTCTACTCTACATTAACCTATAAAAGATAAAAACGTTGACTTTGTCACTAAGTATATTATTTAATTTTGTAGATGTTCGTATAAATTAACAAGACTATTGTAAAACAAGTAGGTTATAAGATATAGTTAATTTTTTTATTGGAATACTGCCTCCTTTTGCAATACCTTAAGAGGTGAAGCGAATACGGGTACGTTAGGCATCGGCTAAGTTAGTAAATATTATGTACACCCCCCCCCCCCCACAATTTCAGTCGGGTTATGTTTGCAGTTTTGTATGGGACAACTGATTTTTTTTCCGCGATTTCTATTTTGGTCCCATAGAGAAAGTCAGTTTGATGGTCTTATCATACCCATTAAATAGTTTCACCTAATTTTGTTAGACCTTATATAATATTTTTTTTGATAAGTTATGAAAGTTATACGAATATAATTATTATGATGATTATATTCCTTGTGTTGTAACTGTAGCATTATTATAAAGCAATGTTGTTATTAAATACTTCAACCGCACTAAAAATTTTCATAAAAATAATAATATTTGGGCTAGTCATTAATTAATCAATAATGACCCAACAAATTTTGTAAATTTATCAATGTGCTTATTCTCAATGAGTAACAATACAACGATATAATGTATTGTTATAATTGTGTAATAGAGAGATATAAAGATAAATAATTAGTGCGATCACATTAATTGAATCTGACTCCGGCGCTTGCTAAAATTAGCCGAGATCTTGGAGCACGATGAACTTGTGACTAGATGAAGCTGCTACGACAAACCACGATACGTGTGCGTGTCACGAGATTAAAACTAGAATTTTATTTATTATCCGCATGCACAAAGTAATTATGCCAGGAATTCTGTTTTGAACTGATGTATTGACGCTCACGAGGACCTTATGTACGATTCTGATATCTTCTTCATGTCGCTGGGACAGTATACCAAAATAGCGAAGGACGCAGTAAAGAATGCAGCCTATTAAACCACATATAAATAACATTTTTTTTAAACAAATTTCATTTCATTTCAGTATCTTTTTATAGTATTGACACCCATTCACACACATACACACAAACACAATTGTTTACACACATAATACATTAACATACTCGACAAACAATTCGGTCATTAAGTAGAAGCACATTAGTCTTTTTGTTTGTCCAAATTTTTCATATTTTTTTACGTTTTGTCCTTTGTACCTTAAACAGTTTTTAAAACGTGTTATCATGTAATTGGCGCTGTAAAATTTAAATGTTGCTGTATTAGAGATTAAGTAATTTACTGTTTGATAACCAATCAAGATAAATAAATAAATTAAAAAAATTTCTTGATTCAATAACCTAGCTAACTTAAAAATCATAACTATCTGTAGTCGATAAACGAGGATCGAGGACGATAATTCCAAGATATCTATCATATTTGCATAAATTGGTAATTTGTCTATGAAAGAACAAAACGTTGGTACCAGAATCATGTTCATATAATTATCGTTTGTAAATGTAGATATCGGTACTCTTGATATACATGTATCAGCATACAGTTGACCACCAGACGCAGGCTGTTAAAAATCGTAATATATCATATCATTATTAATGTTTTATGACACCCATTTTAGAGAAGGTATTAAAAAGCACACGTGGCTGTTCCATATTGCATCTTTCATTCAAAAATTTAATATTAGTCAGTTGTATTTTATCGTTGACCTTGAATTAAATGTGCTTCTAAAAGTTATAATGGAATATAAGTTACCACCAATATAAGTTACGAGCGTTAACCTGCGACGTCGTCCGCACAAATTATATACCAGATTTTAAGTCAGGTCATAAGCTATCAAACAAAAAAAGTTTCATCAAAATCGGTTCAGTAGTTTTTGCGTGATACTCGTTCAAACAAACAAACAAACACACAAACAAACACACAAATTTCCCGACGATCACAAGGCGACCCGCGTCAGATGGTGTAAGAAAACTCTGTAAAGGTTCAATCGAGGAGAGTCAAATCACGTCTACGACATCATTAGTGGTGACGAATCTTGGATCTATGCCTACGATCCTGATTCCAAACAAAAATCTACAATCTGGGTCTTTCAAGACGAGCCAAAGCCGACTAAAGTTGTTCGTTCTCGAAGCACTTCAAAGAAGATGGTGGTCACGTTCGTTGAAAAAACCGGCCATGTTGCGACTATTGCACTTGAAGATCGTAGAACGGTTAACGCAGAGTGCTATACCACACTTTGTTTACCACAAGTCATCGCCAAACTTCGAAAATCTAACTCAAAGCAACGCATCATCCTGCACCACGACAACGCAAGCTCACACAGCGCTCGTCAAACGATTGAGTATTTGAAGCAGGAAAAAGTAGAAATTCTTGACCATCCTCCATACAGTCCTGACCTAAGCCCTAACGATTTCTTTACATTCCCTAAAATTAAGAAAAGTCTTCGTGGTCAAAGGTTCCAGTCTGGTGAAGAAGCAGTCGACGCTTTCAAGTCAGCCATTTTGAACACCCCCACTTTAGAGTGGAATAAATGTTATTATAACGGGTTTTAGCAAATGGAAAAGTGAATTAAGCTACGTTGTGAATACTTTGAAAAACAATAAAAAGTACTATAAGGTTCTAGTTGTGTTTTTTTCTTCAAACGACTAAACTTAAAAGGCATGCCTCGTATGTGCGTGAAATACGTATATTCTCTTCAGTGTTCTATCATCATCGTCGCTTAGCAAGCCATAAAATACGACTGAATACGAACGAATAAGCCATGATCTTCTCTCCTCACACTTTAGCTAAGCTATGAATATATCGGAAAATTACTAATAGCACAATAAACTTATAGCAGATTTGTTTTATTCTAGTAGGTACAGCGGCTGTTTGTTCAACATTCTTCCCTCTCATCTTCGTTTTGTCAGACAATGCTCTAGACTTATTCCATAAAAAAAGAAAAAAGAGAAAGTACATATATAATGTGTTTTTATGGAATAAACGAGCGTTAACCCGTGACTTTGTTCGCACAAATTATAAACCAGATCATTAGCTATCAAACAAAAAAAGTTTCATCAAAATCGGTTCAGTAGTTTTTGCGTGATGCTCGTTCAAACAAACAAACAAACACACAAACAAACAGACAGACAAAAAATCCAAAAATTGGTGATATGGAATCAGGATACCTAAAAACCATATCTTAACTTTTTTTTTGTTAATATCTTCAATGTACAGACAAACTTCCTATTACAGTTTTATAATAGTTTAGATAAGAAGATAGATGCACGTACGCAGACATTGACACGTGGCTTTCAGAAGTAACAAGCCCTTACGATGTTCAACCTGGTAGACTTATTAATTTTTAGTGAACAATCGCCAAATCATGAGCTCATACAAACAAACAATACAATTACGATTCAATTACAATTCAATTACGATTCAATTACGATTCAATTGCAATTCAGTTACAATTCAATTACGATTCAAGTAGGTACAGGTTAATTCGGCAGTATATATTTCTTGAAGGAACCACGGGCAAAAAAATACTCGTGGTCCCTTCCAGGGACTAAGGGACCGGGACCACGGGCGAAAAAGGAAAAAATCCAAAAATTGGTGATATGGAATCAGGGACACCTAAAAACCAAATCGTAACTTTTTTTTTTGTTAATGTCTTCAATGTACAGACAAACTTCCTGTTACAGTTTTATAATAGTTTAGACTAACTTATATTTTATTCCATAAAACACATTATTGTACTTTCTCTTTTTTAATAGGTACATATTTTATGAAACTTGTGAACAGGAAATTATACTGGTTACTGACTGCTCAAGGTTAAATTATGATCGAGAAAATATTGCAGCTCTAGTGAATAGCTCGATTGACTGTAAAGAAGGTTCACGAAGAGAGGGAAAATAAACCGCTACCATAAATAAAGACTTTAGGGTAACATTTTTCTCAGACTATTAACTTGACTACTTACGTTGTAATAAAATAGTTGTTTACGTTTTTGTGTACAATATTATACTGTTTTCTGTCTAGACTAGCTAATACAAATAAACTAAGTTCATAGAAATTATAAACTTAGAAGACTTTATCCTAATTATACCTAACGATCGAAGTAACGATATGTATTTTGTGGCCTTTTTGACATATTATTATAAGAGATGAGTGTACTTTTTGCAACCATCAGCAGCAAGGCTGATTCAGTTTTTATGGGGTGTAGAGCATCTCTGTGATGGGGATGAACTAGGTCTGCCTGCATAACTTCAGTCGGTTTAGGAGTTACAGACGTTTAAAGGTCAGTAAAAAATTAACGATCAGCTGCAAGGCTGATCGTATGATATTATTGTAGTGTGCACTGTAGCTATGTAAACAGTACAAAAACTGACATGGTTCATAAGTCGGTTTAAGAGTTACAGCCGCTCAAAGGTCTGACCTTTGAACGGCTGTATCTCCTAAACCGACTGGCAGTTCATGTCAGTTTTAGTACTGTTCACATAGCTACAGTGCATACTACAATAATATCATACGATCAACCTTGTAGCTGATTGTAAATTTTTTACTGACCTTTAAACATCAGTAACTTCTAAACCGACTGGAGTTATGCAAGCAGACCTTGTCCATCCCCATCACTGAGATGCTCTATACCCCATAAACACTGAATCAGCCTTGCAGCTGATGGTTGCAAAATGTACACTTATCTCTTAGTCTATATAGTATTGTATAAGGTGGAGTCTTTTAATTGCAACGATCTGGTAATAGCAACTATGGAGCAATTGCACTTATAAGAATCACAATTCAGTCCTTCTCTTTATACCAACAACTGCCTTCTAAACGACTAGACATAAGCCTATTGAGAGAAGAACTGAATCTTGATTCTTATAAGTGCAATTGCTCCATAGTTGCAAATACCAGATAGTTGCAATTACAAGACTCCACCTTATTGTTGTTTAACATTGAAAGGAAAACGCCCAACCCCGTGTCCCCTCAAAACTGGTAGTAATGCTACAATAGAAAAGGATAATTTACCATGGGAAGTATGATATTCCTCCTATTTTGTGTATAATTTTAGCTATCATACTATTTGTAAGTGTTCTTTGATCATACTCATTCGTAAGTTGTGAAACGATTTGAAACGAATACATTTCGTCACGTGGGCACTGTTTTTTGCGAAATACCAAGCCGTAACTATCAAGGGTGTCAACTCATGGGTGTCAGAAACTACAGAGGACAACGTATTAAAAAACTTTACTTATTACATACATATAGATAAACTCACGAACATAATCCTTTTTGGGGTTGTCGGAAGCGTTGCTACAACTATCTGCTGTCTTGCTTGCATGCCACCTGCATTTTTACAAGGCTCAACAAAACTTCACTAATTTAATAAAATTTCAAAACCAACAACAATTACGTACCTACGTTGCGCCATTGTCCGTCGTTGCCTACCACATAACTTAACTTTACTATTATTTAGTATTAGATATTATTGTTTAGTATTTAAGAACTATTGTACTATATATCGAAAGATTTTCTTATTATCTTAAAACTGTTCTCATGTAAGTGACTGTATGTTTTTAATGAGAATAAAATTCTTTTCAACACACTTGCTCATAAAATGACCCTTATTTCACCGCAATTAGGCACATAATGACACCTATAATCAAACTGTGACTTTTTCATTACTATTCACAAGGGAGTTATAGGTTTTTTATAGTAGGTATCTAAACTTCTTGGTTGAGTTCTTGAGTTGCTTTGTTCTTAAAAAAGTTTCGATACAAAAAAGATCATATTCAATAGTACAAATAAATTCTCTAAATAAACTTTTTATTTACTAAATAAAATGATTTTTTATTATTATTTTCTTCACAAGTGTGTTGAAAAACGTCGTATGATACACGTGTGTATTGATGATTACCGTCCTCGGCTCTCTTAAGAGCCGCCGAGCTCGCCTACGGCTCGGGTCTCAATGGCGCCTCAGCGGTAATCACCAACATTACACACTTGTACCATAATGTACTATTAAGCCTAAACTCAACAACTTTACTTTAGCAGAGATGTTAATACAAAACCTGTAGTGTTCGCGAAGAAAATGTTTTTTACCTAATACTGTTCTTAGATTAAAGTAGGCTCTAATAATGATAATAATGTATGTTAATAGATATATCGTAACGATCACAAAAATAGCACAGTGCAACAGTAGTTGTACGCGAAGAATAAACCAAAGAATAAAGTGACTAGTGAATGCAATCTCCAAGTTTTTTGTTCTTTATTAATTGAATAGCGGAGGAAGCGCTTTGACGTCGCATGTTCCATTGTCCGCCTCTGAGTGAGGCTGTTCAGGCTCGTCTATACGTACGTACATACCACACGATGTTGTATTGTGTTTCCAATAGTTTGCAAACTGCATATAGCACGATCATGTTAACCTACTTTGTTTTGTTGTCACTTTGACTTCATGTGATAAGAGGGGTCATGGATATTAATATTATAATAATCTGAGTGGGCGGTGCCGGCTCGGCTCGGCAGTTGTTATGTAAACTATTATAAAACTATATCAGAAAGTTTGTCTGTACATTGAAGATATTAACAAAAAAAAAGTTACGATATGGTCTTTAGGTGTCCCTGATTCCATATCAGCAATTTTTGGATTTTTTGTCTGTCGGTTTGTTTGTTTGAACGAGCATCACGCAAAAACTACTGAACCGATTTTGATGAAACTTTTTTTGTTTGATAGTTAATGATCTGACTTAAAATCTGGTATATAAGGTCTAACAAAATTAGGTGAAACTATTTTAAGAGGATGATCAGACCATCAAACTGAACAACTTTCTCTATGGGACCAATATTGAAATCGCGAAAAAAAATCAGCTGTTCCATACTAACCTACTCAACCTAAATGTATGGAGCGGCAGATTTTTTTTCGCGATTTCAATATTGGTCCCATAGAGAATGTTGTTCAGTTTGATGGTCTGATCATCCCCTTAAAATAGTTTCACCTAATTTTGTTAGACCTTATATAATTTGTGCGGACATAGTCGCGGGTCAACCCTCGTAATTTATATAAGTAGTATATTTTGTTGTGATAACGTATTATTACATTATAATTAGTAATATTATTATTCATTAAACTTTAGGAACTACCTATGTTACAAATGACTGTTTAATAATTCAGGCATTGATAAAAATCCTTTGTAACAATAGAAATACTTAATAAAAAAATTAATGACTATCCTTCCGACAATTGAACCACAATCACGCGAAGTGCTCTAGGAATTAGTATCTAGGTAAACGCTTTGTCTTCATAATAATTTTTCCATTGCAGTTGAATCATAATTTCATATTTATTCATGTTTCTGTCATTCACGAAGCTCCACAATCTATGTACTTACCATCAGGATATTTACGATCAGGATTTACTTATGAAGAGTAACTATAGTAATCGTTTCATAATATAAAGATAATGTTATCAATATTCATTATCTGCACACTGAAATATGCAAAAAGCAACAATTCATAATGTTTTATTTAAATTTTTTTTTTACTAGCCTGTTTCATTCCACTGCGGAGCAAAGGCCTCCTCTTTAATCTTCCAACCATCTCTATCCTGGGCATCCTCCTCCACGATAATGTTTGGATTATAAAAACATTTTCTTTTCCTATGTTTCACACACATCACGCCATCGTAACCACGCTCACCTACCGCTTACGCGATCACCTACATTCAGCCTTTTCGGGAAAGTATAACTTTCCATCCTATTAACCTAGCCAATATGTAGGATTTACAAGGTGAAATTGATATCATTAGCATCCTTTTAAACTAAGAGTCTACCCATCAAACTGAACAACTTTTACTATGGGAGCAAACCGATTGGAGAAAATAAAAAATCTGTTATTCCATACTAAACTGCAATGTCGACGCGCGAGTTCGCGACTCAAATGTATGCAACAGCAGATTTCTTGTTTTTGCACCGATTGGTGTGCTCCTATAGTAAAAGTTGTTCAGTTCGATGGGTAGACACTTAGTCTAAAACGATGCTAATGATATCAATTTCATCCTGTATACTGAAGTAAACAATAAAATATACAGAGTGTAAAATTAAACGGGACACTTACTTAAAGGGGTGCTTCAGACCATCAAACTCAACAACTTTTACAATAGGACCAACACTGAAATCGCGAAAAAAAATTCCGCTCGACTGCAATGTATGGGACAGCTGATTTTTTTTTCGCAATTTAGATATTGGTCCCATAGAGAAAGTTGTTCAGTTTGATGTTCTGAAGCACCACTTTAAGTAAGTGTCCCATTAAATTTTACACGCTGTATATAATTATAATACAACACTATAACCTTCAATTTTATTGTAACTATATTTTTCCATAGATGATTAATATGGCTCTATCGTTTTATTCCAGCCGATGGCATGACCTATTCTTTCGGCGTGTTCTACGACGAGTTCCTAAACTACTTCGAAGAGGGGAAAGGCAAGACCGCGTGGATCGTCTCCATCCTTGTGGGCGTCACACTTAGTTCAGGTAAAGTCCCGCAAAGTAATATCCCAAACTTTTCAATTTCAACTAGCGCCCGCAACTCCGCGACTACGTTAGCGTAAACTACTGACTTTAAATACTCATAACTTTTGATTAAATGAACCGATTGCGATAAAATAATGTTTAAATTTTAAACAAAACTAAGCCCAATGTTTATGTGAAATATAGTTCAAATCGGTTATGTGGTTTTTAAGTGATGCGTGCACAGACAAATAAGTAGATAAACAGACAAATTCTAAAAATTATCTGAATATTCCAATTAATACGTATCCTGAACGTCCCCAATTTCTCAAATACAGGGTGTCCCGTAAGTCGACGTCAAGCCGAAATCGGGTGATAGTCCAAATCATAATAGTTACTAGAAAAATAAAAAAATAAATCTAAGTCTTGAATTTTTTAAATTATAGGCATTTCTTTTTTTTTCGAGAAAATGTACGTCCTGTGATGGTTTTTTAGCTTCTGTTGCTACAAATCTTAACTTTTTTTCAATTTTATTTTTCTTATGTAATCCCGAATAGTACTAATCTAACCTATTACTTAGAATTCTAAGTCAACTGCTGCAGCTTGGAAGAAAGTGTCACATTATGCCGTACAATGAATAGACAATTAATATTTCGTCCAACTTTAACGGACCGTACTGAAAAAAAAAAGTACTACGCCAGGTTGGCAAGTAGCACTAAAAGTTGACGCATTTAATAAGGATTCTAAAATGGTATAATACTTGCTACATTATTTCTTTGATTAAGGGGAAAAAAAAATTCCTTCAAAAAACCCAGATTCGAAAAAATTTTCATTACCTACTAAAAATTATTCTAGTGCGTTCAAAGCTTGCCTAAGACCGAGTGAGACGGAGAGTCATTCATGAAGTGTGAGTGAGACAGGTAGTGACGCTTTCGAGTCAAATATTCTAATGGGTGAGTGAGACAGATAGTGACGCTAATGAGTCAGATACAGAGAAAGTCATTTTATAAAGTGTGAGCGAGATAGATAGTGACGCCACTTTTAATATTGGCACACGCAATACAGATCAGTACGTTACGCTCCTTTGTTTACTACGCATCTTTCCGTATTCGTTCGTGTTATTTCGTACTTTCGACTTTTTGCTTCGTTTATTGGACTTGATTGTTTGCTTGTGATTTGGACAGTTTTGATCTCTTTACAACGACCTTTGCTTTCTCCTGGACTATCGTGTGATTGTGTAGTGCCACCATGCCTGTGTACACCACTCAGGAATATGCCAACATGCACTTTATTTATGGCGAATGCAGAGGGAATGCTAGTGCTGCGGCTAGACTGTATCGCGAGAGGTACCCAAATGCTGATCGTTATCCAGATCACCGAGTTTTTACAAATGTGCACCGTCTACTCTCCACAGAAGGCATACTTCCAAACCGACCACATGGTGAAGGAAGAAGTTCCTTGCCTTACGAGGACGTAGTACTTCAAGCAGTTGAAGAAGATCCAAGTATTTCGGTACGTGCAATCCAGCAAAGCACAGGAGTGCCCAAAACTATAGCTCACCGAATTTTACAAAAACATGAGCTCCACCCATACCATGTACAGCGAGTACAAACCCTGCATCCTCAGGATTATCAACTTCGGGTTGCGTTTTGTCAAACGATGCTACAAAGACACCGGGAAGATCCGCGATTCTTAGAGAAAATTTTGTGGTCGGATGAATCGACATTCAAAAAAGACGGTTACATGAACCTACACAACTTACACGAGTGGCACGTAGAGAATCCGCATTTAATGAGACAAGATAGATCTCAGTATCGTTTTAAAATAAACATGTGGACCGGAATTTTAAATGGAAGAGTCATAGGACCTTTTGAGTTGCCAGAGATCTTGACTGCTGAAGTTTATTTAGATTTCTTACAAAACAGTTTATCTAGTTTACTGGAAGACATGCCACTCAGTATTTACAGAGAGATGTGGTATCAACAAGATGGCTGCCCAGCGCACTATGCCCGCTCAGTTAGAGCATTTCTCAATGAAGAATATCCGGGCAGATGGATAGGTCGGTCTGGTACGATCTCGTGGCCAGCCCGTTCACCGGACTTAAATCCATTAGATTTTTTTCATTTTTCCATTAGATGCAGTGAAAGAGAAAGTTTATTTTAAGCCAATCGAAAATGTAGCTGAGCTTCGGCAAAGAATTACGGAAGCAGCTGAATTTGTCAACAACGGAAGATTTGCCCGTGTGATAATCCGATCTTTTTTAAGAAGATGTCGAGCTTGTATTGCAGTTGAAGGAAGGCAGTTTGAACATCTTTTGTAAATAATAAATCTTTGCATCTAATTGGTGTTTAATTTTAAACTTAAGGAAAATTTGTCCTAAATTTAACAAAAAGTTAGCATCTCTGACTTGAAAGCGTCACTACCTGTCTCACTCACATTTCATGAACGACTCTCCGTCTCACTTGGTCTTAGGCAAGCTTTGAACGCACTACAATAATTTTTAGTAGGTAAAGAAATATTTTTCGAAACTGGGTTTCTTGAAGGAATTTTTTTTCCCCCGTAATCAAAGAAATAATGTAGCAAGTATTATACCATTTTAGAATCCTTATTAAATGCGTCAACTTTTAGTGCTACTTGCCAACCTGGCGTAGTACTTTTTTTTTCAGTACGGTCCGTTAAAGTTGGACGAAATATTAATTGTCTATTCATTGTACGGCATAATGTGACACTTTCTTCCAAGCTGCAGCAGTTGACTTAGAATTCTAAGTAATAGGTTAGATTAGCACTATTCGGGATTACCTAAGAAAAATAAAATTTAAAAAAAGTTAAGATTTGTAGCAACAGGAGCTAAAAAACCATCACAGGGTGTACATTTTCTCGAAAAAAAAAGAAATGCCTATAATTTAAAAAATTCAAGACTTAGATTTTTATTTTTATTTTTCTAGTAACTATTATGATTTGGACTATCACCCGATTTCGACTTGACGTCGACTTACGGGACACCCTGTATCTTCAATATACATCCGCGCAAAAGTTAACAATTTTATTATATTATAGTATTGATTTATTCGTATTTTAATTACTAGGCCAGAATCTGATGACAAATAGGGAAATCAAATTTAGAGTAAGCAACACTGGGTTAATTAGATAAGGGCCCTCTGCACACTTTTCGCAGCGCAGAAGTGTAGTATTAGTAGTGTTAGTATGAATGGTCGGCATCAGAGTAATCTAACCCCCTTGCGCATATAAAAAGAAGGGTTATCTTATCAATGCTAATATTAATTCTTATAAAATTGTTAGTCATGATTTAGGTCGGCTTTGGATAACAATGTCTTAGGAAGGCTTATTTGTAACCTCTTATTCTACCACATCGAAGTATCTTTTCAAATTATGTATGTATTCTTGACCGCAAACAAATTGCTTACAATTAACAAAAGAATTATAATCATTCCAGGTCCTATATCGAGTTCATTTGTGAACCGATGGGGTTGCCGAGCGGTGACCGTGGCTGGCGCGCTGCTCTCCTCCTTATGCATCGTAGCGTCATCCTTCGCGGGGAATGTCCTCACGCTCATCTTCACCATCGGCGTCGGCGCAGGATTCGGCTTCGGCCTCATCTACCTCCCTGCTATCGTCAGCGTCACCGTTTGGTTCGAGCGGTATCGAAGCCTCGCTACTGGTAGGTTTATCGTCTCAAACTAAGATACTTACTCATCTTAATTCAAAATGAAATGTCTATAAACTCAAAACCTTAATCTTCTTTTTCCAGGCATAGCTGTATGCGGATCGGGACTCGGAACATTCTTATTCGCCCCAATCACAACAGCTCTCATCGCCAACTACGGTTGGAGAGGGGCTATGGCAATCATCGGTGCCTTCATTCTCAACTGTGTGCCATTAGGATTTATGTTCCGACCAGTACCTGAACCAATAAGAACACCTATCACTGAACCCATGTTACCTAAATCAAATAAATCGCCACTCAAAAGATCACAGAGCTCGGAACATGTTGTTCGAGCGAATGGAAAGACAGAAGATGGCGATGTAGCAAGACTGACCCTTTCCCAACCTGCCCTCAATAAGACACCAGAACAAAAACTGCACAGACATTCTCGTCATGGGAGCGGAATTATGCAAAGACCAGATGTATTGTACCAAGGAAGCATGACCAGTTTAGCGAAATTTAGAGCACCATCTCCTGAAAGAACGCTGCATGTCTTGCATACTTCAATAGAGGAGCGTGAACAGAGATGCGGCTGGTTGCCATGCGCGGCAGAATCTAAGGCGGCTCTCGCAGAAATGCTTGATTTGTCTCTTCTAGTAGACCCCGTATTCGTCTTGTTCTCTGTATCAAACTTTTTAACTAGCATAGGATTTTATATTCCGTACGTTTACACAGTGCCTATGAGCAAGGAGCTAGGCGTAGAGAACGCGGCTTATTTAATTTCCATAATAGGAGGATCAAATTTAGTAGGTAGGATAATATTGGGGTACATCAGTGATAAGCCTTGGGTGAATCGTTTGTTAGCCTATAACGTGTGCCTTACCATTGCTGGTATAAGTGAGTATGTATAATTATTTCTAAACCATATCACCGAAAAATAATGTATCTGAATGTATAAATAAATACGTTTTTCTATTACAGGCACAGCTTTAGCGATGGCTTGCACAGAGTTTTGGGGACTGGCAATGTACGCGACAACGTTCGGTTTTACGATCGGTGCCTACGTGGGTCTCACTTCTGTGGTGCTAGTCGATCTCCTTGGTATAGAGAGACTTACCAATGCTTTCGGGCTGCTTCTACTATTCCAGGGAATCGCTTCACTTATCGGACCACCGTTTGCAGGTATAGTTTTCGTGGTGTTCAACATTATGCATGGTACCTAAATACGTATTTGTGCATGTTTCAAAAAAATATCTCAACTGAATCAAAAACAATTGTGATTGTGTTCTGTTTAGTAAACAACATTAAATAATCGGGTACATACACAATAACCCTACTGTTTTGCAGAATTTTATCGATATAATTGATACGAAGCCTGTTGTGGATGTGAGAGATGTGCGAAGCCTGTCGTGGACACGCACTTTGTATTTTTATTGAATTAATTTTTATATTAATACGATTCAAAAAATATCGCAACCGAAACAAAAACAATTGTGATTTGGTTCTAAACGGCCTTAAATTAAATAAAAATATCTATTTTGGTATTTTCAGGATGGCTCTACGATGAAACGAAATCATACGCACCTGCTTTCTATGTAGCAGGTGCCACTATGTCACTCAGTGGTCTAATTCTATTCTTCATTCCTATGCTGGAGAGGAGAAGCGAAAGGAATCGATGGAATCAGGAAACGGCAATGGAGCAGATTTAGCAGGACGCCTTCGTAGGGACAAAGCACGACAACCCGGTGATAGTGCTTAACAGTCCCTCCACACCATCCTCCACTGACTACACGGAGGACACCTACAGCAACAGGGTATTTACAACTACAATAATAGAAGAGAATAATACTTTTTATAATGAAGATAATTACGAACTTGTACATAATGATGAACAAGAAGTGAAGGATAAATGCAATGGACATTATGATAAAAACTATAAAGCGCATTCCAGAGAAAGTGTAGGAAGTGCATGTGAAATATAAAAATTTGAATATGTAGTGAAAAATCATTCGTGCAATAGATAGCTCTTTATTTCTAATTAAATAAGTTCACTTATCTAAACACGTGTTGTGCCAATGACTCTACAGTTACACACACACACACACTAAGAACTGCAACAAATTTAGCTATAATATATTTTTATTTGTATAGGTAACGTTAATATCTTCTAAGTGTAGAATTAAGCCCAAATATTGTCGCACTTTAAAAAGTTTTGGATACTTGTAAAACTATTTGTTATGACTATATGTGCTCAATATAATGAGTTTAAAGTCAAAAAAATATGTTACGGTATTTATTGGCACAAAATTAAGTACTTAGATCTATCGAATAAGCATGAATTACAACTATTAAGACTATTTTCAACTGATTCATTATTGCCAAAGGAGAGGGAGTAGTCGTTATTGCCCAATATCGAATTAGTCGCTCTCTTTTGGGTAGTATGGCAATACATTTTTTTGACGTTGTATGGCGTGGTTTACTTCTTATAATGGCCTTATTGTGGACCAATCTTGGCTAGAGTTTATCAGTTCCAAGTTTAGTATCAAAAACAAACATTATTCTGAGCTATTTTGTGATTTAGGATCTGTAGAAAAATCGATTCTTTTTATTTCTGCAATTATATGTAAACAGGATTTGATTAATGAAATTACTTTTTTTTTTCTTCATTTTATGTATCCAATGTATCAGTAAAACAATTATTATCCTCATTCATTTGTAAAGCAAAACAAACCTAATTTCCCCCCTTTTTTGTATAAATGTATAGCTAGTTGTTGAATGTTGTGTACATATACTCTGTCTTCGACTGAATTATATATCAATCGATGTATCATTCATTATTATACAAAATATATGCTATAATATTGGTACAATTTATTATACTCTTTGTATTATACTGTTAATAATGTTTATGATATCGTATCTGATACGATTCATAAGTGTACAAGACGTTACCACGCGCATAACAATATTAAAATATATTGGAATTGGCATATTTGTTTAACTATATAATAATTGGGTCATTATTTTATTCAGGGTACAATTTGGATAAAATTTTATTTTCTTTTATTGTATTAATTCTATAAGTCTTTCTTTACCTTTTTATGTCGATTTTTGTTCATCGTGACTATAAACATATAGTAATCATTAAAGACATTTGCAGCGATGTTTTCTTGCTACTTTTTACATTTATTGATGTTTTTTCAGCAAAATAACCACTGCGTTACCGTCCCTGAAAGTTATATTGCATTGCTTACACAAACAACTGAGTTACCGTAATTTCCAAAAAAGTATAGTATTTTACTTTAATTCCTACGTTTTTCTAATAGCCCAGTCATTTTACGGTTTGAGCCGGGACTAATTAATAATTGATTTTTTTTTTCGTTATAATATTGAGGAGTTGAAAAACCTAGAAATGTAACAAAATTTAAAAAAAATCACGTCAGCCACAGTTCCAATTTTAAAATTTAGCTATTATCTCGTTCTAAAAAACCTGATGGTAAATCTTTTTTTCACATATTTACAAATTTACCATTATTACATACTTCAAACATGGTGTTAATGTTTTTGGTTACTTTTGGCTGTTGGTTTTGAAAAATCCATTCGTATTTTCAAATAAATACTAACCTCATTTTTTTAAATTTCAATGCCTATTTTATTGCTAAAAAATAATTTATATTTTTTAAATCTAAGTCAAATGAGTGCATTGGTATTAATATTATTAATTAAAAAGCATTCTGGGAAACACAATTTTGATTTCTATGTTGCGTAGCGATTTTTTTAAAATATGTTTTAAGATAGTCTTTTTGTCACTAAATGGTGCCGGTTACAGTTTACAAGTCCAATTTATAATTACTCCCTACCCCGCCTAACAAAACTCCGTAAAATGACTGGGCTATAAGACTGGTTTCTTGTTCGGGAGCTACCGATAACAGTTTTATTTTGGAATTTACCTATTGTACTAACAAAATCACCTTAGTTCCGTTGCCTTTGAAGGGGACCGTATTATGGTACCCTGAATAAAATAATGACCCAATTATGTTCTTATTTAAGCCTATAGAAATAATTTAATCTGAATCACACATAATACTATACAGTCCCAACAGAGATATCCAACATTTTTTTTTAGATTTCTCATACCTAGGTATATCCGAAAATAAAATACCCCATGCATGTTCTGCTATTTTTCGTAGTTTAGAAGCTATGATTCTTTAAATGAATATTTAACATCCTGCGTACATTTGTACTTCTCATAGGACATAAAAAATAATAAAATCTATTGTTGGTGTTTTGGTTGGCAACTAAAACACTTACAATATATTTATATATTATTTCTTATGTCCTACGAGAAGTACAGATGTACGCATGAGGCTAAGTATTTTCTACGGGAGCCGCTTAAAAAAATCATAACTTTATTCGTAGTAACAATTGATTGATTTTTTCTTTTTACTACAAGAGCATCGTCTTGAATCACTTTTCCATACGTAAATTTTTTCACGTTTCAAAGTTTTTCAGTAGAACCAACTTTTTTTTGTTATTTGGTAAGCTGAAAAATAGCTGTAGTTTTAAAATTTACTTTTAACCTATGAAACATCCATTTTTAGCTTTAAGAGAATTTTGAAAAATTTATTTCGTCTACCACAAATTTAAAATTTTCCCTTTCGAACGTGTATGGATGTTGTGTAGTTGATTATTTAACGTATGGAAGGAGTGATTCAAGACGATCATGTTCCATGAAAAAAGTTATGATTTTTTTTTAAGCCGTGTAACGGAAATCTGTGGTACGGGGTTATTAAGTGCACGAGGAGCAAACATAGGTTGCCCTCCATGCACTTATTAATAACCCTGTAAAAAAAATCATAACTTTGTTTCATCTCTGGTAGAAAATTCTTAAAAACACATTTAAGAAATTATAACTTTAAAAATACGATTTTCGGATACACATAGGTATCAGAAATCTAAAAAAGCATTTAGACCTCTCCGTTTGAACCACCCTGTATAGGTCCAGCAAACATAGCGATATTCACCCTGAATCCGTATTTAAAACCTACAAATCTTACATAATATTTATGTTTAAATCTACTGGGCGAAATTGAAATCATTGGCATCATTTTAAACTAAGAGTATGTAGAACCTATTATCTATTCTGTGCTAAGAGTCTACCCATTAAACAGGAACTTTTAATATAAGAGCAAACCGATCGCAGCAAATAAAAAGCCTAGACTCAAATGTACGTTCTACGTTCAACTCTACTATAGGAGTAATCCTATAGTAAAGTTGTTTAATTTGACGCGTAGACTCTTAGTTTAAAAGGATTGGCATCCTTTTAAACTAAGAGTCTACGGTCACCCTGTATACAGGGTGTTAAGGTAAACAGTTGCATTACTTAGGGGTGATTGTAGCCATGATACTGAACAACTTTCCGTAAGAAACAAATAGAAAATACGAAAAATATCATCTTTTCATACCTAAACGTTCGTTCAGCTGATTGCATTTAGTATGGAAAGTCATAAATTTTTTCTGCCAATTTCCTACAAGTTTCTTAGGGAAAGTTGTTCAGTATCATACAATCACCTATACAAGGTGAAATTGATATCATTAGCACCCTTTTAAACTAAGAGTCTACCCATCAAACTGAACAACTTTTGCTATGGGAGCAAACCGATCGGAGCAAATAAAAAATCTGCTGATCCATACTAAACTGCAATGTCGACGCGCGAGTTTGCTACTCAAATGTATGCAACAGCAGATTTTTTCGTTTTGCTGCCATAGTTTAAAAGGATGCTAATGATTTCAAATTCACCCTGTATAAAGTAATGCAACTGTTAACCCTAACACCCTGTATTATTTTATTAAATAAATAAAGAACAGACAATACTCACACAGATTATCCAGAATCCAGTCCCACTTAAAGGTCCAGAATCTAGCCTGGACTTGTTCCTATAATGACGATTAGACAACGATACCTATAGGTAGAATATATATGAATCGCTAAGACTACATTATTTTGCCTCACAACATCAATTGTAATTAACCAAATTCATTTTAGGTGCCTTTATCCTTGCTTATTTATTTATTAGTGCACTGCCTCTCGTATTTTTTTTAAAGTGGCTGACAGGTTATGGTGTAGTTTATTTTTAGAACCGGCTCATGAAGCCCTTTCATTTCACAGCCCCACACGATACGTTTCAGAATTTTTTTTTTAGAATACCCAAAATTAATGACGTCATAACTGAAGACCCTGACACCTTAGAGACTGTCTCCCGGTAGTTTTGGGGTCTAGAGAACATACCTAACAACATACAAAAATTTGGTGCTGGTATTCGGTAGCGAACTTTATTTCCATTAAGGCCGTGCACTATATTTATGGTTGTTTTATTTATCTCCTCATGGAGTAGGTGAACTTAAAATACTAGTTAGAAACTTTCACAACATCCAACATCCAAGAGGTTAAAAATTCTTATTTTCAGTAATTGGCTATTTGGAGCAAAGTTAATCCTTCTTTGAAACAGGTTCGATGTCGTCTGCGACATTTGCAATTATCCCTGTTTGGCATTTACATGAAGCTGGCATAGGTTTTGATGGACGGCGACGTTGGAAGATGAACGTCATTACGGTGAAAATTGGCGTTGCCTGGAAAATAATACAAAGTACACATTAAATTCACATATTTTTCAAGAATTACCAAAATATAAAGACAAGTATACATATTACACGGTAGGGATAGTAGTACAACGTGTACTGCGGTGTATTAGAATTACATAGATTTAGACTTGTGTAAATGTGTACGTTATTTTTTTTTTTATTAGCCTATTTCATCCCACTGCTGGGCAAAGGCCTCTCCCCTGCTCTTCCACTCGTTCCTGTTGTGGGCAACCTCTGGCCATTGGTCGTCAAATTTGTCCAGGTCATCACGCCACCTCTTCCTCGGTCGACCTGGACGCCGCCGACCGTTTTCGGGGATCCAGGGCATGATGACGTTACGCTATTAAAATTACTTTCGTCGACGAGAATACCATAGCATCCGAAATCGGCTACCTTTCTGCGACGCGGATGTTATAGCAGATGCGAAAGCATCGCTGTCACAATAGGGTGTTTAAAATACGGCAATACGGCATGTAAAATATAGGATCTATTGATGGCATCCGTATTGAATATGAATTTTGGAAACGAACTATTTATTCAGTTAAGAAAAATACTGGATATTTTAAGAGAAAATCGACAAAGAAATTAATGTTTTTTGTCTATATTAGTCACGTGATCGTAAACGACTGTGATTGGCCGAATGGTTGATGACTGTCAACTGCTTGTAGACAGTTGCGTGTAGTGTGAGTGTCACAAGCAGGTGACGTCACGATCACGTCACCTGCTTGTTGCCACGCATTTTGTCAAGAAAAGCATTTTCGCGGGATGTCTAAATAATATTTTTTGTAATCGTCTTTTCTTGCACTATAAGTAATGGAACGTAGCCTAGTCATATTACGGAGATTTGTTAGGAGGGGTGGGGACCATATCAGATAGTCGGCACCATTTAGTGACAAAAAGACTCTGATAAGAAACATATTTTAAAAAATTCGCAACGCAACATATTTCTGAGCTCAAATTGGCTCTTAAATACTATTCCGAAAAAAAAAATTAAAAAAATATAGATAATAATAAATAAATAAATAAAAAACAAATATTAATAACTCCCGGCTGAAACCGTAAAATGACTGGGCTAACGTAAAACATACATTTTCTATAAAGTCCTTAGACATCAGTGATTAACAGTTTTTAAAAACCTGTCAAATACCTATGAGGATCAATATGACCGAGCTGCTACAGCAGTCGACTGCCATATCAATCGATCCGGCACGTATCCAGGTGGGGGGGATAGGAAATTCTAATATTTGTATAGAAAAGTGATTACAGCGCTTTGTTTTTCATTGTTTTTCTATCTTTTAAACTAAGAGTCTACCCATCAAATTGAACAACTTTTACTATGACAGCAAACTGATCGGAGCAAAAAAAATCAGCTATTGCATACATTTGAGTCGCGAACTCGCGCGTGCTCGCGTGTCGACATTGCAATTAAGCATGGAACAGATTTTTTATTTGCTCCGATCGGTTTGCTCCCATAGTAAAAGTTGTTCAGATTGATGGGTAGACTCTTAGTTTAAAATTATGCTAATTATATCAATTTCACCCTGTATTCAGTATACAGGGTGAAATTGTTATAATTAGCATCATTTTAAACTAAGAGTCTACCCATATAGGTATAGGTAGATTTTTAGTATTTAATAGACTTTTTCAATTGTTACCTCGTGAATCAACATAGCCATACGTATAACGAATGATGAGGGTATGGAGATCTCATCATCTAGCAGCTGACACAGCACCACATATGCCTTGATCAAAGCAATAGGTGACCAGAAGACCAGGTTGACCAACGTCAATGCAGTCACGCACTGAAAGATGTACATTTTTTCGTTATACAGGCAAAGAGTTGCATAACTTTAAGCGGTTATTCTACCCACGAAACTGAACAATATCCCTAAGAAACCTACAAGAAATTAGCTGAGTTTGTACACAATAACATTTTTTTAATTAAATTTTAAATGCTGACTTTCGGACTTTTTTGAGAAAAACACAAAAAAATTTCGTGACGCGGTAAACTAACTATCTGAACTTATATTAATTATAGTTAGGTACCTCCGTAAAATGCAAATCAGCTTTCTTTTTCATAACTGTATCAAAATCGTTTTCTAGTTTTGTAGCCCAGGTCAGCATAATTAACCTGAAATTGACATTGAATATGGTTATTTATGATTTATGCAAGGAGTAAACTAAAATGCGTTACATATCGAACAGGGTGCTTCAGACAATCAAACTGAACAACTTTCACTAAGGAGCCAACCTTGATATAGCAAAAATACTTAAAATTTGCTTTTCCATAGAAAATGTCAATCATGCAGCTTACTCGACCAAAATGTATAAAACAGATATCATAGGTAGTTAAAGTTATTCAATTTTATAGTGTTATTTATATTAGGTAACTTGTACCTATAATGTTTCAACCTGTAATCTGTAATTCTTTATGTAACCTGTTTTATTATAAAACTGTAACAGAAGTGTGTCTGTACATTGATGATATTAACAAAAAAAAGTTACGATATGGTTTTTAGGTGTCCCTGGTACCATATCATCAATTTTTGGATTTTTTGTCTGTCTGTTTGTGTGTGTGTGTGTGTGTGTGTGTGTGTGGTGTGTTTGTGGCATGTATGGTACCTACTGTCCATTACAAGTGGCGACGGGCTCACTCCCCGTCACACTGGACAGAGTTTCGGTACTACTAGTGAAACGTGGATGTTCTGAAGTTTCAGAATATCTCTGACTGCCCCCTCGGGGAATATTGTCGTGAGCATATGCTATGCTATGTTTGTTTGTTTGTGTTTGTTTGTTTGTTTGAACGAGCATCACGCAAAAACTACTGAACCGATTTTGTTGAAACTTTTTTGTTTGATAGCTTATGATCTGATTTAAAATCTGGTATATAATTTGTGCGGACAAAGTCGCGGGTTAACGCTCGTACTTAATATTTACATTCCCGTGCATCTCCTCCGACTTACATAAATGCAGCAGGCTTGAAACTTCGCAGAAAGAAAACAGTTGAAATCAAATATCTGTCCCATGTATGCGGCAGCAACATGTCATAGGTGAATGAAACACATCCAAAGTCACATCCAAACCTACCCAGCCCATAGAAAGGCGGGCCAGAATAAAGGACAGCGAAGAAGACACATAGGTAGGAGTACATACGATAGTGCCTAACATTAATTTTCCAACCTGCAAGAGAACTACAAAAATTACACGTGCCATAGAACAGTCGCCATCAGATATATCGAAGTATACGAGGTGTTCAAATATTTCTGAGAAGTGCTAATTTTCAATAAATTCTTTACACTAAATAGCGCTCACAGGCACATACATTGTAATGATCCCAAGCAAGCACCTATAGGCTGTTTATTATGGAAACCATACAACAACGGCACAAACATAAACATCCATGACCGAACCGGGATTCGAACCCAGGGTTGGTAGTTTGGCAGTCCGGCGAGGTAACCATTACACCAACCGGATCGTCATTGTTACATGTATTTTGTCATAAATATCGGAACAACTTATTTTCAATAATTTCTTTACAATTAGACTAAGAGATAAGTGTACTTTTTGCAACCATCAGCAGCAAGGCTGATTCAGTGTTTATGGGGTGTAGAGCATCTCTGTGATGGGGATGAACTAGGTCTGCCTGCATAACTTCAGTCGGTTTAGGAGTTACAGACGTTTAAAGGTCAGTTAAAAATTAACGATCAGCTGCAAGGCTGATCGTATCACATTATTGTAGTATGCACTGTAGCTATGTGAACAGTACTGAAACTGACATGGTTCATCAGTCGGTTAAGGAGATTCAGCCGTTCAAAGGTCGGACCTTATCTCCTAAACCGACTGACAGTTCATGTTAGTTTTTGTACTGATGATGAGATGCTTTACACCACATAAACATTGAATAAGCCTTGCTGCTGATGGTTGCAAAAAGTACACTTATCTCTTAGTCTAAATGTTATTAAAAATTTAAATGTATAACAACGAATTAAGGTCTTTTTTCCTAAACTGCTCAGATGTTTATGATCACCCTGGCTGTGTAGATATATATTTGATGTTCTAGGCGTTCAGATATTTTTGATTGGTTATGTGTAAAGAACTTATTGAAAATTAGAACTGCTTGGAAATATTTAACCACCTTCTTTGCTATGATATATCTGTAGGCGACTGCATTAAAATATCGTTGGGTTGCAGAGTTGTCAATAGGGTACTATATACTTATGGTAGTTTGCGTAAAGGGTAAGTCGCCTGCAAGCAGCATAATAATGTCGATAGGGAGAATTAGCGAATTCAACATTCACAGCCGTTCATTTCGTATCACAATAAATAACGAATTATTGAGAAAAACAACAGAAAACTACTCATAAAAACTATTTCATGTTTGTAAGCTTCTTTTTTCGCAAATCGTAATCTTATTCACATGGTATGACATTGATACTAGGTACAAGCTTTTTCATTTTCCAATGAATTTTATAATTATCATTATCACGGTAATTATCAATGATAATTATGACCCAGAGATTTTCTAAACCTTTTTTCCATTTATAAAATATTACATTTTAGCCCAGTAATTTTACGGTTTTAACCGGGACTAATTAATAATTGATGTTTTTTTTTCGGTAAAGCATTTAAGAGCCAATTTGAGCCTAGAAATAAACCAAAATTTAAAAAAAAATTACGTCAGCAACAGCTCCAAATTTAAAATTTAGCATTTAACTCGCTCTAAAAAACCTGATGGTAATTTTTTTTCACACATTTTTAAGGCATTATACATACTTCAAACTTGTAAATATTTTTTTCTACTTAGAAGGCTTTGAAAAATACATTAGTATTTACTAAGGAATACCTCTTTTTTTTTTTTAATTTTAATGCCTATTTTATTGCTCAAATATATTGCCAGTTACAGTTTAAAAGTCCAATTCATAATTACTTCCCACCCCTCTTAACAAAACTCCGTAAAATGACTGGGCTATTTATTAATGCCGTCTACGCGTATTATGCGTCAAACTTTTGTATGAAATTCACAACTCTGGTTTATTTACCCTTTGTTATATACTTCGCGACGACGTATCTTTCAATACACACATGAGTAAGTGCTTCCACTTCAAAAACTGCGAAGAAGGTCTCCAAAAATGGTAACATATCGCAACTTTTAAACCATCTGAAAAATTTAAGTTAAGATTTTCAATGTAATTTCATTACGAAAATATAAAAAGGTAAAAGACGGTTAAAATATCAGTGACAATTTACGTACATATTCACGAATTTTCTGACGGAATCAAATCTTGAAAACAAGCCGATTATAGTTCGTATATACTTAGTCGCTATAAATACAAACAGAGTGTCGTAACTGTGCATGTTTTTTAGTTTCCCCAATATAAGCTTTGGCCTTTGGTACTCGTACATCAACCATGTGAGTAACACTGCCGAAATTGTCCCTGAAAATTTAAAATGAATTTCTCAAAATTTTAAGTACCTAGGTTATTAAAAAATAGTGCTGCATATTTATGACGGTATTAGTTTCAATAGCATCGTACACAGTCAAGAATAAATAAGTTACTTGATAGCTTATGATCTGACTTAAAATCTGGTATACAATTTGTGCGGACGAAGTCGCGGGTTAACGCTCGTACTATTATAAAACTGTAACAGAAATGTGTCTGTACATTGAAGATATACAAAAAAAAAGTTACGATATAGTTTTTAAGTGTCCCTGATTCCATAATCCATATTTCCATATCAGCAATATAAAACTGTAACAGAAGTGTGTCTGTACATTGAAGATATTAACCAAAAAAAAGTTACAATATGGTTTTTAGGTGTCCCTGATTCCATATCAGCAATTTTTGGATGTTTTGTCTGTCTGTTTGTTTGTTTGTGTGTTTGTTTGTTTGAACGAGCAAAAACTACTGAACCGATTTAGATGTGACGTTTTTTGTTTAATAGCTAATGACTTAAATCTGACTTAAAATCTGGTATATAATTTGTGCGGACAAAGTCGCGGGTTATAATTAATAAAAAAATACGTACTCACTCGATATAATTATTATGTTTGTTTGAGACAAAAGTTAGTTATTATACTTAGTAACGCAAGACGAGACAATTAACCGACTTCAAAAAAGGAGGAGGTTTCTCAATTCGACCGTATATATATTTATTTTTATTTTTATGTGTGTTCGCGCATAACTTCGTCCTTTATGAACCGATTTTGATGATTCTATTTTTGTTGGAAAGGTGATATCCGAAGGGTGGTACTATGATAAGGAAACCAGGATCTGATGATGGCATCCCAGAGAAATCGAAGGAAACCTTCGAAAATCGTAGTGCCGACTATTGCGTTTGTTAATTTAAAGCACTACTATTACATTGAACTAATGAATTCGCCACTAAAAATTGTGAAATAAACAAATAACAAAAAGTTAAAACCGCCTTAAAAAAAAACTAAAGAGTTAAAAAATAATATTGCAGCCGATGACTTTTTCGTTCGCATCATGAGAACATTAATTTCATTCATAGAAGACAGTGTCAAGCCAAGCCAAAAAACTAATGCAAGCCCTATCGCGAATCGTACCGGCTTGACAGCGACTTCAATAAAACAAATTAATGTTCTTATGATGCGAACGAAAAAGTCATCGGCTGCAATATTATTTATTAACTTTTTAGTTTTTTTTTAAGGCGATTTTAATTTTTTGTTAATTTATTAGGCATTATGCCACTCACTTTTTCCCACTACCATAACTTATTTAGGTAAGTATTTTATTCCACTCCTAGTTTGCGTCTACTTTCTTAGAAATTCAATCAATCAATCAATTATACTTTATTAGACACAAAAAAACAGAGTATACAGACAGCAAACAATCAGGAAATACAAAAGGCACAAAAACAGGCCGGTCTTATCGCTAAAAAGCGATTTCTTCCAGACAACCTTAGGGTAGAGGAAATAGTGAAAGAAGATTGGTATAGGCGGTGTAGATCACAATAACAAAATATAGATAACATACACAAATAATGTTATACAAATACAAACATACTGTAATATAAAAATATATATATAATAGAAATTTAAATGTAAATTACCAGTAAAAATCAATCCAACAACCAAAGTACACTTTTCGTCGTTATCCATCACATTGGCCCAAATGCAGTTCGGTTTCGTCTCATTCATAATTATCGTATCGTTTTTCATTGTATTGTTCGTATTTTCTATCTCTCACTGGAACTTACAAATTTGTGCAGTAATAAAACAGAAAGTGTAATAAAAACAAACAATAAACACCGAGACAACTCACCGAGATTATGTAAATACGACCTGTGGCAATTAAAGGGGACAGCTACTTGTTGGTTGTAGATGTAGATTATAAGATGGAACCGGTAACCGGAGGCGCCTGCGCGGGCCGCGCGCAGGATATGTGTGCATCAGAGCTGTCCTTGCAACTCACGTTGCATCTATTGTGCATGTTGACGAACGAACTAGTTTCGTTTCACTCTGATAATCTATAGTGAGGATGTACCTAAATAATATGATAGGCTCAAGCCGAATGTAGGTCATGAACTCATGAACCTAAACAGGTATCTTGTTGAGTCGAGTGTTATTTTATTTATTTTTTAAACATACAAAAACAAATGTACTTTATCAATCACTTCATAAATTTATTTATTTCCTTTTTGGAGAACTTACAGCTAAAAAAATGCTAAAAAACAGTTTGATTTCTACAAAAACAAATGGATGGTCAGATGCTGACAACCAGTTCCATGTTCTTCTTGAAGGATTCCAGAAAATAAATTAATATTACCTATGGATTTGCGTAGGTGTAGTTGTTTAACGTTAATACGATAAACAACAATACGCAAGTCCAGATTAAGAGTACCTACTCTCTAATCTGGATTTGCGTATTGTTGTTTATCGTTCGTATCGTACAGTTTGACAGTATACAGGGTGTAAGGGACAGCCCTCCGCATATTATAAGAGATAAGTGTACTTTTTGCAACCATCAGCAGCAAGGCTGATTCAGTGTTTATGGGGTGTAGAGCATCTCTGTGATGGGGATGAACTAGGTCTGCCTGCATAACTCCAGTCGGTTTCGAAGTTACTGATGTTTAAAGGTCAGTAAAAAATTTACGATCAGCTTCAAGGCTGATCGTATGATATTATTGTAGTGTGCACTGTAGATATGTGAACAGTACAAAACCTGACATGAACCGCCAGTCGGTTTAGGACATACAGCCGTCCAAAGGTCGGACCTTAGAACGACTGTAACTTCTAAACCGACAGATGAAACATGTCAGTTTTTGTATTGTTCACATAGCTGCAGTGCATTCTACAATAATATCATACGATCAGCCTTGCAGCTGATCGTTTATTTTTTACTGACCTTTAAACATCAGTAACTTCTAAACCGACTGGAGTTATCCAGGCAGACCTGGTCCATCGCCACCACAGAGATGCTCTGTAGAGCATCGTAGGGGGTAACCCCATAAACACTGAATCAGCCTTGCAGCTGATGGTTGCAAAAAGTACATTTATCTCTTAGTCTAGCAAACTGAAACGGTGAACTCAAACCATCAAACGAAACAATTTTCATTATGGAGCCTACCTGAGGAAAAGCGAAAAAAAATCAACTGTACCACCCATAACTGCTGTACAACGAAGCGAAGGTCTGTCAGGAACGAACGAAGTAGGTAACCGCAATCTCCGCAATGGAAGACAGGCGTGTGTATTGTGTAGGTGTAATATGTATGTGACTATGAAACCATCATTCCTATTTTGTATGGAAATGGTCGGGATTACATTGGGTTATATAAAATAATGCGTTTGTATCAAAACATAGCTTTATTTATATTTAATACATAAATCATCCACATCTTTTTACATATTAAATTTCAGGAAAATATATTTCTTAGAGTAGGTACACTGTGTTACAAAACACCCTAGTAATACTTAAGGAAGTGTTTCAGACCATCAAACTGAACAACTTTCACTATGAAGCCAACATCAAAATCGCGAAAAAAATCTGTTGTCCCATACATTTGAGTCGAGTTGGTTAGTACTTCAGTTTGGTATGGCTGATCGAGTCGGTACTGCAGTGTTATATGAAAAGGCAGATTTTTTTTTTGCGATTTCGTAGTTGCCTCCATAGTGAAAGTTGTTCAGTTTGATGGTCTGAAGCACACCCTTAAGTATTACTTGGGTGTTTTGTTACACCCTGTAATCAGATAAAAAGTGTCAATAATATATTTCATGTCTCCAGTTTAAGAGAACGTTTGAAGGGGTAGGTGTATCGCTTGGCTCGCTGGGGGGGCAACAGGGCGTAGTTCTTGCGCATGCGTCCCAGCAGCGCAGCGCGCAGGCGCTCGTCCGCCGCCAGGTAGCTCAGCACCGGTATGCTGGTCGCTGCCTGACGACAGGAGTTATTTTCATTATCTATACTTATAAAAGCGTACCGCGTATCGGAAAGCGCAGCGGGGGTAGACTCCCTATAGGGTGGACCGACGACCTGGTGAAGGCGGCGGGAAACGGTCGTTTCTGCTCGAGATTTCTCAAAGTAAGAATTCTCCACAAATCTGGCATTAATCGAGACGAGAATTTATTTTTCAACAGCTCGAGAAATGAATTCAAAGAACGCTAACAAACGTTATAACACCTTTTTTTGTTTTATTTAGGACCAACTTTTCAATTGTCAGATAAAATAATTTCTGTGATTAAATTATACTCATTTTGTTGAAACCTACGAATAAGTAATAGGCTAGGTAATAGGTAACTACTATAATAAATCTCTTGGACATTGGTTGAAACAAATATAATTTACCATACACCAGCAATCCAGGAAAATTGCTGCAGAAGTTAGTTTGGAAAACAGGCACCAAAGAGGTTGGAATTATTTCGGAATAAAAACTTTTCATTGATTCTACCATTCCTATGTGAACTGGCTAGATGACTTGGAAAAAAAATATCAAAAGCCACAAAAACAAAAAAAGATATCTTTATTTTTTTTTTAATTGAAGTATTTGACTTTAAGGTCATTTTTTTCTAACTGATAGCCGCCAGTTCTGTATTTCTGAGATGTAATGAAAACTCTTTGGTTATATGAAAAATCGCAATGATAACCTACTAAATTTATATATTCTAAAATTTGAATGATTTGATCTTGATTGAAGTTAATACGTGTAATTTATGGTTAATAGCTAATAGCTAGTCCACTTTGATGTCACTGATCTCATGTGCTAGCGAAACTAGGTACTGTTTAAATAGTCATCATCTATACTATTATAAAACTGTAACAAGAAGTTTGTCTGTACATTGAAGATATTAACAAAAAAAGTTACGATATGGTTTTTAGGTGTCCCTGATTCCATTTCACCAATTTTTGGATTTTTTGTCTGTCTGTTTGTTTGTGTGTTTGTTTGTGTGTTTGTTTGTTTGTTTGTTTGAACGAGTATCACGCAAAAACTACTGAACCGATTTTGATGAAACTTTTTTTGTTTGATAGCTTATGATCTGACTTAAAATATGGTATATAATTTGTATAATTTGTGTTTCATAAAAATAAAATAAAATCTCTTTCGGCAAATCGTGGTCAAGAATGAACATAAACAAACAAAGACAAAGAATAACTTACTTCAGAAGCGATGGGTGCGAGGAGTGCCAGTGCGGAGGGCACGTGGGGCCTGTAGCCGAGGACCAGCAGTGGCAGCCACTGCCAGCCCGCCAGCACGCCAGCCGGGATCCATAGCGCCAGCGTCGCCGTGGCGAGTGCGTGCACACTCTGTCGGGACATCGATCAAATAAATTCACAATTGGCCACACCATTTCGTAGGTAAAGTGGGTTGATTAGGTAACCTACTCAATAATAATAAGCACAACAACTTCTTCCATATAACCGAACTTATAACCGATTCGTAGAGCGAGAAAAATCGAGTCGAGAACGGGACAGTAAATACAGTCTCTGCCCCGGGGGCGGCAGAAACCTATGCGACTGGGGGGCCAAGCTCCCCTGGAAAATAACCCTAGATACGCCAATAACTTCTTCCTATAAGTCCGCGTCTCAAAATAAAGGTTTGTGCATTTACCTTTGTAAGCCGTTTTTGTTCCTTTTGTTGCTCGCTCCTATAATATATTTTTTCCAAACGAATAGCTTTTCCCATAAAGTAGAATCTGAAAAATTATTATAATCAAACTCCTTAGGCAAAGTATATTATGTCTAGATAGAACCTCACGTTCTACCGTACAAAGAAAAAGTAGCCAACTTTCATAGGTTGATGTGCGTGAGGCGTCATGCTAATTATCCCTGTGTACGTGTTTACTGACACGGTTTATCACTCCAGAGTTTAGTGATATTTTTATCGACGCGTTCGTAACTTCGACTGTCTATCTTGACATATAACTTATCAAAGTCAAACTCATTAGTTCGTGACAACAAATAACCTACTTAAGAAATCGGAAGCATTACCCACATTGCAATAACTGGCAGAACCCCACATATGAAGATGTAGGGCACAGTAAAGCCTAAATGCTTTGCACCCGAAATTAGTGATGGCCAGAGAAATGTGCAAGTGGTGCCACTCGTGTCACAGGAATATAGTCCGTATCCGAAGAGCGGAGGAGTTGCAAATACCACTGCTGTTATCCAGCATGAACCGATGAGTGACCAGTAGAATCGTAAATGCAGTGTTTGCTCTGAAACAATCAAAGGTGAAATGGGAATGAGCGAAAAAAAATCTTGACCTAAAGCATACTCTTTAAAACTATTGTGAATGCTGCGATGTTTCGAAATACGTACCCTTTCTATAGCATTTAGCTAATATATATCTCTCCAGAACTAACACGAATATTGCAATCATTTGAAAGACACCAAAAAATTGATTTAAAAATGCATGTAGCTGACAACACGCTGGACTAAATAGCCATCTGAAACAAAGGATATCGCATTAAAATTGATTCAGTAGTTTTTGGTTTGATGACTGATGATGATGAGTGATGATCGGACAAACAGACAGATAATATTATTATGACACCTATAAGAGGTTCCGTACAAGGTAAGTTCCAAATTATAAGAATCTACAACTACTTTGGAGACCGGTTATTGAAACGGTTAGCTGCCAATACTCTATACAACGAAATGCCATCCTCATTGAGAGCTGAAGACAGTAAACGAAAATTTGGTAGATTATTCACCTGGTCAATTCTATTCAATAAATATACAGGTTGAATCATTGGTATCCTTTTAAATTTTAAACTAATTTTAAACCTACCAACTGAACACAACTTTTACGATGGGAGCAAACCGATAGTAGCAAAAAAATGCATTTATTGTAATTGTAGCATTTCAATTTCTTTGTAATGTTCATTGACTTTGAGGCTAACTGTAGGATTCAGTAACAAACGAACATGGTAACATCATATTAGCAGCGGTTAAGTTAAATAAACAAAATCTATAGAGACTATAAAGCACTAAAAAGTTAATTTACCTTTTTGCAATGGCCGATGACGCCGCAAAAGGAAACCCGAGCAGGTTCCTGCCCAGCGACGCTGAGCAAAGATTGAGTACCAGTAGATGGCTCTTGAACACGACAAGGTGGCTGTGAATGAAGGTGGCAAACAGCCAACCGTTGAGCAGCACCCCGAACACACCTGCCGACGTCACTCTATTTATCAACCCATTAACCAGTCACGGGTGAACACTTGCTTGATAGTTAATGTGATTCATTAATTTTATTAGTGCGTTTTATGTTATTTGTAAAACAGCTCGAAGCCTAAAAGTGGAACATCCATTTCAAACTGTAAACTCGGAAAACACTGAAATGATTTCCCTCCGGTATATTCTTTTTTGTATAGGTAGTTTTTATAATATTCCATTATGATGTTAGGACCATAGATCACTTGTCTGCGCAGATCAATTAGTAGGTGAAAACGCTACTGTAAACACCCCTCTTCCCCTCCCCATTAGTCAAGTTGTTTGCCGGGTACCGTAAATGCGAACAATATTGTAAATAATCGTAATTTGTCTAGTTATAGCAAGTATAGGTACTAATAGTAAGTAATTACAACTGGTAAGCAATAAAAACGTAGAATTACTCTATCTATAACCCATAAAAAGAAAAAGTTATGAACAGCTCTGCTGCCGTAACATTTGAACATGAGCCAAATGAATAAATTTTTTGCGAGTCTTTTCGCTTTGATCCCTGACAGCTATTAAATCAACTCATATTTAATTGCTTTCAATTTCAAACACTTACCAAAAACAATAAGGCACGAACCTAATAACGTTTTGAACGAACTATCAAAATAATACCAAGGACACTCATCCTCATGATAATCAAACATTGTTTGCATTATCGGGAGCAGTCACTGCTTGATCACGAAACGGCACCAGAAAGGTTTTATTACGCATTTAGCTTAATTTTTATCAGCTTCATGAACGTCCACATAAGGCAAGTGGTCACAGAGACTGGTTAGGTTGACGAACCGACTTGGAGACTGGGAACAAAAGGGAGGATTAAGTTTCGTATCCTTTACGTACCACGGCATCGAGGCCGCGGGAACGGTCGGTCGTGCAGAGTCGTGCTTCGGTAAGCAAAACGTCAAACCTAGAGAATGTCTTATAATTATAAGAGTTATAAACTAGAGTTAACCCGCGACTTCGTCCTCACAAATTATATACCAGATTTTAAGTCAAATCGTAAGCTATCAAACAAAAAAAGTTTCATCAAAATCGGTTCAGTAGTTTTTGCGTAATGCTTGATCAAACAAACAAGCAAACAGTCAGACAAAAAATCTAAATTGGTGATATGGAATCAGGGACACCTAAAAACCATATCGTAACTTTTTATTGTTAATATCTTCAATGTACAGAACAGTCACACTTATGTCACAGAATAGATAATAGTTTAGACTATTTTCTATTCTGTGACATTACCTGGTTCTACATAGTAATAGGTATAGTAATGGTACAAACACAGAGTACTATAATTACTGTATGAAGAAGAATTTTTTAAATCACTCAAACAATTAGATTAGTCATCAATACAAATAATGTTTATGATTGGCAGTCATTTGTCCTGTCTTGCTACTAGGAGATTCAATCTGCTCTAATCATGCTAAAGTTGGCACTTGGCAGGACAAATGTGACACAAAATTACACAATACTCAATTAATCACACACAAACAGACGCGCGCGTTTTATGGCGGTTTACAAGCGGTTTAGGGTATTTCAAAGTGCACCTGCTTGAACTTAGAATATCGAAAAATCCTTTCCCCCTACATTCTCCGTAGAATCTATCTTCAGTGGTTTAGGCTGTGCATTGTTTGTCAGTCAGTCAGTCACGGAACTATTTTATAAGTAACGAGCGTTAACCTGCGACATTGTCCGCACAAATTATATACCAGATTTTAAGTCAAATAATAAGCTATCAAACAGAAAAAGTTTCATCAAAATAGGTTCAGTAGTTTTTGCGTGATGCTCGTTCAAACAAACACACAAACAAACAGACAGACAAAAAATCCAAAAATTGGTGATATGGAATCAGGATACCTAAAAACCATATCTTAACTTTTTTTTGTTAATATCTTCAATGTACAGACAAACTTCCTATTACAGTTTTATAATAGTTTAGATTAGAAGATAGATGCACGTACGCAGACATTGACACATGGCTTTCAGAAGTAACAAGCCCTTACGATGTTCAACCTGGTAGACTTATTAATTTTAAGTGAACAATCGCCAAATGATGAGCTCATACAAACTCGTACATGCTCGCCGCGTCGCGCCGTGAAAACCGTGTGAAATCCAAATCCATGAATATATCAAGGAAATTGCTAATATGACTAGGTACGTTATGAAAGTCAGCTACCTAGATAGCTATTTCTGAAACCGAAGTGAAACTGCCGTGTGCACAAAAATATTTGAGTAATGCCTGTTAGCGCAGTCATTTTACGGTTTGAGCCGGGACTAATTAATCTATCTATACTATTATAAAACTGTAACAGGAAGTTTGTCTGTACATTGAAGATATTAACAAAAAAAAAATTACGATATGGTTTTTAGGTGTCCCTGATTCCATTTCACCAATTTCTGGATTTTTTGTCTGTCTGTTTGTTTGTTTGTTTGTGTGTTTGTTTGTGTGTTTATTTGTTTGTTTGAACGAGCATCACGCAAAAACTACTGAACCGATTTTGATGAAACTTTTTTTGTTTGATAGCTTATGATCTGACTTAAAATCTGGTAATTTGTGCGGACGAAGTCGCGGGTTAACGCTCGTAATAGATTTTTTTTTTCGGTATAGTATTTAAGTGCTAATTTGAGCTTAGTATTATACCAACATTAAAAAAAAAAATACTTCAGCAACAAATTTAAAATTTAGCATTTATCTCGTTCTAAACAACCTGATGGTACATTTTTTTTTTTTACATTTTTAGTGCTTTACCGTTATACATACTTCAAATATGGTACCAATTAATATTTTTGTCTACCTCGAAGGCTTTGAAAAATGCATTGGTATTTTTAATGAATACCACATTTTTAAAATTTCAATGCCTATTTTATTTCTCAAAAATAATTTATATTGTTAAATCTTACTAAAATGAGTGCATTGGTAATAATATTATTAAATTAAAAGCCTTCTGGGAGATTTTGATTTCTATGTTGTTTTTAATATGTTTTCAGATAGCCTTTTTGTCACATTTAGTGCCGGTTACAATTTAAAAGTCCCATTGATAATTACTCCCCACCACTCCTAACAAAACTCCGTAAAATGACAGGGCTATGCGACATGATAATGAAAATGAAAAAATATTTATTTGCAATAAACTTATTGTACTTACATAGTTACAGCACTCTAGCCCTCAGTCTAGGTATTCCTGGGTTATGAGGGCTAGGCTCTTTTGAAGAAGTAGCCTAATTGCTAAGAATAAAGATAAACTAATAAAGAAAAAAAATAACAATGTAATTTGTCTTTAACAATAGAAAAGACCTAAGTACCTAAATACAAATGTCTTGGTAATTTTATGTGTGAATGTTAATGTTTTCATGTGTATGCCTAGCCCTGTGACTGTTAGATCTTGGGATCGGGATTTTTATCAGTAGATACATGAAACGACACTAGGCAATAGGCAAATAGATACAGTCATGGATAATAATAATAAGCCCGCAGGGCAGCTTGTCGCGAGCTGTTGGTGATTGGCGACACCACGGACCCGATTCTCCAGAGGGCCCGGATTGATTTGGCCCTCACCTCCTGTCTTGCCTTAACCGGCCGGCCAGGAGTGGAGTCGCAAGAGCGGAACCTATGCTCCAGGTTGGAAGTGTAAAATGTCATAACGCCGGGACCTGCTGACTGGTGCGCTTAGCACCGGGAACTGGTGCCCACAGACTCACCTCTCTACAACCTTAGCCGCTCACTAGATGTTGCCGCCTTGTCGCTACTTTGCGAGCGGCCATTTTGGGGGGGGGGCCCATCAAAATAAGTTGGCAAGTCATCGTCTGCTATTTTTGACAAACTTAGAGACATTTGTTAAGGCAGGCGTCCCGAGTCTCTCCGCAATAACCCAGATTTCCCGGCCCACCAACTTCACCCCCATAACCCGAGTAGTTTTATTTTGTCCTTCCTACAATAGTCTCTGCACCGAACGTGGTATGTCTTCTGGTGCATTTGCATAATGCATTCAGAGATAGACCACGCTTGGTGCATCCCATCGCATTCAGATAAAAGTGTCTCAAAGGGGCCTCTACTTGTTGGACCTGTGTCCCCACGCAAGCCTTCTAAAGGTCCGGGCTACGACCCGAGAAATACCATAAGAGATACAATAATAATAATAATTTATTTATTTGCATTTCATTTAGCCTACTTACATTACACAATTATAATATGCATTATTCCGGAGAGCGATATGAGCTACCTATGTGATGGGTCAGAGGTTCTGTAGAGTCTACAGAATGGAACAAATTTAACAGGTACGACTACAAAAAGAATAAAATATTGTATATATACATTTTTGATTTCCATGAAACGAAAAATCCCTTTTTAGTATTATTTTTTTATAAATTTTATTCATCTTAAAAACAATACATTGGTAACATCGGTGTTCTGGCACTTAAACCTTTTCTTTTTTCTTCTTCTAAGGTTGAAATTGACAGGTGTCATACATTTAAAATAAATTAAATAATTAACTATAAATAAAACTTCTCAATAAAATATACAATAAATAATTACAATCAAATAAAAACTAACAATCTTAAAGCTAATTAGGTACAACGACAGTTTAGTTAGTTAGTTTTATTATTATTTAGTTTATTTATAACTGTGTATCCCTATACTTTATATCTGTAATTAAATCAATCAGTAATACTAATGTACACAAATATGAATGAATTCTAATTAAATAATCAAATAATAATGAAATAATTATAATAAAAATTAATAATTATTTAAATTAATTATTTTTTTAATTTTAATTTTTTTATGCTAACAAAGTATCCCAAAACCATAAACAGTTTATATTTTCATTCGCTAGATTGCTTATGCCCGTTAAAGGGTTAAAAAATTCATAATTTTATTATTTTTCTTGGCTAGGTTCAGACAGATTCCTCACGTATTCGCGACGATTACCTCACAGAAACGACGAGTACCTATAAGAGATCACATTTTTATCTGTAAGATTATAGAATTTTCTTTCTACATTGTCTTTTATTGTCCACGTCTGTCCTCGCCAAGAAGTTTGGATGTATAGTAGTCATGTACCTATAACGTAGCGAGTTACATTCTCTTTGGTAGTACCTATAGATCACAGACTTCTGTGTGCTATAGATATACTATTGGTCCCCTCACACAGGGCCGACTTTTTTAGAATTATTTGCCCTTGCCAACTATTATCACGACATTTGGTTCGGTATGGATATTTTCCATTTATCATTTCCTAAATATAAATTGAAAAAAATATAAATGGAAACAATTTTTGATTACATTTTATTTATTTAATCTTTGCACGTGTCGTTAATGTTTCCTCTTATTTTTAACTATTTTACCGCAGTCCGCGTAGTTTTCAGTTGTAAGTAGATACCTATGTTCTTATTTTGTTAACTGTGGATGCATAACATAAATAAAGAATAGACAAATACAACTTCGCGGGTCTATGTAATATCTAATATGTATCTGGTCTAGTCCAATTACTGAATTTGTTATTCGAATTATAATACAATTTCTTCAAATTGTAATTAACATTTGCTTGCCTTTATGGTAGAATATGTTATTTTTATAAAACCTTGTGTACCATATTTTTGCAAATAAATTATCATTATCATAGTTAAGAGCAATATTGTAGGTACTGTATGTTTCCCAAAGAAATATTAAAACACATATCCTGTCAGATACCTAGATATATAATAACCTAGCCAGCTAAAGTTATTTTTATATTTTACTCACTAAATTTCTTTTCTATAATTATCTTCGTATTAGCTGACACGTGCGTTTATTTATAAATGTAGGTAAAAATCGCAAAGAGTATAATAGCGTATGTTGTTTTAATTAGATCCATTCGTCTGAGCACGGGTGTATTATGGAGAAGTTAAATAAAAATTTGGCTATCGGATACATCCGATCATCGACTGCATGTAGCTGTTTATTAAACTCAGTGACATAATATATTCGCATTGAGCGCGCAGTACAGTGCTATCACTCGGTCAGTCGTGGCAGGATGTCGTCGTTGGAACAATTGTCGCGCATGGTAGCTGAACATCTTGGACCATACGCCTCCAGTAATTGGAACATAGCTGAATCGCCAATAAGCGGCCGAGGTCTAATCGCGACCAAAGACATATCAGCAGGAGATGTGCTCTTCATAGATCACCCACTCATATATGGACCGCGATCCGGAAACAACATTCAACGAGGATGTACCGTTTGTGGTAAATTAGATAGTGACACATTTTTCAAGTGTGCAGAGTGTGCGTTGTTGTTGTGTTCGGAAGAGTGTCACAATACCAGCTTGCATTACAATGACTGTAACATTATTTCCCGCTGGACTAACAAAGCGCCTATCGAGGAAGTCGACGACACATTAATGTCCCAAGCGCTAGCTCCGATAAGAGCATTGTTGTTAAATGAGGATCAACAACGATTCATGGCTGAACTTGAAGCTCATACTCTACCACAAAATGGACATGAAATCCAAAATCTCAAACAATATTTTGAATTTCCCGAGAAGGAAGAACAGCTAATGAAACTTGCCTGCTGCATAATGGACGCAAATGCCTTTCAAATAGCTACTCCCTTTGGGAAAAAAGAGATGAGCATGAGAGGTTTGTGTCCTGTCGCTGCACTTATGAACCATAGTTGTGTGCCGAATACGATCTATGCGTACAACAGTAAGTCTCAAATGATAGTGAAGGCGGTGAAGCCGATACGCGTTGGAACAGAAATATTTACATCCTACACTGGAATTCTTTGGGGGACACCCGCTAGACGAACCCATTTGTACAAAACCAAGCAGTTCAAGTGTTCGTGTGACCGCTGCGCCGATCCGACCGAACGAGGCACACTCCTGGCAGCTCTCAAGTGCTTCTCCAGGCAATGTCCTGGCATCCTTCTACCCGTGGATCCTCTAAAGTTTACATCACCATGGCAGTGTCTAGAGTGCAGTTTACGTGTTTCAAACAAAAATATATGCACTATTCAGAATGCTCTTGGAAGCATGATGGGTACATTAGACTTTGAAAATGTAGAACAATTAGAAAAGTTTTTAGTGAATCGAGTGACCAAATTCATTCCGAAAACAAATCAAATCGTAGTTGATTTACAGTGTCGACTAATATGGCAATTTGGAGATGCTGAAGGACTTCGCTGGCAAGGTGAGATAATTTTTAAATAGCGTGGTACTTCGCTATCGAACCAAACGGCAACTTTAGAATCGCGATTAATTGACTTGTGATTCCTCACCTCGTGTCTGAAAAAAGCAAAGCAAGACAACACTAAAATAAATATTGCTTTGTAATTATTCAAACTGGCAGCAGCTATTATAGTCTTGCGGTCAGACTGATTTCCCATAGCATTCGAGCGCGATCTGTATACAGTTATTAATGGCGACAATCTACGTTGATCTGATTAAGTGCCTGCTTCTAGGTTCATTAAGGTGGTTTCAGTCCATACAAAAGTTTGACGCACAATACGCGTAGACGTAATTAATAAAAGTAATATTGTATATATGGAAAAATAGTTTAGAAAATCTAGTTGCCGCGTCACAAATAAAATTTGCAATTTATAATATAATTACGAAGATATAAAGCTTTTAAAATGTTGTATGAAAAATTTCAAAGCTTTATATCTTCGTAATTATTTTATAAATTGCTAATGTTATTTGTTACGCGGCATCTAAATTTTCTAAACTATTTTTCCATATACACAAAGTTACTTATATTAATACCGTCTACGCGTATTGTGCGTCAAAGTTTTGTATAAAATTGACCCCTCTGCAACCACCTTAAGACTGGTTACGTGTAATATAACATTGTTGTTTCCAGCGACTTTCCTGCGTGGAATTTTCCTCAGGATGTCCTTCCTCAGGGTTCAAACTATATATATATATAAGAATAATTTATTGGTATGGATATTGTCAGGAATCGAATTTGAAATTAGATTAGGGATAGGTAAATGTATTTATATTCAGGCAAATTAAGACATACAAAATTGGCTGAAACTATTTTAAGGGGATGATCAGACCATCAAACTGAACAACATTTCTCTATACGACAAATATCGAAATAGCGAAAAAAAATCAGCTGTCCCATACATTTGGGTCGGGTAGGTTTGTATGGAACAGCAGATTTTTTTTGGGCAATTTCAATGTTGGTCCCATAGTGAAAGTTGTTCGGTTTGATGGTCTGATCATCCCCTTAAAATAGTTTCATCAAATTTTGTTAGACCTTATATAAGAACAACACAGCAACAACGTATTTCTTGTACCACAGTGTACCTATATTAGATGTACAAGTCGACCCACATACCTAAATATTTCGATTGATTCGGTGGCAGTGGAAACAGCATTACGTGGGGGACAGAGTAGAGGCTATAAGAAATTTATTTTCGAGATTGACCGAACGGCTGCGTCAAAAAGGTCTTGAACACCGGCAGGGGTCTGGGTCAGATCTCTTCCAAATGATATCGCTGGCTATCCATGCAGCGAGGTAATGCGGGCGGGATGTGATGCGGTGCGGTTTATTCTATTAGTTTAAGAGGCTATGTGAAAAAAATTGGATTCTGCAAAGCGTCATATATCATGAAGTACTAACAGTAGGAGTATGTTTAGCGGATATGTGTAAATCTGAACTATTATAACACTGTAGCAGAAAGTTTGTCTGTACATTGAAGATATTAACAAAAAAAAAGTTACGATATGGTTTTTAGGTGTCCCTGATTCCATATCACCAATTTTTTGATTTTTTGTCTGTCTGTTTGTTTGTTTGTTTGTTTATTTGAACGAGCATCACGCAAAAACTACTGAACCGATTTGTTTGATTTTTTTTTTTGTTTGATAGCTTATGGTCCGATTTAAAATCTGGTATATAATTTGTGCGGACAAAGGCGCGGGTTCACGCTCGTTGAACATATAATTGAAGTTTTGATTAGAGCCAAAACACGATTAGGACACATTTTCTCGATAGAAAAACAAGCCAAAGTAGCCTCCGTCTTTATCGATAAACGCTTGGAACTGCTAAACGGTGAATAATAGAAACACGAGATTTGATTTCAAAAAAAGAGATTGGTACTTTACAAATTTTGATAAGAGCAGAATTGAACTTACATAAATAATACAATCACAATTAAATAAAGTTTGTTTTACGCTTGCGTCGTTTCAGACGCGCGCGCCGCCCCATCTCTTTCTCTCGCATCAAGCAGTAATATAAGCTATCACACGCCCATTTCGCTTCAATTATTTTTCAACATAGGCCCTTAAGCTATTTGATACGATGCATGTGCCGATTTGTTTAGTGTGATTTTTATTGTAAGATCTGTTTTTAATTGAACTCCTATGCCTACTCAAATGTATTATTACAAGCTTTTATTTACCTTCACCTGTCCCGGTGTCTGTAATAGAATCTTGCAAGTTAAATTTGACCCACTTCCCGGTTTTCGATTCAGCTGAAATTTTGCATGCATATGGATATCGCGTTACAATGCAATTAATAAAGCTAGTTTAAAAAAAAACTCAAATGTTCAATTTTTATTATATTTCAACACAATATTTTGATTGAAATCTTCAATGTCAATAAGAGTCGATCAGTAAAGTTGGTGTATTCGATTAAGCAGAGAGCAAGGCGTAACTCGTGACAACACGAGTTCCGCCTTCGCCTTCCTCTATGCACTTTGTACATTTGTATCTATTTACTTTAAGATGGATCACACACGATGACGCATGTCGCACCGGCAGACGTCAGTCCCGTAGAAGCACACACCGTGCGTCAATCCGTCACCGTGTGTGCTTCTACGTGCGGTTTCATAAAACTCCTTGATACGCAAATGACGGACTGACGTCTGCCGGTGCGACATGCGTCATCGTGTGTGATTCACCTTACAGTACATTACCTAACATCGATTTTGACCTGTTTTCCACAGTAATATTAATTTCATGTCATTTTGAAAAGTTTTAATCACAGCTAGGAGACCCGAAATAATTATCATTGAGAGCTCTGACTCCGACCATGGCCCAGTTATATGGGTGATTACAAATTTCAGATACTTCGTTTAGTTCAAATATAAATCGCGGACGGCTGAAAAAACTTCCAATTTGAAACAAACGATTTCAGGAGTGCGATTTTTGAATCTCATACGTTGAACTCAGCAGTTGAAAATGTATGGAGATACGCATCTTTCTACTGCTGATTTAACTTTCAAAAATCATACTCCAGGAGTGCGATTTGTAAAAGTCAAACCAGCAGTAGAAAGATGCATATCTCCATAGTAATTTTGACATTTTCAACGGCTGAGTTCAAAGTATGAGTTTCAAAAATCGCACCCCAGAATGGTAATTTTAAATTTTGAATAGGTTAATAGATTTGATGACTCCGTAATTCCGAACGGAATTCTGGAGAGGGGGCCAATCCGACGACCGACCGACCGACCGACCAGCCGACCGACCGACCGACCGATAATTAATGTGCTTAGCAGGGCTAGTACGCCAACCCACGATAGCGATACGTTGGTATATCACAAGAGCATATATTTTTCTTTCGGGGCCAATACGCCAACCCGCGATAGCGACATTAAACACATCCATCTGTCAAATTTACTCTTTTATCTCATTCGTTCGCGCGCAAATAGAATAGCGGAAGCGTGATAACCTATATCACGCTATCGCGGGTTAGCGTACTAGCCCCGCTGATACTACGAAAATTTACAAAATTGGGTAGAAATCCTAAAAAAATATGATTAATAAAAAGTATAGAGAGAGAATAAAGAGTAGATAGGAATAGGAACCTAACAAACATGGAAGTATCCCACTCTCAACATCCCACGCGCTGATATCACTGGAGAATCATACTGCACCAATTGTTAATAATTTTTTTCAACATACTTGCTCGTAATGTGGCTCTTATTGCACCGCTTTTAGGTACATAATGCAGCTTATATAACACGCGTGCAAAAATGATTACATTATCGCACTAGTGCGGTAATGTTACATTTTTTTTCTATAGTTTGTTTTTAAATGTCAGCAAAGAGTTTTTATGTAAAAAAAAACAAACTTTTTTCTGAATACATTAATCTGTTTTAGTTAAAATATGATAAATGAACGCTTCATTTCATCAAACAATTTATTTTAGTTTACAAATTTTAACATTAATTTGTGTTATAAATACATAAATACCTAGTAAGTTTTTAATATTATGTTGTTGGCAACAAAATAATCGCTGGTTGAATGTCGGCAAGTCTTTGCCTCTTCGACCGCATGCGCGCACATAGCGATCTCGAAAAAAAAACCCAGCCATAGCCCACCGCCATTTTCCAAAAATATTTGTCTAAAATAGTTGTGTTTTAGGAAATTTTATTACTTTTTCCTCGCAAGTATGTTGAAAAACGTCGTGTGAAACGCGTGAGCGTTGGTCATTACAGCCTCTGCTAATTTGTGCAAACCCGCCTCGGCTGTAATGAATGACCAACTTTGCTCACTTGAATCATAATGTACTATTATTGACTTCCTACCTAGCTTCCTACAGACCTGAGAAAAATGTTTTTTTTCTTATGATGTTCCAAAGAGATAGAGATAGAGTCAATAGAGATAGCTCTGATGGGGGTGCTAAGGAATGTACACACGGCGACACATCAAGCTATACAAAACCAATATAAGCTCATAATTCACTCATAATTCATTTATTCGCTGCATTTCATATGAATACATAAAAACAAAGGGTGTACATTTACAATATAAGTAGGTAAGACATATGAACCCGGTTGGGCACAGCAATGTTTGAGAGAGTATTTGTTTAAATTACAAACATAATCAAGAAAAAATAAAAAACTCATTAAAAATCAAGTACTTACCTACATGCAATAAAAAAGAAAAAAAAAGAAAATAAATTTGATTAATGGCATTTTTAATAACAAAATTGGGTGTTAACCGATTTACAAAATTTATATAAAGGAAATCATACAAATCTATAATTAAATAATATTTAAAAAAAAATAACAGATTCACATTAAAATACATTTTTTTTCTAAGCATATTTAACAACAATTCTAGTACAAATAAAATAAATGCAAACTAAAGGATCGGAATACAGAAGTTTGACAATAATTACAATTCATTGTCATTTAAGAAATCTGTTACAGAGTAATATGCTTTGTCGGCTAGGATTCTTTTTAAGTTATTAATAAATATATTGTTATTTGTTTCAATTTTTAATGACTCAGGTTTTTTATTATAACTTTTTATCGACATTACAAAAGGGCTATTTGAGTGTAAGTTTAATTTCTGGCTGGCCGCGCGACGTTATACGTTACCCGACCTACGCGCGGCCAGCTTATATTGGTTTTGTATATAGCTTGATGTGTCGCCGTGTGTACATTAATAAAGTATTCAAAACTGGAAACCAAAAAAAAATTGTGCATACAATTCGAAAATACTAGGTCAAGTATTTAATTTACGGATGGTATCGCTGACGCAAGAACAAAAGGAATTTTTGAATGGATTGCAAAAAACAGTTTGTGTAAAAGTGAAGAGTTAGAAATGATAATTTATGTTCCTGTTAATTACGTTATACCGGAAGAGAACAATTAAAATTCATGATAGCGTCAAGTTTTTTCTGTCCTAAAAACAAAAATATAACCTACCTACATTTGAAATATCTGCAAACGCACAAGAATAAAAGGTTGCATTGCGTGTTCTGTATCCTTTGTCTGTATTTCTTAATCACAGCTGTACGCCAAACACGAGTAACTAATTCATTAAGCACACAGGTGGTATAATTCCAGCGAGAAGATGTCAGCTTTACAAAACTACACGAGTGCGATTTTTGAAACTCATAAAAACTCTTCTCATACCCATGAGTTCAATGCGAGTGGGAAGGGGCACTCGTATTGAACTTATGGGTATGGGAATTTTAGTCACAGTATATTAAAAAATGCCACTTTGGGAAATCGCTGAAAATCAGCCATGTTACTCAGAAAGTGACATTCAAAAATCGCACTCCAGGTGTGAAAGATGTCAGGATGTTACAAAAATGAGAACAAAACTATCTGCGTTCAAATGTTTGGACTTGCTTTATACAGGATGAAATTGATATCATTAGCATCCTTTTAAGCTAAGAGTCTACCCATCAAACTGAACAACTTTCACTATGGGAGCAAACCGATTGGAGCAACAAAAAAAATCTGCTGTTGCACTCATTTGAGTCGAGTAGCAGTTTAGTATGGAACAGCTGTTTATTTTTTTGCTCCGATCGGTTTGCTCCCATAGTGAAAGTTGTTCAGTTTGATGGGTAGACTCTTAAAACCTGCAAATGAGTGGAATTGTGATGCTGGCAATGCATTGGGTAAACTAGACCCTGACATCAGCTTCGGCTAGGAACTTTCGTGGTAGAAAGACGAGCCACAATACCTATATACGTATACCTATATTGTGGCTCGTCAATCAATATGAATCAATAGCAAATGGAGTTGTCTGAAAGAGATCGCTTCTTAGCAATAATACCTACCACCTTATTTTGTATTTTTCTTTACTTAAAGAATATTTGATTGATTGATTGACATGAGATTGGCACTAAATATTTAATCTAAATACATTGAAACTAAACGGTATTATTAGATTATCTGACACGTGCAGCATTATCTAACACCAAGTACCAACTAATCGTGTTTTGAAGCTCCTACTACTTACAATATTTTTATTTGAAAGGCTGTTCTTATGTATTACTAGTTAGCCGCAACTTCGTTCACAGAAATTATATGTAACTTACCAGATTTTAAGTCAAATCATAAGCTATCAAACAAAAAAAGTTTCATCAAAATCGGTTCAGTAGTTTCTTTCTACGTAATGCTCGAACAAACAAACAAAAGGACGGACAAAAATTCTAAATAAAAACTTACCTACCTCTATTTGTCTTTAATAAAATTAGTTATTTTTAGAATAATTATAATATATATAGATATATATATATATATATATATCAGCCGTCGCTATCCCATTGTTGGGCAAAGGCCTCCCTCCGATCTCTCCATGCGTCCCGGTTTTGCGCTTCGTTAGGCCAGTTCTTTAGGAAGCTATCGATTTCGTCTCGTCGAATCTAAACTACTTGGCTACTACTATAAAACTGTAACAGAAGTGTCTGTTGTGATTTGTGGTCTGTACACACGGCGACACATCAAGCTATACAAAACCAACATAAGCTGGTCGCACGACGTTGGCGGTTCCTCATGGAAAAAATGGAAGAATTAGAATTATCAGGTTAGGAATTTTAACGATTATAATTCATTTGTTCCCTTTTCAATATTTGACTCGAATTATTGAAAACGTTTGCAGTCTATGACCCGTAACAAGGAATAAAAGGGTAATTAGTTTATTAGTTATCTCTTCCAGTGTCAGTTCTTGATTTGGATACAGACTAGCTAAGTTATCTAAAACATCGGACACATCCCAAGCTAAGTTGTATTTTGGCAGTGGAGCTCTCGACCTAATTCGCCTTTGAAAAAACGTTTGACTCATCGTTTCCGATTTGAGGACCAAGTATTAGTGAAAGAGCAATCTACAACTATTAATGGCACCGTCTTTGGCACCGCTGTTATAAAGTTCAATCAGAAACCCCTCCAATGATGAAAATAATTATAATAATAAATAAAAAAGGTTGATTTGGAGTCAGGGATACCTAAAAACCATATCGTAATCTTTTTCTTGTGAATATCGTCAATGTACACACGGCGCCACAACCCTTGGTGGTTCCTGTAATGGAATTTCTGTCATGAGCCAGGGGCTTTCCTCCTTCAGATGGTAAAGTTTTCCATGGCACTCATGTCTTCCTCATCACAGTCGATCCATATATTACTTATTTACTTACCTTTACCTGGAATCTTATTGTGTTTGCATTCTTAAAAAATGCATTAACAACTTAATTTCTAGCATTAATAGGTAGGTAAAGCCTGACCAGAAAAATTAAAAACCTGCTTTGGGGGCGCTAAAATCGACATGAATTATACAGCATTTCAAATAGCAACCGAAACAGAGATTTGAAGCACTTTACCTACTCTCACTTATACTTAGAACAGCTTTAGTAACGTCCATGTTATGTCGGATAGTAGGTACATAAATTAATTTTATTTAATAATCAGAATTGGCCAGAATATAACCGTGGTGGTCCAGTGGCGAGGAACCTTGCCTGCCGTGCAGGAGGCGATGGTTCGATCCCCGTCCAGGCCGAGTCGTACCAATGAGTTTTTCGAAATTTATGTACGATTTGTAACACCACTGGCTTTTCGGTGAAGGAAAACATCGTGAGGAAACCTGCACGCTTCAATTTCGAGGTATGTATTGTACCTACTGTCCATTACAAGTGGCGACGGGCTCACTCCCCGTCACACTGGACAGAGTTTCTGTACTACTAGTGAAACGTGGATGTTCTGAAGTTTCAGAATATCTCTGACTACCCCCTCTGGGAATATAGTCCTGAGCATATGCTTATGAGAATTTGCCAGAAAGCTAAATAGGAATCGGAAAATCTTTTCGTCCTTATTTGGAATGAAGTATAGTTCCAATGATTTTCCGCAACATGGCGACATTTTTTGGGTTCCGAAGTCAACAAGGAACCCTTTATAGTTTCGCCATGTCCGTCCGTTTGTCTGTCCGCGTGCTTCGTACTAGAAAGCTGTATACATATTAATCACGCTGACAAAGTGGTAAAATCAAATCTTGAATAAAAAATTGTTTTACCTACCTCCACGTGAAGTGGGGATGCCTTTTTTTTTCTCGTCTATCCCACGGTGAGGGGTATCGTTGGATAGGTCTTTCAAAAATATTGTGGATTTGGGAAAATAATTTTTCAATTAAGGGATCCGTTAGCAAAATATTAAGCTTTAAAGTGAAAATTGTTGTTAGTCAAGTGTCTATGTAGTAAATTTGGAGAATAAAAAGATTGACGTGATTAACTAATTAAGTAATTATTAATTGATTGAAGATGATTCAAGCAGCGTCTTGACTTGACAGCACTTATACGCTCGTGACCATAAAGCCCGTTACGAGAGCATGAAATAATTCTGTAACAATATAAAGCTAAATATAGACGCGTATACCTAGTCCTACCTATTGAAATTATTAACAAAACGCTGTAAATTAGAAAACCATCCGGATTTGTATCATATTTCTAGGACATGATGCGGTTTTTAACATGTCAAGGTTTCTGACACAGTATGTAAAACGACTATAATAAAAATAATTATGGGGTCCTTTTTAATATGCTGACACTTTTTTAAGGGAATGATCAGACCGTCAAATTGAACAACTTTCTCTATGGCACCAACATCGAAATCGCGAAAAAAAAACAGCTCTTCCATACAAAACTGCAAACCTACTCGAGCCAAATGTATGGGACAGCAATTTTTTTTCGCGATTTCGATTTTGGTCCCATGGAGAAAGTTGTTCAGTTGGATGGTCTGGAGTGTGATTTTTGAATCTAATACGATGAACTCAGCAGTTAAAAATGTATGGAGAAGGAGATACGAATCTTTCTACTGCTGATTTGACTTTCAAAAATCGCACTCCTGGAATATGATTTTTTAATGTCAAATCAGCAGTAGAAAGATGCACGTCTCCATAGTTATATTGACATTTTTAACTGCTGAGTTCAAAGAATGAGTTTCAAAAATCGCACTCCTGATCATCCCCTCAAAAAAGTGTCAGCATATTAAGAAGGACCCTGTATACGATATATATATATATACTGCATAAGATACAATAATTAATATAATCTGTACGGAATTCTGGAATGTAATTTCATTAATTTCTTCCTAAATATGGTTCGCGAAGGGGAGCGTCGTGCGGTGGCGCGTTGCGGAGAGGCTGAATCTTGAGGTCCGGGTGAGAACTCAATCTTGAGGTCCGGGTTCGAATCCGCACGGACGAAGTGTCAACCCCGCACTTGTAGGTATAAGTACCTTACCTACCATCCTACCAACCTTATCAAATTGCGTCCTATCTTACTTCCTGTCTTAACTGCCACTAACTGGCCGCATCTTCTCAATTCTCTATCACTGAAAAATTAATCACTAAGTTTTATTCTCTATGAAGTAAAAACAAAAATAGTGCAACGTCAAAAGATGACATTTTAATTGAATTTTACTTGAAATTGAATATTTTATAATAAAGTGTCTCTAGCAGAAATATTATATTAATATTATATTAAAGTTCGAAAATAAGTGTGGCCGAAAAAATAAAGAACTAATCAAATGAAATTCAACCTTTTTTGACCCTGAGAGAGCCGTTGTTGAGTTGAGTTGTTGTAGTGTGACATTTTGTTGAACGATGATATTGTGGACCCTAACCTCCCAAGCGTATTTACATTCAGTCCAGTTTTAATGATAAAACAAAAATGTATGTAGATGCTTACAAATTAACAGCAACGTAATTGGATTGCTTAATGGTGATAAAAATGCCCAATTGAAAGTTACATCACGATGAGTTTAATTCCACAGTGCAGCAATGTCGATGTCGTGACGTACATAAATTTTTATGTACCACCTTGATTTGGTATTTTGGTGGTCATTGCAACCGAAAATTGATTCCTGGCCTATTCCAACATAATTATTACATTGAACACAATAAAATTAAGCAGATACATAGTACCTATATATTTTTATTATACATCGCTAAACGTGCCAATAATGCTAAATTAGGTAGAAGGTAGTGTCAATTTATTATATAGAAATAGGCACCTATACTTCATTCCAAATAAGGACTTTTCCAATTCCTATTTAGCTTTCTGGCCAATTCTGATTAGCTAATACAATTTATTTATCAGAAAGATATACTTAAGCTGTTCTAAGAATGTGCTTCAAATCTCTGATTCTGTAATTCGAAATATTTGGAATGCACCAAGGGGACAAAGCTAAGATAAATCAGTGTCTTTCGTCACGAGCATATTGAATCCCGAGCGTAACGAAGGACCCTAGGCAGCGAGGAAGTCTTCAGTTACTCCCGAGCGAAGCGAGGGAAGTTAAGACTAGAATCCTGAGTTAAGCGGGGGGGTTCAAGCCCGTCAAAGACGAAAACATTTACTCATACTCTACTTTTAACACAGGTTATAAATGCCATAGATAAAATAATGGTTCTACTCACATACCTATCAACTTTATCATCAAATCAGAGGTCGCACTGGGCCGGCCGGCTACCCACAATGGAAACGTGCCGTGCATATAGTGCGTGCCACATTGCACTGTGCATGACATGGCTAATGCACATCTGGGACGAGATAGCACCTCGGCGGAACAATTTAACGTCACTACTTACTAATATTTGACACTAGATCCAGATTATAGTAAGTACAGTAACAATTTGTTTATAATAAAGTGACGAGTTTGACATGCTTAATAAACATACAAATGCTATTTTTATAAAATAGTAAGTAAGGTTATTCTATAGATATTATTCTACTTCTGTCTTCGTCATAACTGCGCCATTCCACAGCACAGTAGTGAATGCGCATAACAGTGGCATTAAAAGTGGCGTTTCATGTTTGATGCAGTTAGTATCGCAACGTCAGTTAATAGTGTGTCCCGTCATACGAGTACTAGTCGGTGTTAGTACCTACTACGCAACAAGTGAATAAAATCAGTTACGATAGCACCGCGAGAGACAGTTGCTCGATTGACCGCCTGTTGACATGGGCGCAGCAGCAAGGAACGCGCGTCCCCACGTCGTCACCAGGTGGATCTGCCTACCTGTGTCGTTAGTATCACACTAATCATAACGTATACATAACTAGGTACCTAAATAAATCACAAGTCTTATATCAGTTGACAGAATATTACTATGGACAATTTGAATTGAACTGTTTTGGCAAGTGTTCCACTGTTCCACTCCTCTGTGACGTGTAGCGTTACAATATGAGTTATGTGATTGTAGATGGTTGATAAGTTTATTATTACCAACCTGTCACTATTGATAATCTTTAGCTTAGAGCAACACGGCCACAGATTAATTCAATAGTTACTACACACGGTGATGACGAGGGAGTGTTGCCTCCATGATCTTCATAAGTGCGTCCAAGCATAGCTTCGTGATTTTGACAGGTTTAGAGATTTTACTTTTTGAAAATGTTTGAGCCGTCAATACTTTACCTAAACTATTATAAAACTGTAACAGGAAGTTTGTCTGTACATTGAAGACATTAACAAAAAAAAAGTTACGATATGGTTTTTAGGTAATATCCCTGATTCCATATCACCAATTTTTGGATTTTTTGTCTGTCTGTTTGTTTGTTTGCTTGTGTGTAATTTGTGCGGACAAAGTCGCGGGTTAACACTCGTTTAATTATAAAATTTAAGTTTTTACGGCGGGCCCAAACATGTCTGTCAAAATCACGAAGCTATCTTGGATGCACTTATTTTATACCTTAGATTAAAAACTTTTCGTGTTTTATACCTATTTAATGTTTATACGACAGGATTGCGCAATATTCGAATATGACGATCAGCTCGACGTTACGTCGCGGTCGTCGTCATACATCTCTATCTATCGATGAAGGTCTCCGTTTTCTATCTTGCCAACTATTTCTAACACTAACGCTCTGAGCCAAGAAATGATAAGGTTGAAATCGATCGTGTGATAACTGACCCTTCTGTTTGTTCTCAAGTATTTAGGTAGGTTTAGAACGGATTCCTTTTTAAAAAAAAAAAAAAAAATTAAAATTGATACGAATAGTTACTTAGTTAGTAGGTATGGCTAATTAGTGTAGGTACTATTATTAATTACTAGAGTTTCCCCGCGATTTCCTCCGGGCCAATTATACAACAGATTTTATTTTCAAATCATAAGGTATCAAACAATATTTTTTTTCAAAATCGGTTCAGTACTTAGTTTTTGCGTAATGCAGTTACAAACGAACCTAAACAGTTTTATAATAGTATAGAATAGAAGATATAGTTCTTATGACAATACTAAAATTGTATAGGTACCTATTGGTGACCCAAGCCAAAGTCCTAGTTGCGTTCGACTAAGCAGCAGTAAAGCTAAATAATGGGGTAAATGAGACATTAACAATCAATAGTCACTGATATAAATTGTTACTTGCAGAATTGTCGGAGTCGCGCCTAGCGCTGAAAGAGAGCCTGTGCCGCGGCATCCTGCGCACGGCGGCGGCTCTGGGACTGGGCGACGCGCGCCTGCGCGGCCTGCTTCTGTACCACCTGCATGCCGCGCTGGCAGAGCGCGCTCGGCGATTACCAGACCTTTATGAGGTATCTATCTGATCTGTAACACACACTGCACTAGGCGGCATCCTGCGCACGGCGGGGGCTCTGAGACTGGGCGATGCGTGCCTGCGTGGCCTGCTTCTGTACCACCTGCATGCCGCGCTGGCAGAGCGCGCTCGGCGCTCACCAGACCTTTATGAGGTATCTATCTGTAACACACACTGCACTAGGCGGCATCCTGCGCACGGCGGCGGCTCTGGGGCTGGGCGATGCGTGCCTGCGTGGCCTGCTTCTGTACCACCTGCACGCCGCGCTCGGCGCTTACCAGACCTTTATGAGGTATCTATCCGTAACACACACTGCACTAGGCGGCATCCTGCCCACGGCGGCGGCTCTAGGGCTGCGCGATGCGCGCCTGCGCGGCCCGCTTCTGTACCACCTGCACACCGCGCTCGGCGCTCACCAGACCTTTATGAGGCGATTAATGGATAAGGTTTCTTATGGAATGTTTCTTTTGCCTTCATAGTTATTCAACCCATTGTTAGAGACGTCATAATATCCTGAACCCTTCAGTCTTCTTCTTCTTCGGGTTCCTCTCCACCACTGGAGGTTGGCAGTCTGCTCTGCATATCCATGTCTATCTCACGCCACACCTTCAATTACGTAGGTACCTATGCGAAAAGTCAGCTTCGCTACAACTGCAAACTTGAAAAAGATAAGTAGGTAAGTACACAAGTAGTTGATGGATAATGGCTGTAGCAAAGATTCTGACCACTGCAATAATTAGGTATTATGATCGTGAGTTTATTTTCATAGTCATTTATCATAACGAGCGTTAACCCGCGACTTCGTCCACACAAATTATATACCAGATTTTAAGTCAGATCATAAGCTATCAAACAAAAAAAGTTTCATCAAAATCGGTTCAGTAGTTTTTGCGTGATACTCGTTCAAACAAACAAACAAACACACAAACAAACAGACAGACAAAAAATCCAAAAATTGGTGAAATGGAATCAGGGACACCTAAAAACCATATCGTAACTTTTTTTTTTGTTAATATCTTCAATGTACAGACAAACTTCCTGTTACAGTTTTATAATAGTATAGATAATGAAATACCACTTCCGTTACACAAACTCTTCCGTCAATAAAATAAATCATGGCAGGTAAGCGCCCACATCATAGCAGCATGAGAGCAGCAGACATAAAATAATGTAAAAAAGTACAACATCGCGTTAGCAGTCTTCAGCCCTGCAATATATCGTATACTTTCTTCAAGGCCAAATCTCCAGTTAGCCAAATCTCAAAGCGCAGATCTGAATCAGAACCCAATAAGAAGCGCGTGCTCCTCCCACTCCACACACCTTTGCGATTTGGCCTTGATCGTAATAAATTTCAGATTTAAAGAGTACTTTTATCTTTATTTTTCCAGGAGCTGAAGTCGGAGATAGAGAGCACGATAGAACAAGCATACAAAATACTGCAAGACGATATTTCTGCTCCTGCAGACCTTGAACTACGACACAGATATCTCGGAGTAGGCTGTGATAAACCTCATGAAGAAAGATTCTTTCTACTTCACTCTTAAATAAACCTACCTATGTTTAGTGTATACTGTATATATTTTTTCATAGATCGAATAAATCGTGTGTAGTTTTAAGAATGTTATTAAATGTGCCTTATTTTTAATGACAATTAATGTGTTATTCTACCTACTGTTTTATATCGCAATCTTTATTCTTATAATTTTTAATGACAATTAATGTGTTATTCTACCTACTGTTTTATAACGCAATCTTTATTCTTATAATTTTTAATGACAATTAATGTGTTATTCTACCTACTGTTCGCAATCTTTATTCTTATAATTTTTTCCATACATGAACTACCTAAATCCATAAAAAAAAATCCATAAAAAGTATCTCGATATAATCGAGGCGTTACTTTAAACGTAGTTATACAGAGTGTGAAAAGATATCTCCCGAATACTCAAAGATGTGAACAGTACCCATCAATATGAACAACATTTAGGTATGTAGGTAGTAGGTATTTCCTATTTCTACCATTTTACTATGGGACCAACTATGAGAAAAAAACAGAATAAAGGAAAATAAACTCCCTTGAGCATTTAGAATGAACCACAGAAAAAAAATGTATGAAGACCATTGCTGTAAGGGCTAGTTCCCAGTGCTTTTCCGAAAGAAAGGATATTAAACAAAAACAAATTCATCCGAGTTTGCCTAGGCGCCATTCCTCAGGATGTGTTTCGTGATATTTGAAATTCGACAAAAAACATTGTTTTCGGTTTTAGTGGTATTTTATTTGTGACATAATTTCGTGAGGATTGTGTAGGTACCAAACAGTTGCGTAAAGCGACTAACATAACGGTAATCTCAAATAAATACGAAAACCAGGAAGTTTGCCATAGGTATTGTCACGAAAACAGAACATAAGCTTTGGTCACAGTATAAGAAAGAATATCTATTCTTTGGTTCAAATTAACTCGTACATGTCGATTTTGGCGGCAGCGCGCGTGCTTCCAAGATCAGTGCTGCAAATATTGAAAAAAATAACTGAAGACAGACATCGGCTGTATAAGCTAGATAATAAATAATAATAATTAAATATCTTGGACATTGTCACACAAATTATCTAGTCACATTTAAAGTACCTGGACTTGTATTATGATGACTAGACAACGATATAGAATACATAAATAGATACAAACATCCATGACTCGCGTACAAATATTCATATTAATCATATAAATATTTGTCCCTTACGGGATTCGAACCCGCGACCATCGGCACAGCAGGCAGGTTCACTACAAACTGTGCTACCGGGCCGTCGCCCCGTAGCACAGTCCCTTAAATCCCTTTGTCTTGAACAGAACAAAAAAAAACATCATCATCCGTCGACTGAATTCTTCAGGGAGTTTCACGCGGGAACCGTGAAGAAAAGGACGGGCTTTGTTTCTTGATTTTCTAAATTCGTTTTTCGTGGATTTTATTGTGTTAATGTGGTGGAATTAGTTTAATAATGTGCCATCAATGGAGAACAATATAGTAAACGTAAGAAATGAAGATAGGCGCTCCCGTCTGATTCGGACTGATCCTCACGTAAAACTCACTTAAAAATTGGAGTGTTTGAACCACCCTTGCCTTTCAAAAGTTAGGTGGGTCATTACTTATTAGGTTAGATTCAATGAAAAATATAACTAAAGACAACGGCTTTAAGGGCCAGTTCCCATTGCCTTTCTGAAATCGCTTGCTGTCATTGTGTTTTCTTCGTTGTTGTATTTGATATTCGTGAAAAATTGGTTTCAGTGATATTTGTGACATAATTTCGAGCGGATTGTGTAAGTACCAAAAAGTTGCGTAGATCGACCATCATAACAGGCATCTCAATATACGATATACGAAGAAAGGACAAAAGTTTTGGTTCAAGTTTACTCGTAATGGTGATGCATGGCGGCATCGCGCGAGCTTACAAAATTGACCACAATGAGGGATTTTCCAGAAGAAAAAAAAAGTTAGTTCCTAATTTCTCAATAGATGGCGCTGACCAGAGAGGGGTCCAATAGGTATGAGCAAATATATTAATAATAAAAATACACAGTACAAGTTATTAAAAATCTGGGTGTTATTGACGACCCGGTTGGTGTAATGATTGCCACGCCGCCGGCCGGACGGCCAAACCAGGGTCCTGGGTTCGAGTCCCAGTTCGGTCATGGATGTTATATGTTTGTGCCGTTGTTGAATGGTTCCCATAACAAAAAGCCTAAGGCTTACTTGGAAGCCTTATAAAGTATGTGCCTGTGAGCGTTATTTATTATTTATTTATTGTCAGTCAAAAACTAATAAAGTATCAGACGTATCAGACTTGGCTGCATGGGCTTCGTTTTGTATCCATTTTGAATATAGGAACAATATTTAAATTGGTCACTTCTATTTTCAATATAAAGAATATTGAAATTGCTTTGCTAATAAAGAACAAAAATTTTCGTCTAGGGCTTTGCTTTTCCCCTCATTATCAAGAGAGTTTTGTACGGGAACCGTGAAGAAAAGGACGGGCTTTCTTTCTTAATTTCCTAAATTTAGTTTTTCGTGGCTATGATTGTCTTAATGTGGTGGAATTAGTATAAAAATTTAGTAAAAGTGAGAAATAAAGAAGGCCTTCCCTTTTGATTCGGATTGATCCTCGCATAAAACTTTCTTGAACATTGGAATGTGTGTACCACTCTCGCATTTCAAGATTTAGGTATAAGGTTAGGTTAGTTTAGGTTTAAGTACAAAGAAAAATATAAGTTATGACCAGGCTGTAAGGGCTAGTTCCCATTGCCTTTCCGAAAGGATAAATTATTAAAAAAAAATCAGACTAAAAATAGAATTTCTTTTCTTTAGATTTTTTATTTCTTTTTCTTTCGAGTAAAGTACCGGAGAGCTGCTAAACTGAAATACCATTCCAACAAACATTCTTTCAAATTAGTTCACGGTTCATTGAAAACAGAGATAAATTCATGATATTTATATTACCTATAAGCATATTAGTGTAATCTTAGATCAAAGTAATCGTTAAACTTTGCTTATCAGAAATTATCTCTTGTTAGGTACCCATTTTATTATCATTGTGTACTACGAGGGTGCTGTCAGCTGTGGTGGACTAGAAAACTTTTTTACAAAATCATGTCCTCTCGTCGAGCTTTACTTCTTTCTTCTTCTAATTGCCATGGATTTGGAATGTTAGAATTCGCAAAGGAGGAAATTTGTACTTTTCTGAAATCGTAAGTACCTAAAGAACTTTCTAAATTCCATTACGAAACTTATTGCATCAAAGCATATTAAATCATTAAGCAATTTTTTTGTTCCAGTAATAATGTTAAGGAATTGGTCTTCATACCGTACGCTCAAAATGACTTTAACAACTATACAGCCAAAATAAAACAAGTGATAGATCCATGGGGATTCACAGTCACCGGTATCCATACTTACCCAGATCCTGCTAACGTTGTTAATTCGTCTAAAGCAATATTTGTGGGAGGCGGCAACACATTTTTGCTGTTAAAACGTCTGTATGAAAACAACTTGGTTGATCTAATAAGAAACAGAGTAATCAATGGTAGTTTGCTTTATATGGGTAGTAGTGCAGGAACAAATGTGGCTACAAAGAGCATAAACACAACAAATGACATGCCAATAATATTTCCTCCCACTTTTGATGCCATTGGAATAGTTCCGTTCAACATAAATCCGCATTATATTGATAAAGTGGAGAGTGAGACGCACAAAGGTGAGACGAGAGACCAAAGGATAAGCGAGTACATGGAGATGGATCATGCTGCCCCTGTGTTAGGACTTAGAGAGGGAGCTATATTGGACATTGACGGGAATTCATTGAGAATAAAGGGAGTCTCTGGAGCTGTATTGTTCAGAAAGTAAGTGTATTGAATGGTAGTTTATACTAGCACAACATAACTTATACAATTTAGTGCCAATGTCATATTTTCTTGTTTCAGAAATGAAAAGAAGAGTGAATTCCCTGTAGGAGCCGATGTATCATTTATACTTAATGATATTAAAAATGTTTGCTGATTGACCAAACCAGTTGTAAATCTGTTACTTAGTACAGACGTCTATAACTGGTTGCCTACCTATTCAATAAGTTTTGAAAAGATCATGTATTTGTACGAGTCCAATAAAAAAATAGCTGATTGGGGTGGCATGTATATATCATTTTTAATAAAAATTATTATATTATTTAAACATTGAGATGTGTATTTCAAACTATTTAACACTTTCATGGACACTGGAAGATACAAATATAAGTTTTGTTATCATGTCTACAGGTGTTGAATGTCCTGGCTAAGCTATAAAGTGTATGAAGGAATTTATGCCCACATTAAATACATTTTAAAAATAAATTAAATGGATCAAAATGATCTCCATGTATTATTTATTACATTTAATGTCTACTTTCTAAAATGGTAGGTTTTAGATGACAAAACTCATTTATGATTACTCCAGAATATACACTTGGTAGTTCCTTGTACTTGTTTTCTATATTTCATATGAACTCACATTAATCAATCACTTACCAAGATTCACTTCAAATATCACTTTCCAGTACCAGAATGTTAAATTTTACTCATAAGTTTCACACAAAGGGTTTTCATCACAGTTTCAAAATACACTGTCAGTTCCAACATTCTGTATTACACGACACTATTGCACTTTTTCCAGTGTCATGCCCAGTTATATCTGGAATTTAAGGTTTATGTCAGCCAGTGACAGGAGCTTGCATCAACAACGCACGAGCGGCATGGAACAAGGAAGGTTGAAGGGCCACACGAGATTGGCCGGTTCGTTCAGCCACAGGCAGGTTGCAGAGATATCGCCGTAAAGCTAGGTCGCGCCTAGCACTCAGTCCTCTTGTAATCTCACAACCTGAACCAAACAAAACTGCGCGTCGTCGCTTCCTTTTTTGAATAGCCACCTAAAAACAATAATCAGTTTTATTTAACTCTGCAGAGTAGAACACAAAAGATATTTTAATATAAATTTGATAAATTACCTGGATGGCAGCAACTGGATGTAGCGACTCCACATCTGGAGTCTCAGGAGTTTCCATCTTTTCTTCATATTTTCCATTCTGCTCTATGGTAGCGCTCTCTGGGGCCTCAGTATTTTCTGGTTTCTTATCAGTTGGAAGACTCTCAGCATTTTTACTGAGTATTTTCTGCACAGTGTCTTTGCCGGCCATTTGCACGGAAAGGCCAAGTCGAGCTAGAACTCTTTCAGGGCGCCAGCGGTCGCGCGCACCGCCTACCGGAGCAGTCTGCTCTCGACGGTGAACGTCTGCCACGAGGCTCGCCCAGTCCACACCAAGAGCATCACCCAATCCAGCTGAAATATTAATAAAAATTTACTTTGATAACATGAAAAACTGGATGGACTGATTGATCTTATTAGGGTTTCCTGCCAGACTAAGGGACACCAAAAACAATTTCAATTCAACACGAAAACAAAATACCTCTTGTTCGTTCTTCCTCAAGTTCACCATCCGATATTTCCTCAAAGTCGAGATTTGTGACATCCTCGTCATCTTTAGGGTCTTGGGATTCTTTCTCCTCACCAGCGCCACTAGTATCCTGAAAAGACATTTATCGATAATGTTTTTGCTACGTTGGGCGCGGTTTATACAGAAGAGACGTGTGGCGGTGGCGGATAGTCAAAGTTTACACATTATAAACCTTACAGTATGTAGAATTGCGTCGTTTGGAGAATTGCGCCCGCGCCTCGGCGGATCCGCGGATACCTCGCGCGGAGGCGCGGGCGCGATTCTCCTTTACGACAAAAACGACGCTATGCTACGTACTATAAGGCTTATATTGGTGTTACTTTGACTATCCGCCACCGCCACACATCTCTTCTGTATAAACCGCGCCTTATGTGTATAGTATGAACAAATAAACATGAGTTATCACACTTTTGATTACCTGTGTAGATTCTTTCTCCGAACCTTCAGGCTTGGGCGTATTTTCTTCAGCAGGCAGAGCAGTTTGGCTACTTTCATCTAAACTTTGATCTACCATCTGCAATACATCAGACAAATTCGTTATTATTCGGCGTTTTGTTGTTGATGATAAAATTGTATTACTATTAGTACATTACTATTAGTACTTACATCCTCCCTATTAAGAATATCGTCAGGGTCGTCGCTAATTTCGCTGAGATCGTCAGGTATTGGTTTATCATCCACTTCTGGTTCGGGGCGTGGAGCCGTAGCCGAAGGGGTCTGAGCAGGAGGGGGAGTCTCCTTTGCAGCGGGCTCTGGTTCATTTCTGGGACCGCGACGCTTATTGTCGCCTCTATTAAGATCCATTCTCATTCCTCGGCCGTAATCTTCTGAAAATAATATCAGCGTCGTGAAATCTTAAATAGAATGTGAAATAAAATAATTTAGTTAGTCTGATAGCCATCAAAGTTGCAAATCTTGAATAAAAATCTAACCATGCACCCGTCCACGATGAGGCCCGGGTGGGTGACCGCGATGATGCCAGCCTTCTATCTCTGGCTCTTTATCACCCCACTCGTTCATCTGAAACACAGAATAATCCTTTTTCCAAATGTCGTTTGTTTAGAAAATTTACAAAAAAAATTATTACACTATATTGAATTGAATTTACATACCAAAATACGAAAAAGGACAGCCAAGGAAAATATGGGACAGGATGGAACAAGGATTTGCATAGGTTCGGTATTCAATTGGTTCATTTCGGTACATGGTTTGGTAGTATAGACTCACCTAAAGGAGAAAATTTAAGCGAAGTAAATATGAAACATGCAGACCTTGAAAGCTTGAATCTTTTATGAAGATCAACTGTGCATTACCTGTGGTTCATGCATGGACCAGTGGCGTTCTCTGCCCCAGTCTCCTCCAGCACGGTAGTCATCATTGTCCCACTCTTTACGTGGATGCATGTAGCCCCGTTCACGATCCATAGAGCCTGATCTGCCTTCCCATGAACGATCTCGGTGAGGGCGACGGTCATCATATCCTGTAATTTTAGTTAAGTTGTAAAAGATACAAAAAGCGTTGTTAATGTCTCTACTCAATAAACTTACCTATATCGCGGTGATCACCCATGTGATCGCCATACAACCTGTCGTCGTCATCAGGATATCCTCTAGGTGGAGCAGGCATGTCATACCCAGGGTCATAATGCCTATCTCTGCCCTGCATGGGATATCCCGGTGACCTGTCATCTTCTCTGGGCCCACCCTCATATCTATCATCAACTCTATCATAGTGTTCCATGCCATGGTCATGATCATACTGGCGATCCATGCCGATTTCATAGTCTCCTGGTTCTCTGTCCATACTGTCCATCCTTTCTCTTTTGGAAGACCGGTCCCTCTCTAGTCTATCTTGTTTACGTCCACCTCTCTCAGAATGTGTGTCTTGTCTATCCTTGGATGTAGTCGAATTTTTATCAGTTTCAAGAGCTCTGTTTGAAATGGCAGCAAGAGCAGCTAATCTCTCCTCGGGCCTTGGCAGAAGCCTCTCCATAGGTTTATTGGGTTTCGCCAGTCCTTTATCACCCCCGCCTCTGCCACCTAAGCCCCGTTCACGGCCTCTTCTCTTACTATCATCTCTTTTAGTATCCTTGTTTCTGTCTCGTCCTCTATCCTTCCTATCATGTCTTTCTTTATCATCATGTTTGTCTTTTCTCCTCTCAGTTGACTTGTCTTTATGATCACGGCCTCTGTCCCTGCTAGTGGATCTCTTTCTATGTCTTTCAGGACTTCCATCTCGCCGAACTTGCTTCTTTGGTGAAACTGGTCTACTTCTTTCAGAACTGTCTTTCTTTCTTGGTTCTTTAGAATGAGACCCATGTCGGCGCGGCGACCTAGATCTCCCCTTTTTCGGAGATCTACTACGACCCCTAGCACGGTCCCTATCTTTATCTCGGTCTTTGTCCCTTTCTTTCTCTCTTTCCTTTTCTTTTCGATCGCGGTCTCTAGTAGAATGAGGAGAAACGCTTTTGTTTCTATCTCTTCTTTGTGGAGATTTAGAATGTTTTGATGGACCTTTTGTGAGACTTTTAGATGTAATTGGTGGTGTACCACCAGATTTTTTACCAGGTGATAAGGATTTTTTACCAATAGCTTTTGAAAGTGCTTTCTTTTTATTTATATCATTTTTCTTCAATAACTTATCGTCTTTCTTTATGGTTGTCTTCTTTACAACTATTTTGTCTCTTTTTAAGGTACCACTTTTTATAAATTTCTTTTTAGAAGGAACATCACCTTCTGATGACGAGCTGGAATTTCTTTTCAATTTTCCTTTCTTCCCCTTCCTACGAGCTTCCCTAAAAATAAACATGGAACATTTATGAACTAAATGATAAACAAAATTGATTGATTAAGGGTGAAGCCAAACAAGCGTAATTTTGTGAGTTGCGGCTCGCGTATTTGTGTCAGTTTCATATGGAATCCGGGAATGCATTGTCTATGACCTCACCCTTTATATGAAACGGACTCAAAATACGCGACTCACAACCCAAAAAATTACGCTCGTTTGGCTTCACCCGTTAATATTAACCTTTATTTAACAAAGGTCAAAATTAAGTTATTATTTTTCTATTAAATATCCATAATCCAGTCTCTTTTCTACCAGACCAGGAAAGGTGTGAGATTTTGCATTTATGCATAGAAATCGAATAAGAAAATGATGTCCAATATCTTAGATTATGCAATTTTATACAGGGTCAAATTGATATCATTGGCATCTTTTAGGAGTCTACTCATCAAACTGAACAACTTTTACTATGGGAGCAAACGGATCAGAGCAAAAAAAAAATCTTTTGTTTCATACATTTGAGTCTAGTAGACACTGCAGTTTGTAGTGGAACAGCTGATTTTTTTTCTACCATCGGTTTGCTCCTATAGTAAAAGTTGTTCAGTTTAATGGACAGACTCTTAGTTTAAAAGGATGCCAATGATATCAATTTTACCCAGCATATACTAAGTTGACTATAAAAACTCGACAAAATATGTAATATGTATGCTACAAAAATTAAGTTTATTTATATTTTTATTGACATAAACATGAAACAGTATAGTCAAATAACTTGAAATGTAGGTCACCGTATAACCTTGTAACAGCAAACTATCTGCAGTTATGTTTGACTAAAGCCACACCACACCTTAGATAGATAAATAACTCATAGCAAATTCCTTCTAGTTAAAAAAGGAGATCACAACTTATTACTGTCCTTATCTTTGACTATTTATTATAAGGACTAGCCTAGCAGTAGCATTGCCCCTCTTCCACGGTATAAGAACAATTGGTCATGTGCATTTATACTCAATTTTATACCCTATCACTAAATGAGACAGCCTATAATTTGACGGCCCGGCAGAACAGTCTGTAGTGAACCTGCCTGCTGTGCCGAGAGTTGCGGGTTCGAATCCCATAAGGGACAAATATTTATATGATGAATATGAATATTTGTGCCCGAATCATGGATGTTTGTATCTATATATGTATTCTATATCAGGAGTCAGTCATCTAGCTTCATATAAATTGTATAGGATTTTATGACTCGCTGTCTCATACGTGGTTACGTTGTGGTTCAGTCTATCAGCATAAGCGAAAGATTTTTGGTCTATGCAATACAGGAAAAACAGTGACAGACAAAGGTAAAGTAAGGTTAGGTAAGGTAAGGTAAGGAACCTCGATTACTTAGCTGTCATTTCATACAAATGGGACTAACATGGTGAGTCCAGATCGTATCACATTCCTCGGTGTCAGCACATGCATCAGTCATTGTTTTGAGCTTAGCAGTGAACGAATTAATGCGAAAAAAATTTTGGCAAGTATTATAATGATATCCAATACAAAGAAATCTCTGCAATTCTTAAAGTTGGCAAACAAACCAAGTTTGACAAGATTGTAAAGCATATCATTGATTTTTTTAAATGCAATAAACACAAACGCACTGCCTTCCTTGGTAGACAGAATGTGGGGTGTGGTGGTAACAACAACATTAATATTTCAAGTAAAATTTAATAGGTAGGTAGGTATAATGTGTGTTTACTGTAAATGAAGAATAAACATTTTTCTAACTAATAGTATACACATAGTATCGCAAAAAAAAAAAACAGCCGTCTCCAATGACATTCTAGACACAAGGACTTCCCATCAGCGTGCTGTTAATGGGACATCATCGACAGAGGAAATAGTAAAGGATTGGAATGTCAGCGGCAATGTATGGCAGCCTAGCACAACTGAAGCATATTGGTGACAATAGAAACGCGTGCCATTTTTGAGCTATGTTATTGTTTGATGTGGTGAGTCCTTATATATAGAATATCATTAGCTGTCCCATAAAAACTTGCAAACCTACTAGACCCAAATGTATGGGACAACAGATTTATTTTCGCGATTTCAATGTTGGTCCTATGTCTTAGCCTGAAAAACATATATTAAATTAGTAACATTACCGGCCTGAAGAGGAAGATGAAGAGCTGCCATCGGAAGAAGATGAAGTAACGCTAGATGAGCTGGAACTCCTCGAAGACGAGGAGCTCGAGACTGCTTTCTTCTTATCTTTACGCATGTCTTTGCCAGAGTCCATTTTCAATTGCAACTCTAGTTCACGTTGCAGCTGCAGCCTCCTTTTTTCCAGAACATCCGTGTCCGCGTATTCCAGGTCATTTTGATCCCAGTTGTCAATTTCTCCGTCTGGCGTTTGCCTCACGACAACTGTCGAATGCAGTCTACTTTTACCATCGTCTTTGAGCAAACGCTTTTGATCACTATCCTTGTTCGCTGCACGCTGTTTAGACGGACTAATCAACGTATGCGTGGCTGCAAATTTACAACTTTTACCGTAAGCGCAACTACCGTTCTGCGCCCACTGTCTGCAATGTTCAGTTGTTTTTTTAGCACTGGATGCCTTCTTGGTACCGAGGCGCTCAAAAACACTAGGTCTATTTGCTAGGTCTTTTGTTTTCGGTAATTCGACAGTAATTTTTCTTTTTCCTTGTTTGGACATTATAAATGAAAAACATTGGTCCCACTTTTCAACTAAAATCTATTTAGCAAAACAAACACATTTTCACCGGCTTCAACATCGGTCGCCATTTTTATTTTATTAAAATCTGTGTTGCCAGTTGCCAGACATGCCAGTGCAGCTCAGTGTCGGTTTTTCGGGATGGGAAATAAGACCTAAAAACGAATTGATTTGTCTCGTTTTGCAATTTTTTTTTCATAACTCGAAATCACTTCGCTCTGGCATGGCTTCTGGGCATGGCCAAACATAGTAGAAATACCTACATAGGTACCTATAAACTTTAGTAGAACCATCATAATCATACACAATCCACCACAGAACATTATAAGCATTATAAGAGGGCGGGGTCAGAAGTCCAAAGTAGGCGGAACGCACAGACATCTGTATTACAGGGCTGCGTTCTCGACCTTTGGGTGCGGTTGTTTTTTCAACACGCTCTATGGTACAGAACCGTTCACTGAGGCTCGGAATGGTGTTAGTGCGAAAAGTTGCACTTGGGGTGCACCTGTGGCGTAGGTTCTGAACGCAGCCCAGAAGTCTGTGGCAGAACGGGTCGCTACAGGTTATGCAATGATTTGCATAACACCATAAGGCGGCATGGTGCGAGCGAGAGGGCATTAGTAGTTGTAGCAGCGTAAGCGGGAAGACAAGTGGCGATAGCCGTCTCCTGAGCTACTTTGGATTTCTGCTTACTTTGATGAGGCAAATCAACTTACAAATTAGATTCAATGGAGTCTTCTCGGAGTTTTACGGTTTTCCACCTCAACAACACTAATTTCTTAATGATATGTGGTTAGCTGTCACTGTCAGAAAATTGATGTGCTGCTGAGATGTGCTCACAGAGTACCATAGATTAATATGTATATTGGATATAGATATTTATTTAAAGGAATAAAATAGTAAAAGCACAAATAAAACTTACCCTAAACTTAAACCATTCTAAACATTCTAAACTTGAATTTTAGGACGTCCTAATTGCGTTGCCGCTTATTAGCACTAGGGGGCGCCACATTATGAAATAAACGGAAAAAGACGATCGGCCGACGACGCGAGGATCGAACCTTAGCTACCCGGATCATAAGCCGGTTGCCTAGACCGCTAGACCAACAAGACAGTGATTGATATGGGCGAAATCTCTCACTACTACAGCGCAGCGCGTGAGGTGTAGTGCGTTTTTACTCCGATATGAACCCTAGTGCAACACATAGTGCTTCGATACATCACCGATAGATGGCGGACGCTGTCCATGGAAAATCAGCGTTCCACTTAGTTTGTACTAAGATAACATAGCATGCAGAGTACTTTTTGTGGATGTGCTGTTTGATAGCTGTTTATTCGTAAACGTGAGCTTCTTCCGAAATTAATTTCTTCAGACAGTGGGATACATTTTTGTAAACATAAATTTGAAATTATTTAACAGGTTGTTCTGTAAACTAACAGCCCATCAATATAGTTGAAAAAAAAATCGGCGACCCGTTATTTCTCGAACTCTTCCAAGATGCCTTTGCTCGATGGAAAAGAAATTGAGATATTCTTTGTAAGTATAATAACATGAAGATGAACCCTAAATAACGCAAAGAATAGAAGATACTAGAAATTTTAATTTCAATCTTGACCTATCATTGATATCATTTTCACATGCTCATACCATTCGCCAATTGATCAAGCATGCATGGGGTCTATCCCACTGAATTATCTATGACTTATTACTATAGTAAGATACCTAGCAGTGTCAAATGAATAATAAATAAAATATGTCCCAATAGCTGTCTGTAGTGAACTTGCCTTCTGTATCGAAAGCCATGGGTTTGAATCCCGCAAGTGGCAAATATTTGTGTGATGAATATTTGTACTCGAGTCATGTATATTTGTATATTATATATCATTGTCTAGACATTTTAGTACAAGTCCAGGCTAGAATCTGGTACCTTAAATGTGACTAGATAATTTGTGTGACAACATCCAAGATAGGTATTTATTATTATAAATGTTTTCAATTTACCATTCATCTGGACCCTGAGATAATTAACTATTGTTTATTTTCAGAGTGAAGAAGATCTACCTTATGAAGAAGAAATCTTGAGAAATCCATTCTCAGTAAAACATTGGCTTCGATACATTGAACACAAAAAAGGAGCTCCTAAAAATGAAGTTAATATGATTTATGAAAGAGCCCTTAAAGAATTACCAGGATCATTCAAGTTGTGGTATAATTATTTAAAGCTGAGGAGATCACAAATAAAAGGTCGCTGCGTCACTGAACCTTGCTATGAAGATGTCAATAATTGTTTCGAGAGGTCTTTAGTATTCATGCATAAGATGCCCCGAATCTGGATGGACTATTGCACCTTCTTGACTGATCAGTACAAGATAACAACCACGAGAAAAGCATTTGACAGCGCTTTAAGAGCTCTTCCTATTACACAACATCATAGAATATGGCCTCTGTATTTAGCATTTTTGAAAAAACACAACATCCCAGAAACTGCAGTCAGAGTGTTCAGGCGATATCTGAAGTTGTGTCCAGAAGATACTGAAGAATACATTGACTATCTGATATCAATAAATAAGTTAGATGAAGCATCATTAAAGATGGCAGAATTAGTCAACAATGAAAACTTTCAGTCTAAACATGGCAAATCAAATCATCAACTTTGGAATGAACTGTGTGAACTGATATCTAAGAATCCTGATAAAATTCACTCTCTTAATGTAGATGCGATCATTAGGGGGGGACTTAGGCGCTACACCGACCAGCTCGGACATTTGTGGAATTCTTTGGCAGACTACTATGTCAGAAGTGGTCTATTTGAAAGAGCAAGAGATATTTATGAAGAAGCCATACAAACCGTAACTACTGTAAGAGATTTTACACAAGTTTTTGATGCATATGCTCAGTTTGAGGAGCTTAGTTTGAGCAAGAAAATGGAAGAAGTTGCAAAGAAACCTAACCCCAGTGAAGATGATGACATTGATCTGGAACTTAGGCTTGCAAGATTTGAATATTTGATGGAAAGAAGATTGTTGCTTCTCAACTCTGTACTTCTTCGACAAAATCCACACAATGTTGCTGAATGGCACAAGCGGGTCAAACTTTATGAAGGGAAACCTCATGAAATCATTGATACTTACACAGAAGCTGTCCAAACTGTTGACCCTAAATTAGCAGTAGGGAAGTTGTATACATTGTGGGTTGGATTTGCTCAATTTTATGAAAAAAATGATCAGTTAGAAGATGCTAGACTTATTTTTGAAAAAGCAACTCAGGTTAATTATGCCAAAGTGGATGATTTAGCATCAGTGTGGTGTGAATGGGCCGAAATGGAAATAAGACATGAGAACTATGATGAAGCTCTCAAACTCATGCAGAAGGCTACTGTATTGCCTAGCAGAAAAGTTGCCTATCATGATGATACTGAGACAGTTCAGATGCGTTTGTATAAGTCGTTGAAAGTATGGTCAATGTATGCTGATCTAGAAGAAAGCTTTGGCTCTTACAAGTCATGCAAAGCTGTTTATGACCATATTATTGACTTGAAAATAGCAACACCACAAATCATTATAAACTATGGGCTCTTCTTGGAGGAGCACAACTATTTTGAAGAAGCTTTCAGAGCATATGAAAAGGGCATTGCACTTTTTAAATGGCCCAATGTTTATGACATATGGAATACCTATTTGACAAAATTTCTGAAACGATATGAAGGAACAAAACTTGAAAGAGCTAGAGACCTATTTGAGCAGTGCCTTGAACACTGTCCACCTGAATTTGCAAAATCCATCTTCCTGCTATATGCTAAATTAGAAGAGGAGCATGGTCTAGCTAGACATGCTATGTCGGTATATGAGCGCGCCACAACAGCAGTACTTCCAGAAGAGATGTTTGAAATGTTCAATATTTACATAAAGAAGGCTGCCGAAATTTATGGTGTTCCAAAGACACGCCAGATCTATGAGAAAGCTATTGAAACTCTGCCTGAAGAAAAGGCTAGAGAAATGTGCATACGGTTTTCGGAAATGGAAACACGCCTTGGTGAGATAGATAGAGCACGTGCTATTTATGCACATTGCAGTCAAATGTGCGATCCGAGAATTACTTCCGAATTTTGGAATACATGGAAGGAATTTGAAGTCAGGCATGGCAATGAGGATACAATGCGTGAAATGCTCAGGATTAAGAGAAGTGTGCAAGCCACATACAATACTCAAGTGAACATGATGTCTGCCCAAATGTTAAGTTCTGCAGCACAGGCAGCTGGCACTGTTTCAGATCTAGCACCTGGCATGAAGGATGGAATGAGAATGTTAGAGGCTAAAGCAGCAGAAATGGCAGTTCAAAACAAAGGGAACATCATGTTTGTGCGAGGTGAAACTCAAGGGCTTAAGGATAGTTCTGACAAGGTTGTTAATCCTGATGAAATTGACATTGATGAAGAATCAGAACCCAGTGATGAAGAAGATGATGAGGAAGTTGATCCAGTACAAAAGAAAGAAATCCCTGCTGCTGTCTTTGGAAGTCTTGCTTCAGAAAAAGATTAGCAATCATAAAACTGTAACATAATGATATTCAGTTTCTTTTCAGTAATAAATCGATTTTAATTCTTAGCTTAATTAATAACATTTTTTTCTGTACACAAGCCTTTCCTATTTACAACAAAATCACAGAATATTTTTTCGTTTCATAATCTTATAATTGAGAAAATGCACAATTGTGAATTTAAGATGAACAACATATATTAATTAGATTTAACAAAACAGTACCTATAAGCATGAATTTATAAAACAGATCAATTTTAATACTGCATAGTACATATTTCTTCAATGCTTCATCTTTCCCTCCTGACACACTTTAAAAATACGTAAGCAAAACTGACAAAAAACACAACAAAAAAAGATTTAAACTATTCAAATAATGTCCCTGGGGGGTGTGATAAAATGCAAAGAGTTGGAGTACATATTTTGATGCTCAGAGTAATTTAAAATGCTAATGTCGTTATGAACTCCGCCAAACATAATCAATTCACCATTGCCTTTCACTAAAGAGTACATAACTAGTTCTTCAGGTGCACCACTCATTTCTCCAAGTCTTGGACACAACCATGACACATAGTTCAGAGAGTTTCCATCCACGACAGTTGAAATATCTAACACATGCATTGTTAATGTATTTCTCTTAATTTTCTTCACCGCTGGTTGTCTTTGTGCAGCGTGCACGTCTGGTGGTTGAGGTTCTCGTCTGTTCTCAAGATGAGCTATTTGTCGTTGATTAATAAGATCATTTTCTGGAGGTGCATTGTTAATTGAAGAGTCACAGTTAAATGCTGCCATCCTATATTTATTAGCTTCTTGTAATTGTCTCACTATTTTCATCCCTTTATTCTGAAAAAAGAAACAATTATGTGTCAATTTAAAAATATATTGTGGTTGTTGCATGGATGCATAGCCACCTATCACCGCTTTATACATTGTTCTATCCTGCAACCATAACTATATGCTAAAAGATTATAAAATTATGTTTAAGTTGCTACAACTGCACTGCATCCTTAAAAATAATGTTGGTGGTCATAGCAAAGTTTATGACCACCCCAAAAGGGATTACGGTTGTTTATGTACAGCCTGGCAATAATGAGGGCGCCACTTTCTTTGCAAGGTAAAAATCATGCATAACTTGGGAAGACCAATATACTAAAATTGTTCCACCTGTAACCATGTCAAACTCTTTTTTGCCAAGCTGTATGTATGCGATTTATACATACTGTCTTATGTTTTGTATATTACTTAATATTCACCTTGTTCTTATTTCTTCTTGATAATGTATCTTTTTTAGTCAAATCTAAAGCACTGCTTGCATTTTTAGATTCAGAACTAGGCCCAGCAACACTTTCAGTTTCTGGACATACATTTTCATTTAAATTGTTAGGATTTCTGTCTTGTTCATTGCTAGGACCTGCTACAGGTTCATTGCTTTGATTTATTTGTGCTTGTCTAGGTGGCTGTCTGGGTAACACACCTCGTCTTCCATTAATGTTGAGATCCCTATCGAGTGGCCTCTGTAAACTTTGTTCCACTCTGACCGACACTGGTGCACCTTCAGGCCTGCTCAGAGCTGACAAGCGCACAGCAGATGTTACTAAAGGCTTAGCACTGTTCCAACCGTTCCTGCTTCTGCTTAGACTGACAACTTTGTCCCCGACTTTACATGCTGGGTTACACCATATGTTAGCCGATGCCCACTCTTTGTTTTTAACAGCTACCTCTTTCCACGTCCACACTGGGCCCTTCATTGTCAAAATCCAGCAATCATTATAAACGAAACGATTGTGTAGAGTTTGTACACCACCTAAGAGCATTAATCTCTCCGAGTCCAAGCATATGAGTGATTGAGCATATCGTGGCGATGGCCTGGGTTTAGTGGTAGCCTGTTTTCTCCAACATAGAGTTGGTATGTCCAGAACCCACAAGTCATTGGAGCATTGTATTTGATAATTCTGAGCAGCTGAGATAGCTAAGCCTCCAAACACAACCATCTCATCTCCCTTCATGCATGCAGAGTGTCCGGCCATGGGTGGCGGAGTATTCGATGCATTTATCAGAATCCATTTATTTGACTTTACAGAGTAAAAATGTATTTCATTGAACATGGTAACATTTTGGTAGTATTGAGATAGTGAAGGATACGTCCATCCCCCAAAAACTACCAAACAATCTTTGTATTGAACCATGGAGGTGTAAGCTTTAGGGACAGGATATGTTCCTGTAGCTAGCGGCCTTATCCATTGTCTGTTAGATAAATCAAATCTCCAAAGATCATTGAATGAAGTAGCGTTCGTTGTGCATCCACCGAATACGTACATGCTATTGTCAATAACACAAGCAGCGTGTGAGAACCTTTTTGTGATTGTTGGCACCATATCAGCAGAGGTAACATTCTGCCACAGTATGTTAAATTCTCCAACAGCTTTTACAAGCTTGATTGATGTTTTGCGCAGTACATCTGAAATTAATTCATATTTTATTAGGAGTAAACCCATATCATTATGTGAGGTATAAACAATAACTTAAGTAGGAATAAAAGCAGTATTTGCAATTTATTAAATTCTATTCTTATTGGATTTACTTGATTGTTTGGTTGTAAAAAGATAATTTATAAATAAAAACAATGAATCAAAACTATTTAAGGGTTTTATTTAATTCCTGTACTATTACAAGAGATAAGTGTACTTTTTGCAGCTGATCCTTAATTTTTTACTGACCTTTAAACATCAGTAACTTCTAAACCGACTGGAGTTATGCAGGCAGACCTGGTCCATCCCCATCACAGAGATGCTCTACACCTCATAAACACTGAATCAGCCTTGCAGCTGATGGTTGCAAAAAGTACACTTATCTCTTAGTCTATACACACTTTCATAGAATATGCATTTACCCATGACTTTGTCTACAATAATTATATACCTACCTGATTTTACTGCTTTTGGTTATAATTTGACAAATTATAAGGTTTCAAACAAAAAGTTTCATCAATATTGACTCAGTAGTGTTTGCGTGATGCTCGAACAAACAAACAGATGGACAAAAATTTTAAAAAAGATTGATTTGGGACTCCAAAATCAATTTAAAAACCATGTTGTATTATTTTTTAACAGGGTATGAAGTGATAATTATCACGATAATCATCTTGATAATTATAAAATAAATCGCAAAAAGAAAATAGCAATTTTACAACTTTGAGTTAGAAATTTTACTCAAAACTAAGAATCAGCTTGGATAATTATCAAAGAAAATTACTTGGATAAGTTATGTCAAGATTGACAGTCGAAGCTACAAAAGCGTAGAAAAAAATTGGAACCAGTCCTGGCCTCTAAACCCTATCTATATATGCACACAGACATAATTTGTATGGTGCCTCACGCACACCAACCTAAGAAAGTTGGCCCCTTTTGTTTTATACGGTAGAAGCATGAGGCTCTTTCTAGACATATAATTTTTCTAAGGAAAATTATTATCTTGATAATTTCGAACCCGGTTTTTTAAATGTAAATATCTTCAATATACAGACACATTTCTATAACAGTTTTTTAATAGTTAAGATAAATCCTAAAGCTCACACAACAAATATTAATGTAATTATGTTATAGTTCTGTAGTATTAAACATGCAGTAATGCAGTAAATACCTAATAAAACTTTCTAGAACCATAGGAAATGTTCAACAGGGAAACCTTACTTACTTTGAGCGCAATTGTACCATCGGTTACAGACGGACATACAATTTTGAAGGTCTTTGTACGGAGGCAAGAATCCCAGGATAAACTCCAACACTTCATCGGGCAGGTCCTCGATCGAGCTCTGCAGTGTCTGCTGACGTAAGGATTGGTGTATTATTTCCATGATTGACCCGAGAATTAGTATTACTATAAAGTCGTTATTATGAGGAACAGTTCCAGTCACATTGAATTCTCGTCTTTCTAGTGGAATTTGTTAAAATTTATTGAAAATATCACAAAACCAACAACCAGAAGACCAAGACATGATTGAGTTGACATTGACACATGACATGAGTGACATTGACATGACAAGTGACAACTTGAACTATACTTTGTCTATGGATTGGTCTATGGTTTACAAACTAGAGCTAACCCACGAGTAACCCACCCCCACCCTCGCTCGACTTCGTCCGTCGATACTATATTCTTGCGTCTCCGTCCGTTTTGAGTTGACCATAGACGAAAAATTGTTCGCTTACGCGAGCTGACTAATGAGGGATTTTCCAGAAGAAAAAAAATGTTAGTTCCTAATTTCTCAATAGATGGCGTTGACCAGAGAGGGGTCCAATAAGTATGAGCAAATAAATTCATTAATATTAATAATTAAAATACACAGTACAAGTTATTAACAATCTGGGTGTTATTGACGGTCGAACCAGGGTCCTGGATTCGAGTCCCGGTTCGGTCATGGATGTTATAATCATAATCATAATCATTTATTTCATAAAGAAACAAAAAAGCCGTTGTTGAATGGTTCCCATAACAAAAAGCCTAAGGCTTATTTGGGATTATTACAAAGTATGTGCCTGTGAGCGTTATTAATTATTTATTTTTTTTCTGTCAAAAACGAATAAAGTATCAGACTTGTCTATAAGGGCTTCGTATCCATTTTGAATATACGCACAGTATTTAAATTGGTCACTTCACTTTTCAGTATAAAGAGTATTGAAATTGCTTTGCTAATAAAGAGCGAAATTTTTCGTCTATGGCTTTGCTTTTCATTCACGGAATCTGACGTACGATTTAAATATTTCCGGTTTATTTTTATTATTTTTCTGTTAGTTTTTTTATTGAAATTCTCAGTTTCTGTTAGGTTTTTGTAGTTTGTTATTGTTTCTCGTTTATTGTTCGTATATTCAAAACGGATACTTAGCCCAAACAGCCAAGTTCGATACTCGATTCGTTGTTGACGGACAGTAACACCGAGATTGCTAAATAATAAACCAACAACAATAAGAAAGGGTTTGTACTGTGTATTTTTACTATTAATATTAATGAATATATTTGCTCATACCTATTGGACCCCTCTCTGGTCAACGCCATCTATCGAGAAATTAGGAACTAACTTTTTTATTTTTTTTTTGCTTTTGGAAAATCCCTCATTCTTGACTCTAAACCAAAGAGTAATATAAGTATATTCTCTAAACCAAGAACTTATTTTTTATTACATAAGAAACACACTCTGTCTGTCGCTAGACCTATATGTCCTTTGGTGTAATAGGTAACCTACCAAGACCAACAAGAGAACGGAGGCACTTGTTGACTCACAGTTAGGATCCGATTTACTTCATAATGCGATTCATCATCAGCAGAATTATTTTTAAACGAAAGCACACTATATGTCTAAAACCGAAAAACGTCATAAAGTTTTTAAACGAAAGCGGAACCAGTGTTGCCAGACGTGCGATAATTATCCTAGATCCACGATATTTTTGAGGGGCTTGAGAAAATAAAAGTCGGGTATCGCACGATAATTCACAACATTTCCAGGATAATCTACGATAATCCACATTTTGTAATTTAATGAAATCTGTGTATCAAATCCCTATTTTCAACCATATTATCCGTCAAATTCCAATAAAATACATAATTTTGGCCTTAATTATCGCGTAAAATAGTCTTCAAATACCTATTACTAAATTGAAGTTCTAATGAGAAAAATTGAGATAAAAATATTTCCTTACTGTCGTTTCAATCAAGAGTTTTTACTAAAATTCCCTAAAAACCTCGTACTTGTGTACCAATAAATATGTAACATTAACACGTTCGCGGACAGTGACATGCTATACACAGAGTACTTTGTTATATACTGAAAATGCTATAGCAGTGATAACAATAAAAGTTCTATTGTGTCTCGTTCAGTGTCCGCGAAAGTGTTAAAACATTAAATAGTGGCATGCAATATGGGTAAGAATGATTGAATTTTACGCATCATTTTACACTCTTTTAGGTTCTAAGATACGAGAATTTTTGGAATTTTTGATGCGATAAAAACACGATAATTTTGCTGTCAATCTGGGATAATTCTTAAGTGTGGATCTGGCAACACTGAGCGGAACAGTCTTCGTTTCCGTCTTGTCTTGTGACCGGGAATATTCAACTTTAATAAATAGCGTGTTTTTGTGTGTGAAATAACGTGTTGTAAAAATAAAATGATAAGTTTGAGAATGATGCTGCTTCCCTTGTTTTGAAGTATAACTAAAAATATCCCATAAAACGACAATATTTAGCTTTGTTTGGGTGTGTCGTGTTTTGACATATAACCTAAGACATCTCCAGTTTTCGTCTTATATTGTAATAATTAAGCAGCCGCCGTTGCCTCTGAGAGAATGCAGCACTTAATACAAGCTAGTCCGTTGCTGGACAAACTGAAGCATTGGCGTCAAGCCATGTCTTTCAGTGAGGTTCAATTGACAACTTCCCAAAAGGTTTGATCTCAATTTTTTCCAGGATACCATATGTTGCTAAGAGTATATCTAGTATCTTTTAAATATCAAGTATCCTAAAAACATGCATTCATGCTACTTTACTTTCAATGACAGCAACAGTATATTTTTTCTATAAAATGCTTTGATTAAATTAAATTAGCTGAAGATAGGTGGACTGTATAAATTGAGCCCCCGTCGCCTAATTTACTAAGTCTCAATACAAGCGTCATCGCTTGATTGAGATACTCTTTTTAATTTAAGCGGGATAAAGGTACCACAATGCCTTCGTGTGCTTTTACTCGTTGTATAATTCATTCAATAAGAAATCACACGGCATTACTTTTCACTTGCAAGTACATGAAGCATTGTTCGAGTGTGTCATGCAAGAATGTCACCTGTCTTCCATATTTTAATTTAATCAAAGATAAACTGTATGTAATGTATTGTTTTGCATAATGTAACTTTCCACTTATTACATTCATATATAAGCTCACGCCATTGTCCCATGGGGGTTGGCAGAGACCACGGACCGCCACACGCTACGACTCTGACACACCTCTTTAGCCTCATTGATATTCATACGTCTTTTCATGCACTTCCGTCGATTGAGGGTGCTACGCAATTGTCCTTTTTGGGAAAGATCATTGATTTGATCATGGTATGTTTTCCTCGGACGGCCTCTCCCAACACTTCCGCTCACCTTTGCTTGATAAATTTCATTCGTAAGTCTTCTTTCATTCATTCTCTCTACGTGACCGAACCATCTAAGCATACCCCTCTGAATCCTTGTTACAATATCATCCTTCAACTTACACCAATCCCTTACCACATTGTTCTTGATTCGATCAACCAAAGTAATACCACACATACTTCATAAGTAGCGCATTTCAACTGCATTCACTCGACTTTCATTCCTTTTATTCCATACCCAACATTCACTCCCATACATCAGGGTAGGCACCAACACACCGTTGTGAATAGCCAGACGTGCCCTTTTTGACACAGACTTTCCACTTATTTATACATTTTATACGCTTGTAGGTGGTGTTATGGAGCTTAGGAGTTGTTGGTACAAGTGCTGTGGTGGTGGGAGTGCTCTCCAGGTACTTGGCAAGGCGGCGAGCGAAGCCCATACTCAACCCTAGAATCCAAAGGGCTATCAATAAACGGATATCTAGAATGAGGAGTCCTAATGGAGGTATAAAATTTTTATAAATATATTGTATAGAAAAGTGGATTAGAATTGACCACACCGTCTCTTCTTGTGGGTCTTGTACAATGCGACTAAGGGATAAGATTTCTGCTGCAGTGTTTAAGTGAGCGGTAGGCTAGCCAATTATCGCCAATTGACACATCTTTCTATCCAGCAACCTTCAGACTACAACTTCTATATCAACTGCATGCTTAAAGACATAATTGGTATTGTAGCAAAGTTTCTGCCCACCCAAGATGAATGAAGAAAGAAGTCATGAATGGTCATAAAATTATGTATTACCTAGACCTAGAGATACTGTTTTACATTACACACCGAGGGCAGGTAAGTAAGAAAGGTCTCAGATTTCATGTAATCAAACATGTGATCTGAGGCTTTCTTATTTACTGCCCGAGGTTAGTACACTATTTTTAACACCGACAGAGGAGGAAAGCGGCAACGTCGTTTAGCGCAGCGGGACGAAAGTTGACGCTTTTCGCCCGAAGGGGTGAAAAAACACTTTAATTCAATATAAGGTCTAACAAAATTAGCTGAAACTATTTTAAGGGTATGCTCAGACCATCAAACTGAACAATTTTCTCTATGGGACCAATAACGAAATCGCGAAAAAAAAATTTGATGTCCCATACAAAACTGCAATCACAACTTGACTCAAATGTATGGGGCAGCAGTTTTTTTTTTCGTTATTTCGATATTGGTCCCGTAGAGAAAGTTGTTCAGTTTTATGGTCTGAGCATACCCTTAAAATAGTTTCAGCTAATTTTGTTAGACCTTATATATAAAATACAACAAAACACTCATATTTCCAGTTGTCAAATGTGGAAAGAAATTATGTGTGAGCTAATAATTTATTCTCGGGTCACGTTGCGAGTTTTGGTGATGTTCGCGCGGTTGCTGTTTGAGCTTTAAGGCTCCTCTTTCTCTGCTCAACTGTCTTTGTTAAAAAAAAAATCCTTGAGATTGGAATAGAAACTCCCACAAACTACTTGACTTTGGCAGAAATGCAGTGCTAGTCACCAGCTGTCCTGTGACACCTTATTCAAGCTCACCGCAAGGTGAAATTAGTCCAGGCATCAGTCCCACATTACTATAATAATGTATTTAATACTAGTCCAGTTATACCTAAACTACTTGTTGTCTTATTGTATGTGGCGAGAAATAAATAGTTTTTTATTTATTTATTATTTATAAAAGTCCATTAATTTATATAAACTGGAACTGGAGTGCTATTTTTAAATCTCATTCGCTGAGCTCAGCAGTTGAAAATGTCAAAATAATTATGGAGATATGCATCTTTCTACTGCTGATTTAACTTTCAAAAATCGCACTCCTGAAGCACGATTTTTGAAAGTCAAATATAGAAGTAGAAAGATGCATATCTCCATAGTAATTTCACTGCTGAGTACAGCGAATGACTTTCAAAAATCACACTCCTGAACTTGTCAAATCTTAATTTATTACCTCCTGTATGTACTTTGCTTCTTTAGACATTGGAATATTGGATAATATAAAAATGGATGTTGGTATATCTACTTGCAATTCAACTTTTTAGATAGATTAATAGAATTTGGAGGGTCGTTGTGTGCATGCTGGGGAAGTTTTACGCATAAAAACCGAATTGCAATGCATGCTGGTTACAGTTAGAAAAGTATAAACATCACTCTATTCTTTTATTTTTATTCAAACGGTGTGTATTAATAAGGATTGATTCGAAACGGAGACACATTAATATTTCAGGAATGGGATCTGTTGCAAGTAGTGGTGGTCGCAGCAGTCCACTTGGATTCAGTGAGCGGCTGTCACTTGCGTCTGGTTCTATTGGATCCGGGGGCGGGGATGCGGCGCCACTGTCTCCGCAACAGCTTGGCGTGATGGGTAAGTAATTCCATTTGTTTCATCCCTTGGAATTTCTTGTAAAATGTACAATCAGCGCCATCTATTGGCAAGTAGCATGACTAATTGTGTTCATAATTCATATCATATCTATTCTACTGTTATTTTTATCAGATTTGTAGCAAGATTAGAAAGGCTTCCTTTCCGTATTCCTTTCAGCCCTATTTCATGACTGGGACTTTAACTAAAACAGTATATATAGACTCTTGTGTTGAATTTTTATCGTTCCGTCCCTACTCATAATATAATAGGTATCGCTCACAATTTCAATGAAAATAATATTAGTGGATCATGCCCAGAACAGCAGATTTTAACCAAAATTTTTAAGGTGGGGATGTATCAAAATTTTTGCAGCGCCATCTATTATTGAGTAGCTGAACTAAGAAGAGCCGTAACTACGAAGGGAAATGCGCAGTTCAGACATTCGCTCATAGATGGTGAACCTACGTAAAAATTTAATTCTGTTTTCCGAAATATTAGGATTATAAAGTAACTAGCTAATGACCGCGACTTCGTCCGCGCGGTCATGTGATTTATATACTCTACATTATTCCTATAACCCTGAGTGGGTTAGTGTAACTTTCTATATGTGAAAGAATTCAATAGTTCCAGAGATTAGGTAATCGCCATTGCCATTAGACCATTTTGCGAATCAGACAATCTGCGTCAAGAAGTCTTTTTGTCTTTTTGACATATGCCGCGTCAGATTCGTACACAAAAAAATTTTACTGTATATGGTACTGCCTACCCCACTGGGAAAGAGGCATGACGTTATAGATAAACAGAAGTGCGATTTTTAAATCTCATACGTTGAACTCAGCAGTTAAAAATGTATGGAGATACGCATCTTTCTACTGCTGATTTGACTTTAAAAAATCGCACTCCTGGAGTATGATTTTTGAACGTCAAATCAGCAGTAGAAAGATGCATCTTCATAGTAATTTTTACATTTTCAACTGCTGAGCTCAGCGAATGATATTCAAAAATCTCACTCCAGGATTTAACATTAAATGCGTTACCTACATATACTTAACAGAGTATTTCGGACCATCAAACTGAACAACTTTTAATATGGAAACAACATTGAAATCGAAAAAAATCACAGTCTAAGGTCGAGTAGTATAGCCATTAAAGTTTTCTATGGAACAGCAGATTTATTTTTCGCGATTTCGATGTTGGCTCACTTGTGAAAGTAGTTCACTTTGATGGTCTGAAGCACCCCCTTTGGTATATAATACATAATGCATTAAATGTTACACTCTGTATACGTAACGTAGTAGATGTAAATTATCTCATTCGAAGATAAACATTCAAGCTCTTTCTGTTGTCCTTGCATTTCTGTTACTGACTTATACAACGTGTTAATGAATAAACGCCAGACTAGAAAATACAACCTATTTTCTAGTCTGGCGTTTATTCATCAGAATTTTAAAAGAAATTACATATAACAATAAACATAATCATCAAGTATCAAGGTTTTTTTCTTCACAATATTAAGAAAATAGTAAATTTATTTGTATAAGCTAGCGCTTTCACTCATTGCTGAAATAATAACAAATCATTTTCGCATGAAAACTTAAAATGCGAATGACTTTAAATTTTAAATCATATCAGTTGGGGTGTATAAATTAAATGAAAAATCTTTTATTACCTTTTACATTTGTACAAAAACAGAAGTAGGCAATACAAGACTGAAGGACATTAAAAATAAATGTGTTGTTTTCTGTTGTTATACTATGATAATCTATACTATTATAAAACTGTAACAGGAAGTTTGTCTGTACATTGAAGATATTACCAAAAAAAAAGTTACGATATGGTTTTTAGGTGTACCTGATTTCATTTCACCAATTTTTGGATTTTTTGTCTGTCTGTTTGTTTGGGTGTTTGTTTGTTTGAACGAGTATCACGCAAAAAGTACTGAACCGATTTTGATGAAACTTTTTTTGTTTCATAGCTTATGATCTGACTTAAAATCTGGTATATAATTTGTGCGGACGAAGTCGCGGGTTAACGCTCGTGATATATAAGGTCTAACAAAATTAGCTGAAACTATTTTAAGGGGATGATCAGACCATCAAACTGAGTAACTTTCTCTATGGGACCAATATCGAAATCGCGAAAAAAAAACAGCTGTCCCATACAAAACACTCGAGTCAAATGTATGGTACAGATGAATTTTTTTTCGCGATTTCGATATTGGTCCCATAGAGAGAGTTGTTCAGTTTGATGGTCTGATCATCCCCTTAAAATAGTTTCAGCCGATTTTGTTAGACCTTATATATGAGGTTTTCCGTTTTTTTTTTTCATTAATTATAACTAGCTTCCAACAAGAGCAAGACTGATGTATTGCTCTTAGTCGATTACTTATTGCCTCTATCTATAACCTCTATTGCGAGTTCACGGCGACTCTCTTCATTGGATGTGTCAGGAGTGAATTATGACATACGGGCTCTTGATTCAGGAGTCACCTTGGTCATGCTTGATTGGTGCATATCCGCGGAATATATTCTACGTTTTAGTCTATGACGTAACTTTCAATTACGTTGGTACGTTTTGCCGTGATACCTACCTATGATAGCTGATAATAATCGTGCTTAAGTTTACATTTTCATTTCGTATAGGGAAGTACCTACAAGCTAGGTATGTGTTAAGCAACATATAATATCTATCCTTTTTATACCTACATTTCTGGCCGAATCTTCTCTAATTACTGTCATCCCCATACAAATTAAAGAAATGGCTTTCTACCGTTTCTGATGCTTATATTCACAAACAATTTCCTCAAAAAATGTTAAATTACTACCTACTTTGAAAGATATTATTTAGATTGATTGATTTAGGTAGTACAGTAAAATAAATGTTGCATTCAAATTTTTTATTTCGAAATATGCATTAATGCAACTCACCACTTTAATTGCTAAATGTGAACATTGCTACAACTACATTCTTTAACAGAAAGATGGAGTTGTAGCAAAATTTCTGACTACCCTGAGAGAGATTATATATGGTCGTGAGTTTATGTATGTATGTATGTAGGTGCCATCCTAAGCCGCGTGGTTCCAGCTTAGAATGGAATGGACCACCCCATTTGTTCCTATGGGGGTTGTACGAGGCGCCTAAGCAAGGGACAATACAATGTTTTTGTGGGCGAGAGGCTAGCCACTTATCACTTCTTGACACGTCTCATAAGCAATTTTTTTTGGTAGGGCTATTGCAAATCGAAGCTCATGATACCTCGCGGCACGAAACTCTGGCGCTCGTAGGAATGTATTTAGACGAAAATAGTGCATAGTGTCTTGTACATACGGTCAATCGCATATCAAGGTCAGCGCTAGAGATTAATGCCGCGACTTATATTATAACATTGCTGGTTTTTTTTGTGTTCGCCCCATATGCTCGCCCAATACCTCCGAACTTATAGTATTTTTTCTTTTTGTTCTCTGTTATGCAGGTTTCCTCACGATGTTTTGTCGTTCACCGACGAGCCGAGATGATACTGAGAAATACAACCGTACATAAATTCCATAGAACGTAATTGTACAGGCCAGGAATCGAACCGCCGCCGCCGGCGCCACCTCATACAATATGCTAAAAGTGAGCCTTGCTACAACTGCGCGCTTCAAAAGATTTGTAGTTGTAGTAGTAAGCAAGGTTATGGCTACCCCGCAAGGGATCATGGTCGTGAGTTTATGTATGTAACATTAGATAGATACCTACGCTACGTCTGAAACCTAATGTTCAATCCAATGTAGGTATTTTAGATAAAATCGATAACACCTATTTTTATTATTTAAGAGGCTATGTGAAAAACTTCATATATCATGAAGTACTAACAGTAGTAGTATGATTAGCGGATATGTGTAAATTGAACATAATATAATTGAAGTTTTCATTAGAGCCAAAACACGATTAAGACACATTTTCTCGATAGAAAAACAAGCCAAAGTAAATAATACATAAATAGTACAATCACAATTAAATAAAGTTTGTTTTACGCTTGCGTCGTTTCAGGCGCGCGCGCCGCCCCATCTCTTTCTCTCGCATCAAGCAGTAATATAAGCTATCACACGCCCATTTCGCTTCAATTATTTTTCGACATAGGCCCTTAATCTAATCTACTACTTTTGTCTGACGACTATCACCACATTATTTTCATTTGAAAATCCTTGGAGTGAACGTTAATTATTTTTTGTCAAATCAATACACAACATAATCAATCTAATGAGTTAATGACCAAGAACCGGATTCCGTTGCATTCGTCGTGATTATAATCAAGGTCTACGTGGTCTTTGCAAGATGCACTTACAATCTATATGCAACAACAACGAACGTGACGTGACCGAAGTGGTCACGTCACGTTCGTTGTTGTTGTGAAACCTCTAAAAGTTACGTCTGTTACGTTTTCTAAAACGTTTGTTCCCCGTTTGTTGAGTTTAAATAAATGTTACGATGCAAATTGCAAAAGTAGGAGTCATTGCCAAATGCCTTATGGTGGATGGACAGAGGAATTGGGAAAGATTATTCCATAAAAATCTTATAATTTAGTGAAAATAATGGAAAAGATTCGTTGCTGTTTCTTAAAATGCGGTGCGACCTATAAGAAGATCATATTATTATGAAGTGCCGTCGCTGTACTCATATAATATTCTGTTACGACGACGCTGCAGCGAAATGAGTACAGCAGGGCCTCGATAATCTGAACACCGAAAATTATACCCTGTTCGGATGTACGAAGCGTTCGGATTATAGTATGTAGACATTTTGAAAGGCATTTCTCGAAATAAAACAAAAATATTTTACATTATAATGTATTTATTTAAGTATGTAAGATACAATGCTATTAATCACACTTTTTTATTAAAGAATTCCAATATAGTGCTTTGACGAGTAGTATTTAGGGACATAGAAAGTGTGTGTGTGGGGTCATTCGGATTATAGAGGCGTTCGGACTAGCTGTGGTACGGACTATCGAGGTCCTGCTGTATTTCGAAAATGATTTGATTTTATAGTGTTGAGTCGTTTTTGATTTGTTAAGAAATTTCGCTTAGACCCGATTCGACCAAACGCGAGTAAATTTTATTCTTAGATTAAGTCGCCGGTAACTCTAGAGTAAACTGATTTAGCCTTTTACCAACCCTAATCTATGAATAAGTTGAGAGTAAATTTTAAACGGCTAATTTTGACGGTGTTAAACTTATAACGAGACTAATGAAATGTCAATGCCACATAATTAAAAAAATTAAAATAAAAAGAAACCTAACAAATTAAAACTGTATAACCTCACATTGGAATAAGTACGCATACAACGACCTCTTTCTCCTTCTAGGTGGATTACACATTCGTTCTTTTAGTATGGGTAAACACTAGAAGTAAAATTGTTCCTTGTATAGTTGCTCTTCTATAAATCAAAGTTTGGTCGAATCCGGCCTTAGTCGAAGTTTAGCTATAATCATGTCCAATGAAACATAATATCGACTTTTACTCGATTTAAGGATAACCCAATGGAATTTTAAACAAGATATCGCAAATATTCGACATTGACATTAATAAAGCTGTATCGTTAGTATGTCTGTACGAGTATCTACTTGTAGAGCTGATGTCAGCATTTAACTAACTGTCTCACTCACCTCGACCCACTAGGAATTCACATGAATTAGGTACTTTGCTTTAGGCCATAGTTTGTTATATTTATAAGAGTTATATTAGCCGTTCTCTTGTGTAGTAACTTATTGGCGCGTTATCCATGGCTAATTAGTTTGGCTATGAAGATTAAGCCGATATCTTCCATGCTGGGAACAAACAAAGGGTAGATCTCACATTGTGTTCTGTGGTTAATGGTTATTTACATGGTATGGTCATCTATACCATGAGCCAGAGTTGGGTAGGTTAGTCATTTTGTCTTTCCATGATAATGCTAATTGAGCCGCATATATAAGGTCTAACAAAATTAGGTGAAACTATTTTAAGGGGATGATCAGACCATCAAACTGGACAACTTTCTCTATGGGACCAATATCGAAATCGCGAAAAAAATCTGCAGTTCCATACAAATGTACTGGACCTAAACGTATGGAACAGCAGATTTTTTTTTCGCGATTTCAATATTGGTCCCATAGATAAAGTTGTTCAGTTTGATGGTCTGATCATCCCCTTAAAATAGTTTCACCTAATTTTGTTAGACCTTATATTATACTATAATAGTAGCAAATCGTTTAAGAGGTCTTTTAGCAGTATTAACAATGAAACTATACAGGGCGAAATTGATATCATTGGCATCCTTTTAAACTAAGGGTCTACCCATCAAACTGAACAACTTTCACTATCGGAGCAAACCGATCGGAGCAAATAAAAAATGTGCTGTTGCATACATTTGAGTCGAGTTGGCATTGCAGTTTAGTATGGAACAGCTGATTATTTATTGCTCCGATCGGTTTGCTCCCATAGTGAAAGTTGCTCAGTTTGATGGGTAGACTCTTAGTTTAAAAGGATGCTAATGATATCAATTTCACCCTGTATAATGGTGTTGGCACACCACCGAACCCACCGACGCGACGCAGTCGTATCAAACAATTTGTATCTTCGGGCGGTGTCGGCGGGTTCGGTGTTTAGACACCATTATCGCTACAGGCCCTGTAGTTACTACTGGTCAGACATGTATTACATACTTTTACAAGTCATTTACGCGTTTCTTGGTTATTTTTTGTATAATGTTGAATACAATTTCCTCAACGTCATTTATCTATTCTAATCATACAACTCATGCTTAATACCTAACTAATTGAATCAGGCGTTACTTTGCGGAAATCCATCGGCGACTTGGTGTCGGACGCTCGGCGGAGTAACAATTCGAACGTTCGTCGGTCTAACTCCTGAGGATGCTCCTTGGTGGAGCGAAACACGTGTAGAGTAGAAATTATTTGGTGGGCAGGTTGTATTGCATAACGTTATACAACTTTGTCTACTAGGTACTTAGAAGCGGAGGTCTTGATACAATCGTGTCATCTACATATATTTCTTAATACCTAAGTCCTTTGGTATTCATTGCGCATCTTCACATAAGTTATCTCAGAAACTCCATCGACGGAGCGCAATGTAAATTAGCCACAGCGGAATCATCATACAACGACTACGATGATGTGATGCCTTTCACCGAAGGCCTTATCGCATAGTATGACGAACTCGCGCGCCGTCCTCGACCGACCAGCGCGACTGCAACATTCGACGTGAGATAGTGTGGCTCGTTGGTCTAGGGGTATGATTCTCGCTTTGGGTGCGAGAGGTCCCGGGTTCAAATCCCGGACGAGCCCGCTTTTTGCGGATTTTCTGTCTACATTTGTTTGTGGTTTTTATGGCGATGTTTTGGTTTAACTTCAGACTAGGCTTACTGTGTAGAAAATCATTCATGTCACCGTTTCCAAGATTTTATTTGCAACATGACGACACGTTTAGCATCGATATAGTAATCATATTCCATAGGGACTCCATTCTTTAATGAAATACTAACTATGTATGCCAGCGAACATCACAATGACGCAATGAGGCCATTATAATAGTTAAAATAATTCATTCGGTGTCGTTTAAAGACAATTTTGCAATTTGTTGCTAAGCTTAAACAGCGATGCTGAGGTCCTGAGATCCCGACAGGATGCGTTCCATTTCATCTTTTGCGTTCCCGGCATGTTCCGTTCGACCCACTGACACGGGTAAAGGAAGATATTAGGCCACAAGGCTAGCGGGAAAGTTGGAATGCAGGTGATATTATTAACGGTCTTCTTCTTATCGTGTGGGCAGAGCCCTGGTGTCAGAGTTTTTTCAGACAGCCTTACGGCCTCTGACGTGGTTTTTATGTAACGACTACTACCACCAGAGATAGTAACTGAGACCAACGGCTTAACGTGCCATCCGAACGGAATCTATTTTTTCTTTTATTCTATTCTATTAACGGTATAAACAAACTAATACTATCCTATAGTCACAATAAGGGCAGACATGATTATAATTCATTCGGGGCATATTGAAAATTTTATTTTAGCAATTCGTTGTACTCGAGTCTTAGATTCTGACAGGATGCCTTCCATAATTTCATCTTTTGCGTTCCTCGCACGTCCCTTTCGACCACAAAACATTATAAGAGGGGTTAGAAGTGCAAAGTAGGCGTGGAACGTGTCGCCACAGGTTATGCAATGATTTGCATAACACCATAAGGCGCGCGGCGTAGTGCGAGCGAGAGGGCGTGAGTAATTGTAGCAGCGTGAGCGGGAAGACAAGTGGCGACAGCCGTCTCTGAAGCAAAAGCGCTACTTTGCATTTCTAACCCCTCTTATAATGTTCTGTGCTTTTGACCAACGGACACGGGTACATATGAAGATATGGGGCGCCACAGAGCTAGCGGGCAAGTTGAATGCAGGTGACAGCATATAGTTAGCGATATTAACCTGTCACATCCCGACTTTAAAATAACAATTGATAAACAATGAACGACGGTCGATATCGCGTTGCCGGGATGTGACAGGTTAATAATAGTATACTGTCTTCTCGTCTCAATAAAGGGCAGATAATAATAATTCATTCAGAACTTATTGAAGATATTTAGCAATTCGTTGTATGGATCCATTGATGCAGAGTTAGATCCCAACGGGATGCTTACTATCTTTTGCGTTCCCATCACGTTTCATTCAACCCACTAACGCGAATACGTCATGACAATGTGGGGCTATGCATGACCCACCTGTAATATTTCAGGCAGATTTCAATTTGTGAAAGTCTTCTACTTAGATTACTGGTTATTAATCTGTTCCTTTCCATCAACAGAGTCCGTGAAAAAGATTTTTAAAACAACGATTGTTTTAAATAGTTAACAGTAAATATAAGTACCACAAACGTTATACCAATTATAATTTAAATCGATTCGACCCGATCGATTGGATCTGATCTACAATTTAAGTTGTTTTTTTTACATCAACAAGGTAAATCTATTTGTGTAGGTAAGTAGTTTGTAGTTGCTCACTACTAGTCGAATAAGTAAATAATTTACTAGTGTAGTTAAATGAACTTGAAATAATACTGTTCTCTTCCTACAAGAATGATAGCAACAGTGAATGCAAATAGCAAGCTGATCTTATGGCCTAACTGGTGGGACGGGATGACAACTTGATTACGAGATAAGTCGTGCCGTGTAATATAATAGCTGTGTATACATAGGTAAATAGATGTCTCTGTTGCGAAAGATCCGGCCTATATTTTATGTTCTAGGTGAGATACTACCTACATATAGGGTCCTTCTTAATGACACTTTTTTAAGGCGATGATCAGACCATCAAACTGAACAACTTTCTCTATGGGACCAACATCGAAATCGCGAAAAAAAAAAATCGGCTGTCCCATACGGGTCGAGTAGGTTTGCAGTTTTGTATGGGACAGCAGATTTTTTTTCGCGATTTCGACGTTGGTCCCATAGAGAAAGTTGTTCAGTTTGACGGTCTGGAGTGCGATTTTTGAAACTTATACGTACTTTGAACTCAGCAGTTGGGAAATGTCAATATTACTATGGAGATATTGCATCTTTCTACTGCTGATTTGACTTTCAAAAATCATACTTCACGAGTGTGATGTATGATTGTGTGCAGTCTGCTCATATTGCAGGAAAATAGGTTTTAAGATGTAAGCAAACCAATTTCCAAAATAAAAAATCAGTCGTTTCGTACATTTAGGTCAATTCGCCATTGACGTTTTCTATGGAACAGCTGTTTTTTTTAAATGTTGGTCCCATAGTGAAAACGTTGTTCAGATTGAACTGAGCACCGCGCACCGGCTTGAATATCTATTTAAACATCACAATCCTGTATTACTTAGTGATTTGTTTTCCTCTATTTGTTTATTTACTACATATACTGCTTATTATTTTACTCAAACATGAACGTGTTCTTTTGCCGATCACCATTATTCGAACAAGTCTGCGTTACGAAAAACACTAATTAAACGTAGAAAAATATATTTGCTACTTGCCAACAGATGGCGCTCATAGCGATTAAGAAAAGTGTCAGACAAGGCTTCGAGTTGTTCATTCTATATTGTTATCTTTTCAATAACATAAATACTTATAATATTCATTTATACTTTTACGATATAAATAATAAGCATGGCAAGATTGTTCACTGTAGAAGTTATACGTTGTTTTCGGGCATTCCTTCAACCGGCTCGTTGGTCTAGGGGTATGATTTTCGCTTAGGGTGCGAGAGGTCCCGGGTTCAAATCCCGGACGAGCCCAACAACTTTTTTTAGATGAAAATATAGTAAAGTACACGATAATTTTATAATAATGTTTTTATATTTTTAGTAGTATTAGTTTAGGGGTCTGTTTGTTTTTGCTTTAACATTTTGTGGTTTGGCTAGATTACGCGCTACCACGAGCTTTGCGGTTTTGTGGCACTAATAAATAATTATTTTTAGTGTTTATACTATTCTTTATATCTAAATATCTATTTATAAAAGTCACCATCCTACTGTTGGGCATAGATGTCTTCATAAAATGACATCGGCAATTCGGCATCGTAATACCTACCTATTTATTGAAGATAAGTATTATTTTACTCATTTGTTTAACCGACTTTAACAGAAAAAGGAGGATGTTCTCAATTCGACCCGTGTGTTTTTGCTACATCAAACATCAGCCAGCATTATTTAGACTGGAACACTATGATTTGATTCGTTTTTATTTTACGGACAAAAGGTTATTTTATTGATGTAAAATATACTTTTCTAACTTTCTACTTGAACGAATAGTAGCTGATCCACCTGCACGCCTTCACCGCTGATCTCAATGATTGCGCGCCGTTTGTAAACAAACATTTCCTTTGAGGGTATACCTTAGGGACAGGTCCCTTCTCCGGCATGCGCGAATAATTAAACGCCTACAGCGCACCTTTGAGCATGCCTCAACTCAACTGAAACGTCCTACAAAGGGAACTAAATACACCGAGCCGCGGGTAAAAAGGAACACCCGCTATTTATGCAACGGTTCCTGTCTTGCTAGTTGCAGTCTTCTTCTGTAATATAAAGGAAGATGCCATTGTTTGCCTGCGGTTTGCATGTTTTTGCACTAACTCTCAAGTTCCATTAGTTTTCTTTAAAACAGCTCTAGAGAAACACCAATGTGTTTGGCTCGAAAGCTTTTAAATTTAGTCGCATAGCCCAGTCATTTTACGGTTTGAGCCGCTAATTATTAATTGATTTTTTTTCGGTATAATATTAAAGAGTCAATTTGAGCCTAGAAATGTACCAAAATTTAGCTATTATCTCGTTCTAAAAAACCGGACGGGAAATTTTTTTTTGCACATAGCTAAGGCTTTACCATTATACATACTTCAAACATGGTGTAAAATACATTCGTATTTTCTAATAAATACCTCATTTTTTAAATTTCAATGGCTATTTTATTGCTCAAAAATAATTTATATTGTTAAATCTAAGTCAAATGAGTGCATTGGTATTAATATTCTTAATTTAAAAACCTTCTGGGACACACAATTTTGATTTCTATGTTGCGTAGCGATTTTTTTAAAATATGTTTTAAGATAGTCTTTTTGTCACTAAATGGTGCCGGTTACAGTTTAAAAGTCCAATTAATAATCACTCCCTACCCCGCCTAACAAAACTCCGTAAAATGACTGGGCTAGTATTTGTATCCACGGACCCTTAATTTGTGCCTACGTATGTTTACTTTAATGTGTATATGCTTGAAGTCGGAACTAAATTATGTATTGTGTTGCTGCCGAATTATTGGAATGTGAACCCCATTCCTCTTGATTTATGCGCCATTATTCTTGTTGCACACTTTCTGCCGAGTTCTTTAACTTTTATATTACAATCGCATCGTGCCAGGCCGTTGCCGCCATATGACGGCTGGCATAAATAACCCTAAAGAAAAGAAATGCATTGGCATTGGGTAGGTTAAAGTAACGTCCAACAACCTAAGTATAAGCACAGAAGTAGGAATTTGGTTTCTGTTCACTATTTTATTTACATAAGCTTTTAATACTTCGGTCTATCGTATTTTATAGAAAGTTATACCTAATCATAATCGTATATTATTTCCGCGTCTAATCTATAAGAGTTCCTTCATATGGATGTTTTCTGAAGCTTTATTAGTCTCGCAGTGCCATAGCCTGGCCAATTGGCCATAGAGCAGCGAAATGGTCCAAGTTTATGGGCCATTATGGGTGGACTGTGTCGGTTGGAAGGCGCACCCCTCCTGCTGCAAAATGTCACAGAGCCGTGAACTTTAGAATTATTCCATTTTCCTGCGATACTTAGTATAAATTATGCATTAGGTATATTGCCTAAATGTCAAGGCTCAAGGCACAGTCTTATCTAAAAGTACCCTTGAACATAGAAGAGGAATTTAGCGTTCGAGCAAGAACTAATCAACCTTGTAATTTCTTCTAAGTAAGTCTTTATTAAATTAAGTCTGCAATTACGATGAAAGGCTACGAGACTTCGAAGTAATATTAATTTTTAATAGGCTCCGAGAAATTCTAAGATAAAAGGTAATAGGTACGGCGACAGCGACACCCAATTACGTAATTTTAGTCGTAGCCATAAATAAACGCGTCATTGTCACGTCTATAACAATACCTGGACTTGCCTCTACTGGGCGAAGCGACGCGACGCTGATGTAATGACAAACACAAGCGATGTTAACGAGGAAGACCGAGGCAAATGACTGGTGGCATCAAATTGAACTTTATATTTAGTCAGGTCATTAAGGGGATATAATTCGTAGCGCGCTCTATACAAACGAAGTCTGGTCTTAAATATTCAGTGGTCTGATGTCAATGACATTTTTCAGAAACAATCTCTCTCTTGTTTCTGAAAAATTGACTTTAATTGGGTAGTATTGAAAATTTTACCAGACTTCGTTTGTATGGAGCGCGCTCCTACTCACAGCACATACGTTCATTGAAGATAAACCTCCACTAAATCTCTTGCTAGCTTTTATTATGTCAACAAAACAAAAAGTGACAGCATGAGATTTAATGGAGGATTATCTTTAATGAACGTACATGCAACTGACAGTAAGGCCCGTATTAATTAAAGACTAAGCTTAGCTCGATAACTTGTAGATCTCGTAGTACACTAACAAACTAAGGTTCTAGACTTCGGAACAATAGTTCTAGACAGTTCGGTCTTCGGTCAAGTCAAGACAAAATGAATCATTTAAAAAAAGCCTATTCTCGGGCTTACTGTCTTCAAGACATGCAACACATTTGCCTTAATTTATACGTTTCAGTACAACCTTTCGTCCGGAAAATGTTTACTGAGGTATGTAATATATTATGTAGTTTTACTTTACTAAGTAGGTATCCGAGTATATTTGCTTATGAATATGTAGGTTTTAGCATCAATTTTATATTAGGTTGTGAATGTGAATCCACCCCTTGTAGCAAGACCGTGGAATGGTTGTTGTAGGGATAATTCAAGGATCCCTGCGTCATAAAGTCTTTTAGGGCTTTTTCCGATGGGTTCACATTTACTTTACGAACTTTCTAAAAGAAGACACGCCCGACTATACATATAAATATCTGTAAGTGAGTGAGAAGAGAAGCAACGTCTAAAATGAGCTTTGTGTATTGTAAAACCTCATGCGAATAGAAATGCTTGCTATTATTATTTGTGATTCTTGAAGATTGATCGTTGATGTTATAATTATAATAATAATCATCATTATCTTAGCCGATCTCATAATCTCGGCTGAGATGATAATTATATTCATCGATAATTATTGGCTTACTTCCATCATATTTGGCGTAAGGTGGTTTCAGTCCATACAAAAGTTTGACGCACAATACGCGTAGACAGAATTAATAAAAGGAATATTTTATATATGGAAAAATAGTTTACAAAATCTAGTTGCCGCGTCACAAATAACATTTGCAATTTATAAAATAATTACGAAGATATATAGCTTTTAAAATTTTGTATGAAAAATTTCAAAGCATTATATCTTCGTAATTATTTTATAAATTGCAAATGTTATTTAAGACGCGGCATCTAGATTTTATAAACTATTTTTCCATATATACAAAGTTACTTATATTAATACCGTCTATGCGTATTGTGCGTCAAAGTTTTGTATAAAATTGACCCCTCTGCAACCACCTTAAACTATTTATGTACATGGTCCTAACTTAATATGCTGACGGTTTTTTTATGGGAATGACCAGACCACCAAACTGAACAACTTTCTCTATGGAACCAACATCGCGGAAAAAAGATAGTCCGCCTACTAAGAAGGACCCTAGAATCGAATTTATCTGATTCCTATAGAGAAGCCTATAGAGATATAATATATTCTAGTCTAGTAAATCTGCAGACTCGGTAGGTCTTTAGTTTACCCTAGTGCAAGGGCAAGGGGGCTATGAGACCATGGGGTGCCATTCGCTGCCCCTTTGCGCCCCGCGCGCGGGCCCGCGTTAGACTAGACGGCGTTATGTTATTCGTCTGCCGTTGCTGCCAATTAGATAAATAAATAAATAAACACTTGTACAATTGTCTGGGTAACGGTATCGAGAAAAAACAGCTAAAAAGATACCAGACAAGTTTTAATATGTCTTTGCTTATTTCAAATCCTTTGTTATAGGACGTTCCATTAGATTAAAAATATGATTAAGTTTACAGGGTGTTAGGGTAAACAGTTGCATTACTTTAAGGGGTGATTGTTCCCATGATACTGAACAACTTTCCCTATGAAACCTAAAGGTGCCTAAAGGTAATTAGATTTTTTTTTCGACTTTTTATTATACAAACGTTCAATCAGCTAATTGCATTTAGTATGAAAAGTCCATAAAAAAAATTGCGAATTCCCTATATGTTTCTTTGGGAAAGTTGTTCAGTATCATGGGTACAATCACCCCTTAAAGTAATGCAACTGTTTACCCTAACATCCTGCATAAAAAAGAAATGTACATATATTTATACAAATTAGTATAAAAATATATAAAAGTTATTCCATCAATCAATGAATCAAACCAGTCCACATCCACCCACTGCTGGGCCAATATTTGGCCTCCTTTTTATTGCGCCATTAAATAAATAAGGTTATCAGTATTATCACACACAATTTTTATGTGATAATCTTACCCAATGCAAACCTATCACCCTCATAATGTGGTCGGACCATCATGCTCGTGATGTCTGCCTACTGACTTCAATCTCCCCTTAACCACCTCACTCATACTGTTTTGATCCACCAGCCGTCCAGTCCAATTAGGAAACTTTGGGAAAAGGAATATCAAATTTAAAAAAATAAAAATAAATAGAAATGAGTTATCTATCTACACTCGACAGCAATGAAAACGGGTCACCACGGGTCACCAACAACATAAACCTTAATATCTCGAAATCTGAGAATGATATCTTATTCAAATAAGAAGTATTTCATAGACAATGTAATACTCCTAATTAAATTTATGAAATTTCTGGTTGCTATAAAGTAAATAAATTATTTTTTGAAAATTTAATTTTAAGTATTTAACATTTATTATTAATGTGTTAATTTTATCACTCACATACACTAAAATATGGAGAAATGTTATAACTGTGATAAAAAAAGGTTATTTCCAATTTTTGGTCTGCGATAGAATTGATTCATTTGTATTTATGTATTTCAATTAAGTCAAACAAATGAAAACTAAAAATGTTAGCAAGTAAGTTTAAGAAGTATTAAATAGTCTATGAAACACTTTTTATTTGAATAAGCTATCATTCCTAGTTCACGAGATATTAAGGTATGTTGGTGACCCGTTTTTATTGCTCTCGAGTGAATCTATCAAATCACAATATTGAAATACCTAGGGGATGTAATTATATTTAAAAGAATAAAAATACGCCTATAAGTTTCAATTACACTTTAATGGGTGTTTAAACAAATAAAACTTACATGGAACATCACAATTATGCTTCGCAAAACAATGTTGATGTTAAAGAGATTATATCTACCCATTGAACATGGTGCTCTTTGATACACAACAATAGGACATGCCTTAACATTACGGAACAGATTCTAACTAACTAACGGGAAAGACAAGCAATAATTTTATCTAAATATGTAGACGTTGAACGTAGAGGCCTCCATGAACCGATACTCTGTAAAATATCGTTATTCTAACACCAATTCACATGTTTTATAAGGTGTTAACAGTGCTACTTTTCAACCAGTGTTATTCGAAGTACAAGGAATTGTTTAGGATTAACTATAGGATGTTGTTCAAAACGGTAGGCTGTTAACACCCTGTTTATACGAAAACATTTTGACAAAAGCGGAAAAGTTGTTTTGAAACAGTAAACCTAAGTTAGTTTTTGTAGATATCCTAATAGTCTTATCCGATAATGGTACTTTAGGTGGGACAATCAACTATAACAACGATTAATAAAATGAAAGTTTCTTCATTTGTTAAACTTCCATCTTTATGCTATGTGAAAAAATACTGACAAACTTCTTTTATTAAGGGTCAGGACTAATGTTACTTGACTTTGAACTACGTATTTGATGGAACAATGGTTTATGAAGTTATCCGACTTATCCTTAAGGCGAACACTTACTGTCGATATCATATACCCATATAAAAATATTCATCCATTTTCTTTACACATTGACAAAATGAACGCTAACTAAGCACTCTAATGTTTAATTTTCAGTTATCTATCAGAATTAAGTTTACTAGTGACCTTAAGAGTTAGGTTAGATTCTATAGAGGGATGGAATTTATTTAAATCTGCTAATGGCTTGAAACAACGAACGCGTGCAAACTCACTTGTTTCATAAACTACAACTTTGGCAATTAAATAACAAAGTCATAATTACTTCTCACCATTCAATAATACAATTGTAACTTAAGTGTAATTTGAATTCCACAAAACTAAACTTACTTATACATTTATATAAAAACAAATAAATTAAATATCATCGATTAGCGCTAAAGGTTTAAAAAATAATAATATCTCTTAATTCTGGATTTAAACTCTGTAACTTAAAACTAAACATAACAATTAAACGGAAAATACACAATGCTACAAAATGTTCTGGAGATTATTTCAAATGTTCGTGATTTTGTCCGTGTGGTGTCGGCTAAGAATAGCACCATCCCATTTCCTCCCGTGGGTGTCGTAAAAGGCGACTAAGGGATCTAACGACGGATGGGCAGCAGCATCCTCTGAGGACACACATTCGATCTAACTGCGATCGCCAACCCGCCTGCCAAGCGTGGCGATTATGGCAAATCCCCCCATTTTGGGGGAGGCTTATGTCCAGCAGTGGACGTCTATCGGCTGATATGATGATGATGATGATGTTCGTGATTTCTTTGCCGGAATTAATTATTTGGGAAGAAAGTACCAATTTGAATTTCAAAGAATACTTGAGTCACATCAATAATCAAGAGTACTACTTAACGTATCACATCAGAGTTTGTTCTTGGTTTATATAGGGTTATCATGGTTATTGTGTATAACAGGTGTGTGTCATTGGTAACACTGTCTACTTAGCTCGTAATTCCCAAACCTACCCACGATGTCATCCACCTACATTATGAGTACACATAATGTCAATGTCGCTCTGCGACTTCCATATTCATACTATTTACAAAGTCTATGTACAGTTATGTGATTATAGGACCTTCTCAATTTACATACTGGAATGAAATCACATAACGGGAATGTTAAGAAACAATACATTTATTTACAAAATTGCTCCGATGGAGGTGATGTTGCTCGGTCATTAAATAACAGCAGCGTGAAGCTTAGAGTTGCTAAAAGGAACCACACAGCAACTAATTCATTTATGAATATTCTCTTCGTTCAGTATTTACAAAGGAAGCTATCTTTGTATTTTATTTAAAGTAATAGTGCAAGCATGGGGACGAAAAGAGAAATAGAAACTATTATCCTATTGGCTCCATTTGGATTGCTAATTCCACCTACGCCCGCCGATTTAATTTTCTCATCCTTAGCGGAGTCTGTTTTTAAGCCCTCGCCTTCTTTTGGCATACCTAATTCAATAGCGGCAGGCTTATCGTTAGATGTTATTTCGTTTTCTTCCACCTCTAGCGATTGCTCTTCGGTCGGTGGTGGTATAGTAGTGGTAGTAGTCGTTGTTGTAGTAGTGGTGGTTGTAGTTGTGGGCACCAGACTGTTGTTAGCCAAGAAGTACACTTCTCCAAAGACTGCTCTTACTTCTAGCGTGTTTTCAATACGCACCCCACTTATTGGTCTTGATTGAGAATAGTCCATTTTATAAATGGTGGTCAGTTTACCTTCGTATTGTACGTCTCGTTCCGTGTACTTGCCTCCGAGTGTAACGTTGCACGCTGTGCCTGGTTGGAGGAATTTCTCTACCCTGTACAACTCTTTTCTTTCCTCATTGAAGGGCGAATTCCATCGTAGAGGTGGGAATTGGGTACCGTCAGCCATTTGAATTGTTGTAGGCAAACCTATAGAAATTCCGTGTCCATGACCCCAAGATAAGCTATAATTATATTTGTATTCTATTTCTGTGGACTCTACTCCTGCTTCATCTTCATTATTCTTGAGAAAAATTTCTTGAATGACAAATGGAGAAGCATAGTTTACATGTTGTGTTTTGTAATCTAATACCACATCTTCCAGTTTGTAGCTCACAGGTTCAACTTCAACTAATATTTCGCCATTGTTCTCCAATAAATCTTTATTTTCGTGGTCGAAGGTATATAGTTGTCCGAGACTATCATCATAAAGTATTCTACCTATGTTATGAGAGAATTCACCTTGTGATGCCTTTCTTCCGATGAATATTTTATCGACCGAATTGTACAACACGACAGCACCGTTGGGTTTTGCATGAAACCTATTCCAGGGTATCCAATTGATCAAAGAAGCATTCTCAATATTTTCAAGGACGTCAAAAACGTTGTAACTCTTGCTCCCTGATACAAAACACGAAGAATAATCGGGCCTCAGCTGTCCGAGCATCATGTCTCCCTCGTGGACGGCTCTGCAGATATAGATGGGATCTGCAAAAACAAAAATGTATTCAGATTTCAGAATACAAAATTACTGTATCCATAATTGTATTACGTCTATAGTTTGTTTACAATACAAGTGTTCTGTTAGGTCTGTGTAACAAATTGAAAAATAATAATAATAATAATTTTACAAAAAAAAAATAAACTACTCAAATCAATAAAATCATTATCAAATCAGTGTGTTGCCAAAAAAACATAAAAAAATACATAACACAAAACGTTTTGGAAAACATACACAAAAGCACACAATATTAAAAACAAACAAAAAGTTACACTGGCAAGAGGACAGGAGCTCAGTGATACTGACTACAGCCAGCGCAGCGCTGTTTTTCAGTCCTGCCCTGACTCCATGAAGTGTTAGGTTGGAGTAAATGTTACAAGGCACAAGAAAAAAACTACTATACATACACCAATTTCTATTGACCTACAGAACAGTTGCAGCATGGGAAACACAAAGGTTTTTTTTATATCTTAACGTTACCTGTCTTAAAGGTGGCTCCGACAACATAGTTTTTCATAGCCTCCTTCTGCATTGTGGTCCACTTGAGTGTGCTAGATGTAACAACTTGGCCCAGAGTTGCATTATACAGCCCGATTGGATCGCCAAGGGCTGGAACCGCCAGTGTGACTGTCATCAGCACGACCCACCACCCACAACTTCTGTTCTTATTCATTTTGCTATCTGTAACAAATGAAACGATATGTTATTGACTACTGCTGATTAAACCACCAAAGAGGATTGTAAAGCTGGCAGTTGCCATAAAGGAAATGAAAACGTTTTTATCCCACGAAACGTAATCCTTACAGTGCCTTAATCTAGGTTCATAGGTTTCGAGTAATTTAATTTGGAACAAATGATTTTAGTGTTACTGTAGGCCTTGCATGCCAACCCCGAGAAAACGATAAAAATCGAGATGTGCCTCCATCTTTATTATTTTACGTATGCCAAAACGAGCGCGCATAACGTTTTTCTCGTTTAAACTCTTTGTCGTGGGTGACATGCTAGCCGTGCTGGTCCTAAATTGGAATGCTTATCGTCTATAATCGGTATTTTATCAAACCAATAACGTTTAAGAAAAGCATTGAAATAAGGCAAAGTTTACAAGTGTAAAAACGCTTTATGAATGGTAAAGCGAAAACCAATGGATTAAAACGTTTTTACACAGCCTGTATGAAGACTAATAAATAATTAGGACTTGAAATCTACAAGAATACGAATAAACAAAATTGCGTTTTGTGGCGTTTTTTTGCCAGAAATAAAACAAATTTTTGTGTGAAATACATTACAAATATACACCTAAAAATTAATTTAGTTCAAACTAGAGTTAACCCGCGACTGTTTGCCGCACAAATTATATACCAGATTTTAAGTCAGATCATAAGCTATCAAACAAAAAAGTTTCATAAAAATCGGTTCTGTAGTTTTTGCGTGATGCTCGATCAAACAAACAAACAAACAGACAAAAAAAAACCAACAATTGGTGATATGGAATCAGGGATACCTAAAAACCATATCGTAACTTGTTTTTTGTTAATATCTTCAATGTACAGACACACTTCTGTTACAGTTTTATAATGGTTAAGATAAAAATAACAGAGGTTATCAGAAAAATACTCCCTAACCTATAAGCAAGACTATGCGCACCTACAGATTGAGAAAAGGTTGAATTGGAAAATTTTCCGAACGATTTTCCTCTGACGCGAAGCCTAGGTGCCCGATTGCGCTAAGTTAAAACATCGAATTTCTATTCTTATCCAATTTCAGTTCTAATCACATTGCAATCCGATCACTATTCAACTGTGCTGAATTCCGCATCGCGCTAAACTCTATGTAACTGACAGCCAATAACGTCTGAGCGATTTGTCAAAACGGTTCTAACGGCTGTACCGCGATTAGCGCAATACCAAATGTGTCATAAGTTATGGTTCGTACGAAGTCCCGTAACGGTTCAATCACAAAATATTTACCGCGATTGCAGCCCAGATCACTATGAAAAGAAAAACATAAGATGTGGTAGAGATTTTCATTATTTTTAGCTATGTTCTTTAAATATCCATCTATACAAAAGACTGTTCCTTTATTTTAATATACACAACTGAAGCTACATTCCGTGTAAAGAAACTCTGAAACTTCCATGATATTCACTCGACCCTCCTGCTATAAATTTTACTCCAACCCCCGTAACTTTATCGAGATATACATTTTATAAGATATAAAATCAGTCCTTTATCCAGTTTATTGCCTTGTATAATTGCTATTTAACATGTCATATAGCCAAGTTAAACTTATAATTTTAATTAAATGATGAAACCTTACTCTGTGATGAAACGTTAGAATAATGCTATGCTTGCTTTACATACAGGATCCAATCCAACTACATATGCTGAAGGTTTTTTAAGGGGATGATCAGACCATCAAACTGGAACTTTCATGCAGCATCGAAATCGCGAAAAAAAAAATCACCTGTCCCATACATTTGGGACGACTAGGATTGTAGTATTACAGTTTCGAATGAAACAGCAGATCTTTTTTTACGATTTCGGCATTGGTCATAATCGAGACAAGTGTTTCAGTTTAATGATGTGATCATCCCCTTAAAAAACTGTCTCCATATATAAGGTGTAACAAAATTGGGTGAAACTATTTTAAGGGGATAATCAGACCATCAAACTGAACAACTTTCTCTATGGGACCAATATCGAAATCGCGAAAAAAAAGCAGCTGTCCCATACATTTAGGTCGAGTAGATTAGTATGGAACAGCTGATTTTTTTTTTCGCGATTTCGATATTGGTCCCCTTGAGAAAGTTGTTCAGTTTGATGGTCTGATCATCCCATTAAATTAGTTTCACCTAATTTTGTTAGACCTTATATAGAAGGACCCTATTACGGGGTTATAATAAAATGTTTAGCTAAATTTTCAGGGGTGGTTCAGATCATCAAACTGAACAACTTTTAGTATGGGAGCAAACTTTAATCGATAATAAAAAATCTGTTGTTCCTTACTAAAGTGCAATGCCTATAGTTGCCTACTCCACAGAACATTAAGAGGGGTTAGAAGTGCAAAGTAGGTTTGGAACGCGTGCCACACGGTTATGCAATCATTTGCATAACACCGTAAGACTCGCGGTGTGGTGCGACCGATAGGGCCGATAAGTATTTGTAGGAACGTGAGAGGGAAGACTAGTGGCTATAGCTGTCTCCGAAGCAAAAGCGCTACTTTGCATTTCTAACCCCTCTTACAATGTTATGTTGCCTACTACTCTACTCAAATGTATTGAAACAGCAGATTTTTCCGATTTTAGTTTTGCTCCCATAGTTAAAGTTGTTCAGTTTCATGGTCTAAACAACCCCAGACAATTAAGCTAAAGATTTTATTATGACCCTGTATATTAAATCTGCCTAAAAGCTTTATGTAAAACTACAGCTCGCATAGAAACAATATTGCTATGGGTAAAACGTGTCACGATAAACAAGGTGCGGTGTTCTTCCATCGCTCTCAAACTCAATTTTCTTGACAAAGTTACCGAAGACTGATCGCGTGAAGCTATTTTACCTTAGCCTAGGGTGACGCCATGCGATGCCAACAGGAAATATGGTTTAAAATTTGTTCTACGAAATTTTTCATGTTTTTAATTTCAATATAAGGTTGGTTTTGCTATGAAAGAGGTCTTTGAACGGGTTATTGCGATAGTTTTGTAAACAGTACCTATGTATTCGTCCTTGATTTTGGCTTGTTTGTTTAGCTAAGCATCAAATTATTAACATTTTCTTATCATTGTCAATATCAAGGATTTGGCAAAAGTACAAAATCGTACCTAGTGGGTGGTTGATGGGTGTGGGGAGTTCGGACTGCAAGGCGCCTCAAGTAATCAATACAGAACGAGGAAGGTGCATGTGTACTGTTTACGTTTCCACATGCATTTATAAGAATGCAAACAGTAATAAAATAAGTTGTAACTGTTTGGCTGAGTCTCGACGCGCAGTGGGCCTCTTGCATCCGTTTACTTGACCTACTTTTTTATTGTGTCCACTTACTACATTTATTTGTGATTACTAAAGTCCTTAGTTTAGTAGTTGCATATGAAAGTTTATGTTCTGTACCTGTTTGCTTTAATATTTATGGGTTTAGAATTATTTCATGACAAACTTTCTTTTATTTGCAGGTAAGTCGCTGGTTTCGAAATATTTTTTTTTCGGTATATTTCAAAGCAAGGTAAGTTTATTTATGGGAATTAGCATAAGTTCTCATCAATATTTTGTTTATAAAAATGTGTTTATACAAAAGATACGTAAAATTATACTTAACCTACTTTTAATTTTGTTCATGGTTGACTTCTTCAGTCTGTAAATTTGGGTTAATTAAATTTTTCGCTCCCCTTTCTCAGTCTGCTGAATAAACGTTTTTTTGTCGTTGTTATTTAAAAGTTTCAGAGTCACAGGCGAAAGTATCGTTTTACAACAAGATTTAGAAAGTAATGTAGATTTCACATATAGGTAGGTACATCAGAATTGTTTCTTCAGCGTATGCAGGTTTCCTCTCGGATGTTTTCCTTCATCGTTTGAGAGCAGTCGGGCTAGTCGGTACATTAATATTTACGTAATACCGACTAACTTAATAGTTAGTAAAACTCATTGGTACACGGCATAGAGGTAGGCGCATGGTAGGAGTAACTCGTGTCAACGGCGTTGACAGGAGTCACGTGACGATCTACGGTACACGGTATGTTGTTCTTGCGGATTCGAACCCGGACCCTCAGGATTGAGTGTCCATACCTCTCCGCAACACGCCACCGGCACCGATGCTGATACCCATTTGGAGATAGGTGAGCCCAGTAGTGACCCAACAATAACTCATCGTTAACCGCAACAAATCGAATAAATTCAATTTAATAAGTTCAATTGATGACTGACATGGCCCATTTGGTTTGACACAAATCCGGATGCCCTCACTCTTTTGTTAAATGACCAAGTAGTGATATATTGCATTTGATATTGCACCATAAAACATTTTTAATATCTGCGTTTGGCTTATCTTATCTTGTATTGCTATTTTTAGTGTTCCGTACCAAAATTGGCAAAACGGAACACTTATAGAATCAGCACGGTGTCTGTCCGTCCGTCCGTCCGTCTGTCACAGGTATTTTTCTCTGAGACCGTAAGACATAGGAAGCTGAAACTCGGCACATATATAAGGTCTAACAAAATTAGGTGAAACTATTTTAAGGGGATGATCAGACCATCAAACTAAACAACTTTCTCTATGGGACCAATATCGAAATCGAAAATAAAAAATCTGCTGTCCCATACATTTTGGTCGAGTAGGTTTGTATGGAACAGCAGATTTTTTTTTCGCGATTTCAATATTGGTAGCATAGAAAAAGTTGTTCAGTTTGATGTTCTGTTCATCCCGTTAAAATAGTTTCAGCTAATTTTGTTAGACCTTATATAGCAATTGCTGGTCCAATATCATAAATGAAGTAAAAAAGCTTAAATTTTTATATTGGGGGGCAATTTGCGGAGGAAGAACGGGTAAATAAAAAAAAAATTTTTTTCTTCTCTATGGTGGTAGGGTATCAGATGAAAGTTTATGAAAATACGAGTCTAAAAATATATTTTTCAAATTTTTTCTTTAAGCTTTGGTTTACAAACAACATTTTTAATTAAATCTGAGAAATTGCTGTCCCCACCTCTATTTTAAAAATATAGCTCTATTAAATCTGAAAAAAATCATGAACATAAGAAATAACGTGTAGAGGGCGGGAAAATTATCAGGGTGGCACTCACTTGGATAGTTTTTTTTCTATACCCAAAAACTGCCACCAGTGTAAAATGATCTTCAGTTACTATGAGACCACATACTAAGTAAGTGTCAATTTATAATCGTTGTAATCAATGACCTATGTTAAACAACTGGTAGTACGGAACTCTAATTGCCAGAGTCTCGACTCGTACTTGGCCGTTTTTATTTTATAAAGTCGTCTGCTGTCTAAACAACAGACCATTATTATTTTAAATGTCTTCACAATTTCACAATAGATAACCTTATTAAGTAATTGTGTTCTGTAATGACGATCATGTCAGAGGTCTTTCAAGATAAGAACTCTTTTTAATGTTATTAGATTATACAGAGTGAAATTGAAATCATTGGCATTCTTTTAAACAAAGAGTCTAACCCTTTGATTATTTACTATAATGATTAACCCTGCGGTAGCATTTCCCCTCTGCCACGGTATAAGATCAATTAATCATGTGTATTTACATTCAATTTTATACCTTATCACTAAAATGAGGGCAGCGCAGGACCGGTCGTTATGGCCATCCTTGGGGGAGGCCTATGTCCAGCAGCGGACGTCCATCGGCTGATATGATGATGATGATGATCACTAAACTAGACAGCCTATAATTGCGAACCAATAATTTCGAACTTAGAACGTTTGGGGTTCACACGAGACTACTTTTCAAGATTTTTAACGTTCTAAATTAGAATCTAAAGTTATGGAAATAAAATCCAAAGTTGCGGATTTCATGTTACCTTGCCCCCCGCAAAAAGTGGCAGAAATGTTTGTTAGTAGAATTAAACGCGTAACTAGTCCCTATATAAGTAGTCAAACTGTCTACCCATTACACTGAACAACTTTTACTATGGAACAATCGTAGCAAAAAAAATCTGCTGTTCCGTACTAAACTGCAATGCCTACTCGACTCAAATGTATGAAACAGCAGATTTTTTTTGCTATACTATCGGTTTGCTCCCATAGTAAAAGTTGTTCAGTTGCTTATAGTGTCGACTTCAAATTCTGAACAAAGTCGCTAAATAGTACCTCGCTAGAATTGGGCAACCGATACTGCACCGTCGTTGTTCAGTTTGTTGGGTATAGACTCTTAGTTTAAAAGGATGCCAATGATTTAAATTTCACCCTGTATACATCTTTGTCATTTTGGAATGGATGTGTATTTAGACAGTAGCAAATTACGAAGCTTAAGGTCCGCAACGTGCATGCGGAATTATTCACGATTTTGTATAGATTTGCTCCTTCCAGAAATCCATTCGGAATTACGGAGGCATCAAATCCTATACAAAATCCAAATTCTGATTCAGAATTACGTATGTGTGTGGTAAGCGTTAGTAGGAAGAATTAGGATTTAACATTTTTAAACGCACATTACGGTAGAGCAAACCGAAATCCTATTGTACAGAAGCATCCACCGTTGAATCCGTGGCATTCCTCTCCTCACCAATGGGTATGACACCTAGCACAATCGATTAACTGATTCCATTGCTGTTTGTGGTGGGAAATATTCCACCATTTGACATCTACCTACCAGCGCACAATAGACCTATTGTACAATACGACTGAAATTACAATTCAACTGGCTCATCTATTATTTAAAAATACGGTCAATGGGTTTGCAAACATATCCCATAACTAACAAAAGCGTTGTCAAGTATTTTTTTCAAACTATAGTAGTAATGCTAAAATCCGCCCATTCCATTTCGTAACACCCCGGGGAAATGAGAGATGCCGTACAAATGAAGCTAAACAATAGCTCAGCGTAAGCTTCAATGAGACGATATAAACGCCCTACAAACTTCTTGACAATGCCTACCTCCGCTGTAATTCGCCGAGCACTTGATGCGAGGGGAAACCGGCGTCGAACAAAACGAGGAAATCTCTCGTCTGGACTTCCTCACTTGCATTTGTCAACAAATCAACTCAAGAGATGACTAGACAAAACCAGACCACGGAATATACAGGGTGTAAGGAAAAGTATCATTAACCTTTAAACCACATACTCTACCCATCAAACTGAACAACTTTTACTATGGGAGCAAACCGATTAGAACCAAAAAAATCATCTGTTCCTAAACTTCAATACCTACTCTACTCAAATTTACGGAACAGTTGATATTTTTTTTATTCTGATCGGTTTGCTCCAATAGTAAAAGTTGTTCTGTTTGATGGGTAGAGTGTGTGGTTTAAAGGTTAATGATACTTTTTCTTACATCCTCTATATAATTTATATAAGATTACTAACAAAATTGTAATGCAGTAAATCTTCCGAATATAAAATAAATAATAAATAAATAAGAGTACAACCATCCAGACCAGACCAGACACACTTAACGCACTTTATGTTTGTCAAAAATCTGTTGAGTATTTAGTTATAATGTTTCTAAAACTCTTCGGTTGGTTTGGTGGACGTAATCGGTGCGTTTTTAATTGTTGCGATATCTTGAGATATCTACATGAAATGGGAGATAGGACCAAACTAAAATTTTAAAATCTTTACTAATCCAAAATTTTAAAAAAAAGTACATACACCAACAAAAATATTCTTGAATGTCCCAACGCAACGCACAATAAATCCATTATTTCCTGTACCTATATACTATTTTGTATTCTACAAAATCACTTTCACATTTTAAAAAAAATTTAGACTTCCCATACTAAATGCAATCAGCTGATCGAAGTTTTGTATGAAAAGTCGATATTTTTTCGTATTTCCTATAGGTTTCTTTTGGAAAGTTGTTCAGTATCATGGGTACAAACACCCCTTAAAGTAATGCACATGTTTACCCTAACACCCTGGGTTGTATGATTCTCAAAATAAGAACAAATGGTAGGTATCAAACAAAATACATTCTAGCATGTCCCATGAGCCGAAACGCACTAAATAATTGAGGAAAATTCATTATTTACGATACTATTTTGTTCTTATTTTGATAATTGTAGTGGATGGATTCTGTGTGTTTGTTGAAGCCTGTGGAAGGACACAGTAATCAACGATCAAAAGCTGGTGGGATATAATTAAGTTACAAGACCATTCAAAAGTATATTCAATACAAATCATGGTTCTATTTCATTTGATTTTATTATCCCCTCTATTGTTTTATTTATGAGGTCGAGAGGGTTGACATTGGATATACTTACGATTGAATGCAATGTAAAAAGGGGATTGGGCTTATTTAATAATAGGTTCCAGTACCGGTTCAAAAATATTTTGTAAAATGACATCATTGCAGATTCTGACAAACGTGAATAATATAATTTTACAGTACCTACAAGAATATTGTTGTGTTGATAATAAAGTTTTACGACTGTCGTGAATAGTGACCAGTTCGAGGTCACACTTTATGGAGACCTTACTATTTATACATTCTGCAAATACGTAAATGCACTGTAAACTTTAGCCGATAGACGTCCACTGCTGGACATAGGCCTCCCCCAAAACGGGGGGATTTGCCATAATCGCCACGCTTGGCAGGCGGGTTGGCGATCGCAGTTGGATTGAATGTGTGTACTCAGAGGATGCTGCTGCCCATCCTCCGGTAAACACCTTAGTCGCCTTTTACGACACCCACGGGAGGAAATGGGATACGGAATCGGCTGATATGATGATGATGATGGCTGCAAACTTTGTTAAGGTGGTTGCAGAGGGGTCAATTTTAAACAAAACTTTGACGCACAATACGCGTAGACGGTATTAATATAAGTAACTTTGTGTATATGGAAAAATAGTTTAGAAAATCTAGATGCCGCGTAACAAATAACATTTGCAATGTATAAAATAATTACGAAGATATAAAGCTTTGAAATTTTTCATACAACATTTTAAAAGCTTTATATCTTCGTAATTATATTATAAATTGCAAATTTTATTTGTGACGCGGCAACTAGATTTTCTAAACTATTTTTCCAAATATAAAATATTACTTTCATTAAGTCCGTCTACGCGTATTGTGCGTCAAACTTTTGTATGGACTGAAACCACCTTAAGGCAATGTTATTAACGGCTGTCGATATCATTGTTACTTCTATGATCTATATTATAGTCGATCATCTGTACGAAGCGCGTATCGTATACCGTATAACATTAACAAACCACAGTTGATACAGCTGTCAATTTCTGAATTTAAAGGAATCGAGGGGTCCATCCTCTTCGTTTGATATTCCCCTCCCGCACCCGTGAATTATATCACGATAGCGCTCATATTGTCACCAATTTGTATCTGGAAATACAATTTGTCTTCCTTTGAACTGATTGTATCCTATTTCTAAAGGATAGTTCATTTTGATGCAGTAATCGAGATACGTTCCGTGAGAAAATTCTATTCTAGTCATATCGAATAGACAAAGAAAGCTCATGGTGCATAGATACGAAGTGACAAAGTTTCATCCGAGTGATTTATGTGTGTTATTATCACGGGACCAGACGCCTGAGATGACACTTTTGTTGTTTATCTACTACTCTGGCGGCGCTCTGGCATTGTCCCTACAGAGGCCATTTATCATGCGCTGTTAACTACGACGGATCATAAGGACTTAATTAACTATAAAGCTGCATTTAGGAAACGTTTCATCAAAATTTTGAAAAATTGATTGTATACAGGATGTAAGAGACAGCCTAGCAAATACTGAAACAGTGAACTCAGACCATCAAACTGAACAACTTTCACTACGGAGCAAAGCTCGGGAAACGCGAAAAAAATAGCTGTCCCATACAAAACATCTGCACCTACCCGACTAAAATGTATGGGACAGTTGAGTTTTTTTCGCGTTTCCTGAGGTAGGCTCCATAGAAAAAATGTTCAGTTTGATGGTCTGCGTTCACCGTTTCAGTATGTGCTTGGCTGTCACTTACACCCTGGAATGCGATTTTTTAATCTCATTCGCTGAGCTCAGCAGTTGAAAATTTCAAAATTTCTATGGAGGTATGCATCTTTCTACTGCTGATTTGACTTTCGAAAATCATACTCCAGGAGTGCGATTTTTTAAATTCAAATCAGCAGTAGAAAGATACATATCTCAATAGTAATTTTGAAATTTTTACTAACCGACTTCAAAAAAGGAGGAGGTTTCTCAATGATTCTTCTTTTTTTGGAAAGAAGATAAGGAAACCAGGATCTGATGATGGCATCCCAGAGAAATCGAGGGGAACCTTTGAAAATCGTAGTGCTGGCTAGTGCGTTTGTTAATTCAAAGCACTACTATTAAATTGATCTAATGAATACACCACAGAAAATTTTGAAATAAACAAAATTTTAACAAAAAATTAAAACCGTCTTTAAAAAAACTAAAAAGTTAAAAAATAATATTGCAGCCGATGACTTTTTCGTTCGCATCATAAGAACATTAATTTGTTTTATAGAAGTCGGTGTCAAGCCAAGCCAAAAAACTAATGCAAGCCCTGTCGCAAATCGTATCGGCTTGACAGCGACTTCTATAAAACAAATTAATGTTCTTATGATGCGAATGAAAAAGTCATCGGCTGCAATATTATTTTTTACCTTTTTAGTTTTTTTGAAGGCGGTTTAAATTTTTCAACTGCTAAACTCAGCGAATGAGTTTCAAAAATCGCACTCCTGTTTTGTACCGAGAATGTAATAAATTAAGCCATACCTACCTAAAAATGTGTATAAGAGGTAATGGTTACATAGAATACACAATAGGGTTAGCAACGTATAATAACACTAATTGTAAAAGGCAAGGCCCCGAGCACTTGCTTCCGCGGTAATCGCATTACCTACATGCACTCGATAATATACTAGACCGGATTACTATCGGCTCAACTACGAGACGCTTGTCATCGCATATTTGCAATTAAAGATCCTACTTTTAAATAGTTTAAAACCGATAACTTCTTGAAGCCGCTTTAGAACTTATCTTAGTAGGTACTCCGAGCACATCTGCACTCTATCCTTATTTGTAGTTGTTATGTATCGACTTAGAACATCACTAAGCTTTTAACCCAGTTGTGTAGCTCCTCACTTTGCAAATATTCCGCTAACGTCATCGCATCGTTGCACCATGAGCAGGCCCTGTACCAGAACTTTCGATTTTCGTTATATGGCGATCGTTACGGTTCGAACCTCATTGTATAGAGTTGACATTAGAACGAAAACGTTCACGCAATTACGAAGTTCGAATGTCCGGGTAGACCCCCAGCGCCGAGGTGACTCGAACGTCGCCACCGGTACTGTACTGTTCTTCGTACGCTTTCAAATCCCTTTGGTATTTACCTACGTTACTGTTAATATGCAATTAAAATATAAAGTGCGATTGTATGTAAGTAAATACCGTTGCGGTCGAACCGTTAGAAGATGATGTACGAGCGCAGAATTACACTTGACCCTCGGTAAACTTCGCGTTCCACTGTAATCTCCTCAACCGATCGACATTTACCGGCTTTGAAACAAAACCACCTGGCGACCATTTGCCACCTGGCTCCAGTCAGTAGAATCTTGTTTAATAACGTTTAACAAACGTGCGGTGGAATCACGTTTGTCTTGTCAAGTGCCATCACTTTATTCTCCGTACCGTATCAAATTGCCCTATATTTCACACTTCTAACATTTTTCCGTTAGCGGGTATACTTTTACGTATTTTCATGGCCGCTAACGCAATTTACTGGATCAATGTTGTTCAGTCCCGTTTAAACTGTAAAGCTGTAATTTATATTGTCAATGTGCTCTTAACGCTTTACAACATTGATGTCCTCCTGCCTGAGTAATACTAGAGAGGACGGTTGGGCGTGAGATGGGCGGTTCGCTTTGGGAGGCAATTATCACGGTAATGGCTTCGTTATCTGACGCCACCTCATCTCGATGGCTAATGAAACGGGCTGCCGCCGCCTAGCTTTCTCTGCCATACATTTAGTTCGGCTCATTGTTCATTCAGCGAAATAATGGACAAAGCGTTTCCATGATAACAGTTCCAGATTTCTCTTCATTTGTTCATAATTACTACATGTTTTTTATTTTGTAATCACAATACTGATTCTATATTACTTACTACTAAGTGCTAAGGACTAAGAAGACTGCCTCCGTCGTCTAATGGTTAAGAGCATTGGCTCTCGACACGGAGGTCGTGGGTTCGATTCCCACGGGCGACACCTAGTGAAGTCATATGTCACTTTGTGCGTTTTTCCCCAGTTGGTTATGACATTGCAGGCTGAATCACCTGATTGTCTGAAAAGAAAAATGATTCCGTGCTTCGGATGGCACGTTAAACCGTTGGTCCCGGTTACTATCTCTGGTGGTAGTAGTCGTTACATAAAAACCACGTCAGAGGCCGTAAGGCGGTCTGAGAAAACTCTGACACCAGGGAGAGCCCTGGTGTCAGAGTTTTATCAGACCGCTTTACGGCCTCTGGGCAGAGGCCCACACGATAAGAAGACTACTAAGTGATCGATATACACAATCAAGAAAATATTTAGAACTGGATGCGATTCAGTATAATGATGGGCATGTCGGTAGCTAGACCCGTTACAACTTTACAAGTTAATCTTTATTAGGAAGGAGCTTGGCAATAAGTTCTATTCTCGTCACGAAGCAAGCTCTAGTACGGGGAGTTGTCGGTTTTTGCACCAGCGCAAATTACTCTCGCGGGCGCCATCGTGTCCAGCTGCTAACTGTCAATAAATCATCGTCTCGATCATTATTGCTCACTTGCTTTACTCACAGTACGCAGTAATACTTTTTGTCGATTTGTTCGACAGCATGGACAATGTTCCATGATTATTATTTTTGCATATTCATGATGGTGGTGGGGTAGCCGTTATCGGTCTTCAGGCGCCGCGTCGTCGGTGACGTGGTCGGTGTCGTGCGCCGCTGCGCGCGCGCCGGTGCGTGAACCAGCTGATATCGTGGGAATACACTCATGATGAGCGTTTTGTTCGCAACAGCGTTCTGCGTGCGTTATGGTGCTAGCGATTGTTATCACTGCACGTAAACCTAATTTCTTGGATTTCTTTGCACTTAAATCTGAAGTTCACCTCGACTCACAGTCTATATAACTCTAAGTATGTACTACTCTATTCTATATGAGAGTCTGTTCTAATTTATGTTAACAAAAGCGAGTAAAGGTGGATTGGTTACGTAATTTAATTAAAATACATATGCCAACAAAATTAAAAATAATATAGAAATTAAATGTACAAAGCTGGGGTTGTCGCGACACTCGATTGACAGGGTACACACGGCGACACATCAAGCTATACAAAACCAACATAAGCTGGTTTCGCCGTGCGTACATATTCAATGTATGCTATGCAGTCGTGTCTATCATTTAAAGCTTTAAAAACAATAGGATGCGGGCGCGCCTCCTCGACATGTTTACAATTTCAACTTGTGGTCGTAAACGGACTTGACAATACAATCAAGTAATGATTTCTCAATTACTGTCAATTCAACTGAATTAAACATATTATCTTAGTCATCAAACTGAATCAAAGACATCGAGAGAGAGAATCAGAGTCGGAGATATCGCCGTTATCGTGGATTTATTAGCTTTAAGAAAATTGAAAGCAAGCTCACTGTTATCTGATATAGAAACCCCTATTTATTTCTCTTATCCTTCAAGGCAGGACAAGTATGTTGTATTTGTTTTATCCTGAAGGCTCATTCAGTTTGAACGCAGCTGCTTGGGACCGAGAACGTCACTCGTCATCGTCACGTCACACAATTTGTTGCATTGTTGTGTAATTTATTTCTCCCAGACGATTTATCATTAACACACTGACTGCTCTGATGCGAATGAACGTTAATGAGTGGACTGTAGTGGTGTTGTAGTGAGGGCCACTTACCTACATTCATCACGCGATCATTCATTGGTGCCTCAGTTCTCCATTCCATTAACGTAATGAAACATGGAACTACCTATAGATATAAACTGCAATGTTTATTATTACTTTACTTTATCTGGTTCCAGAGATAACTGTGAACTTCCGCAATTTTTAATTTATGAATGGAACCGTTTGGTCTGGGCGAACAGTGCAGTGATCACAATCAACACAATAATCGCAGAGCGTAACGTTCAGCGCGTAGCGTTGGGAGATGTAATCATGTAACAGGATAAGTTCACGTGTACAAAAGCACACGCAGTCATTTCCGCCTCAAATTCATTGTGAATTATGCTCAAAATTAAATCTCTAACGTAGCCCAATGTCATTATTAAACACCGTTATTCTGACCACCGAGTTACACTCGAATAATACAAATTTTTGCTCTGGTACTTTAGAAACTTCTGCGCGTCATAGGCTGCTGTCTGTACTAAGATAAATATGTACCGTTTACTCGAAGACAGAGTTAGGCTATAAATCAAGCGGCAAGGGGCTAATTAACACCAGCTCGAATGGAGTTGGTATCATCGCACCTGCCGTGCCGCAAGGGCCGCGGTTCACTGGACCAATATTAGAGCTAGCAATTTGCAATGTTGAGCGTAGCTGAGAGATTTATTTCTCTAAAGGCGTGAAATTAAACACTTTATCGTGAATTACAGTTGCTTTTGCACATCTATGTTCGGAAAGTCTATAAAATGCTGTTCAAAGATATTATTGTGCCTCAGGGACGATACGCACGAGTTAACCGGAACCTGATTAATACGAGCCCGAAAATGTTCCTGTCTGTGAATACTCTCTCCCTAGGAGTGATCCCAGAGGCGACATTGGGTCATATCGATTTTGTCCCACAGATAGAATCAAACAAACTGTATGTATCAACACAGCATAGTTAATCAAAGCTATGCTCTTAGCTGATTCAGACTAAACAAACATAATGTTGATTGATTCCTTATTTATCGCCTTTGCTTGACACTTGTATTCGTAAGCTCGTCTTTTCATGAAGCATCTGCAATTCATGCTCAGTCAAAAAGCCAATGAATAATAAACAACGTATAAACGCAGGGCGCCAGTCAATTTGTATTCAACTGACATCCCAGTAATAAGAGACCTATGACAATAACAATACGTGTAGTACAATAGATAAAATGCAAACGACTCGCCAGGAATAATTGAAATATAACAGAGAATAATAAGCAAATAAACTAAAGATCGCATTAAAAATATTTTTCCTCTTCTCTATCAAATTTTATCATCGCGGTTCTGCTCTCAACCTAGTACCTACGTAAGTACGTACAATCAACGTAACTCATAGAAGATAAATAAATAACGTTACATGTAAATTATGATATCTATACTTTAAAAAAAACAGTTCCGTGACTGAGAGACAGCCTAAACCGCTGAAGATAGAAACATGAAATTCGATTATAGATTCTACGGAGGATGTAAGGGTGAAGAAAGGATTTTTCGATGTTCTAACTTGACGCGGACAAAGTCAAAACGCGATGGCAAAAGCTAGTGATAACATAAAATAACATTCGGATAAAATTAACTGTCCTGTTTTACTTTTCGTGCTACGGTAGTCTAATTAGCGAGCTAAATACAGAGCGATCCATAATAGAAAACCGGAGAACCCGATACCTCGCCTCATCTCTCATGATTGGGGTGATAATGATAACAAATCATATTGATTGCAGTAATTTGTCTAAACGAAGAGAGCTAGAGTTGGGTCGATTCATATTTTAGCTTATAAATGGGTTTCGAGTAATCGGAGCACAATTTTAGAATTTCTATGGAGATTATGCATCATTCGATCATGATTTTGAATCAATATAAGCGCAAACATGAGCTACAGATCCAGTCTACCCACACCGAAATAATCGAATCAAATCTTTTCGAAGTTACAAAACTATCACGGACTGATGATCTAAGGTATGTACCGGTACTACTGTGATTGCCCATATAAACGAATTCATCGCCTGAGAAGAAAATTCAATTCCTAGTTTCTTTCTCGTGCAGAAATTTTCTAAAATACAGATGACACGATGTAAGAGCATTATGTAATGAAGTGCAAGGCGGATGCCGGAGTGGAGGATGACAATCTCGCCTCCCCACGATTCGCGCGACAACGAGCCGCAAGGTCGCCGTCTGATTGTCGATAATAGTAGCACTTGCCATCACATGGTATGTACCGGTGCCGGTGACACAGGGACCCAATTTTATAGTTCTTGCAATGTGTGGCATTTTTTTATAATTATTTCTTATGTTGGTACTATTACCTCTTGCAAAGCTTTATATCATAACTGTATTCTACATGGGCGAAGACAAGCAAGTAGCAAAACGATACATCTCAGCATAGAGGAAGGCGTAACTGGGCGTTGAGAACGAGTTACGCCTTCCTCTATGCATCTCAGATCGGGCCCTTCATTGAAGGACCGAAGGCAAACTCGACCAGTGCCAACTTTTTCATGAACAATTTGTTGATAAGAAATAATTTTTCCTTTGCATTATTTTGATAAAGTACCTATTCGTCTTGAAATATAACGACGGACATTATGTGCATCTTGCAATGGAGTACAATAGTGCTTGAAACAGGGACGACAATTGTTTAGTCCATCCTGACTCCTGACGGGATGATTGCGGGGACGTTAAAACTCTAGGACGTGCCTATTGCGAAACTACTATTTTTAGAGCTCCGACGACATCGCCGAATCGTTCTAACTTCTATTATATTGAATAGATAATTTCTGACGTTTTTTTTTTCGCGTCTCGCTTCGCTACGCCGAACAATGTCTGTGATTTGGAATTTTTGACAAAATTCAATAGACATTTTACTGAATGCGAAATTCAAAGATGTTTCTATGTACCGCTACGACTGTAGGTATTTTAACATAAAAATTATAATTATGACCACACAGGCACACAGTAAGGTACAACAATGAAATTTGCTGTCATTTGTAAACGATTTTACCTTTATTTTCTAGGGCTATAAGATGTCCAGCTTTGCTATAATGGATTTCACGCCGAGCAAATCTGAAACAAACGAAAACATATTATAAATAAGAATGTAAATGCAAATAGTCAATAAGCTCCTGGCGTATTAATATCACCTATTAATAACTCTGGTTCAATTTATTTTTTGTTTGCCGCCATTTTAAAATGCTCATCTTTAAAATTAGACCTTGGCCTTAATTCGTTTCATTATACCTACCTATAACAACAGCATCTTCTCAATTGCTCAATAACAACATCAATGAGCTTAGTGTTTCTAAAGTTGTCTCTTCAGACACCAGCGCAATAATTGGTGAAAATTAAATGATTATGAATAATGAGTTATTGTTAGAAACATTGAACGAAAGATTAATGGAGTGGCTACTGCCTATAGTGATGCAGCTGTCGCTTGTCCTTTATTATCTCTTTTTATAATTAGGTACTTTATGCAGAAACAGATGAATGAATGACCATCATACTTAACAAGTTCATGCAATTTGCAGCTGCTACTCAGATTAGTCATGCAATTATTTATAGCTTTAACACAGGATACTAGAATTTACAGTATATACTTATGCATTTGCCTAAGATCGTTCTGTAATTCTAATGGTTACTTTCCGCGACTAGGTTTCACTAACCACAAAGACTTCCCAACGTTTAGTTTAAGTTCGTGGTTAACCTCATATAATTAAATGCAACGATATCATTTCATGCACTGCACCACCTGCGCAGTATTTCCATAATAAGCCATATTACATTCGAATAGCGTATTTATGATTGCAAATATTATTCTACGACAACGACAGCCATAGTACTTATGCATCACTATCTGCAAGAATGCGTCACATTGTAGTTGCTGATGCAACTGCGAATGTTATAATGCAGTCGTTATACGGCGGTGGGTCGGCCTTCGCCACGGCAACGGTCCCATTGTATGAAACTGCAAAACAATGCACACTTGGAAACCAGATACCGACATCTTTTGTACACAACGTCTCAAGTTTAATTACCGTGCCGCGAGAAACAATTCATGTTAACACGGTATATTATGAAGAAATTCAATTGAAATCGTCCATCGTCTGTCGTTCAAACATTGAGCTAACATGACCCAAAACATGTCTGATCGATCAGTCGACTCCTTTCATTAGTAGATTTGCCGACGGATGTGGCAGGCATCAGGCGGTTCGTTAGTTAATGAACCATTACTGGCTACTGCAAAAGCCGTCTGCCATTAAATGATTCCAAATAAACTTGCGTCTTCCCTCACCCCGAAAGAACAGTGTTTTTCTGACTGGTTAACAAATGACGACGTTTCCAATTAAGAAAATGTAATTTTATACTGTGTTGTGTTTGTATGTTTTTTCATAAAAATATGTAGATACATTTATTCAAAATCTGTCCCTGTGAGAGCCCGTTATCTAGATTTGTGGTTACGTTCCCGTTCTACGAAATAACCACAGTTAACCACAAGTGTGCAAGGAGCAGGGATTTCCAATAACGTTAGGGGAGTTCGATGGACAGGCAACATTGCATATTGACAGGGGTCAAATAACTAAAAGTGGCAGGGGCGACTGCGGCGGCGGATCTGAATATTCTGATCTTCTCTTGTAAGAATAAAATAAAGAAGGAGAGAAAATAAATAAAGGAGAAGAATAAAATAGCAAAACGGTCCCTTTCCATGTTTTCTGATAACTTCTGTAATGCTTATCCTTAAATGAGTTTCATACAATTTACAAAAAAAAACGTCTTCTATACCAACCAGTATTACTAGGACTTACATGGGTAATTTTCTGAATAAATCCTATAATCTGGGGTCGCAGTCCGCCCAACACATGCCATTTGTCGTTTGGCTGCGATATGGAGTGTCATGTAGACCGCCCCCACACTCCCATCCCAAATTGCCTGGCAAAATCTCGCGGTCCTTTGTACGATAGAGTTATTATTACGGGCCGCTGATTTGATGAGGATCCGGCTCAGAAACAAAATATATGGTTATATTGTTCGGACCCCACATAGGCATAGGTATTGGGTTGGCAAACAAAGGAACGTTTATACAAAATTGAGGCTCACTCGACATCGACAATGACAATGTCTGTAAGCAAACTTTAGGCTTATCGGAAAGTTCGTCGTGTTAAAAAACAGTATTATCGTTAGCGTTCCACATTTAAACATATTATTATACAGGTTGTAACAAAACTCCCTAGTAATATTTAAAGGGGTGGATTAGTTAGACCATCAAACTGAACAACTTTCACTTGGTGTCTAGTCTTGGTGTGTAAATAAATAATATTTATTGTTATGTTATATTTGTGATCCGGTCAAGTCAAGATAGATCATAATATTCTTGAGAAACCGGTTGAATTCTCATAGTATTTAGAGTGCAGAAAATTGCTGTGTGAAGTAAATAGCAGCTTTTACCACTGGTGGGTATCAAATTCCAGGAATACAGTCCTTTTACGAGAGGGTGGGGAAGGGACAACGACGTAGTTTCCTCCGTTGCCATGGCGACGACGCCCCGCACGTGGCCCTCGCTCTCACAACCTGCTCCCAGAATACTCAGAATTAGCAGACTGAGCACGCGACGTCAATTCATAGGTTATCCCTTTATGGTGGCCGATTATACCGCGGATATTCCATCAAGTGTAATCGCTCGTGTAATACGACACTAAAACCTTTACGCGAGTCAGTGGCTGCAATAATCTTGGTACGTCTACGTCTCCTCAAAGTGAAATGTATTACATTTAAATTGATAACCGCGTATCCCCTTTTTGTTTGTTTGAAAAGTATTCATAAGATTTGTTTTGTAAAACGCATCTTGTCACGTAGGGTTGTGTGCGGTAGCTCCCTAGTCTAATTGCATTTTATTTATTCAGCACCTTACTACCCTCCAGTGGATGCGAAACGAGCCCAAGGGGAGGCTGCCCCAGTTGCTCGTTAGTTTGTCCTTCAGTCGACTAAATTATATAATCAAATTAAGTGATTCATTAGTGTGACATTTTATTTATTCTCATTTCTGTTAAACTAGTCTCTAAATTAATAATTTCAGTTTAAAATAGCTACCTACATAACTAAACCACTACATAGTCGATTTTATTTTGTTATCATAAATTTGTATTGTAATTTATTCCAGGGCAATAGGATAATCTGATAAACGATTGGAAAGCTATTTGGTCTAAAATTCAAGCTGCATTCCATTTGGAGGTAATCTCTACTTATGTACGGCTTATCATAATCCTTCGTAGATCCAGTTCTATTATAACATTAATCTGTTACAAGTTTAGCCACGGTGTGTTTATCATTATATATGTTTTCTTTTTCCCATTCCTTCAATATGTCCATCGCCAGTTCATTTAATGTAAATTATCGGTATCATATGGAGACAAGCTGTGCTTTCCGAATTCATCAAAATTATATCTTTCCATTTTGTTACTAATTATGGGTAGATTCAAGGTTCTATTCATCCGTTGGCCTTTACTTACTACATGAATGTAAAAACTGTACAAGGAAAACATAATGAAAATAGATCTCATATTTTTCTGCTGATGTCATACCTGCTATATTATTATAAAACCACCCCTCCTTGTTAATGCAATCGATATAGGGTCCTCCATTATATATTTATTGCGGGTCTTGAGAATGTTGAGGAAAAATGGTAATGCGATTCTGTACTTTTCCGTTTTCAGTGAGGGTGTTCGACGATTTTATCATAATTGCCAGATATAATGTCACAGTAAAGGATTTACAATCCCGTGTCGTATCATCATAATCGCCAGACGATCAGAAACCTTTCCAAGTAATTGAATATTCAAGATCGTCGATTCCATTACTTCGTTTTAAATGACTCGTCGCCATGAAGACATTTTCATAAGCCGATTACTAACCCATTTTATTAGTATTATCCATGCCATTTAATTAACATGTTTAAATAATATGTATCACCTAAGTCGACGCGTTGAAAATTGTTCCGGTTATGGTAATATTAACGACCTTGGCTGTTTTATGATTTGAAATACATTTCCATTGACTCCTTTTTGTTCTTCTCTTTTCATTCATTTCATTCATTCATTCATTTATTTATTTACCATAATTTACATGTAGGTATTCTTATACATAGTGATGGTCTTAGGGTTAAAATAGTTCCAATGTAAATTTGCTTTGACAAAGCGTAGTAAAATAGAAGTTATTAATTAATAATTACATCAAATTCGACATTACACATATTAAAAGAAAAAAAAACAATCACGAATGTCAGGAAACATTAAACCGAAATATAAATATATGTCAGAATAAATACAAGTATGAAATTAAATTAAAAAATGTCAGAATACAATTTTTTTAGACTAAAAAGTAAATGACACAAAGAAAACAAGTAATCATTCTGATGATGAAGAAGACAAGGAATCATTATAATATTGAATCCTTCTTAATATGCTAAAGGTTTTTCAAGGAGATGATCAGTCTATCAAACTGGGACTATACATTTGGGTAGTCGGTTTGCAGTTTTGTATTGAACAGCAGATTTTTCGCATTTTAATGTTGGTCCTTCGACTATAAAGTTGTTCAGTTTGATGGTCTGACCATCTCCTTAAAAACCGTCAGCATATTAAATTGGTTGGGTAAATTTTATATCACTTCGGATAGCTGATTTTATTTTCGCGATTTCGAAGGTGGCTCCTTAGTGAAAGTTGTTCAGTTTGATGTGTAAAATACATGCTGAAGATATCCGCAGTGATATAAAGTTTACCCTGTATATTGCATATGATTTAAGTTGTTGAAGTTGTCTCTAGTAATGGAGGGTTCACTCCCGTGTGGGTGTTAACTTATCGTTCACATGGTTCGGGAGCTCACTTCCGAACTCCGCTTTAATTACCGCCCCGCGAACTTCACTGAACAAACTGCCTAGCAATAAACATTGTGCAATATCCCACTAATTAAGTTCTTGTCCTAACTTACTTCAGAAGTTAGCAACGAGATGGAAACTTCCATTATATTGGGGTGGCATTTCTTAATCATCGAATTATGAAATTAGTTTGTTTCAATTATGAAAATGAAAATGTTACTTATTTAAGTACAGAGCGTGTTTTAATTAATATCTGACATTAAAATGTAACAACAAGGCTTTGAAATTTAATTAGTCACCAAGAAAGTTCGACTGACATCCTGAAAAAATTTCCCCCTGCACGTGAGGGTGCAGCCTCAAATTACAAGGTCGATAGAACTTTTTTGCTCCCCCAGTCGAAAACTTTTACGCTTTGCAAACAGAGAGGCGGGCAAAGTTACTCGTTTGCATATGAAATGCTGTTAGTTGGACGTGGGGCATTTGAATCTACCACATTGTTACTTTGTGCACACATTTTGCTTCTAAAATGTTTCACGGTTCAGAGCTGTAGGGCACAATGAGTGAGTCACCAGCAGCGTTCGCAGCTTTACTATAAAGTACTACGAGATACTCGCAAGCTCTATGACGTCACTTTCCTGGCTGTATAGTATGGTGAGTCAGTCCCAACAGTCCTGGCTGTATAGTATGGTGAGTCAGTCCCAACCATTGGAGTTGAAGAACGAATTGAGATTAATGATTCAGAAGTTCCTACTTTGAAACGAATCATGGACCTCTTGAGTCATTGAAATGATCAATAGTATTATTTTGAATGTTATACTTATAGCTTATAAACATTAGTTAGAATCGAACGTCAAAACTCGGTAGGTAATCTCCTTCAAAGGAAGAAAAATGTATGTTGTTACTTGTAGGTGCAATATTAACGATAATGAAACCATGTTGTAATGTGAAAGGTTGACGAACCCTCATCGTTGAGTCACCGGCCATCGCCGCCGTCGCTCGCGGCACCTCCATTGCCAATATTCGATGCGCTTGCACAAAAAGAGCAGCCTGGCCAGTGTCAGTTAGCGAATGATCGCGGATGAGACGCAAATAAAGCCGCTAACTCTCAACAGTCACGTACTGTAGATGAATTCGTGATGTACGTGCGACTCACACGCAAACGCTACATTATTTTTTGTCCTAACACTTAACACATTCCTCTTTGACAGATTCTTATTGAGCTTAGCGATTGAAAACAACGTCGAATTATCACTCGATACCTACCCCATGCGAGAGGGAACAAAAGCATGAGTTTGAATATTCATTAATGAATGAAACGAACGTTATTACAACGAAAGGATTCGAGAGCTGTGCATTCCGAATGGTGAGACCCATTAACAATGTGTGAGCTGCGGACAGAACAGAGGGTCCGATATAATTTACTGGAATTTTCGTGGCTCGTAATCAAAAGCCCATTGCAAGTATAACACGATCGAGTATGCTCATGCCTTTTTTAATTTCATTATTTATTCAGAATTAATCGCGATCCTATTCCGTCGTAGTATTAACCATTTGAAAGATCATTGAAATATAATGCGATTGCGTTACTTGCTTATCTTCTCTTTTTTAACTTGACTTGCCTTGCTGCTGAGCTGTGATAAGTGGTCGATTTTTATCGTATTCATTGCAACAGAATTTACCTTGTATAGTACGTGCTAAATCTAATTTAATGACTTGCATGACTGGCAATAGGAATTCTGACTATTGCTGAGTAATAGATCGATTTGTCTTGTAATAATAAATTAATAAACGGAGAGACAGAGGAAGCTTGTGGGGATTGTTAAAAGGCAAGGTCATGTCATAGAACAATTTCCACGGTCATTACTACAGTGCGTAACACCAGCGGCCAGATGTAACAGCCATTACGCGTAGTAATTACCACGACCATTGCGTAACGCGCGCGTATGTACCTACCTACTAGCTAGTGCCTAACTACACTGCCATTTTTTGTCCATTCAAAACTAGTTTCGTCACGTTCCGGAACCAATTTTGATCTCTTCAATATTTTTTGCGCCGGTATCTCATTAATTCATCTGGTATATTTAATGCCATAATGTATTCTCCGAATTCTTTTTTTATTTATAAATGTCCACAGGTGCCCTTCAACTTCCTACTGGTCACTGGTTAATGGTGAATAATCTTCAAATAGGAACGATTGACAATTATTAGTTTTATTCTGTGAATCATCAACTTGTCATATCTCTTAAAGTACTTGCGAGTCTTGCGACACTAATCCAGATAGTCTACGGTAATAAGAGCTGGATGATTGGTGGACCATGCACTAACGGGAGTCACACTTCAAGTGCATCGGTCATACGATATTTCTAAAGGAAGTAGGTAACTGAATATGTCTAATCGTATCGGAATTATCACAGGAATATTATTTCTCTTAATATCATAATTCTCATAAATCTTAATAAACTTTTAACTCAAGTGTCTCCAGTCCACTAAAGATTTCAAACTTAATGGAGCAACAGAATTCGATTTAAATGCGTTATATTGCATCACGAAAAACGGTATGATATGGAGGACTCGGTAAAAATGTTTGACGTAATAATAACGAGGTTTAATATTGCCAGCCATAACAATAAAGTTGTAGGGTTTATTGCACTAGTCGGTGGGCTCATGGGCTGCGTGCGTTCGGTTCGGCCTCTCGAACCTCAAGTGGAGCACTTTTACGACCAAAATGCTAATAAATCATTTAACCTCCCCGCCCTGACAAGCATTTTACTAATTTCAAAACAGTGTGTCTGTGATCGATTCATAATTATGATAGAAATATAGTTACGAATTCTATAACATTAGAAAGGTATGTAAATATTTATTGAGGAGAAAGACGGGATTGGGGTTATTAGTTAGTAGTAATAGTATAAAAATATTTAGAAGCAGCATCTCACTAATAATATTATGAATGTCATAGTTTGGATGATTAGATGTTTGAATGTTTGTCACTCAATCACGCATACACGGATTTGGATGAAAGGCACGCAGATAGAATATGTTCTGGATTAACACAGGAAACTTCTTTAAGTTCTTCGCAGACCGAGTGGCGGGCAACAGCTAGTTAAACATAATTTTCAAACTCAACCTGTTGTCGTAGTTATAAGTGTAAGTACTTTGTCTGCGAACAAAAGTGTTGTTTGTAGTCTGCTGTTGGAGAACTCTCTGCTGAAGTAACCTTACGTGCGGTAGCTTTAAGTACAAGTCGAGAGTCGAGTGCTTGTTCAACATGTCTCCTGTGAAGATGTCGCAAGTTGTATATGTGGCATTCCGTCTACACCGCTTCGCTTCACCTTCCCAGGGAAATCCCCATTTTCATATTTTATCTTGTTTATTTCATAAATCCTTCCAAACAATCAGGACCTTTCAGACACTTCGTGAGAGCTCGTACCTACCTTTGTTTAGAACTAATCTCACAGTGTTTACATTCAGCTTAAGTTAAGCGTTGAGACAAGTTTTCGAGTGCTTGAGTGCTTCTTTAGATATCGTTTGTGTCGTTAAGTAAACAGCTGCCGATTGATGCAGATAGAGGTTGTTTATTTTCATTTATTTCAACGTCGTCGATACATCGTAGCACCGATAGCAACCATCCATTTAATGTAGGTATATGTTCATTTTTTAAATATGTACCTATTCAATTACCTCATTCATACATACAAAGGGTCCATTAAGTATTTCGTCAGAACAAGGCGAAGCTTATGTTAGTCTTAGTCTTACATAAAGTTGTCTAATTGCACTAACATTATTTACCTGATTCGACCGCATTTCTGCGCTTCACTCAGTCGCTGCACCACAACGCAATCCTTCTCATGCAACTTATGCGAACCTTCTAAACTGTAGGTAATTGCTTGATAAATCCTGTATTAAATACCAGTAAACTACTATCTATGGAACTAATAAATTGCACAAACTCCTAAATGCCAGCTCGTAAGTTGTCTGTAATTTGTAGTTATAAATTATATATTTATAAGGAAAAGCTGTGTATCGTGAATTCGTAACACGAATTTTTCTTTAACTAAGTAAATTTGCTAATATGGTATGTTCTGCGGAATAAATGAAGTCTCTGAATGAATCTTTTATTCAAAGAGTGTCGCGAAGTTCGTCTCAGTCAGTCGCTTTTCGCGTAATTTGATATCAAACATAGTTCACGTCCATAATTTTAACATATTGTTTAATGCATTTTTCGTTACTTTCTATTTTAGATAGAATTTTAATGGTCATGTTCGTAAAATTGCAGGACACAATATTTATTATATAGGTACCTACCTACTTAGCTAATCAAAACAGTCATTCATTAAATCATTGCCCATCAATTTGACTGGACATAAACTTCTTCCACAAATGTATTTGTTCAGCTATTCATAGCACACTGTTTCCTAATTGGTACGTATCGTTCTTATTTTTTATAATGCTGATAACGAGTATTGGAGAAATTATTTATCGCATGTAGTGTTCTTAATTCGTGACTTGAAGCTACGATAAGCAAACTCCATTACCAGTCAAAGCACGTTTATCGCGAACTACACGTCCTATGATTAGTTAGTTTAATCTTACATTTCTTCACTTTGCTTTGTCCGAGTATAATATAGGAGTTTGTGACCACTAACCACTAAACTGGGTAACATTCCATTTAATTCGTCTTCGGGCACAATCGATTCTCTGCGTGACGGGGCGAATTCAAGCACCGTTATCGTTTAGTACTGAGACCACTCTGATGGTTGTAGCATTTGAGAAAAGAATAAAGCTTTTAGCTAGAAACTTCGTGAGCTTTTGTCGAATTTATAAACAGTTGGGGTTTTTACGTGAGTGCTCGAGGTTTTTGCAAATTGAAAACATTTTTGCGAACGATGCTGCCTTGTATACAAATTGCGGGTCTATTTAGTATTCCGTGAACACTGAAAATTTTTAAACTCCTTGGGTATTTTAGCTGCAATGTTGGTATAACTAGTATACCTAAGTGATATGGTTGTACCCTGGAGAGTATCTTGTAGCCGCATTGGGTAACGGAAGAGCTCGGCGTTCGACGGTCGGTGCTCGGTTCACAATTAGTGCCTCGTCCCGTTACAGCCGCATTGTCCGCTTCATACCCTACCAGTTATATTCCTTTGTGCACTCTTAATGGAAGGTTCTCAGGTTATTTGTTTTGCGTTCAGTGTTGCACCATCGAATGCTGTTTATGTAAGGTAGTAATGAGAACACTACGTATTATTTTACAATTTACGAGTTCGTGTATTTCGTAGGAAACGCTGTACATAAAAATTTCTATTTTGGTCCCATAGAGAAATTTTTTAAGTTTGATTGTCTATTATTTCTAATTCCTCTACCCATCAAAAGATAATCTAAAAGTGAATTTGATAAAGTTTTAATCGGCAAACCTTCTCCTGGTCGTGGTAGCTATAGCTAAAATCATTTTAAGCTTCCATTAATTTGTCATTAGCTACATTTGTTAGAAGTCGTAATTCAATACAGAGCTCAACCGTTAGCAAACGGTCCGCCCTCGAAAAGGGACGACCTACTGCCGGAAGTATATCACTTGAATCGATTGTGTTTCCTTTTGATGGGGCAATCTTGCATTTTTAATTAGTTTAATTAAGTCTTGCACATTAAGTTTCAATCATGCGAGGGTTAGACACGTGAAACGCAAGTAGGTAGAATGGTACGGATGTCCCTGGCCGCGACGTGAGTTGGGGCAGAGCGAAATTTCTACATTCTAAATATAGGCCGAAATGGAGTGAGGCAAGGATAACTGAAGGAAAGGCCAAGGACGCCACCCGCTGCGGCCGGGCGAGGCCTGCGATTTGACCTTGGATGTGGAAATGTTGTCGACGTCCTTCAAGATGCCTGGGGATTCTGTCTGCCTGTAAATATTTATGATTGTAGATAGGTACAGTGACATTCATTGATACAAAGTATACCGAACTTTTTAACATTTCAAATACAACTGCTTAAAAATTATATACCTCTGCATGCATTAGGTACATAATTATATGAATGATCGTGAATTTTTTGAAACATTATTGTTTGGATGAATGAAGTTTCGTGTGAGCAGTTCACGACTCGAAACTCACGTTTAATTCAGAATAGTTCCGCCCGCCACGCAATGGTTTGCCTTTAAATACATGAACGTCAATTCAAACATCTTTCCTCGTTCTACCACGTTCTACTCCCGCGCGTTATGATAATGTTTAAGCACAACCCATCTGGTACAACACTGTTAACATGAACATGTTTATTAATGGACTCAACAATAACGTCAACAATGCGTTTGTTTCTGCTCCATCCGTTTTCAGATGTCTACATCAGAAAATCAATGAAGCAACAAGACAATTTTAATTGACTTTTATGTCATTTAATTTATGACGCAGCAACCTCGTTGGTAGCTTTCTTCTTATCACTGCTTCCTACATTAGCATGCCTGACGATGCATCAATGTGGTCACGTTATCGATCATATGCACCGATGCAATGACTGGCCGACTACGCTCATCAATTTATATCATGTCAAACATAACGGAACACGCGACAAGGTACACTGCCTTAGTTCCCTGTTCCCTATTTGATCATGGTTTCTTAGAATATGTCGATATTTTGGAATTTCTTGTAGAGTTCTAGGGCATGTCTAATAAATAAGGGAACGTGTGGCTAAGACTGCATTTAATGGGATATCGGAACGACACGACATCGCAGCTTTTATTTTGCGTTAGAATTAATAAAATATTGCAAATACACAATGAACGTAAAGAAGGGGATTAACATAAAGTTTACTGCTAGACTACCGTACAAAATATATGTAGCAAATCCGTCTGCCAATTACAAAACGAAGTACTCTAAGTGCGGTCGACACCGTTGAGCCTCAGGGGTATGACTGAGGAAATGGGATTATGTTTTTTGGACGGATATTAAATTATAGATGGTGAGAGCCGTGGCCGGACTATGCGGTGCGGGCTCCATTGTCGGAAGAGCTTTACGAGCCCGTTATTAATGATTGTGAAGACCGTGATACAATGTGAAAGTATCCGACGGTCGCTAGAAATAAACTAGACGAAGGAACTCAATTTCCTATGCTGTTCCGCCGAAGTACCTATTTGTTAGTCTGTGCTTTATTAGTGTTTACACTCGTGTCACTGTTGATTCGTGACTCGTGTGAACACATCGTATCCTCATTACGTACCTAATTACTTGTGTTTAATTTTATGATAGGTAATAAAAACAAACAGGGCTCTAGCTTACATTATTTATGCGTGGAGGTAGCACGTGGCTGCGCACACGCCGCTATCGCCGGAAGCCTTTCGTGGTCGATACTTGGGCGACATTGTTTCAAACATAGCTATAGTTCACAATGGCACCTGCCGCGCTCGATCGTGCGAAGAATTTAAATGAGATGCTTCCGAATTTGACACGCAATACATCCGTGATGAAATGTTTAACATAAAATTACAACATAATTAGCTTTCAATTGAGATGGATACGTGCTATAACGTAGATATCACGCGTCTCTGTGTACTTTTTTCATTAGAGCAAGTTACCGTACAAGTTTGTGTCTGTTCTAATGAGAAGGAACCACTAAGAAGCGTCTGCGCGTGTTCATTTAATTTCCTCGCAGTGACCGCGATAACCGCTTGTTGGTTCAATGCGAGTAATTAATTTTACCGAGCTTCGTTAATGCAGCCCGGACAACTTAATAACACCTCTACATAGCCCAGAACCTATTAGCTTTTGTAACGAGAATGTTCTCGTAATAAAACGCTTCACGTACCTTCTGCATAAGAAACTTTGCGATCTGACTGTTCATTACAATTTTTTTTATCCATAAACAAATTCTATCACCCAGAATGTCGTATCACCCAGAACGTTAGTTGCTCTTAAAGCTTGCAGCGCTGTGCAGCTGCGCATTTCCAGGTAAAACGCAATTTCCCGCGAGCAATTCTGTCTCTCCATTAAGCTAACACTTTGCGGAAGAGATTAATATAGTTCCCATTCCTCTGTGTCCACCGCCGCGCGCCGCCCCCTCCTCTCGACCTTGATGGACGAGTAGCTGAGCTCACCTTTGTTTTCTATTCATCTTGCCTCCCACTACTGCATCTTTGTTTTAAAACCTGAAGAGCCTATTCAACTATTTTGATCAGACCGACTAGATTGCATTGTCTGTATTGCGCCGTTTCCCCGGTGGAATTAAGGAACTCCATAGATTAACCCCGGCAGCGAAAGACTGGCTAAAACACCTTGACCTTGAAATGTAGACCTCCCTGTATCCAAGCAGGAAGATAAAAAATGCCATACGATATGATGATGATGATTGTCTGTATCTTCTTTATTTAAGTTTTCCATGTATCGCTAATGTTCATTATATCTTGGTCCAATTTAAAATAGCTGTTTGAAAATCATTATTTGATTGGTCAAGGTGAATTGTTAGCCCGGACCCGGCAACTAGCGCCGCACGCAGCTCGCGAATCTCGCCAATCGATTGTGCCAGTGGCCATGAACTCTCCACGTCTCGCTCCACACCGTATTTCACGGAAATTTCTCGGAATAAAGACCAATGATCAAGTTTGACAACGTCCGAACTAAAAATATCCTCACTTTTGTGATTTTTTTTTCATTTTGCTCTGTAATATTCAGGCAAGGTATGTAGTCCATCGGGCGGCACAGACAAGTAAATTACCACTATTCATGAGATAGAAACTCAGTTCTATTGCCGTGAGAGCGAGATGTCGCCATTCGTTCTGGCGCCTGCGGAAAAAGTTGCACGCGCATTGCTTTTCACGTTGCGTCATAAACGTTGGACGCGAACGCACCTCAAGTCTCGACAACTTTTTTCGCCGATAAGAAATTATCTGGGTTTAACTTTCAAGTACCTAAAGCAAACACAGGCTTTAGTTTGTAAACATATACGGTATTGTAAATGATTTATTTAGAAACAGCAAGTACAACATTCCTTTTAATGAGAATTTTACTGTTGACTGATCCGTCTCACCCTCATTTGTCTCGAGTTTTGCACGCATCATTAACTACAGCCGTGGCGCTGTTTCATTCAGACGTTTCGAAAACATAATTTTAATAAGCAATAAAAGAAAACAAACAAACAGGGTATCGTGAAAATTAAATTGGTTACATTTCGCGACCCACTAACTTCCTCCATCTACAATAACAAGAATTTTAAAAGAAAAAGAGCAGCTGCATCTCGCTCCCCTCGCTCTAATCATTGTTCGGCCAAAGGGTCGTCCGAAGTGGGGAGCAATGGCCCGGCTCCAAAAAAAAAGTTACAATAAACGCATCCAGGTACCCACGCACGCACGAAAGTCTTTTGTACGTGTTACGTTATCCTGTTTATCGGCTGATCGATTCGTAAACTACCGCGATTTGGAGCTAAAGGTGAACGTAAAGGGAGCAGAAGGATATTGACTGTCTTTATAGTGGAGGAATATACCTACCTATAGAACCGTACGTGTCTCTTGTACAGGGTGCAGAATTTAAATACGCTACATATCAAACGGGATGCATTAGATCATTAAACTGAATAGCTTTAACCATGGAACATGGAGCATGGAGCACCGAAATCGCGAAAAAAAAAATTGTTGATCTATAGAAAACGCCAAAAACTACACGTCCCAAATGTATGGACCAGCTAATTTTTCATATTTGCTATATGGATAGCTCGTATTGGTCTTCCTGACTTCTAATATTGCCTGGGAAATATATTTTTAACATCGACTAAGTAGATAATATCACTTATAGATACCTTAAGGATCATTCACTCTTTGAGTGAGAAATAAGTCTGTTTGCCCTACAGGCAGTGAGACTATGCAGTCTCCAACTAGCTCAGTATATCAATAACAGTTAACTGCAGACAAACTGCACTACATCCAATTTGTCTCTATAAATAATTCGCTAGGTGACTACAAACTCGGAGTGTATGCGGGTAGACAATGACCAGCTAACGACGCGCATTGCGTCGCATATTTGTGCAATATGGATAGTTATGCCTGACTTTAGCGCTCTCGCGGTCTCCAGCCTAGCTAGCATGCCACCCCCGAGAAAACGACAAAAATCGAGATGTGCCTCCATATTTATTATTTTACGTAGGCCAGAAAGAGCGCGCATGACTTTTTTCTCGTTTAAACGCTTTGTCGTGGGTGGCATGCTAGCTAGGCTGCTCATTTGATAATTGAGATTCATTGATTCATACCAGTCTCGAATAGGTTCACCCTATCCAATGAATTTGCGAGTAATGCTCCCGTAAATATGTCTGGTATCTGGAATATTCATCAAGGAGTAAATGAGCTGTTTGATAGATCGGAATATTATACAGTTGTGTTTGAATTAAGTTTTTAATATAAGTACGACCCATTTTACAGTTTATGTTATAGGTGTATGAGGCACGGATCTAAATAAACTTGTATCGAGATCCTTATCTCTGGAGGTCCATATCAGCACCCAGATCTACATGTCGTCTTGAACCAGTACAATGCTTCATAAATAGAGTACAATAGGAGTGGTTCCAGTTTGTTTGTTACCATTGTAACAATAGTGGTAAGAAAACTGCTTCCAATTTCCATATTAAATAACTCTATAAATAATTTAAAGCTACATTTTATTAAAAATAGTACTAACCTGATCGTAAAATTATATTACGCACTACTCAAGTGGTCTTATCTTTATTTATGTTTCTAACACTATTGATTTATTGTTCGCAATCAAGTTTTATTTTGTGAAAACAAAATATAAGCCTACAGAACTAATTCACCATTGCAATCAATTCAATTTCATTTATTTATCCAAAAGACATTACAAAAAGGTTTCTTTACATTAAATCTGCCAAACTGCATGACAGTTTGTTGGCAGATGTAAGCTCTAATTTTTTACAGTTTCAATTCTAATACTAATGCATACATATTATTTATGCATTTATAGGTACCATGTGTAATTTTAATTATTAAACGTTTTACGTTTTGCCTATTTACTAGTACTAGTCCAATGTGTTACAGTTTGCAGTCAACTCTCCCTTCAGTAGTAACTCCCCCAGATTATCCATCAGGCTTCGATCAGATGGCTATTGGAAGTGCATTAAGCTATTAGTAAACAGTTAGTGTGCCTTCCATTCCTAACACCCCCGATATGATGACATCCCCTTCTGATATCTCATTAAATCCAAGCGTAAGTACGTGAGTACTAGTATAACCTCGTAGTAGTAAACAAACGAAGCACCATGGCAATGAAAGCCCACGCTTACGCTTGTTAATAAGACTGGAATCACATAATAAGGTAGTTCTACCATAAGCGGTTTCGAATAAATCAAGATGATATGGCCATTAAATAACTGATAGTTAAATCAATTATGTATTATTGCTATCAGTAAGGAAATCCGTCATTCAATCATTCCCTTTTTTTTCTTTGAATAATAAAGGTTTTAGAATCTACATGAGCAGTGTCGTAAGGTTTTCAAATGCCATTAGTTTCTTCAAGATCACGGCCATGCGGTCACCGCCCTGGCGTGCTACTTGCTCAATGGTTACTTAGATTATATCAGCACAACGTCGCAATTTTTTCTCTCTCCCTCGTCGCTTCGTCGTCCACGATGATGTCATCTTTGTACTTATCTAACTGTACAACCGCCTCACAATATCTTTGCGTTGGTCCATTAATTTATTTGTTATTTTCGTAACAATTTACTTTCCTACTTCTCTCTATATTGGTGTAATTAGTCTCGCATTTTTCATGAAAACTTGTTAAGTCGTTTCATGTTGTTAAAGTACATGTAGAGCGACATGGACATGCGTGAAAGCCTGTACTTCGCCTAATTATTGTGTAGAACATGATATCTGAGAACTCCTATACTGAATGCATGGCACACTATTCCACTTGAACGGGTTAATAGCCGGCAAATAACATCCTTGCAAGGCCCTGGCCGAGAAACATAAAGACACTGATCACTGTTCAACTCGCCATCAACGTCTTGAGTTCAATCTCGCCACGGAAATCCAAAGTCTGCACCCAGTTTTAATAGTGTGAGTCAAATGTGAATGAGATACGTATTGCTTGAACAATAGTTGTCCAGAGTTGAATCTTGAAAGGAATTTAATAAAGTGAATGAGTGTATTTGTAGAAGCAGACTTGTAAGTAACTCGCGAGGGAGCGTCGTCGCGCGGGCGCGTATCGATCGCGCCACGCCGCGGCCTGCATACGAACAAGATCGCCCTCCGTTCAGCCCCTTATCACCACTTCCACCGGACTAGACCTTAAGCCCTTCGTTAGTGTCACGACCTCATTGATTGTTATGTCAACGCGCTGGACTCCGCCTTTTCTCAAGTTGCTCAATCGAATGAAATGTACCCAGAGTCCCCCCAGATAGACCTTCCTACGCATAATAACGAAAAAGTTAGTAATACTGAGACCGTGTACGAATATAGGGATGTTGAAGAGACTAGAGAGAGTAGGTAATCGGTTCTAGAGAGATGTTCTGGAATATTAAGGTCAGGATCATTACACGTGACGATCCACTGGCTTTGCCTACGCCAAAGAAACATAGTCTTGAATAGTTGAGTTGAGTGTATGTATACAGGGTGTAAGGAAAAGTATCATTACCTTTAAATCACATACTCTACCCATCAAACTGAACGACTTTTACGATGGGAGCAGAACTGTCAGAGCAAAAAAAAATCTGCTGTTCCATACTAAACTGAAAAACTGCAATACCAACTCGACTCAAATGTATGAGATGTGTGATGATGATGAGTACAGATGATTTTTCTTGTTCTGACAGGTTTGCTCCCATAGTAAAAGTTGTTTAGTGTGATGGGTAGAGTATGTGGTTTAAAGGTTAAGGATACTTTTCCGTACATCCTGTATGATATAATTATGTGTTATTATTAAAACTAAAGGATTAGTCCGGTTTAATGTCCGATCAAATAGTTTTTGCCAGGATTAAAAATAAAGACGAAGGAGACTTTCGCGCAATCATTTGCTAAAACTAAGCTACATTGTAAAAAAATATCCATGCGCTGCTATAAAAAGCATTTAAGCGACGATAACATGGATGACGTTATAATATTACTTACATTGGGTACACAACACAACACAGGCTAAATTACAAAAAGCTTTCCCCATTTTGCCGACCCGAGGGATGCGACCTCGTTCCGTAAAGATTGCAAGAACAACATTTTTACCTAGAACGCCTAAACGATGAGGTCACGGCTACGTTTTATGACGTCAGATTTGAAATTACGATTCCCAAACGTTAGTTTTCTTGAACTGTCCAATAATAACTTTAAATAAAACCGTTATAGAATGCTATTCCCTTAAACACTTTCAAAGAAAAATTACCCTAATCTTGAGTCTTGTCTTACCGCTAAGATTATGGGAAATGGTTCTTCTTTGGCGTCCGTGTTCGATGATAGAATTTTGATGTTTTCCTTATTGGTTTCGAAAAGTAAGTACGCCTCCCAAGCCCCAGTGGAATGTCACGAATTCATTTTACGCTCTCAGTTAAACGTTCACGAGTTTGTTCCTAGGCGTGGTTGAAAATTCCGGATGTCATTCTTTAAATTGTTTGATGTGTGAAACTAAAATATGCCCACTACCTAAATACCTCGGAAATTACTCATGATTCAATAACTGGCTGTCAAAGCAACGCTCGTATCACAATCTTATTTTTGCGCCTTTTGCGGTCAACAACATTTCAAAGATTCAAGACAAGTCCGAATTAAGTACAAAGTTTTCCTGGTTGGAGCTATTTAACTGTTTATGTTTAGGGGAAATTCGCCCCCAAAAATTGAAGCAATTTTCCAGCCGACAACGTGCCTACTTATTGCGCGGCGAAATGTCTCCGCGTCCTACTCCTACATAAGTAGGCCAGCCAAATGGGGGGCTTATAATTTCCATGGATTTATGCTTGTGTAAATTTCATTACAACCCGCGTAACATGGTAAGATTAAATTGAAATTTATGATGCAGCAAATTAATTCCTTATGAGTAAAATATTACACAATGAAAGCAGGCAAGTATTTAAAACGATCCGTCAATGATCTCGAAGTGGATCAAATCTTTGTTATTGTTTTCTTGTCTGTTTTTTTTTTTTTTGGTTTAATGAACGATGGCACAGAATTTCTACATAACGATTGGTAATTTTTAGGTACGATCGAAAATAGCCGATTGCAGAAGCGTGTAATGCGATTGTCGAACCGGAAACAAGCAACTAGCAGGTGAAGTTCCGCTATGAGGAAGGCAATTTATCTGGACCTGCAGCACAGTGCCGTCTGATTTACATGCTGCGTCCGCTAATCAACTACTATTTAAAGACTAGTAAACAACGCTGTATTCTATCATCAAACGTAAATGCTAGATACTTACATGTAGCCGCCTTCTGCTTCTACTTTATAACAAAACAACGAAATGCTGCAGTCGCTGGTGGACAATGTCCCCATAATTCGTAGTATTTTGTACATAGTGGTAAAGCTAGCTAATAAATGAACTAGCATAGCAGATCGATACGGCGACGCCAAATGGTCGGTGTCGCGACTCGCAATGCCGATGCCGCCGGCAAATAAGCAACAGGGTTTCAACAAGCTAAACTGTTGATATGTTTGCCGCTCTAATAAAACCTTTATAAAACATCTTACAAAACATTTACGTAGTGCCTACTTATTTAAATAAAAATTAATTGTTGCATAACGGTCTACCACGCTATCTGTTAAGGCTTTGTGAGCACGTGGAAGGGCAGCTGCAGTTTACGGTGCAAATCACTGTTACAACTCACACTACTTTGACAGATGTTCGCACGGATCGCGTCGAGCCGAGCGCAAACTTATTGAAAGGAAAATTTATTGTTGCAGTTATAATCCGCAATGCATATTGCCATCGAGATTTAGATCAAAGGAATGCTGCCAAATTTTAGTAGGTATCGCGCTATAAGGATTGTAGGAATAGAAGGTACTAACATACGACTGACCGGTTGTCAGAATATGATTTTGGAGTTTTATTTCATGCAGGGATTCCTTCATTCGTCAACTTCCGGTAGAAGATAGCACTACCAGAAGAAACTTCATTCCATATAAGGATGAAAAGATATTCCGATTCCTATTTAGCTTTCTGGCCAACTCTGATTAGCAAATACATTTATTTATAAGAAAGATATAATATCCGAAATATCTTGGACGTTACTAAAGCTGTTCTAAGAATAAGTGACAGTAAGTGTTTCAAATCTGTTTCTGTAATTCAAAATAGCCGTAAAATGTCTAGCTATTTGGAATGGAGTAGGTATATTTTCTGGTTTGATAAAGAAAAGTTTAAGTATAAAATCATGTGATCAATTTATTTATATGAAAATTTGCGACCGTCTGAAATCGTCGAATAGGTACACTTCTCTTCAAATACTTCACGAGACAAATTGGAGGACAACATGAAAACACTTTACGTATGTAAATACCTACCTGTCTGAAGCAGGATCGATTCGATCTATTTGTCGATTGCATAAGTCTCGGCGGCGAAACATCGTGTATCGAGCTAACCGGTTTACGATAAACGCGTTAGGAGGTCCTCCTTTAACGCTCAAATGTTTCTAAGGTTACTGGATTATTTTTGACTGACTGAGTCGAATCAGATTTCTTAATATCCTGCATTAATTTAATTCATATATTCTTGACAGCGCGTAATTTATAAAATAATAATGACAAATTGTAATGCAGATTCTACAATAATTTCCTAACAGACATATTTCTTCTTTCTTGCCAAGTGGAAAACAATCTTGTTCACCATCCCAAAACTCAATTTACTGAAACACCGTGCTTTCTATTCTGAAAATTTTGAAATCCATGTGTTCATTCTTACCTGTAACGAACGAATCCAATCGGCGTCAATAAGCGCGGGATAACCGTAGAAGCCTCTGAGAAAACTTCCAGAAAGCGATATATTTCCTCGAAACACACAATACACTGTAACAACGTATCGCCAATCCACTAAATAGTCAGCATTCGAATTTTCCACAATATTATGATGATAGCCGGAGAAGTATTCTGTAGAAGGGGTAGTACAATAACCTGAGAGCGTTGATATAGTGCACCGCCGCAGTGCGGAGTCTCGATAGGACTGACGGAGAGGCGGGCCGGGCCGGCCGCGGCCGCGGGCTGGCGGGTCGTGTCGTGTCGTGTGCATGGCGCCCTGAGTGACGCGGCCGGCTGTGCTGGGTCCTCCGCGAAATCGCCCAAAGGAACCTCTGTTCATTTCAACTGCCTCCTAGGCTCCTACCTCGGGCTCTGATGAAAGTATGGACGCCTTCACCTATTGCGGTAGCAATTACTTGCAACACTAAATAATAATATGTAGATCTGTAAATTTTTTTTTCTCCCTCGTCTTACACCTGTGTGCTACGTCACGTACTATTTACAGTTTTCTTTATTAATATACATTAATTAAACAGTTTCATTTCAGCCCTTGTTATCATTCTATCAGGCTCGGGTAGGAATATTATAAAACTTACAGACCCTCTCCCTCACTAAGTAGCTCACCTCACTTACAGTCCCTTTAAAAAAAAGTAGCGACCTATCTACCTAGTAGCTACCACTAATTAAATAAGTTTTAAATTTGTTTTTTGTCATAACTACTAATAATCATAAGAACATGTACCTTACTTAGAAAGAGGTTTGGCCGTTGGTCTCTTCAACGAGACTGGTGGTGGTGGTATAAAGATTCCTATGATGCCTAGTACTAGGTAGGTATGACTAAGATATGAACGTGAATTCGTGAATTATGGGTTTGTGCTCGTACTTAAAGTACCTATACTTACTTAAAAATTCGCCAACAGTTCCTAAAAGTATTATCAACTCTAATTTCATTTCCGCTCACTCACGAAATGCCCAAATTTCATCGTAGCCCCTTCGTAAATGAATAAATACAATTCTGGGTAAAATAATTAATTACTGGATAGCCGTAAGCCGACACCCGCTTGACTGCTACCACTCGCGCCAAGTTACGATTTAAATCTTAATTAATTAATTAAACTATTACCATAATAATATTAAGCTGAAATTGGGTAGGGTTATTAACTTAACCATAACTTGTAAAGGTGTTGACGTTTTTATCGAAACAGTTTATGACTTTTATAAGTCATAATCATAAAATAATGGTTGATTTAAAAAAAAACAACATTATTTTCAAAATTTTTAGGAACAAAATATGTGTCACAGTTTTAGAGAGTTACGCGGTTTTTAATTAATCTAAAACCAAAACGTGGTAATAAAAAAAAACATTAAAACTGTTGAATATTATATTAAAAGATGTGTCATTTGAGGAGTAGAAGTGCGTTACCAATAGTCCCCCCATAGCCCGCAGTAATAAGCAGTCGATGCTCTCTCTGTAATGCTGTATTGGTCAATTCGAAAAAAAGTGCGACATGTTCCTGATAAAAATGAAGAATGAATGTAGATACATTCTGAATAATTTCGAAGGGCGCCGTATCATAATCATACTAAGCGATATTCGGACGGAACGATTTCACCGCGATTTTTCTGAGATCAATCAGAGGGTCTACCCAGACATTCGAACTAAGCAATTGTCAACTCTATTCCAATGAAGTACAGACCGAAACGGTCGCGATATATCGAAAATCGAAAGTCCGGGTACAGAGCCTGGCATTGATAAAGCTCAGTCAACGCCAGGAACGTTCACGCAATTGCGAAGTTCGAATGTTCGGGGAAATCGCACTCCAGGAGTGCGATTTTTGAATCTCATTCGCTGAGCTCAGCAGTTGAAAATGTCAAAGTAACTATGGAGATATGCATCTTTCTACTGCTGATTAGACTTTCAAAAATCATACTCCAGGATTGCGATTTTTGAAAGTCAAATCAGCAGTAGAAAGATGCGTATCTCCATACATTTTCAACTGCTGAGTTCAACAAATGAGATTCAAAAATCGCACTCCAAGTCAAATCAGCAGTAGAAAGATGCGTATCTCCATAGCTATTTTGAATTTTTTTAACTGCTGAGCTTAGCGAATGAGATTCAAAAATCGCACTCCAGTGCTTTTAAAATCACGACGATTAAGTTGCGACGTAGGAGCCAACGAAACTAACAGAACATAAGAATACAAAAATTTAAGAGTTTTCCTCGATGGTCTCTGATTGGTTAATAAACTCCCATAGTAGATGTTGTCTGCAAAATCTACTATCGGAGTTTGAGACAGTCAATGAGATTGAGTACGCTCGATTTTGCGCCCTCGAACTTTCGTAAAATACATTTTTACTCAATTTAACCGAATGAATTTATTCCATCGTCATCATCACAACTTGTTCTTTACTTACTTTTCAAAGGAAAGCATTACTACAGGGTGAAATTGATATCATTAAAATCCTTTTAAACTAAGAGTCTACCCGTCAAGCAGAACAACTTTTACTATGGGAGCAAACCGATCGGAGCATTTCGACTTTGGTCCCATAAAGAAAGTAGTTTAGTTCGATGGTCTGATCATGATCAACCACTAAAAACTGTCAGCATATTAAGAAGGGAGGGAGAGAGCAAAAACAAGCAAAATAGCAGACTTTTTTGTTCTGTCCACACAAAATATATGTTAATATTAGTTAACCGTGCTACGGACTCGGCTCGGACCCAGCACGGTCGGTGTGTCATCCTTATGCGTATTTTTTTTTACAATCTATTATTATAAATTGTAGTAGTTACGTATGAAGAGAATTTATAATTATTTCCTCTGAATACTAAAAGTACCACTATTCGATACAAGATGGCAGTTGCTTCCCAAGTAGCGAACTCTCGGTCTAACTAGTGACACTAGATGGAGTTCCGCGTATTTCCGAATTAAAAAAAAAATGTATTGCACCTATAGCTTATTTGGATAGATTCCATACTGTCGCACTAGAATCATCTTGAATAAGAGGTCGTATATTTACACATATTTTAGTTCTCTAAATAATGATTATTAAAAGTTTTTTGAGACTTATTAGTATCCGTAGCGACATCTATGGTAAAACGTTACAAAGGAGCCAAAGAACCAAAGTTATTTTAATTCAAACTACCTGTATAGATGACGCTAGTGTATTGTCATTGAAAAATATACCTTTTTCCATTGACTTAAGTTTTCTCATATTTCGATTCATTTGTTTGCAATGAAAATGAATTGAATTTCTTCGTCAACCAACCAACGCTACGGTCGGTCGCCATTACATATCTCATGAATCGCATTTATGAAAGAAATTGCTTGTGTCAAACAAAACGCGCGCGATTAAAATTTGTTTTGATTACATACACCCCAAACGGAGTTTTTGACTAATCTTCAAATAAAGGTAAGGCATTATATTAACTTAAACTTGTATTATATCTGAGGTTATTCTTCTAATATGACAGAACTAATATCTCTATTTGTTAGGAAATTTCAAATTATTTTCGTACAATTTCTCTAACATAAGTTTTCTCGTAGATGGCCCCACCAAGACGAATCCTGAGACAGCAGCTAGAAATCCTATTGGATTTCATAGAGGAAAACAAAGATATGGCGAAGGGACTGCCGCCTGGAGCACCTATATCACACCAGGAAACCAGACAGAAGTGGGCAGTGCTTGCTAGAAAACTAAATGCTGTGCAATCTGGTGCCACCAAGACACCTGATGGCTGGAAAAAGGTAAACAAACGTTTTTATATAGGGAAATTTTTGTGGCGATGAGCCGTTTAGAAATAATTCAGCTTCATGAATAGACGAAAATTTTTTCGCTTACGCTAATAGACTGAACCACAACGTAACCACGTATGAGACAGCGATAGTCATAAAATCCTATACAATTTTTATGAAGCTAGATGACTGACTCCGGAGTCAGACAGCCGTTGTAGTACAAAAAAGTGGTTACGTTGATAAGAACAGTAAAAAGTAGCGATCTCCTTTTTTTAAACAGAACAAATTTGCTATGTGCATCTCTTATTGATGAATATGACAACACACATGTTACATTCTAGTACCTTCTCTTTCTAAGGCTTCATGTCTGTCGCTTCTTTCTTTTTTTATTCTGTACTTCTTATAGGGTCCTTCTTAATGCTGACGGTTTTTTAAGGAGATGATCAGACCAACAAATTGAACAACGTCGAAATTGGGAAAAAAATCAGCTTTTTTATTCTAAACTGCAATCCTACTCGACCCAAATATCCCATACATACATGCAGTCGTTCTTTTTTCGATGTTGGTCCTGTAGAGAAAGTTGTTCAGTTTGATCGTCCTCTTAAAGAACAGAAATCATCTATTCTATTCTATTTTTACAAAAAATTTGGCTGCCATCTTGGTTGTGATGATTTTGCCAATGTCTAGTATTTAGCAAGAGTGCTTGACGTTGTACAGTAGTATATGTATTTTGGTGACTTCAAGGATTGTTTTTGAAAAGAACACTATCTTGAGCCACCACTGGAGCTTCGTTGTAGGCCCTGGAGGGGGCAACCAACAATCGACAAGCGACACGTGACTACCCAATAGCAGACCTACAACATGACTCCAACCGTCGTCATATAAAGTTGGAAACTGTATTTGGTCAAATTTTTAGGAAACCATGGTCCTACAATAACATACCTACTCTGCATAATTATGTTTTATGACTTTATGACTACATATGATTTTATAATACACGAGCGTTAACCCGCGACTTCGTCCGCACAAATTATATACCAGATTTTAAGTCAGATCATAAGCTATCAAACAAAAAAAAATTCATCAAAATCGGTTCAGTAGTTTTTGCGTGATACTCGTTCAAACAAACACACAAACAAACAGATAGACAAAAAATCCAAAAATTGCTGAAATGGAACCTAAAAACCATATCGTAACTTTTTTTTTGTTAATATCTTCAATGTACAGACAAACTTCCTGTTACAGTTTTATAATAGTATAGATAGATTAGCGTTAACCCGCGACTTTGTCCGCACAAATTATATACCAGATTTTAAGTCAGATCATAAGCTATCAAACAAAAAAAAATTTCATCTTAATCGGTTCAGTAGTTTTTGCGTGATGCTCCAAACAAAAAAACTTCTTTTTTTTAATTTACAGTTTTATAATAGTACGAGGGTTAACCCGCGACTTTGTCCGCACAAATTATATACCAGATTTTAAGTCACATAATAATCTATCAAAAAAAAAGTTTCATCAAAATCGGTTCAGTAGTTTTTGCGTGATGCACGTTCAAACAAACACACAAACAAACAAACAAACAGACAGACAAAAAAACCAAAAATCGGTGATATGGAATCAGGGATATCGAAAAATCATATTATCGTAACTTTTTTTTTGTTAATATCTTCTACTACTTAATTATAAGATATTTTGTTTCAGTATTGGTTTGAGTGGCGACACAAATGTAAAAAGAAAGCTGCCGATAGTAGAAGATTTCAAACAGGTGCCGATTCAGGACGTAACAGATTTGTTCCCATCAATGATTTAGAAGTCCGAGTGTTAGAGCTCAGCGGTAAAGGATCAGTTTCACCGAGGATTTTGGAACCTAAACCTGATAGCTTTTTAAACGATGACAACGGTGACGATGATTCAGACTCGGAACAAACACTAGAAGTGATTAAGGCTCAGTCCGCTCCTGTCTCTGTCAAAACTACACGAACTAGTGCTACAAAAATTAAAACAGGTATGTATAGCTTTTATAGATAGTTCGACAATCGTTCTGTGTCATTTGTTCAGTTTAAGAGGCTATGTGAAAAAAATTGGATTCTTCAAAGCGTCATATATCATGAAGTACTAACAGTAGGAGTATGATTAGCGGATATGTGTAAATTTAACATATAACTGAACTTTTGATTAGAGCCAAAACACGATTAAGACACATTTTCTCGATAGAAAAACAAGCCAAAGTAGCCTCCGTCTTTATCGATAAACACTTGGAACTGCTAAACGGTAATTGATTTAAAAAAAAGAGATAGATATTTTACAAATTTTGATTAGAGCAGAATTGAACTTACATAAATAGTACAATCACAATCGCGCCGCCCCATATCTTTCTCTCGCATCAGGCAGTAATATAAGCTATCACACGCCCATTTCGGTTCAATTATTTTTCGACATAGGCCATTAAACTGATCAATGTTCGGCCGTGTGGTTCTGGCTTAGAATCGACCACCCCAACTCGTCCCGTGGATGTATAAAGGATAAAAGGTTTCTTATGCTGTGTCTATGTGGGCGAAAGGCTAGCCACTTCTCACCACTTGACACGTCATTCCATTCTGAAACTTAAATTGAGCTTGGCTACGACTACGTTCTTAAACAGAACGTTGGTAGTTGTAGCAATGCCACCCCGGAAGGGTTTACGGTCGTTAGTTTATGTATGTATGTTAACTGATAAAGGAAAACGCTCAATTTCGTTTCGCCTACAACACTTATAAATGTGAATTAAATTAAAGATTGAAAAATTTTTCTCGGGCGGGACTAGAACCAGCATAGCCCAGTCATTTTACGGTTTGAGCCGGGACTAATTAATAATTGATATTTTTTTCGGTATAAGATTGATGAGACAATTTGAGCCTAGAAATGTACCAAAATAAAAAAAAAATCATTTTTTTTTTTAATTAACCCTGAGGTTACGTCAGCCCCATCGTGCCTTAACCCTTAAGACTCTACAAAATGAAACAATTTTACAATGAAATAAAAACAAAATCATGTACATAAATTAAAAACAGTTCCAATTTTAAAATTTAGCTATTATCTCGTTCTAAAAAACCTGATGGTAATTTTTTTTTGCACATATTTAAGGCTTTACCATTATACATACTTAAAACATTGTGTGAATATTTTTGTCTACTTAGATGGTTTTGAAAAATACATTCGTATTTTCTAATAAATTCCTCATTTTTTTAATTTTTCATATTTTATTGCTCAAAATAATTTATATTAATATTGTATTAATATTATCACTAAATAGTGCCGGTTACAGTTTAAAAGTCCTATTAATAATTATTCCCTACTCCGCCTAACAAAACTCCGTAAAATGACTGGGCTACGCACTCTTCCAAACCGGGGAACTGCGTTATACAATTTCGCCACCGAGCCTACTACCCAGAGAATTAGCACAACATGGCTGTAACATGTTTAAAAATCAATAATATTTGAAATTGGTAAATTTGAATTTTATAAGAAATATATAAGGTCTAACATAACTAGCTGAAACTATTTTAAGGGGATGATCAGACCATCAAACTGAATAACTTTCTCTTTGGGACCAATATCCAAATCGCGAAAAAAAAATCTGCTATTCCATACAAACGTACTCAAACTAAATGTATGGGACAAAAGATTTTTTTTCGCGATTTCGATATTGGTCCTATAGAGAAAGTTGTTCAGTTTGATGGTCTGATCATCCCCTTAAAATAGTTTCAGGTAATTTTGTTAGACCTTGTATACTACAATAGAAAAGGATAATTTCCATTTCCTTGGGAAGTATGATATTCCTCCTAGTTTGTGTATAGTTTTAGCTATCATACTCTTTGTATGTGTTCTTTGATCATACTCATTCGTTAGTTTTGAAATGATTTGAAACATACATTTCGCAATGTCTTTTGATCCGTATTTAATTTTCAGACTTGGACTCAAGATCTGGGAGTCCACCACCAAGATGGGCGATAGAATTGGAGGAGCGAAGGATAGCAGCAGAGGAGCGCATGGCTGAAGCATTAGCGTCTATGGCTGACGTGATGCGAAGTCAGGAGGAGCGACGAGCTATGCTCGATGAAAGAATAGCAGATGCACTGACTACCATAGCCGGGACTATGCAAGACCTCAACAGTGGCATACAAGAAGCTGTGCAGCATTTACAACAATTATATCCGGTGCAAACAAATGGGCCAGATTTGAAAGGAGATGTCTTCTTTAGATGAAGTACCTACTGTTTTAGTTATTGGTACAGACTTGATAGTATTTTGTAAGCCAAAACATTTTGTGATCTCATAGCTTGTCTTGAAAGTAAATTAATGATTGATAAGTAGTGTGGTAAAGCTATTAATACAGGGTGTAAACTTAAATGCGTCACATGCTGTTTGCTTGATCAAACTGAAAAACTTTCACTTTCTTCATCAACAGGATCAACAGAAATTGAGACAAAAATCTGCTGTTCCATAGAAAATGTCAATGGTGACTTGACCCAAATGTGTGGAACAGCTTTCTTATCGCGTGGGCAGAGCCCTGGTGTCAGAGTTTTTTCAGGTAGCCTTACGGCCTCTGACGTGGTTTTTGTGTAACAACCACTTCCACCAGAGATGGTAGTAGACGGGACCAACGGCTTAACGTGCCATCCGAAGCATGTTATCATATTTCTTTTCAGACAATCAGGTGATTCAGCCTGCAATGTCCTATCCAACTGGGGAAAAACGTACAAAGTGACATATCACTAGGTGTCCCCTGTGGGAATCGAGCCCACAAGCTCTGTGTCGAGAGCCCAATGCTCTTAACCATTAGACCATGGAGGCAGTTAACAAAGTGAAACGGCAGATTTTTTTTCACGATTATAATGTTGGCACCGTAGTGAAAGTTGTTCAGTTTGATTGCACCCCCTTAAGTATGTAACGCATTAAAGTTTACACCATTAAGTATATTGTCAGTCCGGGCAAGTGCCTCTACGAGGTAAGTGCATCCTGCTTCAAAATTTCGAAAACTAGACATATGTAGGTAACTAGGAATATAGTCGTGAGCATATACAATAGTTCCGGCTTTGAAGTTTGATGGCGGTATGTCTAAATATATGTCTAGTTTTCGAAATTTTGAAGGGAGGCATTTACCCCGTAGAGGCACTTGCCCCGACTGACTATAATTATCTATGTAGATTATTTTTGTATATGATGCCTATTGTTATAATATACGCCATTTTCTAAAGTGTTGTCTTGTTTCTTTAAGAATAAAATCTACCTATTCACACCTGCATCAAATTAGAGCAGGCAGATATGACAGATACCAATAAGTAGGTATCTTGTTCCCAAAACAAATTCTCACACTTGACCTGTTGCCCACCAGGAATGGAAGCACTAGAGACAAGTATAAACTACTGGGAGGACGCGCTGGCGGCGTTCTCACTCGGCGCGCGCGGCGGCGTCACGGGCACGCTCGCGCTCACCTCGCCCGAAGAGGCAGAGTTCTGCAGAGAAATACAGGACCTACTGCAGAACGCCTACTTGTTGCAGGTATGCACTGTCACTTCAGTTAGATAAATATCTCGGCGGCCACCTTTATATTAACACGCTTATAATTAGCTTCACCTGTATGTTAGAAAATCAAGGAAGCCTATTTTAACCTACTTCTATCATTCGTATCGATTTTAAACTTTGCAAGCGTATGTCATACGGATGAAATTGTAAATTCTGTTTCTATCAGAGGAGGCACAATTGGCTTGTAAATTATGTTTTTATGCTTATTTCATTAACGGGTTCGAACAAAAACGCGGTAAGAACCCGTTTCTTTAAGAGATTTAGAGATAAGAGATAGATTAAGAGTCATCCCCGGGCTCGCTGGACTTTATTGTCCAGTGATGTGAATGGTCGCCGCTGTTAATCCTGGCTTACAGGAGTTACAGCGGTGGGAATGTGTGGTGGGCCTATGCCCGAAAAAAAAAATAGCTGTCATTTTATACAAAGCGAGACAGGAATACGCATTTACCTTCATTTTACGCCACGATCCAGCCAGCCCTCTGGCTGGATCGTGGTGAGGGTAAAATTGGTGGAGGGCAGAGAGTGTCCGTACTGTACATAGTATTTGATACTCTTTCTTATACTGTGGTGTCGTGCTACACGTATATCTGTCTGGTGCTATTCGTACCCAGAAGACGGGCGTGGAACATACGGTGGTGTTTTTCTCAATCTATCCAAACTATAGTTGTGCGGTGTTTCAGGAACGTTGTGAGCTTCTGTTCCTAGACCAGCGGTCGGTGCTGTTCCGATCGGAGAGCGGTGGCGGGGCGGGCGGGGCGGCCGCGGCGGAGGGGTCGGCGGGGGAGGGGCGGCGCTCGCGGCTGTTGTCCACACACACCGGCTCCTCCCACACGCGCCGGGAACACCATTCCAGTGCGGAGTCCTTCGCTTCGGCCGAGGATCAGGTAAATCTCAAGGACTTGACTTACCACAGATCCGATAACATCGATGGCTATACTGCCACTGTTTAAGCTATGATTAAGTTGGTATATTATGTTAATAACCACATCATTCCATCATGAATCTTAAAATTGCATTGCTAAAACTATATAAGGTCTAACAAAATTAGGTGATACTATTTTAAAGAGATGAACTGACCATCAAACTGAACAACTATCTCTATGGAACTGATATTTAAACCGCGAAAAAAAAATCAGCTGTTTCATACAAATCTACTCGACCTAAATGTATGGGACAGCTGATTTTTTTTCGCGATTTCGATATTGGTCCCATAGAGAAAGTTGTTCAGTTTCATGGTCTAAAAATCCCTTTAAAATAGTTTCAGCTAATTTTGTTAGACCTTATATACTTAAATAGAATGTTGGTACTTGTAGCAATGTTTCTGACTACCCCAAAAGGGATTATGGTCGTGAGTTCATGTATACAATGTATGTATGTTATACCGCTTCAGACCCACCGTACTCCCAGCCATATTATTTTGCAAGACTTTCCTTATCATATTCTGGTGCAACCCTGGGGGAGCGTGTAATTTCTCTATGGGTGCCGGGTGCAACTAAATTAACATACTACGTTTGCATATTCCAGGTTGCAGATCTCAGAGATTTCGACGATTTCACAGACATAGTACCAGAAATAGAAAATTTGGAATTATATCAAATGGCATTGAAACATTTTGAAATTGGTATACCTTATAGGTAAGAACATAAAATATTTACTCCTTAGTTACAAAATAATGGCTTAAAGCCGTTGCATGATAATGAACACAGATTTTGAATTAATGTAGCTATGTTAATAATTAATCATATCCATTAACCTAAAGAAAAAACAAAAAAGAAACAAAACTAATAATACTTACAAATTAAAAATGTCTTTGAAATTGCCGCCGCTTGGCGGCAAGGTGCCCAGGAGGCTGGCAGCGTTACCTCTTGGTATGGCCAGGCTGATGCCCTGACCGAGGTAGCTGCCAGCCCTCTGGTCACCGGAGACCTCGATTAGGCGCGCCGATAATTCTTTAAATAATCGGCGCGCCTCTGGCCCCCACGGATCCAACGTCTCGACCCCAAACGGTGCAAATATGTAAGCCTCGCCGAGGTTTACATATAAGCGCCGTTTGAGGTTTTCCGCGGTAGCCGCCGCTGCACCCGCATTGGATGAGATCGCATGGACGTGTGACGGTGCCAGTGTATCTACACAGTGTACCTCCCAATCATATGTATTTTAATGAAAAAGGTAGTGCAGTTCGCGGAAACTTTCCAAAACATGTGTCATTGAGAACTTCATATGTATACAGGACACTAAGAACAGACGTGGTGCAATGCAGTTCGGACGCGGAGTTTCTGTGTAAGCTGCACTGTTTGCGGCTGGCCTTCCAGCTGGTGTTCAAGGACGCGGCTGTCTGGGCGTGGTTCGTGGACGCGGGGAGACAAGTCCTCACCGACCTGCTGCTCTTCGCTGACAAGGTGATCACATATTAGACAATCGAACGTAAACAAAGAGCTCAACAATCCTAACACAGCTTAGATCAAAGTAAAATTGATCTAAGAATACAGCTGGATATTGTTAACGCTGTTCCTACCCATAAAGAATTTTATATCGGGTTTTTGTTCCAAATACATAGCAAATCGTTGGTGTTAGTCTTAGAGAATCCAGAACGACAGAAGAGAAAAGCTCGTTTTGTGTCGTATATCAAGTGACTTAACCAAACACCATGTTCATACCTATACTTCGAGAAAAACTACATACATTTCGGCCTACTAACCTAAGCCATACATTTAGATCTAGCTAGACCGAATACCTACTTGTAGGATTTCAGTTTTCAGCTGAATTTTATATCATGCAATTTTACACATAAAACTAGATAAGTTTATCTAGCCAATATTTTGGTTCTTATAACGCACTTTGAATTTCAGGCCCTCCCGCGCATTTTCCTTTAGTTATCAGTACCGCCTGAAGTGCGCAGACTGTTCCTAACAATTATATTGGAATAAATTATACCTATATTTTACAGGAACCAAAGGAGTTTCTAGTAGCGTACGAGGAAATGGTATCATGGGCAACAGATGGAGCTAACTGGCCAACAATCGAAAGTGAACTTTCTAGTAAAGGTGTTAAGGTAAATATTTATTCCCCATTTATCTCACAAATACCTTACAATTGGCTGTTACGGCCTTGTGATCACATTTTATTAGTGCCACTTTCAAAAAAACGACTGTAGGAATGTTTCATCCGGTCTCCGAATACTCGAATAATTAAACAAATACGTAAAATTCATTTTAGGTAGGATTCTTTTGAGATTAATTAAAGTGTAAATGAATTTCTAGCTATGTTAATCGTTCCTACTATAATTATTGGTGTTAAATTGCAGGCATTAACGTTTTACGACGTGGTGTTGGACTACATACTTCTGGACGCGTTCGAAGATCTCGCGACTCCGCCCTCGTCGGTGCTGGCCGTCGTCAGGAATCGCTGGCTCTCCGACGGTTTCAAAGAAAGTGTGAGTTTCTCGATTCTGTTATTATCCAAGCAGATTTGCAATATGGTTGGGCCCAAAGCGGATTTAGTTGAAACACGCAAAATATTTGGTCCACACATTACCACATCTTGGACTGGACACGTAGCTGTCATTTCATACAAATTGGAAACATTTACAAGAGGCAAGCGTGTGGGATACCGAGTGAGTGCGAGCGAGACACCTGTTTCGGCCACGCCATCACCTACATTTCCCGCCACGCTTCCTAGCAAGCGTCGTCAAGAAGTTTATAATTATGGCTTTTTATTTTTCTCGTTTGAAATGTTCGTGTAGGCTCACCCAAAGATTGTTTCACTGTTTCCTAGAATATTTTCTATTGAAAGAGCTTAATGTAATTGTGAAACATTGTTAACAGGCACTTACAACAGCAGTGTGGTCAGTTATAAAAGCAAAACGCCGTTACCTTCAATACCCAGATGGTTTCATGGCGCATTTCTATTCTATATCTGAACACCTGCTGCCGGTGCTGGTGTGGGGTTTCCTGGGTCCACGGGAACGACTCCGGGACGTCTGCCATACCTTCCAGTCGGAGATCGTCGGTTTCATCGCAGATTCATTTAGTTTCCACAAATCTCGGTACACCACCGTTGATGATTTAGCTATAGACGTGATGGAGCATGCTAAGACTCGGGCGGCAAACATCACAGACAAGTTGGCGGAGAGAAATTGAACTCGGGTAGCATAAGCTGAAGTGACAATAATCGTAGTCACAAATAGGAACTTTGCTGGACCTCGAACACAATAAGGCTCTGAGCAGACAGACAATTTTGCTCGAGGGTATTCGCAGACACGTCACCTCACCTCAGTATGGAATTTACCATAGAATTTCCATCTTGCAGACCAGACCGCGTGCAGCAAAATTGTACATTGTCTGCTCGGGGCCTAAATATTAAAAAGCAGAAGTATGTACATTCCTATAGGTACCGATATAGATTATTTTTGGGGTTTAGATCGTTTTGGTATCCATTTTGCCTTAATTAACTGCTAATGTAGTTGATAAGATAAGTTATGGGTAGAGGTTATCAGTCGGGAATATTGAATGAATCCAGCTGCTTTTAGATCTAAGATAAAAGTGAACACTTCCATTACCATTTTGTAATTGTATAGTAGCTTCCTGCAGTATTTTAATGGTGCTAAATTTAGCTCATGGTTTCTAATTACATTTTAAATTGTCTCAAATGTTGCATTTCTTGCCAAAGTATAAGCGCATTCCACCTCGCAATAAGTTCAGTCGAAATAGTGAAGATTGTTTCAAACAAAACACTTAATTTAAATAAGCTATTAGCTATGCTAAACACCGTCAGCATCAGTAAGCACTTGAAATCAAAGTAGTATTTAGGAATTAATTTAAAAACATGTTAACATCCACAAATGTTTACGAGAGACAGTTTCGTACCCATCGTAGCATACAAGGTGTTCAAATATTTCTATGCAGTGCAATAAATTCTATAAATTAAATGTTACCAATTATATCTAAACTTGTATTTTGTCATAAATAAATATCTGAACAGCTCATTTTCAATAATTTCTTTACAATCTAAACTATTATAAAACTGTACATTGAAGATATTTACAAAAAAAAGATTACGATATAGTTTTTAGGTGTCCCTGACTACAAATCAACCTTTTTTACAATTGTTGTGTCTGCTCGTCTGTTTGTGCGAGCATCAGGCAAAAACTACTGAACCGATTTTGATAAAAATTTTTTTGTTTGATAGCTTATGATCTGATCTAGTATATAAGGTCTAACAAAATTAGGTGAAACTATTTTAAAGGGATGATCAGACCATCAAACTGAACAACTTTCTCTAAGGGACCGATATTGAAATCGCGAAAAAAAATCAGCTGTTCCATACAAACCTACTCGACCTAAATGTGTGGGACAGCAGATTTTTTTTTCGCTATTTCAATATTGGTCCCATAGAGAAAGTTGTTCAGTTTGATGGTCTCATCATCTAGTTTCACCTAATTTTGTTAGACCTTATATAATTTGTCGCGGGTTAACTATTTAAAATTGTAATGTATAATAACGGATTAAAGTCTTTTTTCCTAAACTGCTCAGATGTTTATGATCACCCTGACTGCGTAGATATATTAGATGTTCTATGCGTTCGGATATTTTTGATCGGTTATGTGTAAAGAAAATATTGAAATAAACATATTACCCTTCCTTCGCGTCGCGCAGTCGGGTAATTAGAACTGCTTAGAAATATTTGGCCACCTTGTTTGCTATGATATATCTGATGGTAAGTAAAAAATAGCCTAGAGTACCTACTTTGCAAGCCTAAGAACAAATTAATACTATAATAAACAACTTGCAGTTATTTTGCATTTGTCAATTAGCAATGAATTGAATCTAAAAATTATGTAAAAATAAATTTATTGTACAGTGTCAAATAAATGTATCTATTTATTGTTTTTGTAAATATACGGTTAAATGATTACGTTTCGCATGTGTTTCTTTTGTTTGATAAGAATTTATAGGTGTATTAAGAAGGTATTAAGGATAGAAAACTCTGGAAATAAAACTATAAATTATTAGAAAATTTAGTATTATCATCAATTTTCACAATAGACTGCCTGTTGTCTTATTTGACATAAAAACAAAAGTGTAAAACATAAACTTTAATACAATTCAACGAGAATATTTTCCAAACAATGGAGCACCGAGCCACCGGGTGACTATTTAGTTTTTACCCATTTAGTGTAGTACGCGATGTGGTGTTCAGGGAATCCAATTTAGAGCCGAACAACGACGTTGCAGATACGTGCTATCTGACAGAAATAGAGCTTTAGTACTACTTAATGGATGAAGCCTTACCAGAAGTAGTTCTTTGTTTTAGTTAGATATTCAAGATACCTTCATTTTATTACATATCTATAGATATAAAAGATTATTAGAGAAAGCCTGGCAATTATAACTACAAATAAAGTAACAATTAAAATTGTTTAAGTTAGATAATTTTAAAATTCGTAACAATAACAATTATTTGGTTTAGTGCACAGCAAGTACATTTAAAAGCTCTAAGTTATAATAACATCGAATTATATAATTCATAAATAGAATAAGACCTTCATTTGAATGCATAAATAAAGGTATTTAAAATATAATAATTATAATAAAGCCCAGTACGCAAATTGGCAGGCTCTCTCTGTGATATAAAAAGCTTACGATATATGAGAATCGACACATCTACTCGTCAGGACTAGAGACTAAGATACAAAGTGTGAAAATGAGTATACAAACACACAAGAAATGCATGCATTCGTCTTAAAATAAATGGAATCACTCTTGACATCCGAAACGAAGTTTCATTTAGAGTAAAATATATACAACGAAAGAAAACCAACTCGTTACATTCAATTGATTAGATCGCAACGAATGTCGCTTCAGTTTGCTATTGAGATAGTTTGGGTCACAGAACATTATAAGAGGGGTTAGAAATGCAAAGTAGCGCTTTTGCTTCGGAGACGGCTGTCGCCACTTGTCTTCCCGCGCAGGCAAGGCTGCTACAATTACTCTTGCCCTCTCGCTCGCACCACGCTGCGCGCCTTATGGTGTTATGCAAATCATTGCATGACCTGTGGCGACACGTTCCACGCCTACTTTGCACTTGCAACCCCTCTTATAATGTTCTGTAGTTTGGGTGTACGTGTATCTACATGTATAAGCCACAGCTGTATAGCACTGTAGGCAATAGTGTAGTGTGGAAGGTTGAGAGATCATTTCCAGACTGAAGACTTGCTATTAAAACCTACATAAATTCCACACGTGTGCAGATAGTCTTTATCACATTTCCACGAAATATTAGTTCCATAGCTTATTTATGGAAAATGTTCATTCAAAATAATGAGGTAAATATAACTAATCCACCACTAGAAAAATAAATATTTTGGTGTGCTAATACTTTTAGTAAACAAGATCTAAAGAAGTGTTACGTGAGTTAATAATAAACTCTCAAATGTTGGGACATTTGACGGCTACCGAGACACGTCTGATCAACAAAAGTGACACATCTCGCATTATATTCCTTTATCTTCTAGTATTATGGTAACAGACGCGTCCAAGCTGTTTTGATAGCTTGATCAAATGCGAGATTACTAAGTAGGAGCTAGTTTCGAGCACTTGGATTAGTTCGCTCGCGGATGTGCAATAAGTGCGCAACTAATATATCCTACAAACAAAGGAAGACAAGATAACAGTCCCAAATTAGCGAATAAACGATGCAATGAACCGCAATTTACAATTGAATAAATATTTAAAAAAATTGGAGGGCTGTACACTTTTCCAGCATATTCAGGTTAAATTATCTGCTTTAAAATTGCGATTTTTGCTGGTTTCTTTTTTACCAAGTCGCCACAACTTCACAGAACCTGTTAAGGAATAGTTCCTTAAACAACTGCGCCGAGTCCCTAATATACCTCATAGAAATTGCATCACATCGATGAATTCGCTGACGTAGGACGTTCGAGTGACAATGGTGCATCGTGAAGCGTGGATTGCGAGCGAACTAGCTGCTCTCTACCACTGGATTACTCCGGCTCCGGAGAGTCAGGAGCGTCGACGGCGGCAACGGTGGTTCCAGCGGCCGCGCGCACTTTCTTCAAGTAGCTGACGCTGTCGAACTCCAGGCAACTCTGTCGAAACGTATATTTCTCCAATTACATTTACTCTTACGGATACCTTGAACATCCAGTGAAAACTAAATCTAGTCTGTGTAGCCATTAAGATATCGTGGCGCGAGTATAAAACCACGTATTGACTAGTGAATAGAATGTCGCGAGACGAGACTCGCGATACCTAGTATGTATCATACTGTATGAAAAAAAGGAAAAGTTAACACGATGTCACTTGCGACATTTGTTCTTAGTGAATACACGGCAAATATGTACAGAAATATATGAATGCGCCTACCGTATTCAATTTAGACCGCAATATGAATTCTTGATAGTAGTGGCGTGCTGTGAGAATAATCCAAGCGATGCATGTATTAATTATCCAATCAGTGCACAATGCATTGTTAGTGTGAGGCATGGTTTAGGGTGAAGCCAAACGAGCGTAATTTTGTAAGTTGTGAGTAGCGTATTTAGAGTCCGTTCATATAAAGGCTGACGTCATAGACAATGCATTCCCGGATTTTATATGAAACGGACGCAAAATACGCGACTCAAAACTCGAAAAATTACGAGCGTTTGGCTTCACCCTTAATTACAAGAGTAGACCAGTGATAAACAACGCAACTCTAGTCTCCGTGCGTGCGTGTGTAATGAAAAGCATAGACAGACTAGAAAAATAAATATTGTTAATATCGAAAACAAAAACTATTTATTGGCATATCCGACAGAATCCGATTACAAATAGCTATTTTTCTAGTCATCAAAGTAAGAAAGCAAAACAGTCAAAGATGTTTTTGAATTATTTATATTTAAAAAAATCAGTAATTGACAAAGAAACACAACACTGGTAATTTTTATACCTACTCAAATAAAAAATCAACATTACAACAATCCGTGAAAATACAATAGAATGTCAACATTAAATTTGAACTTCACTTGAGAAAGTGATGAGGCGAAAAAATAAGTGTCTACCTGTAGCGAACCCCTCTCGAGTACCCATTCTGTCCAAGCAGCATGAACAAAGACATGACAAATTTATATAGCATCTCAAACACTTCATAAATACTTTCAAAACTATTCACTCGTGTAAACAACCTTGGATAAAAAATTTATCAATACTCAACAGTCAATAAACATACCTATATACTATTCGTAAAAAATCCTTCATGAATTCAACAATGAAAAATATTTCTTTTTCAAAAATTACCATTGAAAATTTACATATCAGTCTTAAGAAATCAAAAGTCACATTGTATCTAGATACAAATTTGAATTTCAACAGTCTGAACTTATAGATACTGCGAAAATACTGTAGTCATTTTTACTATCAACAATTTACTACATAATTTCGCCCCAAAGCTCTAACCACGGCTACCTATCAGTACAATGTCAATCTTAACACAAAATCATCTTACGCTAATGAGATCGATCAAATACTTATAAAAGTACGAGTTCCCTATGACTTATTGAGCGTTATGCTTATTATAATCAGTTAAGAGTAGCGTCGTGCATTGAGAGCAAAGGAACGGCCGACGCTTTAATCACATTTGAACAAACTAAGCTATGAGAATACAAATACAATTAAATTTGTTACCCCGAAAACTCGAAACCTCCAAATATCAAAAAGGTTAGCTAAGAATAAGCACAAACCAAGCGCGTGCAGCGTTTTTACAATATGAAACACTCGAATGTGTCCAGTGCAAACATAAATTCGCTCCGAATGAAAGTTAATCTAGGTTATCTATCAAGAAACCAGAAAACTTGTCACCTACGCAAACGTCATTACTATTGTAATGATACCTACGCACCAAAACCGAACACGTTCGAGCGTTTTTTGCCAAGCATATAGCTATTCGGTCGACGACGCGGGTCGGACAACATATATCCGGAACGAAAGCTCAACTTTCATCAAGACATAGGATCGACTCGCGTCGCTGCCGACTGGATACGGAAGGGAGGGAGAGAGGTTCCAGTCGAAGGAGCTCTAAACTTCGTCGGCGTCGCCTCGACCGTCCTCCGGGGCGGTGTTGTCGAGCTGGGGAAGGAAAGGTTTCGGCACAGATCGGGCGGGAAGGGGCCGCCGCGCTCCGCCGCCTCGCCGAAATCACAAATCAATATTCATCAAAGGAAAATAAACGGAAGTCAATAAAAGTTGCGGCAGAGCAGCGCGGCGAGGTAGTTGGGGTGGTGGAGCGGGGTCCAGACGCGGAAGGGGGTGAGGAGGCGCTGGGAGACGGGCGCGCGGCGGGGCGGCGGGGCGCGGCGCGGCGCCGCCAGCGTTACCTTGCGCGCCAGCTCCGGCGGGAAGGCGGCCAGCCCGGCCGGCGGCAGCTTGCTGAGCGGCGAGTCCGCGTACTGCACCAGCGTCTCGTACGTGTACGTCTGCCGCGCGCCGGCGCCGCCGCCTGCAACCAACACGCACCCACTCGCTCTGAGCCCGTTCCGTACACACTCTACTCTACTCTACTACACTACACTACACTACGATGACCGCGAGTCACACGAACACCGCCGTCTGATTGCAAATCTTACCTCACCCACTGCAGTGGAATGTTACCCTATATTCAACATGCTGTTCGTTTGTTCGTCCTTCATATCTTACGTAACTTGTCACTTCACACATTGAAAGCGAATTCAAGCTCGATTCCGGTAACAGCACACAATTTATTGAGAATTGTAAGTTTTGCTGCAGATAACATTAGTAAGCAAAGTGAACGGGCAATTCATAGCACAGCGCAAATCGTGCAGGCATTCATTGTCAAAGTTAGTTTCTAACAAGGATATCAAACTCTGCACTCGTGTTTAAAAATAAGCGAGCAAATGACAAAAAAATTCAGCCTCAAAATTAATGTTATTGACTGACTTCTGCATATATAAGTAGGTAAATATTATGGTCGTGACGCATGTAATGTAAACGACTTGAGTTAATAACAATGATGCTGGACACATAATTAACTTTCTAGGGTTTATGACATTTACAACACACAATGTGATAAATAAAGCATAAGTGGGATGGTGATTAGATAATATTTCAAGGAGGAAACTTTAACAGTAGTCTAGTCTCCCTGCATGAAAACCATTATACGAATGATTTGGGAGCTTATAATATTTGACATAAATAAATAAAACAAAGGAAATAGTAATCTTATTATCACATAAAATAGAGAAGACAGAGTGGGAAGTATGAGGTGATAATTAACAGTGTTATGACTTGGTTACGACGGATATTGCCAGGATACAATTGTTGCCAGTTATTATGTTTATTACATTTTGTTGTCTAGCAGCAAATGTAGCCTCAAATACCAGTCTGATAGAAAGTCATATTTAATAATGCCGAAAGGATATCTTCGTATTCTCGACAGAAACATGGATCCAAGCGAGAATTTACTTCATTAAATTAGTGCTCAAGCTACACGATGCGTTGCAGCGTAGCACTGGCGCAACCGCAACGCATCGTGTGGCTTGGCACTTAGGGCCGTATCACATAAGCTATTTTTGAACTTAGAGAACGATATTGCAGCGGCAGTCGTGTTATCGCCGCGATATTTCTGAGATGAATCAGTGTCGCGGCGACAACGCTCAGTCAACCCCTGTGCTTAAAAATCGCGGCGATTCGGTTTCGACGTCGTTGCGGTGCAGTGGCGACATCGCCTACGCTCAATAGTAGCTTGCGTGATAGGTCTCTTAGATGAACTGTGGGTAATGAGTGTGTATGAGCTTACCTTGGTTCTTGTCGGTGCTGGCGGCGCGCGAGAAGCGAGGGCGGCGCGGCGTGGCGTCGCTCTCCGCCGCGGCTGCACACAACGCCAGGTCACGCTTACTCGCACGGCCGCGACCCGACCACGCGATACCACGGCCCACACAAACTCTATACAGCAGCAACTACCCCCGGCCTGATGTCTATAGCATTGTGAGGTGGCACGACGCGAATCGATAAGTTCCGTAGCTTATAATTTCTTCATTTAATGACTCAAGGCAATAACGACGAGCAATACGCGATTATTAAATTAGTTCCCAAAAAACAATAAAGACATCAAAAATATTTGGAGACGATTGTCCTATTTTGTCTATTTAATTTTAAATCGAACGACAAGCTACTTCACAACACCAACATTAACTCTTTGCATGTTTTCGCAAACCATTGGGAAGAGAAAACGCGACCAGCTTTCATGGGCTGTTGCTACTAAATAGAATACGATGTTGGGTTAAAATGAATGTTTCTATGGCAGGTGATAGCGGTGATGTTATAAACGAGTATTATAATTTATATGAAAAATTTGGAAAACACGCTGCCATGACCGTGGATCGAAGTGGTCTTAGATGTTGAATAAATACAACATTATTAAAATAGTATGAATGCAATTTAAATAAATAAATAAGTAATAAATAGACAAGGTTCAATGAACCCAGACATCAAAACTGAATTATATACGTAATCTCAATAAGGACACTATGATGTTGAAATTATGTGAATAAAATCTACATGCTTCAGTCAGTCGCGATTTCATAAATATCATTTGTTATTGCACACTGTTATTTTAATTATATATGCAACTCTTCATGCTTTTTGACTAGCTAGAATTCTTTTTACTGTCTACTTTTTCATGCCTAGAAAAACAACGCAATGTGTTTCTTAGTACTATTCATACCGGTTTAGAGCGAACAACTTCGCGACATAGGTATCGCAGATTCCACTTTCTCTCACCTAACCAAAATAATATTAAAATAAAACCCAGCCAGACAAATAAAAACCGGCCAAGTCGCACATAGGACGGTTCCGTACAACCACACAATATATTTGTGTTCTATTTTTACCGAAAAATTGTGTTTTCTTTCTTTCTTTCAGTTTGGCATCCTTAGCACAAGCCCGACTCACACTTGGTGTTTATTATTTTGTTTTACCTTAGACTTTGTACTATAATCATACCAAGTTTGTTCTTTGTATGTATTACCGTTTATATAGTAGATCAAAAAGAAAAAATGGATGGGCGATATGTTGGCTTAGTAATGGGAACCCGTTGCGGAAAATTATAATAATTTTTTTTTTTAATTATTATGACGGCCAGGTAGCACAGTCTGTAGTGAACCTGCCTGCTGTGCCGAGAGTCGCGGGTTCGAATCCCGTAAGGGACAAATATTTATATGATGAATATGAATATTTGGGTTTAGTCCTTTTTCGGCGGATTCCTTATTGGACGGATTCCGTTTTGGCCAGATTCTTGTTTGGAAACGCTAGTGATTCCATTTGACAAATTTATTTTTCATCGGAAATGTATACATATTAGGAAGCTGGCAAAGGTATTTGGTTGGTACTCATGATACATATCAATCAATTAAATTGTACCATCAGTTAGGCGACTCAAAAGATTATCCATCCAATAAGGAATCCGGCGAAAAAGGACTAAACCAATATTTGTACCCGAGTCATGGATGTTTGTATCTATATCATTGTCTAGTCATCATAATACAAGTCCAGGTACTTTAGATGTAACTAGATAATTTGTGTGACAATGTCAAAGATATTTATTTTATTTATAATTTTTTTTTAATTAATATACTTATTATATTGCAACGCTGCCGTGCTTATCAAGACTGGAGTAAGTAATTTTTTGCATTAGCATTCTTGTAGGGTTGAACCTCATCTGGCAGCACCGCATCGCCTTTTTTTGCTCCTTTTCTGTCACTCAGAAGCATCATTTGCTAGAGCAAATAAAATAGACGGAACGCGATCGCGCGCGGCGGTGCTGCGGCGTGCGGTCGCGGTCCGTCTAAAATGATCCGTATAAAAGGATAGAGCGACAGAAAAAGGCGATGTGGTGCTGCCAGATGAGGTTCAATCCTTAAACTAAGAGTCTTCCCATCAAACTGAACAACTTTCAACATGGGAGCAAACCGATCGGAGCAAAAAAAAACTCAGGCGATGTGGTGCTGCCAGATGAGGTTCAACCCTTAAACTAAGAGTCTTCCCATCAAACTGAACAACTTTCAACATGGGAGCAAACCGATCGGAGCAAAAAAAAAAACTCGAAAGTATGCAACAGCTGATTATTTTTTTGCTTCGATCTGTTTGCTTCCATAGTGAAAGTTGTTCAGTTTGATGGGCAGACTCTTAGTTTAAAAGGATGCTAATGATATCAATTTCACCCCGCAGACCTCGTCGCAAGGATTCCAAAAAATGTGGCTTAATTTTTCCAATAAAATACTGACTGCAATCTTGATAACCTCGGCTGAACGTGATCCGTCGATTGTAGCGTCCCCAAAGCAGGTTTACATTTTCTGGCCAGGTTTTAAAAGAGGTGTCGCAAAGCAATATTTCTATCGAAGTGTCACCAAATAGCAGGGACGGGGGACAAGACAGGTGCACAGGTTCCGCCTCTAAAACCGAATCCAGAAACAGCCCACTTCATCGTTTTAGATGTATTTTATTGACAAAACCCCTCTCAAAAAGAATGGTGTTCCTCTTCGAACTGAGCATCTTCGGCCACGTCCACTGTGGTGTCGTGACCTAATATAATGGAGACAGACCAAATTGCCTTGCGACACCTCCGTTTCATTCTTTCTTCCATGGGAGACACCCGTCATGTAAGTAATATAAGTGAGACTAGTGTCATACCGGTGAGGTCGGGCTTTTCGGCGACGCGGCAAGCGATCTCTCAATACACGGCCCAAGCTCCGCTGCGTGCTTGCGCACTAGTAGGGACTGAACGATTAGTGCATTGATAAATCGCTCGCAGTTCGCCCGATCCCGCGGCCAGGCCGTAAGTCAGACTAGTGTCATACCGGTGAGGTCGGGCTCGTCGGCGGCCGATTCCGGCACGAACACGTCGTCGTCGGCGCCGTTGAGCGCGGCGTCGTCGCGCAGCAGCAGCGCGGCGCCGGGCCGCTGCGACAGCGTGAAGAAGTCGCCCGAGCCCGCGCCCATAGCCTCCAGCGCGCCCGCACTCTCGAAGTACTCGTCCAGTACTAGCTTCGCAGTCTGAGGGATACATTGCCGAGATATAGGTACTGTGAGACGGGCCAAACCTAATCTATAAGTTGATTTCGTGTTGCAACATTCAAGTTAATAGAGGAAAAATAAATAAATTAAGAGCCTATTTCACCACTTCTGGATACGGAGGAAAGATGATTTATATTTTTCATACGAAATATGTCAAACGAACTGTCAGACAAGCTAACAAATTTATCCAAAAGTTGTGAAACAGGCCCTCAGTGTACTAAATTATCAAGCACATGGGTATTGCCCTCGACTTCCTCTGTGTTGATTTTAAAAAAGTATCTCGTGTTATTCCAACAAAAATTATGAGTGCCAAAATTAGTCCAGATTTTTATTATTTTTATACATGATTGAGTCAAAGATATTGCATTACAGCTAGCAGCTTTTCACAATGTAACTTATACTTAAAAAGAGAACATAGGCTAACTAAAGCAGGTAACAACACGAAGACAGACTGCTCATTGGCCCGTTATAGAGTTAACTGTTGCAACACTCACAAAACCTCATACACATTTATAATATTAGGATATAATTCTTACTTGGGATATGCTTACCTTGACAAGATCCAAATTATTGCCCGTGATCTTAATGGAATGTTGCCCAAAAGTCACAGTGTACTTATATTCTCCTAATGCTGCATCGTTCGTAGAGAAACTATGAAGTAAAGCTCGGGAATTATTGTGAGGAGACTTCTGTAAGACAAATTATTTTTTTTGTTTGAGATTCCTTTTCAGAGATTTATTAAATAATTCTTAAAAAAATTATACGGCAAGTATTGAAACATTGACGAGACTACAGAACAGAGGATTAGGTAAAAATTATTGCAGAAAATGTGGCAATGGTCCTTACTAGAGACATTAGAAGAATAAAAAAATATATATAATATATACGGTCGAATTGAGAAACCTCTTACTTTTTTGAAGTTGGTAAAAAATTTGGTTAAATAGAGGACAATTAGTTTGAAAGTTGTGCCAATAAACCTAAGCCCAGCTCGGTAATAGATTATAGTGGTATGGGCATGTAGAGAGATGAGTGTCATATTACAAGACCAAAGATGGATGGATTGTGTGGAGAATGACATGGCTAGAAAAGGAGTGAGCACTGAAATGATAGCAAAGGGTTAAGACACATTGACCGACGACGAACGTACGCCGAAAATCCGCATCCTCTGTCGTCGACGCGGCGAAAGGCTCCGGATGCGTTCAAATACTAATCGTTGTTTTTTGATTGGGCACGGCGTCGTCCGCCGCCGGTCAATTTGTCTCAACCCTCAACCGATGAATGGAGGGTGACTACATATTGTGCCGACCCCAATTAATGAGTTATTGGCAGGAAGAAAAGCTCGCCCTTTGTAATTGTCTATTATGCTGTTTTTATGTACAATAAAGTGTTAAAATAAAATAAATAAGACGATGAAGTGGACAATTTCGAAGCGGGTATTGTTCAGAGTCTATTATTGGGGACGGGCTCACCTCCCTAGGACGCGGGGCCTCGTCGGAGCCAGCAGAGTCGAGAGAGGCTTGCGAGTCGCACATCTGCGCGTCCAGCGTGCCCTCGAGCCGCACGGGCGACGCGTTGCGGCGGATCGTGTCGCCGATCAGGTGCTTCGCGTGACTGCAACATGCAAATTTACTATGTAACGACGCTACCGATGCAACAACAGTGAACATAACGCTGTTATGGAATTATTCTTCAACATTACATAAAACTACTACAGCACCTGGGAGTGTTACTCTATTTTATCATGAGAAGGAAAGATCGAATTCTTGTTTGGCTAATGGGACAAAGAAGGCCTCGTATGTCACCCTCGAGAAGAGGTTAAAAATCAAGATGTGCCTCCATCTTCATATGTTGAAAACAGCGATGACGTCATTCTCGTTTTGTCGTAGGTGACATGCTGATGTTGTTGAATTGAGAGATTGTATAATACTTACTTGACATTCTCTTCATTGGGTCCAGTGATCTGAACGAGGCGCTCCTTTGCACCGGGGCTTACTGTAAATACGATTATGTTCGTTATACATTACAAACTTGTAAAGTTACATTTTATGATGTGTTATTTTATTATTTGAAGAAGCCTAGAAGCTAAATGCGATTATTAGGCAATGAAACATGATATTTTAATTATGAAGGTTAATAACATTGGACACCATACCCAATTTAAAATCATTTTCAGAATAAATTTACTCACATTAAACTTTTATTTGGATATTTACACTCAGTTGCAGAAACACTCATTAGAGTTAATCCTCAATTAAATATCTTGCTAGCTTTTACTACGTCAACAATACCAAAAGTAACAGCAAGAGATTTAATGGAGGATTGACTTTAATGAGCGTTTCTGCAACTAAGTGTAATTCTTGTAAATTTCTGGTAAATATAAGTCATGTTACAATAGAATAGAGAAGAATCAAGTTGCAAGATATTAGCAGTTTGGAGTTACTGCAATCTTTAATATCAGTTAGATGAAGCAGATATAAAACGGTAAATCAACATTGTTAATACAAGGCACGTGAGGGAAAGTTATAGTGGCAGTAAGAAATGACAAGAGCCCGTCACACCATGCGCAAGCGTCTCAGGCCGCACCGTGAGTTCGTACCTCGCTGAAACGATATAATCGTGTCACTTAGCTCCTCGATCATGTGCACCCGCCTGCCCTTGATACCCATCACTGTAACACCACAAGACATATTCAGACACGCCGTCGTGGCAACCCACGCGCCGTCTACCAAACCCTTGTAGTATTGCCAGTTGGTTTCAACCCCAATGTAGGTATCTACCCAGTTGTTGATTTAAAAAAAACGTGTATATGTATAAAGAGTGTAAAATAAGTGAGTTACATATTTTTAGGGGTGCTTCAGACTATCAAACTAAATAACTTACACTATAGGACCAACGCTGAAATCGCGAAAATATATGCTGTACCATACATTTGTGTCAAGCAGCTATTGCCATTTTCTATGAAAAAATCAATTTCTTTTTTGCGATTTTAATTTTGGTCGCATAGTGAAAGTGGTTGAAGGTCATTGATGGTCTGAAGTACCTCTGAAAATATGAAACGCATTCCTGAATCCTCATTTAGAATTTTATTAGAATAAATAAGGAACTCGAGTTTGTTTTGGTTTAGGCAATTCATTGGGGTAGCAACCTCCATCGTATTCTGTGTTGAATATTTGATAAACATTTTGATGGTTTACTAAAGACAGTACATATTTGCAAAGAAAAACTGAACAAAACAATTTCGAGATAGATCTCGACGAGAATAATCATTCTTATCAACATGCACCATAAAAATTAACTACACATAATTTAACTAAATAAATAAACTACTAACAGATAAGCAGTACATGGACTTATTCATGCATTGTCTCTCCCCAACATATTGACATTACTTGTACAATACAATGCAGTACATGCAAGTATCCCCCTTCAAAGTAACCATCTGATAAGAGAAGATCTTAAAATTTCCTATTAATTTACTAGCGTCGATTTCACTAATTGTTAAGACAAATGGATTACAAAGTAGCCCAGTCATTTTACGGTTTGAGCCGGGACTAATTAATAGTTTTATTTTTTTTTCGGCATAATATTGAAGAGCCAATTTGAGCCTTGAAATGTACCAAAATAAAAAATAAAATCACGTCGGCACAGTTCCAATTTTAAAATTTTGCTATTATCTTGTTCTAAAAAACCTATTGGCAATTTTTTTTATTACATATTGAAGGCTTTACCATTATACATACTTCAAACATGGTGTAAATATTTTTGTCTACTTCGAAGGTTTTGAAAAATACATTCGTATTTTCTAATAAATACCTCATTTTTTAAATTTCAATGCCTATTTTATTGCTCAAAAATAACTTATATTGTTAAATCTAAGTCAAATGAGTGCATTGGTATTATTATTATTAATTTAAAAGCCTTCCTGGACACACAATTTTGATTTCTATGTTGCGTAGCGAATTGTTTTTTAATATGTTTTAAGATAGTCATTTTGTAATGGTGCCGGTTACAGTTTAAAAGTCCAATTAATAATTACTCCCTACCCTGCCTAACAAAACTCCGTAAAATGACTGGGCTAAAGTACTATATCATAGTTTTGATAATCTATGCCATGCCAATTTGGAATAAGCACGAACCAGTTTCAGGGTAAAATTCCACAGCTTCAATATCATTTGATTTTTGCTTTTCTTGATTGATTTTAATACAGGGTATAAAATGAAATGCGTTACATATCAAACAAGGTGCTTCAGACCATCAAACTGAACAACTATCACAAAAACCGCTGTTCCATAGAAAATGTCCGTAGCTACAAAATGTATCAAACAGCTAATTTTTTTCACGATTTCGAAGTTCGTTCCATAGTAAAAGTTGTGCAGTTTGATGGTCTGAAACACTCGATAAAGTATGTAACGCATTCAAGTTTACATCCTGAATAATATGGTAGAGAAATCCAATTTGTCAATTTCGAAAAATGCAAATTTTGCAAATTGTGGGCATCTGACCACCAATTTGTTTTTGTATAAATCAAACCGTTATTTAGCTGCAAGTTCTCCAATAAACACATTAAACTTCCTTTGCGTCGCGCAGTCGGGTAAAAATAAATAAATAAAATAAATATAAACAGAATTGATGACATACCTTTTCCAGAATCGGCATTCCTGATGACGACCTCGTCCTTGGAGTAGTTCTTGCCAGGGATCTTGGTTGGTTTAGGGAACTTTCCCGAGGGCTTGATGACCTCTCCGGGGCCCAGCAGCGCGGGCGGCTCGGAAGGCGCAGCCAGCGTGGGGGACACCGAGCCGCCCGTGCCCGACCCTTCCATCGTCGGCACCAATAGTGGCTACAAAAATTACTACATTTAAAAAAATAATTCTTTACATATGGACATGCTGAAACTAAATGACTCCAGCCAACCAGCTGCAAATATTGCAAGGAGATGGAATCTCCCTTGCTTCTGCTAAGTGAATGTAGCCCACTCATGTACAAACAGTGGCACAGATGCATGTCTGTTAAGGCTTACAACCAACAATAATAATAATAGTGATAGCCTTTAATTGGCCATTAGAGTTTCGGTACTAATAGTGAAACGTGGATGTTCTGAGGTTTCAGAATATCTCTGACTACCCCCTCGGGGAATATAGTCGTGAGCATACGCTTATGCTATGCCTTTAATTGGCGTACAGTAACAGGAGATAGGCAAGATTATGACTGGTCAGGGACAAAGAAAAAATCTTCAAAATATAACTAGTTAGCATCACACATTCTTCTACAGAATGTAGTCTCAAACTAGTCAAAGAAAAAACGTTACTGCAGAAGTCTGATATAAGATAGTGTTTTCTTTAAAAAGTATGCGACCATTGCTTTTTTTTAATTGGGACCCCTAACGAAGTTATTCATGATTGCGTAACAAGTATTTCCATGAAAAAATATACAAATTTGTCACTGCATTTATTAATTCGGCGAAGGGGGGGCGATTGACACAATATTAAAAAATATTCAAAATCTGGAAAACAATCCAAACTTTTTTTCCCCTGAACAGTTAAATACAGGCCTATCTCCAATTTCCCTCTTGACATTGAATTTTGGACATCCTGTAATTATAATATTAACCTTTTAACCGCCGGAAAATTTTTCTGAATCTGAATTGAATATGCCCCCAGTGCCGTGTCAAATGAAAAACAGTATGAAAACAATAGAAATTATAGTCTTATTTATGAGACGGCGGCGTTGTGAGCTCGGTACGTCTTTTATTTCAGACCATGGCGGTTAATAGGAAGACAAAAAAGATAATTTTTTCCCTAAAATAAAAATTGTGATCCGAGACTCCTCATTTTAAACCTCTCCCTTTTTCTGCAACTAGAAAGAACCATTATAAAAGTATGTTACCTCAGCATGGGACTAGGAAATAACCTTTACGTCAAGGGTGACAGCTACAATAGATCTGTTCAGGTCGCAGTAGCTATTGGTCAGTGACCAAGCCCTTAGAACCAAATAATAAATACCTCAGCGTGGGTGCCACGATGCCTGTAGTACTGACTCATGTAGTCTGAGCCCTGCCAGTGTTTGGCGCGCAGCTCAATCAGCTCAAGAAGGTGCAGTCTAGTCTTTTTGTCCAGTCGTTCGTCCTGCGAACCATTGCGGAACACAACAAAGTATCTGAAACATTCAAAACATTTTGTGAATGTGATATTTTGAAACCACACTAATTATCTCTTTTACGGTGAACCAACCTATCGAGAAAATCCTTGAAGAGGGCTTCGAGCTGAGCGCCATAAAGCTTAAGGTTAGAGTACATGGTGGCCACATTGCTTTGAAGTGCACGGTCATAGTTGCCCTGCATCATTTGGTACGCCACAGCCTCCGTCAAAACTATCAGGTCATCGACTGCAAGTAATACATTTACATCAACATTCAACTTGTATAGTTCAAATCACGATAAAGAGCATTGCCTATGGTCAAATTGTGACCTGGCCCATTTATTTTACTAGAGTCGGTATCAAGCCAAGCCAAAAAATTACTGCAAGCCGGTTTGACAGCGACTTCAATACAACAAATTGTACTTATGAACGAAAGTCATCGGCTGCAATGTTAGTATTTACTTTTTAATTTTGTGTTGTGTTTCCGTTTTAGTTTTTTGTCGAAAAAATATTTTTTTCAATTTTGGTATTCATTGCTTAATCAAGTTAACACATACATATAATTTTTATAATTTATGATGAGATGACTCGTAAATTAAACAAAACTCTTTTCTTGTTTATTTATCTATCAATAAAATTCTGATAGATTGGGAATATAACCCTATAACCCCAATTATGATATATTTGATATCTCTCTCTTACTTTCTTTAGATAACCGTACACTATTAAATCATTTAATACTGTGACCGTACTGTATTGCAATGAAAAACAAATTATGTTATGTCTAATTAAAAACTATTGATAGCTTGAATACTCTACAGAGTGAAATTGATTTCACTAGCATCCTTTAAAACTAAGAGTCTTCCCATCAAACTGAACCACTTTCAACATGGGAGCAAACCGATCGGAGCAAAAAAATAATCAGCTGCTCCATACTAAACTGCAATGCCTACTCAACTCAAAAGTATACAACAGCTGATTATTTTTTTGCTTCGATCTGTTTGCTTCCATAGTGAAAGTTGTTCAGTTTGATGGGTAGACTCTTAGTTTAATGGGTGCTAATCAAATCAATTTCACCCTGTATAAAAACAATGCCCCACCTTCAAATATTATTGATTTTTAAACATGTCACAGCCATGTTGTGCTATTAAAGTATGGGTTCAAGTCCCGCTTGAGACAAATTTTTCAATCTTTAATTTGAATGCCCCACCTCTATTACATTTCAATTGTTTTGATCATAGAGATCTAGAGAGATGCCAACCAACGCGCTGAGTACGAAACCGAGTGTCGCATTACCACCAGTACCATGCGATAGAAAGTATTTTGTTAGCTTGAATGTTCTCATTATCCAGTGCGGTATCAGAACTCAATGTTAGAATAATCTTTAGTACTACGCAAGCATTGTAAACTATTTACAAATAATATCTAGACTGGCTTTCAGCCTCATAATAGATTGAATCATTACTGTTGCGAGCAATGTGTTCCGTTTTAGCACATATTGCTGCGACACTGGCCCTGCCCCCTTTTTACATCTCCCTTAAGTTTTTGTGATCCGTGGTTTTGATATTATATTTTCTGGACATTACTTATATTATTAGTAATGGGATGAATAGAGGTAAATGGTCTGCTGCGTTTGACTAGACCACTCTTTTTACATGATCTCAACTACTGTTCATCATCATAATAACTACTATTGTTTAACTGTAAATATTTAAAACAAAAAACCCCTTTTCAGCATATAACAAAAGACTGCAACATAAAACATAATTCATAATGAATTGTAATTCATAACAGTTTACACACATAATGAACACTGAATGTAGGTCAAGCACCACTAGTACAAAACATAAAACAATGCTGAAAAATTGTTTGTGAAAAAAAAACTGAATAATTACTATAATAGCGTTCACTACACACAAAGTGTAGTTGAGAAAATAGTGTACTCGAATGCATTAACAAAAAATGTAGAGGAGCAATAGCAAATTCCACTTGATCATAGATACTCCGTCAGATATATTTAAGTCCACTAAGATTCTTACCAGAATTTATTTTGACATCCAACACAGAGTTGCGGTTGTGTGCGGTACTGGTCGTTGATTTCAAGGGTCTGGGCACCTCCAGTTTTTTAACCGTGCGGGTCATTTTCGTTAGGGTCGACATGGTGCTATGAAAACAAACAAAACAACTACTTAACATAAAATCAAATAAACATTGTTGGCGAAACCTCCGCAATCGTACACAATATATGACGGACAATGATTGTCACATTTTTGCTGGAGGATATGAGTAACCTTGCGGTAATTATGCACGATGAAACCAAATGAAGAAAACCATCGGGAAACTCACTCATCCATGGCGACTACGCCTCGATACAGTGTATGCACACTAGAACCACTATTATAGCAAAACGCGTGAAAAGTGAAAGTGATGACAAAGATCCTAGCGAATAAATTCGGAACAAATCCAATACGTGTTCATTACTCGTACACTGGTTTTTCGTACAATAAAAATGGTTTAGCTGAAAAAATTTTGACTTTCAAGAAGATTAAATATTTTGCTCGATGAAAAACATTTAGACAAAACAAATGAAAACCATGGAACACGAAGAAATAAAGAAATAAACAAGAAACCTCACCTGGCTACGCCATTAATTCGCAATAAAAATAAAATGGAATTAGTGAAGTCTCTAAAGAAAATCTGAACTTTAACTTGATTCGGATCATTTGGTTATTCTTGACTTGGTTAGTTTTATGCTATTGAATTCAATATAATTTTGTTCATTTCTGACAGAAGAATTATAAATTATGTACTTATTCTCTTTCTACGATATTAATGCAGCAATAAAAAGTATTTTGAAACTTAAAACCGGTTTTATCGGTTAAAAAGGAAAACATAGAACAACACTAATTGTTTTTTAGACTATTGCCAGTTAAAATAATTAGTAGTAGAAATAGTAGAAAGAGAAAGAAAGGGCAGCGTTTTTGCAATAAAAATGGCAGTTTTTTTAAAGAAAAGGGTTACTCCGCCCCACGCTCAAACTCAAATCGAATGACGCATAATTTCAACGTTTCAGAAAGAAGAACGTGTGACTTTCAAAAATGGATCTCCGTTTTAGATTTTGTGACACAAAATACTTACAGACAAACAAAATAAGTAGTTGATTGCTTTTCGTAAGCTTGAGAAAAAAGAATAGAAAGTGGTGACCACAGGAACTAAATATTTTAGTGTAATATCTAGGACGGCTTTATGACAAGGAAAGTGGCGCCCTCACTTTTTGTCGACTCTTTTATGTTGCACTCATAAAGTTGCACTGGAAGGATTATAATACATCATAATATTAAGATTGTAATACAATAATCATCTGCAACCATTAAGGGTAATTTATTATTCACTCGTATCGTTTCATCTCTGCATAAATGTCAACAACTTATTTTTCTTTACAAATATTTTTTTACCCTGAATGGTAGTTTATTTTACTCAAAGTGGGTAACTAAATTTCAGACAAGTGTCATCGCGGGCGTGGAGTGTGTTGATCGTGTTTTTGTTTAAAAAATTCAGCTATGTCGTAAAATGTGCGTAAAGTATGCGAATTTATTTCATACGAGAATACTTTCGAGTTATATCTTTAAGTTGTGCACAAATGAAGTGACATAATTAATTGGATAGTTTAGTTCCATCATCTGGTAAGTGATTTCAAATTTCAAAACTTTTCACTTGGTTTTGCAAGCTACTTGTAGAAGTAAATTAACACATAATACAAATCAAAGATGTTCTTAAATTGATGCCGATACCGCCTTATCTATATTACCTTTTATGTTGCCTAGAAAACATAATTTTAAGACTTGTTTTATGTCCAAAAATACTTGGTGAATAATATTCAATTTCACTCAATTTCGTTTCAATTCAACACTTCTAGCCTATATTTTATTTATCTTTGTAAAAAGTCATTGAGGCTATCCTTATAACAAAAAACCTAACTAGTAACCAAGTTGTTTTTAGAAATATTACTATTGAATTAAAAAATGTGAAGTTATAATATTTCATTTTATTGCCATAAAGAAAAGGGTAAAACGACTTCTTTGATAGGAACAATTTTATCAATAACATGTTTATTTATTATTATTGTCCCTTGGTAGTTTGGACAAGCTGCTTATTTATAAAAGGGTAGGTAAATGAAATGAAATGAAAAGCTTTCCATAGAGTTTCTACAGGAAAACTGAAATTGCCATGTGCTAATATACCAATCTGCATTGGGCACGCATGGTGGACTAAAGACCATACACCCTCCCTGAGGGTAGGCCCGTGCCCTGTTTATAGGCTGATGATGAATATTACACCAATGAAATCAGGTTATTAATAATCCAGGCCATGTTCGGCGAGCTTAATAGTCTGCCATGCTTATCAAGACTGCAGTAATTAAGTATTTTTTGAAAAAAAACCCCATATGCAAGATATTACATAAATACAAATAATAATTTAAGGCAGTGCTTTAGACCATTAAACTGAACAAATTTTACTATGGGGCTCCATAGTTTCACTCACAAACATTGAAATCACAAAAAAAAATATCCCATACATTTGAGTCGAATCGATAATGTAGTTTTGCATCAAACAGCTGATTTTTTTTCACAATGCGAAGTTGGCTCCATAGTGAAAGTAGCTCAGTTTGATTGTCTGAAGCAAAAAATACAATTAAATGTTTATTTGTATTTTTCTAACACTTTGTATTTTCCGAATACTTGTACTACACTCTAGCTTAACATTTCTACCTCTCCGAATGAGATATTAAAATTAGAATCAAAGTCATCATATCGTATGGCATTTTTGTCTTCCTGCTTGGATCCGAGAGGGGGGGGGTGTCAGATTTCGAAAAAAAGAAAGAAGATATTTCGAAAGTTTCATTACAGAGCTCTGCACAAGGATTTCCGGAAACATAGAACTCAACCCGGCTAAAATCATACTGCAGTCTTGATAAGTACGGCAGCAGTGTAGATGTAGCTGTGTTTAAGTCCTCTCTCATAATAATACCTACATTGATTTCAACTTGTTTTAATATTATGGTTTTGATAAATGTTGTATACTTTCACTGTAGGGTTAAGATGCTATGCACGAGAAAACGAAAAAAAAAAATTGTCATGTGTGTAATTGTAATCTTTGATTCCAGTAACAGGACTTGTAATGTTAGTAAAAGTTATACTTACTTAAAAATCGTGAAATTGTAATATTCATCAAGTTTTTTTATATTGTAAAAAATATTTGTTTATTATTTGGGTAAAAGTTTGTTAAAGACAGGTAGTTCAGTTTTAATATAAAAACATACATATACCAACTGTATCTAAATTGATACAACTTTTGATTGTATACATAAGATGAATGCATTTTTAATATATTTTTTTTATTTTCAGCCACCACCATGGTTTCAAAATACATCGTTTTGCTATTGGTGCGAGTGATGCTACCAGCAGCATTGCTACTTAGTTAGTATCTTTATTTTTAATTTTTTTTTGTAGCAGAAAAAAAAGGCTTATGGAATCAAGAATTATTAAAAGCAAAGGTTTAATGATTATTGACTCCAATAAGAATCATCTTTGAATATGTATATCTAGAATAGTTTTATTTTTATTTTCACTAGGTTTTTTGTTTAGTCCAAAATTATTACGTATTTTATACTTTTATTCATATTAAAACACCTTTGGTGTTCTTAGAAATTACATTGAAATCTGTCAAAATCTGTTAATGAGTCATCTAGATGTACGTCATGGCTTTAAAAGTTATTTTTTCATATTTTCCTGGTTTTGCTGTCAGTATACATAAAATATATTTACATTTGCAACGGCCAACGACGCAAGCGCACGCCATATACAGATAATATTTAAGTCACACAGGCCACATGCAACAGCACAAAAAAATAAATGGAGGAGGAAGCGCCATTTTACGTTTAAATGCATCTCGATTATACAACAAACTGAGCATACATCTGGTTACATTGGTAAATGGATGGCCACTTGTGGCTTTGGACTGTGGACCGTGTGTGGCGAGCCTTAGACGGAACCGGCCGGCCGGCCGTCTGAGCGGAACAAACCTGAAGCGCCGCCGCCCGCGCCGGCCGCCGCCATAATAATATTATGTATTCTATTCTGCCTAGCTAGCATGCCACCCCCGAGAAAACGACAAAAATCGAGATGTGCCTCCATCTTTATTATTTTACGTAGGCCAGAAAGAGCGCGCATGACGTTTTTCTCGTTTAAACGCTTTGTCGTGGGTGGCATGCTAGCTAGGCTGCATGCATTAACACCACCAAAATAAATCTTACGTCATTCTTTTGCCAAACGAATCTATGCTTTTTATAACTGCCACTCTTAAAATATTCGGTGGTATCCTGGTTTTTACAACGATCGATCGAATAAGTAGGTACGATGTTATCTTAGTAGCACATTATAATGATTAATTCATAATTAATTGGTAATTACTATTTCCTGTTCTATAGGCACGAAATTACAATACCAAAATGAAATAATAGCATTTCGATAGCCATAAACCATAATCTTCATCGACTTAAATGTAGAATTTTCAGGACATCAATAATGTAAGAGCTATTTATCAATCTTTACTTCAATATATCAATCTTTTTAACGACGAAGACGTGATTAAACTCGATCAGTGGGTTTTTAAAACCAGCAAATCGCAGTCGTGAACGTGAACTCGTACTATTGGATTTGAAATCAAATACCTAAGTACCTACCATACCAACCTTTTCATTTTGGGCAAATTCGGACGTTCAGTTATTAGCTCTTGATGACTCCTAATGTCAGATAATGCGAACAGCCCAAAGTTTAATGCCCCTTCGTCGTTGAAAACACAAATATCTTTGACTATTCTTCACATCACAGCCAACCTTTTAATACGAATTTGCTTAAATTCGCTCACCGTTCGGCCTCTTCGAGTGCGGAACCCTAAAATCAGAGCTTAGTACATATTCATAGCTTCCTATCAACACTGGCTGGCGACTCCACGCATCGTCGCATTGCGGGGAAGGAGTAATGTATCCTCGGGGCACGCCTGCTGTTTCTGGGTGCGTCCTCGCGATCGTACGCTGACCTGTTGACCGACTTGCCATGGCCTTGCCTAGGGCCCTTTGGTGGCAGAACCGTGAAATTTGCATACCGTCTACGACACGCAACGCCGGATTTATGTCTGCCGGGATTTATTCCGGATTTTTACTTTAAAAGTTTGGAACTTATAAAAATATTGTATCGCTGTCATCTGTCTTGATCTAGATTCTTGTTCCACATACGTAGACGCTATCATACTCACGAGTATTTTCGTACTAGTAAATAAAATGAAGTCATCAGTTACCTATGATGATTATATTAGCAAATTAATCAGACGCGTTAGTCTAGCCACGTTGTAAACCTGTCGACTAAACTTTCGCATGTTGCCACCTGACCTTTTTACTATTTATACATTTTTATCATCATCGAAATGAGTCAGTGAATGCGTGCCATACTCGTAAAGGACACGCGTCCTGACCCTAATTCCCGCATGGCCCATAAATCCGACAATTTGGAACATTACCTGCCCGGCCCTTTGTTTACAACTCTACCTAACAAATTATCAGCCGGCACTGATGGCCCAAATGGAAAACTCTGTTGTGATTTCTGGTGCACCTGTTTTTTTCCAGACTTGGAATTCGATCTTCAAAGATCTTATCGCATTACGTAATAACATTGGTGAAGGTTAGCTGTACAATGTGTATAGGTTTAATGTTTTTTTTAGATTGGATTCGTAAGTTGTAAAATCGAGTTTTCCTTCAAGGTTGACCGCAATATGTGACATTTTGTTAAAACATTTCAGAAAGGTCAACATGCCATGTTACCAAGCCAATTATAAAAATTAAAAATATTTATTCATTTATTTATGGTACATCAACAGCAACAATACATTAACAGAATTATAATATTGGCATACGGTATTTTATCTAATGTACATGCCTATAATATATTAGATGTACACAAAATTCATCAGTTTAAGATCACGACAATACATCAGTCACACATACATAATAATATTTAACTAGAATTTGACAATATACAGGGTCCTTTATAATATGCTGACACTTTTTTAAGGGGATGATCAGACCGTCTAACTGAATAACTTTCTCTATGGCTCCAGAATCGAAATCGCAAAAAGAAATCGGCTCTTCCATACAAAACTGCAAACCCGAGTAGGTTTGCAGTTTTGTATGGAAGAGCAGATTTTTTTTTCGCGATTTCGATTTTGTTCCCATAGATAAAGTTGTTCAGTTTGATGGTCTGATCATCCCCTAAAAAAAGTGTCAGCACAGGGTCCATCTTAATAAATGCTGGCGGTTTTTGAAAGGGATGATCATATAATTTTAAACTGAACAACTTTCTCTATGGGACCAAAACCGAAATCGCAAATAAAAAATCATCTGTCCCATACATTTGGGTCGATGAGAGTTGCAGTTATAGCAGAGCAGCATATTAAGGTGGACCCTGTATACAGAATATACACGAGGCTTGAGCACAGAATATATATGAGTACAGCTTGAGTAATGTTTTCCCAACTTTACTATAAGTTTCCGACAAGATGTCAATGAGAATGGAAGCAAGGAGCCGGCGCCGAAGCTCGAAGCTCCACGTGAGCAGGTACATTACAGGTTGACGTGATGCCGCGATGTTTACCAAACTAATGGGCCGCGCCCGTCGCAAAATGCCATTAATTAAACCCTCCGTGTCCGTCCGACGTCCGAACCCTAGCCCCACGCTGAATGTCGTCAAGATTTCTACTTTATTTCTTTTGACAATTGAATGAGTCAGCTTAAATCTTTAAATCATTATTGGAATATGTAAGGAATAAATTGCAAACTGTTTAGTTTACGTAAGGTTCTTGGGGAAGACTTCGACATACTTCTAGAAATTGTCTTAAAGTTGTGGAGTTTTTTTGGAATCTTTAAAAATGTGTCGTTTATCACGTCACATGTGTAGAGCCATAAGATCATAATCATAACCGGTTTCAGTCATCTCATCACTCGCCCACTCGGTCGCAGTTCGAGACAATGCTTGACCTTTCCTAATCAGTCAGTCGGTAGCTTGACACCTTTATCTATACAGAACTAGGTGACGAGCAAACATGGAAAAAGTTTTATTGACAGTGTAAATTGGAATTACATACAGAATCTGGGGAGTTACACTTGCTTTTTTTGTAGATCCAACGCAATGGTACGGAACCTATGATCAACGTTATCGTAACACAGTGATCGAAACATTGAAACCAATCTCAATAGGCAATTTTCTAACAGCTAGTTTAAACGTAGTTCAACATGCCTCGATAGGTGGCCTTGACATGATATGGGTCCGAAGGTAATAATTTAGACTAAAATCATCATCATCATCATATCAGCCGACAGAGGTCCACTGCTGGACATAAGCCTTTCGCCATAATCGCCACGCTTGGCAGGCGGGTTGGCGATCGCAGTTATATTGAATGTGTGTACTCAGAGGATGCTGCTGCCCATCCTCCGGTAGATCCTTTAGTCGCCTTTTACGATACCCACCGGAGGAAATAGAATGGTGCTATTCTTAGCCCCACCTATTCTTAGACACCACACGGCAAAAAATAAAATATGCATTTCACAGAGTCTGACGCCTGATGCGTCATGCTGCCGAAGTATCTCTTCATCCCTTCTCATTTAAAAAAAATAGTTTTACCATTTTATTTGTATTTTACTACCTTCCATTTCTCATCAACGCTATCTATCGAGTCATTTGGTGCTATTTTTTTCGTTTTTTATTTCTTTTCGGAAAATTCCCCATTATAAACACCCGTTTAGCAGCCGATGTTAATGTATAATAAATAGATTTTTATTGCAAACCAATTGCAACGTATGATGATGCTACTTCTAGCCGATTTCGGCTACGGCGACTGCCTATATATAGAGCTCAGAACGCCGGAGTGCCTCAAAGTCAAAAACTTTGTCTCTGACAAGGGACCTCCACTCCTGGCGTTGGGATTCAAGCTTTTCCCATTGCGCGTGATCAATGTAATCAATTATCGCAAGCAGTCAAATGCGCAGGTGATATTAAGGTGTACAAACGTACGCGCAAACGCAAGTGTACACACCCGTCCTCCTCCTACTGAGCCCAGTGGAACGGAGAACCGCTACGACCAAAGAAGGGCTCAGATGAAGCCGTGAGTAAGATATCGACAGGTTGCCAGCCTGTCGCCCGAAGAAGCAACGGTCCCTTTCCATTAGTCGCCTTCTACGACATCCAAGCGGAATAGATGGAATGGAGTGGTAGTATTCAGCTCTACCGTATACCACGCGGCATATATAACTTACACAGCCACTGCACAACTTACTGTAGCCATGAGAAAAAGTGCTTATCCAAAAACACTGCTTAAATCATTTTCAACAGATGTTTAGGCATATGATGATGATGATGATAACTTAGTTTAAATAGAAAAGACCACTCAAGATAAGATAGCTATTAACAATTTCCTTCAAGGATCAGTACCTCGTCCATGCATTATGGATGCATTTCTTGACTTACCGGCTCTCAAAGTTGAACATACGGCACATTTATTGAGTTCAGTAAAGCTGTATAAAGCTAATCTCATGAAGCTTTTATGCCCATTTGCACGTGGTATATGGGGATGTTCGCGAACACTCCCCTGCCGGGCGTAATCGCTCACATTGCACGCACGCAACACGCCTCTCTGCCATATCCACCACACCACATTGCCACTTAATTACACATAAATCTACCACTTAACCGTATTAAAAAACTAAATCTATTCCGCGAAACAACAAACTGTACAGGTAAACATGCATTATGAGGGCGGTGCCTTGATTTAATTACGATTACACAGCTTCAATCTAAACTAAGTTATTTGCATTTCAGTAGGATTAATTTTAATCTCACTTTTAGTACATAATTTGTTACTATGTATGTATACTGTAAGAAACGCTTACATCTAGGCGAGCTATTCGTTTAATGAAAAGCATGCATATTCTTTAACTGACAAACTAGTATGGGATTCATAATGTTCATGTCATGAATACAACTTGTAATGTATTCGAACGACGTAATGAGTTTATGGTAGGTATACAGAGTCAGACAAGCATTGCCTTATCAGACGGCAATTCACAAGGCCACACTACAGTTCAACTGGTTAACTTCAAACCTACAATGATCTCATCGTATTGAACTCGTCATTTTTGAATCACGAATTTGGTATAATGAATGAGAAATTAGGTTTTCGTTGACGAAAAAATCGTCTGGTCGCGTTTTCTATAGAATTTATTTTTTACGGGTTTATCACATTAAATGGTTTTTTGATGATCATAAATCCATAATTAGCTTGACTAACTGCCGCATTTATCTCGCAATGTTACCAGATAAAAAATAAAAATCGGTCAAGTGCGAGTCGGGCTACTCGCGCACCGAGGCCGAGGGTTCCGTACCACACCACCACAACATATTGACGTAAAAAATTGTTTTTTACTCCGGGACCTTTATCACGAGACCGACTCACACTTGGCCGGTTTTTATTATTTGTTTTTATACTGTAGAGTATGCTCTATACTCACACTAAGTTTGGACGCTTGTATGTACTAACGTTTTTACCATAGAGCGAGAAGAAAAAACGTTGATAAAAACTAGTTCCTTGTATGACGACCCCCCTTAATTTTTAACTTTTTGATATTTTTATTATTTGTTAGCAAATCTGTCGTAATGACGCACATTCTGTAAAAATATCAACTATCTTGCTCTTACGGTTCAAGAGTTACAGCCTTAAATAGGTAGGACAGACGGACGGACAACGTAGCCTTAGTACGGAACCCTAAAATTGTACTTCAGAATGCCCAGAATTGCTTTCTTATACATAATAAGTGGTAATTATATTAGGTATGTTTTCCTTGAATGAAGTTTAATTTTAAGTTATAATCGAGTATGTACCTACTTGTCACCTACTTGCAGACAATAATTACGCAAAGAACCTTCATACAGTCTTTTGTTTAAATGAAATACTTGTTTATTATGGATCAGTTCAGTTCAGTTTATTCTGATGGCTTTAGATATCTCCTAATTGGTAGCGCCAGGTTAAACAAATATTCATGATATTCTGATATCGTAGGAATCGGATATCGTAGGGGTTTAGTCCTTTTTCGGCGGATTCCTTATTGGACGGATTCCGTTTTGGCCAGATTCTTGTTTGGAAACGCTAGTGATTCCATTTGACAAATTTATTTTTCATCGGAAATGTATACATATCAGGAAGCTGGCAAAGGTATTTGGTTTATACTCATGATACATATCAATCAATTAAATTGTACCATCAGTTAGGCGACTAAAAAGGTTATCCGTCCAATAAGGAATCCGGCGAAAAAGGACTAAACCATCGTAGGGACTTGATATGTAGGTAGATTACCGCTATAATTGCGTGACAGTGAATGTCGTGTCGTGACAATCCTCTTTTAGTAGATATTAATCCACTAACGCTGCGTACTACCTAACTGTTAAAAATATCACGTGATTTTTGCATGAAATTACAACTAGTGAGCGATAGTGGGTAATATGGGTAATAAACTAAGAACTTTATCACTTTAACCTGATTAAGGGACTCTTGCAATGTTGCCGCACAATCGGGGCAATGCAGGTGAGAGATTAGTTTGCTATTGAAATAGTTCGTTTGATTTATTGTTAAATTGTACCTTATTTCTGGTTCATCATCATCAGCCTTTATACGTCTCACGGCCTTAGACCATATAAGTATGGACGAGTTAGGCATAATTCTACTAACAAACTTTTCTGACACTTTTTTCGGGGGACGAGGTAGCATGGAATCCGCAACTTTAGATTTTATTCCATTAGTTTTGATTCTAATTTTTATTGATAAAAAATAGTCTTGTATGAACTTGGGGTTAACTAACGAGACTAATTTTAAGTTATTGTTAGTGTCTGTACTGTCTCGTTTATATATGATAAGGTATAAAATTTGGTATACCTATGTATATGCACATGATCAATTGATCTTGTAACTTAGCAGAGGGAAATGCAAGCAATCGTGATGGGGTATGTTCCACCACTCGAACTCATTGTGGGTTAGTAAGAAGTATATTTGGCTTGGTGCGTGTAAATTTTTGTATAGTTAGATATCTACCAAACAGATGTTTGATCGATCATCACACGAAAACTACTAAACCAATTTTTATGTGTTTTTCACTGTTCAAAATCCTATGGTCTAACTCAAAAACTGTGTTTCTTTTCTTCCATTTCTTTCGTTGAACCCGGAATTCTCTAGGGATTGGATGGTACAGTAGGTCGATATATAAGGTCTAACAAAATTAGCTGAAACTATTTCAAGGAGATGATCAGACCATCAATCTGAACCACTTTCTCTATGGGACCAATATCGAAATCGCGAAAAAAAAAACAGCTGTCCCATACATTTCGGTCGAGTTATGTTTGCAGTTTTGTATGGGACAGCTGTTTTTTTTCGCGATTTCGATATTGGTCCCATAGAAAAAGTTGTTCAGTTTGATGGTCTGATCATCTCCTTAAAATATTTTCAGCTAATTTTGTTAGACCTTATATAAAAAAACTGATTTAACGCGGAAGTCGTGGGAAAATGCTTAATAAAAAATGTAATTTAATAAGTTTAGATTGTATTTTTTTTCGATTTAGCGAAACGCTACGAATTTGTTGATAATGTCAATGACTTATTTGATATTGTGTAAACAGTCTTCGCCCAAGAATCGGCCACGAGTTTAAATTTCGGAATATTTTTAGAACTCGTATATGTGTCAGACGTATATACCACTTTATTGTAGGTACGGTTCGTTCCAGGCATCCGTTTATTAGCTGCAGTGTTGCCGTTGTGCTTCTTATTCACAATTTTACTGCATTCTAAGAAGTTTATACTTATATAAGGTTTAACAAAATTAGCTGAAACTATTTTAAGGGGATGATCAGACCATCAAACTGAACAACTTTCTCTATGGGACCAATATCGAAATCGCGAAAAAGAAATCAGCTGTCCCATACAAAACTGCCGATTATAACTCAAATGGGACAGCACCAGCAGATTTTTTTTTTCGCGATTTCGATATTGGTCCCATAGAGAGAGTTGTTCAGTTTGATGGTCTGATCATACCCTTAAAATAGTTTCAGCTAATTTTGTTAGACCTTATATATATACGTATGTTAGTGAATTATGTGGAGGAGGCCCTCAAACCTGTATCTGATGCACGTTTCAGAATTTCGTATCGACAATTCGACATAACTTTCAAAATAACAAAAAAAACGATAAGCAGTGTCTGTGTTGTCACAATTAATACTGTATTAATTGTGACATGTAATATGTATAATGTAATATGTATTAATAATACATAATTATTTAGTTTGTCATGATACGTTAGGTCGCTGTAATCATTTCCACGTGTATAGAAGTAGCGATGGCGTCTACGCCATGCCATTATTAGATCACAGATTTTGTAAACTTCTGTATGCTTACGTACCTACATAAACACTCATCGTCATTATGCGATGCCAGCAAAACAGTGTTCTGTTGATTACCATCATTCATGACGTCACTGAAAAATCAAGGTTAACATAACACCGACTCGTTTACTCAACACACTTTACCATTATCTCTTAAATCAATGTTTAGAGTGTTTATACCATGTTTAGATTATACATATATTAACGTTATCTATCGATTGGTTGTAGGACCTTTATCGGTTGGATAACAATGGATAATTAGCAATATTCATTGATTTCATTAAAACGATAAATATTAGACGATTGTTTCAGAAGAGTAGCACAAAATCTAGTAATAAAATTTATCGAACTGAATGACCTAAAAATTAGTTCTGAAACATTTAGAAATGGGTAAACAAAGTTATATTTTGTATATTCTCCATGGAATTTATTAACAGGAATTTTTAATGGCTGCCCACGATATGCCTAAGGATAGTCCTTCGCTTCGTTATCAAGATTAATGTGTTGTCTATGAGAAACTCTTCTTATCTTTGCATGTGTGATCAGATCAGCCATATAAAATACACTTTCGTACCATGGTATAGTACTAAGTGTAAGTACTTATTAGTATGTGATTTTTAATGTTATGCATATGCCAGTGGCGTGCACTCAGGGTAGACACAAATACAGTAAAACCATAATAATTTCTAAACTAAAAGCATTTTGTTCACTAAATGACTTTTAATTATTTAATTACCTGTATTTAAACAAATCAAAGTCATTTAGTATACAAAATACTTTTTAGTTTAGAAAATATTAGTGTCTTGCACTCAGGGCAGGCAAAAAACAGTGAAACCCTAATAATTACTTAACTAAACAGTATTTGGTTTACTAAATGACTTTGATTTGGTTAGATACAGGTAGTTAACCAGTTAAAAGTCATTTAGTGAACAAAATGCTTTTAGTTTAGAAATTATTAGGGTTTTACTGTATTTGTGTCTACCCTGAGTGCACGCGCCTGATGTATGCCATGACAGTAGTTGCACTGAGAATGAATCATAAATTAGCAACCTTACAACCCTACTCTGTATTCATTAAAATAACGCCAGGTCGTTCAATTATCATAGTGGTATTTATTGCGAAATGATTGGGTAGAACACATTTATTATGAACGGGTTATATCACTTATATCATCCTATGCAATTGTCGCTTCATTATAATTATGTTTATTTAGAGTGACTTTATGGAAATAATACCTATTTGCATGACACTTATCATTAAGATTTTATTAACATTTAACGATGCAGCGCAGGAGTATTAACCTAATCCATAAGAGTAGCGAGGCGTGTCTTTGCCAAGGTTAACTATAGGTTAACTGCGATATTATATTAATTTGATGAAAGTATACATTTGCGGCTCTGGATCTGATGTTTACTGGCTATCTTCCAAGGCATTGTTCTACACATTTTTCATCATCTCGGAAATATCAATCACAACAGAAACATGATTTTATTGGTCTGTGTGGAAAATAAATAAAAGCTAGGTAGGTACAGCGAATTTTTCTATATCATATTTCATATTATTGTATTAGTATAGTTACCTAGCACCATTTCTATAACTCCATACCCAATATAAACCCTATATATAACCCGACAACATTGAGTACCTAACTAAAACTAACGACTACCTACTTTAGTAAATGAAATTATGGCACATGACATGATATCCATGTCAAATATTGACATTCTTGCCGGATGACGAACTATGTCCACCAGATTGAATGAATGGTTTATTGTCAAACAATCTGCTAAATTCGTGGAAACGGGCTTGTTCTAAAAAAATTTCGCTATTCCACGGAGGGGAAATGGGGCGAAATATAAAACATACGGCGTGGAACGAATTCCCGACGTCGAAATGTTAGTGTGACATTTTGCCCGACGTTGTTCGCCGACCATTGTTGTTACTTGTTACTTTTTACGACCTATCTAGCAAGTAGCTAGAACCCTGCACTTAATAAGAGCTATGAACGTTGTAAACTTGTAGTGTTCTTTAACATGCAGGTTCCAATAACTTGCATACCAAGCCGCTCCCAAAGTTCATTTCTATAAATATTTTCTCAAACCTCTAGCAATAAACTAAATAGCTTTGTATAACTATAAACATTCGCGTATACCTACTAATTCAGAATTAGAAGTTTGGTCGAGGATTTTGTTACCAACTAAAGCTGCATGATTTATCGTCTTATACGTTTTTCACTTCTCATCCATCTTCTTTTGTTTTGTTTTTCATCAGCTTTCTATGCCATTTGTGGCAAAGTGGGAAATATGAATCGGGGTTGTTTTTTAATGTTTGTAAGAATAGGAAATATTCGATCGAATATGATACTTTATGTTTAATATATGCTGCGTTGGCTTGAATTTATTTGCTTTAATTGTTTATTATCGACAATATTACAGTACGACCTCCATAAGTGCTACATAAAAGAGTAGACAAAAGTCGAGGGCGCCACTGTCTTTGCAAGAACGACTTCCCGCCTGCTACAGCACAAACGTACAAAACGGTGGTTACCGTTTTTATTATTAACAACAGATAACACAGTTTTGTATTTAAATATGAATATTTTTTTAAATTAATGCAGTTTTATATCTTATCCTTAAGTTGTGTGGTTCTGGCTTATGCCTTGTGCTTAGAAGGGCCATCCCATTTCTTCTCGTGAGTGTCGTACAAGGCGAAGAAGGGTTTCTTATGCTGTGTACTAGTGGGCGAAAGGCTAGCCACCTATCACCACTAGACACATAATTTCATCTCGAAACCTTGACTATGCTAAAGTGAGCCTTGTTACAACTGCATAAAAGACAACTAGTAGTTGTACAAATCATTTATTTCAACCATAGGTTTATCAGATGTTACATAGTGATTCCAGTACATATGGACCCTGGTAGGGCACTGCAAAACTTACATCTAGAATTAAAATCATACGTATTGAAGTGAATTTATACAATTAGAACGACGAAATCAGAAATAAGAATTAGAACATTAGAAAAAACAAAGTAATATACGGTATAGCAATTATTACGAATTATTAACACGTGCGGACACGAAACGAAGAATTATGTATTAACATTTATAAATAACAATAATTATTAAAACATTAATTAGAATAACAAATAGATAATAAAATCTTTCTTAGATTATATTTAGCCGTGGTGGTCCAGTGGCGAGTAACCTTGCCTGCCGTGCAGGAAGCGATGGTTCGATCCCCGCCCAGGCCGACTCGTACCAATGAGTTTTTCGGAATTTATGTACGGTTTGTAACACCACTGGCTTTTCGGTGAAGGAAAACATCGTGAGGAAACCGGCATGCTTCAATTTCGAGGCATGTATTGTACCTACTGTCCATTACAAGTGGCGACGGGCTCACTCCCCGTCACACTGGACATAGTTTCGGTACTACTAGTGAAACGAGGATGTTCTGAAGTTTCAGAATATCTCTGACTACCCCCTCGGGGAATATAGTCGTGAAAATATGCTTATGCTTATGCTTATGCTAGATTATATTTTATCTGATTATCGAAGTAATAATTGAATTATAAATTATATTAAATTAATGCAATATAATTTTATGTAATATAATATATGTTACAAGGAGATAAATAAGAGTTCAATTCAAGATTCGATTAGAGTATAGTTCCAATTTTATTAACTTAAATACAAATCTGTATACTTATTTATGATCAAAAATTCCTGCAGGGCATAGAAACAGTTTTCTAATAAATAAGTCTTTAATTTTGTGACATTATTAGCCAAGTTTAGACGCAACTTATTATAAATTTTTACTGCCATGTCGTATGGTCCTCATCGAAACATCTCCAATTTTTATATCGTAGGTTAAGGGGTACTGTGTAGTGGTCTTTAGCATGTGAGAAAAAGGATATATTTATGAGAGACTATGGTTACAATGTTAAATTATAAATAAATTCGGCCTGCAACTTGTCATGTTATCTATATTTGCCAGGATCCTGATACATTTGTTAGTAAAATAACGGTGGTATTTCCCCATAACAAAATACCATAACTCAGCCAGGCCTGGGCATATGCATAGTAAGCCATCGTGCCATCGTTGTAGCGTTCCTGACTACCCCGAAAGGGATTTGTTGTATCTTTCCAAAACGATACCTATAATTTTCCTAATTGTGTGTTACAGGTATAGCATTGCGACCGTTCGGCCTCTCGTTCGCGTACCTGCTGCTGTACCTATTAGCACCACTGCCACAAGTACCAAACTCACGATCATTCAGCGGTAAGATGCTAGTTTTATAGCCCAGTCATTTTACGGTTTGAGCCGGGACTAATTAATAATTGACATTTTTTTCGGTATAATATTGAAGAGCCAATTTAAGCCTAGAAATGTACCAAAATAAAAAAAAAATCACGTCAGCAACAGTTTCAATTTTAAAATTTAGCTATTATCTCGTTCTTAAAAACCTGATGGTAAATTTTTTTTGGACATATTTTGGGCTTTACCATTTATATATACTACAAACATGGTGTGAATATTTTTGTCTACTTAGAAGGTTTTGAAAAATACATTCGTATTTTCTAATAAATACCTCATTTTTATTATTAATTCTTACTTTGTAATGTATATTGTTAAATCTAAGTCAAATGAGTGCATTGTTATTAATATTATTAATTTGAAGGCCTTCTGGGACACACAATTTTAATTTCTATGTTGCGTAGCGATTTTTTTTTTAAATATGTTTAAGATAGTCTTTTTGTCAGTAAATGGTGCCGGTTATAGTTTAAAAGTCCAATTATTAATTACTCCCTACCCCGCCTAACAAAACTCCGTAAAATGACTGGGCTATTTTAACTCAATAATCACCTGCTTGCTGTAAATATGTAATTTGATTCGTTGAAATGTCTTTATTCGTACATGTAATAAAGACACTAGCGTCGTCCACATTTATCGTTTGCGGCCGTCGTATGGCAGCATGATATAACGCTATCGCGCCTTAGCTGTCTTTCTATTTCCACTCAAAAGAACGAGATAAGAGGTGTGATATAGTCTTAATGCACGCAAATTATTACGCCTTGAGTTCGAATTCCGGGTCGGTCATGGATGTTATAATATGTGTGTGCCGTTGTTGTATATGGTTCCCATAAGAAAAAACCTAAGGCTTAATTTGGGATCATTACAATGTATGTGCCTGTGAGCGTTATTTATTTAACCCGCGACATTATCCGCACAATTTATATACCAGATTTAAAAGTCAGATAATAAGCTATCAAACAAAAAAAATTTCATCAAAATCGGTTCAGTAGTTTTTGCCTGATGCTCGTTCAAACAAACAAACAAACAGACAGACAAAAAATCCAAAAATTGTTGATATGGAATCAGGGATACCTAAAAACCATATCGTAACTTTTTTTTTGTTAATATCTTCAATGTACAGACAAACTTCCTGTTACAGTTTTATAATAGTTTAGATTTATTATACTACGGTCGTTGCGTTGATTTCTAGTACATCTGACCCGACCCCTTTTAAACGAACAGAGGCCATAGTACGATGCACGCATTAAGGTTATATTGCGCCTTTTATCTCGTTCGTTCGCGCGCAAATAGAAAGACAGCTAAGATGTGATAGCGCTATATCATCCTGCCAAACTAAGGCCGTAGGTCAGTGTAAGTACTAGAATTAATTATTATTACTATAATTACATACTACTATTAGTATGTACACAATGACGTAACATACATAGTCCTTCTTAATATGCCGATAGTTTTTAAGGGGATGATCAGAGACTGAACAACTTTCTCTAGTAGGACCAACATCGAAATCTCAAAATAAAAATCAGCAGTCCCTTACATTTGGCTCGAGTCGGTTTGCAGTTTTGTCTGGAACAGCTGATTTTTTTTCGTGATTTCAATGTTGATCCCATAGATATAGTAGTTTGATGGTCTGATCATCCCCTTAAAAATGTGTCAGCATCATAAACTTAATATTACTTACGACAGTATATTAAGTTTATGGTCAGCATATTAAAAAGGACCTTATGTAATGACGGCCGTTATTATTCAGGCGTAAATTAAGGAAAAGTTTTATGTTTTTCAAGTTTTTAGGTACCTACCTAAAATGATAAAGTTTAATATTCGACCAGCATTTAAATAATTGAGTGTAATTGGGTATAGTTTCAAATGCCGCACATTTTGTTAAATTATAGCGATAATCTTATTAAATGGTCTGTTATATAACATGTCTGAGCTACAAAATTTATGGTTATGTGAGCTATTATCGTACAAACCGGTCACTTACGAATTTTAATAATTATCAATTTTAGTGGAAACTCGTTCTAAACTTTATTTACAGCATAACCCCAACGACATACGAATTAACCTTTGATAACCTTTGTGACCTTCACTCCAGAATGATAAGCCTACTCCTACTTACCACACCTGCGCGTCTGGTATGATTTCTCTAACATACTAGACGTACGGCATGGCAGCGCGACCTAACAAAGTCGCGGGATAATGTTGTCGCGCGCCTCATGCTAGGCCCCTATGTATCACAGTGTAAGAAAGAGTATGGTAAAATGGCCGGCAAACTTCTTGCGCAGGCCCGTCACCCCACAATTTTTTCAGAAACAATCTAGAAACTAATCTCTATGCTTGTATCTTATCAGATTTTCGTTAAAATGTATAATTTTAAAGTTGCAGTGCCTTAAAGATTTCCATACAAATCTTAAATTAATCCTAGCATGGAAACTGTATATTTTAACGAAAATCTGACAACATACAAGCATAGCGATTAATTTCCAGATTGTTTCTGAAAAATTTCATTGACTTTAATTGGTTAGTATTAGCGCGCTCAGAATTATATCCCCTTAAGGTGGTTGCAGAGGGGCCAATTTTTTACAAAACTTTGACGCACAATACGCGTAGACGGTATTAATGTAAGTAACTTTGTATATATGGAAAAACAGTTTAGAAAATCTAGATGCCGCGTCACAAATAACATTTGCAATTTATATAATAATTACAAAGTTGAAATTTTTCATTCAAAATTTTAAAAGCTTTAAGTATATCTTCGTAATTATATTATAAATTGCAAATGTTATTTGTGACGCGGCAACTAGATTTTCCAAACTATTTTTCCATATTGTGCGTCAAACTTTTGTATGGACTGAAACCACTTTAAAACTAGTTATTGTTTAGCTTCGATGTATCTAACTTCTTATTATCGTTTCCAGGTATCCGCGGAAAATTCCTTCTCATAACCTTATTGGTATCAATTCTTCTGACCCTCTTACACGTGGCATGGCACAGCACGCTTGCGGCATTCGTGCCGTACGGCTTGCTGCTCGAAGAGATCCCGCTAATAGAGAAGATCGGCCTCAATCTGGGCCTCGTGTCCTATTCCAAGATAGACCTCGTTATGGCCGTGCATTTTTTGGCACCTGAGGTAAGACTATTCTGCACAGTTAGAGAGAAGCTACGGTTTCGATAATAGTTGTATGTATACTGGAGAAAAGCGTAGCTAATATTTAATGCAGTGTCCGAGTGGTGAAGAATAGCGCCATCCCATTTCCTCCCGTTGGTGTCGTAAAAGGCGACTAAGGGATCTACTGAAGGATGGGCAGCAGCATCCTCTGAGTACACACATATATTGATTCGATCCAACTGCGATCGCCAACCCGCCTGCCTAGCGTGGCGATTATGGCAAATCCCCCCATTTTAGGGGATGTCCAGCAGTGGACGTTTAATGGCTGATATGATGATGATGACTTATTTTTTTACTTTTAAACCACATACTCCACCCATCAAAATGAACAACTTTTACTATGGGAGCAAACCTGTCAGATCAAAAAAGAAATCAGCTGTTCCAACTGCAATACCTTAACGACTCAAATGTATGAGACAGCTGTTTCCTTGTTCTGACAGGTTTGCTCCCTATAGTAAAAGTTGTTCAGTTTGACGAGTAGAATATGTGGCTTAAAGGTTAATAATACGTTAATAATACTACACTCTGTATATTTATACATAGGTAAAGGGTATAAGTGACAGCCTGGCAAATACTAAAACGGTGAATTCAGTCCATCAAACTGAACAACTTCCCATGCAGCCACCCCCAGGAAACGTGAATAAAAATCAGCTATTAATATACTATCGTAATAGACCAACAATCTCCTCATGATCGCATCGCCGAAACCGAAATGTCAATATGTGCGAAATTGATACGTGTGTGAGTTTTAGTGATTGATTTTGGAAATCAATCACTATGCGAAACGGTTTCTTTTTATCGTATACAATATTTTTTGATCTGACACATAAATATTTGCAATAATATATTATCTAGAAAATAGGACGTTTACTGCATGTAATGAATGTATTACGAAATAATTTTAAGAACAACATATGAAAAAAGTATTACGAAAGTAGTACTCTACTAATGTTATTTACCTTTGAAATGTATCTTTATTTGAGTTCCTGGTACAATTCACACTGCATTCCAACACATAATATGCTACCGTAATGATTTTTTATATTTGTCTGATAAAACAGGAAATGAATTATAAAGAAAATCATAAAATAATGTAAGAAAATTTTTTAACAGGATACCAACCGAGACTTCATTGTTTAAAAGTGGTTTTACGGCTATTATATTATAATCTTTTTCGCACGCGTAGGTTTTTCGGTAAGGTCGGAATCTCATTCGCACACTGTGTTGGTCTATTTACGGTAGTAATATTAAGTTTATGGTTTGATGGGTATAATATGTGGTTTAAAGGTTAATGATACTTTTCCTTACACCCTGTAGATTTATACATAGGTGTGACAGCCTGGTAAATACTAAAACGGTGAATTCAGACCATCAAACTGAACAACTTCAGTACGGAGCCACCCTCAGGAAACGTGAAAAAAAATCAGCTGTTTCATACATTTGAGTCGAGTATATACAGCTGTTTTTGTATGGAGCAGCTGATTTTTTGTCGTGTTTCCTGAGGGTGGCTCCATATTGAAAGTTATTCAGTTTGTTGGTCTGAATTCACCGTTTCAGTATTTCACTTACATAGGGTGTAAAATTAAATGCGTTACACTTTAAACGTGGTGCTTCAGACCATCAAATTGAACAACTTTCACTATGGGACCAACACCAAGCATCGATTGACGTTTTCTAAGGAAGACTAATAAAACCTTACTCTTAGAAAAAGTATATGTCTAGAACAGAGGGGGCCAACTTTCTTAGGTTGGTCTGCGTGAGGCGTTATACAAATGATATCTGTGTGCGTGTATATGGATACGGTTGAGAGGCCAGTGCTGGTTGCAATTTTTTTTATGCGTTCGTAGTTTTGACTTTTTATCTTGACATATTAGGTTGGGGAACAAGTTTCTTCGCATTCCCTATTACGGATAAAATGGATGCCATTTTTGAAAAAGTGGAGCAAGATCGGCATATCAAGAGACCAAGCTTCATAGCCTATCCCACCGCCGCAGAGTAGCCTGCTTGTCGGTCTTCTACAGATTGTACTTCGGTGAGTGTGCCCAAGAGCTACATGAGCTCATCCCGCCTTCCCCTTTCTACTATCAGACTTCCAGACGCACCGCGGGATATCACCCCTTTTTGGTTGACATACCACATATCCGCACCAAGCGCCTTTCTGAATCTTTTATAATGCGCACAGCCAAGGAGTGGAACGCCCTGCCTGCGTCAGTATTTCCGAGTGCTTACAACCCGAATTCCTTTAAAGTACGAGTGAATAGGCTTCTTCTGGGTGAGCTCGCTACATCTTCGACCCCATCTTCGTCCTGAGGACTAGATTGAGGTCAAGAGCAAACCCATACGTAATTAAAAAAAAATATATCAGTAGTTACGACGTAGCTGAACAACTGGGAATTGACCACAAAACAGTTTTGGCTCATTTGAAAAAAACTGGGTACACAAAAAAGCTCGATATTTGGGTACCTCACGAGCTCACTGAAAGAAACTAATGAACCGTGTACTCATTTGTGATTCTTTATTACGACGTAATGAAACCGAACCATTTATGAAGAAGCTGATAACTGGTGATGAAAAGTTGATCACGTACGATAAGAACGTGCGAAAAAGGTCGTGGTCAAAGGCCGGTCAGGCTTCACAGACTGTGGCGAAACCCGGGTTAACTCGCAACAAGGTGATGCTGTGTGTGTGGTGGGATTGGAAGGGCATTATTCATTATGAGCTGTTACCACCATCGATTCTGAACTCTACTACGAACAACTGATGAGGTTAAAGCAAGAAGTTGAGAGAAAGCGGCCGGAATTAATCAACAGAAGGGGTGTGGTTTTTCATCATGATAACGCTAGACCTCACACATCTTTAGCCACTCAGCAAAAATTAAGAGAGCATGGCTGGGAGGTGTTAATGCATCCGCCGTATAGTCCTGACCTTGCACCTTCAGATTTCCACCTGTTTCGGTCTCTTCAGAATTCTTTAGGCAGTGTCAGGTTAACATCACGAGAGGACTCCCAAAACTACTTGTCGCGGTATTTTGATCAGAAGCCCCAAAATTTCTATAGCAATGGGATCATGTCCCTACCTACAAGATGGCAAAAAGTTATCGATCAAAATGGTACCTACATACTTTAGTTAAATGTAAATAAACTATATTAAAAAAAGTTTTGAATTTTCTTAAAAAATGCGAAGAAACTTTTTCCCCAACCTAATATAACTTATCAAAGACTATACTAATAAAATAAAGAACGTCTTTAATTCCTCCTCTCTTTTAAATTGCTGTGCCCTACCTAACAGTGTTCACAATGTTGTACTATTATAAGATTACACCACCAGCAGGGCTAGCATGCCACCCGCGACAAAGCATTTAAACGAGAATAACCTCATGCGCGCTCTTTCTGGCATACGTAAAATAATAAAGATGGAGGCACATTTCGATTTTATATCGTTTTCTCGGGAGTGGCATGCTAGCCCTACTGTTGTATATACCAAACTCAACTATAACCGTGCAAAGTTTTACGTTTCGGTTCAAAGAAGCGTGACGAACTAGCGGTCCTTCAGTTGATATTTTTGATTTGTATGTAAGAGCAAACTTACAAAACAAGTCTGGAAGGGCGAACATAGATTTGAATGATAATGTTGGTTTCAGCTAGTAATGACAAGCACGTCCCTGGTGGTGTACCTGGCCGTAAAGAAACTCGTATTGGACCCTGATTCCGACCTAACGAAGACGGATTCCAAACATCGACAGTTCCCACTTCTCACCAGCACTGGTATGCTCATATCAGCTGCTTTATGACATATTCATCTAATATCGATCAATGACCGATAATAAAAATTATGACCAAAAAATAAAATAAAAGCCGGCCAAGATAGGGTTCCGTAGTCATTACATGAAAAGCTTAAGTGCGATTTAATTTAGTTCACCGATATCTATTATTTTTACTTACCCGGAGCTACATTGTCAAACATTTTCAGATTTTTTACTTGGGGGGAGGGGGGGGGGGTGAGCGAGTTATTGAGGCGGGCATACAGACCCTAACCCTAAAAACCTGCTTCGGGAGCGCTATATGTGCAAAAATAAGTACCAATAATTTTCCACAACATGGTGAGGTGTTTTATTTTTCTGGTCAGACTTTACTTACACAATTGCAATACCTGTAGTTACGAGTCAGCTTAAGAGACTTATCCCACTAGCAATTTTTGAGCATTGGCGATATAGAAACTGCACAGCAACGACGTCGCAACTGAATCGTTGCGACTTTTAAGCACAGGCGTTGACTGAGCGTTACCGCCGCGACACTGATTCATCTCGGATATATCGCGGCGATAACGCATCGTTGATACAGCCTTCAGTTTTGGGAAATATCTTTCCATGTTTTGAGTCACGATTCTCCAATGGTTTTATTTTACAAACTTATCTATTAACTATAGAAAACGTATAAAATCCTTTAATTTAAATAATAATAAATTCTTTATTGTGTAGGAAATTCAGGTACAAGTTGGCAGTTTACATTGCTTCTTACATAGTTTCACCGAACTCTGTCTTTTCAGACATACACACAAAAAGTATCTTAGTGAGATAATTATTTAGTCTAGGAAAAATTAAGTTAAGTAGGTACATTATTTCATTAATTCATAGTGACACTTCTAGTAAAATAAAATTATTCAAATGTCAGACAATTTACAATAACAATAAGTAATAATACACAACAAGAAAGAGAGAATCCCTATACTAAAATGTCAAATATACGTACAATTAAATTTGATTTAATTATTATGTTGTTGTTTTGTAATCTGAAAGTTACATAAAGTTAATTTTAATTACCAGGAAAGTACATATGTCTGATCTTGATAATGTTCTCCGGTATAATGCGTCCGAGCGTGACGTCCGGCATATACTTCCTGGTCTTCATCGGGCTGGCGACGGCGTGGGCGCTGGGCAAACAGCTGGAGCGCGGCTTCGCGGTCGTGGGCCGCTGCCTGATGGCCATCATGGCCGTGCACGTAATGGTGCTGATTGCCTACCAGTCCACCTGGGCTATTGACTTCTATCCACCTGAAATGGACTTCGCTAGGTGCGTTAATCATGTGATTTGAAAGAAACAACATTAAACAAGACAAGCTGTGCGCGTATACTGGAAAGAGATGGAGATATCACAATTTAAGAAGAATCTTGGCTTTTTCTGACTGAGTTCTGCCACATACATCGGGAATTCCGTAAGGGTATTCTGATTCGGAATTAGCAAATCCATACAGGCTTAGCCCCCTTCAGAATTCTGTTAATTATGGAGCCATCAAACCTATACAAAACCACAATTCCGAATCAGAATTCCGTTACACGATTCCGGATGCATGTGGCGGGCCTAGGTTCCAAGATTTTGTAAGAAATTTCAACTTAGTCAAAGAAAATACTGCATACGCAATATGCAGAAAGGGACAAACAGCATAGATTTTTTCGGGCTCACTATGCAATTAACGTTTAACTTTTAACTGTAAAAAGAGAATAACTAGAACGGGTATTAAAATAATAATAATTTCCGCTATTATTATTATTTTAATACCCGTTCTAGTTATTCTCTTTTTACGGAGGGGATGGTTGTGGTTCGGTTATTCTGGTACTACAGGTAGTGACATTATGTAAAAACAATTCTATCCAACGTGTTAGAACATTATCTTGATTTCTATGAAGACCTGTAATTACAACCTTTGCGTGTGTGAATCAACATGTGAAAAAATCGTTATAAACAAGGTCGTGATAAAATCGATGCAAATGTTTTCTATTCTTCACAAATAATAGTTGAAACTAATAATACTCTTTATTCACAGGTATTTTGGTCTCACAAAATTAGTAGTCATCAACGAAACCATGCCCGATAGATTCGTATACGAGGTCGAAGACGACGGCATGTGGGCCACGTTGGCGAGTCCTTTAGTCATACTGTTCACATACTCCGTTCTCGCCATGGTAACAAGACAACTGTTCAAACCAAAGGTATGTTAATGTTACACTCTAATTTCAACCTTACAGCATTTTGATAAGTGATAAGTTTGATCTTGACTAACCCGATGCTTCTTCAAATAACTTTCCGAATGGGATTGCGTATGTTTCTTGATTAACACTAAAAACTCTAACCTTCAGTTTGAAGCAGGTTTAATTGTTCACTGCTATGTTTAGCAAAGGGTAGCTCATTAACGAAGTCTCTAAGAGCCTGTTTCACCACTTTCTGATAAGTTTTTGTTAGCTTATTTGACAGCTCGTTTAAGAAGAAAAGATATGTCAAACGATCCGTCAAATAAGCTAACAAAAACTTATCAGAAAGGGGTGAAACAGGCCCTAAGTATTGTAGTTTGCTGGACGGCTTACTATCTCTTTACGTGTTGTGCTATCGATGGGACATAGGCGAAAAAAAAGAGCGCGCTGACCGGCATAGAGGCGGGCAAGCTGAACGCCGCTCTGTTGCGCAGCTTCTCCTTCAACCGTCCCAGTCGCCGCACGACGCACGAAAAGTGGATTAACGCTTCTAAGAAAGCCAGAGTAAGCATCAGCGGCCGTAGTATGCGCGCCAAAAGGCTATATTACGTCTATTATCTCGTTCGTTAGCGCGCAAATAGAAAGAGAGCTAAGGCGCGATAGCGCTTTATCACGCTGCTATACCACGGCCGCAGTATATGTTGAGACTAGTGTAGATAGCACTTTAGAAATTTTGTATTTTTTTGAATTATTTGATCTTTCATATTTTAGTTTACTTTGTTCCGTAAAGGCTGTTTTACATCAAGATATTTATTACTACAAAGTTTGGTATGGTACTTATTATTTTTGCATGAAAAACTAGTATGTTATAAAATATTGCAATGGATGTACTAAGCGTAAAAATATATATGTCAATTAGTCTGGTCTGGTAGAGGACTTCCGTTATTGAGTTTTAAAAGTGTTGCTTATTTATTAGTTATTGTGAATACTGAGCCGTAAGGTGTAGATTATTGTACATAGTGCATTTATGTTGATAAATTGATAATTTTCTAATCATTACACGTAACATAACATAACTATCAAGCACTGAAGGCATGACCGCTTATGTGCTAACAACTGATTTAATTTTTCCTATTGTTTGGCATATTTGATCAAAAATGTTATATTTTATTTGGCAACCTGCTTTCGTTCTTTTATAGGTTGCAATTCCTTACATAAGTAGCAATGCACTACGAGGGAACAGCAGTGAGACAACACCTGTAGGTATTCCTTTTTTACATTTCTTCTTTTGTGCTATGTCCTGTGTTGTGAACTCGCGGAATCAAAGTTTTACATGACAAATTCTTTGGAAACATCTTAATGCTTGGGCTGCTCGCCATAATATCTGTCATAACAGTGTTTTCATCCGCATTACATGTTTTTTTGTTTATTAATACTTTTAACTCTGTTTTGTATTTTTTGTGCCATTTTGTCTTTGTTTTGTTTGTATGTCTAGTGTTTTTGTTGTCAATATTACAAATTTCTCCAAATCTACGAATAAGTAAAATATTTTCTAGTCAAAGATTACTATACGACGTGTTAATGAATTAACGCATATCTAGAAAGTAGTTTTTTTAGAATCGAGAGCAGAATGAGGTTTCTTGATAGGTTTTTTTTCTTTTTTCAAAATATTAATTAATTTGTTTGTGAAATTTTAAATTTACTGCACCCGATGTCAACCCACGGCACGGGCACACTCATCCTACTTTCTACCAAAACAAGATACTTAAAATGTATCCATGAGTACGTTAGCGCTTGCATTCATTGCTGAAATGATAACAAATAATTTTTGCATCTAATCTTAAAATACGAATACTTAAAATCAAAATAACCATATATATTTAATACAATAGATCTACACGTTTTTATAAGAAATCTGTTTTTATTAAATAAAAAAATATTTCGATCATTCGATGATGTTGAGAATTTGCTTTGCTACCTATTTAATTATTTTTTAGATAATTATTTCTTACCGCTGATATACGCTCTTGTGTGTAGTTGATACGCAACTTGAGTACCACCAGGCCGTTCGGCGGCCGGTCCGCGACGATCATGCGACAGCTGCATCAGGATTCCACCGGCTCCGTGATCATGCCTGATGAAGGTATTTTACATTTTTTTACTTTTATTTCTACGATAGATTACATTGTATGTGGGTTCACTATTACTTACAAATAATAGGACTCAAATACAAAATATTTAAGAGCCTTCCGAGCCTATTGTGCTGCCCTTAATCGTGTTTTTTTTTATTTCTAAGCAATTAAACAACATGTCCAAAAAATAAGAATGTCACATTGTAGTCCTGATTGGCTTTCAATTTATCGAAATGTTACGGATTATTATGGTTTATGCTTGTAGCTATTATCGTTAAAACCGCCAAAAGTGGTCACTTTTGGCGGTTTAAAGATAATACCTACAAACATTATAAAACAAATCCACAGTGACCCGATAAATTGATAATCAGCAATAACTACAATGTGACATTTTTGTTCTTTGGAAATATTGTTTATTTGTTAAGAAATGAAAAAAAAAACATTTTGGGAAGCACAATAGGCTCGGTGCAGCCTTAATGAGCCAATGTGTGATACAGGTTTTCAGGAGAAAACATTTTGTCAACTCAACTCGATTCTGGATTGAGATTATTTGCAATAAAACCCAGGGTCAACGACAGCCGTGTAGTTCTGGCTTAGAATGGACCAACCCAATTCTTCCCGTGGGTGTCGTACGAGGAGCCTAAGGGATTAAAGTTTTCTTATGCAGTGTTTATGTGGGCAAAAGGCTGGCCATCTTGACTCGTTATTCCATCCTGAAACTTAAATTGCTAAATCTGAGCATTGTTACATCTACATTCTTAAACAGAAAGGTAATTGAAGTAGCAAGGTTTTTGACCACTCCGAATGGGATTACGGTCATGAGTTTTTGCATGTATGTCAACGACATATCTTGTAGGATAAGGCTGCGTTTCCACCAGAGATGTGCGAGGTAGCGAGGCGATGAGCGAGGAAACAATCCGCCAATAGCGCGCTCGCTCGATCACGTCCTTGGGAAATTGAAGCATTGGTCGATTTTTTCCTCGCGCACCGCCTCGCTACCTCGCACATCTCTAGTGGAAACGCAGCCTTAGCAAGTTAAAATGGCTGGAGGTTAGGCAAATAGCCTAAGGGTTCTCGTATAGCAACTTCAGAATCATAAAACCATAAGGAGGACCATGTGGAATGGAACCAATTGTGCCAGTTACATATAAAGTGTCGTTGTAGAAATTATTGGGTTAGGCATGTGTACAGTGGACGTCTTGTAGCTGAAATAATGTATAGACGAGTAAGTAGTCTTGCATCAAAACATACATCCCTGTAGTGATGTATAGCCACATTAAATAAGCCCTAATAATTCAGTGGAATACATGACGAGATGAATAGGTTGCATTTCACAACTATAGACAAGTTATACATAGACTAAATAATAATATAAAATGATCCATGTGTTAGTAACAGGGTTTGACTTAAGAACTGTGTTAGTAGGTACACAAAACATAAATTAAAATACAACAAAAGACTGAGGTACATAGCCGTAGGTACTATATCATCACTTGCACGCAGTGTGTGATGATGGGGTAGTCAAACCTGCCTGCTATCATCTCCAGAATACTGTTGTAGCTTGCACGCAACCGGCTGACGAGCGAGGCGGCTTTTTTCCGCATGATGACATGGTATCCGTTCGTTCTCGCTTCTGCGAACATGGCGGACGCGCTACAATAGCGTGGTAGCCCCAACAGCATTCTGAAGATGTTGTTGTATTGGACGCGCAGGGCATTCAGCGAGCTGAGATTGCAATTGACCCACAGGCTGCAAGAGTAGAATGACTGACAGTATGCTTTGAACAGTGTCACTTTTACTGACCTTGTACAGCCATTGAATCTGCGGACCAGCATGTTGACTGCCAACGCCCTGCGCTCCCTTACTAAGTCGAAGTCGTCCTTATGGTCCTCATAGACAATGTTGCCGAGGTATTTAAAAGCCAACAATACTTGTGTTTGTACAGATTCGACCACGGATTCGCACGAGCCTACTCTAAAGGATGACATTATTGCTGCTGTTATAGGTCTCTTCCAAGTTCTAGTCAGGTAAATTATCCTACTCTTTAGTTATCTTGATTATTTAATTTTTGAGTGATATTGAAGAACTACTTATTATGCAACGTATCCGTGTGGTATCTGGCTCGGTGGCGTTGTGGAACTTCTGGGGCCCTAGACAAAGTGACATTCTATTGGCGTCGAGACGCTATTAGAAACGGTCAACATGTATGGACTTGATGCATGGTGCCGAAAGCAAACGCCAAAATGTTTTGATCGCCAATGTGAAATACATACATTCTGTCATTTCTACTAGCGTCTACACTGTAGAAAGAGAAGGTACTAGAAGGAAGCACGTGTCTTGTCATATGACTTGTCATATGTGCATCTCTTATTGAGTGAATATTCACTCAATAAGAGATGCACATAGCAAATTAGCTCTAGTTAAAAAAGGAGATCGCTACCTTATTGCTGTCCTTATCGGCATAACCACTTTTTTTGTACTGACTCCACCTGTCTCCGACATGTCACTTCATATAAATTGTATAGGATTTTATGATCGCTATCTCATACCCGGTTACACTGATATTCCGTTTACCAACGTATGCGAAAAATTCTTCGTCTATGGTCTACGCCAATAGAAATGTCACTTTGTCTTGGGTCCCTGTTTTGGAAACGATCAACAAAGTTAAGCAATGTCAAGTCCGGTCAGACTTTGGATGGGTGACCGTAGCACAGAGTACTATTGTGGTAGATAGATATTTTATCTCGAATATCTCCGTAATTCAAATGGAACGCTAAGCTGTTGGTCCTGGATAGTTCCGTTAGATGGTGGTGTAATTATAAATACCACTAACTTTCCTTGTGTGGTGGAGTTTGGCCCTCAAATTTACTTTGATCTAAGCTCACACCGTTATCCCTTTGCCCTGCAGTGGGATCCTATAGGCTATAACTTTATTGTCAACATCTCTAATTCTCACACCACCGTGTGGCTACTTATTAGAGTCAACCTTCGACATCTCTGATCGGAAATATGTACGTACGAGTGTAGTAACTCGACAGCAATGAAAACGGGTCACCACGGGTCACCAACAACATAAACCTTAATATCTCGGAAACTAAAAATGATATCTTATTCAAATAAAAAGTATTTCGTAAACAATTTAATGCTACTACTTAAATTTATAAAATTTCTGGTTGCTATAAAGTAAATGCCAATAAAAAAGGCTAAAATCAAAATAAATTATATTTTGAAAATTTAATTTTTAGTATTTAACATTTATTATTAATGTGTTAATTTTATCACTCATACACACTAAAATATGGAGAAATGTTATAACTGTGATAAAAAATGGTTATTTCCAATTTTTGGTCTGCGATAGAATTGATTCATTTGTATTTATGTATTTTAATTAAGTCAAACAAATGAAAACTAAAAATGTTAGAAATTAATTTAAGAAGTATTAAATAGTCTATGAAATACTTTTTATTTGAATAAGCTATCATTCCTAGTTCACGAGATATAAAGGTATGTTGGTGACCCGTTTTTATTGCTTTCTTCCTCTTTTGTTAATAACACTAAGTTCTACGGAATTTATGTTGTATTTATCATTATCACTAGCTCGGCAGTGAAGGAAAAAATCGTGAGGAAACCTGCATACCCGAGCATGAAATAAAAAGTGATCGGATGTATGTGTGAACACGATATACCAGCAATGCGGGAATGTTACAAGCATAACGAACTTTGCTTGCAATAGCCCAGCCAACAATAGTAGTGATAGGTAATCTAAACTATTATAAAACTGTAACAGAAGTGTGTCTGTGCATTGAAGATATTTAGTAGAAAAAGATAACGGTATGTTTTTTTTGCCTGTCTATTTGTTTGTTCATTTGTTTGCTTGTTTGTACGAGCATCACGCAAAAACTACTGAACTGATTTTGATGAAAGTTTTTTGTTTGATAGCTTATGATTATAGATTTGACCTAGGAGAAAGGATCGCTTTATGCTAAAGCATAGAGGGAGCCACACTATTGGAAGGCTGTCCACATTTTGAGACACTTTTTGACGTGCCAGTGTGTAATGTTTTGTAAAGTGGTAAGACAAAAGGAACCAAAAGTGACTACTTTACACACACTAGCACGTTAAAAAGTGTCTAAAAACCTGTGTGCAGTTCACACTCGCTAGAAGTGAAACCTTCAGAAACTATTTATTGTCGCTTTATTGTTTCATCGATTATAAATCACAACGGTGCTAAAGAAGTTTTCACTTCAAAAGTGGACAGCCTCATAAACGAATATCTATAGTTCCATCTCCTTTTACTATTACAGGTACGTCATAAGACAAAAGAGACTAACTACACAAGTAAAATGTATGCGGCATCTATGCTTTAGAATAAAGAGGCCCTTGATCCTTAGGATTCGACCTAAAATCTGATATATAATTTTTGCGGACGAAGTCGCGGGTAAACTCTAGTTTAAAAAACGCTGTATACTTGTTTTAGTAACAAATTTTCGAATATCGCAGATCATCATACATAGCGACGACGATCACAATGATGGCGTGGAGCATAATGTTTCACTCGTGGCTCACGTTCGTGTTCCTGATGTGGGCGAACGTGGTGTGGCTGTGTCAGAACCAGCGCTCCTTCATGCTGCGGACCAGCCCCATACTAGTGACCTACGCGATACTGCTGCTTCTGTCCCAGTATATCTACGGAATGAACCTTACCGAGGTCGAGCTGCCGTCCAATATAACGGTGAGTGGATAATTCAATACAAGATGTTAATAGATGACGACGTATTATTATAATAGTACTACATAGAATAATTAATAGGGTTTTTGGATGAGTGCGTGACATCCTCGGCTTCATCTACACTTTCCACCAGGTAAGCTGAAGCCAATCGGGGGCCCATTCTGAATTCCGGCACACGCGCCATTCCGCGACGCCATCTTGTTTCCATAGTAGTACTATTCAAATATCGTGAGATCGTTCTATGGAGTGCCCAGGGTCATATATAATAACGTAAAACCTAAAACATAGAATCTATGACTGAATATATGCTGTTTACATATCTTTTGTTCTATATTGAATCAAAATTTAGAAAACAGGTGATTTAAAAAAACAAGTACCTTTCGAATCTAAGCAAACGATCTCCGGGTTGTGCGTCTATTAATGTCTACTATGTAACCAATTTAAAATGTAGGCAACCTAAGAACCTTGTCATGGTCACTTCTATTTAAGTCATTGAGCTTTGGTGAAACAATACTGTAAATAGTTTCATGTGGTTGACTCTACCCACCGTTATTTGAATTCCCTATGGAAAATTGTCGCCGTTTCCACGAAACGAACTGTGTTATTTAAAAGTAGATAATGTAAACGAGACGGTTATTACATGGACATTATTATGGAAGCATCAATATAAAGCTATATTTCCAATAGTTATAAAATTAAGAATATAGTTTACTAGCTCTGCCCGGCATACATTGCAATGCGGTTTATTTTGTCATGTACACACGGCGAGACATCACGCTATACAATACCAACATAAGCTGGCCGCGCGTCCTTATACGTTACTCGACCTAGACGCGGCCAGCTTATTTTGGTTTCGTATAGCTTGACGTGTCGCCGTGTGTACCTTCACAGGCGCACATCAACCCACCAAACGGTGTCGAAGTCTATTAACTTAAGATTCTCATTTTTAACATCGATTGTTTCCCGACTGCGGCGAAGCAAAAAGGAGGGTTATGTTATGATTTTATAACCGGTATGTGTTTACCAATGAGTTTTTCTAACTTATGTACGTAATACCGACTGCACTCAAACGGTGAAGGAAAACATCATGAGGAAACCTGCATACACTGAAGAAGAAATTCTGATGTGTATGTGAAGTCTACCAATCCGCATTGGGCACGCGTGGTGGACTAATGCCCATACACCCTCCTTAAGGGTAGGCTTGTGCCCTGCAGTGGGACGTTTATAGGCGGATGATGATGATGATGATGATGTATGTATGTATGTTCATCTGTTCCCTCATAACTTTTAAACTATTACTCATAATTTGACAAATGAGGTATCGTTGGAAACGTCTTGATCGTCCGCTGATTATAGGCTATGTGACGTCACGTTAAATTGAATATGGCGCTCTCTAGAGGACAGTCGTGAACTAAAACAAATCTTTTTTGTTATGCCGTCTTGGGTATCAAATGAAAGGGCTTAATTAGCACTTTATTACATTAAGATTTATTGTTGTTTCCCCTGCCTGCAGGACTTCAACCTGCGACAGATCGGTTTCGGTCGAGCGGATGGGGAGCCGTGCGTGCCGCTGCTCATCAAGTCGCTGTTCACCTGCATGTTCTGGCTCACCCTCCGTCAGAGGGTGCAGGATTCGCAGCAGCGGCGGCAGTCTGCCGTCATCGCCGAGATGGCGGCCCCTCTTCAGTTAACTGCGTCGGCTGCTGCTAGCGGTAAGTGCTCTCTTCCGCCTGCTGTTTACTTTTGGACATAAATAGAGAAATGGCGAAAATTTTAAAAAGACAATTAGCAATGCCAGTGTTGCAGATTTTCTTACAGTTCATCGTGTTGTGTGTGAATGAGACACGTACAAAAAAATTTAAAAGAAATAAAAAAGTAAATGTATGGGTGTGTGTGTGTGTGTGTGTGTGTGTATATATATATATTTTTGTATTTCGTAACAGAATTACGGTATCAAGGGAGACATGATCGATGTCAAGCAAATGACAACCGACTGGCATTATACAGGGTGTTAGGGTAAATAGTTGCATTACTTTAAGGGGTGATTGTACCCATGATACTGAACTACTTTCCCTAAGAAACCTATAGGAAATTCCCTTTTTTTCGACTTTTCATACAAACGAACGTTCGCTCAGCAGATTGCATTTAGTATGGAAGGTCACAATTATTTTTGCGAATTTTCTATAGGTTTGTTAGGGAAAGTTGTTCAGTATCATGGGTACAACCACCCCTTAAAAGTAATGCAACTGTTTACCCTAACATCCTTTAGTTGTCTTGTGCGGTATTTTGGTAAAATTTATCTTAACTATTATAAAACTGTAACAGAAGTGTGTCTGAACATTGATAATATTAACAAAAAAAAGTTACGATATCGTTTTTAGGTGTCCCTGATTCCATATCACTAATTTTTGGATTTTTTGTCTGTCTGTTTATTTGTGTGTTTGTTTGTTTGATCGAGCATCACGCAAAAATGACTGAACCGATTTTGATGTAACTTTTTGCTTAATAGCTTGTGATTTGACTTCAAATCTGGTATATAATTTGTGCGGACGAAGTTGCGGGTTAACTCTAGTTCAACATAATTTTATTCACTGGTGTGTATGAACTAATGTGTCAGGGTAGTGTGTCATTAGACTTATTAATGTTACTTATTGGATGGTTTTTTTTTACCCATTCCTTACGACAGGTCTTGCAAACGGTAATTACTTTTATAGCACTCTGTGACCTAAACCCGCACTTAGGTCACGGTTTTCCGTTACCTAAGTAGTCTATTAATACACCGTTCGAAAATGAATCTACTTATTGAATCTGCATAATAAAAAAAAGAGGGTACTTTTAAAAAATCCTTTGACCAGGAAGCTGGGCATAGGCATTGTTGCCTTTGACACTTGACTTTGAAATTCACAGTTAAAAACATTTTCATGTTGTCTTTTGTTCGTGGTTTAAAATATTTCATCAGTATATTGTTATTTAAAGATGAATTACTGTGAGAGCGAAATAAGTGGAGACGATAGTTTTGAAGTGGTACCAGAAACAATAAGAGTAATGGCAAAAAACGTAACTTTAAATTTGTTACCTAACAAATCTAAAAGATTGTATACATCAGCATACAATAGGAGGTAAGTAGGGGTGCGTAGGGGGTGAATATTATTATATACCTATTGATTGTGATTGCGATCTATTAATGAAGCTTTTAAAGTCATGGTTGTGTCTTTCGGGGGGCACCGCCCCTCCACCCCCCGGACCACCTTACTCCGCTTTTGGTTAGTTTACGTATTCATAAAATTAAAAAGTTCAACATTAAAGAGAATTTCAATACATTAAAAAGTTGACGGGTTTAGGTCACATGAGCTATAAAATAGTATACGATACTCGTGACCTAAGTAAGTCCATTATTACACGGCGTTTATCGCCGCCGCTGCGCTCGGACGAACTTAGGTCACACGTATCGTAATGTACTATTATGAGCCAGATCTATAATTTTTCATCTACTGCTTTGTGCATTATCAAATACTAACATTTTTATACTATATTTTATCAAATAAGTACATATTTAATGCTCCTAAAATATTTATTTTTCTCTCAACACCTGCAAAATTGGCAAATACATACTAAAACCCTAGAACAGAAAAATAAAATGTTTCTTATTTTGAATAAATAAATCTCTTTACTTTCACATATGATTTTCTTAAATCTTATTTTACACCATTTTATATTGAAAACACATTAAACAAATTCAAACATAAATTACATTTTTCAGCGTGTTTGTTAATAAATGAATGTAAGATCTGATAACCGAACCGATAAATGAACAAGAATTGATAAATAAACTTTTCAATTGTCCATACAAACATTGAAACAGACGACGCGAAGCGGACAGTTTGTATGAAAATTCAAGATTTTTTGGCAAATAAAAAGAAACATCGGTACAGTACTACCAGGTTTATAAGTCTTACCGATGTACCTGCGCAGTTGACAAATTTTAATAGTGCGCGAATTATATTCACCTATCAGGTTGTGCCACCTTCAATCTGTTTACGCTATTTTCCAATTTCTTTTCGCGCCCTTTTCGCTGCTATCCGACTCGGCACCCTTTGATTACCAAATGACTTCGGGTTTTGTCGGGGACTCGGGCCTGCTCTGCGCAAACGAAGATTGACGAGCGGAATTATTTTCCTGGTCTTACTGTATATCTTATCTAATCATAATCATCATCATTCTCTTGCCCATTTCCCATTTTTGGGGTCGGCGCAATATGCCATCCTCTTTCATTCATCTCTCTCTGCCGTCATATCAGCACTCACTCTTTTCTTATCATTATAGAATGTTGTTCATTAATCGATTCTGGAGAAATGGCCCTCACGATTTACATTCATACGTTGAAATATTTTATAAATATTTCGTTGTACAATAATATGCTTTATGTGAACAGTAATAGAAGCGCAGCGTGAAGAAGGCAAGTCCCGGCTGCTGAAGGTGCTCGGGAAGGGGCTGAGGGCCGCGTGCGCGCGCTACTGGATCTACGTGGTGGTGATCATGCTCTTCGTGATCGGCATCTCTGGCGAGAGAATGACCATCTTCAGGATCATATACATGCTCCTCTTCCTTGTCTTTATACTCATGTTTCAGGTTGGTTGCTTGTTGGTTGCTCGGAGCGCGCTCCATACAAACAAAGTCGGGTTATATTTTCAATACTAACCAATTAAAGTTTATGCTTGTAATTTTTCAGATTTTCGTTAAAATATACGGTTTCAATGCTAGGACTAATTTAAAATTTGTATGAAAAGCTTTCAGGCAATTCATTTTTACGAAAATCTGACAGTGACAATACTCTTTATATGGATAAAATGTTTAGTTTTACTATTTCAAATGTAACTATGTCCCTATAATGAGTGTAATGAAACGTTTCAGATAAGTTGGTACTGGTGGCGACGACTGATGTACGTGTTCTGGATAACGGTGATCATCTACGCGATGATAAACCTTATACTCATATACATCTACCAGTTCGACGGGTTCGCTAAATTGATACAGAAATACTTATTGATAGACGAGAAATTGTAAGTTTTATTATACTAAGGCTGGCTTGCACCAATAAACGTATTAAGTGATCGCTATAAGCTCAGTCTCTTACACTGCTCATATTGGTGACAAGGACTAATTCATTTAAACATGTTTAAGAGGATAGACTTGTACCGTTTTTTATTTCAAATGGGTTCGCTCTTGACGTCAATCCAGTCCTCAGGACAAAGATGGGGTCGAAGATGTAGCGAGCTTACCCAGAAGATGCCTATTCACTCGTACTTTAAAGTAATTCGGGTTGTAAGCGCTCGGAAATACTGACGCAGGCAGGGCATTGCACTCCTTGGCTGTGCGCATTATAAAAACCAAACGTATTCCCATGTTTCCTCCCTACACTAGAGCAAAAGTGGTGATGTTGTATGTGGTTACATTCATTGATTTCTCCAGAAACAGATCTGCACGCGGGCTATCCGCACGCATATCCCGTTCAACGCAGCTGACGGCCTAATTAGGTCAGTCTATGTAGATAAGATAATAGATAAATAAAATCTAATAATTTATTTCAGACAACACGACTTGGGTTTAGAGCCGTACCACCCGGCGGATTTGTTTGTGAAACTGTTAACGCCTACAGCGTTCCTGATAATAACCATAATGCAGGTCCACTACTTTCATAAGGACTTCATGGCTTTATCTGTGCCAAAGACTAGGTGAGTTTGATTCATAAAGTTACTATACCTTACAGGAATAGAGGAACCAGGAAGCAGGCATAGGTATTGTCTACAGGGTGTCCCGTAAACCGACGTCAACCCGGCGGATGCTGATAGGTCGAGGTCATGACTAAGCAGAATATCAAAATTTGACTTTAGTAAAAGTGCCTTAGTTTTCGAGATTTTGACAGTTTTAATACAGATACTGCGTAGAACATTAAGTAGCCGTAGCACCCAAAATAGAGACTAAGGTAAAGTGTTTCACGAATTTCTTAAAACTGTCCTTATCTCGAAAACTAAGAACCTTTTCCTAAAGAAAAATGTTGACAGATTGATTGATTGACTGACAGATTTTTTTTTATTTTAGTATATCCTGGCTAGGCATGAACTAATCTATCAGCATCCACCGGGTTGACGTCGGTTTACGGGACACCCTGTGTACCTTGGAGGGCACACTGCCTAACAAGCGGTGAAACATGATAATACTCCTTGGTGGTCGGTAATGATCGTTCTTCTTACGACTTGACGTTACTTTGTCTCTTTCTAATCCAATGATAAAAATAAAAGTTTTTATTTAATTTTTATTCTGATAGAAAGAGACACACAAACGTTGGAAATATCGACTAGACTACTAGGACGACTGACATGAGTTGTCAAATGAAACCGTTTCATGGGAATTTATCGGCACGGTAAAAATTCGAGTTTTGTGTTTAATTGTAAATCTAACGTGAAATCGTAGATAATTTTTAATGATATAGTGTTAGTATAATTAAATTTTCGGATTTCGGGGGTGCTTGACTATGAACAAGTTACGCGTGTAATTCTACTAACTTTTCTGACACTTTTTGCGAGGGAAGAGGTAGCATGAAATCCGCAACTTTAGACTTTAATTTTGATTGTTAAAAATAGTCTTGTGTGGTGAACCCCAAACAAGAATAGTTTGAACCTATTGTTCCGCAATAAAATACAGGGTGTAAGTGACAGTCTTGCTAATACCGAAACGGTGAATTCAGACCATTAAACTGAATAACGAGCCGATTTTTTTCTAAATCGGCTTTTCCATACAAAACAGCTGTACCTACCCGACTCAAATACATGAAGAGGCTATTTTTTTTACGTTTCCTGAGTGTGGCTCAATAGTGAAAGTTGTTCAGTTTGATGGTCTGAACTCACCGTTTCCGTATTTGCTAGACTGTCTCTTACACCCTATAGGCCTCGCATGCCACTCCCGAGAAAATGATAAAAATCGAGATGCATCTCCATCTTTATTATTTTACGTAGGCCAGAAAGAGCGCGCATGACGTTTTTCTAGTTTAAACGCTTTGTCTTGGGTGGCATGCTAGCGGTGCTGTATAACATTGAAATAACATCGTAAGTCGGAGAAGCGACTTGTGTTACTTGATTTTCAATGTTTTTTCAACGTTTGCAAAGTCGATAATGGGTTGGAAGTGATAAATGCTCTGCGTTGTGTTTTGTTCGGTGTGCTGTGCGCCAGCCGATAATTCGTTAACGTGGTTGCAGAGGGGTCAATTTTTTACAAAACTTTGACGCACAATACGCGTAGACGGTATTAATATAAGTAACTTTGTATATATGGAAAAATGGTTTAGGAAATCTAGATGCCTAGATCTAGATTTTCAAAACTATTTTTCCATATATAAAATATTACTTTTATTAATTCCGTCTACGCGTATCGTGCGTCAAACTTTTGTATGGACTGAGACCACCTTAAATTAAATAATTTGTTACTTCTATCGTTTAATAATATGGCTTGGACGTTACAGGACAAATAGTGTTAATCAAGATGCAGTCTCTAGTCGGCCAAGTCAAGCTGGCGCTTCTACTATGAAAGACGACGTAAGTCCCTTTTTCATCTTTTCTATTTCACTTTCTTGTTAGAAAAGGGAGATGCGGTATTATACCTCATTCACGGAGTCCGTGTGGTATGGCGCTATCTCTGTCCCACATTTGCATACAAATGACAGGGACAACAAATGAGAGTGCCCCGCCCATAAGCTTAACCGACCGGTTTAAAATAATAAGGCCTGTTCATACTGTGTACTCATGACCACCATGATTTGTCGGTACCACATCGACTCGCTGAACGGGGTATAGCTGTGTGCACGACACTAGCGCCACACTAGCGCGGCGTACTAACTTATTCGGACAGACTTATTATACTACTGGGAAAGTCTGTGTTTCTTCGAGGATTCTGCCAAAACTACTAGACCGATTTTGATAAAACTTGTTGTGTTTCAAAGCATATTATTAGTCTTAAAAATTGGTGTATATTTTATCCAGGCACGATGACGGGAGCGGATGCGGACGAAGCCACGGACAAGATTTAATTTGTATCTGAATTTCTATTCAAACTTTTACCTCACTTTTAACACCTTTGGAGGTAGAAATGCGGCAACCTTTTTTAAGTTAGCATCTAGATGCAATAGAAACTTCAATGCTAAATTTTAAGTTTGTACTCTTGACAGTTTTGGAGATTTCGTGTTAAATTATTGTGTGTCCGAGAAAAAACAATGAATACAAATATTAGATATAGCCAATACAAACAATTTGATTTGTGCAGAATTAAATGCACAGTTGTTATACTTATAATGGAAAAAAATGTATTTTTAGAAATCACAGAAAAGAGAAACCGGCTTCGTCTTAACCCTTGAAATCTCACGGACGCGATATTATTGAACCATCCATTGTTTGTCTATTATTATCTTAAAGCCGGATTCATCGTCATCATCAGCTTTTGTCGCAAGCCGGGTTACGAGCGTTTATTGGCATTGCACGAGACCATAACAATAGGCATCGAGTCATAACATTACCGCTATAGCTGTTCACTGTGCACGAAAGTGTCAGAATGTTCTGATTTCAGTTGCCACCTCTGCCGTCGGAAGAAGAAGCTCGAAAAATCTCGGCCCATGAAGCAGATTATTCCCTGACGGAGGACCATTCCATAGAGATGTCCTCTTTTAACACTGCTCCCGCCAAACGATCTTTTGCAAGGTGAACAATTTGCATTGACGTTATAAATGTAGTGAAGGTTCTGGCTGCATCTCATCTACAGTTATAACACCTTAGGAAGCAGTTGGGACTATAATAATTATTTAATTATGGATGTATACCATTTAAATCTCCATCCGTACCTAAAGGTGGTTGCAGAATTGTCAATTTTATACAAAAGTTTGACGCAGTATACGCGAGTAATAGTCCAAATGTGTAATAGTCTTTTCAAATACCTAATAAAACTGAAGAACACTATATAATATGCGTTTAATTACGATAAAACAATACGGTAGCGCGTCTTATACAGGTTAAAATTGATATCGTTAGCATCCTTTTAAACTAAGAGTTTGCTCCCATAGTAAAAGTTGTTCAGTTTGATAGGTAGATCAAACTGAACAACTTTTACTATGGGAGCAAACCGATCGGAGCAAATAAAAAATCAGCTGTTCCATACTAAACTGCAATGTCGACGCGCGAATTCGCGACTCAAATGTATGCAACAGCTGATTTTTTATTTGCTCCGATCGGTTTGCTCCCATAGTAAAAGTTGTTCAGTTTGATGGGTAGACTCTTAGTTTAAAAGGATGCTAATGTTATCGATTTCATCCTGTAGAATGTGAACCGTAAGCACAGGTATGACATGACACAACAAAACAGTGTCAATTTCTCGTGAGTCGCGTTGTAGGTCTGCTATTGGGTAGTCACGTGTCGGTCGTCGATTGTTGGTTGCCCCCTCCCGGGCCTACAACGAAGCTCCAGTGGTGGCTCAAGATAGTGTTCTTTTCGAAAAACAATCCTTGAAGTCACTAAAATACATAAACTACCTTGCAAGTACAATAAACTAGACATTGGCAAAATCATCACATCCAAGATGGCAGCCATATTTTAAAAAATAGTATAGAATAGAATAGTCAATTTCTCGTTCAACTAGTATCAAAATAAAACTTGTCCCGATTGTGTCAGCGAGAATATTCAAGACGAATATTCAACCATATGTATTCCCACATAAACGTATTGTCGCTTTGTAGGATTTAACCAGGATATAACCAGTAAAGCATTGAATTTATTCTGTGTTCTATCGCTTTATTCCCTCCAAAACATGTCGTCTCACAGAAACACGCTTAAATTTACGCAGGAACATTGCGTTCCGTTTTATACAGAATCCTACACGTCTGTCGATCATGGAAATTTAAAAGTTAATTCTAGTCTAGCATTGATGAAAAGCTAAGAAAATATACAAAACTTGCTCTAAATCTGAGCCAAAGGCCGTGACAGATGCGCGCCCTAAAGTGGTTTTCCAAACTCCCCGAGAACGAAAGCTAGTTGTAATATAAAAGTATGTATTACAGGCACTCCCGATCGCGTTCATATGCGCCGACGGTCACGGAGAAGCCGTCGAAAATGTTGTTGAATATGTTCGTGGTAGCCCTGCGCTCAGCCAGGCAGCGCATGTTGCAGTGGACCGACAAGGTGTTCATGTACCTGGACATGCACCTCATCAAGGTCATCATGGTCGCGCTCATGCTGCTCTGTGTCTTTAATGTGAGTTACGTCCTTACGTTACCGAAATAGGGAGGGATGGAGGGCAGTGGGCAGATCACAAGCATGTTAGTCGGACGATATTGCATTGTAATGGTGACGTTTCTGAAATCCGTCAGATGAGCACAGGACCGTAAGGAATTGAGAAATGGTCGAGTCGCCATTGAAGTTTTCAATTTTCGTAATTTCACTGTTGGTAAAGAATGTAACCTACTCCGTGTATGTAACGCATTTAAGTTTAAGGCTGTTTTTAGTAACGCGGGCGCGTATATGGCTGACTACATTCGACGTACCAAAAGATAATATTATACGAAGCTGCGTTTCCACCAGAGATGTGCGAGGTAGCGAGGCGGTGAGCGAGGAAACAATCCGCCAATAGCGCGCTCGCTCGATCACGTCATTGGCAAATTGAAGCACCGCCCCGCATCCTCGCACATATCTGGAGGAAATGCAGCTTCGTATAATATTATCTTTTGGTACGTCGAATGTAGTCAGCCATATACGCGCCCGCGTTACTAAAAAAAGGCCCTTACGTCTAAAATAATGTAAGACCTGAATGGTTTTGGAGGTCAGATTACAGGTTTCTTCCCTTGACTGGTACTGCCTCCTTCATTTATCACGTCAAAAAAAAGATCATATTGTACCGAAGTGTTGCTGGCTTGCCATAATCAAATGAAAATAAGATAGGTGGTACTTGACAAATCAATACACAAACCGGGCGGTTAAAAGCCGCTTGACGAATTGGGACTGTCATCAGACTTGACTAATTGTATACTAAATCGGATTTACATAGGGCTCCCCAAAGGCGTACCTTACCCAGTCTCCCAGCTGCCCTATCTCCTGTTGTTGCACTACGAATCCATAAGTTTTAAAGATTTTTTTAGGTCATTGCCGGCCCCTCTAAATCCTTTCACCAGCCGTTTTTATGATATCTAAAAATCTTCGTAATTTTCAGGTTTGCGCAATGCACGCACCGATAATGATGTTAATATCGCCGGCGCTCTTGATGCGTCCAAAGCAGCAGCGGCACTGTGTGCTGGTGATATCAATCTTAATCAGCATGTACTTCATGGCCAAGATGGTCTATCAGATAGACTACATCAAGCACTCCTTCTTTGATGTCCATTGTAAAGAAGTAAGTGAAAGTGTTGTGTAGTACTACGAAAGATGGGTGTTATAGCCCAGTCATTTTACAAAGTTTTGTTAGGAGGGGTGGGGAGTAATTAGCAATGGGACTTTTAAACTGTAACCGGCACCATTTAGTGACAAAAAGACTATCTGAAAACATATTTAAAAAAAATTTGCTACGCAACATAGAAATCAAAATTGTATCTTCCAGAAGGCTTTTAACTTAATAATATTATAACCAATGCAGTTTTAATTAGATTTAACAATATAAATTATTTTTGAAAAATAAAATTTTAAAACTTAGGTACCTATTCATTAGAAAATACAAATGAATACGAATTTTCAAAGCATTCTAAGTAGACAAAAATATTAACACCATGTTTGAAGTATATATAAGTAATAGTAAAGCCTTAAAAATGTGCATAAAAAACAACCATCCGGTTTTTTAGAACTAAATAAATGCAACATTTATAGGCTCAAATTGGCTCTTAAATACTATACCGAAAAAAATATCAATTATTAATTTAGTCCCGGCTCAAACCGTAAAATGACTGGGCTATTAGCTGTACTAATTGGGAGAGGCCTGTGTTAAGCAGTGGACGAATTTCGGCAGAAAGGACCACAACGATATATGGGCTAAATAAATTGCTAAATTATTATTAAACTTTGACTTTTTGACATACTCATACATGTGATTTAAAAATATAAAAGCTAAAATGCCCTTCGCCAGAGTCTGACGTATTACAAAGGCCGTCTATAAACTATTGTTATAATCGTTGTGATTTCGTCGCATGTAACTAAATAGGGGTCTCTACTATGCTTCTAGGGTCCAACTTGATATGCTAATGGTTTTTAAGAGGATAATCAGACCTTCAGAAATGACGGCTAAAAGAGATGAATGGAGAAATGTGTGCGCAGACATGACGGCTAAAAGAGATGAATTTAGGAAGACCACATATTGCGCCGACCCCAAATATGGATAAGGGCAGGAAGAAGAAGAATCAGACCGTCAGCCTGAACAACCTTCTCTATGAGACCAACACCGAGATCGTGAAAAAAATCTCCTGTCCCGTCTAGGGTCGAGTAGATTTGCAGTTTACTATGGAACAGCAGATTTTTTTGTTTCCGATTGAAACGTTGCGTTGGTCCCATAGAGAAAGTTGTCCAGTTTGATAGTCTATTTTTTCTCTTGATAAACCTTCAGCATATTAAGGGCCTATGTCGAAAAATAATTGAAGCGTAATGGCGTGTGATAGCTTATATTGCTGCCTGATGCGAGAGAAAGAGATGGGGCGGCGCGCGCGCCTGAAACGACGCAAGCGTAAAACAAACTTTATTTAATTGTGTAAGTTCAATTCTGCTCTAATCAAAATTTGTAAAATTTTCTATTATTCACCGTTTAGCAGTTTCAAGCGTTTATCGATAAAGACGGAGGCTACTTTGGCTTGTTTTTCTATCGAGAAAATGTGTCTTAATCGTGTTTTGGCTCTAATCAAAACTTCAATTATATGTTCAATTTACACATATCCGCTAATCATACTCCTACTGTTAGTACTTCATGATATATGACGCTTTGAAGAATCCTATTTTTTTCACATAGCCTCTTAAGTTGGACCGTATAGCCTTTGCTTCATTTCGTCTTCTTATTTTTAGGAAGGAGACAATTCAACAATCGAGTTCAACAACGCCGAATGGGTAGGATTCGTAAAGGCGACACGCGAGAAGCCCTTAGTAGTGTTACTGCAGGGGTACATTGCTCTCATAGTCATTTTCACACTGTTCTCACTCGTCACTTATCGACAAAAAATAGCCAGGTTGGTGTACTAAGATTTATGTTGTGTAACAAAGCACCCTAGTAATACCTGAGAGGGTACTTCAGACTATCAATCTGAACAACTTTCACTATAGAGCCAACTTCGTAACCGCAAAAAAATCTGCTGTCCCATACATTTGAGTCGAGTACCTAACATTCAAATATTATTGATTTTTAACATGTTACAGCCATTTTCTGCTATTTCAAATCAAATTAAAGATTGAAAAATTAAGTCTCGGGCGGGACTTGAACCCGTACTCTTCCAAACCGGGGAATTGCGATTACGGAAGTGCGTGTTCAAGTACCACCCGTGACTTAATTTTTAATTTGAGTACCTAAGTACTGCAGTTTTGTATGAAACAGCAGATTTTTTTTTCGACATTGTCATCGCGACCCGCGGATTGGCATTCAGGTTCACTGCCAACTGAACTATCGAGAAAGCGATTAAAAGAAAAATTGCATATCAGGGTGTAAGAAAACACCCTAGTTATATTGACGGTGGTCCTTCAGACCATCAAACTGAACCACTTTTACTATGGGACCAACATTGAAATCGCGAAAAAAACAGCTGTTCCATTGAAAATATCAATAGCTAATCAACTAACATGTATTTTAAAACAGCTGTTTTTTTTTTCGCAATTTCAATGTTGGTCCCATAGTAAAAACTGTTCAGTTTCATGATATAAAGGTCTTAAGTCTAACGATTCCCCGTTCGATATGAAACGCATTTAATTTTACATCCAGTATTATAGCGTATTGGTTTTATTTCAGACAATTAGGAAAGAATGCTGGAATAAAAAGCAATGATATGATGATCTTCCCTGAAGTCACCCGCAAAGAAGCCGATATAGACTCGATACATTGCCTCAAGTATTTGATAAACTACGGCTTCTATAAGTTTGGCGTCGAGGTAAGTTGTCTATCTTGTTGAATGATGTGAAATGTTGTTTGGATATTCATTGTATAGGTCTATCAGAATCTCATAGCAAAGAAAAATTAACTGAAGTAGAGATTTTCACATGGTAATGTCAAACTGTCATCTGTTTAGTCTGTAGGCGACTTTTTTTACGATTTACCGTTTGCTCCCATGGTAAAAGTTATTCAGTTTGTATGATTATAAAATCAACTATACAGGGTGAATTTGATATCATTAGCATCCTTTTAAACTAAGAGTCTACCCATCAAACTAAACTACTTTTAATATGCGAGTAATCCGATCGGAGCAAAAAAAAATCTGCTGTTGCATACATTTGAGTCGAGTAGGCAGCGGCGGCGGGTGCAGTTTAGTACGGAACAGCTGATTTTTTATTTGCTCTGATCGGTTTACTCTCATAGTAAAAGTTGTTCAGTTTGATGGGTAGACTCTTAGTTTAAAAGGATGCTAATGATATCAATTTCACCCGGTATATAAAATACACCACAAATTTTTCATTACTAACAAAATAAGGGTGCATTCAGACAATTAAACTAAACAACTTTCCATAAGGAATATGGGTCGAAAATCGAAAAAAAATTTGTGTAACTCCCATAGAAAATCGATCCGTTGATCCGCACTTTGGTATGAGATCCAAAAAATATCGTTTTACCCATGTTCCTTAGGGAAAGTTGTTTAGTTTCATTGTCTGAATACACCCTTGAATTACCCTTTTTTTAGTAATTAAAAACTAAAATAATAAAGCTAATTTATCAAGCAAAGATGAGCGGAAGTGTTGGGAGAGGCCGTCCGAGGAAAACATACCATGATCAAATCAATGATCTTTTCCGAAAAGGACAAGTGTAGCACCGTCAATCGACTGAAGTGCATGAAAAGATGTATGAATGTCAATGAGGCTAAAGAGGTGTGTCAGAGTCGTAGCGTGTGGCGGTCCGTGGTCTCTGCCTACCCCCATGGGACAATGGCGTGAGCTTATGTATGTATGTATGTAAAAACTTGTATAGCTTGATATTAATACCTGTGTCATCGGTCACATACGTACATACCACACGGCGATAAATCAACCTACCAATAGTTGGTCTCACACACTCACTCGTCGTCTCACTCTCTATGGTTGTCTGTTGTTGCTAATTTCATGGGGACCATAGAGCCGTGGTTGCGTCGAGCTGGACCTTTGAGTGGGCCTTATTCTTTATGTTGACGATGCATGTTGTAGATTTGGAATGTATAAGATTAAGTTGTCTATCTTGTTGAATGATGTGAAAAGTTGTTTGGATATTCATTGTATAGGTCTATCAGAATCTCATGGCAAAAAAAAAGTATTGGAAGTAGAGATTTTCACACGGTAACGTCAAACTGTAATCTGTCTAGTCAAGTAGGCCCTTTACAGTTTACGAAGCGTGTTGCTGATTGGGTTAATGTTTATATATTTATTTTTGACGAAGCATATTGCAGATACAGACATTTTGCCTTTTTGACGAAGCGTGTCGCAGATCTGAAGTTCTTTCTTTTATTTTACTTAAATTATATTACTGGTAAATTGTACTTATTATTATAAAAGTTATAATACAAAATGTTCAATGTGCATGTGTGTGTCTATACTTAGATTTTTGTGAATTAAAAAATAGTTCTCGTTGAAACCTAGACATAAGAGTTCTTCTATGGGTAGATTGATCTGTCGCCGTGTGAACATTGTTTCTTACGCATCGCCCATCGAGCTAAATTTCACAAACTATATAGCACAGTCATTTTACGAAGTTTTGTCAGGAAAGGTGGGAAGTAATTATTAATTGAACTTTTAAACTGTAACCGGCAACATTTAGTGACAAAAAGACTGTCTGAAAACATATTTTAAAAAAATCGCTACGCAACATAGAAATCAAATTGTATCTCCCAGAAGGACCAATGCACTCATTTGAATTAGATTTAACAACATAAATAATTTTTGAGCAATAAAATAGGCATTGAAATTTTAAAAATGAGGTTTTTATTAGGAAGTACGAATGTATCTTTCAAGACCTTCTAAATAGACAAAAATATTTATACCATGTTTGAAGTATGTGCGAAAAAAAAGATTACCATCAGGTTCTTTGTTTTAATAGCTAAATTTCAAATTTGAAATTGTATTTTTTTTTTAATTTTGGTACATTTCTTAGCTCAAATTGGCTCTTAAATACTATATTTAAATCTAATTAATTAGTCCCGGCTCAAACCGTAAAATGACTGGGCTAATAGTAAAGTCTGTGAGCACTTAGAATAGGATTGGGTCGTGGATAAGCTTGGGTTATTGCTGGAGGCATGCGAATGTAATATTACTCTACTGCTCTGCTCTGCATACACTTTTTGCAACTTTTTTCATTTGCCGCGATCTTATCTATTATTCTAACCGACCCGACAGCTGAATCCTATTCGAAGTGCTCAGGGATTGTATCTGCCTCCGTGGTCTAATGGTTAAGAGCATCAGCTCTCGACATAGAGGTCGTCAGTTCGATTCCCACGGGGGGACACCTAGTGATATGTCACTTTGTGCGTTTTTCCCCAGTTGGTTAGGACATTGCAGGCTGAATCACCTGATTGTCTGAAAAGAAAACTCATTCCGTGCTTCGGATGGCACGTTAAGCCGTTGGTCCCGGCTACTATCTCTGGTGGTAGTAGTCGTTACCTAAAAACCACGTCAGAGGCAGTAAGGCGGGCTCTGCCCACACGATAAGAAGAAGAAGGGATTGTATGTAAATGTTACGTTGCAGATAACACTAATATGCCTGATGGGTGTGATCGGATCGCGGATGGACGGGTTTGCGGTCATATACGCGATTTGGCTGCTCACGCTGGTGTCAATCCCGCGCCGCAAGCAGGCGCTCGTGTGGCCCGGGTTCGCGGCCTGCATCACCATCATAGTGCCCTTCCAGTACATGGTCGCTGTCGGCTTCACACCCTTATTGTGTATAAATTATCCTTGGAGCGGCAGTGAGGAGGTAACGCCTTGGTGACGCTAGTTATTCCTAATATTCAGTCAATCATTTATTTATACAGAGTGGAAAGATTAGGGCACAAAGGGCAGCTACCAGAAGCATTATAGCTACAAGAAAACTTTCTTAGGAGACTAACTCGGACTCTTGGAGTATATTAGTTCTTCACACACAGATTTTGAAAAACAATTACTGTCATCGAGAAAAACTGAAATTTTCTCAAATCTACCGCACGCCCAAGACGTGTGTGTAATTCAAATCTGCCAAGCCGGAACGAATCCATTCCTTTCCCTTCCCTTCCGTCCCCAATCATCTTCAACACACTTCGAGCTTTCACGAACCCGACGTACCACTGTATTAGTAACTATTTTACCCGCGACTTCGCGCAAATTATATACCAGATTTTAATTCATATCATAAGCTATCAAACAAAAAGAGTTTCATCAAAATCGGTTCAGTAGTTTTTGCGTTATGCTCGAAAAAACAAAGAAACAAACAGACGGACAAAAATTCTAAAAAAGGTTGATTTGGAGTCAGGGAAACCTAAAAACCATATCGTAATCTTTCTCTTCAATGTACAGACACACTTCTATTACAGTTTTATAATAGTTTAGATTAATGTTTTAGCAAATGAAACACATCAGAAACTTTTTGTTCCTGCCATACACCGCGGAGCCGCCGCACGCAGTCAAGCTGATCTTCGACTACTTCCTCCTTCTGTTCGCCACCCGCCAGCTCAGGGTGTTCAAGATAGAGAAAACGCAGGGAGAATCTTACCCGGGAGGCTCCAACTCTCAAGAGATCGGCAAGGATTGGGAGACGCCACAATTCGTCAATCCTGTCCCTGATTTCCTTGGATTTGTTGGGTAAGATTCTTGGAGATACATAAATATAGGGTCCTTAAGTAGGCTGACGGTTTTTTAACAGATTATCAAACTGAACAATTTTCTCTACGGGGCCGATGTTGAAATCGAGAAAAAATACAGCTGTCCCATCCATAAAGGGTTGAGTTAGATTGCAGGTTTATATGGAACAGTTGAGTTTTTTTTCGCGATTTCGACATTTGTCCCATTTATAGGCTATCAAGTTCGTGCGCGGCGCGCCCTAGGGGTACAGACGTAGGCGGGGGCGAGGTAGCACGTGATGCGCGCAAGTGCCGCACATGCGCGATATGGTACCTTCACACTCGATACACGTCCGATTTTCCCCGCCGACTTCCGAACAAAGTATAGACTTTTTTATACAACTAATTTCGTAAGTTTTCATATTTTAGTAGGAAAAGCTTTCTGATATGTACTCTGTGCAACTGACAATCAGAAGAAAAAATCGGACGTATATTGCCGCGTGTGAACACTACATTACAGAAAGAGACTAGGGAGAGTGTTCAAAATAGAGCGAGTCTTAATGCCTTAGCAGATCATGTATGAAGGCAAGGGGTGAAACCCGCCCCAATTTTTTCCTTGCAGCCTTCGATCAAATATAGGGTAGATTCTAAAACGCCGCTCGAAAAATGGCACCTTCAAAACAAGGCGCAATCTGGCAGTGCGCCTTGTTTCGCTCTCAGTCGCTAATCGATCGTGCCTGCAAAAACAAGACACGAAAAGTGCAAAAAAAAGATAGAGTATCATACTTTCAGAACGTATCGCTTTGTAATCACATTATCTTCAATATTTTTCATATATCATAGCATTTAATCGCATTTATTCAATATTTTTGTCCATTTACAACCTCGCGGCAAGCACGCAACTATCCCTTTAACTCTCGCCTACGCGCGAATAAGCTAAAACGAACCGAGTATAATGCTTTAGAACAAATTGATCGCAGCTTGCAGCAGTTTGATACAGTGTCCGCGACCGCGATAGCTACCGGTGGCCGTGGCTGTTGCTGGAGGCTCGTTTGTCCCGAGCCTAGTTGTTTAAAATTCTGTTTATCATCAAAAGATAGATGAACATAAATTAGAAATAATAGTCAACAAAGTAATGGATTACCAGATCTATAAACTCGATAGAAAATTATTTATCTCTACTATTATAAAACTGTAGAAGTAACGTAAATTTATGATATTTAAAATAATTTTGGTTTTTTGTCTATGTTTGTTTTTTTCGTGAAAACTACTGGACCGATTTCGATAAAACTTTTTGTTTCAAAGGTTATGATTAGATTTAAAATCTGGTATGTCATTTATTTCGCTACGATGATGGGACCCCGTGTGGATGAGGTCGTCATAATGCTCGTTCAAAATAATTTTTTTTTCTTTCGAAGAGTGTTTTTCTTTTATTTTTTAAAATTTAGTTCCTAAAAAACTCAACAGATCGCTTGTTTATTATAGAGACGGTTTCGAGATCCTGGCAAAATCATGTTAAGACTGTGCCTGCATTTTTTTAATGGCCAAAGGATCGAGCCCATACTACGATGTCAGACGTAAACAGTTAAAAATTTTCGATTAAAATGATTCGCGAATAATAAAATGTTTCATCAAAAGATGGGTTCGAATCTGTTTATTGATCATCTTTTACTTCTTTATTATTTTAAGGAAACACTTTTTGAAGTTTTAACCTTTATTCGCGCAGATCGTAGCGCCATCTATCGGCCCCCTATAAAACCAAAAGAAAAACGATCATTGCTTACTTACAAATTGGTACTTAATTTAACACTATTACTGGAATGTTAAATATCATAATCATTTTGACATCGCTGACTCTGTCCTAAAATCGTTATTTTTGCCTGAATCGTAAAGGATTCCTGAGATTCTGGCTTGCGGCAATGGTATGGTTCCATTGTATCTTGTGTACTGACTTACTCCTTTTGTTAATAATGAAATTTGTATTTGTATTGCAGGACATGGCTCGACGTGGTTAAGCGCATGATATTCCTCGGAATGCTGTGGGTGACGCTCGCCATAATGTTCATGACGGGCACCAACCGCGTAAATCTGTTCTCCATGGGATACCTGATCGGCTCCTTCATCTTTCTCTGGCAGGGCACAGACTTCTATCTGCTACCGAAGAAGGCCATATTACAGTGGTTAGTTTATTTTAATACCTTACAGGGCGTGTACGAAAGCAGTGTGTGCTGAAATGACGGCTAAGGGTCAGCGCACATCTGGTGGAGAACTGCTCGAGCGTTTTCCAGTGCCCAATGAAATGTCGTCCTTATCCAATTGAAATGGAGATGAATGAAAGAGGATGACATATTGCAACTACCCCAAATAATTGAAATGGGGAAGAGAATGATGACTACGGCATCGGGCTAGCGTTGGAAAATGGCCTACTTCTTCTGCACTCTCTTTGATTAGACCAGTCCTGTGCAAAATATTTCGATGAACACACGGCGACACATCAAGCTATACAAAACCAACATAAGCTGGCCGCGCGTAGGTCGAGTAACGTATAACGTCGCGCGGCCAGCTTATGTTGGTTTTGTATGGCTTCATGTGTCGCCGTGTTGTACAATCACTAGAATGTTATAATGCATAAATACTATTATTGCGCGGCAATAAGATTCAATTTTAGATCTCGCCATGTCAATCTTTTGGTGGACAAGGGTCGGTTGGGCTTCAATTCCTGCATGACATCCCGATGGACAAGCAGGTGGTTTTACTCATGACGAGCTTTACCATTACCATTGGCGTTTTAAACTTTGCGATTATCGATCTACCTATATTGTGTATATTGTGATATTTCTAGGTGATTCTGGTTCGTAATAAAAACAATTAATTGGTGGTTGGTTGACTCAAGAATCTCCTCAAATTGTAAGTCCTTGCAGACACTTAAGTCTTGATGATCGTTAACTAACTTCTCTCTAGAGTATCCACAAGCTTCATCATCATCGTTGCGACTGTTCAACAGATTTACCACCGTTCCACCGCATTACTATAAAATACTCTTCAACGAATCAATGTAAAAACGGAAGTATGTATGTATGTTCGGATTAATGTATGTACAATCAGCGGATTTATGTTATTAAGTGTTCTCCACTTGTCGTATATGTGTGTGAGCAGGTGGTCGTGGCTGCTGCGTTACAACGTGGCTGTAGTGGTGATCAAGACGGTGCTGCAGATCCCCGGCTGCATCTTCAGCGAGATGATGCACGAGCACGCGTGCTGGCTCGTCCAGCTGCTCGGCATCGGCTGTGTCGACAAGTTCGCCGGCGGCAATATCTCGCAATACTTCAAGATGCGGGAATATCGCAAGGTAGAGTGCCCTTTGTTTTAGGATACCTCAGTTCACAATAAAAGACGAGAAAGAACGCTGGATTTTGAGTCTGAAAAAAAATGTAACACTTCTAAGTGATACGCTATTTACGCTATTATTATAAGATACCAGAGGATATTGTAAACTTGCCAAACAAAAAGTTTTAAGTCCCATGTTAAACAAGTCCTCTGTAAAAAAGGCTACTATAAACTAGATGATTATAATGAATGACCAAAATGTCTGGTCTTGACAGTGTTACACTATATAATTCAATATTGTATTTGTAATTGTACTTTGTATATTTTGCTTTGTTTAAAAGATGTGTGTTGTAGAGTTTCTGGCCCCATCTTCTCTACAAAGGGACACCTTCCCACGCGGTGGTAGAGGCAAAAATATGACTTTTGTATGGAGTGAAACCACGTAGGTGGTCTACGCGTATTGTGCGTCAAAGTTTTGTATAAAATTTACCCCTCTGCAACCACCTTAATATGCTGTCGTTTTTTAAGAGGATGATCAGACCATCACACTGAACAGTTTTCTCTATGGGAACAAGAAAAAGGACGAAATCGCAAAAAAAATATCTACTGTTCTATAAAATTGCAATCCTACTCGGACAACTGACTTTTTTTCGCGATTTCGCTGTAGGTCTTATAGAGACAATTATTCAGTTTAATGGTTTGATCATCCTCTTAAAAAAATTTTAGCATATTAGGTTGGTCTCTGTATACATGCATATATTGTCGACAGAGTGCTGCGTGTGCAGTGCCACAAGAGGACATAGGTCTCGCGTGGGACGGAGTGTGCTTCGCCTTCCTCATACTACAGCAGAGGCTCTTCCACAGCTACTACTTCTACAGGGTCATCGACGAGAGCAAGGCCACCACTGTCCTGGCGTCCAGGTATTGCTTGTTTCGAAACATTTTGTTGAATCAGCAAAGCAGTAGTAAATACACAGCTTTGCTCAGGGAACTACTGCTTATTACTGTGAGCACTGGACTGGACTGGGTGGATCAACCGAGTGGGCGACCAGAGAGGAATGAACCTCGACTTAGAGTGTTACTAGGGCTATGAGGTTAATTTGGGCGCAGGGTAAGTGACTTATGCCCTTGTCGCTTTAACTCTAGTATAGACTCATACACAAGTCACTATTAGAAAACGTAGGAGAATTGTTCATTGAGCCTGAGGGATGAGGAATACCTGGAGACCGACTCATAGGTTACCGCGTCATCTATCGCTATCGTTCCTTGGTTTCATGTTTATTTTGTCGCTGTCAAAGTTATGTTTTTATGCCTACGGTTTAGCCAAATTACAAAGGCATTATTTGATCTAATGTGGATATTTATAATAAACCATAAATTCCGAAAAAATCTTTTTCAGAGGAGCAGAACTAATAGAGCACCTTCGTCAAAAACAAATGCAAATTCAAGAGGATACAGAAGTAAAGATTTTAGAAAAGATCAAAGTGAAGATGGAGAGGATAAAAGCGAATCAGAAGAAAGTACAAGGTGTATTGGTTAAGGAGCCGCCCCAACATGATGCCGGTAAGATCTAGTCACTTATACGTAAGACATCTATGTATGCAAGGTCTATTGAGACCCGGATCCGACCGGTTTTAAAAAAAATTTCCTTGATAATACTGACTGTATTCAGAGAACGTGCTGAACAACTATATACTTCATTTCATATAACGACGAAGAGATTTTTCCGATTCCTACTTAGCATTCTGGCGAATTCAGATAAGTAAATATAATTTATTTATCAGAAAGATGTAACTATCCGACATTTCTTGGACATTAGTAAAGCTATTCTATGAATAAGAGAGAGCAAGTGTCTCAAATGTCTGTTTCTGTAATTCAAAATAGCCCTAAAATTTCGTTGCTATTTGAAATTGAGTTATAGTAATAGTGATTTTGTATTTGTAATGCAACTTATAAACAGAAGAAGACGACGACGAGGATACGCAGCAGCGGTCGGAGCAGGTGCCGCTGGTGCGCGGCGACTCGGACGTGTCGGGGCGCGGCTACCACACGCCCGATAGCCCCGGCGCCGCCTCCCCCCGCGGCTTCCACACGCCCCTCTCCGAGCGCTCCGCCCCGCCCTCCCCTGCGCGCTCGCCCCCGCCACAGCCGCCCGCACTCCCCCCGCCCAGCTCCCAGGGAGGCCCTCCGTCCCCATCCTCCGCTCTTCTCACCTCCCTTTCCCTCGACGCGTACCTCGAACCCCGCCGCATCTCGTTCGAGTCCCCGCCCTCCTCGGAGCTGTTGCCCCGAGCGCAGAGCCCCGAGGAGTCCTACCCCGTGTTCTCCCCGCCCCCGATAAGGCGCCGGCACACCGTCGCCAGCCCGAGCCTGCAGCAGCGCACCTCCATCATATCGCAGTCGAGTCGCGCCGAACCGAACTCCCATCATACCTGTAACTACTTTGATTATCGGCACGATAGTTTTACTAAACTGGTGGTACGATGAAAGTATCGCTCGGTTCTGTTATCACTTTATATGTGTTTCACTTTAAAAACGATCGACCGATAAAAATACACTAGTCGACACCTTGTAAATAATGTAAAGCATTTTTAAAATGTTTCTAAATGTTTGTCTAACGTTATGTTTCTATTCGTATAGGAGAGTCAGGTCCGAGAGTAAGGCGACGAGTTTACACAAAGCGGCATGAAGGTATAGTTGAACCGCCTCACGGGCTGGTGTGGGAGGTGTTTGTTCTCATCTCACATGTCTTGTCTATATGCGCCGGTCGCGAAGTGCCCAGAAAGTTTATGAAATACTCAATATTTCACAGCTTCTGACTAAGTGACCGGCTGATCCATTATTCATAAACATGACCAATATTGTTTTCTAAATTTTTCGAGAATTTATTCTATATCACTGTTACTAGAACCAGACTGAAGGATCACGTCTGGAAAAAGATCTATCTTACCCAATCTTTGTATCTAAAGTTGCTTAAACGACCATTAATTCGAAGTTTTTCCGTCTTCGTAACTTTCTATGACTGCGTTTGGGTGGATTTTGAAATGTCTTAACAGCTAGAATGTTGATATCTATTGCGATATTTGTGTTAACGCTAAAATCCCCCAAATGCTGATCTCTGGTGTGTGACTTGTGGTGTTGAGCTTTACATTTCTCTTGTAGTGCGCGACTACCCGGTGTATAGGACGCCCACCAGCCATCAGAAGGGTAACGTTGTGTCTCGACCTTCGCTCGCTATAACTTTGTCTGTGCGTTACTAACCAAGGCTTTTCAGCGGTATTTAGGCAATTTGCATTTGTGGCGGGAGCTGTCTTATGTCCTGTTTTCTGGAAATGTATATTTTGTAAAAAATCTATGTTGTAAATGTACAATCTAAGACAGAATGCGCCTCTGCATTTACAAAGCTTGAATGATCCTTGCATGAATGCTGTTTTCATTAATGTTCACATTGCACTGGCATCTTGTGTTTGTGTGTTGTGCGTGTTTTATTATAAATATTATTTTAAATTGTCACAGTTTATCATTTGTCTTATGAGTTTATAAACAATATAGTATCTCAATTTATTATTTGAAGTATAGGTACCTTTTTTAATATGTGGGTCACGTATTTTTTAAAGAATATTTGGTTATTCTGCTTGTTCACATTAATCAATTAATCACATTAATCAATTTTAGAATGAGTAGTAAAAAAGCTTTAGTAGTAAGCTACGATTTTAAAATTACAAACTTTATTATCTATGGTGTTAATATTTATACACAATTAATGTGGGCTTCAACGGCTTGAAGTGTGAAATTCACCCCAAACAAAGCAATTAAAAGTATTATATATTAGTATTAGTATTATTATATAGTACATACAAGTGAGCAAAGTTGGTCATTACACCTGAGGCGGGATAGCCGAGGTTATAATGACCAACGCTCACGCGTTTTATACGACGTTTTTCAACATACTTGCGAGGAAAAGTAATAAAATGTCGTAAAATACAACAATTTTAGACAAATATTTGTGGAAAATTGAGCTGGATTTTTTTTTCTTTCCTTGCATTTGGTTGAGATAGCTATGCGCACGTAGGTCGACGAAGAGGCAATGACTTTAGCCGACATTCAAGACATTTTGTTGGAAACAACTTAATATTAAAAACGTTATAAACTTAATATTTATGTGTTTATAACACAAATTAATGTTAATTTTTTAACTTAAATAAATTGTTTGACGAAATGAAGCGTTTATCTATAATATTTTAACTAAAACAGATTAATTTATTCAGAAAAAAGTTTTTTTATCTAAGCCTAAGAACTTTTTGCTGAGATTTAAAAACAAACTATAAAAAAAGAAACATTACCGCACTAGTGCAATAATCTTAACATTTTTGCACGCGTGTTCTATAAGCTGCATTATGTTCCTAAAAGCAGTGCAATAAGAGCCACTTTACGAGCAAGTATGTTGAGAAAATAATTCCGTAATCTTATGCAGAAATAGCGCCGTGTACATTATGCTATCCGATACTAATGTCCCTTAGAATGATACTATAACATGCCCTTTTGTGACAGCCGTCCGTTCGGGTGACTACTACATGTTCGACGAGTTCGACGACAGCGACGACCAAATCAAGGTTGAAAGCGAAGAGGATACCGACGTCGACGCACCCAAAGAAATGGGGATAGGCAAGGTAAGACAAATATATTTTGTTTGTGTATGTTATCTTGGTAGAGCTAGCTTTTAGATTTGATGGGTTATATAAGGTTGTGGAATTAGCATGGGTTATAAGGTTATTGTTGCAAAGTTATCAGAAATGGTAGAAATTACGTGACGTTTCAGGGATGCATCTATTCTTCGTCTACAGGATGTAACAAATTACCCTAGTAATATTTAATAGGGTGGTTTTAACATCGAACTGAATAACTTTCACTAAGGAGCCAACAAAGAAATAAAATTTAAAAATCTGCTGTTTTATACAGAACCAATTGACACTGACTCCAATGTCTGAAACAGCAGATATATATATTTTTATTTCGTATTTGGCCCCATAGTGAATGTTGTTCAATTTGATATAATAGTCTAAACAACCCCATCAAATATTACTTAGGGTATTTTGTTACACTCTAAATTATGGAAAATTTCATGTACCAAAAGTACCTTTTATTCTCTGCTATATTCTATGTGGTTTTATCTATTTCATTAATGGTTTTAGAGGAAAACGCATGAAGTTACATGTCTGGGAGTAGATTTTCGAATTTGATCTTCCTCGTGTTTCCCGCATGGTGTATGGAATAGGGTATTTGACATGTTTTAAAAAAATTCTATGATAATCACTGATGTCTAAAAAGAAAAATGTATATTTTACGTTCCATTACATATAGTGCAAGAAAAAAAGAAAAAATATTTCACCTTTCAGCACCCAGCGTCAACGGCACTTTGCCACGCGACTTTAAACCTGGTTTGAACGTTACGAGTGTTTTTTTTTTTTTTTTTAATCTTTATTGAAGAGCTTGGCCTGAGGCTATGTCGCTCTGTGGGATTTTCTATTGGATAAGTTCACAGACATAATAATAACAATAAAAAACTAGTAACTACACAGTGAAGAAATAGAAAAATAAATAACGGTGTGGAAATTATTGTTTTGGGTCTGAGCGGTTTTGACGTTTCAAGTCATGGGTTCTGAAAGGTTAAATATCCCGCGAAAACGCTTTTCTTGACAATATACGTGTATACAAGTAAGTGACGTCACTTGCATGTGACACTCAACTTTACACGCAACTGTCAACATGCAGTTGACGTCATCAACCATTTCGCCAATCACAGTCGTTTACGATCACGTGACTACTTTAGACAAAAAAATATTTTCCTCGTTGATTTTCTCTTAAAATATCCAGTATTTTTCTGAAGAAATAGTTGGTTTCCAAAATTAATATTCAATACGGATGCCATCAATAGATCCTATATTTTACATGCTGTCAAATACCCTATTGTTGGTACAGATAATGTGAAGTGGAAAATATTCGTCGAACAACATTACGGGGTCCTTCTTAATATGCTGACTGTTTTCTAAGCGGATGTTCAGACCATCAAACTGGACAACATCGAAATAGCGAGAAAAAATCTGCTGTTCCATACAAAACTGAAAACCTACTCTCTCCAAATGTATGGGACAGCTGATTTATATTTCGCGATTTCGATGTTGGTAGAAAAAGTCGTTCAATTTGACGGTCAGATCATCCTCTTAGCGTTAGTGTACACCTAGCGGAGTACTCTTCGAGCAGTTTTCATTAATCAAATGATAATTAACTCAATAGTAATTGAAATAGAGTTGAAAATAGCGTGCAAAAGATCCCTGTCCCTGTGACGTGTTCTCATTATTTCTTGCACGCTATTTTCTAATCCAATTCAATAGTCATTGAGTTAATTATCAATTGATTAAGGTCAGCAAATTAAGAAAGCTCCTTTATTTAATGGGATTAAACTACTGAATGATTGGGACTGTTGAGCTTACAGTAACTAATTATAGTACATACTCTGTGCAGTAACTAACATAGTCACCATTTATTGTGATAGTGCACAGTCATACTACTCGAAACGCCACTATGCTTCTACGTCATTTCTCTTTCATTGACTTATCTTATCACATTTGTTTGCCTTCTCCCAGTTTTTTAGTGCAGTCGTATCACGAGCACATAATGCAACGATTTTACCGCTTGCGCGCGCTCTCATATCACCAGTGTGAGTAGGTTCCTGGGGCAAACTACAATTTTTAGTGTTCTGTACCAAAATTAGAAAAACTGAATTTTTATGGAATCAGCTCGGTGTCTGTCCATTCGTCCGTCCGACCGTCCGTCACAGGAATTTTTCTCAGAGATCGTAAGACATAGGAAGATGAAACTTGGCATAGATATAGCAATTAATGGTCCAATATAATAAATAGTCAAAAAAGTATAATTTTTATTTTCTAATAATTTATATCCCACGAGCGTTAACCCGCGACTTCGTCCGCACAAATTATATACCAGATTTTAAGTCAGATCATAAGCTATCAAACAAAAAAAGTTTCATCAAAATCGGTTCAGTAGTTTTTGCGTGATACTCGTTCAAACAAACAAACACCCAAACAAACAAACAGACAGACAAAAAATCCAAAAATTGGTGAAATGGAATCAGGGACACCTAAAAACCATATCGTAACTTTTTTTTTGTTAATATCTTCAATGTACAGACAAACTTCCTGTTACAGTTTTATAATAGTATATAGATAATTTTTATATTGGAGGGCAATTTTGGGAAGTAGAAAGTTTAATAAAAAAAATTTTTTTTCTTCTTTATCTACTATAACAATCAATTGAAAGCTTTTGAAAATGAGAGTCTGAAAAACTGCTGTCCCACTATTTTAGAAAATATGAAAGAAATCTGAAACATTCGAAAAAACGTGATCTTTAGTTAGGATATGAATATGACTACATCTTTGACTACTTATATAGGGACTAGTTACGCGTGTAATTCTACTAACAAACATTTCTGCCATTTTTTGCGTGGGGCGACGTAACATGAAATCCGCAACTTTGGATTTTATTCACCATAACTTTAGATTATAACGAGCGTTAACCCGCGACTTCGTCCGCACAAATTATATACCAGATTTTAAGTCAGATCATAAGCTATCAAACAAAAAAAGTTTCATCAAAATCGGTTCAGTACTTTTTGCGTGATGCTCGTTCAAACAAACAAACAAACAAACAAACAAACAGACAGACAAAAAATCCAAAAATTGGTGATATGGAATCAGGGATACTTAAAAACCATATCGTAACTTATTTTTTGTTAATATCTTCAATGTACAGACACACTTCTGTTACAGCTTTATAATAGTATAGATTCTGAACGTTAAAAATCATGGAAAATAGTCTCGTGTGAACCCCAAACGTTCTAAGTTCGAAATTATTGTTTCGCAATTATATGCTGTCTCGTTTAGTGATAAGGTATAAAATTGAATGTAAATGCACATGATTAATTGATCTTATACCGTGGCAGAGGGGAAATGCTACCGCAAGGCTAGTCCTTATAATAAATAATCAAAGGACTACATACTTAGTAAATGGCAATTTATACGTGTCATCAACGATCAACGACTCATGTTAAACAACTGGTAGTAGGGAACACTAACAGTTGGCCCGTTTTTTCTACTAAAATTATCGTAGCAACATATCATACGCTTAAAAGCAATAGAAAGACGTAGAAGCAGCGTGTAGGCATCGTGGCTTACGCTTACGTGCGCGCGCAGCTGCTGTCGATCGTGATCAAGACGGACCTCAAGCACGCCGTGTCGCTCCGCCGCGCCTCCACGCCCAGCATGCGCCCCTCGCGGCGGCGTTTCTCCCTCGCCAGCTATCCCCACTCCTATCCGCATGAGGTAATGGGGTGTTTTGTATTATTGCCATTGACTTAGTAACTTATGGATGCCGGGTCTAATACAACATTCTCGAAAAGTGTCCCAGATTAACCTACATAAACGAAAGAAAAGAACGAAAGAAGAAAGAAACATTATTTATTTGGATCTCCGACTCATGCAATCGAACGTAAAAAAAAACGAAAACTTCGTTCGTTGGTTTCGTTCATACGAAATTACGTGTAAAGTACCCTTTAGACGGGCAATCGATTGTGTGCTTTGGCAGTAGCACGGCCAAATAGCAAAAATGGTTGGAGGGAGCAGCGCGCGCTCCTTATTGGCTGAGACCGGATTTGCGATCGTGCGTTCGGCGTTCTAGTAGTCTAGACGTGCAATTTTGCTGCCGGGCTATTCGGCCTTGGCAGAAAGTAAGCGATCATTTGCCCGTCTAAAGGGTGCTTTAGTAATATAAACCAACTAAAAACATTGAAACTTAAAATTCATTTTGGTTGCGTAGTTTTTACGAATTCATATAGAACCGCAGCACGGCATTATAGACGTGCGCTTAGTCAGTCGGTTAAATGAAGACTGACGCGTAATTGTTACTCTTTTGGTTCGGACACTTTTGAGCGCATACCCGACGTCCAGTTGTTCCTAAGTCAAATGTTATTGGCATAAATTATTGGAATGTAATTTTTTATCGAAATTCGAAAACAATTTGTTTTATTTTGGATTTCAAATGTTGAATTCTTTCCCACGCTAACACCTAATCAAATTTTCTAATTATTGCTCCTGAACTCTTTAGATATTTCAACGTTGAGTTGAGGCAGTTACCGGATTGTAGTAAAGTCAAAGTATTAACTATACCTTGGTTAAAGCTATGGATTTTTTCTTTTTATGTCTAAAATATAGAATTTGTTTTCTGTCTTCTCCATCTGTTTTTTATCTATGTATTTATTTATGAGCTTGCAATGCAGTGGCTTATTTGCACGTTTCTGTTGGCATATTTGATATTTGTGTATTTTATGTGGGTATATTAAGTTTCAATATTCAATTAACTACCTACAATATTTTGTCTATAAGTATTCTAACATCTAGATAAATCCGGTTCTTTTTTTATTAATAGATTAACTGGAAAACGGTAAGTAACGATAACAAAAAAGTATTACAGCGTATTAAATCTAGTAAAACGCTTCTATGTTTTCTTCATGACATCGTTAGATCATTAATGTATCTAGTTACACGTTTTTTGCAATAAACATGTAGTACAATTTGAAACCATAATCGCAAGCTTGTCTGATGGCAGCAACCAATTTTCGTAGAAACTTTTTAGCACTTAGTTCACTTACTACTCAAACGACACTATTCTATGTCTGTTTCGTGGCCAAAACACGTTGTTTGCACTGTATACATCGTATTACATAATGATATTTTTAACTTAACTTAGAACTATATGAATATACAGAGTAAACCTCCGTCACCTCGGCCGGGAACTGCACACGAGCGAGACGTCCAAATGACGGAGCGGGATGCAGATCCTACGTCTATGATGGATGACGACGAATTTATACCGGGTAACAACTGGATATACCACTACTGTTCTAAATCTTTACATATTTAATTGTTAATTACTACTCACTCACTGACTGACTTACTCATTACGAAAGCTCCAGACAGAACTGGACAGAACTTAAGAGGATATAATCGCTTAGCGCGCTCCATACCAACTAAGTTATAAATTAACTTCTAAAGTGAATAACTATGTGTGTAGTGTATCGCTCGCATGTACAAACTGTTTATATATATTTATAACTAAGAGCGTATCGCCAACAAACTGTTATGCAGTTTGGCGAATTTGTATTTTATTATAACAGTCTTAAGAATGAAGTTTAAAAAAAAATTGTTTGCAGCGTGCTCGGGCGTTCTGCAAGGACTATTCTCTCAAAGTAGTAATAACAATTACAGAAACGTGGCTCGATAAGATCAAGCGCTACAGGGAGACCGCGTGGGCGTTCGTAGCAAGCTGCCTCGTGTCTATAACGTGCCACGTCATGAAGTTCTCGCGCGACTACAGATACGTGTCCCGCATGCTTACATTGGAGAAGAAAGTACTTAAGGTACCTACGTTCTATCGTTACATTCAACCATTATCTTATTTTGGGGGCTGGCAAGCCAGCGACACTCCGACCCAATGGGATCTTTTGTATTAAGTATATTTCAACGTCGAACATCGGTGGCGCGTTCCGGAGACGTATGGAATCTCAATTTTGAGGTCCGGGTTCGAATCCGCACGGAAGACATGCCGTGTACCAATGAGTTTTTCTAACTTATGTACGTAATAAAAGTCTGGGAGCTTAAAGTGAGCCTTGCAAGTTCAAGCAAATTTTGTAGCTACTCTATGTCGTCGATGTGTATGTAAAAATATATTTGAATGAGTTCGATGCGAGTGGGACGACATTACGATGGGGCCCCAACGGGCTTGTGCCCCACGTGCCTTTAGGGGTAAGAACGAGACTGGTACTAGCCAATAGAAACAGTGAGACTTTTGCAGACTTCTTTTCTGATATTGTAGTAGCTGAAAACCTCCAGATGTTCTTGGCACTTCTTGCTAGATCGTTCTAAACTTATAAACATTTGATACATTTTGTGATTGGTTCTGCAAATATGTCAGTTCTAAATCTTAAGATGCTATTAACATACTCAGCGTTGAACATGTTTTTCTTATAGCAAAAAGCAGGTTTCGGCATCGGAATAAGAGAAGGCTCGCAGATGAGATGGGAGCCTTTAATGGAGACTATCGTTGAGCAGTGAGTCCCGTTATTTTATTATAATATTTACAATCTTTTGCATACCAACACTATGTAGTATCCATAACACTCCAAACAAAGTAAGGGGCATTTGTTATTTCTTTAATCCATATTAGAATCGCCTGGTTATTGATACGATGGATGGAATTTGCAAAAGATATCAGAGATTGATTGCTTCAGTATTGCAAGTGCTTATGTGCATGTGACTTTAGATTTAGTCATATAACCCAGTCATTTTAAGGTTTGAGCCGGGACTAATTAATAATTGATATTTTTTTTCGGTATAATATTGAAGAACCATTTTGAGCATGGAAATGTACCAAAATTAAAAAAAAATCATGGCAGCAACAGTTCCAATTTAAAAATTTTGCTATTATCTCGTTCTAATAAACCTGACGGTAAATTTTTTTTTGCGTCTACTTAGAAGGTTTTTAAAAATACGTTCGTATTTTCTAATAAATACCTCATTTTTTAAATTTCAATGCCTATTTTATTGGTCAAAAATAATTTATATTGTTAAATCTAAGTCAAATGCGTGCATTGGTATTAATATTATTAATTCAAAAGCCTCCTGGGACATGCATTTTCGATTTCTATGTTGCGTAGCGATTTTTTTTAAATATGTTTTAAGATAGTCTTTTTGTCACTAAGTGGTGCCGGTTACAGTTTAGAAATCCGATTAATAATTACTCCCTACCCGGCTAACAAAACTCCGTAAAATGACTGGGCTAATAGATAAATTACTAACCGCAGGTATTCTAAGTGACTGAGTTTGTATGTTTATAGCGTATGATTTAATTAAGTAGTAATTCAATTAGTTAGTAGTGTTTTGATTTTGCATGCTGCCTTGTTATAGTGAATTGGAACTATCCGGCAACCATCTACTCGTACCGATGGTGGAAATGGGGTTTGTATTGTTTTATTTTGTAGTTCTGTTTATTAGTATGATTATAGCTTATTTGGGTAGTAGAATAAATTCACACAAGTATGTAACGTATGTTATTAAGTAATGGGAATGTGTAATAAGCTTATTTAACACAACCTCTCACGATAACATACATAATAATCATAACATAATAGAACGAGCAAAAAGTTTATTCAATGTTGATATTAGACATTTTTCTACTTTGCTACATAAAACATTGAACCTAAAAACTAATCACAATCATTATGAAACCATAAACAATAAGAGAAGATTGAGCACAACTTGTTCCCCAAAACTCAGTATAGTGACAGAAAGAGTTTTTACAGCCGTAAGTTAAGCGAAATAAGCGTTCCGGAGATCAGGATCCTGGCGCCGAGTATGGAGCGCGGGCTAGACGGCTCCCCCCCGCCCCGCCGCCCCACCCGTTCCCCCTCCCCCGAGACCCCCTCGGAGGATGATACGTCAGAACATGAGAGCGCTTTTAGTTTGCAGACTACCTCAAGGTGTAGTGGTCATCGTGATTTTTGGTTAAGGCGGTTGCAGAGGGGTCAATTTTATACAAAACTTTGACGCACAATACGCGTAGATGGTATTAATTTAAGTCACTTTATATATATGGAAAAATAGTTTGGAAAATCTAGATGCCGCGTCACAAATAACATTTGCGATTTATAAAATAATTACGAAGATATAAACATTTGAAATTTTTCATACAAAATTTTAAAAGCTTTATATCTTCGTAATTATATTATAAATTGCAAATGTTATTTGTGACGCGGCAACTAGATTTTCTAAACTATTTTTCCATATATAAAATATAACTTTTATTAATTCCGTCTACGCGTATTGTGCGTCAAACGTTTGTATGGACTGAAACCACCTTAAAGGAACTTTTACTGTCGTACAATAATTTGTCTACACTATAACACCTCACACCTAACACCTTAAGAAGGTGGCTGGTGACAAAACCTAAAAGGTTTTGACCTTCTACATTTATCTAAATTTAAAGGAGAGAGTGACAGTACATGTTCCTTTAGCCTATATTTTGTCGTCGCTTGCGATGGGCTTTGCTATGTACAGTCTCACATCTTTTATGGTGTCCTTTCTTTTCGTTAATCTTTATTATGGCACGTCAAGGCAGCTTTTTTCGTTCGAAATTTTATTAGGCTTTTGGGGGTAAGTAAAGGTAAATTTCGTTGTAATGTGTCGATATCGGTGGACCTTATTGTACTTGAAATTTTTATTCATAACCCCTTTTACTCTACTTTTCAAACATTTCTCTACACTTACCAGTTTATCACAAATTAATAGATATCGGATTAAATACACAAACAATTTGCTGAATATTCAATAACGATTTTGAAATAATATGCACTGCCATATACAACGTGTTAATGAATTAGCGCAAAACCTCATAAACCCCAACTGATTTATAACAAAATAATTCGATTGAAACAATAATTTCATTATTTTGATTGTTAAAATTTAAAGTTATTCGAATTTAAAGTTTTGAGGCAAAAATGATTTGTTATCATTTCAGCAATGAATGAAAGCGCTAACGTACTCATGGATACATTTTAATAATCTTGTTTTGGTAGTAAGAAGGGTGAGTGTGCCCGTGCGGTGGGTTGACATTGGGTTCAGTAAATTTAAAATTTTACAAACAAATTATTTAATTATTTGAAAAAAATTACCTATGTTGAAACCATGATAATTCGATTCTGCTCGCGATTCTAAACAAACTACTTTCTAGTTTTACGTTAATTCATTAACACGTTGTATAAGCTTATTTAAAAAAAAATTAAACAAATTTTAAACAAAGTTAAACGCTTAGCCTGTAGTTTGAAGTAGTGTCAGTCACGACACACGAAAGTGCAAGCATCTCGAATCAGCAAATTTTCTAATTTCTTTATTTGCTTTAATTGATATGCTTAAGATAATATTTTATTAATACTAAAAGGTCCAGATATGAACAATAATCGAACAATTAAATATTTTTTTTTTATTTATTTATTAGACAAAAATAGTACAAAGAAGTTTGGTTTGGTTACAATACGCTCTGCCAAACTGTTAGAGCAGTTTAACGGCAGACGAAGGACATCACTATTGTTCTTAAATTCTAAACTACTATTTCGTACATTTAAGTAGGTAAATGCAATTAAATGCTTGTACAACAACACTACGCACATATACCTAATAAGTAAAGTACAATAACTAATAGTAATATACAATAACATGCCAAAAGTACCATAATATATGATTGCGTTATGCAAATGCAATTAATGTCTACATATAACTCACACTGCCACTATTCTGAAATTATATATAGGTACCAACAATTTTATCCTTTAACACTCACAAACGAAACAATAATCTTTTCTCTTTCACACTTACACTCAGAGCCGAACCACACGGTGCGGTGCGGTGCCTGAGCGTTGCCGCACCGCAAAAATTTCGCCGCACAGGCATTCACACAGGCGGTGCGGCACCGTCGCGGAAACACAGCGGCGCCGAAAGGCGTGTGGTGTACAGTCTGTTACTAAAAATCTGCCGCGCAAACAACGGAGCTCCCCGCCTAGTCTTGCACGTTGCAAGTCCGGCGTGCTTGCGGCGCGGCGCTGCGTGGTGCCGCGTGTGACATCACGTACCGCTTAGGTGCCGTACCGCGCCGTGTGGTTCGGCTCTCAACATTTATCGTCATACTAAATAATACAATCTTGTAGTTCTTGCATCTCATGACAGCGCGTGAGCCTTCCATGTACTGTGTATTCGTACTCGTTGAAATAGAGCGCGTGACGTCACGTTTATTCCATTCTGATAGGTCTGGCTCAAAATCCTTTAATACTATCTTCACAATCTAATGCACAAAAACTCTTTCAAATCGTAAAACAATATCAAGCAACCGATAATAAGCGCTGTTCTTTTCTTTTTTTAAATTTAGTTGTTAAAAAAACTCTACTGATGGCACGTTTATCGCTCCATAGAGACATTCGCGAGATCCTGTCAAAATCATATCAAGACTGCCTGCCTTTTTTAAAGGTCAAGGTATCGATTCAAGGTATATGTAAGACGTAAATAGTATATAATAATGATTCGTAAATAATGAAATATTCCGTCAAAAGATGCGCTGGCATCTTTTTGATCATCTTTTCTCTCTTTATTACTTTTTGAAATTTTTACCTTTATTCGCGCAGACCGTAGCGCTATCTATCGATCCCCTGGAAAACCAAAAGAAAAACGCTCATTCACGCAACTTGGTAAGACTTATAGGACCGAGAAAATGGCATTCAAATACTACAGGAAGTAGGTATTTGTTAGTTTATTATGACAACCATATCGGAATGGGATATACTTAACACATACACAATGACGTAGTACCTATAAGGTCCTTCTTAATATGCTGACGGTTTTTAAAGAGCATGATCAGACCATAAACATCATCATCATGAAACAACATTTTTAATGTCAGAAACTCAGGAAGTGTGTTATTATTAGCAATCTAACTTGTGTCAGAGTCGTAGCGTGTTGCAGTCCGTGGTCTCTGCCTACCCCCCTTGGGATAATGGCGTGAGCTTATGTATGTATGTATGTAAAATTATGTAAATATTTTGAATAAATATATTTGTATCAAACTGAATAACTTTCTTTATGGGACCAACATCAAAATCACAAAAAAAAAGCATTTTCATACAAAACTTCAATCCTATTTGACCCATATGTATGGGTCAGATGATGTCTTTTTCGCGATTTCCATAGGATGTTTGTCTCATAGAGAAAGTTGTTCAGTTTCTAGGTCTGATTGTCCTCTCAAAGAACCGACAGCATATTAAGTTGGGCCCTGTATATGTATGCACAGTTACTTGGAAGCTTCAAGCCACAATACGAAAATCAAAAGTTCACATAAACATTAAAACACCATCAATAACGTATTAATGGTTACAGTAAGGATGTGACCGTGCTAGAAGAGCAAGACGACTCGATGTTCAAGCAGAACAAGTCCGCGTTCGTACATTTAGGGTACGCCATTTGGTACGCGGTGCTGGCGCACACGGACATCGTTTGCTACATCATGGTGTTCATTAACCAGGTAATTTGGTTTGGTCATATTCATATTAGAACGAATAGTTCCAACAAATGGCGGTGAAACTATTGGTTAAGCCAGCTCAGCGGCCTATTGGCGGCTAGAAAATTGTCTGACAGCAAATTGACTACTGAATTGCCTCCACGAATCCGTACTGGGCCCTATTTAATAAAAATACAAATACAAATAATTTATTGCAACCATAGGTTTATGAGTACCATGAGTTTTCATTTTACGTTCCTACTGTAGTTGCGGCGCCAATTTTGTTTGACAGAATTAGTTCTCAACGTAACCACTAGGAATGCTGTACGAATTTCAATACAAAAACTGTAGTTTACTACAGTGTAAAGTCATGGTAACTGTACATATGGACCCTGCTAGGGCACTCCAAAACTTACATCTAGAATTAAAATCATACGTATTGAAGTGAATTTATACAATTAGAAAGACGAAATCAGAAATAAGAATTAGGACATTAGAAAAAACAAAGTAACGTGACATTTGTAATTTACAATGACAATTCAGAGCACATTGCTTGTATGACAACGCTAAACATGCAGTAGGTAGCATGTGACCAAATGTTCTCAGAAATGTACCCTGAACTGTCATTGTAGATTACAATTGTCATGTTCATTAAATGGGGCCCAGAGGTGCGATATTTGAATCTCATTCGCTGAGCTCAGCAGTTGAAAATGTCAAAATTACTATGGAGATATGCATCTTTCTACTGCTGATTTGACTTTCAAAAATCGTTCTCCTGGAGTATGAGTTTTGAATGTCAAATCAGCAGCAGAAAGATGCGTATCTCCATACATTTTCAACTGCTGAGTTCAACGTATGAGATTCAAAAATCGCACTCCTGGGCGCGCGTGGTGGTGTATGGCCCACACTCCCTCTCACAATTTTTCGTGAGAGAAGGAGTTGCCCTGCAGTGGGATCCCATAGGCTATGACGTAATTTCTGGTCATGTGAAGAGAATGACCTACAGCAGATGAATAAAAGAAATTTACTTTGTGAATTTGGATGGAAGTATCGATAGAGGGCGCCCTTGTAGGACGTACTCTGTTCAAATCGGTTACGTCCTACAGTAAGGGAAGGGAAGGTTTACCAGAAATCAACGGGCTTGATAAGTGAATAAATAATTATATGTTATTCATTGCAGATTCAATCGGCTACTATCCTGTCCATTCCACTGCCACTCATGGTGTTTCTGTGGGGGACGCTCACGGTTCCACGGCCTACCAAAACGTTCTGGGTCACTTTGATTGCTTACACTGAGGTATTTAATTTTTTAAAGCTTTTGACCGCCGATTCATCCGCGTATTTAGGAAAACTGTAACCCGGAAAATTCCTTTCTTAGTGCAGCCCTACATCATCTCTAGAATATGTACTTATTCCAAATTTCAAGTTTCTTCAGTGGCTGAACCGCTGTACGTTGTATGTCAGTCAGTCAGTCACGGAACTGTTTTATAGATATGTATATCTAAACTAATATAAAACTGTAACAGGAAGTTTGTCTGTACATTGAAGATATTAACAAAACAAAAGTTACGATATGGTTTTTAGGTATCCCTGATTCCATATCACCAATTTTTTTATTTTTGTCTGTCTGTTTGTTTGTTTGTTTGTTTGTGTGTTTGAACGCATCACATCAAAACTACTGAACCGATTTTGATGAAACTTTTTTTGTTTGATAGCTTATTATCTGACTTAAAATCTGGTATATAATTTGTGCGGACAAAGTCGCGGGTTAACGCTCGTAGATAAATAAATGGAAATATAATAATCTGAACAGAGAGATGTGGAAGAGTTTATGGGAGACCTTTGCCCAGCAGTAGGGTAGAACAGGTTTTAAAAAAACTTAATTTAACAATAAGGTAACCATAAGGGTTTCCGGCTTTTTAATTACCACTTTACTTCGCATAGTTCTCGTATAAGGCTACTAAGTGATATAGTTTCTTGGTCGTGAAATTATTGATTAACCAGATGATATTTTCTTAACCAGGTGATAGTGCTGATAAAGAGCATGTTCCAATTCGAGATACTGCCGTGGAACCAGAAGGCGATCCCCGAGAACATGCCGTTCACAGCGCCCCGCATCATCGGCATCGAGAGGAAGGTCAACTATGCCCTCTACGATCTTCTGTTGCTACTCATCATATTTTTACACAGGTACAGAAATTATATTTATTCTTAACACAATATGAGTATAACTGACCTGCATCATTGATATTTGTTAAAAAATGGACTCTCGCATCGAGGAGTCCGTACCATATAATTACCACAAAAAAAATTGTTGTCGATCCTCAGCGCGAGCCCGACACACAATTGAACGGTTTTTATTATATGTTGTTTTATTTTAGAGTATGCTCTATAATGACACCAAGTTTGACGCCTGTGTGTATTGCCGTTTTTATGATAGAGCAAATACAAAAAAACCTTGAATAAAACGTTTTTTAATCTAAACTATTATAAAACTGTAGCAGAAAGTTTGTCTGTACATTGAAGATATTAACAAAAAAAAAGCTTCGATATGGTTTTTAGGTGTCCCTGATTCCATGTCACCAATTTTTGGATTTTTTGTCTGTCTGTTTGTTTGTTTGGACGAGTATCACGCAAAAACTACTGAACCGATTTTGATGAAACTTTTTGTTTGATAGCTTATGATCTGACTTAAAATCTGGTATATAATTTGTGCGGACAAAGTTGCGGGTTAACGCTCGTGTTTAATAATAACAAAAATTTCATCTTAGCACTCTTTGATCGAGTACGAAACCCTACATTACGTAAACTGAGGTAGTTGTGAGCCCCTAGTGGGAATGACAATGGCTGATAATGTAATAAATGTTATGCAGATTCATGTTAAAGTCGCTCGGTCTATGGAAGGAGTCTACGCCGGAGATCGAGCTGTGCGAGGACACGGATTACAAGGTGAAGCCGGAGGACACGCAGCTGCTGGTGGAGGGCCGCGTCGCCGAGGTCGGCCGCAACTACGTCGAGCTGAATGACAGCAAGGGACCGTGAGTATTACCCTTATTGTTTTGTTTTATTTATTTATTCACTTCAAAGTGTAATTGTGTGTCTTAAAAATTACCACGCCAAACGCAGTTTAACTTCGCCGAAATTACGGTTGACCCAGAACCGACAGCACGGAATCGCGTTTAAGCACTAGGTGCTGCCGCGTGCTTCCGTGAACTATCGCATACGGTCGCGTGTGCGTGCTGTCGAATGCGATAGCGATTGCGCTCCTACGGTACGAAGCATACGATAGCATGCTATCGCACGCGGTAGCACACGTCACCTGTCGGGTTTTTTAGGAGAATGATCAGATCATTAAACTTAAGAACTGTTTTATGGCACCAACATCGAAATCGTGAAAAAAATATCAGCAGTCCCAAGCATTTTGTTTGAGTGGGATTCCAAAATAGAATTACGAAGTTGGTCCCATAGAAAAAGTTGTTCAGTACGATGGTCTGATCATTCCCTTAAAAACCTTCAGCATAAGGACTCTATATTTTATGCAGTCCGCTCGCCTATTATAGAATATACATTCCAAATTTTATGTTTCTATCTTCAGCTGATTAGGCTGAGAGTTGTCTGTCAGTCAATCAGTCAGTCAGTCAGTCAACACTTTTATAAGAATAGATTAGTCAAAATCGATAGTACATTGTGGCATGTGCGGATCAGACAGTCGTCACCCGCTGGTCGACCGGATGTACCACGTGCAGGCGAAGATAAACGCGGTGATGCTCGAGCTGAACGCGCGGCGCTCCGACCCGCGCGTGGCGCACATGGTGCGCGAGCGGCTGCAGAGCGACGTGCGTAGCCGCCACGAGCGCCGCCACACCGGCATCCACTTGGGACGCTCCCTCTATGGACTCCTAAGCGCTGTCTCGAGAGACTCCTCGTTAGCATTCTATTTACTTGTTGATAGCCTTATTGTATCTACATTACTACATTACAATATTCTTATATACTGTATTATATTGCTGTTGGTATTCCAATGAAATAAAAATAAAATAAAATAAATAATCATTGACGTAGACCAAAGAGAATTTAACTCACTACGTTATAAGAGTCGCGACTTCCATGCTAAAAACTGGTCGTGACCGATATCCAGAATGTATGAAACGTGTGCGATCGTTCAAAGGAATTTAACAGCGCCGGTGCACGTTTCATATAAAATCTTTTTTGTTAGAGAGTTGCGCGAGCCTGTAGAAAACTATGGACGCCGGGTCTTAAAAAATTCTCGAAAACAGTGTCCGAGACTAAACTACACGAACCTAAGTACGTGTAGTAATATAAACCAACTAAAAACATTGAAAATGCTGAAATTCTTTACCATCCCACTCCCTCATCGCGGCACGGCGCGTGCGTGCGCGTAGTCGGTCGATCAAACGAAGTCTGTCGCGTAATTGGTTCTCTTTTTACGTTTTGGTGCTCTTTTGGTATGTCAATGATCTACATCTACTACAGTGTGTTGGTGTAGACAGTTGCATTACTTAAAGGGGCGATTGTAATCATGATACTGAACAATTTTCCCAAAGAAACAAAGAGAAATTGGTAAAAAAAAAAAACTACTTTCATATAAACGTTCGATCAGCTAATTGAATTTAGTATGAAATATTTTTTGTGCTAATTTCTTATAGGTTTCATAGGGAAAGTTGTTCAGTATCATGGGTACAATCAACCCTTAAAGTAATGCAACTGTTTAACCGAACACCCGGTTTACTATGGCAATGTTGAAGATACTTAGGTAATAATAATAACTGTGTAATTTATCTAGCTAGTATTAAAAAGTAATTTAAAATATATCGTGTATTAGATAGTGAATTCGTGCTATTTATTTAATTTCAATTGTACAAGTTGGTAGGTAATGATAGAAATTAGAATAAAATTCTAATTTGGATATATATAATTTGCTAGTCCTCGGGGACAGCATTTGATGTTGAAATAATTTTCATATCTTTTTCAGGTATACTTGTGTAATTTAAGCTAGTGTAATTTTGGTAAAGTGTAGTTCGTAGAATATTATTCAATTTGAAGGCATCACATCATAGGCCCGTCATATCGAACATTAAAATCGCAAACTAACGTCTAGTTCTGATTTTTTAATATGTTGTTAGGACCACTACCAGTAGTGTATATCCAAGTTTGCAGCTTCGAAAGACCTGTGCTAACTTTGCAGCACTCGAAAAACCATCCCGTTTTTTGGTTTTTTTTGCTTACATCTCGAAGTCTATTAGTCGTATATGTAGTTGTTTTGTAGGAAATTTTGTCTGGTTTAATTTGTACCTACAAAACTTTTCGTTACGGCTAATAAACTTCGAGATGTAAGCAAAAAACCAAAAAACGGGATGGTTTTTCGAGTGCTGCAAAGTTAGCACAGGTCTTTCGAAGCTGCAAACTTGGATATCGCTACTGGTAGTGGTAAAAAATCAGAACAAGACCTTAGTTTGTGATTTTCGCATTTTCTAGTGTAAGATATGACTAAGCTATCGCACAGTCAACTTTCGTTTCAGGCCAGCAGACCGGTCAGTGATCTCGGGTGTGGAAGATCAACATTCGGAACCAGGCCCCTCGAAACCTAACGATGACGATCACTACTCGTAATTATACTTAAATACATTGGTTGGGTTGGTTGGTGTAAGGAAAAGTATCATTAACCTTTAAACCACATACTCTACCCATCAAACTGAACAACTTTTACTATGGGAGCAAACCTGCCAGAACAAAAAAAAGTCAGCTGTTGCATACTGTAGTGTGTGTTTAGCCATTCAAGTTATTGTATCTGTATTTTAATTAACAATATACGTCTAAACCTGAGACCATTCGTTTGTCTGAAGTACACCTTAAGTCCCACACCGCAATACTAAACTGCAATATCTACTCGACTCAAACGTATGGAACAGCTTACTTTTTATTTGTTCTGATAGGTTTGCTCCCATAATAAAAGTTGTTCAGTTTGATGGGTACAGTATGTGGTTTAAAGGTTATTGATACTTTTCCTTACAATCCTGTAGATTATTAATGTTTTATTTATCGTTCGTTGCGCAACTGAAGTTATTTCTCGAATTTTTTATGTATTTTGTACAAAATCCTTTTAAGAAATGGTTTTGTTCAATTCAGATATATTTCTGTCAATCGACTCTACACCCCAGCGCGTCACATTCAACCATCAATGATATCTTTATTTGGGAAAGAATAGGTAAAAATAACATCTTGTAATAGTATACCTATACCTAGTATACATAATTATTTGGTAGAAGAAAGGATACGTTCAACTTTTTTAACATCTGGTTTAGTTTGTGAATATAAGAGAAAGCGAAATTTGAAGACGGATAGAACGAGCTTAAGAGACACTTCATTTTATTAAAAAAAAACTGAATTGTAACACTTTACTTTCATGGTCGTCGCATAACTAAATATCATTACTAAGTTCTACAAATCTTATTGCAATCTAAAGCCAGACCAGAAATATAAAAACCCTGGTTTGGGGGCGCTGTAATCGATAACCTGTATAACCTTTAATGTCAGTGTACTTGGAGTACAAAAATTAGTTACAATGATTTTCCACTGAGGATATATTTTTTTTTTTGGCGGGCTTTAAAATGGTTTCATCTGGACTGTAATATGTACGGGTACACACGGCGACAGATCAACCTACCTATACAGGGTGAAATTGATATCATTAGCATCCTTTTAAATTAAGAGTCTACCCATCAAATTGTACAACTTTTCCTATGAGAGCAAACAGATCGGAGCATAAAAAAATCTGCTGTTCCGTACTAAACTGCACCCGCCGCCGCTGCCTACTCGACTCAAATGTATGCAACAGCTGATTTCTTTTTTGCTCCGATTGGTTTGCTCCCATAGTAAAAGTTGTTCAGTTTGATGGGTAGACTCTTAGTTTTAAAGGATGCTAATAAATGATATAATGATAATAAATGATATTAAGTTCACCCTGTAGTTGAACTCCATGAACAACTGTGCGTAGCTTGAACTCTATGTCCATGAAGAGACATGACAAATCATATGACATGTCTATGTCGATGTCATGAGATTAGATTATTATCATTTAGATGTTTCTAATGTATTTTACATTAGAAATATCTAAACTAATAATTGTACGTTTTGTATTTTTATAAATACTTTTTGTAATAACTAACAATTGTATATTGCAGTGTAAACGACGATGAAGAGCCTATAATAGCGGTGATAACAGTGTTGGAGGATCCGTACCAGCACTACCCGCAAGTTATGTGGCTCTCGTAAGTGTTTTACTATCTATTAACATAACTTGCTTTTGCCCCTACGTCCCCAGCATGCGGCACTCCATAAAACGGTCTCTCGATTCTTCAATGTGCCTTTGATTAATTATATTTCAAGATAGAGCCTCACGCTTCTAACGTACTAAAACAAACGGGCCAACTTTATTATGTTGGTGTGAGTGAGACGTCATACAACTTATCTCTGTGTGCGTGCATAGTGATAGGATTTACCACCTTAGAATCGGGTGATTTTTTTTACGCGTTCGTAGCTTCGACTGTCTATCTTGACATACAACTTATCAAAGAGTAGGTACTGCAACAGAAACAAGGTGTGCCGGGTTTGCGATTTAAATATTGACCCCGTAGCAGGCCTCCGTCACTCGGCCGTAGGAACCGAGATAAGTACCTACACTTTAGCGCATCGTATGCGATGCGCTTGCGGTTATACGAATTCTGCCACTCGCTCCAGACGGCAATGTCGCAAACGTCGCTTGCGTTCGATGATCTGAAGCACCCCCTTTAAACGTAACACATTTAGTAACCTTGTGGGTTTGGTCTTGTTTCAGAATAAAGCGGTACCTCCGTCCAACGCACCGCTTCTTCAAGCGCATGCTGGCGCCAGGCGCGCGGGTCACGGCCGATATCTACGCGTACATGTTCCTCTGCGACTTCTTCAACTTCCTAGTCGTTATATTCGGTTTTGCTGCTTTTGGGGTGAGCATATCAATGTAAAGACTGAACAGAAATATAAAAAAACCTGGTTTGGGGGCGCTGCAATCGACTAAGTATAACCTTTAATGTTAGTGATCCAAGTAGAAAAATTTGTTTCAATGATATTCCGCAATATCGCGAGGATTTATATTTTTCTGGTCGCTGTCGCGCCATGTTTCCTGTCACGATTCGTGAAAAAAGAAGCTCACAAACATGAAATCATTTTTCTCCGTGTTTTCTGTAGTTTTCCTCAATTATAATTTATTTATTGTCATATGAAACTGCCGGTGACCAGGTGCTGTTTGGTCTAAATATGAGAATTTTCTCATAACTAAGAATTCGCTTGGATAATTATCTGATAATTATATGATAATTATCTGATAAGTAACATACAGTGAAAGCCCATGGTATTCACATGGTATTCCTACAGGACGAGTTTTATTCTGGTACTAATTGAACGAGAAATGACACATTTTCTTCATGTCTGTGCTCACGGTTCATATTCTAATGGTTGGATAATTATTATTTTGCAAAACAGACTCACCAAGGCGACGGCGGAGTGCAAACGTACCTGGAGGAGAACAAAGTGCCGGTAGCGTTCCTCGTGATGCTGATCCTGCAGTTCGTGCTGATCATAATAGACCGCGCGCTCTATCTGCGCAAGTTCATGCTAGGCAAGATACTGTTCCAGTACGCGCTCATTATCGGCGTCCACATCTGGATGTTCTTCGTACTGCCTTTTATTACTGAACGGTGCGTATTGTTTTAATTTTAGCTACTGTGTTACCACGTCTACGTGGAGTACAAAACTTGCTAGTAATGTTCGAATGTGTGATTTAGACCATCAAACAGAACAACCTTCGCATTGAAGCCAACACCAAGAAAAAAAGCAAAAACTACTCGACTCAAATGTATTGGACAGGACAATATCTTGGACTTTGGACAGGAATATGTATAGGTCTACTGTACTCTGTGGTTCTACATACAGAACGGCCACTCGGCCCATCTCTGACTTCAGTTACTGCACCTGACAACGTTCATACAAAGCGCAGTCGTTCGGCCCTACACATGATGTCTAGGAAAATTTTCACAAAGTGCGCATGTGCAGACGCCATTTTGTCAAATTCAAAACATTCTATAAAGTGCCAGACCTGTGCCATAGTGAGAGTTGTTGATGTTGTTGTAAAGTTTGTAATCTTAACCACTCCATTAAATATTACCTCTTATAAGTCTTACGGATGTAGAGACCTACTACGATAACATAGCCAGCGGTCATTCTGATAAAGATGAGCCAATTAGGACACTCCTAGTCGAGCAACAAATTCGTGTATTTGTTTCTCACAATTTTTTTATTCATTGTCATGACTGGTTTTTCACAAAATGGCCGTTGGGCATTGAAATGATGTCCGTAATTAAAACTAATTTTAGGTACTATTGTCGCGAAGCACACGTAAATGAGTAATATCATTGACCTGACGATGTATGTATGCGTGCACCCACGCGATCTGATGAAATATCCAGCTTAATGCTTGGCGGATTTTCTTATTCATTCTGCCACCCCTAATAACTCCTCCCTTTCCATCTCATAATATTATGAGATGGAAAGGGGTTATTAGGGGTGCACATATGTGCACGACGGCACATTTCTGTCTAAAATGTTTGTGACTCACCCCCCGGGACTCCATTTGGTCTAGAGACCATTTTACCATATCCCAAATAGGTATTCTTCTCTGCAGCAATCCTTTCAACATCTCCTTACGTTCTTCTTTTCCTAGTTATCTCCACCTTTTCACTCCCGTAACTTTCTGCGACTATAGTCATCTTTCTCGCACTCTATGCGTCACGCTCACGGGGCGCGAACCATGTTTTTTGTGGAATTTTTGAAATTAAAAACTTAACTATTATAAAATTGTAACAGAAGGGTGTCTGTACATCGAAGATAGTAGGTAACAAAAAAAGTAACTATTAAAAAAAGTTATTATGGTTTTTGGTGTTCCTGATTCCAAATCACCAATTTTTTCTTGTCTGTCGGTTTGTGTGTTTGTTTGATCGAGCATCACGTACAAATTACTGTACCGATCTTGATAAACATTTTTTTTTGTTTGATAGCTTATGGTCTGACTTAAAATTTGGTATACAGGGTATTAGAGTAAACAGTTGCATTACTTTAAGGGGTGATGGTACCCATGATACTGAACAACTTTCCCTAAGAGCCCTTTCACACGAGCGATTTTATTCGGCGATTTCTCGTCGGAGCGAACACTTTATTATGCCGCGTGCTCGCTGCGATCTCGCTCCGCCGAGAAATCGCCGAATAAAATCGCTCGTGTGAAAGGGCTCTAAGATACCTATGGGAAATTTGTAAAAAAATGTTTGGACTTTCCATACTAAATGCAGTTCAGCTGATTGGACTTTTGTATGATTGTCGAACTTTTTTTTTGCGAATTTCCTATAGGTTTCTTAGGTAAAGTTATTCAGTATCATGGGTACAATCACCCATTAAAGTAATGCAACTGATGAAACATCAGTAAAATTACAAAATCACAAAATTATACAGTTAGGGTAAACACCCTAACACCCTGTGTAATTTTGTGCGGGCGAAGTCGCGGGTTACCTCTAGTTTAATTATAAATTCTTAAGATCTCGCAATTCGCGACAACTATTTCCTAAAACCTAAAGGTGTAATTTGTTAACAACAGAACATTCAACGCGCTGCTGCCGCCGCCCATGTGGTACCTAGTGAAGTGCATATACCTGCTGCTGTCCGCGTATCAGATACGATGCGGCTACCCGAGACGTATCATCGGCAACTTCCTCTGCAAGTCATACCGTTTCGTCAACATGCTGTTCTTTAGAGGGTGAGCTATTTAATATTTGTTTTTTGCATTAATATTCGAGAGTTAGGTACAGTCGCCATCCGATATATCGTAGCATACAATACTGTTCAAATATTTCTGAACAATGCTAATTTTCAATAAATTCCTTACAGTAAATGTTACTTAATTATATCGCGCTGCTGTCCTGTATGGAAATTTCAAAGTTTACTCCTTTTTGTAGATCAAACGCTCAAAACACAAGTGGAAAAAATTCTCAATATTCAGTTCAGTGATCGTTCTTGGACGCAGGCATCCCTTCCCATAAGACACGGCGGCATAGGGATGCGCAACACCAGTAGCATCGCACTGCCAGCCTTTCTTTCCTCCATCCACAGCACGTCAGACCTCATAGGAAATATCCTAGGTGTATCCTCGAACTATGAGGTCGCGTGTTTGGATGAGGCAAGACAAGCCTGGGTTACTGCTGGCCCGAATCAAAATTCCCCTTCCGATCCGAAAATACAGAGGAGCTGGGACGACATTACTAGCAAAACCACCTTTGAAACACTTGTCACCAACACAGAAGGCCACGACCGCGCCAGACTCCTAGCATCGACCACAAAGGAGTCCGGGTATTGGCTACACGCCTATCCTTCGGTCAACACAGGAACCTACCTGGACTCCAACACCTTGCGCGTGGCAATCGGGCTTCGAGTCGGCGCAGAAATTTGCATCCGCCACCAATGTCCTTGTGGTGCGGCCGTCGATCGCTTGGGTCACCACGGACTCTCGTGTCAAAAGAGTGCCGGCAGATTCCCTCGCCATGTCACCCTTAACGACATCATACGTAGGTCTCTTGCCACAGTCAACGTTCCTGCCATTCTCGAGCCGACTGGCATCATACGGAGCGATGGCAAGAGACCAGACGGGATGTCTCTCGTCCCCTGGAAGATGGGTCGGGCGCTAGTGTGGGACGCTACCTGCGTGGACACACTGGCCCCGTCTCACTTACAGGGCACGAGTCGAAGGGCTGGCGCAGCGGCGGAGGCGGCCGAAAAACGAAAGGCCTACTGGTACCGGGATATCGGCCCCCAATACCATTTTATGGGTTTTGGTGTCGAAACTCTTGGGCCGTGGGGACCTAATGCGCAGGCGCTTTTTAAAGACCTGTCAAAGCGCCTGATAGACTCGACAGGGGACCCAAGAGCTGGCACTTTCCTCGCTCAACGGATCAGCATAGCCATTCAGCGAGGAAATGCGGCCAGCGTTCTGGGTACCCTCCCACAAGGACCGAACCTGCACCACATCCTAGGTTAGTTTAGTTTTAAGTCTCTTTATTTATAATTTTATTTAATGTTACTATTTTATGGATCTTTCGAATAAACAATTCATCACTTAATTATATCTAAACATGTATTTTGTCATAAATATCTAAACAGCTAATTTTCAATAATTTCTTCACAATGTTATTTAAAATGGGAATGTTGGTCTTTTTTCCTACACTGCTCAGATGTTTATGATCACCCTGACTGCGTTGATATATTTATGTTCTGGACGTTCGGATATTTTTGATTGGTTATGTTTGTGTGTAAAGAAATTATTGAAAATTGGAACTGCTTAGAAATATTTGAACACCTTGTTTGCTATGATATATCTGATGGAGACTGTACTAAACTGGATAATTATAATATCACACACTAGTACACTAGTCTTAACCCTATACCGACTGATGTTGACATCAGTAGTTGTACAAATCCACCTGGGTAAAAGCCTAGAACCTAGGCGCATTCAATCTTTTTTAGGGTTCGGTACCCAAAGGTTGAAAATGGGACCCTACTACTAAGCCTACGTTGTCCGTCCGTCTGTCTGTCTGTATATTTAGGGCTGTAATTTTGGAACCGTAATAGCTAGACGGATGAAATTTAAATAATAAAACTAACAAAAAGTTAAGAATTATGCTCATACAAGAAACTAGTTTTTATCAGCATTTTTTCTTCTCGCTCTGTCGTAAAAACGGTAATACATACATGCGTCGTTGGTGTGATTGTAGAAAAAACTCTACAGTATAATAAGAAATAATAGAAAACGGCCAAGTGTGAGTCGATTCCGTGCTAAATGTACAGGAGAATTTTTTTTGTATATGTTGTGTGGTGGTGTGGTATTGAACCCTCGGTGCGCGGATAGCCCGACTCGCACTTGACCGGTTCTATTTTGGCTTGTCAGGAACATTCAGCTATGTCCGGCGACGAAGTATCTATACGTTGTCATCATCATCAGACATCCCACTGTAGGGCACAGGTACAATGCGATCTAAACGTTTGGTTTTTTATCAATTCTTTTTGTTCGGGTTCCTCTCCATTACTGGAGGTTGGCAGTCAGCTCTGCATATCCCTGTCTATCTCTCGCCAAACGAAACAGCTCTTCGATGCTCTTTTAATGGTTTGCAACAGCTCCCGGGACTTCTTGACGCGTCGTAGAACTTCCACATTGGTGACTCGTTGAACCCAACTAATTCGCATTCTATCAATTACCTACTCTTTATCATTCATTATCATGCTATTATGCGTCCTACTGTGGTGCACATGTTCGTGCATCAAAGTTTGATTCCATTTTGTGTACCTAAACGTACTTATAATAATCCGTAACGTAACAGATTCATGGCGGTGCCGTTTGTGTTTGAGCTGCGCACCCTCATGGACTGGATATGGACCGACACGTCGATGACGCTCATGGACTGGCTCAAGATGGAGGATATATTCGCCAGTGTATTTCTTCTCAAGGTAAAAATCACAGTATTACTTTAAGGCTTACAGTATGGTAACGCTCTTGCTGCGGCGCCTGTGTGTTAACGTTGTCATGCGCAGTCAATAATGACAGATTCATACAGATCTCAGGAAAATCCGCGTCGCCCCGTTCCCCGCAAGGCCCCCTCCGTTACTCTGCACAAGTACATCCGTTGCCGTAGAGGGGGGCGGGAAGGGCAGTTCTGTATGTAGAACTATATACCATTCTGTGACTCTACGTAACCCAGATACGAAACTATTAAAAATTTAGGATTTATATGCCTTCAGGAGCTTTTTGGATGGATTATACTTATATACGAGCTTTGCCCACGACTTCGTCCGCACCAACGATTCCCGTCATAGTAGAGAGATAAAAAATAAATAGGTACAAATTTTTAACACGTAGACATTCTATACAAGGAGGAATTCGCCTCAGTGCGCTATTAACGGGACCGTTAAGTTATGCTTAATTATATATTACTGTTTTGTAACCGAATACATTTGAAAGATTTGAAAGGAATGGAATGTCAGCGGCAATGTATGACAACTAAACATAACTGATGCGTACAAAGGTGAAATTAGAGAGGTGTGCCATTTTTTGGTTCTGTTATTGTATGACGTGGTAAGTCCTATTTAGAATGGCATTCTAATCATAAGCTTTTAAACACAAAAAGTTTCATCGGAATCAGTCCAGTAATTTTTATAGTAGTGTCACGGATGCTGTGAAATGACGCAGCTATAGGAAGGCATTCAAAAAATTCGGCCGGTTTGTCAACAAGCTTCGTAGCTCGGCGGTAGACGCATTGACTCCCGTGCCGGGGGTCGATGGTTCGAGACTCGTCGAAAATAATTCTAGATTTTATTGTTGTTGGAAATGTTCTAGAAAAGTAAGAGGGAGTAAGAATATTTGGAAAGAGAAAAAAAATGGGCGTGTCTAGGAATGTTCTAGAAAACGGAGAGAGAAGGAATATTCGAAAAGAACCAAAAACAATAGGAATGTTCTAGAACAAAGAGAGAGAAGAAATATTTGTAAAAAAACAATAAAAGGGGGCGTGTTTAGGAAAATTCGAGAAAGAAGGCGGGATTAAGAAATATCCGGAAGGGAACAAAGGAATAAAGAAAAGACTAACGAAATTCGGCCATCTAGAAAATTCTAAGGGGTATATAAGGCCGCGAGTTTGCGGACGCAAGTCAGTATTGAGTTAACAGTGGAAAAGTGCGAAGAAAAGTAAAAGTGGAAAAGTACTAGTGAAAAGTAAAGTGCAAAGTAAAGTGGAACAGTGAGTAGACAAGTGTCAGTGTAGTGCAGTGTAGTGTGTGTCGCGTGTCGTGACGTCATAGTGCCGTGTGTCGTGACGTCATAGCGTGTCGCGCGTCGTGACGTAGTGAACAGTAAAAGTGGTGAGAGGGGAAACCCCTGCGAGGAGGACTGTTTAAAGGGGAACCTCTGCGAGGTGGTCCGTGTGTAAGTGTGTAACCAAATAAACTCTGTAAATAAATTGGACTTAGCGTTTCACTCCAATCCCGAAACCCGTTGCTCGTAACATTTGGTGTCAGAAGTGGGATTGGAGTAGGATGCCGCTGGTGCCAAAGGAGTTAAAGGGAGTCACCACTCGGGCCATGTCGGAAGCGCGCCAGGAAGGTGCGGGTCTTACAACTGAGGTGCAGCGAACTCCGGAGAGAAGACCTGAGGGAGGTGAAGTGCAGCGCACTCCGGAGCAGAATCCAGGAAACTTTCTTTTTCAAATACAGTGCATGATGGAAGAACAAGCTCGCCGTCAGGAGGAAAAGGCAGCTCGCCGCCAGGATGAACAGGCACGCATGATAAAAGAACAGGTTCTACGCCAGGAGGAACAGGCTCGCCGGCAGGAGGAACAACTGCAGGCACTAAAAGAAGAGCAGGCTCGCCGTCAGGAAGAACAGGTTCATGAACTGCGCGCAATAAAAGAAGGACAGGCTCGCCGTCAGGAAAAACAGGCACGTATGATGGAGGAACAGGCTCGCCGTCAGGAAGAACAAATGCGCACGATGCAGGAGGCGCTTCATAAAGATATTACGAAAGGCTTACAGCAGGCGGTCGAGAGAGTCGAAGCCGTAGAAGGGAGGTTGGATCGTGTGAAGGAGGAGGTCGAAGGGAGGTTTGAACGTGTGGAGGGTGAGTTTGCCAAAATCCGGCGAGAAGTTGAGCAGAGCAAATCTCATAGTCGTGTCGCTGCTGTTTTTGACTCACCCATACAACCAAAAGGTGTCAAGACTCCGGTTTACGATGGACTGACGTCATGGGCCGCCTTTAAGCTACAATTTGAGGCAGCAATGAAGGTTAATGGCTGGGGCAAAGAGGAGGCGGAGCCTGCGTTGATATTAGCACTCCAGGGACAGGCTCTCACCGTACTGGAAGCCGTAGGAGTTAGCGGAAATCTGACGTTCGACAATCTTTTTGGAGCTCTGGAGGCTAGATTTGGCGATGGACATCTTGAGCACGTGTATCGAGCGCGGTTGAGGGAACGTAATCAACATGTTAACGAGAGTCTGCAACAATGGTCTGTGGAAGTGGAAAAGCTCGTGCGAAAGGCTTTTCAGTCGTCACCGGCAGCTATCGATAACATGCTCCTGCAGACCTTTACGGATGGAATACGGGACCCGGAGGTGCGAGCTGCAGTGCGACTTGGGCACCATGTTACACTCAGGGACGCTGTTGCTCATGCATTGGAAGTGGAAGCCGTACGTCAGGATCCTCATTCCGCTCGCCTTAGGGAGATTGTGGCGACTGGAGCATCAGTGGTGAGAAATCGAAGCGTCAATTATGTGTGCTACGAGTGTGGTGAACGAGGACATATTCGTAGCTCCTGCCCGAAGCGCACATGCCGTCGTTATGTGTGCTACGAGTGTGGTGAACTGGGGCATATTCGCAGCTCTTGCCCGAAGCGTACAGGCCGTCGGGATATAGGAGTCTCAACTGATGAGCAGCAGGAAAACTGGAGGGCGCTGGTCGGTTATGTTGCAAATCCAACCATTGAAGTCAAACAAACATCGGACGGAAATAGTCTGTTAGTTGAAGGAGAGATCAATGGTAGAAGCTGTCAATTAACTTTGGATACCGGAGCTTCGAGGACGGTAATCAATGCTCGACTGATAAGCGATATGGAAAGTTATCAGAAACGAGTTGTGCAGCAAACCAACCTACAGTTAACAACAGCTACTGGCCAGCGCATATCTGTTAGGGGAGAGTTGGGAGTTTCGATTAAGATCGGGAAAACTTCTTTCAAACAAGAGGTGATTGTAGCTGAAATAGTGGACGATTGCATCATTGGCTTAGATTTCTTACAAAGTCACCAGTGCAATATAGACATGAAAAACGGCGTATTACTGTGTAACACAGAGGAGGTTCCGATGAAAGATGGATCATCGGGAAAGGTCTACTGTGTGAGAAGAATAGTTTTCAAGCCTAGATCATAGACCGTGGTACCTGTTGTTTTGCCTAAGAGTAACGACGGGAAATTACCACGGAGATATGCTGTGATGGAAAAGGTTAAAACTGAAACTTGTTGGATTCCGGCGAGGAAAGTTGTTGGATCAGTTTCTTCTACTTCGGTTCCGATACTTAACGTCGGAGATGTGAACCTCACGATTGAGAAGGAGGAGGTTGTTGATCACTATGAGGATAATCCTCCTAGGAAACGTAAAGCTGAGGGGGATGTAGTATCGAAAGTTATGGAAGACCCCAGCAAGGACTTGACTAAGTCACCGACTGTGATAGCGAAGAACTGGCTCTCTAAGAACGGCGCAGATATTGGTAGAACAGACCTGGTGAAGCTCACGATTAAAACAAGAGATGTGGCGCCAATCCAGCAACGACCTGGGTGTATTCCGTTTGTTCGTGGGAAGGAGGAAGGAACACCGGTTTGGCTGTATAACCCTGTTCGTAAGAAAGGGAAGTGCCCGAAGTTACAGGCAAGTTGGGAAAGGCCGTATGAGGTAGTGAGCGGGATAAATGACGTGACATATCGAATCCGACGATCGCCGAGGAGCCCGTTGAAGATAGTGCACGTTGATCGGTTAGCTCGTTATTTCGGAAGTAATGATGCTCGGGACGAGCAGAACTAAGGGAGGGGCAGTGTCACGGATGCTGTGAAATGACGCAGCTATAGGAAGGCATTCAAAAATTCGGCCGGTTTGTCAACAAGCTTCGTAGCTCGGCGGTAGACGCATTGACTCCCGTGCCGGGGGTCGATGGTTCGAGACTCGTCGAAAATAATTCTAGATTTTATTGTTGTTGGAAATGTTCTAGAAAAGTAAGAGGGAGTAAGAATATTTGGAAAGAGAAAAAAAATGGGCGTGTCTAGGAATGTTCTAGAAAACGGAGAGAGAAGGAATATTCGAAAAGAACCAAAAACAATAGGAATGTTCTAGAACAAAGAGAGAGAAGAAATATTTGTAAAAAAACAATAAAAGGGGGCGTGTTTAGGAAAATTCGAGAAAGAAGGCGGGATTAAGAAATATCCGGAAGGGAACAAAGGAATAAAGAAAAGACTAACGAAATTCGGCCATCTAGAAAATTCTAAGGGGTATATAAGGCCGCGAGTTTGCGGACGCAAGTCAGTATTGAGTTAACAGTGGAAAAGTGCCAAGAAAAGTAAAAGTGGAAAAGTACTAGTGAAAAGTAAAGTGCAAAGTAAAGTGGAACAGTGAGTAGACAAGTGTCAGTGTAGTGCAGTGTAGTGTGTGTCGCGTGTCGTGACGTCATAGTGCCGTGTGTCGTGACGTCATAGCGTGTCGCGCGTCGTGACGTAGTGAACAGTAAAAGTGGTGAGAGGGGAAACCCCTGCGAGGAGGACTGTTTAAAGGGGAACCTCTGCGAGGTGGTCCGTGTGTAAGTGTGTAACCAAATAAACTCTGTAAATAAATTGGACTTAGCGTTTCACTCCAATCCCGAAACCCGTTGCTCGTAACAGTAATTTGAACAAATTAACAGACCTAACGTTAAAAAATCTGTAATTTGGACTCAGGAACACCAAAACACCATATCGTTACCGTTTTTTTTGTAAACATCTCCAATGTACCGACGCACTTATGTTACAGTTTTATCAAACTTAACGAATCAAATCCAACTGTCCTTAACCCGGCAGTGCTCCCGCTACTTAGAGGACGAGTTCCCGCAGCCGCGCGGCATGAAGAAGTCCACCACCGCTAAGTACCTGCTCGGCGGCAGCGTCCTCGTGTTCGTCATAGCTATCATTTGGTTCCCACTTGTCTTCTTCGCCTTCGGGAACACGGTAAGCTTTGCACTTACATAGTCTTGTTAGGCGGGCGTGATATTTGTATCGCAAGCAATATTTATATCAAAGTGTCGCCAAGATGCGTGGGACGGGGACAAGACGGGTGCCCTGTCCCCTGAACAATTTTTACATCCAGGAACTGAGAACTTCATCGTTTTAGATGTATTCTATTGACAAACCCTTTCACGGCAAACGAAACAAATGCGTACGAAAACAATGGCGGTCCGCTTTGAACGGAGCATCATACGCCACGCCCACTGTGACGTCATGACCTAATCTAATGGCGACAGACCTAATTGCCTTGCGATACCTCCACTTCTTTCTGTCCTCCGTGATTGAATACTACAGGGTGAATTTGATATCATTAGCATCCTTTTAAACTATGAGTCTACCCATCAAACTGAACAACTTTTACTTTGGGATCATACCAATCGGAGCAAATAAAAAAATCTGCTGTACCATACTAAACTGCAATGTCGACGTGCGAGTTCGCGGCTCAAATGTATGCAATAGCAGATTTTTTTTTTGCTCCGATCGGTTGGCTCCCATAGTAAAAGTTGTTCAGTTCGATGGGTAGACTCTTAGTTTAAAAGGATGCTAATAATTCAATTTCACCCTGTATAAAGTAGGTTTAATCTTATCGCAATTTTGTAAAATGCGCTTAAAAGAAGCACGTACTTATACGTCGAATGGTATTTGTTGCTGTCCCTTAAAGGGTATGTAATGGATGAAACGACATTAATTTTTAGAATTAAGTTGACAATATTGTATGCTTCCAGGTGGGTGAACCGAACCCGCCAACGGACGTGACGGTGAAGATACGCATTGGACCATTCCTCCCAGTCTTCCAGATGTCCGCGCAAAAACACAATATTTACATGTAAGATCAATGATTTTATAATATGTTACTATACGGTAGTTATTAGATCAGTAAGTATACGGCACCAAAGAGTTGCCACTTCGAACCAGCCTGCAGGCATGTTTGACTTCAGTTCAGTAGCTTATCTATGGTGAGTACGAACAAGCACGTATCCAGACTTTAGTTGTGGGGGGACATTTGAGGTGGGTTTTATCGTGGAGTACGAACGTATCCGCGACTTGTAAATTAATTACCAAAATGGAGAAATGTGCCGTTAATTTGTAAATCCCGGTCCGCAGATGATGATAAGGCAAGCTGTGTTACGTTTCACAAGTAAGTTAGAAATAAATTTATCACTCATTATTTTTACCATCCGTGTTGCCAGTAAATACAATTTTATTTTCCCATATTATTGGGAGTTTAGTGAATGAAACGTATCAGGTGCCTGTGGTCAAAAGTAGTAATAATAATTTATGTTATTTTCTCATAATGTTCATCTCTTATTTATTTTCAAGAGTACCTAAAAGTGCAGGGAGGAGTGGATAAAAAATAAGACTTGTACGTGAAGAATCTGACTGGTTACTATCCACAGCAACCGTCATAATGGTCGAAACACTTCAAAGTTCGAGTTGGGATTCCGCCTAAGCATGAAAATAAACTTATAATTTAATTAATTTAGAATGGGAAGTTTTCTGACAGCTAGTTTTCATTTCAACTTGCCTCGATAGATGGCGTTCACGTGACATGGTTCCAAAGATGGTAACAAGGTTAAAAAAATAATGCCCGTCACTGAGTCAGACGCATCCTTTAACGAAATATATATTCATGTCTTGCTCCTTATTTAAAAAATAGATTTTTCACTACTTTATTTATATTTAATAAGATCTGGCAAATTGCCTGGTAGACTCGACCGGGGATCCAAGGGCTGGTGCTTTCCTCGCTCAACGGATCAGTTTAGCCGTTCAGCGAGGAAACGCTGCCAGTATCTTGGGCGCGGTCCAAACCTGCACCATATTTTAGGTTAAGTTAGTTTTATTTTCTCAATATTTTTAATGTACATACTTACCTTCCTTTATTTGTCTTTAATAAAAAAATTAATTCCAATATTTAATAAGTGTAAAACTGTAACAGAAGTGTGTCTGTACATTGAAGATATTAACCAAAAAAATAGTTACGATATGGTTTTTAGGTGTCCCTGATTCCATATCACCCATTTTTGGATTTTTTGTCTGTCTGTTTGTTTGAACGAGCATCACGCAAAAACTACTGAACCGATTACGATGAAACTTTTTTTGTTTGATAGCCTATGATCTGACTTAAAATCTGGTATATAATTTTAATAACAGCAAGCAGCCTACCTCCTCGCCGTCACTCGATTATGGCTCTGGAAGCATAAAAAAACGCCTTCTGTCGAGCCATTAGTACCATTTTTTCAAGATATAAAGCTTTGAAATTTTTCATCCAAAATTTTAAAAGCTTTATATCTTCGTAATTATATTATAAATTGCAAATGTTATTTGTGACGCGGCAACTAGATTTTCTAAACTATTTTACCATATATAAAATATTACTTTTATTAATTCCGTCTACGCGTATTGTGCGTCAAACTTTTGTATGGACTGAAACCACCATAAAGTAATTCATTCACTCTGGGGAAATTATTCCTCACCACTAGCAACTCTGGCCGTTTCTCCTGAAGTTTTTCCAATAACGACCTCTTTCTCATTTCGACTAAATTTTTTGTAGTAACATACACTGAAAATATATATTTTCTCTTAAATTTTTTTAAAAATGTTAATTACAGATACACGGAATCAGACTACTCGCAGCTAAGCAACTTGTACGCGAAGGACCGAACGGCGCAGACCTTCCTGTCTAACTACATGTTTAACGACGTGGCGGTGGTGACCATCAACCCCAACTCCACCATGTCGTGGGAGATATCGCCGCCCGAGCTCGCGCGCCTGGAGCGTGAAGCAGAGTCAAGTAAGATACAGTCGAATTACATGTATAGTACAACGACGTGGCGGTGGTGACCATCAACCCAATCAAAAATCAAAATCAAAAATTTTGTTATTCAAAATAATATCACATAGATAGCTTTTTGACGTCATTTTTTGACTCTTTCACCGCGTCGGAAGGTGTTCCGTTGAGAGAAGATGCGGCCAGAAACTCTACAACACACATCTTTTAAACAAAACACCCCCAACAACCCCAACTCCACCATGACGTGGGAGATATCGCCGCCCGAGCTCGCGCGCCTGGAGCGTGAAGCAGAATCAAGTAAGTAGCTCCCACAGACAAACCGAACAATTGGTTTTGTTAGATTCTTTTTGATTAAATGTTAACTGTAACTTATGTAATAATAATAAAAAATAAAAAAAAGATACAGTCTAACTACATTTATAGTACAACGACGTGGCGGCGCGGTGACCATCAACCCCAACTCCATGTCGTGAAGCCGAGTCAAGTGAGCATACTGTCTAGCACAGAATAGAGAACCCGACTTTGCCTTAATAGAAGTCCCAACAAACAATTTGGTCGTATAGTAGACGCATATAGCGCCAGTACATGACGAAGAGTAAGAGAATTACTGTAATATAACTTAAATGTTGGACTATACGTCCAAATTGTTGCAACAGCAGCTTGCGTGCCACTGATATGGTCTATATAAAAAAAATATACGTTTCATTCAGAAAAAGATCATAAGGCACAGTGCCAATTTTATGAAGATTCAATTATGACCTTATGACCTGCTTATGACTTATAAAAAAACTAATCAAATTGAATTCAACTATCTCCATAGTTGAATTTAATTTGATTAGTTTTTTTTCTGGTCACGGTATTTTTCGAACTAAATGATACGAACGGACCGATAGCTCGGTCTGTAGTGAACCTGCCTATTGTGCTCAGGGTCGCGTGTTCGAATACAAATATTTGCCATATTTGTATTCATGAAAGTTTGTATCTACAGGGTGTTAGGGTAAACAGTTGCATTACTTTAAGAGGTGATTGTACCCATGATACTGAACAATATTCCCTAAGAAACCTATTAAAAATTCGCAAAATTTTTTTTAGACTTTCCGTACTAAAAATGCAATCAGCTGACCGAACGTGTGTATGAAAAGGCGATTTTTTTTTGCGAATTTCCTATAGGTTTCTTAGAGAAAGTTTTCCATAATAATGATAAAACCACAGCAAGAGAGAACAGCCTTTGCTCAACGATCAGATCATTTCTTTTCCCCTTTCTATACAGAAAAGTTAATGTAACCTGAAATTCATCTCATTTCATTCATCAGTCTTAGTGCCAGAGAGGTCAAACATAAAGTAACCAATTATAAAACGTAAAGTCCGTTGATTATGTTGCCACTGAATCACTCTTAGCCGTTCCTTGTTAAAACACCAACTCACTAGCACACACACACATACACTCGCGCACATACACGCACTCACACACACATTACAACACTTCATATAAAATAAACCCTTTGGTTTCTGACAGTGTGGTTAATATTTATATAAATTAAAAAAACACACTCTTTTTATTCTATATCTCAAAATTGTTAAATAAATGTGTAGGTTACTAAATTTCTTTGCATGTCTCCGTTATGTTTGTTGTAATTTCATTTACTATAGGTAGGTGTACTAGGTATTATTGGAATGTAAAATCTCATAATCATTTTAACTTCGCTCACTCTGTTCGATAATTTTATTTTTTGGCTGATAAGGGTTGAGATTCATCTACCGACAGCGACCGACAGCCGGCCCTTACAAAAATGTCATTTAGTATGGGAAGCCGTCCGCTTAATCTGAGCCGTCCGCCATCGACGCGGCGACGATGGCTGACAGCTTCCCATACTAAATATCATTTTTGTATGGGCCCGCCGTCGGCAAATGCGTCCCAACCCTAAATCGTAAAGGATTCTCAAGGTACTGACTTACTCTTCATGTAAATAAAGATAATTATTTGTATTGTATTGTATCATGGATACAATCACCCCTTAAAGTAATGCAACTGTTTACCCTAACACCCTGACAGGTCCCTGTATATAGGGTCCCTCTTAATACGCTGACAGTTTTTTAAGAGGATGATGATCAGACCATGTACTGAAAAACTTTCTCAATGGGACCAGGGTAGAAATCGCGAGAATAAAATTCAACTGCCCCATACATTTGGGTCGAATAAGATTGCAGTTTTGTATGGAACAGGTGCTTTTAATTTTTTTCGACGCGATTTCGACATTGGTCCCACAGACAAAGTTGTTCAGTTTGATAGACTGATCATCCTCTTAAAAAACCATCAGCATATTAAGTTGGACTCCGTTATAATATAATACAAGTCCGGGTTATATTCTGATACTTTAAACGGGGACTAGAGTGTGACGATGTCTAAGTTTATTTTATGTGTTAAGGTGGTTGCAGAGGGGTCAATTTTATACAAAACTTTGACGCACAATACGCGTAGACGGTATTAATATAAGTAACTTTGTATATATGGAAAAATCGTTTAGAAAATCTAGATGCCGCGTCACAAATAACATTTAAGCTTTATATCTTCGTAATTATATTAAAAATTGCAAAGGTTATTTGTTACGCCGCAACTAGATTTTCTAGGCTATTTTTCCATATATACAAAGTTACTTATATTAATATCGTCTACGCGTATTCTGCGTCAAACTTTTGTATGGACTGAAACCACCTTAAATAGTCCTCATGCTATTTCTACTGGTTCTTTTTTCTGTACTGTTTAGTGCCTTGCCTGCCTCTTCACACTGTGCAAATTGACAGATTACGAGTAAGAGTCTCATCCTCCTCATTTCATAGTCCTCATAATTTTTCAATCACTATCACTGCATTTATAGCATCGCGCACGCAATCCTTATCCTAACCGATAAATATCTGAGCGCAGATTCATCGCTGCAAGTGAAGTTCACGTTCGTGATCACGCACCCGAGCAACGCCGTGCAGAACCCGCCCACCATAGAGGACAGCCGTGAGGTCGACCTGAGCGCTTTCGTCAACGGCAAGCGGAACCCTGAACGTGTCACACTCTACAATATGCTCACTAACAAAACGGACTCTAACACTTGGTTTGTGCATACTATGACCCTCATTTGGCAGCACAATCGCATTTTTTGACGCTCCATCCTTGTCTGTCGCTCAGGGAAGTCATTTGCTAGAGCGAGAAAGACAGCGGGAATGCGATAGCACGCGGCCGCACCGGCAGTTCTGATACCTTTCTCGCTTTAGCCTATGACGTTACTGAGCGACGGAAAAGGATAGAGCGTGTAAAAATGCGATTCCGTGCTGCCAGATGAGGCTCAACCTTTAAGAGACATTTTACCGCTTATTGGCGCACTCATCACATAAAAATTTCTCAATCAAGGAAACCTGGAATGAAAAAATGCTTCAACTTACTACATAAGCCTAAAAGCTATATTTAAACAATTTTTTTATGGGTTTGAAGCATTTCACTTTTTAGGAAATCTCAACTAATAGTAATTTTATACAGGTTTTAACACAAAACACCCTGTAGTAATATTTAAAGCGATGGTTTATACTTTATACCATCAATGAAAAACAATTTCAGCAATTTTCAAATTTTCTTATATTACTAATACACGTACTTAGGTTTGTGTGGGTTATTCTCGGACACTTCTTTCGAGAATTTTGTACTAGACCGCTGCGTCCTTTATTTTGTATGTCAATAACCTAACTTCTTAAATCTCTCTCTCTCTCTCTCTTCCTGGCTTTTAATACCATATGGTGGTGGGGTCAGCCTTCCGTATCTGCTCTCTCCACCTTACCCTATTTCTGACGTTGTCTTCGGAGACATTGCACTCGGTCATATCACAACAAACTGTGTTCATCCATCTAATCATCTAAGTTCTTAAATCTAGATTATTATTATTTTATATTCATATTCATTTATTGCATAGCCAAATGGTTGTCTTAGATCTAAATACATTGTTTATAGTCCTTCAGACATGTCGCACCCCGTCGGGGCATTGCAATATTTGAGAGAGAGTTTGAGATTGCATTATTTCATTTTTACAGAATTCAAAATCAAATAAGATACATGTCATAATTATTACTACCTATAATTAGAGCCAGAAATACACATGTCAAGTTTTTAGAGTCGGTGAATAAAGTGTCAATTAATTTAGTTTAATTTATGTCAATTTTCGTGTATTATTGTCAATATTATTGGATCACCAAATCTCACTTATTAGTGGCGGCTTCCTAGTGGCCAGTGGCAGCGCTCATTCTAATGTAGTTCCACGTTACAGGTTGAACGTGAAAACGCTGTTCCCTAAGTTCCTGAAAGTATTTAACAAAGGAACCGCCAAGCCGGCCTACCAACTGTTAGCTACTACCACCACTAACGGTAATAACTGTTTTCACATTTATTATGCCCCTTTACTTTAACTTCTTATTGTAAGTATTATTTGTTATTAAGTTCTTAGTTTGTCCGGGATCTACTGAAGGATGGGCAGCAGCATCCTCTGAGTACACACATTGATTCGATCCAACTGCGATCGCCAACCCGCCTGCCAAGCGTGGCGATTATGGCAAATCCCCCCCATTTTGGGGGAGGCTTATGTCCAGCAGTGGACGTTTAATGGCTGATATGATGATGATGAAGTTCTTAGTTGAATTGACGAACCTTGTTGCGGATATACGGGACGTATTTATTGAAAGGAGTTGTGGATCTGAATGGTATATTTTCTTTGACGAAGCCTGTTATGGTGTCAATACATTAGTTCGACTCAGATATCAGTTATACATGCAAAGGCTAGATCGATACAAAGCAAATGTTTCAATCGCCGATGATTTGCTGTCAACTTTTGAGGAGTTCTATTCTGTTGCTCCGAAATGCGTCATCAGATCTTCACCAAACTGAAATTGAACCATCTCGGGGGTAAATCTTTCATAACTAAAAAAAGAATCATCCAAATCGGTCAGAAGCCGTAGCATGCTACACGTGATACGGCTGTATCACGTCTTTTATCTCGTTAAGTCGTAAGAAAGAGAGCGAAGGTGTGATAGCGCTGTATCACGCTGGCATGCTACCCATGCAGGAAATTCCGAAGTTAATACAAACCAGGCCGTCACACTTACACATATTAGTCCAATATCTTGAAAACTACTTAACCGATTTTGATGAAACTTGCACTGTTCTCGAAGTTGGAGTAAATGTAAGCCAATAAAAAATGGTCACACGATTAATAGTTTCGTAGATATGCGTGGACAAACATACATACATACACCTATGAAATTTTGTACATTTGTTTGGAAGCCCTAATAGATTATCATATATGAATAATTTGCAATTTCAATAATATTATATACATACGTATCGAATTGATAACCTCCTTTTTTGATGTCGGTTAAAAAAGCCGGTTTTCATTCAAATCTGTACTAAGGTATCTGTATTAAGGTGGTTTCAGTCCATACAAAAGTTTGACGCACAATACGCGTAGACGGAATTAATAAAAATAATATTTTATATACGGAAAAATAGTTTAGAAAATCTAGATGCCGCGTCACAAATAACATTTGCAATTTATAAAATATATCTTCGTAATTATTTTATAAATTGCAAATGTTATTTGTGACGCGGCATCTAGATTTTCTAAACTATTTTTCCGTATATAAAATATTATTTTTATTAATTCCGTCTACGCGTATTGTGCGTCAAACTTTTGTATGGACTGAAACCACCTTAATACAGATACATTAGTACAGATTTGAATGAAAACCGGCTTTGAAATATTTCATACAAAATTTTAAAAGCTTTATATCTTCGTAATAACATATATACAAAGTTACTTATATTAATACCGTCTACGCGTATTGTGCGTCAACGTTTTTTATAAAATTGACCCCTCTGCAACCACCTTAAATTCTTTTTCCCTACTATTTGACAGACATCGAACGGCAATATCGGAACGTGCAGATGCGGTTGGAGAGAGAAGGGCATGCCATGTATTGGAGAGTTCGTGAGGCTTGCCAGCCGAGGGTAAGTAAATGATGACGAAACTAACTTTCAGCATTATTATTGAATAGCGGCGCCCGCGACTCCGTACGTGCAGACCACTGACTTTAAATACTCATAACTTTTGATTGAGTGGACCGATTGCGATAAAAAAAAACCTAAATTTTAATCCAAACTGAGCCCTATGCTTCAGAGAACACGCCATTCATATCGGTTCAGTAATTTTTAAGTGATGCTTGCATAAACAGACAAAAATTATAAAATTAATGGCATTCCATTACGAATTCTAAACACCCCTAATGAATTTGTTTGCGCAAATATCTCCAATATGATGTACACTCCAAATTTACAATTTTATTATAAAGGGTCCTTCATAAAATGCTAACAGTTTTTTTAGGGGATGACCAGACCATCAAACTGAACAGCTTTCTTTATGGGACCAACATCGAAATTACGAAAGAAAAATATGTTCCATACATTGTTTTACTACCGTATTGGTATTTATTAATTATGAACATGACTGTACAATCTTCTTCTTATCGTGTAGGCAGCAACTAGCAAGCCCTGGTGTCAGAGTTTTTTCAGACCGCCTTACGGCCTCTGACGTGGTTTTTATGTAACGACTACTACCCCCATAGACACTTAGCCGGGACCAACGGCTTAACGTGCCATCCGAAGCACGGAATCATTTTTCTTTTCAGACAATCAGGTGATTCAGCCTGCAATGTCCTAACCAACTGGGGAAAAACGCACAAAGTGAGATATCACTAGGTGTCCCCCGTGGGAATCGAACCCACGACCTCCGTGTCGAGAGCCAATGCTCTTAACCATTAGACCACGGAGGCAGTGGAGGCAGGTACTGTACAATGAACATTTGGCTCGAGTAGGTTTGCAGTTTTGTATGGAAAAGCTTTTTTTTTTTGGCTATTTCGATGTTGGTCCCATAGAGAAAGTTGTTCAGTTTGATGGTCTGGTCATATCCCCTTAAAAAGTGTCTGCGTCGCCTTTTTCCGTCGCTCCTTGCGATGCGGTGCTGCCAGATGAGGTTCAACCCTAAGAAGGACCCTACACAGGGTGTTACAAAAATACCCCTATAGAAAAAAAAGGGTGTTAAAGGGTCCCTTGTATCTTTACAAGGAGGCAAAGAGTCTATTGGCAAAGTATGACCGTTGTATAATATTATTATTTACCGAAAACTTAATTATCGATAATAAAATAGTCATCGTTGAAGTGCACTATTTTACTGACTTCGTGCTAATTCAAAGACTAAACGTCACCAGATGCGTCGTAAGGTCTTGTAAGTACTTAATTTAAAAGATGATTATTCTCTATGTTATCTTTGTTACTAAAGCTAACTTGAGACTTTTAAATATTGAGACATATTTATCGCAAAAAATAAACCAGTAAATACCAGATTGACAAAAAAAAATTATCGTTCCAAAAATAAAAATAATTTCATTAATGTATTCATATCTTTCGTCAAGTAAGATAATTTGAGCCTCTTACAATTAGTTTTTTCGACAAAGAAAGTCTTTTCGTATCTTACTGAGATGTGGGTATTTACAAATGACTTACAAACACAACCCTTCTGAAAAAATGGTCTATGTTTTAGATTTCACACTAGAGTTGGAATTTTTTATTGATTGACTTCGATGAAGGATTTTTTTTTGTTAATTATGTAACACTCTGTATAGTCGTTTTATATAAGGTCTACCAAAATTAGCTGAAACTATTTTAAGGGTATGCTCAGACCATCAAACTGAACAACTTTCTCTATGGGACCAATATCGAAATCGCGAAAAAAAAATTTGATGTCCCATACAAAACTGCAAACACGACTTGACTCAAATGTATGGGGTAGCAGATTTTTTTTCGAGATTTCGGTATTGGTCCTTTAGACAAAGTTGTTCAGTTTGATGGTCTGAGCATACCCTTAAAATAGTTTCAGCTAATTTTGTTAGACCTTATATATATATACATTCGTATTTTCTAATAAAAACCTCATTTTTAAATTTTAATGCCTATTTTATGCTCAAAAATAATCTATATTATTAAATCTAATTCAAATGAGTGCATTGGTATTAATATGATTAATTTAAAAGCCTTGATTTTGATTTCTAAGTTGCGTAGCGATTTTTTTTAAATACGTTTTCAGATAGTCTTTTTGTTACTAAATGGTGCCGGTTACAGTTTAAACGTCCAATTAATAATTACTTCCCACGTCTCCAAACAAAACTCCGTCAAATGACTGGGCTAAAGCACCCTATGCTGGAACAACATGGCCAAGGTTGTGGAGAACCGCTACAGTGCAGATCACGCTTGTAATTTGAAAAAACACACAAAATAAAATTTTTACTCGGTCATAAGGATTAAAATTGCATGGACGTTTTAAAAGGAATTTTTAATTAGCATTTCTGTCGTCGCAGGACACGCTGGCGTCGATCCCGGTGAACAACTGCGACATGCTGGTCATGTACACGTTCAACGACAAACTGTTCCCGGAAACACTCAACTTTATCTCCGGCAGTGGGTAAGTATCGTGATTTTTAAACTAGTGGTCATTATTGACCCACCATCGCACCAATCATTCATTCTCGCCATCGCCACTGCTACTCTTTTATACAGCTCGTGTCGAATAATCCGCCCGCCTAGCCACGAATTCGTCCAAGACTACACAACATTTTTTATTCTCATAGGGTGTAAACCCGAAGACCCGCTGTTCCTTTCAAAAGGAGCATAAATGTGCTTCTTTGATCCTGTCCATTGGGGTTGGACCCGACTTGTCTGCATGAGAGATACATTACAAAGATACTGGTACTAACTTTCTCAGAAACATTAGTTTGATTTTATTATTTCCTTAACAGGATCATTGGATTGTATACAACATTTGTATTCTTGGCGTCTCGTGTCATTCGAGGCTTCTTCTCCGGAATCTACACCAAGATCATGTTCGATGACTTGCCTAACGTCGACAGAGTTCTGCAGCTTTGCCTTGACATTTATTTGGTAAGTTTTACCGATTGACTTCTCCTTGAGTACTTCCTTGAAACGAAAATGAATTCCAAAAACCTTTACCATGAAAATTCATTGCCAGAAAAGTAGAAAATCTTGTCGCGTAGTAACTCCATATCTCAATAATAAAATTGCAGGTGCGTGAAGCGCTCGAGCTGGCTCTCGAGGAAGACCTATTTGCGAAACTGGTGTTCCTGTACCGATCGCCGGAGACTATGATAAAGTGGACTCGACCCAAAGAGGAGCCGATCGAAGAACAGCGCGCGTTGCCGCCCTCGCTTTGATCTACTCGCCGCGCCGGCCGGTCCCTGACGATATAATAAAACACTACGCAAACTTCGCAATAGTTATCGAATTGCAGGCTAAATTAAACTCTTTACGAATTTCTCCATTCGATATTGTCGACGCGAACGAGGACGTTTATCGTAGATGTTTATTTACTATCATATACTTACGTCCCTTATGTTAATATGTATAATTAAAATTATGATTTTAAAGATAACTGACGCAAATTCAACATCCAAGCTGCATGTAGATACGTAAGTTGTACAGTAAAAATATTATTTAAGAATAACCACTGTGCACACTTTTTGCGAAAAATTTCGAAATCATGTATTATTATAATTGTCCAGAACCAATTGAAATAGATGATTATTGTGGTCTGAAAAGATTTCAGTGCATCGCCGATACTTATCAACTTTGAGTTAATAATAAAACAATATTTTATTACAATAGGTAGGTACGCTGGCGAATTGAACGCTCTCTTCTACAATATGATATTATTTTTACAAGACTGCTTTGCTCTTTTAGTTGCTACATTATATTAAATTTATCTCGAGTTTATAATTACTAAAAGAGTACGGGATCGTCCAGTTACCTAATTTATCTTCTGTGTTTCAATCAAAAAGAAAAACACAGATATACTTAAAACAGATCGACATCATGATTTTTATTTTATTTGATGTTACTATGTAATTTGTTTTAGAAAAACTTTAAATGTAATAAGTATTATTTTGTCATTGTAAATTTAGTTCTGTTATTTAAAGATGAAATGAATATGATGATCTATTTTTATTATTTTCTATGTAAATAATGAATCTTTACGGCCTTGCAAGTAAAATATGTCTAGATTAGTTTAGTACCTACCTAAACTAGGTACTCAATATTTTGTTGATAACGACGATAATAATATTTCTTACCGTTAAAATCAAGATTTATTCCTGGGACATGAGTGATTGCTAATACTAAAAACAGATTAGTGGGGCTAGTTTTTAAATTAATTAACACTGTCCTTTGCAGAAGTAAGCTTATGTGCGACATTTAGTTTGCGCAGGTAGTTTCCTTTCGATGCATAGTTACGTTAACTACCAGTGCAATAATAGGTAACTACACCAGAAAAGTAACAAACGAAATGTAGCTATTCTATTGTGTATACAAACTAATTTATTAATGGATGGCTAAAATGTATTTATATCATCCGTTATTTTTGAATGTGGCGCCAGACTGATTCAAGTGTCTACCAGTTTTAAAAATACTTTTAAACTTACCTCAATTTCTAGTTCTAATTGTGCATTTGATATTTTATAAATTTTATGAGCTAGTCTTAGCGTGCATCAAGTTATTTTATTTGGAAAAATTTTGTACTATGATTATGGGGATTATATAGGTACGCTTTTTATACCTAATATAATAATTCATATATCTATTTTAATTCAATCAATACTGAAATTATGAGTGATGGTGGAATTGCTTCTTTTATAATTATTTATATTGGTTGAATATTATTTCGTGTGAAAATTGTATCTTTTGAATCAAATTAAACTGTTTTCAAATGGTTCTATTTTAATGTTTTTAAAATATTTAAAAATTTATTGAAAATAATGCACATTTCTATTGTAATATAGGTATTGATAGGATTTTGTATTGTGATTTTGTGTTAAGTTGCATTTAATGTTGTCAATTTATTTGTCATAATAAAATTATGTAAAATGTTTATTTAATCTTTATTTGAAATTACATTAATATTCCTTAACTTAATAAATATATAAGTATGGAAAAAATCAAACTACCATTAATCTAGGAGCAATGTTCATAGACATGAGCTCCTGGAAAAGCAATTTCGCAGCATACGGCAACCGAACTTGCGATATTTGCGTTTTGTTCTTACATCCTTTGCATTCAAATGTATTGTTTCGCAAATTTGCGATTGCTATCAAGCCACAGAAATTGCAGACATGTATTCGGTAAGGATCTGACACTTCAAAGAGGCGTTCTCTTAGAAATTGTGCTGCACCATGTGCAATTTGGCAATCACGCTCCATTTCACCAAAACGCAACCCCCCATCTCTAGCTCTGCCCTCCATTGGCTGCCTCACCAAGATTTGCACTGGTCCTCTAGCTCGAGAGTGAATTTTGTCATCTACCATGTGCTTAAGACGTTGATAATAAGTGGGGCCCAGAAACACTTGAGCATTAATTTTTCGCCCAGTATGTCCATTGTACATAACTTCATTTCCACGAAGGTGATAACCATATTCTTGTAGCAGTGCTGAGATATTCTGCACATTCACTGAATCATTGAACGGTGTTGCATCACCAATTTCTCCTTTGTTTGAAGATACTTTCCCTTGGATGCATTCAATCAAGTGACCAATTGTCATACGAGATGGGATAGCATGTGGATTAATAATAATATCAGGTGTGAGACCCTCGCAGGTAAATGGCATGTCTTCTTGCCTGTATTGGATTCCACACGTTCCTTTCTGCCCGTGACGAGAAGCAAACTTGTCACCAATTTGTGGAATGCGGACAGATCTGACTCTAATTTTACAAAATTTGTATCCTTCGCTGTTTAGTGTCAACATAACTTGATCCACAATACCAGTTTCACTGTTACGTAAGAATGTGGATGCATCACGTTTAGAGTACCGCTTTGTTGTGCCCTCAAGTTCATCATCATTTTCAGGTAAAGTAATTGTTTTTCCAATAACAACATCATCACCGGAGACACGAATACCAGGGGCAATAATCCCATCTTCATCCAATTTATCATACAAGGCATTTCTCATGCCTTGGCAAGTTTGTCTAGTGGGTTTCTCAAACTGCTCTTCTTGGTCTCCTATTCTTTTAGATTCAGAATCCTTGTAAGAACGGTAAAATACCGATCTGAAGAAACCTCTTTCCACAGCAGATGCATTTAAAATGACACTGTCTTCTTGGTTATATCCAGTGTAACATAGGATAGCGACAATTGAATTAATTCCTGCTGGTAGTTCTCTGAAGCGCAAATATTCCATGGACCGTGTTGTGACCAAGGGTTTGTGTGGATAGTACAACACATGAGCAAGTGTGTCCATCCTTACGTGGAAGTTTGTAATGTAAACTCCCATAGCTTGTTTACCCATAGCACTTTGATAGGTGTTCCTTGGACTCTGGTTGTGATCAGGGAATGGAATAATAGATGCACAAACACCCAATATCATGGCTGGATGAATTTCACAGTGCGTGTATGTGGTACAGTATGCATATTCTTTTAGTTGGACCAGATCATCAGGGCTCATAGCAATCATCACTGTCTCTTCTTCCAAGGTGTCAATGTATTCAACAACACCGCTAGCTACAAGGTTCTGCCATCCATAATTGTTGTAATCTCTCTCTTTGAGATTATCAATGTGTTTTTTCTTTAGTAGAAGTGTTCCATTTTCCACAATGAGTAGAGGGCGACAAATTCTACCTGCATCTGTGTATATTCTTATTTCTCTGTCTCTTATGTCACGAATCATACTGACTTCTGATACAATGATGTCCATTTGGCGTCTTAGTTTCCTCAGGGTTGCCATAAGTTGTTCGGGATCCCTATGGATACCAACCCAACAGCCATTTACAAATATCTTTGTTGCGTCTGCAATAGCTGAAGGTGCAATCTCTTCCAAGTTTTCCATAGACCATTCCTCCAAGAACTCCAAAATTGGAGATGGCTGACTCCCAACAGAGATGTAGGCCATTAAAGCTAAATTTTTGACAAGTCCTACAGCAGCACCTTCCGGGGTTTCTGCAGGGCAAATCATGCCCCATAAAGTATTGTGTAACTGACGAGGCTTAGCCAGCTTTCCGTCACGTCCTATTGGCGAGTTCACGCGTCGTAAATGTGACAAGGTGGAGGCAAATGTCAGCCTGTTCAACACCTGTGACACTCCAGCTCTGGCTTGATGAGCCTTCTTCTGATCACCCCAGTTTCCTGTAGCAAGTGAATATCGCAGACCATCAGTGATGATTTTAGTTTTGATAGCCAGTTCAAGATTGAAATCCTTTCCTCTGTCAATATATTTTTGGGCATACATTCTGATTTCCTTTAACAAGTTTTTAAATAGACCTCTGAATAAAAATGCCAGCAAAGGTCCTGCCAGGTCCAACCTCTTATTTCCATAGTGATCCCTGTCATCCAATTCTCGACGACCCAAGGCAGCCAGTAGCAATCTGTGAACCATGTAGCCCAAAAAGTATGCTTTCTTAGTTTCACAAAAATCAGAGACTCCGACATGTGGCAACATTTCCTTTTGTAAAATTTCTCTAGCGTATTTAATACGCTTCTCCTTAGTGACACCGGGGCGTGCTCCACGGGCTCCGATAAAGTTGAGGGCAACATTTTGCTCTTGAATCACGAAGGCTTCATCCAGTGAAGGCTTTACCATTTCCATCATTTCAGGATCATCAAAGTCATAGATAATGTGTTCCAATATATCTCTATCCGCTACAAAACCTAGAGCCCTGAATACAATCATGATAGGAATTTCTTGTTTAATATATGGTACAATAGCAATGATTCTTTGTCCAATGGCAGATTTCTTAATACTTTGTCCACCTCGAGCCATCATGTTGACCCACAGTGTGGATGTAGGTCTAGAACTGTGCTCAAGACAAGATCGGATCTCAGTTTTGTAGGCATATTTGCCATCTTTCATGCTGAACACATATACTGTGTTTGTAGCCATCTTCTCTTGGGCAATAAGTACTTTTTCAGAACCGTTGATGATGAAATAACCACCAGGATCAAGTGGGCATTCATTCAACTCTGTCAAATCTCTGTCGGTCAGGTTGCTCAATAGACAGTAAGTGGACCTGAGCATGATGGGAATCTTTCCGATAAACGTTTTTTGATGCTGAGTCTCGACTGGATCTTCGTTTTCTTTCACAATGGTTTTGGTTATGTCAACATAAAGTGGTGCAGAATACGTTAAATTACGAAGCCGAGCTTCATTTGGCATCATAGGTGAAGGTGCACCATCTTTCTCCCAATGTGTGGGCTTGGATAGATAAATTTGGTCGAACTTCAATAGGTATTTTGGAGGAGTTTCTATTTCCCCAGACGAATGCTGTGCTTCAGCTTGTAACTCGATAGGAGGGGAATCTTCTACAATCCGCTGGACGGACATCTGAATAAACTCATCAAAACTGTCCAGTTGTTGTCGTACCAAGCCCTTTTCGTCAAAATAAGCATTGATGACGATCCAGCAGGCTTCCTGCCAAAGCTTCGAGGATATTTCCTCCACGTCTTCCTCCTCGTACTGATCATCTTCTGTATCGTACATTGTTAGGGCCTTCTTCTTTGTAGGTATTTAAAACATAAGCAGGCCGATTTTGTATTAATTTATCAAACTGAATAGATTTTATCAACGCAAGCAAACTTCCACAACCAACGCCGAAGCGGAAAACAAAATGGCGATCGATAATTCAATTTGACATTTGTAGAGATGTGATGAAACGGTTATTACCGTTTTGATTTTAATCTTTCGGGATGATTCAAATTTCTGAATTACCTAAAAATTATTGACTCATTTCATTTTAGACTACACCACGGAAACTTAGGACGGAAGATCGTTTCTTCAATATTTGAAGAAACGATCTTCCGTCCTAAGCTTCCGTCTGAACAAAATAAACATGAGCATGCATGATCAACAATCCAGTCAACAATGCCGATGTCCTGCGCTGCAAGCTGGCTGCATGGGTTATGTACCCTTTGCTTTTGGACTGTGATAAATTGAACAACAACAACATAAAAAAAAAACAAAAGGATACGATGTTTTGTTTGATGAGATGAATGAAGATTTTTCTGTGATATAAAACTATGATTCATGTGAGTTTTTTATGGTAATTATCAGTTTTTTTTGAAGTTTTACTTCAATCACATCACACAGTATGGATTCTTCAAGAAGAAATAACTCTGAAGACCAGCGTTGCATATTAGGACTACAAGATTTGAAAATTTCCAACAAAGATGAGGACGAAACTGAGCAAGCGCACGGGGCTGCGACATCCAATACGAACACTCTCGGCAAGTCCCGCCCCGTCGGTGCCATAGAGAGCTTCGTACTAGACAACACCCAAAACAATCGGCAAGATTACAGCTTCTACGAGCGCTCGAACGTGATCGCTGCCTCCAAGTTTGCGACTCCCAAACGTGTCGAGACGATCGCTTCGATCAACAAACGCGATATAAACACTGCGGCGTTGCCCTCCAGCCCCACTAGATCCATCGACACTATATCCCAGAGGTCTCTCAGCTATCAAACTGAAGATTTGTACGAGATACCAGCGAACCCGACTCAGTACCCGCCGCCTGTTTATGAAAACATCGACTACTACGGGGAGCAGCGCTCGCCGCAGCCGCCGTATTACCACCAGCTGTACCAGCAGGGGCCCCCGCCGCCCGCCTCCGACGGTTACTACGACACACGTTACAGTAAAGCTCAACCGCAAGTACCCGTCAACTGTAAACCTAAACTGAACCCCTCTGTTTATGAAAACATGCTCTGTTCCGACACCGACAAACCGAGCGAGTTTAAACTTCAACCTAATCATGATCAACGCTTCATACAGCAAGGCTCGCTCCCCGGACCTCAAGTACCCCACACGACAAACAGAATAATGACACAAAAGATATTGAACGACAAAGGGAAACTAGATAAACTGCCACCGCCGCCGCCTTACAATTCGTCACATGACAGCCCGAGCAGTGATTACACTATAATGAAGTCCGCTCCTCCGAAGTACACCGACGTGAGTGCCTTGTTAAAGAGTGACAATACTGTAAAATTTGATAACAAAGTTGTTACGATACCGTCTACCGCTATCTACGCATCAATTGCACCCAGTGCTCAAAGACCTAAAGCTAACATCGCTACCGAGGTCCAGGCGGCTGCATCTAGTCCAAAATTCTTTCATCCAAAACCAAACATTGGTAACAATATTGGGAAAGACAAACCTTCAATGAACGGAGCATATAATGCTAAGCCAGCGGTTGGTAGTAGAATGCAGATAGTCGATGATTGCAATGGATCTGACTATGTGTGCATGACAGGAGGGTCCTCGGCTGCGGCGCTGGCTGCAGCTAATAGAGACAATGTGTCTTTGGGCTCGGAATCACTTGGCTCTAGGAATTTAGCGTCTCTGTGCTCTCCGGTTCAGTCTCCAGCGCCGAGTCCTACTCCCAGCTCAGTCTCACAAGTGTCTGGAGGCTCCCGAGGGTCTGGAGGACGAGGGAAGAGTCTGCTGCCTTACAGTATCACCCCTCCACGTCCGGCCGGGCCTAGTGAAGCTCAGCGCAAGATAGAAGAACTTACTAGACAACTTGAAGAGGAGATGGAGAGGCAAGACGAGGAAGGAGAGTACTTTGGTAAGACACTTACCCCATTTTAATCTTTGTTGACAATTTAAACAAAACTAGCAAAGGGATTAACAAGTTTGACCTACTTTAAAAAAAAGCATATCCCTCCTTCTGGCGCAGTTGGGTAATAAAGCAACTAATAAAATACACAAGGTAGCTTTTTCAAGCCTATACCACAGAGTATGTACTTTATTGAGGTGCCAGCTAACTTGGGATATAAAATGTGCCACCCTGTTTCACCACTTCCTGATACCATGCATAGGCTATCTGACATTCATCAGGTCTACTTTTTTCTTCATAACTGAACTACCATTCCAGTAAATGAAAATAAAATCTATGTAATTAATACCACAAACAAAAGCAAGTATGTATGTAGTATAATAGTTATTAGAAAGTACACAAAATATGCCCATGCTGTAATATAGATATAAAAAAATCATCATATTAAGCAAGACTTGAACTGGCTCACATATTTGGACTTTCCACTATTCAGGTATATGCCACACATGTGGGGCTGGTGTCACAGGGGCAGGGCAGGCGTGCCAGGCGATGGGTAACCTTTACCACACCAACTGTTTCATTTGCTGCTCATGCGGCAGAGCGCTGCGTGGCAAGGCATTCTACAATGTGCACGGGAAGGTCTACTGTGAGGAGGATTACTTGGTTAGTAACAATGTAAATACCAATTTTATTATATTTTGTTTTCCTAGCATAATATACCTAGACTATAAAATACACATGTAGTATTTAGCAAAGTGCTATTTTTATTATATTTGTCGACTTTTTCATTCTATTCTATTTTTTTTAAATGGCTAGATGGCAGCCATTTAAAAAAAAATTGGTTATGGTGATTTTGCCAATATCTAGTTTATGTAGCACGAGTGCTTGTCTTTGTACAGTAGATTATGTAATGTTGGTGACTTCAAGTATTGTTTTTCGAAAAGAACACTATCTTGCCATCGAGCCATCACTGGAGTTTTGTTGTAGGCCCGGAAGGGGTAAACCAACAATCGACGAGCGACGCAACTACCCAATAGCAGACCTAGAACACGGCTCTCAACTTTTTCATGTATTTCATTTCAAAATCCAAGATCATTTAGTCTTAGGATACTGTGTACATTTCTTCTTATTCTTTCTTATTCTTATATTGTAAATAATAAACATCATTTATAATATTACTAAAGTTAACCCGCGACTTCATCTGCACAAATTGTATACCAGATTTTAAATCAGATCATAAGATATCTAATAAAAAAAGGGAGTCGCGTGGCTAGAGGTCTCTCGAGTAGACGTCTTTCGTTCGGCTCGCGATTTAGGTAGCCACGGGGCTCCGCCATTTTATGGCGGTTTCGGGTGTGTTTTTGTATAAAAACAGGGCTTTGAGATCGCCACATCAATTACCGTACAATGAACGTTAACTTGAATTATAATAATATCTTCAACACTTGATACTGGCGAAATCTTTAAGGAAACGCCATTTAATAAAAATAGAATAGAATAGAATAAAAAAAGTTTCATCAAAATCGGTTTAGTAGTTTCGGCGTGATGCTCGATCAAACAAACAAACAAACACACAAACCGACAGACAAAATATCCAAAAAGTGGTGATTTGGAATCAGCGACATCTAAAAACCATATTGTAACTTTTTTTTTGTTAATATCTTCAATGTACAGACACACTTCTGTTACAGTTTTATAATAGTTAAGATTAAGATAATACCTGTAAACGTGTTTCTAGTATTTTATGTAGGGTCAAAGAGGTCAGAGGATCAAAACAAATTGTATGTTCTAGAACTCTTAGATAGATGTAGTATGTGAATCACAAGACGTGAATGGTGAATCAGCTATTAATTAACATAATATTTCTTTTCTTTATTTTTACAGTACTCGGGATTCCAACAAACTGCAGAAAAGTGCGCAATATGTGGCCACTTGATTATGGAGATGGTATGTCAAGAAAACCTAACATACATTATTTTATTAAAGAAACAGTATATAATTATAGAAAGTTGAGAAAGTAATGTTCTTATTATTTAGAACAACAAACAATGATTATTGATTCTTGTGAATCAAAAGAGTAGGTATGTCACTTTCACTTTAGTGTCTCAGAATATATGATAAAAAGTCACGTTTGTTTAGTTTAGATGCACTGTCAGTAAGTACCAATTGCTCTTATGAGTTATGAGGGTACCAAGCTTCCACTGCTGCCCTCGAATCATCAATTTACTTTAAAATTTAAGGGGAGCAATATGGGGATCGGCGCCCTCTTAAGAATAAGGTTCGAAATTATATTGTTTTCAAAGCTTTTCGTGACAACATAATACAAGTCATATTTATGTAAGGGCTTAGAATGGACCTTAAACTTGGGTTTTGTAAGAACTGACTGACGGCTGAGGTTTCTTTTGCAGTGTTTTTGTTGGTGAACGGCTAGACACCTATCATCAGTTTATTCTACCCTGAAACCAAAAGATCTGAATGTTTAATAAGTTTGTTCGTAGTGTAGCAAATCTTCTGGCCACCCCTAATAGGATTGTGGTCTTGAGTTTATGGATGTATGTTATGTATGAACTATCTCTGCGTGCCTTATATTATACTAGTTGTTGCCTGCGACTCCGTCTTTGTGGACTTTAAAAAAGTGTCTTGTGTCAATCCAGAACATAATATTATTCTATCAGTGTGTCAAATATCATCCAAAGTCGTTCAGCCGTTTATGCGTGACTGAGCCACAAACATACATGCTTACAAACATCGTCACAAACTTTCACGTTTATAATATTAGTAGGGTTGATATTGATTAAATTTATTTATAACTTTTCAGATTTTGCAAGCAATGGGCAAGTCGTACCACCCGGGCTGTTTCCGATGCTGCGTCTGCAACGAGTGCCTCGACGGTGTGCCGTTCACCGTGGACGTGGATAACAAGATCTACTGCGTCAACGACTACCATCGCATGTTCGCGCCCAAGTGCGCTAGCTGCGGCAAAGGTCAGACAGACCTTACTATTGGTTTAGGCTAAATAGCACCTTATCTAACAATGTTTAAGGTATACAATTTCATAGTGCTTCTATAGAGCTCCTGGTCCTTAAACAAGATGGAATAGAGGGGGATTGACGGCGTTCAAACGGTGACTATTTACCCATGCATACATTGTATTAACTAACTAATGTACCTATTTCGTAAGATTCTGGTCATTTCTGGTTAAATTCCTAGACAGCGAAAACATTAAATCATTTGCATTTGCACATGAAAAAGGTACAAATATAAATGTAGGTTAGCATCAGAATAGATACTTATTTTATCCCTGATAGAATTTTGACAACCAAGCCAAATTTACCTAACCCTATATACAATCCAAGCTTCTTTTCCAACCTTCGCACATTGACTGAAAAGTTTCGCTTACGCTAGTAGACAGAACATGAGCGTCACGACGAGAGACGGGAATGAGATAGCGATATAGATAGAGCTGGAGATAAACAATTTGAGCCTCTTGGATGGGCACAAGCACATGTGCCCAGCTGGATGGGCACAAAACACGTACAGACTTCTAAGTCTTTATGCTCTCACCCCAATTTGTCGTCTCTCTCTGCGATATGCTCTTAACGAATCAACAAACCATTGTCATAAGTTAACACATGAATCGGCAGAAATCATTGTTATAAGTTAACTTAATGTATTATTGCAGGTATAACCCCAGTAGAAGGCACGGATGAGACGGTGCGTGTGGTGTCGATGGACCGGGACTTCCACGTGGACTGCTATATGTGCTGTGTCTGCGGCATGCAGCTCACCGACGAGCCCGACAAGCGGTGCTATCCTCTAGCAGGTCACTCACCATACTCTTCTGAAAGATCTAGATCTGCTGCTAAAAGCTGCGCGTAGCTTAGCCCACTACTTAACAAGAGTGTCAAGGATTAATGCTTGATGCAAAAAAAGGGTTATTTTGTGTTTTCAGCGAACAAAAATATTGTGAGGAAATCAATGTGAATCAATTTGGCGACCCGGTTGGTGTAATGGTTACCGCGCCGGACTCCCAAGCCAGGGTCCTGGGTTCGAATCCCGGTTCGGTCATGGATGTTATGTGTGTGCCGTTGTTGTATATGGTACCCATAACAAAAAGCCTAAAGCTTAATTTGGGATCATTAGAATGTAAGTGCCTGTGAGCGTAATTTAATTTATTATTATTAATGTTTCTATGTTCCGCTCGCAACATCAAGATAATAATAGATAAACAATTGGTTATTCGTAAAATTAAAGTACAGGGGTTAAATAATATTAAAGTACATTAAACAAGGGTTCAGTATTAGTAGCAGTTATAAAGTATACCTATTATCTAAAAATGAGTATATAATATATATGCTTGCTTATTTTGTAGTTTGAACGAGTTTGATAACAAGAATCTCCATGGGATAAGTATTAGTAGCAGTTATAAAGCATTTAACAGTCGTAATGATAAATCATATATCAATACAATACATACAAATTTTGTTTATTTTTACAGGTAAACTAATGTGTCGAGCGTGCCATCTCTCCACCATAGGCGCTGCGACGGGCCCGGGTCTGCCGCCCGCTCCTCACCTCTCGCCCGCCTCCTACCAGTACATGGGTTAAACGTTCCTGTTGCATATCGGTACTTAAGATACCGATAGCGACTTCCAGCTTCTCAGCGACTGCTTGCACGAAAGCGAGTGTTCAGAATTGATCAGCATTTGTGACTTGAGATTGAGTATGTATACATGGAGTAACAAGTTTTAATCATCCGATTTTGTTATTGGTAAATATTTTTGTTGTATCATTCGTTTTTTGGCGGTATTTATTTACAGTCAACATCTAATATTTACAGTTAACAAATAAAACAGCCTTGTTGTTTCTTCGCGAGTCGTGTCAATCGAAATTTTATTTTTTGTCTGCATAATGTTTGAATCCAGTCTTTGTATAGAACGTGGCTGAATTTCCTAATAGGTCCCGTTTTTTTACTGTTACTGGATGTTAAAAAACATATTTATTTATATGTACAATCGGTAGAACTATATAAAATAGCTTTCTAAGGTGGGAATTGTATAAGTATTAGGTAATGTCATTAAATCTGTGTAGTTGTGCTTTAGATGTAGCAATAATTGTATAATAAAATAATATAAGAGCAACTAGCATGATACCGGTCTTAAAGCATCGCGCACTCCTGATGGACAGGAGCCACGTGTTATTTTAAAATATCAATCAATGACTGTAGTTTTGGATGTGTGAGCCAACAATGGATTTGCGTATAATATACCTACTGTTATTTTGTGATATTGATAGGTTTATAGTTGACATTAAATGGGTGCACGCTTTTAAAGTTCTTGGGAAGTAAAATTGTAACAATATTTTGATATAATTTTAAGGGTTTGAATTGTTCATTTTGTAAAATGTTTTATGGCGATTGCATCATACATATACATTGCCTTGCCTGACATGTTTCATTTCTTTTTAAGCGAGATAAGCTATGTTGTAATATTGCTCTAAAGTATGCTCATTCAGGCCTTTCATTATCTAACAAATTCCAAATGATCTCGGAAATAAACTGTCGAGTGAATTTGGTCATCCAAGAGTTTTGATTTCGACTAAAGATTAAAAACCCTAAGTTATTTAATTATGATCAATTGATAACTTAAAGAATAGTATAGAAATTGCCATATTCAAACATAATAATTAAGTGACAATTAATAATTGCTGTTATGTGATGGAAATAGGTACATAGAGGTAGTACGGGAATTGATTATAAGATTATTTGTTATATCTTAAGTGCATGTTGTAAAACAAAAATTTAAGCATTAAGGTGCTGACATCAGTAAAATTATGCCACTACGTATTTTCATTTATTTCGTTCGATTTATTTACAAAATTCATATTATAAGTGTATTACTCCTCAGAAACGTTATAAACCTTAACAAATTAAAAAGAAATTAATGAAAATGAATACTGCTGTATTCTCACTGCTGCTGTTAGCGCCTTAAAAAGTTTGACCATCTTATGAACTGATTTCTTACAATGTGACATTATGAGTAGGTATGGTTCCTACAGTTTACCAATAATGTTGACATTGTCTCAGAAAATATTTTATGCATTTACTAATTATAAAACTGGACTCGAAGGCACACCTGGTTTCATTTAATGTATTTTGATTTGTATAATGTAAATTATTATTTAACGAACAAAGTTTGTTAGTTAATGTTTGAGGCTGGGGTCACAAAGATATTGTATGTTTAAGGTGAATGGCGCGATAACAGACATTCCAGTTGTGTGCTGTCCTGTTGTGTACTTAATGTAGTTACTTAGCTTTTAAGTTGTTTTTATATCTGTACATTTTGATGATTGAAATGTGATTATTTTATACTTAGGAAGTTTATAAAAATTATTTCTAGGGAATACTTTTATATTAAAATATTAATTATAAACAATAAATAATTCGAAATTTACAAATATTTCTTTTAAAATTTGAAGTTATATATAACATAACACACCTGACTTGATTCAGGGTTATCACAAATCTGAAATAATTATCAATACTCGTTTACTAGTTCAATAATTGTTGAAAATTTCTCATTTAACCCTGTTTTTAGAATAAATTTATAACATCCATGATGAATTATTGTCCCTGCATTGGGGACATAATTAAAGGAAGACTATAAGGGAGTCTATGTATAATGTAGATATAGTGCAATATTAGATTTACATAATACTTGGTGGGAAAGCTGTTTGATTGTTTCAAATTAATCATGAGCACTCAGATTCTTAACACTTGTTCCTATAGGAAAAGGTAAGTTCATATTTTGTTAAATAAGTTTTTACATTTTCTTCACTTTATTTTTCAAATTGCGTACTTCTGCTCTATATCTTTTCATTTCGTCCATAACGTGAGAGCGTTTCTGCTTCATTTGGGTCTGGTAATGAGTCTTGCTTACATTGTATCTGTCCTGCAGGTTATCACGTTTCTCCTGAATCATCTCTTTGAGACGTTCCTTCGAAGGCACGGGTTTGAGCCAACCTAATGCTTGTAACTTTTTAATAGCATAGGTGGTGCCACCTGAAATTGAATTTCATGGTAATTAGGTACCTAATTTGCATACTTTTCTCTCTGTGATTTGTCGAATGTTGCTGGTGTCCACAATCCATGACAGTGGATGTTAATGGCTATGACACAAACACAGCATCTAAAGTACTTATTGTCTTACACTTGTTGAAATATAAATCCTATTATAGTTCCAATAAAGCTTTAAGGCCAGGCCACACAGGCAGTTTTGCGGGAAAGCGGGCCGGAGGCAGACCTGCAGAAAGCGAATATCTCGGACTCGCGCGTTTTTCTGTGTGTGTGGTAGGGTACATACAAACTCGAACATTACCACAACACCACACCATACACAACAAAACACACAGAAACCCGAGCGGGTCCGGCGATATTCGCTTCCCGCAGGTCCGCCTCCAGCCCACTTTCCTGCAAAACCGCCTCTGTGTGGCCTGGCCTTTATTATTATAAGCAATGATCGGAATAGGTTGTGCAATTTAGGGTTATGTTGCGAATATTTGTGTGATGAATATTAATATTTGTATTCGAATTCAAGGGTGTTTGTATCTATAAAGGGCGTAAAATTTTATGCATTGTATATTAAACAGGGTGCACACCCCGTGTAGATACAAACACCCATGAATCAAATACAAATATTAATATTCATCACACAAATATTCGCAACATAACCCTGAATTGCACTACCTATTCTAATCACTGATTATAAGTAAGAAGTTCATTATTAAGGGTGTCTTCACATCAAAGCCGCCGGCCCTTTTTTAATATTTCCATAATAAACTATTACTAGCCCATGCTGGGCCAACGGGTATAGTGTGTAGACACCTAATCATATATCCTTACCAGATGGGTGAACACCATCAATCCCCTATAAAAGGTTTCTGTCTTGTTTAAACGAATATTGTATAACATTTCATAGCGTTGATGTGAAGGTCCAGGTGCTCCATGAAAGCACTAAGAAATTATATACATTTTAGTTTATGAAAATCTTTGAGAGGGGAATGACGTTGTTCAAACGCTCTGAATATTCACCCAGATACATGTTAATTAGAAAAAGAAAGTCAATTGTATAAGAAATCAATAGTTCTTACCTAGTGTCACAGTATACCGCAAAGGAGTTGCAATTTTGTAGAGAGCTAATGCAAGAGCAAAATATCCCGCCCCAGACTCTCTCAGAGGTGATAATAACCTTTCACTGATACCTAAAGACTGCAGCATGGCTATAACGTCAACACCACTGCAATAGAAATGTTACAGTTACTGAATACATTCTTATAACTTTACAAGATTCAAAATATCTATGATACTTCATTCCATATAAGGATGAAAAGATTTTCCGATTCCTATTTAACTTTCTCACCATTCTGATTAGCAAATGTAATTACAAAGACTGTCCGCTATTGATGAAAAAAAATCGTATAGGATGCCATTAAATTTTCTTTTTTGTAATTGTAAAATGTAAATGTATAAAATTTTGCTTTTTATGACCCTGCATACTCTCAATTTAATAGTAATATGCTTAAAATATGTAACAATTCCATGTCTATCATGTCACTAGAACTTATTGCAATTTTAGAGGCAATTTCATATGTAGAGTCATTAAATAAATTAAATGTTGTCATTGATAGTGACAGCGCAAGTGCTCTACAGCACATAGCTCGATGCGCCTCTGGAAACAGAGGTGTTTCGATAGCTTATAAAATTTTGTCTAAATTGGATGAATTGGTTTCGTGTGGAGTTACAGTTGTGCTGCAATGGATTCCGTCACACATCGGGTTAAAGGGTAATGAGAAGGCTGACTTGTTGGCAAAGCGAGCAATATCAGAAGGCTGTGTTTTAAATATTCAACCAAATTTTTCAGAAGTACTACCTAAATTTAAAAATATGTGTTTTAAGATGTGGAAAGAATATTTTGATGAAATATCTAAAGAAAAAAGAATTTGGTATAAAACAATACAAAGTCAGCCTCCTCACATACCTTGGTTTACCCAAATTAAGGCCAGCAGAAAAGTTGTTGTTATGGCACATAGGCTTCGTAGTGGACACATTCCACTAAATAAATTCGGCTTCATGATGAAAAAGTGTAGTTCACCTAATTGTGAGGAGTGTGGAGTGGTCGAGGACGTTTATCACCTGTAGTGGAGTGTGTTCGCTACGAGCAGGATCGAATGACACTGATGAGGGAGCTTGGAGTGAATAGGCTTGATGTGGGCATATTTCATGACATCCTGGCATCACCAAGTTCTGATGCTGCTAGAAAAGTGTTCACCTTTGCAAACTCATCAGTGTCTCGTTAAGTAAATTAGAAAGTAGGAAAATCTAGACATAAGGTACGATGGGACTGACATATACATAACATATTGTATAAAAGTCCCTTTAAAAAAAAAAATTGAATAAAAAAAAAAAAAAATTTGAATTTATTTATCAAAAGTAAAAAAAAAGTAAATATCTTGGACATTATCACACAAATTATCTAGTCACATTTAAAGTACCTGGACTTGTATTATGATGACTAGACAACGTTATACGAAACATCCATGACTCGGGTACAAATATACATCATATAAATATTTGTGCCTTACGGGATTCAAACCCGCGACTCTCGGCACAGCAGGCAGGTTCACTACAGACTGTGCTACAGGGCCGATCACAAAACATATTATTATCTTAGATGTCTTTTTTTTATTTATAATTAATGGACTCTTGCTTGTGCGTTAGCACTGCATTTCTGCCATTGTCAAGTATTTTGTGGGAGTGTCAATCCCAATCTCAAGGATTGTTTTTGATCAACAATAAGAAGAGATTGAGGATTACGGAGCCTCGTGGCAGGCAAAAACGCGACGCGCGAAAACCACGCGAGACAAGTGCTCGTGTCAGAACCTGTAACACAAAAGATCCCACTGGGTCGAAGTGTTGCTGGCTTGCCAGCCCCCACAACAGAACCTGTAATGTGACTCATCTTGGATGTTACTAAAATGTTTCTATTTTTCGAAAATAAACACCTAAAGTTGCACCACTTTAGGGCATTGACTTATCAACTAATGGACGCCTTGACTAATACAAAATTCTTGAAAAAATTGTCCCAGACTAACCAACCTAAATGTTAGTGTTTTAGTAATATAAACCAACTAAAAACATTGAAATTGTTGAAATACGTTATTTATTTTGCTTGCATAGTTTTTATACTTAAGTTGTTAACAAAGTGGCATAGCATTATAGATGTACGTGTAGTCGTGCGACTATTGATCAAATCAATAGTTCAATTGTTACTCTTTTGGTTCAGACACTTGAGCGCGGACCCTACGTCCAGTAGTTAGTAAGTCAATACTTTAGGGGTTAATTTCCAAAAACTTGGTTGTTGAGGTCCAAAATACCATCTAAACTAAATCGTGGGCAAAAGCAAGTTATATATTATAATTTCCATAGAATGGACATCAATTATCACAATTAAGGAATAAAAAAACAGGTATTATAGCATCACTCACCTTCTAACAATGTAGTAGGCGCTACCGTACCAAACAACTGATGTAGCCATGTGTACAGGAAGTAGGACGTACCAGTAATCTCTGTACATCTGTTTAAACCTTTGTATAAGTCCTAATTTAGGTGGTTCTGGCGTGTCTGAAGACTTCGGGTTGTCTTGTGTAGAATATGTTCTATAACCGGCTACACCCAGCAGCTTCGCATCGTGGAACGGACTGTTCGACTTTCTCTGGTAACAAATTCCACTAGCTAGCACTCTGGCTGAATAATTTATTTCCACAGTCCATTTTACCGGTTTGGTTATGTTGCGTATGAAGTTACAATTTCTGTACAAAGCTCTGCAGGTGAGAGCCATGGTGTTGAAAACAATTTCTTATATGATAAACAATGAATTCATATTAAACTGTTTTTTATAAACCGATAAAATTTTTATACGCAAAAAGACTCGGGATTCGGGAAAATTGTTTTTGACGTTTGTTTGACGTTGACGTTTTTTTCAGGGCTGCCACCTCAAAAAATATATTACCTCTACCCAGCACCCACTCTCTACCTATGCGATAAAACAGTGGGAAAAAAGGTAAAATCGATCCGTTACGCACAGGTAAATTATATTGAGGAGACGGACACTCCACCGACAAGTACCTAGCTCCATAGAGATAGTAAGTACCTAGCTCTTAAATAAGATGATGATGATTGACGAGACCTCACATAGTGGTAAAAAATAAAAAATATTCTCGTGGTAAGGTCGGATCCAAAAGTTCATTTTCCTAAGGTAACCAAAATTTGGCTTGGGATTTTTAAGGAGGTTGTAGAACATGTTATAAACGTGAAAGAACCACAAAAGAACGCGATTATTTCATAAACAACGTAGTGATTACTTGCTCAGTGTAAACAACAACAATAACAGTTGTGGTATGGGTGCTTCAGCTCTTGCATCGAGCGAAGCGAGCAGCCTCTGAGTTTTGTCTAGAATTTCACAAGATGATGTTGAAATACTACTATTTAATTATTTCTTCTACACTACTACATTCCATTTCCATATTTCTCAGGCGGGCCACGAGCTGTCTGAGGTGGGCGTCGCCCACCTCTGCCCCTGTTGCTCCGCCAATGCTGGCACAAAGAATCAGCCTCACCATCCAGAGGGGAGATGCTGCTAGAATGTTGGGCACCCATGTCATGCGGCGACGCTCAGCTGAGCTAGTAGTATGGCAGCGAGATACAGCGTTATCGCGCCTTCACTCTCTTTCAATTTACGCGCGAATGAACGAGATAAAAGCCGTGATATAGCCTTATCGCGCGTATATCACGCTGCCATACTACGACGGCTGCCCAGCTAGTATGCCACCATGATACAGCGCTATCACACCTTTGCTCTCCTTCTATTTGCGCGTGAACGACCGAGATAAAAGGCGCGATATAGCCGTATCACGTGTAGCATGCTAGCTAGGCAGGAGTGTGTGTATTATTATTAATTATTGTGTTTAATTAGTTTGTTCCTTGTTGTATTATTTATGTCTATTAAATAATTTAAACAAATCTTTATTCTTATTCTTGATGATGGATGTGGTCGATTTTGTAAGCACGCGCGTTATCGCAAAAGGTTAAAGTTAAATTAGTAACTAAGACGAGTATGTAAACAGTAAACTTCAACCAAAACTTATAATATGTTTTAGTTCAAGGTTTTCAGTATACCTTAGGGTGTCCCAAAACTCAAGTCAAGCCGAAAACAGGAGATAGGTAAGATCATAAATCATAACTGTTCAGGGAAAAATAAAAAATAAATCTAAGTTTGATAAACAGGTTGTAAGGAAAAGTATCATTAACCTATACCACATAGGTACTCTACCCATCAAACGACATTTCTATAGGAGCAAACCTGTCAGGAGTGCGATTTTTGAAAGTCACCGGCTGAGTAAAATGGCCGATAGCAAATGTAATCGCAATTTTTAATGTTACCGGTGACTAAATTCTTATACCCATGACCCATGAGTTCAATACGAGTGCCCCTTCCCACTCGTATTGAACTCATAGGGATGAGAAGGCTTTTGTATGAGATTTAAAAACCGTTCAAGCTCACCGGCCTGGGAAGGCCTGAGGGTAGGCCTTGCCCTGCAGCGGGATGTAGACTGATATAGGCTGATGATGATGACTAAATAAAGTGCTAAATGTTAACACGTTAAACGCCATGGAGGTCACCGGTGCCTCAAGAGGTCTACTGAATCCCGCCTTGGAGGTCACCGGTGACCTCATGTCAGACCTGTTTTCAAATCACTGTAGTGCGCCGTAGGGCGCAGTTATTAGAGTAATAACGCATTGGGGTGCCCGGCATGGCGCTCAAATACAACACTTTCGTTTTGGAAACCGGTGGCATTAGAGAAAATGTCATAATGAACGAAAAATCAATAAAACAAGATTTTTTTGAATGCAAGGTTAATTTACGTTTATTCATTCGCCTCCGTTTACGTGTTGCGCAAAGATTCTGCAGTTCGTCATCGCTATTATTTATTTCGGGCAGTGCATTTGATTCTAAAATAGCAATTTGGTCCAAATCTTCTTGTGTGAACTCCAAACCATCAATATCCACTTCAAATTCCATAAAATCACCGTCCATCTTGTTCGTTTACTGGATTGGTTTGCAATACAACAATAACTAAATGAAAATAAGCAAATAAAAGTAAAAACACGGAGAGAACAACGCAACGCAACCAAACCGCACCACCGCGGGGTGACCGGCGGGGTGACCGGCGTGGCGCTGTGATTACGACTTCTCGTTTTTTTACTTTTGTACGCCATGGAGGTCACCGGTGACCGCAGCATGTTTTTATTAAATAACTCAAAAACAATATTTTTGTTTTTTCTTTTTTCAAGTTTTATGTGCATATTATGTCCCAAGAAACATATTAACACTCACTTTAATTTTGGTCAAAATGATAGTTTTTGCCCAGGCGTTTAACGTGTATAATTACTGAGCTAAAGAGCATAACTGACATACACCACAATTCTTCCATCTTCTTCTTATCAAAGTATTTTTTGGTTTAAGCTATTTGTCCATCCACACGGTCGTGAGTTTATGTAGTAAATGTTTATGTACTTTTATTACATTTTACCTAAAGATTTATTAGTATGTTTGTGATTAATAAATTAATAAACTATCTTAATAAAATATACAATAAGTAATTAAAACTAACAATCTGAAAACCGTTTTATCAGTCAAAAAGCCCGCCCCGGGTCATACCGGATGCAAAGGTTCCCATGACGCTTCTCGCGTTTCCGCGTTGGATGGCGATGGACAACCTTTGCATCAAGTAGTACCCAGAGCGAGCGTCGTTCCCCCTCTCCTGGAGTCGACGACCAAGCTCTTTGACAAAACTCAAAGCTTCAGACCCCCAGCAGCCCGTGGTCTCAAAGGCCAGAGGCACGAAATAATATTGTGGTACCAAGTTGCAGTAAATGTCCCGCTTTTTGTCAGCCGCTACTTCGGCGGTGGCCCTTGCAGAGCGAACCGTGCGGCTGAGGTACGAGGCAGCGAGAGTGCTGACGCACGTGGCGTCCCATACCAGGCACTTTCCTCTCTGCCATGGCACCAGCGTTAGACCGTCAGGCCTTTTCCCATCCGTGCGACCTAGGCCTGGCGGTTCCAGCCTGCAGGGTATGTTGGCTGAAATCAGTGCTCTCCGAACGATGTTCAGCGCATGATGGCCGTTCGCTTCCACTGTGGACCCGCAGATGCATTGATGTGGTTGACAAACATCGCAGCCCAGGCGGAGAGCTACCGCCACACGCATTGAGTCGCCGTCGAGCAGGGTTCCCATGTGTGGTGAAGGCAGTGCATGTAACCACGCTCCCGATTCAGCCCTTGACACCGCCCTAAGTCTGGCCAAATTTGAACCAGTAGCTGCGTCTATCATTAGGTCAATCGCCGCTTTAGCTCCCACGTCGTCCCAGGCTCGCTGTACTCCTGGGGTTCTGGGTGCGGACGCGGTCGGAAAGAGAGCCGTCCACCTCGTCAATGCATCAGCAGCAAAAGGTATGCAAATGTACTTAGTTACCTACTTTCGTACTTTATTTACAAAAACAATACATTTTGGCAATCACATCTGTCAGACAACGGCTTTGATCCCTGTAGATGTTGAGACGGGTCACTGTGCCAGTGACCACCCATAGTCCTCGCTCCCATACTAACGTCCCTTCAAAGATACCCCTACCCGGGTTCGTCTGCACCACCACTGAGTAAGTGCGCCCGCGATTATTTGAGATCTTTGTTACAGTGGCATCTAATATTTCATAAATTTTCAATTTGTGGCACTGAGGGAATTTTGTTAGCAATTTATTAATATGAGATACTAAATACCGAGCTGCGACTAGCTTCACTTTACGTCGCGCGGGAAATCTCTTTTCTTTTCGACAAGTGCACCATTGCTCGTCTATTCCCACGATCTCGCATGTCCTGTTTCCAGGCACTGGCAAGAAAAGACTCATTTTACTGGCATTCATGTTTAGAGCGCTGGTCCTTTTCTCGATGTTATTATCCTGCAACAATGTGGGATTAATGAGATCGAGAAGAGTCTCATAAATGTCGTAAGGCGTTGTGAGCCGATATCTGTTGTTCTCGAAGTTTTTGTGTGCTAATTTGTATCTGCGACGGAATTGTTCCGGGAAGAGAATTTCAAGTAGTGGTAATCTTGATTCGAACCTTCCTTGTTCTGTCAAAGCAATTTTTCCAAATCTCTTACCATGGTCACTTAGCAATATAATAACAGAATTTTTCAAGCCTCTCAGAAGGTCAGCGTAGTCTTCATCCATTATAAGCGGCAGGTTGAGATACTCGTGACTGATGGTCTCCTCCCAAAAGAAGCCAAACAATTTTTCAACTCTATTTTTAATTGTAAAATCTTTTATGTAATTCAAAAGTATCTTGTAAAAATATTTGTCGTGTAAGCAAATATGGTAGTGGTACTCTTTGTCTTTAAATAAGCTCCTGGTTTCATACATAAATGGTTGTAAGTAGAAATCGGTGGGTAATTTAGCCAACCTACGCTCATAAGCGTTGAAGAGTCCTCCAGTACTATCTGCGCCGAGGGCGGTGCTGTATCCTGCCGCCTTGTATTTGTCCCACATGAAGGGGCATTTCTCTGTGTTTATCACGTTGTCCTTCTTACACACTTTTTTGACTTCTTCGAATGATCGTCCTGCCAACAGCGGAAACATGTTTGGAAATGTGTTATCTCCTAGTTTGTTGTAGCCTAGTAACTGGATACTGCCTCTGTCACGTAAATACTTTGCAGTCTTCGGCATAGTACGCAGGAAATTCATACGGGACATGCCGTCCATCCCTAGTATAATAATGTTGGGAGAACTGATACCATTGTTCTGCACAGCCCGAGTAATGTGTTTCATCGTAATGATAAAATCTTCATAGATCTTGCTGTCCGAATAATAACATTCAACACGCACAAAATTATGATCAATTTTTATGTAATTTGAAAATTGCGTACATATTCCATACGATATGTTCTTAAAGTTATTTTCTACGGAGAAGCTTTTGTAACAGCAATAGAAATCTTCCGACCATACGTTGTAATAATCAAATGCATCTCTATTGACCCAAATGTGTGATGAATTGGAACGAACTAGGGGGATTTTCGTGGAGCAATCATGTCCAATTTCTGGTGAACCAACGAATTCTCTAATTTCTTCACTGACTAGTGGGAAGCCAGGTATATCACAGCCCTCAGTAGATATAGTTAGCATATCAGTGGTATTGTTAGATAACGTAAAGTTTTTGTCACTTATAATCAATAAACAAAACAAGCTGACGATAAAATATCTGTGCATCACGATACAATTTGTGTGTATTGTTGGTTAAACCACAAATTTTAGCGAGGGAAGTAATCCGACTATGTAATGCCAATATCCGGTGTACACTAAGTATTTTTTAAACATATTGTAGGTTTACTAAACACTATCGTTGATCGTATTATCGGTTTTGTGATTCGTGTGAAATAAACGAAAATGTCTATGTAGGTAACTAGAAAACCATATATATACGTATACCTAAGTACAGTCAACATCAAAGAATAAAATTTAATTATCTTCTTACAAAAATCACGGTTCACTTCTTACCATAGATCCTATTCCTACTAATATTATAAATGTGAAAGTTTGGGACGATGTTTGGATGTTTGAAAGGTTGTATGTTTGTGGCTCAATCACGCATAAATGGCTGAACGGATTTGGATCAAATTTGGCACACTGATAGAATATATTCTGGATAAGTACTTTTCCACGCAGTTCAAGCAGACGGAGTCGCGGGCAACAGCTAGTATATTATATACTTAGAACTGAACCTTACACGTTAATTTCAGAAACCACCTAATCGATTTCAATTAAGTTTTGTTAATGTGTATGGTTGGTTTCAGCTCGAAAGGATCAAATCGCTAGGATAGTTTTGAACCCTATTGGTGGCGCCACCCGGGCAGAGCGGGGGCGGGTCGCTAGTGCCCTAAAAAATAAAAATAAGAATGTGCTTCGTTCTTCATTTTAAAATCATTTGTACCAACGATCTACGTAAAATCAATGTACGATGCAAAATGACCGGTTTAATTAATTAATAATTTGTTTGATAAGCAATTATGTTCGTAATTTCGTAGGTACCTAAGTAATTTCAACTTCTTTATAAACTCATTGACTTTTGCTGTTGACTGTACTATAATCTGCATAAAATTTTTGATCAAATAAGAGCAGTTCCGATGGATATGCGATTGGGGACATAACACATTTTGAGGTTTAAGTAGGTAGGTAGGTACCTACCTTTGACTACTTATTATAAGGACTAGCCTTTCGGTAGCATTTCCCCTCTGCCACGGTATAAGAACAATTAATCATGTGCATTTACACTCAATTTTATACCTTATCACTAAACGAGACAGCCTATAATTCCGAAACAATAATTTCGAACTTAGAACGTTTGGGGTTCACACGAGACTACTTTTCATGATTTTTAACAATCAAAATTAGAATCTAAAGTTATGGGCAATAAAATCCAAAGTTGCGGATCAAATGTTACCTCGCCCCCCGCAAAAAGTAGCAGAAATGTTTGTTAGTAGAATTACACGCGTAACCAGTCCCTAAATAAGTAGTCAAAGGTACCTAAACATTTTTAGTAAACCTTAGCATATTTTCGTAGTAAAATAATCCGATAATACAAAGCCGAGTAGGCATGTGATGTAGGTACATACTGCCACGCCGGAATTGTGCAATTTGTGATAGAAGCATGAAATTTTCACCATGATTAGTCGGTCGAAGAGGCAGACCTCTGAGGCAGGTAAGAGGTCAAATCCTGTTCCAATGTATGACAATGTGTTATTTTGAGATCAAACATTACTAAAAAATAATTGTTGGTATATATGGACACTTAAATTCCTTTCGAAGGATCCTTCAACTTTATTTCTTATCGTGTGGGCAGATCCCTAGTGTCAGAGTTTTTTCAGACCGCTTTACGGCCTCTGACGTGGTTTTTATGTAACGACTACACCACCAGAGATAGTAGTAGCCGGGCCCAACGGCTTAACGTGCCATTCATTTTTCTTTTCAGACAATCAGGTGATTCAGCCTGCAATGTCCTAACAAACTGGGGAAAAACGCACAAAGTGACATATCACTAGGTGTCCCCCGTGGGAATCGAACCCACGACCTCCGTGTCGAGAGCCAATGCTCTTAACTATTAGACCACAGTGCCAAATGGTAACAGTCTCTATAGGTAGTAAAACCAGCAATGAAAATGACGAGTTTTGGAAATTATATATACAACTATGAAGGGTGCACCAAGCCTCCAGTAGTCCTGCCGTAAATAGTATTTTTTTAATTTCTTAACTACTTATTATACATTTCCAAAAAACGAGAATATCACATTCTATTATCGTATTATCTAATAGTCACTGTTGGTTTTGTTTATCGGGTCATTACGGATTTGTTTTGATAATGTGTGTAGATAATACCTATCATAACCGCCAAAAGTCTCCAAAAGTGGCCACTTTTTTTAAAGATATTAAATCCTATCCTATATATCCTACTAATATTATAAACGCGAAAGTTTGTAAGTATGGATGGACGCTTGTTAGTCTTTCACGTAAAAACTACTGAATGGATTTTAATGAAACTTTACAGTAATATAGCTTATACATCAGAATAACACATAGGCTACAATTTATAAAGATATTGTGTGCATTTACCAGACGAAGCGCAGACGAAGTCGCGGGCACTAGCTAGTACAAGAATAAAACATCCGTATTGTTTTTTGGAAATGTATAATTGTTTAGAAATAAAAAAAAACGATTGAGTCACAGTACTATAGGCTCGGTACCCTCATAATCATAAGAAATTAAAAAACCTATTGAGTGGCAGCACTGAACGCTCGGATTTCAATAATTTCATGCTTCAAGAGATAGGTGGGGTAGCAGGGTAGGTACTACGTACTAATTACATTATTATATCAATGCCGTATTATACATGGTGTAAATTAAATGTGACACTTACTTAAAGGGGTTCTTCTGACCATCAAACTGATCAACTTTCTCTATGGGTACAATATATAATCGTGAAAAAAAAATCTGCTGTCCCATAAATTTCAGTCCAGTTATGTTTGCAGTTTTGTATGGGACATCAAAATTTTTTCGCAAGTTCAGTATTGTTGGTCCCATAGTAAATGTTGTTCAGTTTGATAGTCTGAAGCACCCCATTAAGTAAGTGTCCCATTTAATTGTACACCCTGTATAATTAAACAGATTTCAGAACTGCACATGTATTTCATTAAGGCAAACGTTTATTCTTTACGTAAGTACCTATAAGGTAGGTAGATATATCAGCCTACTTTAAAAAATTCAAAAATAAATTACAATGTAACAAAATGACTTCACAACTAAATATTACAGTCAGTAAATCAATTATTAATAATAATTATAATACTTAAAATTTAATCACAAACATAGAGGGGCGAATACCTACTCCAGAATAAATTTTGATATGCATCTCTCCTATAGAAACATTAACTAGATATTTACAATAAATAGCTCGAATATGTACACTATAGTTTCATCTGTCAGACAAAGCCTCTAATGACAAGGTAACGTCGTCGTTCCGATATGATACTTTTGAATTTCAATATAAGCGTTTATGCATATTAGCCCAGTCATTTTACGGTTTGAGCTGGGACTAATTAACACTTTCGCGGACACTGAACGAGACACAATAGAACTTTTATTGTTATCACTGCTATAGCCGGTCACTGTCCGCGAACGTGTTAATAACTGATATTGTTTTTGGTATAATATTGAAGAATCAATTTGAGCCTAGAAATGTACCAAAATTTAAAAAAATCACGTCAGCTACACTTCCAATTTTAAAATTTAGCTATTATCTCGTTCTAAAAAACGTGACGGTAAATTTTTTCTTGCTCGTATACGGCTTTACTATTATCACCGCGTTTTACTACTATTACTGGTATTACTAATTTAAAAGCCTTCTGGGCTGGGACACACAATTTCGATTTCTATATTGCGTAGCGATTTTTTTAAAAATATGTTTCAAGATAGTCTTTTTGTCACTGTATGGGGCCGGTTACAGTTTAAAAGTCCAATTAATAATTACTCCCTACCCCGCCTAACAAAATGACTGGGCTATATGTACGGATTAGAATATATGAAATTAAAAAATAGCATTCCTGATGTTTTGCATAATATCCTCCGCTAGGAGTATATTTTTTTTTTATGATAAGGTTTTCATAAAATCATGGATTTTGCAATCCCACTGCAAGATAAATATATAAATGTAGGTACAAGTATTTTATTTATTTTGGCACAATACAATTTAACAGTAAAAATTATAAAAGCAGAAAACGTTTTATTTTTAAGGAGAAATAAGAAATATATAGGTACCTAATATTGACCTTATAGCAAAATAAATCCAAGTGTTTATCGATATTTTATAAGTAAGTACATATTCTTATATTTCTTAATTCGGTTTTTTCTGCAAGACTCTACCAGATCGTACTATAAATAGAAACAATAAAAAAATATCTAGTTATTGAACACCTAGTAGAATTAGGCCGGGATACATTTAGCTCATAAATAACAACATTTCTGAAATTGTCTACATACTTACATCTATCTATCTCTACCTAAGTACATTAAAACTTACGCGAGTTACCTACTCATCTCATAAACATAACTTTCTTTATATCACAGCTTCTTTGTCTTTACGCTTGGCTACATATCATCAGTCAGATTTAGGGAAGTCATGTGGAACCGCCGCGAACTCGACGGATGAAGTATTCGTTTATTTACAGTAGCAATACAGCTTCAGTTGGTAGTGGTGAATGCAGCGGCTCTGGTCGCCGTAAAGGTTGAGACGGCTGACAGTTCCTGCGAGCGCCCAGTTGTGTTTATCGTGGCGCAGAGTCGCCTCGAAGACCCCGCCGCCCGGCGACGCTCGCACCACCGCCGTGAACTCCCGCCATCCCACTTCTCGATATCCGGGCGTGCCCGCCACCATCTCCGTGACCTCCACCACTTCGGCGAGCTTTAGTCGCGCACACTGCGTGTGCTCCCTCATAAGCGTGTTCAGGTGCCGAATGAGATGCATGGCGGCTTCACGCGCTTCTCCACTCTCCTCCGATAACTTTTTACCTCTGTGACAAGTGCACCAGTGATCGTCTATGCCGGCAATTTTGCATGTTCTATTCTTTGGCAGAGGCAAAAATAAACTGATACTCCTTTCTTGAGCGTATGACTCTTCGCTTCGAATTTTTATTTTCTCATTTTTTATTGTCTCCAAGTCGACCAGGTCGGACAGTGTTGCGTGTATATCAAAGGGTGTAGAAAGACGACGACTATTCAACTTTAAATTATTGTAAGCCAGACTGTAATTCTCGCGAAACGACGCCGGTAATAGAACATGTACGAAGGGCAGACGTTCTTCTAATCTACCTTGTTTGGTGTACCGAATGTCACCCCACCTGATGCCGTGGTCACTCAATAATATTAGTATTGTGTCTTCTAAGTAACTAGAGCTATCAAGATTTTTAAATAATTTCAGGTATTTGTCGTCCATAACTGTTGGATAATTCAAGTAGTCGTGGCTCATTGTCACTTCCCAAAAGAACCCAAACAATTTGGAAGACTTCAGTGTCGAAGTTAAACTTTCAATGTAGTCTAAAAGGACTTCGAAGAAGTATTTATTTCCCATGCAAATGAAAGAATTAAAATCCCTATTGTTTCCAGAGTCTTTCTCTGCTTCATTTATAAAAGTGTGTATGTAGTAGTCAGTGGGAGTACCGATGAAACCAAACTTCTCGAAATTGAAAGTGCCCAGACTAGCGCTGTCTTCACCGAGCGCTGTGTAGTAGCCGACGTCTTTGAACCACTCCCAAATGAAAGGGCAGTTATCGAATGTAGCTTTCATATGGGGCCAACATGTTTTTTTTAACTCCACGTCTTTAACACCGAGCAGCATTGGCGTCAAGTTTGGAAAAGTGTTGTCTCCAACCTTGTTGTAACCAAGTAATTCTATAGCACCTTTCTTTTTTAGATATGCCACTGTTTTAGGCATCGTTCTATAAAAATTTAATCTTGAGACGGCATCAATACCTAGCACTAATATGTTATAGGCCGTTTGATTTTGCACAATTTCCACCGAATCGATCTTGTACGTATTTATCGGTTTGTTAGGCGTAAATAGAAAAAATTGTTCATAAATAGTCAACAATTCGTATTCACAGAAAACTTTTACGAACTCGTTCATCACTTCGATGTAGCTGGAAAAATAAATGCACGACTCATACCGTACTCTTCCGTCCACGTCAGACGAATAGACATCTTTTACCGACGACGGCCGGTAGAAAGATTTATAGCAACAAGTTATGTTGCCATCGACGGGAACGTGGAAATGAGGAAAATTTTTTGTTTGTATCCAAATATGTGTGTCGTTATTGTCGAGTAGAGAAATATTTGCATTTTGACAAGATTTCGGGCGTCTTTTATCTCGACTGAATTTGATGACACTGTCATCGAACGGTCGTAGCCCTGGTATGGTGCAGCCCTCGGTCTTGATGGTGAAGGTATCGTCGGAGTCGACGATGTCGAAGTGATGGGCGTGCCAGGAAGCGGGTGGCGCGCCGCTAAGGAACAGCAGGTCGAAGCTGTTGTTGGCAGTCATGAGGAGCAGGGCGCCGCCGCACACCGTCGCCGCTAGGAACAGGTACCGGTACCTGACCACCATACTGAAACAAAGCACTATTCACATTATCCTAGCACTTTTACCATTTGGATTCAGTCACACAATGCTATCATTATTGTGGAATTACTTCGTATCGCACAGCTTGGACATTTAGCTCTCATTTATTTATTTATTTAATAGGTACAGCTTAACGTATTTCGCATTTCAAATAAAAATTTCCATATAAATCTTGTCGCTAATACATAGGCCAATTAAAGGTATGCACAACATTCATAAATCACATGGTATTACAATCATGATTAAGTCTAGAAGTAGATGGTCACTCAAGAGGTAAGCAGGTGCGATACTGAGTGAGTGCGTGCGAGACAGGAATAACCCATTGCCTACATTTTCCGCCACGCTTCCTGCCAGAGGGGGTGAGGTTAAAATTGGTGGTGGGCAGGGATTGTCCGTAAAGTATGTAGTACTAGTAAAGAGTATACTTTATTATACAGTGGTATAGGTTTATAAACAAATGAAAGCGATGTTACCGATTTATTTAACGAAAAGGAAAATATCACAATCAGATTAACGAAACAATCAATGTTTATGTCATTCACGTCGCGTTTATATCTGCCGTCTTATTGTACGCTTAATATTCTACTAGTTTTTAGTCAGCTGGGAGCGGGGTTTAGTAAACACGGTTAGTAGATTACCTAATAAATTCGTTCGTCGTTTATTCGACGTTGGATACCTTTTAGTTTAGCCCTCGAAATCTGTTCTCAAAAAATATTTATCAGGGATTTGTAATATTTTTTTTTATTTTTTGTAATTTACCATTTTTATGCACGTTTACCTAAGTAATTAATTAAAGAGCTCATTTACAAATATCTACGTTTCACATCAAGCACGTATCCAGACTTTAATAAAATAAATGGATATAATGGATAAAACCCACCTATCCCCCCCCCCCCTGGATACGTGCCTGTTTCACAGTAACCTATATGAAGTTTCCTAAAGTTTAAATCTTATCAAAATTATTTTTTGAGTTATAATTGCAATAGTTGTCAAACAAAAGTAAACAACAAAATAATGTGTAACATAAAATGTGACGAACACAAAATATACAAAGCACCCAAAATGGTAATTATAAATTTTAAATGACTTACCTTTAAATCAAATTAGATAATTTCACCGTCTAACAAACACGACGTTAGATAAACAATAACGAATGATCGAGTGACAACATAATATTGGTGCGTTTACTCTAACAACCATGTTAGCACTTGTGCAGTTGCGGTGAACGAGTGTAAAACAAATTGGCAGTGGCACTAGGAATGTGTGGTGTAAAGCCGGCTTGCAGCATGTTTCATTGTGGCTTCCAGGAGCTGGTGGACGCGCGGTGGAGCGACGGAGCGACCATCAGCAACTGTCGAGCGACCAGGCGACCACTTTCGCGGGGAGAGTGTCTGGAGAGGCTGCACGCATGCGCCGGGCGGGCAGCTGCCGTGCCCCTACTCCCTACACATAGGCCCCTCATAACTACCTACTTTATTATATCTTCTAATCTAAGAGTTCAAATGCAATTTGTCTCAATTTTCATACGTCAGAAAAATTGCTCTACCTGATGGAACTATGTAAAGAGATGGTAATTTTATACCTAACTAGGACTAAGAACAAGGTTTCTTTTCGGAGGACCGTTACGGTATTTTCTACAGGGTGTTAGGGTAAATAGTTGCATAACTTTAAGGGGTGATAGTAGGCTATGATGCGCCAACTGCGATAACGCGACACTCCGGTTAGATGAGGTTTAGCTAATATTACCACTATAATCTCGAGATTATAAAAAACAAATTGACATGAGTTCCATAACTATACGCCAACTATACGCTAACATTTTTTGGTGGCCCTTTTCCCATAGCTGGACAAATTATCTTCTTTACGAAGGTTTATTTTTGTATTCTCGGTCACGATTCGTGTAAATCACACATTTGTTTAACGTCACGTCTCGTCTCGCTCTGAAAATCCTAAGTGCGAGTTAGTCAGTATTTTAGCGAGCTTTGACAAGAAACTAAAAGAAATAAAACAATTTTATTGTATAAAAAAATCGTATATTCTAGTCAAAAGTTGGTGTTAGACGTAACATACAATGTAAATAGGCACTTTTATACTTATTATCTAAGTATCTACAGGGTGAAATTGATATCATTAGCATCTTTTACAACTAAGAGTCTACCCATCAAACTGAACAACTTTTACTATGGCACCTAAAAAAAATTGCTGTTGCATACGTTAGAGTCGAGTAGGCATTACAATAATATGCAAGATATTTTTTCTTCGATCGGTTTGCTTCCATGGTAAAAGTTGTACAGTTTGATGGGTAGACTCTTAGTTTAAAACGATGCTTAATGATATCAATTTCACCCTGTATATATAGGTAATAGTCACAAATTACCCGTAAACTCATTCTATTTGTTTGGATGCAAATTAAATTAGAAGTAGCGTAGAATAGACCAGGAGTGCGATTTTTGAAAGCCAAATCAGCAGTAGAAAGATGCGTATCTCCATACATTTTCAACTACTGAGTCCAACGTATGAGATTCAAAAATCGCACTCCAGTCCGAGCAAAAGTCACTAATCATAAGAATCAAAATAGAGTTGGTAAACTGGGAGGGATGGTTTAATAAAATTCATCGGAACTATACATAGCCTTAGCCGTGCCGTTGCTGCGCGACCGTATAATCGAGTACGGAACCTGAATGTTAAATACTTGGCTTCGTTCGCCTTCCACTTGGTAATCTATCTAATGGACATAATATCTTAGCCCAGTCATTTTACGGTGTTTTGTTAGGCGGGGTAGGGAGTAATTATTTATTGGACTTTTAAACTGTAACCGGCACCATTTAGTGACAAAAAGACTATCTTAAAATATATTTAAAAAAAAAATCGCTACGCAACATATTCTAAATATATCATAATCAAAATTGTGTGTCCCAGAAGGCTTTTAAATTAATAATATTAATACCAATGCAATCATTTGACTTAGATTTAACAATATACATTATTTTTGAGCAATAAAATAGACATTGAAATGAGGTATGTATTAGAAAATACGAATGTATTTTTCAAAACCTTCTAAGTAGACAAAAATATTTACAACATGTTTGAAGTATGTAAAACCTTAAATATGTGCAAAAAAACATACCATCAGGATTTTTAGAACGAAATAATAGTTAAATTTTAAAATTGGAACTGTTGCTGACGTGATTTTTTTTAAATTTTGGTACATTTTTATGCTCAAATTGGATCTTCAATATTATACCGAAAAAATATATCAATTATTAATTAGTCCCGGCTCAAACCGTAAAATGACTGGGCTAATCTTGAATGATCCGGATTTTATGGTAGATATACAATATCATTTATTTACATAAATATCCTTATATGTATTGACAATACTTTAACTATCTACTTCGGTACATATTGGAAAAAATTCCATGTAGTATCTGTTGTAATCGGTTAGAACAGTACTGATACCGAATTTGATGAGAAATGTTCCGTTATATCTATGTCGGCACGATACTAAAAACCACTTTTTATTAACCGACTTCAAAAAAGGAGGAGGTTTCTCAATTCGACCGTATAAAATATATATATTTTTTTGTGTGTGTTTTCGCGGATAACTATTCGTAATCGTCATTTAAGTACAAGCACGTATCCAGACTTTAGTTTCGGGGGGGGGGGGGGGGGACTTTTAATTTCCGGGGGGGGGGGGGGATATTCATAGAAAAACAATGAAAAAGTATGTGCTGAAATCACTTTTCCATACAAATATTCGGATTTCGGGGGGGGGGGGGACAAAACCCTTCTATCCCCCCCCTGGATACGTGCCTGGTCATTTATGAACCGATTTTGATGATTCTTTTATTGTTGGAAAGGAGATATCCCAAGAGTAGTAGTTACCATGATAGGGAAACCAGGATCTGATAATGGCATCCCGGAGCTACACAATAGAACTCCTCTAAAGTTGATAGCAAATAATCGACGATTGAAAAATTCGCTTCATATCGATGTACCCTTTGCGTGTACAGGGTGACTGGTAATTCGACCTATTCCTTGAAAGGGGTTATACTAGAGTTCATTTGCAACAATTTTGCCCCAGTTAACTGGGGGTCGAAAATCGCTTGTTTTCGAGTTATCTCATTTTTAAGATTTTTTAGAAAAAATCCATTTTTCCACCTAAAACTGACAATTTTGAAAAAAATACTCCACTCTCTGCACTAAGTAAGCATTTTTCTAATAGCTGATGAATGAGCGACTACATTAAACTAAAATACATGTGTAAAATACCCGAAACCACTGAAATAAAAGGTTATAAACCGCACGACAAAATTTTTTTATTTGGATTTCGTTTCAATCCAAAGAGGATTACTTAAAAAAAATGTATCACACTTGGCGTACAAATTACGGAAATAACTTCCTCAATTCCTAAACTTTCCAAAAAGGTGCAAATGTTGTCTACTTTGACAAGAGTTTGAAAAAAAATGTTAACAATGGCAGAGCAGGTAGCGGATTTCCTAGAAGCGAACCTTACAAGATGCCGATTTGCTTTTGTCTCTTTCATTTTATTGCTTACATTGTTTCTCTTTTGTAAGTATTCGGGAATGTTTGTACTAAGGTTCACAATCGAGGCCCACTCATTCGCTCAATTCATTAAGTAATCAGTTAGTTTCAACCATCTTGGAGTTCGGACGTGTCGTTGTTAACTAACTTAAATTCTGCGCTAAAACAGCTTCCTTTTCAAATGGCTGCTTACCAAAATGAAGAATACGCGGATATCATGTATTGTTACGGGTTTTGTGATGGTGACGCTGCTGCTGCTCGAAGAGACTATCAAAGACGTTTTCCTACCCGCCGTTTACCTGATGTCAGCGTGTTTGGTACGACATATCGGCGCATTCGAGAAACGGGATCGGTTCGACGTCGCCAAACCGACGCTGGTAGACCTAGCGTTAGTGATCCAATGGAAGAGGAGCAAATTTTGCAGTGTTTTCAAGCAGACGGCACTACTTCAACAAGAATTGTGGCTAGGCAGCTTGGTATGTCTCAGTGGAAAGTCTGGTTCACTCAGCACACAGCACGGCAGTATCCATTCCATTACACGCCAGTACAAGCTATCGAGGAGGGAGATCCTGTCAGAAGGATGGATTTCTGCAGATTTCTAATAAATGCAGACATTGAAGACCCTGAGTATCTAAAAACAATATTGTGGACAGATGAATCGAACTTCGACCGTGATGGTATTACAAACTATCATAATCTGCATTTTTGGGCCCCTAAAGGTCAGAATCCGAGAAAATCTAACGAAGGAGCTCACCAGCACAGATTCTCACTTAATGTGTGGATGGGAATCGTGCACAATAATTTAATCGGGCCATTCTTTCTGCCGGCACGCCTAACCGGCATCGCCTATGAAAACTTTTTAAGAGAAGAGTTACGTCCGCTGCTGGAGGATGTGCCGCTTACCACAAGAACAGCTTTGGTGTATCAACATGATGGCTGCCCAGCCCACTATTACCGGGGCGTGCGACAGTGGATGGATGAGAACTATCCACTGAGATGGATTGGTCGAGGCGGCCCGATCCCTTGGCCGGCTAGGAGTCCCGATCTAACCCCATGCGACTTCTACATTTGGGGTCATATGAAGACATTGGTGTATCGTACACCTATCTCTTCTCAAGAAGAATTAAGAGAGAGGATTTTGGCAGCTGCCCAACAAATTAAAGACACGCTTTCAACTCGAGTGACAGTAAGCGAAGTACGTCGCAGGCTTCGTGCTTGCATACGTAACGGAGGAAGACAATTTGAGCAAGACTTGTGATTTTTAAATGTAAAACTTTAAAACAAAATTTGTAATTTCATATGATTAGGTACTAAACATTATTATTTTACTCTTTTTTTTATTTTCACCAAACCAATAACTTTTTGAATAAAATTCACATCTGCGTGTTTAATAAGGTTTATTTTCCAAACTTGAACTAAAGTACACAACTTTTGCATCTTTTTGGAAAGCTTAGGAATTGAGGAAGTTATTTCCGCAATTTGTACGCCAAGTGTCATAATTTTTTTTTGAGTAATCCTCTTTGGATTGAAACAAAATCCAAATAAAAAATTGTTGTCTTGCGGTTTATAACCTTTTATTTCGGTGGTTTTGGGTATTTTTCACATGTATTTTAGTTTAAAGTAGTCGCTCATTCATCAGCTACTAGAAAAATGCTTACAGAGTGCAGAGAGTGGAGTATTTTTTTCACAATTGTCATTTTAGGTCGAAAAACGGAAATATTCAAAAAATTCTTAAAAATGAGAGAACTCGAAAACAAGCGATTTTCGACCCCCAGTTAACTGGGGAAAAATTGTTGCAAATGAACTCTAGTATAACCCCTTTCAAGGAATAGGTCGAATTACCAGTCACCCTGTATAACTGATATCTGAGTCGAACTAATGAATTCACCACTGAAACATGTGAAATAAAAAAAAACTAAAAACAAAATTTTAACAAAAAATTTAAACCGCCTTCAAAAAAACTAAAAAGCTAAAAAATAATATTGCAGCCGGAAGTCGCTGTCAAGCGGGTACGATTCCCGACAGGGCTTGAATTCGTTTTTTGGCTTGGCTCACACCGACACGGACTTCTATAAAACAAATTAATGTTCTTATGATGCGAACGAAAAAGTCATCGGCTGCAATATTATTTTTTAGCTTGTTAGTTTTCTTGAAGGCGATTTTAATGTTTTGTTAAAATTTTGTTTATTGCACAATTTTCAGTTGTGAATCCGAGAGAGATGTTGTGGGAGAGTAGTGATTTAAAGTAACAAACGCACTAGCCGGCACTACGATTTTCAAAGGTTCCCTTGATTTCTCTGGGATGCCATCATCAGATCCTGGTTTCCTTATGATGGTACCACCCTTGGAATATCTTCTTTCCAACAAAAAAAGAATAATCAAAAATCGGTTCATAAACGACGAAGTTATCTGCGAACACACATAAGTAAAAAAAAAAAAAAAAAAAAAATATATATATATATGTATATACGGTCGAATTGAGAACCCTCCTCCTTTTTTGAAGTCGGTTAGTAAAAAGTTATATAATAATATTGCAACTTTATCGTTCGCATCATAAGAACATTAATTTGTTTTATCGAAGTGTGTGTCAAGCCAAGCCAAAAAACTAATGCAAGCTGTCGCGAATCGTACCGGCTTGACAGCGACTTCGATAAAACTAATTAATGTTCTTATGATGCGAACGAAAAAGTCATCGGCTGCAATATTATTATTTTACTGAGCGATGCGAATATATAAAACATTGTAAATTTGGCGTGGACATTAGAGATATTTGCAAAAAAATTCTTCTATTCTTGCGGCACGATCCTTTTCTTCCTGGTGCGGCCCGCGAGCATGCGAACTTTTACAAGTTGACATATTATGTACGGTGCGGTGGTTAAAATGGTAGTGACCGTTTTGAGTCATAGTGTATGAAAAAATTTCGAGCTCTCTTCGCTCGCTCATTTTATTGTTTGGTAATGCCCTACGATCTATGTATACAGACCTGACTTAGCTTGGATGCTGATTTTTGCAGATTATAATTACCCCCCAACCTAAATAACAACATAGTTAAAGACAAATTTCTGGGAAGATATTGTATATTATTACATACAGTCTCTTCCCAGGATTTGTATATTATCACGTATATTATATAATTATTGTTCTATGATCGATGGAATGGAAGGATCGATTTTTTAATGTTCTTTGCGGCCCACTGATTCTGCTATCATCATGCATTTGGCCTACCAATGACTTTGATTTTGACATGCCTGGTAGACAATATTAAGATCTAAAATTGCTATGAAGTAATTTTTTTAAGACCAGTATTTAATGAGTTAATTAGATAATTGTTTGTTGCGGATTTTAGAATTTGATTTCTTTGTATTAGAAGGCATCACAGTGACATAATGAAGGACAAGCCAGTCAAAAATAGATATACCTTACCTACTTAAATGACGTAGTTTAGAAGAGGTGAGGTCGTTCGGTCAGGGAAACCTCTTAAGACTGTTTTCAGAATGGATGGGGTTCTCACAGAAGCATAGGGCTTAGTTTGGATTAACATTTAGGCTTTATTTTATCGCAATCGGTCCACTCAATCAAAAGTTATGAGTATTTAAAGTTAGTGGTCCGCGCGAACGAAGTCGCGGGCGCCGCTAGTATTAAAAAATTAAAAAAATGTCAGCTGCAATAGCAGTATATTTTCAGCTGGTGGTCGCTAATGCAAGTAATCTGATCATCGCGGTTAATACGACTAATAGTACCCATGAGTGTCCACTTCTGTGGTGTCCACTGTTTGTTCAGGTCAAGCCGCAGCGTCGCCCTGAATAGCCCACCCCCGGGCATGGCTCGCACCTTTACCGTTACATCACGCCATTCCGCTGGATTTTCAAAAGTGTTCGACCATTCTATTGCTTCCAAAATTTCATCTATACTAAGGTTACCACATTGGGGATAGGAACTCAATAACACATTCAGTTCATGTATCATGAACTCTGCTGCCTGCCGCGACGTTTTACTTTCGACGGGCATTTGTTTACTCTCGAGGCAAGAGCACCAGTACTTCTCTATTCCTGCCGAAGAACATGTCCTGTTGCTAGGTATAGGCAGAAAGAGACTTATACCTCTAGCCGCTGCGTATGTACTGTTACTTCTGCGCAACAGTTCGTCATTATCTATAGCATTTAAATCTATAAGGTCAACAAGTGTATTATGGACATCAAAAGGGTCAGTAAGGCGTCCAGCGTTCCTTTTAAGATTTTCGTAGGCTGTACTAAATTTCTCACGAAATGATGTCGGTGTCAAAATAGAAACGAAAGGAAGTCTTTCCTCTAATCGACCCTGCTGCGTTTTTATAAACTCGCCGAAGTTTGTTCCATGATCGCTCAGCAAAATTAATATTGTGTTTTTTAAATAATCTGAACTGTCAAGATGTTTTATTAATGCTTCGTATCTGTGATCCATTAACATCGGAGAATTCCAATCTTTGTAACTGAGCGACGATTCCCAAAACAGTCCAAATAATTTGTAATCTTGTAATGTTGACGTCAAACTTTTTATGTAATCTAATACGACTTGAAAATAATATTTATCCTCCAAACATAGAGTAGCATTGACAATTATTCTCTTTGACTCTTGAATAAATGGACGTAGGTAATAATCTGTAGGGCTAGAGCTGTATCCAACTGAATTTGAACGGATTGTGGCAGACCAAGCGGTGTCTTCAGCGAGCGCTGTGTAGTAACCAGCATCTTTGAAGCGTTCCCATACAAACGGACATCTATATACTGAGGACAATTCATCCCCTCCGCATGTACGTACCAGTTCTATATTATCCATGCCTAGCAGTATGGGAATTAGGTTTAAAAACTTCCCATTAGCTACATTATTATAGCCGAGTAACTCAATAGCTCCCTTTTCCTCCAGAAGATTTAAGGTATTGGGCATAGTTCTATGAAAATTTAATCTGGACATGGATCCCAACCCCATTATGAGAACATTGTACTGATTGTTTGTATCTTCAAAAGGGTTTTTCCTGTAGACAGTGAAGTCTTTTTTTGGTGTAAACACAAAGAATTGATCGTATATTTCTTCCTTATCTGAATGGCATGTAACTCTTACAAATTCATCGTGCACTGCTACAAATTTCTTGAAATTTACACTTTCAAAATATGTGACACAGATATCCGGCATAAATTTATCAGTTTTTGAATCGGATTGATGAAAAGATTTATAACTGCAAGAAAAACTGGCCTCGGAAATATTATAGTGTGGAAAATTTTCTGTTTTCACCCATATGTGAGTTCCATTTTTGTCAAGTAGGGGATATGTATTGTGCCAACACGATATAACATCCCTCGGGTAGTTAACAAGCTTTCTTATTGAAGGGTCTAAAATATCTAATCTGGGTATAGTGCAACCTATGCCATCTAAAGTAAATTGCTCATCAGTGTTTAAACTTTCCTGTGTATCCTGATGGACGATTATCGTTTTGTTCTCAAATTCAAAGTCTAACTTGTTGGTAGACTGATCCTCTTCCTCGGAAGTTTCTTGTGAGAACACGCAGTTTAATATAATAAAATAGACGATGGCTCTTCCCGGTCCACATACTCTGAGACCCATACTGAAACAGCTGAATGCCCTATGAAAACAATATAATTATTTACATTCAATCAAATTGACGATTATGTACCGGAAAATGGAAAAAAAGAATCAGTTGAATCACCTGTTTTAGATTAATAAGTGGAAATAATTGTTAGTTATACACTACTTATATTTAAATCTACGCTATACCTATTAGATCGCATAAAGAGCTTTAATTCAATAAAAAAATTGACTCAAAAAGTATTCACGAAACGCGATGAAGGAAAAATAATAGGTAATGAATGCAAAGTTAAAAGTGTTTTGTAAACATTTTTAATTCTGCTTTCAATAGTAGGTATAACTCTACGACAGAACGGTTTTACCCGAACAATCAGATTATAGAAATAGCGACTCGAACTGGCTTCGCCCGGATTGGGCTCTATTGATATAAGTAAATATTGACATAAAAATTTACGTAATTCACTAAATGAAGGTATAAACCGCATCAAAATCTATCTCAATCACTTTATAACGTCACGCCTCTTTCCTTGAGGGGTAAGCAGAGACAAAGGCGCTACGATCCTTAGTTACCTACATAATATCTCTTTCGCTTCAAAATCTATTACGTAGTTCAAAAGAACTGAGCGCTCAAACAGACAAACACAGACAGAAAAAGCGACTTTGTTTTATACCTACTATGTATTTAGAGCATGATTTAGAGAATAAAATATGAACTTTCGTACATTGAAATTTGGTTCTTTTATGTAATATAGGCGAACGTCAAAAGGAAACATAAAACCATTGAAAATTCGTAGATTGGAAATAAATGTGAATTTACAGCGAAAGTTACATGTTATATACCTACCTGGGTAGGTACGTGTGTCACAACTCGTCTTCCTTAGAACTCAGCAGGGAGGTATGTTCTCAGTTTATATTTGCGACATATCTACTCGTAAGAATCCCTAGGGCATACCCGGTCGCGTTGGTCGGGGGGAAGATCAGGCCCTGTACCCGGACTTTCGAATTTCGCAGCGAATTTCGATATATCGCGACCCTTTCGGTCTGAACTTCATTGTAATAGAGCTGACATTGGAACGAAAACGTTCACGCAATTGTGAAGTTCGAATGTCTGGGTAGAGGCCCTGGTATTTAATATTCGAATGATGGAATGGAAATCCGCGGGGTCTAATACAGTATATCATTGATTAGTTGATAGTCTCTCGTAGGATGCTATGCAGGGAGAAAAATATAAAGGGTCCTTCTTAATATGCTGTCATTTTTTTAAGGCGATGATCAGACCATCAAACTGAACAACTTTCTCTATGGGACCAATATCGAAATCGCGGAAAAAAATATCAGCTGTCCCATACATTTGGCTCGAGTAGGTTTGCAGTTTTGTATTGAAGAGCAGATTTTTTCTCGCGATTTCGATGTTGGTCCCATAGAAAAAGTTGTTCAGTTTGATGGTCTAATCATCTTCTTAGAAAAGTGTCAGCATAGTAAGAAGGACCCTATATAGAGGGTGTAATATAAAATGCGACAGTTGCTTAAAGGGGTGCTTCAGACCATCAAACTGAACAACTTTCTGTATGGGACCAATATTGAAATCGCGAAAAAAAAATCGGCTGTCCCATACATTTCAGTCGAGTTATGTTTGCAGTTTTGTATGGGACAGCGGATTTTTTTTTCGCGATTTCAGTGTTGGTCCCATAGTAAAAGTTGTTCAGTTTGATGGTATGAAACACCCCATTAAGTGACTGTCCCATTTTATATTGAATGTGCGACTATTTATTTTAGCAGAGGATTATTATAATATAATCGATTCTGGTTGATTCAACTATTCTAGTAACGTCTGCTAATACATGGTGTTACAAAAATACAAATTAACATTTAAGAGGGTGGTTTAGACTATGAAACTGAACAACTTTCACTATGGGACTAACATCGAAATCGCGAAAAAAAAACTGATGTTCCATACTAACGTATGGGACAGCAAAATTTTTTTTTTCGCGATTTCGATGTTGGTTCCTGAGTGAAAGTTGTTCAATTTGATGGTCTAAACAAAAATAATATGTAGATGACGCTTCTAAGTACCTAGTAGACAAAGTTGTATAACGTTATGCAACACAACCTGCCCACCAAATTTCTACTCTACACGTGTTTCGCTCCACCAAGGAGCATCCTCAGGAGTTAGACCGACGAACGTTCGAAACAGAGTTGATACAATCGTTTCATCTACATATTAGTCATGGATTTCCGCAAAGTAACGCCTGATTCAATTAATTAATCAAAAATATTAAAAGTTATAAAACTTTATTTTTACTTATGAAACACCCTGTATAAATACTTATTTGTCACATATACCTACTTAACTTACTACTAGATATTTTTCTCCATGTGCTATGTCTATGTTTTCATGGCTTCGGCCCCGTCAAGTAATTGAAGAAAGCTAGAAAGTGTTGTTGGATAGTAAATTGAAGTAAGTACCTACTGCTATTTGTTACACAAAAAAATTTTGTCCTTAAGAATAATACGGAAGGTTTACAATTCCCAGAAAGCACCGAAGTTTACCAAGCGTGAAATGACCATAATTTTTAAAACATACAATGTTGAAAACTTATTCGCTCCCAATTTAACTCGGTTTGTGTCGTAATGGATGAACGAAAACAAAAGCCAAACCATGTGCCAAAAGAGGAGATAAGTTAAGAGATGTGATGCGCGCGTAAGGACAAACTGTCTAGGCGAAAACTGACCTTGTTTGATAGAGTCCTCCGTTACCAGAAGCAGTACGAACGGCACACCGGCGACTTCTGGTTGTCGCATAGCAATGATTAGGCACTTGTTATCAAACACCAGTTTGTTTTGAACAGCTAATTGCCGTTTTATAGGTTTGTTAGTCACAAACAGTGTTGGTCCCAGCCGAACATTACGACTAGCGCTATTGCAATCGATAGTTAGCCAGTAACCGACAGCGGTGCAGCATTAGGTACAACTACGGTTTATGCTATATTTATTTAATCAGATTAAAGGTTCTTAAGTGCACGTTACAGTGAAAAGGCACTGAACTTTTTTGCTGACCAACCTGCGATCAAATATAGGGTAGATTAACATTCTCATATACAATCAAACCCGATAAGCGGAACCCGCGTCAATTCTTATTTGTATAAATAAGAATTGACGCGAAGTATTATTTATTCTTATAGTATTATAAGAATAAATAATACTCTATAGAAACGAAACTCGCGCGCCAGACGCGTTCAAGGTCATGTTAATAGCCTACCGTCTCGCCTCTGCTAAGCAGAGAAGTCTGCCGTTTCACAATGCCTTCTTATTTCAGTTTTTGGGTGTATAATATTACTGATAACTAAGTCGGACTAATATAAACTTATTATATAGTTATTTTACCAATGAAAATCGAGAAATAATGAGAAATTTTATAACCTCCTTCTGTTCTTGAATTCGGTTAATAAGTTTTAACACATAATTAAATACATCATATATAAGGTCTAACAAAATTAAGTGAAACTATTTTAAGGGGATGATCAGACCATCAAACTGAACAACTTTCTCTATGGGACCGATATTGAAATCGCGAAAAAAAATCTGCTGTTCCATACAAACCTACTCGACCTGGAAAAGAGTCAAAAATATTGCCAATTTTCGAGCTCGCTTCGCCCGCTCAATTTTTTGTTGTTTTATTTCTGAGCTCTGACAGCATGTTATTACGAAGTCAGCATAATCATGAGCTCGCTTCGCTCGCTCCAACTTTTCGAATAGCTTTAATTTCGTCTGAAAATTGAGTTTTAATTTATAAAAATCTCAAGCTCGCTTGGCTTCCCTCCTGGTTCTAAATCATATTGCAATGATCTCATTTGATTCCAGTAAATTCTCGAGCTTACTTCACTCGCTCCTCGTTTTGTACCTTTTGCATCGACCTAGTCGCACTGTAGTAAAACCTCGATCTTGCTACGCTCGCTACGGGTTTTCGACCTAATCGAAGGTATTGCAGTAAAAACTCGAGCTCGCTTGGCTCGCTCCTGGTTATAAATGTATCTCAGACGCATGTGATGTAGATCATGTGACATTCTTGTTTTTCGGAAATGTTGTTTAATGGTTAAGAAATAAAAAAATACGATCGAGGACAACATAATAGGGTCGGTGCTCCCTTAATATTTCAGTAAAATCTTGAGCTCGCTTCGCTTGCTCCTGGTTTCAGTTCGTATTGCAGTGATATCTTTATATTGCAGTAAAATCTTGAGCTCACTTCGCTCGCTTTTTGTTTTAGATCGTATTCCAGTGATCTCATTATGTTGCAGTAAAATCTCGAGCTCGCTTCGCTCGCTCCTGGTTTTAGATCGTATTGCAGAGATCTCATTATAATGCAGTAAAATCTCGAGCTCGCTCCGCTCGCTCCTAGTTTTCTGTTAAAATTCTTGCTATGCGTTTGGAAGGGAGGTGCGCAAAAGTCAAGTTTTGCCCCGGCTCGGAGAAATCATAGATTCGGGGCTGGGGTTTGCAACAAGGTTTGCAATGACCTGATAATATTGTTGTAAAATCTCGAGCTCGCTTCGCTCGCTCTAACTAAATTTGAGGTCGCATCAAGCTCAATTCACTTTTTTTTCATATGGGGGGAAGGGGCGCCTATGTCAAGTTTTTGCCACGGCTCGAAAATTCATAGTTATCAATTTCTGGAAAGACCGGGGGGCCTCATTTAGTTTTGCCGCCCCGGGCCTCCGACGGGCTTAGTCCGCCACTGATGGAGCCTACCTCAGAAAACGCGAAAAAAAATCTTTTTCAGCTTGATGGTCCGAGTTCACCGTTTCAGTATTTGCTAGGCTGTCTCTTACACCCTGCTATATATATGCTATAATATGCTGACAGTTTTTTAAGGGGATGACCAGACCATGAAACTGAACAACTTTCTCTATAGGCCCAAAGTCGAAATCGCGAAAAAAAAATTAGCTGTTATATACTAAACTGCAATCCTACTCGACGCAAATGTATGGGACAGCTGATTTTTTTTTTTCGACAGGGTGTAAGAGACAGCCTAGCAAATAGGTACTGAAATGGTGAACTCGGACCATCAAACTGAAAAAGATTTTTTTTCGCGTTTTCTGAGGTAGGCTCCATAGTGAAAGTTTTTCAGTTTGATGGTCTGAGTTCACCGTTTCAGTATTTGCTAGGCTCTTACATACACCCTGCATACTTTGGTATAACTACAGAATGATGAAGAGATGGTCTGATCATCTTCTTAAAAAACTGTCAGCATATTAAGAAGGACCCTGTATAAAAATAAAGCAAGCGCGCTTCTAAAGAACCGCGAGACACGCAGGCGATGCGGCAAGATGGCGGCCATGCTAAGGGTTGTTACAATTGACAACATTTCATTTTAAGAAAGGTACCAAAATTAGAAAACCATTCGGAGATTATGTGATTCAAAGCTTATATCAAAATTATCAGATTTTTCTATCCATTATTTCTCGAGTTATTTGAAAAATACTGAAAAATAAAAAGAGGTTGAATGAGATTTTATTCCTTTGCCTGCTTTCTATTATATTTGACAGTTTTTATTTTTAGTTTTATTGCAACCAAGGTATGTAGCCATAAGTCCTACGTTTTTCAGAAAATTCAAAAGTAAATTAAGAAATAGAAATATCGCTCAAAAATTATATCGGAAAAATACGTATCTCTTATTGCTGTACGTAGTACTTACTATCTCTATGATTGCTGTATATTCATGGACGCCATCTTGCCGCATCGCCGGCGAGTCGCGCAGTTTCTTAGAAGCGCACCTATTATTACGTTATATATACTTTGACCATATAATATATTCCTTGACAATACAAACAATTCGAACCATTGTGGTACGTGCGCGCTCTCGAGTATAACATTTGACACTGCTGCCAGCGCGTACCAATAGTCAAAGATCAGAATTGGTACCGCGCGCAGGCAGTGGGCCGAGACGCGCTCCTCCCCCACCCCGCACCCCACGCACAATTGGCCTGTCGCGATCATAGAGCGCTCTCACTATTATTTATATTTACGGTATGCTTATACAGATATAAAAACGGTACATACCTCTAAACCTTTCATTTTAACATAGCCCTTAATACTCAGTAATAATGTCGAAAGCCATTTGTCTCAGTTTTAACTTATTAAAAATATTCATTTTGAAATGACCTTTACTATAATAGCAATAAAGGACCGTGTCACCGCGAACCGCTATCTATCGATGTACACACACAGGAACGAGATGTGCTCATGTAGTTTTGCGTGCATTAGAATAGTACCATAGAATAACTAATGAACTATAGAATGGAATCTCTTTTGTGAGTTCTCAAAACGCCGCCTTATAAACACCTACTTCCCCCCTCAGTCCGCAACGCCCCGCTGTCGCCCACGGAGGCCGCCAGGGCTGTTACATAAAATAACTAATTTCTTAGGCTGTTCTTTACTTCGTATTTTTGATAGGTACGTTATCTATGGTGTATTTATTTATGTGTCACAATCACAACCAATATTACAACTTATTAACCGAATTCAACAAAAGAAGAAGGTTTTAAGATTTCTTGTTATTTAACGATTTTTAGTGGTAAAATAAGTAATATTAGTTCGATTCAGATATGAGTCATTTTATACCCAAATACTGCAATAAGGCATAGTGAGTAAAAATAAACAATTAAAAATAGGACGGTACGTGCAGGAGTAAGCGTGTGGCGACCGACGCAAACTATGACTGATTTCTCTGCTAAGCAGAGGCGAGAAGGTAGGTTATTAACGTGACCTTGAACGCGTCTGGCGCGTGAGTTTCGTTTCTATAGAGTATTAATTATTCTTCTGATAGTACGACTACTATAGCCGCCGTATGTTTCCCTTATAAACGGCGCACGCGAGAGTGAAAGGGATAGTTGCGTGCTTGCCGCGAGGTTCTAAATGAACAAAAATATTTAAAAAATGCTATTAAATGCCATGAATATGATATATGAAAAGTATTAAAGATAATGTGATTACAAAGAGATACCATAGTATAAGAAAGAGTATCTATTACTACGCGATACTTACTGAAACATTTTCCTCCATCTTTTTTTTGGCATTTTTAGAGTATAGTTTTTGCAGTTTTTAACTGCACTTTTCGGCATCGTTGAGCGTCACACGGCTATCGCGGTCATTTAGCGACTGAGAGCGAAACAACTCGGCTTTTGTCAATCTTCCTATATTTTTGTACGAAGTGACTAACTGAATTTGTCACACGATGTTTAAAAGCAATTTTTCATTGTATTACAGTTGATAGGTAAGTTATTATAAAATATTTAAAGAGATTAGATTTTGTTTAATTTTCATCACCACTTATTGTGTTGAAGAAATTGTTTAAATATACGTGTGTTTTTAGTTTGGCGCATCGATGAACAAAATAAAATGGTAGATAGGAGAGGCCATTTGCTACGTCGCCACGCTCAAAAAAAAAATTGGATTTTTTTAGGTGAATTTTTTAGGGGTTTTCTCAAAAAAGTCCGAAAGTCAGCATTTAAGCTTTAATAAAAAAAAGTTGTAGGTACAACCTCCACATTTTTTTTTATTAGAATGTCCAATGTTGTACGGTTCTACTGAAATTTAAATTACATAGATGCGACTTCTAGTTTTTATTTTATTGACCTTAAGTTTTTTTGGAAAAAGAAAAATAAATTTTACGGCTCAACTTTGAATTACAATTAAAAAAAAAACTAAAAGCACTCGAGTTCTTCTGATTTTTTTAAAAACTTCTCTAGTCTATCCTCTTTCTAACGATATACCATATGCCATGAAAACTGTCCTCTAACTTAGTTTATTAAATAATTTTGTGTGTCGGAGCGCGTTCGGCCGATATTCGATATGCAGGATAAAAACTTAAAACACACGCGTAGTAGGTCGAAATTGTATCTCCCTCTTGCGCAGTGAACTCTGATTGCCATCTATTTGTTACATATGGTTCTAACGGACCTAGGACTTGAAATAAAAAATAAAATCTTTTGTTAAGCAAATTTTTATTTATACAAAAATCTAAATTACAAATCTTGCTTAACATTGCTATTAAGAAGCACATTTAGAGTAAGGTTTGTAATTTAATTTTTTTTTAAATAAAAATTTTATTATTAAGATTTTATTTTTTATTTCAAGTCCTAGTTCCGTAAGAACCATATGTAAGAAAGAGATGGCAATCAGAGCTCACTGCGCAAGAGGGAGATGCAATTTCGACATAGTACGCGTGTGTTTTAAGTTTTTATCATGCATATCGAATATCGGCCGAACGCGCCCCGACACACAAAATTATTTAATAAACTAAGTTAGAGGACAGTTTTCATGGCATATGGCATATCGTTAGAAAGAGGATAGACTAGAGAAGTTTTGAAAAAATCAGAAGAACTCGAGCGCTTTTAGTTTTTTTTTTAATTGTAATTCAAAGTTGAGTCGTAAATTTTATTTTTCTTCTTCCAAAAAACTTAAGGTCGATAAAAAAAAACTAGAAGTCACATCTATGTAATTTAAACTTCAGTAGAACCGAACCGTACAACATTGGACATTCAAATAAAATAAAGAATTTGGAGGTTGTACCTACAACTTTTTTTTATTAAAGCTTAAATGCTGACTTTCGGACTTTTTTGAGAAAACCCTTAAAAAATTTACCTAAAAAAATCCATGACGCCGGAATTTTTTTTTGAGCGTTGCGAGATAGCAAAAGGCCTATCCTATCTACCATTTTATTTTGTTCATCGATGCGCCAAACACCCTGTATAACATATTTTAAGTAGATACGTAAAGTAAGAGTATTCTGGCCAAAACCGATTATACAGAATCGTTAGCAGATCGACATCTTCTGAGGGCCTACCATGAAATTAGAACATTTTCGGTCCTGTCGCCGGTCAACAGTTCGGACGTCCTAGTACAGGGCCTGGTTTATGCCACTTTTTTGAAAATCTACGTTTTGTGCTCTTTTCAATGATTCAGTTTTTCAGGAGGTAAGAGATTGTTTTAACGGTGTACCTACCTATTACGAGCGGTTGCAGCAAGTTGCATGCAAGTATTATGTTTCAGTACCACTTAAAGACGCTGAAGGCTACGGCTGCATGCTTCAGATAAGCTTTGAAACATAGACTTCTAGATTTACTGGATGTGACTAGCTTTGCACTTTGTCACACGATCTGCAATTTTGTACTGCAACATCAAAAGATGATCTTGATTATGCTTTTCCATTGCTTATTACATTGCTGCAAAATAATTGGGACAGGGTTGACGTTTTTGAACAAAAATTTGAACTAAACATCGATCGCCGAAATCGCGGGCAAACACTAGCAGGTAGGTAAGTTACACAGGCTATCACTATCACACACATCAATTTTCAATGTTGACTTTTATCTGTAATCGTTGATAATATTCTGCATTTCCCAAAACTACTCAGCGCTAATCCAGCATGTTAAGATTACCTAAGTCTAGTCATAATACGGGTAATGCAACAAACTTAAGGTGGTTGCAGAGGGGTCAATTTTATACAAAACTTTGACGCACAACACGCGTAGACGGTATTAACTTTGTATATATGAAAAAATAGTTTAGAAAATCTAGATGCCACGTCACAAATAACATTTGCAATTTATAATATAGTTACGAAGATATAAAGCGTTGAAATTTTTCATACTAAATTTTAAAAGCTTTATATCTTCGTAACTATTTTATATAAATTGCAAATGTTATTTGTGACGCGGCAACTATAGATTTTCTAAACTATTTTTCTATACATAAAATATTAATTCAGTCTACGCGTATTGTGCGTCAAACTTTTGTATGGACTGAAACCACCTTAAGCGTAAGTTGAGTAAATTTAATGTAAACAAATAATTCCTTGTAAAGGCGAGGCTTTTACACTGTAAGGGCCCTCGAGTGTTTCACGCGACCATGTCAAGATCCAGACGTAGACGTGCACGCTTTGGATTATACCTAAGTATTTACACCTACAGTTGAACCCTATGTATTAGAAACTAATATACACCCTTGGATAAGTTATATGTCAAGATTGACAGTCGAAGCTACAAAAACGTAGAAAAAAATTGTAACCAGTATTGGCGTCTAACCCCTATCCATATACACGCACACAGACATAATTAGTATGGCGCCTCACGCACACCAACCTAAGAAAGTTGGCCCCTTTTGTTTTATACGGTAGAAGCATGAGGCTCTTTCCAGACATATACTTTTTCTAAGATACACCCCTATTAGATTTTAGGGTTCCGAAGTCAACAAGAAACCCTAAGGCTCTAGACAGACAGACTGCATTCCGACTGCAAAATTGCAGTTCAGATGCAGTTTGAATGCAGTTGACACGACTGCAATAGAACTGCAAACCAAACGCGCAGATCCGATTGCAGTTCTATTGCAGTCGTGTCAACTGCATTCAAACTGAATCTGAACTGCAATTTTGCAGTCGGAATGCAGTCTGTCTGTCTAGAGCCTTAGAGCCGAACCACACGGCGCGGTGCGGCGCCTGAGCGGTGCCGCTGCAGTATCATGCATATATAAAAATCTATGGTATGCCGCACGCACGCCGGACTTGCAACGTGCAAGACGAGGCGGGGAGGGGAGTAAGCGGTGCCGCTAAGTTGTTTGCGGGGCAGATTTTTATTAACAGGCTGTACGTCACACTCCTTTCGTCGCCGCTGCGGTGCCGGTGCCGCGACGGCGCCGCACCTCCCGTGTGAACGCCTTATAGTTTCGCCATGTCCGTCCGTCTGTCTGTCCGCGGCTTAGCTCAGAGACGCTTAGTAGGTACTAGCAAAGAAGATTGAGTACTAAGAAAACTTTAATTTGGCACCGGTATACATATAAACCACGCCGACAAAGTGGTCATATTTTTTTAGGGTACCTCCTCTACACGTGAAGTGAGGATGACATTTTTTTTTCGTCAATCCCATGGTCTCAGGCAATTTGTTCCACTCGCGAACTATACGGTTGAGCAAAAAATGTTTCCGGGGGTTGTTTGTGTCATCAATTTTGAGAGAGTGACCTCTGAGATTTTGGTTCTAGTTCATCCGGTATATATCTTCAATTTCTTGGACATCATAACTTACAGCAAGTATCTTATACGTCTCTATGAGGTCACCACGTTGACGCCGTGTTGATTTGAAATAATTTGAGAACGTCTATGGAACCCCGGGCACTATTCTTTTATTATTCACAGAAGATCGGTTTCTCGGACTCGATAAGAAATGTATCAATTGTCTAAAGAAAATGTATAAAAATAATCAAGGATACGACATTTTATTAGACCCTGTGCTACGTCTCCTCACATTTGGTTGAAGATTGCATATCACGGGGTTTAATACAAGCTGCTGTACAAGATTGAATTTGGAACACGGACCTGAGAAAAAGAAGAGATTCTAAGGTGATAGGTTTTCATTACGTTCATGGGAAAAGAATTTAACTTACAACGTTATAATTATAAGAGTCGGGACTTCATACTAAAAACTGGTTGTGACCGATATCCAGAATGTTTGAAACGTGTGCAACCGTTCAAAGGAATTTAATGTCGTCAGTGCTCGTTTCATATAACATTTTTGGAAGAAAGAGGAGGAGGAGGAGGAGGTTGTCTGGAAGAAATCGCTTTTTACCGATAAGACCGCCTTATTTGTACCATAATTATTTTTGTGACCTGCTCTGTACTGTATTTATGTGTTTGGTGTAAATAAAGTATATTTCATTCATTCATTCATTTTGTTAGAGAGTTGCGCGAGTCTGGTTCATGGGACAAAAGAGTATTTGACGTCTTGCTTTATAATAAACGAGCGTTAACCCGCGACTTTGTCCGCACAAATTATATACCAGATTTTAAGTCGGATAATAAGCATCAAACAAAAAAAGTTTCACCAAAATCGGTTCAGTAGTTTTTGCGTGATGCTCGTTCAAACAAACAAACAAACAAACAGACAGACAAAAAATCCAAAAATTGGTGATATGGAATCAGGGATACCTAAAAACCATATCGTAACTTTTTTTTTGTTAATATCTTCAATGTACAGACAAACCTCCTGTTACAGTTTTATAATAGTTTAGATGCATGCATATGCTCACGACTATATTCCCCGAGGGGGTAGTCAGAGATATTCTGAAACCTCAGAACATCCACGTTTCACTAATACCGAAACTCTGCAAAAAAGCAAGCTCTGCTCTCTTGCTTTATAATAAATTTTCATATAAAAGAAATATAATTGTTCCTCAAGTTCTCAACGAGTATTTTATTACGAGAAACCTCTCGCAGCCAAGCAGAAGAGTATCCACAGTACCTATGTAGTTAATTGCTTACTTGAAACATCAACCTAGGATGTCAAAATACAGTAGATACTTAGTACCTAACAGTACATCTTAAATATTGACCAATACATTTCTAAACAAACCACATAATTTATTAGAAGAGTGGCACTCTAGTATTGGTATTAAAATTAATAACTTTGCCGAAAGAAAGGGGCAATCAGAAGGTTAGGGCGCATGCGTAGTGTACCAACCGGTGACGGCCCCCTCGAGTTCATCTGCCTCTGTAAACCAACACTACCCTGTAGAAATAGTTTAATAATCCGTTCGAAACGTTTTTTTTTTGACTATTTGCCGCATAAGAGATATGAATGAGGACCACTTCGTTCTCACTCGAGGTAAGACTTGTTTAAATTTGTAATTAGATTACAACAGTACGGTATACAAGAAAATCGATAACAACACAAGCATAACCTATAAACTCTGGCCTGGTTATTACCCTAATGTTAATAACTGATGTTAAATGTTAAATTTTCTTTACGTAAAAGGTTCTAGCTCGAGTAGAATATGCAGTTTGATCAAAATACTTGATTGTTGCTTGTTTTTTGTGGCTATAGAATAGGAACCTAAACCTTAATCTGTTTCCATGGTATTTATGATCTTATTTTTAAATGTGTAGCATAAGCATATGCTTACGACTATATCCCCCAAAAGGATAGTCAGAGGTATATTAAATATTTCACTAGAAGTGTGCACGTTCTCCAGCGTGGTAATGGGCCCGTCGCCACTTTTTGATGGATAGTAGACACCATGTCTCGAAATTGAAGCTTGTAGGTTTACTAATAGACGTAAATAAAATGTGCATATACGATGATTATGGTCATCTTCATCATCAGCCTACGTCCCACTGCAGGGCACAGGCCTACCCTTAGGGAGGGTGTATGGGCGTTAGTCAACCACACGTGCCCAATGCGGATTGGTAGACTTCACCTACGCATCGGAATTTCTTCTTCATTAGCGTAGGTTATGGTGTTAAAGCAAAATGTTTCTTGTGTTCGTAGAGCAAGCTTTAAATTGGAATGGGGTTGCAGGTCCTGGCCCTTCTGTTCCTCACTCTGATCCCCTGGCCGGGGCCGTCGGTCTTCAAGATCACCTGCTCTCGTGACAACTCCAAAATCGTAAGAAAAGTTATACAAAACAAATGGCTTCCCGTGTTGGAACGATTCCAGGTAATAACTAGATTATTTTAGTAAATAATATGAATTATAAATCTTAAAAAGTCTATCCAAAAGTATAAATAAGATATCTAGTTATAAGGACACCGCACCCATGCACTTATTTTGCAGAATTTTCTTTAGCGTATGCAGGTTTCTCTTACGATGTTTTCCTTCACCGTTTGAGAGCAGTGGGTACTACGTACACATCAGTTAGAAAAACTCACTGAACATGGCATGTTGTCCGTGCGGATTCGAAGCCGAAACTCAGGATTGGGTTTCCTTATCTCACCGCAACGCGCCACCGACGCTCTCACCGACACGTCACTACCAATAACCAGACTAGGTTACTTTTAAACCTTACAAATAATCGGGTGAGGAAAAAGAAAAATTTTTGATGATCTAGGACCAAATATCGTACAGTATAACCACACCCTGTACAATTAGCTGTCATTTCATACAAAAGGGAAAAATTTAAAAGAAGAGGTAAGCATGTGCGATACTGAGTGAGTGCGACCGAGACAGGAATACGCATTTGCCTTTATTTTACGCCACGATCCAGCCAGAGGGGTGAGGTTAAAATTGGTGGGGGCAGGGAGTGTCCATACTGTATTTAGTACTAGATACTCTTTCTTATACTGTGGTGGGGCACTGAAAACCACTTCATAAGCCCCGAACCCTTTCTCGGAATCCCTAGTAGAATTCTTTGAATAGGGCCCAGCTTTGGAGAGGCATTAAGCTATGGTGCATCATTTGATGCCTGGGGCATGGGCCACTTCAAAGCACTTATCAAAGGCTATAATTGCAAACTTGCGAACAGACTCCTTGCCCTCAGCAAGGATCAAATTTGTACAATAGCAAGGTCACTCACAGGCCATTGCAAATTAAACAAGCACATGCACACACTGAAATTAAGTGAAACGACCGGCAGTAGATTCTGCAAGGAGGAGATGGAAACTTTTCTGCACCTCCTATGTGATAAACTAGGTACAAACGTAGTTCTCACCTGGGTAGGCAGGTATTGACACCGGATGAGGTACAAACCGTACCGTCCTGACCAAAAACCTACTACGATTTCTGGTCGCAGTGGGGATTGGTAAGGAACTGTAAAAAAGGCGATCACAAATTAAACCTGTCAAGGCTTTAAACCCTCAAATTATAATAATATACTGTGGTATAACTCTTCCGTGAACCCCCATGCACCTGGTATGCGCAGGTGAAGCTGCCATTGGAGTGTCCGTTCCACCCGGCGCGCGATATCTTCGCGCCTCAGCACGCGGCCAAGCTGCGGCACAGACCCTCGCAGTGGACCTGCGCCTTTTGCGGCAAGTCCTTCTACGAGGAGCGACACCTCGACACGCACTTCGACCAGCGACACAAGAACCAGATTAACAAGGTCTCCATACATTTAAAATCAGTATTCAGTATCTTCATTGCAGTGTCACAATTAAAAAAGTAGGTACATGATAATGAGTATACTAAGATTATTGTGACGCCCCGTTAAGGCTTGGCAATATAGCAGAAGGCCTGTTCGTTTCATATCTATCTTCTTCACGTCTTCTTCCTGATTAATTTTATCAACTCAACCCTCGTATTTTAATATCGTTAGCTGGAGGCACAGAGAACGACACGCTCCCGTGCTGGAGCTCTCGGTTTTAGGGCCGGATTATTTTCAAATACGAAATACTTATCCATGAAAATCTAGCTTTTAAGCTTAGACTTTACCACTGCTTCTTCGATTAATCGAGTCGTTAGCCATTCAAAGTTCCTAAAACTAACTGTTGTTAACATAATTATGCGGACAGATCTTATCGCATTTCTCCTCATTCTGACGTTGCGTTCTGTGTACATGGATGAACGACACCATATGACTTTATACCGGTGATGCCCAAATATACATTTTCTCCTAGGTATGCTCAGCGATTTCAAGTGTGTCAGAATCGATTTGTAATATGAACATAATAAATGTATGTTGCAGGCAGAAGACGCAGTATGTCTAGCGGACTACTGCGACATAATGCGGTGCCAGGTGCTGATAGCGCACGGGGTGCTGAGCGGGGGCGGAGGGCCGGTGACCGACGTGGAGGTGTGGCAGGACGTGGAGGCGGTGAAGAAGGCGCTCGCGCCCGCCGCGGCGCGCAGCGTGGCGCGCGTGCCCCGCCGCCGCCGCGCGCGCGCCGGCGCCGCCACGCCCGCCCCCGACTGCCCCCGCACCGAGTCCCCCAGCGAGGAGCCGGGTAACTGACCTGCCCCTCTAGTATGATCTCTCTACTTGCACACGACTCTGCTCCTTTTTCCATACCTACTATTTGTCGCAGCAAGCGATACGTTCGCTTTCCGAAACGCGCAGGTAGAGGTCATTTTCTATGCAGCGATGCGCTTTTCACTCATAATTATTCTTAGTAGCAGACTCGGGGTGCGCGAAGAAAGCCTCCGGTCTAACGTACTGATCTCCCGATATTTCTGGCGCCAGGCCAATAACAAATCCTCTAAATGACAATTGTATATATTGTTGTTTGTTTTTTTTTGTTTGTTTGGTCCGTCATGGGAGCTCCCTGTTGCTGCTACGGCTTTACACGGACCTCCTTATGCGGACTCTAAAATGTTACCTACTGCCTTTGTCTGTCACTGTTTATCCTGTATTGTTCTGGTGAAATAAATGAGTTATCTATCTAATTCAAAAACCCAATCAAATGTCCATCGACTCGACAGTAGCTCCGCTTACAGAAATTTCGCCTCGCTTGCTATTCGTTCATATATATACGTAAGCAAAAATTAAGTAATAGCTTAAGAGCACTGCCCTCCTTTCGCTCATGAGTTTAAAAAGGAGAGAGTCGGAATCGTACGTGGTAGTCAAATGCAGATTTTTGGAGACACACGTAAACCATCTTAAAAGTTTCTTCTTATTATTTGCCAGTACCAGTCAAAAAGTTCGACGTATGAAGCTCAAAACTGAAAGAAAATACGTTTTCAGCGGAGACGGAAGAGAAGCGGGCAGAGGACAGCGAAGGTGAAGGAGATGCCAACCAGACGGCGGAGCTGTGCGACGCGGACACCGTGGAGTCGTCCCTGCCGCCGGACAGCCGGCAGCGGAGGCTCGCGGACCTGCAGGCCGAGCGCGCTGCCTGCGACCCCACGCGCCTGCAGGGCCTCAAGGTTTATGTTCACTACTGTTACTGTGAATACTCCGTCAATTAGGAAACCTTTGATGTTGGTTGGCAAATTTCTTCCCCACGCCAACAAGTCAAACAGAGGAAATGTTGCTGTATAATATATCATCAATAAATCTAACAATCTAAAAATATAACAAATTCTTTATCATCCTCTCTATAAATTAGTGATCCCTTGAAGATGGCTACGTTTTAAAATGTCGGTATTGGCCTCGATTTTTCCTCTTTTTGATCCTGAACTGTTTATTCTTAACCATAAGTTTTTACATGACATTTTATTTAAAGGTGCGCTGTGAAAGGGTCGTGCACTCGTGCATCGCAACTCTTCTACTGCATCTCACACAACATCAGTTCACGGAACTTGAAGGTTTGTCTTTCTCCTATCAGCGCCATTTTATGCAGCATTTAACCAGTTGTCAGTCCATTTACTAGTTTTACGATTACGAGTAAAATTGTGTAGAAGAACTGCAGAGTAATTTTTTAGACTTGAGAAACATTCTCAATGCTCCCCGTCCGTATCCTAAGAATACTATGCATCTTGTGACCGCAATAACTGGTTATGGTTCTGCAGAAAGAGTGTTTAGCCGATGAGCACAGATGATGTAAGCAAAAGTAGTCATTAACTTTGCCGCTGTAACTTTACAACTGTTCTGTTAGTATATAGGCATTCAACTGCAGCCAGCTTCAATTTATCCTTAATATTTGGAATGAGACCAAATTTCTGTAAAACGTATGTATAATATTTCGCAGAGGAGATGCAGCGCGCCGTCTGCTGGTACCTGAGCTGCGACCGCTACTGGGAGGACACGGCGCCCACGGCCCGCGCGTTCCCCTGGCCCCTCCTCCTGGCCCTCGCCACGGGCCTGGCACTCGCCTTGTGCATGTGCTACTACATCATTTGGATCGTCTTCGAGTTAGTCACTTTGATGTGCTTGCTTATTTGATGGTTGTAGATAGCCTCCTTCTGAACATACTTGAGGTAATTTGTTTTATGTCATACTTGGCAAGCTATGTGCTTGACGCTCAAGTGAAAGCAACACCTCCTACTACTAAAGACTGTGATTCTTTGACTTCCTTTCAATTTCTATCGCTTCAAAGTAAATTGTTATGGTATATTTATCTAGATTTAGTCCTCCTTCGCCGCTTGTTAAATACCTACATCAGGCACGGTAAACCCATCAAAATAAAAATAAACTTCTGAAGAGTTACAGTGATTGAATGAGTTGCGTTGAAAACACAACATTCGCATACAGAACAGGCAACAGCTGAAATCTATCTTCCACTCATTTTTAACACATTATTATGATCTTTGATGAGCCATGGTAGTCCAGTGGCGAGTAACCTTGCCTGCCTTGCAGGAGGCGATGGTTCGATCAGGCCGACTCGAACCAATGAGTTTTCGGAATTTATGTACGATTTCAACACCACGACTGGCTTTTCGGTGAAGGAAAACATCGTAAGAAAACTTTCATGCTTCAATTTCGAGGCATGCGTTGTACTTACTGTCCATTGCAAGTGGCGACGGGCTCAGAACGGGGCAGACTTTCGGTACTAGTGAAACGTGGATGTTCTGGGGTTTCAGAATATCTCTGACTATACCCCCTCGGGAAATATAGTCGTGAGCATATGCTATCTTTGACGTCACTGGTCTTCATATTTTTCCTTCAGTTCCGAAGAAGGTAGTGTGGCGGGTAGCGCGTCTGTTTCCATGACGACGCATTCGTCCCCAACGCGGGCGGAGCGGCTGGCGACCGACGAGGCAATGCTCGAGGACCCTGACCACGACGACCACTACATCTACGTCACCTACCCGCCAGAACTCAAGCGGCGACTGCTCGAAAGGTACGCCAAGAATAATATGACTTTTATTTTGATCACACCCTTTATTAGACAGACTCGTGTGGATTGACTTGCTATTGGAAAGTCTTTTAGAGAAGAGGTCCTTTTTTCGGCAGGGTTTAATAGAGTCTTTAGAGTTATGTACCTATAATTTTATTAACAAAAAGTACGTATAAAGTACTTATTGGTAATTTTTTCGTGGATAAAATCTATAGAATGTAGATTTGTAGTTTTTTTCCTATTAGTCTCATCTATCTATTGCCCATCATGTAATTTACGTACCAATAACTACACCGTGGAATCGGGGTCGTTTTGAAGCCGGAACAGGGTGCTTTAGTTTAGACCATCAAACTGAACAACTTTTACTTCGGGAACAACTTTGAAATCGCAAAAAAATTTTGTCTAGAAATACATTTTTTCAAGAAGCTATTGACATTTACTATGGAATAGCAGATTTCTTTTTACGATTTCGGTTTGTCTCCATGGTGAAAGTTCTTCAGTTTGATGGCCAGAAGTACCTGTTTGGACTTCAAAACCACCCCGATTCCAACGTGTATATTTTATTTATACAGAAGTAAGTAATCTTTAATGATCATCATCATCCTTAATGACACATCCATACTAAAATGTTATTTATTGTTTTAGCTGCTACAATAGAACAACTCGCCTCTGAGAACCAAAGCGTCCGATGCGATGTGCATGCCTACTTTTTACCTACCAGTGCAAGTTAGAGATATATGGCTACTTGCACCAATTTTCTTTTACATTGTTTTTTTTTCACTACAAATATTATATTTGTAATTTAAATTGGTGCATCTAGCCTGGACCCTATTGCTTAAACATTACAATTTAAAAGTACAACTTTAGTCTAGCGATTTTTAAATGCATTGTTACAATAATTTGTTGTAACAGGGCTCTGGTAGTTTCGACTTTATCTCTATCAACTTAAAGACATATTTACAAGATTGACTATACTGGTCAATAGAAATGTAATTTGATAATTCGCTATTTAGTTTCATTTTTGTAAATGTTAGAATTTCCTTGTTGTGTTGTAATGTAACTTAAGAGACTTGTAGAAATAAATTTGACTGTGAAAAATACAGTATCTTGTGGAAATACAATATGACAACATAATTGAAACGAATCTCATTTTGTACTTGCAATAAGATATTATTTTAGTGTAGTATGGAGTAGGTGATTTTCTTTACAAATGTAGCTATGCTTCGAAACACTGTTGTGCCTAATTTCCCCCTAGTTCGTATTTAGTTGTAAGTGTATTTTTTGTTGACATGTTGCTACGGACTATAAACATTTTCGTAAAGTACGCGTACCATTTGTATATCTTCTCTTAACTATTATAAAACTGTAACAGAAGTGTGTCTGTACGTTGAAAATTTATTAATAAAAAAATAAGTTACGATATGGTTTTTAGGTGTCTCTGATTCCATATCACCAATTTTAGGATTTTTTGTCTGTCTGTTTGTTTGTTTGATAGCTTATAATCCGACTTAAAATCTGGTATATAATTGGTACCGACGAAGTCGCGGGTTAACTCTATTAATATTAAATATTGCCTGTTTGTAAAACCATTTCCGTAAAAGTATTAAAAGTGTAACCCTGACAAAAGGAATACTAAAAAAATAATTAAGTATGAGAAATATCTAATTGATGTACATTTTCGGTTAAGCTCATGAAGTATTAAGGCGGTAAGCATACGTTGGAAATTTTTCCTGCGGTTAAAAATGAATTTAGGGAAAATACGACGGATGTGTGTGTAGTATAGTAACGCACACACCCGTGGTAAATTCCATACCTACTGAGGTCTGATTGTCATTTTTGACCGCGGGCAAAATATCTCTTGTCTGCTCAGCGCCTAAATGTTACAATTGTACTAAGTATAGAATATTATTTTTTCTCTGAACAATGTGCTTTATGTTTTTGGTGTAGGTATACAAATAATGTTTTTTTATTACAAAGTACTAAACAGCAATTAATGTAAAAACTTTTTTTTTCTATAAATATTTACCAGTAATTTAAACATAAACGAGTGATAAATTCATGTTGCCAGTTAATAGGTCGGTAGGTTTGGATCTTGAGAAAGGATTGATTGTAAAAGTAAGTAGGTTACATACAGTGATTGGATAATCAAGCACATATTTACCTAAACTTCACTTTTTTCCCCTCGAAAACATAATATTAATATGGACATGCCTTTCTGAATAAAGTTAGTATACGATAAAAAATCTTTGACTACTTATAAAGGGACTAGTTACGCGTGTAATTTTACTAACAAACATTTCTGCCACTTTTTGCGGGGGGCGAGGTAACATGAAATCCGCTACTTTTGGATTTTATTCCCATAACTTTAGATTCTAATTTTGAACGTTAAAAATCATGAAAAGTAGTCTCGTGTGAACCCCAAACGTTCTAAGTTTGAAATTATTGTGTCGCAATTATAGGCTGTCTCGTTTAGTAATAAGGTATAAAATTTTAAGTAAATGTACATGATTAATTGATCTTGCAAAAACTACTGAACCGATTTTGATGAAACTTTTTTTGTTTGATAGCTTATGATCTGACTTAAAATCTGGTATATAAATAAATCTTTTGAAAAATGTTGTTTCGTATGTATAAAATATTTAATATGGTTTAGGTAAATATGCGTCCGAATATCCGATCACTGGTTCTACAGGTTGTTACAAAAGTAAAAATAAACATTTAATACTTTTAAGGGGGTTGCTGAGACCATCAAACTGTACAACTTTCACTATGGGACCAACATCGAAATCGCGAAAAAAATAATACACATCCTCATCCTCACATCCTCGAGTAGATCTGTAGTTTAGTATAGAACATCGCAAGCGCATCGCATCATGGCGATTATGGCAAATCTCCCCATTTTGTGGGAGGCCTATGTCTAGCAGTGGACGTCTATCGGCTGATATGATGATGAAGATGATGGAACATCAGATTTTTTTCGTGATTTCGATATTGGTCCCATAGTGAAAGTTGTTCAGTTTGATGGTCTTAACCACCCCCTTAAAATTTTATTTGTATTTTTGTAACACCTTGTATATTGACACAAAAATCTTGCATTTGATTGCTAGTGATACAGAAAAACGCTAACTGATCGGGTTGTATTGACTTTCGTAAGATAAGTTTGGTTTGTATAGAACGTTGGACCTTTGACATGACAGCGAATATTTAGATGCAGTATGAAAGCAGTATGGAATTCTCTTTGTAAAATCAGAACATTTTTTTTCACTAAACTATTAAAAGTACTGATGAATCTTTTTAAATAGGTAGACAACTATTAACATGAAACGTTTTAAAACAATTGTCGGTTAAAATCTTTGACTATTTATTATAAGGACTAGCCTTGCGGTAGCATTTCCCCTTCTGCCACGGTATAAGATTAATTGATCATGTGTATTTACATTCAATTTTATACCTTATCACAAAACGAAACAGCCTATAATTGCGAAACAATAATTTCGAACTTAGAACGTTTGTGGTTCACACGAGACTTCTTTTCATGATTTTTAACGTTGAAAATTAGAATCTACAGTTATGGGAACAAACTCCAAAGTTTCGGATTTCGTGTTACCTCGCCCCCCGCAAACAGTAGCAGAAATGTTTGTTCGTAGAATTAAACGCGTAACTAGTCCCTATATAAGTAGTCAAAAGGTTAAAATCAATGTTAAAATAGACGATGGAAATTAAATTGTTTCTTTCTACTCCTAAATGCTTCAAATGAGACTGAAGTAAATATTATAATGTAAAATACTTAAATTATGTACTTATTCACGAACTCTGTAATACTCATGCGCACTCTTCATTAATCTGTTTTTTATTTATAAAATAATTTAATTTAAAAAGTTTGTTAAATAAAATTCAGATATAAATTGTGTGTTCTTATTTATTTGCGTATCGTACAAAATAGCCAGTCTCTTTATACTTATAATAATTATATTAATATGTATACATACATGGTGCAACTTAATATGCTGACGGTTTTTTAAGATGACGATCAGACCATCAAACTGAACAACTTCATCAATCGGACCAACATAGAAGTCAAGAAAAAAAATCTGCTCATTGGGGTCCAGTAGGATTGCAGTTTAATATGGAACAGTTGATTTTTTTCGCGGTTTTGTCTTTCTTACCATTGTGAAAGTTGTTCAGTTTGATGGTCTTAATATCCCTCTAAAAATCCGTTAGCCTATTAAGAAGGACTATATTAAAATAAACTCATTAAATATTATTGACAATGTTATTCAACAGAGTGTATTTACAGTATATATATTATTATTAGTGATTCTGATTGCAGTTACCTGCTTGCTGCTATACATATTTGGCGCCTTTCCAAGCGGAGCCCCCCTCTAGCAGGCACTTGCAGCCGCAACCAGTTGGGCACGTGTCGCGCTGCGCGAACCTGCACCAAATAATGCACAGATTAATTAGTGATATGACGAGGTAGGAACGGGAGGGGGGGGGGGGACATTTAATTTTCAGGGGGGGGGGGGATATTTGGATTTCGGGGAGGGATAAATCCCACACGGTTTTCTAATTTATTAAGATCTCTACATTATATGAATTTATCTCCTATTTATCTACATTCATCAGGGAAAATTTACGAAAGTAGAAAATATAAAGGGTTTAAAAATTTCCATTTTGTATAACAAATTGTTAATTTTACATTTCAGTTTACAACAATTTTATGTAAGTATATAATTAATATGCCTTTCAATACTCAATATATTTATTGCATTCCATAATGTACAATAAGGTGTTAACTTATAAACTATGAGATCAATTATGGACCCTATAGGGCACAGCAACTATGAACATTACAAATAAGTAAAGTAGGTAACTTATGTGGGCATATCAATAGAGAGCAAATAATAATAGAAATGAAACTAGTAGGTACAAAGCGTAAGTCTTAAAAGTAGGTGATAAAAAAGATAATAATCACAATCATGGCACAATATTGCTATTTATAACTACATAATAGGTAGGTACATTAATAAGTTTATTAAGAATCTTTTGAAGTCGGTCTTAAAAATAATTTGTATTTTATGGCAATACAAGAAAAACTAAATTATGTCAGTTCATTTTAAAAACAAGTTTTAAATCGAGGCGGTTCTATTTTGAAGATTGATATAAGATGATGCATACTCACGAAATCTAATAGGTGTAGGTAATAGGCACTGCGTATTATGGGTGTTGTCTGCATTCCGTATGCAACTGGATCTGCCTCGACGAAATAAAGTAGTCACGTAGATGCGATAGCTAAATATAAAATACTTATGAATACTTACTTAGTTTTGAAACTGATTTAATTGCCAGTAGATCTTAATTGAACCCTGCCCTGGTACCTTTTACTACTTATATAGGGACTAGTTAACATTTCTGCCACTTTCTGCGGGGGGCGAGGTAACATGAATCTTCAACTTTGGATTTTATTCCCCATAACTTTAGATTCAAATTTTGAATGTTAAAAATCATGAAAAGTAGTCTCGTGTGAACCCCAAATGTCATAAGTTCGTAGTTATTGTTTCGCAATTATAGGCTGTCTCGTTTAGTGATAAGGTATAAAATTGAATGTAAATGCACATGATCAATTATTCTTATATCGTGGCAGAGGGGAAATGCTGCCGCAAGGTCAGTCCTTATAATAAATAGTCAAAGCCTGGTACTTACCCTAACATAAAAGAAAGAAACTATGTAATGCGCATTATTCTAATGTTTAATATCTAACCATGGTTAATTTGTCTTTTCATTATAGTCATTTTAACTTTTCTAGTCTAGTCGTTATCTATATTTTTGGCATACGTACGCTTTTTCTTTGTTCTTTATGATGTCGCAATATTAGCATGCATATTTATTTTTATATTTTATTTTGTTTTATTTTTATATTTGTCCGGACAAATTATTATTGTGGCATTTTATTATTTATTAGAGTTAACTCTATTATTTTTATTTTATTGTACTTTTTACCACTTTATTAAATAAAAATAAATTATTTTCATTTCGCACATCTTTCTCTTCGCATTTTCGTCTCTCACAAAGTCTACTCGAGAACATCATGATCGAGTACAAGTCTTGATATTATTTATTAAATTATAATTCGTTCTTTAGGTATATTTCATATCCATTCTATTCTATTTCATTCACAAAATACAAAAAAAAACCTACAAAATCTGTACAATAATACAAATGTTCAAGCATCGACCACGACATCTGGGTGATCAGTCCAGTTATCATTGCAAGAATTAGTTATTTCCCTTTTGTATAAAAATATTCATTCATTTCCATTCTAGTACTAACATTCTTATCCATGCTTCTTAATTCCTTAGTCAAAAATCGATACCTATTCTTTCATTATATCCATCCATAATGGATTCACTCTCTATATAATCTACAACCGATAATAACCGTCAACAAACCTCAAAGATGTATCCCACACGTCCGCCATCTCCTTACCCCAAAACATACTCGAACAACATTTTCTAAACAATAATAAAATATTCACTTTCGATTCCTCTTACGTTAATCATTTTGTACTATAATGATTATTTTCTCATTACAATAAATTCGTCTGTCGTACTATAGTCGCGGTGACACAAGATCGATGTAAAGTATCACTCATACTATTTACATCGCAGATTCATGTTGATAATTCTTTTGCCACTGATTCACCTTTCTCTTATTACAACTTCACAATAAGATTGCGTTTGAAATAATCTCGTCAATTTGATGACTAAAATTACTGATCTTGATTTTTATTATTGAATTGATTAACTATATTTTATTATAAGTACATACCCGGTCGAGTTCCCGACGCTACGTCGGTCGCCGTCGAAAATTAAATATGTTCTTTCGTTGCATGCTGGCCTCTAACTGCTTAACTGAAGAGACCTCAGGAGTCTGACCTTTGAAAATGTATCCATATTGTTGTACATACCTCTATCTTAAACGCACCTCGATCGTGAACAGCCACAGCACAGACTGCAATCTCAGGCCTCTAAAATGATGCTTGATGAGTTTACATAAAATAAATACTATCAGAAATTTACCGCAAACATTAATTAATTTTATGTATGAGAATTATTCGCAACATAATATAGTTACTTTGTATAAAAGTAGCTAAATTTCAGAGCATATTTGGCATTTTTCGTAAAATATTCCATTTCCATTAATCGAAATGATTATTCCCATTTATAAATATAAGGATTATTTGTAATTACTCCTTCAATAATAAAATTTATTGCTTTGTAGGTACATACAACTTATTCATAATTTTGTATTCAAATGCGTTAATTACACAACGTAACATTAATACATAATTTAATACACTGTTTAATTTTCGCGTTAGTCTCATCATTCATTTCCATCACTGTTTTAGTCAATAGCACTAATCGCATCACTACCTCATTGAGTCTATTAATTATTTTAGTCACTTTTATCAGCCATATATTTATTCTGGCTTCATCTCGTCCTCATCAGTATGAAACAGTCACGTTGCCGTTGCTCATCTCAAGTCATGTAGGTATAAAACGGCTGGAACCTAGACGCTCGATGCTCTAGCTAGCTCAATTGGCTCTTAATTTGCAGAAGAAGCAGCATTTTATTGCCCATTCGTATCACAGCAATAGTCCTAATTTAAATAAATTCAATTAAATTAAATTGTTAAATAAAAGTCTCAAATCTTCACGAAAAACAGCACATTTTATTATTGTTCACCAGTCCTTATTTGTTAGCCACGCTCAATTTGACCCAGACCGTGTCGCATAGCAAGGTCGCCATGTAAGGATGGGACGTATTAAATGGAGACGACTGGTTTAGATAACATACTAGCGTCAACCCGCGACTTCGTCCGCACAAATTATATACCAGATTTTAAGTCAGATCATAAGCTATCAAACAACGTACAGCTTAAATCGACGAAGGTAGAAATATGAGGAATATGTATTCACGGACGATGTAGGGCAATAGACCACTGCAGCATGTGGTGCGCGTGGCCGGCGCGGCCGCAGTAGGCGCAGGCGCAGGCGAGGCCGCGCACTGTATATAGTAGAGAGAGTGTACTGACCACTGCAGCATGTGGTGCGCGTGGCCGGCGTGGCCGCAGTAGGCGCAGGCGCAGGCGAGGCCGCGCACTGTATATAGTAGAGAGTGTACTGACCACTGCAGCATGTGGTGCGCGTGGCCGGCGTGGCCGCAGTAGGCGCAGGCGCAGGCGAGGCCGCGCACTGTATATAGTAGAGAGTGTACTGACCACTGCAGCATGTGGTGCGCGTGGCCGGCGTGGCCGCAGTAGGCGCAGGCGCAGGCGAGGCCGCGCACTGTATATAGTAGAGAGTGTACTGACCACTGCAGCATGTGGTGCGCGTGGCCGGCGTGGCCGCAGTAGGCGCAGGCGCAGGCGAGGCCGCGCACTGTATATAGTAGAGAGTGTACTGACCACTGCAGCATGTTGTGCGCGTGGCCGGCGTGGCCGCAGTAGGCGCAGGCGCAGGCGAGGCCGCGCACTGTATATAGTAGAGAGTGTACTGACCACTGCAGCATGTGGTGCGCGTGGCCGGCGTGGCCGCAGTATCCGCAGGCGCAGGCGAGGCCGCGCACTGTATATAGTAGAGAGTGTACTGACCACTGCAGCATGTGGTGCGCGTGACCGGCGCGGCCGCAGTAGGCGCAGGCGCAGGCGAGGCCGCGCACTGTATATAGTAGAGAGTGTACTGACCACTGCAGCATGTGGTGCGCGTGGCCGGCGTGGCCGCAGTAGGCGCAGGCGCAGGCGAGGCCGCGCACTGTATATAGTAGAGAGTGTACTGACCACTGCAGCATGTGGTGCGCGTGGCCGGCGCTGTATATAGTAGAGAGTGTACTGACCACTGCAGCATGTGGTGCGCGTGGCCGGCGTGGCCGCAGTAGGCGCAGGCGCAGGCGAGGCCGCGCACTGTATATAGTAGAGAGTGTACTGACCACTGCAGCATGTGGTGCGCGTGGCCGGCGTGGCCGCAGTAGGCGCAGGCGCAGGCGAGGCCGCGCACTGTATATAGTAGAGAGTGTACTGACCACTGCAGCATGTGGTGCGCGTGGCCGGCGTGGCCGCAGTAGGCGCAGGCGCAGGCGAGGCCGCGCACTGTATATAGTAGAGAGTGTACTGACCACTGCAGCATGTGGTGCGCGTGGCCGGCGTGGCCGCAGTAGGCGCAGGCGCAGGCGAGGCCGCGCACTGTATATAGTAGAGAGTGTACTGACCACTGCAGCATGTTGTGCGCGTGGCCGGCGTGGCCGCAGTAGGCGCAGGCGCAGGCGAGGCCGCGCACTGTATATAGTAGAGAGTGTACTGACCACTGCAGCATGTGGTGCGCGTGGCCGGCGTGGCCGCAGTATCCGCAGGCGCAGGCGAGGCCGCGCACTGTATATAGTAGAGAGTGTACTGACCACTGCAGCATGTGGTGCGCGTGGCCGGCGTGGCCGCAGTAGGCGCAGGCGCAGGCGAGGCCGCGCACTGTATATAGTAGAGAGTGTACTGACCACTGCAGCATGTGGTGCGCGTGGCCGGCGTGGCCGCAGTAGGCGCAGGCGCAGGCGAGGCCGCGCACTGTATATAGTAGAGAGTGTACTGACCACTGCAGCATGTGGTGCGCGTGGCCGGCGTGGCCGCAGTAGGCGCAGGCGCAGGCGAGGCCGCGCACTGTATATAGTAGAGAGTGTACTGACCACTGCAGCATGTGGTGCGCGTGGCCGGCGCTGTATATAGTAGAGAGTGTACTGACCACTGCAGCATGTGGTGCGCGTGGCCGGCGTGGCCGCAGTAGGCGCAGGCGCAGGCGAGGCCGCGCACTGTATATAGTAGAGAGTGTACTGACCACTGCAGCATGTGGTGCGCGTGGCCGGCGTGGCCGCAGTAGGCGCAGGCGCAGGCGAGGCCGCGCACTGTATATAGTAGAGAGTGTACTGACCACTGCAGCATGTGGTGCGCGTGGCCGGCGTGGCCGCAGTAGGCGCAGGCGCAGGCGAGGCCGCGCACGGCGCGCGCACAGACGGCGCAGCGCAGCGCGAGGCGGCGGCAGGCGGCGCACTGGGCCGCGCGCGCCGGCTGCCCGCACCACCAGCACTCCGCCGTTATCTCCGGCCCCACGTGCGGCGCCGGCGTCTTCAAGTATTTGCACCTCACTAGCTTCATCACCTGCACATTTTCAATGCGATTACTTTAGATGCATAACCGGGAGGAGAGTTATACGTATACATAATATATTGAATGTAAACTTATATAAATGCATCACATATTTTAAGGGGTGCTTTAGAATCAGGGGTCATCAAAACTTTGTAGAGTAAGTTTTAGTCGACTTCTCCACTAAGTCTCAAGTGCCAAGGAATCACCAATCTATATTACTTAGGTATTGTATTAGTTAGTAACATTTTCAATTTCATTATGTAAGTTTTAATTTGATCATTAAATAAACACGCTGAATATTATTTGGAGAACGCTGCTTTAGATCACCAAACTACTTTCAGTTTGGCCCATTCCGGAAAAACACACCAACTATCGATATTTTAGCAATTGCAACAAGATTCAAGGTGTTTCTAAAGGGTTCTCTATAGGGTTCAGGGTGGTATAAAGAGTTAAAAACCTTTCGCTCACTAAAACCTCTTTACTAGGAGGAGGGGGACCGATTAATAACAATCGGAAAATTTGTGATAAAATATTAAAAGTTGTACTCTAATTACAGGGGCAGGGGTGGAAACTGATTCCATTTTTTTTTATTTTTTTTATATTATTTTCTTGGGAAGACCAGCTGTTGACACGATACAAAATATGGATGGCTAACAGAAAGCCAATTATAGGTCTCCGCTAAAAAAAAAAGCAAATCTAACACTAAAAATACAAAGTGGATAACGAACGTATTCAAGTAACAACAATCGACTGAATAAGCAACAGTCTCCCTCGCAATATTCCATGGCCAAAAATACTGATTTTACTGACTAAAACCCTTTAAAATACTGACCATTTACTGACCAAATCTCTAGAATAGTGACCCTTGGTCTGTCAACATTACAATACGAATTTTAGCTGCTATTAGTTCATCACTGGGGCAGGTGGCCCACATGCTTGTTCTAAAGTGATATTGTAGATACAGGGTGTCCGTAAACCGACGTCAACCCGGTGGATGCTGATTTGTTCATGCCTAACCAGAATATACTAAAATTAAAAAAAAAATCAAGTCAGTCAATCAATCAATCTGTCAACATTTTACTTTAGGAAAAGGTTCTTAGTTTTCGAGATAAGGACAGTTTTATGAAATTCGTGAAACTCTTCACCTTAGTCACCATTTTGAGTGCCACGGCTCATGTTCTATGCAGTATCTGTGTTAAAACTGTCAATATCTCGAAAACTAAGACACTTTTACTGAAGCCAAATTTTAATATTCTGCTTAGTCATGACCTAACCTATCAGCATCCGCCGGGTTGACGTCGGTTTATGGGACACCCTGTATAAAAAATTATTAAGAGAACAAATTCTTGATTAAAGGTAAGTTTAGGGACCTACCGAAAAGAAAAAGATATGTTAAGAGATTTTTAAGGGACTCCTTTTCCAAAACGGCATTTTTTTCACCTCAATCTACTGAAAACAGACCAATGTTGTGGGAACATAGCCCCTGATCCTCAAAATACCGACATTACGGACCGTTTTTCGAAAAAACTGCCTTTTACTGACCTTAGCCAAAAAAACTGACTCTTACTGACCATTTTCCAGCCCTGTATTATCTCCAGATTCAGACGAATTCTCACTCGCAATGTTTAGAAGACTTAGAACGGCTAAAGACACCCGTTAAAACTTTTATGCTATAAAATAAGAATGAGCCATAATGAAAAACTTTTGCATAAAACAAGCAGCAATTACCTCAGTTTTCCTATAAAGCAGCTGCCATCGATGCAAGACATCAGCGTACGCCCGTTTAAAGCAATGGTAGAGATGTACTGTGGCTTCATCGAGCACACAGGAAGAGGCACGCTCGGACTTGGACACCGTCGAGTCGGTGTAGAAGTTCTCCGCCTCCGAGCATGAGTTGCTTCTCACTACGGGCAGGGTCCAACCGTCCGCGCTTATTTCACTGTATTGGTTTACTGTACTGTATGGAGAGGTGCCGTTGCCCTGCGAATAGTTATGTTTATGGTCAGCTCATGGGAATGTACATGTACAACAAACAGAGAGCATACGATTTATTCTTGGTTAAATTTTTCTTGATTTATTCATAAAACTATCAGCGCCCGCGACTTCGTACGCGCAGACCATTGACTCTTTTAATTAATTGAACCGATTGCGATGAAATAAAGCCTAAATGTTAATCCAAAATAAGCCTAAGACTAAGTTTTTGTGAAAACCCCATCCTAATCGGTTTAGTTGTTTTTAAGTGATGTGTGGACATCACATTGGATTAACATATAGGCTTTGTTTCATCGCAATGAGGTTTACTCAATCAAAGGCTATGAGTCAGTGATCTGCGCGTGCGGAGTCGCGGGCGCCGCTAGTACATAAGAAGGTTAAACTTACGCAACTCGAAGTACTGATAGTGGACTGTGAGCTGGAGTTGCTGGTGTCGTTGAACACAGAGAACGCGCACGCCAACATGGCCGCCATCTGTAGGTCCGACGCTTTCGCGTAGTGAGATATTCTGGAATGAAACAACTATTTTAGTCAGATTAAAACATTATACACATTGTATACACACATATTTTAATAGGTACGGAATTTGAACCTACTGTTGCCGGGGTTCCATGCCTAAAGGAACGGCCGCACTAAACTGCAGTGCCTACTCGACTCAAATGTAGGCAAAAGTATTTTTTTGCTTCGTTCGGTTTGCTCCCACGGTAAAAATTGTTCAGTTAACTCTTAGTTTAAAAGGATGCTAATTCAAATATTATTTATTTCCAGACAACATTGATCCATTGGTGACTTAGTCTACGTCGGTATACAAATTTCAACACAGATTTATTCCTCTATGATAACGATATTAATTTCAGCCTGTATAAAAGAAGAATAAAGTGCACAATACTAACAGAGACTGCAGCAGGTTGCAGCACAGCGGGTGTCCGACCCAACCCATGCTCTCCTCACTCGACACGGGGTGGTCGAGGAGGCGCGCCCGCAACGACTTCGCGGTCAGCGCCGCTAGGCCCCACGCGTGCGACAACTCACTCTCCCCCTCTTCTGCTGCTACTCTCGCGTTTGTTTCACACATATCTGAACAGAATAATAAAGAAATATTTTTTGATGAGATTATATAGGGACATTCTTTATAAGCAGACGATTTTTTATGACCAGACCATCATACTGAACAACTTCAAGATGTTAGGGTAAACAAACAGTTCCATTAATTTAAGAGGTGATTGTACCCATGATACTGAACAAACATTCCCTAAGAAACCTATAGGAAATTCGCAATTCTCTGTTTTACCTTAACACCCAGTCACAGAATAAATACTCGAAGTCGCGAAAAAAAAAAGTACGACATTAGCCTGTTGGCAAACCTAATAAATAAACAAATAAAAAAATCTGTTGTCCAAACTATTATAAAACTGTAGCAGTCTATACTTTATTGGACACCAAAAAAAAAAAAAACAAGTGAAGTGAAGTGTGTCTGTATATTGAAGATAATTACAAGAAAAAGATTACGGTATGGTTTCTGGCTCGAAATCAACCATTTTTAGATTTTTTTTGTCTGTTTGTTTGTTCAAGCATCACAAAAGAACTACTGAACCGATTTTGACAAAACTTTTTTTATTTGAAAGCTTTTAATTTGACATAAAATCTGGTATATAATTTTTGCGGACGAAGTCGCGGGTAAAATTTTGTTCCATATAAATTTACAATCCTACTCCACCAAAAAGCTGGTTTTTTTCCGCGATTTCTTCAATGGTCCCATAGAGAAAGTAATTCAGTTTGATGGTCTAACCATTATTAAGTTGCACCCTGTATTGTTTTGTTGGAACAGGTTGACAAATTAACAGAGACGTCTCAATACTTTCTTGTAAGCGCGCGTCGGAAAAAATATAGACAACTTACCGATGGGGCTGTCGGCGTTGATGACGTATCGCTCGGCTAAGGCGCGGTTCAGCGGGAACAGGTTGGTGGCCGCGTAGAGCACCACCCGAGGCGCGGTGCCGCCCGATATACTGCCGCGGCTCCGCATGCTGCCAGCCCGGCGACCTTGCGCCTTCTGACATATTAATACAACATCTAAACTATTATAAAACTGTAACAGGAAGTTTGTCTGTACATTGAAGATATTAACAAAAAAAAGTTACGATATGGTTTTTGGGTATCCCTGATTCCATATCACCAATTTTTTTATTTTTCGTCTGTCTGTTTGTTTGTTTGTGTGTTTGTTTGTGTGTTTGTTTAGGTATTTGTTTGTGTGTTTGTTTGAACCAGTCTCACGCAAAAACTGCTGAACCGATTTTGATGAACCTTTTTTTGTTTGATAGCTAATGATCTGACTTAAAATCTGGTATATAATTTGTGCGGACAAAGTCGCGGGTTGACTCTAGTCTCTTATAAAACTCTCAAAAAACATGAATGCATGAGGAAAGGAACACCAAAGAAAAGATGCGATGGGTAATAAAATGATGGTCAACAGAGTTTTTGGCCGCATCTTCTATACAACGGAACACCTTCCGACGCGGTGGTAGAGTCAAAAAATTACATCTGAAAGCTATCTAAGTACGTGATATAATTTTGAATAAATAATTTTGAGTTTTTTTATTTTGATGAACATCACATCTACATCACATCACATATCATAGCCTCATTCCTCCTTTCAAAAATGAAGTATACTGAAAGAGGCCATATTCCAACAAGCCCTAGATTCACTCGCTTGAGATCGGTTTGAAACTATTCGCGAAGTACAGTACGACCAGGAAAATAATTCGGCTCGTCAATCTTCGCTTGCGCAGAGCAGTGCAAAATCGGGTATTCCCTATCTCGCTCCAAGTCGAATAGCAGACTATGGATGCTTCGGCAGGGAAAAGGGCGCGAAAGCAATAAGCCAATAGCGGCAAGGGTATCCTGATTGGTCAATATAATTTCGCGCGCTTTTAAAATTTGTCAACTGCGCAGGTACATCGGTGAGACTTATAAACCTGGTACTACTGTAACACTGGCTATGCTACAGGTAAACAGTATTATTTACATCCATGCCATTCTAGTATTGTTGGCTGGGCTATTGCAAGCAAGGTTCTCATGTACCAATGAAACAATTGCTGGTCTATAGCTCAAGCTCACCCATATTTTACACATACATACGTACTATTTTATTTCCACTCTCGGGTATGCCAGTTTCCCCACGATGTTTTCCTTCACCGCCGGCGCCGATCTAGTGATAATGATAAATACAACCATACACAAATACCGTAGAACATAGTTCAGGAAGGCCAGGAATTGAACCGCCGCCTCATGATTGAGTCGCTAGGTCTCTTCCGTATGGACTATCATCACTCCATACTATACTATAAAAGTAAAAATAAAACTTCCTCCTTTTTTGAATTTTGATAAAAAATACGATTACGATTCCGTATACGAAGGTGCTCGCACTTACCCATCTATCTTGAAAATAGAAAGTTGTTATAGAATTTGATGGATGTCTGTGATGCAGCTGCGGAAAGCCAGGCGCGTTAGTCGGTGACGGCGTAGTGGTGGCATGAGGGGACACTGACGTATAACTAGCTCCGAACAACCCCGGTGCTAAAGATAATGAAGACATAGACCGTGGCGTTCCAGTCTCATGCTTCAGTGATAATCTTCTAGTGTTCGGTGGTCGGTTGAAAACAACTAGAGTGCTAACTCCGCACCATTTGGCGCCGCAGGTTCGGGGGAATGGAATGCAAGCGTCGCCCGCGTTCTCGCTTTCTGATTGACTTCTTTGGCTGGATTTCATCGAGTCTGAGTCGTCGCTTGATTTGACAGGTATCTGGAATAAGATAATATCTTTAGCCTGAGTTTTTATAAATGTTTTGCAATATAGCTTTTGTTTTAAGGTGTACGTTGTACATGTAATATAATAGGGGATCGGATAATTAGTCAAATTAGCAACTTAAAAACGAACGTCGAAACGCGCACGATGTATAAAATTTTTTATTAAATACTAACAAGTGACGTCATCAACTTTTCATTACTTTTTATAGTTCATCATGTTATTAAAAATAGTATTCTAGCTAAAAAACTAAAAATGTGAGTATAGCGTTTTTATTCTAAATATTTTTTTTTTACTTAGAAGATAAAATTATTGTATGCAGTCCGCTTCCCAATTATGTAGTACACATTGTGTAGTGAGTTCCAGTGTGCCGGAATGTTATCAATGCTTATAGATATAAGAGATTTAATTTTAGCAGGTAGTAAATAAAGTAAATTGCGAAGGCAAATACAAAGAAATAGAAGGCAGGATTGTGACAAAAAAATTGTAAGTATAGATGGACTGGACTCTCAGACAAAATAGTAAGTATTGTTTTGTTTTACCTCATCGATAGACGTCGCCAAGGTCTTCAAACAGTGCAGCAAACATCTATGACCCTCTTTCTTCTTACGGAAAGCTGTCTTATTGATAGCTTGAAGTATTTTAATAGTTGTTTGACCATCAACATTGGTGCCTGACAACCATGAGAACTTTGGTATAGTTTGTTCGGTAACATTTCTAGGGAATGTCACTTGTAAATTAGCAGTATAACCATTTCTTTCTGAATGGATCTGACAAGTTCTCGTTTCTATGTTCATATCAGTTACTTCTATGTTAGCCATCTCGCGTATAGATTCAAATTCTTCATCAATTGACGTCGTAGATTTGTGCGTTAGTTTATTCTGAAAAGCGCACACCATTTTTATTTGAACGAAAGCCACTGGCAAAAGCATTACATTTTCATCTTTACAGGAATTGTTTTACACTCTAGATTACATTAAAATGCTTTGGAGATCAGAAGAAGTACTGGCACTTCCCAAACACGATTAGAACTGATACAGGATAAAGTGTTGGCAGGCAGATTCATTTCAACAGATTTCAGATTTGTTACTGCATTTTTAACATTATCATCATCATAAAGAATTATTTACCAGCTGTATATCTTGACCTTTGTTTTCAGAGGAGAGATCATTCATGGAACCAATTGTTGATGCATAACTCACAGCTGCAAAGAAGATTACACTATTAATATTTTCATAATTGCTCTCAGTATGAACTAAATTATGTTTTTTGATTCGATACTAACCATCACTGTTATCATCTTCAATGTCATTATCATCAGGCAAGTAATGATTACACATCTTCAACAGGGATGGATGCATCGCCCAAACCCTGAGCGACTGATCTCTACCCCACGTGACTAGCTGATGATTGGATGGAGAAGTGTTTGATCTCCACACCATCGTTTGGACTGTGTCAGTGTGGCCAACTAGCCTATGGGTCAGTGCACCCCCCACCCAAATGCCAATCACACCAGCTTGTTCAGCCCTGGGTAATCCACCCCAGCCAACACCTATAGTCAGCAATCCACTACCAAACGGAGTATAAATAGCTCTCCACACTGGGAAGTTGGTCATTATGACGTTTTCTGGTCTTCTTGCATTATTAATATCAAAGAACTTTATACTGCCGTCGTGACTGGAGGTGACTAGTTGGTACTCATGGTGCGGACTCCAGTCCACACCATGAATTTTACATAAGTGGGCAGATATGTAGTGAATTGGGGCAGTGTGTTTACGGTAATCCCAGATTTTAATGTCTCCATCATGGGCTGTTGCTACTACATGGGAGGCTACTTTATTCCATTGTACTTGTGATGCTCCAGCTGAAATTTTATCAAATATTAACTTAACTTTCATAGAGATCTGAATTGTAATTTATATGTTAGCTGCTTGTCTCAACTATTATAAAACTGTAACAGATGTGTGTTTGTACATTGAAGGTACATATTTACAAAAAAAAGGTTACAAAGTGGTGTTTAGTTTAGGTGTCCCTGACTCCAAGTCACCCATTTTTATTTTTTGGCTGTCTGTTTGTTCAAATATCATACAAAAACTACTGGACTGATTTTCATAAAAACTTTTTGTTGACAGCCTATGATTATACTTATACTGTGACTAATGCTGTGCTTATCTGTAATTAGTTATGCATTTAGAGGTTTGTTTCACCTCGTATTAAGTAATGTCATGTATGAGTGTAACAACTGTTGACGAGCCTAATAAAATAAAATAAAATAAAAAAATTAAAAATATAAACTGGTGTATATTTTATCTCAGAGCGAAAGCTAGTATTTTATAATTTTTCGTACTAACCAACAGCACACAATGAAACAACAGGTTTTCTTGCATCTCTCAAATCCCATAGATGAGTAAATGTGTCTATAGAGCATGTTGCTATAAGGTTGTGGTCTTGTCTATGGAAGTGTGTGTCGCTGACAACTCGAGTATGTCCCCGTAGGGAACATATGCATGTGAGGTCATTTCCATTGCGCCATTCATATACATCCACTCGCTGATTGCTCTGTAACATTTAATAGTGCTGCTTTAGTTATTTATAAGGTCAAGTTAGGTAATGGAGTATTCACCTGCATTAAATATAATATGTATATTTTATCTTTATCTTCTGATTAAAAACTTTTATTCAAAATATTGCAAAACTCACTATTTCAGTAGTTTTTGATCTTGAATACTATTTAAAAAATTTTAATAACAGGATAAACTATAAAACGCAGCACGGCTAGCATGCCACCCACGATAAAGCGTTTAAACGAGAAAAACTTCATGCGCGCTCATTTTAGCATACGTAAAATAATAAGGATGGAGGCACATCTCGATTTTTGTCATTTTCTCGGGGGTGGCATGCGAGGCCTACAGTAATATAATGTCAAATTATTACTCATCTTAGTACAATTTTCATAAAAAAGCATACATTAACATAACATTATCTCTTTATTACTGATTTTTCATTGACAGCATATTATCTAAGTGTATACTGGAAAGGGATGGAGATATAACAAAAACGTTGATTTAGTGGCAAGATTTTGCTGGAAATTTCAACTAAGTTATACAAGAATAGCATAGACAAACAACATAGATTTTTTATTCTATTCTACTCTTTCTCACACTGTGTAATTAGCATGCAGGGTGTTAGGGTAAACGTGGGGTAAACAGTTGCATTACTTTAAGGATTGTTTGTACCCATGATACTGAACAACTTTCCCTACGAAACCTATAGGAAATTGAAAAAAAAACTTCACACAAACATTCATTGCATTTAGTATAGAAAGAGCAATTATTTTTTTACAATTTATTTCTTATAGGATTCTTAGGGAAAGTTTATCAGTATCATGGGTACAACCACCCTTTAAAGGAATGCAACTGTTTACCCTAACACCCTGTATAAGCCTGTCTTGTTTTCACTACTATTATTATTTTAATGTCAGTTTTTTTCTCTTCTTTATCTATGTCTTTTTTAATGCAAATATGCACAAAATTTTAAGAAAATCTAGAAAGACTAAGTAATGTATACACAGGGTGAAATTAATATCATTAGCATCCTTTTGAACTAAGAGTCTACCCATCAAACTGAACATCTTTTATTTTACTATGGGAGCAAACCAATCGGAGCACAAAAAATATCTGCTGTTGCATACATTTGAGTCGGGTCGGCATGGCACGGCACTGTTGTTTAGTACGGAACATCAGATTTTTTTTGCACCGATTGGTTTGCTCCCATAGTAAAAATTATTCAGTTTGATGGGTAGACTCTTAGTTTAAAAGGATGCTAATGATATCAATTTCACCCTGTAGATAGGTAGTTCAATGCTATCAGATACTCTTTGCTAAAATAAACTGAAACTGGCACAATTCTACATCCCATAGCATTCCTCAGGGACACCAGCCTAGCTAGCATGCCACCCCCGAGAAAATGACAAAAATCTAGATGTGCCTCCATCTTTATTATTTTACGTAGGCCAGAAAGAGCACGCATGACGTTTTTCTCGTTTAAACGCTTTGTCGTAAGTGGCATGCTAGCTAGGCTGGACAGACAAGGAAACCAGAACAGTCCCTTTCAAAACGGCAGGTATGGTCATGTTACCATAAAAGAATAATTAATCCAATAGATACTTACAAACAAATTGTATAATATTGATAAGCAGAGGTCAAATACAACATCTGAATAAGAATTCAATTTGATATCAACAAACCTCTATAAATGCTTGAGCACTCCAACTAGAATTCAAATTAAATAAACATAAACATGATAAACAGTATTTGCTAAGAAATCTTTAATACTAATAATACACTACCCTAGTAGTGTAATTAATAATGGGTTTAAAGATGTTTACAACACTATGTACAACTTATGGCTAAATATGGCTAATTAAAAATAAAAACAAATACAAATAAGCGAAGAAGAAATGAGCCACTATATCGAGCATGACTTCCGTTCGACTTACACTAAACAGGAGACGTGCTCGAGGCCACTGTCCTGCAGGAGGGTGCCCAGGACGCTGGCTGCGTTACCTCGTTGGACGGCAATGGATATTTGTTGCCCGAGGTACGGGCGAGCCCATCGGTCACCGGACACCTCGATCAAGCGCGACGACAACTCTTTGAAGAGCTGTCGGGCGTATGGCCCCCACGCTCCCAGGGTCTCTACACCGAATGGCGCAAGAATGTAGCCGTAACAGTATTTGCTCACCGCGATCGCGCAAAGCTTCTGCCCCTGGTAAGTCTGGCACCATTCGGCACCGGCCGCGTCGTACTTGCTGTGACGTGGGTACTTCTTCACGATGTCCCCCGCGTCCTCGTCCAGGCAGATCTGCTTGATGGCCAGCCACCGCCGGCCTGCCAGCAGCACGTTATTGCCTGTATAGTCTACGGACATCGCAGTCGCGTGAAGCTCGCGATATTCCCATTTTGCGATCTCTGAACTCCAGTGCACCGTCATTTTAGATTTAATTTTATTTGAACATTAATTCAATTAAATTAGTATAAAGGTGAAAATTATAGAGTGGAATTAGTTGTTTATACTTATGTTTTATTATTAAAAAATTATAAATAAACACAAACGCGTGCACAAAACTATTATCGTTATCGCAAAGACTGTCAAAATTAGTGTTACCAGTTAAGTGTTCGATTTTCCGGCAAGGAAATATCATAATTTCAATATAATGGCTAGATTATGCTGATGCGGACTAACGCGGCCGGCGGCTCTCTCGTGTTTCGTTCAAACATTTAGTCTTCAAAAATTCAATGATGAAAAAAAAGGAAATCGAATACTTTTGCCACTATTATATAAAAATTACAAAGTTATTATAATTTATGCATAAGACACAGGTAAGTACGCCGATCCGCGATTGCGTGATATAGCGCTATCACGCTTCCGCTCTCTTTTTATTTGCACGCGAACGAACGAGATAAAAGGTTAAATTTGACAGATGGATGTGTTAATATGTCACTATCGCGGGTTGTCGTACTAGCCCCGCTAGTTTCAAAAAGATGGGATATCTCTAGATTTGCTAGATGACAAGCGAGATTTGTCATCATATTATTTATATCACCATGAAAAATTTACTACATAATATAATTCTTCAATTACAGAAATATGAGGTGCAGGTGTGGTCGAGTACCTACTTGAAACCCCCCGCGCTCCGATTGGCATGCATGCATGAAGAGATGGAGGTATGGATGTGAATGAGGTTTGACAGGTATGTAAGGATAGCAGCAAATTTTTCGCCTTGGTGTCTGCCTACCCCTCAATGAAAGAAGCGTGACGATTTACAAATAAAGAGATTTGTAGTTAATCGGGGCTGGATGAATAAAAATCGGGCCAATGTAGCCACGAAGGGGCTGACTTGACCACATTAAAAAAAAACTATTTGACATTCAGCTGTCATGTCAGCTGATGTGAGACTTTTGGCGAGAATACGTCGGCTACGTTTGGTGTCCACATATTTTATATCGAATTTTTATTGTTTATGATGAGTTTTAGTTCGTAAGATTGGCGTTGTTTTGCGTAACAAAGATTTTTGTGAACACAAAACATTATAAGAAGGGTTAGAAATGCAAAGTAGCGCTTTTGCTTCGGAGCCGGCTGTCGCCACTTTTCTTCCCGCTCACGCTGCTACAATTAGTCATGCCCTCTCGTTCGCACCACGCCGCGCGCCTTATGGTGTTATGCAAATCATTGCATAGCACCATAAGGCGCGCGATATAAATAAGAGAACTTTATTGAAGATATCGGTTGTATGGGATATTTATTATTTATTTTATTTATTTGCTTACAGGAAGATTTACAGACAAATAGTATCAATAGTTATTAGAACCCTTTACCTTAAATTGATCAAAAAATAAATGTTTTTGTCTCAGATTAAGATTTTGTCAAGGAGTTTTTGGCGGTTATTTGTCAGGTACGTTTGGAGTCCTCATATTTTATTGAATTTTTATTGTTTATAGTGAGTTTTGGTTTGTAAAATTGGAGTTGTTTTGCGTAACAAAGTGTCGTGCAAGTGGACAATATACAGTTCAATGAAATATGATGGGGTATGGGTCGTAAACAGGAAAAGTGTTCCGTCATTTATAGCGCGGCAAAGCGATCTTCACCTCTTTCCTGTGGACTTCTCTGCGTTTTCTGCGACTTTTTATTGTCTCCAAAAACTCTAAATAAGCGTCAAAACGTCGAACACTAACGTTTTAATTGCTATAAATAAGAGAATTTTATTGAAGACATCGGTTGTATGGGATTTTTAACCCTCGAGGGATTTTAAAAGCAAAAAAAAATAAAAAAGTTAGTTCCTAATTTCTCGATAGATGGCGTTGACCCCTCTCTATCAAAGAGTAATACATAAGTATATTAGAAAAGAGAAACTATACACACCTACTTATATCTACTCATACCAATGGATATTATTGTTTTGAATGCTAGTTTTCGTTCAATCCCGCACCGATCGAGTGAAATTCCAGTATCCTTACTATTCCTGTAATCTAAAAATTGGTACGAGAACAACAGAAACTTTAGAACATCACTAAATCGGCACGAAATTGAACGAAAACTACAAACAGCCCGTACATTACGCAAGATAGGTAGCCATTTTGTGATTTTGTCAATTTGACATTGACATAGATAATGAAATCTTTTTTTTCATAGTTCTGCGAAATATTTAATAGATGGCAGTACATTCTATGCAAACTGAATCGGAAAAAGCCACCAAAAGGCGACTGTCCTCCGCCTGAGAGGGGTCCAATAGGTATGAACAAATATATTAATTAATATTAATAGTAAAATACACAGTAAAAACCTTTTCCTATTATTGGTGGTTTATTATTTAGCAATCTCAGTGTTATTGTCCGTCAACATCGAATCGAGTATCGGACGTGGCTGTATGGGCTACGTATCCGTTTTGAATATACGAACAATAAACGAGAAACAATAGCAAACTACAAAAACCTAACAGAAACTGAGATTTACAATAAAAATAAACCGGAGAGTCGCGTGGCTAGAGGTCTCTCGAGTAGACGTCTTTCGCACAGATCAATTAGAATATGTCCAATAGCCACGCGGTTCCACCATCTCATGGCGGTTTCGGGTGTATGTTTTTGTATAAAAACAGGGCTTTGAGATCGCCATATCAATTACCGTACAATGAACGTTAACTTGAATTATAATAATATCTTCAACACTTGTTACTGGCGAAATCTTTAAGGAAACGCCATTTAATAAAAATAGAATAGAAAAATAAACCGGAAATATTTAAATCATACGTCAGATTCGGTGAATGAAAAGCAAAGCCATAGACGAAAAATTTCGCTCTTTATTAGCAAAGCAATGAGGGATTTTCCGAAAGCCATTAAAAAAGAAAAAGTAGTTCCTAATGGCTCGATAGATGGCGTTGACGAGACAGGGGTGAGCGACCTTGCGGATAATAAAATTCAGATATAATAGTAAGAATTTGTGTTTTTAAGTAACCAGCAAAATATGAACATATATTTCGTCAACGGATGCGTCTGAGTCAGTGACATGCATTTTTGTTCATTTTTTAGCCTAAAATGTTCGTCTTCGGACCCCTCTCTGGTCAACGCCATCTATCGCCGGTTTGTTGAACTACGTTTTACTAGCTGTCAGAAAACTCCTCATTTCAATATTCTTTACACTGAAAAGTGAAGTGTCAAAATCAATATCAACAAACACAAAAATCTAACGATTATTTGTATAGTTTGCCCATTTCGCTACAGAAAAGTTCACAACAGTAATCAAACGAAGATTTATCTACGTTACGTTAAATCTAATGTAATACGAGAAAAAACAACGCGTTTAGTATATCGCGCGATGTTTATTGTTTTACAATGGTGTTTCATAGAAGATGGCGAAAAAATTTTTTAGGAAATGTTTGTTTACGTTTCATCGTGGGCATTGTATTTATTTACATTTACTGTGAATATCTAATCTATTATGTTACTCAAATACAGGTGAGTGGGAGATCTAAGAATCTTAGTAGGTACTCGTTTCGCAGTCACACGCAATGTAGCAGAACTTTCATAAACTTTTCTTTCCTTCAATAACTGCTTCTATTGCCAATTTATATAAGATCTGGGTTGGATTTAGGGACGTTGAAAAACGTAGCACAAAAAAATGTAAGGATAGTATTTAAAAAAAATTATAGTGCACTTTAATTATTTTTAATTTAACATAATAGTCATTAAAATCAACACCAGTCAAGGCAAAATTTACTCCTCTTCTACTAAGTTGATCAGTTCTTGAATATTACTACTAGTTCTATCTTCATCCTTGGCATTTAGCCTGAGATTCAGAGATGATTTTTAATTCATAGTTTGAACTAAGTAGGGTCAAAAATTTATGGATTTTCACATACGGGAGATCGAACTAGGACTTCAAAATCGTCTCTGAATCGCGGCCTCTCATCAACATATCGTCACTCCTCAGTAGGAATAAAATCAGTACAATTACCACTTTTCTGAATCGGAATTCGGATACATGCACGGTTGAAATATTCATATGACGTAAAACTAAGCATTTGGGTGTAAACTTTAAATTATAGTATTTTAGCATACTATCCTTAGATGTGGATAGTATATAGTACAAAGGCTGAAATTATAGTATAAATACTCTAAATGTAAATACTAGTATAAATACTATAATTATAGTACAAAATCCAACACTGTATAAGACTAGAGTTTATAAGCGACTTCGTCCACACAAAAAATTATATACTAGATTTTAAGTCAAATCATAAGCTATCAATCAAAACAGTTTCATCAAAATCGGTTCAGTATTTTTTGGGTGATGCTCGAACATACAAACAAACAGACAGACAAAAATTCTAAAAAAACTTTAATTTGGAGTTAGGGACACCTAAAAACCATACTGTACTCTTTTTCTTGTAAATATCTTCAATGTACAGACACTCTTCTGTTACAGTTGTATAATAGTTTCGATAGAACAGATTCTTGCAGCATTCCTATTGATCTATCGTATTTACAGTGTGATTGGCCAGCGCTAAATGAAGAGCCGGAAGCTGGTCAGGACCCGGTATATGCGATGGTATTGGCCGACACCCACCTGCTGGGGTCGCGCGATGGCCACTGGCTTGACAAGTGGCGGCGAGAGTGGCAAATGCATCGCGCTTTTCAGACTGCTATGACACTACACAGGCCTGAAGTTGTGTTCGTTTTAGGTAACAATCATTGGCTTACCAATGACTGGACGTCGAGTCCGTCTCAAAAGTGTCCTAACCAAAAGAGTAACAAAATGCATAAAGAGTAAAAATTACACGTCTGTCTTCATCATACGTGATTAACGGACTACACACATGTCTATGGTGCAGTAATTTGAAGAACTATACAAGCAAAATGAAAAAAGAATTTCAACAGTTTCAATGTTATTAGTTTGTTTATATTACTACAATTTTGTATGAGACATTGACACACATGAATCCATTAGTTTGTAAGTCAATGGTAACAATTATTTTTTATTTGATAAATGTGGGGTACCTATTAACTGCTGATGTATAGGGTCCGCAATGCCAAGACCACTATGCGAATGTGAGTCAGGGTTGTATCACATTCTGCGGTGTTAGCATACGACACACATCATGTTTTGAGCTATGGCAGGTATGGCCAACTGCCTCTCGTGGAAAGATCTGTGTCCTAGTTGGATGTAAAATAGGCTGGTGATGCTGTTTTGACAAATATATACAAATCTTTTAACTCTACACAGCTTAAGATGTTGTTTTCCAGAAGAATCTAGAAAGGTTGGAATAAGTTATTCTGTTCTGATCTTAGACCATATAACTATGGCCAAGTTATGCATGTAATTATACTAACAAACTTTTCTACGACTTTTTGTGTAGGATGAGGTTGTTGAAATCCGCTGAGGTCGTTGTTGTTGAAAACACTAAGTTGGCTCATTTAAATGGATATACCAATAAATGTGATTTAACTCTAGGCCTTTCTACCTATATTATATTATGTACAAGATACTCTTTCTTATACTGTGATATTGTTAATTGCTTATGATTTTATTTTAATACTGTATTGTGCACATGTAAAGATGAATGCAGCATACATAGTAGACAACACACATACACTGTACACAATTTATAAGGTTTAAAAACCAGTTTTAGTTTTATAATCATTCAATAGATACAGATTTTTAAATTTGATCTTGATTTTTCATTTCAGGTGACCTTTTCGATGAAGGCAAGTGGTGTTCTGAAAAGGAATTTAATGACTATGTCTCTAGATTCAATAGATTGTTCAGAGTTCCTAATGGGACTACTATGTACTCTATTGTTGGGAATCATGACATTGGATACCATTATAAGTATGTATTAAAATCTGAATGAGGTTATTGCATGAAACTTTGAAAGAATTATGTTTGCTTATTTAACAAAATTATTTTAATATTTTAAGTAAGAAACTTGTAAGAGAAACCATAGCTGCTGGACCTCTAGGAAGTGAAAAATTTCGTAGGTAATTTTATAAGAATCAATACTATGTATGTACTGCACTACTTGCACCATATAGAACTACCAACAAGTACCGATAACAACAGTCATAAATGTCATCAACATCATCACTGTCTAATGTAAGGTCTAGAGTTTAGATATAGAAGATACTGACTTGAATAACTTATGTTTACAATGCCGGGCCACGTTACAAAAACCTGATAATACTAGGAAAGTAAAAGTACTCAAAACTCATGTTCATTTTGTATCACCAAACATAAACATCTATCAATGTCAACTGCATAGTCAATTTAATTTATTTTTTATTATTTTTATTTTATTAGAAAACCAACAGCAATATAATACAGTAGTTACATGAGTATAAAGCAGAAAGCCAATAACAGGTTTTGATTGATTCATTTTCTATTTTCTAGCTGTAGAAGATCACCAATAGAATTGACATTTCATTTTGTTAACCACATGCTTTTATTGAAAAATGAAAGAATAGTGGAATAGGTTAAAAAATAAGAGATACCTACGAATTTTGCAGATTTCATTTTCCGATATTTCTATTTTAAATTCATGAATGGCTAAAATAATTTGGCCGCAATGAGGGCAGCGCAGGACCGGTCGTTATGGTGATCCTTGGGGGAGGCCTATGTCCAGCAGTGAACGTCCATCGGCTGATATTATGAAATAAATTAGAAATTAAAACCTAAAATCTCATTCAACCTCTATCTACAACGTCTCGCCTCTTTCCCAGTAGGAGAGGCAGAGACCAGGGTGCGCCATCTACTACAATCCTTACATACTTATGATTCAACCTACTTTTTAATTTTTCGGTATTTTTCATTTAACCCGAAATCTGAAAAAGGTTAAAATCTGAATGAGGTTATTGCATGAAACTTTGAAAGAATTATGTTTGCTTATTTAACAAAATTATTTTAATATTTTAAGTAAGAAACTTGTAAGAGAAACCATAGCTGCTGGACCTCTAGGAAGTGAAAAATTTCGTAGGTAATTTTATAAGAATCAATACTATGTATGTACTGCACTACTTGCACCATATAGAACTACCAACAAGTACCGATAACAACAGTCATAAATGTCATCAACATCATCACTGTCTAATGTAAGGTCTAGAGTTTAGATATAGAAGATACTGACTTGAATAACTTATGTTTACAATGCCGGGCCACGTTACAAAAACCTGATAATACTAGGAAAGTAAAAGTACTCAAAACTCATGTTCATTTTGTATCACCAAACATAAACATCTATCAATGTCAACTGCATAGTCAATTTAATTTATTTTTTATTATTTTTATTTTATTAGAAAACCAACAGCAATATAATACAGTAGTTACATGAGTATAAAGCAGAAAGCCAATAACAGGTTTTGATTGATTCATTTTCTATTTTCTAGCTGTAGAAGATCACCAATAGAATTGACATTTCATTTTGTTAACCACATGCTTTTATTGAAAAATAAAAGAATAGTGGAATAGGTTAAAAAATAAGAGATACCTACGAATTTTGCAGATTTCATTTTCCGATATTTCTATTTTAAATTCATGAATGGCTAAAATAATTTGGCCGCAATGAGGGCAGCGCAGGACAGGTCGTTATGGTGATCCTTGGGGGAGGCCTATGTCCAGCAGTGAACGTCCATCGGCTGATATTATGAAATAAATTAGAAATTAAAACCTAAAATCTCATTCAACCTCTATCTACAACGTCTCGCCTCTTTCCCAGTAGGAGAGGCAGAGACCAGGGTGCGCCATCTACTACAATCCTTACATACTTATGATTCAACCTACTTTTTAATTTTTCGGTATTTTTCATTTAACCCGAGAGAAATAATGGATGGAATGATAACTTTTATATATAGCTTTAAATTGAATCACATAATCAACAAATGGTTTTCGAATTTTGGTACCTTTCATAAAATGAAATGTTGTTTATTTGAGATTTTAAGTATTTTCATTTGCTCATTCAAAGTAGCAAGTTGCATATTTTAGAGCATACTCTAATATTAACATTAGTGCGTGCGAAGGATAACCCCGCACCTGGCCGGGAGGTTCGAGGGGAAGCTGAAGGCGCCGCCCGTGAGACTCGTCAGTGTAAGGGCCAACCACTTCGTGCTGATCAACTCCATGGCGATGGAGGGAGATGGCTGCTCGCTGTGTACGCGGGCACTTAATGAACTCTCTGATATTGCAGGTTTGTTTTACATTATATTAAACTTAACTTATGTATTGGTGTTGTGTATGTAATTATGTAAGTTGGCCTGTGGTAGTGATGATAGTTATTTTTATAAAGAGTGTATCAATCCCCCATTGCTTAACTAGTACTAGGTATATTTAATGGAGTGGCAACTTATTTGCTAAAGGGCCCATTTAAAGGGCTTATTTAAAGGAAAGGTTGTAAAGAATCGTATAGTGTCGGAGATCCCGAATAAATTATTTTTCTTTCTATATATGATTTGATTATTTGATAGAAAATTAACTATCTACTTAACTCTTTTTTTTAGTACAAATAAGTACTTATAAGTGAAATTAATCTATAAAAACAATTCATTACAGATATTCTGAAATGTAGCAGTGGATCGCGGCTATGTAAAGGCGAAAAGTTGAAATTAGACAATTACAGTAGACCAATTTTAATGCAGGTAATGCCCTAAAATCTTCTTATGATAAATATAAATTAGCTAGCATCTCAGGCTGTCTATCAAACTGTACATTTCTTTGGAAATATACTTAACCCGACGCATACATGCCTTATATATCAATCTATAAAGTTGCGGTTCCTCTAGCAACAAGATATACAGACAGACTAAACGAATTGACAAGAAGTGGAATTCAAATGGTGTAATTGGTCCCTGCCTGCTTCTCTTTTTTTAAAGCTCACAGAGTGTTTTAGTGACAGAGTCAAGACTGAAAGATTCTTCCACAACCTGAACTTTACTAGGTATAACTTTGTCATGATAAATACATTATGTCCGGAATGCAGATCTATGATCTAAATTTATTGGACCTGCTAATTGTCACATCAGGCAGCTCAACTGCTGTTTGGTTGACCCTCTGCTATTCAGAGCAGTGATCCTTTACCGGTTTGTAGGACTGCCCCATACCCAAGATAATTATTACCTTATGAGGCTGGCATTGCCACTAAGGGCGACAGAAGCCTTTAAAAAAATGTTTTTAAGGCGAGTTTTCACGTTAAATTATTCAACAAATATTTAAACTTCCAGCATTACCCTCTCTACAGAGAGTCAGATAGCGGTTGCACGGAATCAGACGCGGCACCTCTCCCAGAGAGAAACAATCTCTTCGAGGAGCGATGGGACTGCCTCTCCAAGGAGTCCACCGAGAAGCTGATCGAACTGCTGAAGCCTCGCGCGGCGTTTGGGGCCCACACCCATCACAGCTGCGTGGTCCACTACAGCTTCAACCCTAGCTCCCTTCATAAGATAGAATTTACAGAGTACACAGTCCCATCATTCTCCTGGAGGAATAGACTGGATCCTAAGTATTATCTGGTGAGTTTAATATAGTTTACTCCATCTTATTGTTATTTGCCTTGTTGTATGGACAGAATTTAGGTACTACTAGTGAAACGCGGATGTTCTGAATTTCGCACACCAAAACAGAACATACATTATAATATATATGGAATATGTCTGACTCGGGGAATATAGCTATGCTATGCTATGTCTTGTTGTATATTATCTTGTATTTTATTTATGTTGTTAAATCATGGATATCGCAATTAGACGCGTCTTTTATCCTCACATTGTTTGAAAAGATAACAGTTAATGTTGCAGTGGCATTCTTTAAAAAGGTATTTTGAAATTGTACCTAGGTCTGGATAACCTGAGAGGGCAATATACATGAACTACCATCATAGGTAGTCCAGTTAATGTATCCATTTTCTACGGTGTGTATACATGAAACTAAACTTAAAAAAAAACGGCATAAAAAACATGACTTGACTTTATTTTACTCCATTGACAATAATTATGTAGTGTTAGTCTAGGGTTTGGGGAGGAGCCTACATGTTAGTGTGGGAAAGGGAATCCCCCAAGGTTTACAAATTATGATATCTATGACTTATTTTCATCAATGCCTTACGCATTGGCGTGAAATATACCGAATTATTTTTACTACAAATTTTTTTCCGTTTTTAAATCGCATTCAACAATAATAAACTTACCATTTTGTTGTAGGTATTATAGTTAATAAAATATTATAAATATTATTTTAGCGATGATACTGAATAATGTTATCTTTGCAGCTATCGATAACCCCAACGGAGGTGAAAGTGTCGAAGTGCGGGCTGCCTCGCGAGCGAACGATGCAGGTGACTGCAGTGGTCATGGTGATAGCGCTTCTTGCCTACTTGCGCTGTTTCCCACCCACCGATGATATGTACATTTACAAGCATTTGTGAGTAAGTAGTTTAATTTTTATTTTATTTTCGGAAGATTTACAGCATTACAATTTTGTTAAATATTCTTATATAAATATAGACGCCAATTTAAAATCTTCACAAAAAAAAACGAGTATTAAAACTACATTATATGCCCACACGTCTCATTTGTGTGACATGATGGACTGGAAAATAAGTATATAAAAACGAATATTCTGATCAAAAACAAAACAAAATAATTATAATCTATCACTGCCGGTCACTGGTGTTGCCAAAGTAAGCTCATGCAATTGCGCGTTTAACGGTTGCCCTTCTCGTAACGAATAGGTCAAAGTTGTGCTCTGTGCTTAATTCATTGAAGCTGTCACAGCTACGTATTGCGAATGCGTTTCGTCTATAATTAGTCCTTGCGTACGGAACGTGAAGAAGGGGGCGCTGCCTTAAGCTCCGGGTATTAGTGCGGAGGCCTTTCGTCTCTAACAAGTCAGGGCAGTCGACAGAATTGTTCGCGACACCAACTAAAAAACTAACATCACTTACATTGCGACGAATTTTAAGTGGATGAAAGTGATATCGCTTACACCTGTGTTCATAGTCCGATGACCACACTCTGGCTTTGTAATCCAGAAAGCGCATAAACCTTTTTTGGATGTTTTCAATACACTGCCTGTAGATAAGATATTGCGGGTTCCAAACTTGGGATGCGTATTCAAGGTGGCTGCGTACAAAAGCGCAGTATAATATTTTAATAGTTTTTAAATTGCAGAAGTCACTTGACATTCTCATAATAAATCCAAGCGCCCTAGAGGCTTTATTAACCATTTTCGTAATATTCTATTAATTCTATCTCCTTATACTATTTATGGTAAATGTGAAAGTTTGTGACGATGTTTGGATGTTTGTAACTACATCACGCATGGAAGGCTAAAGGGAGCAAATACATTCAATGTATGTAGACTAAAGGTGGAGCCGCCGTCACTTGCTAGAGCGAGAAAGATAGCGGGAATGCGATAGCACCGGCAATGCTGCGACCTTTCTTGCTCTAGCAAATGACGCTCCTGAGCGACGGAAAAATGAGATTCCGTCCTGCCAGATGAGGGTCAACCCTTAGTGTGAACGAAACAGTTCAGATTTCACTAAAGCTGATTGTAAATAAACTGTTTTCTTTTACAGATCTGGGAAGAAGGTGTGATGTTGGTGTTACAATGTAGTCTACACAGGTTGTATTATTTTATTTTAATATTTTGTGAACACTTTTTAAATCCTTCCTACTACATTTTAGCTGATACTCGTGGGTAATAAAAGATAAATTTGAGTACAATTCGTTTCAGTCAATGTCCAACAACTAACAATATCAATTTAAGTACCTAATTAACTTCACGTAGTACAAGACTGCTAAATAAAACCTGTAAAACGGGTTTCTATGTATTGGGCACGCTTTTTTCGCCAGTGGCGCAAGACTCAATGCTGCCGCTAGCGATTCCCTTTTCTAATGTAAATGACGATCATTCATATAATAAAAACGGGGTCTTTAAATTCTATTAACATTCCTATATGTAACAAATCAAAAAATCTATTCAGATGTTAGCTACTTAGCTTGCACTCACGTGTATGTATGTAAGTTGGATAAGGAGCTTGTAAGAACGCCCGTGCACTGATTGTGGAGCTAGCCAATTGACAAGCGGTAAAACATGAAAATACTCCTTGGCGGTGTAGAGCATCTCTGTGATGGGGATGGACCAGGTCTGCCTGCATAACTCCAGTCGGTTTAGGAGTTACTGATGTTAAAGGTCAGTAAATATTAACGATCAGCTGCAAGGCTCCAACTCCTAAACCAACTGGAGTTATGCAGGTAGACCAGGTCCATCCCCATCACAGAGATGCTCTACACCCCATAAACACTAAATCAGCCTTGCTGCCGATGGTTGCAAAAAGTACACTTATCTCTTATACTATTTGTCCCTAACCTAACCCAACGACAACAATTTATAGAAAGAAGTAAACACGTTCGAAACATCGATGACTGACACGTACGAAAGAAGAACGAACATTACAGTTCGCCATGGTAAATTTTCGTGTTTCCGTGCTTGTAAGCTGGTTATGGATCCATTAGTTATAAATCCATGTACAATATCCTGCCCAACAAAAAAGCACGCAAAGATAACTTATGGCTACGCTGACGGTATCGTTAATGCGATCCGTGTGGAAAAAGAAGTCTATAAATGTAAAACAGTTCCGTGACTGATAGCCTAAACTACTGAAGATAGAAACATGAAATTTGTAATACATATCCTACAAAACGTGTAGGGCATTCTGCCCTAGGGTGCACTAAGAAAGGGTTTTTCGAAAATCGGAAATTCATGCGGACGAAATCGCGGGCAAAAGCTAATAATACCATCTCGATACTGAAAGTAGATAAGCCTGAAATAACCGTGAGAAAAGGCTATAATTAGCACATTAAACAAACATCCTTAAATAATATTAACAATTAAATTCTAAACAACATTTAATTATTACAGAAGGCTTCAGTTAATTATCATTTAATAAATACTGTTCATGCAACATTTAGGTACATACACCATCGTAATTGGTCCCTCGTGCAGTTGATAACATTTATAGGGTCCCGCATTTCAGACCGAACGGCCTTTATTGTTATGGTACTGATAAAGATTTCTAAAGTACAATAATCAATCATTCATTTCACTAAAATAATTCGTTAAATTCTACACAAACCAAGCAATCCTCCGTGAATCATAACACAACAGCCAGTAATCAGCAACATGCTTCGTCAACTTACCAAACTAAAATCTACCACAGGTTTCGTCAGTAACAAAATAAAAACTTAAACTCCCTCCGCAACACGGAACGCACCTGGCTCAAAGGAAGCCATCACATTAGCAGCATTCCCGCGTAAAGTAAAGTATTAAAATGATATCACTAAAGCAAAACCTTTTTTTGTTGCTGTTACAAAAAGCTCGAAGCCATGTCGGTTCCGTTTTCCTTGGTACAGAACCCTCGCTGCGCGAGTTTGACTCGCGGTTGGTTGGTTTTTTCCGGTTATTTTATTTATTTTATTACAAATATAACCCTCGGGGTTAAATCGAACATCGAATGATTATTCATTATTTTCCCGAAGTTGATATTATTCTGCTTAAAATTTTTCCATTTTGTTACGATAGGTATGCAAATGCAAGTAAAATAGACTATTGTTTTTTGAGGTTTTTCCGTTTATGATGAAAGGGGATAGGAGATTGTTCTATGAAAGCTGGCATACATTCCACATTGGCAGCCATTTTGTTCTTAACTATTATAACCTCCAGGCTCAGGTCGCAATATTATATTGTTAGCACTACCCTACTATGCCACCCTCGCTTGCCTATAAAAGCGGCGCGCAGCTCGGTTTGACATTCATTTGTCGGACAGCGCTCGAGGTGACAACATCGTGTTCTACGCGGCCCGTTGGTTCGGATATCTTTTCATAAACTTTCTTTTTGTGATTATTTCGTGATAACGTGTGATTGAGAGTAATTAGTGTTTTGTTTCAAGTGTTAATCAAGTAATTTCAGTAAATTCGTTTTGTTTGAGTTTGCAAATTATTTTTATAAATAAACGATTGTTTGGGTTTCTGTAAATTATCTTTTTTTTAATAAATTTCACTTCTGATCGCCAAAATCAGAAGTGGGATAATAAAATCTAAGCCCGCAGCATCCTAAATTAACGTTTTGCCATTCTTGTAACGATCTGACAGAAACAAAACACTAATTCAACCCACGTGTAAATCGTTTCTGTCACGTGTTTTCGAACGTGTTGATAATGCCTAATAGACAGAGAAATTCACGCAGCAGGGCGCGTAGACACGATAACGCGGATAGGTCGCGTAGTAGATTGCGCAGTGGGTCGCGACACCGGGGTCGTACGCCTGTTGTTTCTCGTCCTGAGGGTCTTAGGCTGCGTAGGTCGCGAAGTAGATCATTGCGACGATCTCGTGAGTCGCGTTATAGAACGCGTACCCCAGTACTGCCTCGTCAAGAAGGTTCTTCGTCACGTAGGTCCCGTAGTAGATCGCGACGTCGTGACTGTAGTCACAGATCTCGTGATCAGTCGCATGATTCATCGGTTATGACTTCACCTCGTAATGAAAATATTTCATTGGCCCACGTTATGAATTCCATTTTAACCCGATTAACTGCACTCGAAAGCAATAAACGCCATGCTGTGCTAAGTGAAAACGTTCGCGTACACAGTGACGAGTCTGTGCAAGCAAACAACACTTCTCGTAATCACGCCGACACCGTAGTATCAAACTCTACTCCTAAAACGACAAAGTCTGCTAGAAATCGTAATAACGAGCTTATGAATAGTAGTGATCAGGTATTGTCAAGTGGACCTAGTTTGGAAAATACGACAGACAACACGCAAACTGATCCTGGCACCTCACCGCAACCTAATCGCGAGGTTGGAATGGCGGGGTCGGCGCGTTTACTAGCTGACGCTATTAAATCATTAAACCCGCTACGAAGTCAACATTACTTTGTGTCTAATTTTGACCCTGCCATACACAATATCGACGTATGGTGCGAAGAGGTAGACCGTGCTAAGCTAGCAAATAATTGGCTGGACGCAGAGTGTCTTTCACGTGTTTCTAACTGCCTTCGGGGTGATGCTCGTACCTGGCTAAACGAATGGGTCACAAATGATAGGACTTGGTCAAATTTTGTTCGCGAATTCAAACCACTCTGTCCGCGTAAACTTGACTATGCTAATATTTTATATGAGACCATGACCACAACCTCCGATAAATACAACACTTACGCGGAGTATGCGCGAAGGACATTGTTGCGTTTACGTGTAGTAAAGGGGCTGAGTACTGAGTTGATGGTTTCAATCGTCATCAGAGGTATAACTGATCCACAAATTCGAGCCGCAGCGGCAAATGCGAATTTGAGTAGTGAAGACCTAGTATCCTTCTTGTCTATTTATACCAAACCTTCGCGTACCAAACCGCAACCCAGTGCTTACCCCAATAAAAATCGTGCACCGTTGCCTCATCAACGCAATAAGGATAAATGTTTTGTCTGTAGTCAAAGCGGTCATAAAAGTTTTAACTGTCCTAAAAAGCCTAAATCTGACCAAGGCAAGCCTAAGTCGGGTCCTGATGTAGACGCAGATCTGAGTAAGGCTCTGGTAAGGGTTACATGCCAGTTTTGTAAGAAGCCTGGACACACCGAAGATACTTGTTTTGCAAAAGAGAGATCTCAGCTTCGCAACAAGCGTAATGTAAATCTTTGCACTGAACCTTCTGTTCATAAGCCTAAAAGTAGCGATATTGTCACCGCCGTTATTCAAGGAATTCCTACCGACGTGCTGATCGATAGTGGAGCTTTAAATATTTCATTGATTTCATCTGATATTTTGAAACACTTTTCTTATGACAAAAAGCCCATGCGATGCACGTTGAAAGGAATAAGTGACGGTACAATAGAAGCCGATTCCTATGTCACGCTCACTATCGAGTTTGATGAAATTTCGATCGAGGCTGACTTGGTTGTGGTTCCGGGACCTTGTATGAGTTTTCCGGTCATAATAGGCACTGATATCCTTAACCGTGATGGTGTCACTTATGTTCGAACAAAGGATAAACAATATTTGACGCATTCTAGTGAAAAAGTTTCGCTTGTGAACACCGTCATGGCTGACGATCATCAGTCTGCAATAAATACATCCCTCATAGACTCAGAGCGTGCATCTCTCTTGGAGGTTATCGAGCAGTTCAGGGGTTATTTGATTTCTGGTACTGCTTCCACCACGGTGACTACTGGAAAGATGCACATAAACGTCACTGACAATACTCCAGTCGCATATAGGCCCTACAAACTCTCACATCAAGAGAAACTCAAAGTCAGAGAGATAATACGCGACCTTTTGGATAAGGGCATAATTAGGGAGTCCAATTCTGAATATGCGAGCCCTATCATACTGGTTAAGAAAAAAGATGGTGGCGACCGTATGTGTGTCGACTTTCGCGCTCTTAACCGGTTGACTGTCAGGGATCGGTATCCCCTACCGTTGATAGACGATCATATTGACCGGTTGGGCAATTTTAAATATTTCTCAAGCCTTGATATGGCTACGGGGTTTCATCAGATCCCAGTCGATGAAGCCTCTATCCATAAGACAGCCTTTGTAACACCTGAAGGCCATTACGAATACCTTCGAATGCCCTATGGTCTCACTAACTCTCCTATAGTCTATCAGCGCATCATTAACGACACACTGCGGAGCCACATTGAAGCTGGTAATGTCCTGGTATATGTTGACGACGTTCTGATTATGAGTAATTCGGTTCAGGAGGGCATATCATTGTTGCGAAAGGTTTTAAAAACATTGACAGATGCAGGATTTTCTATTAACTTGCGCAAATGTTCCTTTCTTGCTACCGAAGTGGAGTATTTGGGACGTGTAGTGAGTCAGGGTCAGGTGAGGCCGAGCCCTCGCAAAGTCGAGGCCTTAGTTAATGCCCCGGTCCCAAGCAACGTCAAACAAGTAAGGCAGTTCTTAGGATTAGCCGGATATTTCAGGCGATATATACAAAATTACGCAGCAAGAACTTCCTGCATATCCCGACTAACAAAAAAGGATATTAAGTTTAGTTGGGGACCGGAGCAGGAACAAGTCAGACAGGACCTTATCGCTCACCTCACTACTGAACCCATTCTCTCGGTTTTCGATCCCATGCTCCCTACGGAGCTACATACAGACGCGAGTAGCATTGGTTATGGTGCTGTGTTGATGCAAACTCGAGCTGATGGAAATAAGTATGTGGTCGGCTATTTTAGTAAAACCACCAAGGGCGCAGAAAGCAGGTACCATTCATACGAATTGGAAACATTGGCCGTCGTGAGAGCGTTGCAGCATTTCCGCCACTATCTGGTAGGTCTCAAGTTCAAATTAGTCACTGACTGCAATGCTCTCAAGTCGACAGAAAAGAAAAAGGATCTGCTTCCACGCGTAGCTCGTTGGTGGATCTATCTTCAGGATTTTTTATTCGATATTGAGTATCGCAAGGGTGTAATGATGTCACACGCCGATTATTTGAGCCGAAACCCACCCGCTCGAGTGCATCAAATCACTAGACCACGCAACTGGGCTCAAATAGCTCAGTCTGCGGATGACGAAACGCAAGGTTTATTGCAAAAATTGCGTGATGGGGAACTGGATACCCGTCGGTACGTACACCAAAACGACACGTTATACTATCGGTACGAGCCGAAGGGTGAGGAACCAAGATTGCTGTGCTATATTCCGAAAGGCCACCGACTCAGCCTACTGAGAATCTTCCATGATGAGCACGAGCACATAGGTGCTGATAAAACTTTGGATTTAATCCTTAAGCATTTTTGGTTCCCCGGCCTTCGTCAGTTTGTGGTCAAGTACATAGGCCATTGCCTTGTGTGCATTACAAAGAAAAGAGTACCTAGGGCTCCCCACCAGCCTATAACTTCATGGGAGAAAGCTCTTATGCCTTTCCACACTTTACATTTGGACGCGTTAGGTCCATTACCGGAATCAAATGGTTACAAATTTGTGCTCCTTATGGTAGATTCCTTTTCTAAATTTTGCTTACTTTACCCAATATATAGACAAGATGCGAATGAACTCAAACGCACATTCACCAACGCGATTTCCTTATTTGGCGTTCCTAGCTTGCTTATAACTGATCGCGGTAGAATGTTTGAATCCACGGAATTTACTCGATTTATTAATGAGCTGGGATGTGATATTCATCTTATAACGCCTGAAATGCATCATGCAAACGGGCAAGCTGAAAGGTATATCAGAACTGTACTCAATATGATCCGAATTGAGTCAAACCATAAGGGTACATCTTGGTCAGAACAATTGTGGAGGTTACAGCTTGTTTTGAATATGACAAAACAAAGAACAACTCAGCACTCTGCTCTTCACCTTCTTGTGGGAGTCGATGCGGTCACTCCTATCTTACGAACATTGATTCGTGACGTTGCAGTCGAAAGCTCACAACATAACCGTGAAGCGTGGCGGGAGTTGTGCAGGGCCAGAGCCAACGACCTACTAAAGAGGAATCAGACGCAACAGGATGCCACTGTCAACCGACAGCGACGTCCACCTCGCAAGTTTAATGTTGATGACCTGGTCTTTGTCATAAAGTACTCCCAGTCCACGGGGAAATTGGACCCAGGGATTCGAGGGCCATACCGAGTTATGAAAGCTCTGCCGAGTGATCGATATGAGTTAAAACTCATGAGTGGGTCTTATGGAAAGACAACTCAAGCGGCAGCCGAGTATATGGTTCCTTGGCGCGGAGAGTGGTGTCCGGATACGTGTGCTGCTTTCTTTGAGTGTAAGTTAAGGCAACGTTTGTTTGAGATACGGCGTTGTGATTTGTATTGTCATGTTCCCACAGCTTCCATTACAATAAACTGTTACTTACTGACTTAACTTTACGACACAGTCCACTCCTTGATCTTTTCACGATACTTCATTTAACTCACATGACAAGCCGAATCATCGCACGGCTCTTAGCAAGCCAACTGAATGGATATGACAAAGGGATCCAGAAAGGCGCACGATTCAGGCCTCCGTCTATTCTGTACATGTCATACTGTGGAGAAGCGATTCAGGGATGCTTCCTTGGAGGTAAAGACAAGCGATTCAGGGATGCCTCTGTCTCACCTAATTCTAGACTATTTGACTAAATAATCTGGAATCGAGATGTGCGATTCAGGGATGCCTCCATCTCCCATAGACAAGCGATTCAGGGATGCTTCTGTCTATGTAACTGTTGATAACTAAACAGGCAGTGGGGACGCCTTCTGCCTGGTCTTTTCACAGATGTCACGCAGTATCAAGAGTCCACTGCCGAGCAGGTCAACTAAGAAAAGAAAAATGGGCCCATACAATTTTGCATTTACTTTTTTTTGAGATCTCTTAAATTTAATTAGTTGTTTTTGCTTTCATAAAGCTTGAGTAGTTTGACATTTTGAAAAATGTGAGTGTGTTTTCAGACGATAATACTGATGATACAGAGGCTGGACTACCCTCTGAAGCACGAGTGTACGACGCTGATGAAGCAGAAGCTGGACCATCCTCTGCACCGGTTGTTGAGAGACCAAGAGACATGCCCGAATTGGATTAACGACCACGAAATATCGTCGAGGACGACTCTGGTCAGGAGAGGCCGTGTTAGCACTACCCTACTATGCCACCCTCGCTTGCCTATAAAAGCGGCGCGCAGCTCGGTTTGACATTCATTTGTCGGACAGCGCTCGAGGTGACAACATCGTGTTCTACGCGGCCCGTTGGTTCGGATATCTTTTCATAAACTTTCTTTTTGTGATTATTTCGTGATAACGTGTGATTGAGAGTAATTAGTGTTTTGTTTCAAGTGTTAATCAAGTAATTTCAGTAAATTCGTTTTGTTTGAGTTTGCAAATTATTTTTATAAATAAACGATTGTTTGGGTTTCTGTAAATTATCTTTTTTTTAATAAATTTCACTTCTGATCGCCAAAAATATTGTAAGTATAGCATTTTTGAGCGCGTATCTTATCTTATCTCGTTGTGGGGGCTGGCAAGCCAGCAACACTTCGACCCAGTGGGATCTTTTGTGTTAGCCCCAATACTTTTTGTTTTCTTCACCCTTCAAATACATGGTCAATGAAGGAGGCGATACCATTGAGTGGAAGAAACCTAAGATCTCCCGGTTTTGGGTATCCATCTCCGGGGAGGCACATGCGTTTTGCCGCCAGGACACGACAGTCACAAAGAACATGCTCCATAGTCTCTTCATCCTCTCCGCATGCTCGGCAGCTGGGATCCAGGGTGATTTTCATTTTGTGCATCATCGTGCCTGTTTGAGCGCGTAGCACCCGTAGTAAAAGATGTATGAGTGAGGATTAGGCGAAAAAAATGTGTGAGAATCGTAGCGTATAGCGGGCCGTAGCCTCTGTGTACCCCGATGGAACAATATATGAGCGTGATCTGAATCTATTTATTTACATAACAACATACTTTAACGAATATAAAAATTTTCTTAAACACAATACTTTAGAAGAGGTAAGAGAAGAGTGTCACGATCGTAATTGTATCTGCCTACCCCAATGGGTCACAGGCGAGAGTATATTATTGTGAGGACTAGAATTCAATATCAAATATTATTGATTTTTAAACATGTTACAGTCATGTTGTGCTATTTCGAATCAAATTAAAGATTGTAAAATTTGTCTCGGGCGGGACTTGAACCCGCACTTTTCCAAACCGGGGAACTGCGTTATCCAATTTCGCCACCGAGCCCACTAGCCAGAGAACGAAATTTTTCAATCTGTTGCGTCTTAAGGGGACGTGAGCGCCATCTACTGGTAGCTATTACAAACTAACCAACCCGCAAGTCCAGCATTACAACTGGAATTCATACGATATAGATGACACACCCTGTTCCAATTTCACGTCCCCTTAAGACGCAACAGATTGAAAAATTTCGTTCTCTGAGTAGTGGGCTCGGTGGCGAAATTGGATAACGCAGTTCCCCGGTTTGGAAAAGTGCGGGTTCAAGTCCCGCCCGAGACAAATTTTACAATCTTTAATTTGATTAGAATTCAATAATTAGAAAGAAATCAATCACTCAATCACCATCACTGGGGGTCTAATAAACCTCTTAACATGACTCAACTTTTCTATCTACTAGAGGCTTTCTGATTCATTGCCGGTATAACATAAAGATAAGATAAATGTTCGCAATTGTAGGTATCCACTGAACTCTATGAATTGTATAAGTACTTATGCCTGTCGATTACCTACTTATCTACACTATTAAAACTGTGACAATTTTGTCTGTACATTGAAGGTAAAGAAGTTCCTGACTACAAATCAATTTTTTAGGGTTCCGTAGTCAACAAGGAACCTTAAAGGCTGGGCCACACAGGGTGCAGCTGCAGAAGGGGTTAGGGGTTTACAACTACAGCCGGTCTGCACCCGTTCTGCAGCTGCACTCTGTGTGGCCCAGCCTTTATAGTTTCGCCATGTCCGCCCGTCTGTCCGCGGCTTAGCTCAGAGTCGCTTAGTACTAGAAATCTGTAATTTGGCATGGGTATACTTACATATTAATTATTAATCACGCCGACAAAGTGGTAAAATAAAATCTTGAAAAAAAATTTTTTTAGTGTACCACCGTACCACAGGTAAGTCCGTATACTGTGACGGGCAACCACGGAACCCTTCGCGTGGCCCGACACGCACTTGGCCGGTGTTTTTATTTATTTTTTGTTTCTTCGAGCATCGCGCAAAAACTACTGGACGGAATTTGATTAAACGTTTTATGTTGCTTACTTCAAAACTGGTATCATGGTTTTCCGCTGTCTCTGCCTACCCTAGCGGGAGACAGGCGTAAAAATATGTATGGATGTAAAAACTGTTACAAATTTTATTTCGGTAGGTACGATGGCGATGACGTGACGGTAACCCAGTCGGTGCGGACGAAGTCGCGGGCAAAAGGTCGTAAATAATAAATGTATAATCATTTCATATTCAATTTAAAAAAGTGAATTTGATTGCAATTGCATTTTTTCTTGGAAAGATTTACAGCAGTGATTACATACATCCACTTTTTCTATTTAATTCGCAAATAGAATGTAATTAAATAGAAAGAGTGGTCTAGTAGATGGCTTTTAAATTTTTTATAACTGTTTTAAAATGCAATGACTGTGTTAAAATCATTGTTAAAATAACTAACGACTCTTGTTTCAACACTTCTGGATAAGTTCTTAATAATCCTCCATTAAATCTCTTGCAGTAACTTTTTGTCTTGTTGACGTAATACAAGCTAGCAAAAGATTCAATGGAGGATTGACTCTAATGAGCGTTTCTGCAACTGAGTGTAAGCTACTTAACTGTATGCATAAAGTAATGTTATTAATTACTTAGGTAGGTACTTATTTTGTATTAAATCTTTTTTATGTAGTCTGTTTCTTGTACCACTGTTGGGCAAAGGCTCCATTAAATATACAAAAATACTAATCATCAAGAGATCAATGATACCACAAAATTAATTTATTTTAAGTATTAAATGGATGGTATGAATGACAGCTACAGGTAGTAGTAGTAGTAGGAATAATGAAAAAAGTAACTTAAAATAAACATTTTTATTTTAATAAAATACATTAACTTAAAACAAAAAGAATAGGAACTCGTTACGCATACCGATAGAGCAAAATTTTACACTTATTTAAATAATACTTTGATACAACTAAAAGAAACTATGAAAAAAAGATATAATAATAAAAAGTATTCCTACATCTAAATAAATGCAAACCACGTTGTACTCACTAAATACTTTTAAGTAAAAATTAAGTAATAAATCTCAATTAAAACTAATAACTGCAAATTCTGGTCAATTTGAGCTGTTAAAGCATTTTAACCTGTTATCAGCCGCCTGCCGATTTACAAATATTCTACCTACAACGGTTATCAAGTCTTCTGACACCGCGTGCGAGGTTAACTATAACAATTAAGCAGTAAAAAAACATGACATTAAACAATCAATACACGCCTCTCTGGGATGATCAAAGATGCGCCTTTTGTACATTTATCTTTAACGACTTTTATTAGGCTCCATAAGGTTGACTTTTTGATCAAATTATTTGTCAAACCAAAATATTAGAGCGGTTGTGCATTTCCCTTGCACGCGTATGCCCTAGCGTGACCATCATTCGGGTATGTCACTAAGCCGTATGCCGCCTGGCCGCCGGTACATGCGCTCGTGCATAGGCAGCTCTCCCAGGATGAAACGTTCCAGTGATTTGAGGGCCAGATGTGAATGGCCGGAGCTCCTGAAGGCGGTGCTTGCGTCGCGACCCGCGTACTCCAGCATTATGTCCGCCCCACCTGGGTGCTGGAACAAAAGACACAAATTGTTAGATATGTTTGATTGATACTTTTTAATATTAAAAGACCTTTGGTGACCACAGAGCTGGCAGCTTCCTGGCACAAAGAATCAGTCTCGCCATCCAGCCTAGCTAGCATGCCACCCACGACAAAGCGTTTAAACGAGAAAAACGTCATGCGCGCTCTTTCTGGCCTACGTAAAATAATAAAAATGGAGGCACATCTCGATTTTTGTCGTTTTCTCGGGGGTGGCATGCTAGCTAGGCAGAGGGGGAATGCTAGCTTGTTGGGCACCATATCTTGTGTAGACGCTCTGGAGTGTGTGTACCTACATTTAAACTCTACGTTGATTATATCAATTTATAAATTGTATTGCTTTATAATATAAAGTTTTCATACGGTCTAAGGCGTAGAGCATAGTTGTGATTTCAATTAGGTTTTATTATCTGTAATACAAGATAAATTTATTGTAGTTGCGTTTTTTATCTTATCTGAGTGTCTTGGGGTGTTTAGTCCAAATAAGAAGGTAAAGTTGAAGTTGACTTACCTCATCAAAGAAATCCGTAATGTCGTAGACGCGGTCGTATATGACGACCCAACAGTCTTGGTACGTGTCGTGTATGGAGACTTCTGCGAGGTTGATGACGCGATCCTTGGCTTCGGGCGTGCCTGGCTCGAGGCGCGCGTTCCACGTACTCTTGGTCTCCACCGTCCACGGGTTTACGAAGCGCAGCGCTGCCATCGTCAGAGCTACTAAATCCAGATCAGTGTTGTCTTGTTCGACGGACAGAGATCCCTGCAGGCTCATTTCAGGAGCAGTCTGTACGGTTGCCATCTTTCTCAAAAACTCTTGTATTCTTCTTACTTAATAGTTCTCCGATGGGAGCGTAGTCCTTTCAACGCAGACTAGACACGATTGAACGGGCTGACTCGACTCGAAGCTCTGTAAAAAATTACGAAACCTTATAAATTGAGCTGTATTAAGATTAGGGTTGGCGCTTGTCGCTGTTTCTCCTGTAGATAATGCTTGTTACCTACATAAAAATTGTACGAGTATCTTCCATTAATTTGAAATTTCTTACAAATGTATTTTTTTTACCTATTTAATGGGCTTTTGCATTATTATTATTAATGAATAGGTGGTATTTTATTTATTAATAAGAAGCGGCCGGCCCTATTGATTGAATTTACTAGACCGTGAATAGTGGAGATATGATACCAATGTAAAGTAAACTTGTTATAGATAATGAAACATTTTCTTAGTTTACTTTATAATAATATCAGTTCTCTTTATCGGTTCTTTTTGATATTTTGTAAATTCAAAACAAAAGATAAGTTGAGCTTTTATCAATGCGAACTTGCGAATAACAATGCTAGGCTGACTGTTATCTAAGTCGTTGACGTCGATACCTACATATTATAAACTTTTCGTGATTATTCGGCAACTATCATTTGACCTTTTCTTTTTTTTCATATCTCATGTTATTGTTTTGCTTGAGTTTTGACACTAACTTTTATACCAGGCTGATGACTTAAGCGCTATTATATGAAGTTTAGAGCCTTGAAAGTTCTTTAGAATATAGAACACTGCGAATATAAACAATAATATTTACCTTTTAATCAATGCACTTGATCCGAAGGGCTTGTGTTATCTCTGCTGGTGCTCGAATCGCGGGGAATGACTGTCACAAAAATTGTCACTGTGCCACCACTGTTCGTATTTGAAATTATTAGTCACGATTCCAGGAATATGCATGAGAGCGTAGATCATTTCCACAAAATTATTATCGACTTGTCATCTACACTTGTGATTAGTGAATGAGTGTTGGTTTCGGGCGTCTCGCTTATATAGCGGGCTGGCACGCGCGCGATCTGATGTAACACGCGACCGGGCTTGCGACGCGCACACCTCTCAACTCGCCCGCGTCCACCCGTATCTTCACGTTATTGATAGCGACTTCAAATTCCCATTCATGAAAAAATCCCTTAACCACACCTTGAATTCTTGAGCATTTTTAAAATGTAGTTATCTTTTGATTGATTAACCTGATTGCAATAAAATAAACCGTAAATGTTAATCCAAACCAAGCCCCGCAGTGGGACGTATATAGGCTAAAATTGATGATGAAGTCTGTATATAAGGTCTAACAAAACTAACTGAAACTATTTAAAGGGGGTGATCAGACCATCGAACTGAACAACTTTCTGTATGGGACCAATATCGAAATCGCGAAAAAATATCAGCTGTTCCATCCCATACAAAACTTCAAACATAACTCGACCGAAATGTATGGGACAGCTGATATTTTTTTCGCGATGTCGGTATTGGTCCTAAAAATGCACATTCACTTTCGCCTTGAAGAGGCCCAAGTTGTATTGCTCAGGGAACAGGTCCGCAGGCAGGCAGGCATGTATACATCTAAGCCAAGTTTACAATTTATATACAGGGTGTAATGAAAAGTATCATTAACCTTTAAACGACAACTCTACCTATCAAATTAAACAACGTTTACGCGATAGGAGCAAACCTGTCCGAACAAAAAATAAAATAAGCCGTCCCATACTAAACTGCAATACCAACTCGATTCAAACGTATTATGGGACAACTGCTTTTTCTGTTTTTTTTTCTCGCATAGTAAAAGTTGTTCAGTTTTATGGGTTTAAAGGTTAATGATTCTTTTCCTTACACCCTGTATGTATAATGTATGTAATAAATAAATAAATATCTTTATCGGGAGATATACCTCAAGTTTAATCGGTGTAGAAAAATGGCATGATTGTGTGTAGGTATATCCGGTATATTCCGGAATCACGCACAAACCTTTAAAACATAAACTGTATACTTTTACAGCTCTACCGGTTCAATACGTAATAATTGGGTGGGAATTATATTTTGACAGCTATAATTATGTTGATTAAAGTCAAATAACTACGCCCTTGCCAGTTGCATACTTTATTTAAAAAAAGGATATTGCCTATAGTATCCCGGATGCAGGACAAAAGGTTCCACTCACCAAAGAATGTGAGAGGGAGTGGACCAAACTCCATCACGCTGGCCCAGTGTTGCTTGTAGGAGGCAAATGAGTGGTGAACCTGCTAGAGTATTTTTAAGGCCTTGAGATACAGTACCTGTATTTTTATACAACAATAAAGGTGGTAAGCTTTAGATAGAGCCGGTTTGATAAGGTCATTGCCAGCCCAGTCAAAATTTGATCTGTAGAAAACATCAAATTCTGTGCCATTCACGCGCCATTATACAATATTTTTCCGCTGGTCAATTCGGAGATCTTTCAATCATTGCTTTTAGATTTACTCCTCGACAAATCAACAATATACCCAACACTTTTGTAGTGCTATAATTTGTATGTGTGATTATAATTATATTATAATGAGAGTTAAAACTACCATTTATATCGTTATTAAACATGTACCTATGTAATTCAATTATATGTATTAAACTCTAACTATGTAAACTCTCTACTACCTACCTTATCAAATAAATTAATAACTCAATATTTATTCATTTAAAGAATGGGGATACACAATTATAAATAAACTAAATAATGATCTAAACTAGATCTAAACTAATATAATAGACAAGAAGAACTTATAACTAATGAATGATATATTTAGAGTAACTAGTAAACTAATGAATGATATATTTAGAGGCGACAAAAGTTAAGAAAGGAAAAAAAGAAGAAAATAAGAAAGAAAGAAAGAGATATGAACCATGCTATTCCAGGAGCCCGCGACGATTGGTTTCTGGTCTAAAGGAGCCTAAAATACAGGCGGCGCTGCGTTGCCGCGTTGTATTGCCAATCCTATGCGTTGGACCAGAAACGCAAACCAAACTTATTTCATAGATGTATCTATACTATTATAAAACTGTAACAGGAAGTTTGTCTGTAAATTGAAGATATTAACAAAAAAAAAGTTACGATATGGTTTTTAGGTGTCCCTGATTCCATTTCACCAATTTTTGGATTTTTTGTCTGTCTGTTTGTTTGTGTGTTTGTTTGAACGAGTATCACGCAAAAACTACTGAACCGATTTTGATGAAACTTTTTTTGTTTGATAGCTTATGATCTGACTTAAAATCTGGTATATAATTTGTGCGGACGAAGTCGCGGGTTAACGCTCGTTTTATATAATTATATAAGGACTAACAAAATTAGCTGAAACTATTTTAAGGGGATGATCAGACCATCAAACTGAACAACTTTCTCTATGGGACCAATATCGAAATCGCGAAAAAAAATCAGCTGTTCCATACAAACGTACTCGACCTAAATGTATGGGACAGATGATTTTTTTTCCCGATTTCGATATTGGTCCCATAGAGAAAGTTGTTCAGTTTGATGATCTGATCATCCCCTTAAAATATTTTTACCTAATTTTGTTAGACCTTATATAAACTTGCCGCTAACTCTACGAGGTGTAACAAAACACGCGGTAGTAAAATTTAAAGGGGTGGTTTAGATTAGACCATCAAACTGAACAACTTTCACTATGGACGGACAATTTGGACAATCAATGTCGAGAAAAAAAATGTGCCGTCCTATCTGCAGTTTTGTACGAAACAGCGGTTTGTTTTATTTCAACTTTGTCTCCATATTGAATGCTGTTCAGTTTGATGTCCTAAACCCCCTTTAAATATTACTAGGGTGTTGTTAAACACTTAAAATAAGATTAACAATAACCATACAGTTATGTATCAACTATAAATAGGTTTCCTACGTAAAACGCATCGATCATATTAATTTATCGCATTATAATTTCCCTTTCATAGCGTCATTTGTGTTGTTATGATTATAATGACATTGCGTATTGTTTGATTGTTAATATTTTAGAGATGGGATCGTCCGATGACGTAGGCCGTAGGCGGACAACGAACCCTCCTCCTTAATACAAAACTGTGATAACAAACAAACAACATGACACGCGTCACTCTTATCTTTCCATCAATAATATTATTTCCTAGGAAACTATATCAAAACATGTTTTCATTTCTATAAATTAAAAAAATTTAAAATCCTAGTAGGTAAAGTACTTGGATAGAACTTACAGGTCTATAAAATATATAAATATGTATTATAAAATATTTGTTCCGTTTTGTGAATTTTGCTACGGAACACTAAAAATAGGTACAAAATTAAGATCATAAAAACCAGGGTGCCCATTCATAAAGTACACAAACGAAAAGGAGTGAAACTACTCTTTAAGGGGCCATAGTAGGTTCAGACGAATATTTTCTATGAGAAACGCGATTGTCCAGCCCTTCCAAAAATGCGTGTTTGTGCCGTATTGTCGATTAAAAAGAATTAACAAAAGTACTTTTTATAGATTTTTTTATGATTTCACTAGATAAACTAATGGTGAATATGTGAAATACCAAAAATCTGAAACTATATTAAGATCTTCTAAAACGAGAAAAATGTTTAAAAATACAAGAAAATACGTCATCTTTGTGACGATTTTCTATCGAGTGAAGTTATTCCAATAGTGTATTCAATTGATGATTTCACTAGATAAATTATCCAAGAATACTGAGGTATGACTTTGGTTTCGATAAATTGTATAAATCTAGTTGAAAAATGAAAAATATAAGGTGCCTCCAAGGTGGTTCGTCCTACCATAGGGCTTTAACGTAAATAAAAATAAATAAACGGATTTTCTACCTGACTGCGCCAGAAGGAGGGTTATGTTTTTCGAGTGTCTGTATGTAGGTATGTATGTATGTAAGTATGTAGGTATGTAGATATGTATGTTTGTGTTTGTACCTATGTCTATTTCTTTGTACAGGCGGATACGGCTTGACGCTTGATGGATTTTACCGTATGAGCAGTCTTTCGATTCGTAATTTATTTTTCCTCCAAATTTATTTATTAAGAGGAAAAATAAATTACGAAACTGTTTACGGTAAAAAAAAATTCTGGGGTTGGGGTTCTCATTGTTAAACTTACTCACTATCTAAAGAAAATACTTTAAAGTATGTATTCTACGACTGAATTCTCTACGAGTCGTCTTTTATATCGAATTGATTGAATATTTTAACAAAAAAAAAATATATGTTTCTTGGTCTTTCTTTAATTTAAGATACTATGTTGTTTAAAAGGCCTTTTTTTTCCACCCTGTATATATATACGGTCGAATTGAGAAACCTCCTCCTTTTTTGAAGTCGGTTAAAAATCATTTATTTTAGTAAATATGTCTGACGAAAAATGTTTTTGTGATTGCAAACATCTTGTTTGCAAAAATACCAGTTTCTATAAATCTAATGCGAATTATTCCTATAGAAATGATGCAACAATGTTTTTGAATTGCCTTCCTATACCTATTAGCCAATTCCAATTTACTATACGTACGTGCTTAATGTTTACTAACATCTCAGCATCTATATAAATACCTACTCATGAAAGAATCACTGTACTATATGTTAATACAATCAAGTTCATTTAGAACCAAGGTCTAAAAGAAATCTACCTAGTGAACTTGGGGAACTTACATACCTACATTCTTCTTGATAAAATATTTCAGATAAAAATAATAATTTCTCGGCGAAGAAATATTTATCGGATAGTTAATTTTTTAAAGGAAAAACATACATACATAAACTCACGACCGTAATCCCTTTTGGGGTGGTCATAAATTTTGCTACAACTACCAACTATATTCTCTTCAAGAATGCAGTTGTAGCAATGCTGGTAGTAGGTACATATGATAGTTTTTGGCAATGCTCGCACTTTTAGCTTATTGAAGGATATTTCAGGATGGAATGAAAATGACGTGTGAAGCATAGATTTCTTTTGGTCGGTACGACGCGCAGCGAAGACCAAAAAATCTTTGGTGTGAAGTGAAAAATCTTCTAAAAAATAAAAAAAATATCAGCCTAGCTAGCATGCCACCCCCGAGAAAACGACAAAAATCGAGATGTGCCTCCATCTTTATTATTTAACGTAGGCCAGAAAGAGCGCGCATAACGTTTTTCTCGTTTAAACGCTTTGTCGTGGGTGGCATGCTAGCTAGGCAGAAGTAGGTAACTGAATAGATAGTTACTTATTATACATGGTATTTCTTAATATTATCAGACCATCATTCTGAACAACTTTTTCTATGGGACCAATAACGAAACCTGCCTGATTTTCCTCATCCAGGATCAGGATCCTGAATAATTATGTATAGAACAGACATCACGAACAAAATTTGTGCACTACGATCAGCAGTGCGGGGCGCGCACTGGGGGCGTCGCGGTGCAGCACGCGCCCGGCACATGCTAAGTAAGTTTGAGCCAATTAGCTTAAACTTACAAAAAAAATTGTCTGGGTGTCGCCACTAGTAGGTACCTCAATGTGTCTACCCTACATTTGGGTAGAGTAGGTTTGCAGTTTTGTAAGGGACAGTTGATTTTTTTCACGATCTACGTGAAGTCTCTGATGTTATTGGGACGCGTGGTGGACTAAGGACTCGACTATACACCCTCCCCAAGGGTATATAGTAGGCCTGTGCCCGGCTGTGGGACTTATTATAGGCTGTTGATAAAGATTTGACTAAAAGGAGCCGAACATTGATTGATAGAGGAAAACAAGCATTAGCAGAACCATTAGCATACGTAAAATCCGCTACTAAAGCTGAAAGAGGAATAGGTATATTCATAAATTAACGTTTTCCATGTTTTCATTCGAATGTTTTGATTTATTGGCTGGTTAAAAACAAAGTCATATGGTATCATAACAAGCAATATTGTGCATCAACATCGAAATATTTATATTGATTTCGTTATTTGAGTTTAATGTTTATCATCCTACGTCAGAGAAATGTAGGTATTTTGTAATACGGCGTCACAGTTATTTGGTGTAGGACTTTTTACGTCATGTTTTTACGAACCTACGTAGGTATTATGTTTTCCGCTACACATTTTTAATAAATATTTTCTTGGAGGAAAAACAATTAAATAATGCTGTAGTATACCGATGTAGGTAAGAAATTTCGAACAAACAGACAGACAAAAAATAAAAAAACTGGTAAATAAAATTTTGAGTCAGGGAAAACTAGAAACCATATTTTAACCTTTTTTAAAATATGTATAATACACAATGTACACACACTCATTAATAGTGCAAGTAGGTACGTTAGTAATGTACGGTGCCAATTTCATAGCTAGAAAAAAAAACTAGAGCGACCTTGCTATCTGGGAGACAAAAATAAATTTCAGTTTTTCAGCAGTGTTCCTTTCGTTCTGAATTTATATGAAGTAGGTAGCTTTTCTAGCAGTTTTGTCTGCAAGGACATTTTAATAAGTTTTCTTGGTCTCTAGTTTTCTTTTATTCGACTTAAGGTGGTTTCAGTCCATACAAACGTTTGACGCACAATACGCGTAGACGGAATTAATAAAAGTAATATTTTATTACGAAGATATAAAGCTTTAAAAATTTTGTATGAACAATTTCAAAGCTTTATATCTTCGTAATTATTTTATAAATTGCAAATGTTATTTGTGACGCGGGATCTATACTTCCTAAACTATTTTTCTATGTATACAAAGTTACTTATATTAATACCCTCATCGCGTATTGTGCGTCAAAGTTTTTTATAAAATTAGCCCCTCTGCAACCACCTTAACTGCGTTTAAAGTTTCATTGCACAGTCGTTAATTTAATTTATTAATATTGTGAAACTAAAAGACAATTATTTTTGTGATGTACCTAAATGATGTTAATATAATAGCTATTATTATTAGGCTACAGAAACTAAAACCTTTTCATTAATATTAATCAAGTCAGTAATTTAAATTTAATATTCGATGCTATTAAAGACGTTATTTATCAAAATCGAACCAGTTTCATCCGGATGGGTCACACGAGTTTGATAATGCTTGCTACAGCGTGTTTACTTTGTTTAACTAAATCCTTTCAACTTTTATCTAATTAGCGGTAAAGAACATTATCTAAAAATAATTGACCATAATGATTACTATGTCTTAAATGCTATAGACCAGGAATTAGTTTTGAGATAATGGTGTACTCTATAGCAAACTTGACATGCATATCCTTACGCTTAGTATCTTAATAATGGGGAGAACAGTGCCTCAGGTGTAATTCAACACTAAGCCATTTGACAAAATAGGCATTGGCAAGCAAGCCAAAACAATATGGAACAAGCTAAGTATGTCAGTACAATGAAGAAAAAAAAATGTTAGGTTATGGTTTTTTTGTGATTCCAAATCACAAAAAAAATGGATGGATTTTTTCTGTTTGTTTGTTTGTTAAAACTACTGGGCTTCGATGAAAATTTTTTTGAAAGCTTATGATTCGTCTTAAAATCTGGTAGATACCTATAGGTATCATTTATCTCCAGTTTATCTCACTATGATGGTGGGAATCCGTGAGGACGGAGTCGCGCGTAAATGCTCGTAAATATATGAATATAGGTACCTAATAAACGTCGTTTTATCAGATATGCAATTCAAACTGGATAGCGTAATGTCACAGCACCCTTCGGATGCAAAGACCGGCCACGATCCGGATGGAATTGGAGCAAGCTATCAGCTCTGATCTCGATCAGAGGTCAGGACGTTCGTCATTCATTGCCCCGACATGAATCTGCGTTCATTTTTCTATTTACATAAAGAAATCTTTCATTTAGTACGCATTATTTTGATTTTTTAACTGACCAGTCTACGATGAGACTTTAGAACACGGAAAGAACTAGATTGATAACTTTTATTTTATTTATAACGCATGGCACATTCTGTGGAACATAAGCATATGCTGACTATATTCCCCGAGGGGGTAGTCAGAGATATTCGGACACCTCCGATACCGAAACCGAAACCGAAACCGAAAGTCTGTCTAATTTGAACATGCAGTAAACTTTTAGAACATGTTCTTAGTATATTTCATTCATTTCATTCATTCTTATAATACCAAGTCCAAGTTTTTCAATCATCAAGGTCTTTAATGTTCCCATTCCCATGATAATTTATAATTGGGCATTTCACGATGATATGGCAACGATATATTGATAAGATATTAAATTGGTCAATGTGATCATCAGAGAGCTCTTTGATAGGTCGGGACTCGAAATGAGATCATATATAAGGTCTAACAAAATTAGGTGAAACTATTTTAAGGGGATGATCAGACCATAAAACTGAACAACTTTCTCTATGGGACCAATATTGAAACCGCGAAAAAAAAATCTGTCGTCCCATACATTTAGTTCGAGTAGGTTTGTATGGAACAGCAGATTTTTTTTTCGCGGTTTAGATATTGGTCCTATAGAGAAAGTTGTTCAGTTTGATGGTCTGATCATCCCCTTAAAATAGTTTCAGCTAATTTTGTTAGACCTTATATTTACTATTTAGAACGTTTATCCTAACACAAAATTGCAGTTCTCTTCTCTATAAAATAAACTGAAATATTCATTTAGAATATTCATAGGACTAGATGACAACACAAGAGGTATATTTAAATCAATAACCAGTATCGCAAAATTCTGAAAGTGAACAGATTGATTCAGAACAAGAGAGTGAAACATATAGGTATCTAATTTGTACATGCTCTAATAATGGCATTGCATTAAGGTGGTTTCAGTCCATACAAAAGTTTGACGCACAATACGCGTAGGCGGAATTAATAAAAGTAATATTTTATATATGGAAAAATAGTTCAGAAAATCTAGTTGCCGCGCAACAAACAACATTTGCAATTTATAATATAACGAGCGTTAACTCGCGACTTCGTCCGCACAAATTATATACCAGATTTTAAGTCAGATCATAAGCTATCAAACAAAAAAAGTTTCATCAAAATCGGATCAGTAGTTTTTGCGTGATACTCGTTCAAACAAACAAACACACAAACAAACAGACAGACAAAAAATCCAAAAATTGGTGAAATGGAATCAGGGACACCTAAAAACCATATCGTAACTTTTTTTTTGTTAATATCTTCAATGTACAGACAAACTTCCTGTTACAGTTTTATAATAGTACGAGCGTTAACCCGCGACTTCGTCCGCACAAATTATATACCAGATTTTAAGTCAGATCATAAGCTATCAAACAAAAAAAGTTTCATCAAAATCAGTTCAGTAGTTTTTGCGTGATACTCGTTCAAACAAACAAACAAACAAACAAACAGACAGGCAAAAAATCCAAAAATTGGTGAAATGGAATCAGGGACACCTAAAAACCATATCGTAACTTATTTTTTGTTAATATCTTCAATGTACAGACACACTTCTGTTACAGCTTTATAATAGTATAGATAGATATAAGGTCTAACAAAATTAGGTGAAACTATTTTAAGGGGATGATCAGACCATCAAACTGAACAACTTTTTCTATGGGACCGATATTGAAATCGCGAAAAAAAATCAGCTGTTCCATACAAACCTACTCGACCTAAATGTATGGGACAGCAGATTTTTTTTTCGCGATTTCAATATTGGTCCCATAGAAAAAGTTGTTCAGTTTGATGGTCTGATCTTCCCCTTAAAATAGTTTCATTTAATTTAGTTAGACCTTATATATTTTTATTTATTCTACTAGAATCTAAAATTTTTAATTGTTTACACGTGGTATATAAAAAAGCTTGCGACATTATAGTATGTCATAACTCTCGGTAGAGCATTGTTCCGTATTGTTTTAAGGCCCCTAGCACTCGTTGTTTTGACGCTCGTATACGCGCTTCAAACGAGATTTGAACGCAAACTTGTATTTGAAAGCATACGGGGCGATCGTGAATCTACGAGAAAACGCGCGTTTCAGAAAAGTGCGTCGTCTGCGCGTTTAAAATAAGCCGTGTGTTTTGGCTCTAAGGCATAAATATATATTTTTGTTCGTAAAGTAATTAATTTTGCTATATTAGCTGGATCAAAGTCTAATAGACACTAACAGCAAGATAGATAACAATTTGCGATTCGAGTAGGCTTGTGTTATAACTTATACCTACTTTACTTTCATTGATAACATCGGCATCGATTGGACAAGGTGAAACGCTCGCTCGGGTCTCGAGCTCGGGTGCACTCTGATCATCTGATGTAACCGTTCAATGTCATTGCTAAGTGTACGTTGAACTTTATTTTGTACCAACTACCTGATGTAGGTAGGAATCGTTCAGGTAGAAGTACAGTATCGGTTATTGATTAATTTTAACTTTTTAAAGACCAACGATTTCGGGTTCGTGAAGCCTATGTCCTTTCTCAGGGTTCAAGGTATCTTCATAGGTAATTTAATCAAAATCGGCTCTTGGCATTTATATATTAGGAATTAATAAAGGGAAGTATGAATGTAATAGTAGATTGTTAACCAAGGGATGAAAGTCACCTATTTCACACGAGATGTTTGGCGCCCATATTTCGACTGTGAAATGGGTGTCTGTCACCCGAGTTAAACACTCTGCTTCTCATTTCGAATACGAGGAAAGTAAACAAAAGCCAGATATAATATGCAAAATCAATTTCTGAATCGCTTGACGAATTAATATATGACTAGGTACGTTTCAAAACGTTAAAATAAATTTGAAATCACTTGGGGTTCCATTGCTAAAGAGAAAAAGCATACGAAGATATATGTATGCTGGAGTGAGACAGATAGACTTCCAGAGTGATTTTTACGCGTTTTTAAACGGATCCTTACTTTAAAATTAGCAACATCTCGCTGTAAAACCCTTTTTTCTTTTTCGCGCAACTATATGGCTTTTATATTTTTCAAGCCAGCACGTTTTTTTTAAGGAGGTTTTAATCGGGATCACTTTTTTCTGTCTCCAAATGACAAAAATATTGTTTCTTAAATTAACTTTTATTATAATTCAAATATATTGATCATAATAGTTATAAAAAAATAAGAATTAATACAATTTTATCGAAGTGTGGTTGTATAGGTTTCTGCCTTTGCTTAGTATAGACGTAGATTTTTTTTAAATTACTTTTCCGCCCTAGGGAAGTAAAGTATCACTTTCAACCCGCTTCTTAGATAAACAATGACATTCTTTCAGAGTATGAGAGATGAAAAAACATTTTCTTTTTCCCAGTCAGCGCTTTCGCCTACTTTTTGTCTCACTCAATAAGTTTGCCGGCCATTGTAATGTTCTACGCCAGTATTAAATCTGTTGCTAGAGCATTATCATCTCCTTACAAAAATTTTATTATACCAATAAGTTTGTTGAGTATCATAAATGTCATGAAAATAGGTGAGGCCGTGACACGATGATGCGTTTGAAAAGAGAGTTACATCAGCAATGCTGATCCAACGAGAAACTCTAATTCAGTAAAACGGAAAAGCACGTGCTCCGCAGCAGTACCGCGGGCAGTAGTGCTGCAAAGGACTTTAGGCTTTTAGCCCTTATTTTAAGACTAGCCTGTAAAATAAAAGCTTAGTAGGCTAAAAACCTATAAAGCCCTTTAGTTCTTGCGGCTAGGCTAGGGTTAAGCCTTTTCAAGCCTTTTGGTTATAAGCCTAAAGGCCTTAAAAAAGCCTAACCTTTTTTTAAGACTAATTTAAGAAAATAAGACGCTCAAAAAGCCTATGAAGCTCTTAGACCTTAAGGTTATTTAGGCTATTAGGTTATAAGGTTATATAGGACTATTACTAATAGTATTGACTAAACTTGTCTAATAATTAGGTAGTTGAATAAAAATGTATTTGATCATAACAATTAGTTTTTATTTTACATTGATAATGAAATATTAAAATCAACTTCACAAAAGTTATAAACTTACTAAGGTACTTAATTGTATTATTTTTGATTAATATTGTATTATTATCTTATACATCATAATAATAATTCTAGTTAGATATAATGATAATTTCTTCCATTTACCGCCGTTTAATGTAGTTGCTATCGACAGGTTAGATTGTCTCGGTTTCTGACACTTCTATTTCTTCAGTATGGCAAGTATTTAAGGTGTTCAAAAAATTCAAAATTTTGACGAAAGACCGAGTACGCATACATGGAGTGACATACTTATACTCTTCAACAAGAAGTTGTGCGAAACATTCGATTCTTTTGTCTTCTCCTTCTCCCAGCTTTGCACAGGCCTGACATTGTGGTTTGACATTTGTAGACTTTGTAGTGCTTGCTCTGTCACTACAAGTACTACTACCCATGGCTGTTTTTTTCATGACTCTTTGTATTAATTCTTTAGTAGCGTGCTTTTCAAAACAATATTGGGTGTCTTCTTCATCCATTATTTGCTCTCTTGGACGTTTGATATCTGTGGGTGCATAGAATACAATTATTTACTTACGTACTTACCTAGATATTATTACTACAATTAATTTTAATATATATTAATTATTTTACATATTTTTTCTACTCAACTGTAAAGTAGGTAGGTAAGTAGGTACGTGTAAATGTTGTCAGTAGGTTGTTATGCAGACATACACAGTAGCTATATTTTGTCTTTCTTATAGAACCTGCATATGGATTATTATTCATACAAAACAAAAGTTATCTAGCCACTTACCTCTTTCCATTTTCGCTACAACTGTTATTCACTCACGAAGAAATAAAATAGAATAAATATTTTTTTTTAAATTAACTTTTAAATTTTTTTTGTTCAACGAAACTGGAATGGCAAAAGGAACATGCCTATACAGCTATTACCAACGTTTTTCATATTTGTCAATAATCTTCTGTTATTTTTTAAATTGTGTTATTATAAATCATTTTTAATATTTTCACCATTTACCTACTTCTATTTTTATGTAACGTAAAACAAAACAAAATTTAAAAAAATCAAATCCATAAACAAGGTCACAGTTATTTTTATTTCTCAATGTGAGGGTAGGCGTGTTATAGTTTCGCTTCTTGTTGTGTCGTGTGGTTTATGATAATAACGTTCACTCATTTTATCAATTGAAATAGTTACCAGGAAAAAGATAAAAAGTTTATTTGTAGTGTAATTTAATTTAGTTGTTATACCGTATAAATACGTTGTCATCGAATAAATACTACACAAAAGAGACTGTGATTAATTTTGTTGAAAAGATGGATGAGACTTTGGAATTGTTAGAAAGTGAGAAGGAATGTGACTTGTCTGTACAGGAAACAGAAAAAGATGATTCGCTGGATGTGAGTACCGCTTCTACTTCTACTTCTGAAATTCCTAAGAAGTACAAAAAGCTTAGATCTACACATTATAGCAAAACTCAAAGTGGGTTTCAATGTAAATTATGCAAAAAAGTACTCTCTATTAAAAGTTCACATTCTACACTAAAGAGCCATTTCAAAACCCATGAAAGCAGCCCAAAAAGGACTACGACATCAAGTAAACAGTCACATTACAATCGGGCGATACTTAATTTTGTAATTCATGGGAACCATCCCTTTAGTACTGTAGACGAAGAACATTTTAAAAAAATGTTAATTGAACGCAATTCAAATTATTCGCCGTTAAGTCGTACTACTCTTACTTCAAATATTCAGAAATTATTCAAAGAAAAACAAAAAGAAGTGATAGATATACTGAAAACCGTTAAAGATAAAATTTCCTTGACATTTGATTTTTGGACTTCAGTCACAAATAAACCCTACGTGGTTATAACAGCACACTTTATAAGTAATTCTGATCTGCAATCAATCATCCTGGACTTTGATCTAATACCATACCCACACAAAAGTGAAAATTTTCTAGATGTAATTCAAGACATTTTTGATTTATATTCTTTAAAGAAAAAAATCATTTCGATTACTACCGATAACGATAAAGCAAACGTAAAGTGTTTACAATTGCTTTTACTATTTAATGAGAATTATGAAGATGTAGTCCACACAAGATGTTTAGCACATGTTTTAAACTTAGCTGTCAAAAAGGGATTAAAAGAAATCGAAGATCCCGTATCATCGGTGTCCAAATTAGTGAACCAGATTAATTTTTCGGGAAAAAAAAAGCAGACATATTTTGAAACTTGCACTACATTGAACATGCCACAGTTAGCTTTGCTAAAAGAAATGGATATAAGATGGAATTCAACCTACCTAATGCTGAAACGTGCATTCGAAATGAAAGACGTTTTGAATTATCTTTGTCAGAATAATACTGATTTTCAAAGATATTTGATTGAAGATTCAAAGTGGAACCAAGTTAAATTATTCATAGACTTTTTAATGCCATTTTACGATGCCACATTATTATTGTCAAAGTCAAGATATCCAAGCATATATTATGTGATACCAATACTTGATATTTTAATAAATGACACTTCTAATGTTGAAACCAATGATGATCTTATAAGAAAAGCTGCAGAAGCTATGTCTACTAAGTTGCAAGAATATTCACCATTATTGCGTACTGATTACGCCAAGTATTCTGTTATATTGGATCCCAGACTAAAGAATGATTATTTCTCTGAAAATAATGATCATGAAGAACCTCTAACATCTTTGACTTTCCTTTTTAATAACAAGTACGATCTTCAAAGTCAAGCTTCTGATCCACACCAACATTCTACAGAATTGTTAGATACGCCCATGCCTAAAAAGAACTTTTTTTCATCAATTTATAAACGGAGAAGAGATGACGAGACTGAGTTGCAAAGATATTTATCATTACCGACGGAACCAGAACATACAGATGTTATAGCGTGGTGGAAAAACCAAGAATTAAATTTTCCACATTTACAAGATATGGCATATGATATTTTATGCATACCAGCAACAAGTGTGCCTAGTGAACAATCTTTTTCTAAAGCAGGAAATCTGATAAATAAAAAAAGGAATTGTTTAAGTAATAATAGCATTAGATCCTCAATGTGCCTTTCATCTTGGCTTAAATATTTTGGGGATACATAATTAAAATATTATATACGTATTATTTTAGTCCATTTCAGTAGCTTTTTTTTAAACAACATGTTAAAATAAATACTAGTAATTTTAACAAGTTTGTTGTTTCATTTATAAAAAAACTAAATGCCCGACCGCGGCTTCTCCCGCACTGTATTAAATTTTCCTTTTTTTTTTTTATAAGTACTTAAGTGTTAATATTGAAGTAAAATATTATTTCATAATTTTAAGTGGATTTTGAAGTCAGTCGTATTTTTTTAAATTACTTTTTATTCAATACTTTTTAGTTTTAAGTGAAAACTCCCCATTCTCTTTCCGTGGGTGTAGTAAGAGGCGACTAAGGGACTACTACAGTGATGTCAGTGATACACAATTTCAGACAGTCCCTCAATAATTATCAAACGTGGCGAAAACAACCGTTTTTTATGGGCGATATCATGTGTGAATTTTATGTAGTTACAATAATATTACATACATACGTATCGAATTGATAACCTCCTTTTTTGAAGTCGGTAAAAAGGCTTTTACTAAAAAAAAAATAAAGACGCCAGTCCCAAAAAGCCTACTACTTTAGAAAAGGCTATAGGTTTTTTTAAAGCCTACAACTTTAAAAAAGGCTATAGGCTTTTTTAAAGCCTACTACTTTAAAAATGGCTATAAGTTTTTTAAAATGACGAAGCTTTTAAAGCCCTATTTTACTGGTCTAGTCCCAAAAAGGACTCGATAGGCTGAAATTTAGGGCTAAAAGCCTAAAGTCCTTTGCAGCGCTAGCGGGCAGTGGCTGATGCAAGCGCGCTCGTTTATATCGTATAGTAATTAGCACGCGCACGGCGCGGCACGCTATTCCTGAGCGGGCGCAGCTCCGCGGGGGGCTCCATTCATGCGCTATGGCTATGTTACGTTTCTACGAACTAGATGACACCGGTTCTTGACGTGGTTGCGTCAGCTACGTAGTACGTACGACTGCTTAGACGTAGAGAAACAAACCATTTATTATTAGGAAAAACATTTTTCTATAGATTCGACATAGTGGGTAATTTATCGATTTGTTTATCAGCGTTCAGAAATATATAACTGCGAGAATTGGATGTGGAATATGGTTTACTGTTTAGTAAGGATAATTGCATTTACCTACCTACCTTAGCAATAGCGGTCCAGGTAGGTACTCAGATTGTATTGCATTGCACGTATAGAGTTGCAACTAGAACAAGTCTCTAGCTAGCGTAATTAATATTGCTAATTTGCTATTGCTACTTTCACTACCGTACGGATTCCTTTTGTCCAGAATAACAAATAACTACTTAGTAACTTTCTTAAGAGGTTGCTCTCTAGCGCGCTCCATATAAACGAAGTTTAATTATGCAGGTTGTAAAATTAAATGAGTTACATACTAAAGGGGGTGCTTCAGATCAGGAGTGCGATTTTTGAATCTCATAATAATAATAATAAATAAATATGTTGAACTCAGCAGTTGAAAATGTATGGAGATACGCATCTTTCTACTGCTGATTTGACTTTCAAAAATCGCACCCCTGAAGTATGATTTTTGAAAGTCAAATCAGCAGTAAAAAGATGCATATCTCCATAGTTTCAGTTTCAACTGCTGAGCTCATCGAATGAGATTCAAAAATCGCACCCCTGACTACTGAAACTAAACGAATTTCACTACGGGACCAAGATTAAAATCGCGAGAAAAAAAAACCCTCTGTTCCATAGAAAACTTCAATGCGGCTCGAACCAAATGTATAGAACAGCTCTACGATGTTATTTTACGATTTCAATGTTGACACTTTTTTTTTTATTTCAAATGGGTTTGCTCTTGACCCCAACCCAGTCCTCAGGACAAAGATTACCCTATATTGAAAGTTGTTTAGTTTGATGGTCTGAAGCACCCCTTGAAGTATGTACCTCACGCACTCAGTTAACAGCCTGTATTTTGGATATTAACCAATGAAAACGATGCAATTTTTAACCACGATCTAGAAACTAATATTTGTACCTGTGGTTTATCAGATTTTCGTTAAAATGTAGGTATACCTATCGTTTCAAAGTTACAGTGGCAGTGGCTCAGAGAGTTCCATACAAATCTTTAAATTATCATAAATTACATTGTAACCGAGCCTATTGTGCTGCCCTCGTATTTTTTTTATTTTTAAACTCATTGGCGACAGTAGGCTGGTGGAGACCAAGCTTCATAGCCTATCCCACCGCCGCAGAGTAGCCTGCTTGTCGGTCTTCTACAGATTGTACGTGCCCAAGAGCTACATGAGCTCATCCCGCCTTCCCCTTTCTACTATCGGACTTCCAGACGCACCGCGGGATATCACCCCTTTTTGGTTGACATACCACATATCCGCACCAAGCGCCTTTCTGAATCTTTTATAATGCGCACAGCCAAAACAAGAATGTCACATTGTAGTCCTGATTGGCTTTCAATTTATCGAAACATTACGGATTATTATGTTTTATCCTAGTACTAATGTACGTAGTACCAGGTTTATAAGTCTTACCGTTGTACCTGCGTATACAGGGTGACTGGTAATTCGACCTATTCCTTGAAAGGGGTTATACTAGAGTTCATTTGCAACAATTTTTCCCCAGTTAACTGGGGGTCGAAAATCGCTTGTTTTCGAGTTCTCTCATTTTTAAGAATTTTTTGAATATTTCCGTTTTTCGACCTAAAAATGACAATTGTGAAAAAAATACTCCACTCTCTGCACTCTGTAAGCATTTTTCTAGTAGCTGATGAATGAGCGACTACTTTAAAAAAAATACATGTGAAAAATACCCAAAACCACCGAAATAAAAGGTTATAAACCGCAAGACAACATTTTTTTATTTGGATTTTGTTTCAATCCAAAGAGGATTACTCAAAAAAAATTTATGACACTTGGCGTACAAATTGCGGAAATAACTTCCTCAATTCCTAAGCTTTCCAAAAAGATGCAAAAGTTGTGTACTTTAGTTCAAGTTTGGAAAATAAACCTTATTAAACACGCAGATGTGAATTTTATTCAAAAAGTTATTGGTTTGGTGAAAATAAAAAAAAAGAGTAAAATAATAATGTTTAGTACCTAATCATATGAAATTACAAATTTTGTTTTAAAGTTTTACATTTAAAAATCACAAGTCTTGCTCAAATTGTCTTCCTCCGTTACGTATGCAAGCACGAAGCCTGCGACGTACTTCGCTTACTGTCACTCGAGTTGAAAGCGTGTCTTTAATTTGTTGGGCAGCTGCCAAAATCCTCTCTCTTAATTCTTCTTGAGAAGAGATAGGTGTACGATACACCAATGTCTTCATATGACCCCAAATGTAGAAGTCGCATGGGGTTAGATCGGGACTCCTAGCCGGCCAAGGGATCGGGCCGCCTCGACCAATCCATCTCAGTGGATAGTTCTCATCCATCCACTGTCGCACGCCCCGGTAATAGTGGGCTGGGCAGCCATCATGTTGATACACCAAAGCTGTTCTTGTGGTAAGCGGCACATCCTCCAGCAGCGGACGTAACTCTTCTCTTAAAAAGTTTTCATAGGCGATGCCGGTTAGGCGTGCCGGCAGAAAGAATGGCCCGATTAAATTATTGTGCACGATTCCCATCCACACATTAAGTGAGAATCTGTGCTGGTGAGCTCCTTCGTTAGATTTTCTCGGATTCTGACCTTTAGGGGCCCAAAAATGCAGATTATGATAGTTTGTAATACCATCACGGTCGAAGTTCGATTCATCTGTCCACAAGATTGTTTTTAGATACTCAGGGTCTTCAATGTCTGCATTTATTAGAAATCTGCAGAAATCCATCCTTCTGACAGGATCTCCCTCCTCGATAGCTTGTACTGGCGTGTAATGGAATGGATACTGCCGTGCTGTGTGCTGAGTGAACCAGACTTTCCACTGAGACATACCAAGCTGCCTAGCCACAATTCTTGTTGAAGTAGTGCCGTCTGCTTGAAAACACTGCAAAATTTGCTCCTCTTCGATTGGATCACTAACGCTAGGTCTACCAGCGTCGGTTTGGCGACGTCGAACCGATCCCGTTTCTCGAATGCGCCGATATGTCGTACCAAACACGCTGACATCAGGTAAACGGCGGGTAGGAAAACGTCTTTGATAGTCTCTTCGAGCAGCAGCAGCGTCACCATCACAAAACCCGTAACAATACATGATATCCGCGTATTCTTCATTTTGGTAAGCAGCCATTTGAAAAGGAAGCTGTTTTAGCGCAGAATTTAAGTTAGTTAACAACGACACGTCCGAACTCCAAGATGGTTGAAACTAACTGATTACTTAATGAATTGAGCGAATGAGTGGGCCTCGATTGTGAACCTTAGTACAAACATTCCCGAATACTTACAAAAGAGAAACAATGTAAGCAATAAAATGAAAGAGACAAAAGCAAATCGGCATCTTGTAAGGTTCGCTTCTAGGAAATCCGCTACCTGCTCTGCCATTGTTAAAAATTTTTTTCAAACTCTTGTCAAAGTAGACAACATTTGCACCTTTTTGGAAAGTTTAGGAATTGAGGAAGTTATTTCCGTAATTTGTACGCCAAGTGTGATACATTTTTTTTAAGTAATCCTCTTTGGATTGAAACCAAATAAAAAAATTTTGTCGTGCGGTTTATAACCTTTTATTTCAGTGGTTTCGGGTATTTTACACATGTATTTTAGTTTAATGTAGTCGCTCATTCATCAGCTATTAGAAAAATGCTTACTTAGTGCAGAGAGTGGAGTATTTTTTTCACAATTGTCAGTTTTAGGTGGAAAAATGGATTTTTTCAAAAAAATCTTAAAAATGAGATAACTCGAAAACAAGCGATTTTCGACCCCCAGTTAACTGGGGCAAAATTGTTGCAAATGAACTCTAGTATAACCCCTTTCAAGGAATAGGTCGAATTACCAGTCACCCTGTATAGTTGACAAATTTTAATAGTGCGCGACGTTTTATTGACCAATCAGGATATGTGCCACCTGCAATCCGTTTACGCTATTGGCTAATTTGTTTCCGCACCCTTTTCGCTGCAATCCGACTTAGCACCCTTTGATTACTAAATGACTTCGGATTTTGTCGGGGACTCGGTCCTGCTCTGCGCAAACGAAGATTGACGAGCGGAATTATTTTCCTGGTCGTAGTGTACTTATTATCGTTTTAAAGATAATGACTACAATCATTATAAAAACAAATCCCCAGTGACCCGATAAATTGAAAATCAGCAATGACTACTATGTGACATTCTTGTTTTTTGGAAATGTTGTTTAATTGTTTAGAAATAAAAAAATACGATTAACGCTCGAATACTGGAACGTCATTTAAAAATTTAAAGGCCCACTTAGCTTAAAGTCTAACTTTAAATCCAAAAATGGCATACCTGAAAGAACATTAATGTAACATTTCAATTTTAAGTATTTCCTTTAAGTGAATGCTTAACTCTACACTTATCCATAAAATCTCTATACTCGAAACCCACTTAGCGATAAATGTCACTTTAAAATAAAAAACCAACTGCCAAATTTTAAGGGAGTGTCAGAGTTCCCTTAAAACTTTTTTCCTTTCTGTACTACTACTTTCCGTAGGAAAATTTACATTTTCCTTGTTATTGTGTGAACTTTTTGTGTGAAAATGTCGATGTCCTCATTATCTTCACTATCGGATCATGAGGATCATCACCGAAGACGATTTAATGAAAGGCAAGATCAATTCGAAAAATTCGACGATGACTCTTTCAAAAAACGTTTTCGTTTAAACAAAAGTACCATTGTTTACATCGTTTCTATTATCAAGGATAATATAGAGCCGTCCACGAAACGAAGCAATTCCTTGACTGCCCTGGAGCAGCTTTTAATTACCCTGAGATTCTACGCCACCGGTACATACCAGCGTGTAATTGGAGATATCTTCAGTGTAGAGCAGCCAACTGTGCACAGAGTGGTGAAACGAGTGACTGTAGAATTGGCGAGACTGAAACCTATGTTCATTAATATGCCTGATGAGAGTGAGAGACTCCAAGTGGCTAACGACTTTTATATTCTTGCTGGATTCCCGAGAGTGCTTGGTGCCCTTGACTGCACACACATACAAATAACATCTCCTGGTGGACCAAATTCAGAGCTTTATAGAAATCGCAAAGGACATTTCTCACTAAACTGTCAAATGATATGTGATGCCCACCTACGGGTCAGACATATAATCGCTCGCTGGCCTGGTTCCGTTCATGACAGCACAATTTTCAATGATTCCCCATTATCCGTGCAGTGTGAGGCAGGTGATTATGGAAGTTATCATTTGCTTGGTGACAGTGGTTATCCATGTCGTTCTTACCTTCTAACCCCTATCTTGAGACCTAATTCCGAGGCAGAGGAGAATTATAATAAAGCACAAATTACTACAAGAAACACAGTGGAACGGATGTTTGGAGTCATGAAAAACCGGTTCCCATGTTTAAAGATCGGCATGAATTTAAAATTAAATAATGTGCCACCAGTTATAATTGCATGTGCTGTTTTACATAATATTTGTATACAGGAGAATGACGAAGTACCATCAGACGCATCGGACGGAGGTGATGATGATGACTCTGACAATAACTCAGATGGTGATGGTTCAGGTGACGTAAGGTCACGAGCGACAGGGGGACTCAACACTGCTGTTAGGACAGCAATAATAAACTCATATTTTTCTTAAAATGAAAAGTTTTATTTTTAGAATCAAGAACGTGTTTTATTTTCTTTTGTGCAGTAATTCTAGTCTTTTTTTTAGTATTTGTAGCTCTAGCTTGTCTTTTATTTGCTGTGTTTTTTGGTTCTTGTACATAAATTTTCTTTCAAGTAGTGCATTTTTCAGCTTTGCTCTAAAATATCTAGTTTTTAAGTTTCCTTCCATCTTTCACTGATGTGTAGTTTGCACAGAACATATTCTTTCACTCACTTCCTTTATCTCATGTGTATTTTGCACTGGTCTTATTTTTACTCTCACTGTTTCAATCACTTTCGATTTCTCACTGTCTTCATTGTTATCTTTTGATAATTCTTCAGGAATGAAATCATTTTCTTCGATACAAACACTTTCGGGATATCCGCGTGATACATCATTATCACCAAAATATACTGCAGAGTCATCAAAAACATTTTCTAGTGGTTTTATTTGGTCCTTTATTATACCCAGAATACTGCAATCACTATCTTTTAATTTAGGAATATAACTGCCTCCTCCAGTTTTTTTCATTTCTTTCTTATCTGTTGTAGCCATCTTTTGAGCGTTTATTATGTCCTCCGCAGTAACCTCGAGGTCCTCAATTCTTTTTTTGTACAGTAATTTATTTTCTGCAGCAGCCTCTTTCCTACCTTTGTGTTTAAGGTTATCATACAGATGTTTCAACTGTAGGATACTTCTATGCCCTGATGTTGCCGAACTATTGTATTCATTTCCAATCTTTTGCCATGTCTGAGCTTTGTATTTTATGGATGAACTATTTGTTCTCTTGTTCGCAACGATATGTTGGTATCTTTTTAAAATTTCTAGAAACATTTGTTTCTCTTGTTCTGTGTAGTTCTGCCCTCTCATTTTCAGTTTCTTTTTCTTCAGGTCTTCCTCCATTATTTGCGTTGAGCAGCAAAATCAAAGAAAATTATTTACAGCAAAATTTTCTTTGGGTATGATTTTTTTAAAACAAACAAACCGGACATTGCATTGACATTTCCTTGATTTTCTTCGTCAATCACGCCGGTTTTTTGTCATGGAATTTACGCAACTTTTTTGTCACTACCTAGCATTACACCGCCATCATAGTTTATGGAAAAGACATGAAAAAGTACTTATAGGTTACGGCGGCGGTGTCATTACACTTTTACCATAAACAGTGCTAATAACTTGTGAAAAAAACGTGGGATAATCGGACGTGTTCCAGTGGCAAAATGTGAAAAATAGAAACAAAGACAGAAGTACTTTTTGTATAGCTCTGTTTCTTACGCCCACGCTTAAATGGATTCGGTAAATCCAGCTATAACAACACAACCTTCACTTGCCTAAAGAGATGTCATGAGACGTTAATTGTCGTTCAGGTATTCCGTTAGATTTTAAAGAACGTTCTTAACGAACTTAAGGAACGTTCGAGTATTTGGCTGTTAGGGCAGCACAATAGGCTCGGTACCAAACAAAACCTTAACAAAAGTCTGACAAACATCAGGCACACCATAGAGATTAGGTATCTATGTATCTATACTCCATTCCAAATAGCAACGCAATTTTAAGTTACAGAAACAAAAAATCAAAATCAAAATTTTTTTATTCAAAATAATATCACATAGATGGCTTTTTGACGTCATTTTTTTGACTCTACCACCGCGTCGGAAGGTGTTCCGTTGAGAGAAGATGCGGCCAGAAACTCTACAGCACACATCTTTTAAACAAAACAAAATATACAAAGTACAATTAAAATACAATATTGCATTACATAGAGTAACATTGTCAAGACCAGACATTTTGGTCATTCAAACACTTCCTCTTACCTACTTATTCATAAAAAAGCTTTAGTAACGTCCAAGATATGACGAATATTATATTATATATTATATATATATATATTATATTTATTATACATATTAACAAAAAAAAAGTTACGATATGGTTTTTAGTTGTCCCTGATTCCATTTCACCAATTTTTGGATTTTTTGTCTGTCTGTTTGTTTGTGTGTTTGTTTGTTTGAACGAGTATCACGCAAAAAGTACTGAACCGATTTTGATGAAACTTTTTTTGTTTGATAGCTTATGATCTGACTTAAAAACTGGTATATAATTTGTGCGGACGAAGTCGCGGGTTAACGCTCGTATATTGTAAAGCTGTAACAGAAGTGTGTCTGTACATTGAAGATATTAACAAAAAATAAGTTACGATATGGTTTTTAGGTATCCCTGATTCCATATCACCAATTTTTGGATTTTTTGTCTGTCTGTTTGTTTGTGTGTTTGTTTGTTTGTTTGGTTGAACGAGCATCACGCAAAAAGTACTGAACCGATTTTGATGAAACTTTTTTTGTTTGATAGCTTATGATCTGACTTAAAATCTGGTATATAATTTGTGCGGACGAAGTCGCGGGTTAACGCTCGTATTATATATTTCTGATAAATAAATTATATTTGGTAATCTGAATTGGCCAGAAAGCTAAACAGGAATCGAAAAATATTGTCGTCCTTATTAGGAATAAAGTATAGATCCTGGGTTAGTACCTTCCTAACTTAAAAAGCTGAGCGAGGATGAGGGGTATGCGCAGTAGCGCTTTCGCCTACAAATTTCATTCGGCGCAGTCCAGGTATTGCTCAAGAAGTTTGCAAGGAGTAGTGAAAGAACGAAAAGGAGTGGTGAATAAACCTAACGGTTCCGTTAAAGATCATGGTTAAAATATTATGAATCTTGGTATATTTCAGTTTGTACCATTGCAAACTAATCAACTTTAAAATGCTAATTAGAGTCAACAGACTTCTTTATAAACTATATATGATAAAGGTTTTCGATATGTCATTGTTTTGAAAACAACTGGACATGCGGTGATATTGAAAAACTGGCCCCCATTTTTAGGGTTCCGAAGTCAACAAGGAACCCTTATAGTTTCGCCATGTCCGTCCGTCCGTCTGTCCGCGGCTAAGCTCAGAGACGCTTAGTATTAGAAAGCTGTAATTTGGCTTGGATATACACATTAATCACGCTGAAAAGTGGTAAAATAAAATATTGAAATTTTTATTAGCGTACGTGTGTAGGGGACTACACACGAAGTGGGAATGGAATTTTTTTTTTCTTGTCTACCTCAAGGCGTGGGGTATCGTTAAATAGGTCGTTTAAAAATATTGTGGGTTTGGGAAAACCATTTTTCGATTTAGGGATCCGTTAGCGAAATATTAAGCTTTAAAGTGAAAATTTTTGTTAGAGTCAAGGTCCCCCTCCCCTCTGTCAGCTAAAGGGTTGTTTCTGGATATGTGAAAAAAAAATCATGGCACTAGTATAACGAAATTAAAAGGAAAACTATCACCGCTAAGTAGGCTTTACAAGTTTACGAGTAATAAATAGTCGACCAACTTATAAAATGTACTTTTTAGACTTTATTAGCCGTTATACCGTAGTATAAAACTCCTTTTAGGTCCCTTATTATATTGTGACGGGCAACTACGGAACCCTACCATGCGCGTGGTCCGACACGCACTTGGCCAGTTATTAATATCTAATTAGTGAGAATTTTGCATATTACACAATACACAGCCTATCTTTTTTTATTTTAGCCATTACATAATCGACTCTTGGGGGCATGTAGCAAATGAACTGATTATTTGTGTAAGAGCGCTTACAGACGAGCGACACTTTGCGGTCGCAGAGGGTCGAGCGATGGTCGCGCGACCCACGGCCCCTCACACGGCGACCGCAAAGTGTCGCTCGTCTGTAAGAGCCCTAAGTGGGCGTCAGTCGGCCGTTTATGTAAAAATCATCCGATATTATAGGCTCTTGTTCTTCATAAACATACATAAATGTTTATCATCATACGTATTGAAAAAAAAAACAAGGTAGGTAGAGTTTCAGCTTCTAAGATACCTCTGGCAAGGACCTCTTTTCGCTTATTAAAACGGTAGGGACGCGGGTCTTATTCCACATAGGTAGGCAAGATAGGCAACCCAGTGTCAGAATAATTCCAAGTCGTTAAGTTGGACACTTAGCTGTCATTTCATACAAATATGAAAGCATGTGCGATACTGATGCTAGCAAGACATGAATACACAAATACATTTTACACCACGCTTCCTGCCAGAGGGGTCGAAGTTGAAATTGGTGAGGGGCAGAGAGTGTCCGTACTGTATGTAGTACCAGATACTCTTTCTTATACTGTGGTATTAGGCAGCTGGCCCGGACTTTCGATGTTCGATATATCACCACTGTTTCGTTCCGCACTTCATTGTAATAGAGTTGACATTGGAACGGAAACGTTCACGCAATTGCGAAGTTCGAATGTGCGGGTAAAGGCTCAGATTATGTTCACCGAATATTGTCATCTATTGGCGTTATCCGGAACCAAATTCTAGGTGTTTTACGACAAGCCTCTGCGTTACAGGTTGCATTCAAACTAGTTTTCTTGCTTACGACCACTTCCGCCTGAACCTGATTATAGATTTGGAGTTGCCTACCATCAAGCAACTCCTCAAACGCATTGATTATTTCGGCACCCTCACATCACTCTGCGACTCTAGCTCCGACTCCCTCATAAATGCAATCACCTCGTATCCCAGTAGATATGACAAGCCCCGAAAACGGACGACGCGATCACGGTCGCCGTGATGGCAACCTACAGACACGACATGAATGAAGATATTAAATAAAGCATAATCTCCATACTAATTTTGACATTATACAGGGTGTATGTGACAGCCTAGCAAATACTGAAACGGTAAACTCAGACCATCAAATTGAACAACTTTCACTATGGAGCCTACCTCAGGTAGCACGAAAAAAATCAGCTGTCCCATACAAAACTGATGTACCAACCCGACTCAAATGTATGGGACAGCAGATTTTTTTTCGCGTCTCCTGAGGCAGGCTCCATAGTGAAAGTTGTTCAGTTTGATGGTCTGAGTTCACCGTTTGAGTATTTGCTAGGCTGTCACATACACCCTGTATAATGTCACTTACACCCTGTATACTGCTGATCTGATATGAACGTGTGACTTTAAAAAAAAAAACCCAGTGCGAACCCAGCAGCGCCCAATGCGGAGATACTCATTTTGGGTGCCCCTGCACGGCTAGCATGCCACCCACGACAAAGCGTTTAAACGAGAAAAACGTCATGCGCGCTCTTTCTGGCATACGTAAAATAATAAGGATGGAGGCACATCTCGATTTTTATCGTTTTCTCGGGGGTGGCATGCTAGGCCTACTGGGCAGGTTTTTCACTAGCTCGGTAGACCCGTGTCGTCATCCCACCAATTGTCTAAACAGTAGCTGCTCCCAGAGTAATACTGTAAGTATTTGTAATTGTGAAAAAGAAAAGTTGGAGGTTGCTTGACTTCGATACACCTCCTCGCCATGCCACGACGCCACGAGCACATTATATGCTAAGTAAACCAAGAAGCATCATCGTGGTACAGTTTTTTTTATACTATTTTACGTACGTACGAAGTTAGATAGGTATATACCTAGTTTTTAAATTATTTTCATTGTGAAGTTTCTTTTGTTTGATAAATGGTGATAAAGCTTTGTCGACGTCAAACATTGTTTTAATACTCTGGGCATATCCATATCTAAATGTTTTTTGTTTTGTTTTACCAGTATGATAGTCACGTATCAGGATGATAATACATATAGGTACCATATAGTTAGTTACCTATTCAGTAAATTATCATGTTTCAGTTAATTTTGATCAAAATTTTAAGAGCAAATAATTGTTCAAACTATTTGCTACTCGTTTCTGAAAGGCGTATCTCTGAACTTTTATAAGCTTAGATCAATGACATTATATATGGGACTCACCACGTCATACAATAACAGAACCAAAAAATGGCACATGTCTCTAATGTCACCTTTGTATGCATCAGTTATGCTTAGCTGTCTGTCATACATTGCCGCTGACATTATTCCAGTCTTTTCAAATCTTTCATATGTGTATTCGGTCACAAAACAGTAATGTACATGTAGGTACAACAAGCATAACTTAGCGGTCTCGTTGATAGCGCACTGAGGTTGTACTCTTATATATTCCATGACTGAGGCGAAGTCCTTGTGAATAGAATGTATTTGGCTTAAATTAAACATACTAAATCCATCCTAACGGCGTTGTTAGGCTTCCTCAATTTTATTGTTTCTCCCTTTCATTTGTTTTTTTCTAATGCTTTTAAAATTTTATGTATGGGTGTTTTGTAACTAGAGAGCTGCCAATCAGCATTTGTTGCTGTTAATAAAATTACGTTACGTTGGGGCGATTAGTACCTTCTGTTAGGAAGGTACTTGGTAGTACGTACCCTAAGTAAGTACCCTAAAGTACCTGTACCTATTATATGTACCTATATTATAATGATGAATGATAGTAATATGTAATGAAATGAAACACTATCTATCTAGATAACAATATATTTTTGTCATCAACGACAAACTTAACAACGGACTACAACATAGATCTTTTCAACCAAACACCTGCGCGAAGTTTAACTTTGCAATAATTTCCTGTGAAATGTTTACCAACACGAGGACTAGCTAAGGTCGATTACAAATATTTTAATTCACAATAACTTCGCACCGTCTCTGTGAAAAGAAATGCAATGCCAAAATAAATGGACGGCTTAGAATAATTTGGATTACAGCTGCCATTGAGATAAGCTGTTGGTAAACAAATCGATTTACAAAAAACAACACGATTGGGAATTTTTTCTAAAAAACTGGTACATATGAAATAATTATTAATTTCTTGCAGTTTTATTAAAATAATTCTTATTTACCTACATTAAAATTGCTTTTGGTTTGACGTGTTAAATAAGTAAAAGATGAATTGACACAAACGAAGGCTGGACAAGCCTTTAAGTACATTTTCACTTAAGTGTAATCATACAAACTTATAGATAACTTTAAGTACAATTAGGTTTAAGTTAAAATTAACTATAATTACTCGTACAAAATATAGTTGTTTCAGTGCATATTCTGTTATTTTATTTAATAATGTTAATTTAAAGGGGTAAAATTGTATGTAAAAGGAAGGCGGATGTCTAAAGGTGACTTAATATTAACTATTCACATGTTTAAAACAAAAGAAAATTTTATTGAAAATAGTACCTATGTGTATAATGTGGAAATGTACAATTTTAAAATATGTAGGTATCTATGTAATTATGCAATGTGATGTTTAGGTACAAGTTCAATTAAGACAAGATTTGGATGAAATTGATGTTCAAATCCTAATTTTAAAAGCGTATCCTGTGAGATTAGCAATAGATACATAGTACGAATATAAAATTTGAGTAAATTCAGTATTCAGTACTGCCGATGCCATGCCGGTAGAATCACAGTCGCACTGACCGTTCAAGTACACAATAGTAGAAGGGATTGATTGTCAAATGCTTTTGGCACTAACTTCAATAAATATTTATATTAATTTTATTTTACAATACATTCAAATCTGTTATTTACATCTTAGGTAGTATTACAGATTTAGGTATATATTTACAGCAGTAAATGGAATGCATTTCTATGAAACGAAACAACGAGATTGAGTTACAGCACGTTACGTTTGTACATGTAAGTATTACAATGTCTGGAACGTGTACAATATCTACAGCTGTATTGTAATATTAAAAGCACTAGTAACACTAACAATTAAATATCGGAGAATATGTTTTCTTTAAATACTGCAGACATCATGGGGATCTGATATTCAATTGCCATTACTTGTTTCAATTTGGTAATTTAAACCCCTAGTATTTAATTACTAGCAAAATGTTAAGAGTGTATTTTGACAATGAATCGAAACATATTTTCCTAAGGAACATGGGACAAAAAAGGTTTTTTTGGACATCTCGACAAAATCAATTGGCTGAATCGCACTTTTGTATTTGGTTTACAATTTTTTTTTCGTTTTCGATCATTGTTCCTTATGAAAAGTTAAGTTTCATCGTTTGAATAGACCTTTAAGATTTTGTTAGTAATTAAATACTAGTGGTGTATAGTAGGTACTTACTTACCCATTTTGACGAATAAAATTACAATGAAATAAAATAAATATTTATTTCTCGTAAAATCATTACATCACAAAATGTACAAGTACCTAAGTAGGTGGTATAATTAGAATTTATTTGCATTTTTAATTTCCCCATGGTGGTTCTCCCATTATTGATGCCAATAATTGTTTACTGACTCTAACACCTAACGTAACATTTGGTTATATTGCACACATTCACTTATGTCTACGTATTATTTATTTGAAAGAGTGGGCTAAAATCCCTCTCCGCCATAATTTCGTAAACTCACCGCTTCTACCTGATGGAATGATAATGTCTGACACACCTCCGATGTGGCCTCGCTAAGCAAACTGAACTAAAGCTATAGGCTGTCTAAAAAGGTTAAAATCTAGGCGAACTAAATCGATTATTAACTTTTTAGGAAATAAGGCTGGGTTGCACCGACAAAGAATTTAGGGAACGTTCTGTTTCTGACACTGCTCATACTAATGACAGTGACAGCATCATATTTATACATGTAAATACTTGTTGATGCAAGTCACCCCAAATGACAAGAACTATTATAAAAAAGGATTAAAGAAGCTTAGATAATAGTTTAAAAATGTTAAAAATCAGCTTGCTCAGGAGCTCTGCGTGCTGCAAGCTCAGCTCTACATGACGATGATGAGGCTCTAGGGCTGTTACTGCATGTACTGCAACGGCACTAGCCGCCGCGGCTGCTCGTGACGTCAACCCAACTATACCCAACACAACTTGATGGCACATGAGATGCTATGGACGCGCTGACGATAAAGCACTAATTGAACTCTAATGAATACTACTAATGTGAACATGATTCGAAAAGCCGAAAATTTTAAAGATGATTTCTTTTCATAGCACCATTGCCAATCAATTAACCATTAGCACAATTCGTCTCAAAAATGAACATCGTAAGATCTATGTTATCGTCATTTCTTTACAAATCTAGTTCTATTTAAATTAGCGTTACGGAATCGAATGGATCAAACCTACCGGCAAAATTTTAATTGGTGATTTTTAAAATGTGTGACTTTTAAGATGAACTTATCGTAATTGGTAAAAGTAGGAGAATTTCTTTTTATAAAATTCAGTCGCCGACTACTGGTAAAATTGGTTTTATGCTACTTCTAGAAAATGATTTACAAAATCTTTTCAACCACCCGAATAATTCCTTTAGGAAAAAGGGACGAATTAGTTAAGAAATTTTATTTAAAACGCCTCGGGCAGTGTGCTTCGTAAGTAACTAATTTTTTTCAAATTCTGGACAATCTGTCGAGGTTTAAAAAACGTTAGGTATTGCCTCCCTTGTGCCATTAATATATGTATAGCCTATAATATACCTGCGTTAATATCGCCAATCGATTTCTTATTTCAACGTCAGGTCCGTAAAGTTGGTGTCGATGTTCATCATCCCTCTGGTTGTCAGGTCCCCCGTAGAGCAAAACGCGTTGGCTGCTCGCCTAGCCTGCCTACCGCAACACATTTCAAAGCACCTTAAAAGTACAGTCCAACTAAACATTTCCATAGGTGACATTTTAGTTGGACTCTATTTAAAACTACTTTTTCAACACACTTGCACGTAAGGCTCTTATTGCAATGCTTTCATAGCTTCTAAAACACATTTCATTTATTTCTTCTCCGCAAGTGTGTTAAATAACGTATGAAACGCGTTGGTCATTACAGTCTCTGTTGTTTACCGCCCTCGCCTTCCGCTCGAGCTTGCAATCCAGCTTAGAGTGTATTGACCAATTTAGCTCACTCGTATTATAAGGTCCTTCTTGTTATGTTGACGGTTTTTTAAAGGGATGCTCAGACCATCAAACTGAACAACGTTCTCTATGGTACCAAAATCGATATCGCGAAAAAAAATCAGCTGTTCCATACTAAGCTGCAAATCTACTCGAGCTAAATGTATCTATGGGACAGCAGATTTTCGCGATTTCCATTTGGCCCCGTAGAGAAAGTTGTTCAGTTTGGTGGTCTGATAATCCTCTTAAAAACCGTCAGCATATTAATAAGGGCCCTGTATAATCAATGTGTATCGTAGGTAAAGGTCGAGGAGAGTATACAACGCGTTTAAAAGAGCATGTGGCAGCGCAGGTTGGAGTTGGCTATTCCGTGGTGGGCGCGGTGAGGTCGACCCCCGGAGCCGCGCTGCCCAGCGCGGCCGGCGGGTCGCTGGCGGGGAGGGAAAGTAGATGTTAGGCCTCCAGAAAAATGAGCGCGGTTGGCTTTGGTTCCAGGTTAGATTTCTTTGCTTCTACAACTAGGAACTCGATCTCCTGGAATAATAATGAATGGTCATTAATCGTCATGTCTTTCTTTCCCATTTCTGATACATTTTATAAACTTGAACAGATATTAAGAGTCTTTTTACCGTTCAATGGAAAAAAAATTTAATTCTTTTTTGTAGGTCTAAACATAGAGAAAAAACAGCCACTTCTACATTTAATTCGATATTCCTAAAAGTAGAACGTTTAGAACCTATAAAATAGTTCTATAAAAATTGCTTTTAGGCTTTTGTAGTAAGTTGGAGTAGCTCTTTTTCATTTTTGGTTTTCATTATTGAGAAATCAATAATGATGTGATAATTTAATATTATGATAATGGCGCGATTGACCGGTAAAAGGACCCTTAAACGTCAACGAGATAAGATGACCTAGCAATAATGTTTCGTAACCAGACTTGATCCTTTCAAGTAACTTTCACTGGTAAGGCACATGCACTCTCTTACTGACCGGTTTGTTTCCCTCTGCGCGAAGGACTTTGCGATAAATCGCGCCACGTTTTGGTTCTGCATGCCCTCTACACGGTGTCCGCCCACGGCCAGGATCTACAGCTCCACTTCCAACTTCCCGCTTCATAAACATGGACAATGCACATGCACTCTCTTACCGACCGGTTTGTCCCTCTGCGCGAAGGTCTCGGCGATCAGCCGTGCCACCATGCTATGTTATCTTAGTACAAACTAAGTGGAACGCTGATTTTCCATAGACAGCTTCCGCCATCTATCGGTTATGTTTCGAAGCACTATGTGTTGAACCAGGGTTCATATCGAAGTAACAGCACACTACATCTTACGCGCTGCGCTGTAGTAGTGAGAGATTTCGCCCATATCAATCACTGTCTTGTTGGTCTAGCGGTCTAGACAACTGACTTACGATCCGGGTGGCTAAGGTTCGATCGTCTTTTTCAATTTATTTCATAATGTGGCGCCCCCTTGTGCTACTAAGCGGCAACGCAATTAGGACGTCCCAAAATTCAAGGCGAGTAACCTATCTATATCCAATATACATATTAATCTATGCGCGTCCTGGTGGTGCATGCCCTCCACACTATATCCGTCCACAGCCAGGATCAGATGATCCTTCCAACTCCCCACTTCCAAACCTCCCGCTTTATAAGCATAGACAATACACATGCACTCTCACACTGACCGGTTTGTCCCTCTGCGCGAAGGACTCTGCGATCAACCGCGCCACGTTTTGGTGCTGCATGCCCTCCACACGGTGCCCGTCCACGGCCAGGATCAACTGCCCCACCTCCAACCCTCCTGCTTCATAAGAATAGATAATGCACATGCACTCTCACACTGACCGGTTTGTCCCTCTGCGCGAAGGACTCTGCGATCAGCCGCGCTACGTCCTGGTGCTGCATGCCCTCCACACGGTGCCCATCTACGGCCAGGATCAACTGCCCCACTTCCAACCCTCCTGCTTCGTAAGCAGCACCGTGCTCCTGCAATAAGTAATAAGAATAACCCCTTTAGGAATTGAATGTTGCTTTCAGTCTGTAACAACAAAAGTTGGTGCTGCATGTATGTAATTATAATAAAGTACCATCAAACTGAACAACTGCTACCAACCAATACTGAAATCGTGAAAAAAAGTCTGCTGTCCCATATATATATATTTTTGTAGCTTCGCCTAATCGCCTTAGCCATTGATATAAAAATTTGGGAAACGACACGAAAAGGATAAGGTTGTAAAGTGAGGAAGGAAAGGAAAAGGATTGGAATAACACATACAATATTTAAAATTTTATATTATTTATGCTGTTCCATAGAAAATGTCATTTAATTACTCGACCAGAATGTATAAAACAACCGTCTTTTTTCGAGATTTCATTGTTGGTCCCGTAAAATCAAACCATCAAAAAGTTGTTCTATTGATGGTCTGAACCACCCCTTATTAACAATATATTCGAAAGTTTATTTAAAACATTTTGTAAACTGTTGCGATGTTCTGAATATTATTACAACATAAACAAAACTGTAAACACCTTTTTTTTTTAAATCTTTATTGAAGAGCTTGGCCTGAGGCTATGTCGCTCTGTGGGATATTCTATTGGGTAAGTTCACAGACATTATAATAACAATAAAAAACTAGTAACTACACAGTGAAGAAATAGAAAAATAAATAACTACAAATTTAAGGTTTTTTTGTAGATGGAGTACAGTCCCTTGGCAGCAACCGACGTAAACACTTTGTAAAATAAATTGTATTGATTCTTTGTGCAGGTATAATAATAGTAAATGTTGATAATTTTGAAAGTAATTTCAATAACTCACGTGTATGTTAATTATTCTAGGTAGTGCATGTTTTGTGTTAGCGCCACCCTCGATAGCAATGCCGAGGATAGGCTTAGTTTTCTTGACACTAATTTGTAAGTTTCCGTGATGGTCGGACACAACCCTGGCGGCTCGGTCGGCATCCATGTGGCTGTCCCCGTGCCCCAGTCGTTGCATCGACTGGTGCCTCCTGATCCCTCCCCGCTCCTCAAGCAACGCCCCTCCCTCCTCCTTCATGTCGAAGCTCCTTGATAACTTGTGGGCCAACTCCTGCGAAACACAAATGTCTATGTTAAGAATTCTCTGCCACAAACTCATGACGACTTTTACAATATTTCGTGTGAGTCAATAAAAGGTGTGTTGTATGAAGTAACAAAGTCACGAATCACTTTTCTATACTAATACTTACAAAATGAAACAAGTTTTTTACTTTACCTACATCCTAATTACTAGATATACCACATCCACGCTAAGAACTGTAACTCTACGATACTAACAGCAAATTTAATACAGCCTCTAAGTAAAACTTTGTGCTCTAAAGAAATATTGAGGACTGTAGCTGGGCGGCAGAGGGCTGTAACTTCGGCGGCTCCTGCTCTATCTACTGTACAGGCAGGATCGATTGGCGCTGGATGTTGACTTACGACCTTGTGCCTCTCAGTTACAGATATGTAAAGTGATTTGTTAACGTCGAATGTATCGAGAAGCTGTTAGTGAGATGTGTGCTGGAGGCTTGGAATCATGCGTTTCGATCACTCGGTGGCGTGGTTCAAAGTGGGTATACCTTACAAGTGTACAAATGTATTAATGAACAGAGTCGTCGACCCGATTACCTGCCTAAGTAGGCCAACAGTTTGTTATTAGAAAATCCACCAATTTAGATTAATCAAAAACGTTTAAAGAAATGTAACGCGCACGTAATAAATAAGACGAAATTAAAGAGAGCAGTTAAAAATAATTTCAATGCACTTGCCACCATGCGCTGATTTATATAGTTATGCTTATGTATCATCAAGTGAATACCGTGGAAAAAATTAATGTTGAATCTATCACAACTATACAAACACTAAAATTTTGTTAAACTGTAACGTTAGTTAATAGGTAGGTACTAAATTTTTCATGCAGCAGGTTAGCTTGAACCATTCCAAGACATTATAGTACTGAGTACCTCTACAGGCTAATGAAATTATTACTTAAGTATGAAAACCAAAACCTCGATAAGTGCTCACTACTTTGAATGAAATAAAAAAATATACTTAGGCGAAATCAACATCAAAATGAAGTGCAACGATAAAAGAAGTGAATACAATGATAAAATTATTCTATTACACAAAGCAATCGTTTCGTTTTTGAAGCGAGAATTTCCAATGAGAGATTTTAAAAGATTTTTTGATAATTAATCGTGCAAATGTTAGAATCGTCAATGTGCTAGGACAGTTCGCTGATCGTTCCGACGGCGATGGCCGGGCCACTTACTAGAGGTCGTCCCCAGTACCATGATTTAACTTTCTGCGTCCAGCCACCGAGTGATGAGCGCAGCCCCTCGAGATAGCCGCACTGAAACATCACACTCGCTCAGGACCTCAGCTCCTCCTCCGACATCACTCACTCCTAACCTCCTAGTCCTAGCGCCCTCGCCCCTCACACCGAGAGGCTCTTGAGGCCATTGTGTTTATTGTCATGTCAATGTTACGGTGACTGTTCAAGCAACTAGGAATATAAATATAACAAATCTAGCTGAATGGGTCAACAAACTCACACTATATATTTAATTAAGTTGGAATTGTTACAAGGAGGATACTAACTACTTATAATCACTTTAGTTTCCATAGATAGAAAGACTAGTCAGGTATTGATAGATGTAATGTAACATGATATAGGTAAGTAATTAGCAGAGACTACGGTTTCATATAGCCAACTAAATACAAATAGTAAAGGCAATCTCGTTGTTTGCGAAGCCTTACATTATACTAATTACTAACCCCATTTATTATTGAAACAACTGAAGTATATAACTGTAAATTATCTAACACTTGCATTAAAATTTTAAAATACTTCAACAATAAAAAAACTATTAAGTATTTTGCAGTACTTTGATGGTCATCTAATTATTTCTTATCACACATACCTGATCCTGTAATCAGTTCAGATGATGTTGCATGAAACAAAAGAGATACATTTTTATTAGCTAATGACCCAGAAAAGATATTCTTCTGTGAAATCAGTGAAAAATGTAGAGATATGACAAAACTCGGGCACCAGCGTTGTTGCAAACTTTCAAGTCATGCAATAATTCAGCTCTATTGTGTTTGCACTGTTTGCCTCGTCGTCGCGTTGACTTTTCACCAATTGTACTGTCTGTTTCGACTTTGTCAGCTATTTCAGAGTTTCTTCATAGAAAACACTACATTATTATGAAAGGAAAACAACTCCTTTCCATTGTTTTTTCCACAACGGAAGTATGAATTTTACCGTTCACGTAATCTTATTGTTTGCATTTAACGTCTCGTACATTGCAAAGATTCTGCGGCGCCGCTGTCATAACGATATTATTTCTTAGCGTTTCTGTCTGATATCTGGAAGCTGCATCTAGACCGACCGGGACATGTCGCGTCTCGTTAGCGTCTTCTATAAATAATGCGATAACATCGAAATAGCATCGGGCGATGTCGACCGACACGCGCCTGCTCCAGACATGGCACACAAGTAGGGTGTGTTGTGTACCTACATACCTATTGCTATTCGTTTATATACATAGGCAGGTGCCATCTTTATCAAACTATCCAACACTAACAAAGCATCGCGAAAATGTCATTAACTTAACTTTGTGCTGATATTTAAGTTCAGTCAACCCTTGAGTCAACCCTTTTATGTTTATTATAGGTAACTTCAATGCTCTTTGGGTCATACAATACATAACATATTCATACATACCATAGGTAAGTATACACAGCCCGTTATGAGTGGGGTCTCGGAGGAGATTACGAGTTGAAAGTTTTTAGGACGTGACGCTTACGGCACTTTTGGTGTGCAGCTACTATTAGGTAAACCTATACATATCTACTCTTATGACAAGACTTGTCTCACATTGATTCTACATTTGATCTCATATGTGTAGAAAAATTAGGCAGTTATGTAAGTAAGCTGTAGTGTCGAGGTTGCTGCACAATGTACAAGCCACAACATATTGAGACCGTGCATATTATCATAAAAGAAACCACAGAATTTGTTCTACTAGAATCGTCGCGTATCAATGACTAACCATTTATAACTTATCGATAGAATCCATCTTCTGTTTTATCTTACTACATAATCTTAAAAACCGTTATTTCCAATCTCTGCTTTTTAAAAGACACTGGAAAAATATGTTATCTACTTTAGTATACTTATTGTTTCTGCTTAGAACAGAGCAAATCCCGTAAGTTCTCAATCGATTGTCACCAGATATCTACTCCGTGAAAGCTGCTCTAGGAAACAAAGGCTCTATCTGACAGTGAAACCTGCTCCAGTATTGTCTGAAAGCTATTATGTTCACTTTTACTTTACCAACAAGGCACTACGCTTCACTAATCGCTGTAAGAACCTGATCGATCAAATTATACACTTTCTTTGCCACGCGAAATTCGATACTTAGGTATTAATTAAAACCATGGAAAACGTTAACACCTTGGTATTTAATAATTAAAACCATAACATTAAAGGAAAAATATACACTAATAGTTTTTAATTACAATCAAAATTTTTAAGGTATATTCAGACAATGAAACTAAACAACTTTTCCTAAGGAACATGGGTCGAAAAATGGGTTATTTGAACCTCCTATACAAAAATGCGGACCAGCCTGTCGATTTTCTATGGGAGGTCAACATTTTTTTTTCGTTTTTTGACCTATTTTCCTTAGGCAAAGTTGTTTAGTTTAATTGTCTGTTCTTAAAATTGTGTTAATAATTAAAACCTAGTAGTGTATATTAACTAACTATCAAAGAATAACCTCCTTAGGTAGAGGTATCTATAGTAGGTAATACCGACGTAAATCTACCATAATATGCATAATAAGAAGACTCGATGCAATGGCGCCATGCAAGTTACTTTCCACTTTACGACAATTATCCTTTTAAAAGTAGGTACTTTTGCGTAAGAATCACGTAATCTTTTGAAATAGAGTAAACATATTTTAAACGTCTACTTTAGAAGGTTTTACGTTAACAAAGATAATGGTAAGGTAGCAGCTAAAATGCTATATCGAGTCATATCTAATATGTTTTGTGATGATCTTGGCATTTTAATTAAATCTATCAAAATTACAAAAAAAACTCAGCAGGTGGTATAAAACTAATTATACTTAGTAGTTTTTTGTTCCTTTGTCGTCGCATGTGAATTATTATGGGCCATAATGGACTCAATGGTCGCTCCTGTGTTTTTGTACTATAAGTTTCCGGTATATCCAGTTTTGGACAGATGCTTGTATCGTGGGAACCGAGAGCCTCCACTACGAAGACAGTTTAATCTTTATATCAAGATGTTATTCATATTCTGTAACTGTATTACACAAATTAAGACATCCGTGAGTCTTACATTCATTATTCGGTAACTGTATATTGGCTTTATCTTAGTCACTTTGAATGGTGCTATAAAATAATATTGTCTGAATGTATTTCAAGGCACAAAGCAACAACGTTCAATTCTATGCCGTACGTATCACATATCGTAAGACATTGATACTCGGAATACTATAGCCAGTCGGTGGAACTGGAGCTCTGTCTATTGATAACCGTATGTTTACATAACGACTGCTTTCACAGGCTTTACCATTCGTAAATGCATCAGACGTGTTAGCTAGCTCTTTTGTGCATCATCCGTTATATGACTGCCTCCAACATCCTACATTGTGAAATGATGGTAGTTTCTTTCAAGTTTCAATCATCATTGTCAGTATCGTATTCTGTTTTGGATTAACTTTCTTCTTTGATGAGCCGATTATAATGCACGTGGGTGGTCAAGTGACTACATCATCATCCGCCTTTAACATTTGACCAGCTGTGCGTGATCCATAGTCAGCGCTTGCGAGTGAACTCGATTCGCGCGCTGCGGAGCCAGCCGGTTGTTCTCTCTCCATAATGGTTGTCGGCCAGTCTCGCCTGTAGCGTCGACGCACGTGCACGTATCGCTAAATTTACATTTACTATCTTGTTTACAAATATAAGACGGTGTGATCTTGCAGACAACAGGATAACCGTGATCGGTAAGTTTTAATCTTAAATTGAGGTCAGTGCTTTGATTGCGGTTGAACACCTGCTTGGCAACTTCGGGACTGCGAGCTGGGGTGTAAACAATAAGTATTGTGGCCGGGGCAGGCTTTTGTTTTCGGTCATGTGCGTTTATAACATGTGGGCAATGGTTTGCACAATTATAGTTACGTATATCTTTAGTGCATTTTATTTCTGTTAACTGGGGCACATATGCATTTTTATTGGATCAACTCATATGAAACCATTTTTGTGTTTTTAAGATAGTACCTACATTATTGTTTGTGTACGTTGCGCGTAGCGTAAACGAGGTTTTTTAGTTAGGTAGGTACCTATTTATTTCTTAATGTTGTTCTGATTCTTTAAATTATAAAATTCCTGATCCGAATGCATTCGTCAAAGCAAGTTCACTTGGCTACCAGCCGGTTCTTTTTGGGCCACGGACAAAATGTATAGCTATGTACTCTTTATTTCGCTTGATCATGTATCGTGTTTGTGTCCTACTCTCGTCGTATATGACCAATGATAACAGATTTTTCATAATTTAAGATTATTTAATGTGACAAGATTAATGTAACTGATAAACATAATTAATATAATCTTCAATAGGAATCAATAGTAGGTTAGGTACATTGACATGGTTGAGTGATGCGTTTGGATGCAACAAGGACAGCCCGACAAACACGATGGCCTCCAATCCGTGGCTATTGTGTGATTGTAAATTATGCACCTTTTTCTACCTATCACAGACACGAAGATCCGTGACACGCTTTCTATGATCCCAAGACTGTTGTTGTGGTTTTAATTAATAACCAACCTTACCGGTTGATTTCTGAACATGATTTTATTTTTGAATTGAATTTTGATTAGATTTTGTACTTAAATGGAAAACGCATCGGTCGCATAAAGAAACTCCTCCTTTTTTGAAGTCGGTTAAAAAAGAAGAATTTGTAACACGTGTTTATGATTTTATACAGGATAGATGATTTTTAAACACTTTCCAAATTTTCAGGGGTGGTTCAGACCATCAAACTAAATAACGTTTACAATGTGAGCAAAATGAAATCGCAACAAAAAATAAGCTTTTCCATACAAAACTGCAATTCCTAGTCGATTCAAATGAATGAAACAGCTGATTTCATTTTTTTTTTGCGACTTTAGCGATCCCATAGTAAAAGTTGTTTAGTTTGATAGTCTGAAGTTCAGAGAAACTGAACAGCTTTTAGAACCACCCCTGAAAATTTGGAAAGTGTTTACAAAATCACGGAGTATAGATAAGCATATATCACTAAATAAGTGCTAGACTCAAGTAACTCTAGGGTATCTATTGAAAAACTTCCTTTTTTTTGAAGTTTCGTCCTATAGTAGCTTAATATTATGTATAGTGAAGAAAAGACGGAAAAAAGACGCAATGTTTTTACAGTGAAGATAACATGCGAACAGTTTGCAGATATATATGCACTTGAGTGTTTAGTAGTAATAAGGAAAATAAATAGGCACGTACGTACAGACAGACCTTACATCTATTATTGTACATTTTACGGTTGGTAGGTTTAGATAGATAGATAAACAAAAAAAACTGCAAATACAATTTTAAGAATGCTTTATTGACACATCTATGTCACGAGCACTATCTACTTTGTCGATATCTCCGATTGCCATTGTGACTTCGAGAGTCTCCGCTAACGAGAAATAACGTCAAGATCACGATCCGAAGACGTGGCGTGGTTCGCAACGGGGTTAATGTTACACGGTACACCTTCCTTATACAGTTGTCTGGGATGGAGTCTGACGGACCGATAGCCTTCTGGCCCTTTGAAAAAGCACCGTTTTCTTAGCCACGACATGACTTCTATTAGTGTTAGAGTGTCGTGAATGGCGTGCTGTATTGCAAATCCATTTTCATATATCATTTGTGGTGATTGTAGCTGTAGCTCAGTTGGTAACACGGATTCGGTGTAACACTTACATTCACTTTAGTCCTTATTTGGAGTTTTTAGTTAGACGCATCAAGTTGATGGCATATGTTAGAATGCTTCATGAAATCTTACTTTTGATTTAGGATTGAGGATCCCGTTAGTTAGGTTTATAATTGTATGTGTTATGAATGTTATGATACGTTAAACAACACTATAAGGAAATCAATACCAGCCGTTTCTACACGGTTCGCTGGCATAGATAACGAATCTCCGAACACCTTTATTAGAAGGATAGATAATAAGGAACGACTATAGCCAACGTATTGGCCTGATAGGTGCTATAGGTCCACCAAAGCGGTGTAGCGTAGAGATTAGCAGCGACCCACGGGTCAGGACGCCCAGCACGACCACAACGCTGAGATTAGATCGAACCTCCTAATGATCTCCACTACCTGGAACACTAGACGTATTGATTACTAAATACGTGGGATGCAATAGCTGCTTGCTGAGCTATAAACCTGGTGGAATGGTCCTTTAAAGTTTCAACATATTTGAAACAAAACAATACCTGATTGCCTCTTAGAACACCTCTTAGAACTTAATAGCTTAGTAATTTAAGGATAGATTTATGGAACAATAACGTGCCATTTGAGGCATTATCTCTTCCTTATGTCGATGGACTAGCAGTTTTGAGTACAATTGAGCGTTTAGACTTTTAATTAACAAGCAATTAACGTGGAGTTTAAGTTAGTTCCGCTCGAGCAGCCACAGTTTACGTGAATAAATAATAAACTCTGATGAGAGAAAACTGAAGATGAGAATTGAAATTCTTCAGATGTTAAAATATCCCGCCGGCTAGCTGAACATGGGTCTTATTGTTTTAGTCGTAACCCAAAGAATGGAAGGAAACTGGAATTGGATGTCGCCTGATACTAAATGTATATTATGTGGAGTCGTGGACACAGGCACAAGGCAAACAAAGCGGCAATTAGCACAGTGGCCGTCATCCGCGTGGGAGAGTACCATGCACTGACCGGTCCCGCTAGCCGCTCGCTGCCCAATCCAAACACATCGGCCGTTCACCGCCGACACCATCTTTGTTTCTTACTTATGTACTTATTAAATGGTCATCTAATGCTCTAACATACGAATTTACGGAAAAAATACAGTAGGTATGTACCTAATCAGTAACCATAGAAGGTTGCAATTAAACTTGCTAACTGTAGGTACTAACTAACACTAACAGTCAACATTTTTGGGATCTGCGAATGGTGGCCTTCCTTGAGATCCCATGTTGACTCTTATTACGCATTATTTTACATCATTAGCAGTTACAAAACTGTACAATAAGCAGTTCAAAAGAAACACTAGACGTTGCAAACCAGCCTAGTCTGGTTTTAAATTAATAACGTGTAAAAAAGTATGTGATAAAATTAGCAGCCGCATGAATTAGCAGATAACTGTTAACGAAGACGTGTTAAAAGATATCTAGAAAAGATTAGTAGAAAGTGGCGTGACAGGTAGACGGGAAATAGCCAATTACAGGAAACATTAGGTCGGACAGGCAACTTTGTGTTCCTGTTTAGACTAAGTACACTGAATATTACAATTTTCAAAGAACATGACATAGACCATGTTAAATTATTGTTGTATAAAATAATTATCATGTAGCTATAATGATGCAAAGCAGTCTGGGCAGAGTAGGTAGGTACTATAGGTATGGGTAACACTGAGATCGATTAAAAAAAAAAGATGCTCATAAAGAAAAACTATGTATTTGAATTTTTTCATGAAGTTATTAATAAATAATAGTTTTTTTCTAGTTCTTTTTGCATTAAGTACCTTTCGACAATAATAGTTTCAAGCACCGAAACAAGCACGAAACCGAAAATTACTTAGAAAATCTGCATTTACGACGAGATCCAACAGGTTATAAAATATCACGAATAGAAATGTATCATTAACAACCTCAGTCTAAAAATAAATGCTTACAAAACCGCACCCAGCACCCACCGATATTGAAGGCCTCGACTGACTAGCACTACATAAAATAAAATAATAATAGAGTAGGCTTGAACAAATAGTGATGAATAAGTACGAGACTGCATTATTGCGGGTGACGGTAGACCTTCACATTTATAATAACATCTAACTAGAGTGAGTGACTGGGGCAAGAGTGCATCACCGTAAAAAATAAATTATGTGAAGTAGAACATGTTCATAATAGCGCCGGTGGAGTAGCGGCGTGAACTATATTCACTACTAGCATCTTGTTTAATCAATTTTGAATATGGTATTTAAAAGCTTTTTGGTGCTTCAAAATACCGCCAGACTATAATCCTAATGGAACAATTTTGAAGCACCATTTTCGGTAAAATGGAAATGTTTTCTCGTATAAGAGGTAAATTGAAACATATTGGCAAATAGAGGCAAATTGAAACCTGGATTTTCAGAGTTTCTGAATATCTGACTGCCCTCAGGGAATGTAGTCGTGAGCATATGCATAATATGGAATATTGGTACTGAAATTAATCGAGTGATTAATGCAGCAGCAGACTGATTTCAAATTTGGCAGCACCGTTTATATAAATTCAAAACCGTATCACTGGTATACTATCTCTCTAGCAATAGATCATCGACTCTAATCTCAAAACCGCATACGATTTCAATTTCCTCGTTGCGTTTGTAAACGAACATTGTCAAGCGAAAGCCTATTTAATTGTCAATGTAAGAGATATACGGGTCTAAGGTCTGACTCCGTGACCCCGGAACAGTTTGCTGGTCCATGGGAACGAACTGTTACCAGAAACGGAGTCGTGCCTTTGCCGATCAAGTGCTACGCTTAAATAGGTGGACGAGTAGCTATTATATTATAACATTTATAACAAACATTGGTTTTGTTGGAAGATTCTAAAATATTATGATCGTAATATGTAGGTAGGTAATTGTTTTTGATGAGTTAAAGGAAATCTTTTCGGAGCAAATAAAATGTATGGCCTAGATACCTACCTACTAATTGGGGTCGGCGCAATATGTCATCCTCGTCCATTCATTTCGTCATTTCAGCACTCGCTCCTTTCTTACACATATCATCTTTCACACAATCCATCCATTTTCTCTTCGGCCTTCCTCTCCTACCGCACTAACAAAACAAAAGAAAATACTGATAAATTACGTATTTATAAGACCTATCAATTCTGGATTCTTGGATAATAGTTTTTGCCGTCGCGTAGCCAGCGGCTTATTTAATTACCGTACCAACGATTATATTGTTCATAGTACAGGAAGTACTCAATAATATAAATTAACTTATTTTGACCTTAACAATCGTTGCGTGTTACCTTTTAATTTTAACATTAGGCCTTACCATTTGTCCTAAATATGAAAAGAGAGTAAAGAGAGAAAGTAAAACAGTCGTCGGTCTCAGGGTACGTTACTTATGTATGGTGTCACGTACCAAAGTAATTTCGTTCATGCGAGCAATATACTGTCAGAACATTAAACCTAATTTGGGATAGCTCTAACGACAGTAATATAAGCGCATGCTTTCTTCGCTCACTTGTCAGTTTAATTAACTTAAATATTTAATCACATTTGTTGTTAGGTAATAAGTATGTTTTTAAACGCGGAATTCTGTTATAAAATATCTTGCGTGCGAATTTTAATTGTATAATATGTATCAATCACTCACTCTTATCTGACACATGTATCGCATCGGTGTTTATTTCATGGTGAGCAATAAAAACAATGAATGATGAGCGAACAAGATGTTACCAACTATAATTTATTCAATATTTACTTTCCATTATTTACATGACATCGTATCTATTGTAAATTGTAATGTAAGAGCGACAGAAGCCGTGGGCGATGCGCACGCGACGATCGGCCGCACCACTTCCGGCAAGCCTCCGCTTCTCTCAAGCGAAACATTGCTCGTATTGTCAACTGTATTTTTATAACGAATGAATAAATTCAATATTTCCTAGAAGCACAAATCAATACTATGTGAGAATATGCCTATAATTGCGTTGTGAAAAACAATACTTACAAGTAACGTGTATTTTAGCACGCAGAACTTTCTCAATACTCAAGTACTCAATGACCGGTTTTGCACTTTTTGTCCTTTTTGCTGAGCTGCAAAATAATCGTAGAGCGTTATTTTTTGCTATGTCTTGCAAGGTTGCTCGACAATGATCGGTTCTAGTTAACTTTTTGATCTAAAATGCTGACTCACATTTTACTGTTGGAACCTTTTTGAGTTTAAACATTAGGGTCACTGTCACCCACGACCACGACTTTTGATTTGAGTCACGAATTTAGAATAAAGCGTCCCAAAAGAAAGGACAAACATCTCGCATTTGGCGAATCATGGCCCATGAGCGATTCGAAACGCAATGACGTTCGCAAAATGATTCAGTGATTTTTGTTTACGTTTTTAAGCAGTATAGTTTGTTTACTAGTCGAAATAGCTTTTCAATTGGTACCTAGGTCTTTTCCGCCTGACCACTACTAGGATCATTTTTGCTTGCATACTAAAAAATAAAAGCGCTGTCTAGCCCCGCCCTATTGATGACTAGACCAATAATGAATAGTTTCCAAACAATACATTTTGCGCGAAATTATGCGATTTTTTTTTAACTGTTCAGGCGGAGAAGTCCCCGATAGTACGTATAGATACCTATATCTTAGAAAAAAGTATACGTCTAGAAACAGCCACATGCTTCTACAGTATAAAACAAAAGGGGCCAACTTTCTTAGTTTGGTGTGCGTGAGGCGCCATACAAATGATGTCTGTGTACGTGTATATGGATAGGGGTTAGAGGCCAATACTGGTTACAATTTTTTTCTACGCTTTTCTAGATTCGACTGTCAATCTTGACATATAACTTATCCAAGACCTATATATACTTATATCCGCCGATCGGCAACATAGGTACTAAATTATGATCCCACCCCGCAGGCATATCCCAACGGGACATGTATACTGCACAAATAACGATAAAGCTCCGATTTCTGGACACTCCTACCTAAGTAGAAGATAAATCATAATATTATGCGAAACCATCAATTTGAGAAGTTGGAAAGCGTCAAAGAAAATAATGCCGCCGTTTAGCTTCACTTTCGCCGGTGAAAGCCGATCGTGCATTAAAATCTTTGTCTTAGCATAATAAAGAAAGATGCGCTGGCAAACTGACTGACACATCGTTTATCACTTATATTGTTATGCGATCAACCTCTCTATTAAGCGGATGATGCTGATTAACATTATGCGTGGTAACTTGTAACAATAATTTGTCACTATTCTTAGTTACTCTCTGTTATGTAAATTTTTGTAGAGACACGTGGTATCGTTAAAGTAAAAAGAAAATAGATTTTATTCCATTGTAATAGTACTGGTGGAAAAAGCAAGAAACATAAAAGTTTAAAAAAAAACGTTCTTTTAACGTTTTTTTCATATTTTAAAGTCAATTTGAGTTTTTTTCTCGACCCATAGTGGCCAGTTGTTAGCTAACATTTTCATTAAGAAATATAATATTTATATACCAAAAACAAAACTCATTGCCAAAAACCGTTTGATCATAAAGAACTAGACTCTCACGATTTTTAGAATATTACGGAAAATCTTTGATGAGAAACAAGTAGGATTCCACTCTAAATATGCTCAGGATGAATCATAAACTTAATAGTAGGGATGAACCATTACCTAAAGAGGCCAATACTTTTATAAAGAAAAATAGAAAACAAAATTAATAAATAACAACGTTGGTTTTCAAAAGGTTCACGATAGAACATGAAACGCGCTCTTTTGGACGACTGTACCATACCAAACCACTATCGAACAGAGTGTAAGATTTCCCACGGTCCCAAGTTATTTATGTTATCCTATCATTAATAGTTTGATTTCTTTGCCGCCATCCGCGAAATCAATTTTGTATTTATGATTTATCATTCGCAATTAACTAGTTGGAAGAAACGAACGCGTAATTTTCATAATTTTTTGTAATGCATGTAGACTTCGGTCAATGATCTAGGTAATAAAACAACAACACGCAACATAACAGGACAAACAAGGATCCAGGTAACATTTTTCAATCCTTAATTTGATTCGAAATAGCACAACATGGCTGTAACATGTTTAAAATCTTTGAAATAAAATATTTGAAAATGATCTAGGTATATTAAATTTAGTTTTTTTTTACATTGACTAGCTTTTGCCCACGACTTTGTCCGCGTAAAATTAGAAAATCCTTTTGCTGTTCTGCACCCCTATATCCTCCATAGAATCTATTATTCCTTTCTTGTTTCTATCTTCAGCGGTTTAGGCTATACGTCGTATCTCAGTCAGTCATGCAGTCTGTCAGGAACTGTTTTATAAGTACAGGGTGATATTGATATCATTGGCATCCTTTTTAACTAAGAGTCTACCCTAAACTGAACAACTTTTACTATGGGAGCAAACAGATCGGAGCAAAAAAAAAATCCGCTGTTTCATACTAAACTGTACTCGACTCAAATGTATGCAACAGCAGATTTTTTTTTGTTCCGATTAGTTTGGTCCCATAATAAAAAATTTTCAGTTTGATGGGTACTAGACTCTTAGTTTAAAAGGATGCTAATGATATCAATTTCACCCTGGAAAAAATGTTTTTTTCAAGTATTGCCCTAGTCATCTCGTCTCTGTAGGTAGGTATAATAAAATAAACGGTACTCGAGAGGTCTTCGTGCACAGTTATTAATTATCACACGTAAGTGTATAAGTGTGTAATCTGAGATATACAAGTAGCTGTTTGTATTTGTAATTGAAGTAATCTGCTCGGTGGTCGGGAATACATACCTACAGCAATAGAAGCAATCACGAATCAATTACATAGTTTATTCAGAAATCATTTACTAATCTGTATCACAATTTAGCACTGCAAAAGAGCTTAAAAAATGTAACAAAAAGAAATTATTGTTTATGGGGAATAAATATATTTTTTTGATTCACCGACGCCATATTAAAATACCTGTATATTTTTATATGGCGCGTGTAAAATTAAATGAGACTGTTACTTAAAGGGGTGCTTCAGACTATCAAACTGAACAACTTTCTCTATGGGACCAATATCAAATCGCGAAAAAAAAATCTGCTCTCCCATACAAAACTGCAAACAACTGGACTGAAATGTATGGGACAGCAGATTTTTTTTTTCGCGATTTCGATATTGGTCCCATAGAGAAAGTTGTTCAGTTTGATGGTCTAAAGCACCCCTTTAAGTAAGTGTCCCATATAAATTTTACACCCTGTATAGCCTATGCACTCTCACAATTTTTACGTTACACCTCATATGCTAAAATCCATCAAACCGTTTAGGCTGCAGAGTGTAACAAAGTAATGGACAATACATAAACACATATACACTCGAAAAACATAACCCTCTTTCTGGGACAGTCGGGTAAAAAGCCAGTAATAATAGAACTGGCCGCGCCGCCTTCCAAAACCGCATAGAACGATATGATAAACAAAGTTGTTAAGGTGACACTGCGGTTGCGTTTTTCTCCATAAAAGTCGAGAGGTCGGCATTGAAACCCACGCCTGCGCTGGTTTCTTACCTGGCGGACCTTTGCGTGCGCTGTTGGCAACCTAGTAAACCTATCCGACGCAAAAAATCCTGACTCTTATTCCTACACCATAAACACGACATTTGCTTGACGTTGGGACTTCCTACGTCGAAAAATGAACTATGGGGTACCTTGCAATCAACGTCGTTTCACCATTGGCCATCGCTAGGTTGCTCAACTATTAGCCAACAGCTGAACTGAAGAACTGTGTGTTGTATTCCACTTGTATAATAAGAGATAGCATCGCTATTAGTGTCAGATCAGTACCGGGTGCAATATTGTGTTACGCACATAATTGCTGATGAAATCTGAAATGTTTCGTGACTCGTAACTTTGTTTTGTAAAACATAATGTTAGTAATAAATAATAATTAATACTCGACTTCTTAGTTTGGTAAATGAGAATCAAATTGTTAAATTACTTTATTTCATTTATAATATTCGGGATGCCGTGTGGTGTCGGCTAAGAATAGCACCATCCCATTTCCTCCCGTGGGTGTCGTAAAAGGCGACTAAGGGATCTATCGGAGGATGGGCAGCAGCATCCTCTGAGTACTCACATTCAATCCACACGATCACCAACCCGCCAGCCAAGCGTGGCGATTATGGCAAATACCCCTATTTTGGGGGAGGCTTATCTCCAGCAGTGGACGTCTGTCGGCTGATATGATGATTCGGGATGCGTAACAGCCTCTTTTACACTATAATGAAGGTACTTAATATAACAATTTATTTGCCAATTACAAGCCCGCTGGCCTTGCCCCAAAAAACAAAGACCTACCTACAGATGATTAACCACAAAATCTTTCTTTTCAGAAACCTAAGAAGTGCAGAAGCAGAATACAAAACAAGGAACCATCAAGCATTCGTTATCCTCAGAAATGGAGAGCTGGTTGGGCGACGTAAAGCGCGTCAGGATTCCCCGGCCAAAGTTTGGCAGCAAATATCCCGCGGAACCACCTAAGGATTACCTGGAGGAGTGTGACCTTGGAGGCAAGCAGCGTCACCATGAATCTAAAGACCTGACCAAGGCCACGGAGGAACTCCGCCGGTCGCTACAAGAAAAACTATGACTCGAGGAGACAGGACTTATTATAAGCATTAAGTATTCTAGTTGTAAATCGTAATTGGTTTGGTTGTAGATTATCCATACAGAAGTGATGGGATTTTTAGAGGCTCAACCCCCAGATAAAAATAGCGATACAAAAATAAATCTTAACTAGATGGAGAAGATGAATAGCACCTCTTAATTAGATTTACCGAGGAAAACGAGCGCATGTTAAATGGATAAGTACCTATTTAGCGGGCCAGACGGATAGCCACAGGTCCAGTAAACGATTATATAAGCTCTTATTCAGACAAATGGATATGATTTTCGAAATCTGTGACCGTTAACAAATCGTCAGTTTAATTGTTATGTCAAGGAACGTTCATTAGTATTATAATGAAGGATATTTAACAATAATATGTAGACAGAGTGGCGGCAGTAGCAACATCCGATGTTTCTATAACACATCGCCCGTGGCATACTAATGATCTCGCAGCATTCAACTATTATTGTGAGATCTATAAACAGTAGTGTATACTACGTCAATTAAGAATTTTGTAATAATGCAACACTATTTTGAATTTGGACTCCACTTGAAGCTTTAAAGTGAAACGTCTCGCATCGTGTTTCATGCTAACTAAAAAGTATGTACCAATTTCTTGCTAAGAAAATTAATTTGTTCGTTCATATGAGCTAATGTTTTCGTTACATCGAGCACAGAAAACATCCAATACCTAAATGATATTTTTTCCGATTATATATGTAGCATGATTCGAAACGATCCCCTTTTAATAGAGATAATAATTTTAACAAAATACAGATACGTATCGCGACCGATGAAGGTACTAACTCATTTACAATCATGTCGATTACATAAATATTAGACTGATGTAAGATAGTGTAAGATAGATAAAATTAATTAGAATCTCATTAAGAATCATGTACTTATACTTTAGTTAAATAATAAAGTAATTATTGTTTGAATGTTATTCTTTTTTATTTATTGTGTCATTACTGTGTTAGGTATCTATGTTCTGATTAGGACGGGGCTCAGTAAGTAATAAACTAATAACATTTCAAGAGGCGTATTGGAGTAGGCAATAAGATGGGCATGGCTGTGTCAGAAAGCTGGCTGGACGCCAAACTATTCAGTTACAAATGAGATTTGGCGAAAAACCACTACCAAAGACGACGAGACAATCCATAAAGCAAGACTCATATATGAAGATTTCATGATAAGCTTATATATGTTTGGATATAGATAACCTAACATAAGAGATATAATAAAATACGAGCCCAAGGTTATCCCTAAAAGATTTTTGCTAAATTATTTATAGTTGCTATAAATTTTCCTTTTTTATTAGACGAATAAAGCTAAAACAGAAATATATCATTCAGAATCAATGTGGCGGAACTATCAAGACTATTATATTGTGCTACTTTTTTCAATAGTTTCTACCCATTGAAGTGGGTAATCGACGCAGATTTAAACTCACGCAACGCTGCGCTACTTTCTGAACCCAAGGCCGACAAATAGCTTTATCTCAATAATTACATCTATAACTCTTTGATTAAGACTTTCTATTAATTGTTTCGTTCAGAATTTAGAAGTTAAAACCGTTATTGTGAAGCAAAACGACACATTTTTGATGATATAGGTCGAGCAGCTTTACGTAACTAGGTATATCGCGGAACTATACCAACGTAAGTATTGTAAGCCACTGGGTTAGAAATTTATGAATCCAGGTACTTAGTTTCTACCAGCAAAGTACCAAAAAGTAAAAATGATTAAAAGTGGGTACTAACCGGGTCGTCGCCGTAATGTTGGGTGTGAAGCGCAGTGGTGCTGCCCTCTCTGGAGTTACATGGGGAGGAATGCCGCCTCGATCTCCGGCCCTCCTCCTCGTACTCCTGCGCAAAATTATTTACAACATTAATATAAATACAATTAGGTCCATTTCAGAACTACTAATAGATACATATTTTATTTACAGATAGATCAAAAGTTTTCATAGTCTAAGGGCCTGTTTGACCACTTCTTAGTAACTTCTTGTTAGCGTATCTAAAAATGTAAAAAATGGATCCGTGATAATGTAAAAGATTGTATGTATGTCGGAGATCCAAATAAATAATTATTCTTTCTTTCTTTCTTTCTTTCTATCTGACAGATCGTTTGACATATCTTTCATACAAAATATATCAAACGATCTATCAGATAAGCTATCAAGAACACAGTAAGAAGTTGTGAAACAGGCTAGATGTAACACGTCAAGGGGTTATTTTTAAGGTCTATAACCATTATATACTATACTGGTCATAGCACTAGCTAATAACCTAAACACCTATATAAGCACAAACACGAAATAGATAACACTATAATGTACGACATTGATGCATGCAACAAACACCTTGCAATAAACAGAGGACAAGCGAGAACGAACTCCGATACACAAAGGTCTAAACTCTAACCCCTTCCAAATCAAATATGTTTAGTTTGATGATTAAAAGCTGGTCCTATAACAGTTATAAAGCTTTCGCAAGACGATTAACCTGATCAAGTTCACACGCTCAATAAATGTTGATATTAGGCTTAAAGTTGATAACAATCACACAGAACAAAATGTAAAGAATGCACTAGGGTGTGAATCAGTGGAGGCTCACAATCAGACTGCAGGCCGAGGGATGACCAACTAGTGTCTCGGCGATGCAATTGATTTTTCACGCTATTTTTGCATGTTGGCACAGTTTCGAATGGCGGAAACTAACACGAGTCTGAGGTGCCAAGTCAAGATCTTGCTTTTTGTCTACCCTAATTTGTAACTTGATTATTACTTAGTTGACAATAAGTGAATAAATGAACAATGTTTATAAGTTCTCATAGTAAAACATGGACTATGCGAGAAATAACAGGTCAATTGTATATCGAAGAAGTATATTGTCGTTATTGTTACCTACCATTATTACAAGGTGTTAGGGTAAACAGTTGCTTTACTTTCTGGGTGATTGTACCCATGACACTGAGCAACTTTCCCAAGATACCTATAGGAAATTCGAAACATAATTTTGAACTTTCCATACTAAATGCAATCAGTTGATCGAACATTTTTAGTACGAACAAGTAGATTTTTTTGCAAATTTCCTATATTATAGGGAAGGTTTTTCAGTATGATGGGTACAATCATCTCTTAAAGTAATGCAACTGTTAACCCTAAATATCCCTTCAGGTATTTCACGAGAAGTAGCCTGGACCTTTGGAAGTCGATTACATAGGTTACAATGAACACTTAAGGGGCCACCGAGCATATTGTGCTGCCTTCAATCGTATTTTTGTTAATAAATGACATTTCAAGAATGTCACATTGTAGTCATTGCTGATTTTCAATTTATCGGGTCACTGCTGATTTGTTTTTGTAATAAAATAAGCATAAAACATAATAATCCTTAGTTATTCGATAAATCGAAAGCCAATCAGGACTACAATGTGAAATTCTTGTTTTTTAGAAATGTTGTTTAATTGTATATAAATTTAAAAAAATACGATTGAGGGCAGCACCCTAGGCTCGGTACCCTCTAAATAACAATAAATTCCGCAAAACAAATGGACGTCTGTTTTGTGTAATTTAAAAGTTCTTCTTTATGCAACATTCTACATTTGTTGCAAATCAAGACTCTTTTTGTAAAATACGTGTTCGTCTTCGCACGATGCCGATGTACTCGTACATATGTGCAACATAGCTACAGGTGGCGCTAAACTCTTAAAACTCATCACAAAGTGGGTACTGCCTAACAACGTAATGAAAAATGAGTTAAAAGCCCCCCAAGACCACCTGCTTGTGCTTGCAAGTAGAAGCTCGCGTGCTAAAACTTTCCACAGAGTACCGACGACGACGCTATCGACTCACCTCACTCTCACTCATAATAATATTTTTGTTCGTTATTTCGAACGCCCCGAAAGTCACGCGATTGATAAAGTTCATACATACTCAAACTAACCTTATTATTAACATTGGCGGTCATGGAAATTTTACTTATCTTGTATTTTATATTACTGTCGCTTTTATGCAAATCGATAATTTAAACGCAAGTTTTTAGTTACAAAACAAGATACGTATAATATAAACATTATAATTCGTTTCGGTAAAATGCTTTTCGTTTGGCTAATGTTTACTTTCGAACTACACAAACACACATTCTCATAGAAAAGAGTTCAACGAACCATGCTGATTAGCTATTGTCTGATTCTCAATGAACATTTACAACATAATAAAAGTTTTTGTTGCGTCTAATATAGCGGACTGACATGTTGATAGCGCTATTGTTGTGAACTATGCTGACATCTCCACACCGCGCGTCACATGCAGGATGCTGTCTATAGCATCGCGTGTAGTTAGAGATAAAGGTAGCAGGAAATACGACGGATGATGAGACCGATGGCGACAGGTACAAGGCTAAAGTTATATACATTTATTCAGGGAGGTGAACACGCAACGTGCCTCATTTCTGCTGATGACAGCTTATAAATAGCATTCATAATGGCATCGGAGCTGCAAGCGCCTAGCGCGTCGCAAATCTTTGCTTTTGTTTGACGTTCGATATTGCGAGTATATCGCTAACAGGCGCTTCACACAATAAACCGTAAATAGAGTTAACAAAGCATTTACCTCCCCAACTCATCTTTATGCAAATTTAACCTTTAGAAGTTATTCTTTTAAAAGTTTATAGCTATAAAGATACAACCCTTCATAAAATTATTTTAAATTTTCTCGAGCTGACTGTTGTGATAAAGAATGAATAATAAAGTTGCAAAGATAAGACGTGGTTCGAGTTGAAATTGTGAGAGACGTAACCAATTAACTAGAAAGTTCTGCAAGCCCCAAGAATGTTAAAACTGAGTTAGTAGCTCTTCAATAATACTTAAAAACAGTCGTTTGAAAAAAAATTGATTGGTAAATCATATGTAACCAATAATAAGAGCATGAATGAAAAATGGCTTAATTTATTCATTGATTATAATTTGACAAATCTTCTGTTCTTCGACTTTAGTGAAAAATGTAAATAATTTGAAATAAAACAATAATAAAGGTTGTTAGGCGTTATTGGGTTTGTTTCCTTTGTTTGTTTTCACATCAAGCTACGCAAAACAAACATAAGTTGGCCGCACGACGTTATACATCACTCTACCTACGCGCGGCCACCTTATTTTGGTTTTGTGTAGCTTGATGTGTCGCCGCGTGTACAGTATTATATCAAGTACCTCTGTATTTGTATAGCTAGATACGAGCATTTACCCGCGACTTCGTCCACACGGATTCCCGTCATAGTAGTAGCGAGATAAATGATATACCAGATTTTAAGTCTGTAAGCTTTCAAACAAAAAGGTTTCATATCGAAATAGGTCTAGTAGTTTTTGCGTGATACGTAAACAAACAAACAAACAGAAAAAGATAAATGAATTGGTGATTTGGAATCAGGGGCGCCTAAAAAGCCATATCATAACTTTTTTTAAATATCTTCAATGTACAGACGCAATTCTGTTACAATTTTAAAATAGTAGAAATTAAAAATGTAAATAAACAAACGAGTGGTGTACCTTGGCCATGGCGCGCACGTCCATAGGCACGTAGTCGCGGAAGGCGACGCGGCGTCGCCGGCGCGACGACATGTCGGCGGCCCGGCGCGCCGCGTACTGACTACGAGCTACGGGCTACGCGCCGCCCTACGCCACGCTACACGGGCACCGCGCCGCCCTACGTAGCTACAATTTTTTTGGGACCTACACGCGCTTTTCCTTAAAGGGTCACGATTTTGCTCATGGTACTTGCAGCGCTGCATACAAACGAAGTTTTGGTCGTAGTTTCAATATTAGCCAATTAAATTGAATGATTTTTTCAAAAACAATCAAGAAACTAATCTCTGTGCTAAAAAAAAACATTTATTTCAGGAAACCAGGTCCCATACAAAAATTACATATGTTTGTCAGAAAATTAAGTTGTTAAATTGAATTAAATTAAATTACATACATTAAATTACATTTTTAGATTCATCATTTAATGATTAGGTACTTACATTTCGAAAAAAAAAAATAATTCGCTATACCTATGCTTATAATGAGTCGGATTTTCGTTAAAATATAGTTTCAATGCTAGGATTAATTTAAGATTTGTAAGAAAATCTTTGAGGCACTGTAACTAAAACTATAAATTTTAACGAAAATTTGACTCATTACAAGCGTAGAGATTATTGGTTTCTAGATAATTTCTGAAAGTTATTATTGAAAATTTAACCAACATCGTTTGTATGGAGCGCGCTCCGAATTATATCCCCCTTAATGTCATTTATTATTAAAGATTTTTTCGGTCATCGCGAGCGACCAAAAAAATCTTTGCAAATTAGTTGTGTTTCTAAAACACTGCATGAAATTTAAATATTGTTTTTATTGTCCAAATCTTTAGGGGTGTTGCAACACTCATGTAATAATAAATGAGGTGCTACTTATATATTCTGTTTGATAGTGTGTAAGGTTTATGAACTCTCAGTGAAGGGTATTCGTAACTCTTAAAGGATTACTGAAAATTTTATATTTTGCTCGCGCTATTGCATATGCAGTAGGTATACAGAAAGGCACGTGGTAAATATACAAATTGCGTCACGGCAGCGCGGGCTACGTAATGTACGAATCTTATTTTAAACGACAACATTTTTTCACTTGGGTCTCCCGTCCTGCAAATTGCGAAATAACTGAGAAACATTTGTATGTTGTATTTTGATATGATCTTCACAGCGGCAGCGGTTGAAATTAGCAGCACATTAGCGGGACCGACTTGTTGGCATTTTAGGGGAGTTTTTATGACCCTGTCTCATGGGAATTGTGAATATTTTGTTGACACTGTTCAAGGAACTACTTTACAAGCATGTACACACACACATGCATAACACTAATCTAGGGAGATGTATGTGTATTCACATAATCATGAGTTTAATGCAGAGCGTCCCTAAAGGCATCCCACGGGGCTCATTGTGTCACTGCATTATACGGGAATACGCGTCACAAACATGTAAATGTAAGCAAGTGGATATACAAGTTATAGCATCATTTTGTTTAATGCATATATATTATTACGTAAGAGTACGCCTTACAAGTATTTAATGTTTTTAAGTGAATGAATGCATGAGTTTTTATTTATGTTAAAGTTATTATTTCCACAAAACGGCACCTATGTGAGACGCTACATAGAAGCGTTGAGTCTACTGTACATCATGCAGACGCCATCGCTCGTCCACGCAAGGCGCAAAAGGCCACTACGTAGACTTGCAAATCTTCGTGAAGCAGTTCTCATAGCCAATTTCGACTACAACGAATGTTTTTAAGAAAAACACTTTGTTACGTAGGTTATTGTGCACTCTCTGGTATTTACCCTCTTTAATATGATGGAACGAGAACCCGATACGATCAGAGGTGGTGTCTGATGCAGTGGCTGTAACAGGCAGCCACACAGTGAGGACATCATAGATGTTTTCGATGTCCGAGAGAATTAGTCACTACACCCGTCGAATTTCCCGGGAATAAAAGACTGATAAGTTTATTGCAAGTAAATATTTTTTCATTTTCAAAAACTACCGATTTCCCGGGAAATCGAAAACGAGAATTCCCGGGAAATAAAGTCTTATTCAGAGGTTATTGCTGTTTTTGACGTGTGAAAAAAGATACCAAAATGTTCTCTTTACTTCATTATCAATTGGTTCTTTCCAGACTTGGCCATCATATTGAAAACAGAATATCTAAAATATACCTACGCTGGATATTGTACATGTATAAGTAATTAGATGGAAGAGCACGCTTCATAATAAGAATTAAGTATCGAAATTTTTCTCATTCCGAGCTGCGTCCCTTTTTAATTGCTTGATCTTTAAATGAAGAAAGTCTTTAGAAGAAAATGATATTCCGTACATGGTTTTTAAAAACACTGTTGAGAGCTTAAGTAAGTAAAGCAATGACACTAATGTCATCATTGAAGTAAAGATGGATAGTTTATTTTGTAGCTATTTAGAGCAAACAAAAACAAGAGAAAATCCTGCAAAAGTTCGTTAACCCGAAAGTAAGCCTACGTTATCTTTATGACGTCACAAAATGTTCGTCGTCCCTATTCAGAGAAATTGTTGACGTTACACTAAAGAGATGAGAGAGAAAAAGATCTTTTGAACTTTTATCTTTCTTTTACCATTCGGGAAAAATGTAAAGCTTCAGATTTCTAAAATACTTATCTACCTACAACTTTTATGAAAATTTAATATTTCACTTTGATATTACCGAGGGGTTGAGATATATTTTGTAACGGATTTTTTTCGTGGGTAAATAAAACAACTTTGTGTTGATTTGTAAAAGAAAAAAAGAGAAGAATTCTTGGATAAATTACCATTGATATCATTTTATCGATCACTAGAAGCGATAAAATGTTCGATGGTTAGTGTAGATAACCCAAATAAAGATACATAACATTTATATCTAAACTATTATAAAACAATAAAGAAAAGTGCACATTGAAGAAATTAAAAAAAAAAGATTACTATTCGGTTTTTAGGTGTCCCTGTTGTATTTGTCTATTCTTGGTGTGCACATTTTCTTACAAATTGCAAATTTTTTGTCTGTCTGTTTGTTTACTGTTTGTTCGAGCATCACGGCAAAACTACTGAACAGAATTTTATGAAACTGTTTTTGTTTGAAAGCTTAAGCTTCCTTATAATTTGACGTGAAATCTGGTATTATAATTTGTGCGTTGGAAATCTCGGGTGAAAGCTCGTATAATATATATTGTTTTTCATTTGTTTACTTTGAAAAGTCAAAAATATGTTAAATATATCTACTTAAAGGTACTAAAGGTACTAATATAGGTACCTAAGCATGGACAAATTATAAAAGTTACGCAATGTGAAAAAATCTCATTCTACAACAGATCAATCAACAGAACAATCGCATAATAAGAATTAAGAGATAGCTACAGATAGCAGTTAGGGTTTGTTAGATGTAATCCCCAGAGATAAAACTACATTAGAGCAACGGGTTCGGGTTCCTTTATCTATGGACGACACATGTACTCTGTTGTTTCGTGTGTGTGCCTTTAATGGTGAATAAAGATTTTTCTTTCTTTCTATTTAGGTGTCGCTCAGATGTGGGGCAAAAAAAATATATCGAGATAATGATAAAACGATGCGTAGTCCATCGCGTTGAGACTTGTTATGCTGTGCTTTTATTGACTTATTTATGTTAAGCTAAGTAAACATTGCAAAGAGGTGCTAAACGAGCTTACAATTTGTACAAGGTAAGGTTTTGTCTTTAGCTTAAATAAAAAACTGGCCAAGTGCGTGTCGGACCACGTGCAGGATAGGGTTCCGTAGTTGCCCGTTACAATAAAATAAGGGACTTAGAAGGAGGCTTTTTGTTTTATACTACGGTATAACGGCTAATAAAGTATAAAAAGTACATTTTATATGTTGGTCGACTATTACTCGTAAACTTGTAAACCCTACTTAGCGGTGATAGTTTTAATTTCGTTATACATATACTACTGCCATGAATTTTTTCACATATCCAGAAACATCCGTTTATCTGGCAGAGGGGGGGGGGGGGGGGGGACACTCGACTAACAAAAATTGTCACTGTAAAGCTTAATATTTAGCTAACGGATCCCTAAATCGAAAAATGGTTTACCCACACCCACAATATTTTTAAGCGACCTATTCAACGATATCCATGAGGCAGACAAGAAAAAAAAATCCATTCCCACTTCGCGTGTAGGGGAGGAACCCTAAACAAAATGTTTTCATATTTTATTTACCATTTTTTCGTCGTGATTAATGTGTATATCCATGCCAAATTACAGCTTTCTAGTACTAAGCGCCTCTGAGCTAATAGTCTGGGAAATCTATGGATTTTTGTATGGAGTAGGTTGCATTAATTGCGCTTTAAGTGATAGTTTGAAATATTAGTAGATACATACCTGAAAAACATAAATTCTCAATAATCCCCGATTTTGTATTTTGAATTATGGAATAATTCAGACATTTACAAAACATTAAATTTAGATATGAAATAAAAATTGAAAACTGGTGATTTTGTACAGGACGGCTTCGTTCAATACGTTTTACTTATAACAATAATAATCTCCGGTTAATATCGTAAATTTGAATAGATATTTAATATTTTGTAAGTATAAAAAAATTATAACCTCAAAACTTAATTATCTACTGTTTGTTTGTACACAATAAATTTGCCTTGTGGTAATTAACTGTCTCTTTTGCTGGTATGCTGGAAGAAATATCTTTAGAAATAAGCTTGCCCTTTGTACATTTATATCGATTTTAAGGTATTTCTCAGGATCCTCAGCCTATATAACCACCAAATCTCGACAAAAGTGTTATAAACTAACAGTAATATTAGTTCAAACACAATTTACTAAAGTGTATTTAATGCAATCTCAAACCGTATTTTTCCTAGACTATAAACCGCAGACAGACGGACGGACATGGCATAACTATAAGGGTTCCTTGTTGACTTCGGGCCCCTAAAAATACAGTGACCGCGTATGATATCTTTAAAAATAATTATGTGAAGTTGTAAGATAAATTACTTTTACAAATCCGAAAAGTAATTAAATTAATAAAGTTAAGTGTTTGAGTATCAGTAGAAAAAAAAAGTAGGAATCTTTAACTATTATAAAATTGTACATGTCTACTTTAATTGTTTTTTCTGTATTGTTATGTGTACAATAAAGTGTTAAATAAATAAATAAAATAAAATTGTAACAGAAGTATGTATGCAGGAGCTAGCTAGCTAGTGGGTGTTGCCTGGTGGGTGTTGGGTTTTGGATGTTGGGTGTTGGGCGTTGGGTGTTGGGCGTTGGATGGTGGGCGTTGGGTGGTGGGCGTTGGGTGATGGGTGTTGCCTGGTGGGTGGTAGGTGATGCCTGGTGGGTGGTGGGTGTTGGGCGTTGGATGTTTGGTTGTGGGTCTTGGGCGGTATATGTTTGGTTTTGGCAAGCTCCCACAGTACCATACTCTTTTTCTACTGTATGGGCATTATTAGGTAAAGAAATATTAGCATTCATATAGGTAATTGATTGAATTTTTAAAAGGCTGTAACTTTTTTATTTAACGACTTACAGTTATACTGCCAAATAATAAAATGTTAGTATTATTCAGGTCTTTAATTTAAATCAGGTAAGAATGTGCTACAGTACTGGGCCCAGGGTCCATACAAAACTGCCCATTGTTCTTTCATTTCATTTCAAATATTACGAATAGAACAAAACAAAAGCAAAATAATTGGGGAAGTCAGCCCTTTGACCGCATTATTAAGCCCATTCATCTCTAGAAATTAACATTAGATTATATTTGCATAATAGATAGGTGGACGGTATTCAGGTCGTTAAAGTGAGGGCATTACACTCCCCTTTCATTACCTCCATAACTCAACCATTAGCTTATTACTCCTTCCTTATTATTCCTCTGTCTTTTGTTGCTTTAATTTTGAATAGAACCCTTTGACTACTTATATAGGGACTAGCCACGCGTGTAATTCTACTAACAAACATTTCTGCCACTTTTTGCGCGAGGCAAGGTGACATGAAATCTGCAACTTTGGATTTTATTCCCCATACTTTAGATTCTAATTTTGAACCTTGGATAAGTTATATGTCAAGATTGACAGTCGAAGCTACAAAAACGTAGAAAAAAATTGTAACCAGTATTGGCATCTAACCCCTATCAATATACACGCACACAGACATAATTAGTATGGCGCCTCACGCACACCAACCTAAGAAAGTTGGCCCCTTTTGTTTTATACGGTAGAAGCATGAGGCTCTTTCTAAGTTTTGAACGTTAAAAATCATGAAAAGAAGTCTAGTGTGAACCCCAAACGTTCTAAGTTCGAAATTATTGTTCCGCAATTATAGGCTGTCTCGTTTAGTGATAAGGTATAAAATTGAATGTAAATGCACATGATTAATTAGTCTTATACCGTGGCAGAGGGGAAATGCTACCGCTAGGCTAGTCCTTATAATAAATAGTCAAAGATAGAACCCATTTTGATTATAACAGTGGACAGAGTTTGGGCAATGCTAGGAGTATAAATATTCTGAATATGCATATTTCTAATATTTCTAACTCGGCGTATACAGGTTGTCAATTCGTTACATTCTTAAAGGAGTGCTCAGACCGTCAAACTGAATAACTTTTACTATGGAACCTTTGACTTACCAACTACAATAGTTTTTAATTCAATGTATAAAATAGGAAAAAAAATCTACTGTTTCATACATTTCGATCGAGACGCTACTATATTTTCTATGGAACAACAGATTTTTTGTTCGCGATTTCGATGTTGGAGTATAGTGAAAGCCCCCCCCTCTCTGATATGTAACTCATTTAATTCTACACCCTGTATAGTTCTATGCATTATTTACTAAAAAATAAATTTAAAAAATAAGATGTAATATATGAATTAATCGTAATAAATATCAAAAATCATCAGACTTTTATGGGCTCGTCCGGGATTTGAACCCGGGACCTCTCGCACCCGAAGCGAGAATCATACCCCTAGACCAACGAGCCGTTACCTCTGTGAGCTGAAATAGTCGCCTAAACAAGCGCTCCCACTACGCGGCGTATTATCTGTGACGTCATAATTGGCGTGAATGCGATGGTTGCAAAGGGTTTCATAAATATCATATAGCAATTTTTTAATTATGTTTTATAACAGCTGCATAACTTCATTTACCATATACAGCATATATGATTATTATAACTACATATTACTAGTATATAGGTACATATTGAAATATGGACATAATTTTCGAAGTACTTCTAGCCGTAGATTTAGCGATAATGCACAATTCAACTTTGTAACTACTTGATATGGGTAACAAAACATATATACAGGGTGTAAGTGGTAATCAAACAGTGGTTCAGTTTAATGGCCTGAGTTCACCGTTTCAGTATTTGCTAGGCTGTCACTTACACCCTGTATATACATAACTACCTACCTTCTTTCTGTCAGAGATAAAATAAGATGATTAATCATTAAATTAATAAATAACTCATTACTTTAATGTTTAGGTACGAGTACATTCTCGGAAAATGCAGTGAAACTAAATAGCGATATAAATGAAGTAGTAACCTGAGTTGTTAGCACTACTAAGTAATAGAGCAAAGTTTGAAAAGTTTCTCTAACTAGTTAGGTACGCTAAACAGGCATCAGATACTTAAAGCTTTCACAAAGCAAAGAAATAGACCGAGAAAGTAGGCAGTAAATGGCCGTTATTACCGATATGCCACAAGAATTACAGCCAAAGTGCCAATATTCCCCGACCACCACTTTGCCGAATAAAATGGTAAAATTTTGCCAGATTTACCCCTCTACTATACTTACAGGAAATAACGGCCATAGAAATTATTTATCTGATCTATATATACAGTAGCCGTCGTCAAACATGCAAGAACACGTGATTACGCAGTGGTAGTGCTGAAGTGACACTTCAACTAATAATACTACACTTACACCTGCTAATGTATCAATTAGCAGTCAAAGAAAGAAATAAAGATGCAAAGACGCACCGATCTGATGAGGTTTTGTAATTTAAGGTTGTAAAAGAAAGCAGCGACAGCTTGTCGTATGCGCCTTTGCGAAGGAGGCAGGTTAATCAGACGACTTAATTAACTGTAGGTAATTAGACTGCCTCCGAAGCCGTAGTTATTTAGGCGCTCGCCTATTCAGAGCTACAGGCTTGAAAAGTTAAATAATGCAAGGAAATTCTAAGAAGATATTGTGAAATGTAAATTGATGAGTGACACCGAGAAATGCTTGAGTAAGGCGTAAAGAAGTGAATGTGGTCGATACTGAAGAAGTGTAAGAAGGTAATTCTGGCAAAATCACCTCGTGTGGTGGATCCAGGTCGTCGTCGGGAGGCGGGGCGTCGGTCGCGCGCCAGCCGCGCCCGTTCCTGCCCCATACAATACCACTTCATCATCCATCATACTATACTAGACACGGTAGCACTCGTAAGTCAACCTGGACCAGCCAGCTCTGAGGAAATACCCCATTTATCTCTAACCCATTTGAAAACCAGCGAGCCATTCAATGCATTATATCATCAATAATTTATTGTATTTCTAACTCTTTCTCATAATTTAATACTATGGTCCATGTTAACTTATAAATAAATAAAACGACAAAAGTATGCTAAAGAAAAAACAAACAAATCGAATGCGATGTATAAACATTTTCACGCAGACTTCGTTCCACATGCATATCAAATTAGTTTGATAAGCTTCACGGGTAATCCAAGCAAGTACATAGGTAATAATTTTGTAAGACACCTAATAATAAATCCTGTGATGTTAAACGTCTGATCAGATGTTTTGTAATAAACTAACAAATTAAGACTATCATCGTAGAATTACTGCTGTTCGGACCGTTTAAAAGAATTTGAACGACGCATGAAACGTCTTTACGGGCAGTAAATTTAAAACTACCCTTACGGATGCAAGACAACGGCATAAAGCCGCCGGTGACAGTAAATGCCAACGTTTATGCCGCCGTAAAGCAATCGATGAGAAATAAAAGTGTAAGTGCTGGCGACCAGCCAATGAGATGCTCGGCACTCGGCACCCGCGACAGTGAGCGGGCAGACAAGGGCTTGTGAAAACGCTGGGTTATTTTCGCTCCGAGATGCAAAAGAGCGGACGAAAGCGAATGTTTGACGAGGACTCAGCCTTTGCTTTCGCACTTTAGAGGGTGCTTTAGCGTTTAAGCGCTTTTATGAGAGCCACCGTCGCGTCGGCTACGAGAGATTTACGCCACGCTCATTAGGGGCACGGGTGAAGCGTTCTGGGCGATGACGTTCTACTTTATAACGATTCCGTATTTGCTGATCAAATATTTTTCTATTGACGCGATTCGGTGAGTTTGAGTATGCTCTTGTTGGATCAGGATGTATGTCATTAAGAGGATTATATTCCTGATAGAGAGCTCCATACAAAACTAACTTACTTCCTAGGTTGGACATTTTGTTAAAGTACCTAAATGTTAACACAATCTAGAAACCAATATCGGTGCTGATGAGGATCAACACAAATGTCTACAAAATATCTAATAGATATCTAGTAGATATGATGTGCTGTGTGGACGATGCCTTGTCAGATTTCCTTTCAAAAAGTTATTTTTTTCTAAATTTTATTCATCATAAAAACAATAGTATAGTACAGATAGTAGCATCGGTGTTCTGGCACTTAAATCTGCGAGGGGTTTACATTGTGCCTAGCCTGTTCCAAACTTACCGTGGTTCAAACATTTCCATACAAATCTTAAATTAATCCTAGCATTGAAATTAAATATTTAAACTGCAAATCAGATAAGGTACAGTAGTAGCAGGTTTACAAGTCTTGCCGATCGATTTACCTATGCAGTTGACAAATTTTAAAAGCGCGTGAAATTATATTGATAAATCAGCATGTGCCACCTTCAAACACTTGCCACGATTGACTAATTGGGTTCGCACCCTTTTTGCTGCTATCCGTCTTTACACCCTTTGATTAGTAAATGACTTTGGGTTTTGACGGAGACTCGGGTCTGCTCTGCGCTAACGAAGATTGACGAGATTATTTTCCTGGTCGTACCGTACAGACAGATATTGGTTTCTAGATTGTGTTAACAACATTTAATTTACTTTAATTGGTTCATATATAAAATAGGAGAAAACTTCGTTTGTATGCAGCGCGGTCGGGCGCGCTGACGAGTATATCTGTTACAAACTGCTAACACCGCGGAATGCGATACAACCCTGACTCAACCGGGCGAGTTGTGCGCACCGGGCATTGCGGACCCTATACGCGGGCTTCGTAGGTTCTCAGCAGTTAAAGTGTTAAAGTAGGTGTTGTTGGTCACCTGTAGGCGTGGTCGTGCGGCGGCAGGCCCAGGCCGGAGTCCTCGGAGGGCGAGCGGTGGTCGGCCACGAGCACCGCCTCAGCCGGCCCCTCCTACAACAACAACCCTCAGCCTCACCCAACCGCCCTATGTGTGCCATTATACTTCCCTGCACTATCTATACGACAAATTAGCCATTTAATTACTATCTGGCCTAGGGTTGCCAGGTTTTAAAATTGAATAGCTGGACAGACCACTTCAGCCGGACATTTGGGTAAAAAGGCCGGACACCCTTAATATTCAGGATTTTTGGTCTTAGTATTAGTTATATGACAAAAACATATTTTTGCCAAAACCAAGCTTTTTTTTATAATTTACCATAAAATCTTTTTAAACTCTAATGAAATAACAATTAAATTTAATAAACCAGAAAAACAATTAATATTTTTGGTTGCCAGATTACTTCAAACGGCTCAATTTCCTTCAAAATGGAGCAGCCTGGTCCAATGTAAAAAGCCTAACAAAAGTCGGACACGTTTAATTTGCCCGGAGACAAATCCAAAAACCCTAACTATGTCCGGCTTTATCCGGACGCCTGGCAACGCTAATCTGGCCTATGAATAGTCCAATGAAAATTGTTCTTTCAAAACCGAGCATTTCTACTTACTAAACCACGGAGAACGCCATTAATTCACATCACTACGTGTTTAATCTTTCGGATTTATGTAGTTCCTGTTATATCTAACTACGTTTTATTAACAGCATTTTGTTAGAGTGCAAATCAAGCGAAGTGTAAATGAGCAGGTAAGTGTTCTGCCCGTATAAAAAGTTGAATCGTTCGTTAGGTTCTTTCAGAGAGCTAGTTTTATTAGGGTTCGTTGTGGAACATGAGAGCATAGAGCATGGATGCGAACTAGGTAATTCTTTTAACAACGTTTCTATAACTAACACAAACAGCTATGCTCACTGAAAGCGATGTAACAACAATGTTCACATACATTCTTGAAATATTTTATCCTTTACAGGGTGTAAACTTAAATGCGTTACAATCTTATGGGTTGAGCCTCATCTGGCAGCACGGAATCGCATTTTTTCAAGCTCTATCATTTTTTGTCGTTGAGAAACGTCATTTGCTAGAGCGAGAAAGGTCGCACCACAGCCGCTGCTGCCGCGTGCTATCGCATTCCCGCTATCTTTCTCGCTCTAGCAAATGACGTTCCTAAACGACAGAAAAGGATAGATCGTGAAAAAATGCGATTCCGTGCTGCCAGATGAGGTTTAACCCTAAGGGAGTGCTTCAGACCATCACATTGAACAACTTTAACTATGGGACCAACTTTGAAATCATAAAAAAGAAATCAGCTGTTCCTACTGACATTTTTTATGGAACAGCAGATTCTTTTCGCGACTCCGATGTTGGTCCCATAGTAAAAGGTGCTCAATTTGATTATCTGAAGCACCTTGTTTGATATGTAACACATTTAATTTTAGACTCAGTATAAAAGGACTGAATATTTCAAAATAACATCAGAAACAGACATGCAAACAACAAGTGTAAGTGTGACGGGACTAACATGACATGAGTGCAAGTGCACTTACCGGGTCGTGCAAGTCGTGCATCGTGGAGGAAGGCAGCATGTGCCGCTCGGCCCCACGCTACGGACAAAACGAAAGCGTCAACCATTCTGTACGGTACCTAACGTTTAAACTACTCTACTAATTACTAAGTGCTTCATTAAAAAGTTATTTACACTAACTGGTGTCGAAAACACGGAAATTTTCTAGTTAAATAATTTTTTACATCAGTATTTAATCATACGGGGGTATGAAATTAAATTCGTTATATATTAAACATAGCGGTTTAGTTAGAAACCATGAAACTGAACCATTTTTACCATAGGACGCGATTTAATATTGGTCCCATAGTGAAACTCTGTCACTGGAATAAGTATTTCTAATGTAATTCTAATCATTATTATCATCATGTAATTAAGTCATCCAATATATTATTTTAAATGTAATGTTGCATGTTGATTTGATTTTTAAGGATGTATAAATCTAGTCACATTTTTAATATAATCATTGTGTCTGTGAATCTACCTAATAATCTATTTTTAAAATTATGGGTAAAATAGTATTGGCTCCCAAGGTATTTAGTACCTTTTATGTTACCATATTGAAATGTACCTACAATTTATGGCATTAAATAAATGAAAATGAAAAAAAAAAGTTGTTCAGTTTGATGGTCTGGAGCACCCGTAACATATTTAATTTTACACCCCGTATTAATAGATTTATTATTCTTCAGTTAAGTTTACCTATGTTGTTAAATATGTATTTGTAGTAAAATGTTTCCGTATGCTTAATTCAATAATGTTAAAATTCATTGACTAGAATGAAAAACGCCAAATTAAACTAAGTTGGAGCTTGCTTGCGTTCCTAACGGAGCGCAAAATTCTAATTAGTGCCTCCAGGTGGAGGATTATGAGATTATTCGCTGGAACTCGGCCTAATAACACCACGAAAATACCTTTTTATTTCTATTTTCTGCTAAGAAAAGATGTAAATGTTTCTCCCAAGATAAGCTTTTGTAAGCAACTATCAGAATCAAAGTACAGGGCTTAGGTGATTGTACCTATGATACTGAACAACTTTCCCTAACTTATAGGAAATTCACACACAAATTTTGGACTTTCCACACTAAATGCATACATAACAGCTGATCGAACGTTTAGTTCGTGTTAAAGGTTAAAATTTCTTTTTGCGAATTTCCATTATGTTTCTTTGGGAAAGTCGTTCAGTTACATGAGTAAAATCACCCATTAAAGTAATGCAACTGTTTACCCTAACACCCTGTATTGTCCCCATGTTGTTGTCGTCCTGGTATAATCCTTGTGTACTTCAACTAAATCTCTGCTTCCTTTTAATTAAAACGTCTTTTATTCGAGGATAAAAATAATGTTTTCACCCCTCCGGGCGGAAAGCGTCAACTTTCGTCCCGCTACGCTAAACGAAGTTGTCGCTTTTCGCCTCCGTCGGGGTGAAAAATAGTGTACTAACCTCGGACAGTAAATAAGAAAGCCTCAGCCTCCTCACATGTTTGATTACATCATGACACATTACATGAGATCTGAGACCTTTCTTAATTACCTGCCTTCGGTGTGTAATTTACTATTACAATAGTTTAAAGAAATGAGTAACCTATTTATAAAAGCATACAAGAGACAAAGTACCTTTATATGGTGATCGACGGGTTCCTCCCCCCGCCTGTAGACGAGCTCGTCGAACCGAGGTCGGTCCTCGGGCAGCAGAAATTCTCTGATCTCCGTCAGAAGCGTGTACTGCAATAAAATACATTACTAGTACCCGAGTCATACAATATAGCAGGCATACCTATTAGACATTGATAGGGTAGATGACTGAAAAGGAGGACCAATCAGTCTATCAATCGAAAACTATCACGAATCAGTCAATCAACCAATCACTGGCAAAATCAAAAGAGATTCAGAAAGTCAAACACAAAGGTTTTGGAATTTAACGGTATAAAATATGTTTTTCCGCAGGGTTATATTATAATTTATTATTTTAATATTATATGGAACAGCAGATTTTTCTCTCGAAATCTAAGATAAGTAATGCAGTAAAGTAACTTTTAATGATAATATTTATTTATCAGAACATAGGTAGTCATTCTAAATACCGTCCAATATCCTTTTGCGTGTGGCATACATGATACTAATAAGTACGTGGCATATACCGATCGACCGTACTTCGGATGACATATTAAGCCGTTGGTCCCGGCTACTATCTCTGGTGGTAGTAGTCGTTATATAAAAACCACGTCAGAGGTTGTAAGGCGGTCTGAAAAAACTCTGACACCAGGGCTCTGCCCACACGATAAGAAAGAAGACCGATCGACCGAGGGATAAAAAAAGGCCATGTACCTTCCATCTATACTTACAAAAGAGTACCGTGACTGACTGACTGACTGCTGACAGACAATGCACATCCTAAATTCTACGGAGGATGTAGAAATCTTTCTTAGTGCACTAAGAAAGGATTTTTCAAAAACCGACCCCTAAAGGGACTCCACGCGTACGAAGTCGCGGTTCGTAAGCTCGTATAATAGATTACGTCTATTATGGACCGTGACACTTAGTCCTTAACGTGTTGAACCAGCATAGCAGCCGCAAATAAAGGCACTCTATACGCTCTGACAAATGAATAGTGCAACGAGAGACAATTAGCACGCCCCATTAGCTAGCATCCAGCCACCGCCCGTCGATAGTCACACCGTTCACTGTACCCATTGACTTGCCAACTACTGGATGTAGGGTCCGCGCTCAAAAGTGTCCTAACCGAAAGAGCACCAAAAACTAAAAACAGAACCAATTACGCGACAGTCTTCGTTTGATCGGCCAACTACGGGAACGCCGCGGGCGCGCGGCCCGTATGGAAAAGAATTTCAGCATTTTCAATGTTTTTAGTTGGTGGAATTACTACACGTACTTAGGTTTGTGTAGTTTAGTCTCGAATACTTTTTTTTTGAGAATTTTGTATTAGACCCGGCGTTCATAGTATTCTACGTCAATGACTGTACCAATCGCTTTCACATTCAACTTACAACGTTTATGCTGCAGACATTGTTTTTGAATGATTAATGATTTTGTAACATTCGAAATTGGCAGCCTTTAATTAAATTAACTTTGGTCGCTATTTTAATACAAAAAGTAGAAACGCACTGACCCAAAAAAAAGGGTGAAACGTGATTTGTAACATTTCTAGCTCAATAAAATATTCTCGTAGTATTTTGAATAATAAAATGTGGCTCTGAATTATTTATAACTGTGGCAGCGCCTTTATAGATTTCTATTATTTATGAGTCGAGTGCTTCGAGTAAATGTATCGACATGTCTGATATAAATAATCAATTACCTCACGGTTATAAAATAGACAATCCGTAGACCTTGTAGCGCTTCGTAGCACACTAGTTGCGTAGCGCTACGAAACACTTTTACATATTCTTTACGCTACTCAGGCCAGTCACGACTATTTCCATAAATGTACACTTATGCATATACGTGTTTTATACACTACTAAATTTATTTTATCAGTCGGAATGGTTATAGGTAACAAACCAAGTGATAAGAAGGAGCGTATTAATAAAGACATCAATGGGACCGCCACTATTTTCAAAATTGTTGCTTTGTGAGTGTACCTAATAGTAGCTGTCTGTGGAGTGCCGATAGAATTTGTCAGTAGACGAGGAACGCGTCAGATGTCAGTATTTTCGCCTTTCACTTCTCTAGGCAGTATAATTATGCTAATCAATTGATCATGTGCATACAATTTTATACCTTATTACTAAATGAGACCGCCTATAACATCTAACCAGGAAGCTGGGAAAGATATTGTTTCAAACTAGTCTCGTTTGGGGTTCACACGAGACTATTTTTAACAATCAAAATTAGAATTCAAAGTTATCGAAAAAGTGTCAGAAAAGCTTATTGTTAGTAGAATTACACGTAACTCGTCCATACTTATATGGTCTAAGGTAATAATGGGCGTGTGATAGCTTATATTACTGCCTGATGCGAGAGAAAGAGATGACGCGCCTGAAACGACGCAAGCGTAAAACAAACTTTATTTTATCGTGATTGTACTATTTATGTAAGTTCAATTCTGCTCTAATCAAAATTTGTAAAATATCAATCTCTTTTTTTTTTAAATCAATTCTCGTGTTTCTATTATTCACCGTTTAGCAGTTCCAATTCCAAGCGTTTATAGATAAAGACAGAGGCTACTTCGGTTTGTTTTTCTATAGAGAAAATGTGTATTAATCGTGTTTTGGCTCTTGTCAAAACTTCAATTATATGTTCAATTTACACATATCCGCAAATCATACTCCTACTGTTAGTACTTCATGATATATGACGCTTTGAAGAATCCTATTTTTTTCACATATCCTCTTAACTACGCTCACCTTCTGCGGTGTGTCGAGCAGATCCCTCAGGACGGTGAGAAAGGCGTCAGGGGTCAGTCTTCTCGCCGCATACTCCTCCATGTAATACGCCATGGCGGGTAAGTCACTTTGAGGCAGTAACGACCTCGCTTTTTGTTCCACCGCTACTGAGGCAGCTCCTCTTTTTTTACCCCAACCACTTATTCTAAACAAAAGAACATAATGTTATTGTTAGCTTTAATAGTTATAACCATGTTGCGTAAGGTAAACCTGATAGGCTTCTATTTTCGTAACCGTGTTTTGACTTGGAGAGCTACAATATTATATTCATCCCATTTTCATTTTATGATATTAGGTATATTAATTACTTTACTATACAACATATCATCTCATAAATTATACTAACTGCCTTCAAGGACACTTAACACAAACATAAGTATCATTTGCGGATGATTGGGCTTTAAGGTAAATAGCTAAACTTTCAGATTAACCAATTGATCAAATATAAAGTATATTTGATTTAACACCAAAAAGCAGTAATAATAAACCCAACTACAAAATTAGAATAAAAATCCATCATGAAAATATCTTGCTGAAACTACACGCTTCGAAATTAGTGCATGTTCTTGAAATTATAAAGCAATAATTTCACGACTTTTATGTATAATCCGTACCACCCTGTATATTCCATACAGGGTCAAATTTATATCATTAGCATCCTTTTAAACTAAGAGTCTACCTGCACCCGCCGCCGCTGCCTACTCGACTCAAATGTATGCAACAGCAGTTTTTTTTTTTGCTTCGATTGGTTTGCTGCCATAGTAAAAGTTGTTCAGTTTGATGGATAGACTCTTATTTTACAAGGATGCTAATGATATCAATTTCACCCTGTATACACCGTTATGTTTATTTTTACAAATACAAAGGTGAACATTTTTGTAGAAAATAAGTAGATAGAGAGACTAATAACAAAAATTTAATAAGTTAAAACATGTCTTAATATGCCTTTCTTATCGTCCCAACAAGGCTTAGAAAAAACGGACCAAAGCAAAATAGGAGAAAGCGTAATGGCGTTTTAATAAAATTTTAGCCTACGACCGACCGTTTCATCTCGTCTCAAGACTGCAATGTCTGCAATTAAACCGATCCCGATGGAAGTACCCCTCATAAACGAAGGACAGCTATAGAATTAATTGATTGAAATCGTTCATAGCTTTGCTTCCTTTTGTAATTTCTGTCCCTTTTTGGCTTTTAGTCGGGCAGGGCGAAATATTTTATCACAATAAATCTCAAGGAAGATTAATTGTGCTAAAATATTAAAGAGTAATGAAAATAACTTCTCGAAAAGGCGTGGTATGCCTATTACTTCACATCCGAAAGTGTGTTTGTTTGTCATCACATCTTTACGTCTAAACTTCCGGACCTATTTTCAACAAAGCCTACAATCTATACTGATACTATAATAAAAACGTATGTAGAGGGTAATCTCTGGAAGTAATGGATCGATTCTAAAAAAATATTTCGCTATTAGAGAACTACACTGGGCATCAGCTAGTATGAGATAAAGCATCTAGATTCCATTTACCCGAAGAACAAAACAAATCCCACTAGGTAAAATATAAGCTAGATTTACACATTATCTTAGGCTAAATCCATATACCATCTCCGTTCCTTTGTGGGTCATAAAGAAGATAGTGTAGGTAATTTTCTCTCAAGAAGGTACCGAGCCTATAGTGCTGCCTACAATCGTATTTTTAAAAATTTTTAAACTTTTTCAAAAAACCAAGAATAAGTATCACATTTTGTAATCACAACCGATTTTCAATTTATTTTAAAATGTTTGTACTAAAAAATACAATTTACAGCAGCACTGTTGGCTCGATGTTCCCCCTTAAGTAAAGTGTAGGTACTAACTTAGGTGCGGCATCTCGCTCGCCATACGCGGTGCACGCGTGGGGTACCTTCCCCACGTCCCGCACCAGCAGGGACATGCGTTTGTGGTACTTGAGCTGCGCGACCGCCTCGTCGTGCGTCACGTCCACGAACGACTGCCCGTTCACCTCCAGGATCTGGTCTCCCACCTGACCAGCAATGTAGTGTAAAGATACGGAAAGTTTCAACAGGAGAAGTGTGCTGTGGTTATGGCCAGAGTCTTATCACAGTAAGACAACGAATGTACTTGCGCAGATCAAAGGAGTGGGCCTTGCGAGGAAGAGGGCGGCGCGGGTCGCATCCCGAGTAAAATTTACTAGACTATGCGGAGTCAATACCTTTTACATTGTAGGTAACAATTAATTTAACAATCTTTTTTGAACTTTGATATTTCAAGACAACATTATAGTGCTAGGCAGACCTTTAATTAGATCTAAGGTATCTCGAGTTAAATTCCAATACATTCTAAAAGATTGAAGCTTCTTACAAAATATCTCATACCACTACGTGGATGTCTTAATGAAAATTCTTCAGCAATTGTTGGCGGTAGAAAGTTTAAAAGGTAAGTTATGAGTTTCGGATGTGGCGTGTAGCCGGTGCGGTTCTGAAACTCAAACACTATAAATTTCAAGCCACACCTCGCTTCAGGGGTTTGCACTCGAAAACTCGCAATGAGAAATTTTAATGAAACAGTATTATATTCAACAAACTGGTTATTTAGTTAACAAGAACATAAAAATCTATGTTATTTATGTTGCAAATTGCGAAGCATACGTTCTAAACTTAGCCACTAAGGTTCCAAATCAAAAATACATTCTGTCAATGAGATAAAATGGGTGAATGTCTACAGTAGGTCCTATTTGGGTTTTCTTGTTGTGGACTTCTGATGAACTCAACTTTGAAGATTCGTAGGTCAACAAACTTATCTCAAAATTAGAATTTCTTCCAAGATATAGAAGATTACTTTTAGTGTTAAGGCCGCCCTTCATCACAGATTATAAATGATATCCTTCTTGTTCATGAACCATAATATGTTGTATTTTATCAAACGGTCAGTAAACTACCCAATATCAGAAAACACATTATTACATGTTAAAAATAGATAAGTAAAATTGGGAAACTAACAAAGGATTCTTCCTATGCGAAAATTTACGATGATTCAGATACAGGAAAGATTTCAAGTTATCTTTTAGAGGTAAGTAAGATTTTAACTTGAAACGAATAATAGTCGGTTATGATTTGAAAGAAGTAGGAATATAAGAAGTGTTTATAAAAATTGCTCGCGAGTCCAAAAGAAAATTACGTTTCCATTTGTTTATTTAGCAGTTCGCAGAACGACTTGCCCGACAACGTTGCAACTTTAATGGAAGTCAAACGAGCAATTTACCACACCGTGAGACAGTCGCAACAAACTTGGAGGCAATTCTGACTTGTGAGTTTGTCTGATGCCGTCTTCCTCACAATTTTCTAGCGACTCAGTTTATCAACATTTGCTATAGGTAGGCACCTAATTAGAAAGTTTGAATTGCTGTTGACATCGTAATAAAACGGGGTTAGTTAGAGATCATGTTTTAATTCAGTTTAGTCTCGATATTTCAATCATCATTCATTATGTAACGTAAATTCTTGTAAAAACATTAACAGTTTACAGCTGACGCTTAGATCCTGATTAATTTATTGATACATACATACATAACTACACATATCATATATAAATTATTTTTATGAAATAAATGATTATGATTATAATTTCGGGATGTCAGAAACATTGCTACAACCACAAAACATTATAAGAGGGATTAGAAATGCAAAGTAGCGCTTTTGCTTCGGAGACGGCTGTCGCCACTTGTCTTACCGCTCACGCTGCTACAATTACTCATGCCTTCTCGCTCGCACCACGCCGCGCGCCTTATGGTGCTATGAAAATCATTGCATAACCTGTGGCGACACGTTCCACGACTACTTTGCACTTCTAACCCCACTTATAATGTTCTGTGGCTACAACAATACAAAACTACCAACATTCTGATTAAGAAATTAATTTATTGTATATTCCGTGTTTATTGGTGCTCTACGTTATTGGTGAAATAGATCAAATTGCATAGTTTTAATGTTATAACTAGAGAAAGAAACTCTTTGCAACTTGCAAAACTGTGGGATAAGATTTGAAACAGTTTCAGAAAATTATAACAAAATAAAAAGGCTTCGTCCGTTGTGGATTACAACGTTTTACGGCGCCAATGTGTATTAGGATTCCCATTAGTTAATATCTAAGGTTAAAATTAACAACGCCCTTCATTAAACAACGACCGAAAATATGGTACAATTTCGCAGGCAACATCACAATTGGCATAATAATTGAGACTGAAGAAACAAAATTTAGATTAAGATAGGTAAATCGCGACCATACCTGCCAAAAATATTCACAAAAAATGTAAAAAGGAAGTTTATCACTTTCATCAAAATCAAAATCAAATCAAATATACTTCATCTCATCACTTTCTCTCTTCTTCTTCATCTCTTCTTCTTCTTTGCTTTCATCGTGACCTACAACTGGACAAAATCGGTAATACCAACAATATTTTCGCGACAAACCCGTATCGATTCGGGGCTGTTTCAAATAAAACGGGGTAAATAAAGCCTTTCTAAGCGACGGCCGTCCCGCTTTCATCCCCACACACAACATGGATACAAGCCTGTGTCTTGTCTAACTCGTCGCCGACCTCTGACCTACTTTTTACAACAAAGATAAAAAGAAAATCCGATAAAAGCCTTTGATGTTAGTAATAACAGTCGTTTAGAAAGCCTAAAAGTTTAAATGTCTATGCCAAAATATCTTTATTTGTCACAAAAGACTTCAAATCGTTCTTATCTTGGAGGGAAATTAGCAATAATATGATAATGACGTACCATAAGTCCCGCTCTGTCTGCGACGGAGTCTTTATCGACGCCGGTGATGTAAATGCCAAGGTTATACTCCAGACCTCCCCTGATCATCAGTCCTAATGACTGACCCGGTTCGATGCATAGGTCCACCTGCAGAAAAGTTTACGACTTTAAAAACATAACAGAAAACAGTATAAGAGCATCTTTTTAAAAATACAGCTCTATCGTAAAGTTTCACCCCTTGTAAATGTGAAACTTTGTGACGATGTTTGGATGTTTGTGGCTCAATCACGCATAAACGACTAAATGATTGAACGGATTGGATGCAATTTGGCACACTGACACAATCATCATCATCAGCCTATCATCGTCCACTGCTGAACATAGGCCTCTCCCAAGGCGCGCCACAAAACTCTGTCCTCGGCGTTCCTCATCCAGTCGCTCCCCACTACCTTTTTTAGGTCGTCTGTCCAGCGGGCAGCAGGGCGTCCCACACTACGCCTACCAGTTCGCGGTCTCCACAATAAATGTTCCCAATTTTCCGCGTGCCACAGGTAGTATTATATTTAAATTATATTCATACTATGAGGATGACTCATTATCAAATAAATTATATGTGGCTATAATAACCTTAGATACAACAGTTCATTCACCAAAACTTTATCGTGGACGGGGTCGCGCCGGATCGATGGCGGCGGCGGCGGGCGAGGGCGAGCGTGTCGGCAGCCTCATTACAACCGCTAACGACATTTACTGGCCAGTGGACAACGATTAGCATACCACCATTCCACACACCACATAACAATCCCCCCCTTTCTATAGATCCCCCCATCCCATTTATGTGCATTCGCGTATTTATGACCGCAAAATTGGACATAAAATTGTTATGATGTCATAAAATAATTATAGGGTGTAATTTACATAAATGCCTTCACAGTGCCGGTTTGATGAATTTGATTATAACCGTTTAATAAACAGGCACGTGTATGGACTTTATAGTCTTCGAACAATTTTAACAAACCACAGTAGATACACGAGGTTACTAGTGTAACCACACCGACTGAACTTATTGCTGAGCAATTCGTAGCAGCTCGATAACCTAACCACATATTTAACTAAAGTTGCCGGTTGTTGTTTGTAGGTATTACAGCAACAAGACCCAACCAACCAACCTCTGTGATAAGACTATTCTAGTATTACAAAACCCGCATTTAAAACATTTATAAAATAAACAAAGGTATATAGATCAACATCGTTTTTCTTAGTGTTTGTTACCGATTGGTGTTTGTTACTGAGTGATGATATTTACCGATTTCGGCCACAGCGTCTTTTTCCACTCCGTTGTTTTAATAAGTGAGTTTGTACTGCTACTAGGTACGACGTACTCAGACAGAATAGAGAATAAACCAGAAACCGCAAACGCGCTTCAAATTAAAGCCACAGAAATTACACCAGAAAGGTGTAATTTAGCATCTACCGAATCATTTATCTCATTTCCTTTTTTATATAACTATAGGATGTACTGTAAATAACAGTGAATAGGTAATTTGTTGTGTCAAAAAGCGCTAAATTTTAGCAAAATTTTATATTATGCGTAAATATTATGCGTCAGGAGTTTCTTTGGTTCTGTTGGACACAAAGCGCGGTATACAAATGAAGTTCCTTCTGTTTCTTGTCTATTCTAAAATTGTCTATTAGCATTAATGAAACACGTACCGGAAAGCGCAGCGTGGGTGGCGTAAGGCGGCGGTTACCCGTTGGATGAGAGCAGCGCAGGACCGGTCATTGTGGCGATCCTTGGAGGCCTATGTCCATCAGTGGTTGTCCATCCACTGAGATGATGATGATTAATGAAACATACCCTGCGTATAGAGCGGTCCTTGCTGGCGGAGCGCGGCGGGCGAGGGGGCGGCGGCGACGCCGGGCGTCCGTACCGGTCCATCCAGGAGCAGGACGCCCGGCCGACCAGCGCGCCTGCCGTTCGCACCGTCATCGTCAGCTGACGGCACGACTTCAGCATCTGCTGGCAATCACTGTACGGTTATCTCAGCCTTTAAGTAAAACACAGTAAGGCACGACCCTAGCCTATCCTAGCGTCCCCGCTGCATGATGTGGGAGTTAGGTGGGCTGCTCTCCGGTGGTTTCCCGTGGTGTAAAACGTACTCTCTGTTAAGTCTGTGTGTAAAACCAAAGTTGCATAAAGATTTCACTGTAAGGCTGGGCCACACAGAATGCAGCTGCAGAACGGGTGCAGGCCGTCTGCAGGCCGGCAGTAGTTGTAAACTATGGAATTATATGCGAGTTGTCACACTGCGGCTACCGTTCCGCAGCTGTTCCGCAGCTGCGCCGGACTGCATCTAATGTGACACCTCGCATATAATTCCATAGTTTACAACTACTTTCGGCCCGCAGCCGGCCTGCCCCCCTTTCTGCAGCTGCATTTTGTGTGGCCCAGCCTTAAACGCCCTTGGGTAATACAGCCTAATCAAGTCCTAGTTACTTACTATAACCACAGACCATATTGCAGATGAGAGCTTTCTATTTGTTTAAATGAAAAAATCGTTGTGTTTAGCTGCATTTGTTTATAATACTGAAACTAGTGAATTCATTATATTCGTTACATACAGGGTGTTAGGGTAAACAGTTGCATTACTTTAAGGGATGATTGTACCCATGATACAGAACAACATTCCCTAAGAAACCTACAGGAAATTCTCAAAAACATTTTTGCACTTTCCATTGTAAATGCAATCAGGTGATCGAACGTTTGTATGAAAAGTCGTTTTTTTGCGAATTTCTTATACCTTTCTTAGGGAAAGTTGTTCAGTACCATGGGTACAATCACCCGTTAATGTATAATGCAACTGTTTACCCTAACACCTATTTTTTTTTACGAATATTCTTTGACGATACTACGATGGTTGAACAGTATACTGGATAAACGTTTATTTCCTAAGGTTATTCCAATATTATGATTTATGGCATCCAAATGGTTTTTTGCAATATTGTATAGTAAATCGAAAATAATTTCCTTCTTATTCTATTATTCCGTTTGGGATAATCTTTACCTCGTAAAAGTTTACGTTCCAAACGTAAAAGTAACTCAATACGATTCCCATAAAACTAATGCTATGTTACCGTAAATAAAATCCCACCAAAAAAATTTGAAAAGAGGGGCCAAGTTTTGTAAAAAGAAGAATTAAGGTCCTTGCGATGGCTTCACAGTGTAAAGAATGAGATCTACGGTGTGCCGAAATTAAAATTCGTAAAATTTTTAATAGCCTACATTTATTTTATATATTCTATTAAAAATGAAAATTACTCGTAAAACCCTTTTAGACCACAATAGGTTTAAGTGGGACGCCAGTTTGCTATTTTCTGCTGGTTATTTCCTTTATTGCCCAATGACCTAAATGAATGCTACATGATTACGGTTCCGAATAAGCTGACTATGCCGAATATACTATTTCAGACCATACAAAAGTTTGACGCACAAACGCACAATACGCGTAGACGGAATTAATAAAAGTAATGTTTTATTTACGGAAAAATAGTTTTGATAATCTAGTTGCCGCGTCACAAATAACATTTGCAATTTATAATATAATTACGAAGATATAAAGCTTTTAAAATTTTGTATGAAAAACTTCAAAGCTTTATATCTTCGTAATTATTTTATAAATTGCAAATGTTATTTGTGACGCGGCATCTAGATTTCCTAAACTATTTTTCCATATATACAAAGTTACTTATATTAATACCGTCTACGCGTGTTGTGCGTCAAAGTTTTGTATAAAATTGACCCCTCTGCAACCACCTTAATATTCCATACATTTTAGTCGATTACGGTTGCAATTTTGTGTGGAACAGCATAGGATTTTTTTCGCGATTCGATGTTTGTTCCATAGAGAACGTTTTTTAGTTTGATGATCTGATCATCCCTTTAAAAAACCGTCAACATATTAAGAAGGACCCTGTATTTCATACTTCATAGTCATATCTACATGGGTACCATGCCACCGTGATACAGCGCTATCACACCTTCCTTCGCTCTCTTTCTATTTGCGCGCGAACGAACGAGATAAAAGACCGTGATACGTCACGTGTAGCAAGCACGGCTTCTGGAAGAGGTCTAGGTATGTATCGTGAGTCAGTCAGTGCTAGAAGTAGCTATATTTAGAAATCAATATTAAAACTTGAGATTCTGATTGTCTGCTTGGGAGAGAATATTACAATTTGGAAATGAGTAAATGGTTCGTTTACCTAATAAAACACACGGCCAGAGCCATCGCCCTTTTTTTGGAACGGAACTTGGCTGAAACACTGCCGTGTGTCAGAACAATACAGAATTAGAAGAGCAATTTCAGTGAAAGTGGACAGGACATTTATTTATTTATTTATTTTAACACTTTATTGTACACATGAAAATATATATGAAAACAGACAATTACAAATTGCTTTAGGCCAACGATAATTTATTTCCTTCTACGTTGCTTTAGACACACGACATAGCAAGAAATGTCAGGTCATGTATTTATGTATGAAGGAGAACAATTTCAAGCCACACAAAACGGTATGAGTAACGGAAATTATATTTGCATTGCCATAACGGTGGCAATAAGATAGTGAGCGCCAATGCAAAAGATTCCATTCTAAAATTAAGGTTCTAAGAAAGTGACGTAAATAATTTATATTTATTATTTTGTTCGAGTAAAGTCCGCATACAAATTCGTACTTGGATTTATTCTTACGGTCGTCGGTACCTAGCTACTCGTACATCGTCTTATCAAATGCATCAATTCATCAAACAGCCTGAATTTCAGCTATCATTGTATAGGTGATAGGTAGGTTGGTAGGTGAGTATTAAACTAGTTTACGAACAATTTTTTTTTCTATAAATATAACATTTATAAACGTCCTACTGCATGGCGCAGGCTACCCTCAGAAAGGGTGTATGGGCGTTAGTCCACCACACGTGCCCAATACGGATTCGAATGATAAAAAATCTCGTATAGCTGTAGAAAGTAAATTAACTTGGCATGATATACGTCACTTACATGTTTTTATATTATAAAACTTGTAAGTGATTGCGGTGGCAGGTTATACATTATGTGAAATGCTGACAAGATCACGTCAGCTGGGAGGGCGTATCTCCCCCCCGTGCGATGACGTAGTAGGCTCGGGCTCGGGTCGCCAGCCGGCGCGGCACCGGCCGGACTTCATGGCCACACGAATTCTATTAATTATTCATATTTCTTAGAGTGAAATACGCTTCGTTTACTTCTTTGAAAGTACCTACTTATCTATTCCATTGATGTTTGTTTTAATAACTGGCCAAATGCATGTAGGACCACGCGCAGGCTAGGGTTCCGTAGTTGCCCATCACAATATAATATGGACTTAGAAGGAGGCTTTTTGTTTTATACTACGGTTTAACGGCTAATAAAGTCTAAAAAGTAAATTTTATAAAGTTGGTCGATTATTACTCGTAAACTTGTAAAGCCTTCTTAGCGGTGATAGTTTTCCTTTTAATTTCGTTATGTATACTACTGCCATGAATTTTTTCACATATCCAGAAACAACGGTTTAACTGGCAGGAGGGGGGCGGGGGGGGACACTTGACTCTAACAAAAATTTTCACTTTAAAGCTCAATATTTCGCTAACGGAACCCTAAATAGAAAAATAATTTTCCCACACCCATAATATTTTGAGAAAAAAAGCCATTCTCGTGTATGGGAAGTACACTAAAAATATATATTTTTCAAGATTTTACTTTACCACTTTGTCGGCGTGATGAATATGTATGCCTATTCCAATTTACAGCTTTCTAGTACAAAGCGTCTCTGAGCAAAGCCGCAGACAGACGGACAGACGGACAGACGGACTTGGCGAAACTATAAAGGCTGGGCCACACAGAATGCAGCTGCAAAACGGGTCCAGGCCGGCTAGGCTGCGGGCCGGCAGTAGTTGTAAACTAGCTAGCCTACACCCGTTCTGCAGCTGCACTCTGTGTGGCCCAGCCTTAAGGGTTCCTTGTTGTCTTCGGAACCCTAAAAACGTAAGCTCCTTGTTCTGTCCTTTTTTAACCTTGTGACATGAAAATGAGGATCCTACTTTTGACTTTCTCTAGCATAAGTAGTATGTTTGTTGAGAAATAAGTGTCCATGTTCAACAAAGTCCCTGCGAATGTCAGGGAGTACCGTCGTAAATCAAGCTACATCGCAGTACGGACGGAAGGAAACGTCCAACGTCTGCAAAAATAGTACCGCCTACTTGACCCTCCCTCCACCCATCCAGGATATTTTAAACTATAATAGTATAGAGATAAAAGCGTTTGTTCGATGACAGAAATAAAAGTCTCAATTTTCCAGTCTATTATCCGTTATTCAAAATTTGCCAAATATCAATTCGTCTTCCTTGGTTGGTTTAAGAATGTTTGCTTAGCTAAAATAATTGATGACAGTATTATTATTATGGTCACTATCGGTCGGATCTGTATTTTATAATGTAGAATTTATTATGTTTCACAATCCTAATCAGTTTTTGATAGTACCTACGTAAGTAATACCACATAATCGAGTAATTAACAATAACAACATTGCCTAACAAGCATAGCTTTGACTAGAATAAATACTTGATGGGGTCCAAAATGTAAGGATTTTGACATACCTAGGTACGGGAGCGGAGTTCGAACTCTAACTTAACTTTGGTCTGTCGGCCTATGAGTTAGGTCTTAGGTCGTCTAGCTCCACTGTGCCATAGAAAGGTTACTCCAGGCGGAGGACAGTCGCCTTTTGGTGGCTTTTTCCGATTAAGTTTGCATAGAATGTTCTGCCATCTATTAAATACTTCGCAGAACTATGAAAAAAAAAATTTACTGTCTATGTCAATGTCTAATTGACAAATTCACAAAATGGCTACCTATCTTGCGTAATGTACGGGTTGTTTGTAGTTTTCGTTCAATTTCGTGCCGATTTAGTGATGTTCTGGAGTTTCTGTTGTTCTCTTACCAATGTTTAGATTACAGGAATAGTAAGGATACTGGAATTTCACTCGATCGGTGCGGGATTGAACGAAAACTAGCATTCAAAACAATGATATCCATCGGTATGAATAGATATAAGTAGGTATGTATAGTATAGGTTGAATTATTGTCGGTGAAACATAGATGGCGCCAGCTAGCCCTCAATTTGACATAAGGTGGATGCACAGGGTGGATGCATAATGTTACCACGAGTGTGTTCTCTTTTCTAATATACTTATATTACTCTTTTGGTTACTCTGATAAATTTCCTGTTACCATGTTCTGCAAAATATCGCGTGCGTAATAGTTAAAAAAAATTAAGTACTTTAACTAGCATTTAAGACGGATTAGTCCACAAATCTAATTAAAGACTGTGGATTATTCATAGTTCGTGCGCTGTAGACTATACCGGGGGTAAGGAAAAGTATCATTAACCTTTAATCTACATACTCTACCCATCAAACTGAACAACTTTTACTATGGGAGCAAACATGTCACCGCAAAAAAAATCTGCTGTTCCATACTAAACTGCAGCGCCTACTCGACTCAAATGTGTGAGACAGCAGATTTTTTATTTATTTTTCTGACAGGTTTACTCCCATAGGTAAAGTACGTAGTTATTATATTCTCTTTGGGTAAAGTTGTTCAGTTTGATGGGTAGAGTATGTGGTTTTAAGGGTAATGATACTTTTCCTCACACCCTGTATGTATAGACGGAGCTTTTAATGTTTTTTCTGACAAGTTTTTTCATTAAACATGTTTAAATGATTCATCGGACCATTTATTCATACTCAAGTCAACTCAGAGAATCATAACTTCCACTTTAGTTCGCAGTACATGGAGAAAGAATAAATGTCTTAAGAAACAAGGTACCTAGTAAGGATATTTTTCTATACCCTGACAGGTGGTTTATAGCCAGTGGTAGAGAGAGAGAGTAGTTGTCATTAACCTTCCACCCCGGCCAACGAATGATAAACATAAAGCGAAAGGGCGTCCGCTTGTTAGATAACTCGAAACCGATACGAACTGAACGTGGTTTAACGAGACAGAAAAATGACTGAAGGCCGGTTGTTATATTGGCTTTCGTAAAAATTTTTCGATCAGTGTTTTGATGTGGAACTAAAAAGGAGAGCACTTTGGATTGTTGAACTTTGTATTTTGGCAGTAGAAAGAAATCGTTAGCCTAAGAAAGAGAAAAACAGTAGCGTAGCGAATGTGGAAGGAGGGCAGGGAGTGCAAATGCCCCGGGCGGCAAATTCGGGAAAAATATAGTTTGATTGAGATCTGTCTATAACAAATTCGTAGAACAGAGAAAAGTCGAGCTCGCTTCGCTCGCTCAAGTTTCTGTTAATTGTTGTACCTACCTACACATAATCCTGAAGAGAGGAGGCTTAGACGTGGTGCTAAAAGTTTTGAATTTGCTTCGCTCGATCCATTACGATTATTGTAGTTAGGTTACTTTACACGTTTTTACATGTTCGTATTTAAGACAAAAGTCGAGCTCGCTTCGCTCGCTATAATAGTTTATATTTTTATCTTACCTACATTTACATGCTAAAAAATGTCGAGTTCACTCCGCTCATTCCGTAATTTTTTTGCGTCGGTCTCCTTATAAAGATAAGGGGGCGGCAAAATCGGTCTGTGCCCCGGGCGACAGAAACCCACGCTACGCCACTGACGAAAAACAATACTCTGGTTGGCGCAATTTTTCTAATAAGCTGTCATTAAACCAACGAATAGAAACAAAACTGGAATGGCCGCCCGAAGTTGTTAGCTATGGCTATAACTCGAAGCAGTCACGAACCAAAAACGGTTTTACCCATACCCTGTACCTCGTACGTGAGGGGAAAATGACAGAGTCTCTATAAGCTTTCGTTAAATTGTATCGATCAGAATTTTGTACTTACATGAAGAAAAAGTTTGTTGGAACATCCTACTTATCCTACTTCCTACTAATATTATAAATGTAAATGTTTGTGAAGATGTTCAGATGTTTGTGGCTTAATCTCGCATAAACGGCTGAACAGATTTGGGTCAAATTTGGCACACTGATAGAATATTTTCTGGATTGACACAATACTTTTTAAAGTCTACGCAGATGGAGTCGCGGGCAACAGGTAATAGTTAATAAATGACGGTAATTTAAAATGGTTAAGTACAGCCACGTACCCAGAAATACAAATATTTATATGGAAAAGTGATTACAGCACTTACTTTTTCATTGTTTTTCTATGAATATCCCCCCCGAAAATTAAATTCTGGCAAATGCAAAGCACAGAATATTGGTTTCTATACAATGACATATAAAAACTCAATGTTTCTATGAAATGTTTAAAAAATTGTATTTACTTTAATCGGTTAAGGTGGTTTCAGTCCATACAAAAGTTTGACGCACAATACACGTAGACGGAATTAATAAAAGTAATATTTTATACGAGCGTTAACCCGCGACTTCGTCCGCACAAATTATATACCAGATTTTAAGTCGGATCATAAGCTATCAAACAAAAAAAGTTTCATCAAAATCGGTTCAGTAGTTTTTGCGTGATACTCGTTCAAACAAACAAACAAACAAACAAACAAACACCCAAACAAACACACAAACAAACAGACAGACAAAAAATCCAAAAATTGGTGAAATGGAATCAGGGACACCTAAAAACCATATCGTAACTTTTTTTTTGTTAATATCTTCAATGTACAGACAAACTTCCTGTTACAGTTTTATAATAGTATAGATAGATATGGAAAAATAGTTTAGAAAATCTAGTTGCCGCGTCACAAATAACATTAGCAACTTATAATATAATTACGAAGATATAAAGCTTTTAAAATTTTGTATGAAAAATTTCAAAGCTTTATATCTTCGTAATCTATACTATTATAAAACTGTAACAGGAAGTTTGACTGTACATTGAAAATATTAACAAAAAAAATGTTACGATATGGTTTTTAGGTGTCCCCGATTCCATTTCACCAATTTTTGGATTTTTTGTCTGTCTGTTTGTTTGTGTGTTTGTTTGAACGAGTATCACGCAAAAACTACAGAACCGATTTTGATGAAACTTTTTTTGTTTGATAGCTTATGATCTGACTTAAAATCTACTATGATAAGATATTACATTTATTTATTTATTTATACTGTTTGTTTGTACACAATAAGTTTGCCTTGTAATTGTTAACTGTCTCTTCTACGGGTCTGCTGGAAGAAATATCTTCAGAGATAAGCTCGCCCTTTGTACATGTTTTCTCAACTTTGTGTATTATTATGTCCGTGTGTACAATAAAGTGTTATAATATAATATTTAAAATCTGGTATCTAATTTGTGCGGACGAAGTCGCGGGTTAACGCTCGTTATTTTATAAATTGCAAATGTTATTTGTGACGCGGCATCTAGATTTTCTAAACTTTTACAATATACAAAGTTACTTATATTAATACTGTCTACGCGTATTGTGCGTCAAAGTTTTGTATAAAATTGATCCCTCTGCAACCACCTTAATATTGAATTATAGGTATGCAGCGCGCTCGGGAGCCTTCGAAATAAACTTCTCTTAAAGAACGTAAATAAGAATAATTGAATCAATAAGCATTTCCTTCATTTGAAGGAAACCTGTCGCTGCTAGATACATTTATCCAAATGAAAATTTCACGCGGATTTCATAAAACTCAAACTTTCAAATAATATAACTTCATAAGACGTTTTTAGTTGACGGAAACTTATTTTGGAAAATGTCTTCATCATCATCATCATCTCAGCCGATGGACGTCCACTGATGGACATAGGCCTCCCCCAAGGATCGCCATAACGACCGGTCCTGCGCTGCCCTCATCCAACGGCTTTCCGCCGCCTTCACAAGGTCGTCGGTCCACCGTGTGCGGGGCCTACCCACGCTGCGCTTTCCATTACGCGGTCGCCACTCGAGAACTTTTCGGCCCCATCGGCCATCGGTTCTGCGAGCAATATGCCCCGCCCACTGCCACTTCAATTTAGCAACTCTTTGGCGTACGTGGACTACGAGAAAGCCTTTGATTCGATCGAGACTTGGGCTGTACTGCAGTCTCTTCAGCGATGCCAAGTAGACTACCGGTACATCGAAGTGCTGAAATGCTTGTACAAAAACGCCACTATGTCAGTCCGACTACAGGACCAGAACTCGAAACCTATACTACTGCAGCGAGGTGTGAGGCAGGGAGACGTTATATCTCCGAAACTGTTCACCGCTGCACTGGAAGATGTTTTCAAGGTTCTGGACTGGAAAGGGCTAGGCATCAATATAAACGGCGAGTACATCAGCCACCTTCGATTTGCCGATGATATAGTCATCATGGCGGAGACTATGGAGGAGCTCAGTCGAATGCTCGATTATCTTAGCAGAGCCTCCGAACGAGTTGGTCTGAAGATGAGCATGGACAAAACGAAGATCATGTCAAATGCCCATGTTGTACCTACTCCTGTAATGATCGGAAACTCTGCGCTCGAAGTTGTTGACGATTATGTTTACCTGGGACCAACTATTCAGTTAGGTAGGTCCAACTTCGAGAAAGAGATCAACCGTCGAATCCAACTCGGTTGGGCAGCGTTCGGGAAGCTACGTAGTATCTTCACGTCCCAAATACCGCAGTGTCTTAAAACGAAAGTCTTCGATCAGTGTGTGTTGCCAGTGATGACATAAGGAGCAGAGACGTGGCCTCATAAAAAGGCTGAAAGTCACCCAAAGAGCAATGGAGAGGGCTATGCTCGGAGTTTCCCTGCGAGATCGAATCAGAAATGAAGAGATCCGCAGAAGAACCAGAGTAACTGACATAGCCCAAAGAGTTTGGAAAATGTACCTTTGCCACATTATAAAAAAATTATTAACAGAAAATAAAGTCAATAAGAACTGAAAACCGGGAAAAAAAGAGGAATTGAGACAATTTCGTTGTTTCTTGTTGAGACAATGTACATATTTGAAACTCCAATTCTCGACAACATTATTAAGTGTTTATTGTTCCGACGATATGTATAAAAATGAAAGCAAAAGCAAAACTAACCCATACCTCTACCTACCTTAAAGGAAAACACGCGAGCACACAATTTCCTGTAAGCTTCGTTTCTCCTAAGAAAATATCCCTGTATTTTTCCAATTGCCAAGCTACCATAATAATAGAGATGTCCAGCTAAGACAAACATAATGGTATTTATCTTCAGCTTATTCTACTTAAACAATATTTACTTTAGAAATTCTCGTAGGTACAGTCAGCATAAATATATTAGTATTCATGATGCTCAGAAATTTAGCAACTGCTTAAAATTAAACCCTGTTTTATTATATTTTTGTAGAGTAAAGCCTAAATGGCGCAAATCATCATAAAAGTGGCTTATTGCACTGGCATATGAGCTGTGTGAGAGACAAAACGTTTCACTAAATACGTTTAAGAGGATATAATTCGTTCGGCGCTCCATACAAAACGAAGTTCCTTCCTGCCTAGCTAGCAACACGTGATACGGCTATATCAGGCCTTTTATCTCGTTCGTCGTAGAAAGAGAGCGGAGGTTTTTTAGCAATTCTCTAAGCTCAAATATCGTCACAACCTTAAATTCGTTGTTGAATCATATCGGCGAGCATGACTCTATGGTTATAAAAAACTCATTGCGGCGAGCAATCAATTCGTATTCGCCACAGGTATTCGCTATGGTTATTGTCATGTGTCAAACTCATATAAAATCTTCGACGATCTAGGATGCAAGAAAGATGTTACATTTGTGAGCTCTAGGAACCTGTGTGAGCTCGTCGATGCTTTTGACAGCGAAGAGAATTGTACTCCTATAGAATATTATACAATGTTCTTGATTGCACTCCTGAAACCTTTTTTTACTTTAAATTTTAAATACTAACCGCCAGTTGCACGTACGTTCTTTAAAGATAATCCTCCATTAAATCTCTTGCTAGCTTTTATTATGTCAACAAAACAAAAAGTGACGGCATGAGATATATTGGAGGATTATCTTTAATGAGCGTTTCTGCAACTGAGTGTTAATGTATTTAAAATAAAAGAAAAGATTTTAATAGAATCTAGAAATCAATAGAGTCTGGCTAGCGAAACCTGAACCTAGCAAAGCACGGCAAATTCAAAATTTATGAAGAAGGTAACACAGAAAATAGTTGGAAAAAACGATTTTGATACTTTTTTTTATAATCAATTTTAAAATAATTGTATTTTATTATATTGTACAAAAAAAATATTTTTCGGTTTCATTTATCGCAGCATAACATTACTATCATTCATAAAACTCTGATAAATTTTTTATTTATCATTATTATCACTATACCTATTATATATATTATCACTGCTGCCTTTGTCCCAAAAAGTGAGTTTCTCAGCAGTGCGAGATAGCCGAATCCTACGCGGTCGAAGCCGCAGGCGGAAGTGTGGTAAAAAATAAAGTCACTGAAAATAATATAATAATATAATTCGAAACCTGATCATATCGCACTCCCAGAAAAACTTCTTGAAATTTTCAGATTAAAGTATGAGTAATAAGTAAGTACCAAAACCAATAGTTCCGATCTGTCAAAACGTCAATGTTGAAACTTTAAAAATTGATGGTTTAACCATTCGCTAGCCTTCTTAGCCAGACTCTACCTATTTCCAGCTTCCTGCTAGAAACCAATATCTATGCTTTACATTTATCTGTGATTTCCGTTAAAATAATACACACTCGTAGTTTCAAAGTTATCGTAGCTTAAAGTTTTCCATACAAATCTTAAATCAATCCTAGCATTTAGCATCCTTTTAAACTAAGAGTCTACCCATCAAACTGAACAACTTTTACTTCACAATTATTTTAACGGGAATCTGACCAATGTAAAGCACATATAATTATAGTTTAGTGCAAGCTAGGCCGATTTTTAAATACCTGCACATTTTTTTATTAAAACAGACTACTTGTTTATTTTAAAACTGTATCAGATTATTTTCTCTACGCTTTTTGGGTTTTTTGAATGACTTTCACTTTTTGAGTTGAAACAAGGTATAGTTTAGTTTTATAGGATGGTCGTATTATATTTATCTTATCATATCATACTTTTGAGCACCTTTGTTCAGATAAATGTAATTAAATAAGAATTACATATACAACGTGTTAATGAATAAGCGCAAAACCTCATACACCCCAACTGATTTATAACAAAATAATTAGATTGAAACAATAATTTCATTATTTTGATAGTTAAAATTTAAAGTTATTCACATTTTAAGTTTTGAGGCAAAAATGATTTGTTATCATTTCAGCAATGAATGAAAGCGCTAACGTACTTATGGATACATTTTAATAATCTTGTTTTGGTAGTAAGTAGGGTGAGTATGCCCGTGCGGTGGGTTGACATCGGGTTAAGAAAATTAATAATTTTTCTAACACATTATTTAATATTTTGAAAAAAGTTGCCTATGTTGAAACCACGATAATTCGATTCTGCTCTCGATTCTAAACAAAGTACTTTCTAGTTTTGCGTTAATTCATTAACAAGTTGTATAGGGTCCTTCTTAATATGCTGACTCTTTTTTTCCGGGGATGATCAGACCATCAAACTGAACAATTTTCTCCATGGGACCCACATCAAAATCGCAAAAAAATAACAGCTCGCCCATACAAAAACTGTAAACCTACTCGACCGCAGCTGAGTTTTTTCGCTATTTCGATATTGGTCCCATAGAGAAAGTTGTTCATAGAAAAGTCATATAATATCAGAGATAAAGTTTTGCGGGTTCATCTGGACATTAACATAGTCGACTTGAATAACAACTGCACTTACGAAGAGTATTAAAAGTGTTTCACTCCTCTCAAACTAAGTTTTTAAACTTTAAAGTTAGAAGACATCCATAACGCAGTAACCTTGCAGTAACGGACACTTTACTTGCATATTTTAACACTTTTCAGACATCAAATAGTTGAAATTTTGCTATGAAATATTGTTGTTAATTCGCTATGAAATGAAAACTAATTTAAATTTTAACCTACCCATAGGACTTAACTATTTCGATCTACAGGGTGAAATTGATATCATTAGCATCCTTTTAAACTAAGAGTCTACCCATCGTGAAAGTTGTTCAGTTTGATGGGTAGACTCTTAGTAAAGGATGCTAATGACATAAATTTCTACCTGTATATTGACTGTTATTGTATTGCTACCAAATTGCTCCGTGAAAATTTAACTGCATGAAAGTTTTAATTTGTCTATGGTTCTCATCACCATCGTCATATAATATTGTACTAAAATTTAAAGGTAAGCTGGCATACTTTGGGAGACGCCTTCAGCAGGCTCATTCATGGTAGGCTGATGACGATGGGGCCTCCCCATAGATTTCACGATCCCCTGTCTCAGTTCCCGCTCGGTTTTGGAGTATAGTGTGATTACAGAGTGTAAATGAAAAGAAATAAACATTTTAACGGGTTCTTACCGCGTTTTGGTATATTTGAGTTCCCGATATAAAGACTAAATAATAACCGCGTAACTCTCAAAAACTGTAAATGAAAAGGTTTGATCAGTGGTCATACAACACTGGAATTACCTCCACAACTCAAATGTAGATATGGGAAAGTAGTTTTTTCGCTATTTCAGATTTGCTGCCATATTGAAAAGTTGTTCAGGGCCCCGATTGCGCTAAATTAATCTTCACTGAACCACGATTGGACCACGTGCGAAACTCAACTTTTTACCCATTCGGTATCGAGCTGATCATTTGACAGCCGTTTGTCAGATCGCTCAGACGTTTCAGCTGTCAATCACATAGTAAAATAAACTTGATTTATTTACTAAGTAAATAAATCAAGTTTACCCAAAACACAGTTAAATAGTAACTGGATTGCAATGTAATTAAGAACTGAAATTGAATAAGGATTGAACTTCGATGTTTTAAATTAGCACGATCGGGATCCAATTTTCCGTTACACACTATACAGGGTCCTTTTTAATATGACGAGATTTTTGAAGGGGTTGATCAAACCATCAAACTGAACAATACTTTCTCTATGGGACCAACATCGAGAAAAAAAACAGCTGTCCCATACATTTGGCTCAAGTAGGTTTGCAGCATAGAGATCTAGAGAGATGCCAACCAACGCGCTGAGTACGAAACCTAGTGTCGCACCAGTACCACGCGATAGAAAGTATTTTGTTAGCTTGAATGTGCTCATTATCCATTGCGGTATCAGAACTCAACGTTCGAATAATCTTTAGTAAGCATTGTAAACTATTTACACATAATATCTCGACTGGCTTTCAGACTCATAATATATTGAATCATTACTGTCCCGAGCAATGTGTTCCGTTTATGCGCATATTGCTGCGACACTGGTCCCGCCCCCTTTTCAAATCTCCCTTTAGTTTTTGTGATCTGTGGTTTGCAGTTTTGTATGGAAGAGCTGATTTTTCTTTACTTTCTCTATGAAAGTTATTCAGTTCGACAGTTTGGTCCCATAGAGAAAGTTGTTCAGTTTGATAATCTGATCATCCCCTTAAAAAAGTGTCAGCATATTAAGAAGGACCCTACACAGGGTGTTACATAATTAACCAAAAAATTTATCCTTCATCAAGGCCAATCAATAAAAAATTCCAACTCTAGTGTGCCATCTAAAACAAATACTATATTTTCAGAAGAGTATTGTAAATAATTTGTAAAACCACTATTGCCTGATTTTTTCAGACAAAATTGGTTTTGACCGGTTATGAATTTTGACTGCAACATATCCTACACCATGCTTACGATAAGAACGGAACTAAAGAGTTATTATACTGCTCTCTATATCGTAACATATTGCGGTGACGTTTGGCTCCGACCGGCGGAGTCGCAGTCATTTGGCCTCCGCTCAGCAAGAGCTGCCAGACGCAACAGGTCCCCGCTTCATCACGCGTGGTCAGGAGACCGTGGAGGTTGCCGAGCCACCTACTTATTATGATACTGAGGTCATGCTCATTACGTTTTTAATAGAAAACCTAAGACATCGATCAAATTGTTGCATAATTATACGAACACGGCAAAACATCAAGCTATAAGTACAAAACTAAAATAAGCTTGGTTATTCACCCTATGCGCGGCTAGCTTATGTTGGTTTTGTGTATTGTTATGTGTCACCGTGTGTTCATACATACCTATTCAAATATTACTTGCAATATTTTAAAAAAATATATGAATTTACTAAGTACCATAGATCAACAGACACGCACTGCAGCTCACCGCTGGTCCTAAGATATAGTTAGGAAAGAGGTAATCAAAATATACCTACCTAGTAAATGATTCCAAGGGACAAGAGAAGATAAAATGAAGAAAGTAGAATCACTTAATAGCAATGCTTCAATGGGCAGCTGACAAGCACAGTCTCTCAGACTTAAAATAATTTATTCAATATACAAAATGAGTTTTTATAACCATAGAGTCATCATGTCATACAATAACAAAGGCTAAACATGGCACGTGTCTCTAATATCACCTTTGTATGCATCAGTTATGCCCAGCTGTCATACATTGCCGCTGACATTCCAGTCCTTTCAAATGTATTCGGTTACAAAGCAGTAATGAATGAAGTATAATTGATTGATTGATTGATTGATTAACTTAGTGGCCCCGTTAATAGGGCACTGATGCGAAGTCCTCCTTGTATAGAATGTCATTGAATATATACCTATTTATTTGAAGCCTACTTATTAAACGTCAAATCTTTTTTTGAAGCTATCACCGCGTCGCCGTCGGAACGTGTTATCGCCATAGAGATAGTAAGTACTACGATGGTTATCGCTCGCTGTAGAGAAGAAGCTAGTACAAAAAAAAAGCGCTACTTATTAACTGTTTTGAAACTGCCGTTTTTGATTGTACATATCATTATTATTTTTCTCGCCTACAGAAGAATGACCAAGAGAGCAGTGGGATAAGACTAGGCGAAGAAAACTATAATTTTACTCACTTTGAGTGCATCCTCGTGGGAGATCCCGGAGAAGGGAGTCCCGTTGACCTGCACGATGGAGTCGCCGGGGCGGAGGCCTGCGCGTTCTGCCACTGAGCCCTCTTCGACCCTGGATATGTACACACCTACACCTGGGCAGACAGGGGCATTTTAACATTGATACAGGACATTTGGCAGGACTATACAACTTGGGACAAAAATAGATATTGAATAAGTACCAGTACTAAGAATCAATATACTGTTTCACCCCTCCGGACGGAAAGCGTCAACTTTCGTCCCGCTGCGCTAAACGAAGTTGCCGTTGTCCGCCTCCGTCGAGGGAAAAAATAGGATACTAACCTCGGGCAAATCGATTCAGTAGTTTTAAAGTGATGCATAACAAACAAACAGACAATAATTATAAAAAAATGATCTCATTAATATTTTTGTAAATATGTTCAATGTTCATCCACGCCAAGTTTACAATTTTATCATTATATGTGTGTTATATGTATGTAGTCTATGTATAGAATAGATTATAGAATGAATACCTGATTTAGGTACTACTTAATGCGAATGCAGCTTCGTTCGGGTAAAACTTGCAGTGAATGAAATAGTTGTTCGCGAGATGTTTTGCGACTTTCATCCGAGTTAAACACTTCGCGTTTCATTTCGACTACGAGGAAAGTAAACAAAACCCAGATATATACAAAATCTATTTCTGAATCGCTCGATAAATTAATATTAACTACTAAAATTACTACTTCGGAAAAATTCACACTAATCTCGCTTTCCCGCCATTTTCCCGCCCTTTTTTCTTTTTCGCACAACTCTATGCCTTCTATTTTTTAAACGCTATTTTCTGGCAGCCAGTTTTTTTTGGAGGTTTTATCGAAATCACATTCTCACATTTTTTATGACACATACGGCCCCTGGGGCCCTGTCTCACTTAGAAAATATCGGTCAATTTTCTATAACAGTCAGATGCTCCAACTGAAGAAAATCTCGAAATTGTTTTCGATTCAGCCCTCCAAAAAAACTTGATATACCTGATTGATTATAAAAGACATTTTGGTCTTCGTAGACTAAATCTTATGGTTATGGTCTCCTGCGTTATAACCACAAACAGTTTCAACATCAATAACGCCCGTAGAAAGAGAAGGTACTTAGAATGAAGCACGTGTCTTGTCATATTCATCAATTAGAGATGCACATAGCAAATTCGTTCTAGTTAAAAAAGGAGATCGCTACTTATTGCTGTCCTTATCGACGTAACCACTTTTTTGTACTACGACGGCTGTCTGACACCGGAGTCAGTCATCTAGCTTCATATAAATTGTATAGGATTTTATGGCTATCGCTGTCTCATACGTGGTTACGTTGTGGTTCAGTCTATCAGCGTAAGCGAAAACAATTTCGTCTATGATAACGCCAAATGCTAACCATCCATCAGTAAAATTTTAATTTCCTTTTGCTCCAACTAAAAAGTGTTGCGTTCGATAATGAACGCTCTTTATATAAGAAACTCTTTGGTCTCTATTAAATTATACAACTGGAGACAGACACAGGCAGCGTAAAGTGAAAAAAAATTACAATTGCCATAAAACGTGTTTTCTTTTTAATTGAAGCAAATGGAGGCAATGTGCATTTTTTTTTATTGAAATTTTGCCAGCATTGAACTATGTACGAGTAGTAAACCATGGAGATTATTATCCTAAAGATTGACCAAAGAGAATGGAATTATTAGCATCGTAGTACTTACTATCTCTATGATTATTAGCTACGTTAAGGCTACGTTTGATTGACACTTTTCCAGTAGGACAGCTTTATCTTTGTAGGACAGAAGTACAATAGTACTCTATTTATTTAACACTTTATTGTACACATAACAATACAGAAAAAACAATTAAAGTAGACATGTACAAAGGGCGAGCTTATCTCTAAAGAGATCTCTTCCAGCAAACCCGCAACAGAGACAGTACTCTTTGTACCAATGATATTATAATGCCGTGGACATGGTAACATTTCATAATTTAGTTGACATCTGAAAATATCTATCTAGAAAGCATGAAAAAAACCTAAAATGAATTTTTTTCTTCATTTTAATTACCTCAACTGTATGACGACATGTAGAATTTAGAGAATCGCTGATGCAATATGACAATCGTATCTTAGATTAAAAATAAACCAAAATATTTTACTAGGCCATCCCCCATTAGTAACCAGGCACGAAAACTTTACCTCACTTTAACGAATCGGTAAAAGTGGGGACTGGGGACTGAACAAATTCAGATATGATAGTCTGAAACGGCAACACCGAAATTACAACTGACATTATGTTTTTGAAGCGGATATTAAACCGCAACCTTAACACATTTTGCCCTTTGTGCCTTTTGGAATGAAAATTTAAATTAACATTTACTTTTCACAGAAAACGGACACAAAGTGCATAGTTGAAGGCTTAATATTATTATGCAAATGTTATTTAATCTAGCGTGCTGGAAGTGTATTCATAGCCTTAACCTTTTGTTATTAGCACAATTTTGGACGCAAATAAGGTTGAGATTTTGGTGGCATTTTTAACCCCCCGTCGCAAAAAGAGGGGTGTTATAAGTTTGACGCCTATGTCGGTCTGTCTGTCTGTGGCATCGTAGCTCCCAAACGAGTGGACCGATTTATATGATTTTCATACCTATAATGTCGTTTAAGATTACTATTGTTTTGAAAAACAATAATAATATTCAGTTAAGTACAAAAGAGGGTACTCATTGCCAATTATTATAACTACCTATACAGGGTATAATTCACAGCCTAGCAAATACTGAAATGGTGAACTCGGACCATCCAACTGAACCACTTTCAATATGGAGCCTACCTCAGGAAATGCGAAAAAATCTGCTGTCCCATACAAAACTGCTGCACCTACCCGACTAAAATTTATGGGACAGCTGTTTTTTTTTTCGCGTTTCCTGAGTTAGGCTCTATAGTGAAGTTGTTCAGTTTGATAGTCTGAATTCACCGTTTCAGTATTTGCTAGGCTGTCACTTACACCCTGTATATCACATTTGAACCCAAATTATAAACTACTTCACTGAATAAAGCAGTAATTGCCATGTCATGTGTATCCATCAAAACCACAAACGCTCCTAACGTGGTTGGAAATTGGTGTGCATCGAATATCTACAAACTAGGTACTACATAATGACCACTGGCCGCAAAATGTTTATACTGTAATGTGATGTGGTAGCTAGCACAGACAAAAACGGAATATATTACTTATTTGTCCATACAAAAGTTTGACGCACAATACGCGTAGACGGCATTAATAAAAGTAGTATTTTATATATGGAAAAATAGTTTAGAAAATCTAGTTGCCGCGTCACGAATAACATTTGCAATTTATAATATAATTACGAAGATATAAAGCTTTTAAAATTTTGTATGAAATATTTTAAAGCTTTATATCTATTTAATTATTTTATAAATTGAAAATGTTATTTATGACGCGGCATCTAGATTATCTAAACTATTTTTCCATATATACAAAGTTACTTATATTAATACCGTCTACGCGTATTGTGCGTAAAAGTGTTGTATAAAATTGACCCCTCTGCAACCACCTTAAGTAGAACGATGTAGATATTTTCAGAGCTGATACCCTGTAGGTATGGCAACGCAGATGTCCCGTGTAATAAAGTATACTTACATGTAATTTTCAGCCATACCCCCTCGGATCAAATCTATAAAATTGGATGTTGTCAGCTCTGAGCCTTACATTCCATTTCAGTAGGACTGTCTTAAAATGTTAACAAATCCGAACTCATACACAAATTACACAATAAACTCTAAAATGTTAGAAAACCGTGTTCAAAAAAGTCTCGAACCCGTAGTATAGTACCTAACACTTAGCGACGTAGGCACAGTAAAACCACAGATAAAACAATCATAGGCGAACGAGTAGCCGATGCATCGAGTCAGGGGGTCTACCCGGACATTCGAACATCGCAATTGCGTGAACGTTTTTGTTCCAATGTCAACTCTATGACAATGAAGTTCGGACCGAAATGGTCTCGATATATTGAAAATCGAAATTCCGGGTACAGGGCGTGATTCTTTCGTCGGCGTGATAAGAACAGCTTACTAATGGTTCTAACACTTTTGAGATTTTCTCGATTTTTCTTTCAATTTAATTTCTAAATCTTTTATTTTTATTTTACCGTCCCAAGCGACTGTATTAGCATATTACCTCCTTCTGCCCTCAAAACGACCCTATTCCACGGTGTATAGAAAATATTTACGAATTTGTTGGTATTTGTAACAAAGCTGGAAAGCGATTATGGTCGTGGATTATGTATGTATATTTAAGACAATCCTAGCTGAATGGAATAATAGAGAAACGAAGCCGCTCACCCGCCTCCTTGCCGCCCTTGACGCAGATGCCGAAGCCGTGGGAGTCCGCGGGGTCCCTGCTCATGGTGACGGTGCGGGTGGCGGGCTCCGACGGCGGCGGCGCCGCGCCCCCCGACGAGTACGGCCGCTCGCGGTCGCGCTCGCCACCCCGGTATATCGCCTGCAGGGGTTCATTAGCATCATTACACTTATGTAACCACGAGCGTTAACCCGCGACTTTGTCCGCACAAATTATATACCAGATTTTAAGTCAAATTATAAGCTATCAAACAAAAAAAGTTTCATCAAAATCGGTTCAGTAATTTTTGCGTGATGCTCGTTCAAACAAACAAACACACAAACAGACAGACAAAAAATCCAATAATTGGTGATATGGAATCAGGGACACCTAAAAACCATATCGTAACTTTTTTTTGTTAATATCTTCAATGTACAGACAAACTTTCTGCTACAGTTTTATAATAGTTTAGATTATAAATTAGCTTGCACGTATCCAGACTTTTGGTTCGAGGGATATTCATTGAAAAACAATACAACAGAAATCGGTGTAATCACTGTTCCAAACATATAGGGTCCATATGCTGACGGTTTTTTAGGAGGATGAGCAGACCATTAAACTGAATAACTTTTTCTGTGGAACCAACGTCAAAATATAAAAAAAATGTATGTTCCATATAAAAACTGCAAACCTACTCGACGCAGATGTATGGGACAGCAGATTCCTTTTTCGCGATTTCAATGTTGCGTGCATGCATGCATATTCTCACGACTATATTCCCCGAGGGGGTAGTCAGAGATATTCTGAAACCTCAGAACATCCACGTTTCACTAGTAGTACCGAAACTCTGACGGGGAGTGAGCCCGTCGCCACTTGTAATGGACTGTTGGTACAATACATGCCTCGAAATTGAAGCATGCAGGTTTCCTCACGATGTTTTCCTTCACCGAAAAAGCCAGTGGTGTTACAAATCGTACATAAATTCCGAAAAACTCATTGGTATGAGTCGGCCTGGGCGGGGATCGAACCATCGCCTCTTGCACGGCAGGCAAGGTTACTCGCCACTGGACCACCACGGCTCTTTTCAATGTTGGTCCCATAAAAAAGATGTTCAGTTTTAAGGGAAATCATACTCTGAGAAAACCATAATGTACATGCTTACATTATATTGCATGTGCTTACATTTGTGTGAACCTAGAATTCTGGACTCTAGATTCATCAGATCTTCCCCTTCTCACTGACTAAGCAATCCGGACTAGTCACTAAATACATAATCATTTTTAAATCCTAAAAGATCCGTCTGTGCAGTGTGTAAGATAATTTATGAAATTTTGCAGGCGCTATAAAAATACCCCCGGACAAAAAACAATATCCCTATTTTCAGTGAAACAAATGTTCTAAAGAATTGTTTTCCTCAATATTGTTCTCGGCGCGGCGTTCATAGGCAATAAAACAGCCTCTCTATAGGACAAACAATGCTCTCCTCGAACGTTTAGCATGTCAAAGCCCGCTGTGCAAGCCCCCGCCCCACAGTTCGCCGCGCTAGAACCGCCCCATGACGGCAAGTCTTGTTTGATATTTTCACTTCCATACAATTATATTATATTATTCAGCCTGAATATTATGACATGATAAATCGACGTATTTACCTATGAAATACAATGTCCCACTTACACTAATTACGCATTCAAGTTCGTTTAATAACGAAAGGTTATAATGTATATTCGTTAGTAGGTAATGGGAATCCTAGCGCCACCACCCGAGTTCTTCCCGTGGGTGTCGTACGAAGCGACTATGAGATTAAAGGTTTCTTATGAAGTGGTCATGTAGGCGAAAGGGTAGCCGCCTCTCACCTCTTGACGCGTCCTTCTATCCTGAAGCTTAAATTACTAAATGCGATCCTACAACTAACATTTTAAACAGAAAGTTGGTAGTTGTGGCAATGCTTCGGACCACGCCGAAAGGGATTATGGTCGAGAATTTATGAATTTATTTATTTATTTATTTAAGACCGCCTTGTACACCTGGCTCTTACAAAATACGTTTTATTCTGTAAAAGAATTTTTAACTAAGGATGTTATATGAAAATTAATATGTAAAATTATTGTACTATTATGTAAATACCCTAATATGAATTTGACTTATACTTATACTAATATTTTGCATGCTGTTGTTAATGGCTGATCTAGGAGAGCCACAATGTTTGTACCTACCATCTGTAATACTGTCATCTGTAATTATGTCCCTAATCAAGAGCAAATAAAGATTACTTACTTACTTACTTACTTACTTACTTATGTGTGTATGGCTTTTAGCGCACTCGAATATTCGATCCTTTCTAAGTATTACGTCCGGTCGCCAAAATTGAAATTTTGCTTTGCTATTTACTACGAACCAATTTCGGGGAAAAAATATTGCAACTTGATGAGCTCTCGTAAAATTGGATAAACACAAAAAGTGACTTCATATTTTTCAATAACATGCGATGAGTGGGAAGCGCAATATTGCACGAGCTTTTTGCATTTTAAATTGATGCACGTATTTTCATTTTGTTGATCTATTCAGTAGAGTACTCATAATCGCATCCGTTGCGTATTGGTTCATTCCACAGATCACAAAAACTAAGGGAGATGTGAAAAGGGGGCGGGGCCAGTGTCGCAGCAATATGCTCAAAAACGGAACACATTGCTCGCGACAGTAATGATTCAACATATTATGAGGCTGAAAGCCAGTCGAGATATTATGTGTAAATAGTTTACAATGCTTGCGTAGTACTAAAGATTATTCGAACGTTAAGTTCTGATACCGCAATTGATAATGAGCACATTCAAGTTAACAAAATACTTTCTATCGCGTGGTACTGGTTGTAATGCGACAATAGGTTTCGTACTAATCGCGTTGGTTGGCATCTCTCTAGATCTCTATGGTTCATTCATAAACCTATAAAGATGTACAGCAATATTTACTATGATTTCGATTGTAGATTACATGACGTTCTCGTTCAAAATGAGGATTCAAGTTCAAGTTCAAGTTGACTGTTTTTGAATCCACGCCTTCAAAGTCATTTTCGATGTCACTTTTGATTAGGAAATTAAACATTCAAAAATAGCACTCCTCGGCAACAATCGCGCTAAATAAATCTCCACTGAACCGTGATTCGACCGCGTGTGAACCACAACTTTTGACACATTCGGTATCGCGCTAATCATTTGACAGCCGTTAGACCCGTTTTGATAGATCTCTCAGACGTTTCAGGATGTCAATTCAGCACAGTTGATTAGAATGTGATTAGAATAGAATATAATAGAAAACTTTATTTTCGACCAACTGAGATCACAATATTGTTAGTAACACACTTAGCCTATTAGAACTGAAATTGAAGATTGGATGTTTTAAATTAGCGCGATCGGGGTCCAAGTCGTCGACGACGTGGAGATGAAAAAAATAAAAACGGAATTGCCATTGTTCCGTACATACATTTCACTTTACAGCAATCTATCATACACGAAGCTTTCATCAACAAGTGCTTTCATACTTGGAGTGATCAGTCTCAAAATTCCCCGAAGGCTAAACTGACAGCTCGAACCGAACTTTGCGGTAAGCTCTTCCATCGCCGATCGCTTCACGAATTGATTAACAACTTCCTGTTCCCGTCGATTGGTAATAGGGCTTCCAATGAACACAGTTATATTCGAACCGTGGCAAGATCCCATCTTGAGAATCTACTGCTTAACTGAGAAGCCTACACCAGCCTAGTCAATAGGATTAGGTATTCCGGAGTTTATTACCTCATGATTCTCAATGGGATCCAATTTGAAACTGGAACAAAGTACACCACGTCACTAGATCTCACTACACTAAAGTACATCACGCACTTTTGTGACTACTTTTAACCTTTCATTGCTAAACACTTTACTCGCTTTCCCTAGTATAATTAATTTTATGAAGATTCATCAACAATAATTTCAATGCATTAAAAGGAAACTAAACGTATTGAGGACGTAGAAATTAATTATGTTCACAGGGGATATCGATATTCGTACAAAACGTAGTTATTGTAAAATTTGATTTTCCCCAATATTACACAGCCACCAAGTAAATTCACACGTACGCTCGCTTTATTGAAAAATACGGTGTTAAAATGAAAGGTATACACGTTTATGTAGGTCAAACGTTCACCAAGAATACGGATATTTATCGATTGCAGAACATTTTTGTCAAACGAAAACTATTTGGTAGATAAAAAATGTCTTTATGAACACAGAGCGTGTCGTACCATTTCCTACCATCGACTGACGACTTTGACGGTGACGATGACGTTCATACAAGCTGACCGTGGCCCAAGGGACTTGATGTGGACACGCCTACTAATTTTATTATAATGGCCGGTGGTTTCTGATGTCACTTATTACAGGATACAATTCATGTAATCAATTTAATTATTTATGTTCCCAAAAGCTTCTTTCATGAGATAACTATACCAGGTTTCATTAATTAGAACAATAATATGATTGTTTTCAGCCATGTCCATCTTGTCGCTTCTTAAACGACGGGCGCTACGGTAATGAATAAAGTAGTGTTATCGACTGCGGCGGCCTCACCCCAGAATTATTTACACATACGACACCCCCGGCCCTCAGTGGCACACATTGAGCTATTTTTGGAACAACGGGTAAACAGTTGTCGAGTTCACCGAGTGTCATCCTTAATTATTGATTTCTTGAAATTTCGAATTACCTTTCCAAATGTCATTGCCGAAAGAGCACTGCTAGAAATAAACCTGCCGAGTTCAGCCACGTGATATTCTCTCAAAAACAGAACAAAGTGTAACCCCAGGGAGTGCGTGGCTAGAAAGCGAAACGAAGTCGAGAAACTTGGAATAGATTCGTTGGACGTGAGGAAAACTTATGAGCGGAACATTGCGACCTCTGGGATTGTTACTGAGAATACTTCTATGCGTGACTTGCAAGGCAGTCCTAGATGTGTCAAGTAATGTATCAGATATGTAGGTAGCTTCTCTCCTTTGGTCTCAGTCATCAGAAAGTCAGATGTTTTAGTTAAATACCATAACTATGTAGAATCTGTTTCGCGATATCTGATGGTACTTTTACAGAATATCGTTGTCATATTTAAAAGTGTGATTGTTGAGGTGCTTACATGATGCGTGGTGCTACTCGGGCTGCTGGCAGGCGAGTGTCTCCTGGCCGGCAGGGGGGCGGGCAGGGGTGCGGGCGGGTGGGACGGCGGCAGTGCTTTGCCCAGCGCCGCTGCGCCGCCCTGCCCGAACAACCGAAGCACCTGCTCGGGCGAGATCGGCCGTTTCTTGCCGTTCGCCGCGCTCAGGTGATTCGTGCTGTTTCTTAAGCTTGTTGCACCTGCTGATATTACAGTTACATTAGATTCGAAATAAAAATTAAGGAACGCACCACTACTCGATATTTCCCAAGCTGTAAATATACATACGATGTGACTAAAATCCGCATACGATATAAGGTGTAGGTAAATACAATTTCACATCCATCATACAGACGCATTATATTTGGAAACTATGGAGACTCAATCTTGAAGTCCAGCTTCGAACCCGCACGGATGACATGCCATGTAGGTACCATGAGTTTTTCTAACTACGTAACAGTAACACCGACTGCTCTCAAACGGTGAAGGAGAATATTGTGAGGAAACCAAAGAAAGAAGATATTCCAATGCGTATATGAAGTCTATCAATCTGCATTAGGTACTCGTGGTGGATTAACGCCCGTACACCCTCCCTTTGGAAGCATGTGCCTGGCAGTGGGACTTATATATGATTTGTTGGTGATGATGATGATGATGATACAGACATTTGCACAGCTTCGCAGAGGGCGCAGGGAAATTCGACTACAGGAAACCCTTTTTAATAAGGGTCCAGATAAAGACTATCCTATCATTTCATAGACAAATCTATTTTCAGATTCATCCATCCGCTAAATTGAAAAGTGTGTTTAATCCAATCGAGTTAAGTTACCTGCAGTATTGGCTATAGTGGAAGATCCGAGGTAAGGTGCTCTCGACAGCTTCCCACCATAATGGTGTTGCTGGTTGTAGGAGGCGTGGTGGCCGTGCGAGGAAGCCGGGCGTTCCACGATGGTGTACGAGGTGCCCGGCGGCGAGTAGTAGACCCCGCCCCGCGCCCGCGCGCGCGCGTCCTCCGCCTCGTAGCTCGTGTGCCGGTTGTCCTGCAACCACTGCGTGTATCAAATATGTACTGTCAGACGTGATGTTATTCGGCAAGGGCAGCGAAGTACAATACTATGGAACTCGCATTCCCCTCAAAAAATTGCACCACGCAAACCCCAATCAAGTGGGCGGGGCTAAAAAACTACAATCGATGCGCTATTTGGAAATCAAGCGATATTGTCAACATCAGCCAAGCCAAGGCTGCTGCATGACGCTGCGTCAAAGCGGACATTGGCCAGCCTGTCGCCGGTGTCAGTTGTCATAACGACGTACATGATCAATCATATTGCGATATGGTAAGGTCGAATTCGGACATGGGCTGGCAGCCATACGTATATAAAAATGTAAATATAGGTTATAAAAATATTGGTGGTAAGTTTTGCGAGGAGATTTTGTTTGAAGTTATTCTTCCATAGTATTTTAATTCGCTGGGCACGGGTAACTTATCCGAGCGTATCCGCACGGAAGAAGTTTTTCGCTAGAGAAAAAAAAATGCGGCGGCGCCGACCAATCTTTCTTGCTCTGGCGAAAATGCGATCACGTGCGGACTATTCAAGTCTGTAAGTAGACGCTGTTAGGAGTTCACAATAAAATAAACGAAATTTCATTTTATAATGTATACTAGCATAATTGGACGGTTTATTGGAGTGCATGATTCAATTAAATTGAAATTCATGTCATAAAACTCAGAATACCAACATATAACATGTAAAACTACAATACAGCCCCGTTCCTTATTGAAATCATTTGCATATTGAAACGTGATTGGTTTTGTAATATCTTGTAATATAATGGAGGCTGCAGGCTGGTAAAGACTGCAACCCAGTTAGCTGTACGCGATAAGGATTTAATAAAATGTCACGTCTCTGTCGCTCATTATAATTGCAAGTGCACATTATAATTGCAAGTGTATTATGAGTTGGTATCAAAGCTTAGCTTAGCGTAGCTAGTTTAAGCCCCAAATAATTTTTATTCATATCCCGATGTTCTAAACGTACATTTTTTGTGCATCCAACCTGCGTGTAGTCAAACCACGTACCTGCTGCGAGCGGGAGTGGCGCGCGAGATGGTGCGCCGGCGGGTGCTGCGGCGTGGCGGAGCGCGTCCAGCCATAGCCCTGGGTGTAGGGCGGCGGCCAGCGCGCGCCGAACTCGGCCAACTCCGAGCCCTCGCCCGCCTCCCCCGACCTCATGCCGGGGGTCACCCTGGACGCTGCAATAACCATACTCAATTGAATCTTACATAATAGATCATGAAAAGTGATATGAAAGAAACCAGGGGCCGTAGTATGGCAGCGTGATAAGGCGCTATCGCGCATTCTGCTTGCGCGCGAACGTACGAGATAAAAGGCGTGATATAGTATTATCGCGTGCATTATACTACGGTTGCGGATGGAGAACGGATTTTCCATTCTATCCCATAAACGCCAAGCTTATCCATGCTTGGTCATGGTTATATGTGTGGAGAGTAGGTAGGTAGAGATCGAAGTAGAGATAGAATCGATGGCACTTTTTACCATAAATACAACCAAAACCAAAACCATAAATAAAACACCTAAAATATTAATAAATTAAACACTGGACGTTATTCAATCTCCTCTCCTAGTCGGTAGCGTTAAGCCATCCATAGTTATAATTATATAATTTTACAAGACACGAAGTAATCCAGGCGTCCGACAGGCAGCGCAGTGGGGTGCTCAAATCGTTATCTAACCACCTTAAGCTTTCTAAAGCTTAAGGGAGAGACTTTAGAATTCAGAACCACTGTAATTGTAAAAGACTGCCTTTAGAAAACAAATAGGTCAGAAAACAATTTCAATTCATAAAATGTTAATAAAGTTGGCTAAGATTTCTTAACTAGAACCTAACTCTAACGTTCATGATTTGCTATTTAAGAAGCTACTTCAAGCAGTAAGCAATTTAGTAACGGCAGCGGGCACCTACACCTGGGCGCGGTCCAATTTATGGAAGCGTAGGCGCCGGCTTATCCTCGAACCAGAACTTAGATTTACAACGGCACTCGCTTTCAAAGCCATTCACTCATTACACTAATTGCAATGTTTTACATGGCTAAAAAGGTTCTGCCAAAGTTAGTGGAACTTTTTGCTTTATTATAACAGATGCTCTTGACCTCAATCTAGTCTCCAGGACAAAAATGGGGTCGAAGATGTAGAGCTTGCCCAGAAGAAGCCTGTTCACTCGTACTTTAAGGGAATTCGGGTTGTTAGGAAATACTGACCCAGGCAGGGCATAGCATAGGCATCTTCTGGGTAAGCTCGCTACATCTTCGACCCCATCTTTGTCCTCATGACCTCAATCCAGCCCGATTGAGGTCAAGAGCAAACCAAATTTGAAAAAAAAAAATTTATTTACGCAATTTTTTGCGTGAACGTTTTTTTCTATTATTATCTCTATTCCAATAGAGTTCGGACAGAAACGGTTAAAAAAAAATATCGAAAATAAAAAGGCCGATTATACAGACAGGGTGAGCTTAACGTAAAGCCGAAAACAGACGAGTTTATATCTGTTCCGGTGAAAATACAAAAAAAATCGAAGTTTGATAGTATTTGAAATTTGAAGGTCTAGTGCTGCTCGCTAACCCGACTGAGGCCGGATTCGACCAAACTTTGATTTATAGAAGAGTAACTATACAAGGAACAATTTAACTCTTAGCGTTTACTCCCAAATAACTTCATTTATGTTCTACCATACTAAAAGAACGAATGAAATAATCCACATAAAGAAAGAGGTCGTTATATTCTTACTTATTGCATTGTGAGGTTATACGGTTTTAATTTGTTAGGTTTCTTTTTTCTTTAATTTTTTTAATTATGTGACATTGACATTTCATTAGTCTTGGTATAAGCTTTACACCGTCAATATTGGCGGTGTAAAATTTATTCTCAACTTATTCCTAGATTAGGGTTGGTAAAACGCAACATCAAGTTTACTTTAGAGTAACCAGCGACTTAATCTAAGAATAAAATTTACTCGCGTTTGGTCAAATCGGGCCTGAATCGGATAATGATGTAAAATCCGTGGCTAACTTAGTAAATAGCAAGGTGATAAATCGCAGTACAAGTAACAGCATTCGATAGTCGAAAGACTAATTTATTTTATTCGTCCGTTTATCGGACGAAACGTCATAATAATGACGTTTCTGTAATATTTATGAAGCTGCGTTGATTTCGGGAGGTTCATTATAAGTTGGCAATTCTATCTTCCGCATGTATGGAACATTTGGCAACCAGCTCACGTACCAGCTTCCGCTCGTTTCTCTAATGAGTTGTTCAAGTTCAAACGACATTGTTGCAACTTTATCGAAGTCACTATGCGTGCGGGAAATGTATTCACGTATTATTAAGAACTTCACACGTTCCTACGTAAATGCGACTTCTAGTTAGGTTTAGTTTAATTCACAAGCATGGAGGTTTTGGTTACAGTCTCTCGTTTAAACATAAGATTAGAATGTAGGGAAAACTTTTCACGTCGATCTAAGTATCCTTCTGATCTGAGTTGTGTATAACTGGTTAAATATTTGAATAAAATATTAAGAACACATTCGGTTTTTTCTAGCGGCCTATCATGATTGTGCGTGTGCACTGAAGACTACAAAAACCTTTCTTTTATATAATGTGTAAAATAAAATACCTTAGGTATTTACTGAACTGCTTCAGACTATCAAACTGAAAAGCTTTTACTATAAAAGCCAAAATTGAAATTGTGAAACCAAAACACGTTTATTTTACAAATTTTGATAAGAGCAGAATTGAACTTACATAAATAGTACAATCACAATTAAATAAAGTTTGTTTTACGCTTGCGTCGTTTCACGCGCGCGCCCCATCTCTTTCTCTCGCATCAGACAGTAATATAAGCACATCACACGCCCATTTCGCTTCAATTGACGATTGATTGACGGCCCGCTAGCACAGTCTGTAGTGAACCTGCCTGCTGTGCCGAGGGTCGCGGGTTCGAATCCCGTAAGGGACAAATATTTATATGATGAATATGAATATTTGTACCCGAGTCATGGATGTTTGTATGTACATATGTATTCTATATCGTTGTCTAGTCATCATAATACAAGTCCAGGTACTTTAAATGTGACTAGATAATTTGTGTGACAATGTCCAAGATATTTATTTATTTATTTATTTATAATTATTTTTCGACATAGGCCCCTACTAACCACGTTATACTTATGTCTACTGTGACCCAAGTTTTACGACCAATGAATTACGTTTAGCTCGGAACAGGTAATTTTTACGCCCAGTCATTTCTAAACACCATAATAAACTGGTAAATAATACTAAACATGCTTCCTGCGATCGGGTGCGGTGTCCGGAGTCGTGGCCCAACATCCGGCGGTCCGGTTTGGGTCGCCTCCGGGCCGCATCCGGTCTTCGCCGCAATTACCGCGTTTTATTAGCCTCAATGAATGCTTCTTCAAAGAATCGTATGAAAATAACTACTTAAAAGTTAATTGATTTGAAAGGGGTGGAAAATTTAACTAGGTAGGTACCACGGCGACACATCAAGCTACGAAAAAAGGTTATACATTTATATACCCACGCGCGGCCAGCTTATTTTGGATTTGCGTAGCTTGATGTGTAGTATGGTAATTATTACATATCCTACAGTAGGTATAACTCTGAAACTGCTGAGTGCGAAATGTTATGTAAGTTTTACTAGTCATCAAAGCTGTAATATCGTAGTGCCTCCATTACATAGGAAACTATCTTACCTACAATTTCATAGGTACGAAACGGTGCTCAAGTACATATAGGAATGTATTCACATATACTATATTTTTAATTAATTTACGTTCCAATTAACTTCAACAACGCGCCGCGCGCCGCGCTCTGGTTAATCAATTAATTATTCAGATAAGTAACTGCTTTATTAAATTTTACTCTCGCTCAAGTATTGATTAACATTTAGAACAGTGATTAGCTATCAATTCATTACATAGTCTTTCCCATTTCCCATTATTTGGGGTCGGCGCAATATGTCATCCTCTTCCATTCATCTCTCTTAGCCGTCGGTCGTTTCAACTCTCACTCTCTTTTTACACATATCATCCTTCACACAATCCATCCATCTTTTCTTAGGCCTCCCTCTCCTACTACAGCCATCCACATTTATACTTTTGTATGGTCTGAAACCACCTTAACACTCGTCTCGTAACATGACACTCGTCTCTCCGCATTACATGCCCATACCACGATAATCTATTACCCTGCAATTTTTCCGTTATAGGTGCTACTTTCAAACTTCCTCTAATATACTCATTCCATATTAAAAATATTGAATTTAATATATTATGCACAACTTTATACATACAGGATCCTTCTTCAGTCGTCTGTTTGACGATCTGATCATCCTCTTAAAAAGTGTCAGCATATTAAGTTGGGCCCTATAATATATAGGCTTCAATCAAAGCATGTTGGTACTTATGTAGCGAGTCGATACTCACATTATTATAAGACATGAGAAGTTCCTGGTGTTATGGTTCTTCTTTTCAATAGTCATTAATCATTATGTTTTACCGTATCAACATCTCTTCAAAGTTCAACAGTCATAGATATGAATTGCATAATATGTATTTAAACTTTCAGGTCGCTTCCAATCAAAGTGATGTCTTCATTTTATTCTACCCAAGAAAAAGAAGCTAGAAACCATAAAACTATTTTTAAATAGGTAGGATAGTTCAATTCTTTGAAATATCTCTGCATATTTGATGACATTTTCAAAGCTAATTGACGTTTTTCATTCTTTTTAGATACAGCCATCAGAGTATAGGGCGCTGCGGCAGCGGGGGCGACGTGCTATCAATATTGATATATTGTGCTGTGTTGAGACCCGTGGTCCGCTTATCAATAACTTACTCCACACAATATTGTTAAAGTTTTAGCGCTCCCACACATAACTGCGACGTCGCATCGCATCGCAAATATCTGCGATGCACTCGATTCTTATTACGATGCAATCAAGTAATAATGAGTAATAATATTTTTATAAATAGATGTTTTTTGCTCCATTACACTATAAATGTAGTGACTGATATCAATTAAGCTTGATGTAGGTATAGATAATCTTGTACACGGACAGAGTTTTCTTGTCCTTAAAGTCACATTTGCAGACAGTTAATACCATATAAAATCCTTTAATGCAAATAATAAGACAGCTCGTATTATGAGAGCTACCTTTGCTTTCAAATTTGAATAAAATTGGCCAACATAGATCGCAATTTGTCTGCGATAATTCATCGGAACAAGTCTAATTCATCCAAACTCCGAGGGTGGGAGGAAGGCCGCTGGCTCGGCGCCAAACTGACTCGAGCAGACTGACTCACATCCCAGTTTTATCACTTCTACGCAGATACTACTCACGTGGGCATCCAATCCTCCTCACATACAATGACTGGGCTACTAACTGAGGAAACGTGGAAAAAATCAGCTGTCCCATACATTTTAGTCGGGTAGGTACAGCAGTTTTGTATGGGACAGCTAATTTTACGTTTTCTGAGGTAGGCTTCATAGTGAAAGTTGTTCAATTTGATGGTCTGAGTTCACCGCTTCAGTATTTGCTAGGCTGTCACTTACACCCTGTATAGTCGAGAGCATATGCATGCATGCATGCCTTTTTAGAGGCCACTCAAGAACGCGCGTTGGAATTTAATTTATTAATACGGGCCTTTAGGTGCTGTTTATACAGAAGTGACGTGTGGCGGTGGCGGATTGTCAAAGTAACACCAATATAAACCTTAGGCCGTGTTCAAACCAAACTGACTGTAAGCCGCCGAAAGTGAGCGAACGTTACGCAGTTTATTGTATTTCCATACATATTCACTTTTTCGTTCACATATTACCGACAATACGTTATTACGCTATGCTTACCTTATGCTTACCGATTAGTAAGCCTGCTCACATTCGGCAGCTTACAGTCAGTTTGGTTTGAACACGGCCTTATTGTTAGCATAGCGTCGTTTTTGTCGTGAAGGAAAATCGTGGAAAAGACGTCGCCTGGAGGCGCTGGCGTAATTCTCCAAACGACGCTATGCTACGTACTATAAGGTTTATATTGCCGCACCCCGCCCGTGCCACGTCCGCGCCACGTCACTTCTATATAAACCGCGCCTTAGACTGGCAATAAGAAAAGAAAAATATTACGACAATTCAACGTAGGCTAATAGTAAAATCTTCTTACCTAATGAGCCAATTTGTGTACTTACTGTATTTTCCAATCCTGTTGTTCTACTTACTTTTAACAACGTTCTACCAATATGTTATATTTACTATAATACATAGTTATTGCCAGAGGTAGTTAATAGTGGTAACCCAAAGCAACGCCCGAGAAACCACAAGACATGTGACCCTCTATCTACATACTCTTTATGTATGCAGAGTATGATTACAAACATCAAACAGCATTCGTGATGAACCTCTTCTAAATATAGGTACGCAATTTAGTCTGAAATTTACTTAACTGTATGAATACAATTGTTGGTTTCGCGGAAAACATTGTTGTTCTTGTTCCTCACATGTAGTGTAATAAAATAAAACAAATTTTATTTCTTCTGCGTAACCGAATAAAAAGCTGGAAAGGCTGTCGTAAGTGTCATCGTAAAGTTTATTTGCCGAGCATGAAAGCTCTTTGCCTGAATGCCTCATCGCCTTGGACCGGGAGCACTTACCTAACAGTTTAATTTAATTTCTTCAAGTTCATCTGAGCGTGTAATAGATTCATATTTTATCTGAATAAGTCTTTGAAAAATATTTCTTTTAAAAATTAATGTTCCGTATTACGGACGCCACGAAAACGAAGAAATTACGAACCCAGTAAATAGTTTGAGTCACATAGTAGGTAAAGTAATATTTATTATTGCAATAAATTATATAATGATAAATGACAATAAAATATAACTAGCTTCATAAAATATTCAATAATTATAATGTAATTTAGTAAATACCTAAGTAAAATTAATCAAACAAATCGCCCCGCATCATGTAAGCCTAAAGATGCCTATTATGCTGCCTGCGTTGACTCGCTGAATGGCCAGCGACATCTTTTGGACTAGATATAACCAAGGATATGACCCAGACCATTTCCATTCTCTTTGGTCGTGACCAACGTCAAAAATGACGCAGCCATCGGCCCTAAGAACAAGAACCTATAAGTTAATAGTAGATTACATATCGAGGGCAGGAAAGTAAGAAAGGTCTCAGATCTCATGTAATTGTTTGTCAACAATTACATGATTTTATTCCCATAACTTTAGATTCTAATTTTGAACGTTAAAAATCATGAAAAGTAGTCTCGTATGAACCCCAAACGTTCTTAGTTCGAAATTATTGCTTCGCAATTATAGGCTGTCTCGTTTAGTGATAAGGTATAAAATAGAATGTAAATGTACATGATTAATTGATCTTATACCGTTGCAGAGGGGAAATGCTACCGCAAGGCTAGTCCTTATAATAAATAGTCAAAGCAAAAATAGTTTGAGTAAGAGTTTACAGGTAACATCATATGTATACTTTATTTCAAAAATGACATCGTCAATATCAAAAGGAGACTCAATATAAACATAATAAAATGGCATTGGCATCATTACCGTAAAATAACAAGTGAGAAATTAATTCATAAATAACGTTAAAATAAAAAGTCATTAGCATTTAAGGCCAGTACCGTACCTAATGACAACTTTGTCTTTGTTTCAAAATCGTCTCGTGATTATCTTGATCTTGATATCACTACCTACTAAAACTGCTTGTGCCATTACTCGTTGATACGAATTAAATAAATCAACATAGTCATTATATTTATTATAATATTAATAGCATATTCAACAAGAACGACATAACGGCCGGCGACTTAAAATGTTAACCAATTTTTCCAGTACAGCGATTACATCGGGTCAGTGATTCGGAAAACTAGAGCGACCGTTGGATAACCGCATGGAAAACATTTTGTACACTATTCAAGAGCACGGGTGACTAGTGGGAAAAGCACGAGATTGTTATAGATATGTCAACATATAAAAAGCAATAATCCTACTTATTGTTATGAGTATGGTACATCACTGGTGCGATGTAACATCACTATTCGAAAAGAGGCGGGCTGTCAAGATGGCACCCGAGCGACGACGGTAAATCGCTATTGTTGTAATCCAACTACATCTAATAAACCACGTTTAATAGAAGTCCAGTCGTATTATTAATATACCATACAGTGACCAACACATGGTGTCAGTAATCGGGTTCGTAATCTACGTGTCATATAATCATTGTGAAATTCTCGTGTGAAAAGTCGGCGTCATGTCTGATGAAAACCAAAAGCCCAAGAAACTTTCTGGAATGTCCAGTCCGCAGCACATGGTGATGAATGGTAACTTGGCTCAACAATGGAAGAAATGGGTGCAGTCATTTAAATTTTATTTACGTGCGTCTGGCATGGATGAAGAAAGTGATAGCAGAAAGGTAGCTTTATTTCTACATGTCATTGGTGAAAAGGGCGTGGATGTATTCAATACGTTTGGAAAAAACGAGGATAACGTTAAATACGACGAGCTCATAGAGCTATTTCAAAATCACTTCGCCCCAAAAGCTAACCTCACTTATGAATGTCATAATTTTTTCACATGCAAACAAGGTGAAAATGAAACCTTAGACGACTTTGCTTGCACATTAAAATTAAGGTCACAAAACTGTGAGCTAGGACAGCTGCAGGAACGTCTAGTCAAAATAATGTTTATATGTAACATGCATCAAAAATACAACTACATCAGAGAAAAATTATTGCTTGAAGATAAGCTGAATCTTGATAAGGCCATAGAGATGGCAAAGGCCATGCTTGCGTCCAGACATCAAACAGATGAATTATCAGCAGAACCAAGTTCAGTCTTGTATAATACGAGTCAATCACGCTCAAGATCAAAGTCTAACACAAGGAATGTCAGCCAATATAGTCAACAGTCAAGACAGGAGGTGTGTACAAGGTGCGGCCAGGTGCATCGTTATAAGTGTCCAGCATTAGGTGTAAAGTGCAAAAAATGTGAAAAAGTGGGTCATTTTGCAGTCTGTTGTCGGTCAATTCAGCCAAAGTCAGTAAAATATGTACAGTCAGAAGGTGATATGCAACAGGTACAGTCAGAACAAGATGAATTGTTTATAGGTCATATTCAGTCATCCATGTCAAGTGAATGGACAATTAATTTATATATAAATAATTCACAAATAAATTGTATTATTGATACGGGCAGTGATGTCAATATTATGTCAAAAAGTGTTTATGATTCACTTAATACTAAAAATTTACTGTCTAAAACTGACGTAAAAATTAAGTCATACACTGGTAATAGTCTAGAGGTACTGGGTCAACAAAACTTAGAGTGTAAATTCCAATTTAATGACCTCTATATGACAAAACAAATTAATTTTATAATTGCAAATGTGAATTCCCCAACTGTGTTAGGTAAACTTACGTGCACAGAAATTGGGCTAGTTAAAAGAGTTTTCTGTGTAGACACTACAAGCATGCAAACGTCAGGTGATAATAGTCAATTGTCTCCAGAAATAAGTCAAAATAAGTCAAATTCAAGTCAAGTACCACATCCTAAAGTCACAAAAAGTCAGTCACAGTCATTTCCATTACAGTCAAGTCAGTCACAAAATATAAATTTAAATAAACTTGTTGAATGTAATAATTCTCTTTTTACCGGTCTTGGTTGTCTTCCTGGTGAGTGTCACATAAGTACAAATCCTGAGGTTCAGCCAAAAGTTGATGCTCCGAGGAAGGTACCATTTGCATTACATCATAGACTCGAACAAGAACTAGAGAAGATGGAAAAAATAGATGTCATCGCCAAGGTCACAGAGCCTACGGAATGGGTGAGTTCTTTAATCTTAATAGAAAAGAAAAATGGTCAATTAAGGGTATGTCTAGACCCCCGAAATTTAAATCAGGCAATTAACAGGACTCATTATCCTATTCCATCAGTAGACATGGTCCGCGCCAAGGTGTCTGGTGCAAGATTTTTCTCCACCTTGGATGCAAGTAGTGGATTTTGGATGTGCAAATTGAGTGAGAAGAGTTCTTACCTCACAACTTTTAATACACCTTTTGGCCGATACCGTTTTAAACGTCTTCCATATGGAGTCAACTGTGCTCCTGAGTATTTTCACAGAATTATGACTGAAATGTTTGGTGACATACCAGGGGTGGCAGTATATAGCGATGATATTTTAGTAAGCGGTCAAACACTACAAGAGCATAATGAGCGTCTTAATATGGTATTTAAAAGAGCAAAGGAAAATAACGTCAAGTTTAATAAAGAGAAATGTACATTCGCCAAGGAGAGCATTAAATATCTGGGCCATATTTTCTCAGCAGATGGAATCACAGCTGATCCGGACAAAGTCAGAGCAATCAAAGAGATGCCCTCTCCTACCTGTCTAAAGGATTTACAAAGATTTCTAGGCCTACTTAATTATTTAAGTCCTTTTATTAAAAATATGGCAGGAGAGACAGAAATTCTACGCCAGTTATTAAAAAAATCTACTGATTGGGAGTGGAATGCCAATCATGAAACAAAATTTTGCCGTCTGAAGCAATTAATATGTCAAGTTCCAGTGTTGTCACATTTTAATGTTCATGATCCTATTGTTCTACAAAGTGATGCTAGTAAGAGTGCTGTCGGAGCGGTGTTGTTACAAAATCAACATCCTGTATATTACGCTTCAAAAACTTTAACAAATACACAACAAAATATGGCTCAGATAGAGAAAGAACTCTATTCAATAGTTTTTGCCTGCATCAAATTCCATCAATTTATATATGGACAAACTGTAACTGTAGAGACAGATCATGCTCCTTTAATAACATTGTTTAAAAAGCCTTTAGTCGAGGTTCCAACACGTCTCCAAAGAATGATGTTAAAAATACAACTCTACAGTCTAAATGTAGTTTACAAGAAAGGTAGTCACATGTACATTGCGGATACCTTGTCAAGAGCAGCACTCTCTGAAACAAGTTCAGATGAATTAGATGATGATATCATTGTTCATGTAAATTTACTGATTAAGTCATTACCACTATCATCAGAACGTCTACAGTGGTTAACCTTAGGCACTAATGAAGATGAAAGCTTACAGATTTTGAAAAAATACTGTAAGGAAGGATGGCCGTCAAGTAAAACTCAAATTCACGAAGACCTGCATGAGTATTGGCAGTATAGATTAGATTTACATACAGAAAATGATTTAATTTTCAGAGGTAACAGTATAGTCATACCTAAAAAATTAAGACCCGATATTTTGAAAATAATACACAGTGGCCATTTGGGAATTGAAAGGTCAAAAGCGTTTGCTAGAGGACATGTATTTTGGCCATTTATGTCAACAGATATAAAAAACATTACTCAATCATGTCATACTTGCTTGTCACATAGAAGTTCAAATGCCCAAGAACCACTTATTCCACATGATGTTACATTACTTCCGTGGGAAAAGGTTGGAGTTGACTTTATGGATTATAAATCTAAAAAATACATAGTACTACAAGATTATTACTCAAATTATATAGAATTAATGGCAGTGGCAAGTACTAACGCGAAAACAGTAATTGTTTGTCTTAAAAGTATCTTTAGCAGACATGGTATCCCAGTTGAGTTATTCTCAGACAATGGACCACCATTTAATTCGGCAGAGTTTAAGACTTTTATCTCAGAATGGGGAATACATCATAATACGTCAAGTCCCTACATACCAAGGTCAAATGGACTGGTGGAGTCGGCAGTAAAGATTTGTAAACGGTTTCTTACCAAGTCAGAGGAGTCAGGAACAGATCCATATCTTGCTTTACTTCAATTCAGAAATACACCAAGAGGAAATCTGCCATCACCGGCACAGTTGTTAATGTCACGTTCACTTAGAACACAATTACCAACAGTCACAAAAAACTTAAAACCAAGAACAGTAAAATTTCAAGAATATGTAAAAACTAAGGAAGAAAATAAAAATAAAATGAAAAATTACTATGACAGAAAGACTAAATCACTACCAGAACTACAAGAAGGAGATGAGGTCTATTTTAAGAAAATGCCAGATACTCCATGGATCACAGGCACAATAAGGTCCAAATGTGATCAGCCTCGATCTTATACCGTTGAAGGGTCAGATGGATTTGTAGGAAGGAGAAACAGACAGCATATTTTGAAGCCTTTTCAGTCACCTCAAACGGTATCTCAAGATAGGTTACAAAAAAGTCCAAATATCAAGACATCTCCTAATTCTCATACAGTAGCACCATCTATTGAAGAGCGTACAACTCCAGTTGAAAGGCGCACTAGGTGTGGAAGAGTCATAAGACCACTAAGACGGTTAGACTTGTAAAGGTTAATATTTTATTTATTAAGCAAACATTTTAGCAATGACTGTGAAGGACTGTTTAATTTAGTTAAGTCTAGAATATATATAGATAGAGATTTAGTTCTAGAAATTGTCTTGTTTTTAGTTACTTAAACAGTCTTTGTTGTCAAAAGTTATTGTTAAGAATTAAGTTAAGTTTTGTAAACCGTCTCAAGTTGTTAAATAATAATAACTTCACTTTTCTAATAAAGAGGATGTTATGAGTATGGTACATCACTGGTGCGATGTAACATCACTATTCGAAAAGAGGCGGGCTGTCAAGATGGCACCCGAGCGACGACGGTAAATCGCTATTGTTGTAATCCAACTACATCTAATAAACCACGTTTAATAGAAGTCCAGTCGTATTATTAATATACCATACAGTGACCAACACACTTATATAGCAGCTAATGGAGCAATAGACTACCCTGATTTATTGGCCAAGGTAAACCTTCGCACTAAACAGCTGCGTAATAAATTCATATTCACGTAGCAGCCAAAAGCATCCGAATCCTTAAACTACAAGATGGCGTAGCACAGTGCTACGCCGTAGCACTTTATTACGCATTTACAAATCGCGCACGTAAACTACAAACCTGCATACGAGGAAGCCTTAGACCATTTAAATAGGAACCTGCCATACGTTAGCATTCCCCTCTGCCAAGGTACAAGATCAAATGATCATGTACATCTGCATACAATTTTATATTTATATTTTTAATTTTTGAAAATGAAACTGTTGTTAAAAACTAACTTCTGTCACATGCTGAAAATACACTCTGATTATGCTCTGATCAGTTTCTCCAAAAACTGCTGACCGTCAAACTGAACAACTTTCTCTATTGCAACAACATCAAAATCGCGACAAAAAAATCTGCTGTTCCATATGAAACTGCAATCCTACTCGACCAAAATGTATGGGATAGGTGTTCTTTTTTTTTCGCGATTTCGATGTTGGTCCTATAGAGAAATTTGTTCAGAATGGTGGTCTAATCATCCTCTTAAAAAACTGCCAGTATATTAAGAAGGACCCTGTATGTCTAATTAGCAAAACGTTCATATAGTAAAACGTATCATAATCAAAGCGTCAGATTCTCAAAATGTCTGGACATACTGTCACTAAACACGATGCCAGAAATGTTAATCAGCATATTTAGCCAATACAATGAATTGAATAGCATTTAATACAAAGGACATTAATGACGTCACGGGATCCAACGCGGGGTTTCCGGGAGAGACGGGTGCTGAGGGGAGGGTGCAGGGGTTCAAGGGCGGGGGAAGTAGGTTAATGGGGCACGAACGGAGAAGGGCTGCGAGGGTGTACTACTACTGGCTCGGAGTGATAGCCATCCAGGAGCCTGCGAGCGAGCCTATTGTATCTATATATTGATATTGTTTTGAGTTACACGATTGAGTATTTTATAGATTCGCTGACAGTGTATACTGGAAAGGAATGGAGATATGATAAAAATATATGACAAATCTTACTAGTACCGCTCTGTCCATACAAACGTATTACCCTGTTTCCTCTCTGGATAATGATTAATGTAAAATGACACTAGAGCAAAACATTTGTTTACCATACAATGTATGTTACATCTGCTATGTCCCTATGTTTTGCTTTTTTGCATCACATTAATTACTGTAATTAATAAGAACAAGCGACCTTCAAAAATTGACCGATTTTACCTCAGTTTTCAGACATCCATCCAATAAATCAATTTGACGAATTACAAAAAATAGCAAAACATACAGACATAGCCAAAGTCTTTCTTTTCTTATTCTTGAAATAATAGCCCAGTCATTTTACCGTTTCAGCCGGGACTAATTAATAATTGATTTTTTTTTTTCGGTATAGTATTTAAGAGCCAATTTGAGCTTGTACCTAATTGAGAAATGTACCAATATTAAAAAAATATCACTTCAGCAACAGCCCCAAATTTTAAATTTTGCACTTTTCTCGTTCTAAAAAAACGAATGGTAAATTTTTTTTGCAAGCTTTTAAGGCTTTACCATCCTACTAATATTATAAATTCGAAAGTTTGTGTGGATGGATGTTTGTTACTCTTTAACGCAAAAACTACTGAACGGATTTCGATTAAATTTGGCATACAGATAGACCATGGCCTGGATTAACGCATAAGGTACTTTTTATCCGGGTAAAGCAGACGAAGTCGCGGGCAACAGCGTCAAACATGGTGTTGATATTTTTATGTACTTGGAAGGCTCGAAAAATACATTAGTATTTTCTATTAAATATCAATTTTTTAAAATTTCAATACCTATTCTATTGTTTAAAAATAATTTATATTGTTAAATCTAATTAAAATGAGTGCAATGGTATTAATATTATTAATTTAAGTCTTCTGGAACAAACAATTTTAATTTCTATGTTGCGTAGCAAATACGTTTTCAGATAGGCTTTTTGTCACTAAATCGTGCCGATTACAGTTTAAAAGTTCAATTCATAATTACTTTCTACCCCTCCTAACAAAACTCCGTAAAATGGCTGGCCTATAATTATTAAAATCGATTTAGTTTTTGAAAAGGAAACTCTTGCATTAAGTTTATTAAAAGCTTAAGACCCTGTTTCACCTCATCTGTGTAAGCTTGTCTGTCAGATCGTTTGATATAACTTACATAACATCATATTATGTTAAACGATCTGTCGAATGAATAAAGAATTTATTCTGAATTAGTGAAACAGGCCTAGGAAGCCGGAAAAGGTATTGGTTTATATCTCTTTGGGCTTACAGTACATTAATCAATTTGTAAGATGTTACAAGTAATAAGTGAGCAGGGCCTGATAAGCACACTCACTGTGACAGTTCGCTGCACAGTGTTAACTGAGGTATACAGCCCTTTGATTATATTATACTCGCGGAAGATAGCTTGATTTGATTAAATTAAATTAGCCTATGGCGCATGGACTGCATAATTTGAGCCCCCGTCACCTAATTGACTTTAGTCGCAAGCCGAGCGGCATTGCGTGATTGAGATACTTTTTTTTATTTTGATAGGAATAAAGGAACCGCAATGCCTTCATGTACTTTTACTCGTTGCACAAATCATTCAAAAAGAAAAAATAAATCACACGGCATTACTTTTCACTCGTAAGTACATATGAAAAGCAGATCCTCTAGCGAGTACGTAATGCAAGAACGTCACCTATCTTCAGCTACTTTAATTTAATCAATGATACAGCCTCTAAATGTCTTCCACCTGACCGACTGCTTTAGTACGACGCGACGACACTTCAAAGAATCCAGTGATCTTTTATCACTATAATGAAAGGTTACGTTAATAAAACTACCAACTTTCAGCTATAACTATTTTTCAGCTATAGCTATAAGAATTTTATTTTTTTCCATGAAACAAGATTCCAATATTATAATAGCATTAACTCTGCAAGGTTTCTTGTAACAACTATCTATAACTTCCATATTTTTTCATACTAAGATTAGCCTCGCGTCGTAACCTTGAAAGCAGATCAGAAACCTTATATAAATTGATAGGACACTCCAAGGCTTTATTTAGTGTATAGTATTAAGAGTAAAAATATTGAATGGCTTTATTTTCTAACTTCATATTCCTTTCACAATTAGGAAACTGCGTGTGAAATGAGGATATTCTGATTATTTTTATCATATTTAAAATTGACTACATACTCTCTAGGAGAGCATTTTTCTAGAAGAAAACCATTTTCATTCTCATTTTCACGTTCAAATAAAATTAGAATAAAAGCATTACAAATATTGTTCTGTTAGAGAAAACAAGTCTTCTAAAAATATTGAACTAAACTTTTCTCTAGCTAGGACATAAAGCCACAAATTGTTCCTCGTTACAGCCCCGCACAAAACGGTCGAGATGTGACGTGTAATTTAGTCAAAATAGTGTATTGTTCTGAAAAGCTTCACTTTCTATCTAAGGTCAATATAACACAAGCTATGTTTGAGCGTAAGCGTTGACGGAAAACTATATATGCTCACCGCGACACCGCCGCGCCGTGTTATCGCCGCGATATATCTGGGCTGCAATCGCGGTAAATATTCGATGATTGAACTGTTATTGGACTACGTACGAACCATAACTTTTGACACTTTTGCCATTGCGCTAATCGCGGTACTGCACTTGACAGCCGTTAGAGTCGTTTTGACAAATCACTCAGACGTTATTGGCTGTCAGTTACATAGATTTTAGCGCGATGCGGAATTCACCACAGTTGACTAGAAATTTGATTGTAATGTGATTAGAACTGAAATTGGATGAGAAAAGAACTTCGATGTTTTAACTTAGCGCAATCGGGCTCCTGGGGATCAATCAGTGTCGCAACAAAATCGCAGCGATATCGCGACGTGTCGCTACGTCGTTACACGGTACAGTTGCTACGTCGTCTACGCTCAAAAATCTCTGTCTGTCTGTGATAGGTCTCTTAGTTTGAATCAAATTGTCCTTTTATTGACTGCCATCAATAAAGCTCCTGCAAATAGCTGATGCACCCAAAAATGTGTAAATTTGAAATTAACTTTTCTCTTAAGCTGAGTTGACAAATAGGTAATGTGCAGAGATCCGTTAGGAAGATACTATCTCCTATCACGTCCCCTAAGAATAAAGATATTAATAAAAGAGGATAATGCGTGGGTGAGACTATCAAGAAGTAACATATTCTACTGAAGATAGAATGCGTAGATTGATAACACAAATGAATGCGTAGCACGGAAATATGTTCCGACGGGGGATGTTACAGCAAATTAAAAGCCGGAACTGTGGGTGTTGGGGAACTGACACTGACATATACCCGCCGCGCCCGAATCGAAAAAGCCGTTAGCATATAAATGGCCTAATTTGTTTCATGGGAGATCAATTCTCTGCACTCTCTACATAAAAAATAAAATAGCATTTAATTATGACTATCTATCTAAAGCTGATGATCCATTTGTTGCTACGAAATTCTCATAAAATCTTCTTTCCTCATTTCACACCTTTAGGGGTTGAAATTCTAAAAATCCTTTCTTAACGAACACCCTATCAGGTGCCAAGAGAAACATCCGCGTCTTTTCAGTTCGTGTGGTTTAATGATTCTGGAGATTTCTTTTAGATTCGGAAATATATAAAATCTAGGTCTATAATAAAACTGTTACTATAAAAACATATATATATATATATATATTTTTTTTTTTTTTTTTTTTTTTTAACTAGCCTATTTCATCCCATGCTGGGAAAAGGCCTCCTCTTTCATCCTCCAACCATCTCTGTCCGGGACATGCTCTAAAAATATATCAACGATAATTAACTAATTAATTAACCTTTTTAAAAGCGGCTTATTTAAATAAGAACCTTTTATACGTATCCTACATCCCATTTGGAGTTAAACTTGTACCTTGACAATTATTTTCGAAAGAAACAATATTTCTTTGCAAGCAATGTCTCAGATTACCAATGTATTTTAGATATAAAAACGTAGGTAGGTACGTATACAGGGTGTACAATAAAATGGGACAGTTACTTAAAGGGGTGACTCAGACCATCAAACTGAACAACATTCTCTATGGGACCAAAATCGAAATCGCGAAAAACAAATCTGCTGTCCCATATATAAGGTCTAACAAAATTAGGTGAAACTATTTTAAGGGGATGATCAGACCATCAAACTGAACTACTTTCTCTATGGGACCAATATTGAAATCGCGAAAAAAAATCTGCTGTCCAATACATTTAAGGTCGAGTAGGTTTGTATAGAACAGCTGATTTTTTTTTCGCATTTTCTATATTGGTCTTATAGAGAAAGTTGTTCAGTTTGATGGTCTGATCATCCCCTTAAAATAGTTTCACCTAATTTTGTTAGACCTTATATTTCAGTCGAGTTATGTTTGCAGTTTTGTATGGGAGAGCGGAATTTTTTTTCGCGATTTCGATATTGGTCCCATAGAGAAAGTTGTTCAGTTTGATGGTCTGAAGCACCTCCATTTAGCATTTTATTTTACACCCTGTATAGGAAAACAGCCGAACAGCCCGGATGATAAGAGGATAAATCCGTTGCAATCCAGTGAAGCTCTATCGATTTTGCCTAACCCACTTGCAGGACTGCACAGCACTTCCCTCAAACTACTTTTGTCTAGAACATACTAATAGCATTAAAATAGCGTCCCTGGAATTCTATTTGGGAACAAAAGGTACGAGAATGAGGTGGGAGGAACGAAAAGTGCAGAAATGAGCAGAACGCTGCTTGTACGTGGTCGGAATACGTACTTATTCACCAATGAAGGCTAAGCATCCAATCGAGACACAATTATGACATTTCTTTTTCTGAAAAGGGATCTAATTTCATATTATTCCTAATAACTTCATTTGGTAACATTTTCATTTGCTCAACGAACAGATTTCATTCAATAAAAGTTACTTGAATTGCAAAATACCTACTTGAAGAATAGCTAACAACTAGCAATTCAAGTCCTTGAATCGAGTTTACAGTCGAAGCATGAAAAAATAATATTCAATGTAAACTGGGTCGGGAGCAGGCGGAAACTGACGCAGAACAAAGTTTATAACTAGGCTGTAAAAATAGTAGGAACAGAATTTATGCTATGACTTTAAAAATTGTTTGTCTGCAAATGCTAGTTCAAAATTATGAACACTTAGGTAGTAGTATGGTATTTAAATAGTACTATATAGCCCAGTCATTTTACGGAGTTTTGTTAGGCGGGGTAGGGAGTAATTACTAATTTGACTTTTAAACTGTAACCGGAACCATTAAGAGACAAAAGTACTAAGTATCTTAAAGTATATTAAAAAAAATCGATATGCAACATAGAAATCAAAATTATTTAAAATTATTTTAAATTATTAATATTAATACCAATGCACTCATTTGACTTAGATTTAACAATATACATTGTTTTTGAGGCATAAAATAGGCAATAAAATTTAAAAAAATGAGGTATTTATTAGAAAATACGAATGTATTTTTCAAAAAGTGAATATTATTGTCTACTTAGAAGAAGTTAGTAAAGCCTTAAATATGTACAAAAAAAAATTTTCCATCTGGTTTTTTAGAACGAGATAATAACTAAATTTTAAAATTGGAACTGTTGCTGACGTGATTTTTTTTTAATTTTGGTACATTTTTAGGCTCAAATTGGCTCTTCAATATTATACTGAAAAATAATGTTAATCACTAATTAGTCCCGGCTTGAACCGTGTAATGACTGGGCTATATAGAGAATACTCTACGGCATACAGATTGCTTATTATGGAAGTTCTAACAGCATCATGAAGGTGATAGGTGATAAGTGCGAGTGTCCAATTATGAGGCACTGGACTGCGATCCTGGTGGGGTGATCTCGCTCACACGAGATAACTATGTGGAAAATGTGTATGACATTGTATGTACCTGGAGAAATTGTACTTATAATATAAATGTAAATAAATGTAATAATGTAATGTTTGACGACCCGATTGGTGTAATGGTTACCGGACCGCCGCCAGACTACCACACCTGGGTCCTTGGTTCGAATCCCGGTTCGGTCATGGATGTTATATGTTCGTGCCGTTGTTGTATGGTTTCCATATTAAAAAGCCTATAGAGATTAACTTGGGATCATTACAATGTATGTGCCTGTGAGCGTTATTTATTATTTATTATTATTAATGTAAGCCCTGGTAAAGTCAAAAAATGACGTCAAAAAGTTATCTATGTGATATTTTTTTCAATAAAAATTTTTTTATTTGAATATATGTAGTTTAATTTTAATTTATAACATAATCATTTTTTTTCTAACAAACTACCTAACTATTATTTTATTGTGAAAATTGATTTAGTGATAAACGAACGTTGAATTTGGTTGAAAGAACCACGGATTCTACAGAAGGAATGCTCTAAACGTATCCTTTAAAATCATTCATTCTTATGGGAGTTAAGAGAGGTAAAGAAACACTAGGTAGAGGTTTATCAAATAAAATTACTTGCAGGATTATGGCATGCTAACGAACTATCAAGCATAAAGAATCAAAACACGCTTTCTTTAGCCTGAACAATGTATGAAAACCCCCTTTATGTTAGTCGCAAGCTATAGAAAGTTTACAAAAGCCTGCTTAATACAAACAACTTGATTTATCGCCTTCAAAGCTTTCAGAAAAAACATTGTTTTATTCTATTACCAACGGTTACGTACTTTTCATATTTTATTAGCTTTTCAGCATAATTATTTTCTTCAGAATAAAGATGATACAGGGTGTGGGTACAATCACCCCTTAAAGTAATGCAACTGTTTACCCTAACAGCCTGTATTATACAGGGTGTAAGCGACAGCCCTCCGCAAACTTAAAAGGTGAACTCAGACCATGAAAGTAAACAACTTCTACTATGGAACCTTCCTTAATAAACGCAAAAAAATCAGCGGTTTCATACAAAACTGCTGTAGCTGAGTACCTGTGGCTGAGTCGGGTGACTCAACTGCACGAAACAGCTGTTTTATAGCGTTTCCTGAGGTCAGCTCCATAGTGAGAGTTGCTCAGTTTGATGGTCTGAGTTCACCGTTTCAGTCTTTATACCTTGTATTTAAATCAGTACCACAGGAAAGTAAGAAGAGCAAATTGCTTTATTTAACATAAAAAACACATTAAGTGTTGCAAGACTCCGTAGGTATAGATTTTCTACATAAAATTTATTATACTTAACAGCAAATGTTTCATTTGCATTCGCCTTTAGGATTTGAAGTATTGAGTAGGTACTAAGTGTGTACTAGATATATAAAACACGAGCGTTAACCCGCGACTTTGTCCGCACAAATTAAATACCAGATTTTAAGTCAGATAATTAGCTATCAAACAGAAAAAAGTTTCATCAAAATCGGTTCAGTAGTTTTTGCGTGATACTCGTTCAAACAAACAAACACAAACAAACACAAACAAACACCCAAACAAACACACAATTAAACACACAGACAAAAAATCCAAAAATTGGTGATATGGAATCAGGGACACCTAAAAACCATATCGTAATTTTTTTTTGCAAATATCTTTAATGTACAGACACACTTTCTGCTACAGTTTTATAATAGTTTAGATTCAAAAGAACTATGTAGAAAGCCTTTTCAGGAATGTATTGCATTTTCTTATTGCCAGTTCATTGGTATTCGTTGCGCGACAACTATCTGCTCTGAATTCACTTTCAGAGCACATAGTACAGACAGACTCACCGACCGACGAATACCAACTAACATCCGAGCAATCCATCTATCTGTCCGAGAAAATCCTCACAAACACAAGCCGAGGTGAATCCTACAATACTAAGTACTTAGGTACATTGGCTGGCTGGCTATAAATGTTTATTTTTTTTTTACTTCTCTACCATTTAACCTCCTGCGTACACACGGCGACACATCAAGCTATACAAAACCAACATAAGCTGGCCGCGCGTAGGTTGCATAACGCGTAACGTCGCGCGGCCAGCTTATGTTGGGTTTGTATAGCTTGATGTGCGCCGTGGTTACATCAGTACTTCACGAAGGACATAAGAAATAATAAAATCTATTGCTGGTGTTTTAGTTGCCACTAAAACACCAGCAATAGATTTTATTATTTCTTAAATTGTCTTATCAAGAGACCATCGATGTGAACTTAGGTAGGTTATTTATTTTGTGTATTTTATTTATTATGAATTTTATTATATGCCGCGGCCGATTAAAGGTAGATCATATTGAATTGTTATAATCTGGTAAACAACTTCTTGACATTATGCACATAATAAATTGATTTCTATTTCTATTTCTGCCTAACCAAATAAAACAGGAGTCTATTTGGTAATTTTCATTGTAATTCACCACACTTACGATTTTTACCATATTTTACGAGCTAGATCCAACTACACAAGACAATAACAAACCGAAAACATATTTAAGTATTTGTTAGATGGTATAGGTACAAATTAGGATGTGTAAGTAAAATAAAATAGGGCTGCAGTTTATTGCAGTACCGGGCTTCGGAAACGTTTGGGTTTTATTTTTTATCGACAATTTCCGCCAAAATGTGTCCAGCTCCAGATCATTCATTAAATTATAAACAAAATTTTCATTTCGCAGAGCGAACGGTTTCGAGGCTTGGGACAGTAAGTAGGGACCTATACCTATTGTATGTATCTATGTTATGTAACTGTTCGTTGCTGGTTGGGGCTGTTCGTGTTTCAGAATCTGTAGGCCTAGCATGCCACCATCTTTATTATTTTACGTATGCAAGAAAGAGCGTGCATGACGTTTTTCGAAGTACACAGTCATGTACGCAGGAGGTTAAGTTAATATGTTATACGACTTTCTGGTTATTGAATCCAAATCTCCTCTTGATACTTATATAAATCAGATGATTATGATATCTTAGGCTCTAAGTCCAAAGTATTTTTTTTTTACATTTTGCGCGTGGAACGTCATAAGTAGAACCCCGTTTAAGTCTTAGCTAAGGCTTATGTTTTTATTTCTTAAATAAAAAAAACCACGGATCATGGACAAAATGTAACGTTGTTTCTAGTAAGACCTGATTCTAGCGAAGTGCACGTTTTGAATGCGTCAAAACTGTGGGTAGAGAACAGTTTGTTTCACGAAAACTACATTCTCTGCTCTAATCAGTCTGCGGTAAATATTCGGTGATTGAACTGTTATTGGACTACGTACGAACCATAACTTTTGGTATTGCGCTAATCGCGGTACTACTCTTGCCGTTAGAGCCGTTTTGACAAATCGCTCAGACGTTGTTGGCTGTCAGTTACATAGAGTTTAGCGCGATGCGGAATTCAGCACAGTTGAATAGTAATTGGATTGCAATGTGATTAGTACTGAAATTGGATAAGAATAGAACTTCGGTGTTTTCACTTAGCGCAATCGGGCTCCAGTTCTACCGGACGTGCGGACAACGAACGCACTTAAGGCCCTATGGTAGGACGAAACAACTTGGAGGCATCTTTTATTTTTCATTTTTCGACTAGATTTATACAATTTACCGAAACCAAAGTCATACCTCAGTATTCTTGGATAGTTTATCTAGTGAAATCATCAATTGAATACACGATTGGAATTACTTCACTCGATAGAAAATCGTCACAAAGACGACGTATTTCTTATATTTTTAAAATTTTTTCTCGTTTTAGAAGAACTTCAAAATAGTTTCCAATTTTTGGTATTTATACTCACATATTCACCATTAGTTTTTCTAGTGCAATCATAAAAAAATTTATAAAAAATACTTTTGTTAATTCTTTTGAATCGAAAATACGGCACACGCACGCACTTTTCGGAGAGCTGGGCAATCGCGTTTCTCATAGAAAATATCCGTCTGAACTGAACCTATGGCCCCTTAAATTGTTACGTGAAGGAATACATTTCAACAGAGGAACGTGGCATAGAACAATCGAAAACTTGGTTACCAAAACACTTTGCGTGCTCAAGGATCTTTTAAACGTTTCCGTTTAAACTTACAGTTTTATTGCCTTGCTGAATATGTAAATATTATGAAAATGTGATACCCTGTCGGTATAGTAGCTCGAGTAAGAGACTTCTAAAGCTTGGCATCAACTATCATAATAAAATTGTCCCATTCAATACGTTGCTTGTCGTTAAGAGCGCTTAATGACGAGCGACCGTAAAGTCTATGAGCGCGACCCTCTGCGACACACGGCGATCGTGGGGTGTCGCTCGTCTGTAAGAGCCCTTAAAAAGATAGTCGACTCATACTTCCCGTACATAACATACCTTTCTACGCTGACAACGTTATTTATACAGGGTGTAAACGTGAATGCGTTACAGCTACAGAATAGCGTGAATGCGGTAGGTCTCAGTCCATCAAACTGAACAACTTTTACTATAGGGCCACAATTGAAACAATTGTTGGGTCAAGTAGCCATATACGTTTGATCTGGGACGATTTAACCGTTTGTCTAGTCTAGAGATAAAAATGATGCCCCACATTTAAATTTTCCTCATGTTTACACATTATGCGCATGAGTTTTATTGTTTTACCTTTTCAATAATATTGCAGGTAGCCGGCTCAGTGGGCAAACGGCCTCCGTGCACATTCGCCGTGTCGTAAAGACGGCTACGAAACGAATGCTGTAATAGCCAGTAAATTTTTACGGCTCGAACACAAATACTTATAAAGTCAAATAAGGCAGCCAAGAAAGGCCGGGATAGTTTATTGTCTGGGAAATTGAGGTTGAGATCTGGTAAACTATTGTTATTTCTTAGTAGAATCACGTAGAAGATAGGTATTTATATAGGCACCTATTTTTAAAACAAAATGCTAAAATAGCTGTGTCTGAAAAACTTATTTAAAGAGAAAAATAAAGCATTCATCAATCTTAGTCTCGAATTTTAATAAAAATTTTAACTTTGTTCATAAAACAAAGTTGATTCGTTCAAAAAACAAAGTTTATTCGTTCAATACTCAGTGATCACAAGGCCCTGATTGCGCTAAATAAATCTTCACTGAACTGTAATTGGACCACGTGCGAAGCTCAACTTTTTACACATTCGGTATCGTGCTAATTATTTGACAGCCGTTTGACAGAACGCTCAGACGTTTCAGCGGTCATCACATTATAAGGTCTAACTAAACTAGCTGAAACTATTTTAAGGGGATGATCAGACCATCAAACTGAACAACTTTCTCTAAGGGACCAATATTGAAATCGCGAAAGAAAAATCAGCTGTCTCACACATATCAGTCGAGTTATGCTTGCAGTTTTGTATGGGACAGCTGATTTTTCTTTCGCGATTTCAATATTGGTCCCATAGAGAATGTTGTTCAGGTTGATGGTCTGATGATCCCCTTAAAACGGTTTCACCTAATTTTTTTTACCTTATATAAATAAGTCAAGTTAGCCAAAACAAAGTTGAGTAGTAACTGGATTGCTGATGTGCTGGACGTGATTAGAATTGAAATTTAATAATGATTGAACTTCGATGTTTTATAATATAAATTATAGCACGATCAGGATTTAGGGCACACCTTGGAAACTGTCAGCTGATAGCTGTCATTTCATGCAAATGGTAAAAATTGCGAGCGAAACAGGAATAAAAACGAAGTAACTGGAGGGGTTGAGGTATAAAGTCGGTGGGAGGCAGAGAGTGTCCGTACTGTATAGATACTCTTTCTTATACTGTGGTCATATTCTAACATGAAGATCGGAACATTTTGTTGTTTTCATTTGCCAGCATAGATATAAGTATAATATTATACAGGGTGTAACATAAAATGGGACAGTTACTTAAGGGGAAAAAAATCCGCTGTCCCATACAAAACAAACACAACTCGACTGAAATTATATGGGACAGCCGATTTTTTTTCGCGATTTTAGTTTTGGTCACATAGTAAAAGTTGTTCAGTTTGATGGTCTGAAGCACCCCTTTAAATGACTGTCACATTTTATTTTACACCCTGTAAATGTTTGCCTGTCACATGGACGCATCGGATGTCCCGTTGATATCTAGAGTTCAACAATAGATGATATAAATCTAATAACTAGATATCAATTATATCTACACGGTGAAATTGATATCATTAGCATCATATTAAACTAACATCAAACTGAACAACTATTACTATGGGAGCCCGTAGGGACCCCGTAGGGAGCCCGTATGGGAGGCCGTAAGGCGGTCTGAAAAAACTCTGACACCAGTACTCTGCCCACACGATAAGAAGAAGAAGAAGAAGACAAAGCGATCGGAGCAAATAAAAAATCTGCTGTTCCATACTAAACTGCAATGTCGACGCGCGAGTTAGAGACTCAAATGTATACAACAGCTGTTTTTTTTTTCTTGCTCTGATCGGTTTGCTCCCATAATAAAAGTTGTTCAGTTTGATGGGTAGACTCTTCGTTTAGAAGGATGCTAATGATATAAATTTCACCCTGTATAATCAGATTTCCATTGACATTAGTTTTGACGACCAAGGACCGAGTGTTCTGGAGTAAATTAACTAGGGGAACCGACCCCGATAATGGAATTATAAGGGTAGCAAGAGACAGAGAGAGAAATGTTCATGTCTGTAAGTGGAATTTGTTTCTCAGATTGTGAAGCTACAATGTTGCATGTCCATACAAAAAGCAAAAACGTTTAATAGTTTAAACCTTAACGTCTCGTAAAAATAATGACGTTCGTAGCATGTGAATAGATAATATATACCTATTCATATGTTCGTAGCTTTTGATTTTTTCAAATTCCGCTACAGGTTTTTTTTTGTGTAAGTAAAGTATAATTGAGTGATTGATTGATTGATAAACCTAGAATATTGACTAAATCAAATGAGACCAAAACGAGAGATTGCTATCTTCACAATACATTTTTAGTTGTATGCAATGACATTCTATGGGACTCACCACGTCATACAATAACAGAACCAAAAATGGCACATGTCTCTAATGTCACATTTGTTTGCATCAGTTATGCTTAGCTGTCATACATTGCCGCTGGCGTTCCAGTCCTTTCAAATCTTTCAAATGTATTCGGTCACAAAGCAGTAATGTACAACAATTAAGCATAACTTACCGGTCGCGTTAATAGCTCAATGAGGCGAAGTCCTCCTTGTATAGAATTTCTTTGGTTGTATGTATGCAATCAATTGTTTTGCACAACAATATTATAAGAAGAAAGTTTGATTTGATTAACTTCGTTATACATAATAGTAGACATCTCGTCCCCCTTTTATTAGTTACAGAATTATTCGAAGTCTATACGAGATCCGACCCATTTGGCGAGCGCAGTCGTAAATCTGAACTATTGTACGAGTTTCATACTGCTGGGACTGGGACTGGGTTAATCCTATCGTTTCCCTCATCAAACTTTATATTCGTACCTACCATCTAAACTTTTTGTGTCCTTAGTAATTTGTGCCAAAGTTATACGACTTCTTATATAAAAGTTTTACGAGAACATTATTCCTTTTACGAAGATATATGCTACTCTAAGATACAGATAATTTCAATTAGAAAAAAATTTGCAAATACGAGTACGTAAACTAACAAATTTAAATGATTACATAGACATCATTAGCATTTCAGCCAAATTACGTCCACTGTTGGACAAAAGCCTCCCCCAATGATCTCAAAAACAAACAATTTTGAATAGTACGCATCCTTTGGTCCGCTACCTTTACGAGATCGTCATGCAGTCCACCTGGTGGGGAACTAGAAAGTCGTCTTCCAGTTCGAAGTCTCCACTTCCGAAATTTTATTCCCCACTCGTTTGCCTATGACTTCGGATAATTTAAACAATGTAGGTATCCTTATTTCATGTGTTAATCTTGAACATATTCATTCAAATCCATTTAGCCGTTTATACGTTTATACATAATTTGTTATATTAGATCGAATCCTATATGTAATCCTATTACATAATATTCGATGTGATTTAAGATACTCCTAAAAGCAATCTTCACAGAATAAGTTTCTATACCACTATTTTCTCTTAATCCCAGTAGCAGATATAAACAGAATAGAGATAGAGTATCGTTCATCAAGATCAGAAAGCAAGTTTGCGGTTATTTTGAACTGCGCTCTTATAACCACAAAACTGTTGTTAGTAAATTTCGACTGGCTGGAGTGAAGCTCACCTTAATTAAATACGTAACATAATTTTATTTTCAATCTGAAGACCGTTATTCAAATGATTATATTTTATATCATAAATCATAATAAATAAATAAAGCTCGCTCACAGCCCCACTATAATCCCAAACATAATAAGCTACTATATTTTTTAATATGAAAACCATACAACAGCGACACATAAATGTAACATCCAAGACCGAACAGGGATTCAAATCTAGGACCTCTGGTTTTGGCATTATGGCTTGGTAACCATTACAATAACCGGGTCGACACTTCACGACCATATTTCCATCTTGGGTGGTCAGAAACATTGCGACAACCTTTTAACACAGCACAGGGACAGTTGCAGCGAAGTTCACAATTTTTTTAATATTTCAGGATGAGATAACGTGCCAAGTGATGACATGGCTAGCCTTTCGGCCGCAAAATACTGCATAAAGAAACAGGCACTGTCCTAATTGGCCACCGCTCGCGCGAGCGTGCAAAGATCGCATAGCACCCAAAAACAAAAAAAAAACAGAAAAATCTGCTGTCACATTGCTAGATCCAGCAGTTTTGTAGGAGACGGCAGATTTTTTTTTTGCGTTTCCTGAGGTGGGCTTCATAGTAAAAATTGTCCACTTCGATGGTCTGAGTTAATCGTTTCAGTATTTGCTAGGCTGTCACTTACACCCTGTATAGATTAAAAACGCGAATAAACATAACGGGAGATCGTAAGCCGGTAGCAGCATCGACTGCGAACTACTTTTAAAATGTAAACTAACAAACACCCGCTAACCCTGAATGAAATCCGCCGGATTTAGCTATATCCGCTTTATAGAGAGAGCTTTAAAAAGCTTTCGAGATAAAAGTAGAATTTCACAGGGTGTTACTTAAAATTTTCTGGCAAACTATCAATTTTAGAATTGCTGTGAATGTTTATTGGACTAATTGGAGCAATTGTTTTAAATGATTTTAAGACTTCGTTTAACAAAAATCTAATTCGTTGTAATGGCAGACAAATCGTCGAGGGAACGCTCGTGGACTGTTGCCATTAATCTACTTGGGGTTAAATGATCAGATTTTTCTTTTTAACTCTTTGTATCTTTACCGTACGTAGGATAAATTGCTGGTCGTTAAATGTTTTTTCCTCGACATGATTACCGGGATCGATGGGGATGGTATGCCGGGTCATGTTCCTGCATTATTTGAGTTGCGTGCGCGCCGCGCTCACGTCACGCGATCCTGTGTCACGTGAAACGTTTGATGTCACGAACTCCCCACATTGGGGTTATTAAAAACGTTAAAAAAGAGTTTAACTTAAAATAGGGGGTGTTGATGTAAATTAACGGCATGAAAGTTTATAGGTCTTTATCATGAATACAGGGCGCTTCTTAATTAGCTGAAGGTTTCCTTTCAGTTTCCTAAATAATAATGATTTGCATTGCATTGAAAATTCTCGTAACTCCAACAAAACAATTTTTTCAATTTCATTTTCAATAATTACGAAATGTTTACTAAAAATTGGTCAAGTTCGAGTTGGAACGCGCACCGAAGGTTTCGTACCACACAACAACATACACCATAAAATGTTCTCCGGACCTTTAGCACGAGACCCATGACCGGTTTTTATTATTTGTTGTATTTTATCTGTAGTGTTTGCTCTATAATCAAACAAAGTTTGACGCTTGTATGTATCACCGTTTTTACGATAAAGCGAGAAGAAATAACGATGATTAAAACTAGTTTCTTGTATGAAGATCCCCTTTAATTTGTAATTATTTGACATTTTTATTATTTGGTAGCAAATCTGCCATAATAAGGCACATTCTGTGAAAATTTCAACACTCTAGCTTTTACGGTTCAAAAGCTACAGCCCTAAATAGGTAGGACAAACAAACAGACAGACTGTACAGAACCCTAAAAACAAGCAGCCCGTAACTTGCCATGACGCTCACAGAAAAACACAAAAATCGCTGAAAAAAGATTGCGTGCCTATTTTCTTTTGTGCCATTGCAATTGGGAAATTTAAAAATAACTAAATTAGGTCCCAGCATTTATTATAATTAGGTACCTTTGCTGAATAAGTATATTTTGTAGTTGAATTACGCTGTCAATCAATAAAGCGCACCTTGTTGACCACTGTTTAAATACAAATACGTTGATAAACATATTCGTATTACAGTGCTATTGTGAATAGCCAAGTAGCGTAGTAATCCAAAAGAGTTTTGACCACAGCTGAGACGTGGTGCTAAAAATTTCGAGTTTGCTTCGCTTGATCCATAGCTTTTACTTAGGATACTTTGTACATTTTTGTACATAAAAAACTCTGGCTCCAACTGATTTGTATTTAGGAGAAAAGTCGAGCTCTCTTCGCTCGCTCTATGTTTCAATTTTCACAATCATTTATAAACCAAAAGATGTGTGACCAGTAGCTAAATAGTTGTGCTAAAAAATTTCGACCTCGCTTCGCTCGCTCCATTATTTTTTGGGCAGGTCTTCTTATAAAGATAAGGGGGCGGCAAAATCGGTCTGTGCCCCGGGCGGCAGAAACCCACGCTACGCCACTGCATAGCACCTAGAATGGACAGGATAAGGAATAAGTATAATTATATCAGAGGAAGTTATCGTGCTATGGACATGTGATGCGAAGAGACGAGTGTCATGTTACGAGCGACGAGTGTAAAGTATGAATGTGGATGGCTGTGGTAGGAGAGGCAGGCCGACGAAAAGATGGATGGATTGTGTAAAGGATGATAATTATGTGTAAGAAAGGAGTGAGTGCTGAAACGACGGCTAAGAGAGAAAGAGGATGACATATAGCGCCGACCCCAAATAATGGAAAATGGGCAAGAGAATGATGATGATTGTGTATCAGCTCCTAATTGATTAAATATCGATTAGTAATTTATCCAAACAAAATAGCTTGCCATTAAATAGAAGGGGAAACATTTTTAGACGGGTCTGTAAACAAGTTACGGACGCACCGTTTCCACTTGTTTACTACGCAGAACGAAATGTATTTTAGCGAAATATGGCTTCTATTATGCTTACGTAAACATCCTTTTCGCTGTTTTCCTTATAAATAAGACCACTCTTCTGTTTGGTTTTCTATTTCTGACTTATTCAAATTACTAACTCATTAAGCTTATTTAAGGCATACTCGTAGGTATGTCGGCTACGAACGTGCTACGCTGCTACGAGCCCCGTAGTCTACGAGTCTACGATAGATTAATTCTTGAGTTGTATGTGAAAATAATTTGAGTAATTTGTTAAACATTAATTAGTGAGTAAGGTGTAGAAGAAATAGGTGTGTTTATAATGTCTTGTGGCTGTGGGTGTGCCATAATCAGATTGCGGCGGTCGTAGAGCTTCTGTTTGAACTCCGGCCGCTCCCACAGTGGAAATAGGCATTTACTTATCGACTTACATTAGTCCAAGGAATGTTTATTCTTAATTCGAAAATAATCTCTTTAATGTCTTCAAGGAATCATCAATAATGCATCTGCTTGGGGTTAAATGACCAGCTCCAAATAGAAATATGTTTCGCAGATTTCAATACAAAACATCAGTTTATTGAAATCAACTGTATGTAACATAAGTGCAGGTTGGAAATTATTCGTTAAATTAAAAGCGCTGGGTAGGCTCACCTTATTATTTCATGGTGCGTGGGTCACCGTAGCGCCGCATGCTGGAGGCCGGCGCTGTCACTGGCCCTTTGTTATTCACATGTCGGTGCGACTTCAAGCTCGGGCACGTCCACTTCACTGGCAAGCACTAGGGTCCGAACGTAGGGTGAAGGCGAGAGTCCCGCGCGCGTGTTGTTGTTACCCCCCGGTGCGAGGTGTCAGCGAGTGTCGGAGTGGTAGTGGCGCGGGCGAGCGTGCGAGGCGCTCGAGCGGGTGACGCGGCGCGACTGCGCGCTCGGAGGCCGAGCCCGCCCCGTTCGATACGCTGGCCATGAAATTTTCAGCCGCTGTCAACCGGTGGCGGCACGCAGGTGGCGCGCGCCTCCGCACCGCACGCGCTTAACGTTGCGATGCTTCCGTAAATACCACTGCCGCCGCTAAACATCGCCGAATTTACCACATTGACCTAGAGTGCCAAGTTCGGAGATGTTTGATTGATTAACAAATTGCTGCTAATGAAAGTAGCATGATTTTAGATATATTAATAAATCTTGGACATTGTCACACAAATTATCTAGTCACATTTAAAGTACCTGGACTTGTATTATGATGACTAGACAACGATATAGAATACATATATAGATACAAACATCCATGACTCGAGTACAAATATTCATATTCATCATATAAATATTTGTCCCTTATGGGATTCGAACCCATGACCCTCGGCACAGCAGGCAGGTTCACTACAGACTGTGATACCGGGCCGTCAATTATATATTGCTTAGTATGATTTTCGTAACTCATTCTAATGTAACTATATGTAACAATAAAACAAATAAACATCGAAGTAAAATTAAGGGATCGGTTTAACGCGAACATTTCAAACCAGAAAAATAAGTGTAAACAAATGACGCTGTTTCTACGGTATCTGGACTAAAATGTATCCCTATACTCTAATGCTCTACAATCAACAATGCCAATAGGCGCCATCTTCCAGATAAATGTTTAGTTTGAGTTTTGCTCTTTTTACAAAAAGCCGCAACGAAGTATCAAGCTAACTCTCTTCAGTCTTTACATTCATGGTAATCGTTTTAGTTTCAAACTCTACCGTCAGATGGAAGTCCCAGCATTTATTATATTATTATATCAGCCGTCGCTGTCCCATTGTTGGGCAAAGGCCTCCCTCCGATCTCTCCATGCGTCCCGGTTTTGCGCCTCGTTAGGCCAGTTCTTTAGGAAGCTATCGATTTCATCACGCCACCTTTTTCTTGGTCTGCCTCGACGCCGATTTCCTTTTGCTGGGGACCAGTTGGTAGTGGTTTTGGCCCACAGGTCGTCTGGCATTACTTCTTTATAATTATAGGAATACTATTCCTATTTATTAATTATCAGGAATCAGAAATCATCAGAAAGGTTGTGAATAAAAACGATTTAAAATTTGTTGGATGTCATATGAGTATAATCAAAGAAATTGAACCTAAACCTTGTTTTAGTATTAAAGTATAATGCAATATATTTCTTTCTGAATCTTCCCCATGACCAAAAAGTTTTCAACCATTTTATTCTTTACGAGCGTTAACCCGCGACTTCGTCCGCACAAATTATATACCAGATTTTAGTCAGATCATAAGCTATCAAACAAAAAAAGTTTCATCAAAATCGGTTCAGTAGTTTTTGCGTGATACTCGTTCAAACAAACAAACAAACAAACACACAAACAAACAAACACACAAACAAACAGACAGACAAAAAATCCAAAAATTGGTGAAATGGAATCAGGGACACCTAAAAACCATATCGTAACTTTTTTTTGTTAATATCTTCAATGGACAGACAAACTTCCTGTTACAGTTTTATAATAGTATAGATTAAAAAATATCTTTTAAAAAAAAAGAAGTCTTTTTGGATTGCTTTGATGTTCTGATATATTACTGGCTGGTTTTGTTGATTTTTTTTTACTATTGCCATATGTACCTAAAGAAAAAAACAATAAAAAAGAAATACTAATGGCGTTTCGAAATTTTTTTCACCAAAACTAGCCAGAAATGTTATATTGTTTAAAAAAATATTTAAAAAAGATTATCTATAGAAAATTGCCTACCAGATAGATTGTATACGAACTTATTCTTGTTTTTTATTTGGTTCAGATTGACACGGGACCGTGAGGTATACATGAAACTATTGAAGGAATGGTGCAATAAAAAAGAATGGAGCAATGCCCAGCAGTGGTTTAATGTGGGCTAATTTCATTGATTGAATACAAAAGGGTACCTACTTACATAATTATTTCGGATTAAATTAAGTATGTTCAACAATAGGTAGTTTTTGTGACACTGGGGGAAAGCGGAAACAAACCAACACTCAAAATTATCATTAACTTTTATTACACATATATAAACATATTACACAGACACTGGTGAAAAACTACAAAATTACAAGTTGAATAGGTTTCAATATTTACAAAAAGAATCATAAATATCATTCCGACGACCTAATAATTAGTGGACTTCGGGTAGGAAGGTAACATACATCATAATATTCCCTTATAGATTAGGTAGGTATACAATACTAACAATAAATAAACGTAATCAATATAAAATAATAATTAGGTATAACACGTAGGAAATATCTCTGCACTTGTTAGAGCAGACGGACTCTTTCATCCTAAGCATATTTGCACATGAGGGAAAGAGAGAGCTGGTTTTGACAGGTGCACAGTTACTTACGACGAGTTTGTATTAATAATATGGGTGGGTCAAAATTATGCCCATTGTTTTTCTTGTCTTTATTCAGGCACATCGTGTTTCTTACAATATAAAAGGTAACGATATGAATTAACGTTTGCCATTGTTTATCAGGCTTTACTAGAAAGAATGGAAAAGGATTGCAAATTATTTAGTATTAGATATAGGATATCGATCGGTAGTGTAAAGAAAAAAGTTATAACTCGCAAATGTTTTGTTATTTTTAAAGTCCAGCGTAAAATTCCCAGGTTTCATATTCGAGCCAAACAAAAATCACATATTGTTCAAACTGAGACACTCGTACAATGCGATTACAACCAAATTTAAGCATCTAGAATCGCGGAATCTAATGGGCTATTTAATCATATAATATATGCCGCGATTCTAGACACAGAATCCAATAGAAAATCTATTGTTCATGGCGTAGATCTAAGCATCAGCGCACGAGTGTTTTAAACTATAGAATGTAAAGAATAAACACGTTTTTCTAACAACTAGCAACACTATTGCGACTAATTAAGCATTCAGTACGAGTATACGTTTACTACACATGATTCGCCTATACAATGTGAAATTGATATCATTAGCATCCTTTTAAACTAAGAGTCTACCCATCAAACTGAACAACTTTTCCTATGAGAGCTAACCGAACGAAACAACAAAAAAATCAGCTGTTCCATACTAAACTGCACCCGCCGCCGCGCCGCTGCCTACCCGACTAAAATGTATGCAACAGCTGATTATTTTTTTTGCTCCGATCGGTTTGCTCCCATAGTAAAAGTTGTTCAGTTTGATGGGTAGACTCTTAGTTTAAAAGGATGTTAATGATATCAATTTCACCCTGTATATTATAATCCTAATAATATCAATATTGAAATTCGGATTTTCAAACGAGTTACATTTTAAAGCTCTCCTAAAAAGTTTTACAAAAATGGGACAGCACCTTTCTATTAGATAGAGCTACTAGACATAAAATATTTGCCTTTGGCTCAGTATTTATTGTATGTATTTCACTACCTATATTACTTTTTGAGATTCTTATTTACACATAATTCGTATATACACAGAATCACATATACATGAATATGCTATTTTCACAAAACTTGTTACTAGAGGTGGCATTAGGGTTACTTATTTACATTTAACTACGACAATAGATGCAACACGCCTACTATGGCCACATTCAGTCTATTGCAAGATGAAATATATTGGCAGTTAGAACTATACAGAATCCACCATGGTTACCTAATAATATCAATTAAATATATCCTGATTTAAAAACAGGTTCAAACATTCTAAAATACCTACTTCGCTACAACCTTTGTCTACTTATATAGGGACTAGTTACGCGTGTAATTCTACTAACAAACATTTCTGCCACTTTTTGCGGGGGGTGAAGTAACTTTATTCCCTTTATTTATAATTTTATTCCCATAACTTTAGATTCTAATTTTGAACGTAAAAAATCATGAAAAGTAGTCTCGCGTGAACCCCAAACGTTCTAAGTTCGAAATTATTGTTTCGCAATTATATGCAGTCCCGTTTAGTGATAAGGTATAAAATTGAATGTAAATGCACATGATTAATTGATCTTATACCGTGGCAGAGGGGAAATGCTACCGCAAGGCTAGTCCTTATAATAAATAGTCAAAGGCTACAACAGACAAAAATGCGACCACAGTCATAGAAATTAAAGTTTAGACACCAAAAAAGAAATGCGCAATACATTATGAACACAGATATTTTGTTTTGTTAAAATACGCACCATTTTCACTAACACAAGTTTAGACACAAAATAAATATCCCAAGGAACTTGATGATAGTCTTATGAAAGTTTTCTCAAGGGGTCCGTAGTTAGGTTAGATCACGGAGGACAGAAAGGAGCAGAGACGTCGTCGCCGCAAAGCAATATTTCTATTTTAGTAAGTGTCGCCAAAATGCAACGTAACGTGACAACCATAGAGCGCCATCTTGCGATTTGTAGCTAATTTAATTTAATTTCTGTTTCGAGAATTATTTTAAATTGAACTGGACTTACGTATGAAAAGTTAAGCAATCAACATACTTTGTCTGCGATCCTAAACAATCGTATACCGAGGAACAGCGCACTTTGTCATTTTAGATGTACACAAAAAACCCTTAGCAGACGATACAAATACGTACAATAACAATGGCGGTCGAACTGAGCATCACAGGCCAACTGTGACATCATGACCTAATTTAATGGCAACACACCTAATTGCCTTGCGACACCTCCGCTTCATTCTGTCCTCCGTGGGATAGATGCACATTGAACCCGAATCCCGCCGGTGTTCTTGCATTGCATTACTTTGGATTAGTGGGTGTATAGTCAAGTACGCTTGCCCCGCGCCTTTCCGTTGACCACCGGCTCGGTCTGCTGCGCTTTGCGCGGGCGCAGAATGAAGTTCAGGTTGTACGCTGTATTTACTGCATAGTAAACATTCGCGTTGGCTGGTAGCACCATTTCTGTAACAAAATAGTTTTTGGAATTTAGCATAAAGGCCATTGCCCAGCAGTGGGATGAAATAGGCAAATAAAAATAATACATAAATTCTACTAGAAAACCATTTTATTTTATCTGCACTACTACAAAACGTTCCAGTAAAATTGTTGTATTCGACATCGACAATGTTGAAATCTAATGTGAATAGCAAAAGCCGTGATACGCTAGTTTTGAATTGAACCGTTTCTATTGTATGTACAACAATGAAATTTTTAGCTTCAATCAATTCAATCAAAAGGTGCTAAGATAAACCTTTACGCCTTTACTAAAATCTTCTCAAATAAAAAAGGATTCGGAACAAAGTTAACGATCACGCCAAAATTATCTACAGGTACTTATAAAAGAGTTCTGTGACTGACTGACAAACAAAGCACATCAACTACACGGCTAAAGAACAGCTGAAGATAAAATCATGAAATTGGTATATCGTAGATTCTACGGAGGATATAGGGAATAATACTAAGTAAAGGATTTTTCGATATTATAATTTTACGCGGACGAAGTCGTGGTCAATAGCTAGTGTAAGTATAAAACAAAGTAGGTAAACACTAACCTCTATCAGGCAAGACTTGAGACAGTGTGTACCCGTCGGGATCGCCGTCGAGATTTAGCTTGAGCATGGAGTTGCGGATGACTTGTGGCGTGCGCTCGTTGTTGCTCAGCATGATCGACTTGTACAGCACCACGCCCTCCGTCTCCACGTTGTCCGACTCGTACGTCACGCGAATAATATAGAAGTCGGGACCACTTTTATTTGCATGAGCTGGACTTGCTCCCCCAGCCTTCCCATTAGCAGGCTTCTGGCCACTGTTAGCACTTGAAAGAGAAACATCCAGCGACGGTAGGGATGATGAAGAAGACCCGTGCGATAACCTCGTCGGTGACGTTCTTCTCTCCAAGCTATCCCTCTTCCAGGCATTCGCTACCACGCCGTCCGTCTCGCAATAAAACTGAGAACTATTACTCGAACTCGTGCTAGCTATCGAATCGTTTTTCCTATGTCCCTGGCCGTTGGCTTCGACCTTTTTCGGGCGCCGCTCCTTAGGAGGATTGGTCGGTGGTTCAATCTGACAGGAGAGCTGGTACGCCTCTCGGTCGTCTAGCACTATGACGGAGTCGAACCATCTGTCGAACATTTGATCGGGGGCTAAATGGTACGCATTCGCTGCGCCCTGCAGCAGTTTTATCTGAGCGAGGACCTCAAATTCTTTTCGTCGTTTGTCGAAATTAATGAGACCATCCGCCACCGTGTCTGGGATAGCAGTGTCGATCATCGTTAGATCGGTGAGAAATGTTCCTAGGTAGGGTATGGTGCCGTGACTGACGCCGGGAGATCCACGCTCGTGAAGTAATTTCTGCAACTGTCGATCATTTTCACCGACTGTATCCGCGAACTTCGCAGTGCCCTCACGCATCAGCAATTCTCGTTGCGCCCAACGGTTATTGTCTTCACTAAAAATGCGAGCTAACTCATCGAACAGTTCAGCTTTTTCCTTTGGTAAAATCGCCCACGTTTTTCTTAACCGATATACAGGATTACTTTGTAACCCAGAGATTATGGCCTTTAACGAGGAAAAGTTTTTGAGCACCCTCAGTTCTCGTGCGATGTCGAGCCAAGAAGCGAGGATATCGGCTCGCTCGATCGGTCTCAAGTTAGGTTCTACAAGTATAGTAGAGATAACTCTGAATGAAACCGCATTGAACTGGTTAACTGTGCCTAAGACGGTGGCGGCATCGTGGTTCCGGTCCTTGTCTCGTCTGGACCAGATGGCACCGAGGCACTGGTGTGGGACTAGTTTCTTGAACAGCTCCATGTCCATGCGTGTAAGTTGTTCTGCGAAGTGTCGGTGGGGCACGTGGGGGAGGCGGTAGGTGCTGGTGTGGTGCGCGGTGAGGCGCATGCCCGGCGCCAGGCACACGCCGGCCCCGTGGCCCGCGCTACCATTCCGTTCTGCACTGAATATCGCTAGCTTCTGTAACACCTGGAAACAACACAAAATAAACGATTAGTAATCTACAATTTTTCACTTCTATTATACCAAATTAACTTTATTACTGTAAAAATAAATAATATTAATTTATAAGCTGGTTAAAAAAAGAGAATATAATAGAATACTTTATTTTCAGGACTTATTTTTGAGAAGCAAAGAGATAGAGCATTACCTTCGAGTGTAGCTCCGATCCGGGCAAATGGAGCTGTGTGAAGGCGAGAAGCTGCTGCAGTGCGGGATGGTGCGGAGGTTGCCGAAAATCCTCCGGGTAGGTGTCTAGCCACACGTGGAGACATGCCACCAGAGTTCTAGAATTATTCAATATACAATGCATTAGAAATAAGGTATCTTACATGTCATCATTATCTCGGCCACTGGGCATAGGCCTCCCCCAAGGATCGCAACAACGACCGGTCCTGCGCTGCCCTCATACAACGGGTCCCCGCCGCCTTCACCAAATCATCGGTCCACCTTGTTACCACGCTGCGCTATCCGGTACACGGTCGCCACTCGAGAACTCATCGGTTCTGCGAGCAATGTGCCCAGCCCATTGGCACTTTAGTTTAGAAATTCTTTGGGCTATGTCAGCTAGTCTCGGTCCTCTGCGGATCTATTCATTTCTAATTAAATCTCGCAGGGAAACTCCAAGCATAACCCTCTCCTTTGCCCTTAGGGTTCCTTTTAGCCTTTTTATTAAAGTGTTGAGTGAGTAACAATAGCATATAAATGCTGCAAATTAAAGCAGAAGAAAGCCCAAGAGTTGTGTAAACTTACTTTCGGTGCTGCAGTGAAGTGTCCACCGCGGCTGGAACCGCGTCCTCTGACGCCAGGGCTTCATATCGCCGCAGTAACAGGTCCAGCACTCGGTTACACTCCGCAAATGAACTGTAAAATATCAAAAATTAAGCTTTCAGACCCATGAGGCCATGATCACAAATTTTCTTAAGATAACGGGACATTAAGTTTATTTAGTAAACATTTCAGTTTGCAGTTGGTTCTTATCTAAGAAACTTCGATGGTCATGCCATCGAAGCTTCTTCAAAATTGAAGTAAACGAAAAACTTATTGAACTTTCTCCAAAAGATTTTACACTTTGGTTGTTCCGTTTGATGGTCTGAAGCACCCACCCTGTTTCGGCTTCAAACCATCAAACGGAACAACTTTAACTATGAAGCTAATATCGAAATCCCAAAAAAATATCAGCTAGGTATACCATAGAAAATGTCTACAATAGCTTCTCGACAAAAATATATGAAACAGCCGATTTTTTCGCGATTACAATGTTGGTCCCGTAGTAAAACTTGTTCAGTTTGATGTTATTCATTAAAAATTATTTATTTCAGATTATTCATCCATATTGAAGCATCATGTTAAGAAAGCTATTTCTTTTAGCCCAATTTTTAATTTAACTTTAAATATTTTTAACAAACGTAACGTACCGATACGTGGCGAGTAACACGTTGACGTATGTGGACTCAAGCTCCCCGTCGTCGGTGGCCAGCGCTTCCCCCAGCCGCTCCACCTTGCCCGCCTTCACGAGCGTCTTCCACGTCAAAACACACACGTAACGTACCGCGGTACGTGGCGAGGAACACGTTGACATATGTGGACTCGAGCTCCCCGTCGTCATTGGCCAGCACCTCCACCAGCCGCTCCACGGTGCCCGCCTCCACGAAGCGCACCATCTCAAACAACGAACGTAACGTACCGGTACGTGGCGAGGAACACGTTCACGTATGTGGACTCGAGCTCCCCGTCATCGGTGGCCAGTGCCTCAACGAGCCGCTCCACCGTGCCCGCCTTCACGAAGCGCACGCGCACCGTCTCCCACTCCAGGTGGGATATCTCATCGTCCGACTCCTGGAAATTAATACAACTAATTTTAATGACTTGTGGTAGAGTTGGCTGCCTGAGTATCTCGAAAGGACTCCACAAAGGCAGTAGTTTTTTCATTGAAAGCTGTGATGGAATTTCGACTTCGGTTACTGCCAGGTGAACAGAAAGGAGCGGAGGTGTCGCAAGGCAATGAGGTATATCGCCTTTATATTAGGTCATAACGTCACGGTGGGTGTGGCCTATGATGCTCATGTAGAGGCGAACCGCCATTCTTGTTGCTGAGAGGAGTTTTGTCAATAAAATACATTTAAAACGATAAAAGGCGCTATTCCCGGATTCGGTTTTAGGGGCGGACCCGTCTTGTCACCCGTCTCTGCATTTTGGGCGACACTTACTTCGTTATAAGTATTGCTCTGCGACACCTCTCCTTTTTGTCCTTCATGGTTACTGCTAATCTTTACAGAAAAATTTTAAAGTGCATAAATGTACACATCTTGTTGAGAACTGTAAGCAAACTGACGTTAAATATGTACGGGAAGAATTCTAAATCCTAATTCAACTATTATGTAAATAAAATACCTTCAACCAAGAGCCGTAAAATTCATGGATGTAAAATTCAAATAAACTCTGGCCTAGACCCGGCGCCTTATAAAATATTCATAGTCTCGCGGAATGTGTACGAATATCCAAGAAGGTAAAAGTGTAAAGGGCCGACCTCATACAGAGCATTCGAAGCGAACGGAATAATGAGCAAGTGTCGACCCGTTGATGACGGTGAGAGCATTACGTCGCATAAAAGATCGAATATTGAAAAAGAATGCTCGTGGCATTCTGCTCGTTAGGTCAATGTATATGGATTAAGTACTTGGTAAGTTTTTTTCTTAAATTTCCCTATCAGGTTAATCTTCGACAACACATTAAAATTTAAACTCAGAAACAAATTAGCGTTGAAAAATTGTACGAATTAAAATATTTATACATCTCAAAAGAAAAACTCTTCCTAAGAGAAGTTTATTCCGAGAGCGCAAATGCGCGCTGCATACAAACGAAGTCTTTGAGGCCCTGTAACTTTAAAACTACAGGAAATGATATCATTAGCATCCTTTTAAACTAAGAGTCTACCCATCAAACTGAACAACTTTCACTATGGGAGAAAACAGATCGGAGCAAAAAAATAATCAGCTGTTGCATACATTTGAGTCGAGTAGGCATTGCAGTTTAGTATGGAATAGCTGATTTTTTTTTTCTCCGATCGGTTTGCTCCAATAGTGAAAGTTGTTCAGTTTGATGGGTATATAGACTCTTAGTTTAAAAGGATGCGAATGATATCAATTTCACCCTGTATACCTATACATTTGAACGAAAATCTTACAACATAGAACATTAGTTTCAAGATTGTTTCTGAAAACTTTAATTTGGTTAGTATTGAAACTCGTTTGTATGGAGCGCGCTCCGAATTATATTCCCTTAAATATAAAATTCATCGACTCGTTTTTCAATCGCCTTATTCATTTTCAAATGAGGGATTTTCCGAAAGCCATTAAAAAAGAAAAAGTAGTTCCTAAAGACTCGATTGATGGCGGTGACGAGACAGGGGTGAGCGACCTTGCAGATAATAAAATACAAATAAAATAGTAAGAATTTGTGTTTTCAAGTAAACAGCTAAATATGAACATATATTTCGTCAACGGATGCGTCTGACTCAGTGACATACATTTTTGTTCACTTTTTAGTCTAAAATTTTCGTCTTCGGACCCCTCTCTGGTCAACGCCATCTATCGCCGGTTTGTTGAACTACGTTTGACTAGCTGTCAGAAAACTCCTCATTCTCACAAATAAATACTTCCGATGAGAGCCGGCCTTAGTGGGTAATCTTTTTTATGTTCGATAAGGCTTTTATAAGTAAAAATTCTGTAGTAATTTAACTAAGCTGTGAGTGTGAGTGGAAAATAACAACGAAAGAGCGGCAGCAGCGCACTGAACCTCATCTAGATCAAAGGAAATAGATAATGTGATACAATCTCATTGGCAAGTAGCTACATAGAGTTAGGTACCTAGGGAGTCGGGACCAATATTGACAGGATAGAGGTCAATGTCTAAACACGTAAAATAAAGGTACAATTTTGTATATTAAAACACATCGGTAAACATCGTGAGCAAACCTGTTTCAATTTCGAGGCAGGTATTGTACCTACTTGTCCATTACAAGTGGCGACGGGCTCCCTCCCCGTCACACTGGACAGAGTTTCGGTACTACTAGTGGAACGCATAGAGATAGGAAGTACTACGTACACCGTGAAACGTGTATGCTCTGAAGTTTCAGAATATCTCTGACTACCCCCTCGGGGAATATAAGGTCTAACAAAATTAGCTGAAACTGTTGATTAGCTGTAAGGGTATGCCCAGACCATCAAACTGAACAGCTTTCTCTATGGGACCAATATCGAAATCGCGAAAAAAAAATGTGATGTCCCATACAAAACTGCAAACACAACTTGACTCAAATGTATGGGGCAGCAGATTTTTTTTTCGAGATTTCGATATTGGTCCCGTAGAGAAAGTTGTTCAGTTTGATACATACATACATACGTATACTCACGCCTGTGTCCCATTAGGGTAGGCAGAGACAACGGATCGCCATCGGCTACGATCCTGACACACCTTTTTCGCCTCTTCCACAGTCATAAGTCGCTTCATACACGCTCGTCGGTTTCGGGTACATTTGATCTGACCCTTCTTAAGTACGCTGCCAATTTGATCCGCATACGTACGTCTAGGGCGACCTTTTTTGACTGTCCCATTCACACTCGCTTTATATATATTTCATTCGTCAGTCTGCTATCACTCATTCTTTCCACATGTTCAGTTTGATGCTCTGAGCTGAGCAAACTGAACAACTTTCTCTATGGGACCAATATAGAAATCGCGAAAAAAAATCTGCTGTCCCATACATTTAGGTCGAGTAGGTTTGTATGGAACAGCTGATTTTTTATTCGCGATTTCGATATTGGTCCCATAGAGAAAGTTGTTCAGTTTGATGGTCTGATCATCCCCTTAAAATAGTTTCACCTAATTTTGTTAGACCTTATATAGTCGTGAGCATATGCTATGCTAATTTTGTATAATAGGACTGTAAAATAAATCCGAACATACATAGTTTGCATTTTGTATTTTTAGAAGAGTAGATAGAGGTTAGAGGTACACGAGGATAATTGATGCGCAGTGGAAATACGGCTATTGTTAAAGTCAAGAACTAAAGTTACTACAAATAACTATAAATAGTCGCTCTACAATTTAAATTCACAATTGCTTAACCAATCTATACTATTGTTGTTGTACTTGAAATGTTATCAAGCCATAAATCTGAGTAGATGATTACGGGCACATAAAATGCCATTTCCAGTGCAATGCAAATGTAAGTAGGCAAATTAGTTTCTCAGAATACCGGGAAAGTTGCTTGTACGTATGTATATTTATGTGAAATCGTTTAATTAAAACGTTAAAGCCTTTTCCCGCAGTTTAACTAGCGTAATTTATGCACGATATACCTACCTGCATAATCAGTATCATAGTGAAATGAAAACCGGCCAAGTGCGAGTCGGGCTACTCGCGCACCGAGGGTTCCGTATAACTATACAATATAATATTACCTTACCAAAAATGATTATTTCTCCCAGTAGGCCTCGCATGCCACCTCCGAGAAAGCGATAAAAATCGAGATGATCTTTATTATTTTACGTATGCCAGAAAGAGCACGCTTGACGTTTTTCTCGTTTAAACGCTTTGTCGTGGGTGGCATGCTAGCCGTGTATGACCCTTAGCGCGAGACCGGCTCACTTTTTATTATTTGTTGTTACACTCTAGAGTTTTCACTATAATCACACCAAGTCTGACGCTTTTGTGTGTCTTACCGTTTTTACGATAAAGCGAGCAGAAAAAAAACGTTAAAAAGAACTACGTTTCTTGTATGCAGTATGCACCCCCCTTAATTTCTTACTTTTTGTTTTTTTTTATTATTTGTCATCAAACCTAGTACAATAAAATACATATTCTGTGAAAATTTTAATCGGTTGTTTACCTATTTCACCTTTTGGGTACAAAACCCTAAAAAAATGTTGAAGGCCCGTTTCAAGCTTACTTTAGTTAAAATAATATCAGACTCAGTCTATACCTATATGACTGAGAATATGCGTCGATCATTGCCTTATGGATTGTTGGTCATACTGCTTTGTACCACTGTTGGGTCCAGTAGGATTTTCAAGTATGATAGATCTCCACTGCTTGACATAGGTGAAGCTATTAGGATTTGTGAATTTTGTGTAGTTGTAGACTGAAGGAAACAAAAGATAGATAGAAGACCACCATTTTTAAACGTAGGTCTACTTAAAGTAGGTATTCTAGTACACGGAACCTTGATACACGCCACACGGTAGACGGTGTAAACGGCGCCGTCGTCGACCCGCTCCTCGCCCTACAACCGCCATGTTTAGTTGGTGTTGGTACTTACACTGGAAGCGCTACGCGTAGGCCGGTGGTAGCGCACCTTCTTGAGGTAGACGGTGTAGATAGCGCCTTCGACCCGCTCCTCGCCCCACAACCGCCATGTCGGCTGCTGGAACATACCACCATCAGGTCAACACAACGTGCCTTTTTATAATAACCAAACTTAAAATTAAAGGTGCCCCAAACCTATTTTGGCATAAATTGCATTCAAATCAGTGCAATATTTTCAAAAGAGAAGACGATTTTAGAAATGCATACATGCAACTGTTGATTTTTCGAACCATCCTGAACCGTGGGAAAAACCTGGGGGCACAAATTTTGGGGTTCATAGATCGTTGGGTACTGGACAAACATGTACAAAAAATTGCTAAAAGATCTCTGATATGAAGTCTACCAATCCGCAATTGGGCACGCGTGTCACACCCTCCTTGAGGGTAGGCCGGTGCTATGCAGTGGGACATTTATAAAACGAGTTAATGAATAAGCGCAAAACCTCATACACCCCAACTGATATATAACGAAATATTTAGATTGAAACAATAATTTTATTATTTTTATTGTTAAAATTTTAAGTTATTCGCATTTTAAGTTTTGAGGCAAAAATGATTTGTAATCATTTCAGCAATGAATGAAAGCGGTATCGTACTCATGGATACATTTTAAGAATCTTGTTTTGGTAGTAAGTAGGGTGAATGTGCCGGTGCGGTGGGTTGAGATCGAGTTCAGTAAATTTTACAAACAAATTATTTAATATTTTGAAAAAAATTACCTATGTTGAAACCGTGATACTTCGATTGTGCTCTCGATTCTTAACAAACTACTTTCTAGTTTGCGTAAATTCATTAACACGTTGTAAAGGCTGTCGATGATGATAATGATTTTATTAATATGTCCAAGATGCAAAGGTAAACAACAAGATATGCATTATAAATAAACTAAATTATGTTTGTTACTATAATTATTACATTAATTTATTAATAAGTATGTCTAAATCTACTCGTACATTACGCATAGGTAGAGGTACATAAGCGAGTGATATTATCAATTACGACATCATTACGACATGACAGATATAAGTGAAGGCGATATCCTCATTACAAAATCATATACGATTAGCTTACATAATCATCATCAGTGTTAGAGAACAGTACGGGCTCAGCCTTATTGACACCGCATATCCTCCACATGGCCCATGTTCTCGACGTCACGCCGCGTCACACACACGTCATGCTCCTCAGCTGAGCAGCATTACGCTCACTTTCATTGCAACCAACCACACACACATGTTTAACTAATGATTCTTGTAACTGGATCAATCATTCGGAGCGGCGCTGGCAAGCTTGGACGTGCGTGACGCAGGTGAAATCGCTGGCTACCAGAGACGGCACACTTGCCGACGAAAGAATCCGGCTCCAGTAGGCGACTTGTTACTGGACGATTAACTGACCTAGCTATCACCTCACACTATTGAACAGAAGAACCAAACTCTCGTAAGTGACACGTTTCTAAATTGATTGAAAGTAAAGCACACGACACGGTCATATTAACGTCAGTAATTCATCGTCACATTTTCACTAGACAAAGGAGTTATAGAACAAACTTGTCGGTTAACTTAGGAACTTTCACAGTTCACGCTGCTGCGCTTGATCAAGCGGATCGATCCTCCGGTGCATTTGAACACAACGTTAAAATAAACGCATAATCTTACTCCTAAATCCAGAAACTTGGAACAAAGTTTAGAAAAAACAAGTTGCTAAAAATGAAAACGCGATGGTAGAGCTGCGCGGGCGCAGAACGACTGCTCTCTCGTGGAGAGATCGCGTGAAAAACTTCAATAGAGCACGGCAATGATGGCTCAATGTACTGTACCCCGTCGCGGTATTAACTTCTTATTCTTTATAAGAACACACACGTATATGTATGTGTGAACCATGTATGTAATTGGCTTAAATATGTGAAACACGTTTTAGGTACACATGTTCGCAGAAAATCGCATTATCTTCAGCAGGTATTACTCATTGAAAACCGTTAACACTAAGTAATTTATTTTTCTTTACTCGTTTCATTAGGTGGGTACAGTTGAACACAAATAACATAAGCTTATTAACATTCGTACATGATTATTACAGATACTCCATGAGAGTCAGTGACATATTGTTGTTAAAATGAACTTAAACAACATAAAAATGTAGAGCACCGCAAGAATGTAAATTTTTTTGTCAATATTGTCTTCAAATTTTCTACTATTTATAATGTAGGTATCTTTCGAACAGCTCTTTACATTAAAAAATATTATATCAAATACCTACATATTTAAAAGTAATTTAACACTTTCACTAAAAATAACTTTTCATTGGAAAATAGATTGAGATAATCACTATAAGAGTGCCCGACCCGCTATCTAATTTGTCCCATATTGGGATACGAGGAAATGGTTTACAACAAACAGCTCAAATCACACACAAACCGATCCTCTTTCGCTTGACTGTATTTCAGCAAAACGGCTACAAAATTTATAACTATTAGCAATTCCTTTGTTGTTACAAAGAATCATCTCGTAGTTATGTATTTCGAGTACATAAACGAGCGAGATGGGTTTGTTTTACATAAAAAGTCTATGTTTTCAGGAAGGGCCACATTTTAACAAATGTCGGTCGTTCTCGACACGCGTCCCGTTCTAATGACTACCATTTGTTCACGTCCCGATATTTACATAATTTTCCTAGTAAGCACCTGCCCCAAATGACATCGAGGGAGACTAATAATGATTACTGTCACAAAATAAAATTGCCTAGCTACCAGTACCTACCTACTCTAAAACTAAACTATGGAGAACGAAGTGTTTTACTTCTCCACCGGAAAGGGGAAGAACTTCTTCAGGCTAGTAATCCATAAAGACTAGTTGTTGGACCACTTTTGGTGGTTTTGCAATATAACTTATTGAACCGGGCGATTTAATGTGTCGTTTTTACATTATTATCGTATTTTTGTTTGAACCGTTTTTCTACATTGTTTTAACAGCTGTGTTCAATGTAAATCTGTTTTACCACTGACAGTATCAAAGTCTGACTTAAGCAGAGTCCAGCTAGGTCTACTCCTAGATACATTAAAGTACCTAGTTACGAAACACAGCACAAACTTCGTCTGGGTGTATCGACTAAATATAATGTTTGTGTGCACTAGTAATATTCAATAAATCAGTGCATCAACTGCTTATGTAAAGCTGTATCAATCAATTGAATAGGAGACGATATGCGCGCGCGCACTGAATGAAGCGATTAACATGTTTTGCCCTCTAGACATTAATGCTAATCGCATCGTAAGTTAATGGTCAACACCCTTTGACAGTATATCGAGTGACATACAATGTAGAATCAAACTAAACATATTCATATATACAAGGTGTAAGAGGACAGCCCTCCGCAAACTGAAACGCTGAACTCAGACCATCAAACTGAAAAACTTTCACTATGGAGCCTACCTCAGAAAACGCGAAAAAAAATCAGCTGTCCCATACATTTGAGTCGTATAGGTACAGCTGTATTTTTTCGCGTTTAGGCTCTAATAGTGAAATTTGTTCAGTTTGATGATCTGAGTTCACCGTTTCAGTCTGCGGAGGGCTGTCCCTTACACCTTTTGGTAGAACTCAACTAATAAATAGGTAAGTACCAGGTATAAATGTGTCTAGGTACTTTTAAGTAGGTAGGTACTGTACCTACCTACCTAGAAGTACCTAGACACGTTTATGTAGGAACGTAAGAGTAAAACTTAGTTTGTGTTGAATTAATTAATTGAAAGCGCGCCAGGAGCCACTGCGGCGCCGCCATCCTCTGACCTCTTGTGACCTTTCATTTCATTGTTACTATTCTAAATCTGGAATACAAGATTATTTTCATTTTCCGAGATACCCTTTTATAGTAAGGTCAATTGAGTTTAATGTAGGGAATAATTTTTATTAACCTTTCGATTAATCTTTGCTTAAGCTAAAAGGTGAAAAGACAAAAGAATAACTTTGACTTTTCATCTTAAATACAGGATGCAACATATAAGACACGATTCTCGTGAATCGATTAAAGTAGCGATTACACTTGCAGTTGGTCGGGGCCGATTTCGGCATACATTGCCGGATTCCTTCTCTCTATTTTAAAGTATAGCGATCAAAGCAAGCAATGTATGCCGAAATCAGTCCTAAATGTTGGGTAATGTAATCGCTGCTTAACTATGGAGGCTTCCACCAATCGATGTGCAGTCATCATATCAGCCATTAAACGTCCACTGCTGGACATAAGCCTCCCCCAAAATGGGCTGATTTGCCATAATCGCCACGCTTGGCAGGCGGGTTTGCGATCGCATTTGGATCGAATCAACGTGTGTACTCAGAGGATGCGGCTGCCCATCCTTCAGTAGATCCCTTAGTCGCCTTTTACGACACCCACGGGAGGAAATGGGATGGTGCTATTCTTAGCCGACACCACACGGTAACAATATAACAAAGATATGCAGTAACAATAGTTAATCATTCTGAACCTACGCATTAGTGGACGCGGACAAGGAGTGCAATTTTTAAAACTCATTTGTTGAACTCAGCAGTTGAAAATGTCGAAATTACTATGGAGAATTGGAGATATGCATTTTTCTACTTATAGTTTGACTTCATACTACCAGGAGTGCGATTTTTTAGTTCGAAGTATGAGTTTCAAAAGTCGCACTACCTACTCATTCGCTTAAAAAATTTACTTTTAGCAAACAGCGTCCTTTTTGTTGACGGTAACCCTCATCAAAATTGTGCACGACCAAACCTTTTGGGAATGAGTACTCAAGACGGGAAAACCTGATTCGAAGTTTTAGATAAGCTAAAGTAAAGATGTATCTATCGATGTAGATCGGCCTGTACGTACTATAGATAGAACACTGTCTATTATGGTTGGTTTTATTCCAAACAAAGGACTGGAAATTATAATAAGCACAGTGTATCGATCGAGACTGCTTGCAGCGTAGTGAGGATGTCTAAAAATAGCAGATGCCACGAGCAGGCTGTCGCCGCCCTGCTTCCCCCTGCACCCGCCTACCATAGGCCTCCCATCCCAATTAACTGTCAATCTAACCTGTGTACTCTTATAATATACTAGAGTTAACCCGCGACTTCGTCCGCACAAATTATATACCAGATTTTAAGTCAGATCATAAGCTATCAAACAAAAAAAGTTTCATCAAAATCGGTTCAGCAGTTTTTGCGTGATGCTCGATCAAACAAACAAACAGACAGACAAAAAATCCAGAAATTGGTGATATGGAATCAGGGACACCTAAAAATATATCGTACCTTTTTTTTGTTAATTATTTCAATGTATAGACACACTTCTGTTACAGTTTTATAATAGTTAAGATTCCGTGCTTGTGCTGTGATTGTGACACTATTGAAATGGAAATTAGACTGAAAAAATATGAAGTGAGTAGGGCCGCTTTTAGGATATCCGTAATTAATTTTCTAGAGCAGCTCGGTGTTGCCTGGTTACCTACCTTACCGCCTACATATATTTATCATTGTTTCTATTGATAGATAATCCTAGGTATTTAATATAATTCTACTTACATGAATGGAAACGCGCCTTGCTTGTTGTATGGGCAGACAGGAGCCACAATTCGGGAACCTTCTTTTTACACGATCTTGACACATTATCGAATTAATATCCAATAAACACCCATAGATATCTTATTGTAAACACCATAATAAACACGTCTGCCAAACGCAAACTAACAACTTAAAATGATTCAATATATTGACTCAATCGATGAATTTTCCTCTTTATTTTATTATTCATTCATCTCTAAGTTTACGGTATGACGCGTATTTTTATCAATTCGCTACGTTGATGACGTAGTATTACGAATAGGTATTTTTTAAATGTTTTTAGATTATTATTACCTATTTAGGATTCGAGATTTTTATATATGACGACGCATGTTGCTAGCGCAGCTTGTGCTGGGAAATTTATTGAATCATAATGTTTCAACGTGAATCTATACTAGAAATAAACATTTTAACGGGTTCTTACCGCGTTTTGGTATATTTCTAGATTAAATAATAACCGCTTAACTCTCAAAAACTGAATCTATACTATTATAAAACTGTAACAGAAGTGTGTCTGTACATTGAAAGTATTTAAAAAAAAATTACGATATGGTGTTTAGGTGTCCCTTGATTCCATATCACCAATTTTTGGTTTTTTTTTGTCTGTCTGTTTGTTTGTTTGTTTGTTTGATCGAGTATCATGCAAAAACGACTGAACCGATTTTGATGAAACTTTTTTTGTTTTAATTATGATCTGACTTAAAATCTGGTATATAATTTGTGTGGACGAAGTTGCGGGTTAACTCTATAGTTATGTTGACGTCGGATATAGTCTGATAAGAATAACGGTTATAATTTCGGTCTGTGCATATAGAGATCATGGAAAAAATATTTAAATAAGTTTGCGAGCAACGTCAGTAATGTAACTGAAACTTTAGGTTTCCCCTAATGGCGCAACTGTATGCGTCCACGTCCACCCCAACACTCCACTCACGTCGCGCCATCGCGCCTCCACAACACACTACAAACTACATTCTATCGTCACAAGCACAAACACCTACCAGTTCTGATACGTTGAAACGACCAATCAAAAACTTGTTTTTCAGAAACTATCGATTCTTTTCAATTCTATGTGATTCTAGTAAGACTTATTGCACCAAGGCAAAAGCCGTAGCGCCGGGGCGAAGCGGGTTCTCTGTTCTGTGCTTGCACCAAACTAATCAACTTCTTTTCATAAATCTCATAAAGCAACTAATTAGTTAGTTTACACTTTTTTTCGTTCAATTAAAATAAGTTAAGATTTTATGGTTTTCCTTTCATTTAATTTACTAACATTTGATCGAGAGTCACGTTGCAGGTTCTGACCCGAGAACTCGTCTCGCGTGGATTTCGCGCGTCGCAATTTGGCTGGCCCCGAGGCTCCGCAATCCTCACTCTCTTCTCGTTCTTGACCAAAAACAATCCCTGAGATTGGGATAGATTCTCCCATAAACACTTGACACTGGCGGAAATGCAGTGCTAACGCAAAAGCAAGAGTCCATTAATTATAAATTAAAAAAAAAACATTTGATCCTTATCGATCGATGCCATAAAAGAAGTGTTGTTATTTTTTCAGATTTTAGTCGATTCGATTTACGGGAATGGCAAGCGGATTTTCGAAAATGTTTGAATGCAGTTTTGTCTCTTTTTAAAAATAAAGGCATGTTTCCAATGAGTAAAATTTTCTATCTCCAGTATTTAGAGTACTTTCCCTCCATGCTCCAGGTGGCGTTAAAAAATTCCACCCTGTATACGCCTATCTTAAACTGAAATATAAATCCACTACTCAAACATGTACTCAGGTATTCATATCCTCCTATACGCAAGTTAGGGTATATGTCACTTTCCAATACCAGTAAGTGCACTCTGCTGCACTCCCTTTGTTACGAGATGAAAGGGCATGTTCTTGCATCGTGGGAATAGCGAGCTCAGCATTTTTGCCCTTATATCCAACGCAAGTAAATCATTAGTACCTAAGTGGGTATAATATAGGTAACTCCCGCAGCCTTTTCCAAGTTTTTTTTTTGTTTTCTGCATTTATGCATGTTTATTATTGAGACTTCAGTTTTAAATCCACGTAGGTACCCAAGCTAGCATTGTTATCTTTTGGGATGATCAACTTGACTTCAACTAGGTATACCTAATACCTATGTAACTTTAGCGTAATTTAAGTGCGAATGAAATGACATGTCTCACTTAAGGTGGTTGCAGAGGGGTCAGTTTTAGACAAAACTTTGACGCACAATACGCGTAGACGGTATTAATATAAGTGACTTTGTATATATGGAAAAATAGTTTAGAAAATCTAGATGCCGCGTCACAAATAACATTTGCAATTTATAAAACAATTACGAAGATATGAAGCTTTGATATTTTTCATACAAAATTTTAAAAGCTTTATATCTTTGTAATTATATTATAAATTGCAAATGTTATTTGTGTCGCGGCAACAAGATTTTCTAAACTATTTTTCCATATATAAAATGTTACTTTTATTAATTCCGTCTAGGCGTATTGTGCGTCAAACTTTTGTATGGACTGAAACCACCTTAAGCGGCTTTACCACAAAATAGTTCTATTAAACAATGTTTAAAATATTAACAACATTCAAGAATTAAAAACACTAGAGATAAAAAAAATGTGCACTTTTGTCTTAGTAATTGTTCCATCTTGCTGACAGCAAACATACGATTTTAAATGAGACTGTTAAAACTCAACTTATAAAAGCTGATAAAATCCTATAAAATTTTCCATGGATGGTTTAACGTGTCTAATTAGTTGGCAAAGAAACTGTAAAATGATGGGTAGTTAATAGAAAAGCAGCGTTAAGTAAAGGACAGTGGTGAAGTCGGAGGGCATCGTGCGAGCGACAAGCGTGACGGATTCGCTTGGCCGCAGTCCGCCCGTGCCCTCCCCAACCTATGAGTTATTTGATGAGACCCGGTACTTATAGGTACATGATGGTCGTTTCGTATCGTAACCTTAGCACTGTGAATGATTATACGCAAACTAATGTATCGGTCTCCCAGTACATACACACACCCTAGCCGCTAAGCCTCTCATCTCCTGACTAAGTCACTAGCAAGAATGGTAATAGTATTAAAATGAATTAATTAATAATTAACCTAACCCTGATAGGCCTCGGTCTTTTCGGTTTGTAACTTTGTTGTAACTGCAACGACAATATTGGAGACGAAGGTGTATATTGTGTCTTGTATTTTTGTTGTCTTACAAATTGATTAGTATAACAAAGCATGCAATCACTGAAATGATAAGACGAGTACGACCTACTCAAAAGAGCAATACCTACTCTGAAATGCATCTACCATATCGTTCTAGCTAGTGTCTGCAGCATTAGATAATTTGAAGTTACGATACGATATGTGCTGATGATATTATGTATTAGAATAGAGTTGTTTATAGCATCAAACATCGACAACGATGGTGCCAGTAAAGAACGAAGAGAAATCAGTACAATAGAGAAACCATTATATTTGCCAAAACTTAAGTAACTAGAAAGTCTAGGTAATGCATTACATGTCTACTTCATCTTGCCCTACATACCTGAGAAAACACTTTTCTTCTTAATTCTCTCGTAGACAGGAAAGTGACAAAAACTCGATCTACAAACATTTAACCACAAATATACAAAGAACCTAAGTGCATATTTCTCATCTGAATACCTCACATAAACTTTCACTGCATTTACAAGCGAACACGAATGCAAGAGATGTCGGTCATTCCTTTTCCAGCTTAAATGCGAAGTTTCACGCAGAGACGGCGGGTAGGTGTGCCCGCATCGTTTCCTTACTTGAGAAACAACAAGCAAACATTTTCTTTCAACTTTCCAGTCTTTCCACGCTCGTCGTAAACACTGTGTACATACAAAGTACCTATATATTTATGTAAAGCTGTGTTTCGCATTACAACTTTGAAGTAGTATTAAACATTTTATAATTTTACGAGCGTTAACCCGCGACTTTGTCCGCACAAATTATATACCAGATTTTAAGTCAGATAATAAGCTATCAAACAAAAAAAGGTTCATCAAAATCAGTTCAGTAGTTTTTGCGTGATGCTCGTTCAAACAAACAAACACACAAACAAACAAACATACAGACAAAAAATCCAAAAATTGGTGATAAGGAATCAGGGATACCTAAAAACCATATCGTAACTTTTTTTTGTTAATATCTTCAATGTACACACGGCGACACATCAAGCTATTCAAAACCAACATAAGCTGGCTGCGCGTAGGTCAAGTAACGTATTAACGTCGCGCGGCCAGACTATGTTGGTTTCGTATAGCTTGATGTGTCGCCGTGCGTACAGACAAACTTCCTGTTACAGTTTTATAATAGTTTAGATAATCTGTCAAATTAAAAGTCTACTGTTTCGGTACTAAGTACTGGAGGGCGATCGCGCTAATTTAAAACATCCAAATTGCAATCCAATTACTATTCAACTGTGCTGAATTCCGTATCGCTAACTTATTTACTTTGTGACAAAACGGCTCTAACAGCTGACAAATGAATAGCGCAAAACCGAATGTGTTAAAAGTTGTGGTTCGCACACGGTCCAATCATGGTTCAGTTGCGATTTGTTTAGCACGATTACTCTCCAGGACATTTAAATCCAAGGGCCAAAAAATAATAATAAAACGCAAAAACCGCCGATACCTAATCATAACAAAAAGGTATCTACGTTATAGAAGTCAAGGAACCTAAAAATGAACAAAGGAAAGTCTAAGAACTCGTTTCTAGAACATGACCTATAGCACCCTCAGAAACCGATTTGTCTTGTAGTTTTAATGGTTTTTACCGTAGTCTCGGTAATTACAGTTCTGACTTATGTCTGACTCATGCTCAACATTTGACTAAGTTACTTTACCTCTTTACCTGTTTCAAATAACAAAGCGAACCCTGCTACGGGTCAGAACAGAAGCGACGATTTTAAAAGTTTATTTACTTACTTTAGAATTTCATTACATCGCATCGATGTCGTAGATTTTAGGATTACGTGGCTGACTGGGCGTCAAAAGAAAACAAAAATTAAAAAGACAAATACTTTTAGGTCCGCCATATACATACGGAGTAAACCTGATTCAGAATTAGATTCCGGATGGAGTGTTGCCGCTTTCAGATACTTTTTAGGTGGAATTTTTTTAAGATTTACTGTCATATCAAACAAGTGATATTTGAGCGTAGGCGTTGAAGGAACGATAGCGTATCGTGACGGTGCAGTTGCCACGTCGTTACGGTATAGTTGCGAAATCACCTACGCTTAAAAATAGCTTGTGTGATAATTGTTCATGCCAGTTTGTATGCAGATTACGTCTAATGTTAAAACTAGAAATAGAAATAGAAATATTCTTTATTGTGAATCATAGGTAATACATAATTGATGACACTATTACTATCGATAGTCTTTTGATATAGTTTCATAATATTGAAATACAATTTACAAATCATCATCGTAACGTCATGACATCATCACATGATAGTAATTATCATGTATAGAAAATGTTTGTTTCGTTTTAATAAATACATAAAAGTACAATTGTCATGAATTTGGCATTTCATTCATTTTGCTTTTAGACATTTTTTAAACAGCACTCCAAGTAATTTTTGTGACCATAGTTGACAACACTGAATTCGATTCAGGATTCAGTGCGAGCGATTTTTGATCGTAGGCGATTTCGCAACCATGCTGCAACGACTTCACAACTGCACCGTCACGATACGCTATCGTTCCATCAACGCCTACGCTCAAAAATCACTTGTTTGATATGGCTGTAAATCTTTAAAAAATGCCACCTAAGACATCAAAAAATCACTAGATCTAGTGAAAAAGTCTCTGAAAGCGGCAACACTCTATACAGGTTTATTCCGGATGTATGTGGCGGACTTTACGGTTTCGGTAAGAAAAAAAATCATATCTCAAAAACGAAATGAGATATCGAAAAAATAATGAAAATGCCTAGAGATATGAGCTTGAGTTATTTTAAAAAAATATTGGAGGTGCGTATCACTGGGTTGGATAGGTTATTCAGAAGTTGTACCTTTGTGACGCGGAGTCATTTGGCAGATTCATTTTCAATGTACCCAAAGGTCGTAGAAGACACGAGTTCTGTGATTTTTTCGGTTACGCGCTTCTATCCTAACTTTTTCTCACCGAAAAACAGTTTATCAGGTACCTACTTGGTATATTTAATGGTCAAGTAGCTACGAAGTCAATGACAGAAGGTAACTAGTAGAGCAAGGCAAAGGTAACATAGTTGGGCAGAGTTCGTCGGCCGCGACTCAACCGACCGATACTTCTGCAATCGATACGCATCGGATGAATCGACACGGTGACGATCACCTCTGAGAACTACGAGTAAGGTCCGCCACATACATACAAAATAAACCTGATTCAGAATTGGTTCTGGATGGAGTGTTGCCGCTTTCAGGGACTTTTTCACTAGATCTAGTGATTTTTTGATGTCTTAGGTGACATTTTTTAAAGATTTACAGTCATATCATACAAGTGATTTTTGAGCGTAGGCGTTGATGGAACGATACCGTATCCTGATGGTGCAGTTGCGGTATAGTTGCGAAATCGTCTACGCTCAAAAACCGCTTGTGTGATAATGGTTCATGCCATTTTGTATGCAGATTACTTATGTCTAATGTTAAAACTATCGATAGTCTTTTGATATAGTTGCATTAATATTGGAATAAAATTTACAAACCATCATCGTAACATTCGTAACGTCATGACCTCATCACATGATAGAAATTATCATGTATACAAATTGTTTATTTCGTTTCAATAAATACCTAAAAATGCAATTATTGTCATTCATTTGTGCATTTCATACATTTTTATTGTAGACCTTTTTTAAACAGCACTCTAGTATTTTTTGTATCTATAATTGACAACACTGAATCCTGAATCAGAATTCCGGATCGCAATTCCTTCTGTGTGTGGCGGACCTTAGTTTGATAAACTAGGTTCAAACTGTAATTCGTTTTAAATTTACACCTCATATAAATAATTATAATTATACCTCTCTATAAATTGTTTTGCTACATTAGTGGCTACCTAGCTACATTAAATGGAGTCAGCGGCCTATACCTACTCTATAATGAAATCAATCAGCCATCAATAGACTGTGATGAGCAGGTAATTAATTTCTCATTAAATATCGGTTATTTATCAACGCTATAATGTAGGTACAATTAATGTTCGTCCAAACAGATTTAAAGAAATTTTGTTCAATTTACTTTCTGTTTAAGGTCCTATGTCGAAAAATAATTGAAGCGAAATGGGCGTGTGGTAGCTTATATTACTGCTCGACTCGAATGTATGAGACAGCTGATTTTCTTTTTGCGCTGATTGCTCTCATAGTAAAAGTTGTTGTCAAATCTGACAAACCGTAGACACAGATATTAAATTAACGTCGTTTGTGGTGGAGCGCGCGGATATAATCCTTGAAAAGGCAAGGATGCACAATGGGAACCTGGGTGACAAGGCCCTGTTCTCAAGGACATCGCACGTCCTATTTCTGTGACCCTTGCGAGCCCGGGGCGGCACGACCTTGAGCCCCCTTCCTGTCATCCGCGCGGCGGCCGGGGGGCGCCCTGTGCAACCCCCGTATGCTACCCCTAACGTTCTTGAAACAATTTGATGTTTTTTTATCTTCTCAAATAAAGGTTTATTTTAGATTATAATAACTTCGATAAAAACACTGCCTTAGAACATAGAATTACCTACTAAAGCACACAGAAATCAAATGGAATATAATTCTAAAGAGGAAAACAATGAATCAATCCATATTTAATTTCAATAGAAATTGGAAGGAATTTCAATTCCAACTTCGAACAACCGACAATAACATAAAAGAGAATTCAACAAAAGACTGGATTCCTGCCAAACGGCCGTAAAGCCGCTCCCGTTTCCCCCAAACTTAATACTGGGGAGGAAAGTTTTCTCCCGGATTCGTTCAATGAACTTTGTACATTTTATTCTATGCGCATTCAAACGGTCGTTGACCCTAGATCTTGGCTTCAAAAAGCAACTTATCAAATGCTGCTATCCGAGCTAATATTTACCAAATGTTAGTGTGGTTGGCGAGACGCAGCGCATCAGCCGCATAACTTTCCCCCTCCACCCCGAATTGAGTGCATTCCCGTGCGCAGACACCGACGCCGACGCTCACATAACTCGAGCCTTGACCTGCATTGCTAACCAAGCCTGCAGATACAGCGATAAGAAATATTTACTAACATCATACTGGCGAAAATAAATTAAAAACTAAAACTTTCATGGACACTGATCACTCCGACAACGCAATCGTAACGGACGGTGAAGATAGGTGCAATGTAATTAGTTAGGTACCTAGGTGTAAAATAATAGGACGGTACAATAATCGTAATGTATGCTACATCAGGTTTTAAATTGCCCGTTTCCTCCACAATTTGCAGAATGAGTCCTTAACGTCACAAAACTAAACGAGATCGATGTTTACGCGTAGGTACTATATCTATTCCTTATTTATCTAGGTAGATATGTAGCGCAGTAGACTTGGGTGATTACTTGATTAGTCAGCGATCGATACGAACTGGAGCTATAATAAATTTATGTAGGTAGTTTTGTAGAACAAGCTTGAATATGAATACGTAGAAGTACCTTAGACAGGTAGGTTACATAAAATTGGTATAGGCCTTGCATCGTCAACAAAAAAAAACTATATTGTACCTATATTTTGTCATTTGTTTCATAGATTTTATCATAGTCTCGTTAAGTTAAAGAAACAACAATGTTCTTAGGTGTAATTGTACTTTGTATCTTTACTGAAGTACAATCAATTAACACGGTGCCCAGCTGACATTGGAATGAATCAACGAGTTGTCGTTGTGTGTCACGCAAATGTCCCGGAAATTGATTCATCCATCATTCAATGAGAAGAATACTGCTTCTACAAATATATTAGGTGCTGATTAGATTACTGCATTTCTGATAATGTATATATAATTCAATCAATTCTTGTGCAGTCCGATGATCCTTCTGTATAGGTACTTAGATAAAAATGAAGTGCGAGAACTTTTTCGAGATTCGCATACCTACTTCTTAGGTGCTGTTTCTCTTACGGAGGTAATCGCATCTCTGCGTCTAATGAAACTAAATACCTACTGTCATAGGTCTTCAGATGTAGATAATGTTTACAACGCGAATTTTTTGAGGCTCAGCGCTACCTTAGCAATCTGAAGGGATCCAGGAAGCCAACTTACCTTGACGTACCACCTCGTTTGAGATTTTCGGTGCTTGGGGCGTCGATTACGCTGGTCCGAGCGCGCCGGGGAGCGCAGCGCGTGGCAGCGCGCCGCCAGCGCCTTCGTGCGCTCCGCCAGCGAGTGCCGCAGCTCGCCCCCCGCGCACCCCCGCACCAGCATCTCCCCTCAACCACCACCGACCACAAACTCTATGTCCTCTTCTTCTACACTGCTCATTACCATTATTGAACCTCTAACAAGTTGTAAGTTCCAGTTCTCACAACACTGGTATGTTTATACGTCGCTTCCTAAATTAATTGATTGTTTGATAAATAATCACTGTAGTTAATGCCAAGTTTAATGAAGATTTAACAAGTTTGACTCGTGTAATCTGCTGCGATAACGCTTATTGTATTGTACGTACAATCATAGCTAAGTAAGTATTTTGACAAATGAGATAACGACGAGATGAACAAGCAAGGTCTCGGTCAAAAAATAAGGTCGAATGCTCGTACTATTTATAGCTCGTATGACTAATTGAGTTAGGCAGACCACTGCCCACTTTATTATCCTAAATCCTGACTCGTCACTTCTTTATGAAGTCTCATTTAATTAAATCATACAGCTGCGAGTGCCTGACAATAACGTTTAATCTCATAAAGGATATCCTCTAGTCACACACCGGTAACTAGATTAAATAAAAATCACACCTAGAACATTATAATAAAATTATACTATGACAGGCAATATTTTACAGGTATCTGTCAGTCCAAGGTTTTTAGTACAAAAACCCTTTTTTATGTCATCATCATCGGTGAAGAAAAAAGCTTCCATACAGAATTCGAAGTCGATTCTTCATCTTTATTCAAATGTATGTTCTGTTTTGGTGTGCAATAAAGTATAGTTGAATTGAATTGAATTCGCGATCAGTATTCAACATCATCAAATAATGGAAGTAAATCACATTATGGAGAAGTAGCTCATTTCTTTAAAATTGTCGTTAGGAAAACTACACTAAAAATGTTCTTGAACAGGACGAAAAAAATCTAAATAAAGATTCCATGAAGAATCTTAACCTATATTCGTAGGTATTGTCCATAGAAGTGTTTCACAATGGAAATTAATTGAATAATCATTGAAATAATCAAAACAAACCGTCTGTTGACCAAATACCTAATATAAAATGCAGTGTAAACCTACTAAGTAGGTGCCTACCTACTTTTTATACTTTACTTGACGACTGAACGAATAACATCCACATTCTAGGTCGATATCTGACGATGAAATTGGATAATTGAGGAAGGGAGCGGCTGACGATCCGAGATATCTCGTACATTTTGTACTCATGGCTCCACATAGTAGCCCAGTCATTTTACGGAGTTTTGTAAGGTGGGGTAGGGAGTAATTATTAATTGGACTTTTAAACTGTAACCGGCACCATTTAGTGCCAAAAAAATACAATCTTAAAACATATTAACACGTTCCGGGACAGTGAACGAGACCCAATAGAACTATTATTGTTATCACGGCTATAGGCGGTCACTGTCCCGGAACGTGTTAAAATAAAAATCGCTACGCAACATAGAAATCAAAATTGTGTTTCCCAGAATGCTTTTTAATTAATAATATACCAATGACTTAGATTTAAGAATATAAATCATTTTTAGCAATAAAATAGGCATTGAAATTTAAAAAATGAGGTATGTATCAGAAAATACGAATGGACTTTTCAAAACCTTCTAATTAGCCAAAAATATTTACACCATGTTTGAAGTATGTAATAATGGTAAATATGTAATAAAAAAATCCATCTGGTTTTTTAGAACGAGATAATAAATTTAAAATTGGAACTGTTGCTGATGTGATTTTTTTTTAATTTTGGTACTTTTCTAGGCTTGAATTGCCTCTTCAATATTATACCGAAAAAAAATCAATTATTAATTAGTCCTGGCTCAAACCGTAAAATGACTGGGCTATAGGTACAACGTTTATACCATGTTGATATACTCATAGATATGGCGTAAAACTAGTCAAGGAACAAATTTAGAGCAAAGCCGCTCCTTGAAATGGTTTCAACTACCTACCTACTTTTTTTATAGTAAACTAGTTCTTATACCGCTCATATTTCGTTTGGACCTCATTCTTGACGTGCCTACTAGTATTGCAATCACATTTTAAAATTCTTTTTATATGTTATAGGTAGTATCATAATCAATACAGGGGGTTACAAAAGTAAAAATAAACATTTAAAACTTTTAAGGGGATTGTTGAGACAATCAAACTGAACAACTTTCACAGTGGGACCAACATCGAAATCGCGAAAAAAAATCTTTTGTCCCATATATTTAGCTCGAGTAGATCTAGAGTTTAGTATGGAACATCGCAAATGCATCGCATCATGGCGATTATGGCAAATCTCCCCATTTTGGGGGAGGTCTATGTCCAGCAGTGGACGTCTATCGGCTGATAGGATGATGATGATGATGGAACATCAGATTTTTTTCGTGATTCCGATATTGGTCCCATAGTGAAAGTTGTTCAGTTGGATGGTCTTAACCACCCCCTTAAATGTTTATTTGTATTGTTGTAACACCCTGTATATTAATTAGTTAATTATTATTTATTATTAATTAGTTAATACAGGGTTTAGGATATAAGTTGCATTTACATTAAGTGGTGATTGTACCCATGATACTGAACAACTCACCCTAAGAAACCTGATCATACGTTAGTATAAAAATTCAAAACAAATGATAATTTTTTAGGGTCTCTTAGGTTTCTTAGGGAAAGTTGTTCAGTGTCATGGGTACCCATAAACCCCCCATACCCCATAAATTAATGCAACTGTTTACCCTTAACACCCTGTAGTGTAGGGAGTATTGACTGGAATTTATTCTCTATAGATATATACAATCTGTTGAATTAATAAACGCAAAAGCCAGGTGCTCACCTGGCCGTGCTTATTTATATTTTATACAATTTTAGCCCTTAACTCTACGATGTAAAATTGGGCAACACCAAAATTTGAGTAGCGACAGGTGGCAAGCGACGAAATACGCGTCAGGTGGTTTATTCTGCAAAGGACCAAAAGGTGCGCTAACCTACCTGAGTTTACCAATTTTTTTTTACATTTAGAACGTAGTGTGTTGCACGATAATTTCGGCACTTTACAATTTCTATTTAGAAAAATAGTATTATTCTTATTATTGCAAGAAACATTAAACAAAGTTTTATGAAACAATGTGCACAATGACTGTACTAGCGATGACTGGTATATGAATGTCTTTTGTACTACAGGTAGTACATACAACGAGCCTACACACAGGCTTTATTCACAGCTATTACGCTAGTCAAAGTTGATATCCATGTAACAGATAATCTAAATCTGTTTACTTGTCAGTTAATTGCAATTCGTGACGTAATCAGATCTAGTGTAATTTCCTTGTAAAGCCAGTAATAACTAATAACATATAATCTGTGGTAAAGACTTAAATTGTGAATCAACATAATAATATGTATAAATTTACCTTTTTAACCGACTTCAAAAAAGGAGGTTTCTCAATTTAACCGTATATATATATTTTTTTATAGTACCAAATGCTTGTTAAAATCTGAAACGTGTGTAGTTTACACTTACGTATAAGTATGTCACATTACATCCCGAGTTTTTAGAGCAAGATACTTCAATTAGTAACGTAGGTAACAAAAGTTAACGTAGATTTAACTTACACTACAGTCACAATATGGCATCAACTTGGCATTGACTACATACGATAATCCCTAATTAGCGTTATAACAATGCAAATTTATCCACTCGAAGAAACACCGGCCCGGTATAGGCAAAACAAAACGATAACGTGAGAAATTCCGAATCACTTCACTTTAAAACCATAAACAAACACTTGAAAAGAAGAAAATAATCTTTTTTTTTTAATTCAAATTGTTCAGAACGTTCTAAAAAAAGTGCGGGAAAACCAACTAAGGTTTTATTTAGGACACGCACCGAGCCCTTCCACGCTCGATGCCTGGCGGGCGTCGTCTGAACTCGTGAGTCCGCGACGAGCTCTGTCGCACATGCACTCAGGTTGACAGTACCAGACAAGGAAACCAATACGCATGTGCGGTTTTCCTCAGTTTTTCCGAAACTATGTGATTTGTAATGTCGTAGCGTTGTCGTAGCGTGGCTCTACTGTGGCTCTACGTCACTGGTGTCTCTATCTACGACGTCACTATACAGGGTGTAAGTGACAGCCTAGCAAATACTGAAACAGTGAACTCAGACCATCAAACTGAACAGCTTCTGTTCACTATGGAGCCTACCTCAGGAGACGCAAAAAAAAAATCAGCAGTCCCATACATTTTAGTCGGGTTTTGTATGGGACAGCAGATTTTTTTTTGCGTTTCCTGATGTTGGCTTCATAGTGAAAGTTGTTCAGTTTGATGGTCCGAATTCACCGTTTCAGTATTAGCTAGGCTGTCACTTATACCCTGTATAGGTAGGTATTAGGTATACTTCATGATATACAGGGTGTTAAAAGAGTAAAAATAAAAATTTGAAATTTTGAAGGGGGTTGCTAAGACCATCAAACCGAACAACTTTCATTATGGGACCAACATCGAAATCGCGAAAAAAAATCAGCTGTCCCATACATTTCGACTAGATTTGTATAGTTTAGTATGAAATATCTGAATTTTTTCGCGAATTCGATATTGGTCCCATACAGAAAGTTGTTCAGTTTGATGGTCTAAAGCACCCCCTTTAGGGTTGAACCTCATCTAGCAGCTCGGCATCGCCTTTTTCCGTCGTTCCATCCTTTTCTGTCACTCAGGAACGTCATTTGATAAAGCAAAGAAGATAGACGGAACGCGATCGCGCGCGGCGGTGCTGCAGCGTACGGTCGCGTTCCGTCTACCTTATTGCGAGGAGCGACAGAAAAAGGCGATGCGGTGCTGCCAGATGAGGTTCATATCACCCTTAATGTTTATTTATATTTGTGTAACACCCTGTATAATTATATGACAAAACGATAACAACCTCGATATGACACTTCATTGTGATATTGGAGATAATAGTGGTGAGAGGTATGATAAAATTCCAGCAATCAAGACAATGCTTTGAAGATTTACTTTGATACAGTATGTACTAGTAGTTATACTTTTACCCCTACTTCATACCAATGAGCGTTTTACTTTTCTTTTTTAAATTTAGTTCCTAAAAAACTCGACAGATGACAAATGCTTATCGCTCCATAGAGACGTAGGCGAGATCCTGTCAAAATCAAGTCAAGACTGTGCCTACCATTTTTTTAAAGGCCAAGTGATCAAGCCCATACAACCATATCAGACGTAAACAGTTTCATATTTTCGATTAAAATGATTCGTAAATAATGAAATATTCAATCTTTATTATTTAAAAAAAAACACTTTTTGAAATTATGACCTTTATTCGCACAGACCGTAATGCCATCTATCGATCCACTAGAAAACCACAAGAAAAACGCTCATTAAGAACGAAAAGATTTTCCGATTACTAGTATTTCTGGCCAATCCTGATTAGCAAAAATACTTTATTTATTCAGAAAGAACCGACATTTATTATCTTGGACGTTACTAAGGCTTGGATATTCTAAGAATAAATGATCACCACTTCTGGATAAGTTCTTGTTAGTTTATTTTGCAGGTAATTTGACATAATATCTTGAAAGATACATATTGCAGAATTTTTCTCGATTTTAATTTTTGTACAATAGTGCTAATATACGTCCCACTGTACACAGGGCACAGGCCTACCCTCAGGGTATGGGCGTTAGTCCACCACGCGTCCTTTGCGTGGATTGGTACACATCACATAGGTGTACGCATTATATTTTCTTCCTTAGCGTATACCGGTTTTCTAACGATGTTGTCCTTCACCGTTTGAGAGCATATTGCGTTTGAGCATAGATATTTATGTTTACTGTTAATTTAGAATCTAAAGTTACTGTATTTTCTCGAACAAGTGAAGTGTACAAGTGTAGCTCTATCTAATCATATGCATCGTCTAAATATGTCAACCAAATATCAAAGACCACGCCGAATCACTCCTTCAGCCCCTTAAGTTCATCTATACCTACGTATAAAACCGTTAAGAAGCCGCGGTTGTCCAGTAGCGAGTAACCTTGCCTGCCATGCAGGAGGCGATGGTTCGATCCCTGTCCAAGCCGACACTTGCCAATTGGTTTTTCGGTGAAGGAAAACATCGTGAGGAAACATGCATGCTTCCATTTTGATGCATGTATTGTACCCACTGTCCATTATAAGTGGCGACGAGCTCACTCCCCGTTACACTGGATAGAATTTTGGTACTGGTGAAACGTGGATGTTCTGAGTTTTCAGAATATCTCTGACTACCCCCTTGGGGAATATAGTCGTGAGGATATGCTATGCATGATATGCTATGCATGCTATGCTATGCATGCTATGCCATGCATGCTATGCTATCTTGGTATGCTATGCTATAGAACAGTTCCGCGACTGACTGACAAAGCAACTTGAAGATAGAAACATGTTTGGAATTTACATTCTCAGGAGGATGTAGTGGTCTACCATAGAGAAATTACACGCTTCCCTAGGGTCTACTACGAGAGGATTTTTCGATATTCTAATGACACGCGGACGTTTTTGTATAAATCGACCTTGACGAACTGATAATAGAGCGTATTTTACTGCTGCTTTGTTGTCACCGTGACTGCAACTGTGCAGTGCCTGAAACGCTAATACAAGGTCTGTTTAATATTCAACAGCTGACTGACTGTTTTAACTGCCAATAGTTGGATGTTTACTGTTTCGAATACATACCTACCAGTATGTATAGGGTCCTTCTAAATATGCCGACGGTTTTTTAAGATGATGATCAGACCATCAAACTGAACAACTTTCTATAAGGGACCAACAAAGAATCCGCGAAAAAAAATCTGCTATTCCATACAAAACTGCAATCCTACTCGACCCAAATGTAAGGACTGTAGATTTTTTTCGAAAAGTGTCTTACCTATATAGGGTCTTACAGAAGTAAAAATAAAAATTTAAAGCTTTTAAGGGGGTTGTTTAGACCATCAAACTGAACGTGAAACTGATCGTGAAAAAAAAATCAGCTATCCTATACATTTAGCTCAAGTAGATTTGTAGTTTAGTATGAAACATCAATTTTTTTTTTTTGCGATTTCGATATTGGTCCCATAGTAAAAGTTGTTCAGTTTGATGGTCTAAACCGCTCCCTTAAAAGTTTATGTGTATTTTTGTAACACCTTTTATAGGTCTTTCTTGATATGCTTAAGGGTTTTAAGAAGATGATCAGAGTATCATACTGAACAACTTTCTTTATATGACTAACATCGAAATAGCAAAAAATTGCCGCCGTCCCATACAATAGGGCCGAGCAGGTTTGCAGTTTTGTATGGAACAGATGATAGATATTGGTCCCGAATAGAGAAAGTGGTTCAGTATTAGGATAATATAAAATCATCTAAATCTATACTATTATAAAACTGTAACAGGAAGTTTGTCTGTACATTGAAGATATTAACAAAAAAAAAGTTACGATATGGTTTTTAGGTGTCCCTGATTCCATTTCAACAATTTTTGGATTTTTTGTCTGTCTGTTTGTTTGTGTGTTTGTTTGGGTGTTTGTTTGTGTGTTTGTTTGTTTAAACGAGTATCACGCAAAAACTACTGAACCGATTTTGATGAAACTTTTTTTGTTTGATAGCTTATGATCTGACTTAAAATCTGGTATATAATTTGTGCGGACGAAGTCGCGGGTTAACGCTCGTCGCAAACAAAATTACAGCTGTCCCATACATTTGACACAAGCCCGGTTGCAGTTTTGTATGACAATCACTTACACCCTGTATAGTACAATTGACCCAAATATGCTACGATACTAATTATAATACAGTACGGGTGGCAACCCTACTTCCTGCATGCTTGTGGGTTTGGGGTAGGTACATGCAGGCACGTATCCAGGGGGGTGGGATAGGTAGGTTTTATCCCCCCCCCCCCCCCCGAAATCCGAATATTTGTATAGAAAAGTGATACCAGCACTTAATTTTTCATTGTTTTTCTATGAATATCCCCCTCCCCCAAATTGAATATCCCCCCCCCCCCCCCAAACTAAAGCCTGGATACGTGCTTGGCTACATGCCCCTTTTTGAGTACCTAAGCCCCACTTTTTGTAGCGCACCACATTACGTAGCGTTTTCATATTATAACGAGCGTTAACCCGCGACTTCGTCCGCACAAATTATATACCAGATTTTAAGTCAGATCATAAGCTATCAAACAAAAAAGTTTCATAAAAATCGGTTCAGTAGTTTTTGCGTGATACTCGTTCAAACAAACAAACAAACACCCAAACAAACACACAAACAAACAGACAGACAAAAAATCCAAAAATTGGTGAAATGGAATCAGGGACACCTAAAAACCATATCGTAACTTTTTTTTGTTAATATCTTCAATGTACAGACAAACTTCCTGTTACAGTTTTATAATAGTATAGATAATGACTCTCAATAAGCATCTCCTCATTCAGTCATAATGGTGTTTTGGAAATTATTTGAATATGACAGATTTAATATTTAAGTATACCGTAATTTTACAAGAAGTACCTAGACAAAGCAAGGTAAGTAAAGTACATTTTAAAGAGCATTTATAACAAGATATTCATGCAATTCCACACTTATGCAATCGCGGCGCGATTGTTCGCTCTTTACGCAAGAGAAATTCAAAATTGGGCCTCAAACAGCCTAAAATTATGACTTTTCATATAAAAGATGTCAACGCGTGCTGCAAAAATTAGAAAGCATAACGTATTTTGTCCATGTCTTAAAACCTACAATAGTAAACCAAAAGGGCATGATATTGTTTATTGTTTTGTTCTAGTATATTAAATTATATCTCTGAATATTTAAATGACAAAAATGCTTGTATCAATAGCTTTAAGGTGGTTTCAGTCCATACAAAAGTTTGACGCACAATACACGTAGACGGAATTAATAAAAGCTATATTTTATAAGTATATGGAAAAATAGTTTAGAAAATCTAGTTGCTGCGTCAGAAATAACATTTGCAATTTATAATATAATTACGAAGATATAAAGCTTTAAAATTTTGTATGCTGATTTTTTAAACTATTTTTCCATATATACAAAGTTACTTATATTAATACCGTCTACGCGTATTGTGCGTCAAAGTTTTGTATAAAATGGACTCCTCTGCAACCACCTTAATACTGTATTAATTAATTACTTAGAATGGAAATTATATGAAAAATTTACGAATGTAAGATATAACAGGATTGAATAGAACCGTACCACATGTCTCTGTAAATAGTTATTCCATCTAATGGTTGTCTGGAAGAAATTTCTTTTAGTGATAAGACCACCCTTTGTACCCTTCTCATTCTTGTTATAAATTTTATTTGTCTATTCTTGGTGTGGTGTGTGGCCGCATATTCTCTATAACGACAACACGTTCCAATACGGTGTTAGCCGAGAACAATGGTAGGTAACTAGCTTAAAAAAAAATCACTGATCTCGTGTCTTCCACGACATTCCGGTACTTTGAAAATGAATCTGCCAAATGAACTGAATTACATTTTTTTTCCGTTCCAAAGGTACAACTTTTGAATAAGCCATCAGTGATACGCACCTCCAATATTTTTTTAAATAAAGTTCAAAGTCGTATCTCTATAGGGACAATTTTTATTGTTTCGATATCTCATTTCGTTTTCGAGATATGAATCTTGTTCTGACCGTAACCGGGCGGGCATTTTTCAATTTTTTTCGATTTTCGAAAAAAAGTACTTTTTCTTTTTTTATTACGTATGGGTTTGCTCTTGACCTCAATCCAGTCCTCAAAGAGAATGTAACTTACTACGTTATAAGAGTCGGGACTTCCATACTAAAAACTGGTCGTGACCGATGATCCAGAATGTATGAAACGTGTGCAACCGTTCAAAGAAATTTAATGGCGGCGGTGCACGTTTCATATAACTTTTTTTTGTGAGAGAGTTGCGCGAGCCTGCTAGTCCTCAGGACGAAGATTTTCAAAAAAAAAATTGCTTTAGGCAGTCCGCGTCGAGGCCATAAACTTAATAATGGTCGAGACGCATCTTTTGACATCCCAATCAGCCACGTTGTCCTAAAACCCGCGACACGAGTGATGTCGCACTTTCGCTGAAAATCAGGCCAATACCGAAGCGACAAAAAAACATTTTCAATGTTGACATTCAATACCTAACCTAAGTGGGCTTCAAGTTCCTATAATGGATAAATTATGTTGAATTTGACTTCTAGTATAATTATAATCAGATATCACTTTTACTCATCTCATCGTAAATTTTATGCTTACGTACTCGGAATATTTTACAAAATGCAGTTCAAATGAGATATCGAATTTAATAACATAGGCCTACCACATTGCACATTAAAATCGTGCTGCAACTGCCTATCTATTCAATCTTACCGTGCTACTAATATACGGTGTTACTACTGTAACCTAACCAAAGTCAGATTCACATGCATTCCAATGAGTAGTGGAGAAAACTCATTAGGTTACAGTTACTATCTTGGTTTTAAATGCCAGATATTACTCTACTCGAGTGCTTACAGTGCTTAGTCATTTGCATATTGAATATTAGGCAATTCCGCAAATAATTACCGTGTTACATAGTGGCATTGAACGTAACATAGCGTGAAAGTTTTAGGCGAAGGTCCGGCCGGTTTCACTTACGCTTTCTACGAAAATATGTTGTTGCCGAATTAGTGCACACTTTTTAATTTTAAATAACTTGTAAGGTACTTCATATCTAAGGTAGAAACAGGTGAAATATGTTATCTTTTTATTAAATCCTATTACTTACTTTTATATTGAATTTACTGATTACTTGCGTTGATCGACTCTAAGATGTAGGTACTGTTGTAGTAGGTAGGTATTATCTATTAACATATCCAATGAACAATGATGAAACTAAAAATTAGTTATGTGGAAGACTCATTTAAGTAGGTAAAACTTTGAGATCGGGCTCAACTTCACAAACAAATCGCTTTTGTTTATTGCTGACGTAGGCAAGACGTAGGTATACAACCTATACAGAAACATCATGCAAATGCCAAATGAGACTAGACTATTTAGCGTTTCCAACTTTCCTTTGACTAAGCAATTTTCAAAATATTGTTACAGTACTTTTTTGTTTTGTTTGCTGGAAAAAGAGACGCTATACCTTAGCAGTTGTTACGAAACATTCGTTTAGAAACAAGTTCATGAACCAGTCCGTAGAGGTGCAAAAGTATTAGGCAAGATTTGTAATTTTTTATGCAAAAGAAGAACTCACTCATTTACGTAAGTTACCACGATAACAATCGCACAAAGATAGCTTCTCTAACGTTATGGCATTCAGTTTGATAGGAAAACGACTAAAGAAACCCTATGTGAGGCTGTTAACAATAGATCAGAAACTGGAGCGGCTGCGCGTCGTGTGGCAAGAAACAGTGGTCCCACGGACGCTTTCGACACTATTGCTGGAATCACACAAAACAATTGTTGCAACTTTGCTACTGCAATATTACGTGCACTATGTTTTACTATTTCTTAAGTACGTTTATTAGATCATACTTCTTGGATTCCATTTAGCATCAAAGAGGAGCTTTTCACCTGTTCCAGCGTAAGTTGGTGCTTCTTTGTGGGGACACATTTTATTAGTATTATAATTAGTTTAGCAGAATAAGCAATTTTGTCTGAGTCTGATGAAGCGACTGGAGTATTCGCCAGTCGTTCCCATACCACCGAACCGCTATGTCAATTATGTAGTTCAGAAATAAGTGCACTTTATTAAATATGTTCAAATTCATGAAGACCTTTTTATCCCTACAACAACTTTAATGTGAACCCCTAAAGTGGTGACTCCGACGTGATATGAACACGCAACCTTCGAACATGAATTCGGCGGAACGACTCTCCTGCGCATGTTGGATGGCAGGATTGACCTAGCGGTGTGCTGTGTCAGCTCCACGTGGCTTGTTTACTGCGACATGGAAAGTACATGGAAACTATGAAGAAACACGAATATTTTACGGGTCTACTGTTCAAGAAAGTCAGTATTACGAGGAAGGAAGGCAAGGAAGTATGCTCCTCATGGCGATGGTCGACGTGGGCACGGTTCAGCAGTTGCCGCCGTCCGAGGTTTGCTGCTCCCTCCGGGACGGGCCTGCACCTGCCCAAAGTTTTCTCGCACGCACCTAGACCAGGAAGACTGCCCTGCCGTATTGGTGAGATTTTGCGACGATATGACCCAGTTCAAGCACATGTGGTACTCGTTTTGGAAGGTATAGATGCCAAGCTGTGCGCACATCATGGATGTTCCAGAAGACGATATCGACTCTAGCTATGTACCTACAAGGAGAGAGGGAAACAGCGTCGAGTGTATTTTGTGTCGTGTAGTGTTCGTGTCTAAAATAATATTATATTGCGGTTTCCATGTTGTTTTCGTGTTATTGTTAGCATTTTATTTTCATGAAATGATAATGTATTAAAGCTTTTTTAATAGCGAATTATGTTATCATCTTTATATAATGTTGAGTTGATTCCAATGATGTAATAGTATACCTACTTTGTAACTTCCGTTCCTAGCGATAACATTTGTCTCATGTTACTTACTATTTCTTTGTTACTGTAACCAATGCTGAATTAGCGCAACGATTGTGTATTGTACCTACTACTGTTTATATAATGTGAAGTATGACTTATGATGATTGTAATGTTTTTAGATTGTTTGTTTTATTTTATTTCTGTTTGTTGAAAATTTTTGGGGAAAATTTTTGTTAAAGGGGGAAATACTGTGGGGACACATTTTATTAGTATTATAATTAGTTTAGCAGAATAAGCAATTTTGTCTGAGTCTGATGAAGCGACTGGAGTATTCGCCAGTCGTTCCCATACCACCGAACCGCTATGTCAATTATGTAGTTCAGAAATAAGTGCACTTTATTAAATATGTTCAAATTCATGAAGACCTTTTTATCCCTACAACAACTTTAATGTGAACCCCTAAATTCTTCTTCTTTCGTATCAGGATTATGACAATCACCACTTATGCGAGTTAGTCATAAAATATTGAGAATCAGTCGGAGGCCTTCGAGGAACCAAACTCTGCATATAATTAAACGGTCATCCATATGATTACCATTACTGGACAGCAAAACCAGTCAATAACCTTTTGAATATACCTACTTACTTAGCCATGCAATGTGGGCGAAACAGCTCCCACATCATCATGTTGATCGTTGAATCATTTTGTTAATACGCGCAACATTTCTCGGTTGATCTTCCTCATTAATCGATTTTACCTCACACAACTAATCTTTCAGACCCTTAAAAGTTTGTTATGCTTATCTCAAAGCACATAAACCAGCCTAGCGTATCCATATGCCAGCCAATACACACGAAGTGACACATCGCAAATACCTATCGATAATATTTCGTGTAAATTATGCAAAATACCGACGTAGACTTTAAACATTACCTACACGTAAGTTCGCAATGAAAAATACCTGTAGACAGATTCCTAGCGAAATCGATGTTATTAGCCTTGAACACCGCAGCAAAGTTTACATTCTATCATCATTATAAATAGCCAATACTGAAATCATTCTAGCTAATCCACAAAATGCCGTCAGTAGCTTAAACTAGCTGACGGAGGTCAGCCACTATAGTGTTTTGGTGTTCACAGCAATGATAACTTCTTAGTGATCCTTAAAGATCCTTTCAAGTGCATTTTAACAGTGATAAAATATAGTGGCAATTTGAAAATGATATTACCAAGCTCTCAGCATCCTGGCTCATCTTTTTCTACGCATGGTTCCCGTGGAAGACGGCCGGCCTGGCGGCGCGGCTACAGTCCAGGTAATCCAAGGCACTGCACCATCGTACGTCACAACAACACGGCACATTCCATCACTGCATCCGCGTCCAACATATGATCGCGACCGCAGCCGGTCCCTCTGACGTCACACGCTTTCTCGCAAACACAAGGTTGTATCTTACGAATCCATGGATCCCGTGCACTTGCACACTGAATACTGATCCTCCTCGGCTCGTAAACTGATTAGATTTGCCTGGTGCGCTCAAGGAGCAGTGTTCGCGTGTGTAGGAAATGCGATAGTGTGACGCAGGTAACGACTTTCGCGCACGAACTGAGTGAAGCACGTCCGCGTCGTGGCACAGCCGCGTCGCACGCGCACCACGTAACGGCACCGAAGCCCCCACCGCCCCTGCAGCCCTGGCGGCGGTGCGGCGCGGTTCTCTCCACCGGACCTGTCTCACTATTGCCTGCCGGTGCGTTTACGGTTCGACCAGCATACCTACATTTCATTGTTATATTATACACATGCCTATTGTGTATTGCATACTGGTGTGTGTATACATAATGCTATTGTTTTCCTCCCACTTTGATAGCGAAACATAGCAAATGCAAGGTGGAGCAGCAACTGTAGATGAAGCATTTTTATAGGGCAAAAAAATCCTCTGTTTCATACAAAACCTGTAATCCTACTCGAAATAAATGTACTTAGGTATGGGATAGCTGCTTTTTTCCGCGTTTTCGATATCGGTCCCGTAGAGAAAGCCACTTCATGCTGTTTAATTATCTTTTGGATATGAAGGTGGTTTCTGAGTCCAAGATATGAAGCAATAAAAGTCAATGTTTATGATCACGCACGATCTAGAGACTAATCTCTGTGCCTGTGGTTTGACAGATTTTTATTAAAATGTATAGTTTCAAAGTTACAGTAGGTTAAAGATTTTGATACAAATTAATCCTAGCATTGAAATTGTAATTACAATATTACTTCGTTTATATGCAGCGCAGCGCGCTCGGGCGTTCTGCAAGGAAGGATTTGGAAGGACTATCCTCTTATCTAACTTAACTTTATTTTTAATTAACTAGGCATAACGACGTCTCTCGTTTAATAACTAGGTTTTGAAAAAAATTCTTCAAAGCGTTATATATCATAAAGTACTAACAGTAGGAGTATGATTAGCGGATATGTGTAAATTGAACATATAATTGAAGTTTTGATTAGAAACACAATTAAGACACATTGTCTCGATAGAAAAACAAGCCAAAGTAGCCTCCGTCTTTATCTATAAACGCTTGGAACTGCTAAACGGTGAATAATAGAAACACGAGACTATATTTAAAAAAAGTGATTGAAATTTTACAAATTTTGATTAGAGCAGAATTGAACTTACATAAATAGTACAATCAAAATTAAATAAAGTTTGTGTTACGCTTGCGTCCATCTCTTTCTCTCGCATCAGGCAGTAATATAATCTATCACACGCTCATTTCGATTCAATTATTTTTCGACATTCTCTTTCAGGTATAGGTAGGTAGGTAGGTTATTATTATTAGGCGTAGGCGGCGCAAGACCTAAATTTTGTGAGGGAAGGCCTGCGATCAAATATAGGTAGATCCACAGTTTCATTCAAAATCAATCCCGATTCGCGGCCCCGTGTCAAATCTTACTTATACAGATATATAAGGTCCAACAAAATTAGCTGAAACAATTTTAAGGGGATGATCAGACCATCAAACTGAACAACTTCTCTATGGGACCAATATCGAAATCCCGAAAAAAAAATCTACTGTCCCATACAAAACTGCAAGTATAACTCTACTCAAATGTATGGGACAGCTGATTTTTTATCGCGATTTCAATATTGGTCCCATAGAGAAAGTTGTTCAGTTTGATGGTCTGATCATCCCCTTAAAATAGTTTCGGCTAATTTTGTTAGACCAAATACCTCTTCAGCCTTTCATTTTAACATAGACCTTAATCCTCAGTAATAACGTCGTAAGCCATTTGTTTCAGTTTTTACATATTATAAAATACAAATGACCTTTACGGTATAGCAATAAAGTACAAAATCGTCACAAAGGACAGGCGTGTATGCGTTTATTGTATATTTTGGGGGCCATTGCAAATACACTATTTATAAACAGAGTCGTTTTGCTAGAATTGGTACATAGTTGATCGCAGCGACGTGCGCTCGTAACTTTGTTAAACATGTTGGGGTACCTTTTAACAAATAGTGCAATCTCATATTATATATGTAAAGTGACGGTACAGTTAATATCTTAAGTTTCTTAAAATGTGGTCTGCAACTATCTGTCATTTTCAGGCCACAGATTGCCCGTATACATCGCTTCTGTGCTAAGAATGCACGTTTTCATTCGTGGCATTGCCCCAGAAGATAATCCCGAATCTTAGTCTCAATGCAACGTAACCATGATATTCTGTTAGGAGAGCTTTTTGATGCACAACCTTTGTTAACATACGTATGCCTATGCAAACTGAACAACCTTATTTACTACAAACTCTATGTGCGTCTGCCATTTCATGTTATTGTCAATATATAGACCTAAGAATTTTGCGGTTGTTGTTTCACACTTCACTATCCTCATAAACTATCCCAGCGCACAGAGGTTGGTTCCTTCTTTGCCTGAATTTCATTATTTTCGTTTTCTCTAAATTTATTTGTAAATTGTTAGCCTTAAGCCAGCCAATAATGGAGGCCAGACTGTGATTTATCCCATGTTCATTATTATATATTACAGTGCAATCGTCTGCGAATTGTATCATTGGGTTCTTCGTTGATTGAGAAATATCATTAATATATATAAGAAACAATAAAGGGCCAAGAACACTGCCCCGAGGCACACCGTGAGTTACAATTCTCTCAGAAGATGTGTATTCTTTGACAACTTTTGTTTTTGTACATAGTTTGTTTATTCTAGTAATTTGTGTTCTATTTGTAAGGTATGATTTTAACAAATTTAGAGAATTTCCTCGAATACCATAAACCTACAATTTATGTTTCTTGTTGTGAAGAATGATTCAGGTACCGAAGGAATACCTATTTAAGCCATGTTCCAATACTTCGAGAATTATTTCTCCTAATTTATTTTCCTGGGCTATTTTATAGTTAGGTACAAAGTTTAAGCTTTACGTTTTTTAATAATTCGTTAATAATAAGTTATTCTATCGACCTTGTTCTAAAGCAGTATCCTCGGTTCTTTTTCGCTTATTCGCGCGTAGGCGAGAGTGAAAGGGATAGTTGCGTGCTTGCCGCGAGGTTGTAAATGGACAAAAATATTGAAAAAAAGGCCATTAAATGCCATGATATATGAAAAATATTGAAGATAATGTGATTACAAAGCGATATGTACTGAAAGTATGATGATGATACTCCATCTTTTTTTTTTGCACTTTTCGTGTGTTATTTTTGTAGGCACGGTCGATTAGAGACTGAGAGCGAAACAAGGCGCACTGCCAGATTGCGCTTTGTTTTGATGGTGCCATTTTTAAAATCTACCCTTTATTTGATCGAAGTTCATTTTGGGTCGTATAGCCATTGACATTTTCTATGGATCTGATCCGATTTTTTTTTAATTTTCAATATTGATTCCCTTGACTCCATAGTCAAAGTTGTTCAGTTTGATGATTCGAAGGACTCCCTAAAGTAGGTATGTTAATGCATTTAAGTTTACAGTCTGTATAGTTTGTTTATTTGAATTGAATATACTATGATTGAAACAGCATCACGAAAACCATGTTCGGACCCAGTTGACATCAACGCCATCTATCGAGGCAAAATGAACTACGTTCAAACTAGCTGTCAGAAAACTCCTTATTAAAAAGAAAAATTGTTCCAAATGGTTCCATAGATGGAGTTGTTGCGAAATGGTTGTGCAACGTTGCTGTTAATAAAATAGTAAAAAACTGTTATTTTTAATAAGAAGGAAAAGGCCATTTTGTTTCATGTTTTTGTGTAAATAAAAACAAGCGCGTTACTCTGTCTGATGGTAAAAATTATAAAAAGGCATTCTGGCAGCACTGACATCATTTTGAACAAATCCAAAGAGTAACTATACCAAACATATATACACCAATACACCACACCACCATCGAAAGTAAAATTTGTGGACGAACTCGTAGTAACGCTATTAAGGTGGTGTAGTGGAATCTTTATAAATTTTGGAATAAAACAGACTACATGAACACTACTGCAGTGATGCTCTGCTGTCAAATTGTATCCGTCAGTCACCATAACCCAAAGAGTAAAGTAAAATAATATAACGTAAACCATAACTTTATCGAGGTTACTTACAATCTACAGACCTGTGTTGTATTGTTTTATTTTGTTCATTGCATTGATTATTTAGTCTAGACGTGTTCATTTGCGTTTTAGCTATTTCATCTCGTTATAAGACTGAAACGTTGCTGTGAATATATTATGCAAAATAATTTATAGGCACTACAAAACTATGGATACCACTGAAGTTAACGTAGAATCAAAGCCTGTGGACGCGGATGCGAACGGCGAGAAATCTTCGCCTGCCATCGAATGTTCAAAAGAACGGAATTTGAAAAGACATCCAAGCGATAATGACGGAGACAACGAAAAACCAACTGACAACGAAGAACCGACTGAAAAATTGCCGCACACCGACGAACATGCAAGTGTCGTCGCGGCCCATTACAACACACTCGAAGAGAAAGGACTAAAAGAGAGATTCAACTCACCTATATTCTACCTCAGAAATTTTAACAATTGGGTTAAAAGTGTCCTTATACAAGAGTACATAGATAAACTACGAGAGAAGGATTATGGGAGAGCATTAAGAGTGCTTGATATATGCTGTGGCAAGGGTGGAGATTTGAGCAAATGGCAAAAGGCGCGGGTAGAGCGTGTTGTGTTTGCTGACATTGCCGAGGTGTCGGTACAGCAGTGTAAGGCTCGCTACGAAGACCTACGCCAGCGTTGTGGACGTCTCTACTCTGCAGAGTTCATCGCAGCCGATTGCACTAAAGATACCCTCAGAGATAAGTACACTGACCCATCGATAAGTTTCGATATCGTCAGCTGCCAATTTGGTTTACATTACAGCTTCGAAAGCATCGCCCAGGCTCGACGAATGCTAACAAACATAGCAGAGTGTTTAAAGCCTGATGGCTATTTCTTTGGTACGATCCCAGATGCTTATGAAATAATATCGCGGGCTCGTAAATCTACTGATGGTGCTTTCGGGAACAGAATTTTTAACATAAAATTGCTGTTTGATCCCAAAGAAGGGTACCCTCTATTTGGTGCAAAATACGACTTTCATCTGGAAGGAGTTGTTGATTGTCCTGAATTTTTAGTAAACTTTGAGCTGTTTGTGAAGTTGGCGGCCGAATTTGGCTTGAAGTTAGAATACAAGGCAAGATTTGCAGATTTCTTCAAAGATCACTCAGTGAAATATAAACAGCTGTTAAACCGGATCATTTGTTTTGAGAGTTACCCGGCCCCTCCCGGCAAAGAGCTTATTGGAGAGAAGGCCGAGTATGAACATGCAAGGCTCTTTTGGGAAAATAAAAAGGATAAAACTGATAGAGACAGACTTGGCACCATGAGTCAGTGCGAGTGGGAAGTTGCAAGTAAGTCGTATAAATGCTGTAAAATGTTTTTAATTAAAATAAATGTCATTAATACAATTTTACTAATATTTTTCTCTGTTTTGTTACAGCAATTTATATGGCTTTCGCCTTTAAGAAACTGAAAAGCACTGCTTGGGATTCAAACGGGAAACCTATTTATAATGTACCAGGAGAGGAGAGTTCTACTAGTAAAAAATAACAACAATGTTGATAATTAAGATTAGCAAATATAACATTGTCATACAAGAGCTTAATGTTTCCTACAACAAGCTTGCAATTGTATTGATGAACAGAATCTGAATAATGTTATAGAAATCTAGCGAATAAACTACTATTCATTGAAATCCTAATTTTTAAGCATTATCTTACTGTGAGCAGCAGTAACTATGGGCTAAAATAAGATTCGTGCGTGAATAACCCGAAGGATAAAACTCACAAGATAAATAGTATTATTTTTGAAAATAAAATTGTTTTGTTATAACAATTGAAATGAAAAGTTGAATTTAATAAAAAGGGTGTTACTTTACTACGCAAATTGTCTTCAATTTACAGAAAGCCCCGACCTATGCACTACGTCTCGTAGTCACTCGTAGTGCATATAGGTCTCGCCAATAAATAATATTAAATATGAATGTATCGCTATACACAGGGTGTATGGAAAAGTATCATTAAGCTATAAATAAACCACGTACTCTACCCAATACCCATCAAACTAAAACACCTACTATGGGAGTAGTACTCTGTGATGAGAGCAAATCTGCTCATATAAAAATCTGCTGTTCCATACTAAACTGCTACTTTTCCTTTGATACTTTTCCTTACAACCTATATTGTCCCTCAAAATAAGTAGAGGCCAATCATATTTTTAACGTAAGTCTCGTTTTTCACATAATGGGAAAAGAAAGTTATTTAAATGGTAGTAATGAGGGATTTTCCAAAAGCAAAAAAAAAATAAAAAAGTTAGTTCCTAATTTCTCGATAGATGGCGTTGACCAGAGAGGGGCCCAATAGGTATGCGCAAATATATTAATTAATATTAATAGTAAAAATACACAGTACAAAGCCTTTGTTATTGTTGTTGGTTTATTATTTAGCAATCTCGGTGTTATTGTCCGTCAACAACGAATCGAGTATCGGACGTGGCTGTATGGGCTACGTATCCATTTTAAATATATGAACAATAAACGAGAAACAATAACAAACTACAAAAATCTAACAGAAACTGAGAATTTCAATAAAAATAAGCCGGAAATATTTAAATCGTATTTCAGATTCCGGGAATAAAAAACAAAGCCATAGACGAAAAAATCGCTCTTTATTAGCAAAGCAATTTCAATATTCTTTATATTGAAAAGTGAAGTGAACAATTTAAGTATTGTTCGTATATTCAAAATGGATATGAAGCCCATACAGCCAAGTCTGATACTTTATTCGTTTTTGACAGACAATAAATAAATAATAAATAACGCTCACAGGCACATACTTAGTAATGATCCCAAGTAAGCCTTAGGCTTTTGGTTATGGGAACCATTCAACAACGGCACAAACATATAACATACATGACCGAACCGGGACTCAAACCCAGGGCCCTGGTTTGACAGTCCGGCGCGGCGTGGCAATCATTACTCCAACCGGGTCGTCAATAACACCTAGATTGTTAATAACTTAATATTAATTAATATATTTGCTCATACCTATTGGACCCCTCTCTGGTCAACGCCATCTATTGAGAAATTAGGAACTAACTTTTTTTTCTTCTGGAAAATCCCTCATTGCTTTATAGCGGCAACACTGAAATTTCCCACTCTGAAGTTCGTAAAAACTAGAACGTTGAACCGACTCACCTGAAGTTGTTTATGTCTCCGTGAGCAACGGCGCATGCGCATTCGTCAGTTCTTGGCACTTAGAATTTTTACGCTCGTTCGGCCGGCCTCATGTAATGTCGAACAGACGTTGGTAATACGTAGGCAAAATGAGTGTCGAAAACCCAGCTAGCGATAATGATTGTGATCCGGTAAGTATATAGAAAGATTTGGATTTACAATACGTTTTAAATTGTTATAGTTCTGACTCCGAATAATGTCTGAATTTCCACCTTTACTGGTGTACAAATTCTATCCACGACGCGAAAATTTTCTAAGTCCCAATATGGCGTCTACTTCGGTACAAGATCAGATAGAAGCGTCGGTCGGTAAAATTTCCAGAATGATAATTGAAATTTACATATTGCGTCGAATTTGCCACTTTATGTTTGTGGAAAAAACTTAAAAAACGTATTTAGGTCATTCACGAGCCAATGTCATTGTGGTTATTATATTCGCAGGGAAAGGTAAACGGGAATAAAAGCGAGCACGTTAACGGCATCCAGAACGGGTATAGTAGCTCTGACAAGCACAAGTCAAGCCACAAGTCGTCTAGCAAGGACAAGCACCGCGACAAGGACCGCGACCGCGACCACAAAAGCTCCAAGCACAGTAGCAGCTCTAGCAGGTTAGTCTTCCAGAACATTCTTTGAGGACATTCCTAAAGCAGCGATTATATTACCCTACATCTAGAGCCGATTTCGGCATACATTGCTTTCTTTGACTCTTTTAAATAGGGAGAACAAATCAGGTAATGTATGCTGAAATCAGCCCTAGACGTAGGGTAATGTAATCGCTCCTTTACATGACAATACATCCCGATTTAAACAGGACTGCCCCGGTTTCCAGTCCTCAGTCCCGGTATCCCCAGAGCAAAACTTCCAGACACAGAATTGACAACTTTCAGTTCATCTTACTACAGAGTCTCGGTTTTTTTTCATAACTATGTTTCTGTGTACAATAAAGAATCTATGAGTCTCTGATCGCATTGAACAATCTATACATTTCCTATTCTTACTAAGGTATTTCTTTTAATTTAGTGTACAGTCAGCCTCAAAAAGATATATACATGGACAAAAGTCATTACGACGTATACAACTTTTGTTCCAAAATATTGTACACATTTACAGTTACATAAATTTATACATTCCGTTGCACCAAATGTTTCTATACAGCCCAAGTACATAACCATCTATACAAGCTAGCAACATAAATAAGTATCCACATTATGTTTTAAAAAAGTTGTATACAGTTACATACAATAATGAGGTAAGCAAAGCCTGTTGTTGGTTTACCTCTTAGATCTTTTCTCTGGTGGATCCACAACTTCATACATACTTCTTTACTTTTATAATGACTTAACATAATGTTTAACTGGCCACTTTAGTTTTACTTTTCAATGTGAAAAATAATGACAAATGATCTATGTGAATGTTATGTAGCGGGCCACAAAGTATTTCAATTGGAAAATGTATGTATTTTATTGTATACATCTTTTCGTGTCACAATTTCGTAGCTTAGCTGTGTTTATCGCTATATATATGGTTATGTACTTTGGTTGTATAGAAAGATTTAGGTCAAATGTATAGGGGCAAGTGCGGAACATGTGGACATTTTCCAGAATTTAGAATAAAAGATTTTTTTTATCTGAATCATTTAAGTTTTTTTTATTATTAACATATCACATGTCTTAGACGATAATCAGCCTTTCATAAACTAAAATTCTAATTTCAATATCACTTTTACTTACAGAAATAATCAACTTTTTTTAAAAACATCATATTTGTCCACAGGTTCAACAGACGATTGTACCTATGTACAGTAAAATTGTACCTAGGGACGGTGTTGTACCTAGGGGCGGTTCACATTAATTAAAAAATATAAAAGAACAAAAACAATTATAGACTTCTAAAAACAACTTCAAACAAAAGTAAACATACTCTATTTTACTTATTTGTATACTTTACGATACTCTTCATACAAGTTTTGAGCAGATTCATCACTATCGTCATCATTGTCTAATACGAAGCATGCCACGCAAACGAAACCTTCACCCTCATCTTCAGACTCAAAGTTTTCTCTGTGTGACTTCGGAACACAACCAATATGATAGTTATGATTGCAAAAACTACATTTGAGCATTTGGTTTTTGTCTTTGGAATAAGTTTTACACTTCATACATCTAACAAACGATAACTTTTCTTGTTGAATTATTTTAATCTTTTTTTCGCCCAATTTCTTAGTGTTTTCATTCGAAAGCGCGTTGGAAGGACCAGGTTCAGAAGGATTATTAGCCAGCAGAGGAATTGGATGACTTTTAGAGCAACTAGCGTCAACTTTGGAGGAACAAGATTGTGAAAGAGCTTTGGTAGCAATTGGTTTTTGAGCAACTTTTGCGTTTTTTTTCTTGTCCGTTTTCTGGTCTGCTATTTTCTTCTTTTCAGCTTTTTTTAATGCTTCGCCTAGAATTTCATCTTTTTCCGGCGTGTCAGTCAAAATTCTGGTTCTTCCGGGCTTTTTTCCACGTTGAGCACTCTTTCGAGGACCAGCTTTTTCAAATGGGCGGACGGTTTCAGGCGTTATTTGTGGATCTATAATCTTCAGTGGAGTTCGGAATACAGGTTGGTCTGGTATCAGCTGATCATCCTTCTTGATTGGCGAAACTGGTTCTGGGATGGCATGAATAACAAAATCTCCAAATAGTTCGTTTTGATCCAAGCTATCTGGGTAGGTTTGGCTGGAAATCTGTTCAACCGATTGATGTAAATTCAAATTAACCATCGGCGTTTCTTGATCAGTTCCGGTGACTTCAATATCCGGCTGTTCTTGGTTTTCGGATGGATTTCCAGTTAAGTTTTGGCTTGGGTCTGGACGATCAGTTACATAAGAGCATAAGAAATCTTCGTCTGAAAATATGTTTCTATTGTATGGATAAATACCTGAAACCTCGAAGCCTTTTACGATGTTTTTTGGTGTAAACGAGATTCCATATGCTTCGCCAGCTATTTCTGCTACGTCGTAAATCGTTATAGGTTTACCCGGATGATTGAGCATCCATCTGTCGGCTGCTTGGCTGTATTGGGTTTTAAATGGTCCAAAAACCGTTCGATCTAGTGGTTGCAAATGATTGGATGTATGTGGAGGCAAAGTCAATAAGATAATTCCATTCTCTCTGGCTTTGTCAATTATTTCAATTGATATGTGTGTCTCGTGATTGTCCATTATTAAGAGGATTGGATTTTCTCTTGTTTGTTTTGTGAATTTAATAAAGTGATCCAAGAACATTTTAAAAATCGGTTCTGTTGACCACCCTGATTGGTTAGCCACACCCAAAGACCCAGGTGGAGCTCCTTTCAACATGTTGTCTTTGTAGAAAACCCGTGGGAATATGAACACAGGAGGCACGGCGTTTCCAACGGCATTTATGCAGCCTATCATTGTGGTATTCACTCCACGTTCTCCCGAAGTCATTTTCCCAAGCTGGCGAATTTCTTTAGGGGCCAATACTTTCCCTGGCTTGTGAACTGTGGAGAGCCCAGTCTCATCAACATTATATATCGATCCTGGTAGAAAGTTGTGTCGTGTCATGACTGATTCTAAGTTGTTGAAGAAATCATCCACGTTTGCCCTATTGAAGCTAGTTGCTCTTGCTATGCTCGTTGGTTCGGGTTTGCGCAAAGATAATTCCGGGAAACGAAGTCGAAAATTACGAAGCCACCCAGTTCCTGCCATTTTGTGCTTTTCCCAGTTAGCAGGTAGATTTGTTTTCTGTTTAGAAACAGCGTATTGGTAAGCCAGCTCTCTACATTGTTTTGTATTTAAACCCATGTGTAGAAATGCAGCTTTTCTTAAATATTTGCACAACAAAATTTCTTCTTCCGGGTCAAACACCTTTCTTACATCATTCTTCAATAGCTGAATGCTATTCGTCAAATTATTGCTTTTATGTAACTTCAAGTATTTAAAAACCGTTGACTTTGGTAGTTTATACTTTTCAGCTACTTTTCTTATCGAATTGCCACTTTTAGCGTCTATTACGGCTGCTGTGAGTGTATCGGGGCAGATTCCCTTTCTTTTTAAACCAGTTTTACTGCGAGGCACTGAAAAAATTAAACAAAACCGCTGATCAGATTTTGTAAGTTAACATTATGACACTTTTGTACCTGTGGACAGTCCACAGGTACACTCTTATTTTTGTCCATAGGTACAAATTCTGACTTAAAAAATAAAACTGATCTAACTTTGAGGATAAAACAGACTTACAGACAAGAAAAAAACACTAACTAAGCAAAAAACAACACAAATCATACTGCAAACACGATCAAACCGATATCGTAAGTATTTGCACGGTAAAACTCATCTAAATTAAGCAAAATAACTTACTTTTTGGCGCAAAAAACTTTCATAGCCGGCACATCATCAACCACACAGAAAACAAAGATGGTGAAACGTCAAAACTGTGAACCATAGACAACGCTTTACGGTCGCGTTCAAATTAGAATTTTAGGGTTGCTAGTTTCGTCGGAATCGATTGTGTCCATAGGTACAAGCGTCCATAGGAACAGCACTTGCCCCTACTTTGTGTTGGTGCATCATAATGAATATTAAGTTATGTATATTTTAATGTATACAATATTTTGTAACAAAAGCTGTATATGTTGTAATGATCTTTTGTCCTTGTATACATCTTTTTTAGGCTGACTGTACCTATGTATATTATTTGCACTTTAAAAAACTGCATTAGTGGCAATTTATAGTGTTACCTAGGATTACCTTTGATTGTAATTATTAATTTCATAAAAAATGTTCTCGAAACATTTTCTTTTATTTTGATATCAATATCACTTACAAATTTTAACAATGTCTCGATTTGAGTAAAAATAAAAATGGTCATGTTGAACATTATTTCTTAACCTAACAAATGTTTATTCACATTCTCTTGTAGAGATAAAGATAAGGACAAACACTCTAGCAGCAAAAGCCACAGTAGCTCGCACAAATCCTCCAGTAAAGATAAAGACCGTGACAAAGATCGCAGTGAGAAGAAAGAACGCAGCGACAAGGATAAAGAACGCAGCGACAAGGATAAAGAACGCACTGACAAGGATAAAGAACGCACTGACAAGGATAAAGATCGCAGTGACAGAGACAAGCATCGGAGTGACAAGGACAAGCATAGAGATAGGGAAAAGAGCGAGAAAGACAAGGAGAGAAGTGATCGTGACAAAGACAAACATAAAAGCAGCGATGAAAGAAAGTCATCATCGTCGAAGGACAAAGACAGGGAGCACAAGAGTTCGTCCTCGTCTAAAGACAAGGAACACAAGTCGAAGGATAGAGACCGCGACCGTGACAAGGATCGCCACAGGAGTGACAAGGACAAACGTCGCAGTGATAAAGATAGACACTCCAGCTCTAAGGACAAGCACAGGTTAGTTGATTTAACTTTCATTTAAATTCATAATGGTGGAGCTTCACATGGCATATTTGGCAACTATCACACATGACAAATAGGCAATAAAAGTATAAAAATGTGGATCCCAGGGGATGTTTTGGTTGCATATTTGCCTATTTCACTCCTTTTATGTGCGTCGAAGACCGACAGACGCCAGTAAATGCATAAATATGCGTTCCTATCAAAAAATATATCATAGTATAGCATAGCATATGCTCACGACTATATTCCCCGAGGGGGTAGCCAGAGATATTCTGAAAGTTCAGAACATCCACGTTTCACTAGTAGTACCAAAACTCTGTCCAGTGTGACGGGGAGTGAGCCCGTCGCCACTTGTAATGGACAGTAGGTACAATACAAGCCTCGATATTGAAGCATGCAGGTTTCCTCACGATGTTTTCCTTCACCGAAAAGCCAGTGGTGTTACAAATCGTACATAAATTCCGAAAAACTCATTGGTACGAGTCGGCCTGGACGGGGATCGAACCATCGCCTCCTGCACGGCAGGCAAGGTTACTCGCCACTGGACCACCACGGCTATCCCCAAATCAAAAAAATAAATCAATCAATCAATCAAATTTCAAATGTGATATATTTTTTTGCCAAATATGCCACGTGAAGTACCACTGTAAGAAAGAACCAGCTTCAAATCTACAACAGGCTTCGTCAAAATGGAGAAATGTCAGTATAGGTTAAATCGTTCTTGGTCCAGCCCCATGCAACCCTGGCTCTATGGTTCCCATGACAGTGGGATGATGCGACTTACATTTTATATTACTACCAATGATATTTTACTATATAATATCATTGATTACCACATAATTATCATCATGGACCTTATTTCATCTCGGTAGATGTTTAACATCTACCTAGACCTACGACCTACCGGTTTGCCAATTCGAGCACGACTAGGCCTCCCGCATTTGCGGCACTTAATAGGGACCTAAATAAAATGATATTCATAATAAGATAAAAGGTTTATCCTATAGGTACTTTTCATTCATAATAATAACAATGGGTGTTTTACATAATTACAAAGTTCAGTTAAACAGGTCAGTCTATTAGAAGCAATTAAATTTTCAAATTTAGGGAAGCTTCATACAGTTTCGAACTTGCATTGATAGATTTGTGAGTAGAGTACTCAAATATTGAATCTCTTCACTCTTACACTTCTACTCACATAGGTAAGTAATTGTTGGTTTATCAAATACATACAAAACATTTTGTTATGAATGTTTATGAATTAAAAACTATTAAAAAACTTTTCCAAGGTGTGTCTCAATTAAATATTATGTTGGTTCACCTAAGTTAATAATTGGATAATTTAAATACAAAAGTCGAACAAAATTAGCTAAAACTGTTATAAAACTGGTTTCATGAGTACGATTTTTGAAACTCATTCGCTGAGATCAGCAGTTGAAAATATCAAAATTACTATGGAGATATGCATCTTTCAACTGCTGATTTGACTTTCAAAAATCACATTTCTGGAGTATGATTTTCGAAAGTCAAATCAGCAGGAGAAAGATGCATAATATGTCCATAGTAATATTGATATTTTCAACTGCTAGTTCAAAGTATGAGTTTGAATAATCGCACTCCAGTTCATAAAAATAAACAACTATCTGTATGGGACCAATGTCTAAATAGCGAAAAAAACTGCTGATTTTGGTCCCCTGAAAGTTGTTCAGTTTGATGGTCTGATCATCCCCTTAAAATAGTTTCAGCTACTTTGTTGGACCCTTAGAGTATAATGTATGTTGGACCTTATACCTACTTATCTTCCATCTTCAATCCGCAATTATGATAAAACAACAAGCATGCTTATGCTTTGGGCTCTTTGGGGAATATAGTCGTGACTATATGCTTATATAGTCACGACTATATTCCCCAAAGAGAATAGTCTGTGATATTATCAGAATATCCGCAAAGCTGAACATATATAAAACCATGTTTTTCAAGGCATGAAAACCAAAAAGATACTAAAAACATAATGTCTTCTTGATGACAAAACTGGAAATATAAAAAACTTAAATTGTTGTCTTTGTAAAAAACTTTTAGAACTTTTGCCAACCGTTTCTGACATTTCTGTAAAAAAAATTATATGTAAATAGGATAATATATTAGACTATATGTAAATAGTAAATTATATTTAATTTGCTACTTTTTGTGATGAAATAATGTGTGTTTTTGTATGAATAAATAAAAATTGAGTGTTATTACATGCATACTTACATAAACATACCCATAATCCTTTTGGGGCTGTCAGAAGAAGTTATGGATAATTTGATTACATTATATAAATCAGATAAAATTGCAACAATGCACACAGAGTACCTGTATACAATGCCTCAAGTGCTTTTTAAAACCAACACCAGTAGGCCTCGCATGCCACCCCCAAGAAAACGACTAAAATTGACATGTGCCTCTCTCTTCTTTATTATTTTACGTACACCAAAAAGAGCGCGCACGACCTTTTTCTCGTTTAAACGCTTTGTCGTGGGTGGCTTGCTAGCCGTGCTGGAAAGTTATTAATTATCTATGTGGTTTTGTATTTGTATTAGGATTTTTTTTAGTAAGTCACAATTTTTTTACACAGCTCCATTAAAAGTAAGGAGAAGGAAAGCAGCGAAAAGATGAAAATTGATCCAGAATTTATAGACTCCTCAGTTAAACAAGAACCAATGCAGGTAACATAATTCTATACTTGCCACTTCATTCATAAAGCTTTATTTATCAATTAATAGTTATAACCCGACTACGTCAAAGCCAAAAAGAGGGTTATCAACTACAAAAAGAAAAAGCAAACATTCTAATGTGGTCAATCAAGGATCAAAAATATGCACAGCATACTGCATTTAAGTTGAATTAGTAATGTGAAACTGCAACAAGACTTCAATAGCAACTAAATGTAATAATCATGAATATCTAAAATATCAAACAAAAGACATGTCTTACTCAATATTAAGACAATGGCAATCATAACTTGTTTCTTACTTTTTAGTTTATTTTATTTGACCCTGTTTTTTTTTCCATAGTCCGGTAACAGTTTTTTATAGAATCTTAAACATTTTATTTATATGCAGGTTGATGAGCCTTATGTCAAAAAAGAAGAGATTGATGATGGGTACGCTGGTCTCAACACAACTGCCTCGTCCTGCGACTACTCTCTGTCCCAATTTAAGGACGAGCCACTCGCAGACCTCCCGCCTGACGAGGAGAGTGAGGAAGACACTCCATTGGTAAACATGATTAAACTATCTCATATAAAAACCTCGTCAGAGGCTGTAAGGCGGTCTGAAAAAACTCTTACACCAGGGCCCTGCCGACACGATAAAAAGAGCTATCTAATGTTCAATAGCGTGTGGCGGTCCGTGGTCTCTGCCTACTCCCATGGGACAATGGCGTGAGCTTATGTATGTGTCTGTTGAAATAAGGACCACTAAGAAGTTGAGTCATTCCCCTCTCATATATTTCCATCTTGTTTAAATGAAAAGGTATACAATTTCATAGTGCTTTTATTTTATAGAGCGCCAACCCCCGCAGCATGTTGCGCGTGATATAACACGCCTTTTATCTTATTCACTCGCACGCAAATAAAAAGAGAGCAAAGGCACAATAACGGTATATCACCGTGGACCTTTTCTAACAGTGCTATAAAATTGTATTCCTTTTCCTTTAAACAAGATAAAAATATTTGAGAGGGTGTTCAACGCTCTGAATATTCACCCCAGTGTTCTCCATACTATGCTGTGTACACTGGAATTTAGTATACATTATTCTAGTTCGCCAGATCTTGTTATGAGCATCATTTCACTATTTTTTTGCATCAAAAATTTTTGATCGACTACTCTGCTTAGTTACCTACGCTACCTCTTACGTAGTTGGTTTGGTTTATAATATTGGAAGACTCATTAAAAAGGACTTAGCTGATATTGGCAATTATCATCTACTTGCGGGCAAGGAATCAGCGCCATCTTGGAGCTTTCTCCGAGGTACGCCACTTAGTATGGAGTACTCTTTCTTATCTCCTTTACTCTATGCTAGTACCTAAAATATTTTTATAATCTGTCTTATAGGCTGACAGGAAGGCGCCAAAACGGCGCTTGTCCAGTGAGAGTGAAGAAGATATACCTTTACTTCAACGCAAAAAGATTAAGAAGAAAAAGGTGAAGAAAGAATCTGGTTATGATGATGAAATGGACGAAGATGTAGAACCCAAGACAAAGAAGAAAAAGCCAGAGAAACCAAAACCTAAACCAACGAAGGTTAAGTCTGAGCCTGCTGTAAACATCAGCCCTACCAAGAAAAAGAAGAAACAACAAGAGGATGAACCAGAAGTTTGGAAATGGTAAATCATATTTTTTATAGGTCATCTTGGCTAACGAAAAATTCTTCGTTTATGTCTTGGCGATATTTGAATATGCCGCGCAGTCTATTAGTTTCGCTGTCAATCGGTAGATGGCGCTCTAGTCAAACATGTCATCGTGACATAATGAGGCCAAAGTATTGAGGTTATATTTTACTGGATGTAAAATGTTTGTTAGGCTAGGACAGGGCTTGATTGAACTTAGTTCATTTCTGAAAAAAACTTCAGGAGTTGTTGTTTTAATAAGACAGAGACGGTTTTCTAGGCCTAAGTGTGTCTGTCTATTTGAGTTTTTTCATGGTGATTGCTACATTCTGGTTTTTGAGATAAGTAAAACTAGCTTTCTGTTACAGGTGGGAAGAAGAAAAGAAAGATGATGGAACTAAGTGGACATTCCTCGAACACAAAGGACCCTTATTTGCACCAGATTATGAGCCTATCCCTGACAATGTTAAGTTCCGATACGATGGTAAAGTGATTAGGCTTTCCCAAGATGCCGAGGAAGTTGCTGGATTCTACGCACGAATGTTGGAACATGACTACACCACAAAACCAGTGTTTAATAACAATTTCCTTGCTGATTGGCGCAAAGTAATGACACATGAAGAAACAAAGTTAATCAAAGATCTCTCAAAATGTGATTTCAAGGAAATGGCCGCCTACTTCCAGAGTGTATCGGAGAAGAACAAAAATCGATCAAAAGAGGAAAAGGCAGAAATAAAAGCTAAGAATGAAGAAATTCAAAAAGAATATGGATTCTGTACTATTGATGGCCACAAAGAAAAAATTGGTAACTTTAGGATTGAACCGCCCGGTTTATTTAGAGGTCGTGGAGAACATCCCAAAATGGGTATGTTGAAAAGACGCGTCATGCCGGAGGATGTACTGATTAACTGCTCCAAGGACAGTAAAATACCCAAGCCTCCAGCAGGTCGCAAGTGGAAGGAAGTACGACATGACAATTCTGTCACTTGGTTAGCCTCATGGACAGAAAATGTGCAAGGACAGTCAAAATATGTCATGTTGAATCCTAGTTCCAAATTGAAAGGTGAAAAAGATTGGCAAAAGTATGAAACTGCTAGAAAACTTCACAAATGTATTGATAAAATCCGAGACACATACCGCAATGATTGGAAAGCGAAGGAAATGCGTGTTCGTCAACGAGCGGTAGCTCTGTACTTTATCGATCGTCTTGCATTGAGAGCTGGTAACGAGAAGGATGATGACCAGGCTGATACCGTTGGTTGTTGTTCATTGCGCGTGGAACACATTGAATTGCACAAAGAAAAAGATGGAAAAGAACATGTAGTAGTGTTTGATTTCCTCGGTAAAGATTCCATCCGATATTACAACGAAGTGCCAGTTGAAAAACGTGTATTTAAGAATCTCGAACTCTTCATGGAGAATAAGAAAGACAGTGATGATCTCTTTGACAGACTTAACACCCAAACTTTGAATGAGCATTTGAAAGATTTGATGCCGGGACTGACGGCTAAAGTCTTCCGTACCTACAATGCCTCCATAACATTGCAAAGACAATTAGATGAGCTGACTGACGCCGATGCCTCTATACCAGAAAAGATTTTAGCTTACAACCGAGCTAATCGAGCAGTTGCAGTGTTGTGTAACCATCAACGTGCTGTGCCTAAAGGTAAGCATACAATAGGCAGTTGGGTATTTGCCTACAAGAAAAATGTATTTTCTTAATCTTCTCATTAAAAATAAACATTTGAAAATAATGCTAAACTCACATTTTCAGTAATTTTTAAACGTTTAACGTAACAGGATAAACTTTAAAAAGTATGAGTAATATGACGTCATATTATTAGTACAATGTTCATATAAAACGCGTGTTTTGATGTTGGGACACATCACCTCGTGGAATCAGGGCAGGACTAAAAAACAGCAGTATCACTGAGCTCCTGTCCTCTTGCCAAAAGACATTGCCCATGTGACGAAGTGTATTCGTTTCGGGTCGCTTCACAGCTGGCGAATGTGCATGATCAAAGAACACATACAAATTGTATGATAGCTGAAACTATACACGGGATAGGAGGAATATCGTGCTTCCCAAGGCAATGGAAATTATCTTTTTCTATTGTGGTATTTCTTATAAAAAATTCAAATTTACCAGTTTTGAGGGGAAACGGTATTGGGTGTTTCCTTTGTAATGAGGATTAATTAAATTTGATGTTTTCTTTTAATTGTGTGATATAGTGTATTTTTTTTTTCGAAAACAGTTTTGTATATTTTGGTCATTGACAAATGATTTAATTTGAAACCAATAGAGTTGTTTATTTGACTACGTTGGCAAATAGCCTAATGTAATTTTAAAGCAGTTAAAATATGATGGCTATATTTACACATAACATTTTATCTATTTCCAGGTCATTCAAAATCAATGGAAGCACTGAAAGAAAAGATTCAAGTGAAACGTGACCAAGTTGATGAAGCAGAGGAAGACCTACGGCACGCTTCAAAGGAAGCCAAGCGAGGCTCTGCCAAGGAGAAGATTTTATGTGATAAGAAGAAGAAATCTCTAGAACGTTTGAGAGACCAACTGAAGAAACTGGAACTACAGGAAACTGACCGTGATGAAAACAAAACCATTGCCCTCGGCACTTCTAAGCTCAATTATCTCGACCCACGTATTTCAGTGGCTTGGTAAGTGGTCAAGTCCATAATTTTAATGAGACTAAATAATTTAAAGGAGCAGAACAGCTTCGGTGGCGCGCTGCGGAGAGGAATGGACCCTCAAGTACTTAAGGGTTTGGTTTTGAATCTGCACGGACAAAATGCCATGTACCAACTACTACCAATGAGTTTTTCTAACTTATACAGGGTGAAATTGATATTATTAGCATCTTTTTAAACTAACAGTCTACCCATCAACCTGAACAACTTTTACTATGGGAGCGAACCAATCTGAGTACAAAAAAAATCAGCTGTTGCATACATTTGAGTTGAGTAGGTATTACAGTTTAGTATGGAACATCTGATTTCTTTTTTGCTCCAATCGGTTTTCTTTCGGGTTTACTCCTATAGTAAAAGTTGTTCAGTTTGATGGACTCTTAGTTTAAATTTAAAAGGATGCTAAAGATATCAATTTCACCCTGTAAACTAAATGTAGTACTGACTGTTCTCAAAAGGTGAACGAAAACATTGTGAGGAAACCTGCATAAGCTGAAGAAGAAATTCTGATGCATATGTTAAGTCTACCATTGGGCATGCATGGTGGCCAAACGACCATACTTACTGAGGGTAGACCTGAGCTCTGCAGTAGGACGTATAACAAACTAATGATGAGCAAAACATAATTTCCAGCTAAATCTAATTGAAGTTTGTGTTCCTACAGGTGCAAAAAGCATGGTGTTCCGATTGAAAAGATCTACAACAAGACTCAACGTGACAAGTTCCGCTGGGCCATCGACATGGCTGGCCCCGAGTATGTATTCTAAGATTAAATAGCAGTAGCTATACTTTATACACTTTATTTAAAATCTGTGAACGTTCCATAGTATGTCTACCTTTATACAATACAATTGTTTTATGAATTTGGACTTAAATTCAACAGTAAAGGTTGCGTTTTTGGTATGTTAGAAAATTTTACAACAATCCAGATAGAAATACAGTTCCTTCATTGATTAGGATCCAAATTAGAAGTCTGATTCTAATTTATTTTATTTAGACAACCCTAATTACATTTGCTTATAGTTAGGCTAAGATGTAGTGTTAAATGAAAATAGTATTTAAGAAATGCAATCTGTTGCTTAGTATGTTTTCCACTCTTACTAGATAATGTCATCTTGGTCTCTAAATTTGTTAAATCACTAGTATTATAAAATCACAAGAGTGGAGAATATTTCTAATGAATTATGTAAAGATTGCAATGTGTTTTTTTTTAATTGTTAATGACAAAAAAAATGCTGTGAAATAAGTCATACTTATGAAAAACCATGTGCGTGATACAGTTCAGGTGAGATGTATATATTAGTGAGGCTGGATTGGATTCGGTTCGTGTCAACAGGAACCATCTACTTAACAAGGATCTATTTAACTGAGCAATAGGTAGTTTATATAGGGCATCATGTTTATTTTATACAATACCGATGAAAAACAATGTTTACAGTATAAAATGATGTAAATTATCATGGTGTATTTGTGCACAATGTGCAGTAGTAAATGTTGTAAAGTAAGAAATACATGTTATTTTATTTTTATAACATAGGATTGAAATTGTGGCAAAAGCAAAGCCATCAATGTTACGAAAGGTACAATGTTGTAGGTAAATTGTAATATTACAGTTATGTGTGCATCTTGTAAATAGTAAATTTTTACCATGTCAAACAATAATTGTGAATGAGATTATCCAAATAAATAAACATTGACACTAGGATTTATGTCTTTATATTCATAAAATAATTTATTAACATAACAATTTAAAACTTATAACAACTATATATCAAGGGGCCACAACAAGATAGCAAATACAGATTAACTGTCTAGAACAAGAAATATAATACTCCCTAGAATCTAGATTGTGTCTAGCTTTCATCTTCAGATCAGATGCATGAAAGAAATCTACATCCATCATCCATGCCTTCAGGCATATACGAGAGGCCCGACTCTTCTTGTCTCTTGTGTTATACCCGCGACCTTATCCTGAAAGTTGACAAAAATGCGTTACATAGTTACATACTATAATAAAATACATTAATTAGAAGTAGGTTATTTACTTCCTAGATTTTCTTACTTACCTAGTTACATACAGGTGAAGCTAATATAAGAGTGTAAAGGAGTATGTTCACGGTTGAGCCATATGAATGATATGAATAAATAGACACTCGAAACTCCCGCGTTAAACGTCAAGATACGTCTACAAAATGTCAAGATACGCCTGCCGATCTCGTGTTGGTTTAACCCACACCAGTACTTACTATCTCTATGGTTAAACCATAGTTTCACTTCCATACTGTTCTTATTATCTATTCATATGGTTGAGCCTCATCTCGCAGCACCACAGATTACGGGTAATCTGTGAGCAGCACGGAATCCTTCGATCAAATATAGGAAGCAGTGTTCCCGAACCTACCGATTTTACGGGAGATCTACCGATTTCCAACCCCATCTCCCGATCTACCGTAACATGGTCAATTTCTCCCGATTTTTATAATTCTCTTAATAATTTATAATAAGAGCCAACTTTCTACTAAATATTATAATAATAGGTGCATCCATTGATTTTTAAATAGGTTTTCATTATTGCATTTAGTTGTTTTCCGTCAGTAAAAAAGTTTAAGGTAGTTTTCTGGTAATGATTAAAATACAATTAGGATTTTGTTAGGTACGGTAGAAGTGGGGAAATTATTGCAATACTGATAAGTTACGGGCTTAGGGAATTAGGGGTATCGCATAGAAGGAGTCGAGGCGCGGGCGCGCCTTGGTGACTTTGTCATACGGTCGATAATTGTATACCAAGAACCCGAGCGGTGCGGCGGCGCGCCCGCGCCTTGACGCCGCACAGTGGGCTGGGATTACAAGGTTGGGTCTTAAGAGATAAAATGTATTTTTTTGGTATCTAGGCATAAATTTAAAACGTTTTTATTCTTTGACTTTTTTTAATTTAACAAGTACTTTCGGAGATATAGCCATATCAAATTTGTATGAAGAGTCATGTTATTTTAGTTAAGCAATTTATTCCAATTAAATTGAAAATGAAAATAATGTATACTAAACGGCCTGAAACACCTCAATACCTACTTAATTCTTTAAAAAAAACAATGTTCGACATTTTCCACCACCATAGGTATGACGTAATTTGTTTTGATACTTTTTTCCGGGAATCAAGGGATAAGAGTGCGCGAGCGCAACAACAAGTTATGACGTGTCGTAACGTGATTGGTGCAACGATAGGGTACGGAATGTACGGTTGCATTCAAACGTACTTCAGTGTTCTATTACCCACCATAATAGACGCACTACCCCCACACATTCATTACTTACTTATTTGTTATTTTGTATTTGTGAAAATGTTTGAAGATTTAGTGACAAACCTTGATCTTTTCGTTATTTTAAAAAACAGTGGCAGTGTTAAAAATAATGACAGTTTGTGTAGTGAGATAAGGTCTAAATTTTTAGTCGAATTAAGTGATGAACACGAAAAGACCTTAAAGTTGTTTTGTGCAAAATTTTGTTATAATTTAAATAGAAGATGGGAAAACGCTCATCGTAAAATAAATATATTCAGAACTAAAAATAGTGAATGGTTACAAGAAAACATAATATGGCCAGACTTTGTTAAGTGTTTAATAGGCAGTAATGAAGATCAACCAGCACCGAGTACATCAATTCAGTATGTATCACCAGCAAAAGTTTCTGTCGGTGTTTCCACCGAACAAAGCCCTAGAAAACCTTTTTGTGAATTAGCGCCTAAACAGAAAAAAGACGTGCAGAAAACTTTCATTTATCATCGGACGAAATAAAATATGCATATTTTGAGAGGTTGAAAGCGGATGGGAATGAGGAGGTTGCTAAAATACTAGAACATTTACTTAAGAATCCCCAAGATGTAAAAAAAGTTAAAAAATGCATATCTGTTAAAGAAACAAAACCTGTTTTTTCTCCGGATGAGGCTTTAGGGTTATTTTTATCACTTAAGCTGACCAAGTGGCAATACAATACTTTAAGAAAAAGTGTTAACGAAAAAGACAGTAATATATTTCCATCTTATTATCAAGTGCAACTTGCGAAACAGGAATGCTATCCACCAAAAGATGATATTACAGTGACAGATACCTCAGCCAAAATAAAGTTACAAGCTCTATTGGATATAACGACAACAAGAATAATGAGGTCATTCATCATAGATAGTGGTTGTAAAGAATTTACACTAATTAGTAAGTGGGGATTTGACGGTGCTTCTAATCAAGCCAATTACAAACAAAAAATGCAAACAGACGATGAACAAGAAAGTCAACTTGACGATTCAAGCATATTTATGGGAAGTTTGGTGCCAATAAAATTAGTGTGCGGCAAACAAGTTATCTGGCAAAACGATTCACCAAATTCATCATACTGGTGTCGTCCAATCTTTTTCGAATTTGTGAAAGAAAATAAAACAACGATATTGCAAAAAAAAAGTGCTATTGAGGAAGAGATTGTTAATTTAGTGAAAACAGAAGTTGGAGAAATAAAAATTTCACACTCTTTATTAATGACAATGATAGACGGAAAAGCAACATCAATTTTATGTGATACTTCATCTCAGAGATGCGACATTTGTAAAGCCACTCCAACAGAGATGAATAATTTGCCCTTAATTGCATCAAAACCGACTGATCCAGATCTCTGTAAATACGGATTGTCATCATTGCATGCCTGGATACGAATGATGGAATGCATTCTGCATATAGCCTACAGATTAACGATACAGACATGGACAGTAAAGGGAGACAACAAGTGCATCATGGAAAGTAGAAAGAAAGACATACAAGACGCTTTTAAAAATAGAATGGGACTTCTGATTGATATTGTTAAACAAGGGCACGGCTCCACGAATGACGGAAATACTGCTAGAAGATTTTTTGAAAATCCAAACATGACTGCTGAGATAACTGGTGTTAGTGAAGACTTAATTAGGAGATTTGCAATCATTTTAGAGGCAATTTCATCAGGTTACCACATTGATAAGGTCAAATTTCACGAATATGCTCAAGTGACCATGCAACTATATTTGGAATTATATAGCTGGTATTACATGCCTTCAAGTGTTCATAAAGTTCTTATGCATGGTGCAGCTATTATTGAAAGTTTTGGTCTAATACCAATTGGACAGCTATCTGAAGAAGCTGCTGAAGCTAGAAATAAAGACTTTCGTAGGTACCGACAACACCATTCCAGGAAATGCAGTAGAAAAAGTACAAATGAAGACATTTTAAATAATTTATTGACCAGCTCTGATCCACTCATCTCAGCGAAACGTCACAAACTTCGCAGAAAACATAAAACTTTGTCAGGAGAAGCACAAAGTTTATTAATAAGTGAACAAGCGGAAACATTTGATGATGACGAACACGAAAATTTTGCATTCGTTAATGTAGATACCTTTGACAGTGATTAAATTAAATTAAAAAAGTGTAGTGGCCAGTAGTGATTGTGATTTTTACTTATTTTATTAGTCCTTAGTGGATTAGGCCTAAAGGGGAGACCACTACATAAAAAAAACGCGCCTAGTTCTTAACCTCTATGGTGGTGTGGAATAGAGAACAAAATTTGAAATTGCGACCAAATCGCAGAAAATCGCAACCCGAGAATAGGCGCTAAAATAGGACAAATATACGTACTATGCATACGTAAAGTCAATTCTTTGAGAAAATTTGAGAATTGCGAGATTTTCACATTTTTTTGTTTTGTTTCATACAAAAATTACTTTGGAAATTAATAACTCCGAAAATACTAAGTTATCTGAACGACTCATAGAAATAATTACTTATAATCGATAGATAAATCCAACACAATATTTAAAATTTCAGAAAAAGCAACTTTTTTTTTTTAAATGCTAAGTCCTTTACCGGCCCGTTTCAGCCCACTGTGCGCCGCCTCGACTCCTATATGCGATACCCCTAACCGATACCATAACAGGTTTTTAAAGAAAGAAGACAAAACACTTCAAATTGTAAGAAAATGCCTATTGCTGTAAGAAAAAGAAATTACACAAAAACCGTAAATTAGCTTTATTTACAACATACAAAATACTCCCAATTTTTTTACCATACTTCTACCGAATTATAATTTTTTGTTTCGAGAACACTGATATTAAGATTAACAAACGCCGCCCCGCCGCGCCGCTGGAAAAACGGAGCAATCAATACGGGAGCATCATTAGCATCCTTTTAAACTAAAAGTCTACCCATCGAACTGAACAACTTTTACAATGGGAGCAAAAAAAAAATCTGCTGTTGCATACATTTGAGTCGCGAACTCGCGACATTGCAGTTTAGTATGGAACAGCTGTTTTTTTTTTTGCTCCGGTCGGTCGGTAACTATTATGTAATCTGTGACGGGAGTTCGAACTAGACTTAAAAACATAGAGATAGTAAGTGCTACTTAAAAAAAGGTCTCTGAATCTCTACCTAAGTATAATATAGGCGTAGAATCACCATAAGCGAAAAAAAATTCGTCTATGATTATAAAGCGCTCGGCTTAGCTTGAGTCCTTTCCATGTCGTTTCTACCACAGATCAATTAGAATATGTGTCCAAGATCAATGGTCAATGGCTAATGCGAAGGCAAAGCCAGAAAAAAATAATAAATAAAAGAAGAGCAGTCTTAGCAAAGTTTTTACTTTAGGTTTCTAATATACTTATATTACTCTTTGCTTTAGGTTTTGACGAATACCTCCAAGGACCACCACCAAGGATTTTAGAATCATAACAATTGCCAGCTTCACGGCCACCACGTAGTACTTCCTATCTCTATGATGCCATCTTCCTCGTTTTCATCGTCTCTCTCTGAATCCTCAGACTCAGATTAAAATTAAGACGGCTTGGCCCAAGGTCAATGTAACCAGGCCATGAACATAAAAAAAAAATCCAGTTTTTGGCGGGAATTCGTCAGCTACGTTTGGTGTCGACATATTTTATCGAATTTTTATTGTTTATAATGAGCTTTGGTTCGTAAAATTGGTGTTGTATTGCGTAACAAAGTGTCGTGAAAGTGAAAAATATACAGTTCAGTGAAATATGATGGTGTATGGGTCGTAAACATGAAAAGTGTTACGTCATTTGTAGAGCGGCAAAGCGGTCGGTTCACCTCTTTCCTATGGACTTCTCTGCGTTTCCTGCGTCTTTCGATTGTCTCCAAAATCTCCAAAGAAGCATCAAAACGTCGAACATCAACGTTTTAATTGTTATAAATGAGAGAACTTTATTGAAGACATCAGTTGTATGGGATATTAGAACCCTTTACCTATATTTACTTTGCCTTTACCGTAGAAAGAGTAAAAATTTGTCTTCTATGGCCTTGAATGAGGGATTTTCCAGAAGAAAAAAAAAGTTTGTTCCTAATTTCTCAATAGATGGCGGTGACCAGAGAGGGGTCCAATAGGTATGAGAAAATATATTAATTAATATTAATTATTAATAACAAAAATACACTGTACAAGTTATTAGCAATCTGGGTGTTATTGACGACCCGGTTGGTGTAATGATTGCCACGCCGGACTTTCGAACCAGGGTCCTGGGTTCGAGTTCCGGTTCGGTCATGGATGTTATATGTTTGTGCCGTTGTTAAATGATTCCCATAACAAAAAGCCTAAGGCTTACTTGGGATCATTACAAAGTATGTGCCTGTGAGCGTTATTTATTATTTATTTATTTTCTGTCAAAAACGAATAAAGTATCTGACACTTATATTAATCTTTGGTATCTGACTTGGCTCTATGGGCTTCGTATCCATTTTGAATATATGAACAATATTTAAATTGGTCACTTCCCTTTTCAGTGTAAAGAATACTGAAATTGCTTTGCTAATAAAGAGCGAAATTTTTCGTTATGGCTTTGCTTTTCATTCACGGAATCTGACGTACGATTTAAATATTTCCGGTTTATTTTTATTGAAATTCTCAGTTTCTGTTAGGTTTTTGTAGTTTATTATTGTTTCTCGTTTATTGTTCGTATATTCGAAACGGATACGAAGCCCATACAGCCACGTCCAATACTCGATTCGTTGTTAAAGGACAATAACACCGAGATTTCTGAATAATAAACCAACAACAATAAGAAAGGGTTTGTACTGTGTATTATATTAATTAATATAATATTAATTAATATATTTGCCCATACCCATTGGACCCCTCTCTGGTCATCGCCATCTATCGAGAAATTATGAACTAACTTTTTTCTTTTTTTTTCTTTTGGAAAATCCCTCATTGAACAAAAAAAATATAATTATATACATTATATATGTGTGGCCTCCAAACTCTCTAAAAAAAAACGTTATATGAAACGTGCACCGCCGCCATTAAATTTCTTTGAACGGTTGCACATGTTTCATACATTCCACAGATCAATTAGAATATGTCCAAATACATTCTGGATCATCGGTCACGACCAGTTTTTAGTATGGAAGTCCCGACTCTTATAACGTAGTGAGTTACATTCTCTTTGGTGGCCTCATTCATTCATTCATTCAAGTCAAGGTGTTTGTTCTTTGGTTCTTTCAAGTTTTGCAATTTTATCGCAGTAATTCTGTCAAAGAAAGGAAAGTATTAAATAAACTCGCGTGTGCCACTAGAATCTGTCTCAAGCATTCTGAAATCGCTAAAATGTCTGTTGCTTTTGCACCACGAGGCAATAGGCCGCCGCTAAGTCCGGCGCAAATACAGAAAATGTTGGACGAGAACGCACATCTCATACAAACCATACAGGAATATCAAGCAAAGGGGCAACTAATGGAATGCCATCAATATCAGCAAGTTCTGCACAGAAATCTAGTCTACCTGGCGTCGGTGGCTGACGCCAATCAAAACATACAACTGCTATTACCGGTAACTAATACCTAACAAAGAAATTATATCTGCATTTGGTCAGTGCCGCGACACACAGAACAAAATCGTGATTGTATGAAATGCCCTAGAATGTATGGGCTTCAAGGGTAGATTGCCCTAACTTCATACTAATTTGGATTTCGAAGCTAGTTAGACAGGGCGGTCTCTTAAAACGTAGTGATTCCATTCTCTTTTCTTTCATTTTGGTTATGTAGTAAGTTTTAGAAATCAGTTCAATTGAATTAAGCCTGTATAATTCGTCATGGTATAGTTATTATAAACACTAAAGGATGGAGTCAAAAAAGACAAAACATAATTTTTTGTTTCGGTCACCGTGGCCGGTTCTTGTATTTGGCAGGATGTCAATCCTATAGAATAGTTGCCAAACAACTTTTCATTCTTTTAGCACGCAAAAGTCAAACTATTGCTGTACCCATGCGCGGCCATGATATGGCTTAATCTTTAGTGCAAATCTATGTTATAAACCATGTTATAAGTTGACTAACTAACTGCCTCTGTGGTCTAATGGTTAAGAGCATTGGGTCTCGATACAAAGGTTGTGGGTTAGGACATTGCATGTTGAATCACCTGATTGTCTGAAAAGAAAAATGATTCCATGCTTCGGATGGCACGTTTAGCTGTTGGTCCTGAGTACTATCTCCTTACGGAATAGAGGAACTGACAGCTGAGAGAGTGAGATGTACCTAGCAACACCACTATATAATAGAAAGAGATACGTGACGCGAGGCAAATAGAACCGTTTTTTGGGATCTTATTGCAGGGTAAAAATTTGGTTGTTAATATATGTGAATCGAAAGTGAAATCGTAGATAATTTTTTGAAATATACTAACACTATTTCATTAAATTATTATTATGATTTCATGTTAGACTCAGAACTATAGACTGTGTTCGAGTTTTTTCCTGCATATAATCTCCTGAAAACAACTGGAAAACGGTTCCATTTGACAACTCAAGTCAGTTCCTCTACTGTAAGGTATAACAACTTGATGACCTATACCAATACATGAACATACTTACAATTTTTAGGGTACCCAAAGGTTGAAAACGGGACCCTATTCATAAGCCTACACTGACAATGTATGCAAGAGAAAGGTAATGGTTTTGGAACGTGAAGAACACAAAACATCTAATATAGAATGTAATATTGTTATTGAAGGGGACAGAGTGGAAAAGGTGAATGAATTTGTATATTTGCGAAGTTTGTCTAAGAGAGATGGAAAGTGTGAAGGGTGGAAGTATCAAAACTGTTAGGCTACTGAGGAAACATTTTTTAATATAGAATGTAACATTGTTATTGAAGGGAAAAGAGTGGAACGGGTGAATGAATATGTATATTTGAAGAAAAGAAGACTTACAAATGGCAAATACTTACAATATCAAACAAAGGTGAGTGGAAATATTTGAGAGAGGTGATCCGAGGAAAACATACCATAATCAAATCAATGATCTTTTCCAAAAAGGACAAATGCCTAGAACTCTCAATGGATGGAAGTGCATGAAAAGAAGTATGAATGTGAACGAGGCTAAAGAGGTGTGTCAGAGTTGTAGTGTGTGGCGGTCCATGGTCTCTGCCTACCAAAGCAAAATAAACCCATAATAACATTTCTATAATACAAACCGATCGGATGGACCGATGTAGCAAAAGAAATTACCGAGACAACACTACAGGCCAGCATATACCGAGCCCAAGATCGAGTGGCCTAGAGAGCAGCCCACGATGGTCACTTCCCTCAGCCATGAGGTTACGACTAAGAAAAAGATAATACAAACATATCCATCTGATAGCAGTCTAAAAAAAAATACTACCTTTCTAACCCTTTATTTATTTACTTGCATTCATGTACGATACAGCAACAATATCTTTTCATTCTTTTTGTAAATATTATTTGCCTGTTTTTGATTTAGTTATGTTATGTTCAAATATTGGTTGAAATTATAGTCTTAAAACAAGTATTTTCTGTTTACAAGCATTATCCTACTTACTTCAATGAAATTGAAAAATAAACACTAGTTAATGTTTCAGCCGCCTCATCAATTAGCAGCTGGAAACGTACCTCCAGGACCTGGACTGAATCCACCAGTGAGTGGAGCAGATGTCCCCGGCCCTTCACAACAGCCTTATAGACCACCGTCTGGCGTTTCAACCACACCAACTAGACCTACACAGTCATATGGCCAAAGACCATATCCTCAAAACCAATATCAAGGACAATATCAAGGTGGACCAGGCTATCCCCCACAAGGAGGATACGGACCTCCAGGCCAAGGTTATGGACCACCAAACCCATCCCAGCAACCACAAGGTTATCCCCCTAATTCTTCATATGGACCACCTATCACAACAACTCCTAGCAACTATCCACCATCAACTCATCCAGGACCGGGATACCCGCCATCTACTGGCCAGCAGCCCTATGCTCCTCCCCCTGGTAGCCCTGCAGGTGCGAGTTCACCGTACCCTGTTCGTGGGGCTACTCAGCCAGGGTACACGGGTAACTCTGCCTATCCACCTCCACAAGCGGCCTCTAATTACCCTAATGTTGGTGTCAGTACTTATAACTCGACTGCTCCTCAGCCCCAACCATATCAATCTCAGCCTTTCCCCAATACTATTCCCACATCAGGCTACAGTTCAACTCCCACGTCTCAGCCCAATCGCTCCCCTCAGCCCCCTCCCAGTGGTTACACTTCTCAAAATCCACCCAGTTCCGGTTACGGCTCGCCGTCCGCGCAGTCGCCGACTTATAATTCCAGTTCTCATGGAAATAATGCTCCCCCTTCGACGGTAGCATCGGGAGCGCCGGCGCCAGGACCTCCTGGGCCTGGCCAACAGTATCCTCCGCCTGGGCAACAATCGCCATATCCGCCTGCGACTCAGCCTCCGTATTCTAATCCGTCATCACAGCCGGGTAGTCCGGCGCCGTCCGTGTCAACAGCGCCGCCTCCTCAGACGTCATATCCCCAGAACCCGCAGAACTATCCGCCGGCCGGTGGTGCGTATCCGCCGCATGCGTACCAGCAAGGCTACCCGCCCGCTCAATATCCTCCCTCTCCGTATCCGTACGCACGCGCTCCTGCTCCGGGAGCACCGCCTCCCGGTGCACCACAGCCTTACCCGGGTTATGGTTTCCAGCCACCAGCCCAACAATAGATAATTGTTTAAATAAAATACTTGTGTGTTATGATTATGACTTATGATATAAAATTAAATAGTTATTATTAATTAGTCACGAAGATGAAGAATTTTAGCATTCTGTATTTTTTTATTATACAGAAAATGACTGGACTCATTGGGTTAGTTTTAGATAGTCACATTAATTATTATTGTAGCCTAAATTGCATTTATAAATGTAATGCAATGTGCTGTTTAGACAAACTATAGAAAATTAGGTCCTATAGTAGGTAAGAATAAAGTTTGTGGTGTGTAATAAAATAAGTATTCATAAGTTAGTATAAGATTTAGTTTTATAGAAATTGAAAATCATGGAATTTCAATTAAATATTATTTGATATACATGGACTTTGTAACAAACCAAACTATTTTATTTTTTAGTTTATAATTATAATATAGACCACAAATATACCTACATTAGGGGTCCTTAATATAATATGCTGAGATTTTTTAAGGGGATGATCAGACCGTCAAACTGAACAACTTTGTGATACCAACATCGAAAAAAAAACAGCTGTTCCATACAAAACTGCAAACATACTTGAGCCAAATGTGTGCGACGGCAGAATTTTTTTTCACTATTTCTATGTTGGTCCCACAGACCAGAAAAATAAAAAACCTGCTTTGCAGTGCTAGAATCGTAGTGATTATATTCTCTTTGCTAGAATCGACCATGTTTTCCTTTAATGACAATGTTTCAAGTACAAAAATTAGTTCATTTCATTCGGAAAATCATTTTCCGCAATATGGTGGTTTTTTATTTTGCTGTAGACCTAGCATGCCACCCCCGAGAAAACGATAAAAATCAAGATGCGCCTCCATCTTTATTATTTTACGTAGGCCAGAAAGAGCGCGCATGACGTTTTTCTCGTTAAAACGCTTTGTCGTGGGTGGCATGCTAGCCGTGCTGGTTGGCTTTACCTAACCATCAGAAAAGGTTTCCTTCTTGGTTATGAACTTAAGATAACTGGCTTTTGAAGTGTTGATCAAAATAAAAAACGGAATAGGCAGGTATCTAGTATAACTTTTATTTACATAAAAATACGAACTTAAGATTCTTCATAAGAAATAGTAGCCTCATCAAAGGGATGAACGGATTCATCATAGTATTCAAGAGGGAGATCATCAGTGGGTGGATGTGTTGGAAAAGGAGGAGAGACTTGCAGCTTCCTACGCGGCAGAATTGTGTCAAACATGTAACACATGGCACCAGTTTCGCCGGGAATGCCTACTCCCAAAGTCCAGATGACATTGTGCTTTGTATTAATGCGCAAAATTTTAACACCACGCAAAATTCGCCAACTGAAAAAAAAATCACGATAACTATTGCCTTTTCGATAAACATAGCACTGATTCTTAACACGTTCCGGGGCGGTGAACGAGACACAATAGAACTTTTATTGTTATCACTGCTATAGCCGGTCACTGTCCCGGAACGTGTTAACAGATTAATGCCCATTTATACTGACCTGTTGCCCATATGCCCAGGCATTTTAGTTCCTGGCCATACACGCGCTTTTTGTCCACCAGCACCAATGTTTCCAGGCCTTCTATGGGTCTTAGTAACACCATGGGATGCAGGCATACCTTTAAATCCCCATCTTTTCATTACTCCCTGGAATCCTCGATCCATGCTGTAAAATCAATTAAAATTTAGATATTCGGTAGCAATAGCACAGCATATGCTCATGACCCCGAGGGGGTAGTCAGAGATATTCTGAAATCTCAGAACATCCACGTTTCACTAGTAGTACCGAAACCGTCCAGTGTGACGGGAAGTGAGGCCGTCGCCACTTATAATGGACAGTGGGTAATACATGCCTCTAAATCTTACGAAATTAAAGCATGCAGGTTTCACATTGTTTTCCTTCACAGAAATGCCAGTGGTGTTACAAATCGGAAACGGAAGTGCATATGAAGAGATCTTCGTCCTGAGGACTGGATTGAGGTCAAGAGCAAACCCATAGGTAATAAAAAAAAAAGATGTGTGAAAGTGGAAGAGGCGAGAGAACTATGTCAGAATCGTAGTGTGTGGCGAGCCTTAGTCTCTGCCTACCCCTGTGATATAGTGGCGTGAGTATTATGTATGTATGTCGTGCATGGCATACTAGCCGTGTAGCTCTGGTAGGCAGTCTATAAAATCTGTTACTAACGTTTTAGATCGAACATCAACAAAATCTCCAACTCTGAAGTGTGTAGCTAACAATGGGGTCCCAGTTGGCATGACAGCTTCAGGAGACACCATGAATCGACAGAGATGCCTTTTTGGTAGCATTCCGACGCTATTAAAAAGTCCACAATACTCTTTAGTGACTGTGCTGGGGTCTACTGTCTCTGAACCAATCAAAAGGCATCCTAATCTCCTCTTCTCTCGCCAGTTTACTTCAGTGGTTTTCATTGGTTTGAATTCTTCTGGAGGTATATATTTTATTACATGATTGTCTACTACCTGCAACAACATTCAACATAACTTTAATTAAAATGTAGATCTAACAGGAGTTGTGTGGCAAGTCGATTAGGTGCTTTTTGGTTTGCAACATTTATTTATAAATAAAATACAATAGAACTGACAGTGAGTAGATCTTTACCCACAGTCTCTTCCATGGATTGATATGGCTCTTTTATCATTCTAAAAACGTTCAAGACAGTTTTTTTTTGTTCATATTTAATGGACTCTTTTGCTTGTGCGTTAGCACTGCATTTCCGCCATTGACAAGTAGTTTATGGGAGAGACTATCCCAATCTCAGGGATTGTTTTTGGTCAAGAACAAGAAGAGATTGAGGATTGCGGCGGAGCCTCGTGGCAGGCAAAAACACGACGCGCTAAAACCACGCGAGACAAGTGCTCGGGTCAGAACCTGCAACGTGACTCGTTTACCATAATCTCCTTACAGTTTTAAAGAATGTGTCTAGAAATTCGTATTGATTCACGTTGGAAGAATGGTAGCTTGACTTGATGAGCACTATGCATATTGAACTTTATCTAACACTGAAATAAGATACAATCTCAGATCAAATTGTTATTGTTTACAAACCTGTAATAAAGTTGTTTGTAGTTTCTTTCCATCTTTTGTCCATAAAGGGTAGTTGCCAATCTTACGTGCTATAAGTCCTGCCCGTCGTGTCTGTGGGTTCCACTGGCCGGTGACCTGGGCGTCACTGGAGAGCGGAGACTCCAGCGCTGCCTGCGCACTCAACCTGTCTTGCATCACTTCCTCAATAAACTGCTTATTTTCTTGTGTCAGCATGTCATCACTCAGCTGTAAATTTTATAAGTTTTGGCTTATGTAGGTGGTGAGTATCTATAAGAGCTGAACCACACGGCGCATTGCAGTGCCTGAGCAGTGTTGCTGCGGTGTCCTGCATTTAAAAATTTATGGTATGCCCCACAGCCCGGCACAGCCCGGACACTGCATACAAAAAATTGAAATCGTCAAGATGATGTCAGCACATGCGAAACCAAAGAAATTGAACCTTAAGTGTTCTTCTTAGGTAACTGCCGGGTAACCAAAGGGGGTGAGGTAAAAAGTTGGTGGGAGGAATGTCCGTACTGTATGTAGTAGTAGATACTCTTTCTTATACTGTGCCCACGGTGTGGCGCCGTTGTGCGGCGCCACGGGGCCGCATCATAGCGGACAGATTTCTTGCTTTGTATGGATTTCTATGAAAGTGCGGTCACTCGCTCTATTCGTTAATGCGGCACCCGCAAAATCCGTATTGCTGACCACGCCCCTGCTGCGATGCGGCTCCGGTGCGCGCGTACGTGTAACATGCAAGACGTGCGGCGCCGCGTGGAATGCACTGCGCCTTATGGAATGGCTCTTTTACGTAGGGCACACCTTGGACACTTCATACAAATAGGAAAAATGTAAAAGAAGAGATAAGCATGTGCAATACCTACTGAGTGCAAGCGAGATTACGATTCTGCCGGACAGAGGGTAAGGTTAGAAATTGGCAAGAAGCAAGAAATGTTAGCACTGTATGTAGATTCTTAGATACTCTTTCTTATACTGTGGTTAGGGCCTGTTTCACCACTTCTGTATAAGTTCTTGATAGCTTATTTGATAGATTGTTCGACATAATTTTCATCAATCATAAATTCCGGGTTCGAATCCACAAGGACTAAGTACTTTTTACTAACTTATGTACATATTTTCAACTGCTCTCAAACAGTAAAGGGAAACAATGTGAGGAAACCTGCATACACAGAAGAAATTCTGTTGCATATGTGAAGTCTACCCATTGCATTGGGCATGCGTGGTGCTAAGATTTCCTAGCTTAAGAACCTGTGTGAATGGTCTGATAATAATATGAAAACTTCATTATTCTTTAATTTGACGACCCGGTTGGTGTAATGGTTACCACACCGGACTGCCAAACCAGGGTCCTGGGTTCGAATCCCGGTTCGGTCATGGATATTATATTTTCGTGCAGTTGTTGTATGGTTTCCATATTATTAAAAAGCCTATAGTGCTTACTTGGGATCATTTGAATGTATGTGCCTGTGAGGGTTATTTTTTTTAATTTATTATTCAGGGATGCAGTCTCCAGTGTCTGAATAAGCCCTAATGGTAGCCACCCTCCGATAGGAGAAGAGTAAAGAAGAAGTATAAGATTTAAAATACAAACCACTCTTTCTTTTGGCATAAACCAATGTGGAGGCCTGTACCTAGGCGGTTTATAGGTAGCACTTGACCTCGTTATAACTTTATCTAACCTGCAAATTATATATTTCACCAATTTATAGGATTTCAACGAGTACAAGGAATTCTTAGAGCATATAAATTATTTTCTAACCTCATCTTACTAAGAGCACTACACAAAACTTGGAAATTACACGTTGCCATAGTTCCTAATTTTCTATAAAGATGGAACAAGAAGTGCCTTAACAGCTCGGTAACTCAATTAAGAATTTTAATTCAGATATTTATTTTATTTCCAGGCAAAAAGCTAAATAAAGCAAAACGAAAAATGCTTTGCCTTTTAGCAAATTTTGACATTTCTATGTCTCTTTTTTTTTTGTTATATTCAAGGCAAAGGGATCTAGCCCATACAGCGAATGTCTTTATCATAACATTTTTTATGTTGATAGCAATTGGAAAAAAATCACGATCGAACAAGTGGAACCTCAGGGTCGTAGGCTGCTTGGAATCGACATGTTGATAAAAATACTGCCATCTTGTTTTTTCACGCGTTATGCTACATTTGCGCAACCAAGATGGCATTACATTCGCAGGTTCTTATTAATTAACTGGAGGCCTTGAGTGGAACTAAAATTTTAGCACAGAACATCATAAGAGGGGTTCAATAATTTTATAACGATCCTATGCCATCCTCCAGGGGTTAGAAATGCAAAGTAGCACTTTTGCTTCGAAGACGGCTGTCGCCACTTGTCTTCCCGCTCACGCTGCTACAATTACTCATGCTCTCGCTCGCTTCACGCCGCGTGCCTTATGGTGTTATGCGAATTATTGCATAACCTGTGGCGACACGTTCCACGCCTACTTTGCACTTCTAACCCCCTAACCGAATGTTGTGAATTTTATTGGTTTATTGGAATTTTGGTGGTGTTGTCAGGTTAAGCATGATTTTGACGTTATTGCGTGTGGAGGCAGCGGCAGCGCCTACAACACACATACGGAATTACAATCCGGAATTCCGATTCATGATTGTGATCTTCTATAGGATTTGACAGCTGCGCAATGAGCGTTTTTCTTTTCTTTTTTAATTTTAGTTCCTACAAACTTCAGCAGATGGCATGTTTATTTGAGATTGCTCCATAGTATTGAGGGATTTTCCAGAAGAAAAAAAAAGTTAGTTCCTAATTTCTCAATAGATGGCGTTGACCAGAGAGGGGTCCAATAGGTATGAGCAAATATATTAATTAATATTACTAATAAAAATACACAGTACAAGTTATTAACAATCTGGGTGTTATTGACGACCCGGTTGGTGTAATGATTGCCACATCGGACTGTCGAACCAGGGTCCTGGGTTCGAGTCCCGGTTCGGTCATGGATGTTATATGTTTGTGCCGTTGTTGAATGGTTCCCATAACAAAAAGCCTAAGGCTTACTTGGGATCATTACAAAGTATGTGCCTGTGAGCGTTATTTATTATTTATTTATTTTCTGTCAAAAACGAATAAAGTATCAGACTTGGCTCTATGGGCTTCGTATCCATTTTGAAATTGATCTGAGATTTTGAATATGAGAACAATGTTTAAATGAGGGATTTTCCAGAAGCAAAACAAATAAAAAAGTTAGTTCCTAATTTCTCGATAGATGGCGTTGACCAGAGAGGGGTCCAATAGGTATGAGCAAATATATTAATGAATATTAATAGTAAAAAAACACAGTACAAACCCTTTCTTATTGTGGTTGGTTTATTATTTAGCAATCTCAGTTGTTGACGGACAAAAACACCGAGATTGCTAAATAATAAACCAACAACAATAAGAAAGGGCTTGTTCTGTGTCTTTTTACTATTAATATTAATTAATATATTTGCTCATACCTATTGGACATAGGTCGCTGACTCTGGTCAACGCCATCTATCGAGAAATTAGGAACTAACTTTTTTATTTTTTTTGCTTTTTGAATATCCCCCAATTAGAGACGTTCGTGAGATTCTGTCAAAATCATGTCAAGACTGTGACTGCCATTTTTTTAAAAGGGATCGAGCCCAACAACAACAACAGGGTACAACCATGTCAGAAGTAAATAGTTTCAAATTTTCGATCAAAATGATTCGCAAATAATGAAATATTCCGTCAAAAGATGCGATGGCGTCTCATCTTCACCTTTTCCCTCTTTATTATTTTAAAGAAACCCTTTTTGAAATTCTGACCTTTATTCGCACAGACTTTAGCGCCATCTATCGATCCCTTAGAAAACAAAAAGAAAAACGCTCATTCCGAACGCAATTGTGGATGGGGAAAATTCATACGAAATACAGATTGCGGATTGAAACTCCCTTGAAAATTGAAATGTGTGGACCACCCTCTCATTTCAAGAGTTAAAGAGCGATTACATTACCCAACATTTAGGGCCGATTTCGGCATACATTTGATTTAACTAGTTCAAAGAAAAATATTACTAAAGACGACGACAATAAGGGCTAGTTCCAATTTCCTTTCCGAAATTTTAAAAAATGGAAAAAAAAAATTGGTTGACGTTTGTGTTTGTGACGTTTCCGTTTTCCGTTTGTCTTGTTTTGTTTGTTTACTTTCGTAATAATTTTAATTAATGTTTTGAGAGCTGTTTGTTACTACAATGAAAGTAATTTTGAAATTCTCAATAATGTTCACTCTCTTTGTCAAAAGTTATCAGACTGATGTAAAAATAGTCGGACCTGGATTACAACCTCAAAATATCGTTATGCCGGCTAGGTACTTCTTTGTTAACTTCACTTCGTTTCATGGAAACTCGTAAGTATATTTCACAGATCATTAAGAATTCTGTGAAAAATTTAACTGTCTAGCTATAACGGTTCAAAAGTTACAGCCCTAAATAACGTTACAGTCTAACAAAACTAGCTGAAACTATTTTAAGGGGATGATCAGACCATCAAACTGAGCAACTTTCTCTATGGGACTAATATCGAAACCGCAAAAAAAAAAACAGCTGTCCCTTACATTTAAGTCGAGTTATGTTTGCAGTTTTGTATCGGACAGCTGGTTTTTTTTTCGCGTTTTCGATATTAGTCCCATAGAGAAAGTTGCTCAGTTTGATGGTCTGATCATCCCCTTAAAATAGTTTCAGCTAGTTTTGTTACACCTTATATACTAATAATAGGGTCCCCTTTTCACCCTTTGGGTACGGAACCCTGAAAAGAGTAAAAAATATTGAAGTAATGACATATACTTGGACATAAAGTCAATGTCATTACTTGCGTTATTACGGCGGATTTGTTAAGAAATGTGTGTGTGTGTGTGTGTGTGTGTGCGTGTGCGTGTGTGTGTGTGCGTGCGTGTGCGTGTGTATGTGTGTGTGTGTCTGTGTGTAGGTAGGGAAGTACAGTACGACCAGGAAATTATTTCTCCTCGTCAATCTCTGTTTGCACGGAGCAGACCTGAGTCTCCACCAAAGCCCAAAGTCATTGAGTAATCAAAGGGTGCAAAGACAGATAGCATAGAAAAAGGGCGCGAAAATTTTTTGCCAATCGTGCCAACAGATTTCGAGCCTGCAAAGGTGAGTGAAAGGCAAAGATTGGTTAATATCTATACTATTATAAAGCTGTAACAGAAGTGTGTCTGTACATAGAAGATATTAACAAAATAAAAGTTTTGATATGGTTTTGAGGTGTCCCTGATTCCATATCACTAATTTTTTTATTTAATAATCATAATCATAATTTTTCTTTGTTTGAACGAGCATCACGCAAAAACTACTGAACCGATTTTGATGAAACTTTTTTTGTTTGATAGCTAATGATCTGACTTAAAATCTGGTATATAATTGGTGCGGACAAAGTCGCGGGTTAACGCTCGTAATTTATAAAATTGGTCAACTGCACAGGTACATCGGTGAGACTAATAAACCTGGTACTACTATACTTACCTACATTATTTTCCACCTTTTCAGGTATACTCCAGATTTGGCGAACAACTTTGCCGTAGAAATAACAGGAAGATCAAAGAAGCATAACCATTGTCGTGTTTGGGCCAATAAGCTAGACCGTAAAGATGGCACGTTCATTGTAAGATATAAGATATTTGAAACTTGCCAAGATTTAACTATTGGTCTCTATTTTAAAAGCAAGCACATCAAGGGTTCTCCATTCACATTTTCTGGTAATTCTATACTTTAACTAGGTTCAACTCCAATCAGGAACAAATCTTTTTAAATGCACCAAAATAACAAACAATTGTATAGGTACACCAGGCATCCAGGCATCTCAGTCCATTTCATCAGAAAACTGATGAAAGTGATTGAAAGTACACACCAAAGTCGTTGACTCGTCGACATGACGCTGGGTAGTCGATGTACAGGGTGAAATTGATATCATTAGCATCCTTTTAAACTAAGAGTCTACCCATCGATCTGAACAACTTTTACTATGGGAGCAAACCGATCGGAGCAAAAGAAAATCTGCTGTTGCATACATTTAAGTCGCGAACTCGCGCGTCGAGATTGCAGTTTAGTATGGAACAGCAGATTTTTTATTTGGTCCGATTGGTGTTTGCTCCCATAGTAAAAGTTGTTCAGTTTGATGGGTAGACTCTTAGTTGAAAAGGATGCTAATGATATCAATTTCAACCTGTATACAGGGTCCTTCTTAATATGCTGACACTTTTTTAAAGAGATGATCAAAACATTAAACTGAACAACTTTTTCTATGGGACCAACGCCGAAACTGCGAAAAAAAAAACATCTGTCCCATACATTTAGTTCTAGTATCTTATCTTATCTTGTTGTGGGGGCTGGCAAGCCAGCAACACTTCGACCCAATGGGATCTTTTGTGTTAGCCCCAATACTTTTTGTTGTCTTCACCCTTCAAATACATGGTCAATGAAGGAGGCAACACCATTGAGGGGAAGAAACCTAAGATCTCCCGGTTTCGGGTATCCATCTCCGAGGAGGCACATGCGTTTTACCGCCAGGACATCACAGTCACAAAGAACATGCTCCATAGTCTCTTCATCCTCTCCGCACGCTCTGCAGCTAGGATCCAGGGTGAGTTTCATTTTGTGCATCATTGCGCCTGTAGCGTAGTGCCCAGTGAGGGCTCCGACTATGGCACGAGCCTTGCTCCTGCTATTATTCAGTATGAATCTTGAGATGCGAGTTGTCACATTGCTGATAAAGTTTTTGGAGTGTTGTAGGCCTACAAGGCTAGACCACTCCAGTTTGTGTGCTTTATCAGCCCAATCCCTAATGGCCATTCTTATACTGCATGCCGGGATTCCCACACTTGGTTCTGGGCCAACCATCTTTCGTTCTGACCCAGCCCTCGCCAGCTCGTCAGCATTCTCATTACCCTGGACGCCGGTATGTCCCGGAACCCAAACTAATCTTACGGTATTGTGAAGACCAAGCTTGTTGAGGGTCTTCACTCCGTTCAGAATTAGCCTGGAATTCACATAGTAGGAGTTCAAGGCTTTGAGAGCTGCTTGGCTGTCACTGAGGATATATATAGTCTTGTTGGTTACCTTCCTGTATATATTCTCCTGCGCACATGCTATGATAGCATATGTCTCTGTTTGAAAGACAGTTGCAAATTCTCCTAGACTAACACTTTCGTTATAGTCTTTGGAGTGTATGCCTGCACCCGTACCTGATTCGGTTTTTGAACCATCAGTGTACCAAACAAGAGTGTTCGCGTCCGGGGTACGCATTCCACGTTTCCATTCATCCCTTGTTGGGACATATATTTTGTAGTTTCTTTTGAAGATTCGTATGCTCGGCATTGTGTCACCGATCATGTTGAACCCTCTCTCAAGTTCACTGCTCAGTCTCAGTGCAGTGTGCCTTATCTTGGGCATGTCATTGTGCCAGATTTGGGTCACCTTCATTCTATAAAGAGCCTTCGTCGCTTCAGCTTGTATGAATATATGAAGCGGTTTGAGGTCCAGTATAGTGTTTAGGGCCGCGGTGGGTGTGGACCTGAATGCACCAGTCATTGCCATACACGCTATGCGTTGTAGTTTTCCAAGTTCTTTCTCACATGTTTGCATTTTTGTTCTCGTCCACCAAACAATGCTGCCGTAAGAAAGTATTGGTCTAACCATCGTTGTGTAGATCCAGTAAATCACCTTTGGGTTTAGGCCCCAGGTTTTACCGTAGGCTGATCTGCACATATTGAAAGCCATTGCAGCTTTCCTTGTAACCATTTCGGCATGTGATTTCCACGTCAGTTCTTTATCTAGTATCATCCCCAGATATTTAACCTCTGTGGACCATGTTAATTCTTTATTATAGAGGTATGGATTCCTAAGCCTTGTCAGGTTTCTCATCCTCGTGAACGGCACAATTGTCGTTTTCTCTGGATTTATAGATAAATGATGTTCATTGCACCATTCCTCTACATCATCCAAAGCTTTCTGCAGAAATCCAGACACTGTATCTGGAAATTTGCCGTTGATTAAAATGACAATGTCATCTGCATATCCCACTGTGTATAGTGACTTTTTATTGAGCTTTTCCAGGAGCGAGTTTACCACCAGACACCAGAGAGTCGGTAGTTCTAGTAGGTTTGCAGTTTTGTATGGGACGGCAGATTTGTTTTTCGCGATTTCGATGTTGGTCCCATAGAGACAGTTGTTCAGTTTGATGGTCTGATCATCCCCTTAAAAATGTGTCAGCATATTAAGAATATATATATATCGGTATATCTTATCTTAATTATTATAAAACTGTAACAGAAGTGTGTCTGTACATAGTGGAGTTTAAGTGATGTATTCATCCACTGTGTGATAAAATATGTATAATTGTGAATGTATCTTTTTCAAGAAAAAGATTATGATTGGTTTTTAGGTATCCCTGACTCCAAATCAACCTTTTTTACAATTTCTGTCTGTTACTGAAATAGCAACATGCAAAAACTACTGAACCGATTTTGATGAAATTTTTTTGTTTGATAGCTTATTATTTGTTTTAAAATAAATTTTTGCGGATGAAAAGCTCGTATACTATTATAAAACTGTAAATGTATGTCTGTTTGTTCGCGCATCACGCGAAAACTACTTGGCCAATTTTGATAAATCTTTTTGGGTCTGAAAGCTTATGATTGGACATTAAATCTGATATACATAATATATGTTTATGTCCCTACGAAGACGGGAACCCGTGCAGACGAAGTCACTTTAAAACTCTAGTTATTCATATATTTAAATAACGAGGAAAACTAGTATGTCTAGCTCTTTTGTTTGTTTAGTACTGTAATATACACATTGTACTTATTATAACTAGTGTATTATTATTTTTATATACAACGTGGTAATGAATTAGCGCAAAACCTCATACACCCCAACTGATTTATAAGAGAATAATTAGATTGAAACAATAATTTCAGAAGTTAAATTTCAAAGTTATTCGCATTTTAAGTTTTGAGGCAGAAATGATTTGTTATCATTTCAGCAATAAATGAAAGCGCTAACGTACACACGGCGACACATCAAGCTAAGTCAACAAAAGCTAAGATGAGTATAATATGTTCCTTGAACATAAGTCAACATAAGCTGGCCGCGCGACGATATACGTTACTCGACCTACGCGCGGCCAGCTTATGTTGACTGGTTTTGTAAAGCTTGATGTGTCGCTGTGCGTACTCGTAAATGGCTACATTTTAATAATCTTGTTTTGGTAGTAAGTAGGGTGAGTGTGCCCGTGCGGTGGGTTAACATCGGTTTCAGTACATTTTAAAATTTATAAGTAAACAAATTATGTAATATTTTGAAAAAAAAAACCTATGTTGAAACCATGATAATTCGTTTCTGCTCTCAATTCTAAACAAACTACTTTCTAGTTTTGCGTTAATTCATTAACACGTTGTATATTTGTGTTAATTATTATTTCATTGATTACAGGTCCTATACAACCAGATAACTGCAACTGCCCTGTGAGAGACTATGAAAAATGGCTCCAAAATTATGGATGTCCAGCATCTTACGAAAGAATTAATAAAGACCTGAAACCATTCAAAAAGTTGAATATGAAGCAGCAAATCACAAAAATAATAAAACGGTTTCATAGTCCAGAAAGTACAAGTTTTTGTCATTATATTGTAAAAAATAACAAAGTATTTAGGGATTGTTACGGAAAACATGTTGGTTTTAACATGTTTTCTGACAACATATTGTTGTCTATGTCAAGAAAAGTGTTATTACCCGATATGGAACTAGTGATCAACCTGGGTGACTGGCCCTTGGTCCGGAAAGGTACCGAGCCTCTCGCAGTGTTCTCGTGGTGCGGCAATGATGATACTATTGACGTGGTTATGCCTACTTATGATATAACGGAGTCTACTTTAGAGAACATGGGAAGGTGGGTGCACAGATTTTTTGTAATTTAAAAATACCTACTTAGATTTATATCTAGGTGATCTACTGAAGTAAAGTTGATATCAATAGCATCCTTTTAAACTAAGAGTCTGCCCATCATACTGAACAACTTTCACTATAGGAGCAAACCGATCGGAGCAAAAAAATAATCAGCTGTTCTATACTAAACTGCAATACCATCTCAACTCAAATGTATGCAACAGCAGATTTTTTTGTTGCTCCGATCGGTTTGCTTCCATAGTGAAATTTGTTCAGTTTGATGGGTAGACTCTTAGTTTAAAAGGATGCTAATGATATCAATCATGATGTCACACGGCGACACATCAAGCTACACAAAACCAACATAAGCTGGCCGCGCGACGTTATATGTTATTCGACCTACACGCGGCCAGCTTATATTTTTCTAATAAATAACTCGTTTTTAAAATTTTAATGCCTTTTTTGTTGGTCAAAAATAACTTATATTGTTAAATCTAATTAAAATAAGTGCATTGGTATTGATATTATTAAGTTAGAACCCTTCTGGGAGATAGAATTTTGATTTCTATGTTGCGTAGCGAATTTTTTTAAATTTGTTTTCAAATAGTCTTTTTGTCACTAAACGGTGCCGGTTACAGTTTAAAAGTCCCATTCATAATTACTCCCCACTCCGTAAAATGACTGAGCTAATGGAATGATGTGTCAAGTGGTGAGAAACATATAAAAAAGCCTAATAAACATTTACGCCCTTAGTCGCTTGATATAAATACTTAAATAACCTGAATTGATATCATTATTAATCTAATCTATTATAAAACTGTAGCAGAAAGTTTGTCTGTACATTGAAGATGTTGACAAAAAAAAAGTTACGATATGGTTTTTAGGTACCTATCCTGATGCCATATCACCAATTTTTGGATTTTTTATCTGTCTGTTTGTTTGTTTGGGTGTTTGTTTGTTTGAACGAGTATCACGCAAAAACTACTGAACCGATTTTGATGAAACTTTTTTTGTTTGATAGCTTATGATCTGACATAAAATGTGGCATATAATTTGTGCGGACAAGGCGGTTGCAGAGGGGTCAATTTTACACAAAACTTTGATGCACAATACACGTAGACGGTATTAATATAAGTAACTTCGTATATATGGAAAAATAGTTTATAAAATCTAGATGCCGCGTAACAAATAACATTTGCAATTTATAAAATAATTACGAAGATATAAAGCTTTAAAATTTTTCATACAAAATTTTTACATATTTAAAATATTACTTTTATTAATTCCGTCTACGCGTATTGTGCGTCAAACTTTTGTAAGGACTGAAACCACCTTAACGCTCGTATATTATAAATTGAAAATGAAAATAGTTTAACCCGGTGAAGACTGTCAATTTCTTGTGCTGCTTTTCTTCTCGCATAGTCAATTTGTTTTAATATTTCAGGGTGACATTAGACACATTGTCAGTGCAAGGCGGTGTGGAGCGGCCGTGGTCGCAACGTGAGCCGCGCGCATTCTGGCGCGGCCGCGACTCCCGCGCCGACCGACTCACTCTCATCGACATAGCGCGCGCTAATCCAGACCTCATTAACGCCTCACTGACTAATTTCTTCTTCTTCCGTGATAAAGAAGCACAGTATGGCCCCAAACAACCACATGTGTCTTTCTTCAAGTTTTTCGATGTATGTTTCGTTTCGGATAAAGTTATTCTGATAATGGTCTACGAATATAAAGCCTGACCACAAAAAAAAGTGATTTCGACATCGGCCCTATAGAGAAAGTTGGTCAGTTTGATGGTCTGATCATCCCTTTGACTACTTGTATAGGGACTAGTTACGCGTGTAATTCTACTAACAAACATTTCTGCCAATTTTGTGGGGAGCGAGATAACATGAAATCCGCAACTTTGGATTTTATTCCCATAACTTTAGATTCTAATTTTGAACGTTAAAAATCATGAAAAGTAGTCTCGTGTGAACCCCAAACGTTCTAAGTTCGAAATTATTGTTTCGCAATTATTGGCCGTCTCGTTTAGTGATAAGGTAAAAATTGAATGTAAATGCACATGATTAATTGATCTTATACCGTGGCAGAAAGGAAATGCTACCGCAAGGCTAGTAGTCCTTATAATAAAATAGTCAAAGGATCATCCCCTTATACCGTCAGCATATTAAGAATGACCCTGGCTGTATAAATTAAATTAAATTGCATTGAATACAATTACTTTGTTTTGTATATGCTATGCACATTTTTGATGAAATAGGTTGAAAGTAAATAGAATTGTTTTTATTTCAGTACAAATATCAAATAAACATCGATGGGACAGTGGCTTCATACAGATTGCCGTACTTACTATCAGGCGGTGGTATGGTTATAAAGCAGGATTCGCCGTACTACGAACACTTTTACGATCAACTAATACCATGGGAACATTATGTACCAGTCTCTCGCAACTTGAAAGAGCTAAAGGAGCGAATACTTTGGGCTCGCGACCATGACGACGAAGCTCGCAAAATAGCCGAGAACGCAAGAGCTTTTGCCGAAGAGAACTTGTTACCACAACATGTTATTTGTTACCATGCAGTGTTGTTTTCGGTAAGTAGCACGACCACAGAATAAATACTAGTACTACCGCACGACTACTTATGTCTTCTAAAAGTCAGTGCACCTAGCGGACTGTTCGAGCAGTTAATAAACTCAATGGTCATTGAAATAGAGTTTAAAATAGTGTGCAAGAGATCCCTGTCCCTGTGACATGTTCGCATTATTTCTTGCACGCTATTTTCTAATCTATTTCAATAGTCATTAAGTTAATTATCAAACGATTAATGAAAATTTTTCGAATAGTTCTCCGCTAGGTGTGCGCTGACCGTAATAAGAATGAAATTACTTGGGTTTGCATAACTCTTTCACAGAAGAAAAAATATGAAACACACATTCAGTATGGACCACATGAATAAATATCCCTACAGAAAGAAAGCGTCATGCAAGCGGCTGCTGTCGGTGCACTCACACATAGCGCGCTTTAGACTTTGATTACTTTATAGGGACTAGTTACGCGTGTAATTCTACTAACAAACATTTTGACACTTTTTGCGGCGGGCGAGGTAACATGAAATCGGCAAATTTGGATTTTATTCCCCATAACTTTAGATTCTAATTTTGAATGATAAAAATCATGAAAAGTACTCTCGTGTGAAACCCAAACGTTCTAAGTTCGAAATTATTGTTTCGCAATTATAGGCTGTCTCGTTTAGTGATCTATACTATTATAAAACTGTAACAGGAAGTTTGTCTGTACATTGAAGATATTAACAAAAAAAAAAGTTACGATATGGTTTTTAGGTGTCCCTGATTCCATTTCACCAATTTTTGGATTTTTTGTCTGTCTGTTTGTTTGTTTGTGTGTTTGTTTGTTTGTTTGTTTGAAAGAGTATCACGCAAAAACTACTGAACCGATTTTGATGAAACTTTTTTTGTTTGATAGCTTATGATCTGACTTAAAATCTGGTATATAATTTGTGCGGACGAAGTCGCGGGTTAACGCTCGTAAGGTATAAAATTGAATGTAAATGCACATGATCAAATTGATCTTATACCGTGGCAGAGGGGAAATGCTACCGCAAGGCTAGTCCTTATAATAATTAAGAGGACGTTCGAACAGGTACCCCACACTCTTCGCTTGTGTGTGCACTCGTACGTCCTATAACGCGCGCCATGTGTGAGTGCAACTAAAGCGGCCGCTTGTATGAAGCTTTCGTTCTGTAGGGATATTTTGTATATTTATTAATGTGGGATAAGCTGTGGTCTAGTTTTCCATCTCACTCAGTATCGCACATGCTTATGTCTTGTTGGTATGAATTGACTAGTGTGTGACTCTGTATATGGAACAAATAGGTAGTACAGCCGTCACCGAAGAAAAAGCGGTACTTTTTATTTCTAACCCCTCTTAAAATGTTCTGTAAGAGCGACACAGGTCACATCTAAACGTAAAATTTAAGTGAGATGGCGGTTATCTCCATAATATCTCAATTAAATTTGACCTTTAGAAGTGACCTTTGTCGCTCTCACCCCTGTCATGTTACAGGGGCAGGTTTATAAGTTAAGTCATTGAGTCTTACCGATGACCTGTGCAGTTGAAAAATTTTTATAGGGCAGGAAATTATATTGACCAATCAGCATGTGCCACCTTCAATTCTTTGCCGCTATTGGCTAATTGTTTTCGCGCCCTTTTCGCTGCTATCCGACTTTGCACCCTTTGACCTTTGATCACTAAATAAATGACTTCGGATTTTGACGGAGGGACTCGGGTCTATTATGCGCGAACAAAGATTGACGAGCGAAATTATTTTCCTGGTCGTACTGTAGTAAGCTACCACTCATCGTGAAATTTGTATTTTTTATTGAAATATTTTCAAACAGGAATGGAGTAAAAGGATCGATAGTGAAGTGACAGTTCCTGAAGGGATGGAGTACGTCCCTCAACCGCCTTTTGCTTGCGATTGTGATAAGGAACCCGATAACCATGAAGAGTTATGATGAAGGATAAAGTACATAAGTCTACGAGCAAGATCTGATAAGTACCAGATATCATAAGAAATATGTTGCATTGAAAGGTGGCTACACAACACCAAAAGTTCACTTTCAAAGTCGCCGACCCGCTGACAATGTGTCGCCGATATTATTGGCGAGTTCGGTGGTGGAAGACATTGTCGCTGACAAGGCCGTATCAACACCGAACCCACGGACATTGTCCGCAGGCGGGCGACATTGTTGTGTAGACACCTACATTCCAGTCCAAAGTTCTAGATGTAGGTGTTTGTAATTAATAATCTCTTTAGTACATAATAATATTAATAATGGTAAGCTTTAAAAAGATCAAGAAAATACATTTAGAATATTTTACTATTTTTATTAACGTTTTAATTAAATTAAAATTATACAAAATTATTTTACAATTTTATTTCATCTATTAATGCTAAACCTATGAACACTTGTTATGACTCTAGAGTCCCAATACATTAATCTAATAGATGATGCGTTCATAGACGTAAAATACCCTTCGTTAGTGTTATTTCTTCTATATTTTCTCAAAGTAGTATAAAAAGCAATACTGCTGTATAGACCAATACAGATTAGGCGAGAACTGCTCGAGTATTTTTCCATAAAAAAAATTCTGTTCCGTTCTTTTCCAATTCATGTTTCGTACCGAGAGGCCTATGTTTAGTGGACGATGACAGACTTTTAATGATGATCAAGTCGCAAATTATCTCTTGCTACAAACTATTTACAACTCTATTTGAATTGGAAAAAGGAAATTTTATCATTAGTGCCGCTTGGCTTTGCGCGAACAGCTGGCTGTCGTGCTAAGCCACGTGCCGATCTATCGGTACATATGGACGTCGGGGCTGCGGTAGGAGCACATGTAGCAGCTTGGCGAGGCGGGCAGCTGGCGGTCGTGCTGAGCCACGTGCCGATCTATCGGTACATGGCGACGTCGGGGCTGCGGTAGGAGCACATGTAGCAGCTTGGCGAGGCGGGCAGCTGGCGGTCGTGCTGATCCACGTGCCGATCTATCGGTACATGGCGACGTCGGGGCTGCGGTAGGAGCACATGTAGCAGCTTGGCGAGGCGGGCAGCTGGCGGTCGTGCTGATCCACGTGCCGATCTATCGGTACATGGCGACGTCGGGGCTGCGGTAGGAGCACATGTAGCGGCTTGGCGAGGCGGGCAGCTGGCGGTCGTGCTGATCCACGTGCCGATCTATCGGTACATGGCGACGTCGGGGCTGCGGTAGGAGCACATGTAGCAGCTTGGCGAGGCGGGCAGCTGGCGGTCGTGCTGAGCCACGTGCCGATCTATCGGTACATGGCGACGTCGGGGCTGCGGTAGGAGCACATGTAGCAGCTTGGCGAGGCGGGCAGCTGGCGGTCGTGCTGATCCACGTGCCGATCTATCGGTACATGGCGACGTCGGGGCTGCGGTAGGAGCACATGTAGCAGCTTGGCGAGGCGGGCAGCTGGCGGTCGTGCTGAGCCACTTGCCGATCTATCGGTACATGGCGACGTCGGGGCTGCGGTAGAAGCACATGTACGCGTCGGCGAGGAGGCGCTTGGCGTGCGCGGGCAGCTGGCGGTCGTGCGGGGCGGAAGCGTGCAGCGCGCGTCCACCCTCCTCGCTTAGCCACGTGCTGATCTCGTCTATGCACACTATCTCTGGGATGTTGTACCCGTTACGTTCTCCTGCAATGGACAACATTAAATGTTAGGAAAGGTACCGAAATTAGAAAACCGGTTGGAGATAAATTAACATATTTATGAGTTACGACCGTTAACCCGCGACTTTGTCCGCACAAATTATATACCAGATTTTAAGTCAGATCATACGCTATCAAAGAAAAAAGTTTCATCAAAATCGGTTCAGTAGTTTTTGCGTGATACTCGTTCAAACAAACAAACAGACAGATAAAAAATCCAAAAATTGGTGATACGGCATCAGGGATACCTAAAAACCATATCGTAACTTTTTTTTTTCAATGTACAGACAAACTTTCTGCTACAGTTTTATAATAGTTTAGATTTGAAAAACTACGTTTACAGTTGAATGGGATGCATTTCCTTTGCCTGAATCGGAATCTATCATTTGACATTTCTTGAATTAATGTTCTCTGATTTTTTTAAAATCATTTTCCAGCCAAGGAAATGGCAGGCCTCCGTCACCCGGCTGTAGGAACCGATATAAGTACCTACACTTTGGCGCTTCGTAATCGATGCACTTCTATGAATTCTGCCACTCTCTCCAGACGGCTACGTCGCAAACGTCGCGCTGTGTGCAAAGTAATAACGCTGAGTCAAGCGCCATTAGATACATGTTAGCGCGTACCGTCTGGCAGTAAATGATTAAAGCGTAAAGTTACGAAGTAACTAGTAATCTCTGGTAATGGTTATGGCCATGATGCCGGAATTTTAAGAATTTTTTTAAATTAATAAAAAATAGACCAGCCCCCTTATTCGTGAGAAATTCTTTGCCTTGCAGTGACATCTTACGTGCTACAACAAACCTTTCCTATCAGCCATGGAGTCGAAGAAGCACCAGGGCGCGTCGTGGCCACCGCCCGCCTTCACGAACGCCACGTAGTGACTGGTCTCTATGCACAGCACCGCGAACAGCTCCATGTAGACGCGCGGCACTGGACACGACTCCAGAATGTTCGCGAACTCTTCGCAGACTAGCAGCGGCGTCGGCTGGGGGGATAACAAGGTGTTAACAAATAAAAGCAAAACCACAGGCGAAACCTGAAAATCTTTTTTCCAGAGAATCGTTAACTGAACAAAGTATGTGATCTTTAAAAAATATAAAATTATCTTGGTTCAGAAACGTCAATATTAATATTCATCATCATCATATCAGCCGACAGACGTCCACTGCTGGACTTAAGCCGGCGGGTTGGCGATCGCAGTTGGATTGAATGTGTGTACTCAAGGATGCTGCTGCCCATCCTCCGGTAGATCCCTTAGTCGCCTTTTTCAACACCCACGGGAGGAAATGGGATGGTGCTATTCTTAGCCGACACCACACGGCACAATATTAATATTACTTTATTAAAATTAAAATATTACTTTTATTAATTCCGTCTACGCGTATTGTGCGTCAAACTTTTGTATGGACTGAAACCACCTTAAGTAGACAAGATTTTCTCGTACTCCCGTAGGTATAGTAGATTTACTCCCTGAGCGAGGTTGTGCTATAACTATGACTAATTATGTATACTCTGGGACAGACGACATGAACAAAATCTGTGCACCACGATCAACAGCGCGGAGCGGGCACTGGTAACGTCACGTTGCGGCAAGCGACTGGCACAGGCTTATAAGCATACGCCTTTTGGCCTGTACGAGTGTTACAAACAATTCAGTCATTCTAATTAGCTAGATGTCGTTATGAGCATCATTCGCTATTTTTGCATCAACAATTTTTGTTCTACTACTCTGCTTAGTTATCTAAGCTACCTCTCTTACGTAGTTAGTTTGGTTCATAACATTGGAAGACTACTTAATCAAAATTTCTTAGCGTATATTGGCAATTCATCTCCTCTCGGGCAAGGAGTCAGCGCGATCTACGCGATTTTGAGCTTTTTACGAGGTACGCAACTTAAAGGGTCATTCCCGGAATTACCTGGGATCTCTTAATTTTCGTTTTTCTAAAAGATTTATACAAGTTACCGAAATGAAAAAAATACGCAGTATTCTTGGATAGTTTATCTAGTGAAATCATAAATTGAATACACGATTATAATTGCTTCACACGATAGAATTTCTTTTGGAAAAGTTAAGAAAATAACGCATTTTTAATATTATTTTTTCAAACTAGAATAACTTGCAAGCGTTTATAATGAAGAACATTTGTGTTTTTTACTTTTTATTTTATCATACAGTCTATAAAATAAGATAAAAGTCGTCGAAAGAATTACTTCGATACGATAAGTAGTTTTCGAGATATTAATTTTATAAAGTAGGCTAGAAACGCTCGACCGCACTCGCTTGTGTGACGTCACGAGACATGAATCGCTTCGCGCCGCACCGCATGCCCCCGACTCGCTCGACTGTTGCCTGTTGTTCGTCGGCCGCGACACATACGCGACACGCTGCATTTTTCTTTAAAATAACAATTACGGTACCTACAACAGATAAGAGAAAAATAACGGTGTCATATCTTGTGTTAATACATGTCATATCGTTACTAGGTTACATTTTGTTAGAGAAAAGAGTTTGGTAGGTACCACATAGTTCGAACATACCTACTAACTTACTTACGTAGGTACCTATATGCTCTTACAATTATTGTGACGCGTGAAATGGGAAAAAACAAAAAAATATCATGTGATATTCATTCAAATTTGATTCATACTTACTTTTTCATTTTTACTCCTCGCATTTCAGCGGCAACGAAATCAGCATTTTTCGAAAAATATTGAGCCACCATCAAACCGTCCACTCTAGGCAAGTTATTTGATTGTCCTTTTTGAAATCCTTCTTCCATGTTTAAAATTGAATAACTACTAAATAATAATAAACGGTCGGAAGACGAACTCGTTACCTACTCACGTACGTGTTTTCGTGGCGAACTGGCGGAACTGTAGTCTTGTGTAGTTCGCGAACGACCTAGTTCGGAAGACCGCTCTTTCGTACGAACTACGTGAACTAGGTCGCAGAGAGACCGCTCCTTAGTTCACTAGTTCCGACGCGGCGCGCGGATTTGTTGTGAGCGAGAGCGGGCACTGACTGAACTTTATGATCTCACTCGAGGTTTTATTTATTTTCTATGCCTAATTGATAGGTACTGAAATATTATATTTGTGTTATTTTTCTTAAAAATATAGTTAGATATTATTTTTTGTTCGTAAAATGTTAAATCTTAGAAAATAACAAAAACATGATAAATAGCTAATACTGAACCAAAGTATAAGATTGTCTCTAAAAATAATATATAAGTATATTTTTTGTACCATTGTTTGTGCCATGTTCAAAAACTTAATGAATATTAAAACGTTGATTATTTGCAAAATAATGTATTTTTATTTATTCATTATCTATCATAAATAAACACATTCGTAATATTAATACAGCTAATATAATTTTCTTTTCTGCAATCAACTAATAAACGAATCCATTTGCAATATTCATCCACTATATTTTATTAATATACTGAAATAGTAAGTAATTTACTACTGCAAGCTGATTGATGAACATTATAATAATAAACAAAACAGCGCGACGAAGCGAACGCCGAACGACTGATCTATTTAACCGGAATTTGTGAAAGGAGCGGACGAACTAAAAGAACGACCTAGTTCGCCAAAGACCGGCGAACTAAATTGATCGCTCCCGGTCGCGAACTAAAATGCGCAAGACTACGGAACTGGCAAGAAGCGCGCGAGGCACCGCGAGATGCAGGTGGGCGGGACCTGTCTAGCTACGTCACACGCAAAGCGCGCGCTTTCACGGACATTTGAATTTTGGTTCAACTTCGAATGTCTATAACTTTAAAACCATTTCGAATTTTTGAATGAAACAAAAACAGATGTATTTCGTAACACTTAGTTCACATTCGTACGAAGTTTTAAGTGATTCTGCGAACCTACTGATGTCCCTTATTACTGGAATTATACTCACATATTCACCATTAGTTTAAAAAGCTATAAAAAGCACTTTTACTAATTCTTTTTCGAAATACGGCACACGCACGCAGATTTCGGAGGGCTGGGCAATCGTGTTTCTCATAGAAAATATAATAGCACTCTTTCTTATCTTTGCTCTATGGTAGTACCACATCATAACTATAATGGTCCTTACAGTATGGCAACGCTCTTGATGCGCCGCCCCCCGCCATCGTGCCGGTGTATTTACGTTACAATGCCCGAATCTTCATACAGATCCTCGGGAAAATCCGCGCCGCCCCGTTTTCCGCGGCTCCCACCGTTGCCCTGCGCAAGTACTTGCCGTACTGTAAAGACTATATACACAGAACATTAAAAGAGGGGGTTAGAAATGCGAAGTACAGCTTTTGCTTCGGAGACAGCTGTCGCCACTTGTCTTCTCGCCCACGCTGCTACAATTACTCATGCCCTCTCGCTCGCACTACGCCGCGCGCCTTATGGAGTTATGCAAAACATTGCATAACCTGTGGCGACACGTTCCACGCTTACTTTGCACTTCTAACCCCTCTTATAATGTTCTGTGACTATATAGTTATGCTGTGGTAGTACCTACCTTGTGGTGGGGGCGGGAGGCGTGCGCGAGCCGCAGACAGGATGCGCAGAGCGCGCCGGCCTCGAGGGATGCGCCGCCGCGCGCACACTGCGCGCACTCCCACCGCGCCAGCGTGCCGCATACTGCGCACTGCCGCGGCACTGCGGGCATCTTATTATTACATTACATCGAAAGGGTACGCTAGTTGGCGTTGCGAAGCTTCGGTATCTAAAACGATCACCGAAGTTAAGCACAGGCTAAAATCTATACTTATAAACAAGAAAGTGCAACTGCCTCCGTGGTCTAATGGTTAAGAGCCTTGGCTCTCGACACGGAGGTCGTGGGTTCGATTCCCACGGGGGACACCTAGTGATATGTCACTTTGTGCGTTTTTCCCCAGTTGGTTAGGACATTCCAGGCTGAATCACCTGATTGTCTAAAAAAAAAAATTATTCCGTGCTTCGGATGGCACGTTAAGCCTTTGGTCCCGGCTACCATCTCTAGTGGTAGTAGTCGTTACATTAAAACCACGTCAGAGGCCGTAAGGCGGTCTGAAAAAACTCTGACACCAGGGATCTGCCCACACGATAAGAAGAAGAATAAAAAAGTTCTGTGACTTTTTTTTAATCGGGCAAAGGCCCACCACACTTTCTCACCGCTGTAACTCCTGTAAGCCAGGATCAACAGCGGCGACCATTCACAACACTAGACAATGAAGTCCAGCGAACGGGGGATGACTCTAATTTTCCGTGACTGACGGACAACGCACAGCCACAGATATTATAAAGCCTAAACAACTGAAAATAAACATGAAATCTAGACAGGCGTGGAGAGTATGGCCCACTCCATCTCACCCTTATTCATGTGAGGAGTTCAAATGAAGCCTTTTGTTCTGCTCTGCATTGGGTGGGTGCAGGCTACACAATTTTTTGGAGCAAAATAACTGATCACGCCTATTAAGAATACAGTTATGGATATGTTACTACTATAGGCCGCCAACTTCGTGCGCGGCACGCCCTAGGGGTACAGACGTAGGCGGGGGCGAGGTAGCACGCGACGCGCGCAAGTGCCGCGCATGCGCCATATAATTATAATAACTTCACACTTCATACACGTCCGATTTTTTCCAGCCGACTTCCGAACAAAGTAATTATAGACTTTTTTCATAAAACCAATTTCGTAAGTTTTTATAAAGTAGTAAGAGTAGGAAAGGCTTTTGGATAGGGATAATATTTTAATTAGATACCTCCGTATAGATAGGGTATTCTGTGCAACTGACGAATCAGAAGAAAAATTAGGACGTGGTATATTGCCGCATGTGAACACTACATTATAGAGAGAGACTAAGGGCTGCCACTTCAAAAATAGATTAAGAGCTAAAACTAAAAAAAAAGAGCCAGATTCAGTGCTAACTGCTAAGTTCTTCTCTTCTAAGTAGTCTTTGCACTCCAAATAGACTTATCAGTCGGTCAGAGCGCTCGTATTTGAATCTTTCGAACACTGCCCTCTCTAATGGACATGTTTTGATCATAATACGCTATCAAATATTTATTATATTTCAATTTAAAAAAATACAAATTACAGGATATTGAAACAAAAATAATGTTGCCACATTAAAAGTTAAGAAAGCTCAAGATTTTCCACTAGGCGCTAAATTCTAAGATACGGCGCTAACCATACCAAAAAAGCACTAGATCTAGCGCCTCGAGCACTAAGGTGGCAGCGCAGCACGCGACACGTGCGCCCCCCGCCTCGCCGCCCGCTCCCCTCTGTCAACTTTACACACGCGCCCCTCCCGCGCACCCCGCAGACCATGGGAGTGCTGCGCACGAACTTGATAGCCTATAGCTGTAAGAAAACAAGTAGAGTGATACTTACATCCCTCGATGAGATCAGTGACATCCAGGAGCGGTGATGGTAAGACTCGCTGGTACAGCTTGTATTGTTTGCCGAACCTGGGCATTTGTATTATGAAGGCAGCTGGCACCTTTAAAAATTGAAAATTTATTACCTGCTTAGATTGTAAAATTAAAACTGCACTATTATATTAGGTATCAAGATTGTATCGAAGTAGAAGATTGTAAGAAGTATTCTAAACAATATAAATCCCTATAGATACGTGGTTGGTTGTGTCGAACCAGCACGGCTAGCATGCCATCCACGACAAAGGGATAAAACGATAAAAACATCATGTACACTCTTTTTGGCATACGTAACAAAGATGGAGGCACATCTTTCATCACTTTCTCTGGGGTGGCATGCGAGGTCTACAGAAGTTCACTTACAGGTGAAGAGAGAAGCAGAGAGTCCAAAATGACAAAAGCGTTGCTCTTAAATATGTTCTGAACAGAATTACTTCAACTTGAAAAATATTAAACAATCTCTGAATTGAAATAACTTCATAATTAAATTAACTTTTAGATTGAAGACTCGATAAAAAATATTTAAACGTTAATGTATTGAACTTTAATAGAGTTCTAAATCAAGCATATCTAAACATAATAACTCTTGCTGGCATGTTTAATTATGAACCGAGTCTCCAACCAATAAATTTCACAATACGAACCTCGCTAAGCTTAACGCCGGAGGTAGAGAAGGACTGCTCGAGCAACTGTTGGACGGTGGGCAGGGTGACGTGCTCGTCCTTCTCGACGAACAGCTGGTAGCAATACGACTCCTGGCCTGAAGACAGCTTGAGGAACGGTTCGGCACGCAGTAGCTGCGCCACTAAACCGTTTAGGAATTCTTCTGGATCCTGAAATTGTTAATTTAAGTATCCTTTATACCAGGGATGGAATCCTTTTCTTTGGAAAGTCGCGGGCTAAACTTTAGGATGTAAACGAAGTCGCGGGCCGTAGATAATCACGATAATAGGTGATTGTGAAAAAAACCGTCGTTTTTATACATGTACAAAGTGTATTATTAAAGTTACATCAATCAGTATAGTATCTTATTGATGAAGTATGTACGTTTGACCTAGAGAATCTTATATGTAAAAAAAGTGCACAAAACAAGCAGTGGACTGAATCTAGTTAGAAGAATACTTCTCTTATTGGTGTGAACCAAGAACTATCAATCATCATCAGGCCGAGCGTTGTCCATGTATGCTTTAGACGGGCAATCGATTGTATGCTTTCTATCAATTTGTCCTGTCTAAAGGCGGATCGCAAGATCGCAAACTTTGTCTCAGCCAATAAGGAGCGCGCGCTGCTCCCCTCCAATCATTTTTGCTATTTGGCCATGGCAGAAAGCATGCAATCATTTGTACTTCTGAAGTACCCTTTAGTAGTCCCATATTATTTGTTAGTTTAGTATAATCGTATAATATTACAATAGGACTTTAGAGGTAAATAAAAACTATCATCATCATCATCATCATATCAGCCGATAGACGTCCACTGCTGGACATAGGCCTCCACCAAAACGGGGGGATTTGCCATCATATAGAATACAGATCGCAGTTGGATTGAATAAAGCCCAGTCATTTTACGGTTTGAGCCGGGAATAATTAGTAATTGACATTTTTTTTCGGTATAATATTGAAGAGCCAATTTGAACCTAGAAATGTACCAAAAATAAAAAAAAAATCACGTCAGCAAGTTTCAATTTTAAAATTTAGCTATTATCTCGTTCTAAAAAACCTGATGGTAAATTTTTTATTTTACATATTTAAGGCTTTGCTGTTAAATCTAAGTCAAATGAGTGCATTGGTATTAATATTAATAATTTAAAATCCATCTAGGACACACAATTTTGATTTCTATGTTGCGTAGCGAATTTTTTTTTAATACGCTTTAAGATAGTCCTTTCGTCACTTAATGGTTCCGGTTACAGTTTAAAAGTCCAATTAGCAATTACTCCCTACCCCGCCTAACAAAACTCCGTGAAATGACTGGCCTAATGTGTGTACTTAGAGGATGTTGCTGCCCATCCTCCGGTATATCCCTTAGTCGCCTTTTACGACACCCACGGGAGGAAATAGGATGGTGCTATTGTTAGCCACACGGACTTAATAAAATAAAAACTATAGTTTAACTATATTAGATGATGAAGGTCAAGATCCTCTTTGGGTCCCTCAACCAGCACCGTTCAAAACTTTAGTGGCAACAAACTTGGCTCACTCCACACTGTACCTACAGTCACAACTTCGCCACACCGCCAAACTTGAAGTCCTGGCATGGATGTGGCCTACATCCGTTTAGTGTATTCCCGGCTCGCATTATATTTCGTAGTTATGTTTTACCAACTTTAGTAAGTGTTGTATGAATATGAATGATATGCCAAGTACCCACCTTCTCCTCGGAGGTGAGCCCGGGCACGTCGGAAAGCCGCTCGAGCAGCGTGCGCAGCTTCATGACGCGGTCGGCGCGCACGTAGCCGTGCTTGCGCAGCGGATTCACCACCTCCTCGCGCAGCACTCGCTGAACCTCCGAGTAGTGCGGCGAATCCTTTACATTCGGAGTTGTAAGTCGCGTTTAGTTCATTATTGGGTCACCATTATGTCACTAGATATAGCTAGCTTTACAAACTGCTCATTGGTCACTATAACACATCTATAGGCTATCAAGTTCGTGCGCGAAACTCTCATAGTCCGCACGTGGGGATGTGTGTGTATGTTAAGTTGACAGAGGGGAGCGGGTGGTATTAAATTAGTACACCATGTATGTCCAATGCGTTTTGGTTGACAACACATACACACCAGAATTTCTTCTTCAGCATATTATGCAGGTTTCCTCACCGAAAGTCCAATTATCAGTATTTAACATACAAAGTGTCAACGCACACCTCGAAGCAAAATGCTCGAGCAGTTTTTATTAAGTATTGATAAAATGAATAAAATCACAACTGAAATAGTGTTAATAAAAAATATATATATATATATATATATACGGCCGAATTGAGAAACCTCCTCCTTTTTTGAAGTCGGTTAAAAATAGCGTGCAAGATATAGTTTTCCGTGGCATATGTTCGAACACGCTATTTACAACACTATTTAAGTGGTGATTTAGTTCATTATCAATAAACATTGTGGCAAATGTGCGTTGAGCAGCATAAAATAACATAAATATTAATACATAGAGCTCTTTCGGTCTTCCACTTTTTCTTTTATTGGATAGTCCTGCCCATACAGTCACTTTTCTTGTCCATTTGTCTTCGCTCATGCGCGCTATATGACCAGCCCACTTCCACTTAAGTCTCTTACAGTGTTCTAAGGCGTCTATGACATTTGTTGTTTTTCTCATATCTGTACTTCTTACTCTATCTATTCTTCTCAAGTTCAAAATACTTCTTTCCATTGATCTTTGGCATGTTTTAATTTTATTTTTTGTGTGGTTGTTGCGTGGCGATTATGGCAAATCCCCCCATTTTGGGGGAGGCTTATGTCCAGTAGTGGACGTTTAATGGCTGATATGATGATGATGATGATTAAATATCCAGGTTTGACAGGCATAGGAGAGACACGGTAGTATGCAGGAATCCAGAACTTTTTTCTTTAGCTTTACAGGTAGGTTTGATTTCAGTACTTCTTTATTGCTCCAGAATTTGTTCCATGTATGGTTAATGCGTCTGTTTAATTCGTCTTGGTGCCTAGACTTTGCGAAGGATATCTGTTTGCCTAGATATACGTACTCTTGCACGTAATCCAGTACGATATTATTAACTTTGATAGGTCTTTTCACGCTATTAGTCATAATTTTAGTTTTAGTGGTGTTCAGTTCCGACCGAAAGAGAGATGGGCAGACGAAGTAAACAAAATAGCTGGGAAGAACTGGTTCTTAAAAGCAAAAGAAAGAAACATGTGGGGAAATATGGAGGAGGCCTTTACTCGATGAGAGGTCCTTTAATAACTAAAATATGTAATGTAACTTAATAACCATTTAATAATTTATCTAAATTCAATTTTTTTGCATGCCTGAAATGAAATGTAATTGTTATTAATTTATTTATAGTATTGTAATTTGATTTAAAAAAAAGGAAATAAAAGGCTATAATAATAATAATACATAGAGCTGAATGCTTTTTAAGTCCTTAAGTACCTATATCATAACATTTAAGCGAACTGATGAACAACAAACCTCAGGTTCCGGCGGTCGATAGAGCAGCGCATCGAACACGCTCGTGAACGTGAACATAGCGAAGAGTGTCGCGTCGAGGTAGCAGGAGTTGTGGTGCCCCTGGATGCCGCGGTTTTTGCCCGCCAGCTCGCCCAGCGAACTCAGCGGAGGCACCTCGCCAGGCACCACGGGACAGTCTGGCTGTAGCAGCGATATTATTACGTTACGTTTGGTTTATATGAACTTTATTTAGAAAGTGGAAGTATCTACATAAACTATCGATTTGCCATGCAGTAATTAATATAAATGCATTCCTTGGACTACGAAAATAAATAATTTTTCTTCAACGCATGCATGCGTTTTTTTTTACTGGAAAGCCAGTGGTGTAAACTTATTTTTTTCTTTTTTTATTCATTCATAATGGGTTTGCGCTTGGCTTCATCTCACCTGATGGGAAGTGTAGACGAAGCCGAGGATGTAGCGCGCTCACCCAGAAAAAGCCTATTAACTCTTCTTTTGAAAATATCCTGATACGAGTCTGATCTAGGCTGGGACCAAAACGACGCCATCACCCCCGGCACTCTATATAACGGTTTCACAATACTCGTATAGTACGGCTAAAGACACAAGATGGCGTCGGCACGAGCGCTGCGCCGTCCCGCACTCACGCACGCGCTTGCTGTATGCACTTCTTGCTCGGCCGGCTCCCCTAAAGAGTAGGTACCCTGAAAATACGGGATGAGGTGAGGTATTTCCAGAAATGAAGGGGCAGGGAGTGATAGTTCTGTATGTAGAAACATATAAGGTCTAACAAAATTAGCTGAAACTATTTTAAGGGGATGATCAGACCATCAAACTGAATTACTTTCTCTATGGAACCAATATCGAAATCGCGAAAAAAAAAAAAGCTATCCCATACAAAACTGCAAACATAACTCGACTCAAATGTATGGGACAGCAGTTTTTTTTCTCGCGATTTCGATATTGGTCCCATAGAGAAAGTTGTTCAGTTTGATGGTCTGATCATCCACTTAAAATAGTTTCAGCTAAATTTGTTAGACCTTATATATGACCGATCTACTTTGTGACTAGACTACTAGCTACTAGTATCATGTAGGTCGGCACGGTCGGGCGGCGGCGTGTCCCTGAACCTGGCGTCACAGCGGCACAGTAGCACGAACAGATCGCACGAGAACAGCCGAGAGCCCTTACCTCTCATCACTACACCTACCTGATCAGAGCTATCAGTGTCATGCAGGTCGGCGCGGTCGGGCGGCGGCGTGTCCCTGAACCTGGCGTCGCGGCGGCACAGCGGCAGCGGCACGAACAGGGCGCGCCCCGGAGCGCAAGAGAACAGTCGAGAGCCACCGCGCGTTCCGTCCCCGAGACCGCACACGCTTTGCTCTAATTCCACGCCGGCTGTTGCTGTGTCTGAAATAAACAAAAACAATTTAAAGTTTCAGGGCCTGTTTAACTACTTCTAGATAAGTTCTTAATAGCTTATCTGACAGCCTGTTTGACATATCGTTCATACGAAATATGTCAACCAATCAGTCAAGATATTAATAACTTATCCATAAGTAGTGAAAGAGGCTAAGGGTCTGTTTCACCACTTTTGAATAAGTTTGTGTTAGCTTATCTGAAAGCTCGTTTGACATATTTTGTATGAAAAATATGTCAAACGATCTCTGAGAATACAGTCGTGAGCATAAATGCATGTACTTTTAACTTCTACTAAACATATTTTATTTTTTGTTTGTTACTCAAGAAATTCAAAACAGGTGAACCGATTTTGAGCAATCTTAGCGTAGATTAGATTTCTGTCTAGATTTTTGAGAAGTCGAGATACAGGCGCGGGTACCAAAAAACTTAACAGAGTAGGTATGGATTATCATTATCACCTAAACTATTATAAAACTGTAACAGAACTGTGTCTGTACATTGAAAGATATTTACAAGAAAGATTATGATATGGTTTTTAGCCGTCCCTGACTCCAAATCACAAATTTTTGGATTTTTTGTCTGTTTGTTCAGAACGCCAAAACTACTGAACCGATTTAGATGAATTTTTTTTTTGTAAGCTTATGATTTGACTTTAAATCTGGTATAAAATATGTGCGGACGAAGCCGCGGGTAAAAGAGCATTAATAATAAATGTTACCATCAATGATCCCAATCCATCTTACAACGCCATAGTAATGTTGATCAACATCAGTAGCGACTTCAACTAAAGAGCCGACGCCGATGTCTTCCTGTAGATGCAGGGGTGGAGACCTAGAGGTCGGCACGGCCGCACGCGGCGACCCCAGCACCGGAGAGTCATAGACCTCCTCGGGACCGTCATTACTGCACACATCTGCACAACAGACAAAACTTTGTAACTTCTACTTCACACAACAGATGATTCGATTTATAATTGCAACAATGTTGACATACTCTGCTCGTACTCTAGTACACAAAGTGGTATTTCATCTAGTGATAGCTCTAAAAAATAGCCGTTCGACATATTTCGTGGGGGAACAAAGCAGGCGTGCCAGCCGGCCGGCCGCCGCGCCACACTATGCCTAAAATTAGAAACTAGGAAAGTTAAATTTGGATAGACTATGATCGCGCGTGTCAGTCGTGTTGTAGAAACGCTTGTGTTTATACTGTTTGTCAATAAGAGATTAATGCTAGGAGAGATTAAAGTGCAAATATGGATACTGCGATCAAAACTAAAATGGTAAGTGAATAAAATAAGAATTAATTAGGGTAGAAACTCGAATGCCTAATAATCATGCTTTCATGTTTTGTTTACATAACACATTTAGGCGTTATCTGTACCTAATTGAAAGGGATTATCCCTTTTTATTAAATTTAATTCTTTGAAATAGTTAGGTAATATTTGCTAGACACCATTTTTGTTCTCGACAATAGAGTAGAATTCAGAATAGATTTAGCAAAATAAAAAATATAAAAATGAATAAAAAAAGAATGTTCAGACATCCAATATTAAAATAATATAGAAATAAATAAAATAAGAAGAAATTTGTGTCCTCAAAGTCATATTAATAATTATGTCGGTAATTAATTAGTTCTTGCCTAAAGATAACAGTTTGTTGATAATATGGATTTTAATGTTATTAATATAATCTAATTAGTGTGGATGAGTTTCAATATCAATTTATTATGATATTAATATTTATGACATCCAATTACAATAATAGCCATACCATATTTCCGAATGTTTCAGTTCTAAATTATTGTCTTACATAAAATTTTTAAGAGAAATATAAATTTAATGAAAAATTTCACATGCTTTTATAAAACTCTCTTAATTTGGTGTGCCTTTCAGCAAAGGCCTGCTCCAATCCAATCAAAGAAAAATAAAAATACATTTTTTTACCAATGAGTATGCCAGTTTGAACTTTCTTTGGTTCATGAACCATTTTGCTTTTCCTTTGAGAATCTTCAGCTATCGTAGACGTAGAGGGTTTATTCCTGCGTCGTTCTGGGGCCAAATGGGCTATGAGGTTCATAGACTTGACCCGTTCATGCTGCGACGGTCGTTGCATAGTGTGACTGTTGCTGGGCACCGACCCATACTCGGGGCGCTCTGGCTCACGGGGCGCTGGTGGCCAGCTGCCCCCAATCAAGTTGAATAGGTCAAGCTGAAACAAATGGTAGATAAGTACCTAAATTATACAGGATGAAATTGATATCATTAGCATCCTTATAAACTAAGAGTCTACCCATCAAACTGAACAATTTTTACTACGGGAGCAAACCGAACAAAACAAAAAAAAAGTCTGCTATTGCAAAAGAGTAGACTACGCATTGCAGTCTAGTATGGAACAGCAGATATTTTTTTCTCCGATCAGTTTGCTTCCATAGTAAAAGTTGTTCAGTTGGATGGGTAGACTCTTAGTTTAAAAGGATGCGAATGATATCAATTTCATCCTGTCATCATCATCGTATCGTATGGCATTTTTTTTTATCTTCCTGCTTGGATCCTGTATAAATTTTCAATGACATTCTATACAAGGACTTCGCATCTGCATGCTGTTAAAGGGACAGCAAAAGTGTGCTTAATTGGTTTACATTACTGCTTAGTAACCAATGATGTTTCATAAATAGATGCGTTATACGCTAACATCACTGCACTTTAAAATGGCGCGAAATAGTGACGTGTAGCCCGTACACCAGACGGTGCGTGACTATGTGAAAGCTGGGTAATTACCTTGCTTTTTTGTAGCCATTTTGGACACATCTACATTATGGTGAGTCCATGTGTATAGAATGTCATTGGGTAGGTACCTAAATTATATTTAATATATTTATATTTAATATATTTATATTTAATATATTTATATTTAATATATTTATATTTAATTAACAATAAATAACGAAAATATAACAAAGACCAAACCATTGAACCCATACTGTTTGTACCATAAAGCTTGCCAACATTTTAAAAGTGCCATTTTGTGTATTATAAATATTGTGTGGTTAGTGAAAGTGTTAAAAATATTTACAAACAACAAAAAAACCTGAGTGTTTCTGGTGCGGCCTGTATTCTCACTTCCCTGATGAATCTCATGGTTCATTCTGATTGCCGAAGTAGGGGAACGTGACTACTGTGATGTGCTAATATAAATTACATTTCGTAATTATCAAAATATTTTATAATATTAAATTTTCTGATTAAAGCAAGATTTAAATAGCATTAAGAATATAGTGTTTTATTAGTCATATTTACAAACCTTTTAGGAATATTACACGTAATAATTTCTATATTGCTGCAAAGGGATAAAAATATTTTACAAATAAAATAAAAATGTTCTGCAACGACGAACAGCTGATTTTGACATTTTTGACAGCTGCGGTTAAGCTGCCGTAACGATTGCAATATGCGCAAAAGAAATTATTTCTTGTCTCTTTTTTAACTTTACAGAAAAAGAAAGATAGCATGCTTTTTATACGAAAATTCTGCGTCCTTTGCATAAGCAAAAATTTTAAATGTACAGTACAAATTTGATCTGTGGTACAAATTGTTATTGCTTTGCCAATTTTGTCATGTCGAAGTTTTAATTAAAATTAAACTTGTTTGACCTTTCAATGTCGTATACAGAATGTTCAAAACATAGTTTAGAACTGTTTATTGATATCACAAACTAATTAGAAGAACTACCGTTTTTGATATTGGTAAACTTTGAACGTGGTTTGTTATTGCCGCTGCATCAGAACAACCCTGATATCCTCACCTTCCATCTCTTTGAAGGTAAGCTGTAAATTGCTTTAATGGTGACCGTACTAAGCTAATGTACTCGAACAGTAATAAGAAAATGTAAAGTATGGGAGATCAGAATTTTCTTGATGGGGTCAAAATTCATCATTAAGGTTATTTTTAGGCCAAATCAAGCATCATAAACAGAAATTTTTTCCCATGCATTTAATAATAAATAAATTTAATTATAATATATAAAATAATAAAATGCACTTTATTGCCACACAAAAATACAAAAACGGTACAGAAACAATAAACAGATTCATCAAACAGAAAAATTAAAATAACAACAGATTATGACATGGCTGTACCGTATGATTTTCCATTCCGTGCAGCTAAACATTTATTTGGCTAGGATATGGATGGGTCCATATCATAAAAAATAATATAAAGTATACAAACATAGAACATAAGCAGGTAGTAAATAAAAAAAGAATTTACATTTCTTGACAAAAAAAAATATAACTGAATAGAACTGTGAACACTGAGCAAGTAATCATTACTCTGTGATTTTTAATTATTTAGAGGGTTGCACAGACTGTAAAAGTTATATTATTTGATAGTCTTAACAAGATAAAGAAATGAATTCCATGAATACCCCATTCAATAATCAGGCCTCCGTGGTCTAATGGTTAAGAGCATTCTAACCATTAGACCATCTCTCGACACAGAGGTCATGGGTTTGATTCCCACGGGGGACACCTAGAGATATGTCACTTTATGGGTTTTCCCCAGTTGGTTAGAACATTACAGGCTGAATCACCTGATTGTCTGAAAAGACAGATGATTCCGTGCTTCGGATGGCACGTTAAGCCGTTGGTCCCGGCTACTATCACTGAAAAAACTCTGAAACCAGGCCTCTGCCCACACAATAAGATGAAGAAGAATAATCAGGCAGTAGGTACCAAGAGAGAGTGTAAAGTTAACTTGGGTAAGACCGGACGGTTTTTCGGTGGGTGAGAAGGTTGCGAAAAATGTTTATTCTGCTATCTGGCAATCGTTATCCTAAAAAACTAATGTGCATATTGTTCACAATAAAATGAAGTTTATTTACAATTTTCTTTGCTATTATACAACAGTTCCGGCCTGGCATGTGTTCATCATCATCATCTCAGCTGATGGACGTCCACTGTGTGTTTAAAGTGATGGAATAATATTTTTGTGAAAAGACGGTCTCGGACAAAGATCGGACTATTGTCGAATGTTGCTTCTATAGCATGAAGAATTTGTTCTATAATCCGATCTTTACTTACGAAAATCCCAAAATATCTGAATTTTTTTTACGGCCCTCTACTGTCTACTACCAATATGTTGTAGCGGCAGCTTATGCGGTATAGAGAAAGAGGCAGCATGAAATAGAACTCACACTATGTTGTCTCTGTCTGTCTCTTCCACCTATAAAGAGCCTTATCTTTTGAACTATAATTAGATAACGAATAATACAAAATTATGCCATATTAATGCATAGTCTGTGAAAATTTCAATTATCTAGCTATAATACCCTAAAAACAAAATCTAAAAAAATTAAGGGGTGTCCCCATATGAGATTTCTCAATGTACTATTTAGTTACAGGCACATCCTAACATCATGATTCGGCAGGGGAGCATTGATGATATCAATGCGCAGCAGTTTGTGAAGGTCTCCAACTATGAAGACACTGTCAGACAACTAGACATATATTATGCTATTGGTTTGTATTAACTACCTACTATCCTATCCTATCCTACTATATATCCTTCCTATCGTACTAATATTATAAACGTGAAAGTTTGTAAGTATGGATGGATGTTTGTTACTCTTTCACGTAAAAACTACTGCATGGATTTTAATGAAACTTTACAATAATATAGCTTATACATCAGAATAACACATAGGCTACAATTTATAAAGATATTGTGTGAATTGTCCAGACGAAGCGCAGACGAAGTCGCGGGCACAAGCTAGTACTTAATAATTACTACTAGGGATCAGACAAAAATGTCAGTAACATATTTTATTCAAGTAGTGGATATACAAGGTCTAACAAAATTAGCTGAAACTATTTTAAGGGGATGATCAGACCATCAAACTGAACAACTTTTTCTATGGGACCAATATCAAATTACAAAAAAAAAAATTCAGCAGTCACTTTCAGTCATTCAACATTCAGGTTGAGGATATATTTGCAGTTTTGTATCGAACAGCAGCATTTTGGACATTGGTCAAAGTTGTTCAATTAGATGGTCTGATCATCCCTTTAAATAGTTTCAGCGAATTTTGTTAGACCTTACACAGGATGTTAGGGTAAACAGTTGCATTAATTTAAGGGGTGATTCTACCCATGATACTGAACAACATTCCCTAAGAGATCTATAGGAAATTCGTAAAAAAAATTTGGACTTCCCATACTAAATGCAATCAGCTGATTGAAGTTTTGTATAAAAAGTCGAAAAAAAAAAATTGCGAATGTCCTATAGGTTTCTTTGGCAAATTTTTTCCGTATCATAGGTACAATAACCCCTTAAAGTAATGCAACTGATTACCCTAACACCCTGTATACTTACACATACACCATACTTGTTTATTGTCTTTTTATTTCTTCACGCCTAAATTACTGAACCAATTTTAATAAAATTTTATCTTTGACTACAATAGTCCTAAACCTAAGACCAAACAAGAGTAAAAGAAGAGGCGTATGCCCAGCAGTGGGACACTGAACAGGCTACGTAAAAAAAGATAAAGGATTGATGTTCGAAATTATGTCTACTTCATCAATAGAAGAATATTAAAAGTGGTATATGTGTTGTTTCAGTAAAAAGACAGCTATTAAGATTTCAAAGTCCAATAACTGGCTTGTTTCCTGTTTTGTCATCTGACCTGCACATTGGTAGCGTCAGGGACAGCATATATTGTGCTGCTGCAGTATGGGGACTATATCAAGCATACAGGTACATTTTCAAATATTGCTCCTATTGCTCTTTCTCTAAATCTTCGACGTCATAAAACATATTTAGTTTCGGTCGTTAAAAAAAAAGTAAAAAGTTATGGGGGTTCCCCATATAAGAAACTATTAGTTTTTAAATATAGTGATAGTAGGTATATGATTATAGCACCGACTCTACTGTATAACAATAAACAATAAAAACCGGTCAAGTGTGTGTCGGGCTTGCGCTAAAGATCCCGAAGAAAAAAACATTTTTTTTGTAATATTGTATTGTGGTACGGGACCCTCCGTGCGCGAGTCCGACTCGCACTTGACTGGTTTTTTTATTTTATGCATATATGTGTAGTAAAGAGACAGATAATACGAACCGTGTATAACAAGCCTGCGAAGTTGTGTGCACTGCCAGCATAGCAGTATGAAGGGGTTCACGTTGCATGTGTCGTACTGAAATAAAATACTTAAAAATCGTCATCATTCTTACAGTAAGTAGGCTAAATGAAATGCAAAATATAATAAATTATTATTAAATTATACATTATTATCAGCCTATATTAACGGCGAAATATAAGTATCCCTACTTATACTTCGTAGGGACGTGCACTAATTAATGAGTCATGAATCCGGTATGTCAAGTTTTTCTGAATCAAAAATTTCGAGATAATTGTATTAACAATATTTTCTATGTCAACGATTTTAAAACAGCATGCATATGCTCACGACTTTATTCCCCGAGGGGGTAGTCAGAAATATTCTGAAACCTCAGAACATCCACGTTTCACTAGTAATACCGAAACTCTGTCCAGTGTGACGAGGAGTGAGCCCGTCGCCACTTGTAATTGACAGTGGGTACATGCCTCGAAATTTAAGCATGCAGGTTTCCTCACGATGTTTCCCTTCACCGAAAAAGCCAGCCTCAAACAGCCTCTATTTTTTTTAAACAGACATTTTACAGCAAAGAGTAATTTATTACATTACAGAACACGGACCTTAGTGTTACAGAATACATCTTATTTTTAATAAAATAATGTAGGTTTTTTGTTCAAATGAGTGACGTTGTGACGTTACTCGAAGATTTGTAAACTCTTTGCTAAACCTAGAATAAAGTAATTCGAACTCCATAGAGAAAAATAATATTTCCAATCTCAGAATGAGACGATTTGATCTTAAGTGCATACGTAGAGGTAGGCGTAACTCGTGTCAACGCATAGAGTTAGGCGTAAGTCGTGTCAACTCCCCGAGCGTTGACACGAGTTACGCCTACGTCTATGAGTGGATATTACCGCTTCTGTTTGACTTCTTAGCGTCGCCTTTTGCAGAGCAACCACGTGCGTTATTATAGTGGAGTGCATAACTGCAATTATGCAATACAAACTATATTAGCTAGTGTTAAGAGGCATTTTACCGTTCAGTGGCGTCAGAACACAAAAACGCCTAAAATGAACATTGGCAACTCCAACTTAATATAAAAAAAACCTAAAAGCTTTGTTAAAAGTTTTAAAATAATAGTTAATTATTTTGTTGAAAATAGATTTCCATCAGATGCTACGACAAGTATTTTTAAGCCTTACATTTTACCTTGTTCTGGGCATCCAAATACAAAATAAAATTTAAATATACAAATTAAACATGACATAAATCTGTGTAAAATCTAGTCTATAGTTGTATTCTATCATTAGATAACTAATACATAATTCACATTAGATGTAATATCCAGAATATAATAAAGAGCGATGATAGTCCATGCGGACAGCTATAATTTTTTCATGGTTTTAAAAAAAATCAATTTCAAATATGACGTCTCAAATGTCCAAATGTCTTATTCGTAGTAGCATCTAAGATAATCCTGTCAGAACCTTTTCAATCGTTTTTTTACGTTCTAGGCGAATTGACGATGACAGAGGAAAATCCCATGAACTGGGCCAGAGTACTGTAAAATGCATGCGTGGCATCCTAGAATGCTGGGTGAAGCAGTCAGCTCGCGTGGAAGCTTTCAAGACGCGGCAGAGCGCGGTACACGCGCTGCACGTGAAGTTCCACCTGACCACCGGCGAGCCCGTACTCACGGACGAACAGTACCACCATTTGCAGATAGACGTGGTGTCACTTTATTTGCTATTCCTCGTTCAGATGATCACGTCTGGATTGCAGATTATTTACACGCAGGTTGGTTTTGAGAGGCTGTCTCTACCTACTTTGTGGCGTCGATTAATTAAGTCGAGATGTAGACAAAACATTGCCTCATATAACTATATGTATAGTAGTTAGGTAGTTAATGTTGGAAGCCTCTGTCTGTAGAAACACTACCACCTCGTTGGTCGGACGACATATGAAGGCAACGGGTTTGCAATGGATCAGAATAGCACAGGATTAGGAGGCCCAGCAGTGGGTTGCTGTGGGATATATTAACAACTAACAAAATTTGTTGAATCTATATTAATGATGAAAGGATGTTTAGTGACAAAATCTAAATCGAGGAAAAAAAACAGCTGTCCCAAACGTTTTCACTGGGTTTACAGTTTTGTATGGAACAGCGGATTTTTCACAAAGAGAAAGTTGTTCAGTTTGATGATCTGATCATCCCCTTAAAATAGATTTTATTGTATCGTACCTTATAAGATAGAATAAAATGTTTAATGTTGTGCCAAATAAAAGGGCCAACGACATCACTAAACATGTTAGGGACTCTGAAAGTTGATCAAAGAGTTTTTCACATATAATATTGTTGATTTCTTTTATTTTCCAGGATGAAGTGGCATTCGTACAAAACCTAGTATACTACGTAGAGCGTGCCTACAGAACTCCAGACTATGGCATGTGGGAAAGAGGATCCAAATATAACGATGGGAAACCAGAAATCCACGCTTCCTCCATTGGTATGTTATCAAAATAAATTGCACATAATTCTCGTAGATTTCCAATCGAAAGTCGCTCGTTGGTCAGTCGTGCGGAAAAGATGGATGCAAGGAAACTAGAATAGAATAGAATAGAATAATTTATTTTCTGGAATATGGTACAAACATAGCTATAATAGTATTCAAAGTCCAGCATATTCTGCCATTACAGGCGTGAAAATATTAATAGTAAAATTTTACATTTAGCCATGATCTAATAATTTATATAAACAACGAAGTATAACAATTAATACATGAGACTAAAATAATAATATACAAAAAAAAAATTAAAAGCATTAAATACAATAATTAATAATGTCAGATTATTAAGATAAATGTCATGTCACATAACAAAAATAGAGAAAAAAATTATAATAATTAAATAGTAATGTCACATCATTTATCTAGTCAAATATTAATAACGCGCGACATTAGATTCGTTTAAAAATTCTTGCACTGAGTAATAGGACATTTCCAAAAAGTACATTCGCACCCTCTTTGTAAACAGATTGAAATTTAATTCCTTGAACTTATCTGGTAAGCAATTGTAAATTCTGATAGCCATACAGTATGCATTTCTTGAAAACACCTGTTTTCTCTGAACGGGTACACTTAATTTATATTTGTACTTATCCCTTCTGTTCCAAACATCAACCTTTTTGACAAACAGATAAGAATGTTTATGAACAAAAGTACACTATTTTGACGTAGCTTATAAATGACTGTTTTAAATAAAATTGGTCGTTGGATTATGAATTTCAGTTTAGCACTAAGTTGATTGTAGTGAAAATCCTTTAGGAAGACCTAGGTCCAGCAGTCCTTTGCCCTGCAGTGGGATGCTAGAGACTATTGTGCATGACTTAGACTTTGTATGGCTGTTTTTAGGAATGGCAAAAGCTGCTCTAGAGGCTATAAACGGATGCAACTTGTTCGGAGACAAGGGCGCGTCGTGGAGTGTCGTGTACGTAGACATCGATGCGCACAACCGCAACAGAAGCATCTTCGAAACTATGCTGCCGCGTGAATCTAGTTCTAAGGTGGGTATAATCACAGGGTTGAATACTAACACATCCTGTAATTAGAATCAAAAGTAATGACAAGTACTAGTATTTATTCTGTGGTAATGGAATAAAATTCAAAGTTGCGGATATCATGCTACCTCGTCCCCCGCAAAAAGTGGCGGAAAAGTTTGTTAGTAGAATTACACGCTATTGTATGCAACGATATGGAACGATATTATATGGAAGCCATTGACTTAACAACTACTGGACGTAGTTTTCGCGCTCAAAAGTGTCGGAACTAAAAGAGCACCCAAACGTAAAAAGAGAACCAATTACGCGACAGTCTTCGATGGATCGGCCGATATGCGGGGGCGCGCGGCGCGCGTTCTCCCTTGATGGGGGAGTGGGATGGAAAATAATTTCAGCATTTTCAATGATTTTAGTTGGTTTATATTACTACACGTACTTAGGTTTGTGTAGTTTAGTCTCGGACACTTTTTTCGAGAATTTTGTACTAGACCCGACGTCCACAATATTCACGTCAATGATGGAAGCATATTTTTTTACATGAGAGTAACAACGCACAGCCTAAACCGCTGACGATAGAAACATTTGGAATATACAGGGTGTAAGGAAAAGTATCAATAAACTTAAAACCATATACTCTACCCATCAGACTAAACAATTTTTACCATGGGAGCAAACCTGTCAGAACAAAAAAATAAATCTGCTGTTCCATACGTTTGTCAAGTAGGTATTGCACTTTAGTATGGAACATCAGATTTTTTTGAGATTTTTCTGGAAGGTTTGCTCACATAGTAAAAGTTGTTCAGTTTTAGGGTAGAGTATGTGGTTTATTATACAACCTGTATATTCTACAGATGATGTAGGGGTGCACTAGTTCTCGTTTGTTATAAATATCCGAAGGCTTAACATAACTGTTATACTTAATTTTCAGGGCGTTGATGCAGCTCTGTTGCCTACAATATCATTCCCTGCATTCGCTACCCACGAAGAACACTTAGTACAATTAACAAAATCAAACATACTAAGGCGATTGCAAGGCCGATACGGCTTCAAGAGATTCAGTCGCGATGGCTACAAATGTACCCTCGAAGACCCTAACAGAAGGTACTACAATGAAGGGGAATTAAAAGAGTTTGATGGCGTTGAATCTGAGTGGCCTCTGTTTTATGTTATGATGATTATTGACGGAGTGTTCCGGACGTTGCCAGATCAAGTCGAAGAGTATCAGAAGTTGTTGAAAACTCGCATTTATATGGACGAGTATGGAGGTAATTTTTCTTTGCATTTGTGCCAGAATTTTACACTGCGTAATTTTACAATTTAGTATACAATATTATACAATAGTCCATACCGGCCTGTGTGGACTGTAGTCGGGGAAATCTACGGATTTTTGTATGGATTAGGTTGCATTAATTGCACTTTAGGTGATAATTTGGAATATAGTAAGTAGATACATACCAGAAAAATATAAATTCCCAATAATCCCCGTTTTTTTATTCTGTATTATTGCATAATTAAGACATGAAATTTAGTTATGAAGAAAAAATGGAAAACTGGTGATTTTGTACAGGGCGGCTTCGTTAAATAAGTTTTACTTATAACAATAATATAATAATTCCTGGTTAATATACTATATATACTATATACTATATAATTTGAGGAGATATTTAATATTTTGTATATTTAAAAATTATAACCTCAATACTAAATTATTTACTACTGTTTGTTTTTACACATTAAATTTGCTTTGTTATAATTAACTGTCTCTTTTGCTGGTATGCTGGAAGAAATATATTTCTAAAGATATTTCTTCCAGCATACCCTATAAGCTTGCCCTTTGTAAATTTTTATAAATTTTAGGGTTTCAGGGTCCTGAGCCTATAAAAGGTGTTACAAATAAACATTTGAAACTTTTAGGGGGGTTGTTTAGACCATCAAACAGAACAACTTTCACTATGGGACCAATATCGAAATCGCGAAAAAAAAATTTGATGTCCTATACTAAATTACAAATCTCCTCGAGCGAAATGTACGGGACAGATGATTTTTTTTCGCTATTTTGATGTTGGTCCCATAGTAAAGTTGTTCAGTTTGATGGTCTAAACAACCCCCCTAAAAGTTTCAAATGTTTATTTTTACTTTTGTAACACCCCTGTATAACCACGAAATCTCGACAAAAGTGTTGTAAACGGACAGTAATATTAGTTAAAACACAATTTACTAAAATAGTCTTTAATGCAATCTCAAACCGTATTTTTCCTAGACTACTGGTGGAGACAGACATCAACTGGATGTCAGAATATTTTCATCAGGTCACCCTCAGTCTTTACTGGTGGAGATAAAGACGAAAATTGGTTGTCAGGGTATTTTCATCGAGTCGCCTTAACAGGACTGCGATTTTTGAATCTCATACGTTGAACTCAGCAGTTGAAAATGTATGGAGATACGCGTCTTTCTACTGCTGATTTGACTTTCAAAAATCGCACTCCTGAAGTATGATTCTTAAAAGTCAAAGCAGCAATTGAAAGATGCATATCTCCTTGTTCAATGGTGCAGTACCCGGAACCAGCAACTATTAAACATTAGTTCTCTCAACATGAAACATTACTAAACGACCAAAACCAAAGGCTTACCTACACCAGTCGGCGACTAGTCGTTGCTTAACTTTGACGATTGTCTCTTCACAACGAGTGCCTCAAAAATGTGTATTTTTATTGTAGATCCCGTTATACCATGGTATTATTATGTCCCTCGGGATGGTATAGAGAATGAGCGTAGTGAACCATATTCAGTGCGAAGAATACCTGCCAGTGAGTATGCATTTTGATTGATTACAATTTTATTAAAAGTTAACAAAACTTTGCTGATCCATTGATCAGTAGAGATCGGATAATCGGATGCATATTTACCCAAACTTTACTTTTTTCCCCACGAAAACATAATATTGATATGCCTTTCCGAATAAAGATAATGGAAAAAAAACGGGACAACCGCACTGTTTTGTCATACTGGTCCTCGTAAGGAGTCAACAGTCGGTAGAACAACTTGGATAACTTGAACAACTCGGTCGACTTGGACAACTCAGACAAAATAAACGACTCGGTCATCTCAGGCAACATGAACAACTCTTACAACGTAAACAACTCTGTCAACTTTGCCAACTAATTTGACTTGGTCAAGTTGTCCGAGTTGGTCGTGTTGTCCAATTAAGTACTTTCGGCAACAAAACATCTCGGACAACATGAACAACTTGTTCAACTCAGACAACTCCGTCAACTCGGACAACATTATGTAAGTTAACCAAATTGTCAGAAATGTTCATGTTGTCCGAGTTGTTCAAATTTTAAGATATTTTAGCGATCCCGGGACTTAAGAACGCTCCTGGGATTGTTTCATAAAATAAATGAATTAAGACGTGTCCAAATTATTCTTGTGAAAAATTAAATTTAGGTAAGCATGCATTCGAATATCTGATCTCTATTGATCAAGCAGCCTCGAACAATTTATTATTTGAAGTTAAGCGGAGCCACCTTCACTGTGATATAATTTGGAAATTGACATTTAGCCTGTGCGGACGCATTTTTAAAGCCAAGATAGGCTACATCAGCCATCTAAGAGCACATCAACGAAGCCCTCAAAGTCAACAGCCATAAACAGTCGCTGTGGTCGAACACAGCCATGAAGCATCATCATATTGCCTCACAGGCAATCCTATTAGAATTTAATAAAAAGCTATGTTTTGATTATTCAAATTGGAAACTAGTAAAAATTTTAAAATATAATTACAGGCAAGCCTGAAGACGAAAACCAAGGTAAACTGAGTTATGTTTGAGAATGATTTCTTTTTCTTCCTGGATTGTTTTCTTGTCAAGTGTGTTAATATTGTAGTTTAGAAAGCTTTTGCCTTGTCAATTACCCCCTGATTTTTTCAAATAAAACATCGGTAGTGGGCTTTTATACAACAGCAAATACTCATTTTTGACTAATAAAATGCTTCTGCCTTTTAAATGCACAAAAACCTTCTCGAGCTGATGATGAATATTTTCGCATAGCTGTAATTTAAATTATGAACACCAATAGTATTGATTTCATGAACGTATTCTAAATTATTCGCGTTCGGAAAGCTACGTAGTATCTTCACGTCCCAAATACCGCAGTGTCTTCGATCATTGTGTGTTGCCAGTGCAAGGTAGCGACCTCTAAGCCGATAAGGACAGCAGTAAGGTAGCGATCTCCTTTTTTTTAAATAGAGCAAAATATAAATGTCTCTTTTCTCTACAACGATCGATCTAACACACCCTGCAATCAGCTATCCTGCCGCATCTCACATCTCACTTGCCGCTTTAGCATTTGCCGCTTCATCCATGCTCCTCGGTTGCGGCCAATATATTACAATAATAGTGCTTTTTTATTTATAAATTAATGGCGTTCTGCTTGTGTCTAGTACTGTTTTTCTGCCAATGTCGAGTGAATTTTTGGTGTTTTGTGATCTCAAGAAGTATTTTATGAATAAAATACATTTGAGTTAACACAAAATGGTGGAGCGTTTGCGGCAAGCCGGAAAGTAGGTACTCGATACGCGACCAACCAATAGCAGACTTGCAACGCGACTTAAATAATGCCTTTATTACTTTTGAAACATAGAACTTAAAAAAAAGTGAAATTCTCGACATAAAAATAAAAACATGCTTGATTGATTGTCCGTATTCCTTCTTAATTTACCCACATTTTTAATCTACCTCTTCAATAATACAAGGAAAAGCTTGTTATACAGGGTGTAAGGAAAAGTATCATTAACCTTTAAATCACATACTCTTCTCACCAAACTGAACAACTTTTACTATGGGAGCAAAACGAATCTGCTGGCCCAAAAAAAATCTGCTGTTGCATACATTTGATTCCAGTATAGGTATTGGAGTCTAGTATGGAACAGCAGAATTTTTTTGCTCTGATCGGTTTGCTCCTATGGTAAAAGTTGTTCAGTTTGATGGGTAGAGAATGTGGTTTAAAGGTTAATGACACTTTTCCTTACACCCTGTCTGTATAAATACATATAGACGAGCAGAGCAATTCCGTCAGTAGGGTAATCTCTTTTATAGCCACAACATTTATAGCCATTTGACGTAATTACCCCACTAATGAAATTGTCCCGCTCTATGCCTATTGCAGTTGAATCGACCGTCACTAAATAATGTATTTATTCAGACACGGGAGGACTATTCCTGTGGGCGCAGTCCCTCTTCGTGCTGGCACAGTTGCTAACCGGAGGTCTGCTGCATGTCAATGAACTGGACCCCATCAGGAGGTACCTCCCGTCTTACAACAGGCCGAGGCGCGCTGGAAGATACTCCGCTTTCCAGGTAATGAGCTAGTTTAGTTTTACCATCGCTGTTGTATCATAATTAATTCTGAATTAAAACCTGAACAAAAACATAAGAAACCTGCAGTGTTCATAAAGATAATTCTTTAGATAAATGATTAGTCTTTGCTGAGCTCGGGCAGACCAATCATTTATCTAAGAATAAGTCGTTATAGCTTTTCATGTGGTTTACAAGGTGTTAAAAATGTAATCAGTTCATAAAAATCTCGTTAGAATATAATATAAATTCTTGGATGTCTTATTTAGCCAAAAATTTGGGTCAAGCCAAAAACCAGGTCTAAGCAGAGAACTGCATACTCTGGTCCCGGTTTTGGTCTCGCAGTGATCTCAAATTGTAAAGATACATTTCAAAGAAGAACACACCATTTTGAATCACTTCAAATGGCCTGGCTGCACTTCAAGTAATTACGTAAATTATAGAATTAGCGATTTATCTAATAGCCCAGTCATTTTACGGTTTAAGCAGGGACTAATTAATAATTGATATTTTTTTCGGTATAATATTGAAGAACCAATTCGAGCCTAGAAATATACCATAATTTAAAAAAAAAATCACGTCAGCAACAATTCCAATTTCAAAATTTAGCTATTATCTAGTTCTAAAAAACCTGACGATAATTTTTTTTTCACGTATATAAGGCTTTACCATTATACATACTTCAAACATGCTGTGAATATTTTTGTCTACTTAGAAAGTTTTGAAAAATACATTCGTATTTTCTAATAAATACCCCATTTTTTAAATTTCAATGCCTATTTTATTACTCAAAAATAATTTATATTGGTGAATCTAAGTCAATTGAGTGCATTGGTATTAATATTATTAATTTAAAAGCCTTCTGGGACACACAATTTCAATTTCTATATTGCGTAGCGAATATTTTTGTAATATTTTTTAATATAGTCTTTTTGTCACTAAATCGTGCCGGTTACAGTTTAAAAGTCCAATTCGTAATTATCTACCCCGCCTAACAAAACTCCGAAAAATGACTGGGCTTGTTGGTCTCGTTGATTCATTTATAGAGTGGTCATAAGGATGTTTGTTTTATTCTTTAACAATTTTACTATCTATACTATTAGCACATTACAAAATTATTTAAGTTTTGATGTGTTATTATCGGCTATAGGAAATGTATAAATTCAAAATTCTTTTACTTTCATGCTCCAACCACAGGCCAAGCCGGCGTTTGTAAGTACGACGCATTGTGGAAATAACATTATTATTTAGCATGTGATGCTAGCACTAGCATAAACAAGCGTCTGTATTCTGTTACAATCGACCGTTACTTTATATTGCATGAATCAGTCTACATTTTATAATAAATCTTCTTTCCAACTTTTACAAAAGTTTCAAGACTTATAGATGAACCTATCTTCTTATCGTGTGGGCAGAGCCCTGGTGTCAGAGTTTATGAACCTATAAATGTATGTTTGTTGCAGCTATGTAGCTTAATTACCAACTTCTGCTTTATTGTTGAACACTCTTTGACTATTTATTATAAGGACTAGCCGGTAGCATTTCCCCTCTGCCACGGTATAAGATTAATTAATCATGTGCATTTACATTCAATTTTATACCTTATCACTAAACGAGACAGCCTATAATTGCGTAACAATTATTTCGAACTTAGAACGTTTGTGGTTCCCAAGAGACTTCTTCTCATGGTTTTAAACGTTCAAAATTAGAATCTAATGTTATGAGGAATAAAATCCAAAGTTGCGGATTTCGTGTTACCTCGCCCCCCGCAAAAAGTGGCAGAAATGTTTGTTCGTAGAATTACACGCGTAACTAGTCCCTATATAAGTAGTCAAACAGTATAATAATATTTCTTTAGCAATTTTACCTATAACCTACTTACGCTACAAAATTATATTTTAATATTATTCCCCGAAGAGGTAGGTGGTCCAGCCTGATAGGTGGTGATGTTGTCGCGACTTGATGGAATGTAGACAATACTCGCCTCGAATTATAGGCACGGCAGTGAGTGCGTATGGCAGAAGAAGCATGAAAGTAAAATTAATGCTGTTGAAATGCGTTCCTTACGAAGTATGTGTGGTGTGACGCTGAAAGATAGAGTGAGAAATTGTGTAATAAGAGATAGATGTAAATTAAAAGAAGATGTAGTGACAAGAATAGATAAAGGTATGCTTCGTTGGTTTGGTCATGTGGAGAGGATGAGTGACAGCAGATGTACGAAAGAGATATATGTTGCCAATGTGAGTGGAAGCGTCGGCAGAGGGCGCCCTCGTAGGACGTATGCTGATGAAATCAGTTGCGTCCTACAAAAAGGGGAGGTGCGGAGTACTCGAAACCGACGGGCATGTATGAAGAGATGTATGGATTGTGCATGAGGCAAAAGAAGTATGTAAGGATCGTAGTAAGTGGAGCGCCCTGGTCTCTGCCTACCCCACTGGGAAAGAGGCATGACGTTATAGATAGATAGCTAGAATAAATGTAAATTGAAGCATGTATGTGTGTATTATAAAATCCACACTCAATTCTTATAAATAATCAACCGATTTTAAATACTTCAATGTGTATACAGTACGATTTGCACAATGCAAAGGCGGCAACCAAAAGAGCACGATCCACGCATCCATAGATGGCCAGCCAGACGCATGCGGACTTTAGAACGAAATCTGCAATCATAACGCGCATGAAGTTAAGGGGATTAAAAAACCTATTTTCGGCATCCTAAGCATTGGTTAATAATTTCTTTATACAGGGTGAAATTGATATCATTAGCTTCCTTTTAAACTATGAGTCTACCCATCAAACTGAACAACTTTTATTATGGGAGCAAACCGATCGGAGCACAAAAAAATCAGCTGTTCCATACTAAAATGCAATGCCTACTCGACTCTAATGTATGCAACAGCAGATTTTTTTTTTTGCTCTCATCGGTTTGCTCCCATAGTAAAAGTTATTCAGTTTGATGGGTAGACTCTTAGTTTAAAAGGATGCTAATGATATCAATTTCACCCTGTATATTAATTGTGGTACAAGGGCTAAGGACGACAATTGAGTGTAATAGACCTCGCACGCACTGTAACGACTCTACTCATGGTTCCATTCCACTCGAGTTATGTTTGCAGTTTCGTATGGGACAGCGGATTTTTTTATCGCGATTTCAGTGTTGGTCCCATAGTAAAAGTTGTTCAGTATGATGGTCTGAAGCACCCCTTTAAGTAAGTGTCCCATTTAATTTTACACCCTGTATAGTATCCTTCTTAATATGACACTGTTTTAAGAAAGTGACTGATCACCTCTCTGAACCGGCAAACTGAACAACTTTCTCTATGGGTCCAACATCGGAATCGCGATAATAAAATCAGCTGTCCTACACATTTGGCTCAAGTAGTGATATACAAATAAATAATTTTTATTAGAAAGATTTTACCTTACAATAAAATCAATATTGTGATCCTGAAGTCCTTTCCGGGGGTTGTGAGAGAGTGTTTGCTGGATTTTACTGCATTTTTTGCCTCAAAAGCCCATTAATTGACCGCTTCCGTTGATATTTTCCTAGATTTCATAAACAGAACACTAAACGCTAACTTCCGCTTGTCATTTTCCCGCCATTTGCCAGCGTGCTCGATTGGCTCTGACGCCATCTTTTTCATTGCGACTCACCAGGTGGCCTTAAATAGGCCCCGGAAAGGACTTCAGGATCACAATATTGATTTTATTGTAAGGTAAAATCTTTCTATTGTAATCCCTTCGTCCTTTCCGGGGGTTGTGAGACGTGTCTGTTATCACCTGGTGAATGGCGGGGATGAAGTTATGACAGGTACCAGATTCAATAGAATACGGAATATATTGTTATTAAAAACAAAAACAGAGTAGGTACTATTATGGTAAAACAAGAAAAACAAAATAATATAATTAATTGAATACTCTTCAATTATTAAGAATAATATAATGCTTTATTAACCTAACAAAGTTATCAGAATCATTTTCTATCAAAAATTATATGACTGAAAAGATTATGATAAATGCTGTCTTTATTCAACCTATTTTGTTTTCTGTAGCAATTATGGAACTTTTTACAAATCCCTTTAATACATCATCAAGGGAGAAATCACTAATCCGACTGCGATGTCTCGCATCGCTTTAACTGTACAAAAAGAAAAGCTATAATTCCCCACTGGGAAAGAGGCCTGACCTTTCTTCTTCTTATCGTGTGGGCAGAGCCCTGGTGTCAGAGTTTCTTCAGACCGCATTACGGCCTCTGACGTGGTTTTTTATGTAACGACTACTACCACCAGAGATAGTAACCGGGACCAATGGCTTAACGTGCCATCCGAAGCACGGAATTATCTTTCTTTTTAGACAATCAGGTGATTCAGCCTGCAATGTCCTAAGTCCTAACCAACTGGGGAAAAACGCACAAAGTGACATATCACTAGGTGTCCCCCGTGGGAATCGAACCCACGACTGATCTTTAAAAAAAAAGATATATACCTAAATAAACAAAGCTGAGATTCAGCTCACTTATACCGAATGTAATCAAATACTTGCCAAAATCTAATTTCGTGGCTAAAACTTTGATCGTTGCAACCAAACAGTCGATCAAAAAAATGATGCTAAGTTTGTTTCAAGCAAATAAGGAAATTATGTTATTAGAAGATCATTACCAAAATTATTATTATACTTATTACAAAAATACTCGCCGGGCCGATGCCAACAAAACTGATGCACTGACGCAACGAATGGCATAATCATCTCTAGATAGATCCCAAATCGAAGATCTTACAATTTGTGTGTTTTGTTTGCTAAGCGAGGATGTCGCTCTATTCCTGGCCTAGGTAAGGTTCACAGTAAGAAAACACGACAGATTTATGAAAGTTAATAAACTTAATAACGTATAATAAATAAAGTTAATAACACGATAAACTTGGTTCCTCTTTGGTTTATGGTGTGCAAGATTTTACAGAACACAGGAGAAGATAGAACAACCTTACGCCACCGGTTATTTTAGGCGATGCCGATACATAGGAAATGACAATATTATATTTTATATTTTTATGTACGCAACATTTTAGCCATCTTATTCATGGAGTTCGATAGGAATTTAAATTTAAAAACGTCTTCTTATCCACTGTAGCCTGTTTTTGGGGACTCCCTCAACCATGCTTTTAGTTTCAGATCCTCAGAGTTTGGACCAGGTTGCACTGTCCGCGTTCAACGGTGATGCTACTCATCTGTGTTCACTCTGTTACAGCTATTTGGTGTGCGATTTGACTTTTCTATTAATGACTTTAATGACGTCAAACTTTCTATTGATAGAATTGGTATACGAAGTACAAAGTCTCTGTAATGAAGCAATTCATAGTCATACTATACCATAAACCAGCTATTATTTTGTTATAAGCCATAAACAGAAAGAAGTGAGACAGAGGGTATAAACGAAGGCCAAGATCTCCACTTTTATTATACATATTAGCCACAGCGGAACAATAATTGTCGGAGTCAAAGCCGTCAAATCGCGTATCAAATTTTACAGCTGCTCACATTTATAATCCTCTATGGTGAACGCTGGAGGCCATCTGAGACTCCAGGGACTTGACCGCTGGAACTCACGACTCAATATCCAAGCTCTGCGACAATATAGGCGGCCCAGATGACACAAAGAATCCGGCAGAGCTCAGCCTTTCGTTCCGAGTGACTACACCCACCTGGAAAGGACTTTACTTCCAAGGAAGGACTTTACCCATCTGGAAGTGTGCACAACGAAACTCGCCAAGATTTATCTTCAGAGGAGAGACTTTAACCACCAAGAAGTATGCACAACTTAGCTGGCAAAGATCTGAGTTCAGAGTTTGGACTTTACCCACCTGGAAGAGTGCACAACGAAGCTCGTAAAGATATGACTTCACAGTGAGGACTTTACTCACCTGGAAGTGCGCACAACGAAGCTCGCAAAGATCTGACTTCAGAGTAGGGACTTTACCCAACTGGAACTGTGCACGGCAAAGCTCGCAAAGATCTGTCTTCCGAGAGAAGAATTTACCTCGCTCGCAAAAAATTTGTCCTCCATGGAGGGACTTTACCCACCTGGAAGTATGCAATACGATGCTCTCAAAGATGTGTCTTCAGAGGAGGGATTTTATACACCTGCGCGCAAAAAGAAAGAGAGCTAGGGCGCGATAGCGCTCCATCGCGCCGTCATGCCGCGGGCGCTGGTGTGTTCACGATAAAACTCGAAAAGATCGGACTACCAACAAGGGACTTTACCCAACAGGAAGTGTGCACGACGAAGCTCGTAAATATCTGACTTTCGACAAGGGACTTTACACAACTGGTAGTGTGCACGACGAAGCTCGTAAATTCATAAATAACTGAGTTCTGACAAGGAATTTTGCCCAACTGGTAGTGTGCACGACGAAGCTCGTAAATTCATAAATAACTGAGTTCTGACAAGGAATTTTGCCCAACTGGTAGTGTGCACGACGAATTCTAAGATTCCACTCCTTCCCTCTTTCGTCCGCTTTTCATGACGAATTCTTGTTTAAGGTCACGTTGCAGTAGACATGCTTCAATAAATGATATATCACTTTTTAGAAAATTTATTGACTTTTGTAATTAAACCATTATCCAAGGCATTTCATAGCATTTATAATCAATTGAAGAACCCGATGGTTCTTTCGATGTAGCGAAGCTTTCTGGAGAGGGTTACGCCAAATAACATGTACGTACCATGTTTTTGTGGAAAAGTATTGGTAAATTTACCTAAGAATTAAATGATGAGCTAGAATTGATATTAAATGACGATCAATTTCTACCTTCTTTGACTAACCAATCGCTGTAGAAAATATACGTGTCGAAGTAGGATATTTAATACTCTAGTGATTCGACACCCACCTGAATAAATCTATTTTGACATATTTTCTCAGGTTTATAGATGATTCAATGGACGGGATATCCCGCCTCCTTTTAAATAATCAAATGTTTGATGAAAAGAACACTTACTTATTATGTTGAACAAATCGTCATCTACTGTAGAGGCAACGACGTCGCGACGCGACGGTAGAATCTCGAATAATATTTCAGAATATAACCAAAACAAAGGTGGCTATAAGTAAAATATTAAGTTTGAGAACGATAAAAATATTCAAATCATTTTGGCTCCTACTTATAGATGGCGGTCATTCGCTAAACATTCCGATAAGTTGGCTAGTAACATAGGTATTTTTAAATATAAAGTTAAAATAAAAAGTTACCAAAGGTTATACAAGATAATTTAAGACCTTTCTTATTCGGTTTTAATCATTTTGGAAAACATTTTACTGACACCCCCTTTTTCTTTAAATTATCGATTTACTCATTAACTCGCAATCTGTAACCTTAGAAGATGGTTGGTAGTTGTAGCGACAACCTTTCCGAAATGGAAATACGATTGTGGGCTTATTCAAAATTAAATAGATTGGAAATCTTCGAAATCCCGCCGCTCCTGCTTCTGTTACAGGGCTGACATTTGAAAATCTCGTTCTAACGGGACATCGGTCAAATTCGATATCGGTCAAACCGGTATTTCGTCTAAAACGAACCGAAATAATGTCAGCTCATCATCGAAAAGCTTATTATATTTATTATCACAATGCAAAAGAAAAACGTTCTATGGCATCTAACTTTTCGATTTATCATGATGACATACTCATTAGGATTAAGATAGGCTAGTACATTAAGACAATCAAATACTCTAGCCCCAAAGTCGTTATAATTTGGCCCAATGCCGCGCTGGGGTCAGAAGGATTCCCTCGAAAATGGAAGGCTGGCGCGCGGTCGAGCACACAAACGTTGTACAAAGTCAAAGCACAAACCTGGCCCGCGAGTTATCAAACCTCAACTCGCAACGACTGTAGACAAGGGGCGCACGTGCAGCTGCACCTGCACCTGGAGCTGGGGCTGCGCGGGGCGCGGGAGCTGGGCGCGGAGCACGTGGACACGGCGCGACGCGACGCGAGCGGCCACATTACACTCGATTCGCCGATATTATGACTCTCGGAAGCCATTACGAACCGAATTCACTAAACGGGCTTCAAATTATAACAAAACTACACTATACGAGTGACTTAATCGAAATTATTTCACATTATTATCGTTAACGGAAATTTCGAACTTTTCAAATTATTTTCACTCGCGTGATTTTGAGGCAGAACTGCACCCGCTAAAATCCGGAAACACAATGAAAAAGATGGCGTCAGAGCCAATCGAGCACGCTGGCAAATGGCGGGAAAATGACAAGCGGAAGTTAGCGTTTAGTGTTCTGTTTATGAAATCTAGGAAAATATCAACGGAAGCGGTCAATTAATGGGCTTTTGAGGCAAAAAATGCAGTAAAATCCAGCAAACACTCTCTCACAACCCCCGGAAAGGACGAAGGGATTACAATGATTGATTTCGTATGGAACAGCTAATTATTTTTTCGCGTTTTCGATATTTGGTCTCATAGAGAAAGTTGTTCAGTTTGCCGGTCTGATCATCCCTGTATGAAAGCCTGACCAAAAAAAAACCTGCTTTGGAGGCGCTACGATCAATTATAACATTTAATGACAATATTTCAAGTACTAAAATTAGTTCCAATCATTACCCGCAACATGGCGAGGTGTTTTATTTTGCTAGTCAGGCTTTACACCCCTATACCGTTGATGTAAAGGAATTATTGACCGGTATAATTCGACGTGAGTCTTTTCTATACAAAACTAAAAATGATACGTATAATGCAGGGTATAGCTACAGACTTGGTGGTGCAAGTTGTGCTGATAGCGGAGTCGATGAGGCTCCAGGCTATGATGGGCACCTATGGCATACAGACGCAGACGCCCCACGAAGTGGAACCGGTGCAGGTCAGCTGTGTTAACATTTTTATTTTACTCAATCTAAATGATCAGGGCTTTCATACTAACTGAAAGAGTTAGTCCATCCAAAGAGAGCGGGAAGAGATCTAGCAGCAACTCAATCACGGGTTCGATTCCTGGCCTGTAGGTGCCACTAAGTTCTACGGAATTTATGTTCATGGTTGTATTTATCATTATCACTATCGGCAGTGAAGGAAAACATCGTGAGGAAATACCCTATGAAAGAAAAGAAAATATCATATGTTCGGAGTTTCGCAGAATGTTCGCAGTGTTACATAAAAAACCTTGCTTGCAATAGCCTAGCCGCCGCAGCCGCCATTTGTGCTTCTTTTTCTTTTCAAATCCTCGCCATCATCATCATCTCAGCCAATGGACGTCCACTGCTGGACATAGGCCTCCCTCAAGGATCGCCATAATGACCGGTCCTGCGCTGCCCTCATCCAACGAGTTCCCGCCGCCTTCACCAGGTCGTCGGTCCACCGTGTGCCTACCCACGCTGCGCTTTCCGGTACGCGGTTGCCACTCGAGAACTTTTCGGCCCCATCGGCCATCGGCTCTGCGAGCAATGTGCCCCGCCCACTGCTACTTTAGTTTAGCAATTCTTTGGGCTATGTCAGTTACTCTGGTTCTTCTGCGGAATCCTCGCAATAGAATTCTTTAATTCGAAGTATTCTAAGTAAGCCAAGTTCTAATACTTTTTTGGTGCTAATTAATACACAAATGACAAAAATATTGCTACTCTATTTTCTGTCTCATACGAAGGCTGATAATGAGATGATGCGAATATTCATGAGGAATCCTCACTGATTAGCACCATATTATACACCACTAGTTTTTAATTAGGTACCCACAATATTGTAAGGGTGTATTCAGAGAATGAAAATAAACACCTTTCCCTCAGGAACATAAGTCGAAAAACGATAAAAATTTCTGGACTTCCCGTACTAAAGTGCGGGTCAGCTGATCGATTTTGTATGAGAAGTTCAAAAATAAATCTCATCTTACGACCCTTCCTTAGGGAAAGTAGTATAGTTTCATTGTCTGAATACACCCTTACAATTTTTTTAGTAATTAAAAACTTGTGGTGTAAGTGTCACATCCTTTGCAAAGAAAGTAAGAAAGAATATTTATTTAGATCTCGTATCTTGTATCGGACACACATATACAAATACAACACTGCACTTTGGTACTATAAGCGTCAATTAATGAGGAATCCTCAATGATCAGCCATGATTGTACCTAGAAGTCTTTTGGCAATATGTAGTGACATGAAGAACATGACTCGGATTATCAGCATCAATTTTCAGTTATGCTCTGCGAATGGAGGTCGATGACCACCTCCACCTACACTATTAATTATTATAATTTCAGGTGTGCAGTTCTACGCAGTTGGTGCACGTGTATAGAGAATTAGGAATATGTCCCAAGTTAAGACTCACTGGACGCCCAATAAGACCAGTCGGGTCTTTGGGCACGAGTAAGGTACGAAAATAATCTTTATTGCTATTGAAATAGAGTTGGAAATATATATAGTGTTAAAGTTCATGTTATTTGCAGATTTACAGGGTGTGCGGAATGACTGTGTTATGTTATCCGCTTATATTCGAAGTGTCGGAGTTCTATCTATACCGGGACATGGCTTTACTAATCGATGACATAAAGACTGAATTACAGTTTGTTGGCAAGTAAGTAGAATCTTAACAGTTATTCTTTAGAATTCGATTTTGAATTGGCCATAAGACATAAGCCGCAAGAGGAATTTCGTTTGCAAAATATCAGGATCGCGGTCTGACTTCTGTTGTTGCTGGCAATTTTTGTGGTCTTAAAAAATTTTAAAGACGCCATCATGTTTTGTATGGGATTAAATCAGTCTTATTTGGTATCAAGGTCGTATCAGATGAAAGGGCATCATGAGATAATTCTTAAAATATGCTAAGTACATAATTACATTTTATCTACTTGTTTTTAAACATTTTTAAAACTCGTCTGTGCGAGGAGCCCAGAATTAGGAAAGGGCTGAAAGAATTTTGTAAAACACCCCAAATAACGCCAATATTCTCATATTAAATGTCATGAAAGCAGTTTTAAAAATATTTACTACGTTTTTATTTCACAAGCCTATTATTATAAGAGATAAGTGTACTTTTTGCAACCATCAGCAGCAAGACTGATTTCGTGTTTATGGGGTGTAGAGCATCTCTGTGATGGGGATGGATCAGGTCTGCCTGCATAACTTCAGTCGGTTTAGGAGTTACAGGTGTATAAACGTCAGTAAAAAATTTACGATCAGATGCAAGGCTGATCTGATGACTGATGATGCGTAGCTATGTGAACAGTACAAAAACTGACATGAACTGCCAGTCGGTTTAGGAGATACATGCGTTCAAAGGTCGGACATTTGAACGGCTGTAACTCCTAAACCGACTGATGAACCATTTTTTGTACTATTCACATAGCTACAGTGCATACTACAATTATATCATACGATCAGCCTTGCAGCTGATCGTTAATTTTTACTGACCTTTAATCATCAGTAACTTCTAAACCAACTGGAGTTATGCAGGCAGACCTGGTCCATCCTCATCACAGAGATGCTCTACACCCCATAAACACTGAATCAGCCTTGCCGCTGATGGATGCAAAAAGTACACTTATCTCTTAGTCTATATGCCAAGGGGGAAATGACAGGGGAAGGGACCACTCCAGCGCGCGGCAACATGTGTTTCTATGTATCGAGAAATCCCTTTAATCCATAGATACTGGCGGCTGTCCGGGCGGCCGACGGTGTGCCTCCTGGTGCGAGAGGAGCACATGCGGGACCCGCACTTCAAGCAGATGCTCGATCTGTTCGCGATGCTCAAGAAGGGTCACTGCGACGGCGTGAAGGTACGCCTCGGTCGACTCCAGAACTTGATCTCCAGCTCTTGCATGGGTAAGTTTGTACATTGAAAGAATCTAAACAACTTAACATTACAAAGATTTGTCGTCTTAAATAGTTAAGCATTAACTTATACAGTTCCACACTCAGTTTGAAAACTACAGAATTAAATGAAACCAAAATTTTGATATTAACAACAGAATATCTACCTTCATCATCACAGCTTATATACGTCCCACTGCAGGGTACAGTCATATCCTCAGACAGGGTGTATAGGCGTTAGTCCACCAGTGCCCAATGCAGATTGGTAGACTTCACATACGCATCGGAATTTTGTCTTCAGCGTATGCAGATGCACGTTTCCTCAGAATATGTTCCTTCACCGTTTGAGACCAGTCGGTATTACGTACTTAAGTTAGAAAAACTTATTGATACATGGCATGCTATCCGTGCGGATTCGAACCTGGACCTCAAGATTGAGTTTCCACTTTCCATAGCTCTCCGCAACGCGCCACCGACGCTCTACCGATATCTACCTTAAATATTATTAAATGGTCACTGGGACTTTTTAAGCTTTAGGCTAGGTCCGACGTGATTCCGATTAATTGAATTTACAGATTAACAATTAGCAATCCTTATAAAAAAAAACTCTAAAGAATACCAAGTAAATTGAAGTTTTCATTCTTTTTTTCACAGAACACTTGGACTTCATGAGCCAAGGCGAGTTCCCAGCCGAGATGTTCACACAGTTCCGCCAACTGGAGCACGAGTACATCGGCTACCAGTCCCTGACGGACGTGCCGCGAACTCTCACGTATCGCGAGGAGACTATATCGTACGAATCATACAAACACAAGTCGACGCCGGACGTGATCTCGGCGCTGAGGGCCACAGACAATATCTTCGCTCAGTGCCAACTGTGGGGCATAGTGATGGACAGGGAAGGTCCTATGTACGAGGTGAGTCACTCACATACCAGGAGACTAAATCGTACGAATCGTACTAGCACAAGTCTACACCGGACGTGATCTCGGCGCTGAGGGACAAGGGGAAATTTGACAAAAACTGCGAATAAATGGTATCCTTTGACTACTTATATAGGGACTAGTTACGCGTGTAATTCTACGTACAAACATTTCTGCCACTTTTTGCGGGGGGCGAGGTAACACGAAATCCGCAACTTTGGATTTTATTCCCCATAACTTTAGATTCTAATTTTGAACGTTAAAAATCATGAAAAGAAGTCTCTTGGGAACCCCAAACGTTCTAAGTTCGAAATTATTGTTTCGCAATTATAGGCTGTCTCGTTTAGTGATAAGGTATAAAATTGAATGTAAATGCACAAGATTAATTAATCTTATACCGTGGCAGAGGGGATGCTACCGCAAGGCTGGTCCTTATAATAAATTATCAAAGATGGTATCTTACTGGTACTTAACCAGAAAACTAAATGTGGTTTGGTCGAAATTTCACAGCACTATTTTGGGAAAACCTGTATATCGGTATTGCTGCTATAGCTGCAGCTGTGCTTCTAAATGGTTCCGTAGTTTAAATAAATCTGATTTAAGAAGATATATGCAGTTATATGAGTTTCGGGGCCTAAGTCCAGAAATGATTTCCTTCTGAAAAATTATAGAGAAGGATTTTTTAAATTGGACACTTTCTTCCGAGGCCCTACCATACTGAGGGCGAGGCGGTCGACTGTTGCCACCTCGTGGATCAATGTGAATCGACCCTTTACGGTTACAAAATTGTAGGTGAACGGTACGAGCGCTCTGGAGTCTCTGAAGAGCCTATACCACAGCGCGGGCGTGCTGCGACACTGGCGCGCCGTGCGCTACTGCTCCTCGCTGCTCAACCACACCGTCGACTCCATCAGCCCCTTCATCACCACCGTGCTCGTCAATGGCAAGCAGGTCACATATTAATAATTTATTATATTACCTCTAACAGCCTGTACACAGCCTGTCACATAATAGGAATGATGACAAAAAAAAAATTATTACTTTTTTAAAAACTCTTTGATATCTTAAATACTAAACTGAAATTAATTTTTGAATATCTTTAAAAATGACTGAAATATAAATGTTCAAAATTTACGATTAGAGCGAGAGGCATACTATATACCAAAAGTGACATCATAATTGAGTATTGTCATACAAATCACGACGACGTGTCATACAAACACCTGTTTTGCATGAAAGAGATAGAAGATGATAAAAAACATTTTTCGATAGCTTATAACTTTTTTGTTTTCTATTCAATTGTAATTTCTTTTGAACAATTTGCTATTAAATTTAGCCTATTTTCTGTAATTCGTCACAATATATGGATTTCCAGGATCAGTCATCATCCCTATTATACTAACCATAAAATGTTGATGACCTCCAAAAACATGACATGGATTGGGGTTAAAAAATGTAAACTGCACTTCAACACACAACAATCTTCAAGCACAGCAACGCACAGCACAGCAGCAAATTGTTGACGTTGGATCTAAAAAAAATTATAAAAAATGTTTTTACTCATACTTACTTAAACTCACAACCGTAATCCCTTTCAGGGAAAATTTTTGTGTTTGAGGGAAATTATTAATCAAAATTGTGCATAGAATTCTTTCATAAAGACTCTAAGCTATTTGTCAAGTAAGACGCTTCAAAGTCTTCAATGGCTCATGGCACTGCCCCACCATTCTTAGGTAGTATAGCATCTACGTAACAGCTGGCTCTGTTAATAATTTGAAATATCTATATTCACAGCTGACAGTAGGAGTGATCGGACACAAAGAGACGGTGTTCGACAAGCCCATGACCCCGGGTGCGATTCAGTCTGTGATGTACTCCACCATACAGCCGTACGATGTCATTGGTGCAGTACTACAACAGGTTGGTATAACTATTTTTTAACACATTCGCTGATAGTCTCAAAATCTACGGGATGCGATACAATCCGACCAACAAGGCGGGTTTTTTGCGCACCGCGGGCTACGTTATTGCGGACCTACGCTACGGTCGTCAGCAGCGAATGTGTAGAGCCTCCGCGAGTAATAACCTATAACCTAACTATAACCTTAGTTCGTCTGGCGCACGTCTAGGCATGCCTCGTTCACTCCGCAGTTTACCTGGCTTAACGACTACCGCCATCTTACAGCACTATCTGGGACTAACTGTTTACCATGCCTTTGTCCGTAATATACCACTTAATCGCTCGCCCTAAGATGTGCACCAGCCCGGTATTCCTTATCCGTCTACGAGCATATCTAAACTGATGCCTGAAATTGGATTGCAATTTTATAGACGTTAATTAAAATCAAAGTGCTTTGGTACTTTTCTCCATGGTACGATGGTACTTACAGCCGGACCAGTAAAAGCCCTCGCCATGTTGCGGATAATCATTGGAACCAATTTCGTTTTCTTACAACATTAACAATTCTTCTTATCGTGTGGGCAGAGCCCTGGTGTCAGAGTTTTTTCAGACCGCCTTACGCCAACTATTAAAAGTTATAGTCAATTGTCGCGCCACCAAATCAGTTGTTGTATTTAGTTTAGGCAGGCTTTAAAAATAAAAATTTCCTCTTTTTCTGCATCGGGTGTTAAAACTAAGCGATTTCACAGGAAGTAGTGTTATACTGCGGCCGTCTAATCGGAACGAACCCGGATATGTTCCGGGGCGTGCTCAAGATTCGCGTCGGCTGGGTGCTGGAGGCGATCCGCATCTACCTACAGCTGTTCCCAGAGGAGAAGCGGCCTGAAGCAACCCTCGAGAGCCTCTCGCCTTACAAGCTGAGGACTTTGCTCATCAGAGTCCTTACCGTGTCAGATTGGGCTGAGGAGAAAGGGTAAGTGCTCAAGATCCGCGTCGGCTGGGCGCTGGAGGCAATCCGTATCTACCTACAGCTGTTCCCGGAGGAGAAGCGGCCCGAAGCATCCCTAGAGAGCCTCTCGCCTTACAAGCCGAGGACTTTTTTCGCGATTTTGTATTGGTCCCATAGAAAAAGTTGTTTACTTTGATTCATTGATCATGCCCTTATAATAAACCGTCTGGATATTAAGAAACACCCTGTATTAAGGCCATTCTGAAACAGAGACAATATTTTAATGGTGATAATACTGATAATTCATAATGAAATGAACCAAGATTAATGAAAAAAATTATTAGTAACCTATTCGCTATTTTTTAGTTGAGTAATTGTCAGCTCATGCTGACACGAAAGAAGAACTATTTATTAGTAGTCTAAAATATCTAAACGTCCCCTTAAAATTAATTGCACTTTTTCAGAACGACCTAATAATACCTATAGGCATGTCCATCATTGAATGCGAAGGGTATTAGACAAGTGTATTTTCTACAGGTTGACACCGCTTCAGCGACGTCAACTGGAAGGTTGCTTGTGTCGTGTGCCCAAACACTTCTACATTCAAGTGTGGGACATACTTCTGCGAACACCTAAAGGAATTATTGTTCAAGTAAGAATTTTCAAACGTATTCATTTTGAGATGTAATATAACTATATGAATATTTAAAAAATACACCGAATCGGGCAATATACCGCTCATCTTGGTGGGTACACAACCGTGCCCCTAGGTCAACAATTTTGACAAAATTTATAAAATTGTATACATAAGCAGTCAAGAAATTTCCTCCTATGATTTAAAGCAAGTAATGTTAGTGTTTAGATTACTATAATAACAAAATATTATAATTATGTTAAAATAAGGAAACCTATAATTGGCTATACTACCTACACAAATTGTTAATTTTATATTACATACTGTAACGCTGTTGGTTTCGACAATAAATAAAATAAAATAAGAGGGCTATCTGAGAAAAGGAAATTATGCGCTAGGATAGGACGAAGGGACTAACTAAGATTGCAGTTGTAGCAAAGTTAATTTCCTGCATCTTCCCACCTTTATTATGCTATCCCTTCGCTCACAAAAAAACTGTAAAAGAAACCCTCTTTTCTGTCGCTTGGTAGAATGGAGTAGGAATTAGATGTTATATTTTTAACCAAGAAGCACACGGCAACAGTTAGATGTACTTTGTCTTTGTGAGAATCTGTTCTTACGCTAACAACGGTTTTATTCCAATAGACTTGAAATCATCATAACCTATAAAAGGGGATCCCATCGCTCTACTTTCACGTAGCTGATTTTAACATCGCATAAAGCATAAAAATGAATTAAAATCTATATCTTTCGACAGGGCCACTCAATACCAGCCGAGCCGACCCTAGTGAACATGTCGCGATCAGAGCTCTCTTTCGCACTCCTAGTAGAAGAGGCTCTAGTCCGCGTAGACTCAGCCCCGAGACGTCAACTATGCGTCGAGCTGCTGTGTGTGGTCGCCACGGTGCTACGGCGCAACCCCGAGCTGTGTCTGCGACAAGCGCTAGACCTGGACAAGTTGCTGGACGACGCGCACTATACTTACGCCAAGGTCAGTGTGATTCTAGTCAAACTAGAAGCTCTAGTCCTCGCAGTCAGCCCCGTGTGGTCGCCACGGTGCTACTGCGCAACCCTGAGCTGTGTCTGCGAAAAGCGTTAGACCTGGACAAATTGCTGGACGACGCGCACTATACTTACGCCAAGGTAGATAGATAACTCATTTATTTCATGGGAACAACACTGGAAAAACAATGACAGAGAAAGGTAAGAGGGTAACACCATAGAGTAAAAGAGACAAGAAGAGTGCTATTCTCCAGTGGCATACCTAGGACAAAGCTCAGAAACACATCTCATAGATGGCGCTGACTCCTTGCCCGCGGGTATATGAATTGCCAATATACGCTAAGAAATTTAGATTAGTCTTCCAATATTATGAACCAAACCAACAATGTAAGAGAGGTAGCTTAGGTAACTACGCAGAGTAGTAGATCCGAAATTGTTGATGCAAAAATTGCGAAATGATGCTCATTATCATAACGACATCTAACGAACTAGAATGTACCTACTAGATTCCGGTGAATGCCACTTAGTATGGAGAATAGCACTCTTGTTATTTACTCTATGGTAATACTTGAAGTCCGTGTAAGGAGGTCCGTGCAAAGCTGCCAACGTGTAGGGATGATCCTACTCAATTTTTTTTGTTTGTGTTATAAAATGAGCACATTCACCATCATCATCATCACGTGTATTATTGTTCTAATCTGTTTGAAAAAAAATGAGCACATTATTGAAGCAATATCACCAAAAAGCATGTAACCATTACCTTTCGTTGAGGCCTTCGCCAGGCAGCTTAAAGATTCGTGAACTCTTGATAATCATTTTTAAGCAATGTCTTCTATCAGGTGTTTGTGTGTGGTGTCTAGAGCTACGATCATTCTTATTCGAAGACTAGAGTTATCCCGCGACTTCGTCCGCACAAATTATATACCAGATTTGACGACCCGGTTTTTGGGTCCTGGGTTCGAATCCCTGTTCGGTCATGGATGTTATATGTTCGTGCCGTTGTTGTATGGTTTCCATATTCAAAAGCCTATAGTGCTTAACTTGGGATCATTACAATGTATGTGCCTGTGAGCGTTATTTATTTATTTAAGTCGGATCATAAGCTATCAAATAAAAAAAGTTTCATCAAAATCGGTTCAGTAGTGTTTGCGTGATGCTTCATCAAACAAAAAAATACACAAACAAACATGCCGACAGAAAAAATAAAAAAATTGGTGATTTGGAATCAGGGACACCTAAAAACCATATACTTTTTTTTGTTAATATCTTCAGTGTACAGACACACTTCTGTTATAATAGTTAAGATAAAGAGTTTACAAATCAATGCAAAATTCAGAATTGTAACTTAATTTAACTTTAAGAAATAATTGAGTCTTTTCGCACAAACTAAAATTCTACGCGGTCATTTCCTACGAAAAGTTGAAGAAACAATTAGATTTTCCATTAGGTGAAACTTTATTGACTCCGCTTTTTGCGTTTCTTTGTCAATACGTTGCATATATTTAATTCGAAAACAATTACTTAGTACTAACAGTAGAAAGAGAATTACTAAAATGGTCAATAAGGTGGTTGCAGAGGGGTCAATTTTTTACAAAACTTTGATATGGAAAAATCTAGATGCCGCGTGACAAATAACATTTGCAATTTATAAAATAATTACGAAGATATAAAGCTTTGAAATTTTACATACAAATCATGATTTTTAGGTGTCCCTGATTCCATATTAACAATTTTTTTATTTTTTGTCTGTCTGTTTGTTTGTTTGATTGTTTGAACGAGCATCACGCAAAAACTACGGAACCGATTTTGATGAAACTTTTTTGTTTGATAGCTAATGATCTGACTTAAAATCTGGTATATAATTTGTGCGGACAAAGTCGCGGGTTAACTCTAGTTGCTTATAAAATCTTGGAACTTAGACAAAGGCACTATTTTTCATACAATTTTTTATATCTTCATCCCTTTCCAGTATACGCGCTCAGGTTGATAATATTCCCTCTACGGTTCTAATTGTTATTGTGTCAACAGGACAGCGGCATATCGGATACGAAGGAGGCGCTGAACTCAGCAACGCCGGCGGTGAGCGTGGGGTATCTGGCGCGCGCTATAGTGAACAGCGTGCTTCAAGCCGCCGCCGCGCCAGACCTCGCGCCCGCTGCACACGACACCTGCCTGGTCGCGTGAGCGAGCCTGCGCTATACGTGGAGCCCCCTGATGCGTGGAAGTTGGAACCTAATGCTTGCACTTCACATGACCTATTTGGCAAATATCACGCGAGACAAATAAACGTTTCTACGTGAAAATAGAAAATAAAACAATTATAAAACTATTCTATTCTAATTTCAAAATAATGGCGTCCATCTTGGTTTTTTAACCGACATCAAAAAGGAGGAGGTTTTAGATGATATAGCCAATGTCTAGTTTTAGTAGCAAAAATGCTTGACGTTGTACGGTTATAAATGAATTTCGGTGACTTCAAGGGTTATTTTAAGAAAAGAACACTATTCTGCGGGGCTAGTACGCCAACCAGCGATAGCGACATCCATCTTTCTCCAAATTTAGTCTTTTATCTCGTTCTTTCGCGCGCAAATAGAAAGAGAGCGAAAGCGTGATAGCGCTATATCACGCTATCGCGGGTTGGCGTCCTAGCCCCGCGGAGCCTTCATTTCATTGCAAATGTCTTCATTCAAGGTCATTACTTGTCGGTTTCAGTTTTGTTTGCTTGCGTATTGAAGTCCTGTCTGTCACTCGAGGTTTATTGATTCCAATCTGAGATACGAATCAGATCTATTATAATGTTACTACGGTTCATTATTGGAATAAACTACGGTAATGATAGCAGTTACGATTAATTTACTTTGCTCGAACGCTCGTGTTAGTGTGAATATACAAATAGAGACATAGCAGTAAATGAGCAGCGGTGATGGATGAATGTATTCTTTAAACTGTTTCATTCTCTTCTCTTCCGTGCGTGAGGTGAGGCGAGGCAAGGCGAGGCAAGGCGCCGCGACCACAAAGGACGCAGACTTGTTCCGCATCATAATTTATGGATATTTGCATCTTGCCTTGCCTTACTCGGCTAATGGCTTCATCGTGCACTAAATAGTGATTTGATTGTGTGTGGAAGATGGGAGTTATATGATCTTACCATGCACTAGGATAAGAATGAAACCTGTGGTTGAGATTAGGTTGTGTAATGAATGTTGTTATCTCAAACAAATTTAGTCGACTGGCAAAATTTCAAGTGTTTTTTAATTAGTAATGTTTGACATACTGCTGTGATATACATTTTAATTGGATTTTACGTAAATAAAGATGTTTATGGCAACTAAACAAAATACCTATAACAAAATGTACTGTGAGGAAATTATTCAAATAGGTATGTGTAGCATAAGAAATATAATTGTGATAGAAACAAAAGATAGGCACATCAAAATTATTTTTAATTAGTACCTTTTGTGTGCCATTTTTATAACAAAAATTCGGCTTTTATACTGCATTTCACATAGGAAGGGTTGTATGATAGGACGCTTATGCTAACAACACAAGTGTGTATATTGCTTGTTTCACGAACCTTCCTATGTTGAATGGATTATAAGCCAGTATTGTATTCCTTTGAAATATGGTTAATTGCAACAATTTGTTTTAGTTTTAAGTCAAATTGAATTTTATTTTAGATAAAATATTGTGTTAAAATCAATAAAATGAAATGAATTTTTCTCAATCATTTTATTTTCATAAAAAAACAATCACCATCTTCACAGACAACTGAAAATCCAAAGATTTTACACACTTTGTTCATACCATTGCACTCAAATTCACTACTTAAAATAAATTAATTTAGCATTGTGGCTACTATAGTCCATTGTATACTTTGTTATTTGGTGTTTGCTTAAGTATTTTCCGCAGTGCTGAAACAAAAATAAATATTTGTAAACAAAGTGGCAAAAGTTACTAACAATGAATGCTCTTCTCCACAAAGAAAGCAAAAAATACTGGTTCGATATCATAAATAATTTACACTGAAGATGTCATCATTATTCTTGAGAGTACACAATAAACTGTTATTACTAGCTATTCCGTAACAAATAAATCACTTCCTTAGAAAATGATAAATTCCCATGCTCAGATGGTACACGCAAAAATGTACCTAGTGACGCTTGCCACAGCGTTGTTATTACTTAGTACAGGGCGCGACGTAAGCGAGGTTGCCACCTGAGCGAGTGGCAGAAATTTACCAAGCGCATTGCTTACGATGCTTATCTCGGTACCTACGGCCAAGTGAGAGGCCTGATATAAATTACTACATTATGAAATTCAGATTTCATATTTTCGGCAGAATTAATGGTTCCTGTTTTGTCATAAATAAATGTCATAGAAACCTAGACGCTAGAACCAGGTACGAAAGATCCATACCTTCCTTCTCTTCATCGGTGAAGTCCTGTTTGGGGAAGTCAATGTCAAAGGTAACATATAAATTGCCATGGAGGTTGTTGTTCTCGAAGTTGGCCATGCCCTCGCCCTTCTTGCGTACGCGGGCGCCTGCCCACGTCACTTTGTCGCGGGAGATTGACACTTTGTGACCGTCCAGGTGGTCTATTTCAAGAGTGAAGCCAGTTAGAGCATCCTGGAAATAAAAATGGTACGAGTGAATTTTTTTATTATTCTTTAAGATGTAGATTGTTATGGACAGTCAGTATAGTATAATATAAAGCGCTGAACCTACTCTGTGCCAGCGCGACTAGCATGCCACCCACGAGAAAAACGTAATGCGCGCTCTTTTTGGCATACGTAAAATAATAAAGATGGAGGCACATCTTGATTTTTATCGTTTAGAAAATTCGGCTTAGAAAATTTGAATTATCACATTACATGTATACATATGATAAATAGTTGTAGAACTTGTTAGTTTCTCACCGATATGGTGGATTTAAAACATCTAACCATAAATTATTTAATCAACAAGGCATTTGAATAAAGGTGATTAAATTGGCTCAAGGCAAGATAAGAAAAATTTTATCAATACATTTCACGAATAAAACAAATATTACGCTCAAACTTAAATTGTATGAAACTAACTATTATTTAGAATCCTACATGTATACATACTTCACAACTTTCGTTTCCTTTCAGGGTGATCCGAAACTGTAGCAATGTTTCTGATCTGACCACCCTGAAACTAGAAACCTTTTTAGGAGTGCAGCAAGTATATTTGAGAGCTGATAAGTGGTTAGCTAAACAGTATTACTACAGTATTCTACTATTTAATTAGATTCTGTACTTAGGTTGGCTTGCACCAAAAATTATTTAGGCTTATTACAAGTTTAAATATGATCGTGTCTCTGTCATTTGTATGAGCAGCGTGAGAGACGTGAAGAATCACTAAATATGTTAAAGCCTAAACACATTTTGGTGCAACCCAGCCTAAAATGTGTTGTAAAAGAAAAATTATCCATTAGTTGCCTAGTGGAAAGAAATATAATGGCCTATTCTAAACTGGGAACCATGTTATGAAAATACCAAAGGATATTCTAAACTTGCCAGACAAAAAGTTTAAGTCCCATGTTAAACGAGTCCTCTGTAAAAAAGGCTACTATAAACTCGATGACTATTTGAATGACCAAAATGTCTGGTCTTGACAATGTAATGCAATATTGTATTTTAATTGTACTTTGTATATTTTGTTTTGTTTAAAAGATGTGTGTTGTAGAGTTTCTGGCCGCATCTTCTTTCAACGAAACACCTTTCGACGCGGTGGTAGACTCAAAAAATGACGTCAAAAAGCTATCTATGTGATATTATTTTGAATAAAAAAATTTTTGAATTTTGTTACATAAACAGAAAAGGATAACACTTTATTTATTATGATACCACAACACGGTTCAAATAAAAAAACCTTCCAGTTATCTACAAGTTGGTTCAATAATTAATTTCAAGATAACAGAAAATGTGGTTTGTAAATTGATCTTTATACTGACTGTTAGTGTAACAAATTAATTTTAAAATCAAATGACAAACCTGTAATGAAATAGTGATATTGGTGTAGAGATCATCTCCCTTCCGTGTGAACATAGGGTGCCTTTCCGTCTTGAACACAAAGATCAAGTCTCCCGGTTCTCCGTCGGTGTGAGGTTCACCCTCTCCGCGTAGTCGAGACTTGTGGCCGTCAGGAGCTCCCACTTCCACCTATAAAATAAGATTATTGAAGTTGAGGACAACTGGATATCCTTAACATTCATACATTGAAGTAACATATAAGAAAATCAATAATATACATCTGTTGTATACTGAGCAGTGACTGATATTGTAAAAGAGATCATCCATTTTGGTCCAAAATGTGAAAGTGCTGGCCAAAAAAAAGTTATATTCTGTTAGAACTTGTCAGTCTAAGGGCCTGTTTCACCCCTTCTTAGTATGTTCTTGTTAGCTTATCCGACAGATATTTTGACATATATCTTTCATACAAAATATGTCAATGAATAAAATATGAAAATATGTCATACAAAATATGTTGAAAGAGATCTGCTTTTTCACACATTTTTTATGCAATAAAACGTACAGTTCTCATGCCATAATAATAAATGCTTAAACGGATAAGTTCCAACAGAATATAGCATTCGTTTTTGTTGTCCGGCACTTTCACATTTAGACCAAAAATAATAAATAAATAATAAATTGTTTCTTTTTGGAACAGTTGATGGTCGAAAGTCAACTCTTGTGTGGTGTTACCACGGAGAAACAGGCTCGTCCTTCTGGTTACACCGGTGTATCCACGAAGGAACAGGCTCATCCTCCTGGGTACACCGGTGTAACCAAGAGCAACATTGATTTGTTGGGTAGAGAATGTCCATACTGTATTGCAGTGATTTCTGTACTGTGATATATTTTGCAGGATTTTTCGAAAGAGAAAGAAAAGGCTATATCGACATAGATAAGATGAATGGGTAGACTGTTTTCTACAATATTTCTATGAATTTTCAAGTACTCTAAATGTGAGACCATGGATAGTGTAAGTGTAAAATGGTTAATACCAACCTCAACTTCCAACAGTCTCTCTTCGTTGACAAGCTTGACGTTGGGGCACTCGTCGCACACCGTCTGCTGCATCATCTGGAAGCGGCCGGGGCCCAGGTTCCTCGTCACCATCTCCTGTCTACAGTTGCACTTGCGTGTGCCCGATGCTGGCTTTATTACTGGCTTGTTACGAGTTATCTACAAAAACGAAATGAATAATGATATAAGGTCCTTCTTAATAATTATGCTGCTGGTTTTGTAAGAGGACGATCAGACTGTCAAACTGAACGATGTTCTCTATGGCACTAACATCGAAATCGCGAAAAAAAACAGCGGTTTCATACAAAGCAGCAAATCTTAGTTGACACTAATGTATAGGACAGCTGTTTTTTTTTTCCGGTTTCGATGTTGGTCCCATAGAAAAAGTTGTTCAGTTTCATAGTCTGGTCATCCTCTTAAAAAATAGTCAGCATATTAAGTTGGACCCTGTATACACGGTTGAACCGGTGCTGCCAGATGAGGTTCAACCCCTAACCTTTAAACCACACACTACCCGACGGAAGAACTTTTACTATGCAAGCAAACCGATCAAAACAAAAAGAAATCAACTGTTCCATACTAAACTGCAGCACCTACTCGACTCAAATGTATAGCAGCAGCAGATTTTTTTTGCTCCCATAGTAAAAGTTGTTCAGTTTGATGGATAGAGTATGTGGTTTAAAGGTTAATGATACTTTTCCTTATACCCTGTAGAGTCCATATTAATATGCTGATGGGTTTGTAATAGGATGATCAGACCATCAATCTGAACAACTTTCTCTATAGGAGCAAAATCCAAATAGCAAAAAAAATTTACTATTCCATACAAAACTGCTATCATATTCCTACTCAACCCACCTATTGTATGTACATGTGTATTCCTATAGTATGGGACAGCTGATTGTTTTCGCGATTTCAATCTTCATCCTATACAGAAGTATGTTCAGATTAACGGTCTTATGGTCTAATCATACAAACCCATCAGCATATTAAGTTGGGAGTATTTTCTTATCAGTATTTAGTTTAGAGTAATTGCAAGATATTTACCTCAATAAAGTTTCCACTGTACAATTCTTCCAGAGAGACTGTCAGTTCCATCACGATGTCGGCGCCACGAGGCGTCTCATGCTGTTGCTGCTCCCCGCCGAAATGGAACCCGAAGTCGCCAAAGAAGCTCGCGAACGGGTCATTATTGTTCATCATGCCATCCTTCTTCAGACAATCCTCTCCGCACCGGTCATAAAGTTCTCGCTTCTCCGGGTCAGATAAGGCTTCGTAAGCCGCCCCGAGGTCCTGGAACTTCTGTGATGCGTCCGGATCATCCTGGTTCTTGTCCGGGTGAAGAGCTTTAGCCAACTTTCTGTAAGCTTTCTTTATTTCATTCGTGTTAGCTGAACGGGAAATACCGAGTATTTGATAAAAATCACGACCCGCGAGTGTTAAGACTAGAGCGGAAGCTAAGTAAATTAAACACACGTACGCGCCATTGGCTAACATTTTGTAAGTTTTACACCTAGAAACTAATTTAGTAATAGATTATATTCAAGGAATGTCCGTATCAAATAAGCTCCAACATTTCGTCTTTTTTGACAATGCAATAACCTGACAGAACTCCACAGAAACGAAGGCGTGAGCAGGGACAATTCGTCCAGCTGTGATTGGTTCTCACGACGATTCAGAAAAGAAATGACTTAAAATATTTTCTCACGTTAATCGAATATATTCTTTAATACTTTTTGAATAATGATGAATTTATTTTAAAATTTTAAATGGACCAATACGGCGCAGCCTCGTACTGTCTAGTGTTGCCAAATTTTAGTTATAAGTCATGCCGTTTGTCCACTATTTTTTTCAATTATATTTGACAGTCAGATGCACCACACACAAAAATATTTTGTCTATGGTTTAGAAAACTGAAAAGTCATCTTTTGTTTGACAGGCAGAATATTTGGGCTTTCGGTTTCGAGGTTACAAAAATCGTTTTTGTATTATCATCCACTATAATTCATTCTTTGAATTCTTGTTCATATTTTAGTCAAGACAGTAACGATGGCTTCTGTGTTGGTACCCGAAGTGCCTGCTCCTGGATTTTCCTTTGAAAACTGCCAGCGGTAAGTTATTCTTGAAAGCATATTCTGCCGATTATTATTTATTTACGTTATCGTTTGTTAAAACAAAACTATATATTTACAGCAATGCCTTCCTGGCTCAGAAAGGCTTCCCAGCCCCCAAGGCTGTGAAAACCGGTACTACTATTGTCGGCATAATTTACGCTGACGGTGTCATTCTCGGTGCTGATACCAGGGCCACAGAAAATACTGTAGTATCGGACAAGAACTGTCAAAAGATCCACTATTTGGCTGGTAACATGTACTGCTGCGGGGCTGGCACGGCTGCAGACACGGAGATGACGACGCAGACAGTTTCCTCGCAGCTTGAACTGCAGCGGCTGCATACGGGCCGCACGGTACCGGTCGAGACGGCCGCTACACTGCTCAAACGCATGCTGTTCCGCTACCAGGGGCATGTCAGTGCTGCTCTGGTGCTGGGAGGTGTAGATCGCACTGGCCCTCATATCTACTGCATTTATCCTCATGGATCCATTGATAAACTACCTTATGCTACTATGGGTATGATAATTTGTGTTTAAGTCATTTGTATTGCTCATTGACCTCGCATACTTGACCCCCAGTCTCATAAAATCTGCAAATTTTGTTCCGAATTGACACAATAATCTACACAAATCTAGTATGTATGTTGTTGAGTGGCACTAATAATATGTTTTATTTGATAAATTTAATTTATAAACTTGGTCATATTTGGTATGTTTACCGTCAGCTAGTACAAAAAAGAGCTCTTAGGAACTCTTTTGGTTCTGCCATTTTTGGAACGTTGATTGTAAATATTCATAGATTCTTTATTGTACACAAAAACATAATTATGAAAAAAATCTAGTTTAGTTCTGTTACCTGACTTCGGCCACACAAATTATATACTTGCCAGATTTTAAGTTGAATCACAAGCTATGTAATAAAAAAAGTTTCACCAAAATCGGTTCAATACTTTTTGCATGATGCTCGAAAAAACAGACTGACAAAAATTCTATAAAAGGTTGATTTTGAGTCAGGGACACCTAAAAACCATGTCATAATATTTTTCTTGTAAATATCTTCAATGTACATACAGATATCAATGGTTTTGCTTTAATAAAATGTGTGCTAAATTGAATGTAATATTTGGCAGGTTCTGGATCCCTAGCGGCCATGGCAGTGTTTGAAGCAGGCTGGAAGCCCAATATGTCTGAGGAAGCCGGCAAGAAGCTTGTCCGTGATGCTATTGCAGCTGGTATCTTCAATGACTTGGGATCTGGTTCCAATGTAGATCTCTGCGTCATCCGTAACACTGGACCTGCTCAGTATCTCAGAACTTACGAAGAAGCTAATGTTAAGGTAAATAATAACAATTTTGTAACACTGTAGGTTTGACCTACACATAACACTAATTTAAAACAATATGGTGTGTAATAAAACATGCAGGCCCAATAACTAAATAGATAATTTTTTAGTTTTTTTTAATTCAAAATTTCAAGGCCTTTCAACGTCCTGTCTGTGACCTTTCGTCTGTGTATGTTACGGATCCGTCCCAAAGACAAGAGATATTCTATTGTGTCTGGAATACCCACATACGAAGGGTTAAGAGTCCACCAGGAAGGTGGCTTCTTCTTGGTCGTAACCTCATGGCTGAGGGAAGGTGACATAGGTATTGTCTATGCGAGTCAACAATTTTGGATTAACTTGTCTATGCGTTCATGATACAGAAATCAGGGATGGGATAATGATAAAACAGTATTTATATGGCTTCACTGGATACGTCGACACAAGTCTTAATTCTTAACATTATCAATGTGTGACATATGCACAAATACATTTAACATTCTTTACTTTTATTCAGGGCAAGAAACAAGGATCATACAGGTATCCCCTGGGAACAACTGCAGTGCTAAGGCAGCGCGTCATCCCCCTGGAGGTGGAATCTATGGCCATTCACACTGTGCAGCGTTCACAGCCCATGGACGTGGAACCATCGCACAGTCAGCGCTAATCTCTTATTAACCTCATTTATGTTTTATTTCATCAATAAAAGTTTTTTGTATACATTCACACTGTTATTTTATGGTAAAAGGGATACTCAATGAAACAAAGAGTTACAAAAATATTCAGTTTATAAAAATTTTACTGTATAAATTACTATAATGGGACGGAATATCTGTACTTATTTACTAATTAATAAATAATCATAATTTTAGTTATCTTAACCTAATTTGAGTATTTTGCGACAACATTCACAATTCCTATTTAAAACTTGAAAATATAAAATATAGTTGTGACAAGATCGTAAAAATGGCATCAGTAAGTCATGCAGTCATAAATTATAAATAAGTGAGAATTGGCTATAATTAATTATGATTTCTTATGTAAAATAAAATCCCAAGTGTCTTTCCATCTGAGATTCATGAGGTCACTTTCAGTCAGGTCAGTGTTCCCATAATTCAAAACACAGAATTTCTTAAAAGTAAGTGCAACATACGCTATCCACACAGATAAACCTAAAATAAATAAGTTTGTTAGCGGGCGCGTTTTCTCACGCAGTTGCAACACTTGATAAATATGCTCTACTATGTATGAAAGAAGGAGAATTTTTAATATGTAAGCAGGTAGGTAATGGTGAAGAAATAGAGTTCGATCCATAAAGAAGTATGGAAGGTAATGGAGCCAATATCCTAGGAAGAGAATGCAGCCGGCGTCGTAGAACTTTTGCGAGGCGCGGGGAGGCAGGTCGAGGCAGGCGCGCCGCTGTCGTATCGCGTAAACAGCGAGCAAGGCGCCGTATAGAACTACTGAAGCAGTCCCCGCGTACCATGTTACTAGGTTGCCGATGAGATGTATTTGAGCCTGTGAAAATATTACAACAACAATTTTGTACCATCTTTAACATAACAACATTGTTTTGAATTAAAGTGACCAAACAATAAAAAAATCATCGTGAGGAAACTTGCATGCTTCAATTTCGAGGCATGTATTGTTACCACTGTTCATTAAAAGTGGCGACGGGCTCACTCCTCGTCACACTAGACAGAATTTCAGTACTTCTAGTAAAACGTATTATATGGAATATAGTAGTGAGCATATGCTAACAATAAAAAACTACAAGACTTATGTCAGTTAAAAGACCGCCCGAAACTTTCTTAGTCCAAGCCCAAGACCGTATGAGTATTTTTTAACTGTTCTTAAGAAACCATCACCATCAGCCCGCGTTACACTTCTTCAAGCGAATCAATGGCATGTCATTTAGTTTGGACTTGCTAGCGCCATCGTAGTCAAGAGTGCCTAACCAGCATTTGAGGCTCGCTGCCCACACTAAATTCGCATACAAATGATGCATCAACTCTATAGTTATTTTGACATTTCCGTATATGAATATATGAGATTCAAAAACATCACTTCATGGTGTGCCAAACTTATCGTCAGTTCAGTACGTTAACGTAACTTGAGCAAACTGTCTTCGTAAACACTTACATTGGAATTAGGAGAGAGCCAGTATGCGATGGAGCGCACGAGGAGCGGCCACTCTGCGGGCTCGCTCGCGAACATGTGGCCCTGCGGCGCGTCGGGCGCGTGCGCGATCATCTTGTATTGCAGCTCCGCGAACTTCTCCCAGAAGGAGAGCTGCGTCACCGCCGTGGGGATCATCTCGGCGGAGACCAGCTCGCGTTCACGCTCCCTTCTGTCTTCGGCTGTAAATAAGTTGTCGGTTTACTGAACTTTAAGGTACGAATATCTCTAATGTTGAGAATTCGAGAGAACGATTTTTGGCACAAATATTGTAAATCAAAAAGTGGTTTAGTCATTCTATTCTTTGTGGTGCATTTAAAATTAGGTGGGATCTTTTGTCATTTGTTCTTCTGTAGTGTTTTCCTCTAATATTTTAAATCACTATATATTATAAATTACAGTCCCCCGCTGCGATTTTGTGTCGTCCTTTCTATCTGTACAGGTTATACAGTACAGATACAGTTTTCACCAAAAAAAATGACTGATTCAAGAGGAAGTTTCGTCCGGCCGCAGATACTTAGCGCTTTGCGAAGCCGGGGCGCAGGTCGCTAGTTAAGTAAAACACATTCTTAAAATACTTAAAACGTTTTTACTAATTCAAATATGCCTTTTAAATCGTCACCTGTATGTGAAAAAATTCTACCTGTATGTGAGAAACTTTAAAAATAATAAGTACCTTTAGTATATCGATGCTCTTCAACATTCCATATCGTGTCCTGATGCGTGATGACCTTGTCAGCAACGACCTCGTGCTGGTGGAAGCCCCAGGGTGGCAGCTGGCGGCCGCTGTACCGCAGCGCGGAGCCAGAGTCCACGTGGAGGAGCCGCACGAGCGACCGGATACTGTCCCAGGTTGCGTCCTCACTGTCCCGGTTCACTATCTCTACGCGCCAGAGGTTCTGAGCCGGCATCGACACGTTGTAGTCGATGTAACAGGACACTTCCTGGAATTACAGATGCGTTTAAAGGAATGATTCGAGAGGAATAAGAATTTAGTGCCTTCCGAAGCATGCTCGCATCCATCCAAAAACGTACACCGACACGGGTTGCTGTATAAAACGTAGACCCACCGAGATTGATATCGATGAGTAGTTGGTTAAAAGATGGTGAGTCTGATGATGGAGCCGGTAGGTAAACCGTGCTATATTTATTATGTACTTGTGTATAAATAAGAGACAAATAAAAATTTTTTAATTTTTAAACACAGGATCGAGTTAGTGGTGAATATAGACTCACCGAGTTAAGGCACTTTACATTGATCTCGATGAGTCGTTAGGTAGTGGAGGTCCGATATTGGAAACGATCAGCGAACGATCGTTTTCAATATGGAAACTCTATACGATACGATACCAGTGGGGTCCGCATAATGCGCGCGATATCGCGCCATTTGCACGTAAATAGAGAGTAAAAACATGTGTTCTTTTTCAATGTTTTAGCAGACATGAATAATTGTTATTTCTTCAACTACTTTTATTCGACAGTTCATTACAAGTATCTTAAAAATAAGCCTGCCAGTTTAAAAATTCCGTTGGTAGCTGAAGCAAAGCTTCTAATCACCTCGAAAGGGATCATTCACGTGAGTTTATGTGCCTATGTATGATTTAATTAAATGTGGCACGCATTAATCGTCCCTATCCCGTTCTATTAATTAGTTGACATCCTTGAAGCTTTTAGCATAACACAAACAAACCTGAGACTGGCGACACTGGAGCGGCAACATCGTGCGAGTTAAGCGCCCTGCTCGTGATTCCGTGCAGCAGTTGCACGACTTCGCCGTGGCGCACCGCGTTCGGCCACTTCAGTATCCATCAGTTGTTCACGTCCTTGAAGCTGTAGCTAACAAACCTGAGTCTGAGGCGACACGGGAGCAGCGACATCGTACGAATTAAGCGCCCTGCTCGCGATCCCGGTCACCAGATACCGGAAGCTACCGCCAGCGATGCCAGCTCGGGCCGCTTCACTATCCACCAGTTCTTCACGTCCTTGATTGTAGCTGCCAGTATAACACTAACAAACCTGAGACTGTGGCGACACTGGAGCGGCGACATCGTGCGAGTTAAGCGCCCTGCTCGTGATTCCGTGCAGCAGTTGCACGACGTCGCCGTGGCGCACCGCGTCGGGCGGCCGCGCGACCGCCAGCGACGCCTGCTCGGGCCGCTTCACTATCCACCAGTTGTTCACGTCCTTGAAGCTGTAGCACGTGACCTGCTGCTGGTGCGACGAGCCGCGCCCGTCCGTGTACCGGACCGGGTACACGTGCGCGTGCGAGTGAAGCCAGCACGTGCGCCCGTGCGCGTGCCTGGAGAGTCACAGGTGATTAAGTTATACGATGGTGATGGATTTCTAGTCAATTTAGACTCGTGCGACTGCTAATCTTTATAGAAAAGCAATCTGCATACCTGCAGAATATTTGTGCATAAGTGTACGCTGTACGCCCTAAACGTAGATGTTCTCTCTCGTCCTTACCCACCTGTGTGACGGAACGAGAAACCAATACGATCAGAGATGGGGTCAGATGCAGTGGCTGCAACCGGCAGCAGCAGGTTTGTGCGTCAAAATGTGTAAGAGGACTCTAATTAATAAGGATTTTAACCTACATTGTAACACATTTGATATGATTAACATAGAATAGCATAGAAATATTGAAGGGAAAATTACACCCCAGGATAAAGTTTATAAAATACTAGAGATAACCCGCGACTTCGTTCGCATAAGTTATACCAGATTTTAAGTCAAATCATAAGCTATCAAACAAAGAAGTTTCATCAAAATCGGTTCAGTAGTTTTTTCGTGATTCTCGAAAAAACCAACAGACTGACAACAATTCTTAAAAAGGTTGATTTGGAACCAGGCCCCTGCCTGACACTACACCTAAAAACCATATCGTATTCTTTTTCTTCTACAGTTTTATAATAGTTTAGAGAAGTAGATTACAATACCTGAGTGTGATCTGAGAGCCGTGTGACACATGCAACGGCTGCCCTCGCGTGATGCTCGCGAGGCCACCTTGCAGCGACGCTTGGAAAGCGCTCGTCATCACACTATCGTGGGGACCGGCCTTCGGCAGCATCACCAGGTGGGCGTAGAACACGCCCACGTACACAGAGAGAGGTAGTATTATGAGAACTAGGAGCCTCCATACAGCTGACAGTGTTAGGCGTAGTCCTGAGACCGAGTTGCCTATTCGCTGCCACATTTGACGGCCAACTATGAATAATACTAAGTAGTAGGTGTAGAGGCCTGAGTATTTAACACTGGAATTAAAAGAAAATTTATTGTGAAGGTACCTGTTTTGACCCTTGAGTTTGTTAAAGTATCATGAATTTACAAGAGTCTGGAATCCACCAAAGCTAAGATGGGTGGATAGTAGAGATATATTGTATACAACTAATAGGATTTAGTTTTTTAACCATGTCCTCTCCGGTTAGCTTCAAACTGGAATGGTTCAAGGAAAGAGGAGAGATGTCTCATATTTGTTTGTAGTGATCAAAGTGGTGTGTGCAATGTCTTGCGGGCTGGCGTGGCGGCGGGACACATGAGTGGTGTGCGATGATGATGGACGACAACCAGCGCCGCTTGTTGCGTTGAACTGTCGTTTTGCTCTGTACTAGTTTCTGAGCACATATCTCAGCACCCATCTAGCCAGCACACGTCTCCGCTCAGCGTTGGTAGATACACCTTATTCTCTAAGAGTCTCCCCTCCTCTAAGCCGATCTCTGCTTTAGAGGATTGTGAGCTTTATTAAAAATTTAAGTAAATTGAAATAGTTGTCTGTAACTTTGGTGGTGGGACAAGAAAAGTCAGTCAGTGAGGAGAAATCTCTTTATATTAGTTATGTAAATTAATCAATTACTTACGAAAAGCAACAACCAAGCGATAAGGCGCCAAGACAGAGCCATATTACAGAAGAAGGACCAGCTTTACGGGTACTTTTGATGGCACACAGCACTCCGCACAATCCAAACAATATTTGAATACTTTCCAATAACATAAACCTTGACTGTGCAAGGAAACAATTTTCTGAAAGAGAAAAAAAATGAGAGTTATTTTATTTATTTTCTAAATTAGAAAACTATAATAATAAGAAAGGAAAGAACCATAAGTTTAATGTGGATAAAATATTCTGATTTCTGAAATTAATTTCACCAGTAACAATAACACATTTATTAATTAATATAAATGTTAACTTATTACTCATAACTTGTACTAACTTTTAGGTAATCATTGCTAATAACTTGTTACCACGTGATTACATGAAATAATCAATCTGTACTGTTTTAATTAAATAATCAAAACATTACAGATATTATAATTAATGCTAATAGCACAGAGCACTATAATTACTACCTACCTAATAGTAAAGACTAGAAAGTGACACATTGAATTATAAGATTATAACAGTACCTTACCTGTTTACTTATACCCAGTAAACACAGTACTAAATGTATAAAAATAACAATGTCTTCAAACTACTTACCAAACAATACTAAGACTGCAGCTAAAATAGCAGTCCAATGATAAACAGATAGTTCTAGCATAAGTTGGTACGTAACAGACACAAGTAGACTCCCTGCAACTGCCGGAACCAGTCTGAGTGCCCTGATAGGAACTTTGTCTGTGTACGGAGACCCTATCCTGTCAAATGTGAAGTTGCCATCATAACCGGCTGCCTGGCCTGCTAGGTAGAGCAGCTGCTTGCCGAGTGGTGGGTGAGCGTCGAAGAAGAAAACACCTTTAGTGTATAGAGATACATATCTTCCGTAGTGCAGCTCATCAAAGCTGTAAAATAAATTATTTTGTATGCAGGGTGAAATTGATATCATTAGCATCCTTTTAAACTAAGAGTCTATCCATCAAACTGAACAACTTTTACAATGAGAGCGAACCGATCGGACGAAAAAAAATCTGCTGTTGCATACATTTAAGTTTAGTATGGAACAGCTGAATTTTTTTTGCTCTGATCAGTTTGCTCCCATAGTAAAAGTTCAGTTTGATGGGTAGACTCTTTGCTTAAAAGCATACCAATGATATCAATTTCACCCAGTAGAAGGCATTCAGACAGAATCATATTTATAATTTAATTTTGAAAAGTGTTAACAGCAAGACTGTTTTAATAATATTCAGATTTGAATTGTTTTATTATAATACTAGAATATCAACATTTTATACATACAGTAGTTTTTTAAGTTACAAGCTTTTACCCGCTACTTCGTCCGCACAAATTAACCAGGTTTTAAGTCAAATTATAAGATTACAAATAAAAAAGTTTCATAAAAATCGGTTCAGTAGTTTTTGCGTGTTGCTCAAACAAACAGAGACAAAAAAATCTAAAAATTGGTGATTTGGAGTCAGGGACACCTGAAAACCATAGCGTAATCTTTTTTTGTAAATATCTTCAATGTATAGACACACTTCTTTTACAGTTTTATAATAGTTTAGAAAAGGATACATACACAATAAAGTTTGGTTCATCCAAATTATATAGTCTAGTGCAGAGTGCTAGTATTAACAGTCCCAGACATATTAGGTCTATTTCCAAATGCAGGTACAAACTAGACGGAGGCTTTTCCGTATCCTTTAATATAATTTCCGTTGGCTCAACTTCAATATCTGCCGGTGCTCCATCTCCCTGCATAAACAGAGAATGAGTAATAATAGTAACTGTGCCAGCGAACTACAATGCTATGGAACTCACATTCTGCTCAAAAAACTATAATTAATGCGGTATCGGAAATCAGGCAACAGCGTCAATGTCAGCCAATCAGCGGATGCTGCACAACGCTGCATCAAGGCGGACATTGACCAGCCTGTCGCTGGTATGAGTTGTCATAACGATGTATGTAATTGATGATAATAAAGGGTGTGTGGGTTTTTTGACTCTACATCCTTTGGACGAGGCATGTTGCCAAATTTAAAATTAATTGTTTAGTAATACTTTAATATTAATTTTGTAATTATGTTTCCGATAATAAATAAAATACAGGGTGTTAGGGTAAACAGTTCCATAACTTTAAGTGGTGATTGTACCCATGATACTGAACAACTTTCCCTAAGAAACTTATTAAAGAAATTCACGAAAAAATATTTTTAACTTTCCATACAATTAGTTGGAGTTGTAATTCATCATTGGATGGGTTTGACAAAAGATCAGAAATCAAGCCTCAAGGTTTGTCAAAAGGCTATGGAGCGCAGCATCCTTGGCTTGAACCTGATCGACAGGGTCAGAAATTAGATCATTCGCTCCAGAACCCAAGTGACAGACTTCGCCACCACTGCTGCCAATCTAAAGTGGGATTGTGCTGGACATGCCTGCCAATAGTCCGATATCAATACCGAAATCGATAGCTTCCTAAAGAACTGGCCTAACGAAGCACAAAACCGGGACGCATGGAGAGATCGGAGGGAGGCCTTTGCCCAACAATGGGACAGCGACGGCTGATATAATAATAATAATAAAATGCAATTAGTTGATCTAACGTTTGAGTGGAAAGTTAAAAATATACAAACGTTAGATCAACTAATTGCATGGAAAGTCCAAAACTTGTAGGTGTTTGCATATTTTGTATACACGGCGAAACATCAAGCTATACGTATTTTTGTGACTTCAAGGGTAGTTTTTCGAAAAGAACGCTATTTTGACCCACCACTGGAGCTTCGTTGTAGGCCGGGGAGGTGGCAAACAACGACCAACACGCGACGCGACTACCCAATAGCAGACCTACAACGCGGTTCCCCATAAAGACTATCTGAAGCTCGAGAACTATAGAATAGTGAAAGGCAGTTTTTCGTAGTATACCTGCATTTGTATCATTTTTTTGAAGCCAGCAAATTGCCAAGGTGATAGAATTGTTACTAAAACAATACATACCACTTCCCTCTCAGCGTTTTTTAGTTCTAGCTTTTCTAAATAGCATTCTTCTGGAAGTTCGGTGACCTCGTTTAGAATCTTCTTTTCCTTTCGTTTTCTGACTGTTTTCTGCGTTTCCATGTTTGTAGCTAGAATTCAGTGTATCTTACGAGCTCACTAATAAACTTTCTTACATGATTTCAGTCACAAACACGGTACATAACACAAAACAAATTAAAACATCGAAATAACTGTTGTTTTTTGTTTATTTGACGTGTGCGAAAGCACAGAATAAATACTAGGCGAAAATTGAGCGAAAGTTAGATTCAATGTTGCAAGTTTCTTTTTTTTAAATACGGGAGAGGTAACGGAGTTTTTGGCGGTAATTTTTCAGCTACGTTTGGAGTCCTCATATTTTATTGAATTTTTATTGTTTATAGTGAGTTTTGGTTCGTAAAATTGGTGTTGTTTTGCGGAACAAAGTGTCGTGCAAGTGAACAAAATACAGTTCAATGAAATATGAAGGTGTATGGGTCGTAAACAGGAAAAGTGTTCCGTCATTTTGTAGCGCGGCAAAGCGGCCGGTTCACCTCTTTCCTGTGGACTTCTCTGCGTTTCCTGCGTTTCTCGATTGCCTCCAAAAACTCCAAAGAAGCGTTAAAACATCGAACTCCAATGTTTTAATTGCTATATATGAGAGAATTTTATTGACAACATCGGTTGTATGGGATATTATCATAGAGATATTAAGTACTTATAAGCCCTTTACCTTGAACAGAACCAAAAAAAAAAAAAAAAAAAAGAGGGGTGTCGGAGGTGTCACAATCACAAGAAAAAATTCAGAGTCACGAAGGAGTCACGTTGCAAGTTTGCCACGACCTGTTTTTAGTCCCAAAAGAATCCATGAGACTGGGATAGATCATAGATTAATATGTATATTGGATATAGATAGGAAAGTCGCCTTGAATTGTAGGACGTCCTAATTATTAGCGTTGTCGCTTATTAGCACCGGGAGCCACATTATGAAATAAAATTGACAAAGACGATCGGCCGATACTAGGATCGAACCTTAGGTACCCGGATCGTGAGCCAGTAGTCTAGAGCGCTAGACCAACAAGACAGTGATTCATATGGGCGAAATCTCGCACTACTACAGCGAAGTGGTGAGGTGTAGCGCACTGTCGCTCCGATATGAACCCTAGTTCATCACATAGTGCTTCGAAACATAACCGATAGATGGCGGAAGCTGAAATCAGCGTTCCACTTAGTTTGTACTAAGATAACATAGCATGGGATAGATACTCCCAGAAACTATCTGACACTGGGGGATTTCCAGTGCTAACGCACAAGCAAAAGTCCATTATTAAATAAATAATTATAACAAATCGGAAGATGTATGAAGAAAGAAGTCGGATGACCTTATTATTTCATTGTATAATTGAGAAAAACGGTCTTCCATTTTTTTATTTATTAAAAAAAGAGAAAAATAAAGTAAAGTGCGACTGTTAGATTCGGATTGATATCCGCTCCCTTGAGCATTGAAATGTATGAACCACTATTTCAATGAGTTAGGTTTATGTTATGATGAAACGAAAAACTGCGGAAGACAACGGATTCCTGTCAATATTGGGAAATACTTATTGAAGACATCGGCCACTAGAAACATCATCTCGAAAATGACACATGTAAAAGAAAAAACCCCAAAAATGTTATTATTACGGGAAAACGACAATTTACCAACACCACAGAATATTATAAGAGGGGTTAGAAATGCAAAGTAGCACTTTTGCTTCGGAGACGTCTGTCGCCACTTTTCTTCCCGCTCACGCTGCTACAATTACTCACGCCCTCACGCTCGCACAACGCCGCATGCCTTATGGTGTTATGAAAATTATTGCATAACCTGTGGCGACACGTTCCACGCCTACTTTGCACTTCTAACCCCTCTTATAACCACAGATTACCCTCAATAGATACCGCATACAGGGCCGCCTACGCTCGCCACACATCTATGATTTTGCACTGATACAAGCAACGCGAGTGAGCGAGCTCGAAGTAGTGCAACCTTGAAATGGCCAATCACGTTGCACCGTTTCGTGCCCCGCTACCCGCACCTACCGCCAAAAATGGTGACTTCGGGCGTGTTGACGTGTACAAAATTTTCATCATGAGGTATCTATTGGGGTTAATCTGTGCTTATAACTTACTTAAACTAACACAGATCAGGCACATAGTGCCTTTTATAAATCAATCAGTCCCCGCCATGGAGAAATGAAAGGAGCGGAGTTGAGGCAAGGCAGTGAGGTCAGTCGCCATTCGATGAGGTCATGACGTTACAGTGGGCGTGGCCTATGCTGCTCAGTTCGAATCGGACCGCCATTGTTTTCGTACGTCATTATTTTGTTTTCTGATCTAGAACGATGAAGTGCGCTGTCCCTGGATGTAAAAATTGTTCAGGATCACAGACAAAGCTTGCAGATGGCATAACTTTTCATAGGTAAGTCAAATATAATTAAATATGAGTTGTTTTTTGAAAATAATTCTCGAATTAGAAGGAACATTGGTTTTGCTACTACCCGCAAGATGCCGCTCTTTAAGATGGTAAAGAATTGGAATGGAATGGACGATTTTAGAAACTTAACTTTAAAGTATAAATGATAGATGAAAATAACGATAAAAACAAAGTGTTTAACTCGTTTATACCGATTTAACTTTTATTTCTTTGTTGAATTGGTCAATTAGTAAAGAAATCGTTCAAATCCAAGACGACATCTACCGGCGAGTAGATAACGGTCACAACAGACGGCACTAGTTGGTTGTCATGTTACTGTGCATATGTTGTAGTTACTCCTTTCGCCGCTAGATGGATTTGGGTTTTTGGGGCGGAGCCTACGCCCATCTCGTACCTCGTCCCCCGCATTTTGGCGACACTTACTTGAATAGAAAAATTGCCTTGCCTCATCTCTGCTCCCTTCTTTTCTTCGTGGTCCCCGCTTACGAATTGGACTTGAACTTGGATTTCAGTGCAGTGTCGTATTAGTTTCAACCTGAATTTGTATAAAAATGTCGTACACAAATCGGCAGTGGATAGGACGAGGTGGGCCAATCAGCTGGCCGCCGCGATCTTCTGATCTAACGCCCCCTAGACTTTTATTTGTGGGGGAAATTAAAAGACGTGTGTATGAAACTGAATCGACCACAGTGAGTGATATGAGAGAAAACATTTTCAGTGCATTTGACTCTGTTAAATCACAAACTTATGTGTTGCGAAAATTTAAAGACAACCAGTGTCGCCGGGCGGAGGTGGTCACTTAGAAAATCTGTTCAACTATGTACCACATCTAGCAAAACGACTCTGTTTAATAGTAGTGTATTTGCAATGGCCCCCAAAATATACAATAAATTACCTAAGGATATAAGGAACAGTAATAACTACATGCAGTTTAAGAATCAACTTTTTGACTACCTCATTCACAAGACTTATTACACAATTAAGGAATTTTTTGATGACACTGACCAACATTTCATGTAATTTATTTTGACATTTAATCTTTTAGTTAGTAACCTATTAATGTTATGCATTACTACGATCTTTTTATTGTTTATAAACTGTTGACATTTTAAAATGTTATTGCATGTAATTCTAATCAGGACTTTGTTTTATTAATGTTAATTACCGAGCTGTTCTTTGTTTTGTATGCCTGTTGACGGATCACAGCGGAAACCCGACTATTTGCAAAGTTTATTCTACCTCTGTATTACCTGTGATATACGAATAAATAATTTGATTGATTGATTGATTTACTTTTTCTTTCGCATCATAAGATCATTAATTTGTTTTATCGAAGTCTCCGTCAAGCCGGTACGATTCACGACAGGGCTTGCATTAGTTTTTTGGCTTGGCTTGACACCGACTTTTATAAAACAAATTAGTGTTCTTATTGTTAACACACTAGCCGGCACTACGATTTTCAAAGGTTCCCCTCGATTTCTTTGGCATGCCATCATCAGATCCTGGTTTCCTAATCATGGTAACACCCTTGGGATATCTTCTTTCCAACAAAAAAATAATCATCAAAAAATATATATACATGTGTATAACCTCCTCCTTTTTTAAAGTCTTTTTGATTATTTTTTCCCTCTTCATTATTTTAAAGAAACCCTTTTTGAAATTTTGACCTTTATTCGCACAGATTGTAGCGCCATCTATCGATCCCCTAGAAAACCAAAAGAAAAACGCGAGCGCTCACTTATGGAAAACGAAACAACAACAAGAAAGTCGATTAAAAAAGACAAAATCATCAGTGTCCCCAGACGTGCAATAATTATCCTAGATCCACGATAATTTTGAGGGGCATGCGATAGAAAATAAAAGTCGGGTATCGCACGATAATTCACAAAATTTCCAGGATAATCCAGGATAATCCACGATAATTTTAGAATTTAATTAAATCTGTGTATCAAATCACTATTTTCAACCATATTATCCGTCAAATTCCAATAATATACATCATTTTGGCGTTAAGTATCGCGTAAAATAGTTTTCAAATATCTATTACTAAAATTGAAGTTCTAATAGGAAAAATTGAGATAGAAAATATATCCTCACAGTGTCGTTTCAATCAAGAGTTTTTACTAAAGTTCCCTAAAAACCTCGTACTTTTCTACCTATAAATAGGTAAAATTAAAACATTAAATAGTGGCATGCAATATAGATAAGAATGATTTCATTTCACGAATCATTCGACACTCTTTAAGGTTCTAAGATACGAGAGTTTTTGGAATTTTTAATGCGATAAAAACACGATAATTTTGCTGCCAATCTGGGATAATTCTTAAGTGTGGATCTGGCAACACTGGGGTAGATAGTACGCGCGAAATATTTCATTTGAAGCACAGATCAATTAGAATATGTCCAAATTTGAAGTTTCACTTATAGTTTAGTGTTTTAGATTTTCTACAAATGACAAAGCAAGCGCTAAGCTAAATAATGGAAGAAAGTAGTTCCAGCACATCTGGCACGGTCTCATGTCCAGTTTGCAACAGGAATTTTGAACAAGATTTAATAGAAGAACATGTAAATAAATGTCTATTTCTCAACACTCAGTCGCTGTCGGAACAAGGTGGTTCAAAGAGAACTGCATCACATTTGGCAAGCCCTTTTGTACAAGAGAAAAGGCTTAAATTGGGATCACAACATGGAACCAATAAAACCAATTCTACGCCAGCCACAAAGGTGAGGTTAGTTAATTTTTTACCTATAGCCATTGACGTAGAATACTATGGACGCCGCCGGTCTAGTACAAAATTCTCGAAAAAAGTGTCCGAGACTAAACTTTGTAGTAATATAAACTACAAGAAACTAAAAACATTGAAAATGCTGGAATTCTTTTTCGTACCACTCCCACGGTGCGCGCCGCGCGTGCACGTTGTCGAATCAAATGAAAACTTTCGCGTAATTGGTTCTCTTTTTACGTTTTGGTGCTCTTTTGGTTTGGTCCCTTTTGAGCGCGGACCCTACGTCCAGTAGTTGGTAAGTCAATGCCTATAGCTATCTTAAAAATCGATACATATAAGTAATCATCATCATCAGCCTATATTCGTCCCACTGCAGGGTACAGGCCTACCCTCAGGGAGGGTGTATGGGCGATAGTCCACCACACGTGCCCAATGCGGATTGACAGACTTCACATACACATCAGAATTTCTTCTTCAGCGTATGCAGGTTTCCTCACGATGTTTTCCTTCACCATTTGAGAGCAGTCGGTATTACGTAAATAAGTTAGAAAAACATGTAGCATGTTTTTTGTGCGGATTCCAACCCGGACCTCAAGATTGACTTTCCATACCTAATTGCAACACGATACTGACGCTCTGGGTACATATACTTTTAACCGCATACTCTGCCCATCAAACTGAACAACTTTTACTATGGAAGCAAAGATGTACGAACAAAAAATCCTTTTTGAGGTTCGGAACCCTAAAAAACAGCTGTTTCGTAAATTTGAGTTGCGTATGCGTTTTATTTATTCATTTTATTTTATTCATTTTAGGAAAACTTATGGACTAATTACAGGTTACAGGATAATAGGGTATCAACATTTTAGTTGCATTTTTGCAGTTTAGTATGGAACACACAGATGTTTTTTGCACTGACAGGTTTGCTCCCATAAGTAAAAGTTGTTCAGTTTGATGGGTTCAGTTTGTGGTTTAAAGGTTAATGATACTTTTCCTTACAACCTGTATTTCATCATTCAGTTTTATTCTTGTTATCAACAGCCATCCTCTTCAAGTACAAATGCTAAAGATAATACAGTAAAAGCTACTAACACTTCTGATAAAAGCAAAGATGATAAAAGTCCTTTGGCAGAAAGAATGAGACCTCTGAATCTAGAGGATATAGTTGGCCAAAAAGATTCGTTTGGCCCTGGGTCCATGTTACGTTCTATGTTACAACAAAACAAAATACCCAATATGATTCTATGGGGTCCGCCTGGTTGTGGAAAGGTATGTAAGTGGAATTTTATTACCTCTAAAACATACTAGATCACCACAACTTTTATCTGAATAGTTAAAATATTGTATTACTTGGATATAGCTTGAATACCAGTATTTTATCATTTTTTTTGTGTCAGTTGTCCAAATTCTGTTTTTAGAGGAAAGAAAAGATAAGTTGTAGATAAATGCCCGATTACTACGATCATTATAATATTAAGACTGTTTGAAATGTCAGCATCATCATCAGCCTATAAACGTCCCACTACAGGGCACAGGCATACCCTCAGGGAGCGTGTATGGGCATTAGTCCTCCATGCATGCCCAATGCGGAATGGTAGACTTCACATACACATTAGAACTTCTTCAGTGTATGCAGGTTTCCTCACGATATATTCCTTCACCATTTGAGAGTATTACGTGCATAAGTTAGAAAAACTAATTGGTACATGGCATGTTGTCCGTGCGGATTCGAACCCGGACCCCCATAATTGAGTGTCCATTCCTCTCCGCAACGCGCCACAGACGCTCTCGCGTTTGAAATGTATCTGTTCTGAAATTCTATTCTATTATATTTGGAAGAAGTCCTAGTCACTAGGTCGTATTTCCGTATTGTCCTAGGTCCTATATCAATAATATTGAATAAAATTTTCAGACATCTCTAGCTAATGTAGTGGCTAACATTTGCAAGGAACAGAACAACATGAGATTTGTTAAGTTATCAGCTACAACATCTGGGATAAATGATGTCAAAGAAGTTGTTAAAGTTGCTAAAAATGAGGCACAATTCAAAAGGCAAACTGTGCTATTTATGGATGAAATTCATAGGTATATACAAAAACAACATATTCTCATGCCTGTCTCCCACTGGGGTAGGCAGAGACAATGGAACGCCACCTGCTACGATCCTGACAAACCTCTCTAGCTTCCTCCACATTCATTAGTCCTTTCATGCATGCTCGTCTTGTTGTCAACACTTCGACCCAGTGGGATCTTTTGGTAGATCTGACCTGACCCTTTTTAAGCACGTAGCCAATTTGGTCTGTAAATGCACGCCTAGGCCTTCCCATTCCAAAATTTCCACTTATGCTTGCCTTATAGATTGCACTCGTCAATCTGCTCTCATCCATTCTTTCCATATGACCAAACCATCAACAACGACAACATACCTTTCTCTGTCTTTGTCACTACATCCAGATAACAATATTCTCTAATTAAACTAACAACATACATAGTTATTTCAAAACTTATTTGGTGAAGGGAATTTTATGTTAATTATGTTATGTCTAGTGAATGAGTTTTTAAGTAGTTATATTGTGAAATCAAAACATGGATATTCTTGTGACCTTCATATCACAATTCATTTTTATTCCCATTGGGACTGGAATGTTTTTTTTCCATTTGTCACCAAAATAAATCATGAAAAATATTTTTTTAGGGTACCTCCCCTACACGCGAAGTGGGAATAGATATTTTTTTCTCGTCCACCCCAAAAAAATATTATGGGTATGGGAAATCCATTTTTCGATTTAGGGATCCGTTGGCGAAATATTAAGCTTTAAAGTGAAAATTTTTGTTAAGAGTCAAGTAACTAGTAAATTTTATTATATGCATAATTATAGAATAGAAAGAATAAAGATCTCTTTATATTACAGGTTCAACAAACTGCAACAAGACACATTTCTGCCTCATGTAGAGAACGGTACAATAACACTAATAGGAGCAACAACAGAAAATCCTTCGTTTAGCTTAAACAATGCGTTGTTAAGTCGCTGTCGCGTCGTTATCATGGAGAAGTTGTCCGTTGATAACGTTTTAGAGATTTTAGAGAGAGCCCTTGAGCGAAGTAAACACGCATTTGTTGTGGACTCTAAAGGAAAGTTGGAGAAAACTCTTTTGAGTGATGTAGTGCCTAAGTAAGTTGTATGTATAATAATTTCATAATTAAATCAGCACTGTGGTTTCCTGAAAAGTATCTTAATTTTTATCCATTGTTGAACATAATTAGAATAAAAACCATTGAACTATGTGGCTATAAGCTTATCGGCAGGGCACAGACCCACCCTCAAGTTGTATGGGTGTTAATCCACCACGCGCTCCCAATGCGGATTGGAGGACTTCACTTGCGCATCAGAATTTCTTCTTCAGCAGTTTGAGAGCAGTTGTATTACGTAGATAGGTTAGAAAAACTCATTGGTACATGGCATGTTGTCTATGCGGATTCAAACCTGGACCCCATGGTTGAGTGTCCATACCATACCATATATAAGCTTATGCTATGCATATATAAATAAGCTAGCGTCATGACCAGAAGTTTCCTAAAGTTACAAGGGTTTTATAATGTTTATGCTATGACACAAACAAATAAGCTTGCATCATGACTATGAAGTTTCCTACAGTAACAAGGGTGTTATAATGTTTATGCTATGACATAAATAAACTCGCATCATGACCATGCAGTTTCCTACAATAACAACTAACAAGGGTGTTATGTTCAAGATACCTAATAGAGCGCGGGTCATTACGTTGGCTGGCGGAAGTTTGTGACGGGGACGCAAGAGTGGCACTCGGTGCCTTGGAACTGGCTCTCATGGCGCGAGATCCCGGTCCAGAGTTACACACTGCCGGCCCCGCTATTCTTACCCTGGACGACATTAAGGATGGAATTAAGGTAATTTGACAGGCCGATGAGTGCGAGCGGACCTGGAGTGCGATTTTTGAATCTCATACGTTGAAACGTTGAATACGTTGAACTCAGCAGTTGAAAATGCATGGAGATGCGCATCTTCCTTGTGCAAATAAGAATGAGTTTCAAAAATCGCACTCCTGGAGTGCGATTTTTGAATCTCATTCGCTGAGCTCAGCAGTTGAAAATGTCAAAATAACTATGGAGATATGCATCTTACTACTCCTGATTTAACTTTCAAAAATCATACTTCAGGAGTGAGATTTTTTAAAGTCAAATCAGCAGTATAAAGATGCATATCTTTTTACTGCTCATTTGACTTTAAAAAAGGTTTTTGGTTCGGACACTTTTGAGGGCGGACCCTTCGTCCAGTAGTTGGTAAGTCAATGGTTTAAAAGGATACCAATATTGTCAATGACATTAAAATGTCACCATATACAGGGTGAAATTGATATCGTTAGCATCCTTTTAAACTAAGAGTCTACCCATCAAACGGAACAACTTTACTATGGGAGTAAACCGATAGGAGCAAATAAAAAATCTGCTGTTCAATACTAAACTGCAATGTCGACGCGCGAGTTCGCGACTCAAATGTATGCAACAGCTGTTTTTTTGCTCCGATCGGTTTGCTGCCATAGTAAAAGTTGTTCAGTTCGATGGGTAGATTCTTTAAGAGGATGCTAATGATATCAATTTCACCCTGTATAAGTGATCGCGAGTTGCGACCAACCCTCTTGGGGGTCAAGACCCCCAGGTTGAGAAACGATGCACTAGTTGACTAGAGTTTTTCTATAATTACTTTTTATCTTGATATTACAGCGATCACATATGGTATACGATAGAGTGGGTGAAGAGCACTATAACACAATATCAGCGCTACACAAATCAATACGTGCGAGTGACGATAACGCAGCTCTTTACTGGGTGACGCGAGCGATGCATGGCGGTGAGGATCCTCTGTTTATCGCGCGACGGCTCGTAAGGACTGCTTGCGAAGATATCGGTAATATATTTTGTATTTCTAACGACAATTCTATCTTCGGAGTACCTCTACAGTACCTCTTATCCTTTCATATGACGGCCCGGTAGCACAGTCTGTAGTGAACCTGCCTGCTGTGCCGAGTGTCGTGGGTTCGAATCCCGTAAGGGACAAATATTTATATGATGAATATGAATATTTGTACCCGAGTCATGGATGTTTGTATCTATATATGTATTCTATATCGTTGTCTAGTCATCATAATACAAGTCCAGGTACTTTAAATGTGACTAGATAATTTGTGTGACAATGTCCAAGATATATATATATATATATATATATATATATATATATATATATATATATATATATATATATATATATCTTGGACATTGTCACACAAATTATATATATATACAGGGAGAAATTGATATCATTAGACTCTTAGTTTAAAAGGAAGCTAATGATATCAATTTCACCCTGTGTATAGGGTCATTTTTAGGGTTCCGAAGTCAAGAAGGAACCTTATAGTTTTGCCATGTCCGTTCGTCTGTCCGTCCGTCCGTCTGTCCGGGGCTTAGCTCAGAGACGCTTAGTACTAGAAAGCTGTAATTTGGCATGGGTATACATATTAATCACGCCGACAAAGTGGTAAAATAAAATTTTGATAATTTTTTTTTTTTTTTTTGATAGGTAAACAATTGACCCCGATCTCACCTGATGTTAAGTGACGATGAGGCCGAAGATGTAGCATGCTTACCTAGAAAAATGCCTATTCACTCTCGCCTTGAAGAGGCCCAAGTTGTATTGCTCAGGGAATAGGTCCGCAGGCAGTGCGTTCCACTCTTTAGCCGTGCGCATTATAAAAGAAGTAAACTTCTTACCCTAAAAAAATATTTATCAAAATATCTACACGCGAAGTGGGAATAGAATTTTTTTTCTTGTCTACCCCATGGTGTGGAGAATCGTTGGATAGGTCGTTTAAAAATATGATGGGTGTGGGAAAACCATTTTTCGATTTAGGGATCCGTTTGCGAAATATTAAGCTTTAAATTGAAAAAAAGTCAAAGGCCCCCCCCCCCCCCCTGCCAGTGTAACGGTTGTTTCTGGGTATGAGAAAAAATTTATGATAGTAGTATATAGAACGAAATTAAAAGGAAAACTATCACCGCTAAGTAGGCTTTACAAGTTTACGAGTAATAAATAGTCGACCAACTTATAAAATGTACTTTTTAGACTTTATTAGTCGCTAAACCGTAGTATAAAACCAAAAGCCCCCTTCTAAGCCCATTATTATATTGTGACGGGCACCACGGAATCCTACCCTGCGCGTGGCCCGACACGGACTTGGCCATTTTTTTAATGAATATACTGACGGTTTTTTAAAGTGACGATCAGACCAGCAAACTGAACAACTTTCACTATGGGACCACAGTCAAAATCGCGAAAAAAAGTGCTCTCCCCTGTCCCATACAAAATTTTTATGTAAATATTTAAAACGTTTTTCATGCACTAAAAAGACACAATTTGACACAAAAAAACGGGTGCGCGCGCCTGACTGCATTCCCTTTCTCGGCTCCCCTTAAGTGTCCCCAGAAAGTGTGAGGTGAGGTGGCGTATCTGAAGTCACAGGGGGGCGGAGAGTGGCCGTTCTGTATGTAGAACTATGCAGGGTGTGAAATTAAATGGAACACTTACTTAAAGGGGTGCTTCAGACCATCAAACTGCACAACTTTCTCTATGGGACCAATACCGAAATCGCGAAAAAAAATCTGCTGTCCCATACATTTCAGTCAAAGTATATATCGGGTGTCCCGTAAACCGACGTCAACCCGGCGGATGCTGATAGGTTAAGTCATGAGCAGAATATCAAAATTTGACTTTAGTAAAAGTGTCTTAGTTTTCGAGATATTGACAGTTTTAACACAGATACTGCATAGAACATTTGTAGCCGTGGCACTCAAAATAGTGACTAAGGTAAAGAGTTTCACGAATTTCATAAAACTGTCCTTATCTCGAAAACTAAGAACCTTTTCCTAAAGAAAAATGTTGACAGATTGATTGATTGACTGACAGATTTTTTTTTATTTTAGTATATTCTGGTTAGGCATGAACTAACCTATCAGCATTCACCTGGTTGACGTCGGCTAACGGGACACCCTGTATAACAATAATAGTATGAGCGCTTCTAAGAAACCGCGCGACAGGCCGGCGATGCGGTAAGATGGCGCCCATGCACAGGGTTGATATACAATGAGGGATTTTCCAGAAGAAAAAAAAAGTTAGTTCCTAATTTCTCAATAGATGGCGTTGACCAGAGAGGGGTCCAATAGGTATGAGCAAATATATTAATTAATATGAATAATAAAAATACACAGTACAAGTTATTAACAATCTGGAGAGGGGTCCAATAGGTATGAGCAAAGATATTAATTAACATTAATAGTAAAAATACACAGTACAAACCCGTTCTTATTGTTGTTAGTATATTATTTAGCTATCTCGGTGTTATTGTCCGTCAACAACGAATCGAGTATCAGACGTGGCTGTGTGGGCTACGTATCCGTTTTGAATATACGAACAATAAACGAGAAACAGTAACAAACTACAAAAACCTAACAGAAACAGAGAATTTCAATAAAAATAAACCGGAAATATTTAAATCGTACGTCAGATTCCGTGAATGAAAAACAAAGCCATAGACGAAAAATTGGACCCTGTTTTGACAGTCTGGCGTGGCAATCATTACACCAACCGGGTCGTCAATAACACTCTCTGGTGAACGCCATCTATCGAGAAATTAGGAACTAACTTCTTTACTTTTTTTGGTTTTGGAAAATCCCTCATTGGCCTGTCGCGACCATAGAGCGCTTTCACTATCACTATTATTTATATTTACGCTAAGTTTCAGTCGAGTTATGTTTGCAGTTTTTTATGGGACACCGGTTTTTCAGTGTTGCTCCTATAGTAAAAGTTGTTCAGGATGATGGTCAAGTACCCCTTTAATTTTACAGCCTGTATACTATTATCTATTCTCTGCTATGGAGAAATTCGGCTGTCCCATAAATCGAGTCGGTAGTTACCTACTGCAATTTTGTCTAGACTACTCCTTTGAATATTACGAGGGTGTTTTGATACATCCTGTACAATACAGTTAGCGTGACCAGAAAAATTCTCCATGTTGCGGAAAATTGTACTTGAAATATTGTCATTAAAGGTTATAGTTGATCGTAGCGCCTCCAAAGCAGGTTTTTTTATTTTTCTGGTCAGGCTGTACCCTATTAATTTTTCCCTCCAGGATTGGGTGATCCAAACGCGATAGTAGAAGCCGTAGCATGTTTACATGGGTGTCAACACATAGGTATGCCGGAATGCGACGTGTTGTTAGCGCAATGTGCTGTGAGACTGGCGAGGGCACCCAAAAGCACGGAAGTATATTGTGCCATGAACCGATGTCGACGTTCAATAGCGGAGAATAAAGGTCCTCTCCCATCGGTGCCACTTCACTTGCGCAATGCACCTACCAAGCTTATGAAACAAATAGGTGAGTGAATTACTAAACAGGGTATAAACCATTAACTTAAGGGGGGTTGAACGTTTTTTGTCTGTTTTCGAACCGGTTTTTGATAACCATATTATTACGCTGGTCTCGGCTAATATTCCATGCACAACGGAACCACCAGACTTGAGCCGCAGAGATGGCAGGAAACAAGATGCCGATGCCGCCCCCGTAAGTGGCGTCTGTCTCACAGGTTTTACAGCCGTTGAGGCCTTTTTTCAGTTACCAGTCTCCATAAACATAATCATTGTAAGAAGCTGTATAATTAATAGGAATGCTTGCTTGTATGTTTGTGGTTGTGTTGAAATATTGTGGGTGTGGGACAACCATTTTTCGATTTAGGGATCCGTTAGCGAAATATTAAGCTTTAAAGCTAAAATTTTTGTCAGAGTCAAGTGTCGTCGTCCCCCCGTCCCCCCCCCCTCGCCTTTCCCAGCTAAACGGTTCTGGTTGAAGAAGTGAAAAAATTCACGAATTCACGGCAATAGTTAATATAACGAATTTAAAAGGAAAACTATCACGACTAATTAGGTTTTACGAGTTTTAGTCGACCAACTTAAAAAATGTACTTGGAGATGGTTAAACCGTAGTATAAAACAGAATGCCCCCTTCTAAGTCCATATATTGTGACGGGCAATTACGGAACCCTACACTGCGCCACTGGCCAGTTTTTTATATTGTACCTACTGTTATTATCTATTCATATGGCTCAACCCTGAAGCACCACTTTTTTTACTATGTATCATAGACGAAATTTTTTTTAAGTTGGTATGTAACGCATCCTTGTCAACTTTCAGGATGCGGTCGCGGGTATAACACAAGACAAAAAGAAGAGTCGGGCCTCTCGTATATGCCTGAAGGCATGGATGATGTAGATTTCTTTCATGCATCTGAATGATCTGAAGATGAAAGCCAGACAGTTAATCTATATTTTTTATCTTGCTGTGGCCCCTTGATCTATAGTTGTTATAAGTGTCAAATTGTTGTTATGAAATTATTTTATGAATATAAAGATATAAATCCTAGTGTCAATGTTTATTTATTTGGACAATCTCATTTACAATTATTGTTTGACATGGTAAAAATTTACTATTTACAAGATGCACACAACTGTAATATACTCACCGGCACATTTAACCGCCCACCGCTTTTTCGCAGTACAACTCTTGTTTACTTATCATTTGCCGTTTAAAAATGCATCTCATTTAATAAATGGTATGGTCCATGATACACAATGATACATTAAATTAATGCAATATGATCTCTTTTTTAATTTCTTAAACGTAACTTTTTGCGATTTATAAAAATAAAGTCCCCGATTGACTTTCTTTTGAATTGTGTTTTTTGTTTAGTTTGTCCCATAAACTTAATATTACTGCCGTAAGTAGACCAACACAGTGTGCGAATGAGATTCCGACGAAAAACCTACTTGTGCGAAACATGTTTGTCCACATTATTGTTTTATCAGATCTTGTGTCAGGACACAGAATAGGTAATAGTATATAGTTGTCAGGATACCAGGCTTATTGATTCCCATCGAAAAAATGCCACTAGACGCTGTAGGAGCAGCCAGAGCTGTGGCTTTAGCTGATGCTGGGTACAGCCAGCGTCGCATTGGCTGGGTTCATGCTGCGCCTCGAACAACCGTACGAGATGCTATCAGGCGTTTTCGTGTGACTGGTCGGTACACTCGAAGACTTGGACAAGGACCTCGTCGATGCACTTCAGCCAGAGACGATCGTTTTATAGTGAGTAACGTTCTTAGAAATCGCTTTACTACCGCAGTAGAAGCTCGCTCTCGTCTGTTTGAAGTAAGACACGTCAGCGTCAGTTAGCGCACAGTAAGAAGAAGATTGGCTGAACAACACCTGATAGCACGTAGACCTGCTGAAGCTCCCCGAATGCTGGCACATCACCGTAGAGTGCGACTTCAATTTGCTCGCGAGCACGCTCACTGGATGATGGAGCACTGGAAGAATGTATGGAGGTGCTACTTGGGAATGTTCCTCCATTGAAATGGGAAGATCTTCCACCAGGCTATGTGTGAAGCCTGGGGACCGGCCGTGGTCCAACAGTTCTTAGTTGGACCTTGTATATACAGGGTGTAAGTGACAGCCTAGCAAATACTGAAACGGTGAACTCAAACCATCAAACTGAACAACTTTCACTATGGAGCCTACCTCAGGAGACGCGAAAAAAAATCAGCTGTCCCATACAAAACTGCTGTACCTACCCGACTCAAATGTATGGGACAGCTGATTTTTTTTCGAGTTTCCTGAGGTAGGCTCCATAGTGAAAGTTGTTCAGTTTGATGGTCTGAGTTAATCTTTTCAGTATTTGCTAGGCTGTGCCTTACACCCTGTATATGTATCGAATCTCTGTGATTATTTCTCTTGCGCGATGTATGTCTTGCATTCGATTGTGAACCTTATTTGTAGTAAGTTTACGAGTTACGTATTCACGGTGAACGTTGTCTATGTATGGAGCATATTTCCGAGAGCGACGTTATCGCCATCTGTTGTCATCTTTGCTATAACTTGTGGGTTCTGACATCTGTAGCAAGTCACCACAAATGTTTTGTTTAGCGATGAGTCCAGAATTACTTTAAGAGCTCCAGCTGGCTGTCAGCGAGTTTATAAGCGACAAAACGAGAAGTTTGCTCCCTTTGCCGTAAACCGTAGGTTTTCAAGGTAGCACGATAATGGTGTGGGGAGCAATTTGTACGTACCTGGTGGTCATTTGACGACCCGGTTGGTATAATGGTTACCACACCGGACTGCCAAGCCAGGGTCCTGGGTTCGAATCCCGGTTCGGTCATGGATGTTATATGTTCGTGCCTTTGTTGTATGGTTTCCAAAATAGAAAATCCTATAGTGCTTACTTGGGATCATCACAATGTATGTGCCTGTGAGCGTTATTTATATTTTTATATTTATTTCTGGATGGGAGTTTGACAGATCCAAGGTACGTGGAGGAAATTCTACAAGAATATGTCATTCCATTTGCTCCATTTATTGGAGAGAATTTCGTTCTTATGCACGATAATGGCCGAGCACATGTCGCTGGCGTAGTGACGGAGTACCTAGATGCTCTTAGTCCTGATCGTAATCCCATCGAACACGTCTGGGACAACTTAAAAAGACGGGTGAAGAATCGTAACGAAATCTAGTGCCAAGTACACTTAGAGAGCTTCAAACAGCGGTTTTAGAGGAGTGGCATAATATTACGCAGTTTGATATTCCTAGACATCATGGATGGTTTACAAGAAGTTATCAAAGCCCGTGGGGGCAATACCCAGTATTAAAACTGTCTTTGTTTCTACATTTCGCATAATTTTTATTGATAATCTTCAATAATGTTTATCAACGTAAATGTAACATTTAACTTTTTCGTTTTTTTTTTACAATTGACCAAGGAGATTTAACATAATATAGCTAGTTAATATTGAATGTTGCAATTGACAGTAAACTTTGATGAAGGCCGGATTGGACCTAACTTTGATTTATACAGGGTGTAAGTGACAGCCTAGCGAATACTGAAACGATGAACTCAGACCATCAAAATATTAACAAGGAGCTAGTTAATATTGAATGTCTTTGTAATTGCCAAAAAAAGATGAAGGTCGGATTCGACCAAACTTTGATTTATACAGGGCGTAAGTGACAGCCTAGCAAATACTGAAACGGTGAACTCAGACAATCAAAATATTAAGAAGAACCCTGTGTACGGTGTTACAAAAGTAAAAATAAACATTTAACACTTTTAAGGGGGTGGTTAAGACCATCAAACTAAACAACTTTCACTATGGGACCAACATCAAAATCGCGAAACAAAAAATCTTTTGTTCCATACAGTTAGCTCGAGTAGATCTGTAGTTTAGTATGGAACATCGCAAACGCATCTCATCATGGCGATTATGGCAAATCTTCCCATTTTGGGGGAGGCCTATGTCCAGCAGTGGACGTCTATCGGCTGATATGATGATGGAACATCAGGTTTTTTTTTCGCTATTTCGATATTGGTCCCATAGTGAAAGTTGTTCAGTTTGGTGGTCTTAACCACCCCCCTTTAAATGTTTATTTGTATTTTTGTAACATCTTGTATAGGTAGTTAAACAGAAAAGTGATTAGAAAACTTAGACAATCATTTATTTTATCAGAAAAAATAAAACAAGTTTTTTGTTAAATCTAAACATTTAGTTTTTCAAAAATATTTATAAGGATGTTACATTTTGGTAATAATTAGAAACACAAAGTTGTGAATTTAGGACTAAATAATCTATTTTACAATTGAATGTTCAAACTGGAATGAAAGCTAAATGCTTGTAGGAAGGTATTTACATGAACTATAGCAACTCAGAAACTTAGACCATATAACTATAGACTAGTATCGCGTTAGCATTTCCCCTCTGCCACGTTACAAGATCAATTAATCATCATGTGCATTTACATACAATTTTATACCTTATCACTAAAAGAGACAGCCTATAATTGCGGAACAATAAATTCAATCTAGTCGCGTTTGGGGTTCACACGAGACTATTTTTAACAATCAAAATTCAAATTTAAAGTAGGTAATCAAATAAAATCCAAAGTTGCGGATTTGATGCTACCTCGTCCTCTGCAAAGTAGCAGAAAAGTTTGTTAGAAGAATTATTTGTTAAAAGAACATGCGTAACTCGTCCATAGTTATAATTTTCTAAGCTCAGAAATGTATATATGTTTATACTGCCATGTACATGATCTTTTTACTGAGTCTGAGTGCCACCAAAATAAATTCCGTACTGGCTTATTGTTACACGACACTAACTTCATATTTGAGCACCTATGTGCTTCGTGTTATTCACAGAACATTATAAGATGGGTTAGAAGTGCAAAGTAGGCGTGGAACGCGTGCCACACGGTTATGCAATGATTTACATAACACCTTAAGGCGCGCGGCGTGGTGCGAGCTAGGGCATAAAAAATTATAGCTAATGACGTTTTACAAATAGACGCGTCAAGCTAACATCACTGCACTTTAAAATGGCGCGGTATAGTGACGTGTAGCCCGTACACTAGATGGCGCGTGACTATGTGATACTATATGAATTACCTAGCTTTTTTATTGCCATTTTGGAGTGTGGACAACGCATCGTCTGTTGCATATATGTCGTCTCCAAAGCAAAAGCGCTACTATGCATTTCTAACCCCTCCTATAATGTTCTGAGGTATTATTATTGAAGAATGTCTCTATCCAGTTATTACACTTATTTATTTTTAGATGAAATAAGTCAATTTCATATATTTAGTAAAATTATTTTTACAGTATCATAATGTATATTATTATAAAATTGTAAAAGAACTGTGTCTATACATTTAAGATATTCCAGAAAAATTACTAGGGTTAGGAAATCGGTACATATCAGAACCCAATTTTTGTTTATTTGAAAACTTACCTACCTACTAAGTAAACCAATTTTGATGTGGGTCCACTGTTCGTCCCTTTTCACACATTCCGGTTGCCGGATAGCCGGCGCCGGTTACTTGGCTACCAATGTTTGGGCCTACCAGGTAAATTGCGCCGGTATGTGTGAAAGCTAACGTACATAACCATACACTTCGCCGCCGGGTACCCGGCGCCGGTTATCCAGCAACCGGATCGTGTGAAAAGAGCCTTCATTTCAAAACTGTGGTCTGTACCGCTGCGTGCACTCCATGTAGGCAAAAAGGCAGTGAAACCCTAATAATTTCTTCTTGGGGTTGTCCACCAAATGTCTTTGATTTGTTAAAATACAGGTCTTTAAACAATTAAAAGTCACTAAGCAAACAAAATGCTTTTAGTTCAGAAATTATTAGCCTCATAACTTTTTGCCTACTCGGAGTGCATGCCAATGGGTATGTACTATGTCCACCATGAGACTGATAGGTTTTACAAACAATGTACTAGCAACAACCTACAAATAGATTAAAATCATTGTTATCTCATTGCTGTCCCATCTGTAATTTGAAATAATATAAATATAATGTAATTATTGTTATGATACATATTCGTGACAGCAAAATTGTTAAACAATATGCTTGTAATTTATATTAATTTAGATTTTCCTGCACATTGAACATTTATTTCTTTAAAAACCATCCACTGTAATTACAAGTAACTAATATTGATCTTATATCAAAACAAAAAAAAAACACATATTGATTGAACAATGTTTTTCCAAAAATTTACCAGGTAAATACTCTTCGACTCTCCTTCCCGATAGTGAACTACTACAATGCGGACACAACTATTTCATATATTTAAGTTCTATTTCTAAACATACTTTATTTATCAATAATCATAATAGTAATCATTAAACTAGAATTAACAATAATTAATTCACTGTCAATGCTAAACATTGTACAACAATACATAATTAAATCATTACCAGTTTCTGATGGACCAAATAAGATGGTTTTCTTACATCATCTTAACATTAATAATAAATCCTTACAATTGACAAGAACAAGTTAGATTCAAACATCATCTATTGTAGGTAGCCAAAATGCCATATTTGTACACGCAGAAGCCAACATCATAAACTTTGGATTGAACTGGACGCATTGTATAGGAGCCGGATGGTCACCGTTTAACACGCATACTTTGTAGCCAGTATCTGCATTCCAAACATGTACCCTTCCGTCCGTAGACCCACTGAAAATATATTGTGAGTCCGGACTAAACGATGCTTCAATAGGTATTCCTTTATTGTTCAGGTGACCAGTGAATGTCTGCAGTGGTGTACCATGATATGCATCCACTAATCTAATTATTGATCCATTTGTACTTATTAACATAGTTTTACCGTCTCGGGAAAATTTTAACCCCGTCCAATCACATTCTTTTTCTTGATTCAATTTGAATGTTACAAATGGTCCCTTGTCAAATGATCTCAGATCGTACAGTTTAATACTCTCAGAGTTGACGCCAGCTGCAAATATTAGACCTTCAGGATCGTAAGCAGCGACTGGCCTTCCAGATAAATGCATTAGGCCTTGACAGTTGGGTGATCGTAGGTCCCAGAGTCGAAGTGTTTTGTCCAAGGATCCTGATAAAAATGTATCCTCAACAGGAGATAAGCAGAGTGTTACGACTTTTTTAGTGTGTCCCGGGAAATATCGGATATATTTGTTGTCATGAAGTGACAGGTACCTTATTGTGTCGTCCACTTTCGTTGAACTGTGGATAGCAGTATTTTTCGCATGTGTGAAGTGTATTAAATCGACTCCATATTTCTTGCTGTTAACAGTGATCATTTGCGTGCCCTTCTCACAATCGTAAATAACAATTTGATCATCTTCACTACACGATATAAGTGTCTCGCCACTCGGTGAAAAGTCTATGCTGTTTATTTTGTCTGTATTTTCTCGAAACACCTTCGCAACCTTAAAACTTCGAACAACTTGATCAACTAGTTTAATCATTGTTGAGTTGGTAATAAGCACCACGGTAATTTTCTCAAATTAGGTTGCAATTGAATCAACAATACACAACAAAACACAATTTTCACAGAAATTCAGCGCTGGGCGCTGCGCTGCGGCCGGGGCACAGAAAAGAAATATATATTTTTTAGCAGGCCTCGCAAACAAGGGGATTGGGTTTTAGAATGTAAAGATGTCTACACACTATCCTGCAAATCGACTCCGATTCTCCGATTTGAGCTTAGAACAAAGAGTATATTTATGCGATTTCAAATTTGGTCCCATTGGCATTGTAAAAGTTATTCAGTTTGATGGTGGTTCAAATGTATGGAACAAGTGAGTTTTTTCAAGACTTTAATATTTATTTTAATATTGGTTCCTTAGTTAGATGCATAGAACTAGGAAACTATCATGAAGTTCCTACCTAAATAAAGAAATGAATACTAATAGAAGATATAAGATACTTACTATGCTTGTCAGCGAAAGAAAGAAAAGGTCAGTTGTTTCAAATCAAATGGGCACACTGTCTTTTTTTTAAACTATAATTTTTTACACAAGGTCAATGCTATCATTAAAGAAACTAGTATTGTAAATATTTATTGTGTTACCGGCCTAAAATAATTTCAAATTTATTGTGTTTCCTTCCACCCTAGGCCAAATCTCAAAACACTGCTCTCTGAAAAAAAAATTCTATGAAAATGAAACAAAATGGACGGAGTGTAATGGCGTTCTCAATAATTTTATTGATGTGAAATTTCTGCACTTTTATAACGTCGTGACTAAGTTTTATAGTGGATGAATATATTAGATTGGCTTTGCCGGTACAGTATTTAAAGTAGTAGTTTCCTGTAATCAATTTTCATTTACATAAAACTTATTTCTTGGAATATGGTATCCATTTTGTGAGCAGTCTTGTTGTGTGGCGCTTTTGGTGAGTACTATCTACTTTGTGAAATAAAATAATTTCGTAGACTAAGAAGCCATGTATATTTTGCTTACTAAGTAAAATACTGTAAGTTACGTTTTCTTTACAATGCATTGTGTGTCAGGAAGCGGTCTTCTAACCATTGCTTGCATTGTGGTAAGTAGGTACTGCCTAGGTACGCAAGTAGGCAAGATGAACCGCAAAGCTACACCTGGATTTTTTTTCGTTTTCGTCCTTTACAAAAATTAAAAAGGTGACTAGGAACTACTGAATAAAATTGAGTATACTTTTTGCTCTATATTTATTAAATTCTGTGGTGGCTAATGTAGCTAACTACTCAAAGAATTTCGTATTATTTCAATGAAATTAGCAGGAAATTAATAAACTTAACCCTATCCAATCAAATTTTATTGTGATTACTTATTTTGTATCAGATTTTTACCGTATATCATTGTAGGTAAGAATTGAATAAATTGTGTTTATGAAATAATCAGCCATTTGCATGATTTTATTATATTATTTTCATATATTTAGCAGAGCAGAAGCTTACAAAATCCATATTTTCCGCTACAAAGTTTGAAAACCAACCTGCTATGTAGGACCTACTTTATGGAAATGAGAAAAAACATGTCAAAAAAATTGATTTTCTTGTCATAAATTTTTATTTTAGGTATATTATGCACAAATCTTGCTTAGCTTGATAAAAAACCATGGATGTGGAATGATAAAGGATGCCAATCCTCCTTACATATGGTAACACGAAAATTGGCCATGGCGATCGGTAATGTCCAACCTTCTTTTGTACGTTGATGTTTCAAACTTTAGGTTTGTCCCTTTCTGTCAGAACAAAAATTAATAAACATCTCTTTTTTTTTTTTCGTCTTTGGATTAGAAAGGAACAAACCAACAACGACAATGAAAAAGTACGAAAGAAGGTTGAACATTACCGACTGCCAAAGTATTTATAAATCCTATTTTTTGTTTCACTGCTTGTAAGGCAGTCTGTACTCCAGGTATATATAGACAATACCTATTTCCAGTAAAAAGTCAATTTTAGAGTGTATTAACGCATTCACTGCCGGTCCTTTTTTCTGGACTCTCACCAGGTGCCGCACTATTCTGTATGTATAATGTCTGTTGTATGTGTAAATATATGAACTCACAGACGCGTTCAAAGCACCGGATGAAAGTAACAAAAATGCATATATGTGTTGCCAGCAGTCAATGTGTTAAAGCATTTAAAATAATCTATATATAGGATTAAAAAGGTTGCTATCTATGTCAGTTCTCAGAGTTGAGTTGTCAATTTTTAAATACAAAATTATTGGTATGTATGTTTTAGGTGCACTATTTTAGTTTAATTGAATAATTTTTGGTAATCAATATTTGTAGTTACTTTCAAAAATGTATAAATACCTAGCTCAAAATGCTGCTTTTTTGCATCAGTTTTCGACAGCAAGTTCTATTTTTCAACCGAAAGTTCTATTTTTTTAATTGTTAAAAGGGAAATGATTAAAAAATACTGTAAAAAAATTACATTGTTAAATATACAGGGTGTAAATTTAATTGCGTTACATATTGAACAGGGTGCTTCATACCATGAAACTGAAGAACTTTCATTATGGCAAGCACATATCCAGAGAGGGGGATAGGTGGGTTTTTTCCCCCCCGAAATCCGAATATTTGTATGGAAAAGTGATTACAGCACTTGCTTTTTCATTGTTTTTCTATGAATATCCCCCCCTGAAACTGAATGTCTGAACTGAATAACCCCCTTAAATATTTGATGCATTTAAGTTGTAGGTATGTCATGAATACTGACAGGCTGACTGCATGTAGGCTTAGTAATAGGGTGACTCTATTACTAAGCCAAGACAAGCTGATGGAAGCCCTATTAGGGTGCTTTTCCACCAGAGATGTGCGAGATAGCGAGGCGGTGAGCCGCAGCACCGCCGCGCGTGATCGCAGTCCGACTATCTTATTCGCTCTAGCAAATGACGTTCCTGAGTGACAGAAAAGGATGGAGCGACGATAAAATGCGACACCTTACTGCCAGATGAGGTTCAACGCTTACGGGGTGCTTCAGACCATTAAACTGAACAATTTTTACTATGCAAAATGGCGAAAAATAAATCGGCTGTTTCAAATGTTTTGTTCAAGTAGCTTAACTATTGACATTTGGAATGGAACAGCTGTTTTTTTTTTCGCGATTTCAATAATCTCTGAGCACCCTGGAGTGGTTTGAACCACGAAACTGAACAACTTCATAGAAATAAAATCAAAATCTGCTGTTCCATATGGAACACGACGAGTCGACTATTATCAAAAACGGCTATCTTTCCAGACATAATGGATTTTTCTATTGTGTCTGGATTTATGACCGGTTTTGATACTAAACAACATATATAACATAATGAAACAGATTTTTATTTTATTTCAATGTTGTTGTTGGCTACATAGTGAAAGTTGTCCAGTTTGATGATGTCTGAACCCCTTAAATATATATATTTTTTGGTACATTCTGTAGAAAAGTGTTGTTGCATATAACTAAATAATTAAAATTAAAAACCGGTCAAGTGCGAGTTGGGCTTCACGCGCACCGAGGGTTACACCGCATACCACACCACCACACAACATATTAACCTACAAAATAGTTTTGTTTTCTCCGGGATCTTTTGCGCGAGACCGAATCATACTTGGCTGGTTTTTATTATTTTTTGTTATACTGTAGAGAGTAGAGTTTGCTCTATAATCACGCCAAGCTAGACGCTTGTATGTATTACCGTTTTTACGATAGAGCGAGAAGAAAAAACTTTGATATAAACTAGTTTCTTGTATGAGGACTCCCTTTAATTTTTTAACTTTTTGGCATGTTTTATCATTTGTTAGAAAATTGCCCATAATAATGCTCATTCTATGAACATTTCAACTGTCTCACTATTATGGCTCAAAAGTTAAAGCCCTAAATAGGTAGGATAGTCAGACGGACAACATATACTTAGTAATAGGGTCCCGTTTTCAACCCTCTGGGTACGGAACCCGAACAACTACTTAAATTCCTGTATTTCTAATTATTATTTAAGATAGGTAAACTAGTTAGCAGATTAGAAACTTGTATGTTTATGTTTACTGTTGTAGAAATAACTTGTTTTGTTTTTGGATATTCATCTTTGTCAATATGTATTTGTTTTGTTGTTTTTTATGTAATTTGTTACTCACCCCACCCATCCATCCATAACATAACGAAACGTAACGAATCCATGTCCTACCCATTTCAATATGTAAGGCTTAGAAACTATTGCAACAAACAAAAAATTACCTATTACTATATTTAATTTTTATCGTACTCATCATTTACACAATAAGTAGGAATTATTTTATTGAAGTTCGATATTTACCTTTTTAGGCATAGTACTTTAGGTTTAGTAGGTATTTTAATTTTAAAGGCCTAATTAGTTTAGGTGAAACACCGAAAGTTTTTATAGGTAATAAATACAAATGTTTATCAATTTTAAGAAAATATTATATTACACTTAGATTTTCTTAAAAGTGGAATGTTTTGAACCTATAAGACTTCGTTCAGGTTCGCGCGGGGAGTCAGGCGCCCCGGTGCGCGGAGCGGACTGCCGGATACAAAAAATATGGCGATATACAGGGTGTATGTGAAAAGTATCATTAACCTTTAAACATATTCTATCCATCAAACTGAACAACTTTTACTATGGGAGCAAACCCGTCAGAACAAAAAAAAATCTTCTGTCCCAATGTTTGAATTGAGTAGGTATTGCAGTTTAGTATGGGGCAGCTAATTTCTTTTTTAAATAGAATTATGTTTAAGTTCTAAAATTAATTAAAAATAATTAAAATCTTGTGAGATTGCATGTCAACAGTTAAGGTTAGTTATAAATGTATGTAATTTACTTGATTTCCCGAAACTGCTAGTAGATTACATAACATGTTAATGAATTAACGCAAAACTAGAAAGTAGTTTGTTTAGAATTGAAAGCAGAATCGAATTATCATGGTTTCAACATAGGTAATTTTTTTTCAAAATATTTAATATGTTGGTAAAATTTAAAATTTACTGAACCCGATGTCAACACACTGCACGGGCACACTCACTGTACTTACAACCAAAACAAGATGATTAAAAAGTATCCATGAGTATGTTAGCGCTTTCATTCATTGCTGAAATGATAACAAATCATTTTTGCCTCAAAACTTAAAATGCGAATAACTTAAAATTTTGACTATAAAAATAATGAAATTATTGTTTCAATCTAATTATTTTGATATAAATCAGTTGGGGTGTATGAGGTTTTGCGCTAATTCATTAACTCGTTGCATAATCTCTATTGGCTTGCACCAATGCTAGACTGAACTGAAATGAAGAATGTTTGGAGTTCAACACTGGACCAAACACGAAGACAGGAAAGCACTTGCTGTGTGACTGAACGGGAGAAGTTATAGCGCTATATGTTTAAATAAGTCATAAGCGTATAGCTTTTCCCCTTAATCACACAAGCACATTCACATAAAATTGTTTTTAAATGAAGCTTGGTGTGGTGCTTCAAGAACACTGGTCAAATAAACTGCAATGGAGGAGAGAAAAAATAGAGGAGCTCACAAATGTAACATCCTTCAGATCGTCGCTACGGCCGCTGGAAACTTTTGTAATGATAAAACAATGAAATATGCTCTATGTTTATTGTAAATTCAGTAACCTCATGCAAAAACAATGTAACAAAACCATATAAAAATGTGTAGTTTCAGTCACCAGAACATAATTTTTGAAACATTTTATATTTCAGACTACAATGGGCGTACGTATTGGACACTGGATTCCTCTAGGAAACAACATTTTAATTCACTCTTAAAAGAGTGATGGACTCATATAATTTATTTGGTGACGATGGAAGCGGTATGTTGGAAGGACTTACTGACCTAGGGGGAGCAGACAGCTTTGCTGGCAACTCTGCGACTGGAGTGCCTGGAGACAGTAAAGATTCAACAGATAATAGGTTAATACTCTCAAATTTGTAGAAATCAGGGTTCGAAAGGATAATTATCATTTATAGCTATCACGATAATTATCTTGATAAATATGCGTTGATTATTATCTAAGTAATTATAAAATTAATCGGAAAATCGAAAAGCTTGCTCGAGCAATGTCACGCCATGTGTATCCAATCACTATTCGCGAAAAAAGAAGCTCACAAACACGAAATAAGTTTTTCACTGTTTTCTGTGGTTTTTCTCAATTATTAGATTAGTCATTGTAATATGGAACGAAAATGCCGAAGGCTACGAGCTGTCTCGTCTAGATACGAGTGCATTAAAGTAAAAACTGCAATTTTAAAACTGAATGTCAGTTGGAAATTTTACTCAAAACCTAGAATCAGCATGGATAATTATCAAAGGGAATAATTATCTTGATAATTTCGAACCCTGGTGAAAATCATAATTTTTCGAAGGCTTTGCATTGAAAGTTATAAAATATAGTTACAGACAGCCATACAATCAGGGCAGCACAGCACAGGAAGGCTCTATTCAAAAACTGGCATCTTTTGGAGGTGGTAGTGCTAGCGGTGCACAGCCCGTGCCGACACCAGGCGGTGGACCTCCAGCTCCAGAGTATCATGAATATGGCAACTACCCTCGCCCTCGCCTGCCTCAACCGCCGCATACTCCGCTACATCCACCACATCATGTACACCCATCACATTCATACCCTGGGTACCATCCCGGACCAGAACCTATGTACGCTATGCCGGAGCAGCCTGGTTAGTCAAATAATTTATGTTTTACTTATTACCTTTTCTGTATAGGTACAAATTATAAACTTATTTTTTTTAGGCATCGGAGACATGGGCGTGTGGTCTGGTGCACCGGGGGCTAATAGGTACACTCCTATTACACCAGGATACAGGCACTCTTACGAACATCAACAAAAAATGCACCAATATCCTCCTCAACAGGTAGTTACTTTATGGTTACTAATGGTTATAAATATGAAAACCAACACCCTGCTTTCAATCCTATGAACACCGTAATAAAATGGTTGCTGCATGTTTCGGCATATAAATCATACATTGTCAAACATGTGTTAATTCGAATCTTTTGTTTGATGTAGGGTCCTGGAATAGGAGGATTGCAAGCACAAAATGCTGCATACTTACCAAGGCAACCTCATTTCTCGCAACCAACATCACAACAGCTTTATGGACAACAACAGGTAAATCATTGGAACATATTATCAATATTACTTAAGAATTACATAGGTAGTATTTCTAATTTTAAATGTTTTATATTTCTTTGCAGAACTATCCCAACTATACGCAAATGCATCCACCAGCAGCATCTCGTATTAATCAGCATCCTACATACCATCAGCAGATGGAAGTAAATCCTCATCAATATGGTCTACCACATGGGCAGCAAACGCATGCTGCTATACCACAACACCAATCTCATCAAAATATGGCAAGTCACGCAGGTGGCATTGGGTCAGGAATTCAAGGACATCCAAATGTACATCTACACCACGGTGGAGCACCTCCACTTCATCACGTGCCGCGTCAGCCTCTGGTGCCTCCTTCGTCGGTTGCTCCATCGCACCCTGTCTCATCGCAAATGCCATATGCGTCGCCTCATCATTCGGTGTCTATGAACTATCAATCGCATCAAGTGCAACATCCACTTGATGTAAACGTAACAAATCAGTATGGTTCAGTAAAACCGTCGGGCATCGAAACGGGCAGTCCTCAATATCGGCCTCCGTTTCCTCAGTTGTCCCCCCAAATGTCTCCTAGAGCACAGATGTCTCCACGACAGCAACCACAACCTCAGCTGTCGCCTCGTCCTGTTATGTCACCTGTCAAGGGTCCCAGTGCGTCTCCACATGGCTCTCGTAATTTAGTACCATCGCCTGTTTCTTCAGGCCCACCGCCAGCTCCGAGTTCTTTCTCATCGCAGAATACACTTCAAGCCTTAGAACAAATGGTTTTACCGGCTGGCGCAGAGTATCCATATCAACGTAATCCAACATCGCCAGCAGTCGGACATGTCGTATCTTCGCCATCGCAATGGAATCAAAATAAAATTCCGGTTCCAGTAAATAACATGACTCAAATAGATGGCACTGATCAATCTACTAAAACGTCAGAAACTGTAACGCAGTTGCAGACATTAAAGTCGGAAATCGCTAAAAATATGCCAACAACTGTCACAAACATAGAAACTAAAAATATTGAAAAACCACCAGAAAATGAAAGATCTGAAAATTCAAGCACTGTACATAGTTTCACCCCACCTGCGATTATTGGTAATATTGCAAAGGAAGGTTTAGCAGTCAATACCGGCTCATCGATTGCAGCCGAAACAGTTAATTCTCCTGCGGCTACAGACCTTCTGGAATCACATGACAAGTTAACCCGAGAACGCAAGACAACTGAAACTAATTTACCATCGGTATCGACCCCGAAAGATGAAGAAAAGGCTGAACACGATGTTATTAATTGCAAATCTGACCTAAAAGTAGAGCCAAAACCATTATCGAAAGAATCTTTGAATAGACAAGGCAACAATGATCAGTTGATGGGTTCATCTAAGACTATGCCACCATCTTCTTTAACAAATATTGGCACTTCTGCTGAAGATCATTCTCAAATGAGTGCCTCGCCAAATATTCATTTACCTTTGAGCCATCCTCCATCAGCTAAAACGATTACAAATCCAGCAAATCAGTATGAGAATTTGCAGTCGATGAACACCAGTAGGAGCCAAAGTTATCAAAACAACACCATTCACAGTGGTACAGCTACCATGTCTAACATGTTGCCTGGTCTACCATCAAATCATTCACCAACTGTACCATCGAGTTTGCAGAATAATACACCTCATAATGTGGCAACAGGTTTTCAAACTGGACCTACACCGGGAATACAAACAGTTTCTAATACGCAAGTTAATGTTCAATCTAATCATACAATCCAACACGGAAATCTACCGAACCCTGTTTCTTCCAGTATACCTATTCATAACCCACAAGGTAGTCTGACTTGCATACCTCCTACGATGCCTAATATGCAAAGTAATATACAACCGCCAATGCCCAATGTTTCCAACAATATGCCCATAGCTTCTGCTACTGCGACTGCTAATATATCGAATACTCAAGTAGGAATTCCTATAGGTGTTCCGGGCTTGCATCCAAATATGCCGCCTACTATGCAAAACAGTCAAACGAATATAATGTCAAATATGCCTCACAACTTGAATCCAAACATGATGATGATGGGACCTAATCCTCTACCTCATCCTAACATGCCAAGTATGTATACACCACCAACTCATCACCAAGAACGAGTATCACTACAACAACAAATACAAGAAATTTATTGCTTACCTCCTTCTAATGAAAATCAGGAAAAAGTAAGATGTCTACAAGAAAGATTATCCTTGTTGCAACAACATGAAACAAATGACAAATGTAACGGTGGTCCTAATTGTATCCTACAAAATCCGGTTTATGGTTCGAAAATGGTAGAGAGTCCCCAAGTGACCAGCACGACAGGTCGTGGTCGAGGAAAGGGACCCGCAAAACCTAGAAAACCACGAGCGAAGAAAGAGAAATTAAATCCTGCTGCACAATCACTCGATCAGTTACCAGTTTCTGAAGATTGCGTTACAGCAGGGACAGGATTACTAAATAATTCTGAGATTGATTTGGAATTAAATGAAGATATTACTAATTTAGACAGTAGCGCACTTTCTATTGAAGATGTTGGCGGTAAAATAAAAAAACAGAGAGGGCCGAGAAAAAATAAAGAAAGAAAACCTCGCACTCCAAAAGAACCCAAACCTGTCAAAGATCCTGGAGATAAACCTGTTAAAGAACGCAAGAAACGTGAACCAAAAGATCCAAACACTCCAAAAAGGAAGAGAAATACCAAAAAAGATGCCGCTGAGATTCTAGCAGACACTACAACTGCCTACGACTTCATCTTGGAAAGAGATGGAGATAGTAAATCTGGAGATCCAGTGACACCCTGTAAAAGTTTACCCCACACAGATTCTGCACGAAATACATCAGAATTGGCATCTTTGGATGAGTCGAATGTTACAGATTTTGACGATATTCCTGTTTCCAAAATAGCCATTAAAGATCTTTTAGACGAAGCTGATGCAAAGAGAGACTTGTTTGATAAAGACGATGATACAGACTCTTTAAATCAGAAGAGAAGATCAAAGAAACGATCATCAGCCGGTGGCAGCTGTAAAAAAGGGGCATTAAAAAGAACACCTGGTGGCAGACGGAAGAAACGTGGTGGAATAGTCCCAGATTCTGATGGTGAACCAGATGATATGATGTCTACTCCACCTCCGTCGCCACCGGCAGAGGATGATAGCTTAAAACGACGGTCTGCTAGAAACACTCAGCGGAAGAAGTATACAGATGATGTCATGATTCGATTATCTGACGATGAATTTTCGACAGCTCATAAACTCGAAAAAGAATTAAAATCTGAAGATTTGTGTACAGAAACCAAATTTACTAATAGGCCGGACAGTATGCCGAAACCCAACTATATTTATGTCAATACTACTGAAGAAGATGCTATGATAGTACAACATGTCCTTGCATGTCGCATGGGCAAAAGAGAATTGAAAAATGAATTACCTATTGAAGTAATTCCCAAAATAGAAAAAGACGATGAACCCGGAATAGCTGGTATAAAAGAGCATATGCTGGAGGAAGATAAACCACTCGCTGCCAATGTTCCATCTACAAGTGATAACGTGGAACATAGTCAAAGTATTGATGTTAAACAAGAAGTAAAAGAAGAATATGAACAAACTGATTCGAAACCAGAAAGTGATTCGCATGAAAAAGAAATAAATAAAGAAGAGGGCGAGAACTCTGCTACTGACAAAACAAACGATGAAAAGATAGAAATCGATAAACCGCAAGATAAAGACAACTCTGACAATAAAAATAAAAAACCAGTTATGGTTGACGTCGAAGAATATTTTATCAAATATAGGAATTTCTCTTACTTACATTGTGAATGGAAGACAGAAGAAGAGCTATATAAAGGAGATAAACGCATTTTTTCAAAAATTAAACGTTTTAAGCAGAAACAGGCTCAACAAATGAATATTTTTGAACTCTTGGATGATGAACCATTTAATCCTGATTATATTGAAGTTGAAAGGATTTTAGATATGTCGGAAAATCAGGACCCTGCATGCGATACTGTTGTTAAACATTATTTAGTCAAATGGAAAAGTTTGCAATATGAGGATAGCACGTGGGAATTAGAAGAGGATATCGATGTTGACAAAATCAAGCAGTACAAAATATTTAGTGAAATTCCACCTAAAGATAAATGGAAATATAAAAAGAGGCCATCTGCCGATCATTGGGTGCAACTAAAAGAGTCCCCTCTTTACAAAGGAGGCAACACCTTAAGACCATATCAACTTGAAGGACTCAACTGGTTACTCTTTTCCTGGCATAACAACCGCAATTGTATTTTGGCTGATGAGATGGGTCTTGGAAAAACAATTCAAAGTTTGACTTTTGTTAATTCTGTCTGGGAATATGGCATTCGGGGTCCTTTCCTTGTTATAGCACCACTGTCTACCATACCAAATTGGCAACGAGAATTTGAAGGATGGACAGAAATGAATGTAATAGTGTATCATGGATCACAACAAAGCAAAAGTATGTTACAAGAATATGAATTTTATTATAAAAATGAGAATGGTGAACCAATAAAAGATTTAACAAAATTCAACGTCCTTATTACTACATTTGAAATAATAGTTACAGATTTTCAAGAGTTGAAAAACTTTAACTGGAGAATTTGTGTTATAGATGAAGCACATAGGCTTAAAAATAGGAATTGCAAATTGTTGGAAGGCCTGCGTCAACTTCATTTAGAACACAGAGTTTTGCTTTCTGGCACCCCTTTACAAAACAATGTTAATGAATTATTTTCGTTGTTGAACTTCTTGGAACCTTCACAATTTGCGAGCAGCGATGCTTTTCTGAATGAATTTGGTCAGTTGAGGTCAGAATCAGAAGTGTTAAAACTTCAAGCTTTACTGAAACCGATGATGTTGAGAAGGCTCAAGGAAGATGTTGAAAAGACTCTTGCGCCTAAAGAGGAGACAATAATAGAGGTTGAGTTGACAAACATACAGAAAAAATATTACAGAGCGATTTTGGAAAGAAACTTCAGTTTTTTGCAAAAAGGGATTTCATCTGCTACGAACATTCCCAACTTAATGAACACTATGATGGAACTAAGAAAATGTTGCATACATCCATATTTATTGAATGGAGCAGAAGATCAGATACAATTTGATTACAAACAAGCAAATGGTGAAGACAAAGAGGCTTATTACAAGGCACTAATTCAATCGTCTGGAAAAATGGTTCTAGTCGATAAATTGCTCCCAAAACTAAAAGCTGGCGGTCATCGCGTTTTAATATTCAGTCAGATGGTCAGGTGTTTGGATATACTAGAAGATTATCTTCTCTATAGAAAATATCCCTTTGAAAGGATTGATGGCCGAATAAGAGGGAATTTGAGACAGGAAGCTATAGATCGATTTTCTAAACCAGATTCTGATCGATTTGTATTCCTCCTGTGCACCAAAGCTGGAGGCCTCGGCATAAATTTAACAGCGGCCGATACTGTCATAATTTATGATAGTGATTGGAATCCACAAAATGATTTACAAGCACAAGCTCGATGCCACCGTATTGGTCAACAGAAAATGGTCAAGATCTATAGATTGATATGTCGCAATACATATGAAAGAGAAATGTTTGACAAAGCATCTCTTAAGCTTGGCTTGGATAAAGCCATATTGCAAAGTATGAATACACAAGGAAAAGAAGCAGGTCTGAAACAACTGTCTAAAAAAGAAATTGAAGATCTATTGAAGAAGGGAGCATATGGAGCTGTGATGGATGAAGATAATGCTGGCGACAAGTTTTGTGAAGAGGACATTGAAATGATTTTGGCTCGTAGAACACAAATAATACAAATGGAATCTGAGAAAGGATCTACGTTTTCGAAAGCAAGTTTTGCCGCTAATGATCAAAGATCTGATATAGATATAAGAGATCCCGATTTTTGGAATAAATGGGCAAAAAAGGCCGAAATTGACACAACAGAGAAAAAAGAAGATGAAGACTTGATAGTTACAGAACCTAGAAAACGGAATATCATAAAACGGTACGGACACGATGATGGTCCCATGGAAATGTCTGACATGGAAGTTACGCCTGACTCCGAGGAAGACGAAGAAGGTTAGCAATTTGTACTTGAATATTATTAAACACAATTATTGCCTGTACTTTTAGTTTATAGGCTTTATAGTTCTGGATATCGTGTGTAGAGTCAACGAGTGGTTTGGCTTTTACGTAATTCAAATAATACATTATTTTTTCAGGAATAAGCCTGAGAAGTAAAAGAAAGAAAGATAGACTTGGTAGGAAAGGGAGAAGATATGCAAGTGACGATTACATACCTCGACATGAAGGTGTGCCAGTGGATGAAGAAGTGGTTTATGGATCATGGACCAGATCCGAGTGTTTCAAAATCGAAAGAGGGCTTCTTACCTTTGGGTATGGATTATTATTTATAAAAAATATATTTAAAAAACATTAACTTGATTACCATTAGTCAGGTGTTGTCTTCGTCATCTTTGAACTGATCTATACTTTATTCTTTCCTTTCCCTTTCAGTTGGGCACGATGGGAAGAAACAGTAGACAAAAATCAACTTCGTAAAGGTTGGACACTGCCTGTTATCGAAGATTGTGCTCGTATAATCGTAAGTCTAACTCAAAACTTATCGTAATTCTCCTAGCATTGTGGAAAAAATACTTGTCCTTTGCCAGCTGACAGAAACAACTCTTCATATTCTTCTTTACTTTAACAACTTTATTGATTTGTTGAAAATGTAAACCTGAATTAAGATTATATATTATATTATTAAGATTATATGATGACTTGCCATGCTAATACCGAGGAAGTTTTAGACTTTCGTTGAGTTCAATATGCATTAACTGAATATTATGGTTTTTTAAAGTTTAAATAATATTTACTACTATCTTAAAATATTTATTATTTAATTTATCATTTGCAGGTGTTATACTGTTTACGACATTACAAGGGTGATGAAAAAATCAGGAATTTCATTTGGGACTTAATTGAACCCTGTGAAAATGGTGAAGTTACAATATCTCGAAATCATAGTGGATTACACAACCCTGTACCTAGGGGAAGAAACGCAAAAAAGAAGAATAGACCTAAAGATTTACCCAAACCGAATGATCTACAGAAATGGGAAGATCCTAACCATTGGAGCTCCATTGAAAAGTATGATTGTGAAGCGTACCTGGAGAGTAGTTACAAGAAACATTTATTCAGGCACGCGAACAAGTAAGTGTCTTTTGGACTTCTTCTCCGCGGATACACGATGCTTTCGCCGCCGAAGTGAAATGCCGGGATATTAAGGGTTTAGACAAATTGAACGAAAGCGGGCCCATACAAAAAGCACGTTTAGTATGGGACGCCGTCGACGCGGCGAACGGCGCCGAACGCGTTCCCATACTAATCGTTTTTTGTATGGCCCCGCCGTCGGTCAATGTGTCTCAATCTCAGCCCAAATCCTTTTGAGTATTATGCTAAAAATATTTCAGTTTGTAAGTTCAAGAGACTATCGGCTTTCGAGCTTTAGGTGAAAATTTCACCGAATTACAAATAACGCTTTGTTTTTGCAGGGTATTACTGCGAGTGCGTATGATGTACTATATCAAACATGAAGTGATAGGTGATTATGCAACTCAAATTGAAAATGGGACACATGCCAGGTAATTGTTTGTTATATAACAATTGAATATTTTTTTAATTTATACAAATGATGACCTAAACTTGCTTTTACTGTAAAGTTACAATTAATAAACCTAGACAATACCTATGCCAGCTTCCTGAATAAACCTTAAAGGAGTAGAGGAACTGACATGAGTTGTCAAATGAAACCGTTTTTGGGAACTTATCGTCAGGGTAAAAATTCGAGCTCTGTGTATAATTCTGAATCTAACGTGAAATCTGGGATAATTTAATGAAATAGTGTTAGTATATTTCACAGAATTATCTACGATTTCACTTGAGATTCACAATTATTCACAGACCTCGAACTTTTACCTTGCCGATAAGTTCCCAAAAACGGTTATATTGGTGCCGCTAGGTACATCTCGCACACTCGGCTGCCAGTCTCTATTCCTGGTATAGTAACTTTATGCTCTTTACATATTGTCTTTGCACAGTTCCCTAGGTATGAGAGTGCCGCGTGGAGTAGATAGCGCACCGCCGCGCATATGGTGGGATAGCGAGTGTGATGTGTCACTGTTGGTGGGGACCTACATTCACGGCTACGAAAATTATCTTGCCATGCGTTCCGACCCACAACTGTGCTATGTTGATAAATTGGGACCTCCTGACGATGCTGAATGTACTGATATCAAGTAAGTAATTGTTTCCAATATTGTTTGCCTCAGCACCTATTTTAGGGTTCCATAGTCTGACAAAGAAGCCTTGTATCCTTCCGTCCCAGTCTTTCACAGCATCATAAATCGTCTAGTTATGAACTTGACTGCATGACATTTGGTATAGAAATACTTCAGAGTTCAGATATAGATCTCAATTTTATGGTTGTCGTTTTTAAACGTTTCTAGAGGTATCTCCCATACCCACCATACATTACATACATATTTTATCAGCAGTACCGTTGGCGACATACAACAAGCCAAAGTCGTTAACAATGTGTCCACACTTGTAATGTTGAAACTAAAACGAAAAAACGTTTCTAGTTACAACTACGGAATCCTACACTATGTGTGATCCTGTGACTGGACCGGTTTTATGTTCGTCAGTTTTTTCCAACAACTGGTTAAACTTTCACACCTCTGTCCCGTGCAATATCCCAGCACTCACAAAAAAACCTCCTTAGGGCCTGTTTCACCACCTCTAAATGAGTTTTTGATAGCTTATCCGACAGACTACTTGACATATCTTTCAGACGAAATATGTCAAAAGATCTGTCAGATAAGCTATTAAGAACTTATTCGTCTTCTTCTATCGTGTCAGCATGAGCTATATCGCATGACAATCATTCATGCTGTAGTGTAAAGGTTAGCTAGTCAGCAATGGTCGTATCGTATCGAGGCTGACTGCCCAGGGTGCGCCAGACTAACTCCGGTTTCATCACTCGGGGAGGCTCTTTCGTGGAGGGAAGTGGTGAAACAGGCCCCTACTTCTAATGTCGTATATTGATCAAAACATGTTGTATCAAGGAGCGAAGAGAGGAAAGTGCGAGGCAGTGCGGTCGGCGACGAGGACTGTACCGACGACGTGTCGAGCGGCGCGGGCGCGACGTCGCCGGCCGCCTCCCCCCGCCCCGATGACGACAGCACACAGGGCAGCGGCGGCGGTCACCTGTGGCCCTCCATGCAGGACCTCAACACCCGGCTGCGTAGGCTCATCACCGCCTACCAGAGGAACTACAAGCGTGAGGAGCTGAAGATGCAGCAGAGAGCTAAGGTGCGTGACATAATGTTCATATTAGTTGGTTTAGTACCGACGACGACAACGATGATAAAAAAAACACAATGGCGACTAATAACTATGCCAGCTTTTCCATACTACGATCTTCTATCTCTGTCCCCTTTAAAATGAATCCCTTGACTATGAAACCTAGATAGGAAGTACTACTCTGATCCTACTAATATTATAAACGCGAAAGTTTGTAAGTATGGATGGATGTTTGTTACTCTTTACGTAAAACTACTGAATGGATTTAAATGAAACTTTACAATATTATAGCTTATACATCAGAATAACACATAGGCTACAATTTATAAAGATATTGTGTGAATTGTCCAGACGAAACGCAGACGAAGTCGCGGGTAAAAAAAACACTAGCAATAAAGCTGCTTCGTGATTGGTTAAGAGGATAGGCGGGCTGAAATGGAAATTTGGAGAATAGGTTACTTTTCCGACTGTATACGTATTTGTCGTATCCACCCCACCCATACACAGCGCCGTCTAGAGTGGGAAAGAGAACATTTTATCAACATAAAATCGATGAAATCAGCATTTCGTATTCCCCTGTTTCCTCTCCAAAACTAAAGCGATTTTAATAATTCTTTCAAGAAAAAAATTAAGAAAGACTTTGGCTATGTCTGTATGTTTTCCTTTTTTGTTTATATTCGTCAAATTTGTTTGCTGGATCGGGTGGTAAAATTTGTCTTTTTCATAGGTGAAGGAAAGTTCATACAGTAATTAATGCAAAAAAAGCAAAACATAGGGACATATCAGAGTTAACATAGATTGTATGGTAAACGAATTTTTGCTCTAGAGATCCAGTAGTATTTTTGATCCAGGGAGGAAACAGGAGAATTCGTTTGTATGGAAAAACGGTACCTGACTATCTTCTTAAATCCTTTTCCTCTTACTGTAAAACAATGTTTAGTCTTTAGCTAGTTCTGTTAGGAACTAAACAAAGATTGGTATTAAGTTTGAATTTGATCCAGAAGATGGAGCGACGAGAACGCATGGACCAGCTGGCTCGAGACGAAGTGTCCCAATGGCGCTGGACCCGAGCCGACGAGGAAGCCTTCCGCCGCACCGTCGCATCTTACGGCGTTGAATTCGACCCTGCCACTAAAAGCCTGAGATGGAGCCGGTTTAGAACATTAGCGCGATTGGATTCGAAGAGTGATGACGCTCTGACGGATTACCTGAAAGCGTTTATGGCTATGTGCAAACGGCAGTGTGGTCTCTCGGTCGGCGAAGCTGAGTTGCCCACTAGAGCTGATTTGAAGGCGGAACCTATCGGTGAAGAGAGAGCTATTGCCACATTGGAAAGGTTAGTTGAGAATTATAATCTTCTTATTTTAGGGGATGGCTTAGTGTTTCGGTAATTGGATGGTTCCGTTTTATGGTGGTGTCGATTCGTTAAGCTACGACAGACAACAATTAAGTCAGATAGGAAGTAGACTTAATTTGCCTGCACCATTCCGCAATAGGCCTGCGTGGTGAATCATGGCACACTTCCTCTCGCCCTAAGTAGTAAGAAGAGGCATTTGTACTGCAATGGAAACATATACAGGCTATACTTTATTTTTAATGTGTTTTCGGGTAGTAAATGGTAAATATCATATTCATACAGAGTCCAATTTATGTGCTGACAGATAGGGTTAAACTGAACAACTTTATCTATAGGACCAACTACAAAATAGCGAAAAACAATTCTGCTGTCCCAAACAAAATTGCAAACTTAGTCTTATAGAGAAAGTTGTTCAGTCTGACCCTATATAAACCAATGTGAATGTTTGTGATTGGCCCGTAGTAGACTTAAATATAGTAAATTATTTGTATTATAATTGCATTAACTGCAGAGATAGTTTATGCATAGTAAAAAAACAAAGCCTTAGAAGCTAAGTGGTCGCGGTGGGTCGGTCGAGCGCGGTGTGCAGGGGACGAGGCATAGTGCTTTGTCGGTACCGGGATGCGCTAACGCTAATCTCGTATACCGCGCTCGATTGACCTATCGCGACTGCTGTTTTTTCTCGATGGTTTAGGATAAGGAGATGCAATAATGACTGTCTACAGGATCGACCTACTGCGCGTGCTGCGCGAGGAGGTGGCGCCGCACCCGGCGCTGGACGCGCGCCTCGCGCTGTGCGAGCGGTCGCCCGACGCGCCGCCCTGGTGGCAGCCGGCGCGCCACGACAAGCTGCTCGTGCTCGGGGTCTGCAAGTACGTACTATTGCTTCTTCTTTATTTACACATAGGGGTTGGAAATAATGGGCACAGGGGCGGTCCGTGTAAAATATGCGCAGCTGGATATTCGAGAAAGAAGTCTGAATTTAAGGCGGTTGCCGAGGAAACAAAACTGGCCACAGCCAACTAGATGGCGCTAGGGAGCAAATATTCATGATTTTGACACATTTTGTTTCGTATCTCGTAATTGGGATGATTAAGAATTTTGAATTACGCGGTACCTTGTGTTTATGGTTTAAAATTTGCCGCGTAGTATCTGTCAAGTTGGCCACCTGCACAAAAACGTGTTTACGCTTAAATGTATTTGCTGTCTCTCACACTGCTCATACGAATGACAGTGACAGCATCATATTTAAACATGATTAAGCTAAATGCGTTTTTTCCGTTGTTGGTGCAAGCCGCCTTCAGAAAAATACTTTATAATTTGAATTCTACTCGTATGACGGCTTGGATAACCGGTCCGGATCGATGTTATTTTATGTTATCTACCTACCTATTATGAATTTAGTGGAGTCGAATTAGGGTTTTACCTCGGAACCAGAATACTTTGAGTAATCTTTTGTGAAACCTTCTGAATTATGTAAGCTACGTTATACCTACAGGGTGAAATTGATATCATTAGCATCCTTTTAAACTAAGAGTCTACCCATCAAAGTGAACAACTTTTACTATGGGAGTAAATTTGTCAGCGCGAAAAAAAAAACTGCTATTCCATACTAAGCTGCAGCGCATACATGAGACAGCAGATTTTTTTTGTTCTGACTGATTTGCTCTATAACAAAAGTTGTTCAGTATGTGGTTTAAAGGTTAATTATAATTTTCTTTACACCTTATACACAGGGTGTAAAATTGATTGGTAGAATATGTAATTTCTTTAAACCACACCTGTCATTTCATACAAATGGAAAAATTTAAAAGAGGAGGTAAGGATGTGTGATACTGAGTGAGTGCAAACGGGAACGGAATACGCATTTGCTTAACAATGGTACCTGCCGAGGTAATCAGAGGGCAATAGAGGTGGTGAGGTAAAATGTTGGTGGAAAGCAGGGAGTGTCCGTACTGTATGTAGTAATAGATACTCTTTCTTATACCTTAACCTTTGTTAATGATACTTTTCCTTACATCCTGTATAAAGCTGTTGTCAGTTGTCTGCATCATGATCAGAATGATTTAAAAGAAACATTAATGAAATCTCTGTTACTATACTAAATTTCTTTTTATTACAGGCATGGATTGGGCGATACCTACAATAAGCTATTTTGTGATCCGAAAATGCCATACGCGGATTGCGCCAGCAAATGGTACGCCGTTCACAAGGGCGGCACCACGAAAACGGATTCTCAAAAGATGTCCTCGGACGAAGACGAAGGATCCGTCTGTGAAACGCGCATGTCCCTACGGCGCAGCAAACGAACAAACCCGAGCGATCGAGACGAGGATGACACCGACGCGCTGTCGGAACTGGAAACACTCGCCAAGTTGGGAAGGATAGAGGAGTCCCTGTCTATCGAACACTGGTTCTCAGAGCGAGCGCTGGAGACTAGGTTACACCATATCGCTCACGCGGTTCAAAACTGCGAGTGGCCGTCCGCAGCGTCGGTCACGAAGGAATCAAGCCGAGCGGACGACGGCAAGAGTCAGAAGCGTCACATCGCTATTGACGTGGAAACGGAGCGCGCGAAGCTGCACGCGTTGCTGTCGTCGCCGGCGGCGGCACATGCGTCGAACCGTGAGAGCGCGCGCGAGAGGGACGACGCGTCAAGCGACTCTGGGTCACGGAGGTCCACGCCAGCCCCGCCCCCTGCTCACCAACGACCCGCCCCGTCCCCCGCGCCCGCGCCGGCCCCGCCCCCCGCGCCCGTTGACCTGTCCGCTCCGCTCGACCTCAGCGAGGCGCAGGACTTCTCCGTAGGCCGCCGTACCCCGCACGCCGCCGATGCCGCCGCTCCCTCCAGGAGCCGGCTGGATGATACGCTTACGAGGCTCATGAAAAGGAAAAATGTTGTAAGTTTGTTTTTGCTATTACTTGTTTTATTTTATTCAATATGACAGTAATTGACTTTAAAACAGCAAATGTTGACGAATATCATAGATAACCTGTTAAATAAAACAGTTGTGTTTCATATCAACATGAGTATTATTGAAATCTCAACTGTTATAAAACTAACAGAAGTGTGTCTTTACATTAAAGATATTTAAAAAAGTATCGATTTAGTTTTTAGTTTGAAACTGTTGTTTTAACGCTTATGATTAAACTTGAAATCTGGTAGGTATATCATTTATCTCGTTACCATAACGGGAACCCGTGCGGACGAAGTCACGTCAGTGCTAGTAGTGCAAATTTCCTTGTAACTTACTTATTTCTTTATTCTTTCGATAGCCCGCGCCGGAACAAGTCGTCGGCAAAGAAAAGAAGAGAAAGAAGCTAGATGAGATCGTGCTTGGCTTATCGGCGGCGAAGGGACGCAGCCCCAGCGCGAGCAGTAGCTCCGAACAACCGCGCAGCAGAAGTTCAACCACCATCCTCCCCGACGTGACAGTAACACCCGCGGCACCTCCCACCTCAACCCCCGCTCCTCCCGCACAGAAACCATTCTCAGTAACACTTACTAACGTTCCTTCACCTCAAGCATCTTCCAAGGAGCTATCTTCATTTCTACAACAGTCTTTAGAACAGAGTGCTAAAGGTCAGAAAGCCTCGTCATCCGCAGCCCCGATGAAACCTTATTCACATGAAGCTAAAGTGAACAAATGGTTAGCGGAACAAGCGAGCGTAGAGACGCGGCGACGAAGTGTGACTCCGCGCCTCGCGCCCGAAGAACACGTGCCGGTGGTGCACCGCGTCACTGGCAAACGCATCGTGGGACAAAAAGCGCCTCAGCTGAAACATCTCGCTCAGTGGATAGCCGAAAATCCCATGTACGATATTGATTCGAAATGGACCGAAGGCATAAAGGAACACGTAAAATTACCCCAAGATGTGCGCAGTCAGAGGCATTCCCCGATGCAATCGACCAGTTCTATGACTGAACGGAAGAAAGGTCGTCCACCAACACTAGATTCGAATTCGGCGAATGTATTGTCCTCTAGTTCTCACCTGAACCAAAATATGGCAGGTTTGAATCCAGCTCTCTTAGCTAGTTTGTCTAGTTTGAGCGCCTTTGATCCTAAAACACTGGCTGCTACTCTGTCGAATTTGACAGCGTTTGATCCAAAATTACTCAACACGTTTGACCCGAAATTGCTTTCAAGTTTAAGTAGCTTCGATCCTAAAAATAATCCACTTTTAAATTCGTTCGGGAGTATGCCTAATTTGTTAGGAAATATAGCCGGTGGAAATATTTTCGCGAATCTTGCTGGCTTAGGACTTCCTGGGTTTTCCTCTCTTGATATGAACAGCCTAAGCGGAGCAAGCACTTCAGGAGATAGTAAATCAAAATCCAGAAAGCCATCGGATGGCGGAAATGCTTCTAGTTCTAAATCATCTAATTCCCAATTTCCATTCGTATTTCCAAATCCGAACATGCTGTACCCTCAGTTAGGGTTAAGTGGTTTAAATCCATTCGGTATGCACTCTGGGATGTCGTCTGCGTACGACGCCCTGGGACTGCTGGGTAATAATTTGACTGCAAGCTCTAGTGCAGCGAGTATGCACAGCTCCGGCCATAGCTCCACTCGCAGCAACTCAAAGACGACCACTCCCCGATCATCCACTGTGGTCACCAACTCGTCAAGCTCGCGTCAACAAAAAGTTTCTGATCGCCAACAAACCAGCCAGTTACCCCAGATACTCTTACCTCCAGATCCTTACCTGTTAGAATCTCTTTCCAAGCAATCGTTGAATTACGACTCTATCCTCCGTGGAGATAAAAGATCTCGTGAGACTGAAAATCTTGAAGCCACTGCTACAGATTTATCTAAAGTTGATAAGAAGAAATCACCGTTTGAAACATTACGATCGCAAGTACCTCCCGAATTTGCCGCTGTACAAGAAAAACTATTGAAAGGCGACAAGAAAGATATAGACATTAGTAAAATGTTGCTGGAACAAATGGCATCTGGAGCTCTCAGCGCAAGTCTTGTAAGTTCCGCCGAAGCTAAAAGAGCTAAAGATAACGAAAAGGATCCATATGAGAAACTGAGTAAAAGTTCTTCTGAGTACATTGCAAGGACACTGTCTTCTGATGATGGTGCAGGTGTTTCATTAGCACACAAGAGAACGCATGAAGAAATGACAAATGAACCAGAAAACTTGGCAATACAGACGACTGAATTGAATTTGGCGAAGAAAATTAAAGAATCTGACAGTATTTCAAACATTGACACGCAAGTAGATCACAGTGGTCATACAGGCGAAATGGATCTAGAAGACTTAATAGCCCCGTCAACTGTAATAAAAACCGGTATGAAATCCAGTGATTTTGATAACAACCCTAAAGTAATACCTATAGAACGCTCATCGCCTGCCCTGTCATCTAACATGGAAAGAGACGAAATCTCACAACCTAATCTTACAAACCCATATCACGAAGATTCACAAATGCAGATTGGTAACAACAATAGTGAGAGTGTCGAGTGTACTAAACTGGACACGGAAAGTAAAAGCAGTGACACCAGTATTAATGATGCCAGTAATATGGGGGATATGTCAACAAATGATTCTGGACGAAGAGGAAATAGAAAGAAAGGCCGTAAATCCTCTGAAGAAATGACTTTAACTGGTTCACGACGTGAACTTAGGTCTAGTTCTGGAAGACAATCTACTGAGACGATGACTACCAATCATTGAATTGATTTACTTCATGGACTACTCCAAATCACTGGAGTCCATGGTTATCGAAACAATCGGAAGATTTTCAATGTGCCGGCTCCGACAATATACGCCCAATGAAATTTTTAAACACACCACTAAAGTATACAAACAGCCGTTTAGATTCGGCTAATGTAGTTTTGGAAAACCGTTAACATTTCCATATTATGGTTTTGATTTAAATTATGACAAGTTTCATAAACCAAGTTTTTGGCTTTGAGATACGAACAAGTTAGTAGCTAAATAAAATGGACACGCCGCCGCTAGAAATACTGTAGCAAACAGCGTAAAGTCGTGGCTGTCTTCTTTAGTTTTAGAATGACTAAACTGATGTTGACGCTTGATTTCCGCTCTGGAAATAATTCTTTTTATCGATATTTATCATAGGAATTAAGAATATAGTTGTAAGAATTAATATTCTTGTTATGAAATAGCTGTGTATATTAATAGAAGACTGCATTGGATACTCCGTGTGTAATTGGCACATCTCCACTATCTAACTTAAAATATCAATACTTTCTGGGTTTGTTTAATGATGTTTGGTCTACTGCTTGTGTTTGTGTCTATCAACATTAGTTAAAATGGTAAGCCAAGTCTCCTGCGCTTGTTTTAGCAAACATTCAAAAACATGGCGTCGCCCAATGCAATTTGTTTTAAAACAAGATTTTGGACGACAAAAAGTGAAACTGTTTTGTTTTCTTCATAAAAAACAAGCGCAGGAGACTTAGCTTTATGGAATCGTTGTATCCTGTGGCGGATGGATGGCCACCTAAGCTGTGTAGTGTGTACGTATTTGCTTTCGAAGATGTGTAATGTTAAGGGTAAACATAAGCAGGAGACCAGTGCAACATTTTACTATACAGAAATAGGGGCATACTACGTGAATGTAGAGCGCATACCAAACAATATTATAAAGTTATGGTTTTCTGTTTGCACATATTTTCCCCAAAACGAGTAATAGTTAAATAATACAATGCCGAGAAAATACTTTGTTTTTGTTGGCCGCTTTCCTAATCAGGAAACACCCACAGACCGAAAGAAATAATTTTATTAACACATTCGCCCACGAGGTAGCCTGGTTTTAATCATGTTTATACAACCTGAGCAAAACCTGGGCTACCTTGTTCACACATTGATTACCTGGAATGTAGAGGTTTTTTGGCAACTATCTACTCTAGACTTGGACTTTTCGCCACTTCTACGTAAGCTCGTAATAGCTTATCTGACAGATCTATTGACATGTTTCTTATGAAAGATATGTCAGATAAGCTATCTATTTATTCAGAAGTGGCGAAACAGGACTTTAGGGTGAAGCCAAACGAGCGTAATATTGTGAGTTGTGAGTCGCGTATTTTGAGTCCATATAAAATCCGGAAATGCATTGTCTTTGACCTCAACCTTTATGTGAAATGGACTCAAATTACGCACAACTCACAAAATAACGCTCGTTTGGCTTCACCCATAAACTACGAAAGTGTGCACATGAGGCATTGCTTTATTTAATGTTTCTGGGTTAGTTTGTGTTTCAATAATTTAAACGTCTGCGTCTCGAAACAAAATTGTAACATTAGTTCAGACAATATGTCTGTACTATCTAGACATAAATCCATCAGCATTCACCATCCACCTTTTATTAACCGACTTCAAAAAATGAGGAGGTTATTTTGGTAACACATTGAATTAAATCAAAAGTATCGACATTATTGAGATCTCTTGCTAATGCATAAACTTAGCTTAATTTCAGGGTCATCTTTTCCCGTTGTACCCTGAAATAAATGTAGGAGTAAATTTTAATGTTAAGTTAGACCCTTCATAGTTCGAATCAGGAGTATCTAAGTAAATAGATTTTAATTCATGTAATTTTGTGAGCTATTAGTGACGTTAATGGTTTCTCTGTTTGCTTTTAGGGTTGAACCTCAGCTGGCAGCACGGAATCACATTTTTTTACGCTCCATTCTTTTCTGTCGCTCAGGAACGTCATTTGCTAGAGGGACAAAGATAGCGGGAACGCGACAGCACGCGTCAGTGCTGCCACCTTTCTCGCTCCAGCAAATAACGATCCTGAGCGACAGAAAAGGATGGAGCATGAAAAAATGTGATTCCGTGCTGGCAGATGAGGCCTCAACCCTTATATTTCCTTTCCAAAATTCGAAATACTTACTTCAAATTTATCAGGATTGTTTTGAGCCAACTAAATATGCTCCTCAAAAATATTTCTAAATCATAAAGTATTAAGAATTAATTTTTCTTAATTTGTTATTCTACAGGAAGAAACATTTCTATTAATTATTGTAGTAATTCGAGCTCCAACCTGTCTGGGTCATGTAGGGTATACTTTGTTATACAAGCAGCTTAAGTGACATTTAGTAGTTAGTAAGTTTACTCCGTTTCATTATTATTGGGAATATCCTGTAATCGTGGTTTACAGTTCTGTTTATTATAAATTTATTTAAGTCAAACACTGAATGTGATGAAATTATTTATTACATGTATTTTGCATTGATATATTGATGAATTGTATTATAGATAATGTGACAAAACATAAATAAATATGACATGAAATCGACCACAAGCTTTGTTTCTTCTCCCCAAAGGTTCCGTCATATGAATAGATAATAATAGTACACTATAGAAGCAAAACTCCTTTGTGAGTGCCTCAAACGCCGCGTTTTGACAGCACTCCTCCCCTCAGCCCGCAACGCCCCGCCGTCGCCCAAGGACTAGAACTTATTACCTGAAATAACTAATTTTGTTAAGGCTGTTATTTTATTTTATATTTTACAGGTACGGTAGTATCTATCAGTGCCCCAAATTGCAAGCAACATTCCCCCAAGTTGCACCAAACCTGCAGGCCAGACCAACTAGTCATAGTTGGTTAAACCAACATGACATTGACTTGACCTTGAATGCGTCTGTTGCGAGAGTTTCTCTTCTATAGTGTACTATTATTATCTATTCATATGGTTCCGTAGCCATTGCCATGTGGTATCCGGTGGCATGGGACAATATTTAACTTTCCCAGCTTCCTGGCCGGTGGTAACATATTATTAAAAAACTATTATAAAACTGTAGCAGAAAGTTTGTCTGTACATTGAAGATATTAACAAAAAAAAGTTTCGATATGGTTTTTAGGTGTCCCTGATTCCATTTCACCAATTTTTGGATTTTTTGTGTCTGTTTGTTTGAACGAGTATCACGCAAAAACTACTGAACCGATTTTGATGAAACTGTTTTTGTTTGATAGCTTATGATCTGACTTTAAATCTGTGCGGACAAAGTCGCGGGTTAACGCTCGTTAAAAAATAAAACCGGTCAAATGCGAGTCGCATACTCGCGCACTGAGAGTTTCGTACCACCACCACACAACTTACAAAAAAGTTTTCGTTTTATCCGGGACCTTTAGCGCGAGACCGACTCACACTTGGCCGGTTTTTATTATTTGTTATACTGTAGAGTACGGTTTGAGCAATCACACCAAGTATGTATTTACCGTTTTTACGCCAGAGCGAGAAGAAAAACGTTGATAAAAACTGGTTTCATGAATTGAAGGATATTTTCATGATTTGTTAGCAAATCCGCCATAATAACGCACATTCTTTGAAAATTTCAACTGTCTAGCCATTACGGTTCAAAAGTTACAGCCCTAAATAGGTAGGACTTTTTTTTTTCATGTTTGATAGGTAAACATTTGAGCCCGATTTCTTTTTATCATTATAAGTATAATAACCGTACCTATCGTATGGATTTCATCGCGACTTGATAAAATAAATAAACATTTAGGTACAATCTTTAGATAACAAACTTGGTTCTTGGTTGTACCTACAATAACGAGTTATCGCACCTCTTAAACTCACGGCCAGTCGTTTACCAATTAATATCATTTTATCAGTCATTATTTGCTCATTATCAAGCTATTCCGTTTCCTTGTACAAAATTATAATTGTGCTATATTTTTAGTTTCGACGTTTTTAAAAATGAGTGAAATTCAAGAAGTTGCCGTAGTCACAGGAGCTAACAAAGGTATTGGGTTCGCAATAGTTCGCGGCCTTTGCAAGCGATTCCAAGGCGTAGTTTATCTTACTTCACGAGATGAAGAACGTGGGAAAAAGGCAGTTTACGAACTCGAAACAGAGGGCTTAAACCCCAAGTACCATCAGCTGGATGTTACGAAACCTTCCAGCGTGGAGAAATTTAGAGATTACATGCAGCAAAACTATGGTGGTATCGATATTCTGGTGAATAATGCAGCGATTGCATTTAAAGGAAATGCTACGGAGCCGGTATCTGTGCAGGCGGAGGAAACATTGTTCGTAAACTATTTCTCGTTGCTCTCAACCTGTGAAATACTCTTTCCTATACTCAGACGAGGTGCACGAGTAGTCAATGTATCGAGCTCCGCTGGCCGCTTGACTAATATCCCGAGTGAGGTACTCAGACAGAAGTTCCAGGATCCATACCTGACTGTTACCCAGTTGTCAGAAATGATGCAGCGATACGTGGAGGCAGCTAAGCAAGGGACTCAGGGTTCGGAGTGGGGTAAATCCTCATACGCAGTCTCTAAAGTTGGTGTAACAGCATTGTCCAAGATCCAGCAAAGAATGCTCGATGATAGAGGTAAGTTTTTACTTTCAAGCAATTCATTGACTGCTTGCTGCTTGGGTTTAGGTACCCTAAACCCTATAGAATAGTAAAGCATCCTAGGAACATAGATTTGCCACAAAACATTTCAAGGGTCGGGTTTAGTATCCTGTGGCACTAATTTAAGGGGCGGGGTGATCCCACATCCCACCGCCAATCGGGGGAGTAAGGCAACCCCCGTTTTTGGAAAGGAGAGCGGGAGGGACGGGGAGAGCCAGGTGGAGCACAATCGAGGCAGAGCCACGCACAATACAGGGTGTTAGGGTAAACAGTTGCATTACTTTAAAGGGTGATTTTACCCATTTCTCTAAGAAACCTGTAGAAAATTCATAAAAAAAATTATGGTCTTCCCATACTAATTGCAGTCAGCTGATCGAAGTTTTGTATGAAGAGTAATTTTTTTTCTTTATGTCCTTGTACGTTTCTTTGAGAAAGTTGTTCAATATGATGGATACAATCACCCCTTTAAGTAATGCAACTGTTTACAAAGAGAATGTAACTCACTACGTTATAATATAAGAGTCGGGACTTCCATACTAAAAACTGGTCATGACCGATGATCCAGAATGTATTTTTTTTCATGGTAGATGTTTAGATTTGTTTTGTTAGACAAATTGTCTTTTAAAATCCCACTTTTTTGACTCTGCCCTCCTCCCCTAGGGGCTTGGCAGGGGGGAAAGTCGTAGCACACTAAACATCCACATCCAATCCAATGAAAGCCACAGACAGAGACTTCTTAAATTTTTTTGCAGATATTAAAGTGAATTCAGTCCATCCTGGGTATGTTGATACGGATATGACCTCCCACACAGGTCCTCTGACCATTGATCAGGGTGCAGAAGCCCCATTGTTCCTTGCTCTGGATGCCCCGGATTCTGTAAGGGGTGAATATATTTGGTTCAATAAGAAAATTGCCAGCTGGGACAAGTCTGATGAAAACAATTAATCAAATCAAATAATCTGATAAGCAGGCTGGGTGAAATGTTTTAATTTTAATGTAAAAAGTTTGTTCAATAAAATTGTTTACTTCTATAATTTATTGTTTACTTCTATAATATAATTTATAGAGTTTACCCGCGACTCTTCCCGCAACTTAACGCTAATATACATACCACTATAGGTACCAGATTTTAAGTCAGGCATCATAAGGCTACCAAACAAAAAAGTTTCATCAAAATCGGTTCAGTCATTTTTGCGTGATGCTCGAACAAACAAACAAACAGACAGACAAAAATTCTAAAAAGGTTGATTCGGAGTCAGGGACACCTAAATACCATATAGTAATCTTTTTCTTGTAAGTACAGACAGACACACTGGTAATCTGAGATACTTAGTAATCTGAGAACTTATCTTAAAATGTAGGTACAAGTAGTACCAGGTTTATACGTCTTACCGATGTACCTGCGCAGTCGACAAATTTTAATACCGCGCGATATTATATTGACCAACCAGGATATGACACCTTCAATCTGTTTATGCTATTGGCTAATTTCTTTTCGCCGCTATCCTCAGATCAATTAATACAACTGCTCTCCGACTTTGTACCATTTGATTACTTAAGGACTTCGGATTTTGTCGGGGACTCGGTCCTACTCTGCGCAAACGAAGATTGACGAGCGGAACTATTACAGCACGGCTAGCATGCCATCCACGACAAAGCGTTTAAACGAGAAAAACGTCATGCGCGCTCTTTCTGGCATATGTAAAATAATAAAGATGGAGGCACATCTCGATTTTTATCGTTTTCTCGGGGGTGGCATGCTAGGCCTATTGTACTGCTCGACAGAGGAAGGCATAACTAGCGTTGACACGAGTTACGCCTTCCTCTATGCATAGAGATACCTCTTGATTATTTTAAAGAAACCCTTTTTGAAATTTTGACCTTTATTCGCACAGACAGTAGCGCCATCTATCGATCCCCTCGAAAACCAAAAGAAAAACGCTCATTCCCAAACTAAGCGAAAAACTAGGAAAATGGCTGATTTACTCAGCTGATTTCGGTCACCTGCACATTGTGCCAGTGTTACCTAATTTGGCATGTGTTTTCCACCGAATATAAAGTATTTTTTAAAGGACAACATTGGTATGTAAAAGTATTAGAAGCCTTATTAGTCCCTTATTATCGAGCAAAAAAGGCGAAAGGGCTGGTATTAGGGGCAGGACCGGTATTCGTGGCATCCACCCTACTGTACCGTTTGATAAGGATTGATATCCCCGCGTTAAAACTCCCTCAAACATTTAAAAATGAAAAACTACTGAAGACTACTGCTGTAAAGGCTAGATCCCATTGCCTTTCCTAAGAAAAAGTAAGTTCCGAATGAGTCGAGAGATGGCGTTGACGCGAGATAGATGAGCAACCGTGTAGATAATAAAATACAAATAAAATAGTTTAAATTCGTGTTTTTAAGAAAGCATAGAAATAATTATGAACAGATGCTTCGTCAATGGATGCGTCTGACTCAGTGACATTAATTTTGTTGTTTTGTTTTTAGACAAAATTTCCATTTTCGCATCCAACCGCAACTTGCGTTAACGACATCTATGTTGAACTACGTTTTTCTAGCTGTCAGAAAACACATTGTCATTTCATGTCAATGTCAGTGTCATGTCAGTCAGTGACGCAACGCAAAATTCTGTGTGATTCGTGTTGGTCGCGCGCGGCCTACCCTACTCCTCTTGCGAGTTCATTCTGTTCGATTGTTTGTACTTTGTGGTGCATGGTGTAGTGTCAGAAGGGCGGTATCTTCCTATTTATTAGATTATAGTCTTACCTATGAATCCCTGCATATGCGGAGTTAGCAAATTGCCACAGAACCTACCGCTATGAAAGAAACCAAAGAAAGATCTCCGTCAGGAACCAGTGCTGAACTCTCCAACGAGTATATAAAAGACGCCTTTAGTTCCATCAATGAAAGACCGGTGGATGATATATCCTTGGAATTCTTCTATAAACCACATACTATTACTCTGCTAGCAGTATCTATTGCGTCAGTGATTTACACCGCATTTGTCAGGTGGGTTTTATAATGTGATACATTTTAGTAAAATAATAATATTTCTAGAATTATGTAATAATTATATAAGTATCAAGGGCTGAAGGAGCTCATGATAATCCTGGGATATAATTCAAGTGATTGTCACTTTAAAATAACATATTTTCATTCATAATCATGTTGGCATGTGGCAATCACATGTTCCTTGCAGTTTGCAATCCTCAAAACAGTTTCTCTATAAAACATAAGCATATGGTAATTACTATATTCCCCGAGGGTGTAGTCAGAGATATTGGAAACCTCTGAAATCCCATTTCACTAGTAGTACCGAAACTCTGTCCAGTGTGACGGGGAGTGAGCCTGTCGACACTTATAATGGACAGCGAGTACAATACATGCCTCAAAATTGAAGCATGTAGGTTTCTTCAGTATGTTTTCTTTCACCGAAAAGCCAGTGGTATCTTTCTTAATATGCTGACACTGTTATAAGGGGATGATCGGACCGTCAAACTGAACAACTTTAATAAGCGATTAAAAATGTCAGCATATTAAGAAGGACCCTATAAAAATGATGAATAAAATAATCCATAATCAATTTTGCTACTTTCAGAGATGAATCCAGCACTCAAGAAAACATCTGGTCTGGAATTTGCTGCGTAGTGTTTTTCTTTCTAATAGTATCGGTCCTCACATTCCCTAATGGACCATTTACGAGGCCACATCCTGCCGTGTGGAGAATTGTCTTTGGAATGTCAGTCCTGTACCTGCTTGCCCTGTTATTCCTATTATTTCAGAGTTACTCCACAGTTTATGAAATAATGTATTGGATTGATCCTAATCTACGTAACTTTAAAATTGATATGGATAAGGTAACTTTTGTTCTTATTATGTCTTCACTATCACTACATAGTAAAGTCGCAAAGTTTGTCTGTCCCTTTGTATGCTTAGATCTTTAAAACTACGCAATGGATTTTGATGCGGTGTTTTTAAATAGACAGAGTGATCAAAAAAGAAGGTTTATATATATATGTAGCATTGCACCCGTGCAAAGCCGGGGCGGATCGCTAGTTATGTAGTAACTATTATAAAACTGTAACAGAATGTGTCTATGCACTAAAGATATTTACAAGAATTATGGTTTTTAACAGCAGTCACACTCCAAAGCAACCTTGTTTAGAATTTTTATCCGTCCATTTGTTTGTTTTTTCGAAACTATTTTATTAGATAGCTTATTTATGATTTGACTTAGAATCTGGGATATAATTTGTGCGGACGAAGTCGCGGGTAAACTTAGTAGGTTAGTACTAAAATTACTAAATATCATGAATGTTACTGACCGCAACTTCATACACGCAGACCACAGACTTTAAACACTCTAACTTTTGATTAAATGAAAGCTTTAATGTTAATCCAACTTAGCTCTAAGCTGTTGCGAAAACCCCATTCAAATCAGTTTAGTAGTTTTTAAGTGATGCCTGCGCGAACAGACAAAATTGTCTCAATGAATTCCATTACGAACCAAAATTCCTCAATTATGATTTTTGAAAATATGTTAAATGCAAGGATTACGATTTTATTATATGTTTTTTCCAGGAGTATGCAGTCAATTGCTCAGACATAAGTGTGGCAAAAGTTTGGTCACATGTTGATGTATTTGCTTGGGGGCACTTTCTGGGATGGATGTTCAAAGCCATACTTTTCCGTCATGCTGGTCTTTTGTGGGCCATATCAATTATGTGGGAGATCACCGAAATAGCATTTGCTCATTTACTTCCTAATTTCTTAGAATGTTGGTGGGACTCTGTCATTTTAGATGTTTTGGTTTGCAATGGTTTGGGTATATGGTGTGGATTGAAAATGTGTAAAGTACTTGAAATGAGAGAATACAAGTGGGTCAGTATTAGGTAAGAATTAGATATCATTTCTCTTATATATACCTACTTGATATCATATCAACCATCTGCTCATAAAACAGATTGGTAGTTGCTATTACGTTTAAGGAAATGTATCATTAACCTTTAATTACCACATACTCTACCCATCAAACTCAAAACAACTTATATTGGGAGCAAACCAGACAGAACAAAAAAAATCTGTTCTTTCATAAATTTGAGTCGAGGCATTGTAGTTTAGAATAGAACAGCATTTTTTTTTAACTGACAGGTTTGCTACCATAGTAACAATTGTTCAGTTTGATGGGTAGAGTAGAGTAGTAATACTTTCCTTTCACCCTGTAGAAAACGTAGAAAAAATTTAATTTTTTTTTCTTTTCATTCTATTCTATTTGTCTTTTTGTTTTAGGGATATTTCTTCAACCACGGGTAAAATAAAAAGAGCAATTCTCCAGTTCACTCCAGTGCAGTGGAGTCCGGTCAGGTGGCTGGACCCCACCAGCACCTACATGCGGTTCTTTGCTCTGAGTCAACTTGTGGTGTTTTGGCAATTATCTGAATTGAACACATTTTTCTTGAAACACATATTTGAAATGCCGCCGTCGCATCCTCTAGTCATAGCTCGTCTTTGTCTTATTGGAGTTATTGTTGCACCCTCTGTAAGGTTAGTATACTTGGACTCATATTTTGATCATTATTCCAAACACATGCATGCATTAACTTAAAAAATACCATTCTGTGCAGAGTTAATTAGTTTTACAAAAAGACGAGTTTTTTCAACACACTTGCTCATAAAGTGGCTCTTTTAGGTACATAATGCGACTTATAAAATACATGTACTTACTTTTTACTTTACATTACCACACATGTGATTTTTAGCGAAATGATTAATAGTAACATAACACAAACTGTGAAAATGCAAATAAAAACTGTTGTGTATCATTTCCATAAATTGTATTTTCAGTAACTGTTTCAAATTTTCAATAAAATAAATATTTATGTTTTATTTGCTCGCAAGTGTGTTGAAAAATGTTGTAGGAAATTCATGAGCATTTGTCATTACACTCTCGGCTCCATTTTACCCTCGCCTTCAGCTCGAGCATCAATTCCGCCTCGAGTGTAATGACTGACTTAGCTAACTTGTTCATAGTGTACTATTATTATAGTTGAGAATTATGAAGCATGTGTTTTCATTTATTATTACAATAACTGTTATCCCCTTTCAGACAGTATTACATATACGTGACAGATCCCAACTGTAAGAGAGTTGGAACACAGTGCTGGGTGTATGGAGCCATTATGGTTACTGAATCTATGTTGTGCATTAAAAATGGCAAAGAACTTTTTGGACAAGCTCAAGTGTGTAATGTTGTTGTATGGCTAATCATTCAAATGCTTGTATCAATAGGCTGTGTTTATGGCGTCGTACTATACCATCGGTATTTTGAGGTGAGTGTGAATACATTTTCATTTAATTTTATGGTATTTTTTGTGAATTTCTATTTGATAAAAACGTATTTATTTTTCAGCCAAATAAAGATTTAACGGAAAGTCCTAAAAAATACAATTGAATCATTATGGGTGAGACTTTATTAATATAATTATTAAAGTTGCTTTATTGCAAATTAAGTAGTTATTATGGTATTTAAGATCGGCTCTTGCGGACACAAGATTTGGAGTGGATGCCAAAAAATCACTTTCTTTCTCTAGCTAGAGAAAAAAAAAGGAATTTTCTTCCTTCATCTTTACTTAGTTCTAATTTTAAATTATCGAAAATGAAAATTTAACCTAGTCGGTAGTTAACCCCTTTATTTTCGTAGCCGTCCGCACCTGAGGCTGGGGTCTGGGGCTCGAATCCCGTAAGGGGAATATCTTTGCGATTTTTATTTTTGAAACAATAAAAGGCTGTTTTATATCTGAACAGTATGTCTCGTTGAACGGTTATAAGCTAGCTAAATAAAAGCCTGAATGGCGTTTAGTAATTTATTTGAATAGGTAGCCAAATATAACGACGCGTGCCAAAGCAGCAGACATTTAAATTTTATTCTTTTTTGGGGCACTGTGGCGCTTTCCGTTACTTAATGAAGGTGCCATTTAACTCACAGCCTAGTCGGTTAACTAATTGGAATTCGACCAAATGACTGTGACTGTGCCCAGTTAATTTTTATTCATAATTTTACTAAAACTACATGGTCCCGACTTTATAACTTGAGATAGATAAGAAATAATTGAACTAAAAATGTATTTTTTCAGGTAAAATTATTATTATAATAATTAGAGGCAACATTGTTTTCCATTTGCTGTTTTGTGTGATGTTGATGTTATAGCTAATAACAAATGTTTTTATTTGTTAATGTTTAGTCTAATTACACGTACTTATTGTACAGTCAGCATCAGATGCTTTGCTACGACCTGGCGACGATTTTTTTTTGGTGGATAAATAGATCTTTGTTACTCAATCAAGCTGAAACGGTTCGTTCTATTTTGACGAAAATAGACGATTTTCTGATGTTTTAGTTCAAACATAGTTCAACATGCTCCGATAGATGGCGTGGACACAGTATAAAAAATAGGATCTAATACTACATTATTGCACAGTATAAGAAAGAGTATCTAAATACACTGGGCAAAGTTTCGGTATTAGTGAAACGTGGATGTTTTGAGGTTTCAGAATATCTCTAACTACCCCCTCGGGGAATATAGTCGTGAGCATATGCTATGCTTACTACCTGGACGGACACTCCCTGCCCCCCGCCAATTTCCTTACCTCAGCTCCTCAGCAGGATTGTGGCGTAAAATGTAAGCGAATGCCTGCCCTATTTCTGTCTCGCTCGCACTCACTCAGTGTCGCACATGCTTACCTCTATTTTTTTTCATTTTTCCATGAATGACATGAAATGACAGCTAACTGTACAAGGTGTGATTATAGTACGGACACTCTAGCCCCCCGCCAATTTTAACCTAACCTCACCCCCTCTTGATGGCAAGCGTGGCAGAAAATGTAGATAATGGTTTGTTTCTGTCTCGCTCGCACTCAATATCACACATGCTTAAGCTTCCTGACAATTTATCCCCTTTGTATGAAATGACAGAAGTGTCCAAGGTGCTCCAGGAAATGGCTCCAAAGATAAAAAAAAATTACTGAAAAGTATAAAAACATGCATGTCACCCATGACGTTTTACAAATAGACGCGTTGTACGCTAACATCACTGCACTTTAAAATGGCGCGATATTGTGACGTGTAGCCCGTAGGTACTCTAGACGGCGCGTGACTATGTGAAGGCCGGACAATTACCTTGCTTTTTTGTTGCCATTTTGGAGCGCGGTCAACGCATTTACATATTATAAAAAACATCTTAGCATGTTACTGACTTGAACGCATCCCTTGACTAAGTATCTTTTTTTATTATTTCATTTTTATATTTTTTTTATTAAAAAAAAAAAGGATTTTTATTATTTATTAACAGCCAAGTTGCACAGCTATCTAGCACCAGCGGCATCTATCGAGCCATTTGGAACTATTTTTCGCCCATTAGTATACCTACGTAAATTAAAACACTATCTTATCCCCTTTAGAGATGGTCAGGAACATTTGATACAACTTCCAAAAACACATTTTTGAATCGAATAGTTTCAGCAAAGTTAATTATTATTATTATTAGCGAAAGCTAATCTCGAATGATTCTTATCTCAACCTAGAAAATATGAATCAGATTACCTAGAATGTTGTTTGTAAGTAGGTTAGGTACCTATCTCAAATTGTTAACCAGTTTAGAACATTGTGAGTTACCAAGTATCATCTGCTACTGACTGTACCTTGCTGGTATGTGATGTAAATATTAATTAAATAGTTAATCGAATGGAAAAAATTATACTGTGGGTAGTTTCTGTAATATTTGTTGCGACCGAAGCTTTCTATCTTGAGTTTACTATACAATACACAAAACAAGATTGTTTTCATCAGGCGCCATTCACATTGTACCTACTTTGTTCTCTAATCCCACCCAACAATCATGAACCATATCATATTCTTACCAACAGTTAAGGAGAGATCCAAGCACGTATCCAGACTTTTGGTACGGGGGGATATTAATTGAAAAACAATAAAAGTGAAGTCACTGTAATCACTTTTCTATAGATATATTCGGATTTCGGCATTGAGGTATCTACTAGAGGCGACACCCCGACAAAATTTTTTGTAACACTTGTTTAGGCCAATTGGTTCAAACTTACTTAGCCTGTACCAGGCGCTCGGTGCACCGCGACGCTCCCAGTGCGCGCCCCGTACTGCTGATCGTCGTGCACAGATTTTGTTCGCGTTGTCTGTTCCAAAGAGAATGTAACTAATGAAACTACTGAATTTACTCATCTGTTTTATACATATTTATTCAACGGATTTCGGAGGGGTGGGGGGATCTTAATTTTTTATTTCAGGTACCTAGGTAGATGAAATTTTTTTGTATATAGGCTTATAGGTATTTTGCGTGGCGCATTTAAATGTAATTTTATCGAAAAATCGTAATCAAACATTGCTTTTGTGTTTTTGTAAACAATGTGTAGTAAATTCACGGTAGAAAGCGAACAAAGCATACCTATTACCTACCTTAAATGTTGTTGTTTAGAACTAAGTAGTTAGGTACCGTAGAAACTTTAAACAACCCGAAACCAGAAAAATAAAACACTTCGCCATGTTGCGGAAAATCATTGGAACTAATTTTGCATGCATACAAATTGGATGACAATGCAATTAAAGCTTGTTTCTAAAAAAAAAAATTTTTTTAAAGTTCAATTTATTTTGTACTTGAAATATTGTCTTAAAAGTTATAATTGATCGTAGCGCCTACAAAGCAGGTTTTTTATTTTTCTGGTCAGGCTTTAGTATGATTTCTTTACCTGCGCGCGACTGCTTTTTTCCATAGTACCTACACCACATGTCGCGGCAATTGCGGCTTTCGCTTTCTGAAAAGCGCGGGAAGGATGAGGTCTTTTTTCTATGCAGTGAAGGCACGTCGCGCGCGATTAAAGATCCTATACTAGAGGGCAAATTTTTAAATGTTTATTGGAGTTGGCAATAATATCCAACATATTATTATTGTTGTAGGTATAATTTCGTTCTTTTTAAAGAAATGAAAACGAACAAAATGGTTGTTTAATAGCGGAGGGTATTTAGGTTTGATGCGCATAACTTATGGCATACCTCTTAATCAAAGGCATATATTGTTAACTTACTTACCTACTATTCAAAATGTACTTACCTCTGTTGTTGGTGCTTGTTAACCACAACAAACGGCCTAAAATAAGGACGGATCCTGACCTGACTGCACCATTTGGTTCAAACCGCAGTCAAGAAAAAAGAATATAAATACCTTCAACAAATCCAAAGTTTTCTTTACTGAATGAGATTATACCTTCACTGCACTGGTATCCTACTCGGGGAATGATAAATCGGGTTTGTGATAATGCTTAGTCCATTAGTTATTTATTGTTACCTATTATTTAATTTCGAATCTCAAATTGAAATTCGGAACTAATTAAAATAACCTGTGACTGGTACATAGTACCTACCTATATGTTTAAATTACTTACCTAAATTAATTTTAAACACCCCTTAAGGGTTGAGTCTCATCTGGCAGCACCGCATCGCCTTTTTTTCACGCTCTATTCTTTTCTGTCGCTCAGGAACGTCATTTGCTAGAGCGAGAAATGTCGCAGCACTGCCGGTGCTGCCGCGTGCGGTCGCTTTCCCGCTATCTTATTTGCTCTAGCAAATGACGTTCCTGAGTGACAGAAAAGGATGGAGCGACGTAAAAATGCGATGCGATGCTGGCTGATGAGGTTCAAACCTTAGGGGGTGTTTCAAACCATAAAGCTGAACAACTCGAAATCGTGAAGAAAATCAGTTGTCCCATACATTTAAATCGAGTCGCTAGGTACCTACTGATTTTGGATTTGGTTCCATAGTGAAAGTTGTTCAGCTTTATGGTCTGAAGCACTCCCTAGAAATACTTAAGGGAAAGTATTTCTAGGGAGTTTTGTTACACCCTGTATTATTCCTGTGAATATTCACATAATTATAATCATGAATTATATATTACTACATAGTAATACACTACGTAGTATAATAGTGAAGGTTTTTGCAGGCAACTTTGCAAAAACGTTGACTGCGCAGAACAAAATTTGTAGGCTAATACAACGCCAAAACGCTACAACGCATCGCCCCATTGGTCATTTTGTTATCCGGGTGGCGCTGGCGTAGTACTTACTATGAATATAGTGGGTAATAATAGCGAATCGTGAAGTCAGAAGGAAGATGGAGGGAGAACTGACATAATGTTGGCTAAAAAAAATCTACCGTGTCTTCAGGATCAAACTTTTAGTTCTGAACATAATTATTAGAAAAACATTTGGTCACAAACTGGAGAATTGTGTCTCGTTCACTGAGTATTACTCTCTTACTCTAGTATGATTGCTCTGATTGCGCGCGACTCGGCTTTTTGCCATAGGTACTACATGTCGCGGAAAGCGCGACGTTCGCTCTGTGAAAAGCGCGGGAAGAGGTCATTATGTATGCAGCGAAGGCGCGTCGGCCGCGAGAAGAGAAATCGTACTAGATGGGACCCTAGTTAGAAAATAGAATTCTTTAGTTTGTCTTCCCTTCCCGCTTTGAAAGTATTCGACACATTTTTGACTTCGAGTGCTCAGTCCTCTTTCTAATCTTTTCATGACAGCGAGAATAATAAAAAAAATGTCTGCAACACCGTCACTATATTATAGTAGGTACATTTTAATAGAGAAGTACAGTAGTAACAGATTTGTAAGTTCCCCCGATGTATGTACCTGCGCAGTTGACAAATTTTAATAGCGCGCGAAATTATATTGACCAATCAAGATGTGCCAGCTTCAATACCTTGCCGCTATTGGCTAATTGTTTATGCGCCCTTTTCGCTGCTATCCAACTTTGCAACTTTTGAGTATTATTAAACGACTTCGGGTTGTCGGGGGACTCTGCGCAAACGAAGATTGACGAGGTTAATTATTTTCCTGGTCGTACTGTACACACATTTCATGTAAAATTTTTGTTGCTAATTGTACCTACTCCTGTTTAATGCGGTGAATTAGTATAATTTATTTATTTAGACTACAATAAAAACAATACGCTGTGTGCGCTCCAGCACCCTTAGACCATTTAACTAGGGACAAGCCTCGCGTTAGCATTCCACTCTGCCAAGTTATAAGATCAAATTGATCATGTACATTTACATACAATTTAATACCTATCACTGAACGAAACCGCCTATAATTGCGGAACAATAACTTCAAACTAGTCTCGTTTGGGGTTCCCACGACTGACTTTTAACAATCAGAATTAGATTCTAATGTAATGGAATAAAATCCAAAGTTGCGGATTTTTCCTACCTTATCCCCAGGAAAAGGGTCAGAAAAGTTTGTTAATAGAATTACACGTGTAACTCGTCCATAGTTGAATGGTCTTAGTCCAGCACCGCACCAGTGTGGCAAATCCGTACCTATCATGAAGTGACACGACTATATTCTAAGACATGATACCTATAGGGTAACCAACTTCTGATTATTCCAATCAGAAGTTAGTTACATATCCCTATGTATCTAAACTATTATAAAACTGTAGCAGAAAGTTTGTCTGTAAATTGAAGATATTTACAAAAAAAAGTTACGATATGGTTTTTAGGTGTCCCTGATTCCATTTCACCAATTTTTGGATTTTTTGTCTGTCTGTTTGTTTGTGTGTTTGTTTGGGTGTTTGTTTGTTTGAACGAGTATCACGCAAAAACTACTGAACCGATTTTGATGACACTTTTTTTGTTTTATAGCTTATGATCTGACTTAAAATCTGGTATATAATTTGTGCGGACAAAGTCGCGGGTTAACGCTCGTGTATTATAAAAATAATAGCCCCATATCAAGTGTAAATAATGCCCGCGGTTGACGACTTTTTGCACTACTGCTGCAAAAATTGGTTCCACAAAAATTGGTTGGCACAAACCAAATCCACACTTTTTTTGACGCTTTCATTTTTGTAGAGCAATCGTTGAAAACAGCTCGTCTTGTAGCTTAATGGCTGTGTGTTTGACATTGCATTGCTGTCTTCCCGCTATCAATGGGTAGGTATTCAAAATTGAGCACCAATAATTATAGGTATCTTACCTACCTCATTGTTGAGCGCAAATTTTGAAGCACCGAAGGAGAAATTGATTGACACTGTTTTGTTTGCTCAACTTTGTGATGTTTCTTCTCTTCATATAGGTAATTTAATACCAGTACGTCTAGTATGATTTCTCTTCACGCGCGCAACGCGCCTTCGCTGCATAGAAAATAACCTGTTAACGCGCTTTTCAGAGAGCGAAAGCCTCGCTTGCCGCGACTACACGACGCGCGAAAAGCTGAGTCGCGCGCAAGTAGAGAAATCATGCTAGAGGGTCTGTTTTGTAGCGTCCCTGAAGTAAAAGCAAACGTTGTGGTTTAGAATTTTTTCAAATAATTACATACCTAGTTAAGTATGGTAATTTTTTTTCCGATATCATGGAAATGAAAATATATCATTGAAAACTAAACCACAACAAAATTGTTTTTGCTTTTTTTCGTTAAATAGCTTCAAAAGCGTTCCGAATAAAGTACCAATGAATGTCTAGTCTTAATACTGATTCCTATATTAGCTCTTAGATCTTAGAACCTACCTCTAAGTGGGCATTTTATGTAGTTTCATGTTCATTATAAACGTGTCTGCAGTATGAAATTTACCTATTGAAAATAATTTCGGAAGCAAAATCCTCCCGCAGTTTAGATACAAGTTTGCAGCAAGTTATATGCATATTGGTAGCATCACCTTATACAAGTACCAGAGGGCCTAGAAAGCCACCCCGGAAAAAATGACAAAAATCGAGACGTGCCTCTGGCTTTGTTACTTGAATGACGGTTTTGTCGCTTTGTCGTGTGTGGCATGCTACCCCTTCTGCACCTCCAAGCTCTACACTCTCGCCGAGAACAGACTACTAAGACCGGAAACGACGTAGGTACATAGGTATACCTATCCCTATGTTATACTAACTTTAAGACGTATAGAGTAGGTAACTGAGAATCCGAGAGTGGAGTGAGCATGGAGGAAAGAAAGGAGCGGAGGTGTCGCAAGGCAATTAGGTCATGACGTCACAGTCAAGTGGGCGTGGCCTATGATGCTCAGTTCGAAGCGGACCGCAATTATTTTTGCTGAAAGTAGTTTTGTCAATAAAATATATCAAAAACGATGAATTGCGCTGTCCCTGGATTCGATTTTAGGGGCTGAACCTGCGCACCCGTCTTCTCCCTGTATTTTAAGCGACACTTCGATATAAATATTGCTTTGCGACACCTCCGCTCCTTTGTTCTCCATAGAAGTGAGAGTTCATTTTTCTCGGGGGTTTTCGCCTAAAGGTTCCGCGAGAGTGTATTGCCTGTTAAAGAAAGAGAACATATGTGCAGTATGAACACTCCCTGCCTCCCATTAATTTTAAACTCGGTGGTACGGAGGAGGCAGACAGTAAGCAAGTCTTCTCTCACTCGCACTCACTCAGTACACATGTGCTAACCTCTTGTCAATGCAAGCCCATTTGTATAGTGTTTCCTGGGTGTGACTATACTACCAAAGTCAAATATTAAGAATTGTTATTTAATCAACTAAATTGTTGTACGTTTCTGTTATTATAAAGCAATTGAAACTGAGAAATAAGTGTTTATTAATTTATTCTGAAGAATGTTTTAGTCGCGTTAGTAAATTTTTTCTTGTTTAAACTTTTTTTTGTCGCATGAATCACTTACTTGTATGAGATATGTCTCTAAGTAAACAGGTCCATGATCAAATTACAGTACAAACGAAAGCCTCTCCTGGGTTCGATGTTGTGCGTTGATGATTCAAGACTTATAAATTAAGTAATAGATTATAAATTAATCACAAAATTGTATGTGTATTTGAAAGCCTCTTTTCACAAATCAGTAGATACGAAATTTTTAAACTTTTGATGCCATAATAAAAACGCGATAAATACCTATGTGTATTCTTTCTTTTCTTGTCCCATACCTAACTTCCGTTCAACAAACATTAATAAGGATTTTTTTTAGAAACAATTCAGGCTATTACCTAAATAGTCGATTAACCGATTGTCCTATCTATTCAAACGACTGATACATAAAATACCCCAGTTTTCAGCAGTAAGGGGATGATAATGAAATGTGGTTCCAGTGGCTCATGATTAACTTTAGTCTGATGAGCAATAAATAAATCAAATCTTTAATATAGGTTTATATAATTCGTTTATAGATGTTCCGTTATATATTATTTCATAAATAATACTAGGTAAAAGTAAACTAATATCCTAAAAAAGGTTCCACGTTATTCGTATTGAAGTAGAAATGTGAATATATTAAGCTATACATCAATTAGTTTACCAGAACAACAACTACAGGGATAGAAGTCTTTCAATTCTGAAATCTTCCTATTCGGATCAATAAGAGAATTACTTCTTAAATGTGAAAGTAAGTTCATTATTTTCGCGGCATCAGCGCTCCTGGATTCGATTTGGAAATATGATTTTAGTTCTTTGTCTTCAACCAATCTTATAAGTATTCCACTGAGTTCATCTATCTGACTTCTTAATAAGGCACATTCTGATTGGAATATTTTGATTTGTGCGCTTCTCTCTTCATCTCGTTTGTTTAGTAAGCTGCGTTGTTGTTGATACAATGCTACATACTCACAGATGGTGTCTGTTTCATTTTGTAGCTGAAGAATTATGTGCTCAAGCCTATGCTTCTCATCTGACAAATCTGCTACTTCTCCCATTATTTTATAGAAACGTTCTTGTAGTTTCAACATGGCATCTTCCTTTGGTATCTTTAAATTATTATCTTCATCTCTTGTCATTTCAGGAATCAGTATGTTTGATTCACCTTCATGGTTTTTAATTTCATGGCATTCTTCTGCATCATTTTGAATTTGTGGCTCTATATTTTCTTTAGATTGTTTTATTTCTTCTGTAATTTTTTCGAATTTTCTTTCTATGTCACGATAACTTGTTTGTAATCTTATCATTTCTTCGTCTTTAGCCATCAATTTAATGTGCATGTCTTTTGCTTTTTCGTCTATTTCGGCCAGTTTAATAGTTAACTCTCTGTTGAGATATTTTTCTGCAGCTAGCTTTTCTGTTAGTTCCAATTTATCTCTGCTCTAAAACACAAAAAGACACAACTTTTTTAAATAGTGGTCATTAGTATTTAATTAAGTATTACATTATATTTTTGGGACAGATTAAAGGCAGTTAATTCAGAAGAGAAGTATTTTCCAATTTCTGGTACTTACTATTTTTACAAAAGCCTCCTCAAGTTCGTGTAGATCAGTTTTTAACTTTTTATTCTGTTCTGTTGCTCTTTGTGCTGCAATCTTGTCGCTTGTTATGTCGGCATTTAACTTTGAAATACTTATGTTGTCATGATTACATTCATTTTCTTTCATTTGGCTTAATTCATTGACTTTAGTTTCACTTTCAGCATACTGTTTTTGTAGCTCATCATATCTTACACTTAATTCTTGATATTTCTCCTATAAGTAAAATGAAATATATTAGTATATTATATTGGAAGTAAAATGCAATATGTTGGTGTGTTAAGCTATTACATATTATAGGTGAGTAGTGGCGTGTATGGAAATGGAAAGGTATGGAAACTCAATCTTGAGGTCTGGGTTCGAATCAACATGGACAAAATGCCATGTACCAATGAGTTTTTCTAACTTATGTATGTAATACTGAGTGCTCTCAAACAGTGAAGGAAAACATTGTCAGGAAACCTGCATACAATGAAGAAGAAATTCCGATGCATGTGTATAATCTACCAAAACACATGCATTACATATTAAACACGGTGCTTCAGACCATCAAACAGAATAATATCTACTATCGAGACAACATCGAAATAGCGAAATAAAAATTAGCTGTCCCATACATTTGGGTACACCAAACCCAGCCTGGGTAAGTGGTTGGGCCATTGACGTTTTCTATAGAACAGCGAAAAGCTGATTTTTTAATCGTGATTTCAATATCGGCTCCTTAGTGAAAGCTGTCCAGTTTTATGGTCTGAAGCATCCTGTTTAATATATAATGCATTTAATTGTACAGGGTGAAATTGATATCATTAGCATCCTTTTAAACTAAGGGTCTACCCATCAAACTGAATAACTTTCACTATGGGAGCAAACCGATCGGAGCAACTAAAAAGTCAGCTGTTCCATACTAAACTGCAATTCTTACTCGACTCAAATATATGCAACAGCTGATTATTTTTTTGCTCCGATCTGTTTGCTCCCATAGCGAAATTTGTTCGGTTTGATGGGTAGACTCTTAGTTTAAAAGGATGCTAATGATATCAATTTCACCCTTTATAGACTGATGAACATGTATGATGATGATGATGAGCTCCTGACCGATTTCGGCCACGGCGACTGCTTCAGCTCAGGCTGATGATGATGATGAACCACAAAACAGACTTACTTGAATGTTATTACAGTTTTGTTGCAATGCATTAATGTCTTCAACATTTCTCACTTGTTCCTCGGCAGGTTCAGGTTTAATTTTATAGTTTTGCAATCTGATTTCCATTTCACTAATCTGATCAATGAGATTGGTTTCCCTGTTAGATAAACGATTAATTTCTTTAGACATTCCTTCATTCTTCATTGCTACAGATTTCAACTGTTCATTCAGTTCACCTACGTAGTGTTCGTAATGAAGATTAATCTGATCTCTCTCTTTTTGCAACGACTTCAATTGTAGCTCTAAACTGGATATTTTTTGTAAGAGAACTTCACTGTTTTGTTCCGTATCGTGTTTATTCGGAGCGGGTTGGACCTGGGCTCCGTTGGAAACTTGTTGCAGTTGCAGCTGCGTAACATCAAGCTGATTCTGTATGGCGCCAAGTTGATTCACAAGGGAATTATTTTCCATTTCTTTTGAACTCAAAATACTCTTTGTGAATTCTAGTTGGTCTTGTAAATTACTCGTTTTATCTGACAATGATGATTTTATTGTGTACAGTTCTTGTATCATTTTATTTTTTGATGACAATTCCTCTAATGTTACTAGGTATTTATCGTGAACATTCTTTAGTTCTATTTGTAGATTACTGATTTGCTGTTTAGAGAAATTATTATTGTTTACAGCGAGAGTGTAGTTTGATTCAAGTTGTGATAATTTTGACTGCAGTTCGTTTATTTGAATTTCAAGATTCCTTTTATTTGAAATAAGCATTTCTGTTACGTTCACCTCTGGTGATGGTAAAGCTTGAATTTCTCTTTGAACATTGTTCTCAGAAGTTTGTATAAAAGGCTGCCCGTATTCTGAATCGTTGCCATTTCTGTGTGAATCTGCAGATAGGACTGGGTCTTCGCTGACTGGAATTTGTTCTTTAGTATCATCTTTTTGCAGCAATTCCGAGTTTTCGTCAACTGGAATAGTTGTAGATTTTTTTTCTTGATGATCTTTCAACTGAAATGAGGGAAATTTATTTCTTAAAGGTAATGAAAAAACAATGAATCTGACCTCACTCCACTTGTCATTCTCATTTATAGTGTGAAGAGAATATAATCATAAACACATAAAAATCCTTAATTGAATTTATCAATAGTAAACTAACAATTTGCGGCACTGGCTCTTACACTAGTCAAGACTGAAGGTCTGGAACCAATCACTATTGTGTTGTAAAAAAAGCATTTTCACTATAAAAGAGACACGTAGAATTGTCTGGTCTCGCGTTTACTTATACCCATATTTGACATACCTATTACCTTGCTTTTTAAATGATTCTGATAATGAAAAAATGCAATGTTCACTGCAGGCACATACTTTTTTCTGATCATTAAAACAGAGACATGAAATGTTTCACTGAAAGTAATTTACCTTTTTTCGAGCTAAAGCTAATTTCGCTGCTCGTGCATCCATCGTATAATAATGTAAAAACCTGATTAATTCTGTAAAATGTAAATAGTTACTTCGTGAATACAATCGTATACGTGTCGGTCGATCGTATGTCAAAGTCAAGTCAAATGTCAACAGCGCAGGGTTGCTAGATGTAGTTACGAAAATAACTCCAGATTTTAGGGTGACCACTACTAACGAATTTGGCATTAAAATGTACCTTAAATTGGAGCTTAGATCACGTACATTACACTAGTTTTTATTTCACTTCAATACAATGCATAATTACCGGAGTGCGACAAGTTTCTACAATTTTTTAAATTTCCGACGAAGTGACGTCACAAGCGCGCGATACCTCGGAAATCGCGCGCGGGTGGCGCACAGTGACGCAGGTTGCATGGGACCGCGGAAAAAACAGTTTTTACAATAGATATGTAGGTATTATTAACGGCATATTTTGATTAAATTGACCTTTTATGGTCAATACCTAGCATTGAGTTGTGATAAATAAAAAATTCGTACGGCTTACTAGGTTAATGGGCCCTGCGCTAAACAGCTAAAGTCTAAATCAGTTCATATTTTAAAAAATTTGGTTATCGTTTTATTAACAAAATATAAAGTTTACGTACATCGAAATGATCCTCACAACAGTGTAAGTGATATCAAGTAATTGAAGTATCAAGACCTCCGCTTCTAATTTCTAAATACTTATTAGACAAAATTGTATTACGTTATGCAATACAACCTGTCGGTGTCGGAGGCTCCGAATTCGAACGTTCTCCTGAGGATGCTCCTTGGTGGAGCGAAACACGTGTAGAGTAGAAATTGTTTGGTGGGCAGGTTGTATTGCATAACGTAATACAACTATGTCTACTATAGGTATTTAGATGCGGAGGATAGAGAGGATACAATCGTGTCATCTACCTATTAGTCATGTATTTCCGTACAGTAACGCCCGATTAAATTAATTACTTCTTGGCTTTCGGGTCATATTATGGTTCATTAAAAACAGTTAATTTGGTGGTTTTTTTTACTAGAATTGTAACACATGGGGACGACAAACCATTTATGTACCATTTTAAGAACCAAAACTGCAGTGAGTATGCGCGAGCTTGCGCGCGGGTTCCAACTGCAGCTGTGTGACGTCACAGCCGGTTGCGCGGCCGGCCGCGATCTAAGAAAACTTTAAGCGGGAATGAGCACTTTGGTGTTCAATATCTCAGCCATTTTTAAAGATAGAAAAAAAAAATAGAAACACCGTTTCTCTCGTGATTTTTTTGATGCTAAGAACAAAAAGTGTTGTTCTGACTAATTACAAAAGATGGTATAACAGTATACGAAATATGTTTCTTCTGTTCAGCTGTAGCAATAGCATGCAAATATGTTAACTTAAACTACACCTGCAATGAACAACGTAGGCTTAGTAATAGGGTCCCGTTTTCACCCTTTGGGTACGTACGGAACCATAAAAAGATCTTTGGAGACCACCCTGCTGCACCTGTATAGGTACCTCAAAGGGTACAACCATAGAGATAGTAAGGGTACAACTAAATGCGTAAATGAACCCGGAACCGGATGCGTCAAGATTAAAAGGCAAAGGGGTCCCGACCATACAGATGAGTAAAACAACAAAAACATTAAAAACTCTCAAATTAGTGGGAAATGGTGTAAGCTACGCGTTACTACAAGCAGTAATAAATATTCTACTGCTACTAATCTCGAGGACAAGACGCGAGTATAATATTGGTTAAATGTATCTACGCAGTCAGGGTGATGATCATAAACATCTGAACAGTTTATGAAAAAAAAAGACGTTATACATTTCAATTTATAACATTGTGAAGAAATTATGTTCAGATTTCAGATCAGCATAATATGCAATCGACTATATTCTCCGAGGGAGTAGTCAGAGACATTCTGATAGGTATTTATGACAAAATACACGTTTAGATATAATTGGTAACGTTTAGGTACTGTAAAGAATTTATTGAAAATTAGCACTGCTCAGAAATATTTGAACACCTTGTAGATATGCTACGATATATCTAATGGAGACTGTACCTACTATGGGTAGAAAGCAAGAAAATAACACTTTATATCGGGTAGAAAGTAAAAAAAAGTCAAGTAATCCTCGTGATTTTATTAGCCACAATGAAAAATTATAAGTAAAATTTATAACATTATAGTTGTTGGTTGTAGTTTGATGTAGCACACTTGTGCAGATTTTTGGAGACAGAGTGTTTCTAAATTATAATTGTGCAAATAATAAATACAATTGAAGGATCCTTCTACCGCTTAGTTGCGCCCTGGCCTGGCATCACAATATTTAAGATTTCTCCGAAGCTATTTTTATACAATACCTACTGGTTTATTATGGGTCTAAAGCTAAACTGAGATGAAAGGGTCTAAACTTACTTAAAAATAAGGAAAAAAATATTTTTGAAAGTGGAATGTTATTAGAACCTATAAAAGTATACTATAAAAATAGCATATATATATATTATGGCTTATAATGTAGTAAGTTGCAGTTGAACTTTTTATTTTGGGTTACCACAGAGTGGCAATTAGATCTCTCTTCTCTTCTCAATCTTCTCCCACCTCCATGGGGTTTTCATTATTGAGAAATCTTTAATTTTGTGAAGAGGGCGCCACTGAACTGTAGCATAGGGTACTTGCTACATTATATTGAAATATATTTTTTATAATAAAATTAAGTATAATCTTATTAAAAACACGATTAAAAATAATAATGCTAACTCACACTTCAGTTGGTAAATTTGTAGCTTGAATACTATTTTTAATAGCAGGATTAGCTATAAAAAGTATGATGAGTAATACCACATCATATTATTAGGTAGGTAGTACCTAATCATTTTAGTACGTGTGATAAAGAGTTCCTGATTTGACTAGGTTGGCAAATACCCTATTGCATCAATGGACATCTTATTTAAAAATGACGATTTAGTAGCCTAGGTGTTTGGTAGGTAGGCACACACGGCGTCACATCAAGCTACGCAAAACCGAAATAAGTTTGCCGCGCGTAGGTAGAGTAATGTATAACGTCGCGCAGTCAGTTTGTTTTGCGTAGCTTGATGGGTCGCCGTGTGTAAATATCGCCACAACGATCGATCTTGCGCTGCCTTCATAAAACGGGTTGCCGCCGCCTTCACCAGGTCGTCCAGGTCGCGCTTTCCGGTACGCGGTCGCCACTCGACTATGTAATTCAGACCCGACTAATGTGTACCCTACCTAACTATCATCGATCGTGCTGCACATATTTTTATAAGTGGTAAGAAATGAAAATTTTTGGTTTGTATGCTGATAAATTAGCTAGCTAGCTAGCATATTAATTAAATTAATTAATTAAAATATATATGATCTAGCGTCCTAAAATCTTATAAAGCATGATGATAGAATCACGGCGGACTTATTTATTTGTTCACCAACCCGAGTGTAATATTGTACTATTTTATTAAAAGTTTTAATTGTAACATCACATCAGCCAAAATAGTGCCTATAACTAAGTAACCAACACCAATAAGGCACATTATCCCATGTTTCGGCCTTACATCGAACGTTCCTAGTAATGTATGCTACAATTAAGTGGCATCATTCATTCGTGGTACAAAATGGTTTTTATTCCCTATCTAATAAAATCTGACAATCGCAACATTACAATATTGTTTCACAATCAAGTGAAGAACCCGCCTTTTTGTCCCAATTGAAAGAAAATAACTTACTTACACAATACCTACATTCATTATCACAATAATAAGCATTAACATTAATCACAATAGCTTAACCAGCCTTCCTAGCAAAATGTTTTATTACTCTTAGTAATTGATTTGGTAGATGTGGACGAATTACATTTGTATAAAAATCTGTGACATTATATTCTATGAACGCTTTTGTGCCCACTTCATATCGTCAGCTCGGGGTTTACACCCGGTTAAAGCTTCGATTACGATCTCGAGTGTCGACCAAAATCTTATGACTTCAAGTGGCCAATTCAGCCAACCTGTAGTAATACAAAAGTAAGTCTCGTGCGGCGCTACGTGGTGTATGCGGTGATGGCGACGCGGTAGCACTATATGCCATTCTTGCAGCCATACCACCCACACTGGCAACCCAAAGTATGTGTGCGACCATTTGTGAATCTGAAACAGAAAACCAAAGTATGTTTTTATGTCCAGGGTGTCAGAGTCGAATGTAATCTGTGATTAAATTTCGGTAGGTACTTTACCTGATTGGTCATTGCCACGAAAATACAACACAAATAGCAATAAGAAATCCAGTGAAACTGCTCATCGATAACATTCTCCTCGTAAGTTAGCAGTTGCCATACGATCCGGCCTAATACGGGAATAGTGATGGCAAAGTTATCGCCGTTTGTTTCTACAAAGTCATGGCGTGTGATAGACGTCGGATCAATGTGGTGCTCACGAAATGGTCGCAGGAAATTCTGAAACATTATAAACAATGTTTTATGAGTAAAATTTAACACTACAGAGGTTAGCAAGTCACTTAATGCTAATAGCGATGCGCACGCAAGAGCGAACTTTCGATGCCAAGTGGGAGTTCGCCTCCACATAATATATTTTATTTCGATGGGGAAGTCTTAAGCTGTGAACAAAACACAAACCCCAAAACATAAAGCTCTTCAGAAACCATACGCTTATACTACAAACAATTTTAAATATTCATTAATGCATAACATAAGACAGTTAAAGCAGAAGAAAAATTGGTTCATTATTAACAACATCACCCTCTTTGTTATAAACTGACCAGGCTAGTGTGGGAAAAAAGTGTCTGGACCGAATGTTGCTTTCGTAATAAGTGGCCCTGTCCTATTAAATATGGATGGTAACTATTCGTTAGCCTCTAGTTAGTTAGCTATGTAGCAATTTTTTACTGCTGTGAAAGGACATACTGGAGTAATTTTTGCAATATTTATATCCAATTATGTCCATAACGTGCCACATTAGGGAAGGGTATTATGTTATAGGTCATTTTTTGTTCGTCTACAATGTGTTAATGAATTAACGCAAAATTAGAAAGTAGTTTGTTTAGAATCGAGAACAGAATCGTTTCAACATCAGTAATTTTTTTCCAAATTATTAAATAATTTGTTTGACCCCGAGTTTACTGAACTTACTGAAATTTACTGAACCCGATGTCAACAAACTCACCCTACTTCCAACCAAAACAAGATTATTAAAATGTATCTATGAGTACTTTCATTGCTGAAATGAAAATGATAACAAATCATTTTTACCTCAAAACTAAAATGCGAATAACTTTAAATTTTAACTAGGTATCAAAATAATGAAATCATTGTTTCAATCTAATTATTTTGTTATTAAATCAGTTGGGGTGTATGAGGTTTTGCGCTTATTCATTAACACATTGTATATGTCCCCAATTTTCATGGTAGGACGCGATTTTGAAAAAGGAAACGAAATAGCGGATCGAAACTATGCGAAAAGTTTTCTAACCTATATGCAATGCCATGACAATACCTAAGCCAGCTTCCTGGCCATATCCTTTCTCACTTTTGGGAATAAGGCAGAGGAATTAAATCCAACGAATTTCTCTAATGCTACTATACTAATGTAATGCTCACGGTTATTTTCCCCGAGGGAAACTCAAAGAGTTATATTCTACATACAGCATACATAGACTTTTGACCGCAGTACATTTTATTTTTGTTTTAGTTATGATTTAGATAGATAGATAACTCATTTATTTGGTGTCAGAGTTTTTTCAGGCCGGGACCAACGGCTTAACGTGCCATCCGAAGCACGCAATCATCTTTCTTTTCAGACAATCAGGTGATTCAGCCTGCAATGTCCTAACCATCTGGGGAAAAACGCACAAAGTGACATATCACATGGTATCCCCCGTGGGAATCGAACCCATAACCACCGTGTCAAGAGCCCAATGCTCATAATTAAGTCAAACATGTTTCTCCACTGTAATATGGATTTTTTAAATAAATTCAACGCAATCAAGGACAGGCTAACGCATTTACACAAAAAATACACATTTTGAAAAATGACGTGAGAATTTGGGGGGTGGTGTTGACCCAAATCTCGCCAAAATCACCTCACGTATTTAATGGACGCCCCCTTTCGCCAGAAAAAAAGTTGGTTCTTAATTCGGATTTTGTAAACTTTGCATTTCTGTAGATTGTGGAAAGTACTGAAGTGCTATATCATGAGATTCAAAACCATGATCGGATGATGTATACGTGAGAATTTGGGGGGTGGTGTTGACCCAAATCTCGCCAAAATCACCTCACGTATTTAATGGACGCCCCCTTTCGCCAGAAAAAAAGTTGGTTCTTAATTCGGATTTTGTAAACTTTGCATTTCTGTAGATTGTGGAAAGTACTGAAGTGCTATATCATGAGATTCAAAACCATGATCGGATGATGTATACGTGAGAATTTGGGGGGTGGTGTTGACCCAAATCTCGCCAAAATCACCTCACGTATTTAATGGACGCCCCCTTTCGCCAGAAAAAAAGTTGGTTCTTAATTCGGATTTTGTAAACTTTGCATTTCTGTAGATTGTGGAAAGTACTGAAGTGCTATATCATGAGATTCAAAACCATGATCGGATGATGTATAATCTCTGTAGTAATTAGATTTTCTAATTCTGCCGATTTAAAAACGTTCGACTTTCAAAAATCGCATTCCTGATTCGGAGAGCTTGACTTTCGATCAACCTCCAGCACGGCTAGAATGCCACTTACGACAAAGCGTTTAAACGAGAAAAACGTCATCAGCCCTTTTTCTGACATACGCAAAATAATAAGGATGGAGGCACATCTCGATTTTTATCGTTTTCTCGGATGTGGCATGCGAGATCTACAAGGAGACAATTATTATCTATTATTATGGTGTATTTTCCTTATCTCGGGACATATTAAGTGTTTTAGACGCCGGACGTTAGGGATGCGTGCGTGGGGCCGAAGCCAACACATAGAGGCCCGTCAGACAATTTGATCTAAAAGGTAATCTAAAGGACACAAACCGGCAACTATCCCAGTACACACTAGAAGTGCATCCAAAACAGCCCCCGGCCAGTGTAAGACTATTGTACCTACTTATGGAATAGAAGAAGAAAGAAATCTGGACTATTGGGTTGGGGTCTTTGTCTTTGGGGTGCTATTGGACTAGGAGAGGAATGAAATTGGTTTATGGAAGGGACTATGGCCACTATGGCGCATGGCGTCTCCCTATGCAATGGTGTATTATTATATTATTAATATAGGTGGGGTAGAGCGACGACCTCGCACCAGGCGCACGCATTTCATCTTGTTTGTTCCAACAATTGGCAACATCCGCCGCTTATTATGTTGCAAATAAGTGACCGCTCTTTGAGAATACAGACAAAGCGCATAAGAACCCACAGCATTCTTTTTAAATCGAAATGAAATCGTAAGCCAAATTCAAACGATGAAATGATAAATTAGTCGTAATTTTTTTAATTGAAATTGACGCGCGATTAATGATTTTACTTCATAAGAATCCACTTGATGTAAATATTCAACTTGTTCAAATTCTATACAAAATGAAATTCTTTACTCTTTTTCTTTTGTGTCAGCATCAGCTATTTGCTATATGCCATTCAATTAGGCTGTAGTGTAAAGAATAGTCGTCAGTAATTCGTAAGTTGAAACACTATCACTTCACTATTTAATAATTTAAAGACCCCCCCCCCCCCCCCCTGGGTGTTAAGGATTGTTTAGAAAATTCGCGAAATATTCTTCAGGTAGTGTATCTAACAGCTTGCATATTAGAAATATCTCTGGTAGATTACTCTGTCCTTCAGATTTCTGCATTTCTGTGACAAGTTCTGACCACATATTCTTTAATTTAGATGTGTGTGTAACCATGTCATCACCAGGAAGTTTCTTATATCCGAAGAATTTCATGCAGAGATCGTATGCTTTGTCTTCAGACATTCCATCAAAAAGTCGATGTAATTCTTGCCATACTTCTCTAGCGGTAGAAAATCTCATTACTTTCTGAAGATTATCATCTGTCAAATTGGTCGTGATAGTAAGAATTGCAACACTTTCGTTCTTTTGATATATCTGCAATTGTTTTTCGTACCTCGCAATCTCTTCTGGTGTAGCCGTTAACTCTGGTATCTTGGGCACATCTACTTTTCCCTCTACTAGGTCAAGAATTCCCATACCTTTGAGCGCTACCACCATTTTGTATTTCCAAGTTGTCCAATTTTTTCCTTCCAGTACACCAATTTGGATTTTCGTCACATCGTACAGCGACCTTTCCATTTTGACAGATCTGGTTGAAAAATTCTCAACTCGTTAAATCCAACTGAATCAGTCCAATCCTCAATTTATTTGTGATTAGAACCACGCTCTGCTACCATGTTAAGGATTGTTTAGAAAACGACTGAAACTATTTAAGTTGAAATTGAAATACAAATATATTGCGTACGATATCTGTTTACAGCAAATGTCAAGAATCAAAGACAACAACAATGTTTCCTAGTCACATAGACTGACTGACACAAAGTCATAACCAATTATATGGCCAGTACTTAACATCTTCTCTCTTTGTGAAGTCTGTTCTATTTCTTGCTGCAGCTCAATCCTATGAGTCTGCTTAGATTGGTCAGCCTCGGCTTATAAAGAGGTTTAGTAAGCATGTCGGCGAGTTGACTCTCTGCCGGCACTTTCTTTACTTCTAGAGTACCATCATTCACAGCTTCTCTGATGAAGAAATGTCGAATACGAATGTGCTTCGTTCGCTGATGAAGCTCATATGGTGGGTTCTTAGCTAATCTAATAGCAGACTCATTGTCAATGTACAATGTCGGTACACCATTCATGCTTTCTATGCCTTTTATGAGTTTCTCGAGCCATATCATTTCTCTGGCTGTCTCACTGGCCGCAACGATTTCGGCCTCGGTACTTGATATCGCAGTTGACACCTGTCTAAAGCTTCGCCACGATACAGGTCCTTCATTGTAAAGGCACACCATTCCTGTCGTAGAGCGACCTGTCTCTATGTCACCCCCGTGATCAGCATCACTATAGCAAGTCAATGCTTTATGAGCGTTTCGTCTGTAAACAATGCTCCAGTCACGTGTTCCTTGCAAATAGCGCATTATACGCTTCACTTTAGTAACATCTTCTCTTGAAGGATGCTCCAGGTGTCTAGATGCCACACCAACTGCATAGGCTATGTCGGGTCTCGTCCCAACCATTAAATATGCCAAGGAACCTACTGCTTGACGATAAGGAAATTTTTCTCCATCGTCTTCTTCTCCAGTTCCTGAAGTATCTTTCGATATAGGAGTTGTGGCTGCCTTGCACTTGCTCATACGAAACCTTTCCAATACTTTGGTTAAGTATGCAGTTTGATTTAATCTTATCGAACCGTCCTTATATCTCTCTATCTCCATACCAAGAAAGTAGTTTGCTGGTTTCGATTTGATTTTAAATCTGCGTTGCATTTCATTCAGAAACTGTTTTGTTTCTTCCTCATTATTTGAAGCAAGTAATCCATCATCTACGTAGAGCGCTAGTATTAACATTTTCTCCTCTCTCCGCCTTAAGAAGAGGCATGGATCTGCTTCACTTACCCTGAAACCAACACTCAGAAGGTAGTCTTTGATGCAATTATTCCAACAACGTGGCGCTTGCTTTAGTCCGTATAAACTCCTTTTGAGTTTACATATGTTGTTAGAGCCATCGTTATATCCCTCTGGTGGCTTCATATAAATTTCTTCACTCAGGCTGCCGTAAAGAAATGCTGTGGACACATCAAACTGAGTTAGAGTCAAGTTATCCCTAGCAGCAATACTTAACACCACTCTGATAGTGCTTAACCTCGTTACAGGACTAAAGGTTTCATAGTAGTCCAATCCCTTTTTCTGTGAAAAGCCTTTGATTACCAACCTAGCCTTGTAGCGTTCTATGCTTCCATCAGGATTGGTTTTAATCTTGTAAATCCATTTGCATGGGATAGCTTTTCTATTCTTTGGCAGTGGCACCATTTCCCAAGTCTCATTTTCTTTAAGCGATCTCATCTCATCATCCATTGCTAGCATCCATTTTTCTCTGTCCTTGCTACGCATGGCTTCTTGATAAGAGGTTGGCTCATTAAAATCATTGGTGCTATCTATTACAGCTGTTACAAAATCCTGAAATCTACCTGGACGTTGTAATTTTGACCTATCTCTTAGTGTCATTTTTCCTTGCTCCTCGATTTCGCGATACGGCAAAACTTCTTCACTTTCAGATTCATTCTCGAATTCTTCTCCTTCTCCATCAGCAGACTCATAGTCGTCTTCTGGTTCGTCTATTCCCTCATTTAAAACGGCAGGTTCTTCTACTGTCTCATCTTCGGTTGAGTTAGAAGTCTCTCGGCCACTAGACATATCGGTAGGTGGTGAAGTTGATGAATCCGGATTTGTGGATATCTTTGTATCATCAAGAAATGTCGGTATTGGGATAGGAATTTCTAATCCTCTGCCCGGATTAGCTTCTAAAGGTTTCTCTATGCAGTCGCTGGGTTTCAAAGTTTTCTCTTCAAAGATAACATCTCTGGATCGTACCATACTAGTGGTATCTTTGATCCATACTCGATATCCCTCGTCACTGTCATATCCTAATAGTATACCTTTAATAGCTTTTTTATCCAACTTTTTCCTCGTAGCTTTTGGTACATGGGCATAGCAGGTACTTCCAAGTATTCTCAAATGTCCTATTTTTGGTTTCTTACCACACCAAATCTCATAGGGACTTTTGTCTTCTTGCGTATTACCTGTTCTATTCAATACGTATACAGTTGCGTTAGTAATCTCTGCCCATAATCCAACCGGTAACATTTTAGAATGCATAATCGATCTCGTGGCTTCTACAACGGTACGATTATCTCTTTCTACGCATCCGTTCTGCTGAGGTGTATATGGCATTGTTAATCTTTGTTTAATTCCGTTTTCCGCTAGTATTTTCTTGACCTTAGCATTATCATATTCTCCGCCATTGTCACTTAATAGCTCTTTTACTGTGTGTCCCATTGCTTTTATCTCAGCCAACACCAGTTTAAGCTTCTCATGTACCTCAGACTTTTGTCTCAGAAAGTATATATAGCGAAATTTCGAATAATCATCTTTAAAAAGTGCAAAATATCTGAATTTGGTTACAGAATATGGAAAGGGTCCACATACATCAGCATGTATAAGCTCACTAGCTTTAGTTGCTCTTTCTCTATGACCAAATTTCTGTCAGTGCGCTTTGCCATAAATGCATCCCTCGCACAGTTCACTATCAAGTTTGACTTTTACTCCAAGTTCTCTCTCGATTACCTTTTTCACATGAATCTTATTCTGATGTGCTAATCGTTCGTGGTATAACTGTAGCAAATTATTTGTGTTGAAGTTATTTACTTCTAATTGTTGAGTGGGCATAACATTGTTTAATCTCAGCTTATAGAGACCACCATGCTTCTTTCTGTCCCCAATTAGCAAGGTCTTTCCTTCAACCGATAATTTACATGTTGTAGCCGACGACGTAAAAGTACTGTTTCCGAGTTTGTCTTGGGCTGCCAGAACTGAAAATAAGTTCTTTGTAATGGCAGGTACATACCATACATTCGTCCAAGTGATACATTCCTTGTGATCTTCAACATCTGCATCAACTCTAATGGTTCCTTTGCCAATTGCTTCTATAGCATGACCATTAGCTGTTGTGACTGTATGTGAGTTAGTAAAATGCTCAAACGTTTGAAAGATGTCAAACCTGTTCGTAACATGACTAGTAGCTCCATTATCTACAAACCAATTATCTTCATCTTTCTCATTGTCTTTGTCATTTACAGCCATCACACTCATATTCACAGTTTTTTCTGGATCACCTTTGGATGTACTTGGTTTTGGTGGGCGTCCATCATTTATCCAATTAGGACATGTCTTTACACGATGACCTTTCTCCCCACAGTAATTGCATTTCTCACTTTGCTTCTTTTTGTCAGATTTCTTCTTCAGATTTCCAGCTCTTTGCACATTTAGAGCTTCTGCTTGCTCATGATTGTCATTAGCATTCATTGCTCTCTCATGCGCACATAATTGAGTCGTCAATTTTTCTACCGTCCTTTCAGATTTGGAAAGCAACATCCAACTGGATTTGAAAGCGAAATATTCTTCAGGTAGTGTATCTAACAGCTTGCATATTAGAAATATCTCTGGTAGATTACTCTGTCCTTCAGATTTCTGCATTTCTGTGACAAGTTCTGACCACATATTCTTTAATTTAGATGTGTGTGTAACCATGTCATCACCAGGAAGTTTCTTATATCCGAAGAATTTCATGCAGAGATCGTATGCTTTGTCTTCAGACATTCCATCAAAAAGTCGATGTAATTCTTGCCATACTTCTCTAGCGGTAGAAAATCTCATTACTTTCTGAAGATTATCATCTGTCAAATTGGTCGTGATAGTAAGAATTGCAACACTTTCGTTCTTTTGATATATCTGCAATTGTTTTTCGTACCTCGCAATCTCTTCTGGTGTAGCCGTTAACTCTGGTATCTTGGGCACATCTACTTTTCCCTCTACTAGGTCAAGAATTCCCATACCTTTGAGCGCTACCACCATTTTGTATTTCCAAGTTGTCCAATTTTTTCCTTCCAGTACACCAATTTGGATTTTCGTCACATCGTACAGCGACCTTTCCATTTTGACAGATCTGGTTGAAAAATTCTCAACTCGTTAAATCCAACTGAATCAGTCCAATCCTCAATTTATTTGTGATTAGAACCACGCTCTGCTACCATGTTAAGGATTGTTTAGAAAACGACTGAAACTATTTAAGTTGAAATTGAAATACAAATATATTGCGTACGATATCTGTTTACAGCAAATGTCAAGAATCAAAGACAACAACAATGTTTCCTAGTCACATAGACTGACTGACACAAAGTCATAACCAATTATATGGCCAGTACTTAACACTGGGTTTGTCTGTCATCCAGTCTGTTTGTTCTGTATAGGCTCATCTCAGAAACTATTGTAGGGATTTTGATACTGATTTTCAGGAATAGACTGACTCATGAGGAAGATTTATGTACCGACCTGGGCGGGTCGCTAGAAATATTATATCTCTATACATTTTTAACGCAGTGAGAACAAAGTTACAGAGTCATAAATAATTCTCAAAATTTTATTCCTATTCTTCCCTGCCCTGTATGCATATTTACCCTATTGCTTTGTTTATGTATCGAGTCCATAGATTAATATGTATATTGGATATAGATAGGTAACTCTCCTTGAATTTTAGGACGTCATAATTGCGTTGCCGCTTATTAGCACTAGGGGGCGCCACATTATGGAATAAATTGAAAAAGACGATCGGCCGACACAAGGATCGAACCAGGGTGCAAAAAAATCCGATTTTTATAATAAAAATCAAAAAATCGGATTTTTGATATATATCGGATATATATCGGATATATATCCAAATAATTATTTTTGAATTTGTGTGCATTAAAAAAGCATTTTACAAGCCTTTTATCACTATAATAATTTTTATTTTAGTATTGATTACATATTAGTCATTTCTTTTGTTGATGTAAGTAAAAAGTAAGTAAGCTCGTAAATAAGGGATATATTAATAAAAAAAAACATGCAATTGGCTCAATTATTTATAAAATCATAGTATTTGAACTAAAATCACAGTATTTGAGTTGCTTTATTTATTCTTATCCTTACCTAACTAGTAAATAGAATATAAAAAACAAGTCTTTTTCTTAATAATGATTGACTCAATTATTTATTAAAATCCATAAAGTTAATATATATATTAACTTTATGTTAAAATCACAGTATTTTCATTGCTTTACTTATTCGTATGGATTTATAATAATTATATAAAATTTTAATTCCTTACAAAACAATGTTTGTAATAATTAACTCAACAATAAAAAAAAAATAACATTTCATTATCAAATCCTTCAAATCAATTCAATTTGTATTTTGTGGCTGAAATTCGGCAGAAACAACAACAATATTCGTTTTATTTTGACAGATTATGTCATTATGTATTCAACTTTTTTTATTTATGTTTAAGGCATAGGAATCTAGCCCATTCAGCCTTTGTCTTAAGAAAGTTGTTTAGTTTTATGAAACTTAAAAAAATGGATATATATCAATGATTTTTATGAAAAAATCCATTGATATATATCGTGATATATATCATGATATATATCCATTGATATATATCCTCGCACCCTGGATCGAACCTTAGCTATCCGGATCGTAAGCAACAAGACAGTGATTGATATGGGCGAAATGTCTCACTAGTACACCGCAGCGCGTGAGGTGTAGTGCGCTGTTACTCCGATATGAACCCTAGTTCAACACATCGTGCTTCAAAACATAACCGATAGATGGCGGAAGCTGTCTATAGAAAATCAGCGTTCCACTTAGTTTGTACTAAGATAACATAGTATGATCGAGTCTATGGAGGTTAAGGGTTTGACAGATTTATGGAGAGTCCAATAAAGTATCTTCTGTACTACTTTTAAGCTCATATAGCATGGTAAGGAACCCAAAAAATAAGTAGGTAATGAAAGATTTGCAACAAGTTCAACTTACACTGGACTGCTTTTATTTGAACTCATTCAGAGTTATTTGTTATTGATTCTCTCACCATTCATTAAAAAATATGGCTTTAGTGTGTCTCCTTTCCATTATATTCATCTTACTATCTCAAAATTACAATACCAGCCAGATACTAAACATATGTATACTTCAAACTACGTTTTTACATAAAACCATACATGGCCAGCCATCTCAAAGCTCACAATACTGTTTGCAACATAACTAAGTACTACATTACAATGATGAATAAAACATGCAATGCAACAAATAAAGTACATGCTGCAATTTTTTATAGTGTAATTATCGTGCTAAGAGACCCAAGAAGAATGCCAATGCCAAGAAAGCCCATTAACTACAAACTGCAAAACATGGACAGTCAACATTTTCATAAAAACTACATTACTTTGCCTATAAGAGGAAGGTCAACCGCTCCCCAAGTGTCAGCAGCCCAGTGCACTACTCCTGAAGCAAAATCTGCCGTTAAAACACCAGCGATTGCCGCTAATAATAGGGAGGCATCCGCCCGAATGTGTCTGGCCATGAGGATGCCGGCGCAAATGCACAAAGTACAACAAATCACCACACACACCAATTCCTGCAGTCTTTTGCCTGTCAAACAAAATTTATTACATATATCACATGCATTAGCTGTCTTAAAGTACTTAATTAATAAGGACCTACTTGCAATCCAACATAGGACAACATTCAAGTAACAAAAAGGTGAATAAATTTGTAATACATCTGTTAAGTCACACAAATTAAATAGAGTTTATGGCTGATGTTCGAACATTAAACTAATTTTCAAATCAATATGTATTATTCATGCACGAGTCTTGTGACCTCAAAATTAAACTTACTTAAAGGAAAATTTAAAAATGTTTGTTCTATCAAAACACAGTCAGGGGCAAAGCTAGGAATTAACAATTGAAATTAAAATTATATATATATAGCAATACATTTGAGGGTAAACGGAATGATAGCGATGTAGTAGGTACCATTTGTTTAACACATTTAAATGTCACAAATTTGTAGTCATATCGAGAAATGGTCATCCTTAGAACTGGCCTTAAGGCCATAGATTCAGGCGAATATTTTCTATGAGAAACGCGATTACTCAGCGCCCCGAAAAATGCGTGCGTATTTTCGATTAAAAAGAATTAACAAAAGTACTATTTACAGATTTTTTTATGATTTCACTAGATAAACTAATGGTGAATATGTGAGTAAAATTCCAGTAAATAACCACTTAACGGTTACAAGTTATTCTAGTTTGAGAAAATTATGTTAAAAATGCGTTATTTTCTTAACTTTTCGAAAAGTAATTTTATCAAGTGAAGTAATTTCAATGGTGTATTCAATTTCACTAGATAAACTATCTAAGAATATTGTGTATTTTTGTCGTTTCGGTAACATGTGTAAATCTTGTAGAAAAACGAATAATAAGACACCCCTTCCCAGGTAATTCCGGGACGTATGGCCCCTTAAGGGGGTTGCAGAGGGTTCAATTTTATACAAAACTTTGACGCACAATACGCGTAGACGGTATTAATATAAGTAACTTTGTATATATGGAAAAATAGTTTAGAAAATCTAGATGCCGCGTCACAAATAACATTTGCAATTTAAAATAATTACGAAGATATAAAGCTTTGAAATTGTTAATATAGAATTTTAAAAGTTTTATATCTTCGTAATTATATAAAGTCTAACAAAATTAGATGAAACTATTTTAAGGGTATGCTCAGACCATCAAACTGAACAACTTTATCTATGGGACCAATATCGAAATCGCGAAAAAAAAATCAGCTGTTTCATACAAACCTACTCGACCCTAAATGTATGGGACAGCAGATTTTTTTTCGCGAATTCAATATTGGTCCCATAGAGAAAGTTGTTCATTTTGATGGTCTGATCGTCCCCTTAAAATAGTTTCACCTAATTTTGTTAGACCTTATATTATAAATTGCAAATGTTATTTATGACGCGGCAACAAGATTTTCTAAACTATTTTTCCATTTATAAAATATTACTTTTATTAATTCCGTCTACGCGTATTGTGCGTCAAACTTTTGTATGGACTGAAACCTCCTTAAGAAGAAGGGGTAGAATCCAGAACTGGTTATATCTAGTAGGCATTTCAAGAAACAGACACCGACCGCCTGAATGTTACTATCCTACTTCATATTGAATGTGGAATGATGATAAAGATCATATTAAAATAAATATGTTTACTGAGTATTGTTAATATTTCTTAAATGATGATGAAAAAGCAAAAATCCCAGCTGGTCTTATCAAGACCACAGCTGTCTACACAAAATGCTGAAGAAACAACAAGGGACAAGTTATCTCATAATAGTATTCAATATGATAAAAGAGTACACACAATTGATCAATGGCAAATTACATGTCTAAGAAATCACTACCCAATATGATAGTAAAGATAAGAAACAGTACTTTAAAATATTCTTTGAACATAAAGAGTTGAAGTTAATATACAACACTACCAAGATAGCAGGACTAATCAATTTAAAACTACAACATGCTTACCCATTCATTATATAAGGTCTAACAAAATTAGGTGAAACTATTTTAAGGGTATGCTCAGACCATCAAACTGAACAACTTTTTCTATGGAACCAATATCGAAATCGCGAAAAAAAATCAGCTGTTCCATACGAACCTACTCGACCTAAATGTATGGGACAGCAGATTTTTTTTTCGCGTTTTCAATATTGGTCCCATAGAGAAAGTTGTTCAGTTTGATGGTCTGATCATTCCCTTAAAATAGTTTCACCTAATTTTGTTAGACTTTATATAAATGTCAGATTTTGTATGTAGAGCATTATAGATGCGATGGCAGCTAAAAGTGTACTATGATATAATGATATTGTAAAGGTAAGTTTGTACTTTTCTAACATACAAAATGACAAAACCCATATTATAACGAGATTGATAGTTGCAAATAACAGGAATAATAAAGGGGTATGTGTAAACTTGCCGTCGTTTTGATACTTTCGTGGCCAGTGATGGAAGTACTGAAATTTAGATCAGGATACTAAAGGAAACAAACTTACTATGGAACACATATAGCTAAGTCATATCGGGGCTGAGATATACAGGGTAGAGTATTTTAGACAGGGCAGTACGGAAGGTACCTCAACCATTGTAGATACAGGAAAATGTTCATAGAAGAGTATCCTCAACTTTTTGAGACATTTGATTTGAGAATGCAGGTCTACCTGAACCTACAGACCCTACAGAAAGACGTAAGGAACGTTTTCGTACTGTAGCCTCGATTGGTCTGATAGAGTTTTTTTATCCTTATCAGAAACTGGATCGATTGGCATCAAAAAAACTTTTTTTGTAAACTGCCCATTTTTTTGCTGACAGTACATTTTTGCTTAAATCTGTGAATGCAGATCTAAATGTTGCAAAAAGTTAAAGATTTTCTTATAAGAACGTTTTCCTGTGGCTATAATGGTTAAGGCGGTTGCAGAGGCGTCAATTTTATACAAAACTTTGACGCACAATACGCGTAGACGGTATTAATATAAGTAACTTTGTATATATGGAAAAATAGTTTAGAAAATCTAGATGCCGCGTAACAAATAACATTTGCAATTTATAAAATAATTACGAAGATATAAAATATTAGATTATATATAATATTAATAATATTATATTAAATTTTTCATACAAAATTTTAAAAGCTTTATATCTTCGTAATTATAACGCGGCAATTTGATTTTCTAAACTATTTTTCCATATATAACATATTACTTTTATTAATTCCGTCTACGCGTATTGTGCGTCAAACTTTTGTATGGACTGAAACCACCTTAAGGTTCCTACCCTACTGCCCAGTCCAAAAAACATTCATCCTTTATATATCTCCGGTCCGATATAACTTAGAGCAAATTTTATTAGTCATACATTTTTGTTTAAGGTAATTTTACAAAACAATAATAACATTTTAGAAGGCCGAAAAAAATTGACGCCATTGGTTCATATAAAGTTACACAAACCCCTTTAAACTACAGCATGCTTAGACAAGTCCGTATTATTATTTTGTATTTGTATCTTTTCAAACACATACAAAATTATACCATTACCGATCTCATTCCTGTGTTAGTGAGAGGAAGCTATTCATATCTCAATCTCACCATGAGACAGGTTATAAATGTCATTTTGCGAGCATGATGACTCGTCACCCAGATCTATAAATATAAGTGTTTATGAATCTATGGCAGGAAGCAGTCTCTCACATAATATTATAGTTAAGTCTATTGCCCTACGTTGTTATATTGTGCCTTTGTTAGCTACTATAATGTGTGAGAATAAATAAAGATTTATTTATTTATTATTTTGTTTGCTAGAAATATTGACTTAAGATGGTTGCAGAGGGGTCAATTTTATACAAAACTTTGACGCATAATACCCGTAGACGGTTTTAATATAAGTAAATTTGTATAAATGGAAAATAGTTTAGAAAATCTAGATGCCGCGTTACAAATAACATTTCCAAGTTATAAAATAATTACAAAGATATAAAGCTTTTAAAATTTTGTATGAATATTTTGAATGAATTTGTATTTGAATGAATTTATATAAGAATGAATGAATTTGTATAATAAAAATATTACTGTTATTAATTCCGTCTTCGCGGATTGTGCGTCAAACTTTTGTATGGACTGAAACCATCTTAACAATATTAGGCTATACTTCTATAGCTGCCATCTGTGATCACTGATCACCTAAAAGTTCTTATAAACACATTACAGGCCAGGCATTTTATTCAAAGTTCACACACTTTACAATAGTGGGAATTTTGCTGTGATTCAAATATTATATCAATTGTTATAGCAGTTTTTGAACCATAACAAAATCTTAATTACCTACCTATACAAGGGATTAAAACATGGTATTATAATTTAAATGTTAATATTAAATATAGTATACATATGCATGGAGGATTAAAGCATTTGTCCAGCAGTGGGATGAAATGGGTTAGTAAAAATTAAAGTATATATATACATTCTTACATTATTACGATGTGCCTACATGATAATGATATAACAACTATTTGACAAATATAACAAAGGGGATCCAAACCGTAGACCATAATCCACATCCTGGCTTTGCCCGTGCATGAAATGCTACTGTGTTATGTTTATATTTAAAATAATTAAAAAAAAAAAAAGATTTTAATCTAAGTACCTAGCTTAGCCTCATTTACATTACCTATTTAATAAAATAGAAACTTTACTGGGTCGTGTTTATTATCCTGCAGCACGAATTTAACGGGGGGATGAGCTAGGAGTGTTCCCCCCATCCCCAAAGGATAAATCGGGAGGGGGGGGGGGGGGGGATCCAGGTGAAGCACAATCAAGACGGAGCGCACAATGTAAGTTAAAAGGCTATGGCTGGGCAAGCTTCGATGTCAATTTTTTTTTTCAGAGTTCCCGAAATGGTTTGTTAGACTCTAAAAAACCCCACTGTTCTGTTACTCTGCCCCCTGCCCCCCTAGGGTCATGGGAGGGGAGATCCCTAACCCCCTCCCCCTAAATTTGGGTCACACCATACTAAAATTACCACTTTTTCTGTGTGAAAGCCATAGACTTGTTTCTCACCCCCAAACTTCAGGCGATGTGTAGGGAGATCGTCCCCTCTCCCCTTAAATTCGTGCCATAGGATACTAAACTTTTACCACTTTACTAATGTAATGGAAGTTGCACAAACCTGGACTATATAGCTCTGCGAGTTCTTGCGCGCCTCTATGTCGCGGACCCCACCGCGGCTTGCCTCTCTCGCTCGGTAGCTGAGTGTTTGCATTCGGATCATCTTCAGACATCGAATGTTCAAGGATTTCTCGCTCCGACTTCACCGGTGCCAGCAAAGTAGTAGCCATGGTACTCGCATATTCAAACTGTTCACAGCTCAGCCCAGTAAGACCGTCTCTTTTAGCACAGGGTGGCATCGACAAAGACATTGCCATGATTGATATTTTACAGGATAGGAACAGGTAAACACCTCGAGACAAGATAATCTTATCTTTAGTCTTATCAAGTTATTTTCTGTTGGACACTGGTATGATTCACATTCTTCAAAATAATACTAATAAACTAAAATAAACCAGTCTGGGCTGGTGGATTTTGATTATATAGCCGTATCTGTCATGCATGTCAACTCTGCAGGGCTGCCACCTCAAAAAATCGATTGGGCGCTAAAATTGTGAAAAAGCGCTAGACTCCAAAATCTTATAAATAAATTATAAATTACATAAAATGGCCTTTAAAGTTCGCTTAATAGTCTTATAAGCCTTTCTGATACCCATTCTTAAGTAAATTTAAGTCAGTCAATTCGTAGGTCCATTGTAAAATTAATGATAACTGTTCAGATAAGCGTTCTTATTTGAATATCCCGAACAGTGGACACTCTATGAACATGTTTTCACTACAATATGCTATCAATATTTATTATATTCCAATCAAAAAACACAAACACAAATAATGTTGCTTTATTAAAAGTTAAAAAAGTGCTAGATTCTCCAGGATTTTCCAGAAGAAATAAAAAGTTTGTTCCTAATTTCTCAATAGATGGCGTTGACCAGAGAGGGGTTCAATAGGTATTAGCAAATATATTAATTAATCCGCAGCAAGAAACAATGCAACTCTATCAAAGACAATCAGTGCTGCCAGCCGGATCGCCTCAAAAGTAACCGAAATAGATTTAGAAAAAGTTACCTTTTAGTGTTTTCACACCAAAAGGTAACTTTCCTATTTTTTCCATTATTAGGTCCGCCACACACATACGGAATTGCAATCTGGATTCCTGAATCAGGATTCAGCGCAGCGCAGCTGTAAAATCCTATACAAAATCACAATCCTGATCGAAATCCAATTCCGTATGTGTGTAGCGGACCTTAAGGTATTAAAAGTTGACAGACAGATGATTGTTGTATTAACATACAAAAATATCAGTAGCGTTTTCCATTTTAAGTTGCATTTTTCATCCAATTGATCGATTGATCGAGCGAGTAAGTGAGACGCTTTAGTAATTTGGTCTCAGGTTAGGTACCTACTTATTAGTGCGAGAGAGAAAAACGTTTTTAGGAGTTTCTCTCGCTACGTTACGAACGTTTTGCGTTATAAAACATAACAAAAAAAAATGAGCGTTCCGTGTCATAAAAAAAAAGAATTTTAAAATTGTACAAATTCCGAAAAATCTCATAAAAGTTACCTTTTGAATCATGTAACCTAAAAGTACAAGTACAAAGCCAAAAATCTCCTAAGAGGTTACCTACAAAAGTAACCTTCTGACAACACTGAACACAATACCTTGGCCCAAAGGTCCAAGTAGCCAGGCCATAAACTTTATATAAAAAAAAGACTTGGCCCAAAGGTCCATGTAACCAGGCCATAAACTTTAAATTAAAAAAAAAAACTTGACCCAAAGATCCATGTAACCAGTCCATAAATTAAAAAAAAAAAAATTTTTAAATATATTTATCGTTTAGAAAGAGCAATGGGAACTAGCACTTACTGCCGTTGTCTTTAGTTAGAAAAAGCCACCAAAAGGCGACTTTCCTCCGCCTGGTTAGTACCCTGTAGGTATATCAAATTAGTTTTCTTTTGAAAATAAGTAAGAAAGTACCTATATGTAATAATAATTATGATGACGATGTATCATAGTTACCATAGGTAGGGGAGAAGGAGGCACCTTTGAACAATTTTTAATCAAACACCTGTAATTATTTTTCTGTGGTATATAACACCATGTTTTTAGTAACTATTATTACCTTAGTTATCCCTGTACACAATTATTTTGTTTAAACGATGAAATTAGAAGTTATTCGTGTTTTTCTGAAGAAAGTCAAACATTCAAAACTTCCCCAGAGCTGGGGTACCTTTAAAGCAGTATGGGGTACCTTTGAAAGTTTTAATAATACACATAAATCTTGAGTTTACGATTTTTAATTATAAATTATGCTTTCTTTGGAAAGCTACATTGTTTCGTGAATCAGTATTCAATAATAAATTAAGATTTAACTAAAAATCCATTTGGGGCACAATTGAACAGTTCAAATGATCCCCAAGGAGCACCTTTGATTATTTCAATTGAGAGGTTTTGCATATTATATAAATGAGAGGTATTTCATAATGCATATTATATTGTTTTATTCCACATTTTATAAATCACCCACAACATAACATGGGACAGCTTGAACACAATCCAAGAGGCTACTTAGGATACGTTCTAAGGTGCCCCATATAATTTCAAACCTACCCCTCGCGTTTTGTTCAAATCTGCCTCTACCGTCTTGTTTGAGTTTGTTATCGTTATTTTTGTTTAAAACTTATTAATTGTCTATAATATACAGCTTTATCTAAGCTAAATTAAATATAATTTCAAGAGAAAAAGATCTGTACTCTCCACATTCTTCAATCCACGGAGCTAAAACCGTACAACTTTTCTGCAAATGTGCTTGGTTAAGGTAGGTACTGAAAACAAATAGGGATTCAAACTTTTTTTAAACTTGTCAAACGCCCAGTTTATCACGTGATCTAGGTGGGACTTGGTATTAGCACCTCTAAAAATGTATTCCTTCCTATGAATATTCGACGCAAATTATTCGAGTTATTGCGACTGCCTCCTTCTCCCCTATGTTTTTCTTTTAAAACAAGTAAAGTGTCCTGATGAACCAGAAGCCGTAGCATGCTACACATGATATGGCAGTATCACCTCTTTTATCTCGTTCGTTCGCGAGCAAATAGAAAGAGAGCGAAGGTGTGATAGCGCTGTATCACGGTGGCATGCTACCCATGCAGGAAAGTGGCATAGGTATTGCCAAGAACATTGTATATTATATTCTTTAGGATTTGTTACAATAATACTGTATCATAGTCCCTATAATATGCAAGACGAAAATAAATACCTTTTTTTATTATTTAAATATTTTATTTTTATTCTATCATCCACCATCAAAATTAAGAATACATTTAAAAAGAAAGAAGTAAATTAAGTTAAGTTAATGAATCAAAAAGACAAGTATCAAGAGCCGTTAAAGATAATTTTCTAAATTAGTTTTTGAGGCTATTATTGTGTTAATGTGGTGAAATTACTTTAATAATGTGCCATTAATTGAGAACAATATAGTAAAAGCACAGAATAAATACTAGTACTAGAAATAAAGAAAGACGCTCCCGCGTGATTCGGATTGATCCTCACGTAAAACTCCCTTGAACATTTTAATGTGTGAACCTTTGAGCAATTCTGTATATACTAGAGACGACGCCGAGTCCGCCGAGACTAATTGTTTGTAACACTCGTATTAGTTAGGCCGCTACATTGCCATTTTGGCCGGAATTGTGCACTTTGTGCAACGTTTTTAGGGTTTTTTGTTTTGCTCTATCGTAAAAACGGTAACACGTGTAAGCCAAAAAAACTTAGTGTGATTATAGTGCGTACTCTAATGTTAAAGAAAAAATTCCCGTCAAAACCCGAAGTCATTTAGTAGGTAATCAAAGGGTGCAAAGTCGGATAGCAGCGAAAAGGGCGCGAAAACAATTAGCCAATAGCGGGAAAGTATTGAAGGTGGCACATCCTGATTGGTCAATATAATTTCGCGCGCTATTAAATACTACCTGTAGGTGCTGTAGGTACATACACGCTTTTGAAACAAATATTAACTACCGTGGTCACAGATTAATAATAAGTTACTACGTTGGTACCTAACCTATTCTAAGTATTGAAGGTAAGTACCTATACCTACTTATAGAAATTCAGCATTTAATATAGTTAAGTAGGTACCTATACATAGGATAGTGTTTTACGTTCATCCGTAATACCTACTCTGTGGCTAATCGCGTTCGTCACGTCTCGTAGCGTAGCATCTAAAAATACCTACTCTCTTCAGTCCACAATTTTAATTTGTTGTCTGTCTTCTATGTATTCGACTCACTAATATAAGTTGAAACGACGCAATAGTGTAGTTTCTAAATTAGCTGGCAGGTAAGTGTAATGATGTACCAGCTTTGACGCAATTGCAGATTATTTATAAGTGTTTACATAAGTCCTAAATTATAAGAGAATCCAAATCTAAGAGGATCGGGTTACTACTAGTGTTTAGTTATTTTAGTAAAAAATGTTTACTGCAAAACCGGTAAGCTTTTTTAGTTGGTTCATACAAAAAATATAACAATAAGTAGTTAGGTATCTAGGACCTAGGTACAGGTAATGTTTTCATACAATTCAACCTAGCTAGTTAATATTATTTTAAGACATGAAAAACACGTATCTACTATACGTATACGTAAGAAGGTATAGCATTCTGTTCAAGAATTCCGGCTTCAAACAAATCATATTCACTGATGTTTGTTTGCGTACGGTATAGTATTATATTATCTGTGGTACGGTCTACCTATAGGTAGAGCTTATTTGAAATGCCTACTTTTCCGTGGAGTTTCTGACAATGTTCTTGCCTTTGAGCTATTAAACGACCTATCCAACGATACCCCACACAATGGGGTAGACGAGAAAAGAATGCCATTCCAACTTCGCGTGTAGGGGAGGTACCCTAAAGAAAAATTTAAAGATTTTATTTTACCACTTTGTCGGCATGATGAATATGTATACCCGTGCCAAATTACAGCTTTCTAGTACTAAGCGTCTCTGAGCTAAGCCGTGAACAGACAGACGACTGACAGACAGACGGACGGACATGGCGAAACCTGTGGCGGGACTATAAGGGTTCCTTGTTGACTTCGGAACCCTGAAAACGTAGGTATATCTTAATCTTAGCGTAATTTTGACACACGGGAGTCGGGAGTTCGAAGTCAAACCCACTTTCTTTTCTGAATCTCAGCTTAAAGTTGTTACGTAGAAAGATACCTACTATAGGCAATAGGGTCTGTCTGTAGGTACCTAATCTAAATCCTATTTTCTCTTCATTTCATTTGTCGTACCGTACGGTCGATGCTCAGAGGTTCTAGGATCCTTCGACGTCCAATTGCATCTTATGTATTTCCTTTTTTTGTTGCAGATATGTCAAGACACAAGCAGCCTATTAAGCTCGAAGATTTAGCCATACGCAGATTGGGAGACTGGGTAGCGCAACAAGCCCAGGTACAAATGTGCATAGTGGCTGAGCTGTCTCAACGTGACATCAGCGAAGCACAACTTCAGCTCGAGCGCAATGTCAAGAGTCTACGATCCTATGTGGACTATAATGTCCCATGGATGGTCCACGATCTGTTAGTTACTGAAGTTACAAGAGCATTATCAGAACTACTAGAAAAAACAAAAAAATCCTTAGGTTTTCGTCCGTCTATGGGAAAATTTGTCAGTCAAATGAATGCAATCGCAAGAATGGCTGAGGTTGTATTCACAAAAAATTTAACTTTTGTGTGTATAGATACTATTCCTAAAATGTTACGCTCAATATTTTATACAAAATTGCAATTGCTTACCGGACTAGTTTATTTAAACTTAGGTTCTCTTTCCGGCGGATGGAAAACAATTGACATGGAAGATTCAGTTATCCAAGCACTAAAAAACCTGCATGGTCTCAAATATCTCTTTATAAATTATGATTGTACCGATAATATTCTAAAATGCCTTGTTGAAAACAGTAAAAAAATTGAAAAATTAGATGTTTCTTCATCTAAATCTATCACAAATGAGAGCATTAACATAATAACGAAGCTAAAGTTTTTAAGAAGTGTGCAACTTTACCGAACATCAGTAACATTAGAAGGTTATGCCAGATTACTAATAAATCGGAAGACTTTGGAAGATATAGGTAGATGTGACGACATTGGTAGAGTTTTAGAATATATTGATTTGATCGACTCTGGAGCTAAACCGTTTTATTTGAAAACTTACGTTAGTCGCTATGCTAAAATTCACCACTTGCAATTAGCAATAGGAATGTGTCCATACATAAGAAGCATGACAGTGTTTCACAACACTCTGCAGGACGACCTTATGGTGCTCATAGGCTTGCAAGATTTATGCGAACTCAAATTATTGTCGTGTGATTTCTATGCAGACCAAATCAAACAAGTTCTTCAAGTAAAGGGTTGTAACATTACTCATTTACATCTTGAACATGTCGATCAAATAGATTTGAATGCTTTAATGTATATTAGCCAAATGTGTCCTCTACTTGAATGCTTAACGGTTTATAATTGTACACTGATACAACACACTTCATTATACACGAAAAAATTGGAAATTTTGCCATTCAGAAATTTAAAAAGATTTACTTTTGTGGCCTCCTGTACGGATGAACAATTATCTTTTATCCTCATAAACTGCTTGAATATTGAATTTATACATATAGGCACTGCTGTGCAATTAACAGACGAGTTTATATTCAAAATATTGGACAAAAACCCATTGATTAATTTAAAAGAATTTCGTGTAATGCAATCAGACTTATTGACTATGACTTCAGTAGAAAAAATAATAGAAACCTGTATGAGCCTAGAAATTTTAGTAGAACTAGAAAGTTGGTCGTTGTTAACGGAGAGTGATCGTGAGTATATAAGGAATTACATAAAAGTAAACAATTTAAATGTTGACACAGCTCCAACTCAGAGATACGAATATTTGAACTACCTTACACCGGTAAATAGTAACTAAAACCCGTAATACCAACCTACCTAAAGTTAAGTATGTAATTATGCTAATTTATCCTGTAAATATAAGTACCTACTGTTGTTTAATACATAAATAGTGTTTAAGTTTTTAGTCATGTTTAGTTTTAATAAAAAAATATTTATCTTAATTAGGTATGTTATTTTGCCTAATGTTAATTAATTTTCAGATTCTAAAAGGTTTACCCGAGCAAAAGAAGTACCTAGATAACTTCAATTTATCGTATCACTAAATAAGAGAACGTACTATGAACATTTTTCTCTTAGCCCAGTCATTTTACGGAGTTTTGTTAGGAGGGGTGGAGAGTAATTATCAATGGGACTTTTAAACTGTAACCGACAACATTTAGTGACAAAGTATCTGAAAACGTATTTAAAAAAAATCGCTATGCAACATGGAAATCAAAATTGTATCTCGCAGTAGGCTTTTAACTAATTAATATTATTACCAATGCACTCATTTTAATTAGATTTAACAATATAAATTATTTTTGAGCAATAAAATAGGCGTTGAAATTTTAAAAATGATATTTTTTTCATTCATTAGAAAATACTAATGTATTTTTCAAATCCTTCTAAGTAGGCAAAAATATTACAGTACGACCAGGAAAATTATTCCGCTCGTCAATCTTCGTTTGCGCAGAGTCCCCGATAAAACCAGAAGTCATTTAGTAATCAAAGGGTGCAAAATCGGATAGCAGCGAAAAGGGCGCGAAAACAAATTAGCCAATAGCGTAAAGGGATTGAAGGTGGCACATCACAGGGCTGCGTTCAGAACCTACGCCCCAGGTGCACCCCGAGTGCAACTTTTCGCACTAACACCGTTCCGAGCCTCGGTGAACGGTTCTGTATAGAGCGTGTTAAAAAAACAACCGCACCCAAAGGTCGTGAACGCAGCCCAGAGGATTGGTCACTATAATTTGGTGTTAAAATTTGTCCACTGGGGTGCGTTCACGACCTTTAGGTGCGGTTGTTTTTCAACTCGCTCTAAGGTACGGAACGACCGCGCCAATTTTTAACTCGCTATGAGGTACGGAACGATCACGGTTGTTTTATAACCTAAAGTAATATCGGATTCCAGGGCTACCATCATTTCCAAATACAATAAATAAACTCATTTTCCATGTTAGCAAATCAAAAAGTGAATAAAAATAATTTGAAAAACAAACTTTTATTCAAAACGAGCGAAAAGTCAAGTAACCACAGATAATTAAAACGTCAGAGTGTTTTTTAACCATCGAATTTGCATTAGTACTTACTATCTCTATGCGAATTTGATGGTTAAAAGTTGCAACCCGTCACGAGGTTCGGAACGGTTGAGTTGTGACAACCGAGTTGCAATAGAACGTTTTTCACCGAGGCTGGGGACGGCGTTAGTGCGAAAAGTTGCACTCGGGGTGCACCTGGGGCGTAGGTTCTGAACGCAGCCCAGCTCAGGTAAATCGGTAAGACTTATAAATCTGGTACGTTGCTGACGTAATTTTTTAGTTTTGGTACTTTTCTAAGCTCTTAACTACTATGTCGAAAAGAAATATCAACTATTAATTAATCCCGGCTCAAACCGTAAAATGACTGGGCTTTCTGGGATCAATAGCTAAACAACATAAATGAGGTAACGCGCGGCGCGGTCATCTTGGTATTTCAGCGAATTGAAAAGGAAAAGTTGTTCAGTTACCTACTAACTATTTTGAAACGGTTTTCAGGTTTTGTTTACCCCAAAGTTACCCAAAGAATATAGATATCACGTGCGAAGGCCAAGTGCCTGACAACGTCCATTTACTTACCTAGGTATTGTTCGCTCGAAGTGGGTCCTATCATCCTGGGTCTCTCTTCTCTTTGCCATGAAAGTCCAGATGGGCTCCTCCAGCCAGGGATGTAGCTAGAACTGAATATATAAGTTAGAGCATAGGTAGGACGCGGGCGGAAGGAAACTGCTAAGTAACTTTATTTGGTGAAATTGTAATACCCTGTAGGTGTAGGTCTTAGAAAAAGTATATATCTAGAAGGAGCCTCATGTTTCTACTATGGACAGGGTTTAGAGGCCAGTACTGGTTGCAATTTTTTTCTACGCTTTGGTAGCTTCAACTGTCAATCTTGACATATAACTTATACAAGGTGTAGGTACGCAATGGGGATGGATGGCTTAATTAGTGGTGCGATTTTTTTTGTAATCGAAAGCCTGCGTGATAATGATAACAATTTTTTTTAATTTAATTTAAATTTCTTTTTAAAAAACTCTCCTACTAAAACACAAAATTTATAGTATTTTTTGTGATTGCCCCACTTGAAAACGAAAAACTACACATTAATCTGAATACAATCACAAATAAAGTTGTCCAAATTATATTTTACTTTTTTTTTTAAATCATTTTTGAAGAGCTTGGCCTGAGTTACTTTTATGTTAGATTTTAGCGTAGGGGAATTTATATAAGTGTGCATATGTTTTGAAAGACTTGCACGTTTAGCATTTGTTTGTGTACGCATCACTCAAAAACGACTGGACCGATTTGGATGATGGTTCACAAGAGCATAAGGCTTAGTTTCGATTAACATTTAAGCTTTATTTCATCGCAATCGATTGAGTCAATCAAAAGTTATGAGTTTTTAAAGTCGGTGGTAGTGCGCGTACGAAGTCATGGGCGTTTTTAGTACAAAATCAAAGTTGGACATCAAAAAGTTACAAATTGCACCGTTAGTGTCAATGTGAAAATTGTTCAGTTCGATAGTCAGAAGCATCCTTTCAACAATGTAACACATTGAAGTTTACATCCCGTAAATAAAATAGAATTGAAAAGAAAAGTTTTAATGCTTTTACGTATTTGATTTATTGGAATTATCTTCATCATTACATTCACCTACATTATCACAGGGTACAAGTGCAAACATGTAAACGGGATATATTCCATTGGGGAAGTTTGTTTGTTTACATTGCTTTACCCTCTTGAGTTCGGCTCTTTTGAAGATATTAAGGAATTGCCTAAGAGATCTTGTCACTGATGAGTCTGTTACATCATTTTCTGGTTTTCCTGTTGACGTCACATTTTCTTTTACAATTATAACACCACTTGCAGAGAGAGCATTTCTGAAAAAAATAAAAGTTATCCATAATATTAATTTAATGCAGTTTTTCTATGTAATAATTTATGAAACAGACTCTTCCAGAATCACCCATAGAAGAAACTCAGGAGCAAGAACATAGAAACCATCTGATTATGGCTATCGTTGGCCGATTGCAGATAAAATTTGTGAAACAAAAAAAGACTTAGAAGAGATTTGGAAAAAAAATGTTTAATCTATACTTATAAAAGAGTTGCACTAAGAATGGATTTTTTTGGGTCAAAAGTTTGTATAACATATTCCAGTTAACTTACCGGCAGCGAATTAGATATGACACCAAGTCTTCATCAGTTAGATATCCCAACACCCATTGATTCCAAATAACATCATATTTTTGTTCTGGTACAAACTCCTGTAAGCCAACATTGTAAAGAGTTCCAATTTTACCTCTCTCTTCTCCAACAAAATCTTTAATAGCATCTATAAATTTCCTATCGGATTCAACAACATCGACTCTGTGGAAAAGTGGTGTAAGTAAATATTTTGTTATTCTACCGATTCCAGCACCACAGTCTAGTGCGACGTTAGCAGAAGGTGCATTTGTTGACGAGAACAGAGATTTCAGAAACAGTTTAGAACCTTCAATATCAGTGTCTGATATGAAGCCGAAACCACCAAGCACTCCATCTACTGTAGCTGGGATCTCAGCCCAATATTCTAATGATTTATCATAGCTGATGCTGTTTTCTTTATTCAGACTTTTTGGCATGGTTATTGCTATTTCACGAATTCACTTGAGTTGCGTTATAGCACGTTAAACTAGCACAATAGTAAAATTTTATAAAATACATAGAAACCACTAATTTTTACTGGCAGTGCAATGGAGCATTGGAGCTATAACGTAGTGATTATATTCTCTTTGATTGGAGCAAAAGCAAAGCATTGGGGAGTGTGTGACAAACATGACAGGTGACAGTGACAGGCAGGATAGTGGAGGGATTTTCCTGGAGAGGGAACTACGTTTTGTTTTCTTCGTAGCAGAGACCCAGATTAATGAACGCAACATCTAGTAAAAAATCTTAGCTCCGAACAATCCAAAGTGTGCACCTATCTATCTATACTATTATAAAACTGTAATAGGAAGTTTGTCTGTACATTGAAGACATTAACAAAAAAAAGTTACGATATGGTTTTTTATTTCACCAATTTTTGGATTTTTTGTCTGTCTGTTTGTTTGTGTTTCTTTGTGTGTTTGTTTGTTTGTTTGTTTCAACGAGTATCACGCAAAAACTACTGAACCGATTTTGATGAAACTTTTTTTGTTTGATAGCTTATGATCTAACTTAAAATCTGGTATATAATTTGTGCGGACGAAGTCGCGGGTTAACGCTCGTAAATATATAAAACAATAAAAACTCCTTTTGTGAAATGCAAAGGCATCGAGCCCATACAGCCGTTGTCTTCAGTTCTGTCTGTCAACTGTCCGACATTGAAAATCAGCGCTGGCAACACCGATTCTGTCTTTCTAATGTCAAATTTCTTTGTGGTTGGTGATTGAAATTTGTTTTTCCAAAATGGTATGTTATAAATCCTATTTAATACGAGAGATCTAAAACTATTGAGTTATTTGCTGTCGCCAAAACTGATGTCGATATTCTTGTGTTGATATGTTAACACATATTTATGATTTTCGGTGTCGGAAATTTAGATCGAGCACAACGTTAATTTCTTGAAATTCAGGAAAGTTGTGTTTAAAAAGGGTTTATTAGACGCATGTTTATTTATTTCCCCATTCACTAATTACCCATATGAATTCGATGAAGATATGTGTACAGTATTTTGATATTTATCATCTAACCTCAAATTTGGCACTAGGAATTGTTTACTTCTTTTCGATTCAAGTTCTGAATCAAAAAAACATACTAATTAACATTATCACAGTAAAATATTGTACACATATTCCAGATTTTTGAATGAACTATTTCTATGTTTACTAAATCCAAAATAAAGAAGTAGAAGTAAGCATTGAATAAATATGCATAGAACAGAAAACGCGAATAAAATCTGTGCACTGCGATCAGCAGTGCAGTTAGAGCCCATCAGCTCAAACGAGTGTTACAAAAAATTTAGTCTTAAGTGCCACCTCTACTAGGTACCACAATGTACATAAGGTGTGATTGATTTCCCGTACCATAAAGTTATAATATCGATTCCAGGGTAAGGTGAAGTGCTCAGAATTACGCACCAAGGATAAGAAGGAGCTCTTCAAACAGCTTGAGGAGCTGAAGACGGAATTGACCAACCTTCGGGTGGCTAAAGTGACCGGTGGAGTCGCTTCAAAACTGTCCAAAATGTAAGTATAATAATTATTTTTTACTAAAACAAAGTGAAATACAATGTGTTAATGAATAAACGCAAAAGTAGAAAAGATGACGCTTTTACCAAACAGTTTGTTTAGAATAGAGAGTAGAATCGAATTATCAAATTGTCAACATATAGGCTACATTTTTTTAAATATCAAATAATTTGTTTGTATTATTTAAAATTTATTGAACTCTTTGTCAACCCACCACACGGCACACTCATCCTACTTACTATCAAAACAAGATTCTTAAAATGTGTCCATGAGCATGCTAGCGCTTTCATTCATGCCTGAAATGATAACAAATAATTTTTGTATGTAAACTTAAAATGTGAATAACTTAAAATTTTAATTAATAAATGTAATTATTGTTTCAAAGGGAATGTAATAATTTTGTTTTAAATCAGATGGAGATTTTGAGCTTCACTACATAGTATAAAACAAAGTCACTTCCCGCTGTCTGTCCCTATGTATGCTTAGATCTTTAAAACTATGCAACGGATTTTGATGCGGTTTTTTTAATAGATACAGTGATTCAAGAGGAAGGTTTTATATATCAGCATCGCACCCGTGCGAAGACGGGGCAGGTCGCGAGAATTCATTAACACATTGTATAAAAGTTTTCATCATTGGTATTTTAAACATAATAGCCCATACACCCTACTTGAGATTAGGCCTGTGTCCTGCAGTGGGACATTTATTTGCTGATAATGATGATAATGTATAGGTGAATATGTAAATTCAAAACCAGATCCTAGTATTTTCGGGAAATGTGAATTATTGTTCTAAATACGATATAATTACATGTTTTTTACATGTACTGTGTGTGCAAGGATCTTATTGGAACCTGCAGGACAAAAGCCTCACTAATAAGAGTATTAGTGATTGGGCCATACTTGCAGGCACATGAAGTTAAATACAACTAAAACGGTCACCCATATTTGGTAGTGCATTTTTACAAATCATACAATTACGTATCAAATATTGTATCTTAGTTAAATTGGTGTTTCATTTATCTGAATAAGAATAAGAATCATTTATTTGTTAAGTGTATGTGTTACAAGTGCGTAGCACCCTCAATCGACGAAAGTGCATGAAAAGATGTATGCATGTGAGTAAGGCTAAAGAGGTGTGTCAGAGTCGTAGCATGTGGCAGCCCATTGTCTCTGCCACCCCCATGGGACAAAGGCGTGAGCATATGTATTTATTTCTTACATACAAACTATGAGTCTCCTCAATAGTGGTGATATGGGTGGGCTTATATATCTGTAGATCCATGTCAGTAATACATTCACTAAAAGTTAATTACTTTGTATTGGTTGACAATAACATTAACATGCATTCATAATTGTTTTGAAGTAGATAGGTGGGATTTATCCTCTACCTGCCTCTCCATTGGACAGAATTCCAGCAGTGCTAGTGGAATATGGATGTCTTCAATAATTATTTACACCTCGGGGGAAAAGTGCATATGCAATTAAATATAGATATTAACGAGCGTTAACCAGCAACTTTGTCCGCACAAATTATATAAGGTCTAACAAAATTAGGTGAAACTATTTTAAGGGGATGATCAGAACATCAAACTGAACAACTTTCTCTATAAGACCAATATCGAAATCGCGAAAAAAAAAATCAGCTGTTCCATACAAACCTACTCGACCTAAATGTATGGGACAGCAGATTTTTTTTTCGCGATTTCAATATTAGTCCCACAGAGAAAGTTGTTCAGTTTGATGGTCTGATCATCCCCTTAAAATAGTTTCACCTTATTTTGTTAGACCTTATATACCAGGTTTTAAGTCAGATCATAAGCTATCAAACAAAAAAAGTTTCATCAAAATCGGTTCAGTAGTTTTTGCGTGATACTGGTTCAAACAAACAAACACACAAACAAACAAACAGACAGACAAAAATCCAAAAATTGGTGATATGGCAACGGGGATATCTAAAAACCATATTGTAACTTTTTTTTTGTTAATATCTTCAATGTTCAGACAAACTTTCTGCTACAGTTTTATAATAGTTTAGATTAGTGGGGGGCCTTCCCATGCTGAATGCTTTGGTCCCATTGCCCATCGGTTCTGCGAGCAATGTGCTCTGCCCATTGCCACTTTAGCAATATTTGGGCTAAGTCATCTACTTTGTTCTTCTGCAGATCTCTTCATTTCTAATTAGATCTCACAGGGAAACTCTGAGCATAGCCCTCTCCATTGCCTTTTAAGTGACTTTTAATGAGTGAGCAACCGACGACCTGGTAAAGGCAGGGGGAACCTGTTGGATGAGGGCAGTGCAGGACTGGTTGTCATGGCAATTCTTGAGGGAGGCCATGTCCAGCAGTGGAGGTCCATTGGCTAAGATCATTGTACTTTGTTCATTTGTTATTTTCTTCTGTATTTCAATGTGTACTGTGGTACCTCTGTATAAACAATTCTGTAGGCCTCGCATGCCACCCCCGAGAAAACGATAAAAATCGTAAAAATCGAGATGTGCCTCCATCTTTATTATTTTACTTATGCCTGAAAGAGTGTGCATGACGTTTTTCTCGTTTAATCGCTTTGTCGTGGGTGGCAAGCTAGCCTTGCTGAAAATGAACTGCAATTATTTCTATAATAATGGTTGAACTGCAATGATATCAACTGATAATAAGGTATTTAACAAGAAGGTATTCTAAACATAATCTTGTTTGTTGCAGACGTGTTGTCAGGAAAGCGATCGCACGTGTTTACATTGTATATCACCAGAAAATGAAGGTGAACCTCCGTAACCACTACAAGAACAAGAAATACAAGCCCCTGGACCTTAGGGTCAAGAAGACACGTGCTATGCGTAAGGCTCTGTCCAAACATGAATCCAAGATCAAGACCAGGAAAGAGATCAGAAAGAAGTCTCTCTTCCCTCCTAGAGTTTATGCTGTTAAAGCTTAAGTAAACAACTAAACTACATTTGTTTTTCTTTTTTCACAACCAATAAGGTGTGCTACGCACATATTCAGGTCAGCGCATTTGGCTTACTACTCACACACATTTGTAAGGATGTTTTAATGTAAAAGCCGAGCGGAATGTGTGCAGCACACCTAATAAGGTCCAGTAGAATCCGTCCTTTGAGCCGCCCATGCGGGCCTGTGTAATTGTGTATGGGTGGAGAATGGAGCGCTGTCAACATATTCTATTCTCTACCCGTATTAAAATAGGTATTATTTTACATAGTTGCCGCAGCGCCCGTGCGCGCCGGCACCTGTCCTAATGTAGATAGACCTCTAGAGTAGAACTTCATCTCTGTCTCTCCATCCTTTTCTGTCACTCAGGAATGTCATTTGCTAGAGCAAATAGATAGCGGGAACGCGACCGCACGCGGCAGCATCGCCGCGGGCGCGGGCGGTCCTGAGTGACAGAAAAAGATAGAGCGACGGAAAAATGTGATGCGGTGCTGCCAGATGAGGTTCAACTCTTAGTAAGCAAAATGTTCACTCGAGGAAATTTCATACAAGTACCATAATATACTGGCGACGAATGGAAAAAATAACCCTCATGGCGCAGTCGTAGTCGGGTAAAAATATCAGTCGTTGCCAGCGCAGCGGCGTCGGAGCCCGTGGCGACAACTGGGCCGCGCGACGTTAAACACGATTTAACCACTGCGTGTGGCGAGCTTAAAGTTTTGTCAGGGCCGATTTTGCCATACATTGCCTGATTCGATCTCTTTATTTTATAGTGTAGTGGTCTCTTTATTTTAAAGTGTAGTGATTAAAGCAAGCAATGTATGCCAAAGCGGGCCTGCATAAAGGGTAATGTAATCGCTAGGTGACAGGTATTCTTAGGTCTTTATTCACAGAATAAAGAGATCCTTCCAACGGTAGTTCTTCTTATTAGTTTGTGATCCTTCCTCTTAGGTATGAACATATGCCACCTTTCTGGGCAAGGAACAAGCTTTGGCTTTGCGGCTAAGTCTGGCGCCCGCATTTTGCATACGATTAAAAAGTTGAATTGAAAAGAATCCAGAGCCGAAAAATATTTTACAAAACCTAACCTAATCTAACCACAGATTACCTACTGATATGTAGCAATGATAGAAAAGGATAGAAATTTTCACATAGTTCCAACAGATCCGTTGTGGCGCTGTTGTCGCCAAGATAATTTGTATAGAACTTGTAGTTATAGCATAGAATAATCTTATGGTTATGTATACAGTGATGACAAGATGCAAAACTAGGGATATTCGACCAAGGAACCAAATAATCAACTATATTATGTCATTCAACGGAGAAGAATTAGGGATTCTCAACTCAAACGAAAATACCAGAAGAATAGAATAGAATAGAAGAAAGATATACGTTTCTGAAGCAACAACAAGGCATGACCGCTTGACGCTGCTGCTGTTGTAAGTTCAATATGGCGTCCTATGATGACGATTTATAAGGGAAGAAGTATAAAGCGTAAGTAGAATATTTATCTTATCTTAAAAAATGACTACAGGGCTGTGTTCAGAACCTACGCCCCAGGTGCACACCAAGTGCAACTTTTCGCACTAACGCAGTTCCAAGTCTCGGTGAAAAATGTTCTATTGCAACTCGGTTGTCACAACTCAACCGTTCCGAACCTCTGACGGGTTGCAACTTTTAACAATCAAATTTTCTGACGTTTTGATTATCTGTGGTTACTTGACTTTTCGCTCGTTTTGAATAAAAGTTTGTTTTTCAAATCATTTTTATACACTTTTTGATTCGCTAACATGGAAGATGGGTTTTTTATTGTATTTGGAAATGATGGAAGCAGAACGACCACGCCAATTTTTCATCTCGCTATGAGGTACGGAATCATCACGGTTGTTTTATAACCTCAAATTTTGACATTGAAAGTAATATGGGCTTCCAGGGCTTTCTATCATTTCCAAATACAATAAAAAAACTCATTTTCCATGTTAGTGAATCAAAAAGTGAATAAAAATAATTCGAAAAATAAACTTTTATTCAAAACGAGCGAAAAGTCAAGTAACCACAGATAATCGAAACGTCAGTGTTTTTTAACCATCGAATTTGATATTTAAATGTTTCAATTGCAACCCGTCAGAGGTTCGGAACGGTTGAGTTGTGACAACCGAGTTGCAATAGAACGTTTTTCACCGAAGCTCGGAACGGCGTTAGTGCGAAAAGTTGCACTCGGGGTGCACCTGGGGCGTAGGTTCGGAACACAGCCCAGCGCCACAACGAATCTATCGGAACTAAAGCTGTCATAGGTGGTCATAGGCCTGAACCTAACCTAAGCTTGTTTTGTTGTAGTTGCAGTAAAGTAAATATTTTTAGTTTCCTGCATCATTATGAGTGTCTTAATGTTTAAATGTGTAATAACAGCACTTGTGATTAATTGTGTTAATACTTTAAGTTTTGATAGCAATGGATATATCGCTTACTGCCCGTGCATGGGTGAGTTTTCATACAAAACTTTTTAGCGGTTTGAAGCCGGCTACGATATTATAATAACTTTAAAAGTAATGCTGGTTGGAAAATCTTACTATAATCGTCTAAAATGTAAAATCAAAACCAAAGAGAATATAATCACTACGTTTTAGTCAAAACCAAACAATATAATCATAGACTTATATATTACGGTCTTATAATATAACTAACTATCCTCTACCGAGAGGCAAGTGAATTCATAGAGATAGTAAGTACTACGTAGTGAATTACATTCTCTTTGCCGAGAGGTCAAAAGTTAATAATGCCATTGATCAGAAAAAATAAATAAAAACTTGTTATTTTTTTAGGTAGATTTGGTAATCAGGCGGACCACTTTTTAGGAGCATTAGCATTTAGTAAAGGCGTCAACAGAACATTAATTCTTCCACCATGGGTTGAATACCGGTATGGAGAACCCAGGTCAATTCAAGTTCCATTTGATACATATTTTAAAGTTGAAACTTTAGCTCTGTACCATAAAGTTATCACTATGGAATCTTTTATGATGGAAGTAGCACCTACAATTTGGCCCAGAAATAAAAGGATTTCATTTTGCTACACACCAAGAAGTGGAGAAGAAGAAAGAAGCTGCAACGCTAAGTCTGGCAATCCTTTTGGTCCATTTTGGGATACTTTCAAAATAGAGTTTGAGGCGTCAGAGTTTTATGGTCCATTGAATTATGATGCACACAATACTGTAATGATTGATAAGTGGAAACAGAAATACAAGCCAGCAAATTGGCCAGTGTTGGCATTTACAGGTATGTAATTTTTTTATTAAAACTACAGGCGTTACCGAAAGCATGCCTACGTCACAGCCCGGACACTGCATAAAAAAAATTGAAATTGACAAGATGACGTCAGGACAAGCAAAACCAAAGAAATTGAACCTTAAGTTGTGTTCTTAGGTAACTGCTGGGCAACTGGAGGGCAATAGAGGGGGTGAGGTAAAATGTTGGTGGGAGGCACAAAGTATCCGTACTGTATGTAGAAATAGATACTCTTTCTTATACTGTGCCTACGTACTGGAATACTATTTCCAGCCAGTGAATTCTGGGATTTACAACCAGTATCTGCATACACTTGCAATTCCAGACCCTCTAGCACGATTTCTCGACTTACGTGCGATTGCCGCAACTTATAAAGCGCGGGAAGGGGTAATTCTATATGCAGTAGATGCACGTCTTGCGCGAGTATAGAAATCCTGGTCTTATTGTTGATGCAGTTTGCATTCCTACTGGTTACTGTGATATGATAACACAAGACCGACTTAACTATCATAAAACTAGCGACCCGCCCCGGCTTCGCATGGGTGCAATGCTGATGTATTATATACAGGGTCCTTCTTAATATGCTGACACTTTTTAAGGCGATGATCAGACCATCAAACTGAACAATTTTCTCTATGGGACAAACATCGAAATCGTGAAAGAAAAATCAGCTGTCCCATACATTTTGCTCGACTAGGTTTGCAGTTTCGTACGAGCTGATTTTTTTTCGCGATTTCAATGTTAGTTCCATAGAGAAAGTTGCTCAGTTTGATGGTCTGTTGATCCCCTTAAAAAAGTATCAGCATATTAAGAAGGACCCTATATAAATCTTCCTCTTGAATCAGTCTATTAAAAAAACCGCATCAAAATCCGTTGCGTAGTTTTAAAGATCTAAGCATACATAGGGACAGACAGACAGACAGCGGGAAGCGACTTTGTTTTATGCTATGTAGTGAAGTAATGATAGTGATGTGTATCTGCATCTTACTCGTGAGAGGAGACCTTTGCCCTGCAATGGGATCCTACCAAGCATGTATGTTTTGAAAAAATTATAGCTGTAATCACTGTTCCATACTTACCTGCATCTTGATTGATTGATTGATTACATTATTCAATATAACAGGTGCACCAGCTAGTTTTCCAGTGCAAAATGGTAATCAAGTATTACACAAATACTTAACATGGAGCGATGATTTAGTGACCAGATCTAGATCATTTATAAAGAAGAATATGAGTGGAGGTGGATTCCTCGGTATTCATCTCAGAAATGGTCAAGATTGGGTGAAGGCTTGCCAACACGTACATGATAGCTCTATGTTATTTGCGGCTCCGCAGTGTGTCGGATACAAAAATGAAAGAGGGCCATTAACAATGTCCATGTGTTTACCTCAGAAAGCTGAAATAATTAAGTAAGTATCATAAGATTAATAAGTAAAGCGTCGGCATAGCGTAAATATCAATAATAGTGAGGGCTCTATGGTCGCGACAGGCCAATTGTGCGCGGGGTGCGGGAGGAGCGCGTCTCGTCCCGCTCTGCCTGCGTGCGGTACCAATCCTGAACTTTGACGATTGGTGCGCGCCGGCAGCAGCAGTGTCACGGAACATAATATGGTATTGTGTACGGGTGTGATTCCACATCGTATAAAAATAAAGATTTGCTGGAACTAAAGTGGTTTGAAGCATTTTTTACACGATTTGAAAGTTTTTTGTTTTTACTGGAGATACCGTTTAAAATTGCAGGTAATACTATAAATAGGTAAGCTACTGTACTATTCAATTGTTTTTGTACATAATATGTGTCATTTATTGTGTTTTTCTTATAAAACTTTGAATTAAACAACGTAAAGAATAGTTCATAACAAAAATAAATACCTAGGTAGGTATTAGGATCACTACCAATTAATAAAATATTAAATGATTAGACTTATTTCATATTGATTGTCTTGTATTGTGTTTCATGTCTGAACGTAATTGTAACAACCCTTAGCATGGCCGCCATCTTGGCGCATTTCCGGCGTGTCGCGCGGTTTCTTAGAAGCGCTCTTACTATTATTGTTATATATACTTTGGCGTCGGTGGCGCGTTGCGGAGAGGTATGGAGACTCAATCATGAGACCGGGATTGAATGCACATAGATGAAATGCACAAAAGAGTTTTACGTAATTCAACTGCTCTTAAACTGTGAAGGAAAACAGTGTGAGACAACCTACATACAGAAATTCTGATTAATGTGTAATCCACCAATCCAGATTGGGAAAATGTGGTTGACTGATGCCCATATACTTTACCTGAGGGTAGGCCTGTGCTCTGCAGTGGGACTTATTATAGGCTGATGATGATAAGATTAATATAATTATATGTAGGTAGAAACAGATTTGCATAGAAAAAATAATAATTAAAATGTTTTTATCGTTTTAGGCAAATGAAGAGAGCCCTGAAGAAACTAAACGACTTAAAGTATATATTCGTTGCATCCGATTCAAATCACATGATAGATGAACTGAGTACTGCATTGCATCATTCTGAAGTCAAAGTAGTTACATTACATCCATCAAATCCTCATCTAGATTTAGCTATCCTTGGACAAGCTAACTATTTCATCGGTAATTGTGTGTCTTCATACTCAGCATTTGTGATAAGAGAAAGAAATGTGAGAGGATTGCCTTCTGAGTTTTGGTCATTTCCACAACGCAAAAAAACAAAACATGAAGAACTTTGAACTGTGATTTATAATAAGCAAAATAGATGGATGGATGCTCTCTAGCTCTAGTCTTATGATCAAATAAGATATTCTGCAGAACATGATTAATATTTTGATCAAATGTGGTTTGAATAAAGTATAATGCCTGGGGCAAATTGGGATCTCACAGACTGCTGCTGCCGAAAACAGTTTGTGGGAAATCACAGGATCGCACCAGTCAGCTACTGATACTTCGAAAAATTCACTCACCGGTGGCAGAAATGCAGTTAGTTATAGCTAAAGCCTATTAATTTATAAATGAAATAAAAAAAGAATGGTGCTAGGCAGCTATAAGTCTTAATAAGTACAAATACAGTGCATTGCTAAAATAAAACAGGTGTTCAAAGCGTATAATACTAGCAAATGTAAGATAGTATTATTTTTTATAAGAAACACTTACTATTATTTTACACATATTCAGAGAAAGAAATCATGTATTTTTAGTAATTCTTCAGGTTTATTATTGTCAATGTGATCCGAAATAATGTTCTTAACTTTAATCAATATAATCGATCTTAATCTGTGTTTGTTAATAAAGAAGAGTATTAAGTATTGCATATTTTAATTTTTTATTCTTTATATTATTTATTTACAACTCAATATTAAGTATATTTTTTACTATGCTAAACCTGAAAAGAAATCAGATGCATTCTTTACGCTGCTTGAAGGTAAATTATTAACCATATCTTTCTTTTTATTCTGTTTGTGATTTACATCAATAATTGAGTCTATAGACTCAAAATATGAAATGTTCCAGAACTTGACGTCATTGTCATGTGAGCATGAAGCGATGTACTGGCCATCGTGGCTTATGTCTAGACATTCTACGGGCAGACGATGCTGGCCTACTACTCCAAGTTGTCTCTGTGGGAACATGTGGGCAGCTCTAAGTACTCCATCTTCACCAGACGACACAACAATATTCTGTGTTATGGGTACCATACATTGAATTGACTGTTTTTCTCCAATATACTCATCACTGTGGAGTCCGAATTCTTTCCAATTAAATAAATAAAATTTACCCTTTGATGAACCAGCTAATAACTTTGAATCTGAACGAAAGAGACCTAAACAGGTTAGTTCAGAGTCATATTCTTCAGATGTTGTGTAAATTTTGCTGAAAGAGAATAACAATTTTTTTAGATTATTTCTCACTGAAGTAGAGTGAAGAGTAGTATGATATGAAGGAAATCATTACAGTAAACACAGTTACTGCTTTTTTATTGTTGTATATTATACGCAGAAGAAATTCTGATGTGTATGTGAAGTCTAACAATGCGCAATGGGCACGCGTGGTGGACTAACGCCCATACACCATCCTTGAGGGTGAGCCTGTGCCCTGCAGTGGAACGCTTATATGTGTATTATGCATTTGGAGTAACATAATTATGTTTACATGGGTTATGTTTGGGCCATATACCATAGTTTGTGGCTAATTATATTGAGCATTAAGGTGGTTGCAGAGGGGTCAATTTTATACAAAACTTTGACGCACAATACGCGTAGACGGTATTAATATAAGTAACTTTGTATATATGGAAAAATTGTTTAGAAAATCTAGATGCCGCGTCACAAATAACATTTGCAATTTATGAGATATAAAATTTTTTCATACAAAATTTAAAAAGCTTTATATCTTCGTAATTATTATAAATTGCAAATATTATTTGTGACGCGGCAACTAGATTTTCTAAACTATTTTTCCATATATAAAATATTACTTTCATTAATTCCGTCTACGCGTATTGTGCGTCAAACTTTTGTATGGACTGAAACCACCTTAACCATCATTCTCGGTAACACAACTTTACCACCACTGGCTTGTATCAAAGGTAAACGTTAACTAGATTCCATAGTTGACATAACTAAAAAATCTCAAAAACAATGTAAAGTTGATAGTTACACTCACCTTCCTTTCAAATCAATTGAAGTCAGGACACCGTCACCTCCAGCGCATACTAGATACTTCTGGGCATCGTTTGTGATCATATCTGAAACATGTTCTTCTCCTATTTTCAGACTCATTACAGCACCTTGTTTTCTCATATCCCATAACTTCACAGTTCCTCCATCATCACCTGACAAAAATTACCACAATACAATTATCATAATTGCTGGAAGAAATCTCTTTAGAGATAAGCTCGCCCTTTGTAATTGTCTATTATGTTGTTTTCATGTATATTTCCGTGTGTACAATAAAGTGTTAATATAAAATAAATAAATAAATAATCACTACATAGTATAAAACAAAGTCGTTTCCCGCTGTCTGTCTGTCCCTATGTATCTAAGCATACATACGCTACACTGACTACACATACATATACAGGGTGAAATTTATATTATTAGCATCCTTTTAAACTAAGAGTCACCCATCAAACTGAACAACTTTCACTATGGGAGCAAATAGATTGGAGCAAAAAAAAATCTGCTGTTGCATACAGTCGCGAACTCGCGCGTCGACATTGCAGTTTAGTATGGAACAGCTGATTTTTTATTTGCTCCGATCGGTTTGCTGCCATAGTAAAAGTTATTCAGTTTGATGGGTAGACTCATAGTTTAAAAGGATGCTAATGATATCAATTACACCCTGTATAGAGTACACAACGGATTTTGATACGGTTTTTTTTACAGATAGAATGATTCAAGAGGAAGGTTTATATATCAGCATTGCACCCGTGCGAAGCCGGGGCGGGTCGCTAGTTATTTATAAGTACATACACTCACAACCATAATCCATTTCAGGGTGTGGTCACAGAAATATTGCTATAACCACTAGAAGTGCTATTTTTGATTCTCACACATTCAGATGAAAATGTCTAAATAACTATGGAGATAGAAACAATTTTTCTAATTCTTACAGCACAGCAGCACGCCAAGCAGACGTGCGCGTAGTTCATCAATCAAACGAAGACTGGCGCGTATTTGTTTCTCTTTTTGATTTGGTTCCGACACTTTTGAGCGCGGATTCTACGTCCAGTTGTTGGTAAGTCAATGACTAACATGCAATAACTCACGACCGTCAACCCTTTCGGGGATGTCAGAAAAATTGCTACAACTACAGTGATATACACGCATCAGCTTTGAGCTGCTAGTGTATCATATATAAGGTTTAACAAAATTAGCTGAAACTATTTTAAGGGGAGGATCAGACCATCAAGCTGAACAACTTTCTCTGTGGAACCAACATCGAAATCGCGAAAAAAAAATTAGCTGTCCCATACAAAACTGCAAACAACTCGACTCAAATGTATGAGACAGCAGATTTTTTTTTCGCTATTTCGACGTTGGTCCCATAGAGAAAGTTGTTCAGTTTGATGATCTGATCATCCCCTTAAAATAGTTTCAGCTAATTTTGTTAGACCTTATATAATAATAAATATATAATTACCAACATTCCTGTTGTAAGAATTTAGTTGTAGCAATGTAGTATGTTACTTACCTGATACAATTTTGTTATTATCCAAACAGAGCATAGAATAAACTGGTTCCTCATGGGCTTCTTCAAAACAATTCTTAAACTTTCCAGTTTCAACATCTGTTGCTATTATTACTTTGTCCTGTAATTGAAAATTATTATAAACTTATAAACGAGACTAAAAAAAAATCATAATTTAATTACCAACTTTAACCAACCTAGTTCTACCAATTTCAAAAGTTATCTTAAAGCACTGGTCCGGCACTCAATAGAACGTTTTTTAATTTTGATATGGCGTCTGCACATGCACACTTTGTGCAAACTGTCCATGACATTGTGTGTAGGGTTGAAAGCCGCGCTTAGCATTTAACATCATCGACATTTCGATACTTTTTATTGTTCGTTCTATTATTAAAAATTGTATTTGAGCTAAAGAATTATTGAAAATGTAAATTTTGCGTTATTTTTCAACGATTTTATACACTGAAAAGATACAATTTTATGTAGTATTCAACGGCTAACTGAATTCCCTTGCTCGGCTCCCCTCAGGTCACTCCATAAAGTGTGAGGGAAGGTGGGGCGGGGAGTGGCCGTTCTGTATCTAGAACTATACAGGGTGAAATTGAAATCAGTCGACAAAATTTAAGATAGTGTTATACTCGAGATAAGGCTAGTTTTAAAAATAGATTTAGTCCAAATTAAATTAAATCAGCTACAATAAATAATCGTAATTATTTATTGTAGCTGATTTAATTTGTGACTGACGGTACAGATACCGGCGCGGCGTAGTTGAAACAATAGCATCATCTGCGTCATTCGATTTTATTCTCTTACGATCACACCCGTTGAGTTTTGGCGAATTTAAACATATAAAGCACGTTATTTATCAGTATAAAAATCAATGGTATACCATTTGGTATACAAAAATAGTAGTAAAAGAAAATGTCATTACCTAAGTGTATTTTAACAGATGTTCTACGTGACCACCTCCGTTTCGTATGCACAATTGAGCCCGGCGACACTGGTTGTCTTTAAATTTTCTAATTGTGATTTAACAGTCAAATGCACTGAAAATGTTTTCTCTCAGTTCACTCGCTGTGGTCGATTCAGTTTCATACACACGTCTTTTAATTTCTCCCCACAAATAAAAGTCTAGGGGGTGTTAGATCAGAAGATCGCGACGGCCAGCTGGGCCACTGCCGATTTGTGTACGACATTTTTATACAAATTCAGGTTGAAACTAATATGACACTGCACTGAAATCCAAGTTCAAGTCCAATAAGTAAGCGGGCACTGATTGATTACAGAGCGGTTACCTCATTCGATCGCGATCGAGCGGGAACTGTTTTTGTTTTGTTTGCGCATGCGACTGTGCAGTGCGGTGGGGTGTGGGTGGGAGGTGGGGCTCGGCTCGCAGGAGTTTTGAGGGGGTGCCCCTCTTGCGAGGGGATGAACGTTGACCCGGCCGGGCCGGCCGTTAAAATCTCAGATGGTAAAATGTACAGTTCGCTTGAGAAAAATTTTTATTTAAGGCATTATTTAAAAAAATATATTTTAACTTTTTTTTTATTTAATGTTTATGATACACAGCGTTTATTATGAACACCTTCTGAATGTTTTGGCATGCTTAGATTGTATTTTTCATAATTTAGATTTCAAGAAAACCCTGTAATATAAGATCTAAATCAGGAGTACAACTTGCCACCAAAATTTGTTGAATGTCTTCGATTTCACCCAGTATAGTATTACCTATTCTGTGCTTAAAGTCAAAGTCTGTTGTTGAATTAAGAGGATCATACTCCGAATGACATCCCCTTAAACAAAATGCATTATGGTGTCTACACACCAAACCCGCCGTCATGCAGACACATCCATTTCCATACAATTTGTATCTTCCGTAGACTGAATCAAGACAAGCTGAAACTGGAAAGGAATGAACAATTTGTACATAGTCAAAGAAAATACTGCATACTCAGAAAGGGACGAATATCTTCGGGCTGTGACGGTGGGTCCGGTATGTAAACATCATTTGATGCAATGTGATGTTTATTCAACACCTGAAAGACTTACCTTTGCTGAAGTATACATAGTAACTCCTTCTGTATCAAACTCAACAGCTCTACAAGCTTTTGTATGTAATTCTAAAGTTTGAGCAAGTTTCGTTTCGTCATTACTGTACTCGTAGATCAAAACATCCCCCATTATATTAGCTAGAGCTATTAAATTCTTTGCTGGATTGAAGGAAATATCAACGATGAAGTCTTCACAAGTGATAGTTGGAGGGTGATCGCGAGGCTTTGTTTTTTCGGCTTTGATTGCTTTCACCACCTCATCTTCATCATCATCATCATCTTCATTATCCATACCATGAGATGTAGAAGCTTCTTCTTCTCCTTCTACCTCATTGTCATTGTCCATGCTGTCTGAAACAGAATGTACATTTGTATGTCTTAAAAAGAGTATGGTATAGAAAAGACAAAATAATAACTGCCTCTGTGGTCTAATGGTTAAGAGCATTGGCTCTCGACACGGAGGTCGTGGGTTCGATTCCCACGGGGGACACCTAGTGATATGTCACTTTGTGCGTTTTTCCCCAGTTGGTTAGGACATTGCAGGCTGAATCACTTGATTGTCTGAAAAGAAAAATGATTCCGTGCTTCGGATGGCACGTTAAGCTATTGGTCCCGGCTACTATCTCTGGTGGTAGTAGTCGTTACATAAAAACCACGTCAGAGGCCGTAAGGCGGTCTGAAAAAACTCTGACACCAGGGCGCTGCCCACACGATAAGAAGAAGAATAATAATAGAGGCGAAAATGGGTCTATTCTATACGCAATTTTAAAAGGGTACGAATGAGACCCTATTACTAAGCCTACGCCACACCCCGGATACTGCTAACAAAAAATAGAAATTGACAAGATGACGTCAGCACATGCGAAACAAGAGTCTAGCAACTAGCTACAACATTACAGCATGCAAGTGTGCCTACGCCATCCGTCTGTTCTAACTTTAAAGTACATCTTTTTGTAACCATAATAGGTAGCCGGATGAAATATTCACAGAATATGAAAAAAATATATCTAAACTATTATAAAACTGTAACAGGAAGTTTGTCTGTACATTGAAGATATTAATAAAAAAAGTTATGATATGGTTTTTAGATATCCCTGATTCCATATCACCAATTTTTGGATTTTTTGTCTGTCTGTTTGTTTGTGTGTTTGTTTGAACGAGCATCACGCAAAAACTATTGAACCGATTTTGATGAAACTTTTTTTGTTTGATAGCTTATTATCTGACTTAATATCTGGTATATAATTTGTGCGGACAAAGTCGCGGGTTAACGCTTGTTTCATTATATCGTTATTTTTTCATAGTTTTTTATTTTTGCTCTATCATAAAAACAGTATTACATACAAGCATAAAACTTGATGTGATTATAGTCCAAACTCTACACAACAAATTATAAAAATCAGCCAAGTGTGAGTCAAGCTGGCGCTAAAGATCCCAGAGAAAACAAAATTGTTTTGGTAATATTGTACTACACTGGTATGTAACCCTCGTGCGAGTCCAACTCACACTTGGCCTGTTTTTATTGTCATTTCTCTATCCTTGCTACAAGTATATCCCATTCCTTCTGATAGGATTTAAAAAATTAACCTCAAAACCTATAGATATGTCAATTATTATCTGGTAGGACTTTCAGGAGTTTTTTGGCGTTTGATTTGCAAAGAAACTTAACTTTATTTTGGCATTTTTACACATCAAGCAAGCACCATTAAATTGGAATATGGCACATGTGAAGCGCGAACGTGACTAGGTATACTGTCTTATCAACGACCTATTTCAAAAGTAAACAAGATTTCTACGAGTACTCCAGCCTCGATGCTGAGAGGGTTGGGATATTTATGCTCATACTGATATCACAACAAGAGTATTGTCCAGGGTTTTTGAAATAAGTGAGGTTAATAAATAATTGGCGATAAATACTAACCATCTTCCGATATAGCTTCTTCATTTGAATCACTGGTCATAACCAAATCATTTTCACTTTCATCAGAGGAATCTTTATCGAAACCGCGGAAAGTAAAGGTCATTTTTGTTGTATTTACGATAAAACCAATGGCAATGGAATTCAATGGATGGAATGAAAACAATGGATAAAATGAATTTGACAGATGTTAAATTTTTTTTTAGTTATCGGGACAGGCTAAGGCAATAAGATATATATTACTCTTTGGCAATAAGGCTTCCTACGTATTATTTGGCTGTATGGGCTCGATCCCTTTGCCTTGCCGCAAGAAGAATTTAACAACAAAAGAATTTCTATGATTACAAGCAAGCCTCTTATACCTAAACAATAAGTATGAAAATGGCTTGATTCACGCGACCTCTTAAGGGAACTAACATTCAATAACATCGCAAGGATTGCAAAAGGGAGTATTATATTCCTTGATTGCAAACAACAACAACGGAGCGAAGTTAAGTTTTATTCGTTTATAAACATTGGTCACAGATTAAAGCAAAGCAAAGGACAAAAACGGATAAAGTATGGAGCTTGGTACTAAAATAACAAAGCGACTAACATAATGGAATTGCATACCTTTTCGAAGAATAGAATGTCCACAATACATTTAAGCTAGTTTTATTAATATAACGACATGTATCTTACTATAAAACGAAAAAAAAGGAAATTGATTTGGCCCCTAAAATAGCAATAACAGATAGCACCAGCAACACTTGGTGCGTTTTTGTTCAAATCTATTTTCGGTATTTAATCAGAGAATGCGAGATAGCGCTCTATAAAAAGAAATAGTGCTGTCTTTTTTACCACAATCATATTTTCTCTCAACAAAACGCGGCTGACGTTTATGCTCGTCATAGACCGCCGCTACAAAATAGTGCTGTACTCTTCTTACGCACGCAAAAATACATAAGTACGTCTCGTTCCTGCGTGTGAGTAAGCAGTTAGCAAATTGCGTGCGTTAGAAGAGTACAACAAATTATAGCTGCCGTGTGTTGTTACTGTCAAGACTGACAGTTCGTCTGACAGTGACAATTAGTATTCCCCTCAAGACGAATCCCGCGCTCGTTCCTGTTGGTTCTTGTTTGTGTTTTTCGTTGCGTTCTCCTGTTATATTCAATTTTTTCGACCTACGCTCTCTTTCTGGACTTGTTTTTTGCCTTACGACTGACTGTGCTACGCCCCTGGATACCGATTTTTCGTGAACGATTTGGATTCTCGTTTCCCGGATTGGACTCTCGACCCCGGCACCGCCGGTTTTCTTTGTATTTATTGGTAAGTACCCTATGTTTATTGCTATTCTGTTCATGAACGGAATCTGTTCCATTATTGTTATGCGGTTACGGGGCTACTAGTTAAAATCACCACGCTCTATAAGAGATGCTACGCGATCACGCTAGATGGTCTATTTCAAATTACATACAAGCCATGCAGTTGAAATAAGGTACTGTTTATGGACGTGTTGTGTTAGTATACATGCTTGCCTGGAGAGCTCATCTTTAGGCAGTATTGGTATGCGCATCAGGAAATCTGTCTTAAGATAAGTGGATGAGGTCTCAGATATGTATAGGCTGGAATGTGGTGTGACACAGGGTGGACTGAGCTTTCCCAGGCATAAAGCCTCTACACGAACAAAGCTGATCATCGAACTCAACAGTATGCATGCGGAATATTCAATTGATAACCAAAGAGTTAGTAAAATCAGCTACGAGGATGACATTGCACTGCCGAGTCCGTGTTGCGTGTCTGCATGACCTATGCTGATGCTCAAGAGCTAAAGTATAAGATCTCACACCATTGTCCCATGGGGGTTGGCAGAAACTACGGTCCCCAACATGTTTCGACTCTGACACCTCTTTAGTTTCATCTACATTCATATATCTTTTCATGCACTACCGTCAATTGAGGGTGCTACGGACTTCTCCTTTTCCCAAAAAATCATTGATTTGATCATAAGTAGTATGTTTTCCTTGGACAACCTCGGGTATTATAACATGTAGCATAGAAAAATAGGTAGTTATCGGGCATCGAGGGCCGCTGGGGTCTGACTAGATAAAAATACCGGTCTGGACATCGTTAATAGAACAGTTTTTCTTTGGAAGTTGGAGAATTCCTATTCTTCTTCTGTTTACTTCAATTTTTCAATTGGCTCTGAAGTTTTAGACTATTCTCATGATATTCTTCTTTTTTTCAGATACTCATTGTTGCAGTCCTTAATATGGCTGTGGCACTTTGTTTTAACTGCAACATAGCTTTGCGAGCTAATCGTCAGTCTTTTGACATACTTGACATGAGTCCAGAAATTGTTTCAATACTTGAAGTGTGGAATCATCGAGAGGTAAGTTTAGTATCCATAAATATGTCTAACCTATAATAGAAACCACGCTGTACAGTTATGGTGGTCCAGTAGCAAAATTATCTTCCCCTTCTGTGCAGGAGGACTTGGTTCGATCCCGAGTCAACTCATTCTCATGAGTTTTAGGCTTCGCACCTTTGACCAAAAACAAATTAAGATTCAACCGATGCCAAAGCTTTGTATCCAGCCGCCTGGTGTTATTGTTGTATTTAATTTTAAATAATACATTATGAATAAGATTAGTTACGTAGTATAATGTTTGGGAAGTTGCAATTTATTCATTTAAAGACTTCTTTGACACTTTCGCTGCTAAGCTCAAAACATTGATCTTCGCGCAGTGCTAACACTGGAATGCAATAGAATTCTGACTCACCGGGCGAGTCGTGTGCACTGCGGCCCATTTGTAGCTGACCTACTACGTTGGTCGTCAGCAGTTAAAGTGTTAAAATGACAAAAATATACTTATGTCCTAGCTAGGCAGGGCCAATTGATAACCATAATGGTATTTTGCTGACACATATCTCTCGCCTCTTCATCATTCATCATACATGCTCATCGATTCCGGGTACATTTAACTTCTGCCTTCTTCAGGAGACATGTGATAAGCATTTTGTAACAGCGCAAGCTTTTGCCACGAAGGCCCTATAGCTCAGTCGGTAGTGAACCTGCCTGCTGTGCCGATGGTCGCGGGCTCAAATCTCATAAGGGATAAATATTTGTATGATGAATATAAATATTTGTACCCGAGTCATGGAAGTTTGTAACAATTGTATTCGTTATCGTCGCCTAGTCATCGTCATCCAGACTATTTTCAGCGGCTGTAGTATAGCAATGTGATAAATCACGCCTTCGCTCTCTTTGAAAAGGTGTGATACAGCCGTATCACGCGATTCATGCGCAACATTCTACGACTTTAGCGGCCGTGGTAGGGCACAGTGATACAGCGCTATCGCGTGCAACATGCTATGGCTTCTGTTATTTTAAATATGACTAGATAATTTGTGTGACAATGTCCAAGATATTTCTATTTTTGCTGTATGGAAACTGATGACATTCTTCATTTTCAAGGCATACACATGTGCTGACATAACCTCAGGGTTAGAAGATTTAAAAAAAGGCAACCCAGTTGGTGTAATGTTTACCACGCCGGACCGGTTCGGTCATGGATGTTATATGTTTGTGCCGTTGTTGTATGGTTTCCATAAGCTTGGGATCATTACAATGTATGTGCCTGTGAGCGTTATTTATCTATCAATTTAATAGTGATGACAGGTGTTATACCTACCTAGAGAGCACTGCTAGTGAAATGTGGATTGTCAATATAGGCCATATTAATTAAGAATATCTGACTGCTCCGGGGAATATAGCTACAAGCATAATGCTTATGCTGTACAATAAAATCTGTCTCCTTTCGTCATATATGTTATAAGCAAACAATTTGTGGGACCTTATCTCAAATAATATTCTGATGACAATAACAGGTACATTTATTTATTTGTTCTTATATTTTACTTATGGCCTATGTTCAGCAGTAAACGTCCATCGGCTGAGATGATGATGATGATATTTTACTTATAGGTATTTATTTTGTTTCAGGTGGCAAACGCAGATAGATTGTATCAACAATGTTTTGATTTGGTTATTGCTGAATTAAATAGTGACCAGCGTTCACCAGAGCAGCAAGTTGGACACCACTCTCTTTGTGTAAGCTGTGGAATATCAGTGGCACACAGAAGTGGGAGACGCTCTCGCCCATTACCTGACGGATCTCCTGAGTCTGCGTATATAGCAGATATTATTTTTCCTCGTGAGGTATGTACATTATATTATTCGAAATGAAGCACATTATATCATATAATGACATCTTCGGATTACTGGACTAGATTAGAAAAGCTTTCGGTGGAATAACTGAACCAGTCATTATCATCATCAGCCCATGTTCTCGCACTGTGTAGGCACAGTATAAGAATGAGTATGGTGCTACATACAATAAAGACACTCGCTGCTCCCCACCAATTTTAACCACACCCCCTCGTGGTGGCAGAAAGCAATAAGCACTGGTGTACTTGCAAGTGTTCTTGCAAGCCTTATCCCAGTGAACTGACACCGTTAATAAAAACAGGACCCTCCATATTAAGCCAGATTGATAGCCCTGGTTCAGTGCGACCGACCTTGCTAGGAAAACACTGGTCTCAGCATTTAGGCTACATTCCAGGCATATTCCAGCTAATAAGTTTTATCATTTGAACGGTATAAAACTCTCCCCACGATGCACAGTGTGCATAAGGTGGAAGACGCGTCATGCTGGAATGCAGATCTAAGATCTAGCTTTATTGGACCAGTTACAACGGGTATGATTGTACATAGAATGTCATCCGTGCGGATTTGAACCCGGACCCCCATGATTGAGTCTCAATTCTTCCACAATGCGTCACCAACAACGCTCTATCAGGAATACACAGGTGTAAACTTAAAGTGAACCTTAAGTCTTCTTCTTAGGTAACTGCTGGGAAACCAGAGGGCGATAGAGGGGGTGAGGTAAAAAGTTGGGAGGAGGGGATTGTCCATACTGTATCTAGTAAGTAATAGACACTCTTTCTTATACTGTGGTCTAGGCACGGTGCAGCGTGATTCATCCTTAACTCCACCAACAAGAGCGTAGCTGATGGAGATGATGAAGATGATATAATACATAGTTGTCTAGTCATAATGTCTGGACTGGACTATATTCTGGTTATGGTAGTGTATCTGCAGTCAGCCGCTTGATGCCTGTCAACAAGCCGGCACAGATCTCTGCTCAACATTATTGGATACATCCTAGCCGCTAAGCATCTCCGCCACTCCGCTCTGCACATCTCTGCTTTGGTGGATGCCGGGCCTAATTGGGACTTACTATTTAGATAACCCCTATGACTTGAGCATCTCATACTAACTACTATTTTGTTTGTTTCAGTATCACCAGCAAACAGGAGAACGGCTGGAGATAAACAGTGAGTGGAGAAGTAAGAAAGGCCTATTATTTGCTTGCTTTGGTCACTGACCAATAGCTAGAAGAGACTATGGCCTGGAATCCACCCAAGCAGAGCGAGCAGAGAAGTGTAGTGAACGGGATATTGTGTTATTTACCCGTCTTGGCTCCGATCAGCTTCCGTGCCACCACTGAGACATAACTGTTCGAGCTGAGTGAAGAAGATTTCTCATATTTGTATGGCACAATTGAAGCTGAGATGGATGGAGCAGAGTCGAGCAGGGTCGAGCATAGATGTGTGTTAAGTACTGGCCATATAATTGGTTATGACTTTGTGTCAGTCAGTCTATGTTACTAGGAAACATTGTTGTTGTCTTTGATTCTTGACATTTGCTGTAAACAGATATCGTACGCAATATATTTGTATTTCAATTTCAACTTAAATAGTTTCAGTCGTTTTCTAAACAATCCTTAACATGGTAGCAGAGCGTGGTTCTAATCACAAATAAATTGAGGATTGGACTGATTCAGTTGGATTTAACGAGTTGAGAATTTTTCAACCAGATCTGTCAAAATGGAAAGGTCGCTGTACGATGTGACGAAAATCCAAATTGGTGTACTGGAAGGAAAAAATTGGACAACTTGGAAATACAAAATGGTGGTAGCGCTCAAAGGTATGGGAATTCTTGACCTAGTAGAGGGAAAAGTAGATGTGCCCAAGATACCAGAGTTAACGGCTACATCAGAAGAGATTGCGAGGTACGAAAAACAATTGCAGATATATCAAAAGAACGAAAGTGTTGCAATTCTTACTATCACGACCAATTTGACAGATGATAATCTTCAGAAAGTAATGAGATTTTCTACCGCTAGAGAAGTATGGCAAGAATTACATCGACTTTTTGATGGTATGTCTGAAGACAAAGCATACGATCTCTGCATGAAATTCTTCGGATATAAGAAACTTCCTGGTGATGACATGGTTACACACACATCTAAATTAAAGAATATGTGGTCAGAACTTGTCACAGAAATGCAGAAATCTGAAGGACAGAGTAATCTACCAGAGATATTTCTAATATGCAAGCTGTTAGATACACTACCTGAAGAATATTTCGCTTTCAAATCCAGTTGGATGTTGCTTTCCAAATCTGAAAGGACGGTAGAAAAATTGACGACTCAATTATGTGCGCATGAGAGAGCAATGAATGCTAATGACAATCATGAGCAAGCAGAAGCTCTAAATGTGCAAAGAGCTGGAAATCTGAAGAAGAAATCTGACAAAAAGAAGCAAAGTGAGAAATGCAATTACTGTGGGGAGAAAGGTCATCGTGTAAAGACATGTCCTAATTGGATAAATGATGGACGCCCACCAAAACCAAGTACATCCAAAGGTGATCCAGAAAAAACTGTGAATATGAGTGTGATGGCTGTAAATGACAAAGACAATGAGAAAGATGAAGATAATTGGTTTGTAGATAATGGAGCTACTAGTCATGTTACGAACAGGTTTGACATCTTTCAAACGTTTGAGCATTTTACTAACTCACATACAGTCACAACAGCTAATGGTCATGCTATAGAAGCAATTGGCAAAGGAACCATTAGAGTTGATGCAGATGTTGAAGATCACAAGGAATGTATCACTTGGACGAATGTATGGTATGTACCTGCCATTAAAAAGAACTTATTTTCAGTTCTGGCAGCCCAAGACAAACTCGGAAACAGTACTTTTACGTCGTCGGCTACAACATGTAAATTATCGGTTGAAGGAAAGACCTTGCTAATTGGGGACAGAAAGAAGCATGGTGGTCTCTATAAGCTGAGATTAAACAATGTTATGCCCACTCAACAATTAGAAGTAAATAACTTCAACACAAATAATTTGCTACAGTTATACCACGAACGATTAGCACATCAGAATAAGATTCATGTGAAAAAGGTAATCGAGAGAGAACTTGGAGTAAAAGTCAAACTTGATAGTGAACTGTGCGAGGGATGCATTTATGGCAAAGCGCACAGACAGAAATTTGGTCATAGAGAAAGAGCAACTAAAGCTGGTGAGCTTATACATGCTGATGTATGTGGACCCTTTCCATATTCTGTAACCAAATTCAGATATTTTGCACTTTTTAAAGATGATTATTCGAAATTTCGCTATATATACTTTCTGAGACAAAAGTCAGAGGTACACGAGAAGCTTAAACTGGTGTTGGCTGAGATAAAAGCAATGGGACACACAGTAAAAGAGCTATTAAGTGACAATGGCGGAGAATATGATAATGCTAAGGTCAAGAAAATACTAGCGGAAAACGGAATTAAACAAAGATTAACAATGCCATATACACCTCAGCAGAACGGATGCGTAGAAAGAGATAATCGTACCGTTGTAGAAGCCACGAGATCGATTATGCATTCTAAAATGTTACCGGTTGGATTATGGGCAGAGATTACTAACGCAACTGTATACGTATTGAATAGAACAGGTAATACGCAAGAAGACAAAAGTCCCTATGAGATTTGGTGTGGTAAGAAACCAAAAATAGGACATTTGAGAATACTTGGAAGTACCTGCTATGCCCATGTACCAAAAGCTACGAGGAAAAAGTTGGATAAAAAAGCTATTAAAGGTGTACTATTAGGATATGACAGTGACGAGGGATATCGAGTATGGATCAAAGATACCACTAGTATGGTACGATCCAGAGATGTTATCTTTGAAGAGAAAACTTTGAAACCCAGCGACTGCATAGAGAAACCTTTAGAAGCTAATCCGGGCAGAGGATTAGAAATTCCTATCCCAATACCGACATTTCTTGATGATACAAAGACATCCACAAATCCGGATTCATCAACTTCACCACCTACCGATATGTCTAGTGGCCGAGAGACTTCTAACTCAACCGAAGATGAGACAGTAGAAGAACCTGCCGTTTTAAATGAGGGAATAGACGAACCAGAAGACGACTATGAGTCTGCTGATGGAGAAGGAGAAGAATTCGAGAATGAATCTGAAAGTGAAGAAGTTTTGCCGTATCGCGAAATCGAGGAGCAAGGAAAAATGACACTAAGAGATAGGTCAAAATTACAACGTCCAGGTAGATTTGAGGATTTTGTAACAGCTGTAATAGATAGCACCAATGATTTTAATGAGCCAACCTCTTATCAAGAAGCCATGCGTAGCAAGGACAGAGAAAAATGGATGCTAGCAATGGATGATGAGATGAGATCGCTTAAAGAAAATGAGACTTGGGAAATGGTGCCACTGCCAAAGAATAGAAAAGCTATCCCATGCAAATGGATTTACAAGATTAAAACCAATCCTGATGGAAGCATAGAACGCTACAAGGCTAGGTTGGTAATCAAAGGCTTTTCACAGAAAAAGGGATTGGACTACTATGAAACCTTTAGTCCTGTAACGAGGTTAAGCACTATCAGAGTGGTGTTAAGTATTGCTGCTAGGGATAACTTGACTCTAACTCAGTTTGATGTGTCCACAGCATTTCTTTACGGCAGCCTGAGTGAAGAAATTTATATGAAGCCACCAGAGGGATATAACGATGGCTCTAACAACATATGTAAACTCAAAAGGAGTTTATACGGACTAAAGCAAGCGCCACGTTGTTGGAATAATTGCATCAAAGACTACCTTCTGAGTGTTGGTTTCAGCGTAAGTGAAGCAGATCCATGCCTCTTCTTAAGGCGGAGAGAGGAGAAAATGTTAATACTAGCGCTCTACGTAGATGATGGATTACTTGCTTCAAATAATGAGGAAGAAACAAAACAGTTTCTGAATGAAATGCAACGCAGATTTAAAATCAAATCGAAACCAGCAAACTACTTTCTTGGTATGGAGATAGAGAGATATAAGGACGGTTCGATAAGATTAAATCAAACTGCATACTTAACCAAAGTATTGGAAAGGTTTCGTATGAGCAAGTGCAAGGCAGCCACAACTCCTATATCGAAAGATACTTCAGGAACTGGAGAAGAAGACGACGGAGAAAAATTTCCTTATCGTCAAGCAGTAGGTTCCTTGGCATATTTAATGGTTGGGACGAGACCCGACATAGCCTATGCAGTTGGTGTGGCATCTAGACACCTGGAGCATCCTTCAAGAGAAGATGTTACTAAAGTGAAGCGTATAATGCGCTATTTGCAAGGAACACGTGACTGGAGCATTGTTTACAGACGAAACGCTCATAAAGCATTGACTTGCTATAGTGATGCTGATCACGGGGGTGACATAGAGACAGGTCGCTCTACGACAGGAATGGTGTGCCTTTACAATGAAGGACCTGTATCGTGGCGAAGCTTTAGACAGGTGTCAACTGCGATATCAAGTACCGAGGCCGAAATCGTTGCGGCCAGTGAGACAGCCAGAGAAATGATATGGCTCGAGAAACTCATAAAAGGCATAGAAAGCATGAATGGTGTACCGACATTGTACATTGACAATGAGTCTGCTATTAGATTAGCTAAGAACCCACCATATGAGCTTCATCAGCGAACGAAGCACATTCGTATTCGACATTTCTTCATCAGAGAAGCTGTGAATGATGGTACTCTAGAAGTAAAGAAAGTGCCGGCAGAGAGTCAACTCGCCGACATGCTTACTAAACCTCTTTATAAGCCGAGGCTGACCAATCTAAGCAGACTCATAGGATTGAGCTGCAGCAAGAAATAGAACAGACTTCACAAAGAGAGAAGATGTTAAGTACTGGCCATATAATTGGTTATGACTTTGTGTCAGTCAGTCTATGTTACTAGGAAACATTGTTGTTGTCTTTGATTCTTGACATTTGCTGTAAACAGATATCGTACGCAATATATTTGTATTTCAATTTCAACTTAAATAGTTTCAGTCGTTTTCTAAACAATCCTTAACAATGTGAAGCGTAGAATTCAAAAGGTATACTGAATTATTCTGTTCCGTTATACTTTAACTACTTTGAACAACTTGGACAACATTAACAACTCGGACAACATGAACAATTAGACAAATGAGTTGACTTGGTCAAGTTATTCATATTGTCCGAGTTCACCAAGTTAAGGATGACTCACGCTAGACCCTGCCCGGTCCTAGCCGAGCGTCTGCCGTAGCATGGTCAACTAATATAACAGATATTTTGTATGGACAACTCTGATTACACGGACAAGTTGGCAGGCAGACAACTATTTTTACCGAGTTCAACAAGTACCGAGGCAACCAGGACAACTCAAACAATATGAAAAACTCGGTCAACTGTTGTCCACGTTGCTTGAGTTGTTCATGTTGTCCTAGATGTCCAAGTTGACAGTCCTTCATATTGGAACATTGGATTACTTTATAGGACAACTTGGTCAACATGTAATGCAATATTGTATTTTACTTGTACTTTGTATATTTTGTTTTGTTTAAAAGATGTGTGTTGTACAGTTTCTGGCCGCATCTTCTCTCAGCGAAACACCTTCCGACGCGGTGGTAGAGTCAAAAAATGACGTCAAAAAGCTATCTATGTGATATTATTTTGAACAAAAAATTTTTGAATTTTGAACGTGATCAAATTGGAAAACTCAACCAAGTCAACTCAGTTGTCAGAGTTGTTCGAGATAAGTAGGTGTATGACCAAATTGTTTATGTTGTTCAAGTTGACCGAGTTGTTCATGTACGTAATTCATGTTCGGAAGTACTTGTAGTGAAAATATACACCCTGCCCGCTAAGCACCTCCACTCAGACAATCCAACCACAGGGTGAAATTGGTATCATTAGCGTCCTTTTAAACTCAGAGTCTACCCATCAAACTGAACAACTTTTACTATGGGCGCAAACTGATCATAGCAAAAAAAATCTGCTGTTCCATACTAAATTGCAATGCATACTCGACTCAAATGTATGCAACAATGGTTTTTTTTTATCCGATCGGTTTGCTCGAATAGTAAAAGTTGTTCAATGGGTAGATTCTTAGTGTAAAAGGATGCTAATGATATCAATTTCACCCTGTGTATCGGTGATTTATCTAAGATTTAGATTAATTCTGTTGATCAGTGAATAAAGGCTATTTCTTTTATTATTTAAAATAAAACAATGTCGTTTAATTTATGAGTTTTTTATTTAATTTCCCACAAACTCTGTAAGAAAATGAATCTCACGATGTTTCCTTTCACCGAAAAGCCAGTGGTGTTACAAATCTTACATTAATTCCGAAAAACTAATCGGTACGAGTCGGCATGGATGGGGATCGAACCATCGGCTCCTGCACGGCAGGCAAGGTTACTTGCCACTGGACCACCACGGCATCGTATTATAATCTTGTTTAAAGACAATGACAGAGTGAGGCTGTCCGTTCGTACTTGTGCGAACAGTGACCATGCACTTATAAAATCTTGCTGGACTGCTTCCGATAGGTACACTGGCTTGTGGAAGACAATATTTCCACCTGTCTCAATGATTATCTGATTGAACTCAGTTCCATAGAATGTCAATGCGCCCAAAACCTACAACAAAAAACAATATTTTATTATGATTCCATACTACACTTATACTGTATGTCAGTAAGTGAAGTAGTAATTCTTTGGCTTGAACATGTGGAGAAGATGCTAAGGAATAATAATTAATGCAGCAGATGTACCTACTCGGATAGTTACTCGGTTACATCCTACCGATAAATTAGGTGCGCAGTACTCGAAACCAGTGCAGTCTAGGTAAGTATGGTATGAAAAGTTTGGTATTTGGATCCAAATGAGGTGAAAGGGGTGTCTCAGTGTCACACCCTAGCCTGCCCATCCCACTATTGGGAAATAGGTGTGGGGGTGAACTTTATGCTAGAAACAAATACCTAACTATGGGTAGTAGCAATAGTTCTCACCACCCTGAGCGGGACTAGGGTCGTGAGTTTATGTTATGTGTTAAGTTATCTCACATAAAAGAATAGTTACCTTTAAAATAGATGTGCCCCACGACGATGATGATTTCCACACTCAGCTTCCACATCCAAGTTCTTCTAACACATAGGTAGGTATGTAGCGTATATGCCGTGAGAGAGGTTAGCTCCGAATTTGAGGAGATAACTCCTTCGACAGTCTCTACAGTTTTATGTACCGCTCGAGTCGCGCCTAAAGCACACGTCTTCCCCACATGGCTGGGATGAGATCGAACTCACAAAAACCAAGGATTACTTCATTAAAATTAGGTGAATAAACAGTTTTTTCAATGTTTTTCAGTCATAAATCTCTGAATGATCGTAAAAAAGTTGTGAAAAAGTAGATATTTAGTAACTAAAACAGAATCGTTCGATAACGTTTGAGCCATCTGTCTAAATGGCTCTAACGGCCGTCATGAGCAGCACCGCGATTACCGCAATACCAATTTGGTCAAAAGCTAAGCATTAATCTCCGTCCAATAATGGTTTGGTCACCTAATACTTAGCGCAATTGGTCTCCAGATCATGTTATAGTCTGGGGTATGATGGTAACCTGTCTCCTGTTACTCCTCAGGAGCGGAATTAGTTAGATTCCGATGGGGCAAACTCATTAGACTTCGCAAAAGCATAGGTGGATTTTGCCATGGCGTAGACCGTAGACATCCTGAGTATCCGCGTTGGTCGGGATTTGTATCAAGACTAGACCACAGGATAAACTGCTTCAGACCGAAAGTACCGAACTTGGTATCAAAGGGTAAACGAATAGAATATTCCACCATCTCCTTCCTTGGGTGTCGTACGAGTTGACTTAGGTTAAAGTTTCGTATTCAGGATCTTTTGGGGGAAAGGCTAGTCTCATCCTGAAACCTGGCGTGTTTAGTAAAGTTTCTAACCACCCCGAAGGAGATTACAGTCGTGAGTTTAGGGGATATTATGATTAAAATAAAAAACTCAAACTCGTTCGATTATTTAGGAGAACTGTCAATTAGTTGACATTGACAGCTGTCAACGTCAACCAGTTGACAGGTGACAATGTCTAACACTGAAAATGGCAGAATGGCTGTTCCGAAACACGTTTATTTCTCCAAATTAATTAATTTGGTAAAATAAAAACGGGCATCTTCTAAAATCTAAAAGTGTTTCAAAATAATAGGCTTTAGTCTAGTGTGTCCAAATATAGTCACAGCACCTAAGTTTAAAATTCTGCTATTTTAGTACCAAACTAATTTATGTCCTTTGTAATCCTGAGTAGCAAGACATTGGTAAAACGTAAAACCATAACAAAGTAAAACGTAGTGCTTTGATAACATTATAAATAATATTATCTAGAATAAGAATAAGAATAAGAATAAGAATAAGAATAAGAATAAATGGCTGACTTGATTGAACGAAGCATTAACAAAGCAAGGCAGACTTGACTTGTCTAGTACCCAAGACCAAAGGCGTATTCTTTCATGCCACGAGATCAACATGTTTTTTACACAATACGATAAATTTTTTTACGATACGATACGTACGACAGCCGTTAGTCGTACAGTCGCACTGAGCCTCATTCAGCCGAGCTGAGATGAGAGGCAGTCACTCACTCACGCAGTCCTCACCTCAGTCTCAGTCAGTCGCAGACAGCGCGGTCGATCAGCTGTGATTGTAGTACGCAGCGATAATTGCTTATTTTGCTTGCGTCTAAGTACGCAGTAGATTCTGATAAGTCTGTCTAGTGATTGTATTGGGCAGCAGCGGTCAGCACTTGATACAACAAAACTAATTCAGTGGGTGGACCAAACCGAGGGCATTGTCTTTTGATCAGTATAAAGAGGTGGGAACGAATGCCAACATCAGTGATATTTAATTCAAAACAAAACTCAGGTATGTACAATTATATAATATGTTACTAAGCTTACTGAGTATGTACAGGGTGAAATTGGTATCATTAGTATCCTTTTACTATGGGAGCAAACCAATCGGAGCAAACAGCAGATATTTTTTTTACTCCGATCGGTTTGCTCCCATAGTAAAAGTTGTTCAGTTTGATAGGTAGACTCTTAGTTTAAAAGGATGCTAATGATATCAATTTCACCCTGTATATCATCTAGTAATATTTGTGTCCTAGAATAATTAGGTATTCTAAAAACAATTGCATCAACCTTTTAAGCTTAAATTTTATTGAATTTTCATAGGAATGCTGTTTATACTATGGTTTTATTTTTATTATAAATATGTCCTAAAGACGCTACTGTTCCTGTTCCATAGTAGGTACACATATTCTACATACTGTCGCTGTAAATTTAAAATCTCTCATGTGTAACTGTGCAACTTTAGAGAAAAACTAAAAAACTTTCTATGCAGATATAATTTGGAGTGCGCTGCATACATACGAAGTCTGGTTATATTTTCAATAATAACTGATTAAAGTCAATGAATTTTTTCAGAAAAAATCTAGAAACTAATCTCTATGCTTGTAATGAGCCACATTTTTGTTAAAATGTATAGTTTTAAATTTACAGTGCCTCAAAGATTTCCATACAAATCTTAAATAAATGAATGAATTAAACGAAAATCTGGCTCATTATAAGCATAGAGATTAGTTCCTAGATTGTTTCTGAAACAAATCCTAATATTATTGTGGCGGTCACAATAACCGGCCAAATTAGGGAAAAAAAAAAAAAACTTTTTTTGGGCATCACTTTCACGTTCACGTTTTGTACCAAAACGGATGATGTTGTTTGCAGCAATGAACAGATCATTTACCGACTAAAATATTAATATGGCTCTATCAATTGAATTTGTGAACTTTAACTTGGACTGGAGTATATCCTAACAATGCAGCACATCTGGGGATAGTAGAAGGTTTCTTCTTCCATTCAGCCTTCAGCTTGTAACAATTTCAAGTGTGTTTTCTAAACATTTTTGTGAGTAAACATGTTACAGTGAAAATTAAATTCAAGTGTGTATTTAGTACTTACCGAACTTCTAATAAAATTTTTAATAATGAATGTTATAAGAAAAAAACTGCACCCGAAAGAGGGAATGACGTAAACCCGAAAATGCTAATTTTGTTGTTCATCAAATTAAAAATCAGCATTAAAAAAATTTGCAACAATAGTGCATATGTACGTACCTAATACCTATATGTATATACATATTATATTACTGTTTTACTTTTTCCAATCTAAGACTATATCTTATAAGTTAAGCAACGTTAGGACCAGTCAGTCTTTGGATGGGTGACCCTTGAGGTGGCCGTCGTAAGTTTGCTTCTCGAGCGTCTCCGTGCTTTGGAGGGCATGGTGAGCAGTTAGTCCCGGATAGAACCATTGGTGGTGGTGTACCTATTCGTTAAACCAGGTCACAAGCATACCCTCACAGGTATACAGGGTGAAAAGTTAAGATGGGACACAAAGGGCAGCTACCAGAAGCATTATAGCTACAAGAAAACATTCTTAGGAGACTAACCCTAACTTCAAAGAACGTTTTCTAACTTTCCACACTGTATATATATATTTATATAGATAGCTATACTTAAATATAAAATACTTATAAAAGTGTTCCGTGACTGACTGACAGACAACGCACATCCTAAACCGCTGAAGATAGAAAAGAAAGAAAGAAAAAAAAATATATAAGGTCGAATTGAGAAACCCCCTTTTTTGAAGTCGGTTAAAAAAGTAAGAATTTTTCGAAGATCCAGTCAAAAGCTCATTCAAGCTAATCAATCAATCAATCAATTCCAACAAATTCAAGAAATTCATGTCATGAGCAACATATGTCGTGCAACGGTTTATAAGCGCTCACCTTGAATGCACAGATAACAAATTCAGGTCATTTAGTCGGTCGACGTGCGAGCGCCATATAGGCCGATATCATTCCCTTTTTAATCGACTTCAAAAAAGGAGGAGGTCTTACTTGATCAACCTGCGCGAAAATCCATACCACTTTCCCTAGCGCTCGTAAACCGTTGGTGCGTACTGAACCTAATTAACTAAAACATTTAGTACCTACTAACCTACTATTACCTATCTAGTGTGCAGTGTTAACATTGTTTATCGTTAATTCATTGTTTAATTTTACTGCGATATTAATTCGGCTGAGGTAGCGAAATGTAATAGGGAATGAGTAACTATTTGGATGACGTAACGGAAAACCAAGATGGCGGATCCAAGATGGTGACCCTTTTCCAAGTTGCTCCGATCCGACTGAATATTGGTATCCGGGGGTTTTAGTATCCCCGATTCCAGTGTTTGTTGTTTATTGTTTGAACTATCTTATATCAGATAAATAATGTATTACGAATAATTATTATCAGTTTCGTATCGGCACTCGTGCGAAATAGTCGCGTCGGTTAACAGGTTTCGATCCTTTTACCTACTGTTTAGACTAGTGTGCAGTGACACAGATATTTCATTCATCATACCGTACCATATTTCGTTTCGTTCGAAAACGAAAGTCTTCGATCAGTGTGTATTGCCAGTTATGACATATGGAACAGAGACGTGGTCGTTCACTCAAGGCCTCATAAAAAGGCTGAAAGTCACCCAAAGAGCAATGGAGAGGGCTATGCTCGGAGTTTCCCTGCGAGATCGAATCAGAAATGAAGAGATCCGCAGAAGAACCAGAGTAACTGACATAGCCCAAAGAATTGCTAAATAAAAGTGGCAGTGGGCGGGGCATATTGCTCGCAGAACCGATGGCCGATGGGGCCGAAAAGTTCTCGAGTGGCGACCGCGTACCGGAAAGCGTAGCGTGGGTAGGCTCCGCACACGTTGGACCGACGACCTTGTGAAGGCGGCGGGATCCCGTTGGAGGAGGGCAGCGCAGGACCGGTCGTTATGGCGATCCTTGGGGGAGGCCTATGTCCAGCAGTGGACGTCCATCGGCTGAGATGATGATGATGATGATGACCGTACCATATATCATCCCATCATACCATATATATACATTGAAATGATCCCAAGCAAGCAATATAGGCTGTTTATTATGGAAACCATACAACTACGGCACAAACATATAAACATCCATGATCGAACCGGGATTCGAACCTAGGACCATGGTTTGGCAGTCCGGCGTGGCAATCATTACACCAACCGGGTCGTCAAGACTTACGAAGATGAACTTTAAAAACTTGACCCTTGTGTCTTACACATTCTGGATCTTATAGCAAAGATTGGTATTCTGCTATGAGGCGCTAAGTTGATGATGGACATTTTGCCCGCGGGCAAAAATTAAATTATGGAAAATACGATATGGGTGTAAGTAACGGACATATCCGTGGAAAGTTCCATACTGACGCAGCGGTAATAAGTGACAAAATGTCAGATGTCTGCTCAGCGCCTAAAAGGTTGGTGGTGTCTTGACTGGCTGGTGTGCGAGCTTTTTTTCGCCTCCCTCATGAAGCTCCATCAACGCCATTTTAGGATTTACACCTTCGCTCAGAATAGAGGACGAGAGATCCAAACCTATCCTAACAGCAGCGAGGTGTGAGGTAGGGACTCTGCTAGCTAGCTAGGTACTGTTCTCTGCTGCACTCCGAAACTATTCACTGCTGCACTAGAAGATCTTTTCAAGGTTCTGAACTGGAAAGGGACAGGCATGAACGTAAACGGCGAGTACCAACATCACTCACAATCGGTTTGCAGACGATAATTGGTGGTTGTGGCTGAGGCCATGGAGGACCCGATTGTATGCTCGATGATCTTAGCAAAGCCTCTAAACATGTTACTGTGGCTTAAATTAAACTTGCTGGTTGTCCCAAAGCGACACCGATACATATGATTTATATACTATCTAGAAAAGCGCCACCAGGCGTTCGCAGGGTGCTATAAGCTCAACTGAATGAGCAAAACTTAAAGTTGATACACGATATCAAAGACCATAGTACCCCAAAGGTTAGAGAGCCGCAGCTCTATCTATTCTGAAGATTCTCAAGTTGGGTCTCTGACGGAAAAAGAACGAAATCGGCACCTACCCCCTTTGTTCCACTTTTGGAAAAAACCTCCCTGACAGCTCCTGCCCATAGGAACTTAGATGTCCAAAAAATATATGCATATTTTATGTATATTAGAAGATGAATCTTGTGTGTCGATACTAATAATTCGTTTGTGTGCTCAACTTAATGCCTCATCAGCAAACTTTTAGAATTACACAATTCCCTGTGCCATCCGGGGATAGCAAGGATGATACATTGGATCCGTACGAAAAATTTACTTTATTCTGTTGAAGAAGTACAGAGGATAACAGTAGCTGGCCCGGTATGCGCAGAAATAAAACCGCGGTATTTAAAGAACGAAGGGATGCTGATCAATGCTACAGCGCCATTTGAGAGATTGAGCATGGACTTTAAAGGACCCCTTCCGTCTAATAGCCAGAACCGTTACATACTAACCGTAATAGATGAGTGCAGCCGGTTTCCGTTCGAATTCCCTTGCAAGGATATGGCATCGGGAACTTTAATTAAATGTCTTAAAGAATTATTTTCCTTATTTGACACGCCAGTATACGTTCACCCCGATAGGGTGGCCTCATTCCTATCAGACGAATTAAGATGTTTCCTTACAAACTTGGGAGTAGCATGCAGCCGAACTACCCCCTACAATCCGCGAGGGAACGGTTTGGTGGAGCGACTCAATGGGACTCTGTGTTGGACCGTCCAGCTGTATCTATGTCGCCAACAACCAAACTGGGAATCGGCTATACCCTTTGACTATTTATTATAAGGACTAGCCTTGCGGTAGCATTTCCCCTCTGCCACGGTATAAGAACAATTAATCAAGTGCATTTACATTCAATTTTATACCTTATCACTAAACCAGACAGCCTATAATTGCGAAACAATAATTTCGAACTTAGAACGTTTGGGGTTCATGCAAGACTACTTTTCATAATTTTTAACGTTTAAAATTTGAATCGAATGTTATGGGAATAAAATCCAAAGTTGCAGATTTCAAATTGCCTCGCCCCTCGCAAAAAGTGGCAGAAATGTTTGTAAGTAGAACTACACGCGTAACTAGTCCCTATATAAGTAGTCAAAGGCTATACCTGTGGCCTCCAATTTAGAATATCATTGTTGTGCACAAACGCGACACCACACGAAAGAATGTTTAATCATCCGAGACGTTCAGTAAATGGCCAATCTATGCCAACGTGGTTGCTCTCCCAGGGACCGGTCCTTATAAAAAGGAAGCATGTGAAAAGCTCCAAGGATGACCCCGCAATCGAAGAAGTCCAGCTGCTGCAGAGTATCCAGATTACTATTTAGTGAGATTGTCAGATGTATATGCACCTAAAATCTAGAGCGAGCTCGTGATTTTACCACAATATGACCTGTAAAATACGATCCAAAACCTAGGGCGAGCGGCGAGAGAGAAAAAAAGACGGGCGAGATTAGCTAGCCCCCCCTATAGTGAGACTCCTTTCTTCAGTCACAGTGAGATCAAAATTTTTGATGGTCTTGCTAGCTTATGCCTTTGCGTGCTATTTGCGCAACTGTCCGTACATTAGCAAAATGCCCTCAAATAGGTACCCCTACCTATCTAAAAAATAATGGGTTAAAATATATATTATTTACATATAATAATTTACATATAATACTAGCTGCCTCGGCGAACTTCGTACCGCCTCAGAATCAGTTTTACGCGACACATACTTGGCTGTTTTTTGTTTATAAACCTTCCCTCGCATGTGCACAACAACCCACCAAAGTTTTATCGCAATCGGTCCAGCCGTTCTCGCGTGATGTCGTGACCAAGGGAAATAGGGATTCATTTATATATATGTCAATAGTTTTAAGCCATAGTTTGGCTCTCGGGGTCAGTTCGTTTAGTTCCCGGGTTCCACCGTCAAATCTTCTGCAACTTGTAATTTCCGCAGGAATAGAAAGCCATACGAATAATAATTTATATATATATGGATTTTATATAAGGTCTAACAAAATTAGGTGAAACTATTTTAAGGGTAGGCTCAGACCATCAAACTGAACAACTTTCTCTATGGGACCAATATTGAAATCGCGAAAAAAAAATCTGCTGTCCCATACATTTAGGTCGAGTAGGTTTGTATGGAACAGCAGATTTTTTTTTCGCTATTTCGATATTGGTCCTATAGAGAAAGTTGTTCAGTTTGATAATCTGATCATCCCTTTAAAATCGTTTCACCTAATTTTGTTAGACCTTATATAAATAGATTTACATATACTAGCTGACCCGGCGAACTTCGTACCGCCCCTCAGAATGAGTTGGCCGTTTTTTGTTTATAAACCTTCCCTGGCATGTGCACTACAACCCACCAAAGTTTCATCGCAATCAAAAAATGTCGTGACCAAGGGAAATAGGGATTCATTTTTATTTATATATAGAGCTACCTAGATTATAAAAATCTTCCTGTCAATAATCGAAAACATAGGCACCAAAATTAGGAAATTGCATGCAAAATAATAATATGGGTAAACTAAATACTGGATGTTGTTTACGTAAATACATAATCAAAGAAATCAATAACAGTAGCTTACGAGCGAGAACGTGGAGTACGTAGAGAAGCGGGGGACGGGTCTCGCCTCCCACTCTCTAGTGGCACGTGTACTCGACACGTGAATCGCGTGACCGTCATTGGATGTTGGAAAACGTTGTATGGTACGCTCACGTGGCCGAGCAAAGATACTTTTGTGAACGTTGAACACGTAACTAACTTTATACTTAGTAAGGCATCTTTTTATCAAATCGAAGAAAATTCACAAGTTTGTTTCTTACGATTTTGAATATTATTTTGTTGATACAAATAAACCGACGTCCAGTGCCGCGACACTCAGAACAAAATCGTAATTGTATGAACTACACTAGATTGTATGGGCTTCAAAGATTTAATACCCTAGCTCTACACTAGCTTCATACTATTTTGGATTTCGAATAGTTAGGCAGTGCCGACTCTTAAAACGTAGTGATTCCATTCTCTTTGCCGGCGTCAACCCGGTGGATGCTTATAGGTTAGTTCATGCCTAACCGGAATATACTGAAATAAAAAAAAATCTGTCGATCTATCAATCAATCTGTCAACATTTTACTTTAGGAAAAGGTTCTTAGTTTTCGAGATATGGACAGTTTTATGAAATTCGTGAAACTCTACCATAGTCACTATTTTGAGTGCCACGGCTACAAATTTTCTATGCAGTATCTGTGTTAAAACTGTCAATATCTCGAAAACTAAGACACTTTTACTAAAGTCTAATTTTGATATTCTGCTTAGTCATGACCTAACCTATCAGCATCCGCCGGGTTGACGTCGGTTTACGGGACACCCTGTATATGCTACCTATTAATACTACTAAAGTATAGGATCCTTCTTATTTAATATGCTGACGGATTTTTAAGGAGATGTTCAGACCATCAAACTGAACAACTTTCTCTATGGGACAAACGTAGAAATCAAGAAATAAAAAATCTGCTGTAATCACTCGACCCGAATGTATGGGACCACAGATTTTTTTTCACGATTTTGATGTTGGTTCAGTTTTAATGTCTGAAGTTTAAGTTAGAAAAAACTGTTGTTTCATACATTTGGTCGAGTAGGCATTGCAGTTTAGTATGGAACAGCTGTTTTTTGTTGCCTTGACAGGTTTACTCCTATAGTAAAAGTTGTTCGGTATTGATAGGTAGAGTTGTGGTTTAAAGGTTAATGAGACTATTCCTTACACCCTGTAGAGGCCTGCCTGATTAACTGAATTATTTTCATTCCAACACCTAATATAGATTTCGTTATTAATAAAAATCTTTTCTACGCTATTTTCGTTACCATTGCCTAGCCTTGGTAAGAATTTGAGATGCTTTCTGACTAACACAGTGACTGATGAAGTCTGGTGATTGATTGTAAGAGCTTTGCTTGTGTAACTTTTCTTGGCTTTAAGGTCGTTTCAGTCCATACAAAAGTTTGACGCACAATACGCGTAGACGGAATTAACAAAAGTAATATTTTATATATGGAAAAATAGTTTAGAAAATCTAGTTGCCGCGTCACAAATAACATTTGTAATTTATAATATAATTACGAAGATATAAAGCTTTTAAAGTTTTGTAGGAAAAATTCCAAAGCTGCAAATGCAAGCAAATGTTCGTAATTATTTTATAAATTGCAAATGTTATATGTGACGCGGCATCTAGATTTTCTAAACTATTTTTCCATATATACAAAGTTACTTATATTAATACCGTGTACGCGTATTGTGCGTCAAAGTGTTGTATATAATTAACCCCTCTGCAACCACCTTAAATACAAATTGTAAAATCGTTATACATACCTAGTTATTAGCATACCTACCTTTGACTAACCTTAAATGTTATAATTCGTCTACACTTTCCACGGTACGAAATGCAACGATAGGATTTGATGAAAGCTATTAATTTAAAGTTATTTGTATTTCAGAAACATGGAGTGGGTTCTTCGAAGCCCTCAGATCCACAGCACGTTTGGAAATCTTGGCTTTGCTTATGAAGATAGATATCACATAAATGAAAATTGTAATTGTGAGTAGAAGTTTATTTTTAACTTTAGCCTTCTCATTGAACATTTTTTAGTTGCGTTTAGTTTGCGTTTTTGGTGAATTATAAGTTGTATTTTCTGCAAGAACAGAATGGGAGCAATTCTTTTTATTTTACAGCGGCCTTAGAGACGATCCTGCATAACATTCTGGTTGAAGATAAATATCTTCGTTCGTATCGCAGAAGCATCAGTGTTGGACAAAATATCCAAAAAGATCTCATACCTCTCTTCATTCATACCACGGAGGACAAAACAATCGAATTGTTACTAAGAATTTTAGTAAATTTAACAATCCCTGTTGAGTGCTTGTTAGCCGTCGATGTGATTTCTAAGACAGACTTTGGAAGACATACGGTATTTGAAATAAACAATCTGCTCGCATCCACCAAATCAGCTTTCACCGATATTAGAGCGACTAAAGTCTTGATGGATTTTTTGAAGAAAAATGCTGACGGTGAACATAAGGCGAAACTATCTGCAGAACAATGCACGAACATCAGCAATAGTCTCCTGCTAGTTAGAAACATTCTGCATATACCGGAGGATATTGGATGCATCATCCCCAATTGCAATGGAGGCGCGCACATGCAAAATCAAATTCTTTGGAATATATTCAGCTTTTCTATCGATAAAATTCTCATTAAACTAATGACTATTCAAGATGCGGTAAGTCACTTTCTATTTACCTACCTATTTTAATAAGAATGTATTATATGAGTTTGATTATAAGAAAGTTTACTAAAATGAAGATCTATGCAATGTTTGTTTCAACTTTTGTGAAGCCAGACAACTTTGAAAACGGTTGGACTTTCAGTGAAAAACTGAGGTGTAAAACAGGTGGTGTATTTCGGCCATTGGACTGCGAATGGAATTTCAAGGTTACCTTTGTTTTTATTAAAACGTATGTTAACTACTTAGACTAGGTAGATGAATCGAGATGGAACTTTGTTAAATGCTATAAAATGCATTATTTTTTACTTTCAATACGTAGTTACTAGGTTATACATCTAAATATTACATTTATAAGTAATTAAATACTTATTGGATTAGGATTTTCGTAACTTTAACCATACTTACTACGCATGGGTCTTTATCGAGGTTCCGTCTTATTAAAATAGAAATTAAATCTTAACGTACCTATATTTTGAAATATTAAGTAGGTACTTATACAATATCGTTTTGAATGATTTGATGTGCGGCATCCAGCACCCAAAACTTTAACTAACCGGTTACCTATAAAAAAATAGGTACCTATGCCTATATTAAGATTCGAGATGTGTGTTTTGTATTTCTTCATGTTTACAGACTTGCTGGGGTGTGACAATGGTTCAGCTGATAGCTCTGCTGTACAAAGATCAGCATGTGATTAAATTACATAAACTTCTTAACATCTGGCTCGAAACTTCTTTATCTGAAAGCTCCGATGACAATGAAAGTAATACATCACCCCCAGATAGAGGTGAGCTTATGCTTTGTGTACAGACGTTTGTATTTTGCGATTTTGTTTGGATAGGTATGTTGTTTATACTCTGTTGTCTTTTAGGCAGCGAAGATTCTTCTCCGATGCTAACCTCTGACCCGACGTCGGACTCATCAGACACGGGAGGAAGTAAGAGTAACGATGAGCCAAACTCTATGAACAATGGTTGGGACGCCTCTTCCATGAACAATACAAGTGAAAATGGAAATCAACCTATCCAGCCGATGAATCTTAGCGACAAAGATACCGAAATGGCTCCAAAAAGTTACTCACCGGAAAAACCTATCGACGATAAAATGCAAGCGGAGAATGTAGGATTTGTTATTCTGTAACATATGCAATTAAATATTTTTCTTCATTTGTAAAATGTTACAATATACTCTTTTTTTCTTAACAGGAAAAACAACCAACTAATAATGGCGCCCAGACAGAAGTAAGTAAACAAGAAGGGCAGTCTTTAGACGGTGAAAAGAAAACAGTAGTATCAGAGACTTCAGATTGTGGATATGGAACACAAATTGAGAACCAGGAATCTATTTCGACGTCCAGCAACGACGACGAAGTGCCCACGAAGCCCGTTCATCAAAGACCGCATAACGCCAAGCAGAGAATAAATACCAAAGCACGCGTTGGTATTACCCTACAGGAGAGGAGACGCAAAAAAATGGTCAAAAGAGGGAAATCGATATTGTAAGTCCTTAAAATGTACTTTTCAAGTCGTTTGATTTGGCGTTCTTGGACTTTTACAGGAACAATAAATCTTGTACTTTGTTGGGAGTTACAAACTGTTTACAATAACTTTTCATTCATTTCAGTGTTAATTTGCATGGACTTTCACACAACACACCTACTGAGGAAGACATTTCCAACATTTTAAAAGAGTTCACAGTTGATTTCCTCTTGAAGGGATATAATTCGCTGGTACAGACATTGCACAGTCAGATTCTTACAAATCTGCACATGGAAATTGATACATCGCATTTCTTCTGGCTCATTACCTACTTCTTAAAGTTCGCTACACAAATTGAGTTGGACTTGGAGCACGTCTCCTGGGTATTGTCGTTCGACATAGTTTCATATTTGAGTGCGGAAGGCGTAAATCTGTGCGAGCAGTTTGAATTAGCGATCAAGATTGGTGGAAATGATTTGAAGCCTACCATGAGGAGATTACACCTGGTAATTTTGTTATATTTGTTGTATTTTTAAAATGGGTATAGCGAAAATGCTTCAAGGGCATCGTTTAATCGACGAAATAAAACGGTGATAAAAAGTAGTACTTACTGAAAGGAGCTATCGATTAATATGTATTTTGATGTTGCAATAAATGTTGATTGCTAGAAGTGATAGTAAATTTGCAAATTATTATTTTTTTCAGGTTGTAACAGGTATCAGAGAGTTTGTGCAGGCTATTGAGCTCTATCTTAAGTTCCCTCGCGTTTGTAAAGATGATAAAGACAGTTTAATCAAGTTGCAAATAAAAATGTGCGAGGTCGAAGATTTGCGTTCTCTCCTTGTACTACTTTTGCGTCACTACAACCCGAAATATCATACAAAACAATATTTGCAGGTAAGAATCATCTACGTCATATTATTTTTCTTAACGGACTCTCTATGTGCGTCATAATTTGTGTCGTAAATAAAATGCGAAGCAATTTAAGGAAACACTCTCGGTATTAAGAAACAGAGTGACGTCAAACCAACTTACGTTTACGTTGTTTTAAACTTACAGGATCTTATCGTAACGAATCACATCTTGTTAATGTTTCTGGATACCGTCATGAAGTTGCCGGACTTCAGTGGCTCGACTAACATGCGTGATCACATCAAACAGTACGTCATTCTTTCGATATATTTCTTAGCTATAACATGTCTAAATTGAATGTAAGTTTTCGATATTTCGATAGATAAAAATTTTTATGATCTCAATTTTCAGTAGCATTTATAATGGTGTTCCATTATAGCGTTGATTTGTTCTAAGAAAATACTACAACTATTGAAACTGGATCGGTTTTCCGTAATAGGTAACTTTCTTTTGCAGGTTCGCTACACCAGAAATAATGTACCAGTACGGACTTTTATTAGAAGATTACGAAACTAATGGAGAATTCGTAAACGATTGTGTTTTTACGTTGATGCATCATGTCGGGGGCGAGCTGGATAGTCTGATTTGTTTATTCCAACCAAAGATTCTGAAAGCCTTCACGTCTATTTGGAAATCTGACTTTGAAATCTGCGATGTGAGTGTTTTTTAGTTATAGAAAAGTTGGCTGGGCTTTTGCAAGCAAGCCTCGTTATGTAGCACTGAGACAGTTGCTGGTCTATTGTGTTCGCCCCAATTTCACCCTAATTTTACGCATACATCCCAACAATTTTTTTACATTCTCGGGTATGCAGATTTCCTCACGATGTTTTCCTTCACCGTAGAGCTAGTGTTAATAAATAAATACATCCGTACATAAATGCAGTAGAACTTAATGGTATAGGCCAGGAATCGAACCTCAGCCTCATGATTGAGTCGCTAGCTCTCGACCGTATGGACTATCATCGCTCAGTCATTATGCAACAAAATATTAAAAGGAACGAGAGAGATAAATCAATAATGGTTTTCACAATACAATGGGATGAATCGAAATGTTTGCTTTTTTCAGGATTGGTCTGATCTCATAGAGTATGTAATAAATACATTTATAAAGAAGCCGCACACATTACAAAGCCCCTCGAACTTTAGATTAGACACTGAAAGTTTCGAGGATGAGAAAGTTTTCGCCAAACCGCTTACGACATCTGTGCTGGAAACAAAGAAGGGCACAGACATTGAAGTCGTACTCAAATCTAATGCAGATGATAGTGATGCTTTGTCAGATATGTAAGTACTTACTAATTAAATAATGTATTAAATTGATAGGTATTAGCACAGGTTTGCCTATCTATAGAAAGATTGTTCTAAATTAATGATATAGACACGTAACATCGCATTTGGTGATATTTCGTAGGTGTTTGAACAACTTTTAACGACAAAAAATTTAAATGTGAAAATACCTATTGTTATTTCAGATGGACGGAAGACGAGATATCGTCGTTGAGTTGGAATTACATCCAATGTAACACGCTGCCCGATGTGGTAGGAGAAATAGTTAAAATGTTCGAAGAGGATGGTATACATAAAACAAGGGAATCGGTTATCAATGAACTTTCTAAACAAAATTTAATAAACAAAGAAGCATTTGACAGGTATTCGAAAAAAGAAACTGACGTGCGTTCCAAAATTATTCAAATTAGTGAAGAGAGAAGAGACGATGAGATTGGAAAACTATGCGAACAACTGGCACTAGATGGAAGGTCCAAGTTCTTATACTGGGTACAGAGAGTTTTGTTGGAGACGTGTTTTGCAAAAATGTATTTGGAGAAAAAAGCTTTGGATTGCCTCTATGCTAAGGCGTATAAGAAAAAAGTTAAAATCCTGCATTTTGAACTATTCAAAGAAAAACAGAACGATTTACCAGTCATGTCTCCCGTATCTTATCATTCTCTAAGTACGAACATTTTACCACATCTAAAATTCTGAATGAATTTTTAAGACAATTTGTTTATGAGCAGATTATAAAATGTCGTTTTTGTTGTAGTTTACAATCAATCCGTGCCATTGGTTTCTTGGAACGGGGAGCAAGCTTTAATGTGCAAAGACCTTAAGTTTTTACAACTGCTGCACAAGCTGGGTTTCCTTATGCCGGTTGACACTGGCAAAGTTTTTATCAGAATACCACATTTCTGGACTGCGGACTTCCTCTACGAAGTTGCTGGAAAGATCGCACCTATAGATACCTGTAAGTTATAGCTTGTTGTATCTCTATTGTTTAATTTTTTTACGGTAATAATTGTTTGCTTTCGGTCTGTATAATTTTTTATCTGTCTGTATTATCTCTATTGTTTAGTTTCTTTATGTAAGTATTTAAAAGAAGTTGTGCAACCCAAGAAAGGCAATATCGTCCCTGCAAATTTAAAATCTCCTACCCTCCTCTCTACTTAATTCGTTTCGTTTCGTTTTTAAAATCTCCTATGTGTCATTTTTGCCGAAAATAAGCCTTGCTGATATTTGTAAAGCGATAGTATTTTAAACTTTAGAACGAGAAAACCATTGAGGAATGTGGGATCTTTCAATTTGGCCTCGGGGATATCATGGTATTTGAACACAGCTATGTCTGGCGCCCGGGTAACGGCTAGTAACTGCACAAATTACAATGAACTGTTACTTAATTCGTTTCGTCACCAATGCACAAAGGTTTACGTCCTAGCGCCAACGACGTCGATGAAACTTTAGACTAACTTTAGATTATTGAAACTTTAGATTAAGTTAAACATTGAACGGATTCTTACCGCCATCATAATTACTTGAGTTTCAGGTATTCGGCAGTTTCAACACTGCCGAAACACTCAATGATTGTATACGTTGTCGTTTGACGTCCACATCGTAAAATAAAAAAAAGCCTTGACAATAATTTAGTTTTATGGGAGTAATGTTGCAAGTTTTGCCGCGAGCGCTTGTCTTGCGTGGTGTTCGCGTGGTTCGCGTTTTTGCTTGCCACGAGCTTAAAGCATCGCGCGGCTCACGTGGCTCCGCCATCCGCAACCTCATCTTGTTTTTAATCGAAAACAATACCTGATATTGGGATAGATACTTCCCACAAACTAGTTGACACGTGCGAAAATGCAGAGCTGATGCACAAGCAAAAGTCCATTAAATTATAAAAATGAAGTTCTATGATGTTGTTTCAATCACAAACATAATTTATTGTTCCATTTCCGTCAAAGTACAAGGTGTTAAAAAGATGTACGCCAAACTTAAAAACCGTTTATACAATGATAACTTTACTATTACAACCAATATTACAACATTCGATCAAAAAAATTTGCTTTTCGAAATTGGAGAGTACCTAACTTATCTAAGACTTTACTCATTGGCATCGGATTTGAAATGTACCTGTTTTAAAAGTTGTGAAGTATGTTTGCGAAACCTGAAACGTTGTTCAGTTTCAGTCTTTGATTATGTGCAGTTTTTAGTTTTTGCATTCATTTGCTAACTCATTTTATATGTAACTTTTTCGTGTTTTGTACGATAATTAAAATTAAAACAACAACTATTTTTGAAATTTCTAGCCAAGTTAAATTTCTCGTTAAAAGATCTGTCTGACAACAATATGGTGAACTCAGCACAACAAAACAGTTTTATGCTGTCATCGGATATTGCTAAAGATATAACAAAGATCGCTACACCAGAAAATGTATATCAAATTAATAAGCAAAAACATCTTGCGACGATGGTTAACTTCACACCGATGTAAGTTTCAGAATCCCTAATTGCTTTATGTTTTGCAGTTCTAAAGTAATACCGAATTCTAAATAAATTTTTATCAATGTTTTAGGCCTGGGTCCTCATATAGCTCGGAAGAATGTGAGAACAGTAAATTAAATTGGCTGAAAGTCGTGCAGAAGTCTCAAGAGTGTAAAATAGCATTTAATTTAGGAAGGTGAGATTATAATTATATACAAGGTGTAACAAAACACCCTAGTAATATTTAAAGGGAGTGGTTTAGCTAGACCATCAAACTGAACAACTCCACTCGAAAAAACAGCTGCTGTCCCATACATTTGAGTCGAGTACTGCAGTTTTGTAGGAGACAGTAAATTTTTAAATTCTCGATGTTGGCTTCATAGTGAAAATTGTTCAGTTAGATGGTATAAACCACCCCTTTAAATATTACTAGGGTATTTTGTTACACCCTATATACTAAATGTGAAATTGTTAAAATAATGTATGTTGTAGAACACTGTCGCATGTTAATGTATGATAGCATTTGATATATACGGTGAAATTGATATCATTAGCATACTTTTAAACTAAGAGTCTACCCATTAAACTGAACGACTTTTACCTACTATGGGAGCAAACTGATCGGAGCAAAAACAAAATCAACTGTTGCATATATTTGAGCAGAGTAGGCGTTACACGGAACAGCTGATTTTTTTTTTGCTACGATCGTTTTGCTCCTATCCTAAATGTTGTTCAGTTTGATGGGTAGACTCTTAGTTTAAAAGGATGCTAATGATATCAATTTCACCCTGTATAATTGGAGCTGAATTTACATATTGAAGTGTATTTTAAGTTTGCTTGTATTCTTTTATATTGTTGTATATTTTTTTTGTATAAAAGTGGTTAATTATATTTTTTGTGTTATAAGTTATTAATTAGTTTTTTTTGTGTGATTTCTATATGTCTAATAATTGTTATATTATTATGTTTTTGTTATCAAAATGATAAGGAAAGTTTTTATGACTAGAAAAATAAAAAATACCGCCATGTTGTGGTAAAACATCGGAACTATAGGTGTTGGCAAATAAGGGTTGAGACACATCTACCGACAGCGACCGACAGCCGGCCCTTACAAAAATGTAATTTAGTATGGGAAGCCGTCCGCCATCGCCGCGGCGTCGGTCGACGGTGGACGGCTTCCCATACTAAATGACATTTTTGTATGGGCCGGCCATCGGTCGCCGTCGGTAGATGTGTCTCAACCCTAAGGAAATCGAATTTGGGAGCAAGCAACACTGGATCTTAACTTGAAAAATAGGTAATAATAATTAACGGGAACTTACACAATAGACTTTAGGTACTGGTTCGCTCACTCGTCCGTTCCTCTTCTGTTTTATGTTCTGACTAGCTTAGCAACCTACCATCTTCGTTTTATATTTTTGATAAGAAGAAAACCGACACGAATCTAGTTTGTTTATCGTATGACCAATGAAATTGAAAAAAACCTGTTAATTCTGGTTTTAATAACAAAATAATGTTTTTGCAGTAGCCACGAGGACGACGAAAATATAGTAATGCAGTCAGGCATCGAGCTGCGGTTGCCGCAGCCGGGTCAGAACCTGCTGTCTTCCCCAATGATGGCGACCCCGCCGTGCGCTGTGCCGCTCGTACTGCCTACCAACTTGACCACCAAGCAGGACTCTTCCGATTCCAATCTTCCCCCAGACTCTGAATGTTTTAACAGGTTGGTCATAGAAAAAAAACCTAATCCATTAGGTATCATCATTAGATACATAGAGAAATTACGCGCTCCTCTAAATAGATATCAACGGCCCTGTAGCTCAGTCGGTAGTGAATCAGCTTCCTGCGCCGAGTGTCGCGGGTTCGAATTCCGTAAGGGACAAATATTTGTATGATGAATATGAATATTTGTACCCGAGTCATGGATGTTTGTATCTATATTTCATGTATTGTATATCGTTGTCTAGTCATCATAATACAAGTTCAGGCTAGATTCAGGAGTGCGATTTTTGAATCTCATACATTGAACTCAGCAGTTGAAAATATATGGAGATACGCATCTTTCTACTGCTGATTTTTTACAGCCCTGTATATATTTTTATCGCTATATTAAAATGTTTCTGTTACAGCGCATGTGAAACAGCATCAGTTGCTTCTGATCTCACGCGGATGTATGTATCGGACGAAGACGAGAAACCCGAAGTGATTCTCAGAAGGACTGTATCAAGAAACCCATCAATGGAAGACCACGGCTCTGGGGAATTCGATGTCAGCGCGAAAAAGCGCCCTCGAGTACAATCTAATCTCTTTTGAAAATAACTCCTGCTCTTAAAGCGAAGCTAAAGCTCTTAATTGTTTACTATCATCGGTAATTTAATTAGTATCGCTGTTGACTGTCATGATATTTAATTAGAATTAATTAATTAGATTAGAATTTACCTCATTTATAAGCGTAAGTGGTATCGTAGTGTAGTATACCAGTCGGAGATTTCTTTAACGTGTGTTATTTAAGAATAGTCTCCCTTAAAGGGTCAATTCGTACCAAAAGAGCATCGAAGAGCATTTGCTCGCAGCGGCAATCTTATCACTAGTAAATAAAGGTCAAATTTATTTCGAGCGATACGAGCAGAGCGGCGCCGCGCGCGTCCGCCGCGTTGCGTCGGCGACGTGCAAATAAATTTAACCTTTATTCACTAGTGATAAGATTGCCGCTGCTAGCAAATGCTCTTGGATGCTCCTCTGGTGTGAATCGACCGTAAAGTATATACGGGCAATTCCGTCAGCGGTGTAAATACGTTAAATTGATAAAACTTTGGTTCCATACGTTCTTATTTAGGAGCGACGACCAGTGCAGGTATGTATTTATCGAAGAAATACTCTTAACCTACTGGATAAGAGTTTATAGTACGAAAATTATAGTCATGTGACTTAAATCCCCCGCTGACGGAATTGCCCCGCTCGACTATAGGTACGTCAAAGTTTTCATAAGAGCGCGCGAGCATTTGATATGGGTTTATTATTAAAGGGACCGATTTTTTTTGATTTTTTTACTGGCCCGGTTACAAGACCTTTAGGCCAAATCTTCTAGTAAAACAGATCGTATACCTATATTGGGGTTGTACAAAACTTTTAGATGCGGTCCCCCTTTATAGGGCAGAAATTTTATTATTATTTATTTTATAGTGATTTTCAAAGCAAAACGGTATTGATAAAATCGTCCATATTGTCAGATCAGCTAGGTGGCTACAACCGCTGTACAAATTTCGGAGTTGCCCTATAAAGGGTTATGCAGTTGGCATAACTGCATCGGAACTACCGAACTACATGCAAACTACAAAGCAACTGCGTTTCTTTAGTTCATCGGTATACACCTTTGTGTGAGTTCCACCTATTTTATTGGGCTAGGTTTTCATTAATGGCACACGTTATTATAATAAGTAATATTGTTGTATAGATATATGTGAAATAATAATAAATATAAATAAAAAGAAGAATGGCGGATGGACCTACAGTCTTAGAGCAACCGTACATAAATGAAACTTGGCAATAAGTGAAATAAAACTAACAAAACAGTTAATTGGTTATATTGCATCCTGCAAGAGTTGGAGGAAAGGTGTTTCTCCTTATGCTATCTTCTGAAACAAAATGTGTGAACCTTGGTCCGTCTCATTAGATAGTCCACTTCATATTCTATTCATTAATAAGTACGTTTTATTTAAAAGAAAATTCACGATATCCGTATACTTATTTTGAGAATTGAAGAAATCTAAATCTAACTACACAATCAATTCAACCAAACCAAAGATGTCCCTAACGTAACGACAAAAAAAAACTTAACTAGGTACTTAATCATGTTCTGTGAAGATAGCTGTCATGATTGCGTTTTGCTACTGCTTTTATTTTAAATCCAAACTTTTAGAGATGTGGATTTTCTTTATAGAAAATTCATTAAATTTTCTTTTTTAAAATATTTTATTATAAGGACTAGCCTTGCGGTAGCATTTCCCCTCTGCCACGGTATAAGATCAATTGATCATGTGCATTTACATTCAATTTTATACCTTATCACTAAACGAGACAGCGTTTAATTGCGAAACAATAATTTCGAACTTAGAACGTTTGGGGTTCACACGACAGTACTTTTCATGATTTTTATCATTCAAAATTACAATCTTAAGTTATGGGGAATAAAATCTAAAGTTGCGGATTTCATATTACCTCGCGTTTACACGCGTAACTAGTCCCTATATAAGTAGTCAAAGCTCGATACCTGTAATGTACGGTTCATAGTGTTTGTAAAAAAGACTGGGTCTAATTTCGCCACTCTTTATATTAAGAATGCAATTTATGTTGATACATGAAATTCAGAACATTTACGAGTAATGTAAGAACAATTTATATGGTTTATATTAATGAAAAGAAATAAATAGCTTATATGTCTTTATAAATAATTTCTTACCAGAATAACAATACTATTGCCTATTACTTACACATGTAGTAACAAAAAACAGACAAACAAACAGACAAACACAAACAAACAACAACCATACAATTGATATTGTTGGTACATAATACAATAATTGAACACAAAGCAAAGCACATCAAACTCTGAGCTTAGTGGTAGTTATAACTCCCAGAGTTTTCACTATGCCCACTCGGTTGAACTTTTTGAAGGTATTCCTTGATGGCATTGTCATAACTTTTGGTGTCAGCGGAACCCTTGCCTTCGCCAGAGTAGCCGTAATAGCTATTAGGTGCATCATAGGAACTGCCAGCTGCTCCTGAATGTTCATCACCGTCTGCTCCATAGCTGCTGTGATCAGAGTTTCCACTGTAAGATTCGAAAGAGTGTTCGCCATTAGAGGGTCCGTATGGTGGTGATTCTTGAACTTGGTAAGAATGTCCTTGTTGCTGGTGGCCGTCGGCTGTGTGCGCGTGAGGCTTATGCGGGGCGGGCACGTGGACAATTTGAGGCACTGGAACGGGATATGGCTTCGAAACGTGTACAGGGTAAGGCACTTTCTCCACCACCTTCACTGGATAAGGTACCGGAATTTTGACTGCTATGGTTTTTGTTATTTTAATTATTTTAACTGGAGTTTCTGGAATTTCCACGTGCTGGCCAAGGTTTTGGAGTTCAGTTTCGTAGTGTTCTATGGGAATGGTATGCTGGGAGTGCTCTGACGCTAAACTGTATGTGCAGCATAGTAATATTATTAATTTCTGAAACAAAACGTTTTATGATAAGTTCCTAGTAACTATAATACTTAACACTAACTTGTCTCGGGCGGGTTCAAGTCCCGCCCGAGACAAATTTTTCAATATTTAATTTGATTCGAAATAGCACAACATCTGTAACATGTGCTATTTCGAATGTATGTTTAAAATCAATAATATTTGAAATTAACCCTAAAATTTCTAATAACTTTCTTAGTCTCAAAATCTATGTTACAGGTGTATACTATGGATAAGTAAATAAACGTAAATTAAAGAATTCACTTAGGCAGTAAAAGTTATCTGTTACGAAGTTATTTTGCAGACTAACATGACTGTTACAAAAACAGGAAGTTAAGTATAAGGCCACAAATTACTAAAGAGTTACAGGTGTTATGTAATTATTGGTCATTTCCGAGAGCGTACAAATAATATTAAAAAACGTCGCATCGATATCGTTCAGCGCGTTCAATTGCAAAATACGACCGAGTATTAACGTTGGGTTTACTAACCAATAGTGCCATTGTGGTGTGAGTGTATCCACAGTGCAGCTAAAACTACCGAGTGACAAATGTATTGAGTGGCTTTTATAAGGCACATTCCCTCTGCATCGAGAGACTGGCTGGCGGTGCGCCATTACTTTCTTCAGCAGTTGCATACGAATTCGGACGCGGGCGGTGGCGGAGACAGTCTCATTAATCGGAACTGGAGCACGTTCTCTTAATGCTTCCTCCTACGCTTGCGCGAGCTGAGGAGAGCTCGCTGTACATCGACTCGACTGTAAAGTGATTGTTACTAGTTTACTTTATAGAAACGTCAATGTACACATGGCGACACATCAAGCTATACAAAACTAGCGCGCGTAGGTAGAGTAATGTATAACGTCGCGCGGCCGGCTTATGTTGGTTTTTTATAGCTTGATGTGTCGCCGTGTGTACAGCGGGCTCGCCTAAGCTCGAGTATGCGGGTGGAGGAAGCATATAAAGCAAAGGCGTAATCCGTCACTCTGCTTTTTGGAATCCGGGAAACTTAGCGTAAAGGGAAAACCACACGTAAACTTTATACAGGGAATGAGGGTTTCATGTTTTGCTACGGAGCCCTATAAAAATGTGCCATAAAATAGAAAGGCATGGGTATGAATGGACAACCTACATAAGCGTGGTTTACCTACTATCGGTGCAGTTTGTTTATATTAGGTAATCAACTGCTTTTTTGCAGTTGTATTTTAGAAGTTTCAATAAGGCGTAGCAGGTAGGTAGGTAGGGTTGCCAACATAGTTAAGTTATAGCCAATAGGAGCCACTGCAAGGCAAAAGCCACCTCTCACCATAGAGATAAGAAATCGAATCGGGCAATATGTATGTCAGATTCAAATTTAGAGAAAACTGATGAACAACTTTATTAACTGTTTTTGTCGACCTGATTTGAATTCATGAAAATTTAAGTATTTTGCCTATTGTACTTTTTATTATTTTACTAGTAGGGCTTTTCATGGTAGTATGTATTTCGCATAGTTGAACTCTATGACCATGTATATTATAAGGTCTAACAAAATTAGGTGAAACTATTTTAAGGGGATGATCAGACCATCAACCTGAACAACTTTCTCTATGGGACCAATATCGAAATCGCGAAAAAAAAATCAGCTGTTCCATACAAACCTACTCGACCTAAATGTATGGGACAGCAGATTTTTTTTCGCGATTTAACTATTGGTCCCATAGAGAAAGTTGCTCAGTTTGATGGTCTGATCATCCCCTTAAAATAGTTTCACCTAATTTTGTTAGACCTTATAGAGTTTAAGTTCATCTATGCTGATCTATCGCCGTGTCACAGAATAGGTAATAGTATATAGTTGCCGTGTGTACATATCCCTAATAAATTAAGTATATTAAATTTGCTTTATTAAATCTCAATAAGAATAAAACATCGAACACCCTAGCTGCTAGGGTGTTCGATGTTTTATTCTTATTATTATACTATATTAAGCTAGGGCCTAGCTCCTAATCTAGATGCCTGATCATAAATGAGCCTTTTACCCTGGGTAGTAGAGTTGGGACCATAAAAAAAACCGAAAAGCATACCCTCGACCACAGAACATTCAGTCTTATTTTTTTTCTATGCCCTGGACACTTCTAACAAACGGGCTCTCACTGACGAAAGGCTGGCACGTCCATGCCAAGTGTGAGTGAGAGGAATACACTTAGTACATTACCTACTGCTTAATGTCCTCGTCTACCTCCCGAAGCAGTAGCACTGAGAGGGTGAAGACATGGTATCCACTAGGCAACATTTGACGCTCGACAACGTTGCTAAACAACGCGCGACGTTGCCGAACATGTTGAGCGTCACGTGTTGCGCGTCAAATGTTGCCTAGTGGATACGCGGCCTGAGGTCAAAATGGGTGCGGCGTAGGCATTTTCCATATTGTGCCTACCTACATATTAGTTCTCTTTTTTAACCGACTTCAAAAAAGGAGGAGGTTTCTCAAGAAGTTGGTGTCAAGCCAAGCCAAAATACTAATGCAAGCCCTGACGTGAATCGTACCGGCTTGACAGCGACTTCGATAAAACAAATTAATGTTCTTATGATGCGAACGAGAAAGTCATCGGCTGCAATATTATTTTTTAACTTTTTAGTTTTTTTGAAGGCGGTTTTTTTTTTTTTAATGTTTAATTGTATGTGTAGTTTAAATAAAGTATAGGGTTTAAATAAAATTAAAAAATACTAAAAAAAAATTATTACAAAAACAAGTATGTAAACATTGACGTAGGCAACAACCTATAGCACAATTTTCCATATTGTGCCTACCTACATATTAGTTCTACCTACTGTTGTTGTGGCTAGTAGCAAGTAACCACGAAGGAAAGAAAAGAGCGGAGGTGCCGCAGGGCAATTAGGTCTATCGTCATTATATTAGGTCATTACGTCGCAGTAGGCGTGGCCTGGCCTATAATGCTCAGTTCGAAGCGGACCGCCATTCTTTTTACTGAGGGGTTTTGTCAATAAAATAGGTACATCTAAAACGATGAAGTGCGCTGTTCCTGGATTCGGTTTTAGGGCTGGAACCTGCGCATCCGTCTTGTCCCCCGTCCCTGCACTTTGGCGACACTTTTCTTCGATAGATATATTGCTTTGCGACACCTCCGCGGACCGAAAGTCCAAGTAAACCTTCGATGTCCAGAAATGGTGCGATATTATTTTTATGTAATAATTTTTAAGTTATGGGCTCGTTATTTGTTTAAATTTTTTAGACTATATTCCATATCCAATATGTATTGGAATATAATCATCATCATCATCATCAGCCTGCCATGACTCTGCTTAAACATATTAGTACTTACTATCTCTATGGGGGACACAGGTTCAACACGTAGAGGCCCCTTTGAGACACTTTTATCTAAATGCGATGGGATTCACCAAGCGTGGTCTATCTCTGAATGCATTATGGAAATGCACCAGAAGACATACCACATTCGGTGCAGAGACTATTGTAGAAAAAACAAAAAACTACTAGGGTTATGGGGGTCAACTGGGTAGGCCGGGAAATCTGGGTTATTGCGGAGAGACTCGGGACGCCTGCTGTAACAAATGTCTCTAGTTTGTCAAAAATGGCAGACGGTGACTTGCCAACTCATTTGATGGGAAACAAAAATGCCGCTCCCAAGGAGCGACAAGGCGGCAAAATCTAGTGAGCGGCTAAGGTTGTAGAGAGGTGAGTCTGCGGGCACCGGTTCCCGTTGCTAAGCGCACCAGTCCCGGCGTTATGACATTTTACACTTCCAACCTGGAGCATAGGTTCCGCTCTTGCGACTCCACTCCTGGCCGGCCGGTTAAGGCAAGACAGGAGGTGAGGTTCAAATCAATCCGGGCCCTCTGGAGAATCGGGTACGTGGTGTCGCCAATCACCAACAGCTCGCCACAATTTGCCCTGCGGCTTTATTATTTTGCGTATGTTGCATCACGCTCTGCCTGTGTGTGATTTCGTATAGTTGCATCTGTATCTGTATAGTATCGCTGTTATTCGCGATCTTTGTTTCACACGGACGCCGCGGTACCGCCCTTCAGTTTCCATATTTCGCTTTTTCATGAGGAACGTGTTTCGTTTTCGGGTGTTTCTCCTCGGTGTTTGAACGCTGCCATCATCCTCACGAAATATTGTCACGGATGCTGTGAAATGACGCAGCTATAGAAAGGCATTCAAAAATTCGGCCGGTTTGTCAACAAGCTTCGTAGCTCGGCGGTCGACGCATGGACTCCCGTGCCGGGGGTCGATGGTTCGAGACTTGTCGAAAATAATTCTAGATTTTATTGTTGTTGGAAATGTTCTAGAAAAGTAAGAGGGAGTAAGAATATTTGGAAAGAGACAGAAAATGGGCGTGTTTAGGAATGTTCTAGAAAACAGAGAGAGAAGGAATATTTGAAAAAAACCAAAAACAATAGGAATGTTCTAGAACGAAGAGAGAGAAGAAATATTTGTAAAGAAACAATAAAAGGGGGGTGTTTAGGAAAATTCGAGAAGGAAGGCGGGATTAAGAAATATTCGGAAGGGAACAAAGGAATAAAGAAAAGACTAACGATATTCGATTTCTCAAAACGAGTCTTTGACCAGTAGTGTGTACTACCAGTGATGACAGAATTATAGAACCGAGTCCTGGTCGCTCACTCAAGGCCTTATAAAAATGCTAAAAGTCACCCATAGTGCAATTAAGAGGGTTATGCTCGAAGGTTCCCTGCGAGATCGAATCAGAAATGAAGAGATTTGCAAAAGTATTAGAGTAGCCCAAAGAATTGCTAAACTAAAGTGACAATGGGCAGGGCACATTACTCGCAAAACCGATGGCCGATAGAGCTAAAGAGATCTCGAGTGGCCACCGCGTACTGGAAAGCGCAACGTGGATAGCACAAGGTGGATTTACGAACTGGTAAAGGCGGCGAGAACCTATTGAATGAGAGCAGCGTAGGACCGGTCGTTGTGATGATCCTTGGGAGAGCTTTCGAAACTTATGTTCAGATATTCAGCAGTGGACGTCTATCGGCCAAGCTGAGCTGATTTTGATCATTTTTATTATTCCTTTTTTAATAATACATACATAAATAAGCTTATACCAATCTCCCATGGGGTTAGACAGAGACTACGGACTGCTATCAACGAGCCAGTCGATAGTTTCTAATTTCACAGTCGAGTTCGTCGGTGAAATTAGGTGGGCGAAATTACGGATTCGTGATTTTTTTTAAATAGCTCTTTATAATAGGATAAAAACAGTTAACAGGGTACAACAGCATGTTTAGGCTGGTGCACTTTCTCTCTAGAATTAATTCCAGAACTCAAACTTAGCCAGGTAAATTTTAAAATGAGAAAGTTGAAATTAGGAAATTCGAAAACCATCGACGGTGAAATTAGATAAATACGTTCGTAGTCATACAGCATACACATTACCGTTTCCCTTGAGCACCTGCGGAACCCTGAGAGCTAGCCGATCAAGCGATAGTGATGTTCCACAAACTGATATTATAGTGTTGTGCGCACAAGTATTTGTCGTGTCGGTGAGTGATTAACTCAGGACAAGTTAAAAACATTTTATAGCTCGAAAAGGAACAAGTTCATTCGACTCATATTTTTTGTATGGTATACTTATCTAATGTTGTTTAAATATCATCGGAGTAAACTGATACAATTCTTGGAATTTAGTGAGGAGATTGATTTTTGTAAATGATTTCGGCAAAGGGACACGTTGTTGAAATTAGAGAACGGGGTTTCAAAAATGTATTTCAACCAGTAGTTTTTAAATTACGTGGATATAATCTCGTGTACACTTAGCTATAAACCCCTTTTAATGTATAAAAATATCAAACACGCCAAAAAATTTGTTTTTGTATGTCTTATAAGCCAGCCTAGCTAGCATGCCACCCACGACAAAGCGTTTAAACGAGAAAAACGTCATGCGCGCTCTTTCTGGCCTACGTAAAATAATAAAGATGGAGGCACATCTCGATTTTTGTCGTTTTCTCGGGGGTGGCATACTAGATAGGCTGGACGCGCATAAAAACCTGCTCGTAAGAATTACCGGTTTCTCCTCGGCGCGGCGTTTGAACACCGTCAATATCCTCACCAAATAATTTCGCTTTGTTTATAAGAAAAGGTATACAATTTTATAACGCAGTTATAAAGCCCGCTGGATCCTTGTAACAGCGCTAAAAAATATACCTTTTCTTATAAACAAGGCGAAAATATTGTTACGAGCGACGGGTTTCGGGATTGGAGTGAAACGCTAAGTCCAATTTATTTACAGAGTTTATTGGGTTACACACTTACAAACGGACCACCTCGCAGAGGTTCCCCTTTTAACAGTCCTCCTCGCAGGGGTTTCCCCTCTCACCACTTTCACTGTTCACTACGTCACGACGCGTGACACGCTATGACGTCACGACGCATGGCACAATGACGTCATGACACGCGACACACACTACACTGCACTAGACTGACACTTTTACTTTTCTTCGCACTTTTCCACTGTTAAATCAATACTGACTGCGTCCGCGCCTTATATACCCCTTAGAATTTTCTAGTTGCCCGAATTTCGTAAAGGGACCTCATACGAGGAGCAGGGCAGCAATGAAAATTTATAACGTTGGGGCGCCTTGGGAACGAATCGCTAAATGTTGCGGGACCATTTCCAGTCACTAAGTCAGGAAACCGGTATATACTTGTGGTAATGGATTACTTCACAAAGTGGCCGGAAGTATTTGCCATTCCCAATCAGGAAGCGATAACTGTGGCTACCAAGTTGGTAAACGAAGTTTTCTGCCGGTTTGGGGTTCCGCTAGAAATGCACAGTGATCAGGGCAGGAACTTTGAGTCACAGTTGTTCCAGGAAGTTTGCAAGATTTTCGGAATTCATAAGACCCGGACTACTCCTTATCATCCTCAGTCCGATGGAATGGTGGAGCGGTTCAATCAAACCTTGGAACGGCATCTTGCGAAGGTCGTCGATAATCATCAGGATAACTGGGATGAGTACATACCTCTCTTCCTGTTGGCCTATCGAACCGCTGTTCATGAGAGTACTTCAGCAACTCCAGCGATAGCAAACTTCGGGAGAGAATTGAAGCTTCCAGCGGATTTGCTATCGGGGTGCGCACCAGGCACTCCCAAAAGTATCAGTGATTATGTGAGCGAACTGCGGGAGAAAATGGTCGACATCTATGAACAACTTCGAGAAGCAGGTCAAAACTCCAGTGACCGTTCGAAGACACGATATGACCGAAAGGCGAACCATACAGGGTTTGAGGAAGGAACATCAGTATGGTTGCATAATCCAGTCCGAAGGAAAGGGAAGTGCCCGAAGTTACAGGCAAGTTGGGAAGGGCCGTATGAGGTAGTGACCAGAATAAATGACGTCACATATCGAATCCGACGATCGCCAAGGAGCCCGTTGAAGATAGTGCACGTTGATCGGTTAGCTCGTTATTTCGGAAGTAATGATGCTCGGGACGAGCAGAACTAAGGGAGGGGCAGTGTCACGGATGCTGTGAAATGACGCAGCTATAGAAAGGCATCCAAAAATTAGGCCGGTTTGTCAACAAGCTTCGTAGCTCGGCGGTCGACGCATGGACTCCCGTGCCGGGGGTCGATGGTTCGAGACTCGTCGAAAATAATTCTAGATTTTATTGTTGTTGGAAATGTTCTAGAAAAGTAAGAGGGAGTAAGAATATTTGGAAAGAGACAGAAAATAGGCGTGTTTAGGAATGTTCTAGAAAACAGAGAGAGAAGGAATATTTGAAGAACCAAAAACAATAGGAATGTTCTAGAACGAAGAGAGAGAAGAAATATTTGTAAAGAAACAATAAAAGGGGGCGTGTTTAGGAAAATTCGAGAAGGAAGGCGGGATTAAGAAATATCCGGAAGGGAACAAAGGAATAAAGAAAAGACTAACGAAATTCGGGCAACTAGAAAATTCTAAGGGGTATATAAGGCGCGGACGCAGTCAGTATTGATTTAACAGTGGAAAAGTGCGAAGAAAAGTAAAAGTGTCAGTCTAGTGCAGTGTAGTGTGTGTCGCGTGTCATGACGTCATTGTGCCATGCGTCGTGACGTCATAGCGTGTCGCGCGTCGTGACGTAGTGAACAGTGAAAGTGGTGAGAGGGGAAACCCCTGCGAGGAGGACTGTTAAAAGGGGAACCTCTGCGAGGTGGTCCGTTTGTAAGTGTGTAACCCAATAAACTCTGTAAATAAATTGGACTTAGCGTTTCACTCCAATCCCGAAACCCGTCGCTCGTAACAATATTTTCGCCTTGTTTATAAGAAAAGGTATATTTTTTAGCGCTGTTACAAGGATCCAGCGGGCTTTATAACTGCGTTATAAAATTGTATACCTTTTCTTATAAACAAAGCGAAATTATTTGGTGAGGATATTGACGGTGTTCAAACGCCGCGCCGAGGAGAAACCGGTAATTCTTACGAGCAGGTTTTTATGCGCGTCCAGCCTATCTAGTATGCCACCCCCGAGAAAACGACAAAAATCGAGATGTGCCTCCATCTTTATTATTTTACGTAGGCCAGAAAGAGCGCGCATGACGTTTTTCTCGTTTAAACGCTTTGTCGTGGGTGGCATGCTAGCTAGGCTGGCTTATAAGACATACAAAAACAAATTTTTTGGCGTGTTTGATATTTTTATACATTAAAAGGGGTTTATAGCTAAGTGTACACGAGATTATATCCACGTAATTTAAAAACTACTGGTTGAAATACATTTTTGAAACCCCGTTCTCTAATTTCAACAACGTGTCCCTTTGCCGAAATCATTTACAAAAATCAATCTCCTCACTAAATTCCAAGAATTGTATCAGTTTACTCCGATGATATTTAAACAACATTAGATAAGTATACCATACAAAAAAGATGAGTCGAATGAACTTGTTCCTTTTCGAGCTATAAAATGTTTTTAACTTGTCCTGAGTTAATCACTCACCGACACGACAAATACTTGTGCGCACAACACTATAATATCAGTTTGTGGAACATCACTATCGCTTGATCGGCTAGCTCTCAGGGTTCCGCAGGTGCTCAAGGGAAACGGTAATGTGTATGCTGTATGACTACGAACGTATTTATCTAATTTCACCGTCGATGGTTTTCGAATTTCCTAATTTCAACTTTCTCATTTTAAAATTTACCTGGCTAAGTTTGAGTTCTGGAATTAATTCTAGAGAGAAAGTGCACCAGCCTAAACATGCTGTTGTACCCTGTTAACTGTTTTTATCCTATTATAAAGAGCTATTTAAAAAAAATCACGAATCCGTAATTTCGCCCACCTAATTTCACCGACGAACTCGACTGTGAAATTAGAAACTATCGACTGGCTCGTTGATAGCAGTCCGTAGTCTCTGTCTAACCCCATGGGAGATTGGTATAAGCTTATTTATGTATGTATTATTAAAAAAGGAATAATAAAAATGATCATAATCAGCTCAGCTTGGCCGATAGACGTCCACTGCTGAATATCTGAACATAAGTTTCGAAAGCTCTCCCAAGGATCATCACAACGACCGGTCCTACGCTGCTCTCATTCAATAGGTTCTCGCCGCCTTTACCAGTTCGTAAATCCACCTTGTGCTATCCACGTTGCGCTTTCCAGTACGCGGTGGCCACTCGAGATCTCTTTAGCTCTATCGGCCATCGGTTTTGCGAGTAATGTGCCCTGCCCATTGTCACTTTAGTTTAGCAATTCTTTGGGCTACTCTAATACTTTTGCAAATCTCTTCATTTCTGTTTCGATCTCGCAAGGAACCTTCGAGCATAACCCTCTTAATTGCACTATGGGTGACTTTTAGCATTTTTATAAGGCCTTGAGTGAGCGACCAGGACTCGGTTCCATAATTCTGTCATCACTGGTAGTACACACTACTGGTCAAAGACTCGTTTTGAGAAACTGCGGTATTTGGGACAAAAAGATACTACATATATTCCCGAATGCTGCTTGACCAGTTGGATTCGACTGTTAACCTCTTTCTCAACGTTGTACCTACCTAAATGGATAGTTTGTCTCACGTAAACATAATAACATAATGGTCAACAACTTTGACCGTAGTCTCCGATCTTTGCAGTAGTGGAGGACAAGACGAAGATCATGTCAAACAAATGTTTATGTTCTGGACATTTGTTTTGGCATGATTTTAGTCTTTTCTATGTTCATTTTCAAACCAACTAGTTTGGAGAGTTTGGACGCTCTGCTAAGGTAATCGAGCATACAACTGAGGTCCTCCATGGTCTCCGCCATGATGACTATATATGTTATCGGCAAAAAGGAAGTTTGGACACTGAAGGTGACTGATGTACTTGTCGTTTATGTTGAAGCCTAGCCCTTTTCAGTCCAAAACCTTGAAAATATCTTCCTGAAGCCGTTGAAAAAATTACGTCACCATGTCTCACACCTCGCTGCAGAAGGATATGTTTCAAGTTCTGTTCCTGCAGTCGGACTGACAAAGTGGCGTTTTCGTACAAGCATTCCATCACTTCGTACCGGTAGTCAGCTTGACATCGCTGGAGATACTGCAGTACAGCCCATGCCTTTCTGTCAAAGGCTTTCTCGTAGTCCACGAACGCCAAGCAAAGAATCAAGTTATATTCTTCGGTATGTTTATGTGGTTTACAGTGCAGAAGCCTTTTCGAAACCCGGCTTGTTCGGGAGGCTGGAAGTCATCAAACCTGCGTGCGAGACGGTTCGTGATGACTCTCAATCTCAAAAATAGCTTGTAGACATGACTAAGAAGCGAGATGGACCTTGTGATGAAAAACACCACCAGACTTTTGTTTCTTGCGTGCGGTGTTTTTCTCTCGCGTAGTTAATCATTTTCCAATAGAAAAATCAAAATTCAAACATTTTTTATTCAAAGTAATGTCACATAGATAGCTTTTTGACGTCATTTTCTGATCTCTTGCTCTTGCTTGCACGTCTACGTTGGAGCACTATTTTCTGCTTTATAGCCTTCCTAATACGCTCGCAATACGGTACTTATTCTCATCGTCTGAAGAGAAGCATAATTATTTCGTGCTTTTTTTCCAAGAGCTTAAGAGTAGGATTAGGGTTTTTTGGTTCTGTTTGTATATCGGGTTTAAAACAGCTTGGACCCGACCGCTTGGACAGTTTTCAAAAACCCGTCGCAATCATTGTAAAAGCTGTCCCTAGGCAATCGAAACAATTTTGAAAGTTCAAGCTGGCATAGACTTCATCAGTACAGATTTTTCCACAAGGGTGTAGCTAGGAGGGAGGGAGGCACCTTGAAAATTGCCCAACCACTATTAGGTACAGCCTTTACCATTAAGAGCTAGTAGGTCACAATTCCTTAAGTTAACATAGTTCTAGCCGCAATCATGCACTTCGCAGGGCTGGTTTCAAGCTCATTTTGCTCACTTCAATCCTGACCTGATTTAAGTTAAATTTTGAAACGGACTTTTTCCATTCGCTGCTCTTCACCTTCTCGTTTGCCCAGTTTCGTGTTAAAATCATCCATCACAAAGGTGAATTGGGTTTTGGCTCATACTTAGTCTCCACCTCATCATCGTATTTCTAATCCGAGGAAGGATACCTTCAACAAATACCGTTTGATTAGTACTTATAAGGTATACCACCCTATTCTATACGCTTTCGATCTGCTACACGATGTTCACAAGAGATTTGTTTCTATTAGCCCAATACCGTGCTGGCATTTTAGATCACCCTACCGGCACTAGAGCAGGTTACCAGATTTGATTAATATAGAATTCTTTCCCTCGCTGTGGACTTCAGATAACCCAATGATGTCACATCGTATCTGTGAAATATCGGAAGCTTAGTAGGTAAGCGGGCGGTGGCCGTAAATAAAACACCTTTTTTTTTTTTTTTTTTTTTTTTTTGGCTTCGCATGGTTATGCAATTGCCACTTTCAAAGGTAAAAAGGAGAGGGTAAAATTAGAAGGATCATTTTGACTATATGTAGCTGTATGAGAGGAAGATGAATTAAGCAAAGCATGAGCATATGACATTTTAGAGACAGGAGGGTGTAACTTAACAGCTTCCATAATTATATGAAATGCAACTCTTACTCATAGTTTCTTTTATTGCATTTTGACGATCAAACTCTAAACATTTTTTACTAATTGCTTGGTGATTGCCCTCGAATAAACAACACCAATAGTCCTCCTCCTCGACATCACAAGTGTTTCCGTAGTGTCCTTGTCCACATTTAAAACATTTTGGTGTTGAGCGGCATAGATTTTTGACGTGTCCATACCGGCTGCAGTTATAACACTGTACGGTAGGATAAACATATTGGTGGTAAATATAATAGTCAGAGCAGAGTAACACATGAACACTCTTGTGGGCAATACTTGTCCATCAAAAGTTGCCACAATTGTCCCAGTATTTTCAAATGAAGTTGTGTTATCAATGTTTAACTTTCTCCTAAACCTCCTAATTTTAATAATTGGACCGCAACCTATTGGAACACTTATATTTTCCATAATTTCATCATCTGACCAATCAGTCGGGACACCCCTGATTACCCCCATACGTGTGATGTTAAAGGTGGGAATGAATGCTTTGTATTTTTCTGTTGCTAAAGGAATGCTGGAAAGAAATGTATTAGCATCCATAAAATTTGAAAACGCCAAACTAATTCGATTACACCCAATACGTTTAAGACTACCATTCACTATACCTGATATTTCATTTTTTTTTTTAAATCGACCAAAAGTAACTGTGTGGAGCGTGGTACCATTGATATCATTTGAGGCAGAGTGAAGGCCTGTTCTGTCATCTGGGGATACAATCTGTTTTTGAACGTGTACAACATAGGGAGCCGCATCGGATGATTTGTACAATGTTCTACCAAGGGACACTGTCCTTCAATACAGCTTTATCAGCCTCAGCATGGAGACATTTCTTTAAATCCGAAGCAGCCTGCTCTGTTTCCAGAGCAACCTGCTCGAGACACATACAGTCTGATTCGTTTTTACTACCATGACTCCTACGCTTTTTTTTTATTGCAGTGAGAGCATTTCTTAGAAGAACTAGACCGTTTTCTTTTTTGCTTCAACTGATCATGAGCGGAACAATCAGTGTCCATAGCACTGGATTCATTGGCTTCTATAGTTATATAGTGAGCTACCTGATCCTGGGGGCTTGTTCCCCCAGGATCATCAGGCGGGTCCATCGTATAAAAATTCAACTACTTACCAAATGATTAATCTGACTACACTACTATAAAATATACACAAACTAAATTAATTATATACAAAATTTACAATAAACTTGTCCAATTTTACCACTGGACTACGTTCAGAACCTACGCCCCAGGTGCACCCCGAGTGCAACTTTTCGCACTAACGCCGCCGTTCCGAGGCTCGGTGAAAAACGCTCTTTGCAACTCGGTTGTCACAACTCAACCGTTCCGAACCTCTGACGGGTTGCAACTTTTAACCATCAAATTCGATGGTTATAAAACACTCTGACGTTTTAATTATCTGTGGTTACTTGACTTTTCGCGCGTTTTGAATAAAAGTTTGTTTTTAAAACTATTTTTATTCACTTTTTGATTTGCTAACATGGAAAATGAGTTTTTTTATTGTAATGATGGAAGCCCTGGAAGCCCATATTACATTAAATGTCAAAATTTGAGGTTATAAAAAAACCGTGATCGTTCCGTACCTCATAGCGAGTTAAAAATTGGCGCGGTCGTTCCGTACCTTAGAGCGAGTTGAAAAACAACCGCACCATGGTCGTGAACGCACCCCTGAAAATTAAATAATTTGATAAAAAAAACGAAGAAACAACCGCCAAATTCAAAGTTTCCCGCGCTTTTTTTCAAAACACGTCTTGCATAGATGAGGTCTAATTCGGACTGCTGTCAAAAGTATGAATGACATATCAATACAATCGTATACATACATCACACCTCTCTTCTAAATCAACACTAGAACACTAGAATTAGTACTAACTTAAAGTTACGAGTAAACCAATTATTATTAATTTTAATCTCCTACACATGCATCGCTAATTACAAAGAGTAATATAAGTATTGGCTTAATACCTAATGCTCCACTATGCAAAGCCAAATTCTTAATTATCTAAGATTACACAAATTTAGACCACTTATCTACTTGATCATATTCGTACATTTTTACCAGGTATACCTACTGTACCTACTATAGACATTCAATCATAATATATGCCTGTTCTTACGAGTTTTCGTAACCCAGTCGCAGTACTGGTTTTCTATCCCTTTTCGGGTAACGGCGATCCACAGGCGACGATGGCGGCGATGGCGTGACATACAGTGGTGACGAAAACCGGGGTGAAGTGAGAGGTGAGGTAGCTACACTAGAAGATTTAGTATCTTCCTTAACCTGACTACTCCTCTCACGCAAAAACGTCCCACCTCCCTCAGTGTTCGGCGCCCTTGCAGGTTCAGTCAGGACAACGTTCTCACCCCCAGTCGAGGTGACATCACCTGAGTCTGGGCAGATCATACCAGATAGTCGAGTTCTGTGTCTTATTTGATCTATATGTTTTGATAATGACCGTCCGTCCCCGCTATTAACAATGTACCTATTTACACCTTCCCTATCCTCCACAGTTCCCTTATTCCATTTATCCTGATTACCGTGCCCCCGATACCAGACAGGCTCACCTTCCACTAAGTTACGCTGTACGCCACCCGAGTTTGCCACTTGCCTCTCTTGTGCTGTGCGTACTTTACCCTCTAACGTGTGGTCATTACGTAGCAAATCGAGGCGATTCCTCAAGGAACGACGTTGTACCAGCATCGCTGGACTTTGACACGTCGTGCTGTGTGGTGTATTCCTATACATAAGCAGGAAGGCCTGCAAGGCAGCGTCTATATCTAAATTTTCTCGAAAAGCCTTTATAGCACGTTTACACGTCTTTACTGCGTTTTCTGCCGCACCATTAGAAGATGGATGATATGCTGGCGAGAAATACTGCTTGACACCGTTATTTAAAAATTCTCTGTATTCTGCATTAGTAAAGGGTGGCCCCTGATCTGATACTAATTCCGTGGGAAGGCCACACCTAGCGAAAATGGATCTAAGTACTTTAATGACACTGGTTGCGTTAGTGCGTAACATTTCAAATATTTCTAACCATTTGCTGTGAACATTCTGAGCCCACACCTAACAAGGCTCTATAAAGCCTGCATAGCATTCGGCTACGTCCCAAAGGCATGGAGCCGAGTAAGGGTTACGTATATACCGAAACCAGGCAAAGGCAGCTATGAAGAGGCCAGGTCCTTTCGACCGATAAGCCTCTCCTCATTCCTGTTGAAGACACTGGAGAAAATGGTGGATAGATACTTAAGGGAAGGACCACTGAACAGGAAACCCTTCCATGAACTACAGTGCGCGTATCAAGTGGGTAAATCCACTGAAACTGCGCTGCACCATGTAGTCTCGAAAGCAGAATTTGCAATTGAAAACAAAGAAATATGTGTCGGTGCATTTCTAGACATTGAGGGAGCATTCGATCGCACTACGTTTGAGTCAATTGGGAAAGCCGCAGTCGAGCACGGTATCGACCGGACTCTGTGCAGATGGATCGATTGCATGCTGAAGGGCAGAAAAATTGCGTCTACTCTCCTAGGAGACGAGGTGCAGGTCACGACAAGTAAGGGTTGTCCACAAGGAGGGGTGCTATCACCGACTCTCTGGTGTCTGGTGGTAAACTCGCTCCTGGAAAAGCTCAATAAAAAGTCACTATACACAGTGGGATATGCAGATGACATTGTCATTTTAATCAACGGCAAATTTCCAGATACAGTGTCTGGATTTCTGCAGAAAGCTTTGGATGATGTAGAGGAATGGTGCAATGAACATCATTTATCTATAAATCCAGAGAAAACGACAATTGTGCCGTTCACGAGGATGAGAAACCTGACAAGGCTTAGGAATCCATACCTCTATAATAAAGAATTAACATGGTCCACAGAGGTTAAATATCTGGGGATGATACTAGATAAAGAACTGACGTGGAAATCACATGCCGAAATGGTTACAAGGAAAGCTGCAATGGCTTTCAATATGTGCAGATCAGCCTACGGTAAAACCTGGGGCCTAAACCCAAAGGTGATTTACTGGATCTACACAACGATGGTTAGACCAATACTTTCTTACGGCAGCATTGTTTGGTGGACGAGAACAAAAATGCAAACATGTGAGAAAGAACTTGGAAAACTACAACGCATAGCGTGTATGGCAATGACTGGTGCATTCAGGTCCACACCCACCGCGGCCCTAAACACTATACTGGACCTCAAACCGCTTCATATATTCATACAAGCTGAAGCGACGAAGGCTCTTTATAGAATGAAGGTGACCCAAATCTGGCACAATGACATGCCCAAGATAAGGCACACTGCACTGAGACTGAGCAGTGAACTTGAGAGAGGGTTCAACATGATCGGTGACACAATGCCGAGCATACGAATCTTCAAAAGAAACTACAAAATATATGTCCCAACAAGGGATGAATGGAAACGTGGAATGCGTACCCCGGACGCGAACACTCTTGTTTGGTACACTGATGGTTCAAAAACCGAATCAGGTACGGGTGCAGGCATACACTCCAAAGACTATAACGAAAGTGTTAGTCTAGGAGAATTTGCAACTGTCTTTCAAACAGAGACATATGCTATCATAGCATGTGCGCAGGAGAATATATACAGGAAGGTAACCAACAAGACTATATATATCCTCAGTGACAGCCAAGCAGCTCTCAAAGCCTTGAACTCCTACTATGTGAATTCCAGGCTAATTCTGAACGGAGTGAAGACCCTCAACAAGCTTGGTCTTCACAATACCGTAAGATTAGTTTGGGTTCCGGGACATACCGGCGTCCAGGGTAATGAGAATGCTGACGAGCTGGCGAGGGCCGGGTCAGAACGAAAGATGGTTGGCCCAGAACCAAGTGTGGGAATCCCGGCATGCAGTATAAGAATGGCCATTAGGGATTGGGCTGATAAAGCACACAAACTGGAGTGGTCTAGCCTCGTAGGCCTACAACACTCCAAAAACTTTATCAGCAATGTGACAACTCGCGTCTCAAGATTCATACTGAATAATAGCAGGAGCAAGGCTCGTGCCATAGTCGGAGCCCTCACTGGGCACTACGCTACAGGCGCAATGATGCACAAAATGAAACTCACCCTGGATCCTAGCTGCAGAGCGTGCGGAGAGGATGAAGAGACTATGGAGCATGTTCTTTGCGACTGTGATGTCCTGGCGGTAAAACGCATGTGCCTCCTCGGAGATGGATACCCGAAACCGGGAGATCTTAGGTTTCTTCCCCTCAATGGTGTTGCCTCCTTCATTGACCATGTATTTGAAGGGTGAAGACAACAAAAAGTATTGGGGCTAACACAAAAGATCCCATTGGGTCGAAGTGTTGCTGGCTTGCCAGCCCCCACAACAAGATAAGATAAGATAAGAGCATCTACTAACACTAAGAATGTCTTATTTTTTATTGTTAAAAAATCGAGGTGAATTCTTGCCCACGGATGGGCAGCATGGGCGGAGAACGCGCCGGCGCGTCGGCCTCCGCGGCGCACGTGTCGCAGACACGGCACTCCCTTTCCACCTCATTGTCCATGAGGGGCCACCAAACATAGCTGCGAGCCTAAAACCTTTTTCTTTACAATGCCCATGTGACTACTGTGTAATTGACATAATACCTATTTACGCAGTGCTGTAGGGATAACCATTCTGTAGCCCCACATGATACATCCATTATCCACATACAGCTCATTCCGTCTTTGGAAGTAGGGTTTCATACTTTCCTCCTCACATGATAAGGGCCACCCCGATTGAATATATACCATGAGCCTACTCAGACTAGGATCTTTCGATGTCGCTTTACTAACATCGTTATTCGTTACCGGTAAGAAGTTTTCTACAAAATTGACGTATGTTATTTCTTTGACCTTACTTTCTCTCTCTTTCCCTACTAGGTAAACGGGATAATGCGTTGGCACAGTTCTTACTTGACGAGACAAATTCGATTTCGTAGTCATAGCCTGCTAACAACACTTCCCACCTTTGTAAGCGAGATGCTGCCATCACAGGAATACCTACTTTATTACCTAGTATATAAGTTATAAATTTCCTACCATACAGGTAATAATGAAACTTGCGCACTCCGTAAACAATCGCGAGTGCTTCCCGGTCGATCTGAGCGTACGCACGCTCCGCCGTGGTGAGGGAGCGGGAGGCGGACGCGACGGGCCGCTCACCGTCCGGCGTCAGGTGCGACAGCACGGCGCCCACTCCCACACCGCTCGCATCTGTCGTCAGAATGACCGGCAGCTGTAACGAGTAATGCGCCAATACCTCGCTCGAGCACAATGCCTCCTTCACTTTTTCGAATGCTGATTGACACTGATTACACCAATTAAATTTAACATTGACTTTCAATAAATTTTACAACGGTGCCATTATTGTGCTAATGTTTCTAATAAACCTCCCGTAATACATTACCATGCCAATAAAAGCTCTCAACTCTGTGACATTTGACGGTGCCAATGTATTCCTAATGGCGTTGACCTTGTCTGGGCATGTGTGTACGCCGTTTTTGCTAATTACATATCCTAAATAGTCAACGGACTCCTCAAAAAATGCGCACTTTTCCTTCTTTACTTTTAAACTGTGTGCCTGTAACCGATCAAATACCTTGTGTAAATTATCGATATGTTCCTTTGTATCACGCGCCGTTATAATAACGTCGTCGAGAAACACGCCTACGTACGGTAAATCCACAAATAATTGCTCCTAATGTCTCTGGAATATGCCTGGACTTGACCTTGACGAAAGGCCGTAAACTAACCTATTATGAACAAATAAGCCTTTGCGTGTGTTTATAACAGTGCATTGTTTTGTATCATCCAATACAAATTGAGCGTATGCCTATGACAAATCGATTTTACTGAACCTTACTCCTCCGTGTAAACGTGCTAGCAAGTCCTCTACTCGGGGTAACAGGTCAACTTATAATCTGCACAGACTCTAATGGTACCATCCTTCTTTAAAACGGGAACAATGGGAGTAGCCCAATCTGAACGTTCGATGGGGATGAGAACGCCGTCACTTACCAGCTGTTCCAGCGCGCGCTCCACTGTAGCCCGCAGAGCGTACGCCAGCGGCCGCGCGCGCATGAACACCGGTCGTGCGCCCTCACGCAGGTGAATGCTCACCGGCGCGCCTGTGAATCGCCTCAATCCATCTTCAAAAACTTTACAGTATCTGGAACTGAAATAAGTGAAATTGAATTCCTCGTTCGAGCTCAGCGAGTTACATTGTACATTTGCTATCTGTATATTTAGTTCTAACAACCACTGTCTTCCTAACAACATTGTCTTAGCACCATTAATAATAAACAGCTCTAATTCCCCCTTACAATTCATATATTTAACCACAGGCTTAATTACCCCCACTGGGTGCACGATTTCCCCTGTATAATATCTTAATAATAATTTACTAGGTTCATTTCTAAATTGTTAAAATGGTTCTTAAACAGTTCGTAACTTATACACGAAACCGCACTGCCCGTGTCACACTCCATTTGATAGTCTTTCCCGTGCACATTAAGTGTTATTAAAATTGGTTTGCACTGCGCAGCTGACAAAGTTTTAAATTTGCATAAGTTACCTCCTCGCTGCCTTCGCTGCCTGACAGTGATGACGAGTCGTTGCCATCGTCATATGCGCCCTCTGGTCCTACTGTCGTGTGATGAACCGCTGCATGGGGACACATCTTCTTCAAATGGCCCTGTTGGTTACACACCCGACACATGTATCTAGCATATTTACACGTGGTCGCGCTGTGCTGACGTCCACACTCTGCATTGCTCCTGTCGCTGTTCCGTAAGGGGCGGTTTGCCCCACGTCCGCGTGCCTTTACTGGCTCCTCGCGGCGTCCCTGCCCCACCTGCACCTGGGCCCGCAGCCGCCTGACGACCCGCGTTCCACTTGCCACGCCATTCTTTGCCTACTGCCATGGCCTGACACTGCGCCGATGCCGTCACTTCAACGTGTACTCCTTGGCCTTCAACTACCGCCGCATTTTTTTCCGCTGCTTCCATGCTCATAGATATAGTATATGCCTTTGCAAAGTTCACATTTTCTTCGGTGAATAAACGTTGGCGAATAACTTCACTCCTGACCCCACACACTAACTGATCACGTAAACTTTCTTCTAGACCCGAACCAAATTCACATCCGATTGACATTTTTTTAAGTACCGCCACATAATCTGCGATGCTCTCGGCGTCCTTTTGTTTTCGGTTCCGCAACTTGTATCGTTCGGTTAACGGACTAGGTTTAGGTTGCAGATGTTTTTGCATTATTTCCGTTATTTCAGCAAATGTTTTGGACTTTGGTTTAGTTGGGGTACATAAGTTTACCAGTAATTCGTATCCTTCTGCTCCTATGACGGTTATTAACGTGGGTACTTGCATGTCTTCTTGGATTTGTTCACCACGTAGTACTGTTCTAGTCTTTCGATATATAAATTCCAATTATCATTATGCACTTTAAACTCATTTATTTTACCGATTGACATTATGCCGAGTGATTTCAACTATTTGCACGCGTAGGTAATTCGTATCTCGAACGCCACTGTGAAATATCGGAAGCTTAGTAGGTAAGCAGGCGGTGGCCGTAAATAAAACACGTCTTGCATAGATGAGGTCTAATTCGGACTGCTGTCAAAAGTATGAATGACATATCAATACAATCGTATATATACACATACATCACAGTATCCTGCTCAGCTCTTCCTCGAGTTTGACGAGGTTCTCGTCGGTTCGCGGTATACGCGGGTTGTATCGTCGGTTGTGGTGGCCCGATCTTTGCCGGAGATACTTTCCACTTGCACCCCCTGCCCCGCCGTTACCTTGACCGCTACAGTAGCTAGGAATAGCGGGGCCGCCAGCAGGCCCGCAGATGACGATGGGGCCGAGCCGGCCGGATACAGTTCGTTGTACTGACTATGTGCAAATCCCTCTAGGTTGCCGTAATCTGGCAGACACGCTTGGCAGACGGGTTGTCAATCGCAGTTTGATTAGATAGCTCAGGGGATGCTGCTGTCCATCCTCCGGTGGAAAATTTAGACGCCTTTTGCGCACCTACGCCACGAGAAGAAATGGAATAGTAATATTCTTAGCCGCCACACGGAATAAAAGTAATGAGTACCTAATTAATATAAAAATATGGCAGAAAATATATAATTATTTTTGTTTAGTTCCGTTCGGACATTTTCATTTTATCGCTCAAATCGCTTCTTAGCGATAAGACCGCCCTATTTTGTGCCTCTTGTATTTTTTTCTATGTATTTTACTGTTTTTTTTTGTGTAAATTAAAAAATAATTAGATTTGTTGATTGATTACTTTTAAATAAAGAAATTACAGTTTTTTTTATGCAAAGAAATTGTTTTATGTAATAATTATAAAAAAAATTGTAGATTATCTAATAAAAATGGAGCAAAACTAATTTCACGGTCGCCTGTCTAATTTCACAGTCGCGCAAATATTTTTAAAGCTTAATATCTCTGCAACTGCTAAGTTAAATTAAGTCCCACTTGGACAACATAGTTTATAATTGGGTACTCTTTTATAGTATACAGATAATGCCACAAAATAATTTAAAAAAAAAACGCCGTTGAAATTAGGCTGAGAACGCCGATCCGTAGAATGGCCCAAACAACCTTTCACGGTTTGCAGCGTCGGTGTGCTAAAGGCGTTACGCCGAAGTCTGTGTGAAACGAGGATCGCGAATAACGGCGATATTATACAGACAAAGATACAACTACATGGAATCACAGACCATAGAGCGAGATGCAACATACGCAATATAAATTCATATTAGTGTAGGACAAAACCGGAGTTTGGCTACCGCGGTTCGCCGCGAGTCGATGTGCTAAAAAGCGTAAGCACACCAACGCGGCGTTAGAGGAAGGATCAAAGAGTATGTACCTATATACGGAAAGGAAGGATCTCTTTGCTGTATATCAAACTGTATATAAAAGCCTTAAACGAAAAAAAAATTGCTTACAATTAAAACGTAGTGATTATATCTTTGATTATAATTGAGTCATATAGATTCAAAACCAGCAACATCCACTTTAACAGAAATGAGAGCAGTAGATTTTTTAAATTACACAAAATTAAATTTTGTACCTGTCAGTTGGGATATTGCTGTATTTGCTTCTACGCTCACGATTGAACGTCTGTTTTGTATAGGATATTGATGCTTTTGCTACTTTCATTTTACATGCCTACATAAAAAAAGAAAAACGCTTTCAGACTACATTCAAAGTTGCCATAATGAAAAAAATGGATGTTGCTGGTTTTGAATCTATATGACTCAATTATTCTCTTTGACAATCAAAGCAAATGGTTATTGTTTTATTTTCGTAAAAAACAGAAATTTGATAATACAAAATTGATAATAATAATTTTATAATATACTGAAATACCTACGCTACCGGTACACGCTGTAGGTACAAATAGCATGTATATCTCTATAAAGCTACTGATTTTGATTCTAACAATCACAATCAAAATTGTGAATCTAAGGTTCGTAGGATTACAAAAAGGGTATGTGTACAAAGATGAGAAACAAAGAAGAACAAGGGCAAGAATGCTTCAGTACGTATATCCACCGAACAATTTGTATGAAACACTTAAAACAAAAACGAAGACATATAGCCATACAGAAGGAAAAGATCAGAACAATTATTATGATGCCCAACTTACAAAATCACAAAATATGATCGAAGACCAATCAATAGAAACATACAAAAAAGAATCTTATGATAACAATCCTCAAGACACAAAGTTATTAATCTTGACTACTTCGAATCGTAGAACCAGCCCTGGTTTGGTTTTACAAAAAAGATTTGGGTACAAAGATGAGAAACAAAGAAGAACAAGGGCAAGAATGCTTCAGTACGTATATCCACCGAATAATTTGTATGAGACACTTAAAACTAAAACTGAGACCTATAGCCATACAGAAGGAAAAGATCAGAAAAAGTATTATGATACCCAACTAACAAAATCACAAAATATGAACGAAGACAAATCAATAGAAACATACGAAAACGAATCATATGATAATTATCATCAAGACACAAAGTTATTAATCTTAACTACTTCGAATCGTAGAGCCAGGGCTACCTATGATGAGAATATAGAAACAACTGTGACGCAGTCATTATTCCCAATAGATTTACTGAAGCCTTTAACACCAGCAAGAAACAGAACATACAGAACTAAACGGGAACCTAGATATAATCCTGATTTATATAGACTAAAATACCCCAACGCTACAATAAGGCAATTTGACTTTGACCAATATCATAGATATATTACGTGGAGTACCAAGGTAAATTACAAGGACTACTTTGATTATTTAAAAAGTGAGGATGGAGAATACCCTAATGTGCATTTCATGATACGTGAAGAATCTGGACGTGAAGTAATTATGCACCAAATAAACGAGAAAGGATATTTTCTCTCGTTTGGTAGGCATTTTGAACACCGTGAACGTATAACGGATATATACGAAATACATAAAATAATTTGCCACACCGGTCCATTTCAAATTTTAGGGAGTATAAATAACGGTGACTTTAACGCTAGACTCCATGAATATGTTGTAGACTCTTTTTACAAGACAGGTACACCAACAGATGTACCAACATTAGGTGAGAAATTAAGACATGATGCTATTATTAGGTATCAAGGAGGTAATGACCTGAAAACATGTTCTTTATTTAAACGTTTTATGTGGACTGTTACAACCACGAAACTCTCTAAGACCACTTCAACAACAACAACTACAACCACCACCACAACCACTACAACTCCAACTACTACTACAGCGCCCACAACGACTCCCACCACGACCTCAACAACGACCACAACCACAACAACTCCCACTACTACTACAACGCCCACAACTACACCCACCACGACCTCAACAACGACGACAACCACTACAACTCCAACTACTACTAAAACTACAACGCCCACAACGACTCCCACTACAACCTCAACAACGACCACAACCACTACTACTACAACGCCCACAACGACTCCAAGAACGACTAGAACTACAACGCCGAAAACGACTCGAAGAAAGCCTCCAAGAACGACTAGAACACCCACAACGACTAGTACTAAAAAAGATACAACACAACGTTACACGACATATAAAACATGTGATTTTAACAAACAACAAAACGGAACAAAAAAACGTCGTTTACTGCCTTATCGAAATCGAACTTTGACGCCAACAACAACATCAAAGACAAATATTTGTGATAAAAAAATACTCCCCAAATACTCAGCTTGCTACGACTGTGGACTCAATGAAACTGAAATACCATCGCCACAATGCCATGACATATTCGATGCAGACAGACATACCAACTACAGAAGGCTTCGACACAATCTTAGAGTCCATTGCCATTTCCACAAATCCTCAGGCCGTAACGCACACACATTTTATAGCCCGAATTATATACATGGATGTTTCAAGAGATATCTAGACCTAGGCGTTGTCTACAATGAACGTGGTTGCAGGCAATGGCCGCCAGCTCAAGGAAAAAGTTTTGCTTCGCACAGATTTGCTAGGCTAGAGATGTTACTAAAGGATGTCGAGGATGGTTGTGTGGTTAGTCCTCATGCTTCGCTCACGCGTTTCGCTCCTGGTATCTCCTTGTACGCAAGGTACCATGTTTGTGTGTGTACTGAAGCGTATTGTAATAGCTCTGAGCGTTTGAGTTCTAAGTTTTTCTTTAGTATGATTATTGTAATTATAGTTATTTTTTGGTAATTTTTCGATGGCACTTTGGAGGTCTTTCTCAGACCGAATAGAATTTTTATTTTAAGTGCATGATTTTTTTCTGACTTATATGCCCTTATTTCAACCTGTTTCATCTCGTTGCTGGGAAACGGTCAACCTTATGCTGTTACATCATTCTTTATCCCACATCATTTACCAATCAGCTTCGTAAGCATCCAGATCATCGCACCATTATTTTCTTGGTCTGCCCCGGGCGCTTTTATCCCAACGGGTCTCTAAAAAATAAAGCTCATTTTTAAATCTCTATTTTATGGTTTGCACAATATAATTTTAATTGGTTTTGTAATTGATCCGTGACAATCTTATGGTTGTAAATCTATTTATATAGAGATAGACCAATCTCAAGTGCTCAAGTCAGCTCAATCTGACGTATCCATGACAATATCTTTAGATGTGCTCATTGAAATAATTATTTTTTGTATTTTTGTATTTGCATATTCACAGCAAGATTTTGATTCCATGTTCAGTCGGTGCCACAAATAGTGATCTACCAAAGGCATTTATTATTTGTCGTACGTCAAGTTCGTTGCTAAACTAAAGTGGCAATGGTCGGAGCACATTGCTCGCAAATCCGATGACAGATGATGTCGAAGAGTTCTTGAGTGACGATCGCGTAACATAAAGCGTAACGTGGGTAGGCCATACTCAAAGTGGACCAACGAACTGGTGAAGGCGGCGGGATCTCATTAGATAATAAATACCAATGAACCCATTAGATGGGGGCAACGCAGGACCGGTCGTTGTGGCGATTCTTGAGGGAGGCCTATGTCCACAAGTGGACGTCTATTGGCATAGTGACGAGTCAATGTCATATAAGAGAGTTCGAATTTCCAACGTGGTGAAGAGATTTTCCAACCAGCATCAGAGGCTTGCTGATTAACCGGGATACGCCTCATGTCTGTCTCTCTATAACGTCACGCTTCTTTCCTTAAGAATTAGGAAGAGACCAAGAAGCGCTATACATACCTCTGTTACCATCCTTACATACCTCTCTCGCCCTGTTCACATCCTATATGCTCACCGGTTTCGAGACCCACAACTCACCTTTCCCGAAGATTTAACCGATTTGATCGGAGTGCACTATGGCGTACGTCGTACGAGGGCGCCCTTTATCGACACTTCCATTCAAATTCGGACAATAGGATATCTATCGTACATCTGCTGGCGTTCATCCTCTCCTCTCCACATGACCAAACCAATGAAGCATACTTTTAAAAATTCTTGTCACGACATCTCCTTTCAATTCATATGGATTTATTTCTCACTCTATATCTCAGTGTAACACATACTTCGCAAGGAACGCATTTCAACAGCATTATTAATCTTACTTTCATGCGTCTTCTGCCATACTCAACCCATACATAAGTCTACGCATCATGTAGCAGGTATCGGTGATATTTTAGTTATTGTAAATAGATATGCGAAGAAGTATAAGTCTTTTCTTGTTTGTTAAATATTGTAGCTTGTTCTTTCCTTTCTTTTCAAGATAGCTTGCAACTTAAGTACGTACAATACTTATTTCAATAAAATCCATTCTGGAAATAAGGATATTGTACGTACGGTAAACGTACAGGTGGGTTACAGCTAGGGTATGTGCGAATCGCCTGTTTGTACGTCTTCTAAGGTTCGCCACATTCACACGGAAAAAACCTGATTCGGAATTGGTTCCGGATGGAGTGTTGCCGCTTTCAGATACTTTTTCACTAGGTTTAGTGATTTATTGATGTCTAAGGTGGCATGTTTTAAGTGTCATATCACACAAGTGAGGCGTAGGCGTTGATGGAACGATACCGTATCGTGATGGTGCAGTTGCGACTTCGTTGCGGTATAGTTGCGAAATCGCCTACGCTCAAAAATAGCTTGTGTGATAATGGTTCATGCCATTTTGTATGCAGATTATCTCTCATGTTAAAACTATCGATAGCCTTTTGATATAGTTGCATAATATTGAAATATAATTTTCAAACCATCATCGTAACGTCATGACCTCATCACATGATAGGAATTATCATGTATAGAAATTGTTTGTTTCGTTTTAATAAATACTTAAAAATGCAATTGTTATTCTTTTGGCGTTTCATACATTTTTACTTTAGGCATTTTTTAAACAGCACTCTAGTATTTTTTGTAACTATAGTTGACAACACTGAATCCTGAATCCAATTCCGGATCGCAATTCCGTCTGTGTGTGGCGGACCTAGCGATATGCGAGAGCACCGATAGCGGCCGCTTGTATGAAGCTTTCGTTCTGTAAATATATTTATTCTTGTGCTCTTTACGTAATAATTAGAATTTTTTGACTTTCTGTATAATTATGTGTAAAATAAAGTATTTAATTAGTTGATTGAATTGTTTGTTTTGAATTAGGAATACCCGGGCGTAGGAATGCCTTCCGGTGCTGGACTGGAATTCAAGTTAATTAGTAAACATTTTTTTTTAAATTTCTTTTTTGACCTTAGTTGCTGTTTAAACAGAAGTGACGTGGCGCGGACGTGGCGCGGGCGGGGCGCGGCAACATAAATCTTATTGTACGTAGCATAGCGTCGTTTTGAGAATTACGCCTGCGCCTTTAGGCGACGTCGTCGCCTGGTGGTGGGGGCGCGATTTTCCTTTACGACAAAAACGACGCTATGCTACGTAATATAAGATTTATATTGGTGTTACTTGGACTATCCGCCACCGCCAGACGTCTCTTCTGTATAAACAGCACCTTAGATATTAAAGGGACTCGTGAAAGATGTCATGACAGCCTAGTTGAGGTTAAGTACTGTCTTCGGCAGTTATTTTTGTCGTTCTCTTAATTTCACACAATTTAACAGTTTTACGAAACTTAATTAACATTAACATTTAAGTTTCGAAAAAAACGGGATAAAAACTATTTTATGATTTAATTTTTTGAATTTTTAATACATTTACCTTGTAATTTTTGAAGCCCGTCTGTTTTTAGGGTTCCGTACCTCAACAGGAAAAAATGGAACCCTTATAAGATCACTTTTTTGTCAGTCTGTCTGTCTGTCTGTAAAAACCCTTTTTCTCTGAAACGGGTGGAGGTATCAAGTTGAAATTAATAACAAATACTAAGGTCTACGGTCCCTTGGTGGTGAAAGAAATTCAAGCTTCTAAGTCAACTCAATCAAAAGATACGGTCATTTGTTATCAAATTTTCATACAAGCAGCTCGCAAACAAAAACCTATAGGGTACTTCCCGTTGACATAGAATCATGAAATTTGGCAAAATTTGGTCGAAAAAGTCGTCAAAAGTTGGTGAAATTTGGTCTCAAAGCATAAGTAAGGGAAAAAATCCGATAATTGTTAATTTGTAGTTAGGTATATCACATAAAAATAGCATAAAAACATATTTTTTCGATTACAATCTAAAATTTCGCCTTTCATGGAATGCTTTCAGCACACTCCCTACCAACACATACTCACACCTGTCTTGACAATATGATACTCAAAACAAAAAACACAGCTCACTGTTATGTTCTTCCATCTTCTGTGACAGACCACGACACGGTCATTCTTTTTCTGGAACTCAAACAGCAGCTAGTTCATCCACCTAAAGTAGTAAAGCGGCTTAACCAGGACGAATTAAATAGCGTCGTTTCAAAAATAGATTTTCAACCATTATACAGCATCAATGACTGTAATACTGCTACAGATTACCTGGTTGATTCTCTGTCTAAAGCTATATAAGGTCTAACAAAATTAGATGAAACTATTTTAAGGGGATGTTCAGACCATCAAACTGAACAACTTTCTCTATGGGACCAATATAGAAATCGCGAAAAAAAAATCTGCTATCCCATACATTCAGGTCGAGTAGGTTTGTATGGAACAGCTGATTTTTTTTCGCGATTTCAATATCGGTCCCTTAGAGAAAGTTGTTCAGTTTGTTGGTCTGATCATCCCCTTAAAATAGTTTCACCTAATTTTGTTAGACCTTATAGAGTCTTGTACTAAGGAGTTCCACGTAAGCAACCGAAAAAGACTCAATAAACCCTGAATAACACCAGGACTCCTAAAGTGTATGAAGAATAGAGATGGATTGTATAAAAAACTAAAGAAAACTCCAGATAATGAGATTTTAAAATTGACATACAAAAGATATAGGAATTTTTGTACAGGTCTAGTTAGCAGGTTAAAGAAAGATTATGAAATAAATGAAATTGAGAAAGCTAAAAACAACAATAAGAGATTATGGAACGTAATCAAGGAAATTACTAATACGAAAAAAACAAAAGAGTCCGCAAGTGGTCTACTGTCAACTGTAAATTCGAAGGAGTCTGTTAATCTTGTGAATTCCTTCTTCACTACCGTAGGTAAATCACTGGCGGAGGGGATAATGGGAGAAAAGACCGGTACTGTCTGTCACAAGCCTATGTATTCCCATCCTCATTCCCTAGCTTTTTTGCCAGTAACTGAAATGGAAATTTCGACCCTTATAAGGAACTTAAAAAATGATTGTGCAGTAGACCTATGAAGACTTTCTGTTGACTCCCTTAACATATATTTGTAATTTGTCCTGTTCCACAGGCGTCTTTCCTCTGGCATTCAAGAGATCGGTGATTCACCCTATCCACAAGACTGGGGACAGAAGCTGTGTCGACAATTACAGACCCATCTCCATTCTTCCCTCTTTATCAAAAATATTGGAACGACTCATGAACAGCAGACTTTCAAAGTTTCTTGAAATAAATGACCTCCTTTCACCTCATCAATTTGGCTTCCGAACAGGAAAATCAACTGATGATGCTGTCCACGAGTTGACTAATTTTATTGCAACCAATTTAGTCTCTAAACATAAAACTATGGTCATCTTTCTGGATCTGGCGAAGGCCTTTGACACGGTTTCTGTTCCTATCTTGGTTAGGAAGTTAGAGGCACTGGGTGTGAGAGGACTGCAGCTGAAATTATTCACTGACTATCTTAGTGACAGAACGCAGTGTGTAAAAATAGATGGCTGGGTGAGTGATGAGATGCCGATCTCATATGGAGTCCCTCAGGGTAGTATTCTCGGCCCCACCCTGTTCTTAGCATATATAAATGACCTATGTCAGCTTAATATCCACAATGGGAAAATTATTACTTTTGCCGACGATACTGCGTTGTTGTTTAGTGCTAGTTCATGGGAAGATGTATACTACCAAGCCCAAAATGGAATCAACTTGGTGACAAATTGGTTAAAAAACAGTATACTTACACTTAATGTGGACAAAACTAAGTACATCACTTTCGCCATTAGGACCCAAGACCAACCTCCACCTGAAATCTATTCGGTAAAAGTGCATTGCTGCTCTCCTTCTCAAATCCAAATTGTAAACTGTCCATGTCCCACCCTTCAAAAATCTTCACAATTGAAATATTTGGGAGTTATTATAGACGATAGACTAAGTTTTCAGCCCCATATTAATGTTCTTACCACTAGATTACGGAAACTCATATACATTTTTAGTAACCTGCGACACGTAGCGGACACGAAAGTAATCAAATCAGTATACTACGCTATTTGCCAGTCACTTCTAACATACTGTGTCACGTCATGGGGCGGTGCCCCCAAAACTGTAATTAAAAAGTTAGAGGTAGCACAAAGAGCTATTCTAAAGGTTAGTTCTTTCCTCCCACTCTTGTTTCCATCAAATGAGCTTTATAAGCAGTGCAAGGTCCTGACCGTCCGTCAATTGTTTATTCGCCAAACCATACTAAAAAAATATTCTTTTCTTAGTTATGAACCCTCTATCTTCACTGGCAAACGTCGTAAGCACGAAGTATGTCCCAGTATACATTTCTCCACGAGCTTTGCCCATAAGTACTTCTGTTTTTTAGGAAACTACATGTACAATAAGGCTAATAAAATCCTTTCATTATACCCATTGCCTAAATCTGCCTGTAAGAGAATAGTAACAGAGTGGCTATGAGATCTGGACTATGACTCAACCGAAGCATTCCTGATCCCACCATCGTAATGAGTTCTCGATCCATTTATACCTATCCATAGTATACCCATGCATTTCTATGTTTTCCTTCCATCCCAAAGAATCCATCTAATACTATATACACACATTCAATCACACACTCCTTTATACACTCATTTATGATATAAATACATACACTCATAATAACAGTTACCGTGTCTTTTCTGATCACCCCGAAAGGGTTTATGATCGTTACATATCTACCTTGTAAGCAAGTACCAATTTATTTCTGGAATCATTGCTAATTTTCTAGGCACTTCAATTGGAATTAATAGTGATCCTTGTAAGAGTCTCGGAATCCTTAAATTAATCATGTTGTAAGAGGGCCTGGTGATCTGTCAGATGGGTCTCGTTACCTAATACGGACACCAGTCTCTCACAAAGGTAACAAATGAGTACATAGAACTCAAAAAATTGTGTTTATTTTAATTAGAATAAGAACCTTTGTGTAGAGATAATAAACGATTATTTATTATTTATTTATTTTCAGTTGAAGCATTGACCGTGATCGATGTATGGGAGAAAAACTTTTCCACCGCAAAGTTAAGTTTGTTTTTCAAACTTTTGTTAGGAGCTTTATCCAAACCATAATAGATAGGTACTCTTTCTTATACTGTGATCCAAACTGCTTGGTGTTTACCTTACCTACAATTACCATAGAGATAGTAAGTACAACATACACCTGGAGAGAGCTCTTTTTGGAATTTTGGGCAAAGCGGGATAGAAGTTGTTGGCCGTCGTGTCCCTATCCTTAGTAGGGTGGCAATGCGATTATGCTTTTAGGACTTTTAAAAATTTTTACTATTTGTGCAGGTGTTTTACCACTGAAAATGTGTACCTGCCTACGCTACCTTGATGAGAAAAAAACTAGCGTACCAGGTAAATTTTTTCTTGGGACTCCTAAAATAAATAAAATAATACTCATTTTGAGACCCAAAATTTAACGTCAAGCCGAAAGCAGGAGAAAATATGCCAGTTTATACATCATCATCATTAACCGATGTACGAAGTACGTCCCACTTCCAGGCACATGACTACCCTCAGGGAGTTTTCATGGGCGTTAGTCCACCACACGTGCCCAATGCGGATTGATAATAGACTTCACATAAGCATGCGAATTTTTACTTCAGCGTATGCAGGTTTCCACACGATGTTTTTCTTCACCGTTTGAGAGCAGGCGGTATTACGTATACACAAGTTAGAAAAAGCATTGGTAGGAACATAATTATCATGTCATGTTGTCCGTGCGGATTAGAACCCGGACCCTCGCGATTGAATGTTCTAGTGTCCATACCTCTCTGCAACGCGCCATCGACGCTAAGTAAATTTTTTTGTAGCGCACCGCCAGCATTATCATATCATATCTTAACATTACCTACCTATTTTGTTTTTACGACGGTGCAGTAGACAGTGCGGTTGCCCGATTCTGGCAAGCTACTAATTAGCGACTTTGTTCAGAATTTGAAGTCGACACGATAAGAAGAAGATTATGTTTTATCTACGTAATTTTTATCATAATTTAGGTGTTACGCAGCAATTTTAATTAAAACTGAAATTTTATTTGCTTCCGAAGCTTACCTTCTATGTTTGTTGTTACCCTAATACTTTAATATTTTCAAAACTAAAACATATTAAAAATACAAACCTGTGATACGATAAGCCACAAACTGGATAATATTCGCTTTTGCAGCCGTCGATTAAGCAAATACGAAACATTTTAACATAAAAATGTGGATAAAAATATAAGAAATAAATTTGACGGCTGTCAGCAATTTCAAATAAAATGGCAAATTGGGTTGTCAAATTTTTTCTTTTTTACTACCACGGCTTTTCAACACACAAATAATTTTAAAAGGTTTGATACATTTTTGCTTCATTTGATCTTACCAATTCGGTTGAAATCATAACATTAGCAAATGGCAACACCAGTACACTGTTAGAATGAGACACCGTGGACAACGATTGCCTTCTTCTTCTAGCGTCTTTTCGGGTGTCAAAAGTGGGTTTTATATCACAGGAAAAAACGAAGAACTGGCACACATACCTACCAAATAAAAAATTGCATTAAGTATTTGAAATTAATGTTAGCTTCAAATCTTTGTGATTTAAAATAAATGTTTTAGTTTGAAATTTCTACAGTATAATTATCAACAACAAAAACCACCGTTTCTGTTATTATTTCACTCAGCAGCATCCTTTTTTATTTCCTATAATTATCGACATCGGTAAAAAAATTATACAAATACAGCACATCACTACATTATAATTTTACATGATGACTCTACGTTGGCTATGAATGGTATCCAAGAAGTAATTGTCATAGATATCCAATAGAGGATTGAGCTGTGCCAAATTATCTTTCTCTCGGTTTAATCAAAAATAATCCATAGCCCATACACATAAAAACTATTTGACACGCATTTAAAGTTGACCACACTAGAAGAAGAAGGCGAACGTTGGTGTACGTAGTACTTACTATCTCTATGCGTGGTCCGCGGTGTCTCATTCTAACAGTGTACTAGTGTTGCCATTTGGTAATGTTATGATTTCAGCTGAATTGGTAAGATCCAATGAGGCAAAAATGTATCAAATCTTTTTAAATTATTTGTGCCATTTTATTTGAAATTGCCGCCAGCCGTCAAATTAATTTTAATTATTTTTTATTCTCATTTTTATGTTATAAATGATTCGAATTTGCTTAATCGACGGCTGCAAAAGCGAATACTATCTAGATTGTGGCTAATCGTATCACAGGATTGTATTTTTAATATGTTTTAGTCTTGAAAATAGTAAAGTAGTTAGGGTAACAGCAAACATAGAATAAAAGCTTCGGAAGCAACCAAAATTTCAGTTTGAATTAAAATTGCTGCGTAATAGGTAGGTATGATATGATATGATTGCTGGCGTGGCGGTGCGCTGGCGTACACACGGACACAAAAAAAATTAGCTTAGATTTTTGTGTATTTTCCCTGAACAATAGCGTCGATGGCGTGTTGCAGAGAGGTATGGACACCAGGAAACTTAATCGTGAGGGTCCGGGTTCGAATCCGCACGGACAACATGACATGATAATTATGTTCCTACCAATGACTTTTTCTAACTTGTGTATACGTAATACCGACTGCTCTCAAACGGTGAAGGAAATCATCGTAAGGAAACCCGCATACGCTGAAATAAAAATTCTCATGCTTATGTGAAGTCTATCAATCCGCATTGGGCACGCTTTGTGGACTAACGCCCATGAAACCTCCCTGAGGGTAGGCCTTCGCCTGGAACATGGTACATAGGTTAATGATAATTATGTATAAACTGGCATATTATCTCCTGCTTTCGGCTTGACGTTAAATTTTGAGTAAGAAGAAGAATATAAATATGTTATGTTATGTACCTATTTATTTGAATAAACGAAGAAACGCTGAATGTCACCCAAAGGGCAATGGATAAGGCTATGTTCGGAGTTTCCCTGCGAGATCAAATCAGAAATTAAGAGATCCGCAGAAGAACCAGAGTATCTGACATAGCCCAAATAATTGCTTAACTAAAGTGGCAGTGGGTGGGCAATGGCCTGGGGAGTTCTCGAGAGGCGACCGCGTACCGGAAACCGCAGCGTGTGTACATGTGGTCCACAAGGTGGACCGACGACCTGGTGAAGACGGCGGGACTTCGTTGGATGAGGGCAGTGCAGGACCGATCAATGTGGCGATCGTTGGGCATAAGAATTCTATGCCTTGGGGGAGGCCTATGTCTATGTCTGATGATTTTTTTTTTTACCTGGTACGCTAGTTTTTTTTCTCGTCAAGGTAGCGTAGGCAGGTACACATTTTCAGCGGCAAAACGACTGCACATATAGTACAAATTTTTTAAAGTCCTAAAATCATAATCGCATTGCCACCCTACTAAGGATAGGGACACGACGGCCAACAACTTCTATCCCGCTTTGCCCAAAATTCCGAGAAGAGCTCTCTCCAGGTGTACGTAGTACTTAACATCTCTATGGCTTAAACACTGAATATAAGGCAAAGGCAAGGCGCGCCATAGGAACATAAAATTCTCAATAAAATATTTATTTATATTAGAAACAGTATTTATTTAGCTTACAGTCATTTTAAGATAATTACATACATACATACATCAAAGAATAATGGAATTTCATTTACAATACTTTACACTTTCAATCTATCAGACAGGACTCTGACAATAGATCCTGAGCCACCCACATTATATGCCTTCTCGTGCCATAGCAGCAGATGGCCACTGGAACCTTCAGAGGGATATTCAAATCCTCTGTAGATATACTTCATTAGAACATCAATGTCATCATGGGACAGGCTGTTCACTGCCTCTTCAATCTGCGCTGATTTTATTGCCAGTAGAACTTTTAAAACCAGGCTCAGAGCACTGTCCTGAAAGGAAAGAGAAAATATTATTCTATGATAGGAGGTCGGCGCTCCCTGGAAATCAGGAAGTCTCTAGTTAGCATCAGGGTTCGAAATTCGAAATAGCAATAATTATCCAAGCTGATTTTTAGTTTTGAGAGAAATTTCTAACTAAAAGTTCTAAAATTGCAGTTTTTGCTTTAATACACTATTATCCATACCAAACAGCACCTAGTCTTTGGCAAAATTGTTTCTCATCACAATGAATAACAAATAACGGAGATAAACAACAGAAAACAGTGAGACAAATTATTTCTTGTTTCTTAGCTTCATTTTACGCGAATCGTGATCGAAAATTCATGGTGTGTCATTGCTAGCACAAGCTTTTTATGTTTCCAATCATTTTTATAATTATCAACGTATAATTATCACTATAATTATCAACATATAATTATCATAATAATTATCGTGATAATTATCCTTTCGAACCCTGGTTAGCATGTCATGTATGATAAAGCGAGAAAACAAGAAAATTATCCTGCGATCTCGCTTTCGCATAAGCAAAGTAACAAAGACAGCGGCTTGTCTAAATTTTTGTTATTTTCTCGGGGGTAGCATATTTTTTTCACGATTTCGTACTTGGCTCTATAGTGAAAGTTGTTCAGTTTGAGCGTCTTAGCCACCCTTTTTTAAATATTATATTGTGTTTTGTTTCAACACCCAATACAGGATCCTTCTTAATATGCTGACACTTTTTTAAAGGGATGATCAGACCATCAAACTGAACTACTTTTTCTATGAGACCAACATCAAAATAGTGAAAAAAAATCTGCTGTCCCATACATTTGGCTCGAGTAGGTTTGCAGTTTTGTATGTAAGAGCTGTTTTTTTTTCGCGATTTCGATGTTGGTGCCATAGAGAAAGTTGTTCAGTTTGACCAACCAACCTTTGATTTTTAATGTTAGTTTTATTTATAAGTTTTTTTTCATCTCTATTTTTATATGTGGGAACTTGTGGGAATTTATCTTTGTCACAAAACTGTTTATTTAGCTGTAAGTTCTCCAAAAAGGAAATAAATGAATAAAAAAAAAAAAAAAAAAAATTTTTTAAAATGTCAGCATATTAAGAAGGGCCCTATCCTATATAAACATACATTTTCATTTAAGTAGTCTTCCCGTTACTAATATTTATGACTTAGAAAAAGTACATGTCTAGAAAGAGCCTCCTGCTTCTACCGTATAAAACAAAAGGGGCCAACTTTCCTAGGTTGGTGTGCGTGAGGCACCATACAAATTATGTCTGTGTGCGTGAATATGGATAGGGTTTAGAGGCCAATACTGGTTACAATTTTTTTCTATGCTTTTGTAGCTTCGATTGTCAATCTTGACATATAACTTATCAAAGATTTATGATTTATTAACAGTGATATAATCACAACAGTGTGACTCATTAATACCAGAGTTCCTAACTAATGATTCATATTCAAGGCGCTAAGGGTACAATACATACTTACTTTGGTTTGTTGGTTTGAAGATCCCAACGGAGCATTGCTTAACACCAGCCTGAGAGCTTCAACATATCGACCTGTGTGTTTATGCTAAAGAATTTTATCATTTAAACTTATTGGAAAATTAATGACATTTACTACACAAAACAGTGGTAAGGAATTCGGAATAAAGGGCATCTCGGCTCGACCGTGTCGTAACCAAACCATTTTAAAATCATATTTGGAACCATAGGTGTCTATGATTGGAACACAAATTGTAACACTGAAAAAGGATATTGATTCAGTAGACCGCTGACTTCACCTTCATCGGGACCAGTTGGCACAGACTGCTCGGCTTCATCTTCTTTGAAATTGTCTTCATTGTATTGATCGATGTCTATCTTACGGAAAGCAGAACTAGACGTGTTTTTAGCCATTTTAACATAAATGTTAGCAAGATTCCAAGATCTACAAACTCAGTTAGTTGGAGTCCGTTTGATAACGTGTGAAAATCACTCGGGGTCTGGGTGCCTATGGGAAAGAGACAAAGCATAAGAAGGTATGTATGCTAAAGTGAGATAGATGAATTAACGAGCGATTTTTACACGCTATGAAACGGACTCTGATTCATCTGTCCTCCACTAATCTGAGGTCCTCCATCTGTCATTGGTCTGTCAGATTTTTTTTTTGCTTAAATTAAATTCACGGCAAAGGGATCTAGCCCATACAGCCGATGTCTTTAGTAAAGTTTTCTCATTTTATAGCAATTAAAACGTTGGTGTTTGAAGTTTTGACGCTTCTTTGGAGTCTTTGGAGGCAAAAGACGCAGGACAGGAAACGCAGAGAATACCGTAAGAAGTCCACAGGAAAGAGGTGAACCAACCGCTTTTGCCTTGCTAAAATCACGGAACACTTCCCGTTTTACGACTGTCGTATTTTACTGAACTGTATATTGTTCACTTGCATGACACTTTGTTTCGCAAAACAACTCCAATTTTACTAACCAAAACTCACTATAAACGCAAATGTATTTGCGTTCACTGACTATGAACAATAAAAATTCGATAAAATATGGACTCCAAACGTGCTGACGGGTTCCCGCCAAAAACTCAAGTCTGTTTGCGGGGCTAGTACGCCAACCCACGATAGCGTAATATAGCGCTATCACGCTTCCGCTCTCTTTCTATTTGCGCGCGATCTAACGAGATAAAAGACTTGACGGATGGATGTGTTAAATGTCGCTATCGCGGTATGGCGTATTAGCCCCGCTGATTCTGATTACTACCTATATTTTTTGAGAAATTTTTACGGCTCTGGGTGCAGTGTCCATTTGAACCAGTCGCTTAGGTCACCAAGTATCCCGCGGGGTCCGACCGCTACAAACATGTGGAATTATTCCAGATTTCGTATGTATAAATTTGCCCCGTCCGTTCCGTTCGTAATTACGGAGGCATCAAATCCTATGCAAAATCTTAAGACCTGCCACACACATCCGTAATGAGGGATTTTCCGAAAGCCATTAAAAAAGAAAAAGTAGTTCCTAATGGCTCGCTAGATGGCGTTGACGAGACAGGGGTGAGCGACCTTGCAGATAGTAAAATACAAATAAAATAGTAAGAATTTGTGTTTGTAAGTATGCAAAATATGAACATATATTTCGTCAACGGATGCGTCTGACTCAGTGACATGCATTTTTGTTCACTTTTTAGCCTAAAATTGTCGTCTTCGGACCCCTCTCTGGTCAACGCCATCTATCGCCGGTTTGTTGACTACGTTTGTACGTTTGACTAGCTATCAGAAAACTCTTTATTCCGGATCAGGATTGTGATTATGTATATTAGCGACATTTAGTCGCTATCGCGGTATGGCGTATTAGCCGTATTAGCCACGCTGATTCTGATTACTAATACTATATTTTTTGAAAAATTTTTACGGCTCTGGGTGCAGTGTCCATTTACGCTATGCTATAACTACAAGTTCTATACAAATAAGCTTGACGACAGCGCCAAAACGGACCGGTTGGAATCTTATATACTTATATTACTCTTTGGGTTGGAACTAAGAGAAAATTTCACTGTTGCATAGTGTACCTCAGGCTGAGGACATTCGCCTTTTGGTGGGTTTTTCCAATTCAGTTTGCATAGAATGTGCTGCCATCTATTAACTATTTCGCAGAACTATGAAAAAAAAGATTTTATTGTCTATGTCAATGTCTAATGAGGGATTTTCCGAAAGCCATTAAAAAAGCAAAAGTAGTTCCCAATTGCTCGATAGATGGCGTTGACCAGAGAGGGGTCGATTAGGTATATGAGCAAATGTATTAATTAATAATAAAAATAAACATTACTCACGGCCACACATCAAGCTACGCAAAACCAATATAAGCTGACCGCGCGTAGGAGGAATAACGTATAACGTCGCGCAGCCAGCTTATTTTGGTTTCGTGTAGCTTGATGTGTCGCCGTATGTACAAACCCATGCTTATTGTTTTTAGTTTATTATTATTTACGATTTGGATGTTATTGTCTGTCAACAACGAATAAAGTATCAGACATGGCTATATGGGCTTCGTACCCATTTTGAATATACGAACAATATTTAAATTGGTCTTTTCACTTTTCAATTCTCTTTGCATTGCTCGTAGAGAGAGAAATTTGTTTTTCATTCACGGAATCTGACGTATCCGTTGACGAAGTAACTACTAGTACGTAGCGATTTCAAATTTCCGGTTTATTTTTGTTGAAATTCTCAGTTTTTGTCTTTCTTTTAGGTTTTTTTCGTATATTCAAAATGGATACGAAGCCCATACAGCCACGTCCGTTATGTCCGTTATGCAACCTCCGCGTGGTCAGCTTTTGTTGGTTTTGTTTAACTTGATGTGTCGCCGTGTGTATTTGATTCGATTTTTACAGACAATATCACCAAGATTGTTAATAAAAAACCAACAACAATATGAAAGGGTTTATACTGTGTCTCAATATTAATAATATAAATTAATATATTTGCTCATACCTAATCGACCCCTCTCTGGTCAACGCCATCTATAGAGAAATTAGGAACTAAACTTTTTTTTCTTCTGGAAAATCCCTCATTGACATTATTGACAAATTCACAAAATGGCTACCTATCTTGCCTTACGTGCGGGTTGTTTGTAGTTTTCTTTCAATTTCGTGCCGATTTAGTGTTGTTCTGGAGTTTCTGTTGTTTTCTTACCAATGTTTAGATTACAGGAATAGTAAGGATACAGGAATTTCACTCGATCGGTGCGGGATTGAACGAAATCTAGCATTTCTAAACAATAATATCCATCGGTATGAGTAGATATAAGTAGGTATGTATAGTATAGGTTGAATTATTGTCGGTGAAACATAGATGGCGCTAGCTAGCCTTCAATTTGACATAAGGTGGATGCATAATGTTGCCACGAGTGGGCTCTCTTTTCTAATATACTTATATTACTCTATTACTCTTTGGTGTACCTAGACCTAGCTCTTGGAACATGTAGGCAAAGAGAATATAATCACTACGTTTTACATGTAGGTATATATGTAGCAAGCTGTGGCCATAGAGATAGTAAGTACTAGCTGTGGCATAGCGTAGGTAAATATAATTTGTCTGTGGCTTCGATCTTCGAGTTCAAACCATAGAGATAGTAAGTACTACGTAGTTCAAACTCAAAAGCCGTCACGCTAAGCCGTAAATAGTAGTGTGGTCAACTTAGGGTAATTTACCCTAAAAAGGAAGGCCTAGGGTAATTTATAGGGTAAGAAATTATTTTGGGTAATTTTTGGGGTAATAATTTTACTTAGGGTATTTTTTGGGGTAAACTCAGGGGCGACACCGTACTCCCCTTGGGGTAGTAAGAATCCTTGTTATAACCATCCAACCAACTATCTTCGTGGCAAGGTTCATGTTAACTTTTTTAATTATTTTGGATGGTACGATTTATACTATGCCGTGTCAAGTGGTGACGGTGACCAGCATTCCGTGGCAAGTGGTGACAGTGACCAGCATTCTGCCCACAAAAACACAGCATATGAAAAAAGAAACTTTGTCCCATAATAGAAATGTGAAAAAAGATATTAATTATAGTAATACAGACAAACAAAAAACAGAAAAAGCAAGGATTGTGACCGAAGTCGATTGGTATTGTCACGGATGCTGTGAAATGACGCAGCTATAGAAAGGCATTCAAAAATTCGGCCGGTCTGTCAACAAGCCTCGTAGCTCGGCGGTCGACGCATGGACTCCCGTGCCGGGGGTCGATGGTTAGAGACTCGTCGAAAATAATTCTAGATTTTATTGTTGTTGGAAATGTTCTAGAAAAGTAAGAGGGAGTAAGAATATTTGGAAAGAGACAGAAAATGGGCGTGTTTAGAAATGTTCTAGAAAACAGAGAGAGAAGGAATATTTGAAAAGAACCAAAAACAATAGGAATGTTCTAGAACGAAGAGAGAGAAGAAATATTTGTAAAGAAACAATAAAATGGGGCGTGTTTAGGAAAATTCGAGAAAGAAGGCGGGATTAGGAATATCCGGAAGGGAACAAAGGAATAAAGAAAAGACTAACGAAATTCGGGCATCTAGAAAATTCTAAGGGGTATATAAGGCGCGGACGCAGTCAGTATTGATTTAACAGTGGAAAAGTGCGAAGAAAAGTAAAAGTGGAAAAGTACTAGTGAAAAGTAAAGTGCAAAGTAAAGTGGAACAGTGAGTAGACAAGTGTCAGTCTAGTGCAGTGTAGTGTGTGTCGCGTGTCGTGACGTCATAGTGCCGTGCGTCGTGACGTCATAGCGTGTCGCGCGTCGTGACGTAGTGAACAGTGAAAGTGGTGAGAGGGGAAACCCCTGCGAGGAGGACTGTTAAAAGGGGAACCTCTGCGAGGTGGTCCGTGTGTAAGTGTGTAACCCAATAAACTCTGTAAATAAATTGGACTTAGCGTTTCACTCCAATCCCGTAACCCGTCGCTCGTAACAGTATCAAAAACGGCTATCTTTCCAGACACAGTAGATTTTTCCATTGTGTCTGGATTTATGACCGTTTTTGATACCAAACAACATACAGGGTGACTGGTAATTCGACCTATTCCTTAAGAGGGGTTATACTAGAGTTCATTTGCAACAATTTTGCCCCAGTTAACTGGGGGTCGAAAATCGCTTGTTTTCGAGTTATCTCATTTTTAAGATTTTTTTGAAAAAATCCATTTTTCCACCTAAAACTGACAATTGTGAAAAAAATACTCCACTCTCTGCACTAAGTAAGCATTTTTCTAATAGCTGATGAATGAGCGACTACATTAAACTAAAATACATGTGTAAAATACCCGAAACCACTGAAATAAAAGGTTATAAACCGCACGACAAAATTTTTTTATTTGGATTTCGTTTCAATCCAAAGAGGATTACTTAAAAAAAATGTATCACACTTGGCGTACAAATTACGGAAATAACTTCCTCAATTCCTAAACTTTCGAAAAAGGTGCAAATGTTGTCTACTTTGACAAGAGTTTGAAAAAAATTGTTAACAATGGCAGAGCAGGTAGCGGATTTCCTAGAAGCGAACCTTACAAGATGCCGATTTGCTTTTGTCTCTTTCATTTTATTGCTTACATTGTTTCTCTTTTGTAAGTATTCGGGAATGTTTGTACTAAGGTTCACAATCGAGGCCCACTCATTCGCTCAATTCATTAAGTAATCAGTTAGTTTCAACCATCTTGGAGTTCGGACGTGTCGTTGTTAACTAACTTAAATTCTGCGCTAAAACAGCTTCCTTTTCAAATGGCTGCTTACCAAAATGAAGAATACGCGGATATCATGTATTGTTACGGGTTTTGTGATGGTGACGCTGCTGCTGCTCGAAGAGACTATCAAAGACGTTTTCCTACCCGCCGTTTACCTGATGTCAGCGTGTTTGGTACGACATATCGGCGCATTCGAGAAACGGGATCGGTTCGACGTCGCCAAACCGACGCTGGTAGACCTAGCGTTAGTGATCCAATCGAAGAGGAGCAAATTTTGCAGTGTTTTCAAGCAGACGGCACTACTTCAACAAGAATTGTGGCTAGGCAGCTTGGTATGTCTCAGTGGAAAGTCTGGTTCACTCAGCACACAGCACGGCAGTATCCATTCCATTACACGCCAGTACAAGCTATCGAGGAGGGAGATCCTGTCAGAAGGATGGATTTCTGCAGATTTCTAATAAATGCAGACATTGAAGACCCTGAGTATCTAAAAACAATCTTGTGGACAGATGAATCGAACTTCGACCGTGATGGTATTACAAACTATCATAATCTGCATTTTTGGGCCCCTAAAGGTCAGAATCCGAGAAAATCTAACGAAGGAGCTCACCAGCACAGATTCTCACTTAATGTGTGGATGGGAATCGTGCACAATAATTTAATCGGGCCATTCTTTCTGCCGGCACGCCTAACCGGCATCGCCTATGAAAACTTTTTAAGAGAAGAGTTACGTCCGCTGCTGGAGGATGTGCCGCTTACCACAAGAACAGCTTTGGTGTATCAACATGATGAGGCGTGCGACAGTGGATGGATGAGAACTATCCACTGAGATGGATTGGTCGAGGCGGCCCGATCCCTTGGCCGGCTAGGAGTCCCGATCTAACCCCATGCGACTTCTACATTTGGGGTCATATGAAGACATTGGTGTATGGTACACCTATCTCTTCTCAAGAAGAATTAAGAGAGAGGATTTTGGCAGCTGCCCAACAAATTAAAGACACGCTTTCAACTCGAGTGACAGTAAGCGAAGTACGTCGCAGGCTTCGTGCTTGCATACGTAACGGAGGAAGACAATTTGAGCAAGACTTGTGATTTTTAAATGTAAAACTTTAAAACAAAATTTGTAATTTCATATGATTAGGTACTAAACATTATTATTTTACTCTTTTTTTTATTTTCACCAAACCAATAACTTTTTGAATAAAATTCACATCTGCGTGTTTAATAAGGTTTATTTTCCAAACTTGAACTAAAGTACACAACTTTTGCATCTTTTTGGAAAGCTTAGGAATTGAGGAAGTTATTTCCGCAATTTGTACGCCAAGTGTCATAAATTTTTTTTGAGTAATCCTCTTTGGATTGAAACAAAATCCAAATAAAAAATTGTTGTCTTGCGGTTTATAACCTTTTATTTCAGTGGTTTCGGGTATTTTACACATGTATTTTAGTTTAATGTAGTCGCTCATTCATCAGCTATTAGAAAAATGCTTACTTAGTGCAGAGAGTGGAGTATTTTTTTCACAATTGTCAGTTTTAGGTGGAAAAATGGATTTTTTCAAAAAAATCTTAAAAATGAGATAACTCGAAAACAAGCGATTTTCAACCCGCAGTTAACTGGGGCAAAATTGTTGCAAATGAACTCTAGTATAACCCCTTTCAAGGAATAGGTCGAATTACCAGTCACCCTGTATATGTTTTATGTATTTATAGTATGAAACGTTTTTTATAAATGATTTAAAACTAAAAGGTTTTATGGTAATTTTGGCCACCACGTCAGAGACTGTAAGGCGGTCTGAAAAAACTCTGACACCAGGGCTCTGGCTACACGATAAGAAGGGTAATTTTTGAAAATTATGCAAAATCTAGGGTAAACTGAGACTAGGCCTAGGGTAAAGTGAAAATAAGGCTTGGCAACACTGATAGAATAATAAGAAGAGAAACATAGATTAATATGTATATTGGATATAGATAGGTAACTCGCCTTGAATTTTAGGACGTCCTAATTGCGTTGCTGCTTATTAGCACTAAGGGGCGCCACATTATGAAATAAATTGAAAAAGACGATTGGCCGACACGAGGATCGAACCTTAGCTACCCGGAGCCGGTTGCCTAGACCGCTAGACCAACAAGACAGTGATTGATATGGGCGAAATCTCTCAATACTACAGCGCAGCGCGTGAGGTGTAGTGCGCTGTTACTCCGATATGAACCCTAGTGCAACACATAGTGCTTCGATACATCACCGATAGATGGCGGACGCTGTCTATGGAAAATTAGCGTTCCACTTAGTTCGTACTAAGATAACATAGCATGAAGAGAAATTCGTGTTGATATGTCCTTCATTTTATTTGATGTTATAAACAATTAATTAGCAGTATTGTGTAAGATTAATATAAACTAAAATTTTAGTGTCGTGTATAGCGCACTGGACGAAAAGTGACTTTTTTGTGTGTTGTGTTTCTACCAATAAATTGCCACAATGACCATGGGCGATGAACTGCCTGTCACTTCATTGGTTTTGCCTGTTCTAATACGTCCCGTTTTGACCCAGGTATTGTTGATTACAAGGCATACATACATAAGCTCACGCCATTGTCCCATGGGGGTAGGCAGAGACCACACACTCCACGACTAACACTCCTCTTTAGCCTCATTCACTTTAATATATCTTTTCATGCACTTCTATGCTACGCAGCTATCCTTTTCGGAAAAGATCCCATCATTTCTGCTGACCTTTGCCAGTACTAGATAGTAGATACTATATATATATATCTTTCTTACACTGAATTTAGCAAAGGGCTTAATATATTTCATTCGTAAGTCTTCTTACATGTACAATAGGTACAAAAGTACCTAAATAAAATTAGAATAAAAAAAAAGTTATACCATTCATTCTCTCTTTGTGACCGAACCAGGAAGCTACCTTGGAGCGCACACTGCCTAATAAGCGGTGAGACGTGATAATACTCTTTGGTGGCCGGTAATGATCTTTCTTCTTTCGGAAATTCCCGTCTATGTTTTCGACGTTACTTTGTTCCTTTCTAATCCAAAGATAAAAATAAAAAAAATAAAAAATTTATTTAATTTTTGTTCTGAGAGAAAGGGGAAAATGTTTTGACACAAAAACGTTGGAAATATCGACTAGGGAGACGTACGAAAGAAGGTCATACATTACAGACCGCCATGGCCAATTTTCTTGTTTCCATGTTTGTAAGGAGGAGTGGTATCCTTTATGATTCTAAAATCCTTGGACCAAACCATCCAAGCAAATTACAAGGCTTGGTTGCTATAATACAGTTTATAAGTATGTAATAGATTATTGGAAAATATGTATGTACCAAATAGTTTGTGGTGGTGAAAATAAAAACAATTTTTATTTTATTTATTTTTATAACATAAGGCATTTTAGTGGAATGTGTCAAGTTCAATCGCTTGGAATTCACTGATGAGGTTGATCAAATTTGAATGTAGGTGCTTTTTAGCTAGCCCTAGTTCAGATGAAGCTAAGAAGTTGATTACCTTTGTGACTTCATCAGTGAATCAATGATGTGGAAACTCGTGGATTATTTTCTCATTGGTTGATGTAGTAGTAAAGTTTAGGGTCGATGCGACTGATATGTACTATTGCGGTCTTTTCTGCCTGACCACCACTAGGCTCATTTTTGCTTGTATACCAAAAAATAAAAGCGCTGTCTAGCTATGGATGAATAGACCAATTAATGAATAGTTTCCAAACAATAAATTATGCGCGAAATTATGCGAATTTTTTTTAAATGGTCACTGGTCAGCTTGGAAAAATCCCTGATGGTACATGTGTAAAAAAGTCCCTAAACAACAATAAAATTAACAAATAACCAGGCCATACTATTATAAGAAACACAGTACTATAAGAAAGAGTATTTAGTACAGTGTTCCCAGATCCATACTCAAGAATTATCCCAGATTGACACCAAAATTATAGTGTTTTTACCGCATCACAGATTCCAAAAATTCTCGTATCATGGAACCTAACTATGTAATGTTACCTATTTATAGGTAGGACAGTAAAAGCATGTACGTCGTTCGTGGTTTTTAGAGAATTTTAGTAAAATCTCCTGACTGAAACAACACAGTGAGGAAATATTTCTATCTCAATTTTTCTCATTCCGATCTAAATTTTAGTAATATGTAGATATGATTTGAAAACTGTTTTTACGCGGTACTAAATGCCAATATGATTGTGGCACAAAATGTAAGCATATGCATATTCATTACTCGCTCACACTCACATAGCAGCAGTATCCCATTCAAACGAGTTCAAACCATAGAGATAGTAAGTACTATGTAGTTCAAACTCAAAAGCCATCACGTTAAGCCGTAAATAGAAGTGTTGTCCACTTAGGGTAATTTACCCTAAAAAGGAAGGCCTAGGGTAATTTATAGGGTAAGAAATTATTTTGGGTAATTTTTGGGGTAATAATTTTACTTAGGGTATTTTTTGGGGTAAACTCTCCTGACTGAAACAACACAGTGAGGAAATATTTTTATCTCAATTTTTCTCATTCCGATCTAAATTTTAGTAATATGTAGATATGATTTGAAAACTGTTTTTACTAGGTACTAAATGCCAATATGATTGTGGCACAAAATGTAAGCAAATGCATATTCATTTCTGGCTCACACTCACATAGCAGCAGTATCGCACATGCTTTCCTCTTCTTAAAATTTTTCCCATTTGTATGAAATGACAGCAAAGTGTCCAAGGTGTACCCAATTACCCAATGTGTTACCCAATTAGATGAATCATTAAGGTTGACATTCATGGAAACTTGTGGTGATTTTGTAATAATATGTGATTTCAGTTGGAGAAGTATGATTTGGGAGCGTCTCAAACTCTCCGAGCCGCCCTGACGAAGGCGGAGGCAGCAGTGCCAGGGTTAAACTATGACTTGGTGGCAGGCATCATGCGTCGAGCCGACATACCTGTAAACATGAATGAAAGTTTGCTGAGACTTCAAGGAACTCTCACTGAGGCTGAATGTAAGTTTTTTTTATTTTCAATCAATTGATAAGCCCTTTATCCTGAATTTTTGTACGGTTTAATATATTTTTTAAGCTACAGAATTTCAATTCAGTGTGCCTCTCGGCAAAGGCATAGTGGAATAACTGAGACAGCTCAGCTGAATGTGATGACATAATTTGATTTATAGATAATGTAATCTTTATCAGAATTTTATTGTCTTTGTAACTAAATATAATGTACATTTCCGGGTTGTATTGTGTAATAGTATTACAAAATACAATTTTATCATTAAATCTTTCGCAATTAAGTAAGTACAAACAAATAATGTGTAATGTGTTTATTGTATAAACATGTTTTGAAAGTTAAATTTAAGTTATGAATACAAGGCATTAGTATCTTCATACACAACTTTCATAATATGATCATTTTCATTATTGATTTATACTGCAAACACGGACCCTGAAAAAAAAAGGAATAATGTCAGACTAAAAAGAGGTGAAGCATGCAAGGTCCTACAAGTTCGTTTGTTCTACAAGGAACCTACACTCACACAGACGCTCCTGTTCTAGGCGCTGCTCCGACAATCCGCCGCCATTATGAACCGCGCGACAGGGCGACAGCACGCACACTCATAAATGGGTGCTTCACTTTTGATTAGACGAGATTCTGTCCGTCTTTTTTTCTGGTCCGTGACTGCACAATGGTTTATAAGTGTACTGCAGACATTTACTGCACAGAAATCGAATTTGTGTCTTTGGCATGGTAGGCTGGTATCCGAGAGTCGCGAGGCTAGAGGTCTCTCGAGTAGACGTCTTTCGTTCGGCTCGCGATTTAAGTAGCCACGCGGCTCCGCCATGTTATGGCGGTTTCGGGTGTGTGTTTTTGTATAAAAACGGGGCTTTGAGATCGCCATATCCATTACCGTACAATGTCAAGTACTAATTGCTCCTTAAACTAGATATTGGCTTTGACTACTTATACTGGTTACGCGTGTAATTCTACTAACAAACATTTCTGCCATTTTTTGCGGGGGGCGAGGTAACATGAAATCCGCAACTTTGGATTTTATTCCCATAACTTTAGATTCTAATTTTGAACGATAAAAATCATGAAAAGTAGTCTCGCGTGAACCCCAAACGTTCTAAGTTCGAAATTATTGTTTCGCAATTATAGGCTGTCTGGTATAGTGATAAGGTATAAAATTGAATGTAAATGCACATGATTAATTGATCTTATACCGTGGCATAGGGGAAATGCTACCGCAAGGCTAGTCCTTATAATAAATAGTCAAAGGATATTGGCAAAATCATCGCCACCAAGATGGCAGCCATTTTTTAAAAATAGAATAGAATAGGCTGGTATGGTATCCATCAGCTGATATGATGATGATATAGTTTTATTAAATCAGCTAACTATTATATTGGCAGGCTCAGATCTGAGGCTGAACCGTTCCGAAGAAGCATTCCAGGAACTGAACAAGAAGTCTGCTGCATTAAAGAAGATATTGAGCCGCATTCCAGATGAAATCACTGACAGAAAAACTTTCCTTGAAACTATTAAGTGAGTTCCATTCACAAACTACAACACTATTGTGACATAAAATGCTTACAGATATTTTCATTTTCAAAAGGCCTATCGCCCACCTGTGGCCTATCATTATAATTATGTGTATGGAGTGCTGACGTGTGCTCTGTGCAGCCTAACATTCAAGGCGAAAATTGGATAAGTACACTAGCCACATGAGAGCACATGTGCGGCGTGAAAGAGTTTTTTATTTTTCTGGTCGGACTATATTATGCTATAGTTTCCAGTATAGTTTCCATTTATTCTAATTTCATAGAATAAAAGGTCTGCTGCCCATTCCATTTATTTTCTGCTTAAATTAACAAAATGTACTAGACATGCATTTGCATGCGATTTTGTCCGCGTTTCGGAAAAATTCCAACACAAATTTTTGTTGAAAAATAGTTAGTGTACCCCTATATCCTCTATAGAATATAATATATTCAAAGTTACACTGTTTCTAGCTTCAGTGGTTCAGACTGTGCATTGTCTGTCAGTCACTGAGCTGCTTTATACATATCTAAACTATTATAAAACTGTAACAGGAAGTTTGTCTGTAACATTGAAGATTTAACAAAAAAAAAGTTTTTAGGTACCTATCCCTTATTCCATATCACCAATTTTTGGATTTTTTGTCTGTTTGTTTGTGTGTTTGTTTGAACGAGCATCACGCAAAAACTACTGAACTGATTTTGATGAAACTTTTTTTGTTTGATAGCTTATTATCTGACTTAAAATGGTATATATAATTTGTGCGGACAAAGTCGCGGGGTAACGCTCGTAGAAGATAAATGTAAATTCAAAGCCAATAAATAAAATTTTTCTGTTTTTTTAGGGAAATTGCATCTGCCATAAAGAAACTGTTGGATGCAGTGAATGAGGTTTCAACATACACTCCGGGACCAGGCAAGCTGGTACTGGAGCAGAGGAAAAGGGAATTTGTCAAATATTCTAAACGATTCTCCAACACATTGAAGGAGTATTTCAAAGAGGGACAGTAAGTATAACATGATTTGTCATGTATTATTTTTCTTAAGAATTTATTTTATTATGTGCTTTTTAAAACTAAACTCCTGTGCTAGTTTTGGGGATTTTAAATGCATGCAATGTATTTTTCAAAGCCTTCTAAGTAGACAAAAATATTAACACCATGTTTGAAGTATGTATAGCGGTAAAGCCTTAGAAATGTGCAAAAAAAAATTTTCATCTGATTTTTTAGAACGTTATAAATGCTAAAATTAAAATTTGGGACTGTTGGTGACGTGATATTTTTTTTAATTTTGGTACATTTTTAAACTCAAATTGGCTCTTAAATACTGTACCGAAAAAAATATAAATTATTAATTAGACCCGGCTCAAACCGTAAAACGACTGGGCTACTGCAAGAGCGTTAGTGGCGCGTTGCTGAGAGGTATGGAAACTCAATCTTGAGGTCCGGTTTCGAATCCATGCCATGTACCAATGAGTTTTTCTGACTTATGTATGTGATGCCAACTGCTCTGAAACGGCGAAGGAAAACATCGCGAGGAAACCTGCATACGCTGAAGAAGAAATTCCGATGCGTATGTGAAGTTCTACTAATCCGCCCGAGGGTAGGCCGGTGCCCTGCAGTGCGACGAATATAGGCTGATGATGAAAGTTGTATTGGTTTGTCTAAATGATAAATTTTTGTTTGTTTCAGGGCGAATGCTGTTTTTGTTAGTGCATTGTATTTGATACACCAAACCAATCAAATTCTTTACACTGTTAAAAGCAAGTCTGAATAGTCTGGTCGGTAATGGGGATCCGAAAATTGTTTATTACTACTGCTATTGGGTTTATTAGTTGTTATGTAAAATATGGGCTTTTCATTTATTATTACCAATTTAGATCACCGTGTAGTAATTATTAATGTATTTAGGCAAAAATAATAATATTTTTAGTTCATTATTGTAATTTGTAGTATTATTGTTTTCTTTAAATTTTTAAGTGAAGTACATCGTTAAGAGTCCTTTTACAGTCCAGTGGCGCCCTCATCACAATATTAAAGAAATAAGGAAAGGTAGCCCCCTTTTCGTTGTATTCCCATACAACGAAAAGGGTCGACAAAAAATGGTTTCTTCTTAACTGCCACATTTCTGTCTTTGGGTTATTGTTATCTATCTTCATGCTAAACGATTCAATAGGTGCAATAATGAGCGAGTAATTGAAGCGGGGCATACAGACAGACAGACAGTACGGACGAAAGAATACGGGTTCCTTGTTTGACAACGGAACCCTAAAAAAGATCACTTTTACGTTTATTTCCATATTTTTAAAAGTGGAATGTTAAGAACCTATAAAAGTATTCTATGAAAATTGCTTCAAGACTTTTGTAGTTTATATATAGGCTTTCTTTTTAATATTGTGATGAGGGCGCCACTGAACGGTAAAAAGCATAAAGTTATTATACCTTACGGAATAGAGGAACTGACAGCTGAGAGAGCGAGATGTACCTAGCGGCACCACTGTATAATAGAAAGAGATACGTGATGCGAGGCAATAGAACCATTTTTGGGGAAAGATCTCCAAAAGATAAGAATCGCAGGGTAAAAATTCGGTTTCTGTGAATAAATTGCAGATCGAAAGTGAAATCGTACATAATTTTGTGAAATATACATCCATGATTTCACGTTTGACTCCGTATTATAGACAATGCTCGAATTTTTGCCTGTCGATAATCACCTGACAACCTCCAAAAACGGTTTCATTTGACAACTCATTTCAGTTCCTCTATTACTGTAAGGTATGAAAACTTTATGGTAAAAAGACACTTAAGGAAATAATATTGTTTATTATTGGATTGCAATCTGTATTCCAAAGTATTTTTATCAATGAATGTTTAACAGACACCTGTTGTAATTCCATTATTATCTAATCTGTAAAATTACGAGTTCTATTATGTATTACGTAGGTAATAACATGTTCTGTAAAGATTAATTAAAGATATTTTAAGATATTATTTACTTTTCTGTAGTTGCTTGCTTATCGTGTCGACTTCAAATTCTGAACAAAGTCGCTAAATAGTACCTTGCCAGAATTGGGCAACCGATACTGCACCATCGCTAGCGGTCATGAGGTCCTCCTGCGTGCAGGTGTTAGGGCACGCAAGGCACGATGTGAGATGAGCCATCGTTTGTGGAGCTCCACACAAGCAAGTCCCATTTTGCATCCCCACCTGACCATGTTGTCCTTACTGCGACCGACCTGGGTTCGAGTTTTCTGTAGTCACTTTACATTTTTCAGTGTTTCCAATTAAAGCCCGACCAGAAAAATAAAAAACTTCGCCATGTTGGGGAAAATCATCGGAACTAATTTTGTACCTATTTGGAATACTGACATTAAGGGTGAAGCCAAACGAGCGTAATTTTGTGAGTTGTGAGTAGCGTTTTTTGAGTCCATTTCATATAAAATCCGGGAATGCATTGTCTATGACGTCAGCTTTTATATAAACGGACTCAAAATACGCGACTCACAACTCACAAAATTACGCTTGTTTGGTTATAGTCGATTGCAGCGCCCCCAAAAAGGGTTTTTATTATGTTTCTGGTCAGGCTTTACCTATACATTGTGTTACAGAAGTAAGAATAAAAATTGAAAACTTTTAAGGGGGTGGTTTAGACCAACAAACTGAACTACTTTCACTATGGAACCAACATCAAAATCGCGAAAAAATATCTTTTGTCCCATACATTTAGCTCGAGTAGATCTGTAGTTTAGTTTACATCGCAAACGCATCGCATCATGGCGATTATGGCAAATCTCCTTATTTTGGGGGAGGCCTATGTCCAGCAGTGGACTTCTATCGGCTGATATGATTATGATGATGATGATGGAACATCCGATTTTTATTTCGCGATTTCGATACTGGTCCCATAGTAAAAGTTGTTCAGTTTAATGGTTTTAACCACCCCCTTAAATGCTTATTTGTATTTTTGTAACACCCTGTATAATATTCTAGATTTTCCCCGCGACTTTGTTCGCGTATTTACATAAAATATACCCAATGTTTCTCAGGAATAGCATATAGCGAGAGAATTTTTACAATCGGTTCCGTAGTTTTACTCCTACACACAAACAAACAAACAATAAAATATACAGTTTCAATGCTAGGATTAATTTAAGATTTGTACGGAAAACTTTGAGGCACTGTAACTTTAAAACTATACATTTTAACGAAAATAAGACTTCATACAAACATAGAGATTAGTTTCTAGATTGTTTCTGAAAAAAATAATCGACTTTAAATACCTCTTTCGGTCTTGGGTTCGAATCCCGGTTCTGTCATGGATGTTTATATGTTTGTGCCGTTGTTGCATGGTTTCCACAATAAATAGCCTATTAGTGCTTGCTTGGGATCATTACAATGTATGTGCCTGTGAGCGTTATTTATTTATTTTATTTATATTTAGATTCAATATTTATTGCAAGTCACAAGTTAAGATAATTATGAAGAAAGAAAAATGATGACAGATTGATTGATTGACTGACTGATTTATTTTTATTTTAGTATATTCTGGTTAGGCATGAACTAACCTATCAGCATTCGCTGGGTTGACGTCGGTTTACGGGACACCCTGTATGTACACACATTAATGTCTAAGAACTTACATTTACATTCATTGTTAGGTATAATTATTAATTTAATGATTATACCTAATCATGAATGTCCGCCTACGTGTTAAGACTTTGCTCTGATTTGACTACAATATAATTGCAACTCTACATGCAACTAGTCTAGTGAGTCTAGCGAGAGCTTCGGTGGCGCCGTGGCGCGTTGCGGAGAGCTATGGAAACTCTATCTTTGAGACCAAGCTTCATAGCCTAGCCCACCGCCGCAGAGTAGCCTGCTTGTCGGTCTTCTACAGATTGTACTTCGGTGAGTGTTCCCAAGAGCTACATGAGCTCATCCCGCCTTCCCCTTTCTACTATCGGACTTCCAGACGCACCGCGGGATATCACCCCTTTTTGGTTGATATCCCACATACATACGTCCCACGTATACCAAGTCCAGGTTCGAATCCGCACGGACGACATGCCATGTACAGTCAACAGCAAAAGTAAATAAACTTTGGCGAAATTAAAAACGAAATCAATCCTTAACAGATCGACCTTTCACAAAGTTATAGATGAAACGTGAAAGAGCAAAGTCAAAGTCAAAAGTCAGGATATTCATAGAAAAACAATGAAAAAGTGATTACTTTTCCATACAATTATACGGATTTCGGGGGGGATAAATAACAAGGCAAAAACAACATAATGCAGCTTATAGAACACGCGTGCGAAAATGATTACATTATCGCACTAGTGACGGTAGTTCTTCTAATTAGTTTGTGCACTAGTGCGGTAATGTTCCTTTTTTTTATATAGTTTTATAAATCTCAGCAAAGAGTTTTTAAGTAAAAAAAATCGTTTTTTTTAAATAATTGAATCTGTTTCTGTATAAAATATAAATAAACGCTTTATTTCATCAAACAATTTATTAAAGTTAACAAATTAACATTAATTTGAGTTATAAATACATAAATATTAAGTTTATAGCGTTTTTAATATTAGGTTGTTTCAAATTAAAGATTGAAAAATTTGTTTCGGGCGGGACTTGAACCCGCACTTTTCCAAACCGGGGAACTGCGTTCAATCTTTAATTTGATTCGAAATAGCACAACATGGCTGTAACATGTTTAAAAATCAATAATATTACGTTGTTTGTAACAAAATTTCGTTGGTTGAATATCGGCCAAGTCATTGCCTCTTTGACCGACTGCACGCGCATAGCTATCTCGAAAAAAAAAAAGCCCAGCCATAGGCACCGCCATTTTCAAAAAATATTTGTCTAAAATAGTCGTGTTTTAGGAAATTGTATTACAATTTCCTGATTTCCTCGCAAGTATGTTGAAAACCGTCGTATGAAACGCGTGAGCGTTGGTCATTATCATTACAGCCCTCGGCTAGTATGCATCACTCGCTTGGCAGCTCGTGCTGCAATCCCGCCTCGGCTGTAATGACCAACTTTGCTTACTTGTATCATAACTACTATTATGTTTAAATCACAGTTTAAGAATGAGTTCGTTTACAAATAATTAAATACATACTTAAATTTCTTCTCAGACAGGTTGGTAATAAGTACCTAAGTACCTACAGGAAACATTAAAATTAAAACTCTTCAGATGACAAAAACAATTATACACAGTAGGTTCGTTACAGTTCGTGGGAACAGACGCCCGACGTTTTTGGTTTTTGGCAGCTCCAGTTTTCTGGACGGTTTCGGTGAAAGAGCCGGTAAAATGATTTCGTGATCGCTTTACGTGGGTCATGAAGCCTGTGTCGCGATTCGTCTCGTCGTGTGACCGCGGACAATGGCTGGTAGCCGGTCGTGCCTTCTGCCCTCGCCTGCCCGCCTGCCCGTGACACTTGACACAGGGTCCTAAGCTTCACGACCTCTACATATTTCCGCGTACAACTTTTTTTTCCATTGAGAAACGGACGGTCTACGATTCATTGTTTTTTTGACCAAATAATAGTGCCTCCGAGTTCAAATATGTGGAAAATGTTGAGAATTTCTAAAAGGCGTAAAGAAAGAATCAAGTTATTGGTGTCATCGATAAGGAAAGAGGCAGTTTCATATGAGCTAACATTATGACACCTATAGAAAAGAGAGTCTTAGATCCTTTGCTCGAAGACAGACATAAAAACCTAACATAGATACTTAATTTTTTTTGAACACTGAAGTTCTATTCGGGTAGAAGGTAGGTATAATTTTTGCTATACCTAGACAGTGCTATATAGTATTTAGGGTTGTCGTGGACTTTGCAGGCCAAGATCCATCGTAGACTACTGGATCTAACGGTCGCACTTTTTGACTTGTGTATTGTCTGGACAAATTTTCTAGCAAGTGTTCCATGGCTGTAGCTGTAGCCAGAGAGCCAGACTATAGGTATACTTACTTACCATGCACCTGTAGGTATTTAGGCATATATTTATGATTATGTGTCGTTCTGACTGCTTCGCGATCGTGACCAGTGTTACCAAGTCCTATCGCCAAGAATGTCGGACCCAGTAGCATAAAGTCGCCTAATTTTTTTCCGTTTAATATATCCTAAAAGCCTAAGATTATTGCAAATTGGGCAAAGTAAAGGCTGATTGTTGGCTTTATTTTCTTTTTTCTTCGCTGCTTTCTCCACTCACAATTTAACTTTAGTTTTTAATAAAAACTGTAAAATGTGTAAAATGTAATAAGTATGAAAATAATGTTTTTGCTACAACTTAAAAATAGCTCTACCACCTGTGTCTACCACATTACATACACGTAGGTACGTTATAAAATGGTACATGGTGTGTTATGGTATTCGGTTTTTACAGTCGGCGTTCAAAAAGTCATATTAAGTAGGTATTTTACTTACATTAAGTATAATAATTCAGATTTTTTTTTAAATATTAGCCTAGTCGCATATTTTATCTTAATATAACCTATAATCGCCTATTAATATTTTGGAGATAGCCTAAACGGTGACCCGTCGCCAATATAATTTTTTGGTCGCCTATAGACCCCGGTGCGGTGCTAGTACGCCAACCTGCGATAACGTGATATATCGCTATCACGCTTCCGCTCTCTTTCTGTTTGCGTGCCAACGAACGAGCTATAATACTAAATTGAACACATGGATGTGTTAAATGTCGCTATCGCGGGTTGGAGTATTAGCCCCGCTGGCGCAGCCTAAATTGCGATAAATCACCTAACTTGGCAGCACTGATCTCGCAGCAATGAGCAGCGACTCACTTCATTGCAGCTTTTTACTTTGATCGAAGATCGGGGGTTTGCGATCCACCCTTTGAAACACTCTTGTCTCTGGACGGATCGACTGTGTTGAGGAAGATCTGAGTCTGAGTGCCATTGGGTCTCTTTAGCATCTGGAGAAAGTAATCCAGGGATCGTGACAAATGGAATTCAATTGCACAGGAGGTCAGGAGTGCGATTTTTGAAAGTCACCGGCTGAGCAAAATGGCCAATATTCACAGATTTTCCAAAGTTCGCATTTTTGACTCTCACAGGTGACAAAATTTTTATACCTATGAGTTCAATACGAGTGCCCCTTCCCACTCGCATTGAACTCATGGGTATAAGAAGGCTTTTTTTATGAGATTCAAAAACCGTTCAAGCTCATATGAATGTCACCGCATTCGCGTAAAAATCACACCCCTTTTTTGGGTATGGTTTTGCTCTTGACCTCAATCCAGTCCTCAGGACGAAGATGGGGTCGAAGATGTAGCGAGCTTACCCAGAAGAAGCCTATTCACTCCTACTTTAAATGAATTCAGGTTGAGAGCGCTCGGAAATACTGACGCAGACGGGGCATTCCACTCCTTGGCTGTGCGCATTATAAAAGATTCAGAAAGGCGCTTGGTGCGGATATGTGGGATTTCAACCAAAAAGGGGTGATATCCTTGGTGCGTCTGGAAGTCCGATAGTAGAAAGGATAAGGCGGGATGAGTTCATGTAGCTCTTGGGGACACTCACCGAAGTACAATCTGTAGAAGACCGCCAAGCAGGCTACTCTGCGGCGGTGGGCTAGGCTATGAAGCTTGGTCTCCACCAACTTACTGTCGCCAATGAGCCTCCTGGCTCTGCGTTCAACCGAGTCGCCCCTGAACCCAATATGGTTGTAGTGCCGCGGAAAGTAAAGTAAAAGTCTGGACTCTATGCGACCAGTCTTCGTCTTGACATACTGCATAGTGCACGAGTACCTACCCTTCTAACAAATGAGTGTCCTGAGCCAGTGACGCTTGTATATATCTGATGCTGATGTGCAAATGCTAAGTTGGTCCGTGTATCTGGATGACGAATGCATGAATGTCAATGAGCGTTTTATGGGTGGATTTTCCGTCGTGACGTCATCACATGTTGTCAATTTTCAAGGAAAACATTATTCAGTGTCTTTGTACGTTTCCCGCAGGAAGTTGGAAAGTTGGAATAGGTATTGTCTATTCCAACTTATTATTTCTCGTCATTTGTTTTGCTCGCAATACCAATACCACAGAATCAGATTATTTAATAGTTACCACAGATTATATAATTGTAACAATACCTAATTTCTATAAAATTTTACTTGGAGGCATCCTAAATACGTGAGTTTGAGAGAAAGGACATAGGGTACCTATTTTTTCGCTAAGGCTAGGTACCTATATACTTATCATTTTTTATCTCGGAAACCTACTGTTAAATAAACATGCATACATAAATAGGACCGTAATCCCTTTCGGGGTGATCAGAAAAATTGCTACAACCACAGATAATATAATACTACTACAACTAACAACTTTCTGTTTAAGATGTAGTCGTAGCAATGTTTAGATATATTTCACAATTAAATAAAAAAAGATTTTAAAATAAATAAGAAAGAGTTTAAACTAATTAATTTTACACGGTTAAAACCGCTGGCGAAAGTTATATATTGAGGTTTTCGATAGTTCTGTGAATGTAGGAAGGAAGGTACATCTCGTGCCCATTCGATACAATTGTTCACTTTCTTTCCGTTTCAAATTCGAATACCTACCTATCTCTCATGACACCGAATCACAACAATGAGTCAATCATAAGCGGATCAGTTAAAATATTCATAGGTTTAAAGCGGAGGCGTAATCGATTTTAACTTGGCGTCCTGCGCCGGCGCCGCAGTACGGCCCAGATGAAAGTGTATGATATGGTTGCCTTATGGCATCTACGAAGATCGTGCGTATAATATAAAATGTCATACAAACATATCTTCTCAAAAAATTTAACTTCAATTTCTTTGTTTCTTCTCATGAATAGTCGTCATGACTTTCAATTATTTAGTAGTTAAATACCTAACAAGGATGTTTTAAAATGTAGGATAAAGTATTGGGTGGGTACTGTACTGGGCTCAAGTAGGTTTGCAGTTTTGTATGGGACAGCTGATTTTTTTTTCGCGATTTCGATGTTGGTCCTATGGAGAAAGTTGTTAAATTTTATGGTCTGAGCATCCCCTTAAAAAGTGTCAGCATATTAAGAAGGACCCTGTATTCCATATGTATACAGGGTCTAACAGACAGCCCTCCGCAAACTGAAACGGTGAACTCAGACCATCAAACTGAATCAGAAAACGCGAAAAAAAATCTGCTGTCCCATACAAAACTGATGTCCCTAACCGACTAAAATGTATGGGAAAGCTGAATTTTTTTCGCGTTTCCTGAGGTAAGCTCCATAGTGAAAGTTGTTTATTTTGATGGTCTGAGTTCACCGTTTCAGTTTGCGAAGGGCTGTCTCTTACACCCTGTATATGTATACAATGCGTAAAAGGTAATACATTTCCTAAGTTCACGTGAAGATCCTATCAAGGAGGTAGGTAACTACATGTCGGACAAATATTTTATTCATCGTATTTTATCTTCATGTAGATAAAATGGGACGATGGATGGATCTTTTGGAGTGTCATTTATTTCCATTTAAATATTAGCATCACAGACTTCATAAAAAGCTAGTTGTCGATGCAACACATTCTGAATGTATGCTCCCGGAGCATCCCGTAATTGTTGCACATCAATCTTCGTTCGGTTGCAAAAACAAAGCATTTGTTACTCAAAGATATTATCATTCGATAACCGATACTGTTACCGTGATTTACACCAATGATTCTGATTATTATAGTATACTTTGCTGTATAATATCTTTAATAATTTTAAGGGAGACCAAGTACTTAAGAGATTTAGAACACATCCATGGATTGATTACCCAACCCTTATCACGTAATTTAGTTTAGAGTAGCTTGGGACACCGTTTCTTTTCTCGAGATTTTAATTTTGTTCTCCTGGGGAAAGTTGTTTAGTTTTCTGGTTTGAACTACCCCTAACAATTCTTTCATTAGTCCTGAAATTAAGTAGGTAATCAAAACTGTGCACAAAGCTCAATACATCACGAGACATTTTAAGCCAGCAACAAAAGAGTAATGCGATCTAGCGAAACGTCTTGCGATGTTAGTTTATTATACGAATTTTTAAATGGGATCTACATAATCGAAGTGCAGGCATATTCTTTCAACAGTATGAACTCTAACACATGTAGAATGAAATAGTCGTATATTTTAGTATAATATATGACATGTCTAGACTTCCTGTCCACGTTCAGTGAATAGAAACATCTAGGATGAAGTTGATAGACATGCGTAAGCAGGCATTTTAATAAATGTATTTCGTTTTCAGAGCTGATACATGTTTCAGTAGACAGATGTCTGGATGAAAATTTTGATGATGCCTATAGCAACCGGACTATCAATTTTATTTTAAATTGTTAATGTATGCCTAATACAATATTAATGGAGCATCTGCTGGCGTCGGGGCTTCAGCGGCGGAGGGCAGAGGCGCATATGCAATGGCGTCGCATGCCAGCTATTGGCAGACAAATAGATGCTAATAGGTCTCCAGCTGAATAATGCGGTGTTTTGACGGGTCAAGTGTCTGTTTCTTGTACGAATTTATTTTTTACCAGAATAGTAATGTTTTCTGAATTGATTTTCATCAATGTAATTATGAAGACTTAAATAATGTTTATACTTAGACCAAAATTAGGATATAAACTCGATTGAACGACTCGATTGAACGAAGTCGATTGACCGACTCGATTGAACGAAGTCGATTGAACGACTCGATTGAACGAAGTCGATTGAACGACTCGATTGAACGAAGTCGATTGAACGACTCGATTGAGCGAAGTCGATTGAACGACTCGATTGAACGAAGTCGATTGAACGACTCGATTGAACGAAGTCGATTGAACGACTCGATTGAACGACTCAATCAATCAATTATACTTTATTTGACACCAAAAAAACAGAGTATACAGAGAGCAAACAATCTGGAAATACAAAAGGCACAAAAACAGGCGGTCTGGCGGTCAGTCGATTGCACGACTCGATTGAACGAAGTCGATTGAACGACTCGATTGAACGAAGTCGATTGAACGACTCGATTGAACGAGTCGATTGAACGACTCGATTGAACGACTCGATTGAACGACTCGATTGAACGACTTGATTGAACGACTCGATTGAAAGACTCGATTGAACGACTCGATTGAACGACTCGATTGAGCGACTCGATTGAACGACTCGATTGAACGACTCGATTGAACGACTCGATTGAACGACTCGATTGAACGAAGTCGATTGAACGACTCGATTGAACGAAGTCGATTGAACGACTCGAGTGAACGAAGTCGATTGAACGACTCAATTGAACGACTCGATTGAACGACTCGATTGAACGACTCGATTGAACGACTCGATTGAACGACTCAGTGGCGCTTCAATGGCGCTTCAATGGCGCTTCAATGGCGATTCAGTTACGAGTCTATTGACTCAATTACGATTCAATTACGATTTAATTACGATTCAGATAGGGTTTAATTACGATACAGATACGGTTTAATTACGATTCAGATACGGTTTAATGTAATTTAAATTTAAGTCGGGTAGGTACAGCAGTTTTATATGGGACAGCTGATTTTTTCTCGCGTTTCCTGAGGTAGGCTCCATAGTGAAATTTTTTCAGTTTGATGGTCTGCGTTCACCGTTTCAGTATTTGCTAGACTGTCACTTACACCCTGTATAAGCGTAGCGTCGTGTCCGCTAAAGAAATTTAAGTTAATTTAATTTAATTTAAATAATCTTACGACAGATAGAAAATGCATTCGAGGTCGCTATCGAGCGGGAGAGTGCCCAGATAAACTTAGGTTCGTCACCCTCATAGCAGTGGTAATGGAAAGACGAAGAGAAAAGAGGTGCAACATGTTATTCTTGTCCCCTAGAGCGAAGGTAATTGGCGGATACAGAAAAAAATTACGAAAACATATTGGTTTTTCTCTTTCTGATCAGATCCGGCTTATACTCACTAAAATCTCATCACTGTGTTAGATAATGTAAAATAAGTGTTAGAGACAGTGCGATCCGGGTGGCGAAATACTGGGCATGAAAAATTTAGAATGACTTGCCATCGACTCGATAGAAGAAGTGTAGAGGCAGGTTAACGAGGTAGGTCATCAAAGTCATTATGTATACTGGACTCTAAAATAATAACTCCCAATTTATTAGGAGTCAAACAATTAATGATTTTATTAAATTCGATTTATAATAATAGGTAATAATCATCGGAAATAATAATTACAAAACACCACGTGTAAGAACCAGAAAACAACAATGATCCCGTTACGCAATGTTTAGACGAGTGCAATTATTCCCACAGGCGAATTTGATTCCCACAGCTCCCACGAGGGTCATTGGTGAGACAATATTGTGAGCGAGAGTGGTGGCCGCGGCGCCTGCGCACCCCGCACCCTGCGCCTAGTCTGCCCTGCCCGGCATCTGCTCCCTGTCGTGGGAGTGTGCGCGGAAACGGATCGCACCACTGCCAACAATAACACACAAATCAACGAGCGACCGTGGCAGGTCCCAGCCATCACCCCTCTGGAAGCTGTGGGAACTTCCCTATTAATAATATCATTTCATAAATCCCTATCTAAATCTAAACAAACCAAACTCGAGAGCGATGAGGGGTGGGATAATGGGTAAATGTTGAATAGATGTACACTGACCGGAAGCGGCATTGAATGCGTTCGCTATTTTTTTCTGTAATTTTTATTTATCAGTAATACATAGCTCAATGGTTCATTGATACCGTTACTAGATATACATAAATTAAACAGGGTGTAAACTTAAATTTGTTACATGTAACAAATGTCCCGAATCTCATGGGATTCAAACCATCAAACTGAAAAACGTTCAATTTGCAGAGTGAAATTTTGTTTTGTTTTCCACTCGATTTCAATTTTGGTCTTGTTTTTGTTTGTTTGATGATCTGAAGGACCGCTTAAAATATGTAACGTAAGTATTTAAGTTGACACCCTGTATACAAAAAATCATCAGAGTATTCCTTTTCGGACTGATCAAGATCTTTTGGCTACCCTTTTAAAATGAGTTAACCGCCTACTGCAGGTCTAAAATCATTTTAGACATGGATTTTTCAGTGTTTCTGATTTTGTTACTCAACACAACGGCAATGTTACTATACTTAATTATACACAGCCTGGGCACTGCATACAAAAAAATTTAATTGAGAAGATGACGTCAGCACATGCGAGACCAAAGAAATTGAACCTTAAGGGTCTGTTACACCACTTCCGAATAAGTTCTTGTTAGCTTATCCGACAAATATTTTGACATATTCTTCATACAAAATATGTCGGATAAGCTAACAAGAACTTATCCAAAAGCGGTGAACCAGGCCCTAAGTCTTCTTCTTAGGTAACTGCCGGTTAACCAGGGGGCGATAGAGGGGGTGAGGTAAAAAGTTGGTGTGAGGAAGGAAGTGTCCGTACTGTATGTAGTAATAGATACTCTTTCTTATACTGTGACTATAGTTTAATTAATACAGATGACGTAAAGCTCTGAATTATGATGATGTATTCATGAATGACTCGCTCCGTGAGTCGTGGCGTAGGGGTGCGGTAACCACCTGACGCCTGTGACCAGGACTGCGTGACCGCGCTCGTGTATCTACTCATCTAAACATTAATGGTGGTTAGCTGTTTAAAATAATTACTACATAGGTATAATTTAGTATGTCATCATCATCATCGGACTATAGGTGTACAGTAGCCGGCAAACTTCTTGAGCACGGCCTTTACTGCGCAGAATAAAATTTGTACGAGAAACCGCTAGTGCACAGACCCCAGCCCATTTTTCAAGATGTTTGCCGGGTTCCTACTTTACGTATTGGACGTCTTACCTATTACAAGGCACTTATAAATAAGAGAGGGATATAATTTTAGGAAATACTAGTACTAACCTGCGACTTTCGTCCGCACAAATTATATACCAGATTTTAAGTCAGACAAAACAGCTGTCAAACAAAAAAGTTTCATCAAAATCGGTTCAGTATTTTTTGCGTGATGCTCGATCAAACGAACAAACAAACAGACAAAAAATCCAAAAATTGGTGATATGGAATCAGGGACACCTAAAAACCATATCGTAATTTTTTTTTGTTAATATCTTCAATGTACAGACACACTTTCTGTTACAGTTTTATAATAGTTTAGATTAGATACCTAGGCAAGTTTGATTTCCAATTTTCATAGCAATCTTGAAAACTTTATTATCATGATTCATATGAATAGCATTTATTTTTCTTTTTTTAGGGTTCCGTATCCAAAGGGTGAAAATGGAACCCTATTTATAAGTCTACGCTGTCAGTCCGCCCGTCTGTCTGTCTGTCCTACCTGTTTAATTGCAATTTTTACAGAATTTGCGTTATTTTGTTGGATTTGCTAACTAATAATAAAAGTGTCAAAAAGCTAAAAATTAAGGAGGGATACTATCTTCTTCTTCTTATCGTGTGGGCAGAGCCCCGGTGTAACAGTTTTTTCAGACCGCCTTACAGCCTCTGACGTGGTTTTTATGTAACGACTACTACCACCAGAGATAGTAGCCGGGACCAACGGCTTAACGTGCCATCCGAAGCACGGAATCATTTTTCTTTTCAGACAATCAGGTGATTCAGCCTGCAATGTCCTAACCAACTGGGGAAAAACGCACAAAGTGACATTTCACTAGGTGTCCCCCGAGGGAATCGAACCCACGACCTCCGTGTCGAGAGCCAATGCTCTTAACCATTAGACCACGGAGGCAGTTACTATAAGAAACTAGTTTTTATCTACGATTTTTCTTCTCGCTCTATCGTAAAAACGATAAAGCATACAAGCGTAATACTTGGTGTGATTATAGAGCAAACTCTACAGTATAATAACATGTAATAAAACCGGCCAAGTGTGAGTCGGTCGCGCTAAAGGTCACGGAGAAAGCAAAACTTTGTCGTAAGTTAATATGTTGTGTGGTACGGAACCCTTAGTGCGCGCCCGACTTGCACTTGACCGATTTTTTTACATCGTGCGTTAGGTAGGTATGTACCAATCAATATAATATAATATACCTATTATATCAATTAAAGTCTTGATGTAGCTAAACCTCGCGTAACCAAGGCGTAGTTCATACTACGCCTCATAGATATCAATCAACGACACCTCCTACTAATTGCGGTAAATAAATATCATCATCATCCAAATCACGAAATAAAAGTAGTCTGTCCCTGTCCCTTATATTTGGGTCGAGTATGATTTCAGCTTTGTATGGAACAACCGATATTTTATTTCGCGATTTCGACATTGGTCCCATTAGAAAAAGTTGTTCTGTTTGGTGGTCTGATTATTCCCTTAAAAACCATATATTAAGAAGGAGTTTATAAAATGACAATATGCCATCGACTGATAGAAGAAGAAAAATAGTTCTTCATTCTTATCGATAGAAATAAGTCCGAGAGATTTGACAAAATACCACTTCCCTGCCGAGGGATATTTTAATACGACTTACAACCTATTTTAATACTTCACAAACAACGTTGTAAGTAAAGCTTGTCGCGTTACGGACCATACGTTTTTAGATGGTTTTTAGCATCAATCGACTCAATAGAAGATAAAGAATAGTTTATGATTCTTAACTGTGATTGATTGAAATACGAGAGAATTGACAAAATGTCACTTCCCTGCCGAAGGATATTTTGAAGCGGGATGAACTTTGATGAATCACATCGGTTGAGATTATTACGGACCATACGTTTTTAGCATCAATCGACTCGATAGAAGATGGAGAATAGTTTATGATCCTTAAACTGTGATAGTATTCTATCACAGTTTAAGGATCATAAACTATTACAAAAAATTACGAAGGTACGAGAGAGTTGACAAAATGTCACTTCCCTGCCGAAGAATATTTTGAAGCGGGACGAACTTCGATGAATATCACGTCTGTTAAGATGGAACTTGACAAACAACGTTGTAAATAAAGCTTATCGACCATAAGTTTTTAGCATCAATCGACTCGATAGAAGATGGATAATAGTTTATAATTTTAACTGAGATTTGATACGAGAGAGTTGACAAAATGTCACTTCCCTGTCGAGAGATATGCGGGATGAACTTCGATGAAAGTCACATCAGTTGAGATGGAACTTGACAAACAGCGTTGTAAATAAAGCTTGTCGCGTTACGGACCATAAGTTTTTCGATTACATCGCACGCGTGTCGAGTGGCAGGCCTCCGGGCGGCGGCGGCGGCGCGGGCGCACTCGCAACTGACAGCGGTCGCGTGCCCGCTTAATAAGCTCTTAATGAAATTAACGACTGTTGCGATGTGCCATATCGATGGGGATGACCAACAAAAACGTAACAATTACAGAACTCGTATGTTGTTTGATATGCTACCCCTGTCCCCTGCGCTCCGTCTGTTATCGAATAAATTACCGCTAATGTTACCTGCATGTTACCCTTAAAAGAAAACGTATTAACGAATTAAAACAATACTTTGCTTATTGTGTTTGTATTGTGTATGCTGGGATGTGTTTGATATTGTTAATATTGTTAGTAATTTAGTTTTAATTAACAATGGTAGAAAAAAATTACACAATACCGGCTTATGTATCTACCTACCATTAGGGGTTAATATACGAAAGATGTAACTGTAAGTATAAATAACGCAAAAAACTTTAAACCTAGTAGTAATTATTAAAAGTAAAATTTTGTTTTAACTTTATTGTTAGGTAAATACGTGAACGTGATAGAGGTAAATCTTGCTTTAGGATTTTTCCTACCTACTATTGCATCGAAATCACTTTGCGGTAAAATATCGAGCTCGCTTCAGGTTATGGGCCATAGTCATTATTGTATAGTAAAATCTCGAGGTCGCTTCTCGCTCTAGGTTTTAGGTTGAATTTTCATGACCAACTAATCAATGAATCATATAGATAGTAATAAAAAAAAAGTTGTTTAGATTTATTGTCGGAATACACCCTTAACATTTTTTTAGTAGGTAATTAAAAACTAGTGGTGTATAGGTACTATAAATATATATAAATTAAATATATATAAATTAAATTTAATTTATTTATTTATTCGGGAAACCAACAGTCAAATTACAAACGAATGGTTACAAACTATGAACATAGAATAGACCAATTACAGGAATCCGCTAATGGTAATTTAAAATTAAATGAAAAAGTGCTTGCAAAGCTTATACAATAATAGCTACCTATCAGAAGGTAGGTAGGCTAAAATAACAATAAATGATAAGAAGAAAGTATATTGCGAGTCTAAAGAGCTTTACCAGTTATGCCCTTCTTAAACTGTGCCAAAGATAAACAAAATGGATCCAAATCAAAGTATTTAAGGTTGTATAATACAGTAGCTCTATACATATATTCATTTTGCGTATAATTAGTGTATACAGCGGGGTGAGCGAAGAGAGCCTTTCGTTTCTGTTACATACAAAGTAATTTATGCCATTTACTGAGTCAGTCCAGTCCAGATGGTTTCATATTATCTTATACAATAAGGATTGATCAGCCAGTTCACGTCTAAAAGTAAGTGAATGCATAACAAAACTATAGCAAAACTTCGATGCTTTCAATGATAACTATTTATTCAATTATCAGTAGGTAGTAATATTTAGGATTAGGTAACCTCATTATGCATGTATGGGGTCGCAATATTTTTCCACGTTCTGCCGATACGCAACCGTAAACAGCGTACAAAGAGCGTCTTTATCCGAGTTTATCGAGGGATTGACACACATGATTGTTGTTTGCCTATGGGTTGCTTAATGTCTGTTCCCTGCGAGCTTCGAGCAAGGGATCTAAGACCGGATAGTAGGTGAATGAACACGTGCGCTCAAGCAAACACATGTGCGCTGGTATTCACACCGGCTCCTTTCAGAACCTGATTAGATAACGTGTGGGTAATTATTCAGTTCACGTTTTCACGAAAGTACCTATCTACTTAGATTTTATGGAGGTGAAGTGAAGAGGTTGAGTGTCTGTACAAAGATTATTTGGTTAGATCTAAGTTAGTTATATCTACCTATATATGGGTCCTTTTAAATATGTTGACACTTTTTTTAATGCGATGATCAGACCATCAAACTCAACAACTTTCGCTATAGGACTAACATCGAAATCGCGAAAAAAAAATCTGCTGTTCCATTTCCATACTAAACTAACCTACCTACCTACCTACTTGAGCCAAATGTATGGGACAGCTGATTTTTTTTTCACGATTTCGATATTAGTCCCATAGAGAAAGTTGTTCAATTCGATGGTCTGATCATGCCCTTAAAAAGTGTCAGCATATTAAAAAGGACCCTGTACAAACCGTAAATCTTCAACACTCCTTTATGGGTTTTCCCTTTATCCTATCTTAGTGCATCCCTACATATCCTCTGTAAAATATGTATGCCCAATTTATGTTCCTCTGTCTTCAGTGGTTTAGTTTAGACTGTGCATTGCCAGTTAGTCTAACAGTCAGTTTTGTTTAAGTGGTATACATTTTCACCGGAACAAATACACGTATCTTATTATGGTCATTCATTATATACTAAACTAATTTGTATAAAAACAGCATAAAAAAAAGTTCAATTTAAACACTATTTCACCGAGATTAAGAAGGTGGCAAAGTCTAGAGTGTTAAGCTTAAGGTGGTTGCAGAGGGGTCAATTTTATACAAAACTTTGACGCACAATACGCGTAGACGGTATTAATATAAGTAACTTTTATTAATAAGGAAAAATAGTTTAGGAAATCTAGATGCCGCGTCACAAATAACTTTTGCAATTTATAATATAATTACGAAGATATAAAGCTTTGAAATTTTTCATACAGAATTTTAAAAGCTTTATATCTTCGTAATTATATTATAAATTGCAAATGTCTTTGTGCCTTTTGTATTTCCTGATTGTTTGCTCTCTGTATACTCTGTTTTTTTGGTGTCAGATAAAGTATTATTGATTGATTGAAATGTTATTTGTGACGCGGCCACTAGATTTTCTAAACTATTTTTCTATATATAAAATATTACTTTTATTAATTCCGTCTACGCGTATTGTGCGACTGATACTGACTGGTATATATCATCTGTCTATTTAGCTATTTAAATCGCGGGCTGTTGCGTTTTGTATAAAAAGTTATTCATCTCATAGACAGAATTAAAACTATACAAGGTATAAAAGCAGACAAAAGGGTACCTATTTTTTTAATTATTTTGTTCTGCCCTTTCTAAAGACCGACTGTAAGAAGCTAGTAACAAAGGCAAAATATTTCTGTACGATATGCTGGACATTAGTTTTTCCATCGAATTCAAAAAAATTATAAAATCTAAATTCCTAGATAGCTAGAACAAGCTTTCAATGACGCTGGTACCTACTAATTACTATTGGTTAAATTGATTTTTTTCCTCTCAAACAGTCTTGGTCTAGGTTATATTAAATGTGTCGTTTCTAGGGTTCCGTTGTCAAACAATAAACCCTTATTATACTTTCTATCATTCTGTCTGTATTACTTTGTATGCTCTACCTTAATTACTCGCTCATTTTTGCACATATTGAATCGCTTGCCATGAAGACAGATAACAGTAACCCAAAAACAGAAATGAGGTAGTTATGAAGAAACAATTTTTTTTCGTCCCATACCCCATTTTCCCATACAACGAAAAGGGGGTAGGAAAAAAATTGTTTTAATATAATAAATCGAGTGAGGTGTCGTTGGATAGGTCTTGTCAAATGGAATAAAACGAGTATATAAACTAAATCGTTGTAATGCTTCTGTCTCGAGATATCTGCGCTCAAATTAAAAAAAATAGGACGTGACCTCTAACTTCTAAAATACTGGAGTACAAAATCTGACAATTTTCGGATATAACGGATGCTATAGCGCAACCAGTTTCGGAAAAAACCGGTAACATAGATTTATTTTCTAGTAACACATTAGATGGTGTTGCACGAAGATAAATCGCACTATCGTTATGTTTCAAAAATGTATCTTAGGTAAGTTAGGTTCTTAAGTTACTTTTCTTTTTATCTACTCACGCAACATGCAATGGCTACGGAACCATACCACGAGCGAGTCCGACACGCTCTTGGCCGGTTTTTATTTCAGTTTGATAATAAGTAAGTATATTATTTTTATACTAAAACAAAGTTTGTTTTAGATAACATTTTTTTTTATTTTATTAAAAATGGGTTTGCTCTTGACCTCAATCCAGTCCCTAGGACAATGATGGGGTCGAAGATGTAGCGAGCTAACCCAGAAGAAGCCTATTCACTCGTACTTTAAAGTGATTCGGGTTGTAAGCGCTCGGAAATACTGACACAGGCAGGGCATTCCACTCCTTGGCTGACTCTTAAAGACCATTATAGAGTGTGGTGACGTGTCTGATTTACGAGGAAGAATCATCTGCAGCAGGGGAGGTGTTCCTATATTTAACTTTAGGTACTGTGGGGCGGGGTGTAATAATACGTATATACCTTCAGTATGTAAGTAGGTGTCGTAGGTCTTGTGGCGTGCCTTGTTCAGCAGTGGACGATGATAGGCTAATAATGATGATGTAAGTAGGTGTAGTAGGTAGTAGGGTTTAGGTTACCTACTTAAATTTTCTTATAACAGGATTGTAGGTACCTACCGTAAGTAATTGGTTATTTTTATATAAATACGAGCGTTAACCCGCGACTTCGTCCGCACAAATTATATACCAGATTTTAAGTCAGATCATAAGCTATCAAACAAAAAAAGTTTCATCAAAATCGGTTCAGTAGTTTTTGCGTGATACTCGTTCAAACAAACAAACAAAAAAACACACAAACAAACACACAAACAAACAGACAGACGAAAAATCCAAAAATTGGTGAAATGGAATCAGGGACACCTAAAAACCATATCGTAACTTTTTTTTTGTTAATATCTTCAATGTACAGACAAACTTCCTGTTACAGTTTTATAATAGTATAGATTGTGAAAAAAATATTTTTATTGTAAATATGGTAAATAAGATGGCCAGTAATATTCCATAACGAACAAAACAATTTTAACAAATCAATTAAAGTGCTTGAATAATTAACAATCTCTTTTGTAAAGCCATTTTTCTAACGGAGACAGTAGCGACGAAAAGCACCGTAACGTGAGAATATGTTTTAACTACCTTATTTATGAATATTGGAGCACTTGATTTATTGAAAATGTTGTATAATTAATGCCAAATTATAATAAATTATTAAATCTACCTATAAAAAGTAACGTGTCCCCTCTAAGAGTGCTCCACATTCATGGGAAACTGATTGAGCTCACCTGCCAACAGCTTCTGATTGCTTATTGACTTTGAAAAGGGAGACCCGTTCGGTTCAACCAACTATTATTTTATGAAATACAATTGAAAACTAGTTTATTATAATTAATTCAATATAAATATGCACTAGTTCACTGATCCGGTTTTCTTTTGTACTTCGTTCCGATCGATCCCATACCTAGTCTTCTGGGAGTTTAAAAATTAACATATTCGTTAAGTTGATACATTAAAATGCATCTGCATTTATAGCTAGGATAAAATGATTAATAGATATAGACGAATCACCATTTACAAACGCATTGCCGTTTAAAAAGTTCAATATGTAGTTAGAACATCAAAAGATCAGAAAACAGATCGTATTGCTGAGTCAATAGAGATCGGAAGTCATTGGCAGGTGCATTTATCATATTGCTCCATACTAGGGTGTTTTAGGTTAAAATTATGTATTACCACTAGTGGTGCTATGCTCATTGTCGCAGTAGTCGATCGATGATTTACTAACCGATAGGGAAGTGCTTTCCTACTTTTTTTTATGATTTGACTGACTGCGTTGTCGTACGTAGCGTCGTAAGGGCTCCAGATTATAAGTTTCGTTTCAGTGGAAGATACTGAAAAAACTCTGACACCCGATAAGAAGAAGTGGAAGATATAGGTTGCGGTATTTGGAGAAAGCCCAATGACCTAATATCAATTGTTTAGTATTACAATTTTAAATAATGACCAACTCTCGCGCAACGTGGCTCTCTCAAACTTATAGCCCAGTCATTTTACGGTTTGAGCAGGGACTAATTAATAACTGACCATTTTTTTAGTATAGTATTTAAGAGCCAATTTGAGCTTTAAAATGTACCAAAATTAAAAAAAAACCCGTCAGCAAGTTCCAAATTTTTAAATTTAGCTATTATCTCGTTTTATAAAAAACATGATGGTATTTTTTTTTGCACATACTTAAGGCATTACCATTATACATACTTCAAACATGGTGTAAATATTTTTGTCTACTAAGAAGGTTTTGAAAAATACATTCGTATTTTCTAATTAAAACCTCATTTTTTAAATATCAATGCCTATTTGATTGCTCGAAAATAATTTATATTGTTAAATATAATTCAAATGAGTGCATTGGTATCAATATTATTAATATATAAGCCTTTTGGGACTCACGATTTTGATTTCTATGTTGAGTAGCGAACTTTTTTAAATATGTTTTCAGATAGTCTTTTTGTCATTAAATGGTCCCGGTTACAGTTTAAAAGTTTAATTAATAATTACTTCCCACCTCTCCTAACAAACCTCCGTAAAATGACTGGCCTACTCAGACATTGGTAGAATTATTGTGGAGGTCACAATAACCGTACATTAAAAAAAAAAAATTAGCTTACTATATTCTTGCTTGAATTATCTTTGAATTAATAGGCCCATTTACATGAATTTTTTTTTTCAGAAACTGTCATTCTTTTTTATTTTTCTTTTGTTTTTCTCGATTCCGATCTTAATGGTACTTATATGAATGTTGTGGATTGGTGAAACATTGCATTTCTTTTAAATATTGTATTTTCGTCATATTTCGCATCCCATTACACGGCTGAAACCCCGCACTCAAAATAATAATGATGAATGATTCTGTCGAACATTTCTTATCGTATCTCTTGTCGTTTCTTTACTATTCACCACTTCGACGGTACATCTCTACAAATCGTATTTACATAAGAAGGGGCACATGTAACACGTGCTCGGTACATAGTGCCAGGTAAAGGGGGAGCGTCCGTCCAGCTGTTTCCACAAGAGTAACATTAAACCACGCCTGTCTGACTTCGTCTTGCGCAACTTTACTTACTATGCGGTGCTATTCTTATTTCAGTATAATGGTCGCCTACTTGCCAATTTGAGTTTAGTAAATACCTACTCACTTAGCTATTTTTGGAGAGGATCATTGAAATATTTCAACAATTCCTTTGTAAAGAAATTTAATCCTTCCATTTAATAACATTAATAAAAATACTAGTAATATAGACTTCTGTCTTCATAATCTGGATATATGAGGTTGAATTAAGTTTTTTGGCTATAGATTCCTTACTTTTCCTTTTGTTTTCCCACATTTTACTACTTATTATACTTGCAAATTATTATTTAGTATATTTCGTAGGTTTATTTAGGTATCTATTTTATATTTTACTATGTAAATAACTTTTTCTTAAGTTTCATAATAATACAATGTACTATAAAACATTTTAAAAGATATTTAATGATTTGATGATCTTAATCTAATCTAATCTTTCTTCTTTCTTTCTTATCGTGTGGGCAGAGCCCTGGTGTCAGAGTTTTTTCAGACCGCCTTACGGCCTCTGACGTGGTTTTTATGTAACGACTACAACCCACTACAATCAGGTGATTCAGCCTGCAATGTCCTAACCAACTGGGGACAAACGCACAAAGTGACATATCACTAGGTGTCCCCCGTGAGAATCGAACCCACGACCTCCGTATCGAGAGCCAATGCTACCATGCAACCATTAAACCACGGAGGCAGTTACTCTAATGCCGCCGAGAAAATAAAAACGTTGAATAACAAAGGATGTGCCGTTTTTGGCGGGTCTTGTACAGATTGGTTTAGAATTTCATTGAAAGTGAAACCGTCTCAGTCTGACAACCTGCAGGGTCTTTCTTAACGTGCAGCTGTCTTGAATTGCGAGGATTATGGCAAAAAAACATACATATTTGGAAGCACATCTCTATAAAAAAACATTTGTACAAAATCAGGTGATTTTTATATTATATTTTTAAATAACGTTTTTAATCGCCATTTAATCCCGAACTTCATCAGTATTCCACAAATCGTATATGAATGAATGAATGAATGAATTATATTTATTGTAATAAATGTGGTACTGAAAAGTAACAACTAATCAAATAGAAAATAATAATATAATTCACAATACATTTTATTCAGCCCTTGATTCGATCGTTAAACGTTTACGATGATTCCCAGAAGTTAACTTGTCACAGTTCTTAAATTAAGTGCAAAAAATCCGACAAGCGCAACGTTGAACTTTTACAAGTAGTGTTCCGTACCTACCAAACTGTAGAGCAAAGAGATTGCTAATGCAAAGATAATTTTATCGATTTTCTTTTAATTCGTATGCCACCAGGACAACAATTTTAGGAGTTTTTTTTCGAAAATATATTTATTAACGGACTTTTTTGGAGAACAAGTGCTCTAAATATTAAATACATTCATTAGTCATTTCATTGACACGGGCACAGTATAAGAAAGAGTATCTATTAATAGATACAGTACGGACACTCCCTTCCTCCCACCAACTTTTTACCTCACCCCCTCTATCGCCCTCTGGTTACCCGGCAGTTACCTAAGAAGAAGGTTCAATTTCTTTGGTTTCGCATGTGCTGACGTCATCTTGTCAATTTCAATTTTTTGTATGCAGTGTCCGGCCTGGACACGGGATGACATTGAAATGAAAGTATTATTCGGTTTTACTTCGAAATTCATTAACTAATCCAAACCTTTACATGTTTTTCGTTGGTTGTTGATCTCATTTCAACTAAGATAAGATAAATGTTTATTTTTAACTTTTGCTTAAAACTATTTACATTAAACGGTAGACCAAAAACGAGGCAAGCCTGATACGCGAGGTCTATCCTTAACTTTATGCTAAGTTTCTTTATTCTTCGTAAAATATAGTAGTTCCAGAGAAAAACGCCTACGGTAGTCGGACGGACGGACACTGATAATGTGATTGGAATATTTGTTTCGTTTTGCCAATTTTTGTATGGTACGGAACGCTAAAAATTAAAGCTACGTACACATTCTGTCTCTTTTGTTCTTCATACGTCTGTCAAAGTGGAAAAGAGAAGACGAAAATACAATTCACGCTTCGCTTGATTTCATTGAGCTTCGAAGGATCGTCTCGTCGTGAAGGATGAATGGAGGTCGTCATCATTTTATTTTACGACATTTTTTGCGTCAAAAACTAAAAAAAAAAGAACGGCTCCTATTTATTTTGCACAATAAAAATCAATTTCATTGTGTGATACAAGCTGCCTACCTGTACGACCAGCACATGCCATTTAAAAAAAAAAGCCCTTTGTTAGATTGGCGTCAACCGACAAAAATGCTTAGGTATAATGCTGATATTAGATATGGTGTCTTATATTTTATTTTAAATTGAAGAAATAACGTAATACTTTCAGCTGGAGTTGCTTATGAAATTATTTATATAATAAAAAGAATCCGCAATCAGAAAACTAAGTATTCTGAATGAATTCTCCGCGTATTATAGGATCTTAAATACTAATAAAGTATTACCTTTGGCAAAACATCACTTAATAATGCTTTGGTTGATACTTAGCTGTGATGGTTCTACGATAGGTCATAAAGTAAACTAACAGTGGACATAATTTGAAAAGGAATTTGGCAACTTGAAACCGTTAATTGCTTCGGAATAGTATTTCCCTTGTTAAAGTTTGCGCAAACGTCGACTGATAGGGGAACGGAGATAAAGCCGGCCATACCTCGGGCCCTGAACTCCGCTAACCTAATTGACAAGCAGTGCCCGCGCACGCGCACGCTTCACATCATCGATCAACTTGACCGGTGACCGCTTCACAATCGACTTACGAAATTCACATTCGTGGAGATATTGATCCTGTTTAACAATTACTGTACCGGTAGTTCGACTATGAGGAAAGTTGTCTGAGTAAAGCACAGAGTCCCTTCGTATAAAGTCAATAAAGTGGAATAATTGTAGCTAGCGTACACATTAAAGACATCAGGAGCTCAGGAGTGCGATTTTTGACTCTCATACGTTGAACTCAGCAGTTGAAAATGTATGGAGATACGCACGCATCTTTCTACTGCTGATTTGACTTTCAAAAATAGCAATCCTGGAGTATGATTTTTGAAAGTCAAATCAGCAGTAGAAAGATGCATATCTCCATAGTAATTTTGACATTTTCAACTGCTGAGCTCAGCTCTGGATAAGATTAGTGCCAATAAATAGTGCCTAATTAGTACGGCGTAGCCGTAGGTCAAATTAATAAAATAAACATAAATATCTTGGACATAGTCACACCAATTCTCTAGTCACATATAAAGTATCTGTACAATGACTGACTGTACCTGACAACAATATAGAATACACATCCATGACTCGGGTACAAATATTCATATTCATCATATAAATATTTGTCCCTTACGGGATTCGAACCCGCGACCCCCGGCACAGCAGGCAGGTTCACTACAGACTGTGCTACCGGGCCGTCAAATAGTACCTATTAGTGCCTCTGTACATTACGGAATATTGTTTTTTTATAATTCTAAAGGCTTATTCATATCGCCGTTCTCTGAAGACCTCTCCTCATGAGATTTTAGATGCCCTAGGGCACTATTTGAGAAGTAAAAAAATCAATATCTTGTAAAGTGCAGAGACACTATTTATTTGACCTAGGTTATGTAGTAATAGATACTCTTATGTGCTCTTAATGTCCGTGTGGTGTCGGCCAAGAATAGCACCATCCCGTTTTCTCCCGTGGGTGTCGTAAAAGGCGACTAAGGGATCTAACGGAGGATGGGCAGCAGCATCCTCTGAGTACACACATTCAATCCAACTGCGATCGCCAACCCGCCTGCCAAGCGTGGCGATTATGGCAAATCCCCCCATTTAGGGAGAGGCCTATGTCCAGCAGTGGACGTCTATCGGCTGATATGATGATGATGATGAGATACTCTTATACTGTGCTTAGGTACTAATTAGGGGCTATATTTATTGGCAATAATCCTATCGTGATCCCTTCCACGCTTGCTACTCGGACACAAATAATTACGTATTCTATCAAACCTTGGTTCGGTTTCTTTACTACTGGAGTGATTGATAGCAAAGTATAGTTTCGTTTAGAATGTCTTAAACTCACGAATAAGTGGTACTACTTGTGTAGGATTTGAATAATTATTTTAATTGTATTAGTTAGCTTATCGCGGTATCGTGTCATAACTGGACACTAGACAGTATTTCCGCAATTTTGTGCGGATTGCAAACAATGGAACAAGTGGCTGGGCGGTGTCGGTCGGTGTGGCGACTCGTTTAATAATTTACAACTAGTCATTAGCTTGGCGTGCGCCCGCGCCGATAAACTGGTCTGGCTAGTGTGTGTACATTTTTCAATAGGCTGTGTTGTGTTCTCACTTTACTTTTCTGTTATTGAGGTTATATAATATTCTCATAGTAACACATTATTCTGGTATCCTATTAAGTATCCAACCTATTGCCTCTTTTTTATCCTAAAAGATTTCACTTTGTACATTATACAGGGTCGTTCTTCATATGCTGTCGGTTTTTTTCAGGGGATGATCAGACTATATCCAACTGAACAATTTTCTCTATGGGACCAACCAAACCTACTTATTTGACCCAAATGTTGATTTTTTTCAGTTTGATAGTCTTATCAATTAAATCAAATCAAAAGCACATTCTTATCTATATAAAAATTGATTAACAATTGTGTTTAGGTAGGTAAATATAATAATGTTTAAATCCGGTAGATAGATAATGATAGAAAAATTATTTCTTAGTGTACCCCTACCCTGCACTGCATCATCTATACAATAAATATTCAAAGTTTCATGATTCTATACAGGGTGAAATTGATATCATTAGCATCCTTTTAAACTAAGAGTCTACCCATCGAACTGAATAACTTTTACTATGGGAGCAAACCGAACGGAGCAAAAAAAATCTGCTGTTGCATACATTTGAGTCGCAAACTCGCGCGTCGAGATTGCAGTTTATTATGGAACAGCAGATTTTTTATTTTCTCCAATCGGTTTGCTCCCATAGTAAAATTTGTTCAGTTTGATGGGTAGACTCTTAGTTGCTAATTAGATGCTAATGATATCAATTTCACCCTGTATATCTTCAGTGGTTTAGTTTAAGCTGTGCGTTGTCTGTCAGTTAGTCAGTCCCGGAACTGTTTTACATGTAGGTATAGAAGATAGATAGATTAGGCTAAGGAAACATACAGCTATAGATCAGTAATATAATGCTAACGATTCTATTTGAATTCGTCTGATTAAATAAACAAATATCGCGTAACTAAGGAGTCGTTTTGTGTTTTTAATAGCCTATTGCACCCGTTGTTAAATTAGATAGATATAGTAAATGACTGCTTGTCCGGGCGTTCGTCGCGACGTGGCCAGTAGAACAATCGGCTGCACGGCGCCTGCGCGATTCGATCAGCTCCTGGCCCAAGTCTTGAGTGATCATTACTTTGATCGCTTATACTAAGCATATGTAATTTATTCTGTTATGTAGCTTATGCTATATACAGTTTTTAAAATAGGTTATTAATTATTGCAAAAAAATATTTTTTTAAACACTTTATTGGACACACGGAAATATACATGAAAACAACATAATAGACAATTACAAAGGGCGAGCTTATCTCTAAAGAGATTTTTTTTGTTGAGAAATTGACTTTTTTTTTAGTAATGTTGTCACATCTTTCTATATTTCATTCCAGTTGGACTCTCTTCTTATGTAAACAACAATTTTACTTGAACTGTTTTCTTCCCAAATAGAAAAACATAACATCACAAAACATAGTCAACTTTCCTGCAGCATTCGCTAATTGGTGAAAATACAGAAAATGCCATCTAAACAAACTGTTTTTTCACATTATGTTTTGTTTTAAGGTTTAGTTTTAAGACAATCCAATTGGAATGAAATAGGCATACAGGTTCCTTCTTAATATGCTGACACTTTTTTAAGGGGATGATCAGACCGTCAAACTGAACGCCGTTCTCTATGGCACCAACATTCTGATTGCGAAAAAAAAATCAGCTCTTCTATACAAAACTGGAAATCTACTAGAACCAAATGACAGCTGACTTTTTTCACGATTTCGATGTTGGTCCCATAGAGGAAGTGGTTCAATTTGATGGTCTGATCATCCCCTTAATAAACCGTCGTCGGCATATTAAGTAATACTTTGAAGATAGTACGGATACCTACACTTATTTGTTTTCTTTGTGGTATTATTTGAACATTATTATAAAGTAGGTACGGAACATTACATACTGATTTTTTAACTTGCACCAACCGTAGTGCGCCGCGGTATTGCTTACAATCGTTTCCTACACGCAAAGCCATCATATTATAACTAACATCATTATTTCTCGTTACTGACAGCGCAGATAACTAACTGAAGATGTTAACTGACTGTTAACACTTACCAATTAGTGCGACGTTTATCATTGAATTGATTAGGTTTATAAAAACATTGTATATTCGACCGCTGATTGATTCATGAGCTTTTGCTTCGAATAGGAAAGACTCGACTATGTAGGCTTTAGGCTCGCCACATACAAGCGGAATTATTCCGGACGGACTTACGATTTCGTATGGATTTTCCCCCTCCGGAATTCCGAACGGAATTTCAAATCTATACGAACTTGTATGTGGCGAGCCTAAGGTCCGCCACACACATACGGAATTGCAATCCGGAATTCTGAATCAGGATTAGAATTGCGTATGGATTTCCCCCCTTCACAATTGCGTTAGGAATTGCGCAGCTGTCAAATTCTATACAAAATCACAATCCTGATTCGGAATTCCGTATTGCAATTCCGTATGTGTGTGGCGGATCTAAATCGTCGTCGTGTTTTCATAAGGTAACCGCAAATAAAACCGGGGTAGGTACCTAATGTAAAAAGCATATATATCTAAACTATTATAAAACTGTAACAGGATGTTTGTCTGTACATTGAAGATATTAACAAAAAAAAAGTTACGATATGGTTTTTAGGTGTCCCTGATTCCATTTCACCAATTTTTGGATTTTATGTCTGTCTGTTTGTTTGGGTGTTTGTTTGGGTGTTTGTTTGTTTGTTTGAACGAGTATCACGCAAAAACTACTGAACCGATTTTGATGAAACTTTTTTTGTTTGATAGCTTATGATCTGACTTAAAATCTGGTATATAATTTGTGCGGACGAAGTCACGGGTTCACGCTCGTATATATATATCTTGTATTAAGGTGGTTTCAGTCCATACAAAAGTTTGACGCACAATAAGCGTTGACGGAATTTATAATAGTAACATTTTAAAATAGTTTAGAAAATCTAGTTGCCGCGTCCGTCACAAATAACATTTGCAATTTATAATATAATTACGAAGATATAAAGCTTTTAAAATTTTGTATGAAAAATTTCAAAGCTTTATATCTTCGTAATTATTTTATAAATTGCAAATGTTATTTGTTACGCGGCATCTAGATTTTTAAACTATTTTTCCATATAGTTACTTCTATTAATACCGTCTACGCGTATTGTGCGTCAATGTTTTGTATTAAATTGACCCCTCTGCAACCACTTTAAGTACCTATTGCACTGTATCCTAAATGTTGGATTCCGCTCTTCAGGAGAGGCCAGCCTTGAAATGGCATGGGTATAATATAGGGGCCTTCTTAATATGCTGACACTTTTTTAAGGGGATGATCAGACCATCAAACTGCTCTTCGTCTCTATCGTTTTCCTACTCCTCCTATCTTCTTTGATTAATTCATTGCGGGTTCCAAGACAGATTAGAGTCATCCCCCGGGCTCGCTGGACTTCATTGTCCAGTGTTGTGAATGGTCGCCGCTGTTGATCCTGGCTTACAGGAGTTACAGCGGTGGGAATGTGTGGTGGGCCTATGCCCGATAAAAAAAAAAAAAGACCATCAAACTGAACAACTTTATCTATGAGGCCAACATAGAAATCGCGGGAAAAAGATCGAAAGTATTGGGGTACTTGGGTCGAGTTAGTTAGCAGTCTTGTATGGAACAACAGATTTATTTTATTTTAGTCCCGTATAGAAAGTTGTTAAGTTTGATGGTCTGATCATCCCTTTAAAAAACTGTCAGCGTATTAAGAAGGACCCTGTATACTAACTCTAAGATAATTGAGCTGATGATGATGGGCTACTGCTAGGCCTTCCCAAAGATTTCGAAAAGGCACGATTTTTTTAAGGTTGCATCCATCGATTACCACGTAAAGTAAAGTTAGCCATTTCGCGACTTAGGCATTTTCAGAATTGGCCATTTCACGAATTGGCCATTTCGCGAATTGGGCCTTTCACGAATTGGTATCCATTTCGCGAATGATTCACATAATTGTACAAGATCTTCATAATTCAACAATTCCTATTTTCATTGACTTTGCACTGTATCTAAACATTCCGCATAGCATTGCTAGGTCCACGAGGAGAATGAGTGCCTCGTATATAATTCATTCATAAGTATCAATCAATCGTCAATCATATCTAATAACGTCTACGAGTCGAATCAGCTGAGTTAATTACTGGAGGTTAGTTGTTGATATTGGATCGGCAATCGACAGACATTGCCTGTAAACACGTCGTCTATATCGCAACAATCTATTTATAATCACCGGCTGAGACCACTGTGTGTTAAATGTTTGATATTTACGATTACAGCCAGGAGACGCCGGCTGTAGAGTGGGCCACCGCAATCAACTTTATCGATGATTTTTAAAATAATGTATACAGGGTGAAATTGATATCATTAGCATCCTTTTAAACTAAGAGTCTACCCATCAAACTGAAAAACTTTTATTATGGGAGCAAACCGATCGGAGCACAAAAAAATCTGCTCTTCCATACTAAACTGCAATCTGCAATGCCTCCTACTCGACTCAAATGTATGCAGCAGATTTTTTTTTGCTCCGATCGGTTTGCTCCTATAGTAAAAGTTGTTCAGTTTGATGGGTAGATTCTTAGTTTAATAGGATGCTAATGATATCAATTTCACCTAAATACGATTTTTTTACTTTTAAACTAGCATTAACCCGCGACTTCGTCGGTACAAATTATATGCCAGATTTTAAGTCAGATATATATAGTCTATCAAACAAAAAAAGTTTCATCAAAATCGGTTCAGTAGTTTTTGTGTGATGCTCGATCAAACAAACCAACAGACAGACAAAAAATCCGAAAATTGGTGATATCGAATCAGGGACACCTAAAAACCATACCGTAACTTTTTTTTTGTTAATATCTTCAATGTACAGACACACTTTCTGTTACAGTTTTATAATAGTTTAGATAGATAAGTGATATGATATCTTTAGGATCAGGAGTTAGTGTGATTTAATGACGATGCAATTGTGAATCATTTATGTGATTAGCATTAAGAATTAATTTTTTTTTTCTCTAATTGATTTTTATTAAAATGCATGTTATAGTTAACATGCATTTTAATAAAAATATTTAATTCAATAAATTAAGAACTAGTGTTCTTAATTTATTGAATTAAAGATTGACTGTAGTCTCGGACGGGACTTGAACTCACTACCTTCCTAACCAGGAGTGCGATTTTTGAAACTCATACTTTGAATGAACCATGAAAATATGCATCTTTTCTACTGCTGAAGAAAGCAGTAGAAAATATGCATCTTTTCTACTGCTGAAGAAAAAAGTAGAAAGATGCATATCTCCAGAGTAATTTTGAAATTTTCAACAGCTGAGTTCGACGTATGACTTTCAAAAATCGCACTCCTGGGTCTATCATCATATCAGCCATTAAACGTCCACTGCTGGACATAAGCAACCCCCAGGGTCTATACTTTCATCCAATTAAGGTAACGAGCCATTACGACAACACAACCATATGGCAGTAAGCAGTAACATGGTTTTAATCAATAATATTTGAATTCTTATTTTATTTTAAAATAACAACAAATTACATAAAATGTATCGCTCGTTGATGTCTTTTCTACGAGCTAACTATCCGGTACAGATAATTTCATTAATTTGAATGATTATTATCGGTCAACTAATTATATAGTTACCGCAGAACTTATCGACAAGATAGTAGAAGGCGAGGCTCTAATCTCGGAACGATTAGCGCACCCGCGGCAGTACCGGCGCGCGCGCACGTGCGCCGCCCCGGCCGGTGAGTAAGCTCCCAGTTACACCGCACACAGACAACTCTGTTTGTTTAAATGTCACTTTTACTACTCACTACAACCTTATTAGTGGAACATAAGATATAAAATTGCTTGAAGGTTTGTTGTTACATATGCAAATAGAAGGTGGTGAGCAACCTTAGCACAACTATCGCTAAATTGTCACGCAAACAAAGTTCAAGTAAACATTCTCTTACGAATTAGCTTTTAAGGATAATTGGCCACTTCTGCTTTACTTTATCTCTGATGATGCTTCACTGATAGTGAAATAATAGTATATTATGGTACAAGTGTGTAATGTTGGTGATTACCGCTGAGGCGCCATTGAGAACCGAGCCGTAGGCGAGGGTCTTTAGAGAGCCGAGGACGGTAATCATCAATACACACGTGTATCATACGACGTTTTTCAACACACTTGTGAAGAAAATAATAATAAAAAATCATTTTATTTAGTAAATAAAAAGTTTATATAGAGAATTTATTTGTACTATTGAATATGATCTTTTTTGTATCGAAACTTTTTTAAGAACAAAGCAACTCAAGAACTCAACCAAGAAGTTTAGATACCTACTATAAAAAACCTATAACTCACTTGTGAATGAAAAAGTCACAGTTTGATTATAGGTGTCATTATGTGCCTAATTGCGGTGAAATAAGGGCCATTTTATGAGCAAGTGTGTTGAAAAAATTATTATTACCTATTGTTGGTTGGGCTATTGCAAGCAAGGTTTGTTATATGTATGTAGTGTAACACTGCAACCATCGCTACCGCTGGAGTGCGATTTTTGAATCTCATACGTTGAACTCACCAGTTGAATATGTATAGAGATACGAATCTTTCTACCTACTGCTGATTTGACTTTCAAAAATCACACTCCTTGAGTATGATTTTTGAATGTCAAATCAGCAATAGAAAGATGCATATCTCCATAGTAATATTGACATTTTCAACTGCTGAGCTCAGCGAATGAGATTCAAAAATCGCACTCATTTATATTGGTCACCCCAAGCTTACCAATATTTTTCTGAACTTATAGCATTTTCTTTTTATTTTCGGGTATGCAGGTTTCCTCACAATGTTTTCCTTCACTGCCGAGCTAGTGCAAATGTATAAATACATAGTATGTAAAATACAACCGTACACACGGCGACACATCAAGCTATACAAAACCAACATAAGCTGGCCGCGCGATGCTATAGGTTACTCGACCTACGCGGGTTCAGCTTATGTTGGTTTTGTATAGCTTGATGTGTCACCGTGTGTACATAAATTCCGTAGAACTTTGTAGTACAGGAGTGCGATTTTTGAATCTTATACGTTGAACTCAGCAGTTGAAAATGTATCGAGATACGCATCTTTCTACTGTTGATTTGACTTTCAAAAATCATACTTCAGGAGTGCCTTTTTTCAAAGTCAAATTAGCAGTAGAAAGATGTATATTATCTCCATAATAATCTTGACATTTTCAACTGCTGAGCTCAGCGAATGAGATTCAAAAATCGCACTCCAGGCCAGGAATCGAACCGCTGTTTCGTGATTGAGTTGCTAGCTCTTTTCCGTATGTCATAAAAATCTAAAATAATTGCTCGAGCATTCATTTTTGTTACAATGTATACCAGAAATACCAGACAGGTGTATTTGATCCTGAAATAGCTGATTTGTGACGTCACATTATGATTGTTGTGCGGCAGCTTTAGTGCCGGCTGTTCGGGACCGTTACAGTAGATAGTTTACACAATGAATCTATGCTTTGTTGAAAAAACCGTGATACATTGCTTCACCGAGGCGCTGCGAGCATCACCTGCGCGCGCACGTGCACATCTGGGCCATCCCGTGACGTCAGTATATTGCTAAACTACTCACTCATAGGTACTTACCCAGATTTTTCATTTTTATTAACCTACGAGCGTTAACCCGCGACTTCGTCCGCACAAATTATATACCAGATTTTAAGTCAGATCAAAAGCTATCAAACAAAAAAAGTTTCATCAAAATCGGTTCAGTAGTTTTTGCGTGATACTCGTTCAAACAAACAAACACTTGTTTGTTAAACACACAAACAAACACACAAACAAACAGACAGACAAAAACTCCAAAAATTGGTGAAATGGAATCAGGGACACCTAAAAACCATATCGTAACTTTTTTCTTGTTAATATCTTCAATGTACAGACAAACTTCCTGTTACAGTTTTATAATAGTATAGATAAAATAAAGAAGCTTTGATTAATAAACTCGCTAATAATTAATACTTTCTTCAAAGACGTATTTATTTACCTATGCATACCTTTATGATAAAGATAGAATAGATATGAAGAGAGTTGGTGGCGCTTTGCGTAGAGCTATGCAAACTCAATCTTGAGGCCCAGGTTCGAATCCGCACGGATAATGCCATAATACCAATAAATTTTTCTAACGTAGTGTAATACCGACTGCTCTCAAACGGTGAAGGAAAAAATCGCGAGGAAACCTGCATATGCTGAAGCAGAAATTCCGATGCGTATGTGAAGTCTAACAATCCACATTGGGTATGCGTTGTGAACTAACGCCCATTCACTTTTCCTGTATGTAAGCCTGTGCCCTGCAGTGGGACTTATACAGGGTAAAATTGATATCATTAGTATCCTTTTAAACTAAGAGTCTACCCATCAAAGTGTACAACTTTTACTATGGGAGCAAACAGATCTGAGCAAAAAAAAAAATCAGCTGTTGCATACATTTGAGTCGAGTAGGCATTGCAGTTTAGTCTGGAACAGCTGATTATTTTTTTGCTAAAATTGTTATCATTAGCATCCTTTTAAACTAAGAGTTCATAAGGATGCTAATGATATCAATTTCACCCTATATATATATTATATGCTTGTATTTTGTCAGATTTTCGTTAAAATGTATAGTTTTAAAGTTACAGTGCCTCAAAGATTTCCATACAAATCTTAAATTAATCCTAGCATTAAAACTGTATATTTTAACGAAAATCTGACTTTATACAAACATAGAGATTAGTTTCTAGATCGTTCCTGAAAATTTTCATTGACTTTGAGTGGTTAGTATTGAAAATATAACCGTTTGTATGGAGCGAGCTAACAAGTGTAGGTACAAAGCTTATTAATAGTATCGTATAAATGTGGGCCCCGGCCCCACCCAACATTTTGCGTGTTGATCACAGGGTTACCTGCGCCCTGCGTGCGCCCGCGCAGTGCACATTAGCAACGCTCATCGCATCACTGTTCGCGACCACCCCTTCGTCCGTGATGCGTGGCAGTTTCAATTTATTTTCATTAACTATATCCATTTACATTCACTAATGAGTTTAAGATGATTCTCCGCTATTCGATTAGTTTCCTAATGGATTAATTATAGATGTTCAATCTATTAAAATAATGACGTTAAGGAAAATACAGGGTCCTTCTTTATATGCTGACTTTATACAGGGTTTAATTGTGTTTATTAGGGAAACATACAATACATAATAATGCTTAAAGACCAGTCAAACAAATTACACAGGGTTTAGGATTTATATAGGGTGAAATTGAAATCATTTGTATCCTTTTAAACTAAGAGTTTACTCATCAAACTGAACATCTTTGTTTAGTTCGTATAGTAAAAGTTGTTCAGCGTGATGGGTAGACTCTTAATTTAAAAAGATGCCAATGAATTCAAGTTCACCCTGTGCTGACGATTTTATGAAATGGTACAACATGTTATTGGTCTCATGGTGTTCACACGAAGTCAATGTCATTGAAAGAAATTGTTCTCATTATTATGGTATCGCAACAACCGTTAACATTATAAATCACCCTTTGAGTTTAAGGATTAACATAATATCTAAATTGGTTAAATATTATAGGTTCACATTGTAAAATGCGTTTAATGTAAGCATAACCCATTATTATAGTTTTGATCATTAGGGAACAATCGAAAATATTTGAATAAAAAAAATATTCTCATGTACTCTACCAGTTTCGGTTTTTAATGTTAATTGCTTCATTTCAAGTTCACAGGGGAGAGCAATTCACATCTATACAGTTAAAGGATCAATTTCAAATTGCTCTCTATTATTATAGTGATTTTTAAAATATACTACACTTTAAACTACATTTTGTTTCATTTCAGTATCAACGGATATTGGGGTCGCACGAACAGGAAAAACATTTAAAAACTAACTTTAATTTTGATCCAAATAAACTAAACGACCTATTCGCGATCTTGCAATTCGTAGGGCTTATTTAAATTTAAATAAAATCCTAGGTGCATCTTAACTGCAATTACCAGCATCGTGTCAATCGAGATAAGGAGGCAAGCAAAGACTGCGAAGGGTGGCGACGACGCTAAATAAAATATACAAAGTGATCCTCTTTTTATAGAACACGTGTATCTAATAGTAACCTGTAAATAGTTTAAACATTTTGCGAATGCCAGAAAGATACTAATGGAACGTTGTTCACTTCTTCTTTCGTATCTGGAGTGAGATTTTTGAATCTCATATGTTGAACTCAGCAGTTGAAAATGTATGGAGATACGCATCTTTCTACTGCTGATTTGAGTTTCAAAAATCGCACTCTTGGAGTATGATTTTTGAAAGTCAAATCAGCAGTAGAACCGTTTAGGAGCATAATGCCAAAAGCGCAAAATGACAAGTGGGTAGCAAAATGCCAAAAGAGCAGAATGTCCAAAGCGCACGATGCCAAAAGCGCACAATATCAAAAGTGCAAAATGCGAAAAGCGGTGAATGCCAAAAGCGCACAATGCCAAAAGCGCACAATGTCAAAAATTATACTTAAACCGCTTAAAGATGCATATCTCCAGAGTAATTTTGACATTTTCAACTGCTGAGTTCAAAGTATGAGTTTCAAAAATCGCACTCCAGAACAATCTTGCGTCCAGTTATCTGAACCAAGCGGTTTTCAAGGTTTATGTTAACACGTTGTGTCTAAGCTGCAAAGTCAGCTATGTTGAACAGTAATTAATAAAGCCTTGTTTTAGCACTTAACGTGTCCAAGCTAAGTGAATCTTCAAATCGGTGCAGGCGGCGGGCGCCATACGATAAAGTGCGCGTGCGCCGAGCTGCGCTAAGTGAGCCTCGATAGCCGCTGACGAGTCAATCGCGCCCACGCACCGGCACTGTCGCCTGCCTGCTAACTTTCCTGTGTTTTACCTCAAACAATCCCGCTAATAAATTGTTTACCATTCTCAGTATAAACGTCCAAATTAACTAGTCGATGTCAAGTAACTTTGTTTGAAAGAGATGTCGATGTCAAGTAACTTTGGTTTGAAAGATAGTACTTAAGCTTTGTAAAATTACGTTTGTGTTAGCAGATAAAGAAGAGACGAAGATGAGACTTTATCATATTTTATTAGGGTAACACAAGCTTCTGGCTACAAAATGTGAAACCTCCTCCTGTTTTGAAGTCGGTTAAAAAATAGTCCCATTTAGGTAGTTCGATCTATCGAAAAGCTAAAAAATATGTAGGAACATCATGTATCTTCGTATATACTATCATCGCATCGTTAATATAATTATGGGTATACTCTATTCTATACTTACTAATATACTTACAACACACACAATTTTATACTAAGGGCCTGTTTCACCTCTTCTGAATAAGTTCTTGTTAGCTTATCCGACAGATACTTTGACATATTTTGTACGAAAGACATGTCAAAATATCTGTCGGATATGCTAACAAGGACTTACTAAGAAGTGGTGAAACAGGCCCTAAGTGTATCTTATTCATGAATAATGTTCAGAAGGTGAACTCCCTGTGTTGTTTGTTTTCTTTGATTTGTTATTATTATTATATATTTTTTTTATCTTTTTCTTTAAATGTTTGTTTCTTCACAGCTGTTAATACTGTTAGTTATGGAAGAGCAAGGCGTCCTGTTACAGGTATTTTATTTAAATATCTACCAGGAGGTCTTTACCTTGTATCTATGTAGTTTTAGGAAGAAAATGAATAAATGAAAAAAATGAAAAAATAATTAATTTTTTAATTATACATCATCTATAACTTACGATTTCATTGCGTATGAGGTGGTATGAGGATGAGGACACTTTTAGTTCTGTGGTATATAGGGGTGCTATTTTTTAATTTCGATTATTCTAATTCGTGTAAAAAAATTTCAATCCAAATAATATTAAAATTGGTGTAATCTGTAACTTGCCCTAAGTTTAAGCATGTCCTTTATATAGGGTGTAAACTTAAATGCTTATTTTATTTAGGGGGGTGATTAAGTTAGACCATCCAAAATAAATTAATTTCACAATGGGGCCAACACATTGAATATTGTGATCAAATAAGCTATTCCATAGACTTGGGTCGAGTTAACCATTGAGCATTGAAGTTTTCTATGGAACACATTTTTTTCACTACTATGTGGCAGCGTGAGTTGAGGAATTATACCTATCTACAAGCTATACCTACTCTCTCAGCCAATAAATGGAATAGCGCATAAATAAAATATCAGTTCTTTTGAATAACAGGTTAAAGCAAATAGCGAAGTGCATTTAATTAACAAGCTTTTAGCTGTGCTTTTAGATTATTCTTTTATTCCTTTTTTGTGCACACAAAAGAGAAATGCTAGCGCGATTACATGTTTAATGCGCTTATGGTAAAGGCAAAGGAGCCGCCGTGCGGGCGTAGGAGCCCTAATGCAGTGTCTATGTACGCGGATAGCTCTGGGCTATCTCCAGGCAGCGCCTGTGCAGCCGCCGCCGCTACTCACACGGAATTACAATCGATAACCCTTATTGATGATGTTTAAAAGGTCCTATTTAAAAGGCTCACTAATCAAGCCCGATGCGAAAATATAAACAATAACATTTTTAAGAATTTTTTGTTTATTCGTTACGCTCTGATGAGGATATCCGCGTTGTATTTCAAACTCATGACTGAAATTTAAGTACGGTCAGCATCAGGGGAATCTAATCCCCTTCCGCTTTCTGATGCTGACTGTACTAGTTAAGGGAATATAATTCGGAGCGCGCTCCATGCAAACGAAATTTTTATATTTTCAATACTAACCAATTACAGTCAATGATTTTTTTCAGTAACGATCTAAAAACTAATTAAGTTTAATTTTACAGTGCCTCAAAGATTTCCATACAAATCTTAAATCAATCCTAGCATTAAAACTGTATATTTTAACGAAAATCTGACTTAATACAAACATATAGATTAGTTTTTAGACTGTTTCTAAAAATTAATTGGCTTTAATTGTATAGCATTGCCGTGTGGTGTCGGCTAAGAATAGCACCATCCCATTTCCTCCCGTGGGTGTCGTAAAAGACGACTAAGGGATCTACCGGAGGATGGGCAGCAGCATCCTCTGAGTACACACATTCAATCCAACTGCGATCGCCAACCCGCCTGCCAAGCGTGGCGATTATGGCAAATCCCCCCATTTTGGGGGAGGCTTATGTCCAGCAGTGGACGTCTGTCGGCTGATATGATGATGATGATGATGTATAGCATTGAAAATATCACCAGACTTTGTTCGTATGCAGCGCGCATTTGCGCTCTCGGAATAAACTTCTCTTAATCGAATTTCAAGGGCAATATTTTAATTAAGTTCACAAAAGATTATCACAACAATCGAACATAGGCACAATATATTGACAGATATCTATTAACTGTCCGATGATAAGACAATTCAGGTACAAAAGACTTCAAACTAATTGCACAACACGGTATACTGCAGTATTGTGCTACACAGTAACGTACTCTTTCATTAATTGAAAACATAGTGCAATATACGTGGCGTGTGGCAACAGAGTGGGTGCCTCAGCAAGCCACAATTATCTCGTCACAGGTCCGAGATCAATCAAACCATATCGCGTTATGTGGGTCATTAATTACTGTAAACAGTAATTACTTTAATTATTCCTGACACTCTTTGTGTGAAGTCGTGTAGTCGTTGCACGCCGCCGAAGGTCGATTTAGACTCTATTATTAAAAGAGGACTCTAGAAAGGCAGTCTGCTCCTGTCAAAGTGATTCCCTCTTAATTTGTTGCGAAATTATTATTTTAATCTAACACGTTTTACAGATTTATGCTTACCTAATTATTATTGTTTGTGGTGAAAAAAAAAAGAATCTTTTCTTTTAGCTTAGCCTACTGCACATACGGTTTTATTCCGCGCGGGCAACCTACAGAATTTCCCTCGGCATTAACAATCTATACGAAATATCCTAATTCGTGTGGCGGGCCTTTACATTCCCTAAAACAACAGTTGCCCACGTTTGGAACCCACTGTTTAAAAGTTAATGCTCACTTGTTTTTTCTACTTTTATCGAACGTTTTTTGTTTTAACGAGTAAACGTTAAATTGCTACCTTTTTCGATTATAGTAATTTTCGGTGATCTTATAACAAGGTGTGAATTTTCGTGCATTCTACGAAATATAATACGGTGGTGAGAAAGATTTATATTGATGCCGATGCGCTACGGGCACTTTGCTACAATATTTATATGGTACTATAATGTGTGCATGTCCTTCTTTATTTTCTGTCTTTGGTTACGATTGTTTTAAGTTACTTCTCTGATTGTTGTTTACGTCTTTATTATTAGCGGTAAATTGTATTTTATGTTTTTTTCTTTACCGAAATTCTTTGTTTTTTGGTGAATTCTTTCATTCATGTTTAAGAATAGAAGTTTAGGTATGTAACATTTTGTGAACTCTTATTTCATTTAAGTATTTGAAATATTTTAAATGTTAATTATTAAAATGAAAAGCCGACCCGGGGTGGGCTATTGGACTAGACAGTTGTCAGGTTTGGTTGCTTTGTTTGTTCTTTTAGTAGTAGTTAGTCTTAGGATACTGTGTACATTTCTTCTTATACTTATATTGTAAATAACAAAAATACTTAAAATGAAAATAGAAATTTTTTTTACTTATTAGAAACACAGAAATATAATAGTGATAAAGCAGATAAAGATTTTGATTTGAAATATTGATTAAACAAGTAGCTTTCGCTGCCTAAAATAACTAAAACTAATAAATTTTCTTCAACACCTTTTTTAATGTCCCCTTTGTAAAGCAAACTTCAAGAATATATTATTAATTAATTAGATACCTAGTTACCTTATCTATCTAACGTAATCGTAAGCAAGTGATTTGTAATACGGGTCAGTGTGGCGACTAGCGTAGCTTGGCGTGACGTGGCGTGGCGTGTCATAGCGTGCGTGTTACATCGCTAGCCGTCAAAAGCACCCCGTCAGGTGATCTCCGGCCCGAGGTGACTCAACATTACCACTAACGAACCGGTGCTGGCGCGTGCTGCATTGTCATATTATCTATCATTATCTTGCTAGCCTACATACCTTACTATTCTAATGCATGTGGCAATATGAAACGTAAAACAATAAACTTTTAATAAAGAGAATGCTTACCGCAACTTGTATTGAATCGCATTAATAAGTTGTGTAACTCGGCGCTCTATTGTAGCTTTGGTTGTCGTTCACGGTTAGAGGTTATACAAATGTGCGGTCAAAGAAAGGGAATGTTTGCTAGTTTGCTACCGGTAATTGGCGATATTTTGAATGCGATCTACTGTGTACGTATGTACTGTATTGTATTGCTTCATCTTATTAAATTATAAGATACGTTTTACGTAACGTGCTCACTTATTAGCAGGTTTCGTACACAGTACGACCAAGAGTGCGATTTTTGAAACTCATACTTTGAACCGTGAACTTAATATACTACGGTAGTAATATAGTATAGATAGTTTATGCTTTGAACTTAGCAGTTGAAAATGACAACATCACGATATTACTATGGAGATATACATCTTTCTACTGCTGATTTAACATTAAAAAATCATACTACGATTTTTGGAAGTCAAATCAGCAGTAGAAAGATGCGTATCACCATACATTTTCAACTGCTGATTTCAACTTAGGTGATTCAAAAATCGCACCCGTGAAGTATGATTTTTGAAACTCAAATCAGCAGTAGAAAGATGCTATATCCATAGCAATTTTGACATTTTCAACTGCTGAGCTCAGCGAATGTGATTCTAAAATCGCACTCCAGGGCCCTGTTTAACGCGACAATTGACAACGACAATTCAGAGTACATTGCTGTTTACTAATTACTTTAAACTTGTAGTGCTTCATGTGTCCTAGCATTCACAGCAATGTACTCTGAATTGTCAATGTCAATTGTCACTTGTCGCGTTAATTAAACAGGGCCCAGGAAAATGATTCCACTCGTCAATCTTTTTTTGCGCAGAGCAGACCAGAGACCCCATCAGAGGGCGCAAAGTCAGATAGCAGCGAAAATGGCGCGAAAACAATTAGCTAATAGCGGCAAGAGATTGAAGGTGGCACATCTTGATTGGACACTATAATTTCACACGCTGTAAAAAAATTTCAACTGCCCAGGTACATCGGTAAGACTTATAAACCTGGTAGGTACGCAAATTGACCAGTCTTTAAGTAAACTTGACTACATGTAAAATGTACTTAAAACAAGAACGATTAAACAGTTAAGATAGACAGATTTAAATAGGCGAGTACTTAAACTACTTACGTGTCTCATATCTATTAAATCTATTAAACTACACTCGGTGGCTAAACAAGATCCATAGCAGGTGAAAATAAATCACCGACAGATTACAGATACCTACCCGGTTGGTTAGAGGCCCGAGCTAAACGTTTATGGGCCATGATTAATTCCATTAAGTTCACCTTACGATACTTATCGACAGTTATTATGTTTCATTAGCGTTGTGAACCTATCTGTAACGTCAAAACGATCCATCAAGGTGTTAAGTAGAATAATCGGCGTTTTCGGGCACAAAGTACCGATCATCTATTTATTAAACGGCATCGGCATCGGCACAGGCCGCTTTGTAACACCTGCCATAGATATCAAATCGTAACATATGAGGTGCTAGGTGCGATGAATACACATCTCACCCAGTCATCACGTTCTATGTTACAGTGTGCTGTATTTTATTAAACGATTAGGTAGGACTTGCATAAGAACAATCTAAAATGCAATTTTTAAATAAATATGAAGTAAATATGAATTGAGGTCATTTTTTTGACTCTACCACCGCGTCGGAAGGTGTTCGGTTGTAGTGAAGATGCGGCCAGAAACTCTAGATAGAACACACATCTTTTAAACAAAACGAAATACTTATTATACTAAAAAGATGAATGGCTTTCATTTTCAGTTTCTCTACTTGTGTCTACTTATGATTTTAGTACATCTTTATCATTGATTTCTTCTCATGTGGTACTTTTTTCATGTGTTAAATTGTGGTTTTTTATTTTAAAATGTCCTTCCTTACAGCACAACTATAGTAAAATTCTACATAAGATATTAATCTTTTGTTTTCTGTGTTTTAATTTTTGAACGTCCTGTAGCAATGAGTCTTTCAAATAGATTGATGATATGATTATTATGATGATTCAACAAATGTAAAATAGAATTTGTTGTGAACCACTACTAGTGGAATTGTGTTTAATATTATGTGACTTAGAAATATAAAATAAATAGAAGAGATGTAGACTCAATAAACCAAATGACACGAAACACTGAAATTATTTGTTTGTTGATGTCAGGAAGGCTGTCAAACACATGGGCGAAGTATTTTTAGCGGTTTCATAGAATCCATCTACGCAGCGGCAGAACCCCCCACAGAACATTATAAGAGGGGTTAGAAGTGCAAAGTAGGCGTCTGTGGAACCCCCTACGCTGCAGTGATAACGCATCGTGTAAAATGGCCCTAATGCTTGTTCATGTTGAGTTCTTTCTTCAAATCTTGACGAGAATTATCACAATTAGGGTCAATTCTAGAGTCTAGTTCTATGACTCAAAGTCCGTTCGCAAATTAACGTTGCTGCTCACATTTCTGAAACTGTCAACCCTAGCGCCGGGTTTTGCCTCTGCATACATCAAAGCACTTTGTTCAGCGTGACTGGACATCGAGATGGCGAGTTGCACACGCGGCGGCGACACGACGACAGGGCCGTGCGAAAATCAACCTGCGCCCCCGTGCAACAAAATTAAATTTGTATGTTCCATCTTTCTTTACTTTCTTTTTTTTAAGTATATTTGATTTGATTTGATTCTATTCTCAAGCTTTTATTTGACTTGCCTTGTAGTTTGTTAGTTAGTATGTTTGGTACAAAATACAAATCTTACGCGTGAACTTTGATCCACGTCTAGGTATTCTATTAATCTGGAACTTGGAACACATAATAGAAACCAGATGACAATACAATTATTATAATGTCCAGGAGCTGATCTGATGATGGAGCCGGAAGAGGGGATCTCTAGGGGAAAGGATCGCTGCAGTTTATTTAGAGCTACCTAGTTTGGGCTTGTTAAATAAGTCTCGATGATCAAATTTGTAAGCCAACTAGACTTACAAATTTGGGTCTGATGTTGGAGCCGGGTGGTCACTACAGGATCTCCGCCGTAGGTTTGGTATGTGGATTGGATTACTCATGGAATATGTAATAAGACTATCGGCTTCGCATCGCTTCCCGCATCCCTTGCATCCCTTGCTCCCCCGGGTAAAGACGGCCCTGAGCGGCAACGTCAATTCGTGGCCTGCGACATTTAAAAGCATTACCGCGCAAATTATTAGCTCCAGTATTAATCTGGAGTGTAGTTCCGACCTCCTTCGAGTAAACGATGTACCGAAAACGTTAGTCACGATCAGGAGATTAATAATTTGTTTTTATGCGATGTCGCCGCGATTATCGAGACAGACAGACGTTGCGTTTTGACAAGGTGCGATCTGCAGACCGGTGCGAAGAAGGAGGCTAAGTTCGGCATCACGATGCCGCTACTCAACTTTCGACTACGGCCATCGATTAAGAATCACTTGCGACAACACTGGATTGATCGATGTAGCCCTTGGCATTTGTGCGATATAAAATAACTGTACACCAAATAGATGACATAGATAGTTAGCGAGTTTGTTGAATTGACACATGTATAAACTGATTTAATATTGAAAAAACTGATTAGAAAAGAATTCATATATACTTATAAAACAGTTCCATATCTAACTGACTGACTGCAGACTAACGCACAGCTTAAACCGCAGAAGATAGAAACCACAGAAACATACAATTTGGAATATTGATTCTACGGAGAATATAGAAGTGCACTATGAAAGGATTCTAATTTCATGCGGACGAAGTCGCGGCGGGAAAAAGCGAGTAATTTATAAAGCGTAGCGCAGAAATTATAGTCATACAAATAAAACCTGGTTAAGTGGGTAAAGACTGGTATTTGCTAAATTGCGTTTATCTAGATGCCCTTAACCACTGTGCTGCGCCGAGAGTAAAGATTTTTTTGTTGTTGAAACAACCGTAAAACGAGAAGCCTCTTCTTAATAAGCTTAACATGAGAACGGGTTAAGACCGCACGTGGATAACCGCTGTGGTTGGCGGCACTTCAAAGCAAACACTCGTTTAAGCCAATTGTGCGTGCCGGCGCGCGCGCTACAACAACATGTAATTATACGGTTATAGGGCGCACCCCCGCGCGCCGCACTGCGCCCCATCAGCGACCCACGGCCCACGTCCCACGGCCCACGACCACCGACCTGTGGTAAAAAACCACCATCTGTTGAACTATAATCGGGATAACGCCTGCTGGGTCAGTAATTGACCGCCGACACACTGTTTTCTAAATTAAACTTTTTTGATTGAGACTATTGTTATAAATGAATAAATGTTTTGGACAATATTATTACGAGTGTGTATATACACATTATCAAAACAACATAATTATATTATCAGCACGGCAATGAACTTTGATCTTTATTATGTTTCTTTTTTACGTAATCTTTCTGTCGGTTGTCTTGAGACTAAAGATACACTCTATGGGGTTACTAAATACGAATATCAACTCTATGTTCTGTAGGTAAGCCTAAGTACTCCAAGTTAGCAAGTTCAGTTATTTACCTGTCCATCTAACATAAGAACAGAAATGTTTTCCTTACCTAGTCTTTGCTTATAGAAAGACTCATTATCATATATAAGGTCTAAGAAAATTAGGTGAAACTATTTTAAGTGGATGATCAGACCATCAAACTGAACAACTTTCTCTATGGGACCAATATTGAAATCGCGAATAAAAAATCTGCTGTCCCATACATATAGGTCGAGTAGGTTTGTATGGAACAGCTGTTTTTTTTTCGCGATTTCAGTATTGGTCCCATAGAGAAAGTTGTTCAGTTTGATGGTCTGATTATCCCTTTAAAATAGTTTCAGCTAATTTTGTTAGACCTTAGGTATATAAGGTACATTGGTGCGATCAAAAGTAGGTAGGCATGCAATTTTAAATTATGTAGTCTTTACGCTATAGATTCTATGAAAATATTCAATAACTAAGCAAAGTGCGATTGTAAGCTACCCGCTATGAAATAATGTAGATCATCCTCCAACCAATACCAAATTACGAATCAAGGAAAAGGGACAATCTCAAACAAATAAAGGTTTTTCCTTTATTTGTTTGAGATTGTATCAGTATCATCAAATTTAAACCAATTGAAATTAATTTATTTGTTTAATTTCAAAACCAATATAACCTCGTAAACTTCTTCTGTCGAAATAAGCTCTGTTCCTATAATTAACCTTTTCAAAAACGAATATCAGTACTAATGGTTAGTTTTAGAGTTATGAAACAAAAAACCGCTGCTATATCATATTAATTTAACTAAATGATGTAATTTAAATCAATTTCCGCCGCATAGCACGGGTTAACCCCTTTAGTCAGGGCGTTATAAAGCATTTATATTTTGATAATAGTGTGTAATCGCCCAGTGGATCTCGGGGTCTCCAGCACCAGCTGTGACTAGAATATGATTTAAATTTTCTATTTCGATCCATCTTGAACAAGGTTATGAACCGTATAAATTATGAAATGGCTTCCTTTGACGCGGCAATCTGATCCATAAAGCCGCATAATGGTGATTTCATTAAAACGTGAAGACGTCAAACCTGTGGAATACGGTAAATATTTAAGAGATCTTTTATTGTTTTTTTTTAGTTGTGAAATTATAGTTTTGTCGCTTCGAAAATAAATTGGTTGGCCAGATGTGTTCGTGAGAACTGTGCAGAGGCTAGTCACGTTTAAGAAAAGCACTAAAGTAATTTAAATCAGGTGGTGCGTCAGACAATATGCGGACTAAGTTTGCACCGCGTGCCCTAAACAACAATGGTATGACTGCTTTTACGCCATTGTTCCGGCTGCAGTAAAGTGCCGATTCTGCAGCACCGCCCGGCTGCGGCGCAGGTGGCGTGCATATCCTTGTTGTTTTAAATTGGAATCGATTGTTTGTGTTTTACGGTTATTAGCTAACGTTATGACTTTCAAAAGTTTTGTATACATTTACGTGAAAAAAATCCGTTGCAAGTGACACTTCTGTTCCTTCCTGTTAGTTCTTGTATGCATTGACACTTGTGTCGTTTTCCCAAAGATTTAATGAGAAGATGACAATGTAACTTTGTTCAAATAAAACGACGGGAAACAATTTCATAGATATATAACTATTAATAAATAATGGACCATTAATCAACTGAGGTCAAAGATGTACGCGGAAACAAAATGTTCATTCTTAGCAGTTTTTTATGAATTGTTTTTGTGTTAGATATCATTAACTATGGAAGTGTACTGGCCTACGTTGGTGGGCGCCGGAGTGACATGCAGCAACGGATTATTTCGACGGACTATTTATAATGTGGGGCTCCGACGCGGATTGCGGACGATGGAATCTGCTCCTTTGTCATTGGCAACCTGTTCCGTCGGGTTGGAGCTCGCGACGAGCACAATGTAATGTAACGGGCCACCTGATTAACCGCCATTCCACCCAGCTATGCAGATATCGACCGCCGCTGCCGCACCCAGTGCTGCCAACCTAGTGGATTTTCCACAAAAACTAGTGGTTTCAACACCCCTTTTTAGTGGAGAAATATTGCTTTTAGTGGCTGGTGGTTTTTTTCTAGTGGTTAAGTCGAATAATATTTCGATTGAAGACATCTTCTCTACGACAACAAGTTCAAACGCGGTGCGGTAGCTTAAAAAAAAGGTTTGACCTTTAAGGGGGTATCGCAAAGAGTAATATAAGTATATAAGAAAAGAGAACCCACTCGTGGCAACATTATGCATCCACCTTATGTCAAATTGAAGACTAGCTAGCGCCATCTATGTTTCACCGACAATAATTAAATATCTAAAATATAAATATCTTGGACATTGTCACACAAATTATCTAGTCACATTTAAAGTACCTGGACTTGTATTATGATGACTAGACAACGATATAGAATACATATATAGATACAAACATCCATGACTCGGGTACAAATATTCATATTCATCATATAAATATTTGTCCCTTACGGGATTCGAACCCGCGACCCTCGGCACAGCAGGCAGGTTCACTACAGACTGTGCTAGCGGGCCGTCAACTCAACCTATACTATACATACCTACTTATATCTACCCATACCGATGGATATTATTGTTTTGAATGCTAGTTTTCGTTCAATCCCGCACCGATCGAGTGAAATTCCAGTATCCTTACTATTCCTGTAATCTAAACATTGGTAAGAGAACAACAGAAACTACAAACAACCCGCACATTACGCAAGATAGGTAGCCATTTTGTGAATTTGTCAATTTGACATTGACATAGACTATAAAATCTTTTTTTTCATAGTTCTGCGAAATATTTAATAGATGGCAGCACATTCTATGCAAACTGAATCGGAAAAAGCCACTAAAAGGGTCCTCCGCCTGGGGTATCGCATACAGAAGGAGTCGAGGCGGCGTCGAGGCGCGGGCGCGCGCCTTAAAGACATTGACATACGGTCGGTAATTGTATATCATACCAATACGAGCGGCGCGCCGCTCGGATTTTTGATATACAATTATCGACAGTAATATGTCAAAGTGACCAAGACGCGCCCGCGCCTCGACGCCGCCCCGACCTCTTCTGTATGCGATACCCCTAACAAGTGGGCTTCAAGCTCAAATTATTTTGAGTTTGAGTTTGACAGCTGTTTTTGAAACTCACACATCCTACTCGAATCGAAAGTGTCTTAAACTTATGAGTTTATGCATTATTCGATCATGATTTTAAAAGTGTGAGATTAAATAATAGTATTTCAGCCAGTAGAAAGAGGATCACTTGTTACACAATATATAATAATAAAGGTAAGTAATTAGCAATATAATAATTTTTTTATGGAAAATTGGGTGATTATAAGAGTAGGGCCAGTATTTGTAAGAGGTTTTCTGGTGTTTATAGAAGTTGAATTTGGTGGAGAGCTTATTTAACTGCTGGCAATACTAGCCGCACGGCGCCGCGCCGCGCCAATCACTGATCATATTAATTTCAAATGATAGATTGCTTCTATGTTATTAATGCCATATTATGATATAGATAACGATATCAAGGTCAGTGAACTTTCTAAGTATAATGTAGTTACAATAGCGCACGAAATATGGATGCTGTATCGGATGATCGATTAGTGTGGGAACTAAAAGCCCACAAGTGTGTGATCTACTCCGTTTTTTGATGTCGCACAAAAAGCTTTAAAACGGAAGACTTTAGTCTTCCGTCGCCTGATTCTTACAAGTTTTTCGATTGCAAGATGAGCAGGTGTAAGGAAGAAATGTTTCACACGGATACAAGTGGTGAATGGGGTCGCTTTTTGGTCTTCGTTTGTGCTAGATTTGTAGTCTTGATACTTTGAAATGGAAATACTTTTAAAACCGAATTGAATTGACAATGACAAGTTTTCTAGGCACATGAACATGTAAACAGCCAAAATCTAGATATGAAATTAAACCTTGGGATTTTTTTTTTTCATTTACAGGTGAAATATTTCTAATTCCGTATTAGGTAAATTATACAGGGTGAAATTGATACCAGTAGCATCCTTTTGAACTAAGAGTCTATATACCCATCAAACTGAACAACTTTTACTATGGGAGCAAACCGATCGAAGCAAAAAAAAAAAATCTGCTTACATTTGAGTCGAGTAGAAGCATTGCAGTTCAGAATGGAACAGCAGATTTTTTTTGCTCCGATCGCTTTGATCCCATAGTACCTAGGATGCAAATGATATCAATTTCACCCTGTATTTTGGAAAGTATTTTTTGTGCGTTGAAGTTATGTCCTTCTCCTACTGGAATGGAACATAATTAATACCTTTATAACCTTAAAATATTTTAAATATAGGTAGTTAACCTACCTACCTTTCACGTATACTGTACATATAACATAATACAATTGCACAAATAAGCATAATAAACACAATTCCCATGCTAACCAGGCAGGAGACGGAATCACCCTTAATCCACATTTCCAATACGGGGCATAAAAAGAGATCACCCTTCCAACATCCGCTGACAATTCTCACGAGACAGGTAGCCGTTTCCGCTGCATCTTTTATTAAATTGGGATAATTATTTAAATGTCTGCAATGCGTCGGTAACTGTATCGTACAGGTAACTTATTTATTTTACTTCACGTGGAGCAGGTGGGAGTGTAAACCATGACGATGAGACTAGTTCATCAATTCAAAGTTGCTCAGCGAGCTATGGAGAGAGCTAATGCTCGGTGTTTCTCTGAGAAATCATATCAGGAATGAGGTGATACGTCAGAAAACTAAAGTGGTTGACAAAGGACAGATAATTAGCAAGCTGAAGTGGCATATTATGTGCTGGTCATATCTGAGGAAAAACTGACAACTGATCGGCTGTCAGAGTTCTGGAGTGGAGATCAAGAATCGGCAGGTGGAGGGTGGGACGCCCTGCGGCCCGCTGGGCAGATAAGGTAGCGGGGAACGACTGGATGAGGAAGGCCGAGGGTAGAGTTTTGTGGCGCGCCTTGGAAGAGACCTATGTTCAGCAGCAGATGATGGATGGGAGCAGGGGAGATGCAGATGAATATTAATATTGTTCTTGTACGTACGTATTATCCTGGGATCTATTGTCTAGTTATTGCATGTTGTTCCTTGGTATAATTTTAGCCATAGAAAGTTTTTTAGCTATATGTAAGAGATAAACACAAAAGGTAATGTTTTATGCATGAATTTTGTATATTTAATTCAGACCTAAGGAAGGGTTTCATTATTTTCAAGTCATTGATGTTTAAATATAGCAAAAACTTTAAGATGGCAACAATTTTTTGTACCTGTGTTCAAATAAATTATGCAAAAGATTGTTTGATGATTTTATACATTACTAGCGTTAACCCGCGACTTCGTCCGCACAAATTATGTACCAGATAATGAGTAGGATAATTTGCTATCAAACAAAAAAAGTTTCATTAAAATTGGTTCAGTAGTTTTTGCGTGATGCTCGTTCAAACAATATCGTAACTTTTTTTTTGTTAATATCTTCAAAACAGTTACACTTCCGTTACAGTTTTATAATAGTAATAAAAACATATAGATTTCACTAGGTACCTATATCAGAACAAAAAGGTTTGGACCTAAATTACCCTTATTCGCAAGAGTAGCTTAGTAAAGGCTTCTCGAAAGTCAAATCTCAACAAATCTCATCCACCAAACAAAAACGAAGAGTTCAGATTTACCATTGAAAGTTTCGGCCGGTTTTTGAAAGAGTGCGTGTTCGTAAAACAGTTTTCAACATTTGTTAGAAAACTTGTAAAGCTTAGCTATGTAAAAGTGTTTCTACTTAGAAAATTTCACAAAATTACTTAAGGCGGTTGCAGAGGGGTCCATTTTATACAAAACGTTGACGCACAATACGCGTAAGTACGCGACGCGAGTTTGGAATATCTAGATGCCGCGTAACGAATAACATTTGCAATTTATAAAATAATTACGAAGATATAAAGCTTTGAAGTTTTTCATACAAAATTTTAAAAGCTTTATATCTTCGTAATTATATTATAAATTGCAAATGTTATTTGTTACGCGGCATCTAGATTTTTTAAACTATTTTTCCACATATAAAATATTACTTTTATTAATTCCGTCTACGCGTATTGTGCGTCAAACGTTTGTATGGACTGAAACCACCTTAAAGCGTCAAAACGTAGTACCTACAAAAAGTAGTTATATGTAAAAGAAGTGCGTCCCAAATTGTTACCGTTTTAATTGTGCGCGGTATACCTTCCAAATTGTCGGATCTCATAATTAGCACAGTATACCGTGAAATAAGTACTCACCGAATACTCTCATGAGAATCACTTATCATAATTACGGAGGAACCCAAAAACTGCAACAAAAAGTGTCATCTGACTTTCATGAAGTATTTAAAATTCTTTTATCATTGTAATAGCTAAAATACGCTTGCAATGGAGTGCAATATTTTAGCATAAGTAATTCAGGAAGTAATTTGACAGGTTAGAGTGGAACTGGTTCATGCAACAAGTTGTAGTCGCGCGGAAGGGACCGGGAGCGCCCGGATAATACCCCGCGTTTGTTATAGTCACATTGTGCATTGGTCTCGTACTTGGTAACTCTTTTAGGCTGGCTTGCACCAAAAAGTAGGTTTAAACATGTTTAAATATGATGCTGTCACTGTCATTAGTATGAGCAGTGTGAAAGACAGAGCGATCATTAAATACGTTTATTTGTTGGTGCAAGTCAGGCTTGATCTTAGTTTCATTTTGTAAATGGAGTGTGACAAAGGATATATCGCATTTTTAACCGACTTCAAAAAAGGACCTCTTTCTCGAAGGTTCTATGTTTGAGGGTGAGCATATTTTTTTAATTTATGTTCATCGATAATTTCGTCATTTAGGTATAAATGATAATGTAACTTTTCCGTAATTGCAGTTTACTAAACATCTCTGCTCTCTGGTGCATTTATCGTTTTCATGTTCAGTGAACTGGACTTGTGGAATATAAGTTTTCGTTGTATTTATTTTTATATTAAATTTTATTATGGTCTCAACGAAGTCCACTTCATGGACCATAAATTTTCTGCAACTGGCGGATTGGCTATCGGAGCTAACTAACTAAATCTCATCTACAGGAGGTAGAACAAAGTGATTGCTGAAGCCTATTCTTTAGTGAACAATATTTTTTTAGTTAACCATTTTAAGTAGTATGTAGTTTACTTCCAAGATTATGATAATAATGTACGTAAATATCAGTAACCATTCCAAGTCGTCCCCATATCGTAATACATTGGTCTGCAGCTCGGCACTTCAAACCCTCTGCGCCGGCGCAGCGGCCCTGGCGCGGTGATCTATTGTTTGCCAAGAGAAATGAAATCTCGTTCCCAAACCTATCGTGAGAAATTACGAAATGTGGACCATTCATCGGCCAGAAATCAATAAATATCGTATTACGCTCCGATAGCCATGAGACCGTGATGCTTTTGGGCCAAACAAACGATCTCTTTTAGGCTAATCGGTGGGTAACTAGCCATATGATTTATTTACATTTGTTGAAACAAAAAGTCAAGAAAAGAATTAATTCATTTATTAATGGAGTAGGCGCCCGGTGGGCAGATCCCCAGAACGATGGTCTAATGACATTGTGAGAGTGATGGCTAGACGATAAGTTTCTAATAATTTAGTTGAAGTGGAGACAGGCAGGACACTTGGCTAGACGGGAAAACGGCCGGTGCACCAAAGCAGTATCAGAGTCGTGGTCAAGAGAGTGACGGAGGTCAGTAGGCAGACCACCAGCACGTTGGTCTGATCAAGTCTGATGACATACTGAGATTTACAGGTTTTCATTAGATCAGATTAGCACAGGACCGTAAGGACTGGCGTGATATAAGGGAGGCCTATGCTCAGCAGTGGGTTGATGTGGGCTGATATGATCGATTGATTGATAACGAAGTAACACCCTTAGTTCGCACAATAAAACAATAATATTATCATAATAAAATAAAATTAAAAAAGAAATTCCTTTCTATTAGTTCCTTCATCACAAAAATAAGCTAACGAACGGCACCCCTTTGGGGACAAAGGGCTCTGAGCCTCATTGTTATTTAGAATTTACTTTTTGATAATATTGGCATAATGATATCATCATGTTTAATAAGCCTCTTTTCAGAGGACAGGCTACATGTCTCATAAACTTCAGTTGTTCATCAGTCGATTCGGCTCGTCTTGTATTTATTCAGGAAAGGTACTGTGTCATAGTTATAAACATCAGACTATTGAAAACGAGATTGAAATCTTAAATTACACAACAAAACATAGGTTAAATCCAAAATAGCGCCGTAGTAAACTAATTTGCGGTAACAATGGGTAGTCGTAGTTTTGAAGCGTTCATTGTCGCCGAGGTGATGGAGCGGCCGACCCAGCGAGCGGTGCGGTGCTGGCGGCGCGGCGCGGCGCCTGCGTTGCGCCACACGTCGCTCGGCCTGCTCGCCTGACTCATGCCCATGGATTCTTGTCCTGCAGAGCCGTTTCTAGACCTTAACTTGCGCCCTGTAGACTTTGAGCGCAGTGTTGGCTTCATTTACTCACTAAAAGCTAGAACTATACAGGCTGTAAATTTAAATGCGTTACATATCGATGCTTCAGACCATCAAACTGAACAACTTTCACTATGGAACCATAGAAATGGCAAAAAAACTGCTATTCCATAGAAAATATCAATAGATAGGTACTCGACCAAAACGCATGAAACAGCAGATTTTTTTCTGATCTGAAGTACCCCATACATAAGGTACCTTTGTAACGCATTTAAATTGTCACCCTATACCTATGTATTAAAGACACTTTCAGAACCACGAGCCTGTAAATTAGGACATGTCTTTGATGGTTGATTAATGACAAATGGTCTCTATCGCTTCACTTACTGAGTATCTACTAAATTATGACCAAATCGATTGTAATTAATTATTGGGCCCAATCTGAGCTCTTGAACTCCGTCATCCAAAATTTAACACAGGCGACGGCACTGCTGCTTGTGTCTAGTACCAACTACTAGTGTATTATCGTCGTAATATTATTCCCAAACGATCTGCCAACGCATTGTCTTTGAACTTACTGTTTGGCGATAAATGTCAGCGCTGATTTAGTGCCGTTAATCACGTCTCACGTAGAGCAACATTAACTTTGTAGACACTTCTCGGAATGATTGTGATTTCGACTGAAAGTGTTTTGTCAATAATATGATTAGTTTCAAACTTTCATATCTATACCTATAATAAAATCGTAAACGCTAAAAAGTCTGTACATTGAATAAATTTGAAAAAAAACTAACCAGGGCGACTTAAAAGAGAAGACAAGAGATGTTACTACTGTTATAGATTATAGTGAAGGACAAACCTATACGCGAAAAAGAGAAGACAATATTAGTGTGCACGAAACTGAGCAAAGTTTATTCATTTATTTGGTTTATTTATTAGTTCGTTAATTTGGCAACATAATTTTTTGTCTGTCTCGCGCGTATAATTTTTACTATCTTTTATCTCTCTCTCTCTCTATCTCACTTTCTCTGTCATCTTTTTGTGCACGCTTCCCCGCTTCCCTCACCGGCTGCCGCTCATAGCGCATGAATTTTGTTTGTCGTACTATCTCTATACATTAAATCTCAGTGGTAAGAGATCTTTAAATATATTAGGTACCTACTTATGTAAAAATAACAATATAGGTAGGTATAAATCTTTTCATTTTACTTCCTGTTTTTTTATTTAGGATTAAATTAAGTATATAGATAAATGATTAATTTTCATGTGGTTTTGTAAAAGAATTATTTGTAACTAGATTACCGCGGCGAACTTCGTACCGCCTTAAAATCCCGACACACACTTGGCCGTTTCTTTTTAGCCTATGTTCATCACGGATAATGTAGCAATCTAATGGTGAAAGAATTATTCAGATCAGTCCAGTAGTTTCGGAGCCTATTCAATACATACAAACAAACAAACATGAAACTCATAAACTTGAAATTGAATCCGTGATTTATTATTATTATCTCGTCCCCAAGTAATGTGATAACAGTAAAAAGATGATGATGTAAAATCAAATTGTCTTACATTGATCATAAAGTATTATAATATCAACAAACTTATTAGGCTATGACAACCAATGTATAAATGTTTAACTTCAAATTAACGACATTACAAATGTCGTAATTAATCTTTAAATGGTCAAACACGTCGTACCCTCGCAAGGTACCTAGCCCTACGTACCAGGCAATGTATGTGGTACTCAATATTCATAACATAAGTCAAAGGAGACCTCCCTCCCTTGTAATGTAGTCGTTGTGTTGTCGTCTTATACAATAATGTACCGTTAAAGCTAAAACGTTTATTACATCCTATATGTTCCGGTCGTATTAGTTATCAATGTTATCCTTTGACTATTTACTATAAGGACTAGCCTTGTTGTAGCATTTCCCCTCTGCCACGGTATAAGATTGATCGATCATGTGCATTTACATTAAATTGTATACTTTATCACTAAACGAGACAGCTTATAATTGCGAAACAATACTTTCGAACTTAGAACGTCTGGGGTTCACACGAGACTTCTTTTCATGATTTTTAACGTTCAAAATTAGAATCCAAATTATGGGCTTAGAAAAAGTATATGTCTAGAAAGAGCCTCATGCTTTTTATGTCTGTGTGCGTGTATATGGATAGGGTTTAGACGCCAATACTGGTTACAATTTATTTCTACGTTTTTGTAGCTTCGACTCAATCTTGACATAATTAAACCTTATCCAAGTTTATGGGGAATAAAATCCAAAGTTGCGGATTTCGTGTTACCTCGCCCCCCGCAAAATGGGCAGAAATATTTGTTCGTAGAATTACACGCGTAACTAGTCCCTATATAAGTAGTCAAAGATGTTATCATAATACAACCGTAACAGTTATGTATCATAATAGTTCCAGCACTTGACCACAGGGTTATCAGAGATACAAGTCTTAGGTTATATTTAAGAACTTATAGCAGGATGTAAAATTAAAATTTCAATTTTGTTAGTTACTTAAAGTGGTGCTTCAGACCATCAAACTGAACAACTTTTACCATGGGACCGCTTAAAATTCCGCTGTCCCATACAAAACTGCATATATAACTCGATTGAAATGTATGAGACAGCAGATTTTTCTTTCGCGATTTCGAGATTGGTTCCTTAGAGAAAGTTGTTAAGTTTGACAGTCTGAAGCACACCTTTAAGGGCCTATGTTGAAAAATAATTGAAGCGAAATGGGCATGTGATAGCTTATATTACTACTGATGCGAGAGAAAGAGATGGGGCGGCACGCGCGCCTGAAACGACGCAAGTGTAAAACAAACTTTATTTAATTGTGATTGTACTATTTATGTAAGTTCAATTCTGTTCTAAAAACTTTAGAAAGTATAAAACTCTTTCTTTTTAAATCAAGTCTCGTGTTTCTATTATTTACCGTTTATTGATAAAGGCGGAGGCTAGTTTGGCTTGTTTTTCTATCGAGAAAATTTGTCTTAATCGTGTTTTGGCTCTAATCAAATCTTCGATTATATGTTCAATTTATACATATCCGCAAATCATACTCCTACTGTAAGTACTTCATGATATATGACGCTTTGAAGAATACAATTTTTTTCACATATCCTCTTAATATACTTTTCGAAAACTAACGTAGTAGCACCAACATCAACCAACTTTTCATACTTGTTGTACATGTTATGTGTAGCTAAGTATTTTGAGTTGGAAAAAAGTTAAATAATAAAACTTTTCAGTTATTGATTATGATAAACGGTTTTTATGTCTTGCGTTTATTTGTAAGTAATTCCCACTGAATTGTACGATAAAGGTCACCTATCAGTTAAAGAAAGTATTACGATAATAATCAACCCACACGCGGTTTTGTTAATGTCGGATTGCATTTGTCCATTGTGTATGTCAGATGTTTTGATATGGCTTGATATTATTAAATATTTTGTAAAAATTCACTCTGTATAGGGTGAAATTTAAATCATTGACACCGTTCAAACTAAGATTTTATCCATCAAACTGAACAACAATGTTACCATGGGAGAGACGACCGTCACAAAAAAAAATCTGCTGTTCCCTTCTAAACTGCAAAGTCTACACACCTCAAAATGTATCAAACAGCTGTTTCTTTTTGCTACGATCGTCTCTTGCTCCCATAGTAAAAGTTGTATAGTTTGATGGGAAAAAGGAAAAAGTATGTAAAGGAGTAGTAGTTCTAGCTCTTAGTTTAAAAGGATGCCAATGATTTAAATTTCACCGTGTATAATCGAATTGTTTCGACGATATGGTGTAACTCTCTCTATGGGCCGGCCGGCGCTTGCGTCCACGCAGGTTCGTAGTCACACCGATTTTATTGCGGTCTTGATTAATATTTACGATTCAATTCTTTGTCGGGCTCGTGAAATGCACATGGCTCGTGCCGACTGCGATGTGATAAATCGGTTTAGGCAAACTCTTTATGTATTAGCGATTCGCGACGCATCTCTAAAGTTAATTTAGGTATTCGAGAATCGTTAAAATCAACATGAATCACAATTAAGTGCCACGTTCAATAAATATCGCATGTTAAATATTCACGAACATCTTAAAGAATTATGTTTGCTTTCAGATGTAGAAATGCACTTCATAGATAGGTAATCATTATCTTTAACTGACTCGGAACGATGTTAATCTATTAATGCACATCATCGGCCACCCACTTTGCATCATATTCCGATCGAACAACTTTCTAACATTTTTTGTTCAAATCCAAAGAGTAATCTGACGCTCACGAATTATTTGCGACAATTGTCAATCATGTACCGACTTACAAATTAAATCTGAGTTGCGAATAATTACCCAAATACTTATGCAAATTCCTTGTGCGTGCAGCCATTAGAAAGTTGACGAAAAATTGTTGTGTGGATGATGGACAGGAGATAGGAGAGGCGCGGACTGGTGGAGTGGAGGTTACGGGGGAGGGCCCGCGGCGGCTGGTGAGAGGAGAGGAAGCGGTCGGTCGGTGCACGGTAGCAGCGTCTCGGCCGTCACAAACAAACGCTCCCGTTTGACAGATATGATCAGCGCCTGCGCACCGCCGACTGTCAGCGCTATTGTGACAGCCATGAACTGTGCCAAAAAGAAAAGTAATTACAGTTAACCGGTTACAATTTTAGTTCATTGGACTACATTGTTAAAAGGAACTTCTAATTTAATCTATATGTTTGTCAGAAGCCTGTCGTCTTCGATTTGAATTATCATTAACTAAATGCCATACATTAGTTACGATAAGCGGAGTGTGATAGATGTCCTTACCATAGTAGGTACATTGCCAGTTAGATAATGAAATACTCATAACTAGACAATTTACTTGGAATGAGAGCTTATACTTATGGCCTATACATTGTCCTAGTATTTAATTGTAGGCATAAGCAAGATTAACAAAAATTTAGTTGAAAAACAAAGAGCAAATATTTATCTTAATTTGAGAGAAATAAAATTATAAAATTTTTCATATCTGTGTTGAGTCTAACTAAATATAGGTACCTGAGTGAGTTAAAAAATTTTATTCTTAATAGTTTTGTTTTCTCCAAGAATTTATAAGTGAGAATTTTTGAGTGTTATTTATGTTTATTTGCAGGCATTATTCTAGGTACGACTTAGGCTATAGGTAGTACGAGTTAAGCAACCAGGCGCCTTAGTCGTACCGAAGGAACTTTTTTCAAAAATTTCTGTATATAAGGTCTAACAAAACTAGCTGTTTTTTTCGCGATTTCGATATTGGTCCCATAGAGAAAGTTGTTCAGTGTGATGGTCTGATCATCCCCTTAAAATAGTTTCACCTAATTTTTTTAGACCTTATAGTGTTTTTGATGCATGATGATTGTATAATATGAATGCTGGTTGAGAGTTAAATAAATAAAGATTCCATGAACGCAAAAAAAAATTATATTAAATTAATCCGAAAGTTATAGCAATTCTCCCTTAGGGAGACTCCCGACTAAAGCAACCTTACCCTGCTTAGATAGAATAGATATACAATTTATTTGCTCAAAGTAACGCACACATTATACCTTCATACAAGGATCAAAACCAGAACACAACGCAAAAAAAACACTATGTACTACTACTTGTTATCATTATTTTCTTTCCTTCAAATGTGATCCCTAAATTAGTAATTAACAATCTCACACAGCCATTTAGCGAAACCACTAGTTTCCCTAGAAGCATGTGACATACTGGGTCTCTCAAGAATTAATCGGAGCATAATGCCGGTGTCATAAATTGATCGACTGCCACGAGTGACGAAAGCAAACCACTTCGTGATCAACGGTGCTCCCAAATCGATGCTAAACACAGTTGCCTCTACATTGTCTATAGCTCGAGTATCTACTTAGTGGAATTTTAATTCGACACAGAGCTACTCTTGGGCAACCAAATCTTTTCTTGCTTCTTGTAATGTTATAGAGGTGAAAATGGAGACATCGTTTTCAGAGAAATATATACAGGGTATTAGGGTAGAAGTTGCATTATGTTAAGGAGCGATTGTTCCCCTGATACTGAACAACTTTCCCTAAGAAACCTATTGGAGATTCGCAAAAAAGTTTTTTACCTTCTATACGAAAATGCACTTAGCTTATCGAACGTTTCGTTTGTATCAAAACCCAAACATTTTTTAGCGAATTTCTTCGAAATAGTTTTGTTCGGATCCATAGAAAAGTTTTTCAGCTTTATGGTCTGATCATTCCTTTAAAAAACCGTCAGTATTTAAGAAGGACCCGACATGAATACAAATGCTCACGATCTCTATTCGTGGTGGCCAGAAGCTTTATGACAATCAACAACGAACTTTTAAAGGCAAGGTTCACTTTTGTGTCACAGAAAATGTGTGCGCTAGCTTGATGGCAAGCTAGCGTGCCAGGTAAAAAAAAAAAGTATATTTCGAAAACTAAAGAGGCAATATTTATCTGACCTAGGCACTATTTAGGAACTAGTTAATGGCACTAAGGGAATCCTGATTTCCGTCATGTGTACGCTAGCTACACGGGTACTAACTTTTAGCAGTTTTCACGATGGAGAGATGTGTCAAGTGAAATGAAATGCTATCACCATTTCAACGCATTTAGTGCTGGTAATTTGAACCAGCACACAGTTTCTGGCCGGAATATACGCGATCATGATTTTCTCTTTGCCTCCCTACCTTAGGATTTGCTCTTATATCGTACCTATGGCAATAAAATGTACTTAAGATATATTCTCAAGTACCTCACTGCCCTGCAGACTGCATTATTGTTGATCATATGATACCCAGACAAGGTCGTTATCTTTATTGCCTTTCTATCTATGTTGTGTTTCCTTTCTACCTTTATGTCAATTTGAAATCAAAACTGATTAAATCTGTTATTTGTCGTCGGTTTTTATCTGAAGTCGATTTTCAATTATTTTCTTGGAGACAATAGCCTATTATTATTAGGTCTATTGGTTTTTATTGCATGCAATAAAAAACTGATTTGATACTTAACAATTTCACGTTTTGTGCTTTATATACCTACAGGGTACATCTTAATATACTGACGGTTGTTTAAGGGGATGATCCCACCATCAAACTGATCAACTTTCTCTATATAGGGTCCTTCTTAATTTTCTGACACTTTTTTAAGGGGATGGTCAGACCGTAAACTGAACAACTTTCTCTATGGCACCAACAACGAAATCGCGAAAAAAAAATCACCTCGTCCATATAAAACTGCAAACCTACTAGAGTCAAATGTATGGGACAGCTGATATTTTTTTCGCGATATTGGTTTTGGTCCCATAGAGATAGTGGTTCAGTTTGATGGTCTGATCATCCCCTTAAAAAGTGTCAGCATATTAAAAAGGACCATGTATACCAAAATCGAAATAGCGAAAATAATTCTGCTGACCCATGTATTTGCGTCGAAAAGTATTGCAGTTTTGCATGGAATTTTCGCGATTTCGACATTGGTCCCTTATAGAAAGTCCTTTATTTTGATGGTCTAATCATTCCCTTAAAAAACCGGCAGCTTGTTAAAAAAGACCATAATTATAAAACAAATATATATTACGAGGGTTGACCCGCGACTTTGTCCGCACAAATTATATATCAGATTTTAAGTCAGATCATTAGCTAAGTTTCATCAAGCGTAGTTTTTGCGTGATACTCGTTCAAACAAACAAACACACAAACAAACAAACAGGCAGACAAAAAATCCAAAAATTGCTGATATGGAAGCAGGGACACCTAAAAACCATATCGTAACTTTTTTTTGTTAATATCTTCAATGTACAGACAAACTTTCTGCTACAGTTTTATAATAGTTTAAAAGACAAACTTTCTGCTACAGTTTTATAATAGTTTAGATGTAGACATAAATATAAACAGTCAAACATACGAATGAATGGAGAATTCAGACACATTCGAGTAGCACGTACGGGCTACCGAATATTTCCTCGTACGTAGGTGAATCGATACAAGAAAAAAATCGAAAGGGTAATAATTGTGTCAGAGGGTTGTTCGCGCACGGTCAACGATTTACATTCCTCACGACTGCAGGTCGGCATGGGTCGGCCGGGTCGATTAATAAAAGTATGGACCAAAAAAATCGTGACAAAACAGCCATTCGAATAGTTAAACTTTTTGTACAGGAATTCTTTAAGTTACCTACCTATCATTTTGCGAAACGTTAACTACCTAGTACCATAGCATAAATAAATGAAAAAAGAACAAGGGGCAGAATGGGCCCAGCACACTGTAGCACTTTTTTATCAACTTTAAAGGCCTGAATAAGACCAACATTTTATTATACGGCAGCATAACTGGGTGGTGGGTGTTGCCTGGTGGTTGGTGGGTGATGCCTGGTGTGGTGGGTGTTAGGCGTTGGATGTTTGGTTGTGGGTCTTGGGCGGTTTATGTTTGGTTTTGGCAAGCTCTCATAGTACCATACTCTTTTTTCTACTGTTTGGGCATTATTAGGTAAAAAAATATTAGCAGTCATATAGGTAATTGATTGAATTTTTAAACGGCTGTAACTTTTTTATTTAACGCGTTACAGTTATGCTGCATAATAATAAAATGTTAGTATTATTCAGGTCTTTAATTTAAAGTAGGTAAGAAAGTGCTACAGTACTGGGCCCAGAGTCCATACAAAACTGCCCATTGTTCTTTATTTCGAGCAACATGGGACTCATAGCGTGTTAGTAACAATATCTTAAAACGAAGTGTTAGTATTTAACAAGTAGGTATGTATGTAGCATACCATATGCTATGCTTACGACTATATTCCTCGGGGGAGTAAGCCTTGTCATTAATTCAGTTTTGATAGAAGGACAGGGATGGCAAGTAATTATGTATACTATTTAGTGACAAAAAGACTATCTGAAACTATATTTAAAAAAAAATCTTACGCAATTTGTATCTCCTGGAAGGATTTTAACTTAATAATATTAAGACCAATGCAATCATTTTTCAAAATCAAAAATGGATAGGTAAATCTATTCATTAGAAAATACTAATGTATTTTCAAAGCTTTCTAAGTAGACGAAAATATCCGTGTTGGCTTGAAAATGTGTAAAAAGTGAATCCGTCAGGTTTTTTAGAACAATGAATGACACATGATTTTTTTTTTTGAAATTTTGGTGTTTGGTTAAATTTCCAAGGTCAAATTGGCTCTTAAATGAAATAAAAAAAAATCTATATTTAATTAGTCACGGGTCAAACCATAAAACGGCTGGGCTATAGTTTCCTTGTCTGAGTGCCTTCCAAGTGCCCGTCCCGTTGTGTTAATCAGATGAGGGCACGAGTTAAACAAATAGCTGGGGATACGGTCCATTTCCTACACCGTTAACTAACACAAACTGTGCTAAGGTTAACTTGAGAAGGTGTTTTTTATCGATTTTGCTTGGTATATCTAGAAAATGTAATAAAAGTCAACCAACTTTCCTCGACTCAAGTTTACTAGGTCATCGTCATTGTATTGTGTACTGAGTATTTCTAGAATGTTAAGCAGAGATAAAAAGATAAAAAAAAATTATATATAAGGTGTTACAAAATTAGCTGAAACTATTTTAAGGGTATGTTCAGACCATCAAACTGAATAACTTTGTCTACGGGACCGATATCGAAATCGCAAAAAAAAAAAATTGATGTCCCATACAAAACTGCAAACACAACTTGACTCAAATGTATGGGGCGGCAGATTTTTTTTCGAGATTTCGATATTGGTCCTGTAGAGAAAGTTGTTCAGTTTGATGGTCTGAGCATACCCTTAAAATAGTTTCAGCTAATTTTGTTAGACCTTATATACGGTCGAATTGAGAAACCTCCTCCTTTTTTGAAGTCGGTTGAAAATGGTAGTAAAACAAAAATTGTAGCATTCGAAAAAATTACAGTTATGATGAATCTGATGAGTCCCTTAAACTCGGTTGTGGTTGTGTAAGTTTTTTTTTTTTTCTTTTTTTATTTATTTGCTTACAGGAAGATTTACAGACAAATAGTATCAATAGTTAAAGATATAAGTCTACATATGCTATTAACAAATCTTCACATTCAGGTGACAACATTATTTTCAATAATTAGTTTGGTATTTCGTAGAAAGTATTTGCTTAGGTACCTACTTATTTTAATTCTCAAGAAGTAAATAATTCAACTTATAGGCAACAACAATAAGCTCTGCCAAACAGCAATCAAAAGAACCTTGTGCTTTTTGTTAATTTGCGAAAAACATTACAATAACTAAAGTTTTTTTAATTTTTTATAACCAGAACGTAAAAGAACATTTGGATTTTCTTTCGAACTGTTTTCTATTAAAACGTACTGTCAAATTAAACATATTTTTAATGTCTTTACTGTCGTAAATTATGTTCTTACTATGCCTACTAATTAGGTTCTAGCTTTTATGGCACACAAGATGAGAAGAGTGCAAAGTCCACAGTGTCTTGTCTCTCAATGTATTTTTTTTTTTTTAATCGGGCATAGGCCCACCACACATTCCCACCGCTGTAACTCCTGTAAGCCAGGATCAACAGCGGCGACCATTCACAACACTGGACAATGAAGTCCAGCGAGCCCGGGGGATGACTCTAATCTGTCTTGGAACCCGCAATGAATTAATCAAAGAAGATAGGAGGAGTAGGAAAACGAAATATCCGACTTCCCTCCATTGCAAACGGGAGACAGCAATAAGAAGGAAAAAACATGGCTAATACAGAGCCAATTCAAGAGATCATTTATGGCAGTGTTGAAGACACGACCGCAAAAGCACCAAAAATACAAAATAAAACAATAGGAACCTAACATTGTACTGAAACTATGACCTATTTTGCTTCCAGTAATAAGTATGGCAAAAACATCTGAACGCACGGAAGTTATCCCTAGTCGCAACAAGATCCATGTAGTAAGGGACACCAGAAAACGATTTTATTGAGTCAAGCATGGTCTGGCGCTCGGCGTATCGTAATCTCTCAATGTATTGTCAACTTTATTATACTGTTGTATGAGTATAAAATCCCAACTAAAAAGTCCATAAGACTTTGGAGTATTTTTGACGTAAGATGTTAAATAATTTTTTTATTTGGTGCAAATTGAACATAATGGAAGTCAAAGACAAAAATTTTCGAAATAAAAAAAATGATTTCCTGGGGGCGACCGGACTCCCTTTTTCAGTAGGAAAAAGCCGATGATTCTAAGTAGATTTTTTCATTAAATAACAATATTGAAAATGAACTCCCTTCATAGGTACATGTCTATTATTATAAAAACATAACTGTTTCACGAAAAAACTGAAAATTAAATTTGTCCGAGACATCAGGTGAATAATGGAAAACTATAGAAATACCTGGAGTGCGATTTTTGAATCTCATTCGCTGAGCTCAGCAGTTGAAAATGTCAAAATAACTATGGAGATATGCATCTTTCTACTGCTGATTGGACTTTCAAAAATCGCACTCCAGAAGTATAATTTTTGAAAGTTAAATCAGCAGTAGAAAGATGCATATCTCCATAGTTATTTTGACATTTTCAACTGCTGAGCTCAGCGAATGAGATTCAAAAATCGCACTCCTGGGTACTATTTTAAACTGCAGCAGGGCTAAGCGGGAGCTGCACGGTAATGCGCGGGGCGGGGCAGGGGAGAGGGGGCGAGGCAGGGTCGGGAGGTCGTGAGGCATGCAGCCGCCAGATTAGTTAGTGCTATCGTACATCCCCGGCCTCCTCCCGACTACCGGAACAACCACTGCATTAATACTTACAACATTAGTGTAATAGAAGTGGTAGGAATGTATACAAGGGGTTACAAAAACACAAATAAACATTTAATTTGATGCTTCAGACAATCAAACTGAACAACTTTCAATATGGAGTTGGAGCCAACTTCAAAATCGCGAAATATAAATCAGCTGTTTCATTGAGAAATTGGGACTTTCCATTCTAAATCTAAATCGTACATACAGATCCAACGTTCGTATAAAAAGTCAAAATTTTTTTGCGTATTTCTTTTTGTTCCTTTAGTGAATTTGTATCATGGGTACAATTACCTCTTAAAATAATGCAACTGGTTACCTTAAGGTGGTTGCAGAGGGGTCAATTTCATACAAAACTTTGACGCACAATACGCGTAGACGGTATTAATATAAGTAACTTTGTATGCCATGACATGCCGCGTCACAAAATAACATTTGCAATTTATAAAATAATTACGAAGATATTGCAAATGTTATTTGTGACGCGACAACTAGATTTTCTAAACTATTTTTCCATATATAAAATATTATTTTATTAATTCCGTCTACGCGTATTGTACATCAAACATTTGTATGGACTGAAACTACCTTAAACACCCTGTAGTAGGTAGGTATGAAGACCTTTCCAATGCACGCTTAAATTAAAATACAGTTAACAACGTTTCTGACCACCCTGCAATGGATAACAGTCGTGTTTATGTATTGTACGTTCATGTATTCACAATGACCTGACTTATCTACATTTAAAATTATTCCAGAAACTGAACTCAGTGACTCTTTTGACATGCAAATTTACCGGTCAGCAAGCGGTTACATCAGGCTATTGTCTGAGACTATTGACTTTGCTTGATAAGTGAGCAATTAGGTCCCGATCGATCAATAAGCGAGCTTGGCTGGTCGAATTTGGCAATCGAATTGAAGCCAGTGCAGTCCGTGCTGTCCTAATGATCGAATGCATGCAACTGCTACGGTTCAACGATTTGCATCATAGCTTTTGTTTCTGCATCATTCGTAATTTCCATTAGATTTGAATTGGATTATGGATTAAAGGTTTTTCCTTAAGGCGGTTGCAGAGGGGTCAATTTTATACAAATGTTTGACGCACAATACGCGTAGACGGTATTAATATAAGTAACTTTGTATGTATGGAAAAATTGTTTAGAAAATCTAGATGCCGCGTTACAAATAACATTTGCAATTTATAAAATAATTACGAAGATATAAAGCTTTGAAATTTTTCATACAAAATTGTAAAAGCTTTTTATCTTCGTAATTATTTTATAAATTGCAAATGTTATTTGTTACGCGGCAACTAGATTTTCTAAACTATTTTTCCATACATAAAATATTACTTATTAATTTCGTCTACGCGTATTGTGCGTCAAACATTTGTATGGACTGAAACCACCTTAAGGCATTTAGGTCTGCTTATGATATTTGTTTTATTAATGTTACGCTGAGTGAGAAAGAGATCGATGTAAATTGAAAGATGTTGTGCCAAGGATATACAGGGTGAAATTTATATCATTAGCATCCTTTTAAACTAAGAGTTTACCCATCAAACTGAACAACTTTTACTATGGCAGCAAACCGATCGGAGCAAAAAAAAATCAGCCGTTGCATACATTTGAGTCGCGAACTCGGGCGTCGACATTGCTGTTTAGTATGGAATAGCAGATTTTTTATTTGCTCCGATCGGTTTGCTCCCATAGTAAAAGTTGTTCAATTTGATGGGTAGACTCTTAGTTCAATCAATTTCACCCTGTAGAAAGGTATGCTTCGTTGGTTTCGTAGAGCTTTGACACGAGTTACGCCTACCTTTATGGTTGGTTTGATCAAGTGGAGAGGATGAATTACAGCAGATGTACGAAAGAGATGTATGGTGCTAATGTGAGTGGAAGTGTCGGCAGAGGGCGCCATCGTAGGACGTAGGTACTGTTCCTGCATAAAAAAACAGTCGGGTATGTAATGAAGAGATGAATGGACGTGAATGAAACGAAAGGGAAGTGTAAGGATCGTAGTATAGATGGCGCGCCCTGGCCTGTACCTACCCCACTGGAAAAGAGGCGTAACGTTATAGATAGATTGCTCGGATGAAGTCGCGGTTAAACTATAAGTGACCATATACAGGGTGTAAGTGACAGCCTAGCAAATACTGAAACGGTGAACTCAGACCATCAAACTGAACAACTTTCACTATCGAGCCTACCTCAGGAAACGCGAAAAAAAATCAGCTGTCCTGTCTCATACAAAGCTGTTTTACCTACCCAACTAAAATGTATGGGACAGCTTTTTTTTCGCGTTTCCTGAGGTAGGCTCCATAGTGAAAGTTGTTCAGTTTGATGGTCTGAGTTCACCGTTTCACTATTTGCTAGGCTGTCACTTACACCCTGTATAGTACTAGCTGTTGCCCGCGACTTCGTCTGCGTGGACCTTAAATAAGTATTCTACCTGTGTGTTAATCCAGAACATATTCTATCTGCGTGCCAAATTTTATTTATTTATTTGTTTTATTTTATTCGGAAAACTTACAATCACAATAAATCCAAATAAATCCAATTTATCCGAATTCGTTCAGCCGTTTATGCGTGATTGAGTGACAAACATCTAAACATCAAAACATTCAAACTTTGACATAATTTGTAATAAGTACCTACTAGTGAGATGAGAATGAGAAAGATGAGATTACATTTAAAAAAATTACTCCGTCTGCGTGAACTTTAGAAAAGTATTCTATGTGATCCAGAACATCACTCTATAAGGTCTCACAAAATTAGCTGAAACTATTTTGAGGGTAGGCTCAGGCCATCAAACTGAACAACTTTCTCTACAGGACCAAAATCGAAATCTCGAAAAAAAAAAATGCTGCCCCATACATTTGAGTATTGTATGGGAGTACAGTATGCAGTTTTGTATGGAACTTCACATTTCACATCAGCCTTGCAGCTGATCGTTATTTTTTTACTGACCTTTAAACGTCTGTAACTCCTAAACCGACTGATGTTATGCAGGCAGACCTAGTCCATCCCCATCACAGATATGCTCTACACCCCATAAACACTGAATCAGCCTTGCTGCTGATGGTTGCAAAAAGTACACTTATCTCTTAGTCTAATTGGCCTGCAAAACTAAGTATCACACTTTAGTTAGACGGCAATTTGAAAACAAGTGTTTTTGTTTAGAAATAATGTTTTTTCAGGCATTCCTTAAAAAAAGATCGACTATGAAGTTTATATATGTATAAAACAAATAAAAAAAATCGTATTGTTTTTGTTTCGAAAATTCGAAATTCGAAAAAAGTTTGGTGCCTACTAAGTTTTGAAGGCCAGTGTAGATACCTAAATACTGTTTAATTATACGAATGACGTCAGATTTGTAGATAACTCATATCCTTTTCCAATGGTAAGATAAAACTGATAATGTAGGTATTCAATTCTAAACATACGAATTGATAACTCCACCTTCTTAAAGTCGGTTAGAAATGATATATCACGTCAAATAATTTTTTCCCGCTCTTAATTATAATTGAATTCTAATTCTGTACTTATGTGAAAATTCGGCATGTGGTTTTGATATTTTATAGAAAACATCATTAATGAATATAAACTTAGTTAAAAAACCTCATTTCAACGATTTTTTTTGGTCTTCGCATAGACCAAAAAAATCTTTGCCTCCATTTTCTCGTGCCTCTTTTCTTAGTTTCTCCCCAAGACCGTCGATAAGTAAGTTGCAAACAGTTAGTGAAACAAAAGAAAACTAGTAACAAAAAATATGCTCCAGGTGAGGCTCGAACTCACAACCCCGGCATTGCTCACGAACACTGTCTTATAAGTACCGTGCGCTAACCAATTGCGCCACTGGAGCGTCAGGCCTGACTCACGAAATTACGGTATGCCTGCTGTGAGCCCTCCCGCCCCCCGACCCATGCCTCCCTCCTGCCCCATCTATGACCATAACCGTTTATTAGGCGCTCGCTGTTATCAGCATTCGCCACACAAATTATTTAAATAACATATTTATTGTTACTGTAACCATTGTAGATGACTCAAAAGTACGAGGAAGGTCAAAGATACGAAATAATATTATAGTTTTAGTTAAACTATGAGGTAGGTTATGTGGTTGGAAACATTGTATAGAACATGGAATTAGTAGAATTTAACTGCCCACTATTGTTTTACTAGGTACCTACTTTACCGCATGTAATTATGTAAATTAGTCGACCCGGACAATCTTAACATTCTTAACTAATACTTAGCTATTTCAAATGAACATTTCAACAATACTTTAACTTTTAAAGCATAATTTATTCGATACAATGAACAGAATTTTTGTTATGTAGCTGCTATTTAACGGAAACAAAAACGAATTTGAATTAAATGAACTAATAATAGACTCAGATCCCACTGCAAATCTTCTACACCCATCCGTTTAGGCAATGAGACATATTCCAGTTGAATGGTAACAGTTTAGGAATTCTAATAAAAATACGGATGCTATGTGAAGTCTACCAATCCGCATCAGGCACGCGTGATTGACTAAAGCCTATACACTCTCCCTGAGGATAGGCCTGTGCCCTGCAGTGGGACGTATATAGGCTGATGATGATGACGGATGCCACCCTTAGTCCTGTCACACCCCCCTGGTAGCCGGGAGCAAAAATGGTGTTCGTGTCGGTTTTCCCATTTCTACGTGTAGGAAATGATTATGTACTGATCTGTCGAAAGATCTATGAAAAAAAAACTAGAGATGACACCCGCCCGCAAGCTTGTTGCAACCTTCACTAACCAAGTACAAGAATGGTGTTTATGTGTCCATTATCTACACCCATATGTTAAGCAAATGATACATATTTTTATTGGAGAGTCAAACTAGATATGCTGACGGTTTTTTAAGAGGGTCTTTAGTTTTTTAGAAATCTTATACCTATATAGGGTCCTTCTTAATAAGTATGCTGAGTTCCAAACTGAACCACTTTCTCTCTGGGATCAACATCGAAACTACAAAAAAAAATATCAGCTGTTCCATACAAAACTGCAATCCTACTCGATCGAAATGTATGACCCAGTTAATTTTTCCCCCCATTTGGATGTTGGTCCCATAGAGAAAGTTGTTCAGTTTGATGGTCTAAACAACCCCTTTAAAAGTTTTAAATGTTTATTTTTACTTTTGTAACACCTTGTGTAAAAGTATGATGATGAACGCAAAGTGTCGCTCGTCTATAAGAGCGCTTACGTAGGTAGGTAGTACCTACATTATTGTTATTTGTATAGCTTTTAGTGGTAAGATCGCAATTTTGTACCCCTTTGTTACTATCATTTTTCTTTCTTTAGTGCGCTAAAACAATTATGAATTATGTAACGTTACTTCGTATTATAATATCTGTGTTGAACTTTTAACACTAAAATATAGCAGGTTACAGATTGACAGGATGTCGAAGCTCTTCTTGTTCTATCGAATCGATCATTTAACACTTTTACAATCCAATATTTTGACAGAAGCTCTTCTGAACCTACATTTTGGATTTGAATCTATACTAGTAATATTTAAACTTAATACATCAAGATTTTGCTTTTGGATTCCCATTTCCAATTTCCCATTTTCAACACGAAACCTTAAAATAAATATGTTACTTACAGACGTTTCTAATTATTAATCAGTCTCATGAATCAGTGTATTGTTATCTCTAAATTAATTTGACGATATTACTATCAGTGGGTGAACTGGTAACTACCGGGTGAGGTCGGCTCGGCACACGTGGCGGTCGGTGGCGGGCGCGCTGGGCCCCGGGGCCATTCGATTAGCGCGCAGCAAAATGATATGTTAATGGCCTATCGAGAAATGTAGTTTATTGTTCACTGCTCCTTCTTTACCTGTCTGTGGGCTTGCCGGCAGCATGCTCACGGCTGGAGCTAGGGCTGCCACCTATCGGAGATCTCTATTAAAATCACATCTTGTAACTAAGTCATAAAAGTTTCACGACATTTTTATTTCTAAAATGTGAGCAAATTCAATTCAATACTCGAAGATGCCCAAGATTAGTAACAAATATATCAATCTGTTTTTTACAGCGTTTACAATTATACTTATTTGTGATTCCGATATATTTAAGCAGTGTTATAACGTTTTGTCACATTCGACATGATGACGCTTCGCTAGAAAACTGTTCCGTATCATATACATACAGGGTGTCCCGTAAACCGACGTCAACCCGGTGGATGCTGATAGGTGAGTTCATGCCTAATCAGAATATTATATTATATATTATTATATATGATACACTAGCAGCTCAAAGCTGATGCGCGTATATCACTGCACTTGTTTAGTTTTTGAAATATTTGTCCAGTCTATTTTTGAAAGAGATTATTATTAGGACAGTTTTATGAAATTCGGGAAACTCTTTACCTTAGTCACTATTTTGAGTGCTACGGCTACAAATGTTCTATGCATTATCTGTGTTAAAACTGTCAATATCTCGAAAACTAAGACACTTTTACTAAAATCAAATTTTGATATTCTGCTTTGTCATGACCTAACCTATCATCATCCGCCGGGTTAACGTCGGTTTACGGGACACCCTGTATAGGTATGTAAAATAATTGTCTCTATACAATAATATACCGACCTACAAACGCTGATCTAATAATAATTGACATCATTACAGATAAAAATCGCATGACATGTTAACGTTATTTATAAAAAACTAAATAGATAGCGACGTCTGAGGTACCTAACTACGACGTCGTTGTAATTAAAATAAATTATTATATTACTACAGGAGTAATCCCGTAGTAATAGTTTATAATACTTAATTATTTTTATTATAATTATTACTACATAATTATGTATAATTTCATGTCTAGTATTACCCGCCCTTTCTACTACAAGATCAAGATTATAGGTAATTTAAGTACCATTTACGAAAGGACAATTCAGTTTTTTTAAAACATTATTAAAATATAGCTTGGCTTAACTTGATTGAGTTAAAAAATTTAAAAGTTTATTCAAAGAACCAAAATGTAGCAGGGTAGCCCAGCAGCCCTATTGTCGATACGAGAACGTATCCGCCTTTGAACACCATCGATCCTTTCCGCGCTTCCGATTTGCTCCATTCATCAATAAAATGAAACCACGCCAGCTAATTTAATCCTTTGTTTTCAAGTTTTAATTACACTTCTTTCTACTAATCATAGGTTGTTATTTGTTTAAAATTTATTCCCCGATACTTCGATCTAATTGCACCTTTACTATCTAATTCTATCATACTTTTCACCTCCGCTCCACTCGATAGTTACCTATTATTATTGCGCTGTAATTAAGCACTATTGCCTTCCTATATTCATTACAACAAAATGGTAATCTAGGTCATAAAGTAAAGTAAACCTCAATTAACGCTGATAAGAACAAGTAACAGGTCATGCAATAGAGCTGGATCGTTTGAGCCGGTGTAATGGGTGGAAATATCGAGCGGCGGCAAACTGACTGATCAGCCCGATTGAGCAGGACAATTGCCCTTAATGAAAGTAATTAACACGACGCGATCGGGTGGTTTCGATAGCGGTCAGATTCAGCCGCGCTGCGCCCGCGCCGCGCAACCGACCGACACCACAATGTACGCCTAAATCAACCTACACACTTTAATTAGAACATAAATATCTCCGTTTCAATTACAGCGAATATAATGAGGGATGACATGCGAATAGGGACAATAAAAATCTCTGTCATGGGAAACTAGCATTCAATAAATAGAGTAGGTATCATGACTATACATATATCTACCTATCTTCCTCTTTCCGGCGAAAGTATCTTTGGCAACATAATAGAAGTTCATATTTTGGCCGAAACACCAGAACTTTCACGCATTCTTAATACAATACGTACAGAATAAGGCATATTTTTTGCTCTAGAAACGAACCAAGGAATCCACGAAATCAGCTGATGCAGGTAAAGAAATCAAGGTGTATTCAATGCAACTAACCTTAAAGGTAATTTGAACAAGTTACATGCATGCGTGGGAATCATTTTCTATTATATCGGACATGGGAAAGAAAGTAAAGAGAAATCAAGTAATACATATTGCTCTGTCATTCATGTGACACCAAATTCAAATAATTCGTAGAACGCACTCAACACTCCCTTATTTATTTATACATATTCCATATCAAGAGCAAAGTGCTCGAGTAGATCAAGGTTACGACTGCATTTATCTTTTATGGGCACAGTAAATCAAGAACAAATTTATCGATAAAACGGTATAAAGCTAACAGTGCGACTTGTTGGTATATTTGTACAAGATATATCGGAGATACCTATGCATATGTAAATAACTAAAACAAATATTACCTATCTCGTCAAAAATTATTCAAGGATACCTCTATGTTGGCTCCAAATGAAATGTTGTGAACGAATGTTCTGAAACTTGTGATAAAAAAATTATAAAGCACCTATCAGCCTTCTGGTCTGCAGTGATGTGATGTGAACGATTTATGTCCTACAGTTTCGCAGATTCGTTAGTTTAGGTACATACCAGCGTGTCGTCATCAATTCGGATAAGCAAGGAATCATCATCATCATCATCATCATCTCAGCCGATGGACGTCCACTGCTGGACATAGGCCTCCCCCAAGGATCGCCATAACGACCGGTCCTGCGCTTCCCTCATCCAACGGGTTCCTGCCGCCTTCTCAAAGTCGTCGGTCCACCGTGTGCGGGGCCTACCCACGCTGCGCTTTCCGGTACGCGGTCGCCACTCGAGAACTTTTCGGCCCCATCGGCCATCGGTTCTGCGAGCAATATGCCCCGCCCACTGCCACTTCAATTTAGCAACTCTTTGAAGCAAGGAATAAGCACATCTAATAATTTTAACTTATCGTAGTCTGTCCAATACGATTGTAAAATAATCTCAATAATATAGGGACCTTCTTCATATGCTGACAATTTTTTGAGGGGATGATCAGACCATCAAACTGTACACCTTTATCTGTGGCGCCTCAAATCAGCTGTTCCATACAAAACTGCAAACCTACTTGAGCCAAATGTATGGGACAGCTGTTTTTTTTCGCGATTTCCATGTTGCTCCCATAGAGAAAGTTTTCCCGTTTGATGGTCTGGTCATCCCCTTAAATACTTTCAACATATTAAGAAGGACCCTGTATACACATTATTGTTCTGAAAATGATTAGATGTTTGTGAAATAAATGCTCAAACTGTACCTATTGTAAATAACTAACTGTACAATGTGTCTACAGGGTGAAATTGATATCATTAGCATCCTTTTAAACTAAGAGTCTACCCATCGAGCTGAACAACTTTTACTATGGGAGCGAACCGATCGGAGCAAAAAATATCAGATGTTCCATACTTAAACTAAGTGCCGTGCCGTGCCGACTCGACTCAAATGTATGCAACAGCAAATTTTTTTTGTGCTCCGATTTGTTTGCCCCCATAGTAAAAGTTGTTCTGTTTGATGGGTAGACTCTTAGTTTAAAAGGATGCTAATGACATCAATTTCACCCTGTATAGTATAGGAACCTAGTTTATAATAACAACCTAACTTTATAGAAAGAGCGTCGTAAGTGAGGTGTCAAATTAATATGGGTCATCGGTATGCGACAACGCCCTGACTGAAATGTGTCCACCAGCACTTTACCAAGGTTGCTCGGCCTTGCCGGGCACGTGAGGCAGACAATTCATACAAAATACTACTATAAACAGCACCCTAATAAGTCACGTGTGCCGAATCATCGAATGATAATATTATTAGTAGGTAGGTACTACAATACGATGTCATAATAATTGTTAATAATAATTGCCATGGAGAAGTTTTAGCAAATCTTATAAAGATGTGCATTTAGCTAAGTATGACACAATTTCCTAAAACTTACAGCAACATAACCTATTAGAAGAAATTAGTACATGAGCAGCACAGGTGGGTCGCATGTGACTCACTTTTGTCATTTTAACTTATAGTTTGTAAAATATAGCATGATACCTGTGACATCTGTCACATACATACATTTTTCAAGTAAGTCTCTGTCGCTCTTATTTCTTACGCATCGCCCCGTCCTGCTGTCACAGGTATCATGCTATATTTTACAAACTATAAGTCATATTTCAGGTTACTAAGGCATCTTTTTAGGCTTTCCATTTGTACGTGCAATTCAGGTTAAATAGAAACGCAATAAAATTTTGCTCTGCATTCATCAGTGGCATGCACCAAAGCGGGTAATTGTTTCAATATTCGTATGCATTTATTTAACAAAATAAAATATTATAATATTTATTATTAATACTATTTTAGGTAGGTATGTCAACATGTAGATACAGTTGACATACCTACTAGTGTACAGTGTACACTCACCTACATAATTATATTATTAGACTGGAATTGGGATATAGTCTAGGAAAAATACGGTTTGAGATTGCATTAAAGACACTTTAGTAAATTGTGTTTGAACTAATATGACTGTTAGTTTATAACACTTTTGTCGAGATTTCGTGGTTATATACGCTCAGGACCCTGAGAAATAAATTAAAATCGATATAAATGTACAAAGGAAAACTTATTTCTAAAGATATTTCTTCCAGCATACCAGCAAAAACAGTATCTTTTGCTTTGTTTGTTTAATGATCACAGGGCAAATTTAATGTGTACAAAGAAACAGTAATTTAATATAATTTAATTTATCTTTATTGGTTATAATTATAAATCAAACATCAAATTACTTAATTTCTAATACAACAATATTTAACGATATTAACCGGGGATTATTATTGTTATAAAGTAAAACGTATTGAACGAAGCCGTCCTGTACAAAATCACCAGTTTTTCATTTTTTGTTCTTACCAACATTTTGTTTTGTAAATGGTCTTAATTATTCAATAATACACAATACAAAATCGGGGATTAATGAGAATTTATGTTTTTCAGCTATGTACTTATCTACTATATTCCAAATTATCACCGAAAGTGCAATTAATGCAACCTACTGCATATACGTAGATTTCCCCGACTAATAGGCATCAGCTAGCTACGATTAAAAAAAAAACCTTTCTTTATAACATCCCTATGCTGCTTCATCAATTTCAATATGCTCCTCGGTTGCATAACATGTTGTTTGATAAAATACCTTGTCAAATAAAAACTTTGTTGTCTATACTTATACCTAGATAGTTACTTAATCTAAACGTTTTATTAAGGTTATTTCGTATCAATACCTACAAGCATGTAAAAGCGAGCCGAGACAATACAAAGAGCGAGCTCGTCCATCAAACATAAAGACATTCCACGGTGAAGGATGAATGAATCGGGGCATCATTCTCAAACGAGCATGTCTCTTGTTTTGTTTGCAATGTGTGCTTGAAAAAGCGCGTTTGCTCTCAGGTGTGCACCTGTTAAGGCGCCCGCGCCGATGTCGTGGGACTTCTCGGCAGGTAGAGGAACGCAAAAACACCCATATTGTACTCAATCTCGATTCTCGACCGCATGTTTCACGCACAGGATAAATGCAAGTAAGTAAATGTTTTACACTAGACACTGCAATATGATGCAAATTTAATGCTATACAGGGTTTTAGGGTAAACAGTTGCATTATTTTAAGGGGTGATTGTACCCATGATACTGAACAACTTTCCCAAAGAAACCTACAGGAAATTCGCAATTTTTTTTCGACTTTTCAATCTTTTCATAGAAACTTTCGATCAGCTGATTGCATTTGGTATAGAAAGTAACATTTTTTTTTTCCAGAATTTCCTATACAGGGTTCTTAACATGCTGACACTTTTTTAAGGGGATGATCAGACCATCGAACTCAACAACTTTCTCTATGGGACCAACATCGAAATCGCGAAAATAAAATCAGCTGTCCCATACATCATGCTCGAGTAGGTTTGCAGTTTTGTATGGGCGAGCAGTTAAGTTTGATGGTCTGATCATCCCCTTAATAAAGTGCCGGTATATTAAGAAGGACCCTGTATAGTATCTATGTTATTAATTATTACTACTGAACAACGTCCCTAAAGAAACATATAGGGTATATGTTTCTTAAGGGATGTTGTTCAGTAGCACGGGTACTATCACCCCTTAAAGTAATGCAACTGTTTACCCTAGCACCCTGTATAATTTTAATTAGCTTTATCATACAAATGAAATGAGACAGTCGTGGTTAAACAAGACGAACGTGTCTGAGATAATACATGTATGTTTAAGACCGATCAACGTAATTTAAGAGCTCATAAAATTCAAAAGGTTGGAAACACCTACCTGAATTGAAAGTTTTAATACGTACATTTTGAAATCGGTGAGGAATTCAGATCGTCGACAAGATTTTATTTTCCTTACCATACAGAGGTGAAACATAAAGAAACCACGAAACGCTTTAGTGTAGGCAGAGGCACACTCAGATATGTACGTTCCGTGTTTCAATTTTTGCCCATATCTGGCACCGGTGGTGTGCCGCCGCGTGTAGACAGATTCAGATATGCTAAGAACGTGCAGAGCGGAGAGACTGCGCGCGCGCACCCGTGCGCCCGTAGGCGTTAACATCCAGCCTCACACCACAGATTTATGAACGCACCTCTCGACACTACCTGCAGCCTGCATGCACTGCACACTTACACGTCCTGTCTGACAAGATCTTAATTCTGCAAAATTCTTAACGTTATAACACAGCTATACGACTTTCGAGGCTTGTGTCTAATATACGTGACTGTGAAGCTTCGCTAGATGTGCGATGTCTGAATTGAGGAACACAATCAAATTATACAGGGTCTTTCTTAATATGTTGACGGTTTTTTCAGGGGATGATCAGATAATCAAACTGAACAGCTTTTTCTACGGGACCACCATCGAAACTGCGAGTAAAAAAACAGCTGTTCCATACAATACTGTGGGACAACATTATTTCTTTTTGCTATTTCGATGTTGACCCCATAGAAAAAGTTGTTCAGTTTGATGGTCTGATCATTCCCTATAAACCGTCAGCATATTAAGAAAGACCCTATAGGTATTTATTCTGGCTTTATAAAAATCCACAATCTTCTTGTTGCTTTATTCGTAGCTTTACCATTAACACACACATCCGAAACTCTACCTAATTTTGTTCGCAAGAAATACATTGTACCTTAAATTTTTTCTCGCAACACGAAGCGTAAATATTCTTTTTAAGCCACTATTGTATAATCGGGTATGTGTGATTTAGTGCGTTGTTGATTTTATCCACATTCCGCGCCGTTGTACAATACGCCGACTGGCGCAATACGAAATTCCATTAAGCTTTTTGAATGCGAATAAAAGAAGATTTTGGAAAAAATCCGTCGCCGCTCTTGAACAGGTTATTGTTCAGGCTTACGAGAGGAACAATCGCACTGTTGTGTTTCCAGTTGACCGTGACAAACAGCAGCGTACCTGCACAGTACCTACCGGTGGATTGGCTTTGTTATTCAACCTCGTTGCATAGGTTAATATAGGTGTTACTAAACCTATAACATAAAGTTTACTCAGCGTCTACCCACCTAACGGTAATATACATTATACATATTCAGGGTGTAAAATTAAATGGGACACTTATTTAAAGGGTTGCTTCAGACCATTTTTTTACTATAGAACCAGCACTGAAATCGCAAAAAAATACTTTCACTATGGGACCAATACCGAAATCGCGAAAAAAAAATCCGCAGTCCCATACAAAACTGCAAACATAACTCGACTGAAATGTATGGGACAGCATAAGTGTCCCATTTAATTATACACCCTGTATATAGGGTTCTTCTTAATATGCTGACACTTTTTAAGGGGATGATCAGACCATCAAACTGAACAACTTTATCTATGGGACCAACATCGAAATTGTGAAAATTCATTGTCTCGTCCGGTGCTGAGCCACTAAACTGCACCGAATAACATTACAGCATCATTACAGTTACATGTAAGCAATTCAACTCGCACGTTTTTTTCAAACGTGTAGTGTTGCAAAGAACCAAAAATGTATGATCTATCATATCATAACCAGTCATACACAGCCAGGTGCCTACCTACCTAGAATCATATTTTAGTCTCGTAGAAATATTAAATAAGTACTATGTATTATGGTTGAACTATAGAATAAGTATACCTAACACCAATGAGTTTTTATAACCATAGAGTCAGAATGTCATTGCCTAACACTAACTAAATAATAAAATTTTTATATTACGTAACCTAAGACGAGTGTGCAGTGTCAATATAAACATTGTTGTTTTATGACACGAAGCAATATTGCTATTGTATTTTCCTTTATATGAAATAATAAGAAAAAAAAGTTCATAACCTTATTGCTACAATAATATGTATACCGAAAAACATCTTAATATTGTTAGTGCCAAAGTAAGTTTCTGACAATTTATTTTTCGTTTTATTATAAGAAGCGTGCATTTTATCACGCTGTGGGCGATACGAGGGCGATCATGATCGAGGATGCGATATTCAGAAGTGTGTTAGTCGGATAGCGCACGTCCGAAATCCGAAACGTGCGGATGTCGTCGCCCAGAGATAAGCCTCAACCTGTCTCTTATCGAATTATTGTATTGTCAACAGTACCAAACCAGCGATAAAGTTGTACAACACTACCTGACCGAGACGAAAACAACCGTCCTTGAAATGATCGTTTCAATGCTCATGTTGATTCGACAGGACTCACTTAGATCAAAAGTTAGATTATGCTCGCATAATGATTTATTTTTTACTGTTTTATTTCTTTGAGCATATAATTTTATGAAGTATTACCTAATATGTTTTATAAACACAAACAGACAGTTCGTAAATCGTGAACCAATTTGTTTATAGCAGTCGCTGAGCTCGGTGACAGGCATTGACAATGACATTGGCCGTTGGTTACGAATCACCGGCCACCTATAGCCACCTTCATATTATTCCTGTCCTTATATATTTACGATCTACTTGAGTCGCGATAGTTTGTTTGCATAGACCGTAGGGATTGAGGGATGTACATATAAATAAATATCTGCGAAGGTCGCGATAAGTGGGCCGATGGCAGCTCTTCCGGCCGCGTGGCTGGCACGTGCGTGCGCGCAGGATGTGATGTGCATATGCGTCGAGGACACCCTTTTATATGTCGTCCAATTATTTAGAGAGAAATTGTCAAACTTCACTTTATTTAATAGTCTGAACCATATTACGTATTTATCATTCATCGTAATCCCGTAGACTCTACGGGACTCTATGGCATAGAGCATCGGTGGCTTTTTGCGGAAAGGTATGGAAACTCATCTTGAGGTCCGGTTACGAATCTGCACGGACAACATACCGTTTACCAATGAGTTCTTCTAGCTCATACGTAATTACCGACTGCTCTAAAGCGGTGAAGGAAAACATCGTGAGGAAACCTGCATACGCTGAAGAAGAAATTCTGATGTCTATGTGAAATCTATACCAATCCATATTGGGCACCAGTTGTGAAATAACGCCTATACCACCCTCCTTGAGGGTAGGCCTACTGTGCCCTGCAGTGGGATATATAGGCTGATGATGATTCATCGTAATCGGGTTTAAATTAAGCGAGTTTAATTTTTTTTTCTATATAGTAAAATCCGTATATCAAAATAAAGCTCGAGATTATTGTAAAGGCTATTCAAACCATAAAAAGTCGTGCAGGTAGTGCACTTCCTCCTCGCATCAGAGGTCACGAATGATATATTCATGAATACATTTAAAGGTATTCTATTTTGGGTACGTAAGATAGCCGTAAAACATGACAATTTACAATTGAAAAGCGGTTACGAAAGCGCAACATAAGAAGGAATAATTCTCTCCCGATGTGATAAACGGCGACATTCATAAAGGTGAAGAAAAAAATTAATTCGTGAATTCCTTAAGTTATTGGCACAAAAAGGGAAAATTTAAGACGTGCCAACCCAGACAATACGAAGTGGTGTTAATCTCGACGCGATCAATAAACTCTCTGATTACACATTCATGGAATGCTTTGTGCCTCTCGAGGAGATATTCTTTCGTTGTCCTACTATGTAACCTTTCATTCAGCTTCTACACAAGCTTGCTGAAAAATTAAAAGTTTTGTTAACATTTTTTTGCTTTGTTTTGTACTCTACATAATATACAGGGTGTCCCGTAAACCGACGTCAACCCGGCGCGGCAGCGGATGCTGATAGGTTAGGTCATGACTAAGCAAAATATCAAAGTTTGACTTTTGGAAAAGTGTCTTAGTTTTTGAGATATTGACAGTTTTAACACAGATACTGCATAGAACATTTGTAGCCGTGGCACTCTAAATAGTGAGTAAGGTAAAGAGTTTCACGAATTTCATAAAACAGTTCTTATCTCGAAAACTAGAACCTTTTCCTAAAGAAAAATGTTGACAGATTGATTGATTGACTGACTGTTTTAAATTTTTTTTTATTTTAGTATATTCTGGTTAGGCATGAACTAACCTATCAGCATCCACCGGGTTGACGTCGGTTTACGGGACACCCTGTATAAATAACATTATGTCGAACGAGCAGATCAGGGGGAGGACAATCGCCTTTTCGTGGTTTTTTCCGATTCAGTTTGCATAGAAAGTGATGCCATCTATTAAATACTTCGCAGAACTATGAAAAAAAGATTTTATTGTCTGTGTCAAATTGTCAACGTCAAATTAACAAATTCACAAAATGGCTACCTATCTTTCTTAATGTGCGTGTTGTTTGTAGTTTTCGTTCAATTTCGTGCCGATTTGGTGATATTCAGGAGTTACTCTTGTTCTCTACCCATTGCACAGATTACAGAAATAGAAAGGATATTGGAATTTCACTCGATCGGTGCGGGATTGAACGAAAACTAGCATTCAAAACAATAATATCTATCGGTATGAATAGATATAAGTAGGTATGTATAGTATAGGTTTAATTATTGTCGGTGAAACATAGATGGCGCTAGCTAGCTTTCAATTTGGCATAAGGTGGATGCATAATTGCATAATGGTGCTACGAGTGGGTTCTCTTTTCTAATATAATTATTACTCTTTGGAGCAGATGTTCCCCTAAAATATCATCGAACTCAATATCGAATATATTGTCATCTTATTGACTTTTTGATACAATGTATAAATTTTACACGAGAAAGATTTGTCCATCGATACTTTTTCCTGTGATATCTGAGCAAAGACGAAGTCTTATCAATGTTTGTTTAGTTTGTCCTTCACATTCAAAATACGCATCTATCGACTAACGAAAGTGTTTAGAAAAGATAAGGATTTAAAATTCTTGTGTATGCGTTTCTATAATAGTTTAATAACGTCACATATAGGTACTTAATTCAGGATACTGATTTAATTATGCTTAGATTCTTTATTGTAGGGTAAGACCGGAGGTAACAAAATTATGAAAAATTACATTAAGTATTCTTCATATATTACCAATAATATGATAACTTCATATCATCACCACTTATAGGTATACTGGTGCAGCCACATAGTTTGAATAAATGTTAATTCTATGATGAAATTTTTACGTGAGACATATGGGTCAGCAGACGTATAAAAGGTGGCCTAGAGAGAGTTAAAAAAATATGCCAGCTGACCGTTTCCTATAATAGGTGATGTTAATTGTTACGGGACGGTCGAGGTGACACGGACGAAATTGGCGCATCTGTCATGGAACACTGCCCTATCTAGCCGGTGGCTGTTATGTGCGTCATCTGTGCTGTATGCAGCCAGTGATCGATGCTTTTAAAGTATAGAACCTCGCTTATTAATTATTTACTATTCGAATTTTAAAATAAATCCTACTCTGTATCAATTTTATTTGTTTATTGCTATAAGAGAGAACTGCATTTTAGCTAATTAGAATCTTGATTTTCTTTAATTGTTAAATTCGTCAAACGAATTGAACGAAACGAATGTTTCTGTAATCATCTACCTAAACTTCAAACCTATTACATTCTTATAGAACAATAAGGATCAAATCACGAAATTATATTCGTTTTTATAAAGTAACGAGTAATCACAAGTATAGTATAGATAGAATTAAAACCTTTACTCATAAGCATGTGAATGAAGTTAATAAGCCTTTATTCGAATGCGTGTCCACGGAACGAGGCTGCGATCTCACGGGCGCGACAAAGAGCTCGAGTTTGACAAACATGTCGCTGACACATCTCCACTCTTCATCGTTCATTTGAAACGGGTGACCATATAAGTCATAATCTCTCGTGGTATTTCATCGTTTTATTATTTCACAATAGCCCACTAACTTCCTTTAATTCAAGTCACCATAGCTTTCTATCCGACTGCAGTGTTAATTCTCTTTCTTGATTTACAAGTTTTCAGATTGTGTTCTGATAAAGATAAGAAGTTATGGTAAATGGGATGCGGAGTTCTAAGCTCAGTTGTTTTAGTGGATGATAAATGAATAAATAAAAGAGTTGAGACATTCTCGTAGTCTATCCAGGTGACTGAGTGACTGATTCTTTTAAATTAGTGGCAGGTACTTGTAAAATATGTAGAGTTCTACACATCCCACAAAACATAAAGTAATAAGTACCCAACACCAACATGGCCAGCGGCCATAGGTACCTACACCTCCCAAGACACACCTGCTCACTATTCAGAGCTCCAAACAGCGAGTACAATAAGACCCATTCAAATGTTAAACAAAAATGGTGTTCGATAGACAGCAGCTTTATAGAATTAACTCGAAGGCGGAACAATGCTTACATCAATATCTTTACCCACTTTCTTTTCGAGAAAGACAACAAAGTTCCTTCTTGAGAGGACGGTGACGCTGACAAGCGAGTCGCGACACAAAGAGGATCGAGACGGTTGCCCGTAGCGCACAAAGGTCACGAAGCTCGGGATCACCTTACATCGCTCGCCGCCCGCGCCGCGCTCGTGAGCTCGCTGGAGCACTTTTGTGACTCGACGACGAGTATTATCGCGCGATCTGGGAGCGGAGATGCTCCTCATAATGCGTCCAGATAAACCCGCTTTGTGTCGTGTGCTCTATAACAAGAAGAATATTCCATGAAAGGAGCGCGCAACGCAACAGGTACATGCCCCCGCGATTATCTACTAGTTTAGGTGACGTGCGGTTGCGTCTTTTCAATTCGTCGGTGTAACAAAAAGACATCTCCATTCTTTATCTCATAAAACGTAGGCACACAATTTTGTTATACTAATAACGGACATAAACAAGACAAACTAGGCTACTTGGTAGACTTTGATGCAACAGAGATCGTTCGTTGCATTATGAATCAAGCTTGTTGTGACTGGGCGCATGCGCCACGACACGTTTAGGAACACTGAATTAAACAATCACGGCTGACTCATAATACCGGTTGGCTATAAAGACAACAGAAATTATCTTTGTCTAGTTTATTTCACAGACAAAACGCCATGTTACTGCGATAGTATATTTCAAAATAGTTTAATATTATTACAAACTACAACTGCCGCTGATTCATGTTAAGTATCGTGGAGATGAATTAGAACTGGTACATTAATCTTTACGGTTAGGAGGTTTTCATCCAAATTGAACCTTTGTTTTGAAAAAATGCAAGATCTGACACATCAGCTGCACAAACATCAGACCTTTTGCAACCATCACGGAGAATGATTGAAAAAGGATTCGTGATAATCGGCTGTAATCCCTTGAGTAAATATTAAGAAAGCGAAGCAAATTGCGCAAAATGTATTGTCTGTGCATTGTCGTGGTGTGTGGTGGTGTAGGTACCTGCGGCGTGCAATGTGGAGCATGCGATAGAGCGGCCCACCCAGCGCGGCCGGGCAGCGGAGCCGGCCAACAAAGGCAGCGCGACCGTGAACGCATTCACGCAATCCGCGAAGCAACCCTAATAAGTTATCTACCTACCCACCACTGCCGGGTAGTACGACATGCTTTACCTTCATGCCATTTAATACTGTTCCAGGACTACCGGCCGCACGAGCTCAGGCACTAATATCTCTACGTGCGTATGTAAGTCTATAATGTTACATTATGACTGGAAGATGCTGAGATAACAAAATGAGGCTCTTATAATCGCTACACGCGAGGCAGTATCTCCTGCATGTTCGGAATTTATTTGATAGCTTGCTATATGGGAGCCATAAACATGGGGCGGATATTGTAGCAGTGTCTCAATTAGTGCGCTCCCACTATTAGAAATTGCACATCGAAGATATAATACATATATATCATATTGCAATTTTTATGTCGTATCAATACGCAGCTGCGATACAGTAGTTTTCGTGCTATTTTGTGCTATCGATTAAAGCAGAGATTAATATTTTTGTTCGCATATAAATGTTATTAACAATTATCAATTCATCATCATCAGCCGATATACCTTCGTCCCACAGCAGGGCAGAGAACTACCCTTAAGTGCATGGCTTAGACCGGTGGTGCATGGGAGTCCACCACGCGTGCCGAATGCCCGAATGCGGATTGGTAGATTTCACATATGCATCAGTATCTCATTGAGCGTATGCGTATCAGTTAAATACCTATGTACAATCCAATAATAAATGTCTACCTACCTACTCATTACCTTCTCAAGATATTGATCTAATTACTGCTAATAGCGTATAAGATACAAACAAACGGTTATTGGTGAAGTGATTGATTGTGACGTGCGAATAGTGTAGGTTTTGCATACACTTGTAGCTGCCAAGTGGCGAGAAATTGTGCAGCGAGTCAAGCATGCCGTTACCGAGCCGACAGTCGCCGTCTGTGTGGTTCAATTAAATCATGAGAAACGACGCCCGCGCCGCTCGCGGCTCCTGGAGGCGCGGCGCGGCGAACCCTGTGCTACAATACAACTCAACCACACCGCGGCGAATTGCCATTAAACTTTTAGTTACACAGATAGTTTTAAGCCCTTCACTTATTCTTATTTTCTCGACCAACAGAAACGTCTTATTAGGCGTCATAAAAATTTGCTTTATTTTTATTATTTTCCTCGACACTCGTACGTACATAATTGGCTTTGTCCCGAAGTGGAACACGAGGATTAATGTTGCAAAAAATTGGGTTCGTTCACTTGCTCTAACACTCTCAAACTTTACCAAGAACGAAATTTTAAAAGTCTTTTGTCCGACGGTTGATCATCGAAGTTAATTAAAGATAATGTCAATTAAATGTAGAGCAAACGATGCGGTAACAAAACGGTGAAGTATTGATTTCACTGTTTCATCGGCAGAGCATCGATTATTGTATGATTGCGCAACGACTCAAGCTCAAACTCCGAAGCCCTGCTCGGCCACTGTGCAAATCGATCCAATTATGCAAGTGACTCGATTAGAAAATGAGATGGCCCGTGCGATATTTGAACTCGATTGATTCTGTTATGCAATCGAAGCCGGAAACAATGTCAGCGCTAATTTTGTATTAGAATTAGAACTTAACCTTTTGTATTAAGTAAATGACATAGGATCAGTCAATAAAGTATATTTAGGAAAAGAAGTAGGATAGTAGGAAGTTAGGATAGATTGTGTTTAATATTATTTGTGTACGAATCAGGACTAGCACTGTCATAGGTACTAATAAACTAATGTGTTAACAAAGTTGGTACAATATCATAACATAAGCTCTACACAAGGCTACAACCAAATCGTTCTAAAATCTTCTCTACCTATACGTATAGTTGAGTAACAACATTATCAAGGAAGTTGTTCAATTGACCGAATAAAATTGAGATGTATTGGATAGTGGCCATTAGTTTAATCAACAAATTATAGTGCACCCGCGCATTAATTCCAATATACGGTATAGTTCGACCATACAATTGAAATGGATGGTCGTTAGATTATATAATTATCGTGTTATAGTATACTACGACAACTACCAGTAAATGTGTAAGACTTTTATTTTGTACTAACTTATATAATTATAAATATGGGTTCCTTCTTAATATGCTGACGGTTTCTTGGAGATGATCAGACCATCGAACTGAACAACTTTCTCTATACGGACAAAGGTCGAAATCGAAAAAAAACAGCTGTTCCATATAATAGCCCAGTTATTTCACGGAGTTTTGTTAGGCGGGGCGGGGTAGGGAGTAATTACTAATTGGACTTTTAAACTGTAACCGGAACCATTAAGTGACAAAAGGACTATCTTAAAGCATGTTAAAAAAAATTCGCTACGCAACAAAGAAATCAAAATTATGTGTCCCAGAAGGATTTTAAATTATTAATATTAATACCAATGCACTCATTTGACTTAGATTTAACAATATAAATTATTTTTGAGCAATAAACTAGGCAATGAAATTTAAAGAATGAGGTATTTATTAGAAAATACGAATGTATTTTTCAAAACCTTCTACGTAGACAAAAATATTCACACCATGTTTGTAATTTGTATAATGGTAAAGCCTTAATTATGTGCAAAAAAAATTACCATCAGGATTTTTAGAACGAGATAATAGCAAAATTTTAAAATTGGAACTGTTGCTGACGTGATTTTTTTTTTAATTTTGGTACATTTCTAGGCTCAAATTGGCTCTTCAATATTATACTGAAACAAAAATGTCAATTACTAATTAGTCCCGGCTCAAACCGTTAAATTACTGGGCTAATAAAACTAAATTTCAACTGGACACTAGGAGGCAGCTGATTTTTTTTCGCCTTTTCAATATTGGTTCCATAGAGAAAGTTAGATTGATGATCTGATCATCCCTTTAAAAAACCGTCAGCATGTTAATGACCCCATATTAAGTTGGACCCTGTATAAAACTATACTTTTAAACAGGAGTTTTTAATTAGAAAAATAATTTACGCAGAATCTCAAACTGTTATTTGCAAAACTATTTAAAAATACACACCCATTCGTCTGATTCCGGATAGAGGGGTAGGAAAAACACATTAGTTCTCAACAAGTTCGGTAAATGTATGAGGAAGGTCAAGAACATGTGGTTCCGATATTTTTGAGTTTCGTGAGGGGAGCAGTCGGTTTGAGGTCAATGCTCCGATTGACGAAAAGGAGGGTTGACACCGGTGCGTCGGAGAATGTCGCTTACGTGAGAAATGTAAAGGAGGGCCGCCTTATGTGAGTGTCGCACCCCGGGAAGCGCGCGCGCAGGTGAGGGGTCGTTGACAGGCACGCATCCAGGAAGTTCAAGATATGGGTCAAATATTTTCGAAACTGCTGGTTTTTATTGCCTGAAATTTTCTTGTCTCTGTCTGAGTAGGTACCAAAAAAAGGTTATTATGCCTGATCGGATTCTGATGAACTTTTTACTGGAACGATACATCGTAATTGACTTTTCATTTTTACCGTAAGAAAAGACTTGGGGGAGTTTTCTCCTGGAAGCTGACAGGTTGACTTTAAGATTCGCCCAAAAAATAACGTTATAATGATCTTGAGTTCTTTACTTCAACGGCTTATGATTTTGACGTGGAAGCTCAAAATCTGTTCACAGCTTTTCAAGCTCTGGCTACGTGCCTGGCTGCGGAGCATACGGAGAGGGGAAGCCGGTGCCTCTATGGTTCTTCAAATAAACGGGCAGTTGGTACTCCGTGGAGAAAGCGAAGCAATTATAAATAAGAGTTGCTAAATATAATTAATGTTCTTAATTTTACGGTTTTTAGCAGATTTTAAATTGTTTATAGTCTGGTCACCAATTAATTATCTCAAAAGTGTTATGGTCTAGTTCGATGAAACACTACTATGGGTTATTTGGCTCGGTATCATGCCAATATTTCTCAATCTTCTTAATATGCTGACACTTTTTTTAATGGGATGATCAGACCGTCATACTGAACAACTTTCTTTATGGCACCATCATAAAGCGCAAAAAAAAATTCTAATTGCGAAAAAAAAATTAGCTCTTCCATACATAAAACTGAAAACCTACTCGAGCTAAAATGTATGGGATAGCTGACTTTTTTTTCACGATTTTGATGTTGGTCCCATAGAGGAAGTTGTTCAGTTTGATGGTCTGATCATCCCCTTAAAAAAATGTCAGCATACTAAAAAGGACCCTATACATGATGCACAAATTTGCATGGTTCGCTGATAGACTGAAAATGATATATCGGCGAATATATTGATAGAATAGCAACGATGATTTATTCATATTTACAAATTTAACGATATGTATTGATGTCTGACTATGATCAAAGAGACATTGGTAATAAAATGGACAATAAAGGGATGCGTGTGAGTACCGGTAAAGGCTGGCAACCTTGTTTGCTGTATTATCGGATGGAAGATTTCCTAGAACGGTACTTATCGAAGACTTTATGAGCTAGACAACAACTTTATGTGGTGGTGGATAAACATACAGCAATAATTCTCAAATGTTTTGCCTCTTATCTCTATGGATGAAACTTTATTGCCGCAATTCAAGCACAATTTTTTATCTAACAAGGGGATGATCTCTGTTAAGCAAACTAGACGTCTAATTGTCTAACCACAGTATAAGAAAGAGTATCTACAACAAATAGCCTAACGCTGGCATTGGAAGTAAAAAAAGTAGCTAGCAGAAAAGAGCTTGTAAAAGAAACGAGATGAAATAGCTAATGCAGGTTTTCTTCACGATGTTTTGCTTCACCGTTTGAGAGCAGTCGGTATTACGTACATTTAGAAAAACTCATTTGATATGGCATGTCGTCCGTGCGGATTCGAACCTAGACCTCAAGATTGTGTTGGAAACTCAACGCTCTCCGCAACGCGCCATCGACGCTCTGTGAATTAGTGAATAGTAACAAATCCAATACATCTTATAATGTGAAGGTGTATGACGCCAAGTGGGTCCGAGCCATTAGCCTCCTCGGTCGGCGACGGCCGCGCCCGTTGTCTCATACGAACGCCATAATCTACGCTCCACTGCTCTTTATAATCGCACCGCATTGTTTTCAACTCCATTATATTGTCAGATATGCTCCTCCGATAAATTTAGTCGTTGAGCAATATCATGTTCGATTGAGCAGAACACAATTTCCTGAGGAGTTGATGGTTTTGTTCGCATTCTGCACCTTAAGATTGAGCACGTTCATCAAACGATTGATAAATGATGTGTCTTATCTCTACCTGTATGCTACCAGTTTATCAATATACATACAATACAAGTTGTTTGAAGTCTGTAGTTGTCTTTAATAAACTTATTTAACCTCAAGATCAAGAATGTGAATGCCTGCATTAGTTACAGCAAAATAAAGGAAACTAATAATACCTTGTTAAAAAGTAGTAAGTGCAACATTGTAGATATCTGCAGCTTTATTTTCAGTTAGTGTCATTGTGACATAGTGGCAGGGCAAGCGAAGCGAAGGCCGGGCCAGTTGCTGGGCGAGATTGGGAATGATGGAGCGCGCTAGTTTATCAGTAGAGACGCTGTAGGCGCGGAGATAGGTGAGGGTGACAGTAATTGACAGGTCGGCGGCGCAGGCGCAGCTCGCAGGACACTTGACGCACGTGCGGATCACGGCCCCCGCACTAAGCAGGATGTCTTTAAATAGACTAAACGCCTTTGTGAAGGCATGCCCTCCGAAGGGTGGCGGCATCCGGATCCGATCGCGCACACGATTCCATTGCATTCTAAAGAGGAAACTTATAAATAACTTCTTCAATTATTCTGAGCCATTCAACTATGAAAATGAAATGGTGGTTGAGTCTGAGTCACCGAGCTGCGTGAGCGCACCTAGTCGTTCGTTGTACCGACCGCCGCGGTCTCGAGGTCCGCAGTCCGCGGCTACCGGACCCTTATCGGACATCTTGCCGACACACTGTTTCACGGAATGTCTATTGTTTGATTAATAAATCTTTGTGTTTCTTATCTAATAATAGATGTTATAATTATTTCCATTCCTATTTACCTACTTAATAGAGATTTTGTTTTAATGTTATTTTAACTTTTTACGCTTCTAGACTCTATCGTCCAAGCTACTTAGGTATAGTGATCAAGGTGTTTAGTAAACGTATTCTTAAATCACCAACATGATGCGCAATACATACATACTGCCTGTGTATTAATGTATACATATTACCTACATGATAGGTACTATAATAAGTTATACAGATCTAGAGTGATAACTTATTAATGAAGTTGTTAAATATAATTCATACTACATAATAAGCAGTATTATATTTCTCATAATTATATGAAAGTATAACCTAATTCGACCCAGGGTGTAAGTGACGGCCTAACAAATACTGAAACTGTTAATTCAGACCATCAAACTGAACACTTTCACTATGGAGACACCCTATATAATCGCAAAAAAAAAAAATCAGCTCCATACAAAACAGTACCTACTCGACTCAAATGTTGGAAACAGTTGATTTTTTTTCAAGTTTCCTGAGGGTTGCTCCATAGTGAAAGTAATAACTTTCACTAGAACTGAATACAGTTCTATGGTCTGAATTCACTGTTTCAGAATTTGCTAGGCTGTCACTTACACCCTGTATAACCAATGATAACTAATTATATTCGTATAGTCATAAAGAGTATCCTTACACTGGTGACTTCGACCTTTATAGCTTAATCCAGTTCAATCCTTTTACATTTTGTAATCTCATAGCTATAATACAGAATCTTCGACACAAAGGACTATGAACTCATCTCAGCCAAAGTCCAACGGCGCAATAAAATCCTGCTCTCACAAGAATGGGGATATTATGTGTGTGAGTACAGGGGTTGCACGTGTGCCCGTAATTCCAATGGGAACTTACCTGAGAGTACAAACAAGTGTTTCCGGTCAGGACTACTGTATCCGGTTGCTCAATCGATGTGTGTATCGACGGATGATCTCATTTTTTTAAACGAGCGTCATTGAGCACAATGTATGTGAGTATTACATACGTAGCAAATGCTTATTAGAATAAACAATTTTAAAATATTTCTACCATATAAGCATTATTTGCCTTTATGTAATAAAAGTACCTTTAGTGTCATGTAGGTACTTTTAAATAGTGTAATTATGTTACTTACTTGTAGTAATTGAAGACAGTAAAATTATTTACGAAAACAACTTTATTTACTAAACAAACCGGTTCTATAACACTATACTGGTAAGATAAACTGCGGGTCACTTTTCGCTTTTACCTCACGCTTTTTTCACTTTTTTGCTTGCACCAGTCATGTACACACGGCGACACATCAAGCTACGCAAAACAAACATAAGCTGGCCGTGCGACTTTATACATTTGTCTACCTGCGCGCGGCCAGCTAATTTTGATTTTGCGTAGCTTGATGTGTCGCCGTTTGTACATAATATACAGATTAAAAATATTTAGTTGCAATAACCTTTCATAAGTTATATGTCAAGATTGACAGTCGAAGCTACGGAAGCGTAGAAAACAATTGCAACCAGTACTGGCCTCTGAACTCTATCCATATAATTACATACACGCAAACAGACATAATTTGTTTGTATTACGCCTCACGCACACCAACCTAAGAAAGTTAGCCCGTTTTGTTTTATACGGTAGAAACGTGAGGCTCCTTCTAGACATTATACTTTTTCTAAGGCAACAACATCGCTAATATAATATAAGTCCTTTTGATTAGAACATTAATTGTGCTGAGAACTTCAGAAAAATAATAAGCAATAAATATAGACCAAAAGTCATTTAGTATTTGTATAAAATAAAATGCATACAGTTTATAAAATATCTTTGCGGGCCGTAAAACTTAAATCATTAGCAGCCCTATAACAAATCGAGCTATTGGAGTATAGAATGTGTTCGGTTTTCACAGATTGAATGGGTGACCGGAGTAGAGTGGCCCCAGGGCGTCATTCAGCCGAAGCTCACAATACAACGAGTTCTGCAGGTGACGACTGTCTCAATAGCACTGATTACACTTCCATTCAACACCGTACCTTACCTCGGCAACCTGTTCCTATTTGAATGCTAGCTTTATTAATATTTTTTGATTTAATTTTTTAATTGGTAACATCTGTTTGGTTAGACAATGCTGAACTAGCAAGTTAATCTTTTGCTTTTATAACGTTTAAAAAGATCATTGGGGAAGCACGAGTTAATCTATGTATTATTAACATAACGTAAATTTTAATACATAATGTTAGCGGTCCATTCATACGTAAATGGATCTTAAAGTTTTCATAAAAATTCTTTGACGCATTCGATAATTTAAAGATAAAAGCTTCAATTAAAGTGAACTCTCAATTCAATTTTAAATTCAAAAATAAAAATAAATGTAAAAGTTCTCAAACGGTGATTAAAGTTAGGACGTACCAGTGTGTAGGTAAGGTAGATACTAACACAATGTACGTATAGAGAAAAAATTTTTGCCTATACGTATCGTATATACAGGTGAAAGGAAAAGTATCATTAACCTTTCAACCACGTACTCTACCCATCAAACTGAACAACTTTGTTTATGGACATAAACCTGTCAGAGCAAAAAAAAAATCAGCTGTTCCATACTAAACTGCAATACCTACATTTTTTTTACTAATAATGGGTTCGCGCTTGGCTTCATCTCACCTTATGGAAAGTGTAGATGAAGCCGAGGATGTATCGCGCTCACCCAGAAAAAGCCTATTAACTCTTCTTTTAAAAATATCCTACATGACTCAAATTTATGAGACAGCTGACTTTTTTTGTTCTGACGGGTTTGCTCCATAGTAAAAGTTGATCATTTTGATGGGCAGATGACCCCCTCTATATATATGGGGGTTAGTGGTTTCAGAACCTATAAAAATTATGTGTTCATACCTTACTCGCAGAACCGATGGCCGATGGGGCCGAAAAGTTCTCGAGTGGCGACCGCCTACCGGAAAGTGCAGCGTGGGTAGACACACACGCTGGACAGACGACCTGGTGAAGGCGGCGGGAACCTGTTGGATGAGAGCAGCGCAGGACCGGTCGTTATGACGATCCTTGGGGGAGGCCTATGTCCAACTGTGGACGTCCATCGGCTGAGATGATGATGATGACTTACGCTATGCTAGTACCTAATATTTAAATGTGGGTTTAGATTCTAACTCCTTAAAGGTGCAATAATATTGTCAAGAAGAACTCTTCTACTAGCAATTTATTCTCTTTTAATTTATTTAAATTACTTTTTTTTTTAGATATGAGTGCTTTGTTATTTTCAATAACACTTTCAATGTTCACTTACATTCATTTCGCTGCAAAAGCTTTTACTGTAGCTGCTGCATCCGTTTCCGCCCAGTGGGTCTCGTCTAACGTCTGCGGACGCCGCCCATGCGCACGCGCGCCTTTTGTCGCCAGTTCCGTTCTTGAGCTATAATTTAGTATTTATTACATGAATGTGTTTTGCATTAATAACTGCACGTTTTTGTTAGCTTATCCGACAGATCGTTTGACATATTTTTCATAGAAAATACGTCAAATGAGCTTTCAGATAATCTAACAAGAACTTATCAAAGAAGAATTTAGTAGTGACATAACGTTACCCGCCCATAAGAACCGTTACATTTTACATGGTACTCAAGGCTCGGTACTCGGTACAAGGAGTTCAATTTGAAGAGATTTGCCAGTAATTAGATACATTTCTTTGACACTATACCTACATTCTTTTACCCAAACATATTAGTTTTCCTCTCACTCAACGGTTTGCTGGAAGAAAACTCTTTTAGAGTTAAGCTCGCCTTTGTACATCACGACTTACTGTAATTTTTTCCTAATTATGTTTTTGTGTACAATAAAGAATCTATGAATCTATGAACCTACGAGGTCCTTCTTAATGTGCTGATGGTTGATGGATGATCAGGCTATCAAACTATGTATAACATTTCAATGGGACCAACATTGAAATCCCGATAAAACATCTTCTGGAGTGCAATTCTCTAAGCGCAAAGATCGGTTGTAACATCGGTGAGTTGTCAATTCAGTATGCCTTTTTGACACATCGCCAACGCCATATATCTTGACAGCTCGCCGATGATACAACCGATGTTTGCGCTCAGAGAATTGCACTCCTGACCTGCTGAAGTGCTGACTGGCCCATACATTTTACGTTTGCAGTTTTGTATGGAACAGCGACAACAGCTGTTTTTTTTCACGATTTCGTCATGCATACTTCCATGCATGTTGTTTCCATAGAGAAAACTCCTTGAAAAACCATCAGCATATTAAGAAGGACCATTATTAAGAAGGAACAGGATTATATTCTTTTCGCTATTGGGACCAATTCCCATAGTAAAAGGTTTTCAGTTTGATGGTCTGAAGTGCCCACTCAATTATGTAACGCATTTCACTATACAGAATGAAATTGATATCATTAGCATCCTTTTAAACTTAGAGTCTACCCATTAAACTGAACAACTTTCACTATGGGAGAAAACCGATCAGAGCAAAAATAAATCTGCTGTTGCATACATTTGAGTCGAGTTGGCATTGTAGTTTAGTATGGAACAGGTGATTATTTTTTGCTCCTATCGGTTTGCTCCCATAGTGAAAGTTGTTCAGCTTAATGGGTAGACTCTTAGTTTAAAATGATGCTAATGATATCAATTTCACACTGTACACCCTGTATTATGCATCCTTTTGTTGATTTCTAAATAGGTAGGTATCATAAAGTAATGTAGAAATACATCAATAACAAAGGAAGCAATATCACAAGCGTCAAAATCCACCGGAGCGAGTCAAGCTCCAGTCAAGTGGTAATGCGTAAGCCTCAGCGCAAGACACTGCGCCTGTAGGAACCCCATTGTCTCCAGTCTCCACATAACCAGGCCCATTATATTTGCTTGTTCAACCGTACTTTTATCGTTTGTTATTATAACTTCGATCAGTGGCTGACATCTTCATAATGATTTTCAATAATCATTGTTTTATGATTCAAGAACAATAGCTGTAATCACAATGCTAATAATGACCTCTCTTTGTAATTTGATTTTAACAGAATTGAAAGTGATGTTTGTAAACGTACGTAGGACGTAGAAAGAAAGTGGGTAAAATAGCTTTCTATTGTCTCTCAAATTAGGACTCTTATGTATTTTGTATTAATTAATTCCATTCTTTTTAAACTATGAACAATAATAATCTGTGTAGGTATCGCTGGTAGGTATATAGAGTCGATGATTATATATATTTGTATTAAGGACGGACGAAGGTAGGACGAAACACCTCGGAGCCATCTTTTATTCTTCATTTTTCATTCATATTTTTGGATAGTTTATCTAATGAAATCATCAATTGAATACACGATTGGAATCACTTCACTCGATAGAAAATCATTACAAAGATGACGTATTTTCTTGTATTATATTAAACATTCTTCTCGTTTTAGAAGAACTTCAAATAGTTTCAGATTTTTGGTATTTATACTCACATATTTACCATTAGTTTATGTAGTGAAATCATAAAAATAACCTATGAAAACTCCTTTTGTTAATTCTTTTTATCGAAAATACGGCACACGCACGCACTTTTCGGAGGGCTGGGCAATCGCGTTTCTCATAGAAAATATTCGTCTGAACCTATGGCCCCTTAAATTCATTCTAGTTGTTAGGTTGTTACATAAAATAATAATAATTAAACATTGTGTTTTGTTGTTAAGCTTTTGGTGAGAATAATTTGCTCGTTTTTTAAATAATGTGTCAATTTTTGTTAATTATTGTTCTGATTGTTCATATTCAGTGGTGCTCGCTGTGGATCTTGGGTATCACCGGTCAACCCCAGCCAGTGCATGTCTTTTTAGTAGTATTCCATCTAGAGCGCCTCTGTGCTTCGGAAGACATAGTGATGTTAAATGGCGTGGTGTATAATATCTTCAAGACGCAGGTTTAACCAATAGGTAAGTACACTATTATATAAGGTCTAACAAAATTAGGTGAAACTATTTTAAGGGGATGATCAGACCGTCAAACTGAACAACATTCTCTATCGGACCAATATAAAAATCGCGAATAAAAATTTTGCTGTCCCATACAAAACTGCAAACATAACTCGACTGACATGTATGGGACAGCAATTTTTTTTCGCGATCTCTTTATTGGTACCATAGAGAAAGTTGTTCAGTTTGATTGTCTAATCATCCCCTTAAAATAGTTTCAGCTAATTTTGTTAGACCTTATAAAAGCTTACGTGTTTAGATATAGCTTGGGTTACAAACGATTTTTGAAGAACATTACCTACGTTAATGGTAATAATGTGGTCCGCTCTCTCTTACAGTTATTTTCCTTGCAAATGGTCGTATTCACTTATGTCGGCTGATCATGGCGAATATTCAGCTTACCTACTTCAAATCATCCTTAATTATATACAAACAAAAATAACATGTTTTTGTAATACGACTCGGTTTTACTTGTTATTATCTACTTAATGCAAAGTTGTTCTATATTATGATCAGGTAAGTCGATCCAAGCTCGTATATTTTTATGCAACTAAACTGTCGACACCAACAAAATGAATCTTCTCTTAATGTTTGGCACCAATTTTGTTTTTAAAATTCCACTCGTCTGTAGAACAAAATGCAAGAGTCGACAAAATACTTGAGGTCAATGACAAACGTGAAGTTGTTATGTAAGTCAATAATACTAAAACATAGTTTTGCAATCATCGTCCCTTCCATGGTCATGAACATGGAATACAGGGTGAAATTGATAATATCATTAGCATCCTTTTAAACTAAGAGTCTACCCATCGAACTGAACAACTTTTACTATGGGAGCAAACCAATCGGATCAAAAAAAAAATCTGCTGTCGCATACATTTGAGTCGCGAACTCGCGTGTTGACATTGCAGTTTAGTATGGAACAGCTGATTTTTTATTTGCTCCGATCGGTTTGTTCCCATAGTAAAAGTTGTTCAGTTTGATGGATAGAATCTTAGTTTAAAAGGATGCTAATGATAGCAATTTCACCTTGTAGATAGGTAATAATACTAACCGTAGCAAATTAAATCAATTACACAACTTTACTACTGTTAGAAAATAACGATTTTAACACAATTGATCAAATGCAAAAAATATAATTATATATATTGTAATAAATTAATACCTATATTTAATTGCTGGCCAAAATAATTAAAACTAAAACTAGTCAAATTCAGAACTTAAGCATGCCATGGAATCGTTAGAAGAAGAATGGAACAGTATTAGAATGGAAACTAAAAGTAACAAAAGAAGAAGATTTAGGTCATTGTTGTGGTACGTGTACTTTGCATGTTGTATATGTGTTTTATGACTTTATATGCATATATATATATATATATATATATATATGTTAAAATACTAGTAAGGCTAAAAACTGACAGGTACATTTTAAAATGTTTACGAAGAAATAAATATGGAGCTTTGGATCCATTTATAGCCAACCAAAAAGTTGGAGTCCTCGTCAAATCACGAATTTAAGTTCAAGACACGTCAAAGTGATTTACCTTTCTTTGGCACTTAAAATTTCGAAGGCTATTAAACGGAACGAGATTTCTTCGGAGACGATGGCCCGTAAAAGTTTCGCAAGAGTCGGTCGTAACCCATTTTGGTTATAACTCGCCGTGACGCGCTGAGCTTTTACATGGCGAGCGGAGAAAATAGGGAGTCGGGCATCGCCGAAAACAACAATGAGGTACTGTTACCATAATGACACTTTACGAGCACAAACATCGGGCCACAGCAGAACACGACACGGCCGCGGCCGCGATGCACGAATGTGGTCCGCGCATTGTTTCCGCATTAAGCCGACCCGCCGCCATGAGCAGCCAGCATCGGGGACGACATTGATGCTTCGCGGACAAAGGCACCCATTGCAACAGGCGACTTATCGAACCGACCTCCACTGACATTCAGTTCAGTTCTTAGAACAGATTCGATTGCTGAACTCATAACTTCCTGTACCCGGTGTCGTAATACTAACACATGCCCCCAAGAACAAAGCACTCTTTGACCTTCTTGTTTTCAATTTTGCATTTCTCTGTCGTTAATAAATGATGTTTTCTTTTGCACGTAACCGATCTTAATGTCAATGAGTCGAATATGATTAATCTTAATCGTCGTGTCCTTCGAAGCATCGCACGCGCACGTGTCCCACGGTATCATTTCACAGCAGTGAAATTTCGATCGATTAACATTTTCTTCGGTTGGAACAAAATACTTTGTCAGCCAGCGTGTACGTTCACTGGAACTTTTACCTATATGGTCGGGTAAAAATCTTCAGTGCCGTTACTGAGGTCGAATGGTAACCACATTTTTATTATTATATTGTACAAGTGCGATCTTATACCGCAACCCAGCTCACGTCTGAATTTTATGACCAGGAAGATGAAGTTGTAAATAAATGCGTACATAGCCACAAAATTGGAAGTTTTTAAGCATTTCGTAAAGTCATGTCAACGGAAAACAGATTCGACTTAAGGCGACAAGGTAAAGATAAACTGTGTTTTATTTCCTTGCCAATGACATAGAAGGAAAGAAAGAAAAATCTTTATTGACCATTAAAGGCACACACACGAAACAACAGAGTACATCAAAATAAATAATAGGTAGTAGCGGTGTGTGCCGCGAAGGTGAATAGGACACGACTCAACGTAGTGCCTTACTTGGTAAGCAAGGCGTTGATTTTCTGCCGTACCAGACAGAGCAGGAATGCATTTTCCGAATGTCACACTTACATTGATATGTGATTTGAAAAAAAAAAGATCATAATACAAAACAAATATTTAATTGCTTTTTAATTCTATAGATTTATTTAACACATTATTTGAGCAAATTTTGAAATTATGCAGTTCAATGAAACTTCTCATAAAACAAAAAAGAAATTAAAATGGAAAATCTAGTCAAATTTAATATCGGCTTTAAGTTTTAGCTCGTATAAAAATGGAAATATTTTGACGTCGACCATAGCAATACGTCAAGAACTGAAGCTGTCATGGCATTGTCCTTCTCGCCTTAAGACATCAACTTTCCTTTCAGTGGTCACAATATTTTAACTTTCTTCGTTCATAATTTGTGGTAACATTATTATTTTGTAATGTCTCTGAAATTATCTTGTTTTATAATCACTAAAGCATATTTCGAGACCACAAAACGGATCAATGAAAAGAAATGTCGTAGAACAGAATAAATAATAATATTATCGAAGTTTGTAAGTAAGCTTAGAGCTAAGACTAGTTTTTGTCCGCGACTTCATCGAAACTCGAAAATCATCGAAAATCGAAAGAAAAAATCCTTTCTTAGTGCACCTCTATATACCTACATCCTCCAATATATTCCAAATAGTCCAACTGTGCGTTGTCTGTCAGTCAGTAAGTCACGGAACTGTTTTAATAAGTAAGTATAGATTATCTTGTAAGACCGATATACTAGATTGATATAATTGAGCGGGTAAATTAATTTCAGTGACTAGGAGACCACATAGGCCGGGCTCTCTGGGCGGTCGCTAGCATGACACGTATCAACATTACCTTACTCCTGGACCACAGTGCAGCAGTTCTCCGTTCTCGCACGCGATCGCCTTCGCCCCTGAATGAACTGACGTTGGATTTACTGACAAGGAGCAACACATCGCAAGTCGGAACCGTGTGGCAGTGTTGCCACCTTACCTCCGGAATAAGTAGTTAAACCGAACCTAAAAAAGTAGCTAGATATTGGAAATTTCACTGTCGTTAAAGTGGCTAAAAATGGCTGTAAAGTAAAATCACATTATATGAGATGGATTTTCAATAAATCATAGCATAAAATTTAGCTCTTTTATAGTTTCATATGAAACTATAGAGTAAAAATTGAATTTAGAGTAAAATATATATATAATAGGGTAAAAATAGAATGTAGAGTGAGTTATTATTTTAAGTATTTTAACGCAGTCATTATATTTCCATGTTTATGTTTTGCAATGCTCATTGTAGAAAAAAGCCTCTCAACTATTGCGTTTGGGTGAGAAAATGCCATCAATTGTCATTTAGCCAACGAATATTTTTTTTCTAGCTAACGAGTTTGAAAAAGTTGCCAGATCTAGCCAAGAAGTGGCTAAAGTGGCAGCACTGCCGTGTGGCCCTCGCTTTATGTGTAACGCGGTAGCTGAGCTACTGGTTTCACAGCCGTATGTTTTGTATTGCTAATTTAATTGGATCGGTTTAGCAATTTTTATGGGGAATATTATCGTTGGTGCGCTCCATACAAAAGAAGTTTGATTATATTTTGGATATTAATCCATAAAAGTCAATGAATTTACACACTGTCTAGATACCCAATATCAGTGTTTTACATTTGGCAGATTTCCGATAAAATATATATATAGGTAGATACCTACATTGTTTCAAAGTTATCGTGGTTTAAAGTTTTCCATACAAATCTTCAATTAATCCTAACATTAAAACTATATATATTTTAAAGGCAATCTAACAAATGTAAAGCATAGATTGGTTTCTAGATCGTGTCTAAAAAAATCATTGACTTTGAACGGTTAATATAGAAACTAGTACGGAACTTCGTTTGCATACAGCGCGCATAAGCGCAAACTTAGCGAACGTATACAGAATCCAAATTAATATGCTAACGGGTTTTAAATGGATGATCAGACCATCAAACAAAACAACTTCTGTATGGGACCAACATAGAAATCGCAAAAAAATCTTAATCTGTTCCATAAAAAACTGCATATCCGACTCAACCCAAATGTATGAGAGATAGTTAATTAATTGTTTTGGATTTTGATTTTACAGAGAAAGTTGTTCAGTTTAAGGGCCTATGTCGAAAAATAATTGAAGAGAAATGGGCGTGTGATAGCTTATATTACTGCCTGATGCGAGAGAAAGAGGTGGGGCGGCGCGCGCGCCTGAAACGACGCAAGCGTAAAACAAACTTTATTTAATTGTGATTGCACTATTTATGTAAGTTTAATTCTGCTCTTATCATAATTTGTAAAATATCAGTCTCTTTTTTTAAATCAAGTCTCGTGTTTCTATTATTCACCGTTTAGCAGTTCCAAGCGTTTATCGATAAAGACGGAGGCTACTTTGGCTTGTTTTTCTATCGAGAAAATGTGTCTTAATCGCGTTTTGGCTCTAATCAAAACTTCGATTATAAGTTCAATTTACACATATCCGCTAATCATACTCCTACTGTTAGTACTTCATGATATATGACGCTTTGAAGAATTCTATTTTTTTCACATAGCTTCTTAATGATCTGTCAGCATAATTAGGTTGGACCCTGTATATTCCAAATTTCAAGTTTATATCTTAAGCGGTTTAGGCTGTACGTTGTCTGTCAGTCAGTCACGGAACTGTTTTATAAGTATAGATAGATATATGAAGTTTAGGTAATGCGAACTCCTATTGAACAATGACTTTAGCTTATGCAACCGATTTGATTTCAAGTATGAAAGAGGATGCGCTTAGATAAACTATGCACATAAATCAAACATAACAACAATAGTGCGCAACGTACCTATCATCAGCACATGTGCAGCGCGCGCGGGCCAGGTGCTACAATCTCGGCAGTTGTCGCCGCACGCGCACCCTCACTGAGCTTTTAATAAATTTCAATACACCTAAAAAAAGGATCTATCAAAAGATGGCGACGCGAAATAAACCGGTGTTCAGGTCAGGGCTGCCACCTCAAAAAGTCGATTGGGCGCAAAAACTGTGGAAAAAGCGCTAGATTCGATGCCTAATTCTTCAACTTATAATCACTTATAATAGTCCTTTCAAGTTCTCTAAAAATAGTCTTATCAGTCTTTCCGAAACTAATCTGTAAGTCAATTTAAGTCAGTCAATTCGTAGGTCCCTTGTATTTATGATAGCACTTCAGGTAAGGTTCGTATTTGAGTCTCTTGAACAATGCACGCTATATGGACATGTTTTGACCACAATATGCTATCAATATTTATCAAAGTACAACCAAAAAAGACAAAATATAGCATATTCAACCACAAATCATGTTGCTTTACTAAAAGTTTTAAAAAACGCTAGATTCTCCGCTAGGCGCTAAATTCTCTTATACGGCGCTAAATATACCAAAAAAGCGCAATATCTAGCGCCGGAAGCGCTAAGGTGACAGCACTGGTTTCGGGTGCAGCTATGCAGCGCTGCGCAGACGCAGATCGCTCGCCCTCCACGAACAAAACACCGTTTGTTGGGTGTGCAAACAAGTTTTGATTAAATGAAAAGGTGTCCCGGAACGGGTGTGTCCGCCGTTTGCTCTAAGTAATTACATTTTATTCTATATCTAGCGGTTGGTCTCCATTTGTACGAATGACTTATTCACTTTCGATAATAGAACTACATTAAATATTATGAACCTATACGGGGTGTAAGTGACAGCCTAGCAAATACGGTGAACTCAGACCGTAAAACTGAACAACTTTCACTATGGAGCCTACCTCAGGAAACGCGAAAAAAAATCAGCTGTCCCACACAAAACTGCTGTACCTACCCGACTAAAATGTAACGTAGTTGTTCAGTTTTACGGTCTGAGTTCACTGTATTTGCTAGGCTGTCACTTACACCCCGTATAGGTTCATAATATTTAATGTAGTTCTATTATTCATAATATTTAATGTAGTTAAATTATTGTTCACATTGTTTTTTTTTTGTTTTATTAAAAATGGGTTTGCTCTTGACCTCAATCCAGTCCTTATAACAATGAATCCAGTATGCTAAATGGCTAAATGCTACTTAGCAAGGAAAGAAAAATAAGAGCTGAACATTAATATCAAGCGTCAGTTTCAAGGGTAACGAATCTGACCTATTGTAGAAATGAAAAAATAGATCTTCAAAGATGTTGATTCAGATTACTTTATTCTTTATAGCAGCTTTAAAAAAAAATATTTTTTACCAAGATATTATAGCTGAACTTAATTTTGCCTGCGACATCATCCACACCGACTCGCGTCATCGTAGGGAGATACAATTCACACTCACTTATTGTTTATTTTTTCAACAATTACACAGCTTCACAGAGTAACTTCTTTTTTATGGTTTTAAAACACAAAAATTTTCATCAAAACTGGTCTAGATGTTTTTGCATAATTCTTGAACAACCCAACCAATAAAAATCTGTGATTTGGAATCAGGAACACCTAAACACCATATCGTAACCTTTTGATCAAACTACATATACAGGGTGAAATTTTAATTAGCATCCTTTTAAACTAAGAGTCTACCCATCAACACCGAACAACTTTTACTATGGGAGCAAACCGACCGGAGCTACTAAAAAATCTGCTGTTCCATACTAAACTGCAATGTCGACGCGCGAATTCGCGAGTCAAATGTATGCAACAGCTGATTTTATTTTTGCTCCGATCGGTTTGCTCCCATAGTAAAAGTTGTTCAGTTTGATAGGTAGACTCTAAGTTTAAAATGATGCTGACGATATCAATTTCATCCTGTATAGTCGTTTCTTTACGATAGCAAATAACTTATTAATACTCTGTGATTCATAAACAAAACATCATACAATTTAGACAGTATACTTAAATTAACGTTTAAAAGAAATCGGTACCTAATTGTGATTTGACGTATATGCACCTATGTAATCTTGTCTTTCTTGAGGTGGTACACCTCAACGATATTCCCTTGGAATTTGTAAAAAAACGTACCTTATTAAGCTGTTAATATTAGATAATAGCAAACTACAGGGTATAGATTAAAAATAATAACAGAACCGTTACCCGTCATTTACGGTTGTGCTAATCCCAGAGCGATCAACTTGCTGGGCCTGCTCGGCTGCGCCGGCGCATTTGATGCAGCTGCCCTCGCAGCGACCCCAGGTCCTCGTCCCCTTCTCCCTGTAACACTATAAATACCTTTACGTAGCTAAGAAAAGCAAAAAATGCGAATAACGGTGAGATCCAAGAAAAAAATCTGAATGTGGGAAACGAACGGTTTTCGTTTCCCTAGACGAGATGTTATTGTAACTCTCTTTCCCTTTGAACCGTATTTTGTCAAAAAAAAACTACAAGATCACAAATTATAGATGTATCTACATACGATCATGATCCCGTAAAGTTTGCGGTGGTCAGAAACCCCGCTACAACTTCCAGCATATTAAAGGAACACCTTTAGCAGGCAAAGAACACTTTTAGCATATTAAAGGTTTCAGGATGGAAACATCATCATCATCATTATATGCTCTTGTAGGTGGTGTATTCACCAATCAAGTCTATTTTCCGCTGGGGCTTTGAGTTCCTAATACGACACAAAATCAACCAATTCTTTCACCTGTGCTAGATAACTCTGTTTTGGTCTTTCTTTGCCTATCCATTTTCATACAGGGTGTAAGTGACAGTCTATGAAAATACAGAAACGGTGAACTCAGACCATCAAACTGAACAACTTTCACTATGGAGCCTACCTCAGGAAACGCGAAAAAAAATCTGCCGTCCCATACATTTCAGTCGGTTAGATACAGCAGTTTTGTATGGGACAGCTGATTTTTTTTCGCGTTTCCAATATACAGGGTGTAAGTGACAGTCTATGAAAATACAGAAACGGTGAACTTAGACCGTTTCTGTATTTTCATAGACTGTCACTTACACCCTGTATATTGCGCTTGCAACATAGTTTTTTAGATTTAGATGAATTGGAATGGATGGAATGACCATCACAAGATTCACAAGTGTGTTACTTGTTAGCTTAAAATATTTGTTTACTTTAATTTCTAGTGTATCTTTTGAAAAGATTAAATATTATATTCTACTTTCATAACAAAGATAAAACAAGTACAAGTACGTCATCAATCGTCATAACAGGAGTTCCTTTACTATTGTCGGTGTTTTTATTATTTAACAGCTATCCACTTTTTTCCTGCGTAAAACGAAACATATCATTTAGCTTTAGAACTGTTTCAAAAAATTTAAAAAGCACTCTAAATGAAAATCTAATTTTCGTAACCCAGTTTTAAAGTCGTCAGAATAACAACACTCATTCCGTAACTCATTCAAAAATTAACATTTTCTTAAAATAGAGTACTTATATCTATTCTGGTTCCTACGTATACTATGTGTGAGTATATAAGAAGGCCACAAAGGGAATGGGCGAGGGGTGAAAGGTGGCCGGTGCGCGGTGACGCACCAGCCGCTCGCGCTTGCTCGTAGCTCGGTCGTATAGCGTGTGCCCAAATCTCAGCTGTTTGTTGCCGCCTGCCCACAAACAGGCTGATCTATTTTGTTCTTTAAGATTTTCTTTTCATGGCTAGACGATTTACATTAAAGTAAATATTTATCTGTACGCTTGCGGATGGAGGGTTGGTTAATTTAGAAATGTCTTAGAACCACTTCTTAAGGTATTATTTATGGTCATGGATTTTAATTTGTGTCTAAAGTAAAACATGTTTAAATTTGTATACGTTCTTTTTATGTAGAAGTCTCACGACATTCAACTCTAAAGTATTTGGTACAAAATTTTTACCTCTTAAAAAAAAAACCACACATCAAAACCTTCCCATATAACACAATAAATGAAGAGCAACCGGTTATTAACCTCCATCTAATGAACATCCAAAACAATAAAATATAAACCAAAATTGATAACAAACTTTCAAATTTTAGATCATCCTGTATAAAATCCAATCCATCTGTATTAAAAGTGTTTATAAAAGCGTTGAATGGCCCTATGCGCTTTATATAGAATACTCTACAGCTATGCCATTATTTAAAATTAAACTACTCACCTACCTGCAACCATTAAACTTTTAATAGAGAAACGTCGTAAATCCAACCAAATTTATAACAACCGAAAAAGATCCTTAAACACACCCTTTATTTGCGCAAATAAAATTGTCAACCCTATTTCGAAAGACCGTGGAACCACATTACCATCCACTTTTAACTATAACCAAAAACGATAACTGGATAACCAAAACATCATCAATACTTCAACCAAACCTGTGACTTACGCCCTTATTCACTCGAACATCGAAAGAATGAATGTGTGAACCCTAATGGAATCCTTCACGACTAAAACGCAGCACATTGCAGCAATGCAAGTAAAGGAAACCTTTAGGGGTTGTAATGGCGCTTACGTCTTTTTTGAACAGGAGGGGTGCAGATGTGCGATTCGGGTACAGACATGTGATTCTGCACACGAAGCCAGCTGCTGGCATAGTTGCACTGATTCAATTCAGCAGGGTCGGACTCTCGTGGGTGCCTGCTTTGTGTAACGTTTTAGATGTGAGCATAACAAACAATGATACGAATGCCCACACTACAATGGTTGGTAGAGCCATGAGCTCAGGTGTGCCATCGGTCGTTAGTTCTAATAATAACAGATACCTATTGTTAATGTATCAAACCACACTTAACTACCTTTAAACCAAATACTTTACCCATCCAACTGAACAAATTTTACTATGGAAGCAAACCAATCGGACCAAAAAAAAATCGGCTGTTCCATACTAAACTCCATACCTACTCGACTCAAATGTATGCAACAGCTGATTTTTTTGTTGCTCCGATCTGTTTGCTCCCATTGTAAAAGTTGTTCTGTTTGATGGGTAGAATATGTGGTTTAAAGGTTAATGATAATTTTCCTTACACCCAGTATGGTATCTATGTTCTTATAAATAGGTTTTAAGAATGAGCGTTAAACCTGAAAACCTATAAATTACCACATTACATTATCACGTGTTGCTTTTTGGAAATAACATTATTAAAAACTTTTCATGCAAATTGGGCGTTTCAGGAAAAAGGATTTTCTTATATTCTAAAGGTTTCACAAGTAGCTTATAAGATTTTTATCTATGTATAGATTCAAAAGTTTTCAAGTTTTGCGTTTTCATCACAACAACTTGTAAATAAATAGGTATTACATGACCTATGTGTACCTATTTACAACAGCTTTGAATAAAATTGATTTTAAAAACAGAAACAAAAGTGTTTGGTCATTATGCGACATGGCATGGGTATGAAATTGATCCATGGTCCCATAGTAAGTAAAAGTTGTTCAGCTTGATGGTAGACTATTAGTTTAAAGGGATGCTAATGATGATATCATTTCATCATATTCTTGTTAGTTACAAGCTAATTATGGTCATCACTTTTTGAGTAGACATATAATAAAATTTTCAGTTCCATACCTAATCGTGGAACATTAAAATCATGTAAAATTAAATAGCTGAAAAACTTTTTTTTAACTTTTCTTCTATGACATAGTTACATACTAGACTAGGAGTGCGATTTTTGAAACTCATTCGTTGAACTCAGCAATTGAAAATGTCAATATTACTATGGAGATATGCATCTTTATACTGCTGATTTTCAAAAATCGCACTCCTGGACTATGATTTTTGAAAGTCAAATCAGCAGTAGAAAGATGCATATCTCCATAGCAATATTGACATTTTCAACTGCTGAGCTCAGCGAATGAGATTCAAAAATCGCACTCTAGATCATTCTCTTGCTCATTTCCTATTATTTTGGGGTCGGCACAATATGTCTTCCTCTTCCATTACACACTAGATACTTTCTTTTATCCTTTTGATCCACGTACGTATGAAATGAAATAACTAAATATTTATAGTTATTCAAGTTTCGCGCTTAATATGCGCAATACGACACTGATTTCATTCTTACCGATGATTGTATGCGAAGAATTAACCGCCAATTGTGCGACATTGAGAGCGGGCTGGCATATAGCGCACCACCTGCCCGCGGCGCCCCTGTCCATCGCTATTTCCGCCATAGCGCACGTCCCCCTGCGCCAGCGCAGCTCGTGCCGCGACCGTTACGCACGCGCCCCGGCCCCCGCGACATCGCACCTGGTCGGCGCAGCCGCCGCGCCGCGACCCGAACACTTTGCTCGGCGATAACTTCACTTTGATGACATAAATTAACATTTTTCAACACCAATTTATACCCAGTCATTTATTTATCGCGTTTTGTTTAGTTGTATGATCGTGAATCATCAATCTTCTTCTCTATTTTTCTGTTAGTTAATAGTCATGAAAGTATGATTCACGGGCAGGCATTTACAGAACGTGTGTCTATTCTAAATGCTGTGTTATTATGAAAATGTAACGAAATATAAATGCTGTTTTCTATTCTTCAGGAAAACCTCTTTCGATGCCCCGTAGCATAGCCAGTAGTTAGTATCGAAAGGCTAATAATGTTAGTACTTATGCTTAATTTTTGTTATATACATATTTGTCGTTCGAGACCCCTACTAATTCGTTAAAAAAAACCAATACATAGATACATAAAATGTGTGCGTTTGTATAGGGAACATCCTGTTTCCGAATTTGTCATACCAACAAATCGCAAGATTATCAACATGCGATATCTATTTATCGATATCTATTTCACATCACAATCCAACCTTCGAAACTTTTGTCCATAAATGGGACTTATAGGTGTTATTAAAACAGTTACCTAATTCTATTGACATGTTTAATGACATAAACATCATGCCTAATGATTATTAAGATAAAATAAAGAAATATCCATATAATGATTTGAAGAAAAAACATAATTTTAATAATTTCATCTCATTAGGTACTTAATTAAACAACACTAACATTAATCCCTAATCTTCATTCAGAAAATAAAAATAAAATAATTACTGACATAAATAAGCAAGCACCAACAAATCAGTTTACTTAATTAGATCGACGGACAAGAGAATTTTGTTTACCTTCAATAATATTTCACTTCCAAATAAATAAAGCTGTGTCATTAAGTTCGATAGACCGTTTATTTAATGTGTTGTTTACCATCTGTCATCTTGCGCTGATTTGTTTACGTTTCCCAAGAGGTTATCGAGATAAGAACTACCATTCATTCACAAGCTCTCTATAGTAATTAGGTAATGACAGCTTTGTTTATTGGTCTCAAACACCTACTTATGCCGTTTAAAGCTGAAAGCGATATGGTCATCAAAGTATAGGTATCGTATTACATTATTTTGTTGACCGTTGTACAGGCCGATTAGTCACTACAGTACTAAATCTAATGGAGCAATTGCTTGCACTCTAGAACATTGAATGCATAAATCGAATCGTACACAACGATATAAACGTATGGAATTGCAATATGATAACGGTAAACAAATTAATTGACATCAATTACATTTGCTTGCAGTTTATGAAAATAGTCGATGACAAGTATTTTTAACACTCATTCTTTGAACTCAGCAGTTGAAAATGTATGGATATACGCATCTTTCTGATTTGACTTTCAAAAATCATACTCCAGGAGTGCGATTTTTGTAAGTCAAATCAGCAGTAGAAAGATGCATATATCTATACATTTTCAACTGCTGAGTTCAACGAATGAGTTTCAAAAATCGCACTCCATGTCATGAATATATAAATAAAAATATACATTAACATAAACACTATATACATAACCATTAACCTAAAGAAAAAACAAAAAAGAACTCATGTCATTGAATTTCATTATGGCTGATATGTATTTGTTAAATTACAATTACAGATAATCTGTGGTTAAAAAAATACGATATTGTTACTGAAACATACTTAAACTATACCCTGAAGGGTACTTGCTTTCACTTTTTGATCCGTCGGTCTGTCATACGCTTCATATGTCACGTCACGGAATATAAGTAGAGTACAATTAAATTTAAAATATGAGATGAAGATGACCTTTAAAATTTAAAAGCGATTAATTTCTGAAAATAAGATTTAAAATGTCGTTAAAATTACGATAATGCAGAACTCAGGTTATTTGATACCCTTGTCATTGACTGGCACTTGTAAGTTAGAAACCTATTCTCCTAAGTTAGTCTTGGTCTATGCTTCCCAATGGGTGTCCGTTACATGTCGATTCTTGACGCAGTGGCTGAGTCATGAGTGAATTTCACCACTCAGTGCCTACGCGTCATCATGATGTAGAATCGTTTGAGTTGCAACGTTTGCATCTTATAAAGCCCTTGCTGTCATTTTGTACTTATATCAATGTCTTGAATCATCATAGACCTGTCACAGGTTATTTCCTTTATTGACCTGGAGTGCGATTTTTGAAAGTCACACATTGACAATCATGATCAAATGGTGCATAATCTCCATAGTAATTTTGAAATTTTAGACTGCTGATTTGAACGTGTGGCTTTCAAAAATCGCAGTCTTATTGTTTATTAACTTCCCGATTCAATCGGTATCAAATCGACATTATGTTTTTTGGCAGATCTTAACGAATATCTTGTGACTTTTAAAACTCACACGTTCAAATCAGCAGCAGAATGATTCGTAATCTCCATAGTGATTTTGATATTTTTACTGCTGATTTCAACGTGTGAGTTTCAAAAATCGCACTTCTGATCACAGAAACAAAATATTACTTAAAAATTGAACATGGCCTGGAGTGCGATGACGAGATGATGAGATGACCTGAAAACTCATTCATTGAACTCAGCAGATGAAAAAAACTGTTGAGCTCAGCGAATGAGATTCACAAATCCACTCCTGGTACCTACCACAGAACATTATAATATTCTATGGTAGGTACCATAGAATATTAGGTAGAATATTACCAGTCATAATAGGTACAATAGGTACCGATCTTGTAGACGATATAATCGGAAACATACACAATAAACCAGCAGAAGGACTTTTATCTTGAAATGTTTTCGTTGACGTAATATTCAGCCATTTTTGAAGTAATGTTTTGATTGCAGTTATGGGAAGAATCTGCAGTTATCTAAGAAATAGGAAATATGTACTTGGTGCAGTAATTTCTGTATGTATTTGCTTATAGCTTTGTATCGCACAATAAAATTGTGGTCTTTACAACAGTGCCTAGTAATAATAAGGAGGTAGGAGCCCGAGCCCTCTGCAACGGCACCTTACCTGCGAAACAAATACAAAGTGAACTTGTTTCTGTGAGAATGCCTAAGTACCCGGGAACACCCTGACCTGTGGGAATTAACACTGGTCGCATAAAAAATGTAACAAAGAACCTTATGGACGTTATATTTCCGCATTGGGAAGGGGGTTGCCGTATCTTGTTTGGTTTGATACACACAAGGAAATCTTTTTGTTAACGATTTGCAGTACAAACGGGTTCTGTGCCTTTCCGCTCACATACATCCGTGTAATTATTATTACTATAAGCAAACCGTTGTAGATTCCGATGAAGTGTGTGAGTTTTTTGATAAAGTCGACCAATAGAATAGATAGGCAAAGCATATTTGTATTATTGAAGTTATTCTTATCGTACCAACTTATTCAAAAACTTGTACCACTAACATAGTAATATACATCTAAGTAGGTATGTAAAACTGCAACAGGACTAGGAGAATGTTTGTACATTGAAGAACTTTACAAAAAAGGTTAGGTACCTATGATATGGATTTCACTTTTTAGGTGTCCCTGACTCCAAATAACCGATTTTTGTTTTTTGTCTCTTTATCTTTGATAAGTTTATGTGTTTAAAACCAGATGGTTTTTTAAACTGGTAAAACTCTTAAATGAATCTCTAGTTTCCAATAATATATCTTACTATTTAAAGAATATGCAAATAACAGCAAAAATATTAACGTTCGCAGTTAAGGCAGAGCTATATTCCTTCCTAATGTTACAAAGAATTACGTATTAGTCAGTAGATTTTTGTTTTGTCCGTGTCCTATATTTAAAATCAAATAAGGAAAACGTATAAAATTCAGAAGAAAAGAGGACAAGGTTAAATAAGACGCTAGTGTACCTATGCCCCGTGCCATAATATATCCATTACCAGTGTGTCATCGTGGTGTCACGTATCATGCCTTTTTTGCAAACTAGGTTACTTGCTTACTTGCTATATGCATCATCTAGGCTGATGCGTATTAAATATAGACTGATTTTACAACCGCCTTAACTTTAGACCAGAACATTCAGAACGAATCCAGTTTCGATTACAATGAGCGAAACCGAACAAAGATGCTGGGGACCGTTTAAAAGAGACGCAATGGCTCGACGGTTCAAAGGTGCTTAACCCCAAGAGCTTTGCAAAAAATGGTGTGCTGGCTGAGACGGTTCCGACCGGTGCGATGGTGAAGCCGTGAAGCTGGGCATATCGCACTGAGAGGCAGCGCTGCCGGGTGCGCAGACGCAGGTGCCGCCGCGCCGCCGCCCCGCGCCGCGCCGCGCCGCTATTGGCCGGGGCCCCTCGCCCTCCGCCGATTGGGTACGGCGCACGTGCGCGGCCTACCCGCCGCCACCTGGCCGGCGCTGACGGGGAGCGCTTAAAAGCGGCTCCACTTCCCTCACCGCACCACTTCCAGTTCAGCACCCGACCAGTGCACGCACGTCCGTCGCGTCTTGAACACGATCCGCTACCACTCCGGCGCAACTTGCGATGTTTGGACTGTTTTAATTTTAAAGTGAACTTGTGATACCGTATCGAACTTACCTTGAAGACTTTTGAAGTTGAGTGTTTGTGAACTTAGTGCAAGATGCTTGTGGAGGATTCGCAGACATCTCGTGCTATGATGACGAAGAAGTATGCGCACTGCCCGCTGAAGAAGCGGCCGGTGCTGGTGCGGGAGGAGCGGCCGGCGACACCGCCCACCACGCCGCCTCACCCCGCCCACCTCGCCACGAGACTTTATTATGATTATCATTGTAAGTTTTTTTATTTTTACTTAAAAACTGCTTTTACTTTGAATTAGTAACACAGAAGTTTCGTTTCGTTTTCATTTGTTAAGTCCAAACTGATCGATGATGTAGGTGGAATTGCATTTCTACTATAGAAATGGAGTTCAAATAATTAATACTTTGTTTCATATAATTTTTGTTACGATAATAAAATTAAAATCGTTAGTTTGTTTTAATTTATCAAAAATTTATAACTTAACGATTTTCACATTTAATTTCGATAATTAAGCACTACTTAAATTCATTGTCATTTACTTTAGCGATTTAAATAATTTCGTGAGCTTATAAACGAAGTCGAGATGAAGACTAACTGAAAGTTTAAAATTTTGGATGTAGCATTAATCATGACTTTGTTTTGTTCATAGGTAACACTGAAAATGACGAGCCTGAAAATCTTAGTACAAAGCCCGAAGATTTATCTAAAACCGGCAACTACCCGAGTAAAGCGTCGTCGCCAGTGGCAACCGTGGCGCCTGTTAAGATGGAGCCCCGGGAGTGGCCGCAGCAGCAGCTGGAGTACCTGGCGGCGTGTCGCGCTCGCCTCGAGCCTGCGCCCGCTGAGCTCGCCCGCCCCACGCCCCAGTACGCCTACCTGCCCACCCTCTACGCGCCCTACCCCATGGAAGAACTTTACCCAGCTGTGCCCGCCCTATCTCCACCCGTGCATCCGCAACTTTACACCAGATACTCACCTGCGTCACCACCGTCCTCCTGCTCGCCTCCACCTTGCCCCGAAGACCTCCGCTCGCCGGGCTCCGTCTCATCCGATTCAGGCGTTTCCGTATCTGCCCCGCGTCGTCCACGCTACCAGTGCCCGGACTGCGCAAAATCATATTCCACATACTCCGGACTCTCGAAACATCAACAATACCATTGCGCCGCGGCTGAGGGTAGCCTTGCGCGGAAATCCTTCAGCTGCAAGTACTGCGCGAAGGTATACACGTCTCTGGGTGCGCTCAAAATGCACATCCGGACTCACACTTTGCCGTGCAAGTGCCACCTCTGTGGCAAAGCGTTTTCGAGACCGTGGCTGCTGCAGGGTCACATCCGTACGCATACCGGCGAGAAGCCCTTCTCATGCCACCACTGCCGCCGCGCCTTCGCAGACAGATCGAACCTACGCGCACATCTTCAGACTCACTCGGACGTTAAGAAATATTCGTGCTCAGGCTGCGGGAAGACGTTCTCGCGCATGTCTCTGCTGAGCAAGCACCTGGAAGGTGGGTGCGGAGCCCCCGGCAGCACGCCCTACGAGTACAGACCCGAGGGCCTGCCGCCCACACACCCGCACCAGATGTCACCCTCCGCTACCATTCATGCTTATTGAAAAGACTGAGCCCTGCAGCATACTCGATCTCTTATCTAGCTGTAGTTCCACTAACACTCGCGTAAATCACTACAATGCCCCAAGTTAAACTTAAATTATTTTTTGTGTATATGTTTTACTCGATTTGTGTGTATAATGTTTTATAATACGCTGTTAATGATGTGTTACGTTAGTTTGAGGGACCAATGTAAATTCCGACTCCTAGTTTTAAGTTAGAATAGGTAAGTTAAGATAATATGTTCAGTCGCGCAAGACGCGGTTTCGCTAGTCATGTGGCATTTGCCGAGTGTCATACACTTATTAAAACCTATATTTTGTATCCTAAGCCATGTACAAAGTGCCTTAATTATAAATGATTAATATATTCTTCGAAAAATTATAACAGTAATGTCCTAAGACGCTATTATTTTACAAATATATAAATAGTACATATTCATGAGGCTATAAGTAAGCCGATTGCCGAATTGCGTTCCTTTCTGTTACCTCTACACAGAGACAATAAAATATAAAGAAAATTTTAAAACTTGTCTTTTTCTATTCCCCATTTTCTAATACACTTTAGATCCCATGATACAGAAGAAACTAGAGCAAAATTTAAGATCGAAGTAACAATGTGAAAATACAGTTAAGAATTACACAAAGAAGAATCGAAAAAGTAGGTACAAAATGGATACCCCATGGATTTGAATCTCATAGTCTCGATGAGCGTCTGATCGAAAATTCGTATCTAGATTCCCATTTCCCAATGCGTAAGATAAAAGTCGAATATCATACAAAAATCATACCGTAAAGTACCTAATCGATATTTTGCAAAAATTCATTTTCATTATGTCACTCCAGCGTACATAATATTTAAAAACATACTTAATACAATAAAATAGATAAGCAATATAGAATCTTAACTTGTTTAGGTCATACCTAGCATCACTGAATGATATGGATCTGATAAACTAAATAAAACAAATCAATCAATTACCAACAAAAAAAAATTTGGTTCTCAACGAACTAGAAATAGGTTACAAAAGGAAGTTTAAAAAAAAATCTGGTATGAATTGTAACAAGATTTATAGAAAGGCACTCATAAAAAGGCGAAGTGTATGAAATCACGTAAAGTTAATATTTTAATACTTAGTTAAATTTATAATTGTCTTACTCATGTTGATCGTGGTCCAAAAAGAAATTAATCGTGGAGGTATAAATAGTTTCATATTCGATTTTCTCGCCCTAACCCCTAACATTGTCATACGCATGAAACAAAACATAATACAAGTATGGTAATGTTCAAAAAAACTTGCTCTATCTATAGAAAGAACTATGATAGATTTTCATTTATTTTAGTGCGTTCGGGTTCGGAAAGGGGCCAAGTCCTGAGCGACTGTACAGTCGGTAACTAAAAGATGTAACAGTTTAGTAGCTACTATAGACGACTACGTGGAACAAAAGTGTACTAGGTACATCATTTCATTGTGACTGTACTCCGTACCTAATAAGTATTCGATCTAAAGAAGAATAGATTCACATAATAAGAAAACCTGTCGGACCAAGTTCAAATGCACGTTTTCGATATTGACTACGCATTTATTTGCATGCTAAAGTCGTTGTTACTTAGCTAGCGTGCATGGTGTCTAGTTCCAATTTGTGACTAAGTAATCATTTAACCGGTGCGGGTTTATCTGCGAGACAATAGCGGGCATAGGCACCGGCACCGGGTCGGATGTGGGTCGGGCAATAGACGGTGGGCGCCACGCCGCCGGTCATGCGGCCACGAGGTCACCACCCGGGGCCTGCAGGCTGCTCCTGCTACCTCCGCTGCAACTATACAAGGCAATACACCCAAACAATATGCTATATCACAAAATGGAGCTTAGAAAAGGTTAAAATGGTCTCTATCTTTTGGTACACCTCTTTTTATATACAACTTTATAGAGACATTGAATATGACAGACAGATAAAGGAGAAGATGTGAACAGGCGTGCTATTTTTGAAACTCATTCGCTGAGCTCAGCAGTTGAAAATGTCAATATTACTATGGAGATATGCATCTTTCTACTGATGATTTGACTTTCAAAAATCATACTACAGGAGTGCGATTTTTCAAAATAAAATCAAATCAAAAAATAAAAAAGATTTAAAAAAAAGTCAAATCACAAGTAGAAAGATGCATATCTCTAAAGTAATTTTGAGATTTTCAAATGCTGAGCTCAGCGAATAAGATTCAAAAATCGCACTCCAGAAGGCGACAGATCAACCGACCCATAGTTGAACTCTATGTTCATGGACACAGGATGTACAAAGAGCTAATCACTGATCAGAGATTTCGTCCAATAGACCCACAACATGAAACTACGCCCACAACACAATGTCAGTTTTTAAAATATGTAACCAACTAACCAGTCACCATATTTTATTTAATGATATACATTTTTTAAACTATAAATTCTAGACCTTTCCGAAGTATGATAATCTGTGTGACGATGTTCAGGATCTTGTAAGTAAAAATGTCCACCCCCAGTCTCATTTTAAATATAATCTACAGGAGTTGGGATTGTTGAATTTCATACTTTGAACTCAGCAGTTGAAGATGTATAGAGATACGCATCTTTCTACTGCTGATTTGACTTTCAAAAATCATACTTCAGGAGTGCGATTTTTGAAAGTCTAATCAGCAGTAGAAAGATGCATATATCTCCATAGTAATTTTGACATTTACAACTGCTGAATTCACCGAATGAGATTCAAAAATCGCACTCCTGGTATTGATTCCAAGAGTTATACATGTACTTATTTAAGATTGCTCGCGTCATGTTCGTGTATCTATTTCTCAATAATGCAATGCATGCATGCATAGTATGCTCACGACTATATACCCCGAGCAGTCAGGGATATTTTGAAAACTCAGAATATCCGTGAAAACAATTAACATTACAACAAACGAAACGAAAGCTACACCTAAATGTCGCATTTAGCAATTGTTTCCCTTTAATTATCATTTTCTCATATCTAATGGTACTACCTAAAACATAAAATACAATTTGTAAGTTTTTATTAAAGCGTTGTTAGTAAACGATACCGTATTTAATTTATTCAATACAGGTAATAGTAGTTAAATTTGAATATAGGGAGTTCGTTTTAATTGGCGCAGTCCTAAAATGCCAAGAAAGACACACGATACTTTAACAATAAAGATAAGTCGATGGAAACCTGAACTCCCGAAAATCACTCGGAATTCCGTTGATCCAGATTTTAAAAACTTTCACCGCTTTGTCAGTCTTCCAACGAAATCTCCATTATTATAAATGCCAATCCCTTTAGGATTTTCGAATTATAAAATCCGGTTGGTTATTTGTAAAATGTTTTATATTTAAAAGTGTAATTATTGTATCAGATTGGAACACAATCCAATAAGTTTTATCTCAATCAGAACGTAATGTTATCGTGTCGCGCCACCAGTAAGAAAGTTGTCCAATAAGATAGTTATCTTCTCGGTTAACCTCTGAACCTGTCAGGCAAGTGCACGTTTTTCAAAAGATAAGATACCTAACTATTGGCACTTTTCTATCGAAATGTTTAGAATTAAGATAATATCGTTGGCTAGTTAGTACCTAATTGAAAAGTCTGTTTGTATCAGATCGGGCAAATGATAACGTTTTTAGGAACAACTAGCGACATCTGTTGGGGGAGTGTTTTTGCTATCAATACATACAATTTCTATAGACATATTTAAGTCAGGTCATGACATGTTATGACATGATTAAGTTTTCGCACATAGATATGGAAGAGCGGAGCCGTATCGAGTAGAATTTTAGATGAACACCCACCGGAAATGTTATTGTAGACCTTATGCATTTAAAAATAAACGTATTTGGTATTTATCTTTGTGGTTAGTGAAATCTTTAGTAGACATTAACTAAGTAACACATATGTACTTTGTAGACCATTTATAACATTTTATAATTAATGATCTCTACTAATACTAATCTTATACTTATACAGGGTGAAATTTATATCATTAGCATCCGTTTAAACTAAGAGTCTACCCATCAAACTGAACAACTTTTACTATGGGAGCAAACCGATCGGAGCATAAAACAAATCAGCTGTTGCATACATTTTAGTCAAGTAGGCAGCGGCGGCGGGTGCAGTTTTTGCTCGGATCGGTTTGCTCCCATAGTAAAAGTTGTTCAGTTTAATGGGTAGACTCTTAGTTTAAAAGGATGCTAATGATATCAATTTCACCCTGTATAAAAGAGTTCCGTGACTGACTGACGGACAGACAACGCACAACCGAAACCGCTGAAGCTAGAAATTTGGAATATACAGGGTGTAACAAAACTCCCTAGTAATACTTAAAGGGATGCTTCAGACCATGAAACTGAACAACATTCACTACGGAGCCAACATCGAAATCTCAAAAAAAAAATCAGCTGTCCCATACAAAACTGCAGTACCGCGTACCGACTCGACTAAAATGTATGGGATAGCAGATTTTTTTTCGCGATTTCAATGTTGGTGTAAGTTTCATGGTCAGAAGCACCCCCTTAAGTATTACTAAGGTATTTTGTTACACCCTGTATATTCTACAGAGGACGTAGGAGTGGACTAAGAAAGGTTTTTTCAAAAATCTACTCCTAAAGGGGTTATCCACGCGGCCAAAGTCGTGGGTCAAAAGCTCGTCTACTAAGTGTTTTGGAAATTAGTACCTAGTTAATTAGGTAAATATAATTTGTAGGGAGATGTAATTTGATTGTATTTATCTAACATTATACCTACATATGAGCCGATTAAGAGCATTCACATCAGCCTACACGGGTGCCAATTAGAAAGATGTGTAATAGTGAGCGCGGGTGCGTGCGCACCTCGCGGTGATTGGTCACCGGCGACCACCGCGAGAGCCTCGCAGCGCGGCGCGGCGCGTGCGGCGTCCTAGCACCACGGCCAATCCAATGCATTCTCATTAATTAATTCTGTTCCTATTTGCATCGTGATTATCTAATCCGAGATCGACCGCCGATATGCCGTACCAATTAGAGTTCACACCTAATAGTCTAATAGAACTTTGAACTTTTCCTATTAGTTATAAGTGATCGCCTTAGAGATAATAGGCACAAACTTGTTTCGACATTAATTCGACCTCGTTTATGAAGAACTTATTGTTACATTTAATTATTAATGTTTTTTTTTAAACATGAACCTTTATTAACTAACTCTCAGATAAATTGTAGATAAATGAATGAATGTATTAACTATCCATTCCCGAGATACTTAACGTCACGATTTGACTTTGAGTTAAAAATCTTAAGTTTTAATCGCATCATGTCATCATAATTAATCCCAGTAATGAAGTATAGGATAGATTCATAATTTTAGGAAATTAATCTAACAATGATGGGATTAAGTAATGAGAAGTAGTAGCAGGGCCGTATTTAACCTACTGGAGGCCCTGGGCACTTTAGGATAAAGGGTAGACTATGATATAAATATGGTAGAGGACTATTATATTAGCCACATGCAAAAGGAGTACCTAGGTATGCAAAATTCTGGATTTAGACCTACAAGTTGTAGGTAGGCAGCCAAATTGTTGCCACTGTTTGTTAGGTCAGGTTGTTGTTCATTAGAATACCAAAACACTGATTTTTCAGAAAATTATGTTATTTATAGGTAAAATCGGTTATCGGTTGGTGATCGGGCAGGAACTAGGGGGGCTCCATCGATTGCGGGGCCCTGGGCAAGTGCCCAGAGGCCTGAGTAGTAGTTACCTAAGACAAAGCTGTTCCATACCAAACTGCAAACGTACTCGATCAAAATTTATGGGACAGCTGATTATTGAGAACGTTTTTCTTAAAAAAAATCGTTTTCAACAGAATAAACCGTTTCAATACAAAGCTTTGTAACTCTTCTTTCCCAATCCTCTCAATAAGTTAGTAAAAAGGTATCCATAGGTAAATATCTAGATCTGTCTAGATTTAGGGCCGGGCGGCGGCAATGGAGCAGTCAACTCGGAGCGATAAGCATGATTTGTAACGTCGCGCGTCGTCGTCGTCGCGTCGGCGCGTGCGCACAAATAAACGTGATTTCAATGCGCACCTTTCAATAAATTACATAACCCACTCTTGATATGACAATGTTACAATTTATAATCTCCTCACATTTAGTATACTGAAATAGCATGTGCAAGACAGAGATAAATATATAAACAAAAACTAAAATCGTGGGTGTCACTATATGTTTTTGAGATCACTAAAAGATGGAAGTGTACATTAAAATAAATAGCAATTTGTTTTAGAAAGCAAAACAATGTATAGTAAGCAATCTGTAATATTTAAAATGTCTTAACTCTAACCTAGGTACGGTACAGAGTAAACAATTCCTCACAAATGTTAATTAGAGGCACCTACCTTAATACATAACAGTTGTAAACATGACCAATAAAGTCTGTGACTGTCACGCGCTAATCACATTATATGCAGGGTTGCCACAAACTGATCTTGACTGCTCTTAAACTGTGAAGGAAAACATCGTGAGGCAGCCTGCATACACTGAAGAAGAAATTCTGATGTGTTTGTGAAGTCTACCACACACCCTCCCTGAGGGTAGGCCTGTGCCCTGCAGTGGGACGTTTATAGGCTGATGATGATGATGATGCATGTAATGTAAATTTATTGCACCAATAAAAAAATAATACCACCATTTTCATTAAAAATTACTGATAATCATTGTTTAGATTTGTATTCATATTTACTATTTTTATTAGAAACTCTTTGGTCTTTTTTTTTTTTAAAACTTGACACAGGCAGCGTGGTGTGAAAAAATTTATTATGATTGCCATAAAATCAGAAAGAAAAAAAATTGTTTTCTTTTTAATTGAAGCAAATGGCTCCAAATTACATTTTTTTTCTACAAAAGTTGCCAGCTTTTTGATTTTTAAGCAAATATGGTATAAGCTCCATGGTTTGGTACCGCAGAGGTTTACTAAGAAGATTTACACAAAGAAAATGTAATCACCACGTTTGTTAAATTGAAATTACGCGAATATTAAGAATTTTGCGGAAATGATGTTGCTAATTCAAAATCTTTAACACTTGTCAATTTGATGCAGATTTGAATAAAGTCTATGGTAGACCTGCATGAAATTATTAATTTAAGGGGTTGATCAGACAGTCAAACTGAACAACTTTCTCTATGGCACCAACATCGAAAACGCAAAAAAAAAACTGCTCTTCCATGCAAAACTGGAAACCTACTGGAGCCAAATGTCTGGGACAGCTGATTTTTTTCGCGAGAAAGTTGTTCTGTTTGATGGTCTAATCATCCTCTTAAAAAAGGGTCAGCATATTAAGAAGGACCCTGTAGATTACAGAGCGCTGGTAGAGTCAACCCTGCTTGTACTAAGGAATGATAGTTAGAACAAGCTCGCTGTCACAACTTGCATATTCAATACAACGTCGTATAGGCAACGTTCTAACTACGTGTAGCATTGAGGATATAATAGGTAAATACCTAAGCTTAATAGAAATTCATAGCAAATTTTAATGAAGCCAACAATATAAAATACTAATCCAGTGGCAGATAGCTTTTATACATTTGCCTGAAATATAAAAACTCGAATTTAGAAAAGAGGTTTGTCTTCTACGACAAACCTAAATTCGAGTTTTTGAACGTCTCTTAGTTGTGTGTATGACATTTTCATTAGTCATCTAACATACCTAATTACATATCATTTCCTCATTATGTACCCAACAAATTGTTGATAAAAAAATCGATTCTGCTACTGGCAGCTAAATACAGGAAACGAAATTTTCACGGGTGTATTAAAAAAGCTGTCAAGTTTGATCATTCGATCAGAAAGTTTTTTCTGTGCTCCAAAAATTACCCTGTATAATTAAATGTATACAGGGTGAAATTGATATCATTAGCATCTTTTTAAACTAAGAGTCTAGCCACAAACTGAACAACTTTTACTACGGGAGCAAACCGATAGGAGCAAAAAATATTGTTCCATACTAAACTGCAATACCTACTCGACTCAAATGTATGCTACAGCAGATTTTTTTTGAAAAGTTGTTCAGTTTGACGGGTAAACTCTTAGTTTAAAAGGGTGTTAATGATATCAATTGCGCCCCTATATCAAGAATTTAATGTCCCCAGCTAGATCGTTTAAAACGAATGAGCTATTGTAGCTTAAGGTCCCGAAGGCACGGATTATTGTGTGAAGGTACGAATGTCACGGCACGTGTGGCTGTCAGGCGAGGTGCGATGGCGGCGTGACTGCGACCGATAAATCGCGAGATCCCGTGCCAATAACTACGAGCTCCATGCCTCGCTTGCATGTGACAATAATGCACAATTTGCACTTTGGAACATTGCTTAAATAACCAATTAGGGAGAAATGTCACGGTTTTGTCCCGAAATCACACAAAAAGGTATAATCTTGATTGGCTTTAATTCTTATTTATGGTAAAGTTTATTAATTTATAAATTTTGTCATTTATTCAAACGAACGTCAAAATATACTTTGTTATAAATAAACTCAAGATCGTCTTAACAGTATGAGCTATTGCAGGAGTGCTATATTTCAATGTCACACCTTCTTATTCGCGAATAAAATATAGCGATATTAGCTTTCATTTGTAATTTTTGACGAATGCAAAAATAACACCCCAGAGCCATGACATGAATAATGGTGAGAAGGTTCGAAATATATATGACTGTGAAATAATTTTAGCAGCATCTTCACGGCGACGCAAACCTGGTACATTGAAGTTTAATTCATCATCATCAATATCCTACCCGATATTCCGTATTTCATCACTGGCACTACACACTGGTCAAAGACTTTCGTCTTGAGACACTGCGGTATTTGGGACGTGAATATACCATGTAGCTTCCCGAACGCTGAATGGATTCGACAGTTGACCTCTATTCCGTAGTTTGACCTACCTATGATTCACAATAAATAATATTTCTAGTTCTAATTAAATAGTTTGTCCCAGGTAAACATGAAACTTCGAGCGCAGTTTGATTACTTATATTTAATTTATTTATTACGAAATAAACCACTAAAAGGAAAGTGATAACCTCAAACAAAACACGGAACAAGACAAGTGACTCATTAAATGACAGTAAAATTAATAACCCTACCATCTTACGACGTGTAAACAAAGCATTGCTGAGACCGACTCGTAAGGTATGGTACTCGTGCGGTGCGTGGGCGCACCGTCGCGTCGCGCTTCACCGACTATGAAAAGATTATTCACTGGTAGCGATGGTTTCTAGATTCGCGTAAATGGATTCCGATGCTTTATTCGCCTAAGCTGCGGTATCGTGTCGTAATCTCGGCTCTATGATGTGATAAGTAGGGGGAAGATATTCAGTGAAGCTAAGTTAGTGGCTGTTTGGATTTAGAATGCTGTGTGATAAGGTTATATTGGTATAGAAGAATGCTAGGTAGTGATTGTTGAAAAATCCTTCGTTCAAACTAAAATTAATGTTGGTATAGGCTCAAAGTGCATTTAAAGCCCAGTCATTTTACGGTTTGAGCCGGGACTAATTAATAATGTATATTTTTTTCGGTACAATATTTAAGAGCCAATTTGAGCTTAGAAATGTAACAAAATTAAAAAAAACCTGTCAGCAACAGTTCCAAATTTAAAATTTTCCTATTATCTCGTTATAAAAAGCCTGATGGTAATTTTTTTTGCACTTGGTGTAAATATTTTTGTGTACTTATAAGGTTTTGAAAAATACATTCGTATTTTCTAATAAAAACTTCATTTTTTAAAATTCATTTCATATTTTATTGCTCAAAAATAATTTATATTGTTAAATCTAATTCAAACGTGTGCATTGGTATTTATATTATTAATTTAAAAGCCTTCTGGGACTCAAAATTTTGATTTCTATGTTGCGCAGTGATTTTTTTGATGAAGTAAACGCAATATTGACTTCTAAGAGGAAGGATCTCTTTATTATAAAGCAAGAGATCCTTCCTCTTAGATTGACTAGCAATTTTTTTACCTTTTTTTCTCATTTAAAATGTTCACGAAAGCACAGAGATTATACGTAAGGCCAATCCATTCATCCTTTTACTTTGATCGAATGAAAAATCTGTCAATTTGCAGTTTAATTTTTTTTTTCATTTTCATTTAACGTTTTATTTATTTATTTTATTTTCGGAAGATTTACAATTTTGTTAGTATTCTTATATAAATCTAGACACCTATTAAAAATCTTCACATTAAAAAAAAAAACTAATATTAAAATATGACTTATATTATATTATATATATTATAACACTTTATTGTTCACACGGACATAATAATACACAAAATTGAGAAAACATGTACAAAGGGCGAGCTTATCTCTGAAGAGATTATTATTGACGTTATTTATTATTTTTTATTTCTAAATTCTCATTATTGACTTGAAATTTCAGGGTAAACAATGCTACAGAGGAAGAAAGCTTACACACATACATACCTAAATAAACTCACGACCATAATCTCCTAACACAACTGCCAGCTGCCTTGCAGGCAGTTATAACAAGGCAAGGCTCACCTTTATGTCATGTAGAGTAGTGATAGGTTGCCAGGTTGCCATTTGCCCACAAATACACTTAATAAGAAACCCTTATCCCTTAGTCACCTCGTACAACACCCACCCAGGATACGGCTGAGGATAAAAACGTATTTAAAAAATATGTATTAAAATTATTACCCTAAAACAACCGTAGCAAAACGATAGCTTCATACAAAAGACATCAACGCGGGATACACGGAAAATAATAGTTAGAATTTAAAAATAACGAGCGTTAACCCGCGACTTCGTTCGCACAAATTATATACCAGATTTTAAGTCAGATCATAAGCTATCAAACAAAAAAGGTTTCATCAAAATCGGTTCAGTAGTTTGTGCGTGATACTCGTTCAAACAAACAAACAAACACACAAACAAACAGCCAGACAAAAAATCCAAAAATTGGTGAAATGGAATCAGGGACACCTAAAAACCATATCGTAACTTTTCTTTGTTAATATCTTCAATGTACAGACAAACTTGCTGTTACAGTTTTATAATAGTATATCTAGATATAGATAGGTATTACGTTAGATTATAATTTACAAGAGTAGTATATTAACGACATCATTCAGGATTCTTTCAGTGGGTGTCGTACGAGGTGGCTAATGGATTAAAGCCCCCCCCCCCCCCCCCCCCCCAATTAATTTTATTGCAAATAATTCTTCAACGTGCATCATGATGCTTTATGTATTGATTAACCGATTGACGATTAATAAAGGTACAGTAGTACCAGGTTAATAAGTCTCACCGATGTACCTGCGCAGTTGACAAATTTTAAAAGCGCGCGAAATTATATTGACCAATCAGGATGTGACACCTTACCGCTATTTGCTTATTGCTCTCGCGCCCTTTTCGCTGCCGAAGCATCCATAGTCTTTGGTTTCCAACTTCAGGATAAAAAATTAAATGGAATATAAACATGTTGATCTGTTACCAGTTTATTCTGGGGTAAAGGGTTTTTATGTTTTCGTGCCTTTGGTAGGACATTGTATTTAAAACAAAAATGTTAGATATTCATTTGGTTGTCATTACAAAGTCAGTTTGAACTCAAATACCTGGCACAGGCACATGCTCAGGCTCAGCCGTGATGTGACTCACAGCTTTTACTCGCATCTCGAGAGATACAATAAAAACATACTTAAACTGCACTCGGCACCCGACTTGCATTAGCATTCAATATTAATTGCCGTCATCCGTCGACGCATTATAATTTTTATGCAAAATTTACTTGAAGGATTTTACATAATTCAGGAAGTTGACTTTGAAGCTTTAAGGGCCGGGCCTATGTCGAAAAATAATTGAAGCGAAATGGGAGTGTCATAGTTTATATTACGGCCTGATGCGAGAGAAAGAGATGAGGATGCGCGCGCCTGAAACGACGCAAGCGTAAAACAAACTTTATTTAATTGTGATTGTACTATTTATGTAAGTTCAATTCTGCTATAATCAAAATTAGTAAAATGTCAATATCTTTTTTAAATCAAATCTCGTGTTTCTATTATTCACTGTTTAGCAGTTCCAAGTGTTTATCGATAAAGACGGAGGCTAATTTGGCTTGTTTTTCTATCGAGAAAATGTGTTTTAATCGTGTTTTGGCTCTAATCAATTATATGTTCAATTTACACATATCCGCAAATCATACTCCTACTGTTAGTACTTCATGATATAATATGACGCTTTGAAGAATCCTATTTTTTTCACATAGCCTCTTAAGCTCATTATGATAGAATGTTAGGTAAATATGAAAGCTATAACATAATGATAGGAGTTGATCCCGACGATAAGCGACCTGGCAAAAGTTCAAATTGGGAACATTGTGGTATGCACGCATCAGGGATTTTCAAGTGTACACATTTCTGAATGAGTCATTCAATCAATAAATAAATGAATAATAAATAAATAAATAATGTTACGCATCTTTCCCACTGTAGTAGGCAGAGATTAGAGAATGGTGTCAGAGTTTTTTCAGACCGCCTTACGGCCTTTGACGTGGTTTTTATGTAATGACTACTATCACCAGAGATAGTAGCCGGAACCAACGGCTTAACGTGTCATCCGAAGCACGGAATCATTTTTCTTTTCAGACAATCAGGTGATTCAGCCTGTAATGTCCTAACCATCTGGGGAAAAACGCACAAAGTGACATTTCACTAGGTGTCCCCCGTGGGAATCGAACCCACGATTTTCGAATTTCACCGATGTTGTAGTAATAAAATTGAGTTACAAAAAGCAATTTATTTTGTAACAACTGTATCGAAATTGCAGGATGAGAAATCATTCGGCTGTTCTCAAACTTGTCTCTGGCTGGAGGGCGCGGGCGTTAATACAATAATCCTCGGTATAAAAATTAACCGGTGTGTAACGGTACCGCGCGTAGGCGGCGCACGCGCACGCGGCGCGGGGCGGCCCTCACCTCCGACCCATCAACCACGGGCTGAATTATGACATATCATTAAATTATTATAATTTCTTTTAGTTACGGTCATATGCAGATGTATTTAAATCAATGCCAAAAATAATTCACACCAGAAAACAATACCAGCATTAAAATCTGAATGGTGGAATAAAATTTGGCAAACGTGCATTTAGTATACTATTGTGACGATTCGTTACGCATTGACTTGTTCAAAGTATATTCAATAAAACTTTTAAAGGAATCATCAATATTCATTAAATCAAACATGAACATTTATTACTAGAAAGTTAAACTTCGACTTTCCTTTTACATTGTTTATAACAGAATCATTAAAAACTCAATCATATCAATGAAATCGGCGCTACTGATTATATATGAGATCGTTACACGAGCGCTTTTATAAGGAGAAATCAGCACGAATTATGTAGTATCATCATTAACAGCCATTCGTTAAAATCTACAGACAGTAAAATCTGTAACAAGCAACGTAATAAATGCACTAACAATGAATAAAATGGCAATAATAGCAGGTGAAATCGCGACAGGTCCGGGTCTCGGGTCGTCGTCCGTAATTATAAATAAAATACGGCGACCGTGCGCCTGCGCCGCCCCCGCGTAACCTGCGCCCGCCCGCAACCTCGCCGCATTTTATATCGCTCTCGCACTACTTTTATTATGGCACTAAACTCCATTATTGTACAACTTTCCTTAGGATATTTATAAATAAATTGTACCAAATTGTATCCATTTACGTTTTTATGCACGAGAGATTTCTCTGTATTCGGAAGCTTAATAGATATTTAAAGTCTACGACTAATCATAAACTTTATGACATTATATTATAATAGCAAGAAGTACTTTGACATCACAAAAATGGTAGTAAATAATAATAACAGATCTGGTATTTGAATATGTGTCGAAATCGTTCAATAGCGTAATGCAGGTATCTATGCTAGGTATGTATGTTTACGAGATAAGGTCAAGTTTTTATATTCGTGTGCCAATTTCAGCCAATTTACATATTTATTATCACAGTGACTTGTCACAGAACAAAACACCAACTTAGAAAAAATCAATCAAAATATTCTCAACATTTTATAACATCGAATATATTCTTTCTTAATTATTATACTGGTGGTTTTTTAATCGGATGATAAGACCATTTCTTTAGGTATGAGATTTGGGACTTATAAATCGCGATTTTGAGGTTAATCCTGCGGCTGCGGAGAGCAATCGAAGCAAGCTTAAATTTTCAAATTATCATAATAAATTCAGATTATGATTGTTATACAGGGTGTAACAAAACACCCTAGTAATACTTAAAGGGGTCATTTAAAATAAATAAAATCACCTGTCCCGTACAAAACTGCCATACCGACTCTACTAAAATGATTGATGATACAGTTGATTGTTTTTATTTTTTCTCGAGTTGTTCAGTTTGATGGTTTAAAGCACCCCTTAACTAATACTAGGGTGTTTTGTTACAGCATGCAGAGAGCTAACTAAACTAAACTTCTTCATTTGTTATTTATTAATTTTAATGTATAGCATAAGCATATGCTCACGACTATATTACTCGAGGGGATAGTCAGAGATGTTCTGAAACTTCAGAACATCCACGTTTCACTAGTAATACCGAAACCGTATTTTTAATTCAGGTAAGTTTAAATATAAAATAGTTTATATTCCATCAATATTGTTGCCAGTGGTTCGCTATGACGTGACGCTCTATTCCATATAGATCATCCAATTTACAGTTATGAGGATGAACTAAATGTAAATTTAATTACCATATGTAATAATGAGTAAGGAGAATACTCGTACAACTGCCACACTCAGCAGTAGAAATGTTCTTCCTTGTTTTAATTAATTGGTACACGAGAGCGTGCTAGCATCTAATTGACTCGCCTTATCAACTCCAACTGTCGTGCACATGACGGTTGGTTTAGAATTAGTATGAATTGGAAAAAAGTGGTAATGTCATGGTGATAGGGGTAGAGGGTGTGATGCGGCAGAGCGTGGCGATGCGAGGTACACACGCGCCGTGCGCCATGCCGACACAACAACAAGCACGTGCCTAAACACAGAATTCATAACTATTACCTTTTTTCTAACAGTAGCCGTTGAATAAACGAACGTAACGAACACCGGCTATAATAATGTCAGTTGCGTAATCAGTTTTGCATGGTCTCTTGATAACCTTTGGCTTGAATGAAGACCGCGTAGGCGATCTAGTTGTTTGCTCACGGCGGCCACCCAGCGTGTCGATATTGTCCTTTATTTTCGTATCCCCCACTGGTTTCTTATGTTTTATTGATAAGAGTTTACAACAAAACAGCTAAGTATCAATAATTTCACGCTGTGATAAAGTATGACAATAATGGCCAATGTGCTCGTATGAACTATTTTATGATAGCTTCCAGGTTACGAAGAATGTAAGGAAATATTATAAACTATATAATTTTTGCTCGCAACTTCGTCCGCGTGGTCTTCGTGACACATGGATTATGATTTTCCATACAAACTTCTAGTATCATTGGCAATGTTCAACAACCCGTTGCACATTTAGGGGTTGATTTTCTCAGTGCATCCCTACATTCTCTGCAGAATATATAGGGTTCTAATATGCTGACAGTTTTTTAAGGGAAATTATCAGACCACCATACTAAACAAACTCGACCAACGTCAAAATCGCGAAAAAACAGCTGTTCTCAACAAATCTGGAATGCTATTCGACCCAAATGTATGGGACAGCAGATTTTTGATTCGCGATTTCCATATTGGTCCCATAGAGAAAGTAGTTCATTTTGGTAGTCTGATCATCAGTCCATTTAAAAAACCGTCAGCATTGAATTATTATCGACAGCATTAATTTGGACCCCCCTGTATATTAATGCTGACTGTTTTTGTTTTAATTTCATGTTTTTTTAGCATTTTAAACTGTGCATTGTTTGTCAGTCAGTCACGTGACTCTTTTTTACCCGACTGCGTGAGACGCAAAGGGAAGATGTGTATGAGCCTATGTATGTAAGTTTGTTCCTTTTTATAAGTATAGAAGATAGTATAAATAAGATTTTCCTAAGAGTACGAGTTGCATTGCACCTGTGATTGATATTTTTATCCAGCATATAAACACGAACCCGCATGGATACAGCAAGAAAAGATCTAGGTACGTTTTTTCTACAATTTTCTATTACACCTGCACTTTAACTACTTATTACATCCATACAGGTAATAAGGTAATATACAGGGTGTAAACTTAAATACGTAACATACTGTAAGGGATTCTTCAGCCCATCAAACTGAACTACTTTTACTATGGGACCAAAGAAATCGAGAACAAAATCGGATAGTTCCTCGATAGTGCTGGACCCAAATCTATGGCCCAACTGTCTTCGCGATTTCATTATTGTTTCTCCTTTTGAGCGTGTAACCTATTTATGTTTACACCCTGTATATATTCCAAAATCGTATTCCAAAGCAAAAAGAGATTCTAGTCGATAATTATATCGAAAGTTTGCATACCTATGTATGAAAATTATTGATGGGGGTGATGTACCAAGGTTTCTGTCCACTCCGAAGGTGTGGATCGATTTTGTTGAACAGTTAAAGACTCTTCGTTTCGTCTTGTAGTATAAGGCAACTGCATGGAAGATATCAATGGGAAACTGTTATTCATTATATTTCTTGATAGCACGCGCAGTATCTGAAACTCTATTATTAATTTATAGCTGTCGGACCGAGTAGGTTAGCAATTTTGTATGAAACGTCTTTTTTTTCGCTATTTCTATTTTGGTCCCTGCATGGAAGCTGATCAGTTTAATGATCTGATCATCCCCTTAAAATAGTTTTAGCGAACTCTGAAACCTTATATTATCCGATTGCTTGCTCTTTGGCGTCACCGTCGCATAGACAGTTTCACGAACCGTCGAATTCGGCAAGGCATATGACATCAACATCACTATCTCTCACAAAACTAATTCTATATGCTCATTAACTTTCGTACATCTGCTTCTTGTACATTACGACCAATCGTAAGTTGTAGATGTGTATCGTCATAGCAACACAGAACATTATGCTTAGCATGTGCGTCAGGTGGAGTGCAGTGTTGCCAACTAAGTGGATTTTCCACTAAAACTTGTGACTTCTACCCCCCTTTTAGTAATTAAGTTTCAGGAGAGCTATTTTTGAATCTCACACATTCTAATTCATACTCGAAAGTATCTTAAACTCATAAGTTTATGCATTATCCCGATCATGATTTTGAAAGTGTTAGATTCAAAAATACTAATTAGTAGAAAGACGATCACTCAACCACTAACCCGATTTACCGATTTCGAATATTTTGATTCACAATATTATAAAAGTAATAAATTACCAATATGCACATGGTTTTCTTTTTTAGTGGAAAATTTAGTGATCATGAGAGTAGGTCACTTTCTGTTAGTGGTTTTCTGGTGAAGTTGAATCTGGTGGAGAGCTAGTTTAACTGTTGGCAACACTGGTGGAGTGTCTCCACGGTCCGTAGGCCTGGTCAGCAGGGCACAAGTGCAGGCGCCGCGCCGGCCACGGTTGAGTCGCTGGCGGTTGGCAGTTGGCGCATGGCAGTGCGCACGCGCCTCGCACGCGACAGGTGGACGTCACGCGCCGTTACGTTGTTACCACTTGCCTTGCACCCATACATTACTGTTAGAAATTATTTTTATTAGAAAAAATAATTTCCTATGATAATCTTTGGTTCTTCTTGACTATACTCCTATTGTCTAAGTATAATCCATCCTTACCATTAGCCTGTGAGCGATGTCTTTAGGTAGAAACGGATCAAAACTTGAAATCTTATTCAACCTCCATTAAAACAGCTTACTTAGGACCTATTTTTATGTGTTTATTGATGAACTAGCTTTTGCCCGCGACTTTGTCCGCGTGAATTTCGGATCTTCGAAAAATCTTTTCTTAGTGCACCTCTACATGCTGTAGAATAAGTATTCCTTATCTTTCGTGGTTTAGGTTGTGCGTTGTTAGTCAGTCAGTCAGTCACGGAACTATATTATAAGTAAAGAAGATATATATAAAATAAAATATCCCCAAGTTCAATCGTAAATGTAGGGCAATACAGCCTTGTATTAAAAATGACCAAGACTGATATGTAAAAATATTTATTGAAATGTCACCGAAGTGGAACAATCGTGAACTCACTTGACGTGCTTGTAAATGCATGTAGTATTTCGGTGATTTGATAGCAGGCAATATCCATCAATCGGCAGCGGCCGCGGCCGGCGCGGCGCGGCGCACGAGCATGCGCGGTTGGAAGCTGCGCGACACCTCTTGAGTACTTCGACCTCACGCGCTCGCAATTTACAGCTTTATCACCCGTTATTATTCTTAATAACACGCTGTACCGCGACAACGCATTAACCCCATCAAAATTGGTGATTTTTTAATTATGCCGCCACTTACAAAAATTTCCGAACTCGAAATAAATGGATTTAAAGTGTCCCTTTGCGATCAACTTACGCTGGTACAATAATTTCCGTTAATCGTAATGGTTTTCGGAATACGTACATAAATCACATTCAACGTCGGAAGAATGTTTCGAGGAAAATGCGCTGAGTGAATAATATACGTTCCGCTGATAACCGAGTTCGGTATCCGTCCATCTTAAACCTTCAGATTAAGATCCAGCCTGTTTACAGAGATTTTGAATTCCGAGGAGTCAAAAAGCTCTTTAAAACTCATTACATCACCGTTATGGCTCGATAAGAGCGTGAAATTTCGGTAATTGGTAATATTGTGGTACGAGTCTCTACCTACCTCTTGAATAATATTTTATATAAAAGATCAAGATACCGTAAATTATTTAAAAGCCTCTTTCAGATTTATTACTTACTTATTCATATAAATCTCACACACATCATACTGTACTGAAACCTTAAAAAATCCACGGAGTGAACCCCAATGTCTGCTGATAGTTCTAAAACTACATTGCCTAATGTAAAGAGGTTCGATGAATGAAATGTTTTAATAATTTTCCTATTAAAGTAGTATAATAATTATACAAAAATTATCTAGGTATTACTAGGTATCACAAAATATAGGTATTTAATAAGTGTTATATATGTATGCAAAAAAAAACAATATTGGATAGTAATTTAAATGTCTTCAACATTCAATTGTAAGCATGTAAATCAAGCTGTTCGACCTAATAAGGAATAAGTACTTGAAAATTATCAAAATTCTTAAAGTGTCCATCAAAATGTACAATAAGTAAAACAGTTCCATAAACGGACGACATCGTAAATACAGCATTGTCGCATTGGAATTTCGAGTGAGCCGCTGGCATGTCAGTGTCCATTACGCTGTAATCAATCATCTGCACGTTCAGGTTTCAATCTGCGTTTGCGCCGCTTTTGGCCGGGCAAAGCTTTCGACACGGGCACAGGCGCGATCAATACTTACAAGTACGTACATTACATACATACGCCATTATTTTGGAGTGAGAGTATACCTACTGCTTGCCACATACGCTTATAACGGTCCGATACACTAATAATAAGTTTATTAATCTGTTCTAATAATCTACGGCGTGGAAGGATTTTCATGAAACTCCTGAGCATCTTAAAAACAAAATAGTGCATTCTGCAACAGTATTTTAATGTTTGTATGAAATCGGCCACCATAAACACTGTATGCCTTAGAAACTGGTCTCCCTTGTAGAAATGTTATAATCTACTTTTGTATTGTATGTTAAACTAGATTGATCAAAAACCACGAAGTGATCTAGTAGTCGTAGTATAAAGAAAGTAAGTAAAACCCTAAAAATACTTTGAATAGATGTGATGATTGTGATGTCTTTAGTTAGTTGAATTAGTTTAGTTTTATTCGTTTTATTGTATTAAAGATGATGAGATACATTTGAAGAGTTTTTCCAGTTCTGATCAGATCTTTCATGTGGACATGACTCATGAATTCATGATATATAAAGGACATTGATCAAGGAGCAAGGTAGAAATTTACGCTCTAGAGTGCGATTTTTGAATCTCATTCACTGAGCTCAGCAGTTGAAAATGTCAAAAATCATACTCCAGGAGTGCGATTTTCGAAAGTCAAATCAGCATTAGAAAGATGCGTATCTCCATAAATTTTCAACTGCTGAGTTCAACGTATGAGATTCAAAAATCGCACTCCTGACTGCGATGGCAACTGAGTTCCTATTTGTTTGATTGGGCATTGCTACAACTGTTGGTAGGTAGTTGTAGCAAAGTTCCAACCATCTCGATAGGGATTATGGTCAAGAGTTTATGTATTTCTATTCTATTAGGCAAGTTACTATAAAATAAAAATAAGAAAAAGAAGAATAAAGTAACCCAGGTTTACGACAGGTTCATAGTGATGATCTCCTCTCCAACCCGCATCGCAGCCCCGGCTAGCACCCAGCTGACACCTTTATACTTTATTTACCACCTTTATCTTAAAGCAGCATGTCATCTCTAACTTCAATTCATCTGTATATTTAGCCTTAAACGTATACTTTCTCCAAACCGATCAAAAATGTTTGAAGAACTTTACTTATTTTCCGTTATTAGTTTTTTCACAAAAATACCATGTTATTGCTGAGTGTACCTCCATTACCTACCCACCAATTACCGTGACTTGACATTAAGAAAATAAAAATACTTCAATTCCACCGAGATACGTAAGTGCATGTCGGTAGCGCGTGCGGCAGTATTATATGAAGTGCCCTTAACGACTTAAGTGTTGATGTGCCGTAGTGGCATCATTTATTATGTTATCTTATGATTGGATCTTGTTTTTGATTTAGTTCACGCAGATAAGGCTTTGATATTATTCAATAATACCTACTTTGGTTTCGATGATTTATTATTACAAATGTATACCACCATTCAACGACCGACAATCCGGAATATCTGTACGAATAAATGATTAATTTAATTAGAGAGCATCTGTAACAGGTATGCATAAATAACATTTAGATTTCGTATCGATATGATGAAAACTTGTTTGCCTATAAGGCTCTTTAATCCAATATCTATAGAATCTTATTCTTATAACCATAAATTGAGCCTGGAGTGTGTCATGAAACATCACGCTGTGTGATTACCATTTATGTGTAAGCGGGTATCGGGCATGCGGGCACAGGTGCGCGGTTTGAACGCTCCACGCGCGCGGCGCGGGGGCAGGTAGTAGTAGCCCCTACAACCTCACTATCTCTTATCCACCTGATTCCATAATAGTGACCAGCTTCTCTAAAACAGATGAACCCAACAAAAACTAATAGCTTTAACAGCTGTTACTGATTAACACTTTTAACTGTGGAGTGTCAAAAAACAGATCATTATCTCAACCAAGAGGGACCAGATCTTACCAAGAGATATGAACCATTGTTTTGAAATGAAGCCTCCTTCAAGAGTTATAATCTTCAGTCGAATGAGATAATTACTTTAAATTAAAATGTGAAATGTTGTTTGAAGTCGATTAGTAATGGAAACTATCCATAATGAGCGACATGCGACGGCTGCTATCGTCGGCAATAAGTTACACAGGCATTAGTGAGCTGGCAACTAATTGCGGAGGCGGGCCGATTTCCCAGCTAGTGCCGAAGCAATTAATACTCAGGGACTCCGTGATCTAGGTTGTTTCCTCTCCTAAGTTCTTAAGGTCGATGTAACAATCGATACCTACCTTCTTCCTTGTCGGCTTCTATCAAAGATATTATAAATGTGTCGAGACTAAGGCTATGAACTACCTTTCAGATGGCGATACTAAAACGACACTAAATATGTTTATTTTATCTCTGTTCTAAATCAATAATGAATATTAAATATGTTTGTAGATATTATAAAAGCATACGCTCCTTACAATTTTAACACCTTCTTTATAAGCTCCACGGGAAGCCAAGTCGGAGTCTCATTTATAAAACACTTTAAAAAGATAAAAGAAGGAACAGGAACTAAGGTGATGAGATGACTTGACACATTATTTTAAATTTAAAACAGGTTGGTAAATGGTACGTCCGATTTTTTTACTCTTGCTTGTATTTGATTGTTTTGTCGGTTTAACATTTTCAACTTGTTTTTGCACATCCAAAAAAATATTGCACCATATGGGGGCTTGTCTTTTGAAAGAGACTATTTTAATGAATAACAAATCGAAAACATATGGCCAATTAATTTTCTGCCAGCTCCGCTAAATGAGCACAGTTGGGAATATAAAAGGTGCAATAAAATGTTAGGGGGTCAAATAAGATGAGTGTGCTTTGGTAGAGTCCGCCCGCACCTAATTTCAGAGTGGCTTAGATGTGTGGCTATAAAAAACTGCCGATCCTATCGTCTTCATATAGTCTAATACCCTATCTCGCACGGCGACTCAGCGTTGCTGTTCAGCGAGGGAATGGAGCCAGTGTCCTAGGGACCATGCCACAGGTTGGTGGGCAAGACGGCGTTTTTGCCCCTTAGTTCAATATCTTACTGTTTGTTTGTACAAGTTTCAATAGCTTAATTAATTCATCTCTCCATTTTATTTGTATCCTTAATATAGGGTGAAATTGATATCCTTAGCATCCTTTTAAACTAAGAGTCTACCCATCAAACTGAACAACTTTTACTATGGGAGCAAACCAATCGGAGCAAAAAAAATCTGCTGTTGCATACATATGTGTCGCGAACTGGCGCGTCGACATATTGCAGTTTAGTATGGAACAGCAGATTTTTTATTTGCTCAGATCGGTTTGCTCCCATAGTAAAAGTTGTTCAGTTGGATGGGTAGACTCTTAGTTTAAAAGGATGCTACTGATATCAATTTCACCCTGTATAAGTTTCAATACAAGAAGAGAAAAAAGAAAAATATAACTTTTTCTCAAAAAACACTTTACGAACTTTATCATGATTTAAACTCAATATTGTCAAAATCCTGAAGAGTTTCATTTGTGGTTTTCCTTATATGAAGAGATTCTATAAATATAACTTTATAGGGACGATATTATGACTTTCAATGCAGGTCGAAAGCAAACAACCGGTAATCATATTTGGTTACAATTTAATAAGATTTGTTATTCAATTTTCGCCACATTCAAAAGCGCAAATGAATCTGCGTGGTAAGTCACAACCTGCTCAAAAGCGGGTTTCTCGTTGCTTCGAGGCGACCATCTGGTGGGCGAGAGCTTTTTTTATTTTCCAAACGTGTCGTCTTGGATTCTTGTTTTTTGCACTGGCTGGCGCTCGCTCCTTTTCTTTTTATGTTTGCGAGTTGCAGTTAACAGGTGGCTGGTTGTGTGCAGGTGAGACCTGAGATTTTAACCGGCATCAGGTTAACCTTCAGGCTCGGTGTGAAAAGTCACGCGCGTCGCCCACACGTTCGATGCATAGCTTGTCAATAGGTATCAATAAAAATTGGAATTACCTAAGTCATAAATCAAACGGAAATGGGATGAATCTAGTATTTCTTTCATTCTCTTAAATTAAGCGGAAACGTATAAAACCTAACAGAGGACCATTGTGCACAAAATTTGTCTTATATAAATGTATCCAACTATTAAGTCATTTATATGAATATGTATACCTATTATATATGTATTTATAATAGGTTTATTTTGTATACTTACATTTTGTTTTTTACTGATAACTGCTCATTTTTGTAAAAAAATTTTTATTCTGGAAACACCGCCTATATACCTTTCTTCTTTTCACCGTTTCCTCTACCCTAAGGTTGTCTGGAAGAAATCGCTTCTCAGCGATAAGACCGCCATATTTTGTGCCTCTTGTATTTTTATTTCTGTATTTTACTTTTTATGTTTTGGTGTAAAATAAAGTATATTTGATAAGTATCTTGTGCAATGAAGTTCATCGTGAAGTTAAAAAACAGCAGCAAGCAGAGCCATTGATTAAAAGTTGAAGGAAACCTAGTGGAAGCTACCTAGGACTTTTTTGTAAGAGTTTATTGTTGGTATCTATTGGCATGAAAAGAGAATACACGATATATACCGCAATTCAGTTCTTCTTATCGTGTGGGCAGAGCCCTGGTGTCAGAGTTTTTTCAGACCGTCTTACGGCCTCTGACGTGGTTTTGATGTAACGACTACTACCACCAGAGATAGTAGCTAGGACCAACGGCTTAACGTGCCATCCGAAGTCCGGATTCATCTTTCTTATGATTCAGCCTGCAATGTCCTAACCAACTGGGGAAAAACGCACAAAGTGACATATCACTGAGTGTCCCCCGAGGGAATCGAACCCACGACCTCCGTGTCGAGAACCCAATGCTCTTAACCATTAAACCACGGAGGTTTTAAATGTATGGATGGAGAAATGGAGTTTAACATCTTAGTTTGTTTCGCGTCAACACCACCGACCGACTGCTTTCGTTGGAGTTATTTCCTTTTCACCACCATACCAACGTTGGTGGTATCAGATTACCAACCTGTCACAGAATATCTGCAGTTTTGTTGCAATCCAATAATTCACCGAAACGGTTACGAAAACGTAATCAATTGTTGTGAGATTACCATAAATAAACAGATTGTTCCAAATTCGTGAAACAGGAAGGAAGACACTTATTTATAACGAGCGTTAACCCACGACTTCGTCCGCACAAATTATATACCAGATTTTAAGTCAGATCATAAGCTATCAAACAAAAAAGTTTCATCAAAATCGGTTCAGTAGTTTTTGCGTGATACTCGTTCAAACAAACAAACAAACAAACACACAAACAAACAGACAGACAAAAAATCCAAAAATTGGTGAAATGGAATCAGGTACACCTAAAAACCATATCGTAATTTTTTTTTTTGTTAATATCTTCAATGTACAGACAAACTTCCTGTTACAGTTTTATAATAGTATTGATGAATTTTACGTAACTGTGTTTACATGTTGAGAGAATATAAATTATAATGTTTAACGATTGATTTTTGTAATAAAATAACTAGTTAATATCGGAAAAACGCATTCCTAAGTTGTGTTACCTTACCTAACTATTCTACTTAAAGAAGTATACAGTTTTTTAACAAAGAGTTGAGTAAGTTATCTTATCGTGTGGGCAATAAGCCCTGGTAACCCTACTCGATCTGGGAAGTACAATATTTCTGACTTCTGCCGATACAGGCGTCATCGCCTTTGATTTTTACTCCTTGAATTTATGAGAACGAAATTATTCTCACACGTCTTTTTAACGTCGAAGTGATCAAATCAACATATACAGGTATAGCAATATATCACTTCATAGATTTTTGGCTTAACAGGTATTAGTGAAGACTTATGTGAAAGCTTGAAAAATTGTAGCTATTACAGAGAGCGTTCTCAATAGACTGCGACCTGCACCGTTAGACTCCAGATCACGACGCGGCGGATTATTTTGTGAACACAAAGAGAGCGAGTGGAGCGACGGACGGACACAATCACTCATAGCGTTTGTCATAGCGAGCCGAGACGACGACGCGACGCGTCGATCACCGGCCCGCCATGCTTTGTCAGCCTGCTCCCATTTGTTAGCCACGAGCTGCGAGCTCCACTCTACTCAGGTGACAACCGTGCGTAAATATATCAGCCGAATTAACTGTGTAACCGCACCAATTAGGGTACGACTTTACAGCCGATAACTAACTAAAAGTTATACCTAGACGTAACGAGGCAAATTGACCGAATGCTGGTGCCGGACGGTCGGTGGTATGCAAATTTAGAAAAATACTTAGCTACATCCGCCAGTGTAACTTCGTTAACGCCACAGCTCGCATGTAATTACAGATATGCGCCTATTAACTCAGTCATTATTGTAGATACTAAAGAAAGCTATAAACTTGAAATAACAGGAAGAAAAAGTAGGCTGACTGAATTGACGGATCGTTTCGAAATAATTTCAGAAACTTTCTACAAAAGTCGTCATTTGGATTGTCCGCGAGAAGGCTGTAAAAATCGTTCACCCATAAAGTGAAATATAGGTTAAGACGGTCTCTCTCAAAAATTCATTCGGAGTACCGTAATCTCGTCCTTTTATTTTGCAATTTCTTCTTACCACCAATTTTGAGTAGTCGTTTAACATTTTAGGGCTCGTTTTATGGTCTTGTGTCTGATGAACATCCTCTTTTATTTCGTATTTCGACTGTGCGAGTTCGAATACTGTATTGGTTTGTTTATTTCTCCTCTTAACATACCTACTACTGTATGAAAGCATCCTTCCCTAAATGATACCACGAGCATCCTTGGAAATCACGCTTTCTTCATTCGATTTTTTTCACGTAACGTGAATAGCAGCTAAAGTTCACGATTTTAGTCTAATATAACTCGAGTATCTTTGTTGATCGAAGATCCATCGGTCAAAATGAGTGAAGAGCAAAATACGAAAAGGCTTATTTACATGCTTATGCTTGTAATGCGATATGTTGGTACCTACTTTTACATCTTTTTTACAATTAAAAAGAATACAGAAAAGCATAGTAACAAATAATATCTCATGAATCCTATCTTACCTATCATTCGCAATCAATAATATTTTTATTTCTTTTCTAACAGTTTAATAACATTTGCAGTGTCAATTAATAATGTCGAGAACCGAGTGTGCCGCTCCACTACTTTATTGATTTATTGAAACAGAGTCATACCTATATGTTTAATACTAAACGGCTGTGTGCTACCTACCCATATACGATGCAATAAGCAACTGTACATTTGGACCGAAGATGAACAAAAGATGAGTATTATGAATTGATGAGATGAGAGTTTATATTCTAATGTTACAAAATTGTGTTTTAATTTGTATCTTAAACAAAATAAAGTGGCATAGAGCACAATGGCTTTTGTGATAGTTTCCGCGGGCGCGAGGCGAGGAGCGCGGGCGGGCGCGGAGTATTGTCGGGGCGGTGCACGGGAGCCGCGCGCCCACGCCGCGGGCCTGCGCCAGCGCAGCGCCTTGTCCATGTCAGCGCTACGACGCTCAACCGCTTAAATATCTTACTTTCACAATTGTAATAAGCCAACGTCAAGAACTCATCACGTTGAATAACAATAAGGCACGCGTCTCGCTTAACAACCCGTGCTCACTAATTTGCATATTGCTTGATATTGGCGAGGTTATTATAAGTCGGGTCGGCCATGTCAACCTGCTTGTCATCCGTCCAAGTCTACTTCTTTAACATAATCTTTATTTTTAGTCAGTTTCACAATTTACAAGACCATCTGCAATGATATGCGTCTGCCTCACAACATTTACAATTCATCTGAATAATACAAAAATAATAATATATTTGAGGCTTAATTCTTCTTCTTTTTGTATTACCTATATTTTCTGAATTCTTTTAAATTACAGTATCATAAAATCCAATACCAAAATATCTATCCATACACTGATTAATCAGATCCGTTTCTCTACCTTTAGGGAGTGATATATTGAAGTGTTGACGAGTAGTGTGATAAACATCGTGTTTAAGATATGCATATAAAGAACTTTCATTTCGTGGTCGGAACAATGGCGATGGATTCGCGGGGGTTTGTCTAGTCACCCACCCGGTAGATAACATGAATTTTAATAGGGTGAAAGTTCACGACATTTATTTATTATTATTTAGACGCATATACAACATAATGAGACAACTTTCTTCACGCCTTCCTCTCGCGACTCGCGCGTGAATAGTCTAACTACCTAAGTCAGTAAAGTACCTACTTAGTTTTATGTTTCTTTCGTAAATTAAGTAAATAAATAGATAACCTATAGCAATTTCACTTTAAGCTATATGTATGCGGATTTACCAAAAGCATAAATGTTTATAAGGTGGTCGGGTGGCAGGCACTCGCGCTGCATTCGAGCCGAGACAGCACAGAGCATATCACCCAGACACGCCCGCTTCCTTCGACGAACAAGTGACTGCACTAATGAAGCGCTGCTCATCTAAATATTCATGAAGCCAGTCATCGCGTGCGTGCTCGCTCCCAAAACTGGAAGCTCTAACATCAACGCACGGAGAACACCTCTACAAAAGGCTACGAGGATATGCATTCAAGCCAAACAAAGCTCTTCACGTGAGTGGACAGATACAACCGACACTTAATTGCCTGCGCACTGCAACATAAGCCGTTGATTTATTAATGCTCTGTTTGCGTAATATTAGTTTCTCATTCTCATCATAATACATCTATTGCTGAAATCATTAAATGCATACTTGCAGTTGTATACAGGGTGAAATTGATATCATAAGCATCCTTTTAAACTAAGAGCCTACCCATCAAGCTGAACAACTTTTACTATGGGAGCAAACCGATCGGAGCAAAAATCAAATCAGCTGTTCCATACTAAACTGCAACGCCTACTCGACTCAAATGTATGCAAGAGCGGATTGTTTTTTGCTCCGATCTGTTTGCTCCCATAGTAAAAGTTGTTCAGTTTGATGGGTAGACTCTTAGTTTAAAAGGATACTAATGATATCAATTTCACTCTGTATTATATTTGCTGACTGTACTGTATTGGCGCGTTGCGGAGAGGTATAGAAACTTAATATTCAGGTCCGGGTTCGAATCCGCACGGACAACATGCCATGTACTAATGAGTTTTTCTAACCTATGTTCGTAATTACCAACTACTCTCAAAAAGTCAAGGAAAATATCGTAAGGAAACCTGCATTCGCTGAAGAAGAAATTCCGATGTGTATGTGAAGTCTACCAATCCGCATTGGGCACGCGTGGTGGACTAACGCCCATACACCCTCCTTAAGGGTATGCCCTGCAATGAGACGTATAGTCCTTCTTAATATGCTTTCACTTTTTTAAAGGGATGATCGTACGGTCAAACTGAACAACTTTCTCTGCGATGAATGATGATGAATGGAACAGCAGATTTTTTCGCGACTTCGATATCGATACTGGTCCCATAGAGAAAGTTGTTCAGTTTGTTGGTCTGATCATCCCCTTAAAAAAGTTTCAGCATATTAAGAAGGACCCTAGATGATGATGAATTCTGTATTGCTAAATCTTGTTTATAATCATTGTAAAATACAGTACAATGAACCTTTATTTAACATTATAGCTCAAGGATTGAAGGGCGGAGAAATGGAGTGAGGAATAAGCATTCGAGATTGCAAATCAGTGCGGAGGTCGCGCGGTCTCGCGCCGGTGACTTGAATGACTCATAAACACCTTGATTTACTGAACACACTCGAGATTTGTTGAGTATTAATTCCACTGTCGCTGACCGGAAGACCTATCTACCTTAGGTACCTTTAATCCTATAATAGCACTTACAACTTTGTTGTAAGTTGCAGTTTAAGAGGATAGACTAGTGCCGTTTTTTTCCATACAAACGTATTCCCCTGTTTCCTCCTTGGATAATGAGACTAGTGCAAAAAAATCCCATACTATCTATGTTACCTCGGCTATGTCCCTATGTTTTGCTTTTTTGCATAAATTTATTACTGTAAGAACTAGGGACCTTCGAAAATTACAAATTTTATCGCCCGTTTCAGACATCATAGCCAAAGTGTTTCTCATATTATTCTTGAAAGAATTATTAAAATCGGTTTAGTTTTGAAGGAGGAAACGGGGGAATACGAAATGCTGATTTCATCCATTTTATGTAGTATAAAATCAATCCAGGCCGCAGTTGTCTCTTTCGCACTCTAATCAGTGGAATGTGCGGTTGGGGCGGATCGGACAAATACGTATCAGCACGTTCACGTTGTAGGTTCTGACCCGAGCACTTGTCTCGCGTGGTTTTCGCGCGTCGCGTCGCCTTTTTGCCAGCTACGAGGCTCCGCAATCCTCAATCTCTTCTTGTTCTTGACCAAAAACAATCCCTGAGATTGGGATAGCTTCTCCCATAAACTAGTTGATACTGGCGGAAATTCAGCAAGCAAGAGTCCATTAATTATAAATAAAAAATTAATACGTATACAGTCAGAAAAGTGACTTATTCTCCAAATTTCTTCGAGATCCCGCCTATCCTCTTAAGTAAACAAAAACTTTCAAATAATACCTGCTACGCTTCATTTTAGCTGTTCAATCATGGGTGGCACGCGTTCTCCTAAATAACATTAAAGTTTTATCTTTATTATCTCATTGAAAAACGAACTTGAGTAGGTAATACATCTATAATAAAGAAGACAAAATTTATGGTCGTGATTTATGTATAAACATTTTTTCGTATCGTATTTTCGTGTAGTCCATCGTAAATACAGTGTAGTGTCAAACACAAATCATTTATTGTCCAAGCATTTAAGGTACAAGTGTCACGAATGAAAATAAATAATGTTGTATGAAGACAAATGTTTACTTTAGCATGCTCTTATTTACTCGAATTTGTAACATTTTTTCTTACAACATAGGTATATTACGTTGTTCATAATTTGCTTGATCTGTGCACGATCTCACTGCAGTATAAAATCGATGAACGATCGATGTAGTATTCATAGTGGAATGCAGATTGTGATTTGTATTAATTTTATAGCCGCCAACAGACGATCATCGATGCAAACATTGTAGGGTGTGTGCTGTAAAGTAAAGTAACCCTTTACAACTCGTATCGAGTCCTAATATATTAAGTCCCCTGGTTCGTATTTTGTACTTTGTAACATTTTTATATGACACCATCAATTTAAGTGTGTGCGTGTGCGTATACCTTCCATGAACCACTTTGCCTGGTAATTAATAGGGCAAGTCACTCAGTAAATATTCTGATCTAGGAACAATGATTTACTTTTATGAAGTACGTAACGAGATCGATTTTAATTAAGGAAATGTTAGCAAATTGCTTCATCGTATGTTGGCCAGGACCAAGAGTGCGATTTTTGAATCTCAACAGTTGAAAATGCTTCTTTCTACTGCTGATTTGACTTTCATAAATCGCACTCCTGAAGTATAATTTTAGGAACTCAAATCAGCAGTAGAAAGATGCATATCAATGGAGATATGCATCTTTCTACCGCTGATTTGAGTTCGCTGAGCAAAGCAGTTGAAAATGTCAAAATACTATGGAGTAATTTTGACATTTTCAACTGCAGAGGTCAGCGAATGAGATTCAAAAATCGAACTCCTGGTATGTACCTACATAAAATCAAGGATGTTCTAAAGTAAACTAAAACTTGACTTAACATATTTTAAACAAACTTTTTATATTTATTATTTAAATAAGAATATTCGAACCTCTCCGCTAGCCACAAAGCCAAGAGGAATATTCCATTTGATGTAGGTACATGTCAGTGAAGCAATATTTTTCTCTTTGTGCGTTTTGAGCACATGACATGATGCATTGCATCGAAAGTAAACTTCTATGACGTAACGACATTACGTTAAATATCAATGGATGCGTAGTTTTATCTTTTCCACGAAAACAAAATTTCATGCACATAAATTAATATACATATTTTCCCTTTAATAACTATGTGACGTGTTGTGATCGATGGATCTGTTTTGTTATTCTGTTATTATATTAATCACTTAATGTAATTCACTCGAAATGAAATGAAATGTAAAATGATATGCAATGAAATGAAAATGCTTTATTGCCAATTACTACAAAAAAGAACATACAAAATTAAACATACGAGAAATAAAAAAAATCATACAATTAAAACAAAAAGAAAAGACAAACAGAATTAGTGGCAGGGACTCAGCTAAGCTAGCTACAGTCAGTGCTACTGACAGTAAGCAGCGCTGTTTTTCAGCCCTGCCCTTGCTCCTAGAGATGTTATATTGGAGTGTTAAGAGGTACGAGTATGGGATGGCAACCATGACTATAAAGTGTAAGAGTAAAGTGTGTGTGAGCAGCTGAGCATTTTGTCTATTCCAAAGATGTGTTGGAGAGCGAGTTTGCTAGTATGGTCTTTAGCTCCACTTGATTTTTGAAAGCGTGCTTCAATTGTTCTGTTATTGTTTGCTTCAAAAACAACCCTGTCCGGTATTCTGTCCGGTACACAACATTAATTTTTAGTAGCATCAATATTGTTTTGTTTCAACATTAAAGGCGACTATACCAACGCTAAACATTAAATCAGTTCGAGGTAATAACAAACATGTGTTTTAAAATACCAACAGTGAAGGTCCCAAGAAGTTAGGCATTCGTTAGTTTCTGTCGATGGCTTCGTTCGATATAAGAACATTTGTTAGTTATTCAAAAATATTCGCCCTCGTTATTGTCTGCGGGCGGCGTGAGCTATTACTGCTAGTTGCTTTAGGAATTCAGCCGTTGATCGCCATCTATTTGGGTCCCTAAGAACAGAGTAAACACCCATTATTATGCGAACGTGTCCTAAAAACTGAATCGTGAACTCTGTCCATCGTAAATCCAATAATATAACGGCGTGTGCTTTAGAGATCACGGTCAATTGCTTTAAAAGTTCACTAGATTAGTTGTTAGATTTAAGTAGTCGTCGATCCATTATCGGTTTTATTATCCATATAACATCATCGTCCTATATACCATTCTATTTGCCAGACGTCAGCAAATTGGCCACTAACTTACTTCCACCATCAGTGAGGCCGCGCGGTGGAGACCAGTATGACCCGGTCTTTCTTCCATACCCTTATTTCTGAAAGGTCTTTGACCTGTAGTGGAACATACGATTATATTTATACTATGCTGATCCATATCATTTATATACAATATTTCAAATGCAAATATGTACAATTGTACAACAATTATGAAGTTATGAGTACGTTAATGTGCTGCAGATGTGCCTTGCGATGCAACTTATAATATGGTTCGTGTACCTGTTACTAATCCGATACAATATACCTAGGCAGAGTTATCGACTTCGATGCATAGAGCAAATAGATGGCATTGTCGCCATTAAAATGATAGAGGGATGATTTTTATGTTGGTGAGCGAGCATTAAGTGTGCGACCACCATGTTTATCGAGCCGTAGATCCAGATCAGCCGCCATTAGTGTGGCTGCGTGCGCCTGCGACGATGCCGATGAGAAATCGTTCACGTAGCGCGTCATAACCGTCTATTAGGTAAACACGATTATCTAAATCTAAATAACGACTAATTCATAAGATTGGTTATGGATTGCCATCCATTCTTACAGTGATACACAAAAGACCTAATTTATAGATAAACAGTCACAAGATCTGATTCGACTCTAACTTCACGCTTAATTGTTAGAAAAGGTGTTTGACTGATTGATGCCCTAAGCCCTAAAGCTACAACCCGTATTGTATACCTTATACTAGCAGAGACGGACTGATGTGATACTCTATAAATCTTAATACTTTTACATAAGCCGCCACCGCCAGCAACCTACATTTCACCATGCTCATATGTCAAGAGAAAACAGTGCTTCGCCGCGAACTCGACACGTGTTGGTAGTTATTTAATTAGTGTAGAGTGTCGGGGGACTAGCGGGAAGGTAGTCGTCGACCACAAGGTACAACGGACCTGCGGCTGGAGACGAGGCGGCCGGGATGCGGACGTAACCAGAGCACTGCTACTAGGATTGCTCACACGCATGGCAAAACTGCTTCCTGAAAACTACATTCTATTTGGATCACATATAGACATTATCCGTAGAATCTCTTTTCCAAATTTCATGTTTCTATCTTCATTGGTTTAGGCTGTGCGTTGTCCGTCAGTCCGTCAGTCACGAAACTGTTTTATAAGGTCCGCCACACACAGACAGAATTGGAATCCGGAATCCTGATTCAGGATTTAGTGTGGTCAACTATCTATGGTTACAATGATTAAAAATACTAGAGTGCTGTTCAAAAAATGCCTAAAACAAAAATGTATGAAACGCCAAATGAATGACAATAATTGCATTTTTAGGTATTTATTAGAACAAAACAAACAATTTCTATACATGATAATTACTGTCATGTGATGAGGTCATGACGTTACGAATGTTACGATGATGGTTTGTAAATTGTATTCCAATATTAATGCAACTATATCAAAAGACTATCGATAGTTTTAACATTAGACATAATCTGCTTACAAAATGGCATGAACCATTATCACACAAGCGACTATACCGCAACGACGTCGCAACTGCACCGTCACGATACGGTATCGTTCCATCAACGTTTAAAAAATCACTTTAAAATATGCCACCTAAGACATCAAAAAATCTCTAGATCTAGTGAAAAAATCTCTGAAAGCGGCAACACTCCATACGGAATCTAATTCCGAATCTGGGGGTCTACCCGGACAATCGAACTTCGCATGTGTGTGAACGTTTTCGTTCCAATGTCAACTCTATTACAATGAAGTTCGGACCGAAACTGTCGCGATATATCGAAAATCGAAAGTCCGGATACAGCAGAATTCAATGTTTTCTTTATGAAAACGAATAGAACAGTGGACTTATAGGCGCAGGCGCAGGGCATGATGAGTAAATCACCTTTCGATAGAGCTACTTAAGTCAGTATTGTACTGATACCTTATACTTATATAAGTCCATATCAGTTAACAGACATCATACATTACTACCTAATTATAACAATACGATTGAGCAAGTTCACACAACAAAGGCAATTCATTATATGTTAATTTTCACAGATGCATATTTTAAAATTAATGATAGGTGCAAATGACTTTAAGATTAGTTATCTGGGACTTCTTTTGTATTAAATCCGTATTGGTGGCCGTGCATCATTAAGTAACAGAGTTGGCTAAGTCACGTTCGGCTATCGATACGGCGGCATCGCAAAAAATTGCGTAACCCGAAAACACTAGCTTCTTAATATAACGATTCATATAATGTTACCGTGTTAACAAAGAACCTTTTAATTACTTAGGTATGCTTAAATTTTAAATACGGTTTTCTGAAAAGGTGAATTTCTTATGACACATAAATCAGTTATCGACAATTTTACCGAAAGACTTGTTTTGTGGTAAAATATTGCACTTAAGGGGGTCAATTTTATACAAAACTTTGACGCACAATACGCGTAGACGGTATTAATATAAGTAACTTTGTATATATGGAAAAATAGTTTAGAAAATCTAGATGCCGCGTCACAAATAACATTTGCAATTTATATAACAATTACGAAGATATAAAGCTTTAAAATTTTTCATACAAAATTTGAAAAGCTTTATATCTTCGTTATTATATTATAAATTGCAAATGTTATTTGTGACGCGGCAACTATATTTTTTAAACTATTTTTCCATACAGGGTGACTGGTAATTCGACCTATTCCTTGAAAGGGGTTATACTAAAGTTCATTTGCAACAATTTTGCCCCAGTTAACTGGGGGTCGAAAATCGCTTGTTTTCGAGTTATCTCATTTCTAAGATTTTTTTGAAAAAATCCATTTTTCCACCTAAAACTGACAAATGTGAAAAAAATACTCCACTCTCTGCACAAAGTAAGCATTTTTCTAATAGCTGATGAATGAGCGACTACATTAAACTAAAATACATGTGTAAAATACCCGAAACCACTGAAATAAAAGGTTATAAACCGCACGACAAAATTTTTTTATTTGGATTTCGTTTCAATCCAAAGAGGATTACTTAAAAAAAATGTATCACACTTGGCGTACAAATTACGGAAATAACTTCCTCAATTCCTAAACTTTCCAAAAAGGTGCAAATGTTGTCTACTTTGACAAGAGTTTGAAAAAAATTGTTAACAATGGCAGAGCAGGTAGCGGATTTCCTAGAAGCGAACCTTACAAGATGCCGATTTGCTTTTGTCTCTTTCATTTTATTGCTTACATTGTTTCTCTTTTGTAAGTATTCGGGAATGTTTGTACTAAGGTTCACAATCGAGGCCCACTCATTCGCTCAATTCATTAAGTAATCAGTTAGTTTCAACCATCTTGAAGTTCGGACGTGTCGTTGTTAACTAACTTAAATTCTGCGCTAAAACAGCTTCCTTTTCAAATGGCTGCTTACCAAAATGAAGAATACGCGGATATCATGTATTGTTACGGGTTTTGTGATGGTGACGCTGCTGCTGCTCGAAGAGACTATCAAAGACGTTTTCCTACCCGCCGTTTACCTGATGTCAGCGTGTTTGGTACGACATATCGGCGCATTCGAGAAACGGGATCGGTTCGACGTCGCCAAACCGACGCTGGTAGACCTAGCGTTAGTGATCCAATCGAAGAGGAGCAAATTTTGCAGTGTTTTCAAGCAGACGGCACTACTTCAACAAGAATTGTGGCTAGGCAGCTTGGTATGTCTCAGTGGAAAGTCTGGTTCACTCAGCACACAGCACGGCAGTATCCATTCCATTACACGCCAGTACAAGCTATCGAGGAGGGAGATCCTGTCAGAAGGATGGATTTCTGCAGATTTCTAATAAATGCAGACATTGAAGACCCTGAGTATCTAAAAACAATCTTGTGGACAGATGAATCGAACTTCGACCGTGATGGTATTACAAACTATCATAATCTGCATTTTTGGGCCCCTAAAGGTCAGAATCCGAGAAAATCTAACGAAGGAGCTCACCAGCACAGATTCTCACTTAATGTGTGGATGGGAATCGTGCACAATAATTTAATCGGGCCATTCTTTCTGCCGGCACGCCTAACCGGCATCGCCTATGAAAACTTTTTAAGAGAAGAGTTACGTCCGCTGCTGGAGGATGTGCCGCTTACCACAAGAACAGCTTTGGTGTATCAACATGATGGCTGCCCAGCCCACTATTACCGGGGCGTGCGACAGTGGATGGATGAGAACTATCCACTGAGATGGATTGGTCGAGGCGGCCCGATCCCTTGGCCGGCTAGGAGTCCCGATCTAACCCCATGCGACTTCTACATTTGGGGTCATATGAAGACATTGGTGTATCGTACACCTATCTCTTCTCAAGAAGAATTAAGAGAGAGGATTTTGGCAGCTGCCCAACAAATTAAAGACACGCTTTCAACTCGAGTGACAGTAAGCGAAGTACGTCGCAGGCTTCGTGCTTGCATACGTAACGGAGGAAGACAATTTGAGCAAGACTTGTGATTTTTAAATGTAAAACTTTAAAACAAAATTTGTAATTTCATATGATTAGGTACTAAACATTATTATTTTACTCTTTTTTTTATTTTCACCAAACCAATAACTTTTTGAATAAAATTCACATCTGCGTGTTTAATAAGGTTTATTTTCCAAACTTGAACTAAAGTACACAACTTTTGCATCTTTTTGGAAAGCTTAGGAATTGAGGAAGTTATTTCCGCAATTTGTACGCCAAGTGTCATAAATTTTTTTTGAGTAATCCTCTTTGGATTGAAACAAAATCCAAATAAAAAATTGTTGTCTTGCGGTTTATAACCTTTTATTTCGGTGGTTTTGGGTATTTTTCACATGTATTTTAGTTTAAAGTAGTCGCTCATTCATCAGCTACTAGAAAAATGCTTACAGAGTGCAGAGAGTGGAGTATTTTTTTCACAATTGTCATTTTTAGGTCGAAAAACGGAAATATTCAAAAAATTCTTAAAAATGAGAGAACTCGAAAACAAGCGATTTTCGACCCCCAGTTAACTGGGGAAAAATTGTTGCAAATGAACTCTAGTATAACCCCTTTCAAGGAATAGGTCGAATTACCAGTCACCCTGTATATACAAAGTTACTTATATAAGTTCCGACTACGCGTATTGTGCGTCAAACTTTTGTATGGACTGAAACCACCTTAAAGTACCTGTATATTTTATTACACGATAAATGAAATCACTGAACAAGAATGACCTCATTAACAAAGGATAAATAATTATATAATATAGCAAACTTAACGTTGGACTTTCTGTCAATTAATAATCTTAACAATAATATAATTGAAGGATTTAACCTTAGATATCTGGCTGGATTGTTTAAAATACTGTAAAATGTAGTACTGTACGGAACATTGCCGGTAGTTAAATTTAAGCACATATTTAAGTAAGGTAATAAAAGTCTTTTTTGTTGTAACAATATCGTTTTGGGTCCATTATTTGGTAACGGTTAGGTAGTGCTCTATTACAGAAAGAGGATGATGGAACAAAGTTCGATGGAGTCGCTTCTTTTTTGAAGGCCAAATTTTTTACGACAATAGTTATTAATTGAACATAGACATAATTACGAGTGGTTTGATTACGTAGGTTTCAGCATAGCATTGCGATAGTGTAATAAAATAGCACAATATGCTCACGACTGTATACCCCGAGGGTGTAATATGAGATACTAGCTGGTGCCGGCGACTTCGTCTGCGCTTCGTCTGGACAAGTCACACAATATCTTTATAAATTGTAGCCTATGTGTTATGCTGATGTATAAGCTATATTATTGTAAAGTTTCATTAAAATCCATTTAGTAGTTTTTACGTGAAAGAGTAACAAATACATACTTATAAACTTTCGCGTTTATAATATAAGTAGGATAGGATTGTGAGCACTCAGAACATCCACATTTCACTAGTAGTAGCGAAACTCTGTCCAGTGTGCCAGGGAGTGAGCCTTATAACTTACATGCTAGTTTCAGGTTTCAGAATTAATTTGTTTACTAAGGATATTACATGTTGTCTTTTTAGAAGTGAGGTTAAATAAAATTCTTATTATTAATTTCTCTTTCACAAACGGACTTTTAATGGCATGCCTTAATTTATATTTCCTGTGAAAGTCAGTAAAATTAAATTCGAACATAAATAATACGAAAGGTGATTGGAACGAAATTATTGTAACCTACAAGAGAAGCGAGTCCGCTCGATATTACAGTACTATTCCATTTCCCACATAGTTGGAGGTCCGCACTAGAAGAAATCGAAGGTGGTTCGGCATAAATCGTGAGAAGATCTACATAGTTAGCCGGCGCGGTATCGGTCGGCGCGGGCGCAGCGCGGGTTGCGCCTCCGAGCGCGGGGTGAACGTCTCACTTAACTGTTTTGTGCACCTGAGCTTCTACCATTATTAAGCACCTTCCAATATCTTTATACGTAATCCACGTAAATATGCGAGTTAAGTCTCGTTATTATAGAAAAACAAGAATAATATCTAACTGGATTAAATGGATTGATCGGTCGCTATATTTTTTTAATCCTAATTCAACTGAAATATATCCCTTTTTCATCACATTGTACAGTCAGCATCAGACGAACCTGATTCCTCTATCTTAATCGTTATAAGCGCATGGGGTTAGATTTTTCTGATGCTAACAGTACCTAACAGGCAACATAAAAATAATAGCCGAATGTAAATTAAAATAAACCGATTTCAAAGAACCTGCCTTCTTCCGAGTGGATATTATTATTATGTGACAACTAACAAGTTATTTTGTTTTTAATTAATTTCGACGGACTGGAACGTCCGACAAAGCGACATAACAGTAACAAACGAACTATCGGCACCTTTTGAAGTCACATGCCGCGAATGTCATAATAATTCAAATGCTAGTAACACTAGTCTGCAAAATGGTTTATTTGTACAAGATTTTATCAAATTAATGTCCTGATATCGTTACTCCAAGTATCGACAACTGAAAATACCTACTTCCTTATTAAATTTTAACATTCCAAGTCAAATGTTCCGACTTTATTCGAGAGTATTCGATATTGTATGAAAAGTTTAATTTTTTTAAACCTTTTATGAAGTTCCTTTTGTACAAATATATATATAAGGTTTTGAATTTAATGTATTGTATACGTATTCCATGATATATGTATGCTCGTGACTATATTCTCCGAGAATAGTCAGAGAAAAAACTCCGAACATCCACGTTTCACTAGTAGTATTACAAAAACTCTTTCCAGTGTGACTGTGTGACGGAGAGTCAGCCCGTCGCCACTAATTTGAATAATTGCCGCCATTTTATTTACTAGCCACCTTTAGCATTTATCAATCACTGAAAAAAATGTTTTGTTAAATATAACCGAACTTTAGTGACTTCCAAACTGTTTTGTACAACATAAACAATCGTTTGGTTATAAATAGCATAACTTTTTGCTATTTATATACAAACGTTTGGTTATGTGCTACAAAACAGTTTGGAAGTCACTAAAGTTCGATTACATATAACAGAAACTTTTTTTTTCAGTGATGGAGCAATTGCTAGTCTTCTCTAAAGTTGTGATTTTATATCCTCGTTGGTCTTCACTCTTCCGTAACTTCAGTTACGTAGACGTGGTAAACTCGGTAACAAACTTATTTATTTTTGTCCTGATTTAAGTAATTTCTTCTCGTTTATTAGCTTTGTAGCTAATAAACGAGAAGAAATTAATAGTATTAGAAACCTCGAATACAACACGAGTACTTATGTACTATAGTATTAGAAACCTCGTGTTGTATTTAGTGTCAAACATTTATTTTCCCAAACATTATAAAATATGCTACAATTGTTCATCTTTATAAACATTACTAGAGTAAACCCGCGACTTTGTCCGCACAAATTATATACCAAATTTTAAGACAGATCATTAGGTATCAAACAAAAAAAGTTTCATCAAAATCGGTTCAGTAGTTTTTGCGTGATACTCGTTCAAACAAACACACAAACAAACAAACAGACAGACAAAAAATCCAAACATTGGTGATATGGAATCAGGGACACCTAAAAACCATATCGTAACTTTTTTTTGTTAATATCTTCAATGTACAGACAAACTTCTACAGTTTTATAATAGTTTAGGTATCTCTATGTCTTATCTACTTTCACATTAGTTTGGTTCTTGTGTTGAAAGTTCACTTATAAGGAACAATTTAATTTTAATTTTGCTACACTGTTGAAAGGCTTTATTTTATACATCTACATCTATGCATAGTACCTACTAGTTTAGAGAACAAAACAGGATTGTGAAGTAGGCTATCGTTAGCTATAAGAAACACAACTCTTTGTTTCGATTCTAAGAAACTCTAAAGAACGAAATAGGTTTTTAAATCTGGATACCAAGGTTTTTACAATGTTGATGCTATTCACATTAATTATGCAAACAATTTTTGAATGTGAACATTTTGTTTTTGAGAAATCTAATCGCATCTCTTTGGTAAGCTTCCAATACTAAATTAATAATTACTTTGGTGTCTGAACTTTCAATTTTCTTATTGGAACACAAACTGCCGAAAGCTGTTAACGTTTCTATTTCATATTTATTACTCTTTGATAGATCCTTTACCTTAAATTACAGGAATACAACCCAACGTTGCAACAAGATACCCAGTAAACAGACTAACTAGTGTAGATTCTAGAGATAAAACATGCAAATGAAGTGAATTGTAGATCGATTGAAAATAGATCGTGTGTCAGCGGTCGGGAAGCTCGGGGGCATGATCATCGGACCGCGGCGCACGCGCACGATCTGCACCAGCCTCCAGCGACAGCTCGATCCAACACACAACACAACACAATACAACCAGTAACGCTCCTATCGTAACCATTGATGTCGACACACAAAAAAGTTTATATGTGTTTAACAATGTGTTACTTAAAAACCTATAGATCGTTACATAACTTTTAAATAAAATAGACAAAAAGCTAATCCTCTTAAACTTTTTTCTGCTCCAAAAAGTATATTTTAGCTCAAATGCTTCCCATTCTTCAAATTGACGCAATTAGAAACCATATATTATTAGTGAAAGTATGTTTTAGGAACCGAAAAACTAAAAAGCGATTTCACATTGACCTTTCCTATTGTTCGATCGTGTTGTGAAACAAAGAACGATATAGCCACGATATAAAGACGTAATTAGTGAGTTCTTAACCTTATAATTTATGTTACAATATTTAAAGCATCTCGTTTAAGGTATTTGTTCTTTCATTTGAATAAATAATTTGTATTGTGATTTTAATCTACGTTCAAGTTTCTTCGAAAACCGACTGGTATTTATTGTTACCCAATATACATTTATACAAGTGAAGAGACTCTTATCAATACAAGACATCCCAATAAAACCAGATTTTCTAAATTATAGAAGTTATGTAATTAAATAAATAAATTACACTTACAGACACTGACATTGTAATGATCCCAAAACTGAAGCTACTTTCGTATGTCTAGTTAAATAAAGAAGATTACAGTTAAAAAAAGAAAAAGCTACTAACATTTTTACTATGGACACCATACAAGTACAACAAAGGCACAAAAATATAACATCAATGACTGAACCGGGATTCGAACCAAGAACCTCTGGTTTGGCAGATAGATATAAAAACTACGCTACGTTAAGCTCGTCTTTGTACATCACGATTTATTGTAATTTTTTTCATAATTATGTTTTTGTGTACAATAAAGAATCTATGAATCTATGAACTATTTATTTAAACACACTGTGGTTGGTAAGTCACACTTTTAAAAGTAACCGTTAAAAAGTGTCTATACATCTAATGCGAGCAAGCTGGATTGGGAGCAACACAGTGAATTTAAATGTCGCCGACAAAATTAGAGTAAGCTGACCTTTAATGTACCGTTGAAACATCTAAACTTTCTTATTGTTACAAGTAGGTACAAGGATGCAGATTTTAAAAGAAAAATTATATAGGTTGAAATTGATATCATTAGCATCCTTTTAAACTAAGAGTCTACCCATCAAACTGAACAGCTTTTACTATGGGAGCAAACCAATCGGAGCACAAAAAAAATTTGCTGTTGCATATTACATTTGAGTCGAGTCGGCACGGCAGGGACTTTAGTTTAGTATGGAACATCTGATTTTTTTTCGATCCGATCGATTTGCTCCCATACGAGTTGTTCAGTTTGATGGGTAGACTCTTAGTTTAAGAAATGGTGTTAAGTAATTAACAAAAACTCCGTTTCCCTAGTATCGGCAAAACAACATGTTTTTCTGAAAGACCGTGTCGGTTTTCGTATAAATACGAAACGACGAAAACCAACGTTTGCGATTTACAAAATGTCGTTTATTTTAACAAATCAAACTGTAAAAAGCTCTGCGTTCATTTGTTTGTATAAAATTACGACATTTCTAAACATTTGACAATAGGTTAAGAAAAAGAAAAAAAGGCGATAGTTAAAATGGGCAAAATTTAAGTACAACTTTGTGATGAAACATAATTGCCTATTTCATCTAAATGTCCGTCTAAGGTGTCCAAATGTAATTACCAAAAGTCAGAACAGTCCCGCCCACAAGTGCTCTCGCGCGCTGAGGTCACCTTCTCTGACAACCTGCTCAAAGAACCAAATTACACCACTATACTTACTGGTCTGTATTTTGACTATTATCTTTATTATAGGTTTGTAATAGTCCATCTTTGTTGGCATTGCCAATAGACGAACGTAACCAATTTAGTTTTTTAGTTTTATTTATTACCTTAATACTAGATAATCGGTTGAACGGTGTTTATTTATTCTTAGATTTATGATGTGTATAACAGGGAAATTTAAGTTACTTCGTTCAGCGAGGAAACGCTGCCAGTATCTTGGCTACCCTCTCCCGCGCGGTCCAAACCTGCACCATCTATCTTATCTATACTATTATAAAACTGTAACAGGAAGTTTGTCTGTACATTGAAGATATTAACAAAAAAAAAGTTACGATATGGTTTTAGGTGTCCCTGATTCCATTTCACTAATTTTTGGATTTTTTGTCTGTCTGTTTGTTTGTGTGTTTGTTTGTTTGTATGTTTGTTTGTTTGTTTGTTTGTTTGAACGAGTATCACGCAAAAACTACTGAACCGATTTTGATGAAACTTTTTTTGTTTGATAGCTTATGATCTGACTTAAAATCTGGTATATAATTTGTGCGGACGAAGTCGCGGGTTAACGCTCGTACTGTTATAAAACTGTAACAAAAGTGTGTCTGTACATTGAAGATATTAACAAAAAAAAAGGTTACGATATGGTTTTTAAGTGTCCCTGATTCCATATCCGTAATTTTTGGATTTTTTGTCTTTTTGTTTGTTTGTTTGTTTGAACGAGCATCACGCAAAAACTACGGAACCGATTTTGATGAATGTTTTTTTGTTTGATAGCTTATTATCTGACTTAAAATCTGGTATATAATTTGTGCGGACAAAGTCGCGGGTTAACGCTCGTACTATTATAAAACTGTAACAGAAGTGTGTCTGTACATTGAAGATATTAACAAAAAAAAGTAACGATATGGTTTTGAGGTGTCCCTGATTCCATATCAGCAATTTTTTGTCTGTCTGTTTGTTTGCGCGTTTGTTTATTTGAACGAGCATCACGCAAAAACTACGGAACTGATTTTGATGAAATTTTTTTTGTTTGATAGCTTATTATCTGAGTTAAAATCTGGTATGTAAGGTCTAACAAAATTAGGTGAAACTATTTTAAGGGGATGGTCAAACCACCAAACTGAAGAACTTTCTCTATGGGACCAATACTGAAATCGCGAAAAAAAAAAATCTGCTGTCCCACACATATAGGTCGAGTAGGTTTGTATGGAAAAGCAGATTTTTTATTTCGCGATTTCGATATTGGTCCACAGAGAAAGTTGTTCAGTTTGATGGTCAGATCGCCCCCTTAAAATAGTTTCACCTAATTTTGTTAAACCTGATATAATTTGTGCGGACAAAGTCGCGGGTTAACGCTCGTACTATTATAAAACTGTAACAGAAGTGTGTCTGTACATTGAAGATATTAACAAAAAAAAAGTAACGATATGTTTTCTAGATTCCCCTGGTTTCCCTGATTCCATATCAGAAATTTTTGGATTTTTGTCTGTCTGTGTGTTTGTTTGCGTGTTTGTTTCTTTGAACGAGCATCACGCAAAAACTACTGAACCGATTTTGATGAATCTTTTTTTGTTTGATAGCTAATGACTCACTTAAAATTTCGATCTAATTTGTGCGGACAAAGACGCGGGTTAACGCTAGTATTTTAATATTTTTATTTATTTTTAATATACTTACCAACCTATTGTTGTTTCATAATGCAAATTAAATTAGTCAATTGTAATTATTACCGTGACGACAATAACAAACATAATAGGTACCTATTTTTGAAAAGTATGATTTGATTTATTTACAAAGCGTTATTAAAATACTTTACAAACAAACATAATCTTAAAAGTAACTAAACTAAACAATGTAAGTATTTATATAACACTAGCGTTAACCCGCGACTTCGTCCGCATAAATTATATACCAGATTTTAAGTCAGATCATAAGCTATCAAACAAAAAAAGTTTCATCAAAATCGGTTCCGTAGTTTTTGCGTCATGCTCGTTCAAAGAAACACACAAACAAACAGACAGACAAAAAATCCAAAAATTGCTATTATGGAATCAGGGATACCTAAAAACCATATCGAAACTTTTTTTTTGTTAATATTCAATTCAATGTACAGGACAAACTTCCTATTACCGTTTTATAACAGTTTATTTAAAAAAAATATATCTTAGTAGTACAAATTCAGTGGTGGTAAGCTCGCGGGAGAGGCCCCGACATTTTCATTAAAAAATCATGAATCACTGCATTTTCGTGATATATGGCGTATGGCCTGCATATGACTCTATGAATGTTTTTATTCACAGAATCAATTGAATTGAATGTAAAACAGTATTAAAACAGTATACAATCGCCTTATGTAAACCATGTATAACGTTAAAATTGTATTCTCTTGGTGAAAACAAGAAAAACCAGGAGTGCGATTTTTGAATCTCATACGTTGAACTTAGCAGTTAAATGTATGGAGATACGCATCTTTATTTTGCTGATTTGACTTTCAAAAATCGCACTCCTGGAGTACGATGTCAAATCAGCAGTAGAAAGATGCTTATCTCCATAGTAATATTGACATTTTCAACTGCTGAGTTCAATAAATGTGTTTCAAAAATCGCACTCCAGACCTACCACTAAATGATCGACCTAAGGAACCAACAAAAGATTTTAATCTGTAGAAGTAGATATATTTGTTGGTACAGTTAAGTGCATGCATCGATTCCCAGGATGGGTAATCCCACATAAAGCAAATGTTGGGTGGACGGGCCGCGTAACTCCGGTGGAGTGACAAGACAATAATTGCACTGGGCCATCGGAAGACGCCCCGCGTATATCTTTCCAGACAAATTTACGTTTGCTCTGATGAAAGACAAACAATTCTACTCTATAAAATAAATACATTTTACTAATCTCTAATAGACGTTTATTCGTTCTGCATTAAAGGTTAAATAAACTATCGTTTTCCGAGGACAGTAAAGATAAATTCAGTAGATGGCGTTAGTTTATTTGACAAAAAATGTTAGTTTAACAATCTGGTGTTTCAAATAGTTAAATTTCTCATTACCTACCAATAAACATGCAATAACACAGAAAATATTTTTTTTTATTTATAATTAATGGACGCTTGCTTGTGCGTTAGCACTGCATTTCTACCAGTGTCAAGTAGTCTATGGGAGAATCTATTCCAATCTCAGGGATTGTTTTTGGTCAAGAACAAGAAGAGATTGAGGATTGCGGAGCCTCGTGGCAAGCAAAAACGCGACGCGCGAAAACCACGCGAGACGAGTGCTCGGCTCAGTACCTGCAACGTGACTCACCGAAAATATTAGTCTGTTATACAAAATCGAACGTCAAGTGCATAGGTTACAATGTGAATGACTGACAATTTAAAAAAATGCATTAATGAATTAACAAAATTCTCCCTAAAATTAGGAAGTAGGGAAAAAACTGAACACTTAAAATCTGACGGCATAATTTTGTGACTTAAATACTATTCATCCGGTGTAATGTAACTGAAATTCTTTTTTTTTTCATAAAGAAAACGCTTGTTGTTATCAGAAAACTAAAAGTGAAAGTACATGGTGAAGTATTATGAAATAGATATAGTTATTTCTCCGAAAATAATTGTAGTGAGCTTTAGTAAATAAAAATACCCAGTCATTGCACTCAGCACTTTACTTTTACATTCTTAGCGAGATCACGGTCTCTCCATCAATTAGAGTGCGCATTTAATCGGATAATGATGACAGAGACCTAATAATCTTACAGAGACCGTTAAAAATGTTCTAAGCGTTTTAAAATAATAATGGCCAACATCAGTCTCTGCTGGACTTAATAAAAGGATTGAAATTAACCTGTTCGACTTGATCCAGACGACTCATTTGTTTGCCTAGTGCTTTTTTATACAGTTACGTTAATATCGTCGTGATAATGGATCATTTTGTATATTTTTAATCCATTAATGTTTTTAGATTACATTTTCTTTTTTATACAAATGTTAATAAATAAAATATAGCGCTCTTTGTGTTTTAGACGGATAAATAAGGTGGTTTTCTTAAAGTTTCATCAGCGTAGAATCTTATTATTGTTATTATCACATTTTAAATCCATAACAATAAACGTAGGTAATACTCCTTTTACCTAGGTACCTACCTAAGTGGGTATTATCTTTTTTAGGGTTCCGTACCCAAAGGGTGCAAACGGGACCCTATTCATAAGCCTTCGCTGTCCGTCCGTCTGTCCTACGTATTTAGGGCTGTAACTTTTGAACCGTAATAGCTGAATGTTTACAGAATATGATTTATTTGCCAACAAATAATAAAAATGTCAAAAAGATAAAAATTACTACTTTTTTTACTACATACTCTGTTAACTTTTTTTAGTAAGTAAGAAAATACCTAACAATAATATTCTACTAATGGCAACCTAAAAACACCGGCCATTACTTTTAGATCACAGCTCTAAGCCTCACGACATTGTCGCGGTTCAAAAGTACCTAAGTAGATGGTATCATCGCGCAGGCAGTGAGTGGTGCGGCGCGGCGCGACGTCACGCGGACGGCTGTGGTACGCGACAAGTGGGTATCAGGACCAGACTCAGAAACTCAAACCCGAAATTTATATTCTAAATATCACATAGATAGCTTTTTGGCGTAATTTTGTTGACTCTACCACACCGCGTCGAAAGGTGTTCCTTTTTCTAGAGAAACTTTACAACACTCATCTTTTAACCAAAACAATATGTACAAAGTACGATTACCTACAAATACAAAAACCGTGGTGGTTTCGTGGCGAGTAATACCTTGCCTGCCGTGCAGGAGGCGATGGTTCGATCCCCGTCCAGGCTGACTCGTACCATTGAGTTTTTCAGAATTTTTAAACGATTTGTAACACCAATGACTTTTCGGTGAAGGAAAACATCGTGAGGAAACCTGCATGCTTTCGAGGCATGTATTGTGCCCACTGTCCATTACAATCAGGGGTCGAAATTATCAAGATAATTATTTTCTTTGATAATTGTCGGATAATTATCCACGCTGATTCTTAGTTTTGAGAGAAATTTCTAAATAAAAGTTCTAAAATTGCTGTTTATGCTTTAACACACTCATATCCAGACCAAACAGCACCTAGTCTTCGAAATTATTACGATAGAGCGAGAAGAAAAAACGTTGATAAAATCCTAAACATCTAAAACGTGGATGTTCTGAAGTTTCAGAATATCTCCGAATACCCCCTCGGGGAATATAGTCGTGAGCATAATGCTATTAAATTACATAGTGTAATAATAATTAGTGTCACATTGTCAAGACCCTGGAGTGCAATTCTCTAAGCGCAAACATCGGTTGAAACATCGGCGACTCGGCGAGCTGTCAATTCGGTATGCGTTGTGTCAAACTTAATATAGAGAATTGCACTCCTGACGTTTTGGTCGTTCATAGACTATTGCACTCCTGACGCTTTGGTCGTTCATAGACTCAGAGCTGCAATAAAATCCCAGGCAGTCACCATGACAAAAAAAGATTTTGACGATTTTTCGAAGAATAAGTGACATGATAATACAGGGTCCATGCTGGTGGTTTTTAAGAGGATAATCAGACCATCAAACTCAACTAACAGCTGTCCCATACAATGACTAAATAAATTGTTCTTGAGATCGACCTTGGTCCCGTAAAGTTTTTTTTATTTGACGGTCTGATCATCCCCTTAACATACCGTCAGTGTCTTACTGATAGACGACAGCGACACCAACTTCGATGGTGGTGAATACCACGCACCACATTGCATTATATTCAGTCATATATTTAATTAACACTCAGTTGCAGAAACGCTCATTAGAGTTAATCCTCCATTGAATCTCTTGCTAGCTTTAACTACGTCAACAAGACCAAAAGTGACAGCAAGAGATTTAATGGAGGATTATCTTTAATGAGCGTTTCTGCAATTTTTTTATTTTTTATTTATTTAATTAAAAGTTTGAAATACATACATGTTTTACTTATAGTCCTACAAAACCATATTTTATGGTTTGGCTTAGGGTCCTACACTCGAAGTAGTTGTGCGCGTGTGTGTGTGTTGTACTGAGCTAGGTACACATTATCACATCTACCGACTTTTTCATTTAGCAGTTCCATTTGTTCTGGACTCAGTCAACTTTTCCTTCAGACAGTATTCACGCTTACGGCCGGCCCTGGTAGGCGCAATCACTAATTGAATCAGTAGCTAGTCACCGGCATGCCACTGGCACGCTGCTCCATATCACTTTCAGTTGACGAAATTATGATTCGTCTGGTTTTATCGCACCGCCAGATTTCTAAGAATCTCTGATGAAAACGCGATACGCGGATATGAGAGCCAGATCTACGGCCGACCGCTCAGAAGCCACAGGCGAACTACTAAAGGTTAATGCGTCTATTGAATTGATTATTATATCTTCTCTATCTCATTAGTAGGTATATCTTGGCTTCTTTGTTTGTTTATTTTAAAATCATCAAACTATGTACCGCTAACTGTTCAACTTTTGTATAATATGTAACCTATATGTTGAAGCATTTTGCCACAGATATCGAAATAACTAAGAAGTTACATTTTATATTGTGCCACTGTCAGAAACAGACCTGACTTACACTCAGGTGCAGAAACGCTCATTAGAGTTAATCCTCTATTAAATCCTTGCTAGCTTTTACTACGTCAACAAGACAAAAAGTGACAGCAAGAGATATAATGGAGGATTATCTTTAAAGAGCGTTTCTGCAACTGACACTTAATGTTTAGGGTCCGCAACAATGAACTATCGGAGTAGTGTAACGTCGCATTTTCGATGAAACGGCCTTTCGAACAAATGACCCATCGCTCAATGGAACTTCAATAACTGAGCTCTCGGAGAACTAGCCCATTTATGAAATGGTTTTTCGACCAAATGGCTTATCACTTAAATGCACTTGAGGTCGATCAGATTGGTTTCGTCAAAATGTCTTTCAGTAACGTAGTCCTAATTAATCCCTTTATAGGGAAATCGTAATATTTATAAATCCCTCTAGAAACGAATGCCTTTGTTGAATAACAATAAAACCTGAACGGTTCCGAAGCTTGAACTTTACTGAACAGTACCGTACCTACATGATATACGATATAATGGTTCATTGATATGATAAGTACTCGTAGGTACGAACAAGAGCGTGGATTTGTTACACGCCCGTGATAATTATTATTGGCCGACAAATCTTCACTTAGGGAACCGTTAGCCGGGTTTTGTTGCAGTGAAAACATTCATTACTTCATTTGCATACAATGGGCTGGTGCCAAAAAATATTGGAGTGTAAACGCTTACCACGAACGCTTTTATGAAAGTTCTCTTTAGAGTATCATGTTGTCGAGATTGAAAAATTTGTTTCGATAATGTCGACACTATACCCACCTATATTTCGAAGTTGGTTATTATAGTTTACAACTTTATGATTATGTCAACATAATTACTTTTGAATTGTATATTGAAACATATAGTTTGATTAATAAATATATATGGAAATATCATATACAATATTTTGAAATGAAAAACCAGAAGTAAAATCTAGTACAATATCTAGAGTAAAGAAAAAAATGACAAAAACTGCGTTATTATAAATTAAAGTTCAGAGAAAAATATTCAAATACCTAATCAATTTACAACCAGATAGTTTTTGAATCTAAACTATTATAAAACTGTAGCAGGAAGTTTGTCTGTACATTGAAGATATTAGCAAAAAAAAAGTTACGATATTGTTTTTAGGTGTCCCTGATTCCATATCACCAATTTTTGGATTTTTTGTCTGTCTGTTTGTGTGTTTGTTTGGGTGTTTGTTTGTTTGTTTGTTTTAACGAGCATCACGCAAAAAGTACTAAACCGATTTTGATGAAACTTTTTTTGTTTGATTGCTTATGATCTGACTTAAAATCTGGTATATAATTTGTGCGGACGAAGTCGCGGGTTAACGCTCGTTTTGCTATAAAGATATGACACGAGAGTACCAATTCTTTAGCATCTTCATTCATCATCAACTCTATAAACATGGCCCACTCACATTTAGACCTGCTATTAATTCAATACAAAAAATGAACCATAATTAAATCGACCATTGTGGTTGCCTACATGCATATGCAAATGTGGTTTTTATTATCCACCTCAGATATAACAATATGGAAACAGATTCATGGTAATACGAATAGAAATCTATCTACTATACACCCACGAAACTAAATTTTGATTAATGATTTAAACCAGAAAAATTACTGTTTGATCTATTTGCATAATTAGTGGTATACTTTAATTAATGGTCTCATATTTTATCATAACGGCTTAAAGAGATGCTAAACTACAATGAATTAGTATATTTCATTAGGGATTATTTAAATAACAATGTTAGCTAATAGTTTTTCGTAAGCCAACTCCATAGTTGCGGATCTCCGAGGACTTTCGTGCGTTCGATCTCGCGATGGCCGATAAACGTATTTCGGTGCAGAATGCTCTTGACGCAGATGGAGTGAAAACTAACGGAGCTTTGTAAACGCAATTGTTTTAAACTATTAATTGTAACGATAGTACAACGAACAATACACGTACTTACTAACAATGAAACCGGAAAAAATCTTTTGCCCCGATGTAAGTAAGGCATCGCGTCGCGACCTCTTAAAATTTACCATACTATAAATTATAGCTACATATTGTATTGTTTATCTCCAAGTGAAACGGGGTAAAACGGTTAACTGTAGAATGAAAGTTTTTACATGTACACGTCTATTTCAGGTATAATCACTTAACTCAAAATCTGTCCAAACTGTATTAGTTTAAGATTTAAATTTCTCAAATAAAGTTTTATATCTCAACAAATATCAATTGTTTATAGGCACTATAAGTAGCAGTAACAACCAATAAGCAATTATGCTGAGTCTTACAGTACAGTATAGCGGATATAGTTGTTAATTATTGGCCCATAAAACCATAAAGCCAGCAGCAAGTGTTGGAAGGTGTGTAAAACGAGTGCCATGTCGTTAGAGATTAGTATGGGGCGCATTGATTCTGTTTCGCGGGCGGAAACGGGCGCGCCCACGCCTGGGTCAGAGCAGTGACCCCGGAGATCACCTCGCAGCGCACCGGCGGCGGCGGCGGCGCGGGCGCACCACGCTCGCCGGGACCTTATTGTTCCATCTTTTGCTAGCCAATGACGAGCACGTGTAATTAACTGTCAAGTTTTGTACCAACAGGTTCTCCATTGAGCCATTTTAGCAGGTTAATTTATATTGTCTAGAGAGTTTAATCTTTCTATATACAGGGTACAACTTAATATGCTGACAGTTTTTTAAGAGGATGATCAGACCATCAAACTGAACAACGATCTCTCTGGGACCAAAATCAAAACCTATCTAAATCAAAGTAGGTTTGCAGTTTTGTAAGGAATAGCAGATTTTTTTTTCGTGATGTTACTGACCTAGACAAAGTTGTTCACTTTGACGTTCAGATCATCCTCTTAAACAAGTGTCAGCATATTAAGAAGGACCCTGTAGGTGTAGGTATTTGTTATTATTGTATTATTTCCTGCGTTTAGACTACCCCAATGGTTACGAGGTAACTAAGGAAACAGATTTCTTTTGAATATTGTTTTTGTTTAGAGGGCAAACAAAACATCATGAAATCGGAAAAGCATGCAAGAGAATTTAGAATTTGCAGCGAATAATAAACCTTATGTTAAATTAAATTCATATAAATCCCGAACCACTTATAGAACTGATTCAAGCAAATCGATTAAAGATATTCCCCGCGCTAGCGCGATATGAAGCGGTTAAATTAACTTTCATAATTAGAAACACCAATAAGGCAGAACGCCCATCACCACACAAATTACACCTGCGTTACTAATTATGTCCGACGCAGATATATCTTCTCGTACATTATTCTTTTCTCCTAACCGTGTTAAAATTGTATTTATTACCACCATCTGTCACCAGGTAATGACTACCGCGCATGAAACCTGCAACGCATCACATTTAAATCAATTAGGCTGTTTGAGAAACATCTCCCTAATGATAACTCGAAAAATGAAACGTTTATCATTTCCATTGGCCTTAATTTTAATAGCGGCCACTTACATTGTCTTCAGTCATAGCAATTATGGAATGAAGAAGATATAGGTCCGCCACATACATCCGGAATAAACCTGATTCGGAATGAGGGATTTTCCGAAAGCCATTAAAAAAGAAAAAGTAGTTCCTAATGGCTCGATAGATGGCGTTGACGAGACAGGGGCCAGCGACCTTGCAGATAGTAAAATACAAATAAAATAGTAAGAATTTGTGTCTTTATTTAAGTAAACAGCAAAATATGAACGTATATTTCGTCAACGGATGCGTCTGACTAAGTGACATGCATACATAATGCATGCATGCATAAGTGCATGATTTTTTTTTCCTTTTTAGCCGAAAATTCTCGTCTCCAGACCCCTCTCTGGTCAACGCCATCGATCGCCGGTATGTTGAACTACGTTTGACTAGCGGTCGGAAAACTCCTCATTAGATTCCGTATGGAGTGTTGCCGCTTTCAGAGACTTTTTCACTTGATCTAGTGATTTTTTGATGTCTTAGGTGGCATATTTTAAAGTGATTTTTTAAACGTTGATGGAACGATACCGTATCGTGCCGGTGCAGTGGCGATGTCGTTGCGGTATAGTTGTGAAATCGCCAACGCTCAAAAATCGCTTGTGTGATAATGGTTCATGCCATTTTGTATGCAGATTATGTCTAATGTGAAAACTATCGATAGTCTTTTGATATAGTTGCATTAATATTGGAATACAATTTACAAACCATCATCGTAACATTCGTAACGTCATGACCTCATCACATGATAGTAATTATCATGTATAGAAATTGTTTGTTTGTTTTAATAAATACCTAAAAATGCAATTATTGTCATTCATTTGGCGTTTCATATATTTTTATTTTAGGCATTTTTTAAACAGCACTCTAGTATTTTTGTAACCATAGTTGACAACACTGAATCCTGAATCAGGATTCCGGATCGCAATTCCGATTCCGAAAATTGATGTAAAAATCTGCTACATATAAAGTAGAGGTAGAGTAAACCAGGGCTTACAATCAATATTTTCGTTTAAGCTACATTTCTGATCTTGATTTATGGGCATGCGGTTTACTTGCGGTATTATTAACAAGTTGTAAATCACTGATCGGAATTAAGAGCATGGTGAATCGATTGCTCGAGATATGCTGACTGAGGATTTGTAGTTAAAAGCTTAGGGGTACCTGGCATGGGTAGCATAGATAGGTATTTTGATCATCATCATCATCTTATTTAAGAGCTACGCTCTTGTCGGTGGAGTTTTCGCCAATCCTGTCTCCTTTCCGCTAGTCTCTTGAGTTCTTGATACGATACGACATCAACCTTTTCCTTCACTTGGGCCAGATAACTCTGTCTAGGTCTTCCTCTGCCTCTCTTCCCCTCTATCTTCCCTTCCAGTATGGTTTTAAAGAAATTGTCGTTTCGTATTAAGTGTCCGATCATTTTTCCCCTCCGGTTTTCGATTGTTTTTAAAATGTTTCTCTTTTCTTTAACCACTCTTAGCACCTCTTCATTTGTTATGCGTTCCGTCCAACTTATCCCCTCCATTCGCCTCCAACACCACATCTCAAAAGCTTCCTCTCGATCTCGTTTAGTCAATGTCCACGTCTCGCTACCGTACAATGCAATGCTCCAGATGTACACTTTGATTAGGCGTTTTCGAATTTTGCTCGATATTTTTGCTTTCAGAAGGTGTTTTTTGTCGTTGAAAGCTCTTTTTGCCATAGCAATCCTTGCAACGATGTCAGGGGTGCATCTGGAGTCATTTGTAATGAGACTACCCAAATATATACAGGGTGAAATTGATATCATTAGCATCCTTTTAAACTAAGAGTCTACCCATCGAACTGAACAACTTTTACTATGGGAACAAATCGATAGGAGCAAAAAAAAATCAGCTGTTGCATACATTTGAGTCACAAACTCGTGCGTCGACATTGCAGTTTAGTATGGAACAGCAGATTTTTTATTTGCTCGGACCGTTTTGCTTACATAGTAAAAGTTGTTCAGTTTGATGGGTAGACTCTTAGTTTAAAAGGATGCAAATGATATCAATTTCACCCTGTATGGACCTTATTAGTAGAAAAACACTATAAAAATGTTTAACACTTTGTCTCTTGTAAGCAGTTCTGTGAGATTACATCTGAAAGCATGATTATTGTATGTAAATACCAAAGAATATCATTTCAGCAGATAATTTCACCATAATACAGGGTGTAACAAAGCACCCTAGTAATATTTATAGGGGTGGTTAATAGACCATCAAACTGAAAAATTTACACGTGGAGAAAATATCGAAAAAAATTCTCTTCCACAAGGACCGAACCTGCACCACCCACATCCAAGGTTAGTTTAGTTTTAAGTCACTTTATTTATAATTTTATTTAATGTTGCTTTTTTATGGATCTGTCGAAAAAAATACAAAATATTACTTGTTTTGTATGAAACAACAAAATTATCTTATAAAAACGATCATCTTTACGTTGTTCATATTTTGGGACAATAACATTTTGCCTTATAAAAAATATACACGAACATTTGATAGAAAGACAGACTTAGTAAAAAACCTACTACAGCCAGTCACGTATCCAGGGGGGGGGGGGATAGGTGGGTCCCCCGCCCCCCCTCCCGAAATCCGAATATTTGTATGGAAAAGTGCTTCACTGCAGCACTTACTTTTCATTGTTTTTCTATGAATATCCCCACCCCTAAAATTAAATGCCCCCCCCCCCTCAAAACTAAAGTCTTGATACGTGCTTGACTACACCCTTCATACAATTTATACAACTTTAATTAATGTACTTTAAAACCTTATGTTTTGGTACTGCCCGAACCCCCATATAAAAGAATTCAACGCGCTGACCACGGTACGGCCTACGATTCCTTATCAATACGCAATATCTTTATTGCACTCATGTTGTTACCAGTAGTCTTATTAGTTACATTTAAATTTTGAATTTGAATTTTGAATTTTTGAATTTCGAACAAGTTCCGCGGGAAACTGCTAACGTACGAAAATATTCAAATAACGAGCGTTAACCCGCGACTTTGTCCGCATAAATTATATACCAGATTTTAAGTCAGATTATAAGCTATCAAATAAAAAAAGTTTCATCAAAATCGGTTCAGTAGTTTTTGCGTGATACTCGTTCAAACTAACAAACACACAAACAAACACCCAAACAAACAGACAGACAAAAAAATAAAAAATTGGTTATATGGAATCAGGGACACCTAAAAACCATATCGTAACTTTTTTTTTGTTAATATCTTCAATGTACAGACAAACTTTCTGCTACAGTCTTATAATAGTTTAGATAAAAATAAAAATTTACTTCTTTATTATAATTTAAGGTGGTTTCAGTCCATACAAAAGTTTGACGCACAATACGCGTAGACGGAATTAATAAAAGTAATATTTTATATATGGAAAAATAGTTTAGAAGATCTAGTTGCCGCGTCACAAATAACATTTGCAATTTATAATATAATTACGAAGATATAAAGCTTTTAAAATTTTGTATGAAAAATTCAAAGCTTTATATCTTCGAAATTATTTTATCAATTGCAAATGTTATTTGTGACGCGGCATCTAGATTTTCTAAACTATTTTTCCATATATACAAAGTTACTTATATTAATACCGTCTACGCGTATTGTACGTCAAAGTTTTGTATAAAATTGACCCCTCTGCAACCACCTTAAGCTTAACACTCTAGACTTTGCCACCTTCTTAATCTCGGTAAAATAGTGTTTAAATTGAACTATTTTTTATGCTGTTTTTATACAAATTAGTTTAGTATATAATGAATGACCATAATAAGATACGTGTATTTGTTCCGGTGAAAATGTATACCACTTAAACAAAACTGACTGTTAGACTAACTGGCAATGTACAGTCTAAACTAAACCACTGAAGACAGAGGAACATAAATTGGGCATACATATTTTACGGAGTTTTGTATAAAATTGACCCCTCTGCAACCACCTTAACGATAAAATATGTCAACTGCAAAAAAGGTAGGTACTATAGCAGCATAGCAGTATTACAATTCGTACATCCGACTATTCCGACTATCAAATAACAAAACATTTGTACACCTTTTATCAGCTCGTGTAAGTATTTAGTTAAAAAATACAGCTAGGGTAAGGTTGCCGCTATTGGACTACTTGACTTTAAATGTCTATAGAACCAAAATTGAACAATTTTCTTCTCTCTAGATTCCTTTTTAGTGTTCCGTACCCAAATTGGCAAAACGGAACACTTATAGAGTTAGCTTGGTGTCTGTCCGTCCGTCTCTCACAGGCATTTTTCTCAGAGACCGTAAGACGTAGGAAGCTGAAACTCTACACAGATATAGCAATTGCCGGTCCAATATCATAAATGAAGTAAAAAAAGCTTAACTATTATATTAGAGGGGGGGGGGGGGGGCAATTTGGGTAAGTAGAAAAGGAAAATAAAAAATTAAAATTCTACCCTATGGTATGGGGTATCAATTAAAAGCTTATGAAAATAACAGTCTAAAAAATCATTTTTCAAATTTTTAATTAAAACTTTGTTTTACAACATTTTCAATTATATCCGAGAAATTGCTGTAGAGAGATAGAGGTGGGGCTCTATTTCTAAAAATATAGCCGTATACAAACTGAAAAAATCACATACTTCAGAAATAACGTGTAGATGGCGGGAAAATCCATATAGGCTTTATGCATATTTTTTTTTCTATACCCAAAAAACGAACTCCAGTGTAAAATTATCTTCAGTTACTATGTGACCACATACTAAATAAGTGTCAATTTATAGTGGTTGTCATCATTGATCCATTTTAAACAACTGGTAGTACGGAACACTAATTGCCCAAGTCTGACTCGTACTTGGCCGGTTTCTTCTTCTCACTAGATTCCTTTTAAATTGATGCTTTAAAAATGCTCAGTAGATCCATTTTACATCAATGATTTATACTTTAGTTGTCAATGACTACAGCCCCTCGCTAGAGTAAATATGTTCCTTGCTCTGTAGCAAGGAACTGTTTACGTCTAGATAAGGCTGTCCTTATCTAGACGTAAACAGTCCTTATTTTAAAGCTAATAAAAAAAATTCCTGTTTATTTCTAGCGGATCGATGGATGGCGCTACGGTCTGCACGAATAAATGTCAAAATATCGAAAAGTGTTTGTATTTTTTTTAATATACATAAATAGGTTTGCTCTTGACCTCAATCCAATCCTCAGGACAAAGATGGGAATTGTATGAAATAATAAAGAGGGAAAATATAATAAACAGATGCCAACAGATCTTTTTATGGTATCTTTCAATATTTACGAATTATTTTAATCGAAAATTTGAAACTGTTTACGTTTGCCATGGCAGTATGGGCTTGATGCCTTGGCGTTTAAAAAAAGGCATTGACATGACTTTGATATTATCGCGAAAGTCTCTATGGAGCGTCGGGACATGCTATCTGTTGAGTTTTTAGGGAAGCACATTTAAAAAAGAAAAGAGAATCTCTCATTACTCGTAAAAAAATAAATATTTCATTAAAAATATATATTTTTGCATATTTAAGTATAACAAAGAGTATTATAATTAATATAGGCGTGTAAGAAACTATCGTTTTATAGGGATTGATAATCATTTTCCATCATCCCACCTGACTCCCACACCAGCTTGAGGCACCAAGGTACTGCTCTCACCCCGACACGCCTGCAGCTGTAGTATGATGAGCGTAATAAGGCTTATATTAAGCCTTTTATCTCGTTCGTTCGCACGCAAATAGGTAGAGAGGTAAGACGCGATAGCGCTATATCACGCTGCCATTATACTACGGCCGCTAATAGACTAGTCTTTCTTTATATGCTGACAATCTTTTAAGAGGATGATCAGACTATGAAACTCAATATCTATCTCTATAGGACCAACCTTCGATCATTTATTATGGTCGAAGGGACCAACATCGAAATCTCGAAAAAAAATCTGCTTTCCTATACAAAACTCCAACTCGTCCCAAATTTAGGAGGATTCGAGCAGGGATTTTTTTTTCATGATTTCGATGTTGGTCCCAAAAAGAAAGTTGTTCAGTTTGATGGCCCCTTAAAAAACCGTCAACATTTAAGAAAGATCATTATTGAGTCCAACATATGCTGGGGGTTTTTTAAGAGGATCTGAACGCCTTTTTTTATGGGACCAACATCAACCAATATTTCATTGATAAAAAATCTGCTTTCTCATAGGTACCTTTCTTTGGGTCGAGTAGAATTGCATGTATGAAACAGCTGATTTCTTTTTGCGATTCCACTTTGGTCCCCATAGAGAAAGTTATTCATTATGATCACCCCCTTATAAAACCCTCAGCATGTTAAGAAGGACCATACAAGGTGTAAGGAAAAGTATCATTAAGTGGGATCGCACACGATGACGCATTGACGGAGCGGCAGACGTCAGTCCGTCATTTGTGAAGCAAGGAGTTGTATGAAACCGCACGTAGAAGCACACACGGTAACGGATTGACGTACCATGTGTGCTTCTAAGTGCGGTTTCAACAAACTCCTTGCTTCACAAATGGCGGACTGACGTCTGCCGCTCCGTCAATGCGTCATCGTGTGTGATCCCACTAACCTTATTTAAACTACCTATACATACTCTACCCATCAGAATGAACTAACAAGGAGTCTAAAACTAAGAGTCTACCCATCAAACTGAAGAACTTTTACTTTAGAAGCAGAACATCAGGGCAAATAAAAATTAGCTGTTCCATACTAAACTACAATGCCTAACTACTCGATTCAAATGTATGCAACAGCAGATTTTCTTTTGCTCCGATCGGTTTGCTCCCATAGCAAAAGTTGTTCAGTTTTATAGGTAGACTCTTAGTTTAAAAGGATGCTAATGATATCAATTTCACGCTGTGGATCTAACTGGTCCAATGCGCTGGTCCAGTAATCGCAACATTACCCCTACGATCAAAATAATATAATCATTACGTTCACATTTTAGCTACTACGATGGAAATAAAAACAAGATTGTTTTTGTAGGCACTGTCCAGGAAGCTAAGTCACTGAACTTATACCAACCTCAAAACATACAAACAAGTACACACGTGTAACTTCATAATTCTTACAGTTTTTCCTCATCCGTATTACCATGAGTCAAACTTAGAATTGGAAAACAGCCAGATCGTGAAGATGATCTCTGAAAACAAAACGCTCACTTGTCTTTCCAAAACAACACGCTATCCTCACCACACCACACTACTACAATAGAATTGTTTACTTCGAACAGAAGCTCATGAATTATTTACTAAGGAAGCGATGATCTTAGATCCATATCATATTTGTTATGAAGCTATGTTCATTATCGTAGTATTCGATAATTGTATTTATACAGGGTGAAATTGATTTCACTAGCATCCTTTTAAGTTAGTTTAAAAGGATGCTAATGATATATGCTGATGCTATTTCATCCTGTATAGGTGTAGTTACATTTGACCTCATCATCATAAAAAAATTACGCTCATGTCTCATCTTCAGAAGATTCGCGAACCTGTCTCCTTTCTACAAATGCCATGACTTCCTAAAGTACGACACGACACTAATATGATCTTTCACCTGTGCTAAAGTAACTCCTTTGACTTGCTATATTAAAAGTTTTGTTTTTTTTTTCATATTACAATGGCGAATGGAGAGTATTCTGGAAGAAACTAACCAAAACGAAAGCTATTATTTTTAAACAACTGTTATCCATTAATAAAACTAAAAGTTTTCATACAATGAGTACTATTTGAAATAAAAAGTTCGACTTATGAACGTTGGGACCCAGGTGATAAAAGTGGAATATAACTTAGCACAAAACTATGGACCAAAATGTTTAATTGCATTTCGTTCCATTTAGCTATTTGGACAAACAAATTGTTCATCCTGATTAAGAAAAGCCACGACACGAGACGTCTCAAAACATCTAAATCAAATCGTTTGTCACCTCGGCATTGCCTGGTTAGGAGCATAGGAATGAAATCAACAATGATTTAGTTCTGTTGCAGCATGGATATCGCGGGGCGCGGGGAGACGGGGCGGCTGGCGCAAATGCATCACGCGCGATAATGAACCGACTCGTGTGCACGACTGCGCTTGCGCACTCACACGTAATGCACTATCCTCGCCTCGTGGAATCGTGCAACATTTACCCGTTGCCATATAAAACCCCTCCTTATGATATTTGACTGTGTGAATATTACCTTGGGAGGTATCGCGAGCGGTGATTGTTTGCTGCCTACTGGATAGAACCAGATTTATTTAAGGTGCATAAGTACCATTTTTAACTCAAATCATACTTGATATATGACTATATACCACGGTTTATCGCTATCCTTCAAATTTTGTCTTAAAATTATTATTGTTGACCGAAATATCATGAATTAAGTTCAAGCTTAGATAATAGATTTTTTCACGCACCTATAAACCCATTGTGCTTTTGAGCCAACATTGTGCAAAATACTGCATTGACAATTTTTTAAATCAACGGTTTTGTTTAACATAAACAGTAAGTCTACCATTAGTGGAAGGCCCGCCCCGAGGACAGGTCCTCGGGTCCAGGGAGTGCGATTTTTGAATCTCATTCGTTGAACTCAGCAGTTGAAAATGTCAAAATGACTGTGGAGATATGCATGTTTCTACTGCTGATTTGACTTTCAAAAATCATACTTCAGGAGTGCGATTTTTGAAAGTTAAATCAACAGCAGAAAGATGCGTATCTCCATACATTTTCAACTGCTGAGTTCAAAGTACGAGTTTCAAAATTCGCACTCCTGAAGGGAATTGTTAGTTTCTATTGTGACTTCAAAAAACTAGTTTTCAAATCACGATATCCATTTTATCGCATTACAGAATTTCGTAACAGATATAGCACTTGACAATTTAACTGCGCTACCTAACCATATGAAATAGAGCAAATAACCTGCATATGCATTTTACAGGACAAAGTTGCAGTGAAAATGGACGCCATTTGTGAACAAGACAGGATCTCGGGTTTCTTAAACTGGCACCTCCCACGTGGTGTCTTGTGCCCTTAACCTTTGCAGCGGCCGTATCGCGGTTTATGCGCCTTATAATGCGCTCGCCATAATGGCATATACGGTCGAGGGTTCTGTCTAAATTTGGAGCAAAAGCTACCGGTGCACAATTAAGAGAAGTTCTCGTTGCACAAACTTCATTTGTTTGGGACTTTGGGTAATAGGAGAGGATATTTCGTCTTCACTATAGAAAGTAATCCATGAATCGATAACATGCCGCAAACTGATATGAACATGGACATAAAATAAATATAAATATAACATTTACAGGCACATATATTGTAATGATCCCAAGATAGCACTATAGGCTTTTTATTATGGAAACCATACAACAACGGCAGAAACATATAACATCCATGAACGAACCGGGATTCGAACCCAGGACCCTGGTTTGGCAGTCCGGCGTAGTAACCATTACACCAACCGGGTCGTCAAACATCGATAAACTTGAACTATCCCAATATAAATATACTATCAATATAAATACCTATCTAAATAGCTGTAATAAAACATTTGTAAGTGTGCGTCAACTTAAGTTAGACAGCAAAGTGTTAAGCCGAGGACATTTATTGATAAATTACTTGGCAATTTTACAAGCAATCAATTGCAATGGTAGAGCACAAGTGTTCACAGCTTAAACGTATTTAAGTTAATGCTATAGTGTTATCGAAGCCCGATCCGTGACAATCGAGCGCACCTGCGCCGCGCCGGCGCCGGCCGACGCCGACGCACTTTCAAAAAAGGCTTACGTGGCTGTGTAAGGCAACTCTATCGCTTTAGTATTGTTCTTGCAGTTCGCGGAGGCACGGCTCTCCTCGGCTTGATCTAGTACAAATTGACAATAAACAGTTAACAAATTAATAGCATTGCAGTACCTATACACCTGCCTTATACAGAGTCCTTCTTAGTATGCTGAAGATTTTTTAAGGGGATGATCAGCAGTGCAATTCACTAAGCGCAAACATCGTTACAACCTTAAATTCGTCGTTGAGACAACGGCTAGCTTTCAAACACATCTATAACCTCCAACGATCTGAAGGATGCGAGCTCATCGATGTTTTTGACAGCGATATGACGCTTAGCGAATTGCACTCCAGACCATCAAACTAAACAACTTTTACTACATTACCAAAAGTGTAGAACTATATACTATTAGGTACCTATTCTGTGCCAAAAGGACCAACCTTGAAATTGCGAAAAAAATCAGCTGTCTCATAGAAAATGTCAATAGGTACTCGACTAAAAGTTTATGAAATAGTAGATTATTATTATCCCATTGTGAAAGTTGTTATTATGATGGTTAAAGGGTAATCCCCTTTAAAAATCCATCAGTATATTAAGTTGAACCCTGTAGGTAGAATAAATGGCTGCGAATCGGTCTCGACTCTACACTTGATTTCAAGATGTATACTTCGAGCTGTGCTGTCAAACACAATTAACAGCATTGTTCCCCTATACAGGGTGTATCATTAAGTAAAAGTTGTTCAGTTTGATGGGTAGAGTATGTGGTTAAAAAGTTAATGATACTTTTCCTTACGCCCTGTATACTTGCTAAAGAAATTATTACACGTTTCAGAAAATCATTTTACCTGCCACACTTTCTACATTACAGAAGACGTTGAGAAATATTCTGGAAACGAATTTCATTCGTAATCTGTCACAAGTGAAATCCACCTAAAGAGGTTATTGTTGTGACAAGTAAGATTAACAATTGCACTGTTATGGAATATTTTATTTAGCCGTGTCGAGTCTCCCACGCCATTGGATTCAATTATAGAAGAAAGGCAGATAGGTCGGCGCGCGAGTGGTCCGCGCGTGACCCGTAAATTGGAACGGTCCGTCGCACGCCCTTGTCGCACCATGGACGCCGCCGTTGTCTAGTCCCGGCCACCACAACACGACACAACTGTAACGGCACCCAAATCAACATTTCTACCACATACATTGCTGTAACATCTCACGCGCATCCAATTTAGGAGCATCGACGCAAGTGTAGCCGCTCCTTATGTGGATATACGTTTTAGGATATATTCGTAGCGAGAGCGCACTCTACTACTTGGTATCGATTACTACTACAAATGTATAAGACGGCCCGATAGTACAGTCGGTAGTGAACCTACTTGCTATGCCGAGGGTCACGGGATCGAACCCCGTAAAGGACAAATATTTGTATGAAGAATATGAATATTTTTGTACCAGAGTCATGGATGTTTGTATTTATATACAGGGTCCAAAATAATATTAATCAATCAAATTAGCTCAATTTGACTCACTACTGGGCATCTACCTCCTTTTTATTGCACCACTCCTCCCGGTCCTGTACAAACAACAACTTTAATATGCTGACTGTTTTTTAAGAGGATTTAGGGTATGTGTCCGTGTGGTGTCGGCTAAGAATAGTACCATCCCATTTCCTCCCGTGGGTTTCGTAAAAGGCGACTAAGGGATCTACCGGAAGGTGGGCAGCAGCATCCTCTGAGTACACACATTCAATCCAACTGCGATCGTCAACCCGCCTGCCAAGCGTGGCGATTATGGCAAATCCCCCCATTTTAGGGGAGGCTTATGTCCAGCAGTGGACGTTTAATGGCTGATATGATGATGATGATGAGGGTATGGTCCCATGGAGAACGTTGTTCAGTTTGATTGTCTGATCATCATCATCATCTTATTTAAGAGCTACGCTCCTGTTGGTGGAGTATTCGCCAATCCTATCTCTTTTCCGTAGTCTCTTGAGTTCTTGATACGACACGATGGTCTGATCATCTCCTTAAAAACTGTCGGCATATTAAGGACCCTATATACTCATAATTATGTCTACTTACTACCTATATCATTGTCTAGTCATCATAATACAAGTCCATGCTAGATTCTGGTACTTTAAATGTGACTAGATAATTTGTGTGACTATGTCCAATGTCCAAGCATAGAATAAATTATTCTTATGGTCCAAGATATTTATTTAATGTATCGACTTTCCTACTAACTAAAGTAAACTAGTCATACATTTATTTAAGCAAACGAGTAAGTTAATAAAGTAGGTTAAGTTAGTAAGGTATCGGGTAACGCTAACAGGTGTGCACGCCGTATTTGGGGCATAATGTCCAACAGACAATAGCGGCGTAAGCGGGACTGTTGGTGCCTTAACAGAAATTCAAATCATAACCATTCTTTAAAATAAACAAGTGCTTAGATTCGATATAACACACTACTTTGTAAGGTCGTTTATGTTTTCTGACGACACTAATGATGTCCATTCAGGAAGCTCTCGCGTTGTTTTGTTAAGTATGCAACATGCGCATTAGTTGTATTGTACCTGAACTGAAGTAGGTAAATCCTATTTCATTTCATTGTTTATTAAGCTAGTAGCCCAGTCAGTTTATGGTGTGAGCCGGGACTAATTAATAATTGTTTTTTTTTTTTCGATATAATATTGAAGAGCCAATTTGAGCCTCGAAATGTACCAAAATTTTAAAAAAATCACGTCAGCAACACAATTTTAAAATTTAGCTGTTATCTCGTTCTATAAAACCTGATGGTAATTTTTTTTTTGCACATATTTAAGAATTTACCATTATACATACTTCAAACATGGTGTAAATATTTTTCTCTATTTAGAAGGATTTGAAAAATACATTCGTATTTTCTAATAAATACCTCATTTTTTTTTATTTCAATGCTTATTTTATTGCTAAAACATAATTTATATTGTAAACTCTAAGGCAAATGAGTGCATCGGTATTAATATTATTAATTTAAAAGAAACTTTTCTATGTAGCGCAGCGATTTTTTTTAAAATATGTTTTAAGATAGCCTTTTCGTCACTAAATGGTGCCGGTTACAGTTCAAAAGTCCAATTAATAATTATTCCCTACCCCGCCTAACAAAACTCAGTAAAATGACTGGGCTATAGAGGGTAAAGCTATGTCGCAAAGGTTAAGTCTAAATCACATATCGTGCTTTAAAAGCTATCTGTTTCAGATCACATTGTTTCAGTGTCAATTAGCCATACTCAGCGCAGTGCACAGTATTTAGCGGGGACAGATTATAATCTCACCTTTACTGACGTTGGCCATAACACAAGCTGACATATCAAACACACGGCTTGTTATATTTACGGAAACGTATGGTTATAGTGTTTATGAGGGTATTTAACCTTAAGTAGACATTATTCTCGTTTTGTTTAAGAATTATGATTGCCTTAATTACTGTCTCTTGGCCTCTGGACTGGTTGCCGCGCATACTTCTAAGCTAATTTTCCAACTGCGCTAATCGCATTTAATTAAATGAGAATGCAACAGGTCTCTGCACTAAGGAATAGAGTTACACCATACCGGCACAGGTTTCTGCTTTTATTTTTAAATGTTTTCGTGTTCATCGACTGACTGCAACTCATTACGAATTCATGGAATACGTTTTGGATTGAAATGTTTGATACGATGAGTAAAGGCTCATTTATTTCTGCGTGTATTTCAATAGTGTGTAGATAATAAAGAATAATAATAATTACTTGTTCATATAAAAAAGTCAACACTTTGAGGATAAACATTTTGTAAAATCATCATAGGAATGATAGGCACAATACCTATATGCCACCTTCCTGCATAGGACAAAAATTGTTTCAAAAGAGTTCGAATGTAACTCTAATCGTATACAAAACTTTTTCAAATGCTTATTAGACTGCGACTGGCTAAAACTCATTAAGCCATTATTTACTATTCATCATGTAGTTACTATATCTATGCTAATCATAAATGTTCTTAAGGTGGTTTCAGTCCATAAAAACGTTTGACGCACAATACGCGTAGACGGAATTAATAAATGTGTGTTATTAAAATCGTACACCTATATCTATAATACTTATTCCTTACACCAAAAATATAGAGTTTATTTTCTTATGGCGATTTCGAAGGTATGACATCCTGAACTAATGAAAACAAAAAAGATATGTGTTCCCCTGAAATCCGAATATTTGTATGAACAAAATGTCCCCCCCTCCCCAATCCAAAGAGCTAGCGAAGCGAGTTCGACTATTTTCTGAATACGAATCGTTTTTTTTATTTGTATGTAAAAATACGTTATTTACGTGCAAAGTAAAAGTTATGGATCGAGCAAAGCAAGCTCGAAATTTTTAGCACCACATCTTAGCTGTAGAACTCTTTAGGATTATGTGTAGATACAGTAATTAAAACAGAAACTAAGAGTGAGCGAAGCGAACTCGAATTTTCTCTGCTCGACAAATTGGTTATCTACAGACAGCTCAATCAATCTATATTTTTCCCAAATTTGCCGCCCTTAGTAAAAGCTCAAAATAAATCAATAAAAAGTGTAAATAAGTATGTCGCAACAGCATTTTAACCACAGTATCAACGCTAGTATCAAAGCATAAATAACAAGGTGTAACAAACAAGGTACAAAAATAGTTGTTAGCCGCAAGTAGATGCGGTGCGGCTCTATCGGTCGGTGTCGGTCGTCGGCAAAAAGTTCGCGCCGCGGCACGGGCGGGCGCGGCGCGGCGCGGCGCGGGCGCAGGGCGGTCGCGTGCCCATGTGCAATTTACACTTACGACACTTTTCTACGAAAAGAAAAATACTTGCGGTCGTTTTCTATGAACTTTAAAAATTAAGATAACAGAAAGTTAAAATCCAGGATGTAGCTTTAATACACCACTAGTTTTTGATTACTAACAACATTTTTAAGTTGCAAAAGAATTTTTTTTTGTCCTCCCATACAAAAGTGCGAATCAGCCGATCGATTTTCTATGGGAGATCTAAACATATTTTTCGTTTAGAGAAAGTTGTTTTATTTTCATTGTCTGTCTGTAGAGCGTCGTGGTGGTGCGTTGCGTTGCTGAGAGGTATGGAAACACAATTTTTTAAGATCCGGGTTCGAATCCGCAAGGACAATATGCCATATCCCAATGAGTTTTTCTAACTTATGTAGACTAGACACGTAATTACCGTGAAGGAAAACGTCGTAAGGAAACCTGCATTCGCTAAAGAAGAAATTCCGATGCGTATGTGAAGTCTACCAATCCGCATTGGGCACGTGAGGTGGACTAACGCTCATGCACCCTCCGTGAGCCACCTAGCCCTGCTGTGGGACGTATAGGCTGATGATCATGATGATTGTCTGAATACATGATTTTGGTGTACATCTGTCGATAAGCACTGAGATGCACACACAGGAATCTCTCAGATAGGTAATGCGGTTTGACTCTGCTATATTCCTTGATTCGCCCCTCTTGTTTACTTTGTTAAATTAAAATGTTTTCACCGGCGGCTACTAAATACTTAATCAAAGCTTACATGTAAACTTCACAACGTTTTTTTAACTAAACAAACGTCGCTCCGTGAACCTGTTACATTGTTACGATGTAATTAATGATGTACCCGTCATTTAGAAGAAAGCATTTTAATTGCGGTTCACGAGAAGTGATCATCATCAAGTAAGAAAACCAACCAATTTAAAACTTTGACTTGTTTCATCAATTCAATTTGAAAGAAGATTGGTGATCAAAGTGGTTGATGTGGAAATACTTAGGTAATTTGATAAATAGACTCCTACAATTTTATTGGTTTACGAGCGTTAACCCGCGACTTTGTCCGCATAAATTATATACCAGATTTTAAGTCAGATAATAAGCTATCAAACAAAAAAAGTTTCATCAAAATCGGTTCAGTAGTTTTTGCGTGTTGCTCGTTCAAACAAAGAAACACACAAACAAACAAACAGACAGACAAAAAATCCAAAAATTGGTGATATGGAATCAGGGATACCTAAAAACCATATCGTAACTTTTTTCATCAGACAAATCAGCAGTAGAAAGATGTATATCTCCATAGTAATTTTGACATCTTCAAGTGCTGAGCTCAGCGAATGAGTTTCAAAAATCGCACTCCTGGGCCTGAAGATTGAGTTCCCATCTTCCCATAGCTCTCCGCAATGAGCCACCGACTATCTTATAAGTAGGTAGGTATAATAACAAGTACGAAGTATCAAATGATAATGTAATTATTAAATGTTGCAGCAACGTCATCGTAGACGTAGAGAATGCTCGTTACAAGCTCTCGCTGCATTATATTAAGCACCGCCTGTGTCTTAATTATGTTATCATTCAATGACGAGAAGTATCGCATGGGTCGCATTCATAAATATTTAAATAAGGTACGCGTTTATAAGTGCCGTCAAGTTGTTCGCGGAAAGCGGCAGGCGTGGCTCCATCGTCGGTACTCCGCTCGAGCGCGAGATCACTCTCGTATTATAGTGAGGCCATTGTTCCCGCACCACCGGCACCGACCGCTGCATTTAGTGCTGTCGACATTCACACATTTCATCTCTGAAGCTTAAATTCGTAGGTACGTATTACAACTCAAGCTTAAAAACGCCTCTACCTGTCCGGCCCTGTCCCACATTCTCAGAACATAAAACAAATGTAATAACTTATCCGCACGTTCGCGTTTGCGTTTCTCACAAAATGAAGAGTGAATATCAAAGTAATTGAAAGTAAGTATTACTCAAAAGATGCTGCTTACAACGAATATTGTCAAAATAAAGGATTGTAATTTATGGAAGTCGAACCTCGAATAATAAATGAATCGACGCAATAAAAAATTATTCACATCGTCAGCTTTCCCTTAATACTCATGTCATACATATTTAATGTTATGCATTTTGTTTTTAACGCAACCATCATTTTATAGAAGGAAACATTGTTCGCAATAATCTCTGATCGGTTACAAAATGAACCAAATTGAATTTCATTCCAATAAGGACACATAATGAGTAATGAAATGTATAAAATTCAATAAGTGTTCTCTTTTGCCAATTTTGGTAACAAACACTTATTATTAGGAAAGTATATCAATATATTAGGTTGCTTCTACCACCGCTACCAAAGCAACGTTTAGGACCGCGTTATGGAGTGTTAGCCCGCTCCGTTGTCTCTTATCTCTACTCATAATTCGTAAAAGAGGACTTGACGTAACTACAGGGTGAAATTGATATCATTGGCATCCTTTTATGAGTCTACCCATCAAACTGAACAACTTTCACTATGGGAGCAAACCGATCGGAGCACAAAAATAATCAGCTGTTCCATACTAAACTGCAATGCCAACTCGACTCAAATCTATGCAACAGCAGATTTTTTTTTTGCTCCGATTTGTTTGCTCCCATAGTAAAAGATGTTCAGTTTGATGGGTAGACTCTTAGTTTAAAATGATGCTAATGATATCAATGTTACCTTGTATATATAGATGATGCTGATGTTAGAAAACCTTTATTCTAACAAAACACTACAGCCTCAGCTCAACCAGTTCATTGAAATCGGTAACGTCTACAGCTCTCCATCGCTGTAATGTAAGCAATTGAAGTAGAATCGGATTATGTCGTCAAACCTCTAGACGAGGAATTTATGTAGATACAATAGATTAAAGGCCCAGCAATTTATAATAGTTACAGGTCAAGTCACAGGTCAGGAGAGGTGACGAAGTCCACTTCTAGTGTCCTTGACTTGAATCATGGAACGTAAAGAATTGACGAATTTCAAAATTTCTTCGAATGAGCCCATCATGGCTTATTAGGTATCCTTCCATCAATATCTCTTACAAGATCATACGTCATCATCATCGTCTCAGCCGATGGACGTCCAGGCCTCCCCCAAGGATCGCCACAACGACCGGTCCTGCGCTGCCCTCATCCAACGGGTTCCTGCCGCGCCGCCTTGACCAGGTCGTCGGTCCACCTTGTACGCGGTCGCCACTCAAGAACTCTTCAGCCCCATCGGCCATCGATTCTTCGAGCAAAATTGCATACATTGCCACTATAGTTTAGTTTACGAAAAACATAGGTACTAGGATAATGTCCTCATTCGTGCAAAAGAACGGCTATTACAAAAACATTATAATTTTCAACCATCGCCGTAGCGGGTTTACTGAACTAGTTAATACATCTGAGGATAATAAACATACCGTAATAGACCAAACAAAAAACGTTTTGATTGTCCGAGTTGAATATAGCCGGTCAAATAATTGAAAATGGTAACGTTGTGATTTATGCAAATCGATAGCTTGACGTTCAATTTAAACTGTGAGGCACGTTGCGCCCGCGGCGATGTTGGCCATTAGGCGCTTCGCAGGACACGCGCTGCCTCCTGCCTTATCTTGTGCATTGGACGTGTCCACGACGCGCCACTATGCCACCACGCCACCACGCCACGCCACAACCACACACCAGTTCGCTATCTGCTCTCATCGCATACAATATACTGCGTAATAAGAACGATCTACATATCGATAACAAATCTAAAACGTTTGTAATCACTAGATCTGCAGGTCGCTTAAGAAAATAATTAGTTATGTTTACGCTTGTAATGTTATTAAAAGGACATGGGTGCATCGCAATTATTGCAACCAGGTTTTAAGTTTAGCAAATGTTATGGATATATAAGGTCTAACTAAATTAGCTGAAACTATTTTAAGGGTATGCTCAGACCATCAAACTGAACAACTTTCTCTATCGGACCAATATCGAAATCGCGTAAAAAAAATTGTATGTCCCATACAAAACTGCAAACACAACATGACTCAAATGTATGGGGCAGCTGATTTTTTTTGTTGAGATTTCAATATTGGTCCCATAGAGAAAGTTGTTCATTTTGATGGTCTGAGCATACCGTTAAAATAGTTTCAGCTAATTTTGTTAGACCTTATATCATCTCCGGTGCAGTTAACATTCCCTTTCCATACAAAACCACTATCATACTCGACCCAAATGTATGGGACAGCTGATTATGTTTCCGCGATTTTGATGTCGGTCCAAAAGAGGAATTTGTTCAGTTTGGTGGTCTGATCATCCCCTTAAAGAACTATCAGCTTATTAAGAAGGACCATGTACCGAATTTAATTACATAGATAGGTATAGTTTATATCGAAAGCCAAAAATCTGGTAGGTTTGGTCTGGTCAATTGTTAACTGTCTCTTCTACGGGTCTGCTGGAAGAAATCTCTTCAGAGATAAGCTCGCCCTTTGTACATGTTTTCTCAACTTTGTGTATTATTATGTCCGTGTGTACAATAAAGTGTTATAATAATAATAGTAGGTACCTATAGGATTTTATAAAAGCACATCGAAGCAGAAAAATACGAATATGTTTACCCGCTGCGCCAGAAGGAGGGTTATTATTATTAGATACCTATTTAGTACTAGCAGAGTAGTAGCAGCAGCTTCACTGTGTAGGTAACTTTCGATGGCCGGCTATCTCTCGGTTCTGTAGTTTAGGCTTATCAATATCAACAAGATGCAAAGTCCAAAGTCAAACAAATACAATTTAGGATTCATAACATTAGCTTATTCTTTAGAAAACTTGTACGATGTTCATACATTTCCCAAGCGTAAAGAAGTTATTGCGATTGAGTAAAGTTAGCATCAGAAAGGAGAAATTTCGATCCGCGCCGTCACCGGTTTGCAGTGCAGTGGCGCAATGAGAATTTGACTTTATGGCATCAAGTCCTGACACCACCGCATCTATACTATGACAGTTTAAGGTCTCAATATCCCAAACATCCGTTGTAATTTTATTCACTACGTTTAGCACGTATACCTTGCTGTATCGCTTGACGGAAAGCTAAAAACATCATACTATACCTACCTAATGAGCGTTTTTCTTTTCTTTTTTAATTCTAGTTCCTAAAAAACTCAACAGATGGCATGTTTATTGCTCCATAGAGACGTTCGTGAGATTCTGTCAAAATCATGTCAAGACTGTGCCTGCCATTTTTTTAAGGCCAAGGGATCGAGCTCATACAACCATGTCAGAAGTAGGTAAACAGTTTCAAATTTTCGATCAAAATGATTCGCAAATAATGAAATATTCCATCAAAAGATGCGTTGGCCTCTTTTTGATCATCTTTTCCCTCTTTATTGTTTAAAAAAAACCTTTATAAATTTTATTCGCACAGACCGTAGTGCCATCTATCGATCCCCTAGAAAACCAAAAGAAAAACGCTCATTGTTACTATACACTTTATATACAGCAACTTTTTTCCGTTCTAAGAATTTTAAAACTTAAACAGTCTCAAAGATCATGGTGGACGCAGAATAGATATGTACTAAGTATCATCGAAATGTGATGTAACGTTGAAGGAAAACAAGAAAGGGAAAGACTAGAGGTAAAGCATTTAGATACCTAATTTTCTATTAGCTTATACTGAATAGACAGTAGGTACAGTACCTTAACAGAATGAATCATCAAGTTAAGAGAAAGTCGTAGTCGCACAAACTTTGATCTAAACACGAAAATCGATCGCACCTTACAATGAACAATAAGTCACATACCTACATAGAGTATCATAAAATCAAATAATAGATTCTTGTCGTAACAATACTTACTTAAGAAACGTAAACACTCGATGGTAAAAGAAGTACCTAATAGACTAAGAGATAAAGTGTACTTTTTGCAGCCATCAACAGCAAGGCTGATTCAGTGTTTACTGATTGTAGAGCATCTCTGTGATGGGGATGGACCAGGTCTGCCTGTATAACTCCAGTCGGTTTAGGAGTTACAGACTTTTAAAGGTCAGTAAAAAAATTAACGATCAGCTGCATGGCTGATCGTATGATATTATTGTAGTGTGCACTGTAGCTATGTGAACAGTACAAAAGCTGACATGAACTGCCTGTCGGTTTAGGAGATACAGCCGTTCAAATGTCGGACCTTTGAACGGCTGTATCTCCTAAACCGACAGATGAATCATGTCAGTTTTTGTACTTTTCACATAGCTACAGTGTACACTACAATAATATCATACGATGCCTTGCAGCTGATCGTTATTTTTTTACTGACTTTTAAACATCAGTAACTTCTAAACTGACTGGAGGTATGCAGGCAGACCTGGTCCATCTCCATCACAGAGATGCTCTACACCCCATAAACACCGAATCAGCCTTGCAGCTGATGGTTGCAAAAAGTACACTTATCTCTTAGTCTATAAGTAATACTAAGAGCGATCACAATAACGCTTTTGGTTTCTCGCACGTGGACAAAAGGTTAAGAGTCATCGATTGAATGGCTGTGTCGGAGTCCTTTTTGTTTATTGACGCCCACGCTAGTCGTAATGGTAGCCCGCACGCAGTAAACTCTTTGAGCACTGCATTTATTTGTCATCGTATATTACTAAGGCAAAAATTACTGGAATTAAAGAAAATATGGTGGAGAAAGGTCTAAACTTTAGACTCTTAAGCTCTAAAGGGTGCAAAGTAATTCGTAAAACGAACTGCAAATGAGATATACAGGGTGTAAGTGACATTTTTTTTGCACATATTTAAGGCTTTATCATTAAATCATTATACATACTTTAAAAATAGTGTAATTATTTTTTTCTACTTAGAAGGTTTTGAAAAATACATTCGTATTTTCTAATAAATACCTCATTTTTTAAATTTAAATGCCTATTCTATTGCTCAAAAATAATTTATATTGTTAAATCTAAGTCAAATGAGTGTATTTATATTAATATTATTAATTTAAAAGCCTCCTGGGACACACAATTTTGATTTCTATGTTGCGTAGCGAATTTTTTTTAAATATGTTTTAAGATAGTCTTTTTGTCACTAAATGGTGCCGGTTACAGTTTAAAAGTCCAATTAATAATTACCCTCTACCCTGCCTAAAAAAACTCCGTAAAATGACTGGGCTAATAAGGCAATTTAAAGAGTTGACATGAATAAAATAGCTATTATAATGTCTACATAATTTCCCAATTATAACTTTACAAGGTCAAATATCATCGAGTGCGTAATAAACATAATTTATTTTGCAATATCCACATTTATCATTAATCACAAATTTCAACAGGATTATTTGTGAGATCAATGAAAACACCTTGCAGGCTTTATAATACTTTCTAAGCATTTGACAGTAATGTGACCTTGCCTATTTAATTGACCGCTACTTGGGCATAGACGTCTATTGGAATATGCCAATGCCTTGACACACCGGGTCACTTACTATTCACTGGCTTTTTACGTGAGATATCTCAAGATTAGGCTGACTGGCACAAAATCATAGCAATGTTCACCTCTGAACTTTAGAGAATGGATATGATAAAGATATTTATTCAAACTGCATAGCAAGCTTTTGACGAGTTCAATTATTTGAGGTCGTTTACTAAAATGCCGACATAATCCGTGACCATAAGGCAAATGAAGCACAACGAAATCTGGAAGTTTATTCTAAAATTGAAACTTTTTCTCACAAAAATTTGCAGTGACTTTTTTGAAAATATGGAAAATGCAACTACATAAGGGGGTGCTTCAGACAATCAAACTAAACAACTTAAACTATGAAGCTAAATTAGCTGCTCCATAGAATATGTCAAAAAGATTGTTTTTTCCGTTTTCGATGTTGGCTTAGTGAAAGTTGTTCAGTTAGATGATCTGAAGCACCCTGTTCGATATGTAATGAATAAAATTTTACACCCTGTATTATAAAACATATAAAGTACTGGCCAGGTCACTTGCGCTTGCGCATATTGGCTCGCACAGAGACGACAGCTGACACAGGCACGCGCCATGTCTTGTTTAGAAATATCTGATGCAAGCACCTCGCGAGCTTTCAATGAGCCTCATTTGGATCTATTTAACACACAGTTTGCGACAAGTTCTAGGCTAAACGTCAATCTTGCCATATTTTTGTATATGTACTTACCTACATAAATTGCAAGACGTTTTCGTCATAAACATTGACCTTATGTTATGATATAGATTACATACAAGACTTTTTTATCATTATGATCTTACTACTTAATAACAACCGTAAAGATAAAAGCTTTGACCGTCACGTTTTCAGTCCAATCAATGTTAACCGAATGCAGGATGCTCTTTTTTTAAGGGCCTATGTCGAAATATAATTGAAGCGAAATGGGCGTGTGATCTATCTATCTATACTATTATAAAACTGTAACAGGAAGTTTGTCTTTACATTGAAAATATTAACAAAAAAAAAGTTACGATATGGTTTTTAGGTGTCCCTGATTCCATTTCACCAATTTTTAGATTTTTTGTCTGTCTGTTTGTTTGTGTGTTTGTTTGTTTGTTTGAACGAGTATCACGCACAAACTACTGAACCGATTTTGATGAAACTTTTTTTGTTTGATAGCTTATGATCTGACTTAAAATCTGGTATACAATTTGTGCGGACGAAGTCGCGGGTTAACGCTCGTAGCTTATATTAATGCCTGATGCGAGAGAAAGAGCAACCAATCAATCAATTATACTTTATTTGACACCAAAAAACAGAGTATACAGAGAGCAAATAATCAGGAAATACAAAAGGCACAAAAACAGGCGATCTTATCGTTACAGAATTTTGATTTGGTAGGTAGGTACCTACCTGAATTAACTTTTCTCTAATGGCCTGTTAGAGAAAAGGTAATTCAGTTGTAATAGTAAATCGTAATTTACAGATCGTAAGCCCAGATCCAACTGCTGGATAAGTGGTGTTCGGCTATAAATTAAAACTAGAAACCTATTTAGAAAGCGATAAGGATTTTACTAGATGGGATGAACTAATTGTGTGGTCACTATCTTTACGCATTTCTAAATAAGTTATTTTGCAATAAAGCTATGTACTTCATCCTCGTAAAATCGACGCATGGACTTAATGTTAGAGAGCGTAAATAAAGTTTCGAAGGTGGCTATGATTAGTAGTAGCCCGCGTCGCGATTTCACGTTAATTGAAGTGAACACGGAGCGTGCGTATTTGCATAACGCGGTACGTGGTCAGTTCGGACATGGGAGACAGGGTGTGAGGGCAGTGGAAGTGACGGAGAGGCCCCGAGACCGGGCGGAGAGGACGTCATGCGTCTAAGGCTGCTTTTCCACCAGAGATGTGCGAGGAAGCTATGCGTTGCGCGAGGAAAAAATCCACCAATAGAATCACTTCATTTTCCTAGCCTCGGTCAGCTCAGCAATGGTGGAAAAGGGCTTAGCGAAGCGAGGTCTTTCTACATACAAAAGAAGCACGAGTTGCGTTTCACCGCTCCAGTACACATCCTCGCACCGTTCATCTTCCTAGCACATCTCTGGTGGCAAAGCAGCCTTAAGCGGGCACTCGCGCCGCGCGAGGGACTGCGCCGCCGCCGCGCACCACCCGCTCCACTGCATCGTGTCGCCGCTATCGCTTTCACGTCGTGGTTATCGCCCCGGTGATAATCTGCATAGTGCGAACCGTTATTGAAAGCCACGGTACTAGTTTGTGCGTGAAGGCTACAATAGCGGCACTTTAATCTGATATTTATTGACCGAGAGATCGAATGAGGCTGTACTCTGTGAGGCGACCTAAATCTGGAGCTAATAATGTGTAGGTAATACGCTAGTGCTCATGAACTTCACATCTAATTTATACTTCGCAATGGCGAATCGTAATCTGTGAGGGTAAATATAGACAGTAAAAGATAACATCTCCCATGAATTTTAGTAACTGCTTCGGGACATGTACTGGTGTTATTAAAATAAATTGCCAATTTTAAGATACAAAGTTCGTGAAATTAAAAAAGAGTTAAGCATTGGAGCTGGGCGTGGGCTGGTGGCAGGCGGCGGCATCGGCAGGACGCGCGCGCGCCTCATATCAATGATCAATTTTGGTTCCGGCGAGATTATCTTTTGATCGGAGCAATTTCTCTTCGGTCTTGTTCTTGATAACATCGAGAGAACAACGGTTTGCATCGTTCTGCATAATTATAAACCTCGGATTAAACTCGTGAATACGCCGTATGAGTATTTAGTGCCTAGGTATGTTATATATACCAATCTGTTCATACATACACGATAAGATCTGTATTGAATCTCGTAAAACCCCAACGCTTTACACCTAAAACGTAAATGTGCTTGTTAATCATTATTATGACTAAAGGGTGTCTATTAGAATGTCTACTCGTAAATCAGTAATCATTCTTCCACTCAAGATTACAGAGACGTAACAGGTTCATGCTCGTAAAGCCATCCGTCTTGTAAGTAGTGTACGAACCAACGAGCGGGCCCTTCTCCACGATTCCATCATAGCTAGTAAATAATAAAAATGAGAACGCGGATCTCAGAAGGCGACTAAAGTAGAGAGCGAGTGCAATCAGAAACAATTTTCTATTACTATTTCTCGTTGGACATATTCCGACAACAAACACGATCGTCCCGAGAGCCGTGGGAATGCCCCAGTCGAGTAACGGACGGACGGACAAATGATGTTGGGCGATCTATTGCCTGTAATTGATGACGACTATTGTGCGCTTTTGAAAGAGCCACGAATGTTTGTCTTCGTACAGTTACCTTCTGTATGTTTGTTGCTATTGTTAATTTAAGGTTTGTTGCCTTAATTCGCGGCGCTATTATGCAGACAAATGCTCGTAGACCTAAGATTAATTCTTTCTGTTGTAGGAACAGTTGGCATTCTCAGGTGCCGTTAATCCACTTGACATAGTAAACATGCTCCAATCCGTTGTGTAACTGATGTAGAATAGTTTCAATTTATCGTCTACACTGAATGAGGAAACTAGCTTCACTAGCTGCATTGTTTACTGATGTACATTTTTGGTTGGTTGTTACTTTGAATAAGCACTTTGTTTTAATAACATAACAGAACGTATATGGTTATCTACTATGTAATTTATAAGATCTTATTAGTTCATGTCGAATTGAAGTACTCACGAAATAGTCTAACTATTAACTAGAAATGTTCAATTCAATTCAATAGTTCATTTTTCTTAGTTGCTCAGTTCAGTTTCTGGGTAGCTTGAGATATTTCATACAAATTAATTAAATAATAACGCTCACAGGCACATACCTACATTGTAATGATCCCAAGAAAGCTAATATAGGCTTTTTATTATGGAAATCATACAATATATACCTACATCCATGACCAAACCGAAATTCAAACCCAGGGTCTTGGTTTAGCAGTCCGGAGTTGATACCACTAGGTACCTACACTAACCTAACCAGGTCGTCAAAATCGTCATCGTCATCTCTGTTTTGACTAGAATGTCTTTTTAAAATTGCATTGGTGATTTCGAACCTTAGTAGATAGAATAATTATAAGCATCAAATACTAACGCTTTATGTTAACATAATAACTACTATTTTATATTCTTACCTGTCGAGATCAAACAAATGAATGCCTACTTACAAAAAAGTAATAGTTCATGTAGTGTGCAATACAAAAACTATAAATAACCTAAAGTAACATTTCTAGGCTGGAATTACGGATGGCTTATTCAAGAGTGTTATATTGATGGTAAGAATGGTGATAAATATAGAAAATGGCGCTGGGCGCCGGCGCCTGCGATGTTATCAGCGACATGGATCTGCGTCGTCGCATCGCCGACCACCCGTGCTCGCCGCCATGCGCCACCGGCACCGGCTAACCCTGCTCCTGCCTACATCCCGCGCTTACACTGCCCGGTGCTTACTGATGAATGTAACCACTAGGTACCTCAATGCACTATAATCTGTGTTCCTAAGGTTACAATAAAATGAATGATGGGAGAAATGGAAATATGGAGTCCTATTTTTGAATCTCATTCGATGAACTCAGCAGTTGAAAATGTCAAAATAACTATGGAGATATGCATCTTTCTACTGCTGATTTGACTTTCAAAAATCGCACTCCTGGAGTATGATTTTTGACATTCAAATCAGCACTAGAAAGATGCGTATCTCCATACATTTTCAACTGCTGAGTTCAACGTATGAGATTCAAAAATCGCACTCTTGCACCCATCATCATGAAAACAGGCAATGAAGATTTTTTCTTATGAGTTATTTATGATGTTATTCTCTCACCATAATTTCTATTCGTAAGCCAAACTTATAGAACATAAAAATGCAAGATGTATCTACTGAATACTAAGGCATCTGCTTGCTTGGTTAAGTGACCGTTTGGGTTGCATCACTAGCTCCTAGAATTTATCGTCATTCATTGACAACCGTGACTTCTGGAATGCTATTTTTGAATCGTGAGATTTATGTCCGAATGAATGCCCACAACTGCAGGTTTCACCGTGTGACTTTCGAAAATCGCACTCCTGAAGAAAAGTAATATTGTTAAAGCGGTATCTACCATAGAGGAGCGGAGCGCAGATATATGTCAAACCAACAAATAAAATAGAAAGTTTCAATTTTTTAAGGACGCGATCGAGCGAGCAAGCTATTGGTGGTTTTGAGACATCTCCGCTGCGCCCCGCTTTGGTGGATACCAGGCCTAATTCATAAATATGATGGATAAGATAACAGATTAGTTAAGATCATCTGGTTTTGGTATGGTTTGATCTGGGGTCAAGAGACACATCACATTTACACAGTCACATTTTAGGCAAATCTAATTTGAACAGGCAAAAAAATCAAAGTTAAATTAGCTAATTATAATTATCAATCCCCAATACCAGTATCAATGACCTTATATCAAATACGTCGACTAGAGGGCATTTAGGTTATTTTGGTAAATAAAATGAAATCTTAATTAGTATTTCTGTTATTTCTGTTTATTCAATAAATGTAAGTACAATAATCCACAGCATACGCTGAGATATGAAACAAATACTGTAATATTTAATTTTAAAATTATTATTTCAATTAGCTGTTTGATTTTTGCTTCACGATACAATCTGGTTACGCCAAAAAGTTATGAGCGCGGAGCCCGAGGGCGCGCGAGCACTGGTCATTAATTTCCCTCTGTAAATATTGCATTCATATTATGCGATTGTTTTACGATTTACAGATTCATTCTCCTCCTACTTTTTTCTCGTTCGAAATTCCTTTCAACGAAAGATTGGGATGTTTGAGCTTGCTCGAAGTTTGACAAACTGCCTTGTCTTATCATAAAATAACGGTATTTTGTAAAGCATTTTATCCTACTTTCAGTTGTTTAAATTATTATTCATCCACATTTAGCATGAAATAAATATTAGTGAGTAGGTATAGCTAACGAAGCTTTCTCATAGGAGTAAAAGTATTTAGTTAGCTAATTAAAAAGCTAATATACAGAGAACTAAGTACAGTCAGCATCAGAGAAAACTAACCCCATATTAAAGAATAAGATGCAGGGGTCAAATTTCTCTGATGCTGACTGTACATAAGACAATTCTATTGATCAGTACCCTTACATAGATTTTAGCAGTCATTTTACGATTTGAGCCGGGACTAATTAATAATTGATATGTTTTCGGTATAATATTGAAGAGCCAATTTGAGCCTAGAAAAGTACCAAAATTAAAAAAAAATCACGTCAGCAACTGTTCCAATTTTGTTTAGCTATTATCTTGTTCTATAAAACCTGATGGTAAATTTTTTTGCACATATTTAAGGCTTTACCATTATAAATACTTCATAATTGGTGTAAATATTTTTGTCTACGTATTTTTTTTTAAATTGCTCAGTTTTTAAATTTCAATGCCTATTTTAGTGCTTAAAAATAATTTATATTGTTAAATGTAGTTCAAATGAGTGCATTGGTAATAATATTATTAATATAAAAGCCTCCTGGCATACACAATTTTGATTTCTATGTTGCTTAGCGATTTTTTTAAATATGTTTTAAGATAGTCTTTTTGCCACTAAATGGTGCCGGTTGCGGTTTAAAAGTCCAATTAATAATTACTCCCTACCCCGCCTAATAAAACTCCGTAAAATGACTGGGCTATTTGACCAATAACATTTTCCAATAAATTTAAGAAAAATCCTTTTAGGCAGCGAAATAGCATAGAATTGGGCTTTAATTTTAATATAAACTTTGCAGCCACTATCGGTACTTATATTAGTAATAAGATCCTATAAGATTACACTCGTATTACGAAGTAAAGCTGGAAACATTTTTATTGTATTTATTTCATTATGATAATTATATAATGTAAGATTAACTTACATTAAGTATATAATTATCGTGTTATAGACAACAACGACAACTACCAATAAATGACTTTTATTTTGTACCAAGTTATAATTATAAATATAGGGTCCTTCTTAATATCCTGACACTTTTTCAAGGGGATGATCAGACCGTCAAACTGAACAACTTTATCTATGGGATCCATGTCGAAATCGCGAAATAAAAATCAGCTGTTCCATACGAAACTGCATTCCTACTCGACCCAAATGGCCCAAAAAAAATCGCGACATCGACTTTCGTCCCATAGAGAAAGTTGTTCAGTTTGATGGTCTCATGATCCTCTTAAAAAAACTGTCAGCATTTTAAGTTGGACCCTGTAGTCTGATAAATAAAAAGAGTGAACGGTAACAGTATTCGTCGATAATTCAACGAGTTCGATGCTCATGGAAGCATTCGTCCAATCTCTTGAACAATTTATCTGAATATTGCAAACTGTAATTATGGAAGTTACGTTCGACGGCCGTTACAATTAAACTAGCGGTGCATTCGCCAAATAATAAATAAAACGAGATTACATCAACAACATTCACATACATTTTTTAAGAACTTAATTTAATGTTCAATACATTGTCGACTGTTGAGCACTTGATCACTAGATGTGAACGGTAAAAAAAGAATTGTTCGCTTAACTTGTACTTATCATTAGAAAAGACTTCATATCACAACCGACTAGATTACGAGTACTTAAGTATTCCTTATTGTCAAAATTCCAGTATTAAAAAAATATAACAATTTATACCACGAAAAAAAAGACGTGTTTAAAAAAATGTACGAAAATTCTGAAACTATATAATTATGGTAGTGTTTGCAAAGGGTAATCGAATAATTTCGGTCTCAGATTACGAAAACACAAAATGACATTTGTAATTCATTTTGAAAAATCTACTTTTTTGATCTGTTGTACAAACGTGCAGAACGGAAGCCGCCATTTTGATTCCGATGTGACGTCATCAGTATAGTACGGCCTTTGTCAAATGTCAAAAGTTTACATTTTCACTATTTTAATGACGTCACGAGTGAAGCTACATGGCGGCTTCCGTTTTAGCGTGGAAATTAAAAGTGTACATTTTAATAGCACTAATCTGTTTTAAAAAAGTCAAATAAAAATTGTAGTTGTTTACTACTACCACCAAATAATCGAATTTAACACATTTCAAAAAATGGTGTAATACCCTATTTAATACATGAAACGCAAAACAAAAAACACGGTTCTTGGGTATCAAACAAACACAGCAACCAATATTTATTTCGGCTTTTAGCACCAATCAAAGATAATCGAATTGAAATAGGATTTGCTAAATTAAACATTTAATATTCAAAAAATTTGGAAGTGAATTTAGGATGCAGTTTTCTGGTTTTACGATTATTTGTTAACACGACACAAATTAAACCAATCAGCAAGCAATAAAAAATTATAAGTAGGTACTTAAATAGATTTTTTAAAGAAATAATGATTAGACTTTGATCTTATGGAATGTAAAATTAGATCTTAAAAATATCATCATAAATAAAAATAATGGGGAAAAAAGTAGTTTCTAACATCTTGACATCATCTTGACAGATGGCGGTAATGAGATATGGTTGTGCAAAACAACGCGACCTAGATGTTAAAAAATGTTTAAAAATAATAGTCGAATTTAGTTTTTTTTTTAAATTATGCGGGAAAACTTATAAGATACTTCGTCAACGGATGCGACTCGTGAAATACATTTTTATTAAATTTTTAGCCTTATCACTTATTGTCCAGAGCCACGCCTCTTCAACGATATCTATCGAGGAATGTCAAACTACGTTTATTTACAATTTAAAACTAACTCTCAGAAAATACCTCATTCCAACAATCTTCTGCATGTCAGTACACACCATAGAGAATTGACACGCTCACCTGGTACACACACATTAACACTTTAACATGGGCCGCATTGCGCACAACTCGCCCGGTGAGTCAGAATTGTATAGCATTCTACAGTGTTAGTACTGCGCGAAGATCATTGTTTTAAGCTTAGCAGCGAAAGTGTTAAGAGTGAGATTGACTAAATAGTAAATAAGTCCATTATTAATATTATTATTGTCTACTTTATCAAATCTTCAACATTAAGACAAAACTTAACAAGCGTATTAAATCCAAGACAGTAGTAGTTCTTGTTTTTTATTCTTAATTATTATATTTCTTAATTAAGATTTAGAAGGCATGGTTATTAGGTATAGATTTTAATAACGTTACGTTGTATAGAGACTCTATGGCTCATATCAATAAACCGAACCCAAATCAAAAGCTCGCACTCTTTCGTTCGCGTCAAAGCATTACTCACACTCAGTTGCAGAAACGCTCATTAGAGTTAATCCTCCATTAAATCTATTCTATTTTTTGTGTAATGGCGTTTCCTTAATGATTTCGCCAGTGTCAAGTGTTTATGGGAGAATCTATCTCAATCTCAGGCATTGTTTTTGGTCAAGAACAAGAAGAGATTGAGGATTGCGGAGCCTCGTGGCAGGCAAAAACGCGACGCGCGAAATCCACGCGAGACGAGTGCTCGGGTCAGCAACGTGATTCCATTAAATCTCTTGCTAGCTTTTATTACGTCAACAACACCAAAAGTGACAGCAAGATATTTAATGGAGGATTAACTTTAATGAGCGTTTCTGCAACTGAGTGTTAGATTATTAGAGCGTGACTACTTGAAATCGGTTTATAATACAGGGCGTCAAATTACATGCGTTTTACATCGATAAAAGGGTGTTTTTGACCATCGAACTGAACATCTTTCACAATGCAGTCAACATTGAAATCCCACAAAAAAATGTGTTCCATGTCAATGTCATGAATGTCAATAGCTACTCTACCAAAATGTATGAAACAGCTGATGTTCTTATTTCGCGAAATCAATGTTGGTCTTCATAGTTATTCAGTTTGATGGCCTGAAGCACCCATAAAGTAAATAACTCATTTAGATTTACTTTATACTAAATGCACTTTTTAAACTATATTTATACAGGATAAATATAGTTTAAAAAGTGCATTTAGATTTATAATTATACAGGGTGAAATTGATATCATTAGCATCATTTTAAACTAAGAGTCTACCCATCAAACTGAACAATTTTTAGTTTGGGAGCAATCCGATCGGAGCAAAAAAAATCGGTTTGCTCCCATAGTAAAAGTTGTTCAGTTTGATGGGTAGACTCTTAGTTTAAAAGGATGATAATGATATCAATTTCACCCTGTAGAGCGAGCGTTAACGTATGTTAACAAATCGATTATTATAAGAATTTCCAAAAAATAAGCGCATGATCTGAAACGTTATTTATACATCGATGACATCGGTATCTATTATCGATAATTAAACACAGGAGACCAATAGCACTAAATAAATCTCCACTGAACCGTGATTGGATTGGAACTTTTTACACATTCGGTATCGCGCTAATCATTTGACAGCTCACTCAGTCGTTTTGTCAGATCGCTCAGACCATAGATTAATATGTATATTGGATATAGATAGGTAACTCGCCTTGAATTTTAAGACATCATAATTGCGTTGCCGCTTATTAGCACTAGGGGGCGCCACATTATGAAATAAATTGAAAAAGACGATCGGCCGATACGAGAATCGAACTTTAGCTACCCGGATCGTAAGCCGGTTGTCTAGACCGCTAGACGAATAGGACAATTATTGATATGGGCGAAATCTCTCACAAGAACAGCGCAGCGCGCGTGAGGTGTAGTGCGCTGTTACTCCGATATGAACCCTAGATCAACACATAGTGCTTAGAAACATAACCGATAGATGGCAGAAGCTGTCTATAGAAAATAAGCGTTCCACTTAGTTTGTACTAAGATAACATAGCATGGCTCAGACGTTAGGCTGTCAGTAAATAAGTCAAGTTTAGCGCGATACGGAATTCAGGACGGTTGAATAATTCTTCTTATCGTGTTGGCAGTAAGCCCTTGGGGAAAAACGCACAAAGTGACATATCACTAGGTGTCCACCGTGGGAATCGAACCCACGACCTCCGTGTCAGTTGAATAGTAGCTGTATTGCAATGTGGTTAGAACTGAAATTGAATAAGGAATGAACTTCGATGTTTTAAATTAGCGCGATTGGGCCCCATGTTTTGCGTTCATTTGTTATCAACCTGAATTGCATACTTATCTTAAAGTTCATCGTGAGCTCGCTTCAAAGCCGACGCCTCAATGAAATTCTTGAAGTCCTGTCTATTCCGCACGTGTTCTGCGCACCTTGCCACTAGCTTCAAGAATTCGTCCTCGTCGAACGAGTAGTTTGTGAATTTGGCATGAGAACCACCGCCTGGACCACGACCCTGGGTTGACAAAAAAAAATATTCAGCTCGCTGTCACAGAAAATAATGGTAGGTCCTACATGTAGTAGACCATTGATATACGGGGTGTTAGGGTAAACAGTTGCATTACTTTAAGATATGATTGTACCCATGATAGTGAACAACTTTCCCTAAGAGACCTATAAGTTATTAGAAAAAAAAATTACAAGTTCATACGAAATCCTTATCACGCGCGTAATAATTCCGTATGTGTGTGGCGAGCCTTAGGCCTTGTTCAATTTTAGACTTTCCCTACGAAATTTCTTAAAAAAAAACACACCTTGGACACTGTCAGCTGATAGCTGTCATTTGATACAAATGGGAAAAATTGAAAAGAAGAGTTAAGCATGTGCGATACTGAGTGAGTGCGAGCGAGACAGGAATACGCATTTGCTTAAGAGGAACCACTATTCAGCCAGAGGGGGTGAGGTAAAAAGTAGGTGGGGGGAGGTAGTGTCCGTACTGTATGTAGTACTAGGTTGTACCACAGTATAAGACAGTAATCCATCTTCATACAATGGTACCAAACGTGCAAACACGGCTTGTATGTGTGCTCGCCAGTACGTACGACGATATCTCAGGCAGCCAAGGCAGCGCCAAGGGGCTACGCGATATTGTCAGTGTGTGCGTGCTATGAGGCGTACGCCGCGTTTGGTACCATTGTATGAAGATTGATTACTGTCTTATACTGTGGTTATACTCTGGTATACGATGATCGAACTTTTGTATGAAACGTTGATTTTTTTTGCAAATTTCTCTTTGTTACATTGAGAAAGTAGTTCAGTGTAATGAGTACAATCACCCATTAAACTAATGCAACTGTCTACCCTAACAACCAGTAGTATAGGGGTAACAGGATGCTCCAGACCATCAATCAAACTGAACAACTTTCACTATGAAACCAACATCTAAGGGTCAGCGCACACCTAGCGGAGAACTGTTCGAGCAGTTTTCATTAATACATTGAAAATGGATTCAATGATAATTGAAATATAGTAAAAAATTGCGTACAAGAAATAATGCGAACTCGTCACAGGAACAGGGCAAGGGTCTCTTGCACGCAATTTTCAACTCTATTTCAATTACAATTGAGTTCATTATCAATTAATTGATGAAAACTGCTCGAACAGTTCTCCGCTAGGTATGCGCGAATCACAAATCACGAAAAAAAAATGAAAAATCTGCTACCACATTTGAATCAGCTGTCCCGTACATTTGAGTCGAGTATGCGACGTTTTCTATGGAACAGCTGATTTTTTTTAGATTTTCTATGGGGCCATGAAATGTAACATTTCGGAAACCCTACGATAAAGTTTGGTGAGCAAGAGCAACTGAGCAATATATCAAAATTACCTCATCTTGTTGCACCAATTTATCTTTGTCTTCCCATGTAACATATTTAACTCCTCGTAGCCTAGCCAGGTCCGAGTAGCAATTTGGATCCTCACAGTTATATCTGAAATTAATTTGACATTATAATGAATTATATTCGTGTTGTTCTCGATTTAGAATACCATCTCTTTCCAACTATGGTGCTGGTAATACCGTGTGAACGAGACAGAAATATGTGGTGAGTCGTGTTCTAGTTCTCTAGTATGTACGGTTTTATGTAACGACTACTACCACCAAATAGTAGCCAGGACCAACGGCTTAACGTGCCAGCCGAAGCATTAAATCATCTTTCTAACTACGACATAGGCCATAAGGCGGTCTGAAAAAACTCTGGCAGGGTTCTGCCCACACGATAAGAAGTATGTACGGTCAGCATCAGAGAAATCTAACCCCCTTGCGCATAAAAAGATTAAAATAGTCAGGTTTCTCTGAAGACGACTGTACTGACAGCGAACTTTAGGTTTTATGGTTTTATCGTGAAGAAATACGGTATATTTTTCTCTGACAACATTCCATCAGAACTTCCTCCAGGCTTTCTTCTACACTTATTATATCCCTAGACCACATAACTATAGACTAGTTACGCGTGTTATTCTACTAACAAACTTTTCTGCCACTTTTTGCGGGGGGCGAGATAGCATGAAATCCGCAACTTTGGATTTTACTCCATTACTTTAGTTGATATTATAATTTTGATTGTCAAAATATTTTCGTGTGAACCCCAAAAGAAGCTAGTTTTGAAGTTATTGTTCCGCAATTATAGCCTGTCTCGTTTAGAAATAAGGTATAAAATTCTATGTAAATGCACATGAACAATTTATCTTTTGTAACGGCAGGCAAAGGAAAATGCTAACTCGAGACTGGACCGTAATTATATGGTCCAAGATTATGCTGAAGCGAAGCTGGTCCCTAGTTATACAGGGTCCTTCTTAATATGCTGACACTTTTTAAGGGGATGATAAGATCGCAAACTGAACAACTTTCTCTATGGCACGAACATCGAAATCGCGGAAATAAAATCTTGCTCTTCCATACTAAACTGCAAACCTACTCGAGTCAAATGTATGGGACAGCATTTTTTTTTTTGCGATTTCGATGTTTGATGGTTTGATCATCCCCTTAAATAAGTGTTAGCATATTAAGAAGGACCCTTTATGGTCTAAAATTATATCGGATAATAATAAATAAATAAATATCTTGGACATCGTCACACAAGTTATCTAGTCACATTTAAGTTAAGGACTTGTATTATGATGACTAGACAACGATATAGAATACATATATAGATACAAACATCTATGGCTCGGGTACGAATATTCATATTCATCATATAAATATTTGTCCCTCACGGGATTCGAACCCGCGACCCTCGGCACAGCAGGCAGGTTCACTACAGACTGTGCTTCAGGGCCGGATCAAGGAACACTGTGAATAAGTCTACTTACACTTCAAAAACAGCTGCCCAATCAGGCAAGAACATGAGATGTGTCAATCCAGCTCCATGCATGCCAATCAAGATATCCGAATTATGGGTAATCTCTAACTGTTTGACGAAGGGCACTGTCTTGTCGTACACCACCCTGTCTACACGATACCCTTCCACTTTCAACAGAGCTTCTACAATCTGCTTCTCGTTTAGGATAGATCTGTATGTAGTGCCCCTAGAGAGTAAAGTCACTCTTACTTTGTCATTCGCCCTCAGTCGTGGTTTTATGTTTAAAGAGTGGAGAATATGTTTGGAAAAGGCGTGGAATAAGCCGCTTCTCTCGCAACCGTAGATCTGCACAAAAGTCGGGTTTTTTAAAGTATGTACCTTCATTACTCTCTAAACTACATTTAAATATTCTGACTTCGCTTCTTTAATAGTTATTTATGTAAATATTAGGGAACCTTGCCGGGTCCGAGCCGAGTCCGAGTCCGGCTCGACCCCGGCTCGGTTGCCGCTCGGTGTAGCGTGAGTTTGTCCATACAGAATATATATGTAATATTAGTTGACCGTGCTAATGCCGGCGCTCGGCTCGGACTCAGCTCGGACCTGGCACGGTGTAGCGAGAGTCATCCTTAAGGGCCAGATAAAATGTTTAAAAGTTTAGAAAAAAAAAAGTTAAACAACTAAGAGTCAAGATCTTTCAGACTGAGCAACTCTTCAATAAATACAAATAAAAACCACAGATACGTTTCGTTTAACAATGTGTGACGTTCTCGGGGCAAAGGGACCTTGTTTTCGGTATGGAGTTATTAAGGGAACCAAAATCTACATAAATTTCTCTAAATAAATATCTAGAAAACTAAAACCGACAAAAATGCCCCTTTTCCCAGAGAACGTCACATATTTACATATTTTGTTATTTGATAGTTGACATTTATTTAAAATAACTTACCAGTGGAGTGTTATAATAGAGACCAAATATCATTCTAGGCAATAAGGGAAAAACTACATTTTTAAAGCACACTACTTTTCCTCTGAACTCTTTTAAATCCCAAACAGGATTGTTGGTAAATGCTTTAAAAGTATCCTTGAAAGCGGAGTCGTAAGTGAAAGTCTCCCACACTAGAATGTGATTGTCCTTTGAGAAACATGACGGATGCGTGGAGTTCACGTGAAGCGAAGCGTACAGATTGAAGAAATCACAAAAATGGTGATACATGTTCACAGCTGGAAATGAATAAATAATATCGATTAAAAGACAATATTTCCGAGTTAACACAAATTCAAACAGATGAACATAGGTGTTAACAAATAAAATTAAAACACGTTTCATCAAAATTGATAATTGAACATTTTAAGTTACCTTTTAAACCCGTCAATTCTATTCTATTCTATTTTTTTTTAAATGGCTGCCATCTTAGTTGTGATGATTTTGCCAATGTCTAGTTTAATTAGCAAGAGTGCTCGACGTTGTACGGTGGATGGTGACTTCAAGGATTGCTATCTTGAGCCACCACTGGAGCTTTGTTGTAGGCCCGGTAGGGGGCAACCAACAATCGACGAGCGACACGTGACTACCCAATATCAGACCTACAACGCGACTCAAAACTCGTCAATAAACATTTTTATACTAATTGGCAGTCTCGATTTTATTTTGTTTATTGCAAAATTTTCTATGGATCCAGGTAGGTACAATAGCCCAGTCATTTTACGGTTTGAGCCGGGACTAATTAATAATTGATTTTTTTTTTCGGTATAATATTGAAGAGCCAATTTAAGCCTAGAAATGTACGCCATAATTTTAAAAAATCACGTCAGCAACAGTTCCAATTTTAAAATTTAGCTATTACCTCGTTCTAAAAAATTTGATGGTAATTTTTTTTGCTCATATTTAAGTCTTTACTATTATACATACTTCAAACATGTTGTAAATATTGTTGTATACTTAGAAGGTTTCGAAAAATACATTCGTATTTTCTAATAAATACCTAATTTTTTAAACTTCAATGCCTATTTTATTCCAAAAAAAAATTTATATTGTTAAATCTAAGTCAAATGAGTTCATTGGTATTAATATTATTAATTAAAAAGCATTCTGGAAAACACAATTTTGATTTCTATGTTGCGTAGCGATTTTTATTTTAATAAAATAAAATAAACCCATTTGAAATAAAAAAAAATATGTTTTACGATTCTTTTTGTCACTAAATGGTGCCGGTTACAGTCTAAAAGTCCAATTAATAATTACTCCCTACCCCGCCTAAAAAAACCCCGTAAATGACTGGGCTACAAACAATAGCCTTCTATGGTCTACTCGATTCATGGCATTGGCAACGTCACAATATTAAATTAATTCCATGAAGCTGGAAATAGGTATTGTCTATACCTGGAGTACCGACTGCCTTACAAACAGTAAAACATGAAAAGACTGCTTGGCGGTCGGTAACGTTCAACCTATGTACTTTCGTACGTTTTCATCGTCGTTGTTGGTTTGTTCCTTTCTAATCCAACGACGAAAATGAAAAAAAAAAGTTTTTATTTAATTTTTGTTTTGACAGAAAGGGACAAACCTAGTTTGAAACATCGACGTACGAAAGAAGGTTGAACATTACCGACCGTAATATTCGTGTTTCCATGCTTGAAAGGGGAATTGTTATCCTTTATCATTCTAAATCCATGATTAATTCTCATTAGAAGAGCATCAAAGAGCATCGGCGAGACACGGCAATCTTATCACTAGTGAATAAAGGTCTAATTTATTTGAAGCGGTACGGGTAGAGGTGCCGCGAGCAGGCGACGACGTGCAAATAAATTTGACCTTTTTTCCTTTTTTTAGATTGCCGCTGCGCGCTGATGCTATTCTAATGTGAATTGGCCCTTAAAAATCATACCTGCATCTAGTTTCATAATGTAAGTAGGTTTCTCAATGGTAACGTCACACATTCCATCGGGTATAGGCCTCTGGGGTGTCTTGACAAAATGTGATAATTCCGGTGCCCAAGACTGAAGGGCACTCATGTGTTCCGCTTCATTTTTTAGCCTCTCTGAGTAAAAATTGCAGTAGCCTCCTGTAAAAAAAATCAATTTCTTTATTCCTAATTTAGTTTCAGCACATACGAACGAAGAATAGTCAGTCGCAAATTAAACAGCCTAACCTTACCCCGCGTCTATGGCTACGTGTTCACCCTTTATCGAATTTATCCAAAATAATCCATTTTTTTGGTTAGTTTCTGGCCGCATCTTATCTACAACGGAAAACCTAGCAGACGCAGTGGTTTGGTAGAAAGCAAAGAGATAAGCACAGGGCATGCTGTGAAAGGACACTGGTCAAAAATGTACTTACGGAGATCTGAATTGTCCAATAGTTACAGATTTTTTACTCCAGTATTTTAGAAGTTAGAGATGGGAGTATGCCCTATTTTTGACTTTGAGCATAAATATCTCGAGACAGAGGCATTAAAACGATTTAGTTTCTATGGGAGTTTTGTTCCATTGGACAAGACCTATCTAACGACATCTCACTAGATTAATTAAAAAAAATTTTTTTTTTTGCTTGGGAGCCTCCCATGGGAAAAAAATATTTTTTATGACTAGGTACTTCATTTCTATTTTTGGATTACTGATCTGTCCTCATGCCAAATTTTGCTTCAATAGGTGCAAAAATGAGCGAGTAATTGAGTTGAGGCATGTAGACAGACAAAATGGACGAAAGTATAAAGGCTAAAAAATATATACAGGGTGAAATTGATATCATTAGCATCCTTTTAAACTAAGAGTCTACCCAAGGATGCTAATGATATCAATTTCACCCTGTATAAATTAGGTCCCTTTTAAACGTAGTATGCCACTTATGGCTCTTGGACCATTGCTAGAAGATATCTTGCAGTGAATAACTTTGTAAGTAAAATGAAAGAGTGTTACCTATTTGGCCTGGACCAAGTATATCCATCTTATAACGCAGATTATCTCCACGGCCCACAAGCCCTGTGAAGTTCAGCATCATGTTCCGCCCTCTGCAGAACCTGGAAGGCGTAAGATTTCGTTAATCAATGTATGGATATGAACTGGCGGCCAAGAATGTGGTCTGTAAATTTTTACAAATCTACCTAACTAATGACAATATTGCTTTTAATAGACCTTACTGTTCTATTAGTACATGCATCCTTGGGGTGGTAAATGACTTTTTTGGTCCACCATACCCATACCGTACAGTACATTATAACGTCTAACAAAATCAGCTGAAACTGTTTTAAGGGGATGATCAGACTATCAAACTGAACAACTTTCTCTATGGGACCAATATCGAAATCGCGAAAAAAAAATCAGCTGTACCATCCCATACAACACTGCAAGTATCAAGTCTACCCAAATGTATGGAACAGCAGATTTTTTTTGAACAACTGATTTTTTTTTCGCGATTTCGATATTGGTCCCATAGAGAAAGTTGTTCAGTTTGATGGTCTGGAGTGTGATTTTTGAATCTCACTCGCCGAGCTCAGAAGTTGAAAATGTCAAAATTACTATGGAGATATGCATCTTTCTACTGCTGATTTGACATTCAAAATTCGCACTCCTGGAATATGATTTTTGAAAGTCAAATCAGCAGTGGAAAGATGCTTATCTCCATATTAATTTTGACATTTTCAACTGCTGAGCTCAGCAAATGAGATTCAAAAATCGCACTCGTGATCATCCCCTTAAAATAGTTTCAGCTGATTATGTTAGACCTTATATATTAAAAATCAATTTAATGCTGTTTGTTGGTAAACACATCACTTGAGATCAGCTGCACCGATTCAGAAATTTTTATTTCAATCAATTAATGTTTGTTATAGTCCGAATAAGGTGTTTAGCATCTGTCAGGTCAGCTGGTGTACATAATAAAATATAATAATATTAACTAATGAATTTGTTCAATCTACAATATTGATTTTACCCGGGTGCCAAAGTTGTCATGGCTTATTAAATAATGATAATAAGATATTTGTATTTATACCTTAGATATTTGGAACATTCCAAAGATGTGTCGTCAGGATATGATGCCTCACACATGACCATCAATTCATCTCTTTGCTCTTTGACATACCCTGGACATATTAAACAATTATAAAACTATATTTCAACAGCAATATAGAAGTACATTTAAGATTTCAATGAAATGATCAAAAATGATTATTTATTTATATGTTAAACATTTTTCTTCTTATGGTTTTTTATAAGGTTCATTTTATTTCCAGAAGACCCGAAGGGCAAAGTATAAGAAAGAGTACTAATACCTACGTTCAGTACGGACACTCGCTGTCCCCTCCAATTTTGGCCTCATCACATGTGTAGAAAGGTTGAGCTCGCTTTGCTTGGTCTAAGTTTCTAGTTTTGAATAGATAAACCAAAAGATGACTGACCACAAACTGAATAGTTGTGCTAAAAAGTGTTGAGCTTGCATAGCTTGCTCCATTATTTTTTGCGTGGGTCTTCTTATAAAGATAAGGGGGTGGCAAAATCGCTATGTGTCCTGGGCGACAGAAACCCATGCCACGCAACTGGTGGCGAATTAGACAGACGGCCTGCTGTATCTTTTTCACCCCTACGGGCGGAAAGTGTCAACTTTCGTCCTGCTGCGCTAAACGGAGTTAGCGCTTTCCCTCGAGGAGAAAAATTGTATACTAACCTCGGGCAGTAAATAAGAAAGCCTCAGATCACATGTTTGTTGAACTCTGCTTCGCCTCAGCCAACAATTACATGAGATCTGAGACCTTTCTTACTTTTCTGCCCTCGGTGTGTAATCTACTACAACTGTAGTTGTGTGTTTGATAGAAAATAAAACAAAAACAAATTACCAAAGTCGGCTTGCGTGTAGAATGTATCGTACTGCGCCTGTTTAGTTTTCACCCAGCCCCGGTGGTCGCCAGGACATCGCGGTCGCACGTGGTACGATTCCGACATATTACAGCCTCGCTCATAGCCCCAGCATGCTTGTTTACCAACCAATGCCTTGTACGGACATTGTTCATCTCTAGCGCAAGATTTTGCGATATTCCCGAACGTATTGAAGTAATACGGTATATGCTCTGGCGGTAAATTTATATCTTTAAAATCAATCGTGTTTACTTTTGTTAGAGACGTGAAAATACACAATATTTTGAGCAAGGTCCACATTGTTTTGATACTCTTTGTTTTGTGTGTTGCCTAGTTGAACGCGGTTTTAAGCATTTATATTATCACTATTAAGTTAATGTTTGGAAATATTGCTTTTCACTATTTTCATTTCACAGAATTTCACTAATAATCTACGGTTTGCAGATAGATTTGCACATGAGAATTGAGATTGAAAAAAAATATGAGATCGAGATGAGATGACGCGGTTTCCTTGACAACAGCTGACAATGACATTGACAATTCCATTTTTTTTTTGTTTCTTTTTCCCATGTAGTACTTATCTCTATGCTTTTTCCTTACGGAAAGACAAAGGGTACATAGCCCATGCAGCCAAGTCTGTTTTTGTCTTTTCTCATAAATACATTATTTATAAAAGGCACTATGTGCCTGTGTTAGTAAATTTTCGTTTTTCCGTAATAATGTAATTTCTGGGGTATTTTTTCTTTTCCACGAGACATTTCCGAGATGGTGTTTCTAGTGGCCGATGTCTTAAATAAGCTTTTTCCAATATTGATAAAAAAAACCAAAACAAGGAAGTTTTACTCGAATATCAATTTTCTAAATCGTTATGCTCCATTGTATAATTACTAATGTCTATGTACGAAGAGTTTTTGGCGGTAATTTGTCAGCTACGTTTGGAGTCCTCATATTTTATAGAATTTTTATATTGAGTTTTAGTTCGTAAAATTGGTGTTGTTTTGCGTAACAAAGTGTCGTGCAAGTGAACAATATTCAGGGAAATATGATGGTGTATGGGTCGTAAACAAGAAGTGTTCCGCGTCATTTGTAGCGCGGCAAAGCGGTCGGTTCACAGGGAAGACCCTGTGGACTTCTCTGTGGTTCCTGCGTCTTTCAATTGTCTCCAAAAACTCCAAAGAAGCGTCAAAACGTCGAACACCAACGTTCTAATTGGTTTAAATGAAAAAAATTTTTTGAAGACATTAGTTGTATGGGATATACCCTTTACCTTGAAATGAACCAAAAATAAAATGTCTATGTTCGATTCCCTTATTGTACTACAATGTGGCAATGCAATAAATATTTGAAATAGAAAAATTTAAATTGAATCGAAAATTGTGATGATGTGATGATGATGCGATAAGTTTTTTCATGTCGTAAAAGAAAGAGGCGCTAAGGCCACATAGTCCAAGACGATAAGTAAGAATGTGTAAGCGGTCCATGCCAACCTAAAAAATGAAAAATAACCGAGATAAGCCTTCATAATGTGCATAGAGTAAATAACTTCACGCATGCCAAAATGGGTGCGGATGTGACTATTTTCTCGCTTTGTTGTTTGTCGCATGCTAGCCTTACTATCATTTGTCTTTTGAGTTGTCACTTTCCTTTCAATAGATGGCATTGATGTGTTTGGCGCCTTTCCGGAACTCCTCAGCGAACTGACGTACCACGTGAACAGCGTCATCCAATCAGCTGGTAATTTTGATCCCGCCCGCCTGCTGCTGACTGACTCTTTCCGTTTGTTCTTGGCATAGCTGTCGTGATTTTGTGCTTGGTTATTTTAATTCGTGTCCTGAAAAACCAGAAAAAGGTCCAGATACTTCGCAAGAGTTTATGAATCGCTAAAAGAATTTACATTTCTCCTACTTCGATTTCTATTCTTCAATTTTTAACTCAAAAATAATGTCGCCATTTTGACCATCGTACACAGTTTGATAAATAGTTTTGTTTGGTTTGGTCAACAACTAATAAGAACTGCTCTTCATTGAGAAATGTAAATGGATCTGCGAGTGCAAGAAGTTTGGAGAAAATGTCCCAGAATAGTAGTATGTTAAATTTCGTTATACATGACGCCAATGGTTAGTACCTGCTGTTGATGCTCTCGATGGCTTCAGCTCATTTTTATCTGTAATTTACAACGATGTGTTATCATTTAGACTCTTTGACTATAATCTTAGAATCCGTAGAACCATGATGTAAAAATCAATCACGATTTCGGCGTCCCGGCTTTTGTACCTTCCTTTCAATTTGCATTTATTAGCGCTCTATTTTCGCTGCATTCGCTAACCGTCTCGTCTATCTCATTTATTATAAACCGCCCATAAGATAATACTCTTTGGCTTTTTTCTTATTAAAACTTATAGTTCTACAATAGCTGATCATAATTTGTAATAGAGGTTGTTTTTTTAGGACAGCCTCAGATGATAAAAGTAGTAAAAAACACAGGTAATCAGGCCCTTGCTCAACTGAAAATCAAACAGCATCCTGTGAAAGTTGTAAAGTTGCCAGCAGCCGGAGAAAGCAGTGCTCAGGTTTGTTTATTGTTACCATTCAATAGCTAAGTAAATAACTATTTTATTTGCAATTTTTTAGGGAGTTCTTTTACATCATTTCCTCCTTCGCTCCTGTCTCCGTATTTTGACAATTTCCATTAAGAGTACCACTGAGTTTCTGATGTCATTCTCTATGTTTCCACTAACTTACTTCTCTGTTATTCTGTGTGTAGATTAGTTCTAAAAATATTGATACAAAAATAATACAGAATTTTTCTTTTACCAAATATCAATTTATGGCTAGTTGAAAAATCTAAACTCAAAAGTGTTATGCGAGGGAAGATTTGTTCCGATCCTTAGACCGTTTAACTAGGGACAAGTTACAAGATCAATAATTGATGATGTGCATTTATATACTATTTTATACCTCTGTGTCTGTAATTGCGGAACAATAACTTGAAACTAGTCTCGTTTGGGGTTCACACAAGACAATTTTTACAATCAAAATTAGAATATTGAAAAAAAATCCAAAGTTGCAGATTTCATGCTTGTTTGTTAGTAGAAATTACATGCATAACTTGTCCATAGTTAAATGGTCTTAGGGTCCCATCATACCCTAAACAGTTTGACAAGGTGGTACTCTAGAAACTACTACCAAACCAGATACAACGGACATAAAATCCAGACACAATTGAAAATCCATTGTGTCTGGATTTAATCCCAAACAACTCATGGTGGTCTTGCCAGGTTATGCATGATTTTGATGTTCTTTCTAAGACAGCAGCACCTTTATTTTCCCAAACTCGTATTTGCCAAGCTGTACTTGTATTCCATCAACATCATTTATTCAATTCAATTCAATTTAATAAAATATATTTCATTCATTCATCATTTTTTCTCTAATGAAGTCACAAAGATGAACAAACTTTTAGCTTCATCTGAAATTTTGAACTATGGGTGTATAAGAAACCAATACTTATTTTAATGTAAGATCAGCGAATTTCTTCATTCTTTGTGTAAGATAGCTTAGCTTGGCTTCAAGGTGTTTATTTCAAATGTTTGGTAGACAGTAGACACAGTATTGATGAAATTTGTTCTCAGATTCAAACTAATGAACTTGTCTTATTTTTGAACCCAAGTATTTGTTTATTTGAATATCGTTAAAAAGTTAGTTGCTACTAAATTCCATGAACCGTATTATGCCTATGTAGGGAAGATACTTAATATCTGCAGTTTAAAAATCTTCCCCATTCCTCTGCTGGACAAAGATCTTCCTTTCTATAAGTTTGTGTAATCTGGCGCCTCCTTACAATACAGGATCCTTCTTAATACGCTGACACTTTTTTAAGAGGATGATCAGACCGTCAAACTGAACAACTTTCTCTATAGCACCAACACCGAAATTGTAAAAAAAAAATCAGCTCGTAACATATCATTTATTGCTATGTGGTTACAAGAGTTCTTATAAATATGGTACAGCACATACATAAACCCTCAAAGGGCACGGCAATATCTTAAAACTAATAAAAAACAGCACATAAAAAGAAAAAAGTCATAAAAATTACAAAATATTTCTGCATCCTGGTGCAACTATTCTAGTCTTTGCATTCCTCTTTGCTCTTCCATACAAAACTGCAAACCTACTCGAGCCAAATGTATGGGACAGTTGATTTTTTTCGCGATTTCGATGTTGGTCCCATAGAGAAACTTGTTCAGTCTGATGGTCTGATCATGCCCTTAAAAAGTGTGAGCATATTAAGAAGGACCCTGTATATCAATCATTCCAACTTTTGTGGTATTAAATAACCTACCATATTCCTATAATAGATATAAAATTATTATCTATACTTATAAAAGAGTTTCGTGACTGACTGACGGACAATGCACAACTAACCCAGTCATTTTACGGTTTGAGCCGGGAATTATTAGTAATTGACATTTTTTTTCGGTATAATATTGAAGAGCCAATTTGAGTCTAGAAATGTACCAAAATAATAAAAAAACACATCAGCATCAGTTCCCATTTTAAAATTTAGCTATTATCTCGTTCTAAAAAACCTGATGGTAAATTATTTAAATTTCATTTCCTATTTTATTGCTCAAAAATAATTTATATTGTTAAGTCTAAGTCAAATGAGTGCATTGGTATTAATATTAATAATTTAAAATCTTTCCGGGACACACAATTTTGATTTCTATGTTGCGTAGCGTTTTTTTTTTTAATATGCTTTAAGATAGTCCTTTTGTCACTTAATGGTTCCGGTTAAAGTTTAAAAGTCCAATTAGTAATTACTCCCTACCCCGCCTAACAAAACTCCGTAAAATGACTGGGCTAAGCCTATACTGCTGAAAATAGAAACATGAAATTTGGAACATAGATTCTACAGAGGATGTAGGGGTGCACTAAGAAAGGATTTTTCAAAGTTGCTGTTTAAAAGTTCGTTTCTAATAAAACAAAATCAAAAAAATAATCAAAAGCCATTTCATTATATGATTTATTCAAAATTAAAATTTTTATTGTTTTAATTTCGTATATTATTACAGGCTCAGCCGCCTTTGTTCCAAACCCTCAAGTTAACTGGATTTAATGGTACATCAAGTAAGTAAAAATATCTTCTATCTATCTTATAAGGTAACTAAGTGCTTCAATATTCTGTAAATATCCTTGTAAACAACATCTGGTTCCTTCGGACAAGCACAGCCAAACCTGTATCGTTTGTTTATCTAAAATCTTAAGACATGTGGCTGGTTTTTTTTCTTCAATGTACTTTTTTTCAGTAGGTTAATTACATCAAACCTGTATTTTGATATTTTGCCATTATTCAAATTGTGGTTTTTTTTGTGTCTGTCATCAGTCAAAAGACTATAATAAGACGTGTTGATATATGTTTTACTGTCTTTTAGGAGTGAAAGGGCCAGCGCTTTTTTCGGCGCAGTTTTCGAATTCCCATGTTCACGGGAATCTTCAGCAGATTGAATAAAGGCACTAAAGAAACTGGTTGTGGGCGTGGCTAAACGATCAATTCGGTTCAATCTGTTGAAGATTCCCGGGAAATCGAAAACCCTAGCCAGCTCCCATATCCTCTTAGAGTTAGCACATGACTGTGCTTGGAGAACTAGGTATTTAAGGGTAAAAATTTTTCTATTTCACAACAACAATAACAAAAATTGCAGGTGCAGGGAAGGAAACGGAACCTAATTTAAAATACCAATTAAGTAATCAATAGAGGTGCATTATTACTATTCCATATATGCTGAGAGCATTCTTCTGTAGAGTTGATGGTATGGCATTGAGTTTGTCTGGCCACAGTGGTGAAGAGATTTGCCAACCAGCATTGATTGAGTACTCCGTACATATTGAAGGATCAGTATGTGACACGGGGAGGCTCTCTTCATGCATTCCTGAGAGCAATATTTTATTTTCACCTAACGATAGTTTATTTAAATTAATGGAGATTTAAGTTGATTATTTTACCAGCTTATAAATGTTGATAACTTATCTGATAGATCGTTTGGCATGTTTTCATCGTTTGATATGTCAAACGATCTGTCAGATAAGCTATCAAGAACCTATTCAGAAGTGGTGAAACAGGCCCTTAAAATATAATTCCTGTTCATTATTTTATTTTGACCAATGAACAATAAAATAGATTTTTTTATTTATTTTCAGAACTGTTGCAAGTACCTTTTGAAACTTTTGCACGTTTGAAACAAGTGACTCCCAAAACAGAACCAGTTGACCCAGAGGAGCAACCAGACGTGGTAATTAGAAATTTAATTTATTATTTTTCCATGGAACATCTTATTCTAGGAATCAAGTCCAATGCTGTCCTGTACTTATTCAATAACTACAAAAGGCCTTTCTGAACAACTATAATTTTATAATTCAAATTAAATATTAAAAAATTTTGTCTCGGGCGGGACTCGAATCCGCACTTTTCCAAACCGGGGAATTCCAATTTATAATTATATACCTACTTATTATTTCTAGTATGGTAATATTTTTGATTAACGCTCGCTCTCTGCATTGCTGCGCTCTACTAGGGTTCATGTAAATAAGTTTTACATGAATGCAATAAAGAAATCTATGGCCCAGTCATTTTACGGAGTTTTGTTAGGCGGGGTAGGGAGTAATTATTAATTGTACTTTTAAACTGTAACCGGCACCATTAAGTGATAAAAGGATTAAAAATAAAAATCGCTACGCAACATAGAAATCAAAATTGTGTGTCCCAGAAGGCTTTTAAATTAATAATATTAATACCTATGCACTTATTTGACTTTGATTTAACAATATAAAAAATTTTTAAGCAATAAAATAGGCATTGAAATTTTAAAAAATGAGGTATTTATTAGAAAATGCGAATTAATTTTTCGAAACCTTAGTAGACAAAAATATTTACACCATGTTTATGTGCAAAAAAATTACCATCTGGTTTTTTAGAACGAGATAATAGCTAAATTTTAAAATTGGAACTTTTGCTGACGTGATTTTTTTTTCAATTTTATTATATTCTAGGCTCAAATTGGCTCTTCAATGTTATACCGAAAAAAAATATCAATTATTAATTAGTCCCGGCTCAAACCGTAAAATGACTGGGCTTATCTAAAAATGTTTCTTGTTATTTTTGAATTAGTAGCTTGCTATTTTCTGACCCCTATTCATTAATTAAATGTTTTCCAATATTGATGATTTACTACTTGTATGACGACTTTATGACATTCAAATCAACATTTTTTTGTCTTTTTAAAAAGATATGTCATTTTTAAACAAAACATTATTCACTAGTGAACTTACCTCCATCCAATTGCGATCCCAAATCTGTCTACCATGCAGGGCCGTTGCGGCAAATTCCCTCATCATTAGGAATATCAAGTCCAGCAGTGGACATCTTCTGATGGCTCTTTGGCTGGTGGCTTCGGACTTATGTCACATTAAACAATTGCATGAGCTGAAAGCAAATTATGAAACTCCTTACACTTGCAGCTTGAAGAGCTTGTACTTGATCCAGTGCCGGAGCTGGTTCCGATAGCAAGCAGTGCCGAGTCTCCGGTGAGGACCATCAAAACGGAAGCGAAACCTAACGTCTCGTCAGCTATGTCTAATGCGTCCAGGCGAAGACATGACTCCGATAATAATGCTCCGGCAGAATAGTGAGTTGCTTTGTATTTTAGTTTTTATTTTTATTCTTAATAATGGTGGAGCCAAACGAGCGTAATTTTGTGAGTTGTGAGTCGCGTATTTTGAGTCCGTTTCATATAAAGGCTGAAGTCATAGACAATGCATTCCCGGATTTTATATGAAACGGACTCAAAATACGCGACTGACAACTCACAAAATTACGCTCGTTTGGCTTCACCCTTAATGGCCGGTTGTTTGCGTCAAGTAGTTTATATGTATTATTGGTCAAGAATAAATTAGAGCGTTACGAAATGGCGGAGCAACGAGCAAGCCAAAGAGAAGAAGATACGTGACTGCCCACCGTCAGACTTGCAGCGCGACTATATTTTACTTATTACAGTAGTACTAGGTTTATAAGTCTCACTGATGTACCTGCGCAGTTGACAAATTTTAAAAGCGCGCGAAATTATATTGACCAATCAGGACACCTTGCTGCTATTGGATTATTGCTTTCGCGCTCTTCTCGCTGCCGAAGCATCCATAGTCTGCTATTCGAGTTGGAGCGAAATAGAGAATATCCGATTTTGCACTGCTCTGCGCAAACGAAGATTGACGAGCGGAATTATTTTTCTGGTCGTACTGTCCTACAGTTTACCCTGCGATCAAATATAGGGTAGATCAAACAATCTCTTACAAAATCAAGCCCAATCTTCGGCCCCGCGTCAATTCTTACTTATACAGATATAAATATGGTATATACCTCTTCAGCCTTTTTAACATAGACCTTAATGCTCTGTAATAACATCGTAAGCCATTTGTTTCAGTAATAATTTTTTTTTTTTTGTTTCACAAATTTTATCTGCAATCGGCCAACGATGGCCATAATCAGATGGTTTCTAGGTTTTTGCTCGTGAGTTTCTTCTATGGGTGATTCTTCATCATGCCTCATGCCCATCTTTTCACTATCTCGAATCGAGATCTAGAATATGCAGTTATTATTTATTTAAAAATATTCATTTCGAAATGATCTTTACTATTTTATACTGCTGGCTGGACGTTTATGACAATGTAATTGTATGCTTTGTCTTGGTGTTGGTTGATTTAGTCTTCACCGATATTTTTCTATTCTTACAGCACCACAAAGCGACGCAAGTATGCCGACAAAGTTGGTAAGGGTCTGAGACACTTTTCTATGAAAGTCTGCGAGAAAGTCCGCACCAAGGGCTTCACTTCTTATAATGAGGTCGCTGATGAGTTGGTCCTGGAGTTCGCAACTGGAATGCATTCTGCTGACAGCCAAGTATGTGAATACCGTTAATTTTGGTCTTATTATAGGGTCTGTCCTTTGACTATTTATATAGGGACTAGTTACGCGTGTAATTCTACTAACAAACATTTCTGCCACTTTTTGCGGGGGGCGGGGTAACATGAAATCCTCAACTTTGGATTTTATTCCCATAACTTTAGATTCTAATTTTTAACGTTAAAAATCATGAAAAGTTGTCTCGCGTGAACCCCAAACGTTCTAAGTTCGAAATTATTGTTTAGTGATAAGGTATAAAATTAAATTGTCCTTATACTATGGCAAAGAGAAAATGCTACCACAAGGCTAGTCCTTACAATAAATAGTCAAAGGGTCTGTCTTAATATACTGACGGTTTTTAAGGGGATACAGAGTACAGACACCAACAAAAACTCGGCTGTCCCATACAATTGGGTTGAGCAGGTTTGTATGGAACAGCAATTTTTTTTTTCGCTATTTGTTGTAATAATAGATGTAAGTCAGAGAGAGAAAGTTGTGTAGAGTTTGATAGTCTGATCTTCTTAAATAAGCCGTCAGCATAATTATTAAGAAAGACTCTACAGGGTGTTAGGGTAAACAGTTGCATTAAAGGGGTGATTGTATCTATGATACTGAACATCTTTCCCTAAGGGGTATCACATGTCGACCCTGTTGGTGTAATGGTTACCACGCCGGACTGCCAGGGTCCTGGGTTCGAATCCCAGTTCGGTCATGAATGTTATATGTGTGTGTCGTTGTTGTATATGGTTCCCATAACAAAAAGCCTAAGGCTTAATTTGGGATTATTACAATGTATGTGCCTGTGAGTGCTATTTATTATACAGAAGGAGTCGAGGCGCGGGCGCGAATTTCCTATAGGTTTCTTTGGGAAAGTTTTTCAGTATCATAGGTACAATCTACTGTTTATCCTAACACCCTTTATATCAATAAGATATGGGCCATTTATTTTATCACAGAGCACAGAAATATAATAGTAAGGTTCCCAGCGATAACATTGGAATAGACCACCCTATCTCTTCCTATGGATGTCGTAGAAGACTAACCCTGAACTGAACCTAATATAGGCTGAAACTTGCCATGCCTGCAACTGCATGCTTATCAAACAAAATTTCTGACCATTCCAAAATCCCAAACACGGTCACAAGCTTGCCGAATGTGGTGCGCATAAAGAAATAAAAAAGATACAAGTGCTTTGTCTATCACACTGTAGCTTTTTTGCTTCATTTTATTGTGATAACTCAAGATTTATTTTCAAAACAGATTTTCCTATCCGACCTGAATAAAAAGCAATGTCCAGTAAAAATTTAATTCAGAGTAACTTAACCTTACAGCAATATGACCAAAAGAATATTCGGCGTAGAGTATACGACGCGCTAAATGTTTTAATGGCAATGAATATAATATCCAAGGAGAAGAAAGAAATCAGATGGCTTGGCCTACCAACTAATTCCGTACAGGAATGTACCTCGTTGGAAAAGGAGAAGCAAACGAAATTAGAACAAATTCAGAAGAAAACTCAACAGTTGCAGGAACTTATATTACAGGTAATTCAAATTGAAATCATTTTACCAAAAAGTAAATTAAATCTTGTAATGAAAACATAGACATTATGGTATGCTTAAGGCGCCTTCAAATTAGCAACTTCATGTCGCGCGGCTGCCGCTTCGCTGTCAAATTCATACGAAATAGACGCGAAGCGCCAATTTGACGACGCCCTTGAAATTAATGGCTGCTAAACATAGGACTATTTCACACAAACTTTAATCGCGGTAGGAACGCGATGTCAGAGTCCTTTGAGTGAGTGATTTATAACACGGTGCTAAACATCTTCGATCAGAGATCTTATTTTGTTGTGGGGGCTGGCAAGCCAGCAACACTTCGAACCAGTGGGAACTTTTGTGCTAGCCCCAATACTTTTATTTTCTTCACCCTTCAAATACATGCTCAATGAACGAGGCAATACCATTCAGGGGAAGAAACCTAAAATCTTGTTCTCTGCAATAATCACCGTTGCAGCGTTGGATTCCTGTGACGTAACTAGGTTCTCCACCAAACCTGTGCGAGGTAGCGAGGAAAAAATCCACAAATTGGTCGCTCTATCACATTATAAGCATAAGGAATTTGAAGCTATTCTATTAACTTATGAACTTCTAAAACCACTAAACCATTTTGTAGGTAATGTTATTTGTGGATTTTTTTCCTATTTCTCATAATGAATATTGAAATTTCCAGCACATTTCTTTCAAGAGCTTAATAGAGAGGAATAAGGATTCAGAGAACAGAGGCGTAAAACCGTCACCTTCATCAGCCATACATTTGCCGTTTATTGTTGTCAATACTAGTGACAAAGCTTTGATTGATTGTAGTATTTCTAATGACAAGTAAGTGTTTACTATTTCCATAGATCCCAAATTAAATAAAAATGTAACAGACGTGTGTATATTGAAGATAATTTACAAAGATCGGTGTTTAGGTGTCCCTGACTCCAAATTACCGATTTTCTGATCGTCTGTCTTTCTGTTTGTTTGAATATCATGCAAAAACTACTGGACCTATTTAGATGCCATTTTAAAAGCGTCTAAAAGCTTATGAGTAGACTTGCAAACTAGTATATATTTTATCCTGCGACGATGACGGAAGCCAGTGCACAAAGTCGCAGGCAAAGAAATATTCTATAAAAGATAATTAATTAGCATAATTTTATGTTGATTTCAGGACAGAGTACATGTTCAACTTTAACAAAAGATTCCAAATTCATGACGATATAGACATTTTGAAGAGGATGGGTCTCTTGTTTGGTAAGTACACTTTATTTGCATTCACTACTTTTCTATCTCTGTGGACTCGTCATCGTATCAGTCGATAGACGTCCACTGCTGGACATAGGCCCAAGGATCGCCACAAGGACCGGTCCTGCGCTGCCCTCATCCAACGGGTTCTCGCCGAATTCACCAGCACGGCTAGCATGCCACCCACGACAAAGCATAACGAGAAAAACGTCATCCGCGCTCTTTCTAGCATACGTAAAATAATAAAGATGGAGACACATCTCGATTTTTATCGTTTTCTCGGGGGTGGCATGCGAGGCCTACAGGTCGTCGATCCACTTCGTTCGAAAGGACCGGAAAACGCAGCGGGGGGCGCACCCACACTACGCTTTCCGGCCGCTACTCGAGAACTCTTCGGTCCCATCGGCAATCGGTTCTGCGAGCAATGTGCCCTGCCCATTGGCACTTAAGTTAAGCAATTATTTAGGCTATGTCGGCTATTCTAGTTCTTCTGCTAATCTCTTCATTTCTGATTAGATCTCGCTGGGAAACTCCGAGCATTGCATTTCTGTGGTCTCCCCTTTTCATATTAAATGCCATGGAAACAAAATGCTTTTCACTAAAATACCACATTTTTTCCTTATAAATTATTCTTCTCTAAGTGTTACGGCACACTAGCGGAACGTTCCGCGCCGAACGTTCGGTTGAATACGCGTCTACTAGGAAAAATGGCGCGTAATAGCGCGTACTGGTGTGTCGCCGGTATAGGGAAAAGCGTTCATAGATTAATCTATATTGGATATAGATAGGTAACTCGCCTTGAATTTTAGGACGTCCTAATTGCGCTGCCGCTTATTAGCACTAGGGGGCGCCACATTATGAAATAAATTGAAAAAGACGATCGGCCGACACGAGGATCGAACCTTAGCTACCCGGATCGTAACCCGGTTGTCTAGACCGCTACTAGACCAACAAGAAAGTTATTGATACGGGCGAAATCTCTCACTACTACAACGCAGCGCGTGAGGTGTAGTGCTGTTGCTCCGATATGAAAACCCTAGTTCAACACATAGTGCTTCGAAATATAACCGATAGATGGCGGAAGCTGTCTATGGAAAATCAGCGTTCCACTTAGTTTGTTCTAAGATAACATAGCATGAAAGCGTTGCGCGCATGTGCAACGGAACGTTCGGCGCGGAACGTTCGGCAGGTTGTGCCATAACACTTAGATGAATAAGTACAATTATCAACAAAGAAAATTTATAATTGAAACGGCCGTAAATTTTTTATTTTAAGTTCATATTATGTTAATCTACGTTTTTCAGGCCTAGACAAAGGAGAATGTTCAGAAGAGGACATAGAAAGAGCTAAAAGTATGGTTCCAAAGTCACTGGAATATTATGTGGAACGTAAGTTGTTTTTTTATTCTTCTGCTTGCATCCCGACTGCTTACCAAAGTCCGCGTAGAGTCTGCAATTTTCTTGAGTCTTTTCATAGGTGAAAACGAACATGAATCGAGTTCGGTACAGAGAGGCATATAATTTGTTTGATTTACCTCTGGGTAGATATTTTACATCGTACTTCGATTTTTTAAAACGTGTATTGAATTTAATTTAATTAATACTACGACAGCTACTTTATAATGTTCATATAAATAAAAACAAAATTATTGATTGTGAGTTTAAAGGCCAGGTCACACAGAGGCGGTTTTGCGGGAAAGCGGGCCGGAGGCGGACCTGCGGGAAGCAAATATCTCCGGACCCGCGCGTATTTCTGTGTGGTAGAATACATTCAAACTGGAACATTACCATCACACCACACCATACACAGAAAAACACACAAAAAACCGAGCGGGTCCGGAGATATTCGCTTCCCGCAGGTCCGCCTCCGGCCCGCTTTTCCGCAAAACCGCCTCTGTGTAGCCTGGCCTTAAATCTTAGATGATTTATATAGGGACCCGCGTCGCGTTAGCATTTCCCTTCTGCCAACGTGCAAGATCAACTAATCATGTGCATTTACATACAATTTTATACCTTATCACTAAACGAGACAGCCTATAATTGCGGATCAATAAATTCGAACTTATCACTTTTGGGTTCAGACGACTGTTTTTTATGATTTTTAACATTCAAAATTAGAATTTAAAGTAACGAAATAAAGTCACAAATTGCGGCTTTCATGCTACCTCGCCCCCCGCAAAAAGTGGCAGAAAAGTTTGTTACAAGAATTACACGCGTACCTTGTCCATACATAAATAGTCTAAGGTTTAAATGCAGCTCATACTCACCTGTTTTATTTTCAGGAAGTCCCTTATTTTATTTTACTATAAACTCAAATCCATTTTTTCAGAAATGGGTAGAGGTATAACTTCCAAAGTCTCTAACATACTGGAAGAAGAAGAATTAGATGACACAGCTGAAGATGATGATCCGCTCGATGGAATGGGAGAAGGAGAGGGCGACGGCGAAGAGGAGGAGGAGAACGAGGCGGATGGCAATGAGTACAGTGATGATAGCAGCGACGTCGACGTCTAGCGACCTGCGCTACGCTGACGCGACCACGTATTGTTTATATTGTTAGATGTTAATTCATAGCTCCGCTAAGCTTGTGTAAAGTGTCTATGGGTCAAACACAAAACAATTAGAAACTGTTTTCTAGTTACCAGTATTTACTGAGGATAACTGACACGTCTATAGGGTCTTTCTAGTATGATGATGATTTTTTAATGAGATGATCAGACCATCATCTATCTATACATATTATAATGAAATAGTAAACTTGGCGTCATATCATCATCATCATCCTATTATCGTCCACTGCTGAACATAGGCCTCTCTCAAGGCGCGCCAAAGAACTCGGTACTCGACCTCGCCAGTCGCTACCTTTTTTAGTCTATCCAGAGGGCAGCAGGGCATCCCACACTATGCCTGCCAGTTTGTGGTCTCCACTCTATAACTCTGACACCCCATCGATTGGGGTCCTTATAAGAAAGACAATCTAGTAAAATGTCTGTGTGGTATGAATGACACAAAATCCAAACGACCTTCTAGTAAAACATCTGAAATTAATTTCCATGTTTCAGAGAATCAATTGCCTCAAGGGAGAATATGCCAAGACGATAATAAATAAATATCTTGGACATTGTCACACAAATTATCTAGTCACATTTATAGTACCTGGACTTGTATTATGATGACTAGAGAACGATATAGAATACATATATATATCAAAACATCCATGACTCTGGTACAAATATTCATATTCATCATATAAATATTTGTCCCTTACGGGATTCGAACCCGCGACTCTCGGCACAGCAGGCAGGTTCACTACAGACTGTGCTACCGGGCTGTCATAATAACATTGCATGTTATACATACATGGAATGCATGGGGACTTTTTAGAATTTGTATATGTTTGTCTGTTTGTGCACGCATTACTTGCAGAGGGCTTAGTTTGGATTAACACAACATTTATTTCATTGCAGTCGGTTCATAAATCAAAAGTTATGAGTATTTAAAGTCAGTGGTCCGCGCGTACGAAGTCGTGGGCGCTGCTATTATTCAATTATTTTTATTATATTGGTAAACATCGAATTAAATTGTTTAATTTGATCAGACCGTAAACTAAACAATTTAATTCTATGTTTCATATTCCCCTAAAGACATATTCGATTCATCTCTTTAGAAAAGTAAAAACCGTCAGCATATTAAGAAAGACCCTACATATTTTCAGTTAGCAGTTCATTAATGTCTTGTTGTGCGTAACCATAGACACGTTACATAATGCTTAGCATTTTTAGATTGTTGCTAAAGTAAAGTGTATTGTTTATAAGTAAGCTGCTGCACATTCTTATCATTGTTGTTTTACTGGCATTTGTGCTAAATACTTAAATGTCACTTACTGCTGTGACAGAACTTGAGTATAAAGTTAAAGTTGTTTGTGTTAGTGGCATTTAAGTCATGAACCAGTTGTTTTTTGGTCTTATTGGTACATATGTACGGTCTATTTTATACAGTACCAACTTGCGTAGGTAAGCTGATCTCAATACTGAGTGCTGTAAGTGCAAATTAAACATTAGGATTCCTGTGGAATTTGAAGAGAGCACAGTTAAAAACATTCACAATTCCAAGCTTTTGAAAGAAGCATAAATTAAATTGGTTTATTTGGAGATGTGTTGAAATGGACTGTGTTTTGTCTGATAGGCCATAATCACAGCCCTCGGTATATTATTTTTACAGTCATGATTACATATCTTTACATTATCTATTCAGCTCAATACACTGTGTCTCAGGCGTTTTTTAAGTCTTAGTTCGAACTCCCGTTTGTAAAAATGCATACATTTTCGACCCTACGTAGTTCGAACTATGACTTAAAAATCGTCTCTGAATCTCGGCCTTGGTAATTTGAATGTCCAGATAAAAACGTTCTGAAATCAATTTTGTTAATGTTGCTGGCACAACAATCGTGTGCATAATACAATGTTTGTAACTTTGGAAAAGAAGCCAGAAGAATATTTTTATCTAATGATGTCCATTTTTAGCAAATCTATTTCTGATTTAGATTTGAAATTGTTTTAAGGAGAGGAAAGCAAAATACATTTGATTAACAAATATTTGCAAGCACTTTTATTTACATAACCTCACACCACTCACTCTTAATTATACAATAATAGCTAATCAGTAATCACATTGAAAATATCATTTCAAATCATCATCATCAAAGAGATCTTCAAAATCTGAAACAAGAAAAAAAAGTCTAGAAATAAATTTGCTCAGGGTCTTGCACAGATTATTAATGAAAAATGGGCCAAGCTCACAGCTACACCACAGAACCGATTTTAATTGAATTTGGTATAGAGATAGCTTGGGCATATTCCACACAGATGAAGTAACAGCTAGTAATAAATATAAACTTCTCGGCTTTAGTAAACCTACTCACTGATAAGTTTTAATAAGCTTTTTAGTGCACTTAATTGACTATTACATTAGTATAATTAATTGTTTAGATAAATACACAAATGAACATAATTTAAAGAAATAATTGCAACAGGAAATTAATAGTATACCTACTTAGATATTTTACATACCATTAAAAAAATCTGCATGAACGGCTTTCTCATTTGCAGCCAAGTCCATAAGCAGGTTAGAAGGTCCACCAGCCTGTAACAAAAACCATGATTTTTAAATTTCTCACCAAACTTTTGGTTTTTACCAGCACTTAAGAATTAACATCATTTTGCAGTCAATACTTGGGCCGATGGACGTCCACTTCTGGACATAGGCCTCCCCCGAGGATCGCCACATTGACTGCGCTACCCTCGTCCAAGGGATTTGCGCCATCCTCATATAAAATACGTAAAAATAAACGGAATTTATGCATCATCTTGTATACAAAATACGAATTTGAAAGGGTTAGATTCAAAAGCTCTTCAGATTGTCGGTCCACCCTACAGTGGGGCCTACACACCCTGCGCTATCCTGTACTCGGTCACCAGTCGAGATCTATTCAGCCCCATCGGCCACCCATTCTGCGAGCAATGAACTGGATACTTCATACATGAGCATATGCTCAAGATATATTTCCCGGGTTTGACGTACTAGGTACTTCATCACAGCCAATATACGTCCCACTGCAGGGCACAGGCCTAACTTGGGGAGGGTGTATCTGCATCAGACCACTACGCATGCGCAATGCGGATTGGTAGACTTCACATATGCATCAAAATTTCATCTTCAGCATATACAGGTTTCCTTACGATGTTTTTCTTCACTGATAAGTTTTCACGCTTTTAACAATTACTGCCAGACATTACGTGCGAAAATGTATCTAATAGCACTTGAATCAGCGTTGTTATTACGACAGAATAAATACTAGTACTATTATTACTTCGTACGGCCAGTGCGCGACATATGCGACGTCGCCGTATGGAATGCTCAAACATTAAAATGTAAAATCGGTAGAGTTGCCCACAAATATCGGTAAATGTTAAAAAAATTTATATTCAATAAAATATGTCTTTTTAAACATTAGGCGGGTCCACACCGACCGAGCAGCCTCGGGCGAGGCCCGCCGCGCGCGGCATGCGCCCTTCCGCGCGGCCGGTGTGGACGTGCCTCGGGTGCGGCAGGCGCATGCTCAGCCTCGGGCGAACGCGTACGCAGCCGAGCCGAGTGTTGTCGGTTTTTCGGTTTGCTCAAAGGTGCCTCAGTCGTTTGCCGCGCGCGGTGTGGACGCCACGTTTTTATCGGTGCCGCGTTCGATATGGATAAAGATTTTTGTCGAAGGTTAATAAGTTTGTATGCCGCAAATAATTGGCTTTGGGATGCCAGGGATCCTAATTATACTAACAGGGGGATGAGAGAGGATTCCTGGCTAGATATAAGCCGTCAATTGGATGTGCCTGTTAAGGACTTGAAAAAAAAAATGGAATCGTTGTTGGGGTCTTATAGACGTGAAAAATCGCGATTTGTGTAAAAGTTAAAAAAATAAAAAAAGTTCGGCGCCATCTTGTATAATACGGCTCGGGGCGAGCGAGCGAGGCAGCCTCGGGCTGTAAAATTATCCGAACGAATAAGCCTCGCCCGCGGTGGGACGTTTGCCGCGCGCGGCGGGCCTCGCCCGAGGCTGCTCGGTCGGTGTGGACCCGCCTATTAACGTGGTTAGATATATGTCTTCAAATCACAAATTTTTAGATTTTTTGTCTGTTTGTTTGTTCGAGCATCACGCAACAACTACTGAACTGATTTTGATGAAACTTTTTTGTTTGAAAGCTTATGATTAATGTTGTGGTTAAATGAGCAGACGAAGTCGTGGGTAAAAGCTCGTAACGAGTTTTTTTAATAATAATAATAAAATAATAATAATAATAATTCATTTTGAGTTGGCGAGTCACCGTCTACCATTTTTTCCGTGTTTATACATTGGTCAGGCAGGCGCCATAGTCCCGTTCAAATCCTAGTTACCTGTTCCATTAGCACCCCACCCCAATAGCCCAGATTTTGTTTCTTTCCACTCCTTGCAATAGTTCTACACTGACCGGGGGCTGTTTCGGATGCACTTCTATAGTGTATACTGGGATAGTTGCCGGTTGGTGTCACATTACTATTTAGATCAAATTGTCTGACGGGCCTCTACGTGTTGGCTTAGGCCCCACGCGCGTCTCCCAAAGGTCCGGGACACTTATGTCCCGAGATAAGGAAAAGACATACAAATAATAATAATGTTATCTCGGTTGATGATCAATTCATCCATACAGTTGTGAACATTGAACTACTTTTCTCTACGTGAAACAAACGAAACGAATACTTGTATTCTAGAAATCGTGGAAAAGTGTTTACATTTCGGTAGAAGAGACCCCATAACGTTAGAAATACCGAAAAATCGGTAGGTTCGAGACCACTGCTGAGAACGAGTGGGAGAATTCATACAAGTGTAGGTAGGTGTGTGTGTTTTGCAAATAAAAGTATTTTCTTTCTTTCTTTGTTACTTATCTTGGTTCCTACGGCCGAGTGACGGAGGCCTGGGTACTTTGAGCCTTTGACGGACTTGGGTATAGGTACTTACTTCTTCTAAATCCATGTAAGGTCCTACACCTTCAGGGAACATCTCGTCGGCAGCCACAGTAGGTTTCATTATTAACTTTGATTAATTACAGCTTTATTGTATGTGGATGATAAAGTAAAGTTGTAGTCTTTTTTAAACGTGACTTTAAAACCAACTCTCCCGACAATTCTGAATTAAAACAATACAAAATAGTGAATTCAATTCGATTCGAAACCGTATCGATAAATAAAATAAAATCTGACAGTGACAGTGACAACAAGTAGGCCTGGCATGCCACCCCTGAGAAAACGATAAAAATCGAGATGTGCCTCCATCTTTATTATTTTACGTATGCGAGAAAGAGCGCACATGACGTTTTTTCTCGTTAAAAACGCTTTGTCGTGGGTGGTATGCTAGCCGTGCAGAACCTTTTTTTTTTCAAGGCAAACGCAGGAGAATATTCGACAAAAGCCTTGGTTCTCCAAAAATAGATTAAAAAATGGGTCACACCCAGGCGGAGGACAGTCGCCTTTTGGTGGCTTTTTCCGATTCAGTTTGATTTTATGGTTTGTAGTTTTGTTCAATTTCGTGCCGATTTAGAGATGTTCTAGAGTTTCTGTTGTTCTCTTACCAATGTTTAGATTACAGGAATAGCAAGGATACTGGAATTTCACTCGATCGGTGCGGGATTTAACGAAAACTAGCATTCAAAACAATAATATCCATCTGTATGAGAGATATAAGTAGGTATGTATAGTATAGGTTGAATTGGGTTGAATTATGGTCCGTGAAACATAGATGACGCTAGCTAGCCTTCAATTTGACATAAGGTGGATGCATAATGTTGCCACGAGTGGGTTCTCTTTTCTAATATACTTATATTACTCTTTGGTCACACCACTATTTTTTTGTAGACTGCGAATTGGTCATTTCAGCACTCCGGTCCATCTGAACAAGATCAGAGTGATCACTCTCTATGTGAGTGCGGCTTAGACGAGGGTACCCCAGACCATATATTTTTTTAATTCTGGAAAATTCAACCCGACCCTTTATGACATCCTTCCCAAAAATATTCCCCGACCCTTTAATTTCCAGACTTTCCTCTCCTATACTGACGGTCTCTAACTAAAACGCGTTATATGAAACGTGCACCGCCGCCATTAAATTTGTTTATAGCACTCCGTGACCTAAACCCGCACTTAGGTCACGGTTTTCTGTTACCATTTACCGTGACATAGACAATAAAATCTTTTTTTTTCATAGTTTTGTGAAGTATTTAATAGATGATGGCACATTCTATGCAAACTGAACTGGAAAAAGCCACCAAAAGGCGACTATCCTCCGCCTGGCACATACTTCTGCATTAATCATATTCTTAATGATCTGTGGCATTAATTGATCTGAGACTCCTGCTATTGTAATACAGAAGTCTGTCATGCAGAGAAAGAACGGCTTTCTGAAAAGTGAGAGAGAACCTATCTTCCTCACAGACTTCTATTAGTCTGTGATCCTCCTATCCTATAAAATAAAAATCTAATAAATACGACTGGCTCAGAAGGCTTATAGCTAGAGCCGTAAAACAATTTAACAAAAAAAAAGAAAATGAATGTGGAATGTTGGTGCGAGGGTAGTTCATCCAATATACATACTAATCTATGGGTACATAGTTCTTCTAATTAGTTTGTGGCAAGTTTGTGGTGCGAGGTTATGTTGGTTGTCCTAAAAAAAAATTTCAAACTCGAAGTTTTTGATTAGATATGCTATCCTATGAGAATAAATTGATTCTCGCGCCGATGGTGCGCATCGGTACCTTACCTATGCGACTCCTAGCTCTTAGGTACGGCGCTGATATTGTTTATACTGAAGAGTTGATCGACTGGAAGTTTATGCGCTCCAAACGAAGATACAATGGTTCGTACAGTTTTTATATTCATTATAATATATTCAAGTTGAAACATTGTGCGGTCCAACTAAATGAAACCCGTTTGCAGTTACTGTAAAACGCAAGCACCCGAAAGAAGTGAAAGATCACATTCTTTTGCTAATCCAGAAGGTTATCTCCTCCCCCAAAGCCGGTTGTGTGGTAACACCCGTATTTGAAAAAAAAATTATGAATTCTTGTTGGATTTCATACAAAAAAAAGTGGGATTTTTAGTAGGTATGCTATGACTGACCCAAAATTAGGGGGAGGAGTAACCTCCTCCCTAACTGGAGAGATTTATAAAACAGTGGGGTTTTTTAGACAATTAGGGCCTGTTTCACCACTTCTGAGTAAGTTCTTGTTAGCTTATCCAACAGATAATTTGACATATTTTGGATGAAAGATATGTCAAAATATCTGTCGGATAAGCTAACAAGAACTTACTCAGAAGTGGTGAAACAGGCCCTTAGTCTAACAAAATATGTTGTGGTAATCTGAAAGAAAAAAATTTAACAACAAACAAAGGGGGCATCACTGTGTCGTGATTGTGACCAGTTCGAAGTTATTGCTCTGTGATTATAGGCCGTCTCGTTTAGTGATAAGGTATAAAATTGTATGTAAATGCACATTATTGATTATTTGTGGTTGGGCTATTGTAAGCAAGGGTAGTTGTAACACTGAAACCAGCGCTGGTCCGTTGTGTTCGCCCCAAGCTCACCCGTATTTTACGCATACCTCCGAACTTATGGTATTTTCTTTTCCTTCACTGTCGAGCTAGTAAATGATAAATACAACCGTACATAAATTCCAAAGAACTTAGTGGTACAGGCCAGGAATCGAACCGCGGCCTCAGGATTGAGGCGCTAGCTCTCTTCTGTAGGGGCTATCATCGCTCTTTAAATTTAAATGCACAGGATCAATTGATCTTGTAACATGGCAGAGGAAAATTGCTACCGCATAAATTCGTGCCGCATGATACTAAACCTGACCCAAGGTAATGCTTCTTCCATACACATCAACACACATAAATTCATTATTTATTTTACTTGCAGAAATACTCAAGACCGTAGACTATGTGGATCAAACTGACGGCACAATAGTGTTCCGAACATGTGACGAAGAGAAGGATAAAGTTGTCCTGCAACTTGGAACTTGTGATGCTGAACGAGCACTGAAAGTTGCTAAACTGGTGTAAGTGTATAATATTTAAAATTATCTGACAGATCGTATGAAATATCCTTCATACAACCACATACATAAGATAAGCCCAGAATACACATGCTAGTTACTCGCACGAAAGCATGCCAGTTACTGGTTAGAACGAGCTACTGGCATGTGTATGGAGATTTTGCTCGTAGCTCGCGTGCCAGTACAAAGCATGCCAGGAGATTGCAGTTTGTTTCTTTTTCCTCTTGCGGGGAAGTGAGAAGGGGGACTCTCTTGGCGCTCACTGGTATAAACAAGCTTGTTCTAGAAACTGGTGTGCCACCCACAGGCATATGTATCATGGCTTCATGGAATGCCTGTAAATGGCATGCTGGTTTACCAGGCCTCCCTGGCATGCCATTAACAGGCATTTATTCTGGGCTATAAACTAACAAGAATTTACTAAAAAGTGATGAAACAGGCCCTTAAGGTGGTTTCAGTCCATACAAAAGTTTGACGCACAATACGCGTAGACGGAATTAATAAAGGTAATATTTTATATATTGACAAATAGTTTAGAAAATCTAGTTACCGCGTCACAAATAACATTTGCAATTTATAATATAATTACGAAGAAGTAAAGCTTTTAAAATTTTGTATGAAAAATTTCAAAGCTTTATCGTCGTTATTATTTTATAAATTGCAAATGTTATTTGTGACGCGGCATCTAGATTTTCTAAACTATTTTTCCATGTATACAAAATTACTTATATTAATACTGTCTACGCATATTGTGCGTCAAAGTTTTGTATAAAATTGACCCATCTGCACCTTAATGTTGGAAGTATATTATTATTATATATGATACACTAGCAGCTCAAAGCTGATGCGTGTATATCACTGCACTTGTTTAGTTTTTTAAATATTTGTCCAATATGATATAGTTAAAACATTCACTGCTAATAACCTATGTCATAGGCCCAAAATGCCTGGTCCAGTGGTGCGGTGCTCATAATCTGTTTGGTATTGAACTCCGCTGTTTTAGCTCGCACATTGCGTTTCATGTTTTGTGGGCTTAGCAGTGAATGTGTTTAGGTTATTGTTACATAAGTGCAAACTAGAATGCAAAAGATAGACATTTAGAGAAGTCTTTGGCAGAGACCTATGTTGCAGCTCATGCTCATTCAAAATGTGTTATTGTTTTTTTTCTTAGCCTAGATCATCCCACTGCTGGGCTTCGCCCATCACCCTCTCCTTAAAATATCCAACCGTAACAACGAGTTTATGTTCACTTTAAATAAGATCTAATTTTCCAATTGCTTTTTAGGGAAAATGATGTAGCTGCCATAGATATCAATATGGGATGTCCAAAAGAGTTTTCCATCAAAGGAGGAATGGGCGTGGCGCTTCTAGCTAAACCTGACAAAGCATGTCATATACTGAAGACATTAGTAAGCAATTTATCCATTCCCGTGACTTGTAAAATTAGAATATTAGAAACTCAGGAAGAAACGTTAAAACTTGTAGAAACTTTGGCGAGTTCAGGAATAAAAGCGATTGCCATCCACGGCCGAACACGTGATGAGCGACCACAACACCCTGTGCATACAGATGTCATCAAATATGTTGCTGAAAAGATATCTATACCTGTAATAGCAAAGTAAGTTTAAAACTGACATCTGGGAATAGGAATTGTGACTCATTATTGTTCATAAACTCATGCCTATCTGATAGCTTATTCATGTTCATACCTTTATGTCATTGACATACCAAATAATGGACACCGGGTCTAGTACTAAATTCTCGAGAAAAGTGTCCGAGACTAACCTACACAAACCTCTAAGTTTGTGTAGTAATATAAACCAACTGAAAACATTGAAACTGCTGAAATCCTTTTTATTTTGTTTGCGTAGTTTTTACCCCATCCCAGCACTGCATTGTATGCGTGCGCGTAGTCGGTCGATCAAACGAAGACTGTCGCATAATTGATTCTCTTTTGGTACGGATGCTTTTGAGCGCAAACCCTACGTCCAGTAGTTGGTAAGTCAATGCTTTATGTATGTCATATACTCGGACTTGTCAATAAAAATGTTCTCAAGGTAAAACATTAAACATTATATTTTCAGTGGTGGCTCCAAAGAAATAGATAAACACAGTGATATACAAAAATTTTTAACACTGACTGGCTGTACAAGTGTGATGATTGCGCGAGCAGCGGAATGGAACTGCTCTATATTCAGGAAAGAAGGTTTACTTCCGATGGACACTGTCATCAAGGCGTATCTGAAGCTAGCAATTGATTATGATAATTCACCATCCAACTCAAAGTACTGTGTTCAAAATATTTTAAGAGATTTACAAGAGACACCACGAGGACGTCAGTTCTTAGAATGTCAGACACTTGAGCAAATATGGTAAGTTAACAAAGTAGGCTAAGGTTGTAAATACATAATTATTCAAGGTAAATAAATAAATAAATATTAAAAAAAAAAAAAAAAAATTAATTACACAACTATATTATATTTTGTTTTGTGGTAGTCAGAAACTTAACAACAAGTGACGCCGCGAAACCGTACGAGCGGACCACTAACTTTAAATACTCATAACTTTTGATTGCATGAACCTATTGCGATGAAATAAAGCCTAAATGTTAATCTAAACATTCTGAACTAAGCCCTATGTGTAATATTCCATTACATATCCTGAAACAACCCAATATTTTTTTTTTTGGTAATATCTTCAATGTCCATCCACGCCAAGTTTGCAATTTTATTATATGTATAGATAATTTTTAATTTCTATCTTTATTCTACAGTGCAATATGGGAATTAGGAGATTACTGCAAAGAGAAGCAGTCACAATATCAAAAGATGGGTATACAAGGCAGGTGGCAAGTGAATCCAGATGGCCTGGAGCCACCCCACAAGAAACTCAAAACAGCTGACAATCTAGATGGAGTTACTCAAATGAAGGTATGGCAACTTGATATTGAAATACTAGATCATGGACTCATGGAATTTAATCTTATTACTGCATGTTATATAAGGTCTAACAAAATTAGGTGAAACTATTTTATGGGGATGATCAGACCATCAAAACTGAACAACTTTCTCTATGGGACCAATATTGAAATCGTGAAAAAACATCTGTTGTCCCATACATTTAGGTCGAGTAGGTTTGTATGGAACAGCTGATATTTTTTCACCATTTCAGTATTGGTCCCATAGAGAAAGTTGTTCAGTTTGATAGTCTGATCATCCCCTTAAAATAGTTTCAGCTAATTTTGTTAGACCTTATATATAAAATATCTGTGGCGCATTGTGGAGAGCTAAGGAATCTCAATGTTGAGGTCCGGGTGTCTGGGTTCGAATCCGCACGGACAACATGCCATGTGCCAATGAGTTTTTCTAACTTAAGTAACGAAATTCTCTCAAACGGAGAATGAAAACATTGATTGTGTGAGAGAACCTGCATACGCTGAAGAAGAAATTCCGATGTGTATGTGAAGTCTACCAATCAGCATTGGGCACGCGTGGTGGACTAACGCCTGTGTCTTGCAGTGACACGTATATAGGCTGTGATGACAACTGCTTGTTATCATTTTTAGCATTTGCATTTGGTCTTATTATTAATGTCAATGTAACTAGTCAATTGGTTTCTACTTTTAAATTTTTTATACATACAAACATTTGTTTGTTTTTTCTTATTGAGTCTATTTCTTTTACAGGTTTGTTTCATACGAGCCAGTTTTAATGATCACGACTTACCAAAGGCAATGCTACATGCATATGCTGGTAAAAACGGTCACAAGTTGCCATCTTATGATACCAAGCAAGTTGAGAAATTGTTCAGGACAATACTCAGTTTCAACGGAAAGAAATACACTTCTTCGTTTTGGGAGAAAAATAAAAAGTTTGCGGAACAAGGTGCTGCTTTAGTATGTTTATTTAATTTGGGATTGGTAACGGAGGATGAACTAGTTAAACTTGGTAGTATAATAAAATGAATTCAACATAATTAAATACTTATCATTTCTTATTTTAATTTATACAGGGTGTAATTGTAGACAGTTTCTGACAATGAACAACTTTCCCCAAAGAACCTATAGTCAAAGTATATGTCCAAAACATTTCTTTATAATTGAGAAAAAACAAAGATGGACTTGTCATGCAATCAGCGGGGCTAGTATGCCAACCCGCGATAGTGTGATATAGCACTATCAGGCTTCCACTCTTTCTATTTGTGCGCGAGCGAGATAAAAGACTAAAATTGACAGATGGATGTGTTAAATGTCGCTATCGCGGGATTGCGTTCTAGCCCCCTTAGGTAATTGAATGTTCGTTTGTATGAAACACGAGTGTTAACCCGCGACTTCGTCTGCACAAATTATATACCAGATTTTAAGTCAGATCATAAGCTATCAAACAAAAAGTTTCAAACACAAAAACAAACAGACAGACAAAAAATCCAAAAATTAGTGATATGGCATCAGGGACACCTAAAAACCATATCGTAACTTTTTTTTTGTTAATATCTTCAATGTACAGACAAACTTTCTGCTACAGTTTTATAATAGTATAGATTCTTTTTTTGTGAATATTCTGAGGTTCCTTGGGGAAAGTTGGTACAAATTATGTTTGTACATTATTACAGTTAAGTAATAATAATAAATTCTCTAGAAACAACAAACTATTTATTTAAATTATAAATCTCCTAATTCTTTATACATAAAGTTGTCAGAACAAAATGTCATACAACATTTTTATAAAAATCAATCGACAGGTTTAAACCTCTACATTCGCTGCTTGTCTCAAAATACAAATAAGGGTGTGCTAACAATGCGGGAATGCAATATAAACCATCCTGCTAGGCTGGGATAAAGCAGACATACAAGGTAAGACGTCAGCAGCAATGTGTTAAGTAATAAATAAAAATTCAGTGAAACTGAAACGTTTAGAAACATCGGAAGTTGTCTAGAAACAGAGGATTATACTATCAGTTCAAAATAACAATGTGCATGACCTTGAAGGGCTGTTGGATAACTTCACTCGGTTGAATAAGATTTTAACACTTTCGCTACTGATGACCTACGCCGTAGGTCGGCAACAAATGGGCCGCAATCCTGAAGAACCCATGGTTGGTCCCATAGTAAAAGTTGTTAAGTTTGATAGTCTGAAGCACCCTGTTCCGGCTTTAAAACAACCCTGATTTCTCGGTGTGTAATTTAAAAATACAATAATAATAAAACAGTATTTCATAGGTAGTCTACGCTTGCTTTTTCATACTGTTAATGTTCTCCACTAATTTTTCATTCAGATCGTCTAGATTTGAACTCAATTCACTTTGTTTTAGTAAATCTTCTTCTAGCTGCTTGAAGTTTTTGAAGCATGTGTACGCGTTTCTTATTACTTCATCGCCAACACATCGTTTAGGTTCATTTAGTTGTAAAACATTTGGATCCGATAAATCTTCCAGTATGTACTGTGCGGCGGGTAATGTTGGTATGGTGTATTTATTTGCATCCATTTTATTTCACTGATTAGTAGGTATTATTTTCTTTACAAAACAGAGTGAAATTATTTCAAAACATAAGGTTTCTCTGTTATTTTCTCTTTTGAGTTGAACTAAAACACGAAAACTTAGACGAAAACACAATTCGGTCAGCTGTCAAATTGATTATTGACCAAGGAACATAATTATACTACACTTTGATCTTAGCCAAAAGGCCGAGAAGCGATAAGGAACATATACAGTGTTGCCAACAGTTAACTTAGCTCTCCACCTTATTCAACTCCTGACACCACCAGAAAACCACTAACAGAAAGTGGCCCACTCTCATAATCACTAAGTTTTCCACTAATATTGGCTGAGACCGTATTTGCGATCGTACAATCGGACTTTAGACGAGCAATTTTGGTGCCGCGCGATTCGGCCATGGCAGGAAGATCACAATCGATTGCCCGTCTAAAGGGCCCTTTACTCCCTAGTCGCGCCTAAAGAAGTGTTACTTCACCACCAGAAAAAACCACCAGCCACTAAACGCAAAATTTCTCCGCTAAAAGGGGGGTCCAAACCACCAGTTCTAGTGGAAAATCCACTAAGTTGGCAACACTGAACATATATATATATTTTTTTTTATATCTTTTAACGGCTCTGGATTTTCATTCCTTTTGAGCCAGAAGGAACATATACTCACCTCAGTGTTGCCAGATCCACACTTAAGAATTATCCCAGATTGACAGCAAAATTATCGTGTTTTTATCGCATCAAAAATTTCAAAAATTCTCGCATCTTAAAACCTAAAAGAGTGTCAAATGATGCGTGAAATTCAATCATGCTTACCTATATTGCACGCCACTATATACGGATAACGATTTTCATGTTACCTATTTATAGGTAGGTAAGTATACGAGCTTTTTAGGAAATTTTAGTAAAAACTCTTGATTGAAACGACACGGTGAGGAAATATTTTCTATCTCAATTTTTCTCATTAGAACTTCAATTTTAGAAATAGGTATTCGAAAACTGTTTTACGCGATACTTAACGCCAAAATGATGTATATTATTGGAATTTGACGATTAATATGGTTGAAAATAGTGATTTGATACACATATTTCATTAAATTACAAAATTATCGTGGATTATCCTGGAATTTTTGTGAATTATCGTGCAATGACCGACTTTTATTTTCTATCGCATGTCCCTCAAAAATATCGTGGACGTAGGATTATTATCGCACGTCTGGCGACACTGACTCACTTTTTTAATTCATCTTTCTTTTCTTAATCTTGACACTTTTTTAATTCGTCAACAGAATCAGCCAACGTGAAAATTCGATAGGCAAATCTGCCGAAATGGCAGGAATCTGCCGAAATGTCAGAAATCTGCTGAACTGGCGGGAATCTGCCACAAATGGTCACACTCGACAAGAAAACGACATATCCGTTTCCGAAAAGGTAAAGGTAGAATCTTCAGAAACAGAAATGGCTTTACCTCACTGGAAATACGTACCTAACTCTAGGTTAGAAACGGAAATGGTCGCTTTTATTTTGCTAGACTTTGCTTACATTTGTGTTACATCTCAAATATTCGTCATCTTGTCACTAGATGGCAATAGTGGTTTTATTGTTTGTTTATATCAATATACTTATTACTCTTTGTTTATATCCATGATGGGTTTGATTTGATCATTTGATACATATCAGCATCAACTATTATTTTGATGTCTCAAACTGGTGATTTTTAATCAAATCCCATCAGGGATGGGTTAGACCATCATACTGAATAACTTACCATGGGAGCAAACCGAAATCGAAAACAGCTGCATACTGAATAAGTTTCACAACGGAACAAAGCAAAGGGAAATTTGCAAAAAGAAATTTCAACTTTTCCTACAAACGTTCGATCAGCATTGCATTTACTTACTATGGAAAGTCCACATTTTTTTCAGCTTATTTCCTATAGTTGGTTGGAAAGTTGTACAGTATCAAGTCAACAGTATGAATATACCCTACCTTAGGTACCTCACCCCATAAGCGGATATAGGTAGTTACTCTTATACAGGTGGTCTAGATAAGATGGTCTACAGGAAAATCTGGGGTAGATGACATCATTTTCAACCTTCTTGGTGATCCAAAAATTTGCGGTTTCAAAGTTATTAAAGTTTTTGTGATTTTTCACCTATCTGCTACCTTGTCCCACTAAACTGTGTTCAAACTAGTCGCTATTTTGAGCTTAAATTTGGCATGAACATATTTCAGTAATGTATCTATCGAACGACATAAAGTTTATTACTGAAATATGAAAAAATAACAAAAATAAAATTTATTTTTCGAGAAATAATCTAACTTTTGAAGGCGTATTGTGAAGAAAAATGTACTACAGGTGATGTGCCCGTTATCTTAAAAACTACCTCGGTTTATGGTTATTCTATTAGAGGAAAATGAAAATCGCCCCACTGTGAAGAACATTTTAAAAATCGATATAGGTCATGAAAAATGAAATAATGAAAAATAAATTGTTTCAGTAATTGTTTAAAGATTGTTGTGTAATGATAAAAAAAATGAAACCATATAATAAAAAAGGGTTATTAACAAACAATAATTGACAGAAAATTTTCAAAATTTCTCCATTAGGTACACCGAAAAAAATTGCACCTTATTACAAAAATTTTTTTTAAACGGAGGAGATTGGCGGTTTTCCCTTATGTCATTTATTGCTTGTGTTATTTTGTGACGAAATTCTTCATCATGGCTGCATTCTCGGGTGTATACCTAATATTCTTATATTACTCTTTGGTGTAACCTCCATCCAAAAAAATTTGTGGCGTTTATCGACTCAAACGTGTGGAACTGCAGATTTTTTTTTGTTCTGACAAGTTTGCTCCCATAGTAAATGTTGTTCAGTTTGATGGGTAGATATGTGGTTTAAATGTTAATGATAATAATGATACCTACTTTTTCTTACACCCTTTTTTTTTTTTTTTTTACGAATTGACAAATACAGCATTGCTCAGGGAGCATCGACTGCTTATTACTGCGGACTATGGGGGGACCACACCAGTGACGGCGAAGCGCCCTGGTAGGTCTACCGAACCAATGCACGAGCTTAAGCAACCTGCCCAAGGTGCACCCCTAAGGGGTACGGACCTCGGCAATGGGCGTTGCTGGGACTACGCGGGCTACGATTGGGTAGTGGGGATCGGTGAGATTTCTTACACCCTGTATAGGTACAGGTACATATACTTAGTTTGATTTCGGTTCTACTTCTATTCACAGGAGAGCCAGTATCTACTACTACACCGTGTCGTATACTAGATCGTCACAGGAAGCATCGATTTAGACGAGAATCGATCGTTTCTCTTCCACTTAGAGGCTGATGATATAAAATAAAACAAAAACACCTCGACGTCGATACTGGTTGGTATCGTAGCGTAGTGCGCAGTGTGTTGTAACTTGTAAGTTATTTAGGTGGATTGCTTGCGGTTTCCTGTGGCGACCGCGACTGCAGCCTCCAGGCTATAAGCTTGTGTTGCGTTGCCCTCACTGGTTTGTTTGTAGCCAGAAACGGCTCAAAGGATTTGTGTCTATTTTCTTTTTTAATTTTTTTATTACTAGGTAGATATTGGTGAAGACCAAACATGTTGATCTACACTATTATAAAATTGTAACAGAAGTGTGCCTGTAGGTATATCGAAGACATTTACAAAAAAGTGGTTACGATATGGTGTCCGATATCTAATCAGTAATCACAGTTTTTTGTCTCGTGTTCGACCATCACACAAAAACTACTGGACAGATTTTGAGGACTTTTTTGTGTTTAATAGTTTACTATTTGACTTAAAAACTGGTGCATACTTTAAGTATTTTATATTTTATCTCGCTACGACGAAGGGAGCCCGTTCAGACGAAATCGCGGGCACAAGCTAGTAATTTAATAAATATATACCTACCTACTTAGATATCTACTTATATATTCATATTTCTATTTTTTATTGTTATGCAAAAGTCAGGAAGCTTATACTCCATTTCAAATAGCAAAGAAAATTGAAGGCTATTTTGAATTACAGAAACAGACACTTGCTCTCAATTAGGTATTCTTAGAACAGCTTTACTAATGTCCAAGATATGTCGGATAGTACATCTTTCTGATAAAAATTTTTATTTACTTATCCGAATTCGCTAGTTTGCTAAGTAGTAATCGGAAAATCTTTTCGTTAAATTAAGTATAGGTTATTGGCATTTTATTCACTCCTTGGAAGACCATAATATTAATTATCTTCACGGTTAGAATTATAACGTAGTGAGTTACATTCTCTGACGAACATTATCATGGTAATTAGGTACCTACCTAACAATGAACAGAAGAACAGAAACCTGCATGCACTGGAGTAGAAATTTTTATGCGTAATCTACAAATCCGTATTGGTCACAATTGCTGAACTTCACCTACGTTCATTCATTGTTACCAACAGGGTAAGCCTGTTCTCTAGCCAGGAGTGCGATTTTTTAATCTCATTCGCTGAGCTCAGCAGTTGAAAATGTCAAAATTACTATGGAGATATGCATCTTTCTTCTTATGATTTGACTTTCAAAAATCATATTACATGAGTGCGATTTCTTAAAGTCAAATCAGCAGTAGAAAGATGTGTATCTTCACACATTTTCAACTGCCGAGTTCAACGTATGAGATTCAAAAATCGCACTCCAGCAGTGAAGACTAATATGGGTTAATTTCTAGTGTTTCTGCGATCTTTCCAAAACGACTTTAGCGATTTTGATGAAGCTTGTCTTTGAAATGTACCTACTTACGCATAGAGGTAACTCGTGTCAACTCGGGGCGTTGACACGAGTTACGCCTACCTCTATGTACCTACGTATAAAACTATCTTTAGGTACCTATACCAGAAAATTATCGTGGACCAACCACGTAAATAAATTGATACTTACGCAATTTTTCCATCAAAATACAAATCCGCACAACACTGTTTAAACAGTTTGTCTGTGGGATCATAGGAGAGTATCATAATTATTGTTTTAGTTTACGTATAAAATAACGGCATGCTAACTTCATACCATTTTAATAACTTATCTAAGTAATTACTTGCACGCTTATTTTTAAGAAAACTTTAATTTAGGTAGGTAAGATACCTAATTAGCTACCCTGCCTACTACATACACAACAAAAAAAAGGAACAAATGTAGGTATGCATATTATTTGCTTATTTATTACGGCCAGATCGCCGTAAAAATACCAACCTAAAACCTAAAGAGAAAGCCAACCGAGCACAACCCGTGTGGTCTTTCATATCCATGTATATTTCATACGCTCCGCTCCTCGCACTTCAACCATCAAGCATCGTATTACATTGCGGTCAGATCAAATCAATGTCGTTTCTAAATGAAAGCCTAATTATTATAGCTTGATAGGTAGACAGGTATAGGTAGCACACAGGCTATAGAATGGAAGCGGAAAAGAAGTTGCATATCTACTTGAGATAAAACCATGAGATCTGAAGGAAACAAAACTAAGTTTGCTTTGATGCGGATGTTAGATAATACCTTCACAACACTCACAGACAGACACTTAATGAATAGATTGAGCTGATAATTCATATAAGTACAACATTTTGGATGAATGGCCGTTTTTCTTTTATTTTTTATTTTTTTTACGTATGGGTTTGCTCTTGACCTCAATCTAGTCCTCAGGACGAAGATGGGGTTGAAGATGTAGCGAGCTCACCCGGAAGAAGCCTATTCACTCGTACTTTAAAGGAATTCGGGTTGTAAGGACTCGGAAATACTGACGCAGGCAGGGCGTTCCACTCCTTGGCTGTGCGCATTATAAAAGATTCAGAAAGGCGCTTGGTGCGGATATGTGGTATGTCAACCAAAAAGGGGTGATATCCCGCGGTGCGTCTGGAAGTCCGATAATAGAAAGGGGAAGGCGGGATGAGCTCATGTAGCTCTTGGGCACACCCACCGAAGTATAATCTGTAGAAGACCTGTTCTGTGATCTGTTTCAATCATTTTATCTCTGGTGCTTCTCTGGTTTTCCAGCAATTCTTCTCTTCAGAACTGTTTCTCAAGAATCTATAATTCACACACGCATTTTTTATTTCTGAAAATCAATAATCACTATTATTATTAACTAGCTAGTCAGATTCTAGTGGAACGTCTGTGTTTGATAACAATTTTTATTTAGTGTGGTATATAAGTGATAGGTACCTATTTCCAGCTTCCTGAATGGTATTAACTATTGATTAATCTGTGATAAGGGCTTGAGAGGATAAGTTTATCCTAAGGATTTTAGAATCATAACAATACCCATGCCAGCTTCCTGGTTTATCCTTTTGCTGCCTTTTGCTGCAATCTCTTTTTTCGCTAATTTAGTGTTCAAATCTCTTTTAAATAAGAAACTCTTTGGTCTCTATTTTTATAACGACGGAACGGAACGGAACAGAACAGAATGCATCGTCATTGTTTTTGAAAGATTTTAATTTTTTAGTGTGCCGCGACGGGACCTTATTTATAAACCTACGCAGTCCGTTATTCGGTCTGTCTTCTGTCTGGCTGACCTATTTATAAAGGGCGGATCGCGAAAAAAAAATCAGCTGTTCCATACAAACCTACTCGACCTAAATGTATGGGACAGCAGATTTTTTTTTCGCGATTTCAATATTAGTCCCATAGAGAAAGTTGTTCAGTTTGATGGTCTGATCATCCCCTTAAAATAGTTTCACCTAATTTTGTTAGACCTTTATACGGAATCGTCCGTGCAAAGAGAATGCAACTAACTACGTTATAAGAGTCGGGACTTCCATACTAAAAACTGGTCGTGACCGATGTCAAAGAATGTATTAATGGCGGCGGTGCACGTTTCATATAAATTTTTTTTGTTAGAGAGTTGCGCGAGCCCCTCCGTGCGCGAGTCAAACTCAAGCACGAGGTAGGTATTTGATGCTTTTTAATCACTGAGGTAGGTATAAAGTATTTTTAAGCATTGATCACTGAACTAAATATCCCGAAAATATATGGAAATCCCTAAAACTATCCTTAATCATATCACTCGAACGATTTTAACATTTTTAGTAAAAGATTTTACTCCCTTGACCTTGATTTACGGTAACGACCATCACCCCCAACAACCCTTTATTTTGCAACTAATTCTGAAATCCGCGTGGCACAACTTGCAATGAATTGACCCGGTGTGGCTAATCGACAACACATTACAATCTAATGGAATTTATTTTATAGACCATACAATTTTGTAGTAAATAAATGTGCGCCTGTGATGCGATTGGTTTCATGATAATCAACATCCCGATGGAAAGATAGTGCACATGAAGGATTAAATATAGCGCGTTCGCCTAGAAAAGAGCAGTATAATTGTCGAGGATCATATTTAAACATTTCATTGTACACGTATAATATTGTTATTATAATCTTTTTTTTTAAATAAAAGACACTTATTTTACATGTTCAAGACATCGTTTGTCTATATACTTACTATTATAAAACTGTAACAGGAGTGCTATTTTTTTTTTAAACTCATTCGTTGAACTCAGCAGTTGAAAATGTATGGAGATACGCATCATTCTACTGCTGGTTTGGCTTTTAAAAATCGCACTCCTGAAATGATTTTTTAAAGTCAAATCAATTTTTAAAGATGTATATCTTCATAATAAATTTGACATTTTCAACTGCCGAGCTCAGCGAATGAGATTCAAAAATTTCACTCCAGAAGTGTGTCTGTACACACGGCGACACATCAAGCTATACAAAACCAACATAAGCTGGCCGCGCGTAGGTCGAATAACGTATAACGTCGCGCGGCCAGCTTATGATTGTTTTGTATAGCTTGATGTGTCGCCGTGAAGCCGCCGCCGAAGTTATTGTTCCGCAATTATAGCCTGTCTCGTTTAGAAATCTATACTATTATAAAACTGTAACAGGAAGTTTGTCTGTACATTGAAGATATTAACAAAAAAAAGTTATGATATTGTTTTTAGGTGTCCCTGATTCCATTTCACCAATTTTTGGATTTTGTTTGTTTCTGTTTCTCTCTCTTCTATCTGTTTGTTTGTTTGAACGAGTATTACGGCAAAACTACTGAACCGATTTTGATGAAACTTTTTTTGTTTGATAGCTTATGATCTGACTTAAAATCTGGTATATAATTTGTATGGACAAAGTCGCGGGTTAACGCTCGTGCTATATAAGGTCTAACAAAATTAGGTGAAACTATTTTAAGGGGATGATCAGACCATCAAACTGAACAATTTTCTCTATCGGACCAATATCGAATTCGCAAAAAAAAATCAGCTGTCCCATACATTTGAGTCGAGTTATGCTTGCAGTTTTGTATGGGACAGCAGATTTTTTTTCGTGATTTCGATATTGGTCCCATACAGAAAGTTGTTCAGTTTAATGGTCTGATCATCCCCTTAAAATCGTTTCAGCTTATTTTGTTAGACCTTATATAAAACTTACAAACATCATGATGATCATTATCGGAAAAATTGCGGAAAAATACTTAACTAGGTATCTTTTTTGGTAAGTAAAGTATTTAAAATTAAAAACTGAAAAATAATTCAGTCACCTATTATTTTTGATGTCAGAAAATGTATGTTTAATTTTTTAACTCTCATTAAAATACTTATTTTAGGTCAATTAAGGCTGGGCCACACAGACTGCAGCTGCAGAACGGGTGCAGGCCGGCTGCAGACCGGCAGTAATTGTAAACTATGGAAGTATATGCGAGGTGTCACACTGCGGCTACCGTTAATGTACTATAACAATATATTAATATATAATATATATAATGTAAACTAAGTATTTATCTTTTAAATATAGGTTCAGAAAGTTCTGACCATAATTATTTCAAGGTGGTCCTTTTCCTTTACCTAATTTGATCAGTGGTATATTTACTCTAATCTGCTAGACTCTTGGCATATTCAAGGTTGTATGATGACGTTGCTTTAATTTTGTCCATATCCAAATTAGCCCAGTCATTTTACGGAGTTTTAATGGCAGGGACTAATTGGACTTTTAAACTGTAACCGGCACCATTACGTGACTAAAGGACTATCTTAAAGCATATTAAAAAAAATTCGCTGCGCAACATAGACATCAAAATTATGTGTCCCAGAAGGATTTTAAATTATTAATATTAATACCAATGCACTCATTTGACATAGATTTAACAATATACATTATTTTTGAGCAATGAAAAAGGCAATAAAGTTTAAAAAATGAGGTATTTATTAGAAAAAATGAATGTATTTTTCAAAACCTTCTAAGTAGACAAAAATATTCACACCATGTTTGTAGTATGTATAATGGTAATAAAACCTTAAACATGTGCAAAAAAAAATTACCATCGGGTTTTTTAGAGCGAGATAATAGCTAAATTTTAAAATTGGAACTGTTGCTGACGTGATTTTTTTTTAATTTTGGTACATTTCTAGTCTAAAATAGGCTCTTCAATATTATACCGAAAAAAATGTCAATTACTAATTAGTCCCGGCTCAAACGGTAAAATGACTGGGCTAAATAGGTACTTCACAGCGTAGTGCTATAAGACAGCGTTTTATTTTTGGGAAAGAATGTGTAACTGAAATATTTCGGAGCATCATTCCACAAAGTTATTATCTCTCAGTGATGACATCTCACAATATTGAGGGCGCGTCTCTAATGAGTTTTTTGATTTACAACCGCATTAGCTTCAGAGATTGTCCGCCATGGCCGGTGCCGTTGTAGTCAAACCGCGAAATTACCGCGCACCGCACAACGTCGATGTCCAATGGCCAAACCGCAAACTTGTCTTAGCTGTTGCGGTCCCGCATAAGAAAAGTTAATCAAAGTTATTTAGGTAGCTTTCATAACAACAACATGCTTTTATTGACTTCTTTAGTACATTCGTGGTCATGGCAATCTAAAGTTATACTTATATAAGGTCTAACAAAATTAGCTGAAACTATTTTAAAGGGATGATCAGACCATCAAACTAAACAACTTTCTCTATGGGACTAATATCGAAATCGCGAAAAAAAAACTGTTCTGATCCATACAAACCTACTCGACCTAAATGTATGGGACAGCAGATTTTTTTTTGTGATTTTGATATTGGTCCCATAGAGAAAGTTGTTCAGTTTGATGGTCTGATCATCCCCTTAAAATAGTTTCACCTAATTTTGTTAGACCTTATATAAGTACTAGTAGTCTATAGTATAATCTAAACCCCTGTAGTGGGATGATATAATATAGGATCTTCATGGCAATGATGCTTTTAAGGGCCTATGTCGAAAAATAATTGATGGGCATGTGATAGTTTATATTACTGCCTGATGCGGGAGAAAGAGATGGGCGGCGCGCGCGCCTGAAATGACGCAAGCGTAAAACAAACTTGATTTAATTGTGATTGTACTATTTATGTAAGTTCAATTCTGCTCTTATCAAAATTTGTAAAACATCAATATTTTTTTTTTAAATCAAGTCTCTTGTTTCTATTATTCACCGTTTAGCAGTTCCAAGCGTTTATCGATAAAGACGGAGGCTACTTTGGCTTGTTTTTCTATCGAGAAAATGTGTCCTTATCGTGTTTTGGCTCTAATCAAAACTTCAATTACCTATAATGTTCAATTTACACATATCCGCTAATCATACTCCAACTGTTAGTACTTCATAATATATGACGCTTTGAAGAATCCAATTTTTTTCACATAGCCTCTTAAGTTATTGCACAGCCCGGACACTGCATACAAAAAAAATTAAATTATTTACGCGAAACCAAAGAAATTGAACCTAAAGTCTTCTTCTTAGGTAACTCCCGGGTAACGGAAGGGCGATAGAGGGGGTGAGGTAAAAAGTTGGTGGGAGGCAGGGAGTTTCCGTACTGTATGTAGTAATAGAAATAGATATTCTTTCTTACACTGTGGTAATAGTCTATTCCAGGGCCTTCTTAAAACCATATTGGGCGCGCCGGGGTGCGAGAATCAGCCTTTCCAACACCAAAAATTTACAAATTTGTCGAACCTATCAATAAAAAAAATCTGCAATAATCTTAAAAGGCAGTGTATAGATGCAATGCATCCAGCCGGTAAACAAAGAAACATTTATTGAATTTATAAATGCATTGCATATTTAACGGTGTTTGAACTTGCAGGGATTTGTATTGACAGCGACAATAGCCCGTCACGATGTGTCACCCGCTTTGTATGGCACATTTAAATGACAAGCAACGTGACACTCGTACGCCGCTCCTCGTGAAAGGCATATTTTTGACAATTCAATGAGGGACTCTTCAAAATCTGTACATGTAGCATCTCATTACCGCGGGGGTCCGAAATTAAATTTAAAAGCTTCCCGGTGCTTGTGTTTACACTTCAAAATATTGCGTCCAGGGGCGTAAGGGTTAAATATTTTAGAATCAAATTCGCACTGCAACTGTTGTATACGGGTAGAGAAGTACTTTAGAAATACACACTTAGAACTTAGAATAGGTACTTATATCTTTTTTTAAATTTAGAAATTAATGGACTCTTGCATATGCTAGCACTGCATTTTCGCCAATTTGTGGGAGTATCAATCCCTGTCTCAAGGATTGTTTTTGAGTAAAAACACATATGAAAAGAGATTGCAGAGCCTCATGGCAAGCTCAAGTGCGAACCGCGCGAATACCACGCCAAATACCACCGCTCGCAGCAAAACTTGCAACGTGACTCCTTAAAGTACTTATTGATAAAATTATACTTAATAGATTTATTTAAACGATCATTCATTACCATCCAAATTAAATAAGCACATCCTATAAACATACGATGCTTGAATGCCCATCTAAATTGAGATAAAATATAATGGATAAGAGAACTTAAATTGTCGTTGAGAACTATTAGGCCGAGACGCGTGCCGAGACATAATCAGTTGATCTCATAAATAAATTGTGAGCTTTGTATAGAAAAACAAAAGAGGGTTAAGTTATTAGGCCGGGAGAGGGACGCGCGTGCCAACGCGGGTGGCAGGCTCGCTCACATTCGAATGACACTAAATAAATTGCTTTCGGAAACAGATGATGTTTGGGAAGAATGTTGAATCTTTGTAACGTTATTTAATATTGTGTTTCACGACAAAAAATCCTTTCTCCGACACTGAAAGTTAACGAATGGGTATTACCCATTCGTTAACTTCCATAGTATAATATTTTTTGCATCGTTTTTAGGAACATATACCTACAGAATGTAATCATCATCATCATCATCATCATCATCTCAGCCGATGGACGTCCACTGCTGGACATAGGCCTCCCCCAAGGATCGCCATAACGACCGGTCCTGCGCTGCCCTCATCCAACGGGTTCCTGCCGCCTTCAAAAGGTCGTCGGTCCACCGTGTGCAGAGCCTACCCACGCTGCGCTTTCCGGTACGCGGTCGCCACTCGAGAACTTTTCGGCCCCATCGGCCATCGGTTTTGCGAGCAATATGCCCCGCCCACTGCCACTTTAATTTAACAATTCTTTGGGCTATGTCAGTTACTCTGGTTTTTCTGCGGATCTCTTTTCTCTTCATTTCTTATTCGATCTCGCAGGGAAACTCCGACCATAGCCCTCTCCATTGCCCTTTGGGTGACTTTCAGCCTTTTTATGAGGCCTTGAGTGAACGACCACGTCTCTGTTCCATACGTCATCACTGGCAATACACACTGATGTGATACAGAATGTCTTTCATTAATAAATCTGCAATAAGTAGGTATACTGGAGTGCGATTTTTGAATCTCATTCGCTGAGCTCAGCAGTTGATAATGTCAAAATTGTTATGGAGATATACATCTTTCTGCTGCTGATTTGACTTTTGTAAATCATACTCCAGGAGTGTGATTTTTGAAAGTCAAATCAGCAGTAGAAAGATGCGTTTCTCCATACATTTTCAACTGCTGAGTTCAACGCATGAGATTAAAAATCGCACTCCTGGGTCTTTCACAATATGCTGACGACTTTTTAAGATGATCCGACCAACTATCTCTATGAGACTAGCGAAAAACAATATATATATATATTTTTTTTTTTTGAGTTGACAATTACAGCTCTGCTCAGGAAGCAACTACTGCTTTTTACTGCGGACTATTGGAGGGACCACGAAGAGTCTACCGAGCTAAATGAATAAACTTAAGCAACCGACCTAAGGAAACCCAGAGGGGTACGGACCTTGGCATAGGACGTTACTGGGGCTACGCGGCGGATTGGGTAGCGGGGATCGGTGAGAGCAAAAAACAATATGCTGTTCCAAATAGCTTTCAGTTTTTCACGATTTCTATGTTAAGCCCATAAAGTTATTCAGGTTGATTGTCTGATCATCCCCTTAAAAAAATTGGCAGCATATTCCATATTATAAGAAGGTGAAATTGATATCATTGGCATCCTTTTAAACGAAAAGTCTACCCATCAAACTGAACAACTTTTACTTTGGGAGCAAACCGATCGAAGCAAAAAATCTGCTTATGGGATCAAGGTCGAAATCGCGAAAACATTATCAGGTGTTCCATATAAAACTGCAGTCCTATACTCGACTGAAATGTTAAGGACAGCAAATATTTTTTTCGCGATCTCACTGTTGGTCCTATAACGAAAGTTGATTAGTTTGGTCTCTTAAGAAACCTTCATCATGTTAAGTTGGACCCTGTATCTACGAAAACGAAATATATTATCGTATATCCTGAACTGTCCTTTTCATATCCAAGGATATTACCAAAGAATTTAAATTCCTGTCTAATAATTGATTCTAACAACTTTATGCAACAGTCAGTAAGGCAGCTGAGAATTATAGTCTCTAGATCTGGAAGATCTTTGATCGCCTCTATCACATTAAACGATTGTCTTAAGGTGGTTGCAGAGGGGTCAATTTTATACAAAACTTTGACGCACAATACGCGTAGTCGGTATTAATATAAGTAACTTTGTATATATGGAAAAATAGTTTAGAAAATCTAGATGCCGCGTCACAAAAAACATTTGCATTTTATAAAATAATTACGAAGATATAAAGCTTTGAAATCACAGATCACAAAAACTAAAGGGAGATGTGAAAAGGGGGCGGGACCAGTGTCGCAGCAATATGCGCCAAAACGGAACACATTGCTCGCGACAGTAATGATTCAATATATTATGAGGGTGAAAGCCAGTCGAGATATTATGTGTAAATAGTTTACAATGCTTGCGTAGTACTAAAGATTTGAGTTCTGATACCGCAATGGATAATGAGCACATTCAAGCTAACAAAATACTTTCTATCGCGTGGTGCTGGTGGTAATGCGACACTAGGTTTCGTACTCAGCGTGTTAGTTGGCATCTCTCTAGATCTCTATGTTTGAAATTTTTCATACAAAATTTTAAATGCATTATATTTTCGTAATTATATTATGAATTGCAAATGTTATTTGTGACGCGGCAACTAGATTTTCTAAACTATTTTTCCATATATAAAATATTACTTTTATTAATTCCGTCTACGCATATTGTGCGTACAACTTTTGTATGGACTGAAACCTCCTTAAATTTAAAGTTCTAGCGAGTAACTATTTAAAACAGAATGATAAATTAGAAACGTCGGCGTCGACGCGAGCCAACTGTTCCAGTTGTTCGTGGAATTTACGAGCGAGTCTGAACACGGCAAATACATTTGTTAATAGACACATTAGCAGTTAAATGCGCCCGCGCCGAGCGCTTGTTCTTAATTGCCGACATATTGTCGTGTGTATAGATTGTTTGTTGTCCTGTTGGTATGTACACGACATGGAAAAATGTGGACACGTTAAAGGGATTGCTTTATCACTATCCCAGAGCTTGTACGTTGTGATTCACTTAGAAATATAATTAGACTAACTATTTGTTAAATTAAACTTATTTGTAAATCAATTTGACTCGAACTGATGGCAATAGTATAATATATAGTATAGTAGTAGTTTTCGCTCGTAGCTGGTAGGTATACTATCTATTATGCTACATATTTTTAAATGATAATAATAAAAAATACTCAAATCTAACTTTTACATAATCATGTTCAGGGCGTGCCTAAACTTAAAAGTTATGAATGATTTTAACTTGCTGCCATGAACAACGTGAATGCTAACCTAACTGAAAACTCTTCTAAAGAAATTTATGTAACATGCTCACGACTATTTCCTGGAGAAGGTAACGTTTCGAAATTCACAAAGAAGAAGGGTCAATCCCCATAGAAAATTTACCCAGGTCCGACAACAAAGTGACCTATCCACTTTTTTTGACTAAAATACATTAAAAAAAATTTTCAATTTGTATGGCTAACACCTAAGTTCTACCGTTCTAAGTTCACCTAAGTTAACCCGCGACTTCGTCCGCACAAATTATATACCAGATTTTAAGTCAGATCATAAGCTATCAAACAAAAAAAGTTTCATCAAAATCGGTTCAGTAGTTTTTGCGTGATACTCGTTCAAACAAACAAACAAACACACAAACAAACAGACAGACAAAAAATCCAAAAATTGGTGAAATGGAATCAGGAATACCTAAAAACCATATCGTAACTTTTTTTTTGTTAATATCTTCAATGTACAGACAAACTTCCTGTTACAGTTTTATAATAGTAATATATAGATAGATAGATAAACTGGGTTTTTAAAAACAACAGTTCGATTTATTATTTGCATACAGATGTGACTGTGACTAAAGGTATACGAATAACAATGTTAACCGTTAGATACCTTAAAATCCTGCTGTCTCTGAGTAACAATGCCACAGCAGTGCTGTCCCGTTTCGTTTACTTTCTACAACATAAGCTGATATGTGAGGGGCTGGAATTTAATGGAGAGAAAAGTAAATTCAAAACAATAGTGTGTGCAATTAGCATAATGGTTACGTACGATTGGCATTGTTTTAAGTTTTGTCATTGTGAAGTGAGTGCGTCGCTAACGAGGTTCAAGTGGCGCGTGCGCCGCGGGCCCGGCGTCCTTTGTTTCGTTCCTCCCTCGCCTGTCACTACACATCAACAGTGTTTTGGCTCACATTCGTCTCATTAGATCTTTGTATGAAAACCCTTTGCTGTTTTAGTACAGTTCTTTTTATTAGCGAACCTTTTGAACATTAACCTACCACCACCTACACTACACAGTGTTATCTGTAATCGGATATGCCTAAAGTTGTTACCTATATCTTATTTCAGGATCTGGAGTGCGATTTTTGAAAGTCACACGTTCATATCAGCAGTAGAAAATGTCAAAATTATTATTGAGATTATGCAGCGTTCGATCATGATTTTGAAAATGTGAGATTCAAAAATAGCACTTCTGATTGTAAGGAGGAATGGAGTGCGAAGGTAACCTTTATATTTTTGAATTAAACACTACAAAGCTGTACTAAGTAGATATATATGGAGCTTTTTGCATATGAACATCTTCAAGGTATAAAACACATAAAGAACTTATTTCTCTCACAAACAAAAACACAAATAGATCAACAATTGAAAGACGTCGCAATGTCTACCGGCTTCAATAAGTGAAACAGTACGGTAGGATGCACTCGATTGAGACTGCGATAACTATGTTCGAATGAATGTCTTTCATTGAGCTCTTTCGTTCTCCAGTATTGCAAAGGGAGGCTTTAAATGGGTAAGAATGGTGATGGCAATGGATGGGCAGTGAGTGGACAGACCACCAACGTCGGCGGCGCTTTGGTCGGCCAAGCGTGCTCGCTCTGCGCCCGCGCATAGGTCCTTTAGCGCCTTCTGAAACACATTTTAAAACATCAAGCTTAGAAAAATTAAAACTTTTATTGTTAGAGAAAATAGTCAATAAACAAACTATAGAGCTAAAAGTGTAGAGAGATTGACGGCAATAGTGCTCATACACCTCCTTAAATGTTATTTATGAACACCGGTAGAGGACCAACGAAATACAACATTAAAAACCTATTCATGTACTTTCATGAACATATCCATACCGGTAAAGCATTTCAAACGAGAGGAAAATTTTCATAAGATAAAAAAAAAGTTGGATACATGGTTATGAATGGATTCATGTTTATGAAACATCAAGAACATAATAACATGGGTAAAACCAAAGTCTCGTCGCAGGAACATTATTTGTGGTTCGTTATCAATATCATATCATGCACCTAAATTTTTAACTGACTGGTTTACAATATGTAGGTATATTATTATCACGATCATTGAGTTGATATTATTTTTAAGAAAAGTGAAAGAAAGATCCTTTCCAAATGTAAGTAAACTCATAGATAATCTAAACTATTATAAAACTGTAGCAGAAAGTTTGTCTGTACAATGAAGAAAAGTTACGATATGGTTTTTAGGTGTCCCTGATTCCATATCACCAATTTTTGGATTTTTTGTCTGTCTGTTTGTTTGTTTGTGTGTTTGTTTGTTTGAACGGGCATCACGCAAAAACTTCTGAACCGATTTTGATGAAACTTTTTTTGTTTGATAGCTTATGATCTGACTTAAAATCTGGTATATAATTTTTGCGGACAAAGTCGCGGGTTAACGCTCGTTAAATAATAAAATAAAATGTTTAATCATTAACTCTATTTTCCACTTCAAATTAGTCAATTACTTCTGAAATTAAATTGAAAATATTTTATAAATTCATAAGTGCACTAAGTTAGATGTATAATTTTGCAGTCAAGTCTTTTCGTTCTTGTAAGAATACATGTTAATGTGCATATTAGGACGTTACGCATCAAATAATGCAGACATACGAGCAGAGCGCTGGTATTGTCAAGTATCCATTCATCGCACTGCTATTGAATACCAATCAATACTTCTCTGAAGATCTCTCGTTCACGCATACTTTAACAAACAACAAACAATGTTCCAACTCGCGCATCGCACCTCGCTCGCTCGACCATGCAACTTACATTTTGCGAATTAATCTCTATAACACTGTTAAAATAGAGTTAAATTTCCTTTAGCAAACACATTGAAATGGAGGCGGCATATCATAACACAAGGTAATGTTATTCTTAGTTAATCTTTTGTACAAGTTCAAGTTTTTATAGGACCTTTTATTGAAATGTTTGGGCTCTATGTTAGTAATTCGATAAAAGAACATCCAACATCGAATTGCAACAATAGGTCTCTTTTGAGAATGTAATCGAGAATCAGAAGAAACTGTTCTATTATTCGCGTTAATCTTATTTCTTTCCTTTATGATTCAAGTTCTGAGCAGAAATTTAAGAAGCCGTTAAGTTGTAATGCCAATAATGACCACTCCGCCTACATAATCGTATAAGAAAAGATAACCATACGTTATTTATACCTACTTATAAAAGAGTCCCGTGACTGACTGACAGACAGAAAACGCACAGACTAACCCGCTGAAGATAGAAACATGAAATTTGGAATATACACCACAAATTTTTTATTACTAGCAAAATTAGGAGCATGAGTCGAAAAACGAAAATATGATTGGATCTCCCATAGAAAATCGATCACCATCTGCACTTTTGCATGGGAAGTCGAAGGTCGTTTTTCGACTCATGTTCCTTAGGTCTTTGTAGACGCTTAAAATGTTGTTAGTACCTAATTAAAAACTAGTTGTGTATATTCTAAAACGGATATAGGGGTGAACTAAGAAAGGAATTTTCGAAAATCGACCCCACAAGGGATAGGTAACGCGTACGAAGTCGCAGACAAAAGCTCGTTTATCTCTCGCTCGGGTATAATTGGGCTTAATGATAACGACAATGAGAAATGCCAGCAATCATATAAGTGGCTGCCAGTTTACGCTGCACGTTTGTAGGCAATACGAAACGTGATGAGAGATGAGTGCCGCGCCGCGCCGCCTGGCGCAGCCGGTCGGACAACCTGCCCCGCCTCATCACGTCCCACCGAGACGCAAGCCAAGCTTCTGTTATTTGCCTGCAGTGCCACGAAATTATCCATAATTGCAATTCCAGCGGAAATTAGTTTGTATACTGCCATTGTTTGTAAATTGTTTTATATCAAGGTAAATTTCATGGAAAAATTATTATTGACCAGTTAGGTATTGATTTAAGTTGACAACTTATATTCCACGTGCCCACGGTTCTAGTTTAAACTCCTGAAGTGAGGACAAGAGTGTCGTTAAAACAATAACGGAACATCCTATTCGCGCTTTGTCTTGCTAAACTACTCATTTATTTTTCCTAAAATGAATTCTGGTCTACATCCTCAATGCCTTACACACGTTCACTTAGTGCCTTCCTTAACATTCCATCGAGTCGATCGAGTACATTTTTTTTTACATAATTTTTAGGTCAAAAACAGAGATCTAGAGAGTTGCCAACCAACGCGCTGAGTATTAAAATTAGTGTCGCATTACCACCAGTACCACGCGATAGAAAGTATTTTGTTAGCTTGAATGTGCTCATTATCCATTGCGGTATCAGAACTCAACGTTCGAATAATCTTTAGTACTACGCAAGCATTGAAACTATTTACACATAATATCTCGACTGGCTTTCAGCCTCATAATATATTGAATCCTTACTGTCGCGAGCAATGTGTTCCGTTTTTGCGCATATTGCTGCGACACTGGCTCTGCCCCCTTTTCACATCTCCTTTTAGTTTTTGTGATCTGTGGTCAAAAACGTCCTGAAAGAAATGTCATGAAAACAACTAGAATACGGGAGTTAGAACACGGTTGCTACATCCTTGTTCTAACACCGTATTAGTTGTTTTATAGAGGTTAGACACCAATAATACTTAGCAGTAACATAGGCAGTAACGTATCCTGACCGAGTTTAATCGAAATCTACCTTCCAGATTGGATCATCGAAGAATCATCGTAAATGTTATTTTTATTTTATTTTGTACGACTCCAGCGTTTTACAATAAATCATTCCACCTGATTACATTATCTAGAAGGCCGTTAAAACACGACCGGAAACAGACGTTTTATCGAACAGAACTTAATTGTGACCGTCATATGTTTGTATTTTAATAAACGAGGTAACAGAGTCATTAAAGATCGCTTAACCCGGCCCGTCCCGTTGCAGACTGTGTGGCACACCCTCGCGCCGCGCCGCCGGTGCAGGGCCTTAAGAGTATATACTCTGCGATGATGCTGTATGATTTATGTTTGGTGTAAATAAAGTATATTTCATTCATTCATTCATTCATATTTTATATGGAAATCTTTGAACCACACGGTAGATTTGGAACTAAACTGACACATTATATTGGTTTCTATAGGATGAAATTGATGTCATTGGCATCCTTTAAAACTAAGAGTCTTAAGTCCACCCATCAAACTGAACAACTTTTACTATGGGAGCAAACCGATCTTAGCAAAAAAAAATCTCTCCCACTCAAATGTATAGAACAGCTGAATCCGATCGTAGCAAATGGTTTGCTACGATCGGCTTGCTCCCATAGTATTATGTTCAGTTTAGTTTAGTCTTAGTTTAAACGGATACCAATGATATCAAGTAAAGTAAGTTACATTAAGTATTTATTAGCGTTTAAGCGTTTTCAGATTTGTTAAGTTGACACCTATATGTGGAAGCTTGTAATTGGCCTATAGCTGACTAAATTTGTAAACTATTTGTTTTATAGCTGTAAGCTCCCCAAATAAAATAAAATAATAAAATAATTTCACCCTGTAGATTGTGTTAACAATTTTTTTTTACTTTATGAGGAATATCCTCTTAAGGACGTCGTCCTCTTGCTGCACTATATCATCGCATCGGTCACGCGCGCCTCGCTCCAATTTTATCCCTCCAAAAATGGCGCAACGACAGGAAGGGTTGGATTTTAATTACGATATTTTTCTATTATTTTCTCCGCTGTCTTAGTATAGAGCAGGGGTCGTGAGATGTAATAAATTTCCGCTTTTTATGAGGTCACGGTTAACCCTCTTGATAGCGTTTATCGCACATCTGGTGGAAATGAAGGCCATTATTGTCCGTTCATTAATATATTTAATTTAATAACTTGGATTTCCGCACGTGAATCAGATAGTGCTGAGCTGTTGTTAGAGGTATTGGCATCGCGCATCGGGTAAAAACCTTTACTTACAAACAACCTACAAATAAAGGTAATTATATGAGACTAGCTGATGCCCGCCACTTCGTCTGCGCTTCGTCTGGACAATTCACACAATATCTTTATAAATTGTAGCCTATGTGTTATTCTGATGTATAAGCTATGTTATTGTAAAGTTTCATTAAAATCCATTCAGTAGTTTTTACGTAAAGCGTAACAAACATCCATCCATACTTACAAACTTTCGCGTTTATGAAATGAAATAGTATTTATTTCAGGTCACTATGAACCCATATAAAAGCACAAACATAGTACATTAATTAATAATATCAAACTAGAGTCATCTCAACATTAGATTAGGTACATTACATTACAAGACAAGACAAAGTGGAATTACGTACATATAAATTTTAGCTGGCGATTTTAGAGGCCGCATATAGTGAACTTACATGCATTATATACGGCCTCTATTATCCCATTGTCAGACAATCTTCTATATACTATTATAAAACTGTAACGGGAAGTTTGTCTGTACATTGAAGATATTAACAAAAAAAAGTTACGATATGGTTTTTAGGTGTCCCTGATTCCATATCACCAATTTTAGGATGTTTTGTCTGTCTGTTTGTTTGTGTGTTTGTTTGGTTGTTTGTTTGTTTGTTTGAACGAGTATCACGCAAAAACTACTGAACCGATTTTGATGAAACTTTTTTTTTGATAGCTTATGATCTGACTTAAAATCTGGTATATAAGTGCGGACGAAGTCTCGGGTTAACGCTCGTATACTATACATGAACGAAGCGTGTCTTTTTCGCATAATTGCATAAAAGTCATCCACCCTGCTCAGGGCAAACATGGCAGAAGCGCTACACCGCCAAGGCAGCCGCAGCATTTATAATATTAGTAGGATAGGATGCATGTCGTCATCGTCATAAAAGGATTTTTCTCTAGAATCGATAACTAAACAACATTCAATAATATATAACGTGCTGAAAATGTAAATTAGCCAAAAATAAGCAGACTTCTCATACTAAGTAAAGTCGGTTTTAAAAAAATACCGTGTGGTCCAATGGATCACCCACCCACTTTTACCCGTGAGTGGTCGTGCGAAGCGTCTAAAGGATAAGGATTCTTATTTCTAAAAGGGATCATAGTCATGAGTTTTCGTATTCAGGTTGAAATTAAAGTCGATGTCATCCATTAATTTTTACTCTCACATCTATTTAAACTACGACTCTACCAACTCTACATATCAAAATGAACAAGTTTTACTATGAGAGCAAACTGCCTGCATAACTCTTCAAACGCAACCCACCGCATCTTGGCATCCCACTATAATTATTATCTAATCTAAACTATTATAAAACTTTAACAGGAAGTTTGTCTGTACATTGAAGATATTAACAAAAAAAAAGTTACAATATGGTTTTTAGGTATCCCTGATTCCATATCACCAATTTTTGGATTTTTTGTGTGTCTGTTTGAACGAGCATCACGCAAAAACTACTGAACCGATTTTGATGAAACTTTCTTTGTTTGATAGCTAATGATCTGACTTAAAATCCGCATAAGCGGACAAAGTCGTGGGTTAACACTCGTGTAGGTAAAAAGCCATATAAAGGTATTATAACAACATTTTTAAGGAGATTTTACCCACGATTTAAAAACATTGAGTGATTTAAATCGTTCTAACGCCAGATGCCAATATTAAAAAAGAAAAATGTTTTCTTCTTTTGTGACTAATCGGCATTTTAACATATTTTTGGAGGTTTTTCAGTCAGTGTCTACTGTCTTAACAGGATTTAAATAAAGGCTTTTTGAACTGAACTTCTTTCTGAAAACCTGATATGAAACTCCTTGGTTTAATTGCTGTTTAAAATGAATCACTTATACAGTTATCAATGAAGGCTCTGGATTTTCTAACAACATTGAAATTATAATTTTAATTATATTTTAATAGATCCCATCTCGGATCTATGATAATTTTAAATTGGCCCTTTGGGTCTTGAAAATTGAGCTAAATGCATTAAGTGTTATACAGGGTGAAATTGATATCATTTGCATCCTTTTGAACTAAGAGTCTACCCATCAAACTGAACAACTTATACTATGCGAGCAAACCGATCGGAGCAAATAAAATATCTGCTGTTCCATACTAAACTGCAGTCTCGACGCACGAATTCGCGACTCAAATGTATGCAACAGCAGATTTTTTTTTTGCTCCGATCGGTTTGCTCCCATAGTAAAAGTTGTTCAGTTCGAGGAGTAGACTCTTAGTTTAAAAGGATGCTAATGATAAATTTCTCTCTGTATAATTTAGAGAATAGATATTACACATTGTTTTAATTTGTTAACATCTTCTATACAGGGTGTTTAATTAAATGCGTTAAATATTTAATGGATATCTTCAAATCATCAAACTGTAATAATTTCACTAAGAAGCCATCGCATCGATATTTTGAAAAAGGAAAAAAAATTAAAATGTTCTCATCTAGGTTCTCATTCTTCCTTCACAAAAATCGGTCCGAGTATAGGTACTGAACACATTGTGAATAGAATCAATATAACGATGAACCGTCAAAAACATTATCTCACTCTCACTACCAACAAGTTAATACTTAATTTTTTTAACAAATAATGTATCAATAACATAATGATGGAGTGACACCACGCCTGATTCCCGGAGACATGTCACACGAGAACATGTCACGGTTACTATAGGCCCCGCCATGCCATGCCATGCCATGCACGAAATAAAGAGACCCGCTTTACATTCTCGACCGATTGGGCACGAGAAGCGTGAGTTCGGATAATTTTATTGATCACCTATCGTTCAACTCGATAAAAAACGAAGTATAAAGGGTTTAATTGTTATTATCTATCCGACTGTTTAAACTACACGGTGAAGATAATTTGTTCCCGCACTTAATCTGTGACTGATTTGTATTTTTTTAAAGTAACTTTTGCTTTCGGCATCGCTCATGGTCATGTGTGATTGGAGAAATTGTTTTTGGTACAGCGCTTTACCAAAGTCGTATAGATCTAATGACATGGTACTTCGGTACATGAACATGGAACATAATTACATAGGTAACGTTTGTAATAAATTTACATATCAAAGGCATTTTACAGATTTTATCTACAGGTTTTGCGTGATTTTTAACCGACTTCAAAAAAGGAGGTTTCTCAATTCGACCGTATATGCATATATATATTTTTTAATGTTTGTTCGCGGATAACTTCGTCGTTTAAGAACCGATTTTGATGATTCTTTTTTTGTTGAAAAGAAGATATTCCAAGGGTACTACCATGACAAGGGAATCAGGATCTAATGATATCTTAGAGAAATCTAGGGGAACCTTTGAAAATCGTAGTGCCGGCTAGTGCATTTGTTAATTTAAAGCACTACTATTAAATTAAACTAATGAATTCACCACTGAAAGTTGTGAAATAAACAAAAAATTTAAACCGCCTTCAAAAAAACTAAAAAGTTAAAAAATAATATTGCAGCCGATGACTTTTTCGTTCGCATCATAAGAACATTAATTTGTTTTATAGAAGTCGGTGTCCAGCCAAGCCAAAAAACTAATGCAAGCCCTGCCTGTCGCGAATCGTCCCGGCTTGACAGTGAATCCATAAAACAAATTAATGTTCTTATGATGCAAACGAAAAAGTCATCGGCTGCAATATTATTTTTTAACTTTTTAGTTTTTTTTAATTAGGTACCTAGGTTTCCTATTGGATTGAATAGAAACTGCTAGAACAACCAACGCGACGTAGGTAGGTGTCTACCAACAAAGTTCACGTGTAAACATAAATTATTGTGTTACTTACATATTTTAGGGGTTGCTCCAGACGATCAACGATTTTATTTTTAACTCCATCCATACTGAAAGTGTTCAGGGTCTAAACTCCAGCTCCCCTGTAATATATAATGCATTTAAGTTTACATGCACCCTGTGGGGGATATAGCTCTATCTAGTCGTGTATATATTTGCGCATTGTGCGTATGCGATTTCGATGAAGCTTCACTTATAGATAGTTTCATCATCATCATCACCATATCAGCCGATAGACGTGCACTGCTGGACATAGGCCTCCCCCAAGGGTCGCCATAACGAACGGTCCTGCGCTGCCCTCATCTAACGGGTTCCCGCCGCCTTCACCAAGTCGTCGGTCCACCGTGTGAGGGGCCTACCCAGGCGGAGGACAGTCGCCTTTTGGTGGCTTTTTCCGATTCAGTTTGCATAGAATGTGCTGCCATCTATTAACTACTTCTCAGAACTATGAAAAAAATATATTTTATTGTCTATGTCAATGTCTAATTGACAAATTCACAAAATGGCTACCTATCTTGCGTAATGTGCGGGTTGTTTGTAGTTTTCGTTCAATTTCGTGCCGATTTAGTGATGTTCTGGAGTTTCTGTTGTTCTCTTACCCATGTTTAGATGACAGGAATAGTAAGGATATTAGAATTTCACTCGATCGGTGCGGGATTGAACGAAATCTAGCATTCAAAACAATAATATCCATCGGTATGAGTAGATATAAGTAGATATGTATAGTATAGGTTGAATTATTGTCGTTGAAACATAGATGGCGCTAGCTAGCCTTTTATTTGACATAAGGTGGATGCATAATGTTGCCACGAGTGGGTTCTCTTTTCTAATATACTTATATTACTCTTTGGGCCTACCCACGCTGCGCTTTCCGGTACGCGGTCGCCACTCGAGAACTTTTCGGCCCCATCGGCCATTGGTTCTGCGAGCAATTTAGCAATTCTTTGGGCTATGTCAATTACTCTGGTTCTTCTGCGGATCCGGATCTCTTCATTTCCGATTCGATTTCGCAGGGAAACTTCGAGCATAGATAGTTTATGGCTAGTTATTAATATAATTATAGTAAATTTATATATAAATCATTAGAAAAAGTATGTCTTTTATTATAAAATATATTTAATTCCTTAGAAAAAATATAATGTCTAGAATGAACCTCACGCTTCTACCGTATAAAACAAAAGAGGCCAACTTTCTTAGGTTGGTGTGCGTGAGGCGTCACACAAATTATGTCTGTGTGCGTGTATATGGATAGGGTTTAGCGGCCAGTGCTGGTTGCAATTTTTTTCGACGCGTTCGTATAGCTTTGACTTTCTATCTTGGCATATAAGTTATCAAAATATAAATCACGAGCGTTAACCCGCGACTTCGTCCGCACAAATTATATACCAGATTTTAAGTCAGCTATCAAACATAAAAAGTTTCATTAAAATCGCTTCAGTAGTTTTTCCGTGATGCTCGTTCAAACAAACAAACACACAAACAAACACACAAACAAACAGACAGACAAAAAATCCAAAAATTGGTGATATGGAATCAGGGATACATAAAAACCATATAGTAACTTTTTTTTTGTTAATATCTTCAATGTACAGACAAACTTCCTGTTACAGTTTTATAATAGTATAGATTACGCTGACACGATAATTTTATTATCTCGGTAATCGAACATGAAACTATTAATTACTATTTACTATATTATCCGACATCCGTGCTTTATGCAAACAGCCTCGCTCGATGGATCGAAAGGATTGTCGCGCATATGAATAATTATAATTCGTTAGCACAAGAATGGATTTGTGTGCTTAAACGATTAAAAGTTATTTGAATACGGGGTTTATTGCAATAGGTGTACGTTAGAGTGGGAGCGCCATACGCAAATACAGATGTTCACACTTGGGGTGGTCGCTCGCGAACAGTGCATATCGCTAAGCTTAAACTAAAACTAATGGAATGAATTAATAATCTCAGTTGATACCATCAAATCGTATGCACTTGCTGTTTGAATAAAATGTGATATGTAAAATAATGTAGAGTAACTTTTGCCTGCGATTTCGTTCGCATGTTGCAAAGAAATCAAGGCCTTGGGACCTTCTTTTTGATATAATATCATTCATTCAATCAAAAACTTTGATCCATGCATCCAAAATCCAAACTTGTGGTAGTTAAAAAAAACAAAAATTTGAATCTCTTCAATTTTAACTTTCTATACTCGACCGCAAAACAAACATTTTTTTTTCGATCTAAGTAGGTATTCTTTAAAATAATTCATTCATTCATAATTATACAGTGGCTACTTCCGTTTATATTCCAGTATATTTTTTCGAGTAGGTAAACTACATCGGTATCTGCTGTATTATTATTTTTAACTTTTAGCCCAGTCATTTTACGGAGTTTTGTTAGGAGGGTTGGGCAGTAATTATGAATCGGACTTTTTAAACTGTAACCTGCACCATTTAGTGACAAAAAAACTATCTGAAACATACATATTAAAACAAAATTCGCTTCGCAACATAGAAATCAAAATTGTATCTCTCAGAACGCTTTTAAATTAATAATATTAACTCTCGCGCACGCACTCATTTTAATTAGATTTAACAATATAAATTATTTTTGAGCAATAAAATAGATATTATAATTATACTATAATACTAATAAATAATACTAATTTACTTGTCAAAGCCTTGTAAGTAGACCAAAATATTAACTCCATGTTTGAAGTATGTATATTAAAACCTTAAAAGCTTGCAAAAAAAATTTACCTTTCGTTTTTTAGAACGAGTTAAATGCTAAATTTAGAATTTGGGGCTGTTGCTGACGTGCATTTTTTTTTAATTTTGTTTCATTTCTAAGCTCAAATTGGCTCTTAAATACTTTACCGACAAAAAAAACGGTCCCGGCTTAAACCGTAAAATGACTGGACTATTTTTATCAATCGTATTTTGATTTAAGTTTTTAAGTTTAAGGAATGTTGTTAAGGAATGAAGTTTTTTTTTTAAGTTTTTGGAATGGGACACAAATTAATTAATGTCATTCTTTAGCAGTCTATCTATGAAGTGAAATCAAGCTTGAGCTGAGCGTTTGTCACTTTCATTCCGGCATAATATCGATGGCCTGCGCAGGAGTGTCGATGTCGGTGATCGATCACACGACACGTGCTTGCACATCAAACTGTTTTTTAGATAAAAAAGCAGTTTTTGTTCAAAAAACATTCCAACATTTAACAAAAGGCCAACATCGTGATAAAAGTAGACAAACAGTAGATAAACAAATATTGGAGCGAGGGCGTAGCGGGGCATGAAACTGTCTAACAAAGGTATTAAGTAAGGATTAGGATAGGCATTAATGTTATTTGATTACTTAGACAACATACGAATATGGGAACATTAGACGGATCTCCTTTCTTCACAAAGGAATCATTCCTTTCAGTTAAGAGGATTTAAGTGTGCTGAAGTGGCAACAACAGCTAAAAACTTTATAGAGGCAATTTTTTTTATTTTATTTATTTGAATCAGGCAACAGTACACCTTAACCTAAAATACATAAAAATATAACTTAATTAACATTTATCACTCCCTAGTAGACTAAGAGATAAGTGTACTTTTTGCAACCATCAGCAGCAAGGATGATTCAGTGTTTATGAGGTGTAGAGCATCTCTGTGATGGGGATGGACCAGGTCTGCCTGCATTACTCCAGTCGGTTTAGGAGTTACTGATGTTTAAAGGTCATTAAAAAATTAACAATCAGCTGCATGGCTGATCGTATAATATTATTGTAGTATGCACTGTAGCTATGTGAACAGTACAAAAACTGGCATGGTTTATCAGTTGGTTTAGGAGTTACAGCCGTTCAAAGGTCCGACCTCTGAACGGCTGTATCTCCTAAACCGACTGGTAGTTCATGTCAGTTTTTTTACTGTTCACATAGCTAGATCGTATGATATTTATTGTAATTAAATTAATTGTATAAATTTTTTACTGACCTTTAAACATCAGTAACTTCTAAACCGACTGGAGTTATGCAGGCAGACCTGGTCCATCCCCATCACAGATATGCTCTACACTTCATAAACACTGAATCAGCCTTGCTGCTGATGGTTGCAAAAAGTACACTTATCTCTTAGTCTATAGGGTTTATTGTCCTCGCTTCCCTAAAGCGTCTAAACACGACTCCGGTAGGCCACACTTTGGGGAGCAGGAACGTCTTCAGGTGAGCGACGGGGACTCGGAGCTTTTTTTTAATATTACGTTACATCTCAACACTCAAAAATTGCCTAATTAAAATATGAGACTAGATTTTTTATTCGTGATTATATTATGTTTTTTGGGAAAAGGACACTAAGCTAGGAAGTTAAATCGGTAGGTATTATTTTTGTATGCTGAAAATAATACGTTTTCTAATATACATATATCTAAACATTTTTTCAGTTATTTTCTAGTGACGTGAAAAGAGACCTATTCTCAAAATTGCTTCGAGAGTCCGCCTGTCCTCTTAATTATAAATTCGACGTTAACTGATATCAGCTTTTGATGTTATATTTTGAAAGGTGCATTACAGGGTATAAAGTTAAATTATTATTTATTCATGTGCTGGGAATATGAACTGTCGCTACTATTTGATTATACTATTGTGTCACTTAGGTAACAATGTTAACGCTTGCGCAATGCTACGCCATTGCTACGTGCTACGATCAATACCCCAGCTGCGAGAAAATTCCTTTTAGTCTGCTAAGCAATTTTGCTTTCAGGGACTGAATTGTCTAAGATTAATACCTATAGTCCGGGATAGACTAAATACGAAAATCAATACGGTCATTTTAATTTTTTAAAATTTTGGGGTACCCAGTAAATTATAAATGTTTTGATTTTGCGGCTTCATTTTTGGGTTTCTTTTTTTCGACTTAATATGTTAAAAATAGTACTAGCATGAACATTATTTAGTAATTCCATGAGTACTGGCTACAATGATATACAAAAACTTGACCGGATCTCATAATACCGGACCGGAGGAGTTCATAATCCGATAGGGTCTCAATCTCAAACCATCGAAAACATGTCATACGCCACTCCTACCCATAGAGATAGTAAATGCTCCTACCACGCACGTCAGCATCATCGTTCTAAACTCTTTGTACTAATTTTGAAAGACATTTGAATGATAAATTTGACATTATCCTGATTTGTATACCCAAGAAGTTTACCAATAATGCGCAAATTCCATAGAGTTTATGTCACATTTAAATTTAGAATTGGAAATTTTTTTTTTAACCTTCTATTGCCTGGTCGGTTGACTGCCGGATGCTTTATCACCGTCCATCGACGTCGTGTCCGTCGTGTTATGATGTCACTTTCTCTGTACCCACCATAGAGAAACACGTAACTCGTACCCCGAGAGGAGTGGCCTTACGCATAATTTTCCATACTTTCCCCTCTGTCAAAGTCTCACCCCCGCGACGGCCCTGGCCTAGCCCCGATGGGCTACTTAATCCGATGTGTTTTACTGTTACTGTCATAGCAACGCCCCCCCCCCCCCCCCCCCCGCAAAAAATGGCAGTAAAATATTCTATGGAGAAATAAACAATACCTACTCCTTTACGTGTTTCTCTATGGTCCGCACTAACAAGGTGTAAGATGTTCCCTGGGCAACTGTGTAATTCTAAAAAAAACATGTAGTACCGTAACATAACTATAACGTCTCCAACGAGAGCCACGCTTTTGTTCAATGTTTGAACTTCAGATTATGTTGTATTCACACGTAGCGGGACATTGTAACAAAGTGTGTTTGACTAAATCTGTAAAATATGGAGCGATAAGGCACCGGCATTAATCATCAGACGCGCGTGAAATCAAATTAACGTTCACCAGTCACAGGCAAACCGAAAGGGTTGCTATCCGCGTGACCAATACCACCCTTCACAATCCATCCTATCACCCTCCTTTTCTCTCTTACAGAATTTCAATTTCAATAAAAAAGGACAGAAGACCGTGTATGGACGAACACCGCAAATCAAGAATTGTGCAAATCGCAAATGCAAACAAATTTAGTCATGAAATTGGTTTTGTGTTGGCGATAAAATAAGTTATTATTCGTAATGAAAATGTCACGGGCCACGGTTCTTCCCCCTTTCAATGAAAACTAACAAAAGTTGTTACCCAAGTGACTGTGGGAAAGAAAACCAAAAAAATTTGCCGTGTCAAAAAGTTTGTTATGCAGCCAATTATATTATACCAAAAAAGAAGCAGAATATTACTAGAGTGCCCAAAGTGATGACTCGAAAATGACCCAATTGGGTCATCTTTTAGTAGTCTGCGTCAAGCAATGCTACGAGCGAGAAGGCTGTGTCGCACGGCACAATTTTACACACTATTTTCAATAAAGGTATCTTGTGTAAAATATTATTGTATGCAGCTCTCAACGAGATGATATTTTTTTTTTAAATCATTGCTGAAATAAGATATCGTGCACTCAGTTCAAAAGATTCTAATACAAATGGACAATTTTAATCTCGGGATTGACATCGTAATAGCGAGCGTTCTGGATAACACAAAAGTGCCGTCTGAAAACGGTGCGTTCACGTCAAACATTAATCCCGCGATTGACTTTTGTTAAATGGGGGCTCCGTTTTTAATTAGGGCGAATGGCCCGATGCGGAGGCGGACATGGGCAGCACAATACTGCTGTGATTGACACAAATTACCTCTAATCGAGAGCTCCGCACACACTGCGTCCAAATCTATAAATCCAAACCCATTGTTAATGCGTTTGCGCAATTTGGAACGAATGACCCAAGTTTTTGTAGTACTTTTAAGTAATTTGTTAACCTTTTAAAATGTATCAGCTATAAATTTCCGATCTCTAATTATAACTACCTGCATTTACAGCTGATGCTAGCGATAGACTATTCAGGAATATAAAGGGTTAACAAAAAAAGGTTTGTGCTCAATTTAAAATTAAATTTAATTGTATTTTAATCCGAGCAATAAACGTCAATCAAGTCTCTCTACGACTGTGATACTGTATCAGGAGAGCTCAGCGCTCTATACACGACGCGTCGCACCCCCGATTCTAAAAGGATTTCGAGCAAGGGTGAAATTAAAATGTCAAAATAGTAGCGACGTAGTGCGAGGTATTTGTCTCCGGCTTTATCAGAAGCCATTGTGTATTCTGCTCCGTGAGCTCCCTTGAAAAACGATACCGTTTAAGCCCTTCATTGAGTTAAAAAAATGTAAACTTTAAACAACTTCGTACCTGCATACTTTTTATCCGTCTTTTTCTTCTATCCGTCCCCTAATCTATGTAAACTTTTTATTCTTTAAAAAAAATATAATCGGGAAATAAAAATAATAAGTTTCCCGAAAGCTATTTGCACAATTTATATTAACTGTCTAATTTTGAACATGATAATATGACGGCATTGAAAGCAGGGGTACAGAAAAGTATGCACATTCCTTGAATTTCGTTGTACTATTGTGTTCTCTTTGCATTTATTTGTTTGGCTATTGAAAAGGGCCGGAGTGGGCACAGCGAGGGATCGGAGGGCAAATAAATAATTACACGCATTCTGCAGATACTTGCCCCGAAGCGAGAGCTATTGTGGGGGCAGTTAGAGCAGGCGTGGCACGAGGACGGGGCCGAAGCAGGACAAGTGGAACTTGTGAATTAATGTACACTAAATCGCATATTACAGATCAATTTAATTCTTTTTCAGAGAACAAAACTATACTGCTCAACGTAATAGGTACCACATCCATATCCTATCAAACATAATCATTACATGCGTGATCTTCTTGTATGTAAAAAGAATACCAAATTAAAATTGTTGTACCAACCAACGGTTCTAATTTAAACTAAATTTAAATAACGAATATTATATAAGTTGGACAAAACGTATTATAACAAATAAAGAGATGTTAAGAATAGTTAAAGTTAGAGCGGAGAAATATTCTAAAAACAATGATGGAAGGAGAGGAAAAAAGATCGAACACTTCATACGAAAAGACAATTTCTTTAAAACCATATTGGAAGAGAAGATATAGGGGAAGAGAGGTAGAGGAAGACCTAGACAGAGTTATCTAGCCCAAGTAAAGGAAAACGTTGATGTCGTTTCGTATCAAGAACTCCAGACTACTCCACCGACAACAGTGTGTAGCTTTTGAATAAAATGATGATGATGATATTAAATATTAGTAATTATACAACGGAGCACCCTGTAAGAGCATAACCATATAACAGAAGTGAGCAAACAAACACACAAACATTATAAGTGAAGTTAAATTCAACATCAACATATTTGCATGCTTGAACAGAAGAAGCGTATTGTAAGCGTAAGATGTATTTCTTTACATATACCTACATAAACTCACGATCCTAATCCCTTTGGTAGTGCTCATTAACTTTGCCACAACTACCAACATACTTTTAGTGTGCATTTGTAGCAAGGCACACCGATTCGTAATTACAGTCAATGAGCATGCTTGAAGACATTTCAGCATTCATTATCAAAACAGAGCCGGAAATAAAAAAAAATTCAGTTGACATCGCAGTTACCACGCGGCACTATCAGAAATATGAACAGGAAATTGAAGGGCACGACATAATGAATGCGTTTTATGCGTCATGACGTATTTTAGTGTGTCAATTAGAGTTCTGTATACCGACGACCCAGCGTGAAGCGACAGCGCCCGGTGGGGCTCCCAGTCGGGACCCTGGCCCAGGGGTCTCGGCCCCCGGCTCATTGCATATGTTGACAAATTATGTTGCAGATGTTGGTTGTTTCTGGATAATGTTCTTTTACGACAAAATAAACAAAAAATATATCTTTATTTCAAGAGTTCATCAAAATGTTATGCAGCGTATTGGTAACACTGATCACAGGTCACTGGCACTCTAATAACTAAGAATAATGCAACTTTAGCACTATGAAAGGAAACACCATAGATTGGTAAAGTTTATAGCTCTTTTCATTTGCAGTTCCCAGAAAAAAAGTACGATTTGGAACTAAGAAATATTGTTCAAATATTACAAAACAATATAAGAAATGTTTTGTTCACCAAACCTATTGTTTTTGTCTAACACTATTACGTGCTTTGATCTTTGCGTCGCCACTGTTTTGTTGTTCTACTTAATAATTATTCCTTCCGTGAATTTTGTTACAGCTGTAACAAAAACTGAACACAATACAGTTTTTATAGCTCGCAATAACCTATAGACGAGAAAGCAATTATGATTTTGTTAGTAGCGGCACTATTAGTAGGTACGAAGCGACCTGCTGCGCGGACTATAATTACGCAGTGAGCGACATTTCCAAAGCTTTTGAAAACGATAACACGGAAGCTGCTACGAAAACTTAAAAAACTAAGTTAGTATTGTTACTGTAATGCATTTGGGAGTAAATATTGAGTAGGCACAAAGCGGGTCCGACAACCCTTGAATGCAGTCCACGGGGTGCCATTAGAGCGGCTCAAAGAGTTGGGTGTGTAGCCAAGCAGCGACTTTGTAAATCTAATTAAAATATCAATATGTTCACCCAGTCCGCGTTGACAATTTGATTTCACGCCTCGCGCCCTTATTGCTTTGCTGTTCGATAAATGCAAAACATAAATCAAGATGTGATTATCTTGCATAATTTTATCCTAATACTACTGTTTTACTTGGCGACCCGGTTGGTGTAATGGTTACCACGCCGGACTACCAAACCAGGGTCCTAGGTTCGAATCCCGGTTCGGTCATGGATGTTTATATGTTTGTGCCGTTGTTGTATGGTTTCCATAATAAAAGCTTGGGATCATTACAATGTGTGTGCCTGTGAGCGTTATTTATTTATTTATTTACTTGTTTCACAACTTCGCTGTAAACAAAAGATGTGGTGTTGAACGTTTCAGAGGATAATTATAATTTCGACGGCGCGGCGCTCCGTACAAAACGAAGTTTGGGCTTAGTGTAAATGTAAACCATTGAGCTTTGTTTTGAATTTTTAAGAATTCCTTTTAAATATTTTGTTCTAAAGTTATCGCTCGAAAGTTTCCATAAAAATCTTAATATAATCCTAGCATTGAAACGATACAGATTGATGTGATGGGTAAACTTGATACATCTCTAAAATGAACAACTTTCACTATGGAACCAACATTGAAACCCGGAAAAAAAATTGGCTGTTTCCTACATTTCGGGTTGAGTGGCCATTGAAATTTTTTATGGAACAATCACAATTTTTGTGACCATTTTGATGTTGGCTCCATAGTGAAAGTTGTTCAGTTTGATGCTCTGACGCATCCCCTAAAGTTAAGTAACGCATTAATTTTACATATTTAAAAGGATATCTGACGAATGCAAAGCAAAGATATTGGTTCCTAGATCGTGTTTAAAAAATTTTCATTAATAAGAAGGAATTTCGTTTGTATGTACTATGCAGCGCGCTCGGAAGTTTTCGGGAATAAAATTCTCATAACAAAGATGTCAAGAAAATAAAATAAGTGTGAATTAACGTTGAATTAAATTATTTTCTGCGAATGAGCATCGATTACCCGGCCGTCATACGTCCCGGAACACAATGAAGTCAACGACTCCTATCCTACATGACGCTGTCATAGATCCTCGTCCAGCTCATGAAAGGCCGCTCTGTCGACGCCAACTACCCTTATTTTTTCTCGACAAAAGATCCAGGTAGCTATACAAACATCAATAAAAACGTGATGTATCAATCGATTTTTTGTCAATGTCGTAAATTCGCACAAATCAAATATTGAAGTGTTAAAAATTTTCGACAACAATAAGGTTTTTAAAGTAGCTCGACGGGATGGAGCGAGGAACCTTTGTGACAGGGGTCATTAGTTAGCGAATGTCAACCGATGTCGTTTCTATTTCTATCGCTCCTTTTAGTTACAAGAAGGTAAACTCGTAAACAACTTAGAGCATGATTTATGGTATACTTTAACGCAGATCACAATTTATTTGTATTTCACCTGTTTGTTTATTTGAAGTTATGTAATACCTCTGTTCCGGGTATTTTATGTTTAGTTACTATTTAAAAATAAATATGTTGAATGAGTTACCTATTTTTTCATCATCATTATCAGCCTATATACGACCCACTGCAGGGCACCAGGCCTATCCTCAGGGAAGGTGTATGGGCATTAGTCCATCACGCGTACCCAATGAGGATTGGTAGACTTCACAGACGCATTAGAATTTCTTCTTCAGGTACTTCTGTATACAGGTTTCCTCGCGATATTTTCCTTCACTGTTTGAGAGCAGTCGGTATTACCGGTACATATTTATTATTCATCATTATCATTCTTCGTACCTACATATGAATAGAAAATTTATAGAAAACTTTTAAGTAAAATATGACTTGTCAAGGCTATGTGTTTACAAGATGCTGAAAACTATTGCATAGGAATCGATAACAGGAGTGCGATTTTTGAATCTCATACGTTGCACTCAGCAGTTGAAAATGTATGGAGATACGCATCTTTCTACTGCTCATTTTTTTTAATGTCAATTCAGCAGTAGAAAGATGTGTATCTCCATAGTAATATATATACATTTTCAACTGCTGAGTTCAAAGAATGAGTTTCAAAAATCGCACTCCAGAACAGAAAAAATTTGTTGATGTAATAGATTATACGTCTTTTAGCAATGTAAACGGTTCGAAAATTTTTGCGTTCATTTGTTATTAGCTGGCACGTTTAACTATTTCAACAACAGTGAACTCCAATACATTTTTATAACCTATCAATTTACTGTTATCATGCGTATAACTTTTACTAAAGAACAAATGTTACAATGCACGGCTGGCGCAATATTTCATCGCTCTATTCTTTTGCAAAAAGTGAACCCTTTTTTTGTTTTCTATTACAATTGTCACCCTTTCACTTCCATTTCAATTAAATAATGTCTGGTCATTTGGGGCGGGAGTCGTGAATTCAGAACGGGTGCGGGCTGCGGGGTTGTTTTGCGCAGTGTCGTGTTCGCGCCTCCCTGGATCCCGGGCGGCCAGTGTTACCAACTTCCACTAAAACTGGTGGTTTCGACCTCCCTTTTAGTGGAGAAATAATGTCTTTCAGTGGCCGGAGTGCGATTTTTTGAAAGTTGAAATCAGCAGTAGAAAATGTTTAGAAAATCAGCAGTAGAAAAAAATTACTATTTAGATTATGTGTCATTGAATCATGATTTTGACCGTGTGACTTTCAAAAACCGAACTGGAGTGCGATTTTTGAATCTCATATGTTGAACTCGGCAGTTGAAAATGTATGGAGATACGTATCTTTCTATTGCTGATTTGACTTTCAAACATCATACTCCAGGAGTGCGATTTTTGAAAGTCAAATCAGCAGTAGAAAGATGCATATCTCCATAGTAATTTTGACATTTTATACTGCTGAATTCAACGAATGACTCAAAAATCGCACTCCAGGAGGTTTTTACTAGTGGTTCAGTGAATAAAATTTAGTCTCAAGTTAGTTATTTTTGGATCTCACACACCCTTATTCATACTCAAAAGTGTCTTAAGTTTATACATTATTCGACCATGATTTTGAAAGGGTGAGACTCAAAGATAGCACTCCAATTAGTAGAAAGACGATCACTCCACCACTAACTCGTTTTGCTATAGAAATTGATTATTTATTACACAACATGTAATACAGCACAAATAACAAAGAAAGAACAATAATAAAGGTAACTAATTGTAATTACCGATATTAACCATTATTTCCTTGTTTAGTGGAAAATAGAGTGATTATGAGAATATGTTCATTTTTTGGAGTGCGATTTTTGAATCTCATTCGCTGAGCTCAGCAGTTGAAAATTTCAAAATGACTATGGACTATGGAGATACGCATATATCTATCATACTCCAGGAGTGCGCTTTTTGAAAGTCAAATCAGCAGTAAAAAGATGCGCATCTTCATACATTTTCAATTGCTGAGTTCAACGTTAATGTTACCTACTGCCTTTGTCTCTCACTGTTTATCCTGTATTGTTCTGGTGAAATAAATGAGTTATCTATCTATCTAACGAATGAGATTCAAAAATCGCTCTCCTGTTCATGGTTTTCTGGTGATTTTAGAAGTTAAATCTGGTGGAGAGGTAATTTAACTGTTGGCAACACTGCGGGCGGCACTCGGGACGGGCTCTAGGCGCAAAGTGCGCGTCATCCTGCAAGCACATTAATCACCTCCTTTATTAAACTTGTTATTGTGCTCATTTGAAGATAACGCTTTATAAACGGTGCCGTCCGCTCCTAACAGAATAAGCTTTCTGTAATAACGTGTAAGCGACCCCGCTGGAGATTGTAAAAAGAGCATTGATTAATGATGTTTTACGTGCTAAGTATAACAACAAATCCGCTTATGGGTTATTATCCCGATTTGATTATAATTTAGTTTTTAAAAAACCCGGCCAAGTAAGAATCGGACTCGCGCATCAATAGACCATATTTAAAAAAAAAAATCTCCGGTATGCGAGCCCGGCACACACTTGGCTGGTTTTTGTTATTTTTTGTTTTACTTTACAGTATGCACTGTAATCATACCAAGTTTGACGCTTATATGTATTAAGTACCGTTTTTGTAATCGAGCGAAAACAAAAAAAAATGTTTAGAGTTCCTTCTTGGATATTCTGGAGTGCGATTTTTGAATCTCATTCGCTGAGCTCAGCAGTTGAAAATGTCAAACTTACTATGGAGATATGCAGCTTTCTAGTGCGATTTTTTAAAGGCAAATCAGCAGTAGAAAGATGCGTATCTCCATACATTTTTAACTGCTGAGTTCAAAGTATGAGATTCAAAAATCGCACTCCTGAATATGGTATGAAAACTTATATTCTAAATATAGTATATTATATTCAGAACATCGTTTAGTATCCCATCGGGGAATATAGTCATGACTCATGAGCATATGATACTATGTTACACCGAAAACCGTTTCTTTAAGTGTGTGGAAGGTGGAATTATGACAGTAAAAGTAAATTTTCTTTTTCTTACATCTGAAATTATAATCTCAGTTTTTCAAAATTTTTTGAGAGGATGATGAACCCATCAAACTAACGAAATCGCGAAAAAATTCATAAAGAATGTTGGTAAAACCCGTCAGCATATAAAAAAGGAACACCGCAAGTAGACTATACAGAATCATTTATTATCACATTTAATACTTACGCTTTAACTAAATTGTTAGAAAAACGTATTTATTTATACGATAAGAAACCCATAGCGCTATAATTTGCAGAATTATTTAAATACACACGCCATGGTAAAACCCACGTACCTACATCTCAATGTCGTGATTGACCAACAGTCATCGAATCATTGTAACCCATGACGTAAAATACGCTTCTTGACAAGCAAACTTTATAGCAAAACAATATACACTCTTTAGTTTCCAACAAATTCCTTACTTATTCAGAATCCAATACACGCTAATAATATAATATACACATCAAACAGCTAACAAAATGCGCAATGTAATGATGGTTTCAAAGGAGTCGTGATTGTGAAACCGTGACCTCGTAGTCAGTAAGGTCGCGTGGTACAGAGTGCTCCGAAATAGTCACGATGTGGCCAGGTATTTCCGATCCTTGACGCCACCCATTACGTCGGAGGTCCGAGGTCTGACGGAGGCTCGCCGGTCACCAGCGAACGTTCGCCTAGTTCTCAGAAGCACGTAAAAGCCACCGTGTCGTCGACATTAACAGTTTTCCTTATTAACTTTTAGTAATTAATAAGTGTGTTTTTACGTTTTTATATCAATATTTAATGATCTTGCCACCGTATAATTATACTTTAGACCATAAAGATAACATCCTTTCAAAGTACTGGGTCGGTGTGTGGTAAAATATAATATTATCCACTTCTGGCTCTTATTCGGGAAGTGGTCTGCGCCCTGCAGTGGCTGTGGGATGTATACCTAGGATGATGATGATGATCTTAACACATGAGAAGTTTTTATAATTATACATAATTAGAAAAGAATAAATGGAGATGAAATTGAGCCTATCGACCCAAAATAAATTAAATATTACAAAACTGTAAGTATGGAGACGTCGCTGGACCCCCGGACCCGGAGATTAGAGAATTATACGAAAACTATAGATACTGAATCTATTTTGATGCGGCTTTCACAGTTCGAAAACGAAAACATCATCCATGTTTAATACATGGTTGATCCAAATGAGATAGTGGCGGCAAAGAAAATATTATATTCTGGAGTGCGTTTTTTGAAACTCATTAGTTGAACTCAGCAGTTGTAAATTTCAAAATTACTATGGAGATATTTGGAGATACTCCAGGAGTGAGATTTTTGAAAGTCAAATCAGCAGTAGAAAGATGCGTATCTCCATACGTTTTCAACTGCTGAGTTCAACGTATGAGATTCAAAAATCGCACTCCTGATAGAACTTGTCCGTCAAAGCATTTAAGTATTATGTTTCCAAAGCTGTACGGCCATTTCACATTTGGACCAAAAATGGATGATGTCTTCAGATAGCGATACTAACGCTACTTAATCTTGGGCAAAAGTGACTTTGAAATACAAAGGCATATTTAGACAAGGTCGACGTGCTACTCCAGGTAATCTTTCTGCAGTTAGTCATCAATGTATTCTGCTGACGTAGACAGACAGAGAACTTGACGCAAACGGAACAATCAAACAAAACCGGTTTGATATTACTACTATCCTGCTTAGGACGGCTTTCGAATCACTAATCGGCGGATGATTCAACGTAAACTTATAGTACGTACACTACACATTATCGATATAATTCTTCTTTAATCAGGATTACAATGGTATGCATAAAAAATAGATTGATAATGGTAGGTTGTCCCGATGTTTCTGACCAAATTAAAAGGGATCACGGTCGTGAGTTTATATGTTAGCAGTTTTATATGAACAGGGGTGCGATTTTCGAAACTCATACTTTGAACTCAGCTGTTGAAAATGACAAAATTACTATGGAGATATGCATCTTTCTGCTGCTGATTTGACTTTCAAAAATCATACTCCAGGAGTGCGATTTTAGAAAGTCAAATCAGCAGTAGTAAGATGCGTATCTCCATACATTTTCAACTGCTGAGTTCAACGTGTGAGGTTCGAAAATCACTACAGCAGATTTTTTTCACGTTTTCTGAGGTAGGTTCCATAGTGAAAGTTTTTCAGTTTGATGGTTTGAGTTCACCGTTTCAGTCTGCGGAGTATACAATACAATGTAGCAGATGAAAAACCACAAAACCATTACAAAACAACGTACCTAAATTATAAGAATCTTATACACATTATCTTTGCCAAAAGTCATAAGTCATGTACCTAACCTACCCATAGCTGCAAAATGAAGTAAATATATTTCAGTATTAAATATAATTAATGATGAAGTAAATGTAAATAGAAAGACTACCTAATATAATACGATACAAAAAATATAACACAAAAAAGAACTAACTAAAATATATACGGTAGGTTAGGTAGGTACTGACAAACACAATCTTCAATAAGAGCCATGTTCTCAATGCTATTAGAAAAACAGAGTAGAGAGCAAAGATAAAGGAGAAATATTCAGATCTTGAGCAGGTAGAAAAACAATTTCTAGCAATTACCGCTATCCGTTCACCCTCATTATACCCTCATAACAACAGACGAAGGTAACACGCCCATAAAACAATAGTCTCAAAACGAAACCCGGTAGAACTCATCCCTTACTGTCTGCAGTTTAGACGTTTAACAGTTCTAAATTTAACAAAAGCTAATTTTGTTGCAGTTTATTGCCTTGAAAGGATCAGCGGCCATTAGGGCATTTTTTGCCACGCCTTTTATTAGGGTGTCGTCCGAAGGCCACGCGGCGAAAGATAAAGCGATGACCGGAATCACTCGCATAAACAATGTTTGACGGCTTCTTTGCCTGTTTACGATTACGACCAAAGACCGCGGCAGCGAGGCCCAAGACACCGAAACGTCTCGGGATGTCGGGATCAGGCAAATAATTGTGGATGATATGATCCAATGGAAGGAAGTGTTTATATTTCAATGCAGGAGTGCGATTTTTTTTTAAAGTCACGCGGTCAAAATTATGATCGAATTACAACATTCGACCATAATTTTGAATTTGAACGTGTGACTTTAAAAAAATCCCTCTCATTAGTCATTTTCTACTGCAGATTTGAACGTGTGACTCTGTGAACTGTGTTTTTAATCTCATACAAGACTGCCGAGTTCAACAACTCAGCAATTGAAAATGAATTGAGATACGCATCTTTCTGCTGCTGATTTGACTTTGAAAAATCGCACTCCTGAAGTATGATTTTTGAAAGTCAAATCAGCAGTAGAAAGATGCATATCTCCATAGTAATTTTGAAATTTTCAACTGTTGAGCTCAGCGAATGAGTTTCAAAAATCGCACTCCTGAACAGAAAATTTCCAATGAATGTAACAGCACATAAATTCAACAGAAATCACTTTTCTTAGTAGGAGGACAGAGAGAGTAAAAATATTAATAATAATAAAACATTTAAATGTCTTACACGGATATAAATATGTAATTTCTTCTCATAACTTCTGCTAACATGAACGTTTAAAACAGTGACGTTAAATTAGTAAACAAAAAAAATTAAATTGAAAGGGGTGGCGATAAAATAAAAGATCGTAACAAATGACTCTACTGGTCGAATACCGCCTCACATTAAAATACTTGTTAATAGAAACATGTTGTAACCCTTTCTGTTACTTTTTGTTTTATTCAGGGGTCAATGTGTACTTTTTGTACTATAAAAGGTTTATGAATCAATTAATTAAATGTCTCCACGGTCATTGTCACTGAGCAAATATGGAAATGAAACGAGTAGTAACAATGCTTTGATTTATAGGCCGTGCCTATAAAAAATTAGAGCCAAGGTGAGAATTGCAGAGCATTTGTTTGCTTGTCAGTTTGCTTTCTAAACAATACGTATGTCGTCTTTGATAATGTAGCACAATGGGATTAGTTTTTGAACGGACAACCGAACTTCTAAAACATTGGGACAGTCGTTACAAACTGACTTTTACAATCATGAATGTATTTGAATATGCGAAATTGTGTTTTGCTATCTTGACTCATGTTTAGAACAAAGTGAGTTTAGTGATTTAAAAAACCCAAGTGTGTTCATAAGTATAGGTGCAGACAATCTGTAATAGTATAAAAGTCGCTTTCCACGTCTGCCCGCAGTATTTTTGTTTCTCCGCTTACTTCTTCTAAACCACTCAACGGATTTTGATACGTTTTCACTGTCATTTAGATAATTTCTTTCGGAAAGATTATATTTACATATAATTTATAGATCCCACCGGGGAGATTTTCGCTAGTGATATTATAAAATATCAACATCATTGCGTTTAATCTTACTGAACCCTATAGTATAGCTACCAATTCAACTCAAAAATTATAATAAAAGTTCTAATCGGCCGAGACAAAAACATATTACATAAATATCTTTCTTGACTGTCGTTAAGTTTGTTAGTTTGATGCCTTTGTGGAGTACACATATTTTATAATTTCTTTACTAATAAATTGTTATCAGTTTTATCTTATCACATCGGATGTGGTTTCATGTGATGTGGTTATTATGGTAACAGGTTTTTCCTAAGTGTACCTTGTTCTTGATAACATTGGAATTTTAAGGCTATTAATAATTACAGATACATAATTATTTTAAGACACTAGCACTACTCTCGTCTATTTTAGAGTAGCTTTAGTAACTAATGTCCAAAAATTATGTCTTAGAGTAATCTTTCTAAAAACATATCGGACTACTAATATGATAAATGTGAAAGTTTGTGACTGAATTACGTACTAAAGGCTGATCGGATTTGTATGAAAGGCACAGTGATAGATTATTTCTGAATGAACATATATTTTAATTTAAGATAAGTATTTTTTTAAATCCACACAAACAAAGGCGCAGCAAAAGCTAGTCGTATTTGTATATTGCTTATATAATAATGAAATAGTATTTTGAAGGAAAAATATGGTTCAAGCTTGACGTGTACCGTAAGTAAGTATCTATCTACATGTAGAATATCTATATTATGGACTTCGGTTTAATATAAGATGTAGTTTTCATAATAATTAGGTACTTCAGCTACGTTAGTACGTTAGCGCCGGCGCCGGTAGCACTAGTTTTAGGATAGCGCTAATAATAGGCAGGCAATCATTGGTTCCAAATATACTTAGATGTATCTATACTATTATAAAACTGTAACAGGAAGTTTGTCTGTACATTGAAGATATTAACAAAATAAAAGTTACGATATGGTTTTTAGGTGTCCCTGATTCCATTTCACCAATTTTTGGATTTTTTGTCTGTCTGTTTGTTTGTGTGTTTGTTTGTGTGTTTGTTTGGGTGTTTGTTTGTTTGTTTGAACGAGTATCACGCAAAAACTACTGAACCGCTTTTGATGAAACTTTTTTTGTTTGATAGCTTATGATCTGACTTAAAATCTGGTATATAATTTGTGCGGACGAAGTCGCGGGTTAACGCTCGTAAATTATAAAACAATAAATGACAAAAAAGATTGAGCTTTTAATTCAGGAAGGAAGCAGCAATTACTGTTAAAAATGCATTATCTATCACAATATTTGTTTGTCTGTTTTGTTGTAATTATAATATCGATAGTGCGAGGAGGCGTGCGTGGGCGCAGCGTGGGAAGTGTGAGCAACTTTTGTGGGAATGGTCACACGCACCGACAAGCTTCTACACGTTATGGTTGATATACATACATAATATTATGTGATATTAATTTATTTCATGTACTAACTTTTCAAGTTCAAGTAATCATTTGCAATTGTGTAATAGTAGATTACACACCGAGGCAGGGCAGTATGCCTCGCGTGCCACCCCCGAGAAAACGATAAAAATCGAGATGTACCTCCAGGCCAGAAAGAGCGCGCATGACGTTTTTCTCGTTTAAACGCTTTGTCGTGGGTGGCATGCTAGCCCTGCAGGAAAGTAAGAAAGGTCTCAGATCTCATGTAATAAAGCCGAGGTCAACAAACATGTGATCTGAGGCTTTCTTACTGCCCGAGGTTAGTATACTATTTTTCTCCTCGACGGAGGCTGAAAGCGGCAACTTCGTTTAGCGCAGCGCAGCGGGACGAAAGTGGACGCTATCCGCCCGGAGAGGTGAAAAATATTATTAAGGTAATATTATGTATGTACACACGGCGACACATCAAGTTATACAAAACCAGAATAAGCTGGCCTCGCGTAGGTCGAGTAACTATAACGTCGCGCGACCAACTTATGTTGGTTTTGTATAGCTTGATGTATCGCCGTGTGTACGATTTGTAAGACCACAGGCTTTTTGGTAAAGAGAAACTGCATGTATAAATTTTTTCGACGCATGTATGTATTGTGCCCACTATCTATTATTATAAAGTGTCGATGGACTCACTATCCGTTAAACTGACTGGACAGAGTTTCGGCACTTAGGGTAGTTCATTTTCGACCAAAAGTGTTCGAGATCTTGAGTTTTATCTGCCACTCTAAATACCTACGAACAGAAATATTACTATGGAGATATGCATCTTTCTACTGCTGATTTGACTGTCAAAAATCATACTTCAGGAGTGCGATTTTTGAAAGTCAAATCAGCAGTAGAAAGCTGCATATCTCCATAGTAATTTTGACATTTTCAACTGCTGAGCTCAGCGAATGAGTTTCAAAAATCGCACTCTAGGCACGCGTGTCGTGTACGACCCATCACACCCCCTACAAAGTATTTCTGAGCGTCTGCTTGTTGCGAACATCAAACACCAGCCCGGGACACGTGGCAGCACATTGCGATAATAAAAAATACGTGACAAGATGAAATGTTTTAGTTCAAATAATTATAGTTATGTTTTTTGAATTGTTGTTCGTGATAAAAATGTTATGCCAGAATTTAGACGTTTTTCTTGTTGAAAAATAAGTAAACTATACTAGTAATAGTAACAAGTAATACGTTTCATACATTATTGTTGTTTTAATTGTTAATGTTTTCGAAATAGTTCTACAAAAATTGTTTTGGCATGTAGTTACCACAATTAACCTGCCAGGCGAGGCGATTTTGGAAATTCAATTTATACCTATGTGTGAGGTTCAGGAGTGCGATTTTTTAAACTCATTTGTTGAACTCAGCAGTTGAAAATGTCAAAATTACTATGGAGATATGCATCTTTCTACTGCTGATTTGACTTTAAAAAATCGCACTCTTGGAGTATGATTCTATATAATAAGAGCGTTAACCCGCGACTTCGTCCGCACAAATTATATACCAGATTTTAAGTCAGATCATAAGCTATCAAACAAAAAAAGTTTCATCAAAATCGGTTCAGTAGTTTTTGCGTGATACTCGTTCAAACAAACAAACAAACACACAAACAAACAGACAGACAAAAAATCCAAAAATTGGTGAATTGGAATCAGAGACACCTAAAAACCATATCGTAACTTTTTTTTGTTAATATCTTCAATGTACAGACAAACTTCCTGTTACAGTTATATAATATAGTATAGAGTATAGATATCTATTTGTGTAGGTAGGTATATCCAGCAGTGGCCTTCTTGAGGTTTTATGATGATATTGAAGTAGAACTTTAAAAAAGTTAAACAGGAGCAAAAGTGAGTAATTTAAATTACGATCTGCATACGGATAAATTCTGCAAGAAAAGCGTAATCTCAAATTAATGTAATACTTAAGAGTTTTAATTTTTAATTTTAATTTATTTAAAGGTTTGCTAACGGTACATTCACAATTTTACATATTTTAACACACAGTGTAACACTTATAAGCAAACACAACATTCGCTATAAAATAACATTAGACAAAGCAAAGAAGGACAAAAATAAAAAAAACGTACAATGTCATTTGGAAAATGATTGCAAGGTAGCAGCCATGCGTTGGTTTTCTCATTTAAAAATTTGAATTTATTTACTGAGTCTGCAAATATATCAATACTATGGGTCTGTGAGTGCACATTGTTATAATAAATTACATAACAAGCAAAACATTAACAATTTAGAATTTATTGGAAATTAAATTTTTATTCATACTTAAGGTGGTTTCAGTCCATACAAAAGTTTGACGCACAATACGCGTAGACGGAATTAACAAAAGTAATATTTTGTATATGGTAAAATAGTTTAGAAAAGAGATTTCAGCGCGCCTTATAGAGACCACTGCCACGTAGACCATCGCTGGTCTACGTGGCACAGGCGTGATAAGCCTGTCAAGGCCCAGAATACCCCAAATAATAATAAATAATATAGAGACCACTAGTGTAAAGAGGGCTGGCAGTTACTTTCGTCAGCGCATAAGCTTGGCGATACAGAGGGGGAATGCTGCCAGCGTTCTTGGAACCGTCCCTCGGAGAGAGGCTTTGGAGGAGTTTTATAGGTTGTAGGTCGCCCCCCCCCCCCCCCCCCTTTTTACATTTTTATATGGAAGTTGACGAAGCTTGTTGCAGATATTCAGGATGTATTTATTGACGAAACGTGTTGTGGATCTGAGTGATGTATTTTTTTTTAATTTGAGATTTGTAACGCCGTTTAGAAAATTACGAAGCTTTTCAACTTTTGTATTAAAAATTTCAAAGCTTTATATCTACGTAATTATTTTATAAATTGCAAATGTTATTTGTGACGCGGCAGTTACTTATATTAATACCGTCTACGCGTATTGTGCGTCAAAGTTTTGTATAAAATTGACACATCTGTAACCACCTTAACTAATTCACAAAATGGCTCACAGATTTCACTATTTTTCTGAATACAACCAGTTACTCTGAATTCGTATTATAAACTTTTTGGATTAAATCGTCAACGTATACATTAAATTATGAGAATTCGAGATTTTGTTTTATAACTATTGATTAGTTATTAATTTATAACGCATCTCGAACAATATTCGAGACAATTTAGAGACTTCTAACTCCTTGATGTTTGGGGTTTTCAGAATAAGCTCACAGAAGCGCTACATTCCTAAGTTTTATTTAAGTTTATACAGGGTGTAACAAAACACCCAAGTTATACTTAAGGGGGTAGGGACCATCAAACTGAAAATTTTTCACTATGGAGCCAACACCGAGAAGAAAAAAATCTGCTGTCCCATACATTTGAGTCGAGCCGGTACCATATGAATAGATAATATAGTGTACTATTACTATCTATTCATATGCCGTTTTGTATGGGACAGAAGATTTTTTTTATTTGTTCTCGATGTTCGCTCCATTCCATAGTGAAAGTTGTTCAGTTTGATGGTCTGAAGCACCCCTTTAAGTATTACTAAGGTGTTTTGTTACACCCTGTATGAGTCTGTTTGGCCTAAAATTGTTAAATGTTAATAATGTCATGTTCATCAATTTTAGTGTTTAGTTGTGCTTTCATCATATCAGCCGACAGACGTCCACTGCTGCCACATAAGCCTCCCCCAAAATGGGGGGATTTGCCATAATCGCCACGCTTGGCAGGCGGGTTGGCGATCGCAGTTGGATTGAATGTGTGTACTCAGAGGATGCTGCTGCCCATCCTCCGGTAGATCCCTTAGTCGCCTTTTACGACATCCACGGGAAGAAATGGAATGGTGCTATTCCTAGCTTTGCTTACCCATAAAACTGAACAACTTGTATTAATTTTATGGTAGCAAATCTGTCAGAATAAAAAAATCTGCTGTTTCATACATTTGAGTTGTATAGGTATTGTAGTTTAGTATAGACCTGCTGATTTTTTTGCACTGACATGTTTGCTCCCATATTAAAAGTTGATCATTCGATGAGTATAGAGTATGTGGTTCTTAAACTAATTCTTTGAACTCAGCAGTTGAAAATGACAATATTACTATGGAGATATGCATCTTTCTACTGATTTGACATTCAAAAATCATACTCCAGGAGTGCGATTTTTGAAAGTCAAATCAGCAGTAGAAAGATGCGTATCTCCATACATTTTCAACTGCTGAGTTCAACGTATGCGATTCAAAAATCGCACTCCTGGACTTGTATTATGATGACTAGACAACGATATAGAATACATATATAGATACAAACATCCATGACTCGGGTGCAAATATTCATATTCATCATATAAATATTTGCCCCTCTCAATCACTCTTTAAAGTAATGCAACTGTCTACTCTGACACCCTGTAGATTCCGTCTAAGTGCTCCCACACATAACTGCGAAATCGCATCGCAAATATCTGCGAGTTCTCGATTCTTATTACGATGATTTATGTATGATTTTCAATTCTCGCATTTTCGATGCGATGCGAATTCGCAGTTATGTGTAGTCCAATATTGTTTTTTTTTAGGTTTTAGCGTTTTGTGTACACTTTGTAGTTCTCGTTTATGTCTTTTACTTCAGCGTAGTGGTTGTCTACGTCTCGCAGAGCGTAGCAGTTGTAGTCTAAATACAAAATATACAAAAACGTGAAGTTATATTTTTGTTTTATGTTTTGTTATAATTTGTATATTTTGGGTTTATCAATCGATCAATAAAACCAATTAAATATTCTTTATTTTACACCAAAACATAAACATAATACCTCTGTATTTTCTCTTCTCTAAGAGAAAAAATACAAGAGGCACAAAATATGGTTTATGTGGTTTGGTGTAAAGTTTAGATTTTTATTCAAATTAAATGTCTATGCTATGATGGACCACTTCGAGTGCTTTCAAGAAGTCGGAAATAACAAACTGAATGAAAAATGTCACGCACACATAAACTTACGTTACGACCATAATCCCCTATCGGAGTGGTCAGAAGCTTCGCTACAACTACCAACTATATTTTGAGGCATGCAGTAGCAATGCTCACTTTTAGTATAATATAAATATCTTGGACATTCCATACGCGTACGTATGTGCATATGCTCACGACTATATTCCCCGAGAGGGTAGTCAGAGATATTCTGAAACTCACAACTTCCACGTTCTTGTCACACAAATTACCTGGACTTGTATAATGATGACTAGACATTAGACATAGATATACAGGGTGTAAAATTAAATGGGACAGTTACTTAAAGGGATGCTTCAGACCATCAAAATCAAACTGAACACTTTTACTATGGGACCAAAACTGAAATCACGAAAAAAAAATCCGCTGTCCCATACAAAATTGCAAACATATTTCGACTGAAATTTACGGGAAAGCAGTTTTTTTTTTCGCTATTGATATTGGTCCCATAGAGAAAGTTGTTCAGTTTGATGGTCTGAAGCACCCCTTTAAGTAACTGTCCCATTTAATTTTACACCCTGTATAATCTTACTAATAAGTATAAATGTGTAAGTTTTGATGTTTGTCACTCAATCACGCATAAAAACGGTTTGCACACAGATAGGATGTGTTCTGGATTAACAAGTAGGATACTTTTTATACACAAATATTTTCCCTTTACGGGATTCGAACCCGCAACTCTTGGCATAGCAAGCAGATTCACTTCAAGCCATCAAGCCGTCATAATACCTTTTTGTGATAATATGGAAGGTTTCATACTAGTAGGTAGGTACTTACCTAAGTTTTTTCATGCAATCCTAATTGCAATCCGTTCAACGTATAAAGTTTCCCAAACAGTAAGTCACCCTTCTTCCTTACAAAGCACTTATTTTAACAGTTTCCGTATAAAATGTGACAACAAAAGCAACACTTACCATCGTATTATCTCGAGACGATCGTGCACTGATACTCTGGCAACACTTGATACATTTCACAAGCTATCCTTTTGTTGCAGAGTGGCGCATACAGGCGCATTACCGTCGGGATTTCTTTGATTACTGGAACGTGGCTGTATGTTTCAGTATGAGCGCTTGCGATTTTATCTACCGGATGACGATATTAGGTATTACGTTTAAATTCCATGCATATATATGTAGGATAGGTATCGTGTAGTTTTTTGATCGGTTTCGAAACCAATTCAAACACGTAAAAGATTTCGGGGTTTTACTAAAATTTACTACAACTACAATCCATTTTCTAAGTACAGCTGTAGCTTTCTAAAATATTATACATAAACATAATGCTCACGACTGTATTCCCTGAGAGGGGGTAGAAAGAGATATTCTGAAACCTCAGAACATCCACGTTTCACTAGCAGTACCGAAACTCTGTCCTGTGTGACGGGGAGTGAGCCCCACGCGTCGCTCCTTGTAATGGACAGTAGGCAGGGCACAATACACAAAATTGAAGCATGCAGGTTTCCTCACGATGTTTTCCTTCACCGAAAAGCCAGCGGTGTTACAAATCGTACATAAATTCCGAAAAGCATATTGGTACGAGTAGGCCTGGAGTGCGATTTTTGAAACTCATTCACTGAGCTCAGCAGTTGAAGTTGTCAAAATTACTATGGAGATATGGCATCTGCAAGTCTGCACTGCTGATTTGACTTTCAAAAATCGCACTCCTGAAGTATGATTTTTGAAAGTCAAATCAGCAGTAAAAAGATGCATATCTCCATAGTAATTTTGACATTTTGAACTGCTGAGTTCAACGTGTGAGTTTCAAAAATCGCACTCCTGGACGGAGATCGAACCATTGCCTCCTGCCCGCCACCAGACCACCACAGCTTTCTAACATGTTAAATAGACAATAGGTAGGTAGGTACCTATTAACAATTTAACATGTATTGTATTAACATATGTAACATGGTAATAACCAGGAAATAAACAGGAGATTTTAAATTTGCATCGACGCATGTTACGCTACAAATCAAATTAAAGATTGAAAAATTCACCTTTGGCATTGCTAGTTCTTCTTTAGCGTGATCCATCATATTGGGCATACGTCTCTTCGAACGTTGAGAGGTTTTCACGTGGTTTCAGGATGTTATATTATATGTCAAGTTCCAGTTCACGAAAATACATGAGTGGCTGTGTTAAAATGTGTGGTTATGGGATTTCAAAAAAAGTTACAAACACGCGAAAGGGAAAAAAATTTAAACTATGTATACTTAAACAAGTTAAAAAACCGTCTTGCAACAATAAACTGGTATAAAAGGTACAAATCATGTATACAATTTTCAACGTTGCTTTTGGTAAAGTACGTCCACAATAAATAACATCGTCCAAAGTTCCCCTACATAGGATTGTTACTGACATACATAGTTATTATTAGTCATGAAGCCCTTTTATTAAACTAATAAAGGATATAGACGTCCAATAAATGCAGCTTTCATGCCTGACAAAAATATCACATTTCACTCGTTCTATCGTATCCTGGGATCCAGTTCCCCTTTTATAAAAATACTCTTAAACATAACATTCATTTTATCTCGTTACAAAGGGACAAAAGGTCTGATACAAGTACATAAAACACTCGATACTTCTAAAGAGGATAATGCCCATCATTATACATTCATGTTCTTTGTCGTTTACAGTATTTATTTTGAAATCGTTTGAAGGGGGAAACCCTCTTTTCGCTCGAAAGCTCCCGAAAGCGTTTGGAGAAGGCGTCGGGCGGTGCTGCTGGGCGCTGCCATTGGCTCGACGACTCCCCTCCATGTTGAGACTCCGCCCTGATCGAAATTCTCCCCGGGCAATAACGCGGCGACGTTCATTCAGTACTTGGATATCACGGGGCAAGGTAGTCGCTTCGCAAGTCGGTCTTGGAACGTTTCGTCGAAACTCTGAATCATCGGTGACGCTTAGTCAGTGTAGTGTTTCGTAGAGGATGTTAGGGTCTGTCCCTGAGTGAATGTAGACTTGGTATTGTTGTAATATGCACGCAATGAGTGACCCAGCAGCCTTGGCCGGCATGCTGCCTTTCGACTCCATCGGACTGTACGAACAGCAAAAGCCCCGGTTCATCTTCAAAATGCCGCGTGTAGTTCCAGATCAAAAGGCAAAGTTTGAATCAGATGACCTTTTCAAGAGACTGAGCAGAGAAAGCGAAGTAAGTTTTTGTTTTGAATTTCACAAAATAACTAAAAATAAATTTATTGATATGCTAAATTGTTTGTGTGACGCGGACTATATCTTTTGGAAATTTTTTTTTTTAAATATATATGAACTTCATGTAACATTTTGTATACAGTATAAAAAACTGGATTATTGTAGTAATTAGATAAATTTCTGCCTCTTAAAATTCGTATATATCGGGGGTATAGATGTTAAAGCATTAGTCAAGTGGGTACCTAACTATAACAAAACATGCAGTTGTTCGACAACAGGAAAAGTTTCCAATAATTATGTCATCTTTAACTGTAATTGTTGCCTTGCAAAAATACTGCAAATTTTTTTTAACAATACAGTATAATTAAATATCCGTTCTAACCTTGCAACTGTGTTTAGTTAACTATGTACGTACCTACTTTAAATTGAAAATTGAATAGGTAGGTATCCTAATCTTACGACGCGACGCATCCTAAACTTAGATACGGTGTCGGCTGCAGCTTTACGTACCTAAGTATACAATATAGGCATGCAAAGATATCTAGTAAGAACTGTATATTTTAAGAGGATGATCAGACCATCCAACTGCATAACTTTTTCTATGGGATCAACATCGAAATCGAGAAACAAAAAATCTGCTAACCCAATTTTCAGGTCAAGCAGGTTTTCAGCTTTGTATGAAACAACAGATTTATTTTTGCGATGTCGACTTTGGTCCCATAGAGAAAGTTGTTCAGTTTGATGGACTAATCACCTCCTTAAAATAGTTTCAGCTAATTTTGTTTGACATTATACTACGTCTTTTCCCAAAATTGAGGTTCTAAAAGTCAAACCTAACCAGCTACTTTCTTCATATCAGGTCCGATACACCGGCTACCGTGACCGTCCGCCAGAAGAGCGTCAAATGCGATTCACCAGCGGATGCCGAGAGGGCCACACTGAGATCGCGTTCACAGCCACTGGCACCAACCTCCAGCTGGTTTTCGACCATTCTCCATACAACAACCGAGGCTGTGACTTCCAGAAAGAGAGTGGCAAGGTAAAAATCTATTTGTAACTAATTAGTCTAAATATGAAGCAAAAGTTGTTCACATCGTTCCTGGAAATCGGCGCGTCACCAGCCAAGCTTGATATAACCTTATTTTATTTTATTACCTATGCGCCGTCAGTCGTCGCCTTGAAATGGAATGGAATTTCCGATTCGTGGCAAAATAAACAGAATCAGAGTATCAACAGGTAAAATCGTTACCTAATATGACAGCTAGTAATTCTAGTTCCGTGACTGACAGACAAAGCTCTGGAGTACGATTTTTGAATCTCATACGTTGAACCCAGCAGTTGAAAATGTTTGGAGATACGCATTTTTCTACTGCTGTTTTGACTTTCAAAAATCGCACTCCTGAAGTATGATTTTTGAAAGTCAAATCAGCAGTAGAAAGATGCATATCTCCATAGTAATTTTGACATTTTCAACAGCTGAGCTCAGCGAATGAGATTCAAAAATCGCACTCCAGGAGTGGGATTTTTGAATCTCATACGTTGAACTCAGCAGTTGAAAATGTATGGAGATACGCATCTTTCTACTGCTGATTTGATTTTCAAAAATCGCACTCCTGGAGTATGATTTTTAAATGTAAAATCAGCAGTAGAAAGATGCAATATTGAGATTTTTAACTGCTGAGTTCAATAAATGATCTCGCGAAACTCAATCGCTGAGCTCAGCAGTTGAAAATGACAAAATTACTATGGAGATATCTTTCTACTTCGAATACTTTAAAAAATCATACTTCAGGGGTGCGATTTTTTAAAGTCAAATCAGCAGTAGAAAGATGCATATCTCCATAGTAACACGTACCACAATCACACGTTGAAAACAGCATTAGAGAATTTCAAAATTATTATGGAGATTATGAATCTTTCTACTGCTGATTTGAACGTGTAAGGTTAACACATTCGCGGACAGTGAACGAGACACAATAGAACTTTTATTGTTATCACTGCTATAGCAGTTCACTGTCCGCGAATGTGTTAAAAAAGCCACAAGTTCAAATCAGCAGTAGAATATGTCAAAATTACTATGGAGATTATGCATCTTTCACTGCTGATTTGAACGTGTGAGTTTCAAAAATCGCACTCCTACGAAACATCACAATAATTTTAATTATAGAACCACTTAAATAATTTTCTGATAATACCTAGATACTTATGTAGATTGTTGTTGTTTTGATGAGAACAGTAGTTCTAAAATCATGAGAAATTGAGCATATTTTTGAATAAGTACCTAATGTAAGAAGTCGCGGGCAACAGCTAGTAAGTAATAATATGCATACCTATGAATATGTATACCTAGATAGGTAAAGAGAAGTATCTACGAGCGAGGGCATGGTTTCGAAGACAAGTTACACGAATCATACTGAAGAGGAAAGTACAACTCTAATGACATCATTCGTCACCAGTCGATCTCGCGTCATCAACATCAGGCTTCCGGCCACATTTTCATAAACCAAATTAAGACATAAATAACTTTAAAGCCATTCTTATGAATAAAGCCGTAACACCGCACATAACGCGTCGGTCACGCTCCAAGTTGATTCGATACAAATGTTCGGTCATTCGTTTGAACGCATCTAGTCGGCCGATAACTTTGATTCACTAATGTGCATGGTCCGGAACATGTTAATGCATTAATTTCGAAGCCTGTTTGTTATACAGGTATTGAGTGTTAATATAACGTTAATTACGACGCAAATTAAGTATAAGATCTACTTAGTAAAATAGTTGTACAATTAAATAAGGCTTAGATGAAGAAAAGCTATAATTTTATTTTCCGTGCGTAGGTATGTTACGCAGTAGCTACTGGTACTTAATTCAAAACATTTCTTGCTTGTTCTCGGCGGTTAACTATCTACAGGCGGTGAAATTGTTATCATTAGCATCTTTTTAAACTAAGAGTCTACCCATCAAACTGAACAACTTTTACTATGGGAGCAAACCGATCGAAACAAAAAAATATCAGCTGTTGCATACATTTGAGTCGAGTAGACATTGCAGTTTAGTATGTAACTGCTGATTATTTCTTTGCTCTAATCGGTTTGCTCCCATAGTAAAAGTTGTTCAGTTTGATAGGTAGACTCTTAGTTTAAAAGGATGCTAATGATATCAATTTCACTCTGTATTACAGGGTATTACAAAAGTAAAAATAATAATTTAAAACTTTTAAGGGGGTTGTTTAGACCATCAAACTGAACAACTTTCACTATGGGAACAACATCGAAAATGCGAAAAAAAAAATCAGCTGTCCCATACATTTAGCTCGAGTAGATTTGTAGTTTAGTATGGAACATCCGATTTATTTTTCTCGATATCGATATTGGTCCCATAGTGAAAGTTCTTTAGTTTGATGGTCTATACCACCCCCTTAAATGTTTATTTGTATTTTTGTAACAGCCTGTAACAGACTTCTAATTCTAACACAAACCTAACTTAATCACTCTAAATAATGGAACCATCTAATAATTGAAAGAAACCTCCTCCTTTTTTGAAGTCGGTTAAAAAGAGACGAATTTTATATAATTTAACGGGAATCAGAGAAACCAAGATAATTTAAGATTTTTAGCTTCTATTAGATAATGACTAAACAAATAATTGAGTTAGATCAGATGGAATCAAACTTAGCTGCAATTGTAGTCTATAATCTATGGAACGCGTTCGCGAATTTCGCGATTCACTAAACAACCTAAATATCCAATCACATTAGATATTTTATTCAGGAAACTATAGGTACTTCCGGTACCTCGGGTCACTCATACAAAAAGATGGAGAGATAGACCGGGACGTGAAGCACCGAATCAACTCAGGGTGGACTCCCGAATCCCCCTCAAATTGAAGGGGAAAATATATAAGACCGTAATACGACCTGTCGTTATGGACGGATCAGAGTGTTGGGCCACAAAAGGGACGGATGAGAAACGATTGCATGCAGCTGAGATGAGAATGTTGAGATGGATGTGTGGTGTAACTAGAATGGACAAGATTAGGAATGAGTATACTAGAGGAAGTTTGAAAGTAGCACCTATAACGGAAAAATTGCAGGGTAATAGATTATCGTGGTATGGGCATGTAATGCGGAGAGAAGAGTGTCATGTTACGAGACGAGTGTTAAGTATGAATGTGGACGGCTGTAGTAGGAGAGGGAGGCCGAAGAAAAGATGGATGGATTGTGTGAAGGATGATATGTGTAAAAAAGGAGTGAGTGTTGAAACGACGGCTAAGAGAGATGAATGGAAGAGGATGACATATTGCGCCGACCCCAAATAATGGGAAATGGGCAAGACAATGATGATTCAGGAAACTATAGCTATATCTCAAATCGTCAAACCGATGATTTTAGTTTAGAACCGACTTACTATCGAACGGAATCTGCTCAAATACACTGGCGTGCAAAACTAAGTATCACACTTTTAAAATTGCAATAACCTTTTAAGTACATAATATATACTTTCGAAATAAAAACGACTGAAAAAAGAGTTTAATTTAAAAAGAATAGTTACAAAGAAAGCTGTAAAACGTTTTTTATTTTAAATCTCTATTTTCTATAGTTTAGAAAAAAAATTAATATTAAGAGTGTAGTACTTAGTTTTGCAGGTCAGTGTATTTCAAGAACGAAGTATAAGACGTATGTATAAGTACGTCGATACGTATAAAACTCATGTATCAATTTTCATTATATATTTAAAGGGGTCCCAGTGCCGGTTTTATTGAATTTAGCCCCTTCATTTCACGTCGCTAGCCCCCCAGGCCGCCCGCCGCGCTTCTGTATGAATACTTATATTTATTTACACTCGGTTCATTTAACTACCCGCTTGAGCACACTCAAGCATATCCTGCAATCGATATTTTGACTAACGGACTTACCGTAAAATACGATATTGAAAATAATCAAGTACCTACCGATCTATAAATATAGCATTGGAATAGTCGAGATTTTGATACTTATATTTTTTTAGGTCTTAAGTAGGTAGCTTTGACTATTTATTAGTAGGTAGGTACCAAACCAGGAGAGCGATTTTAGAATCTCATACGTTGAACACAGCAGTTGAAAATGTATGGAGATTGTATTGGATTTCTAGTGCTGATTTGACTTTCAAAATTCGCACTCCCGGAGTATGATTTTTGAATGTCAAATCAGCAGTAGAAAAATGCATATCTCCATAGTAATTTTCAACATTTTTAACTGCTGAGCTCAGCGAATGAGATTCAAAAATCGCACTCCTAGCCCGCATGGGGACAGAAGGACGGAATTCGTACTGATTGATTTCAGAAGGAGTTTTAAATGAAAATCCACGGCTTTACGCTATCAGTCCTACCGTTCTTACAAAACTAAGGTAGAGTAACTTTACCCTATGCCCTATTCAAAATGTTGTTCACATTACGAAATACCCAGAGATAGTATTATCCTCTTTTACTATTTTTAGTACAGGCAACAGGCAGGACCTTGGAAATGACCACAGTATACGAAATTTTGGTAAAGCAAAAGGGATAAGTAAGAGACAAGATGGATGCAAGAGATTAATAGGCAGGAGGTACCTATTGCAATCGCTTGCATGTGTTTCCATGGGCATACATTGTATTTGTTCATCTCTACCATTGTAAGATTCCTAATTAATATACTTTTGGTAGGTACCTATCATACATTTTATTTTCGCACACATACACTTACGTTTTTGTGATTACTTACTGCGCTAGACCCCAAGTGAATCTTGGCCCTCCGACAGCAAAGCACACCATATTCATCTCTTTTCTGTGCCATATCAGTCCAGTCTAGCTCCTCGAGATCCTTTGTGACCTGGTCTGACCAGCGATACCTGAGCCTGGCTTGGTAATAAATTGATTGAAATTAGGTAATAATTACTTATAACAAGTCCTACATCAAATTGTGTTTTGTTTTTACCTGGTTGACATACTCCTTAGAGCAACACGGCTCCCGTCACTCCAGCCAGTGACATACTCGTACTGTCACACATCACGGCTTTTGGTTTTTTTCTTTATTTTGGTACAGTCCATACGGAGGAAAATTCGTCTGTAAAATCAATAACGGGAAAGCGTCGCGGCGTCCCGAGTCCCAACGCTATTGGAGGGCGTCGCGACGCCAACGTAGCTCCCGCCCAAACAACATGGCCGCCCGATGCCACCGTTAATCCCTCTCTTGGCACAATATAACCCTGTATTCCCCCTTCAGACACTTAATTAGATTAACTATACAAACGTATATACCTTACGTATATGAGTATTATATTATAAGAGAGTCTCTAGCTTGTCATGAGATTATTATTTAGGTAGGTACTTTACCAAAGTATTGTTATGAGTTGAATAGGCAACTAACATACCTATAATATTGTCCTACAAATCATACGACTACCATAATTTCATATTGTTTGTTTCGAAATTCGAAAATTACGAAGCTTTGTTGCAGATATAAAGGGTGAAATTGATATCATTAGCATCCTTTTAAACTAAGAGTCTACTCATCAAACTGAACAACTTTTACTATGGGAGCAAACAAATCGGAGCAAAAAAAATATCTGCTGTTGCATACCTACATTTGAGTCGACTAGGCACTGCAGTTTAGTAAGGAACAGAAGATTTTTTTTTTGCTCCGATCGGTTTGCCTCCATAGTAAAAGTTGTTCAGTTTGATGGGTAGACTCTTAGTTAAAAAGGATGCTAATGATATCAATTTCAGCCTGTATACGAGTGTAATATATTGAAGAAACGAGTTGTGGATATGAGTGGTATATATTTTCTTTGACGGAGCCAGTTGAGGATGTGAGTGATGTATTTACCTTTGGCGAAGCCTGTCGTGTTTTTATGAAATACTTAGATGTTTTTAAAATTTCGTTTAACAATTAATTTTATTGTTCTAAAAAAAATTGTACAGTTAACCCGATGACGGAAAAACATGCTATAAAAGAAGTTAACTTAAATGATGAAATGGGGTGCATAACAAAAAAAAAAAAAGAAAAAGATCAAGGATTAGCTAAGTATAAAAATTATAATTCTAAATAAACAAACTTATAACAACCCACCTTTTTACGTTGAGGGTTAAAAATGGAAATTCTCAAACAAAAGTTTCGGATCTCAACTAGAATTTTCCAAAATGTGCACGTACGATTTATTCGGATTAATTTTTCGAATTTCAATCATCGAATGATGTCGAGTATCACTGTACAAAAACGGTTTTCTTAGTTTTGCGTACATTTGTTATCATTGATTTTATAATGTAGGTACTAGGTAACCTAACCTAACCTAACCTACCTCTACATTATGTCTGTAGAAGAACTATCAAGCCTACCCGTAGTTATACCTGCAGTTTTTAAAGCCATATTCGTGAAAAAAGCTGCCATTGTTAAAAAAAGATGTACCTGTTAGCAAAAATAGGGAGGATGCCATTAATTTTATTGATGACCTAATCTTGACAAATGTCCTCATGAAAAGGGACCAGTTGCGTAATCACGTTTTTGTATATTTTTAACCTTCTACAAGAAAACAGGATAGCAACATTCAAAATGAAACCATACGGCAAGCGAGTATGAAAGACTAAAGCGGCCAAAAAAGGTAGTTATTAGTAAAATTACATGCCAATGGAGTATCTGTCGCAATTATCAGTTTGTTTGGAGTTTCGGAGCGGATGCCGGAACAAAGCGGCACGCGATATCATTCTCGCTCACCGTATGGCGTCCTGACCTTCCACTTCACAATCCCGATGTTTCGTACGTACAAGTTTCAGGAGTGCGTTTTTAGCCAATAATTGTTACTTTTTAATGAACAAGGAATACGAAAACAGCTGAAGTGCGATTTTTAAATGTCATACATTGAAATCAGCATTAGAAAAGTATGAAGTTTGTGTATTCTCACTCATGGTTTCGAATTCAAAATAGCACTTTAGACAAAGATAGACAAAATGCTATTTTGGAATTCGAAATCATGAGCGAGAATACACAAACTTCATACATTTCTAGTGCTGATTTCAATGTATGACTTTCAAAAATCGCACTCAAGCTCTGTTTTCGTATTCCTTGTTCATTAAAAAGTAACAATTATTGGTTAAAAACGAGGAAATAGGTAGGAATAAACTCGGTTGACAAGGAAAAACAATTGATTATACAACTCATTTGGTACTGAAAAAGTACCTAGGTATATTTTATAACGAACGAGCGTTAACCCGCGACTTCGTCCGCACAAATTATATACTAGATTTTAAGTCAGATCATAAGCTATCAAACAAAAAAAGTTTCATCAAAATCGGTTCAGTAGTTTTTGCGTGATACTCGTTCAAACAAACAAACACAAACAAACAGACAGACAAAAAATCCAAAAATTGGTGAAATGGAATCAGGGACACCTAAAAACCATATCGTAACTTTTTTTTTGTTAATATCTTCAATGTACAGACAAACTTCCTGTTACAGTTTTATAATAGTATAGATATGTCACCATAAAGCACGCGCGTGACTCGCCAAAGTTGCGCCAAAGTTGTCTCTATCTTCAACACATGTGACCCGAGACGTCACGACGATTGATAAATGGCCCTTTCGGAAAGCAATCTTAAATTGCCACCAACGCTCCAATTTTTTCAGCACATTTTTTGTTACAAAGCTGTTGCTAAGACTTCCTGTCTGACCATTTTTTTTTATTGTTATCAGGCCCACATAGTATCCCGGTTCTTAATGAACGGCGTCTGCGTGCGATGGCGCGGGTGGATCGATTTGGAGAAGCTGGAAGGGGCCGGCTGTTTGGAGTTAGATGAGGAACGCGCTGCAATGGAGGACGCAGCTCTTCGGGAGCAGATCGAGCGGTACAACCAGCGGCTGCGGGATTTTGAGGATAAGCAGCGCGCGTACCGGGAGCACGGGGAGGAGATGCGCGCGCATTCGCATGTGCACGCGCAACGCTGCCACCAGGCGCGCCAGCCGCCCCACGCCGCGCATCCCGCCCACCCGCACCCTTCACACCCCGTCCATCTCAAGTCTCACCCCCAGGGTGCACTTATCTCTTAAACTGATGGATGAAAATTGAAATCAAATCAGATAATAAGGGTCGAATTAGATATTCTTGACGAAGCATGCAGATACAGACATTTTGCAATTCTAGGTTAAATTAATCTGTTAATAAATGTTATTTGATTAGATATTAAATGTAACGACAAACAACTTACATCTTACTGAAATTAAATTTATCCCGGAACCTCAGCCTAAAAACGTGTAATGCATGTGAAAAAATGACCATTTTATTAACTATAATCACAACTTAGCCTACTATTAACTAGTTCTACTGCTATACTACTATTTACTAGTTGATTACTATTATTCTTATAAATACGTACCTACTTATATTTATAACCATCATTTCAATTAAGTATAAATTGAAAATTCTATAATATGTTTTCAGTAGGCTATTCGGTGATTTAGGTTCTTAAACTTTATTTCTATATGGCTCGAATAAGATTATCTTTATAGGTACTTACTGAAACATTTACCGAAAATATCTGATTCAATGTAACAAGTTTACTTATACTTTTAGGTAGTGTAGTTTATAAAATATCCTCAGTTAAATTAAAGCCAATGATATCGTCACCAAAAATATGCCTATTCAACTTAGGTAATAGAAGGGCATTTTTAGAGAAAGAATACCTATAACTATCTCAAAATCTTAGGTACTTACTTCTCCAAATGTATAGTTAAAATGTTCAAAACTGTATTAACGTGAACTTAAACGAGTAGTTGCAATGTTAGAATTAAGTTAGATTTAGATATTGTAGTTACAAGTCCTCAAATCTTTACTTACAATATAATATCAGGTACCCATTTCCTTGATATATAATTTTAGCAAGAACAAAATAGAAACAATCATAATGGCTATAACAATTAAAAATCCATACTAAATGCAGATCTACAATTTTATTCTATGTTTAATGTTGTCGAAAATAAACTCGTTAGTGATTATTTTATAATTAATTATCTCATTAAACAATTAAGTTCTTGTTCAACTTTTGGGTACGCGATGTACTTGCATGTTATTTATTTTTAAGTTGAATTTATTACAAAGAATTAAACAAAATATTGTGATAGTAAAGTAAATAAATCTTTACGTCTTTTATATCTAACAATAGTTTTTTTATTACACCCAGAAACATTGAATACCTAGTTACCATTTTAACAGATAGTAATTTTCGGAGGAAGACTGCAAAAAGATAATGCTTAAGTATCTATTTGATTTTTAAAATATTTATGCAGAAAAGAGTCTAAAATTTTAAAACAATGGCAGTTTTCGCAGAAAAAAAAACTTCACATCGCCATTTGCTATTAATTAAAAAGTAAAAGTAATTTTTTCTTTCTGTTTTAATGTCCTCTCAGATTTCTTTCTGCTTTTGGAGCCAGTAAAATAACTTGAAAGAAGATTTTATTTAATTACGAGCGTTAACCCGCGACTTTGTCCGCACAAATTATATACCAGATTTTTAGTCAGATCATAAGCTGTCAAACAAAAAAGTTTCATCAAAATCGGTTCAGTAGTTTTTGCGTGATACTCGTTCAAACAAACAAACACACAAACAAACAAACAGACGGACAAAAAATTCAAAAATTGGTGATATGGAATCAGGGACACCTAAAAACCATATCGTAACTTTTTTTGTTAATATCTTCAATGTACAGACACACTTCTGTTACAATTTTATAATCGTACGAGCGTTAACCCGCGACTTCGTCCGCACAAATTATATACCAGATTTTAAGTCAGATCATAAGCTGTCAAACAAAAAAAGTTTCATCAAAATCGGTTCAGTAGTTTTTGCGTGATACTCGTTCAAACAAACAAACAAACACCCAAACAAACACACAAACAAACAGACAGACAAAAAATCCAAAAATTGGTGAAATGGAATCAGGGACACTTAAAAACCATATCGTAACTTTTTTTTGTTAATATCTTCAATGTACAGACAAATTTCCTGTTACAGTTTTATAATAGTATAGAAAGTATAGATATAGATAAATTAGATAGATAGGTACATATACATATAGGTACATAGTATTTGAAGCTGTAAAGCAAACACAGTCATTATTATTAAAATTTTGTTAATCTATACTATTATAAAGCTGTAACAGAAGTGTGTCTGTACATTGAAGATATTAACAAAAAATAAGTTACGATATGGTTTTTAGGTATCCCTGATTCCATATCACCAATTTTTGGATTTTTTGTCTGTCTGTTTGTTTGTTTGTTTGAACGAGTATCACGCAAAAACTACTAAACCGATTTTGATGAAACTTTTTTTGTTTGATAGCTTATGATCTGACTTAAAATCTGGTATATAATTTGTGCGGACGAAGTCGCGGGTTAACGCTCGTAATAAATAAATTAATATCTTGGACATTGTCACACAAATTATCTAGTCACATTTAAAGTTTGATTGAAAATGAAACTCAATCACAGATCTCAGAGTTGCACATTAATTTTACTATACTTTTCAATTTACCTAGGTACTTAGTAGAAACCTACCTAAGGCCCATCACAGACGATCCACGCCTTCAATTTTACTTAGGTCTTCTAGTCTTCTACTCTTCTAGTGTTATTATTATAAGTCTAGTAGCTACTCTTAGGTAAATTCGTAATAAAATACATACGACGTGTTGGTACGACGCGAGGTTGTCACAACAAACGTCACAAAGTTTCCAACGACAAAAAGGTAAACTAGGTAGGTAATATAATACTTCGATGAAAGAAACAGTACCTATACCTTCTCTTCTCCATAATAATACTCAGCGATCTTCATGCATGCTGGATCAATTTGAATGAAACATGACAATAACAACAACACTATTAAATGTTCTAAATTCTTACAGTTCGTAACGCGGTCTGAAAAAAACTCTGATACCAGGGCTTGCTGCCCACACGATAAGAAGAAGATAGTTTGATACCAAAGTTAAAAATAAATTGATGCTCATTATAAAAGACAGACTGACAGAGTTAGTCCCGAGGAGGTACCTTATCGAGCCAGTGAACCCTAAAATTTCAATTCATCGGAAGTTAAACAGCAATATAGGGCCGATCATTATTATTAGGTGCAGTTAACATTGACAAGGATTCGGTACATTGAGGTATCGAAGGTAGGGTGGCGGGCCCTCTTGTTCCTCACGCTAGTGAAATTAAATGCAATTAGCCTGCCGGTGAGCCAGGGCCGTAGCTAGGGGGGGCATAATGGGGCAATAATGCCCTACTTTAAAAATTACCTAACGACTTATTTATTATATATGCTATGCTCATGTCAAAAAGCCGTGGTTGTCCAGTGGCGAGAAACCTTGCCCGCCGTGCAGGAGGCGATGGTTCGATCCCCGTCCAGGCCGACTTGTATCAATGAGTTTTTTCGAACCTACTTACGATTTGTAACACCACTAGCTTTTCGTGAAGGATAACATCGTGAGGAAATCTGCATGCTTCAATTTCGAGGGTTGTATTAAACACACTGTCCATTATAAGTGGCGATGGGCTCACCTCACTTACTACTAGTGAAACGTGTATGTTCTGAGGTTTGAGAATATCTCTGAGTCCCTCGCTCGGGGAATATAGTCGTGAGTATATGCTTATGCGCCCATGTTTTCGAATAGTGTTTTAAGCAAACAATAGGCTAATGGAACTCGTACCGTTTTGAGTCTTGGCGTCTGAATTTTCGAGCTCGCTCAGTTTTTTTGCCCTCGTCTTTTCTGGAAGGGAAAATTTCACAGAATTATTTTAACCATAAAAAAACGTGTCTTGCTTCCGCCTTACCTAGATGATATAATTTTTACGGCGCTCCATACAAAATGAAGTTAGGCCTTAGTTTAAACCAGGAAGGTGACATAGGTATTGTATGTTTAAACATTTAGTAATTAAAATACATAAAAAGGTTTTAACACAATCTATCTCTTAAATAAGTAAGTTTTAAAGTTATCGTGGCTTAAAGTTTTCCATACAAATCTTAAATTACTCTTAGCATTGAGACTATATATTTAAAAGGAAATCTGACAAATGCAAAGCACAGATATTGGGTTCTAGATAGTGTTTAAAAAATTTCAATGATATTAATTGTGGTTAATATAGAAAATAGGATGGATCTTGGTTTGTATGCAGCGTGCTCGGAAGCCCTACTTGAAATTTGGTTCTAGATACGGCCCTGCAGTAAGCCGAGGCTATGGCGAGTGGGTGCTGGTGCAGGCAAGCATGAGCACGCGCGTTGCACCTGTGCTTCTGCGCCCGCGCCGCCCTTTTCCCACTCACCCTCATTATACGCAATTTAGTCTAACTAAGGAAATATTCACATTCATGCTCGTTGGGCACAACTCAACTAATTGCCTGTCCTAAATGCCGTCAATTATACATGCTGCTTTACAATATTAATTAGCTATTTGTAGTGCATGTTAAACAGTTTGTTAAATTGTTGATTATTCATATGAGGAAGACAAACATGAAAAATACAAGGATAATTAAAATACTTACCTACAATTAAAAGAGTAACAAACATCCATCCATACTTACAAACTTTCGCGTTTATTATATAAGTAGGATTAGTAGGATTAAAACCTAATCCCACTAATCCTACTTCCTACAATCCTTCCTACTAATATAATAAACGCGAAAGTTTGTAAGTATGGATGGATGTTTGTTACTCTTTCACGTAAAAACTACTGAATGGATTTTAATGAAACTCTACAATAATATAGCTTATACATCAGAACAACGCATAGGCTAAAATTTATAAAGATAGTCTGTGAATTGTCCAGACGAAGCGCAGACGAAGTCGCGGGCACCAGCTAGTTTACCATACGTGCGTTTCGTACTAATAGGTGCTTCAGACCATCAAACTGAACCTGTTTCGCTCTGAAGCCAACATCGAAATCGCGAGAAAAAAATCAGCTATCCCATACATTTGGGTAAGTAAGTATTCCAATGGTCCATTCATGTGTACAACAACAGACATGTTTGATCATTGATACGATATACAAAAATCATACAACAAGTTTAGAATTAAAAAAGTATCTTCCTACCGTATTCCTATTTCATAGCTAATATTACACTTTATGCGGAACTGAGCATAACACCCTCGATGTTATCGTAACCTTTATTGTGACGTACAACACCTTGACTGTCCAAATTGAGCAGGTACCTTTTATTGGACATCGTTTCTGATCGATGGCGCAAAAAACTGGGTCTTGTAAAAGGCAAAAATGGGAGATCCAGATCTCTGTTACAATGAACCCGTGATTTATCGGAGCATTCTTTTTGCGCAAAAAGCGCAGGTCAGTGTTGTAGCGAAGGAAGCACCAAAAGGGCATTTCGTGTAATCCGCGAGCAAACCGTGGGAACGAGTAACGACCGACACACGCACGGAGCGAAGTTTACTCAGTTACCTCTGCTAAAATTTTGTTATTGTTGCAATGTAGTTACCTAGTTCTTTTTTATATTTTATCTCCCGTAATTCGTCCATAGTTTCTGAGTGAATGTAAAGAAATTGTTGTTACAACATTTTGGTTGATTCACTTATGCATCATCGGGTACCTACCTAACTACCTGTAGATCCTGTCTCTGGCTTGTTTTATAAAAAGCGCCCCCTATACCGACAACAGCTTATACCGTTGCCTTATTCTGGAAACTTCTCTTCATATTGCGATGAAATAAACATGTGGCTCTATATTCATCTAAAAACTCCAACTCAATCTCATACAAAATATGTAGTATTTACTACGCTTATTTACTTAGCTTAGCTTAGGATAGATAGTTGTGTAGATAGGATAGATAGACATATTTATTAAAAACGAGCGTTAACTCGCGACTTCGTCCGCACAAATTATATACCAGATTTTAAGTCAGATCATAAGCTATCAAACAAAAAAGTTTCATCAAAATCGGTTCAGTAGTTTTTGCGTGATACTCGTTCAAACAAACACACAAACAAACAGACAGACAAAAAATCCAAAAATTGGTGAAATGGAATCAGGGACACCTAAAAACCATATCGTAACTTTTTTTTTGTTAATATCTTCAATGTACAGACAAACTTCCTATTACAGTTTTATAATAGTACGAGCGTTAACCCGCGACTTCGTCCGCACAAATTATATACCAGATTTTAAGTCTGATCATAAGCTATCAAACAAAAAAAGTTTCATCAAAATTGGTTCAGTAGTTTTTGCGTGATACTCGTTCAAACAAACAAACACACAAACAAACAGACAGACAAAAAATCCAAAAATTGGTGAAATGGAATCAGGGACACCTAAAAACCATATTGTAACTTTTTTTTTGTTAATATCTTCAATGTACAGACAAACTTCCTGTTACAGTTTTATAATAGTATAGATAGATATGTTTATCAACATATCTAAATTCAATCAATCAATAAATAATCTTTATTTGTGACACTTGTATTAAGGGCCTATGTCGAAAAATAATTGAAGCGAAATGTGCGTATATTACTGCCTGATGCGAGAGAAAGAGATGGGGCGGCGCGCGCGCCTGAAACGACGCAAGCGTAAAACAAACTTTATTTAATAGTGATTGTACTATTTATGTAAGTTCATTTCTGCTCTTATCAAAATTTGTAAAATAACAATCTCTTTTTTTTAAATCAAGTCTCGTGTTTCTATTATTCACCGTTTAGCAGTTCCAAGCGTTTATAAATAAAAACGGAGGCTAATTTGGCTTGTTTTCTACCGGAAAATGTGTCTTAATCGTGTTTTGGCTCTAATGAAAACTTCAATGATATGTTCAATTTACACATCCGCTAATCATATTCCTACTGTTAGTACTTCATGATATATGACGCTTTGAAGATTCTATTCTGAATACTGCGTAATAAATAATAATACCTACGGATATATTTCAGGGTAAGTATAAAAATGTATGGTCATCGGTCATAAACGGTATGTAAAGTTAAGTACTATATTGTCATTATCAACAAACACCATCGAATTCCTTTTGGATTATCCTAAGTGAGTAATAAAGTGTCCTGTTTGACACCTTCTGTATAAGTAAATAACCATTAAATAATTTACTTTATATAAAAATAAAATAAAATAATATTATTTCGGAATACTTGATCCATATAACATTTTGAAATTGATTTTTGATTTTTGAAATTGCTTTTTTATCTATTATTGTAAACAATAATAGATAAAAAAGCAATTTCAATTACAATTACAATAAATATTACACAATTCATATTAATAAAATTACAATACAATTACAATAATACAATTTATGTTTGTTAGTAACGACGCAACACTTAAATAACTACGTTAGCTTACCTTCTTATTTGTAAACTGGTAAAGGGATTTTTTTTACCTATTAGTCAACAGTCAACATAGCGCTTTACCTTAAACATTTATCTCTAGCATTGTATTTGATGAAATAAGTTGACAAAAAAACAGTCATGTAAACAAATTGAGAGTCAGTAAAAAAATAATAAGGCTTATTAAGTACTCACTTAAAACTAGGTACTCATTGATTTCCAGATCTTATCTAGGTATCTATCTATTTATGTAATTTAGGGTCCCCCTATACACGTGATGAAGTAACGTCTCTGTTGTATACCAGAGATACTTATAGCCCAGTCATTTTACGGAGTTTTGTTAGGAGAGGTGGGAAGTAATTATTAATTGGACTTTTAAACTGTAACCGGAACCATTTAGTGATAAAAAGACTATCTGAAAACATATTTTAAAAAAGTTCGCTACGCAACATAGAAATCAAAATTGTGAGTCCCAGAAGGCTTTTAAATTAATAATGTTAATACCAATGCACTCATTTTAATTAGATTTAACAATATACATTATTTTTAAGCAATTAAATAGGCATTGAAATTTAAAATATGAGGTTTTATTACAAAATACGAATATATTTTTCCCTTAGCCTTCTAAGTAGATAAACATATTTTCACCATGTTTGAAGTATTGCCATAAATATGTGCAAAAAAAATTACCATCATGTTCATCAATTTTAAATTTGAAACTGTTGCTGACGGAATTTTTTTTTAATTTTGTTACATTTCGAAGCTCAAATTGGTTCTAACACTATACCGAGAAAAAAAAATCAATTATTAATTAGTCCCGGCTCAAACCGTAAAATGACTGGGCTACTTAGATAAACAACAGAGATAGTTGTTCAATATGATGATTTGATCACCCTCTTAAAAATCGTCAACATATTAAGTTGGACCCTGTATAATAAAGGTTTGTATAATAGGTAGATCCTAATTTATATAACGTCCGATCTTTTTATTAGTGTTCCCTATGGAATAACCTTCGTGTCTGTCCTTCCGTCTGTCACTCGTGTTTGCTAACACCGTTAGCGTTAGAAATAATATGAAGCCGACACTTGACATAGGTATCTAATTATATCAATTAATTGCCACAAACTATGTATTATATCATATGAAAAAAACAATAAATTATGATTTTTACCTATCCTGTTATTCAACAAGAGTCTATTAACTTAGGAATTTTTGTATCATCAAGACCGATAGGTATATAACTACCTAGTTATACACTATACAGGGTGTAAGTCTAGAGTTAGACAGTTGCATTATTTAAATGGGTACTCATGATCCTGAAAATTTTTCCCAAAGGAATAATCGGAAATACCTAGAACCAAAATACGACTTTTCATACTATCAGCTGATTGCATTTAGTATTAGACGGTCCAAAAATGTTTTCGCTAATTCCTTAGGGAAAGTTGTTCAGCATTACGGATACCATCTTCACTAAAGTAATGCAACTTTTTATTATAACACCCTACTGTTGCTATCTTATCATATAAGTACTTATCTCTTCCATAAGCATCTTACTTTCAGATAAATAGAAAGTTAGGTGTCATACGAGACCCTTCTAAGAGGGTCCTCGTATGGTTTCCCGAAGACACGCGAACCGACCGGCTCGTATCACGCATGAGTGACCAGACCAGCGCAGACGCATGCTTGCGGCTTCCCGACCGGTTCGGCTACGATCTTCTGTTGATCTCTTTGAACTAATTAATTTGAACTTTGTGGACCACTATCTCTTACGGGGTGCTAAAATCGTAGATCATGCTGGCGATCTTAATGTCTCAACCGGCATCAAATAGGACAAAAAGCGTGCGAATGGAGACGTCTTTTGAAGCCAGAACAGGTTGCTTCAGAACATCGAACTGAACAACTTTTACTATGGGACCAACTTTGAAATAGCAAAAATATCAACTGTTTCATACATTTTTGTCGAGAAGCTAGGTATTGACATTTTCTATGGAACATCTGATTTCTTTTTTCGCGATTTCGATATTGGCTCCATAGGTTTTTCGGTTTGATTTGATGGTCTGAGACCTCGATTCCACTGTAGGTAAACCAAATCGTATCGTATGCACGATTTCTTTCCTGCCTAGATACATGATGCAATGTTAATGTGAATGAAAGGAAAACAGAACACGGTCGTGAATGTATGACTCATGGAGTCATGGAGCGAGTACTAACCTACCTATTAACGCAGTTAAGTGAAAAGTTAAGTTTTGGGTAGGCCTAAATAATTATAAAACGCACAATGAATTCCTAAGAAGTAAGAATGATTGTGATTGGCACGGTAAATAGAGACCCCAGACATAGAGGAATAGTAACAGAGACCAACTAAATAATAAGAACGTACATATTGAATTTATCTACCCAATTCATAATACTTCGGCTGCGTACAAGCCAGTACCTATATTTATGTCCGCATTTTAATTATGTCAAGTTAAAAGTTAAATTAAGCTGTATGTTTATCCAACAGGCCATATTACCGGGGCTGCAGAGCTCACATCAAATGGTACAGTTTAACGGCTGAGACGCGCTGCCAGCGGCACTTTGAAACCGAGTAGCGCCATCTCCTCCACATGTTTCCTCGAATTAATGTCTGTTTTCTTCGAAGAAAACGACTGTCATAAAACACTTTATAGATTACTACATAAAACAATATTAACTGTTTGTTTGTAATAAAAAGGGCTATGAACCGAGTCTGCTGAAAGGAAATTTGTATTGCACAATATAGGTAGGTATACCAAATTAATCTTGCCGCTGCCAATTACCCTACACTATCTCTAGGTAGATATGCTAAGCTTTTCTAGGAGTTGAATTTAATTGGAATTCTCAGGTGACATTTCCTGCCGGATGCCGTATTTCTACCTTAGAGGACGATACCATCTTCTGTCTATCGAATCAATTCATCAAGTTAGCCCCCCCCCCCCCCCCCTCCCCCCTAACACGGTGGACCGACGACCTGGAGTGCGATTTTTGAATCTCATTCGCTGAGCTCAGCAGTTGAAAATGTCAATATTACTATGGAGATATGCATCTTTCTACTGCTAATTTGACTTTCTTTGAAAGTCAAATCAGCACTAGAAAGATGCGTATTTCCATACATTTTCAACTGCTTAGTTCAACGTATGAGATTCAAAAATCGCACTCCAGGTGAAGGCGGCGGGAACCCGTTGGATGAGGGCGGCGCGGGACCGGTCGTTGTGGCGATCCTTGGGGGAGGCCTATCACATCGGCTGAGATGATGATGATGATTCATCAAATTGGACTTGGAAAATTATCGTCGTGAAGATATTTTCCAATCAGCATTAGAGGCTTGTTGACTCGTTGTTGTTGTTGACTTGTTGATTTTCTTTGTTGGCACTAACCTACCAATGTGAAATTTAAAATCAGACTGCTGTATCTTTGCTGTACCCTTTAATAATTATTTATTTACAGTACAGTGTTATAACTAATAGTTTTCAGTAGGTGCATTTATTACTCAAAAGGCACACTTATCAACTAAGTGTCAGTAATTCCTCGTCAACTTTGAACACTCCGTTATTTCTGTATGAGAATCTCACAGCTATTGTAAATATAACACCTATTGCAGTTTCCCAGCTTGCACAATTTGAACCCCCTAATCTCTCTCTGTTTTATTTTGGCTGATCAAATATTGACATCGTATTTGTAGCGCTTATTGTTTCTTGTGCTAAAGATAAAGAATCCTACTGAATACTGATGCAATGTACCTATAGGTAATAAATGTTTCTGGATGGATTTTTATCGAAGTCTTAGGTAGGTATACTTAGGTAATAAAATAAATGTAGTTTTAAAGTTACAGTGCCTCAATGATTTCCATACAAATCTTAAATTAATCCTAGCATTGAAACTGTATATTTAAACGAATATCTGACAACAATAACATGCAAGCATAGAGATTAGTTTTTAGATTGTTTCTGAAAAATTTCAGACACATTAATTGGTTAGTACTGAAAGTATAACCGGACTTCGTTTGTATGGAGCGCGCTCCCTTAAGGACCTACATACAAAGCAGGTTCTGTTTGATAGAAGAATAAAAAAAATTTTCGGTAGTAAAATAAGTATAGGTACCTACCTAATAGGTAGGTAGAACATCACTAATAGTTTCACAAAACATAAAATCAATAAAAAATAATTAGAGCAGGTATTCAATCGGAGCGCAGTGAGATAGCGGGTCATAATCCCGGGACACGTGCGGGATAATCCGGGCTAATTGAGAGCGCGCGCGCGCTGATCCCGGGATCATCAGGTGCTCATCCCTCATTCTCTCGTCGTCGTGTCACCCTCCCTCACTAACGTGTCTTCCTTTAACATTTAATTTGCAAAACATATAAGTAGGTCTAGTATCTGTGAAACTGTGAAAAGCAATTGTTTTGTGCACGACTTGCACCATATTTTAGTCGAAGCTTGCACCTACATAAACTGTAAGACACATCCGTTAGACATGCTTCCATTGCGTTCACCCTTTAATCCGGGTCCATGGGTTTTTTTATTATTTACTTAACTTAATATAAACTGGCATGAACACCCAACTTGTAGGTAGGTACCTATTAACTACGAATTCAAAAATGGTCTTGGAATAACCAAAAAATTTCCAAAAAGTTCTTCTGTGCTATCATTTCTAGCCTCATTAATTTCTAACTATAAAGAAACTCGAAAATTAAAATCTCATAATCATAAATCTTCATTACAAAACACCGCGCGCGCACTAACACCTAACACTATGCAAGAATGAAACCACCATATAGTTGGTCTTCTTCTGCCACGCCATCAAGATGCGTATTTATTCTTTTAAAACGTGCATCCTAACATCACAAAGTTAACTTTTCATGTGGCAAAAATCGGAACTAATATTAGAATGACATGAGCCATATTATGAAATGATCCAAAAGATATCGATATTAAGTAACAGCGACCTCCCTTTTCATGAGGCAAAAATCGGAACTAATATTAGAATGAAATTAGCCATATGAAATGATCCAGAAGATATCGATATTAACTAACAGCGCCCTCCACTAAGTGAAAACATAAGTTTGTTACAATGACAGCTAACGTTATCGTTAACTTGACATTAGTTAACGATACGTACAAGTGTTAGAGGCAATGATAATAAACAAAAACAAAGTAAAATGTTTCGTCCAAAGATAAAAGCGTTAAGCTATTTAATAAAACAATCTTTTCTGCCTCTGAAGTATCAGCAAAGAACTGTTCATTATGTACAAGGTCAGGAGCCTGAACCAAAAATTAGGGAATACTTTTATTACATAGATCATCAGGGTATGGTAAGTAGGAAAACATAACCTTTGGATTGGTCCAAATTTAGATTTGCATCACCTATGTTTTTACATCGAGGTGTTACAAATAAACGACGTTGATGAATTTGTTCCAGCTATTTTTAGATGATTCCAAAATGAAAAACTTTACATCTTGCTTCAAGGAGAAAAAGTTCCTGCAATTCTTTTTCAAGAGAGTTCGCCTGAACAACACTGGACGATACGAAGAATTTCCTTTCATATCACTTTGTGGAAGAGAAAGGAATTTTATAAGATGTGACGATGTCCCCATTGTCTATACACACATTATAACAAAGCCAGACACCAACGAGGACATTTTAACGTTTGGATACGCTGGTGATTTGTTATCTACACAATTTCTTCCTAAAAAAATATACATGTTACCGGAAACAGGCAGAGTTTATCACCCTGCCGAGGATAAATACGGCGGAATTGGGCTAGTTAGGTCAAAACTTTCTATAGAACTTAGTAAAAATTTCGAATTCCAAAATGGTGACAATCAACCTCCTACACATTTTGTATGGAAGAATGAAATACATGAACTAGATCAATTGTGGTTCCAGGAAAATGTTACTAAACACAATATCAAAGTAAACACCAATCCAGATTAGTATAACAATGTTTTATATTTCGATTTATAAGTATAAATAACTTAGGATTTACAAAGCCACTGATAAATACTATTTGTTCATCTTATATCCTAATAGGTACTTAAACACTTAAGAATTCAATAACAAAGATAATTTGTTACTTTCATACAACACTATTCAACATTTTGTCATGTAATTACAAAATTATTCTGATAAACTCACTAAAATATGTGTAAAGAATTGTTTAACTCAGTCAAATCCTATTAAATGGTATAAACTTTTTTGAATTAACTGGTTTTATCACAGGTATCTAATATGGCTATACAACTTTTGATTAATTATAATATAATATTAGGCACATGCTCAGCATGGATATAGTGGGACAATTAATATATCAACATTATTTTTGTTATGTAGTTTCTTCCTTAGAGAATGGTTGAAATGATCCTGGCTGCACCCAAGATATCCCTTGAGCTGCACCTTCATTGGTTTTCGGAGGCTGCAGCATTATGTTCTTGGCCGTGTCATGTATCTCAGGGTCGTAAGGTTTAAATGTAATGTAATGTTTATCGTCAGTCGGTGGATCATCATATACATGGTCTATACTAGACACTACACACTCCCTGACTTTGTCCATAAATAACTTCTTATTTGTTTTAAACCTGCAACATACAATAAAATTAAATAATGCATCATATAAATGTTTTTATTACAACATTACGCTATTATTGCATACTTACGCAACAGAAGCTTCTACATTAGCAGGCACTTTCATATTTAGATTGTGAAATATCCAGTGCAAATATTTCAGAATTTGCCAAATGTGGTTTCGTTTGCGATCCCATTGTGGGAAGACCTCACTTAAGTTCAAGATTCCAGTGTTTGCATCGACGGCTGGGTGGTATAGGTGTGACGTGAACATCAAGACCTGCAAACAGTTGCTGTAAGTGAATCGGTATGTTTTAGCTCAAAGATTGATCAATAGTATTGTCAGATGTTAGTACAGTTTATTATGCTTTGAAATTATAGTAGTATTGCAGTAAAGCCTAGATGGTTTAGTGATTAGTAACTCTGCCTTTCGCGCAGAGGGAGATGGTTAGATCCCTTTAGACTTGTTTTTTGTTGCAAGCTCTTCCATGATGAAACTGCATACTTTAAAGAAGATATACTGATGCATATGAGAAGTCCGCACACATAATGTGCTTGTATAGTGGACTAACACTCATGCAGCTTTACCATAAGACCTGTGCATCAGAGAGGGCATAAATATGCTAATCAACACTGCCTAGGAAAACAAACAAACCCTGGCAAACCCTGCCTTGTGTCCTATGCAACATCATAACTCACTTTTGCTGTTTTGCAGGAAAGAATGTCAATTATTTATAAATTGACGTACCTATACAGCGTGACATTGATGATCATTAGCATCCTTTTAAAAGTACTACTAAAACTTGTTCAATTTGATGAGGAGACTCTTAGCTTAAAAAGATTATAATGATATCAATTTCACCCTTTATATTCTACTACTTTATTTGTACTACATTGAATATTATTACTGACTGATTATTCCTGATTCTAATTGTGGTTCTATTTAAAACATTGATTTGACACAGCTAAAAGTGACTTACCGTACGACCAGGAAAATAATTCGGGTCGTCAATCTTTGTTTGCACAGAGCAAACCAGTGTCCCAGTCGAAACCAAAAGTCATTTAGTTATCAAAGGGTGCAAATTCAGATATCAGCGAAAAGGGCGCGAAAACAATTAGCTAATAGTGGCAAGAGATTGAAGGTGGTACATCCTGATCGGTCAATATAATTTCGCGCGCTATTAAAATTTGTCAATTAGGCACATCGGTATTATAAACTTATAAACCTGGTATTACTGCACCTACAATGTATTTCCTAGGAAATGTTCGAATGATAATTGTTTTGCAGCATGTTCTATAGTGGATGCTTGGCTTATAAATATAATGATACCTACCGGCACATCATCGTCTGGAAACTTCTCTGGCAGAGTCAATGTAAATCTGAACACTCCTCCCTCATAAGAACCAGCTCTCACGAAAATGACTCCAAACCATACTGCAACAAGTTCTTTTATTACAACCAAAGTACCATATTTGATTGATTGATAAAATAAAATAAAAAATAAATAAATGTGGCACTAAATAATCTGTGACAATGTAAAAGATATTTTTTATTCATATTAGGTACTAAAAGTAGAAAGCATCAAAGCATCAAGCAAATAACGTTTTGTTTTATAGGAATATTTCTATTCAAAATCTTACATAAACTTATGACCATAATAATCCCTATTGGGTCAGATCTCAGAAGCAACTACCATATTATGTAAATTGTAAATAAGACATTCTTGGGGTAGACAGTTACTACTTACTTGGGTGTTTTTGCTACCCATTATACCAAAGAATTAATAATTTTGTTTCTGTTCTAGAGACACTATGGTAAAGTTTGAGAAAGGTACAGGAGACTTTAAATTCTCATACGCTCAGTTGCAGAAACGCTAATCAAAGTTAATCCTCCATTGAATCTCTTGCTGTCACTTCTTGTCATGTTGACATATTAAAAGCTAGCAAGAAATTTAATGGAGGATTCATTCTAATGAGCGTTTCTGCAACTGACACATAGACACTTAAAAATTTGTGATTACAATCATTTAATATTCACATTCAATAACATTCTATACAGATAGACTCGCCACATCAGACAACAAAACCCTAAATGGCATATTTCTTTAATGTCACCAGTATGCTTCAGTTGTGCTCCGCTTCCGTACATTAACGCTGACATTCCAGTTATTTCAAAGGTCATGAAGCAGTAATGTAAAGCAATCAAGCACACTTTTGTGATCCTGTTAACCGCTTACTAATGCAAAGTCCTTATGCATAGAAATTCATTGTTTGCATTCATAGAACTACCAGTGAAGTACTTACAAAATGAGTTTTCATATGAAGGTATCACATATATTCCTTGCAAGTTTTCAGTTTGCAACATGCGACTGAAATGAAACAAGTTAGGTATTTAAAACAAAATTAATATAATATAATGTGGATCAGAAGCTGCAGCATGATGCGGATGATAAGGTTGTAATCATGCTTTTTTTTCATTCATTCGCACACAAATAGAATGAGAGTGATAACAAATCCATATTATGTTTTATTGAAGTTTTTATATCGGGTCTATTTCAAACTGAGTAATCAGTATAATAAACAGACTCCCTGAGTGATTACTCAGGGAGTCTGTTTATATCTATTCTATTATATTCTATCTATCTATTATATCTTGCATCAAATTTCCTACAAAATTTCTTCAGCAACATGCGTCGTCAAAACATAACACTATTCAGCAACAGGCCACGTCAAACACTTGCTGCGTTTCCGCGTTGTATTGCTATAGACATGCGTTGGACCAAGTACGACCCAACACGGACATCATTTCCCCTTTCTCTTATACGTTTGCCCAGATCCCTCACAAAAGCCTTTGCCTCATGTCCCCATGGGCCCGCCGTCTCCACTGCAAATGGCTCAAATAAATAATTACGTCATTATATCTTTGTATATTTTAAACGATCTGTCAGATAAGCTAACAAGAACTTATTCAGAAGTGGTGAAACAGGCACTTAGTCTATTTCATCATGATTTCATCACACTTGACTTGAGTACGATAATTTCCAAGGGCCTGTTTCACCACTTCCGAATAAGTACCTAATAGCTTATCCGACAGAATGTTTGACATATTTTTCAGACAAAATATTTCAAACGTTCTGTCAGATAAACTATTAAGAACTTATCCAGAAGTGGTGAAACTGGCCTTAAGTCTTTGAAAACACATTAATAATAAAACAAATACTGTGGCTTTAATTTCTCAGAAAACATCAACATTAACATGACAGCTGTGCCGAGTATTCTACATTTTTACAACTTATCTATCATACCAGTATTATTTTTCAATTCCAATCATATATATTTGTTCCCGTCCCGTCCTGATAAAATTAACTACAATAGGTTTTCTACTTCAGAACATTGGAAGTTGTATTGGTAAAGGTAACTTACTATTCAGCCATAATTATGTACTCATGATGAAACATTGAATTAAGTTCTCTTATTTCTTTGATATGTCTATTATTTTCGTCAGTCATAATAGCTAAATTTCGTAGTTTTCATCCACAAAAATTAAAAACGGAAATATTTACTTTTTCTTTTTCCTAAAGTTGAAATGAATGAGAATATGAATGAATGGTGAATGGGTGAATGGAACTCCTGGGTTGTCACTGTCAAAAGTAAGTTCGCTCATTTGCTCATTTCTATAGATATTTTTTTTTTGGTTCAGTTCAAGGTAAAGGGTATATCCCATACAACCGATGTCTTCAATAAATTTCTTTCAATTCTAGCACTTAAACCGTTGGTGTTCGACGTTTTGACGCTTCTTTGGAGTTTTTGGAGACAATTGAAAGACACAGGAACCACGACCATGTAATGTTCAACCATAAGATTAGTGTATTAGTTATTCTATGGTTCAAATTTTAGACTCCGTCTACACGGTCCATCATGCACGCGCTCTCAAACTGGTTTGCATAAGTAAGCACGCGCGTATGTACGGCAAGACAGTAGCCCGTGCAGTTCTACAAGCGCGGCTCGAACAATCGTTGACATGCTAAAGATTAGACTGCGCAGTTTTCGGTTTGCGCAGTTTTACTTGTGTGTACGGACGGGCGGCCACGATTCAGTCTGCGCTTCGTGCAGCTTCATCAATCATAGCGTGTATAGAAGCCTTAAGAGATTTAATCATTCTCATTTTCATTCGTTCTCGAACTCAGGGTTGCCAGATTGGGGATTTTCAACGTGATTTTGGAGAAAAATTTGTGGAAATGAAATCGTTGCGGGAAATTGATGGGGAAAAAATTATCAAGGTGGGTTTCTGGGGTTTTTCAAACTAAATAAATAATTTTTATACTATATTATGTTATTGCGCCGACCCCAAATAATGGGAAATGGGCAAGACAATGTTGATGATGTTACAAAATTAGGGCTTAAACTTCTGTCTTACATTTTTTTCACTATAATTACACATAACCATGCGGATCTTGATGAGCTCCCAAGACTTCTCCTCACTTCCTATCCAACCCTAACATTTTCTTGTGAAAGATCTTTATTTCACTGAAGTTTTGTCACTGAATGATTGACTGACTGACAATGACAAGACATACATTAGGAAATTAGATGAACATTTTGTTATGGATATAAACTAACGGATCCATAGCCTCCTTACAAGCATGAAAACACGAAAATTGATCATGGCGGCCGGCAATGTTCGTCCCTCTTTAGCACGTGTCCGTCATCGATGTTCCCATGTTTAATAACTGGTTCTTTAATATATTATCGTTGGATTAGAAAGAGATAAACTTCAGTCAAGTCTTGAGTGAAGAAAAACTTCCTAAGCAAAGTCTAATCAACTGTTTGTTTACTGTGCTTTTGTTTTATTTTATTTCTACCAAAAGTATTTGGGGGTTTTTTCTTCAAAACGTATCATTTTGGGGAAATACATTGAAGAAAATAACCAATTTTTGTTTTATATGCCAAAAAATTCTACAAAAAGTTACAAGAATAACTGTGTTTTTATTATTTTTCTATCTTTAAAATTGGCCGAGATATAAAAGTGCAAAGTTAACATTTTCTGTCTAAGCCGCGGACCGAGCGTGATATCGTTGATGACGTCACGTGCCGCATCTCCGCGCGAGCGACTCGGGGATTCGAAGCAATTACCCGAATGTGCCCGTCGCGCGCATTACTACTTTGTTTTGAAAACATGAGTCCATCTATCAAATATTGTATTATGCCTCAGCCAAAAAACAGCCACAAAAACACCCGAAAAGTTGTTATTTCACGTTCCCGAGGATCCGAAAAAAAAATGGAGAAATGCGATGAGAAGAGCACATCCATTGAGACCAAAAACGACAGCATATTGTTATGACGATCATTTCGATGTAAGTATTCAGACACTATATAACCTTGCCATATGAAATACTAAGTGGTAGGTACTTGGTTATTGCTAGTAATATGCTTTTTAGTAGGTATGTATATAGTTGTAAACGGGTTGTTTAAAACCGGTTTAAAACGAAACGGGCGGTGTTATTCGAATAACGACACATCAAGCTATAAAAAACCAAAATAACCTGGCCGCGCGTAGGTCGAGTAACGTATAACGTCACGCGGTCAGCTTATGTTGGTATTGTATAGCTTAATTTGTCGCTGTTCGTAGTACACGAACGTATGAGGCGGGCGCCCGCCGTGCCGTATGGGGGCGATGACGTCACGTGCTACTCGCGAACACTGACGAGATTTAAAAAACCAACGTAAACTAACCACGCTTAACTGATAACTTCGGTAATATTGCACTGATCAATGTGAAATAAAAACTAGTTTTTGTACTGTCGTCTAGAATTTTGTTCTACGTTTCTACGTACTTAACACGTTCCGGGACAGTGACCGCCTATAGCCGTGATAACAATAAAAGTTCTATTGTGTCTCGTTCACTGTCCCGGAACGTGTTAAAAGTGTATCTTCTCCATTCTCAATCTGGGGAAATTCCCAAAAACACATCTGGCAACCCTGCAATCAATGTCAGTCAGACAGACTCTGAAAGACTGTCCATAGATTAATATGTATATTGGTTATACATAGGTAAGTTGCCTTGAATTTTAGAACGTCCTAATTATAAGCGTTGTCGCTTATTAGCACCAGGGGGAGCCATATGAATTAAAATTGAAAAATTATCGGCCGACACGAGGATCGAACCATAGCTACCCGGATCGTGAGCCCGTTGTTTAGACAGCTAGACCAACAAGACAGTGATTGATATGGGAGAAATCTCTTACTACTACAGCGCAGCGGAGCGGAGAGGTGTAGCGCGCTGTCGGTCCGATATGAACCCTAGTTCAACACATAGTACTTCGAAACATAACCGATAGATGGCAGAAGCTGTCTATGGAAAATCAGCGTTCCACTTAGTTTGTACTAAGATAACATAGCATGAGACTGTCAGACAAATCACCTGTGATCAGCCAACAAAACAAAAAAATACATTTAAACTTATTAATCGAAAATTAAACAGTAATTAATTAATTTGACCCACCACACATAGCTTGTGAAAACTTTTAAAACATTACTAAATTATTTTACTCTCTAGTGTTTGTCAATCTTACAAGGTTATGGCAATGGAACCCATACGAAGATCATGGAAACTGCGTATGTATTAAACTATTATAGCAACGAATTCATTAACTTTCCATTACACTGACACCTACGTAAGGTTTCATGGTATCCTTTGCCATAACATGGTAGCTGATGCCTTATTTCACATGACAAAAGATTCATCTTTTAGAGGATTACAGAAAGGGATGAAGGGTTGGGGTTTAGTATCCTGCTTCACAGATTATAGTTAACAGTACAGTTCGTAACATATACATCACTTCCTTAGAATATGATAAGTTTCACGCTTTAATTATTTTATTTTATTGATACATGACAATACAACCGCCTCCGTAGTCTAATGGTTAAGAGCATTGGCTCTCGACACGGAGGTCGTGGGTTCGATTCCCATGGGGGATACCTAGTGAAATCTCACTTTGTGCGTTTTTCCCCAGTTGGTTAGGAAATTGCAGGCTGAATCACCTGATTGTCTGAAAAGAAAAATGATTCCGTGCTTGGGATGGCACGTTAAGCCGTTGGTCCCGGCTACTATCTCTGGTGGTAGTAGTCATTACATAAAAACCATATCAGAGGCCGTAAGGCGGTCTGAAAAAACTCTGACACCAGGGCTCTGCCCACACGATAAGAAGAATTTTTATTTAGTGGAATGTGTCCACTACAAAGCCTATGTGCCATAACGACTCTTCTACTGGCCTTAATTTGGGTAAACCAAGGTATGTGAGGAGGCTGACTTTGTATTGTTTTATACCAAATTCCTTTTTCTTTAGATATTTCATCAAAATATTCTTTCCACATCTTAAAACACATATTTTTAAATTTAGGTAGTACTTCTGAAAAATTTGGTTGAATATTTAAAACACAGCCTTCTGACATTGCTCGCTTTGCCAACAAGTCAGCCTTCTCATTACCCTTTAACCCGATGTGTGACGGAATCCATTGCAGCACAACTGTAACTCCACACGAAACCAATTCATCCAATTTAGACAAAATTTTTGCTAATATTGTTTTGCAGAAGAATTTGTCGCGCACAAATCAAATGTCAACTGCCTGGCAATGGGGCACAAGTCACACCAAGTGCTAGCTACAGGTGGTGATGACAAGAAAGTGAACCTTTGGGCCATCGGAAGGCAAAGCTGTTTGATGGTGTGTACTCAATGTCTCAACTGACCAAAACTTTACTTGTATTACGTTAATAATACACCATGGAATCAGGGTCGTTTTGAAGCCGGAACAGGGTGCTTCAGATCATCAAACTGAACAATATTCACTATGGAGCCAACACTGAAATCACGAAAAAAACTGATTTTCCGTAGAAAGTCCATGGCTACGTGACCCAACTGTATGAAACATCTGTTTTTTCGTGATTTGAAGTTGGCTCAATCGTAAAAGTTGTTCAGTTTAACGGTTCGAAGCACCCCCTTTGACGTAATACATTTAATTATACACCCTGTATACATTGTTTAGCACTTGAATAGGTTACTCTTACTAAAGGGTGTTAGGGTAAACAGTTGCATTACTTTAAGGAGTGATTGTGCCCATGATACTGAACAACTTTTCCCAAGAAACCTATTAGAAAATCTCATAAAATAATTTCATCTTTTCATACAAACGTATAAACTTAAATGGGTTACATACTTGCTTCATACCATCAAACTAAACCACTTTCAAGAGACCAACACAAGTAGTTATTGATATTTTCCATGAAACAACCAATTTATTACAGTGATTTTAATATTGAGCCCATAGTAAAAGTTGTTCAGTTTGATGGTCTGAAGCACCTCAGAAAGTAACGCATTTAAGTTTATAAGCAGTCCAAAAAAATGTAAACAAATTAAAGCTTTAAGCATTTGTTTACCTTCAATAAACATGTTATTATGAGTTAACAGTAAGAACTTTAAATGTTAATACTTACCTGACCTTGTACCACATTCACAGAGTTTAAGTGGACACACGACACCTGTAGAATGTGTTTGTTTTGGACATTCGGAGGATCTCGTTTGTGCAGGCTCACAAACTGGCGCCTTAAAAATATGGGACCTTGAAGCAGCTAAACTATTAAGAACATTTACTGGGCACAAAGGGGCTATCAAGTGCATGGACTTCCACCCTTACGGTGATTATTTAACGACAGGATCCTGTGATAGTAACATAAAATTATGGGATACGAGGAAGAGAGGGTGTATAGTAACATATTCAAGTCACCGGCTTGCCGTCAACAGTCTTCAGTTCAGTCCGGACGGACAGTGGATCGCATCGGGTTGTGAAGATGGTGAGTATGCTATCTTACTTAATATTATACTAGTATACTAGCTTATTTTCTGTGTGACCTTGTGTCATAGTGTAATAAAAACGAATGGTGGTGAAGCTCAGTCATCATGACAGGTCATTGGTATTGGTATTGGTTGAGCGGGCTCATTTTCTGCAACTTGACGATTTAGGCGCCTATATTGCGTTAGTTGGGAATGACTACTCCTGCCACCCCAACTCCTCCAGGAAGCCCACCAGCTTGTTGATGCTGCCGAAGACTTCTGGAAGAGACCCCGGTGATCCGAGGTGTTGTGCCCGATAGTGTGCTAGCCCGTTGCATTCCAACAGCACGTGCGCAGCCGTTTCTTCGACCTCCATGCGCACCCTGCATAAAGGACTGTTACTAACACCAATATTGAACAGATGTTTGTTAAAAAGACCGTTACCAGTTAGGGCTCCAGTAACTAGGCGTAATTGAGCTCTCCTGAGACGCAAGAGGCTCCTGGTGAGGCGAGGGTTCACCCTTGGTTGAGCACTCCTCGCCTGTTCGCAATCTGTTAGTGCAGCCCAGAGTGCGTCCCGTTTTTGACTGCGCTTGCAAGGACATAGGTCAATCGGGAGGGGAGAAGGAGAGCGTCCCAGCTACCTATGCCTGCGTGCATTCCCTCAAAACTAAGCCCGGCTTCCTGCACACCGCGCGAGCATAGATCCACTGCGACCGCTGAGCTTCACTGTTAGTTTTTATTACACTATGGTGTTAGTGTAGAACTAGATCTTTAAATTATCACTGTTAAAATCATAAAAATTCTCAAACAAAGGACATTGTAGAGTTGTACCCAAGAGAGGGAAAAAGAAAGGGAGACCATGTTGTAGGTGGGATGATGATATTAGGGGGATAGCAGGAGGAGAATGGATGCGGAAAGCGAGAGATAGACGGATGTGGAGATCTCTGGAAGACAAGTTGAAGCCTCTGTCCGAAGACAAGTTGAAGAGTTAGAAGATTAGTGAAAGAAGTGTTGTGTACGTAAAATTGAACAATAGCAGGAAATAATTCCTATTTTATGTACATTGTAAACCCTTCAACAATAAAGGCAAAAAAAAATAATAATAATTCATAGTTTAAACCTGTCAGTCCACACCGACTCCCTACTGCCTCCAGCCATCGATTATCTTAAAGCTGGGTTTCGAGAGGTTAATGGGGTAATAATCTTCTTTTTTAACTTGAAAATTTAAACCTATCAATTAATTAACATTGAAATAGTTTACGCAATATTTTTGTAAGAATCTTGTAACATAAAACTTGTTGTACAAAATTTCAGGACTAGTCAAAGTATGGGATGTGCGCGTGGGCAAGGTGCTGCAAGAGTTCATGGAGCACACATCGGCGGTCAGCTCTGTGAAGTTCCACCCGCATGAGTTTCTGCTAGCTAGTTCCGGGGCGGACAGGACTATCAACTTCTGGGACATGGAGAAGTTCCAATTGGTCTCCAAATTCGAGAAAGAGAATACATCTGTTAGGTAAGTACCTAATAAATTTTTGTTTGGTGGAACAAAGACTTGTGTAATCAATAACATTGAACATCTGTGCTTTCAATGTTATCAGAAATAATATCACTCTCTAAACAATTATAATATTAATTCTACATAATACAGACAGCAGCAATACATGTATACCTACACTTTTGTTCTACGTCATAGTACTACAGTGTATACATCTTTTTCCTGCTGACTGGACATAAACAAATTATATGTATACGGTCCTTTATTCTTATGAGGAGGCCTTTGCCCACAGATTAGCCCCAATAGATACCGCATGATGAAAATTTTGTACAGGCCCGAAGTCACCATTTTTGGCGGTAGGTGCGGGTAGCGGGGCACGAAACAATGCAACATGATTGGCCATTTCAAGGTCGCACTACTCCGTTGCATATATCAATGCAAAATCATAGATGTGTGGCGCGCGTCGGCGGCGGCGGTATCTATTGGGGGTAATATGTGCCCTACATCCCACAGGCCATCAAATCAGCCCACATCAACCCACTGCTGGGTACAGACCTACTTTTTATTGTATCACTGCTCACGGTCCTGTGCCAATCTGATTCATGTCTGACCCGCAACCGTTACAATGTCGTCTAACCAACACGATGGTGGTCTACCCACTGATCTCCTTCCTTCTCTTGATTTCCGAACTTTTACAAGGTCCGACAAAATTAACTGAAACTATTTTCAGGGGATGATGGCCAAACCATCAAACTGAACTTTCTGTATGGTACCACCATAGAAATCACGATAAAAAAAAATTGCTGGCTGTCCCATACATCCAGCTCGTTTGCATACAAAACAACAAACCTACTCGAGCTGAATAACTTTTTTATCGCGATTTGTCCCATAGTAAAAGTGGTTCAGTTTGATGGCTTGAGGCATCCTTTAAGTATGTATGTAACGCATTTAAATTTACTACCCTGTATATTTGTTTTGGTGTGAAATAAAGTTCGTCTTCTTCTTTCTTATTGTGTTAAAGCCCTGGTGTTAGAGTTTTTTCAAACCACCATTAAGTTGGTATACTAGATTGATTGATTATTTTCAGACAAATGGTGTTTAGTGACGACGGCGCGACACTCCTTGGGTGCGGCAACGACGGTCTGCACGTGGTCGGGTGGGAGCCCGCGCGCGTGCTCGACTCCGTGCACGGCCACTGGGGACAGATCCACGACATAACCATCGCGCAGACACAACTCGTTAGTAGTATCATTACCAACAGACACTGCGGCGACGACGGGCTGCACGTGGTCGGGTGCTCTACTCCGTGCACGGCCACTGGGGACAGATCCACGACATAACCATCGCGCAGACACAACTCGTTAGTACTATCATTACCAACAGACACTACGGCGACGACGGGCTGCTCGACTCCGTGCACGGCCACTGGAGACAGATCCACGACATTACCATCGCGCAGACACAACTCGTTAGTACTATCATTACCAACAGACACTACGGCGACGACGGGCTGCTCGTGGTCGGGTGCTCGACTCCGTGCACGGCCAATGGGGACAGAACCACGACATTACCATCGCGCAGACACAACTCGTTAGTACTATCATTACCAACAGACACTACGGCGACGACGGGCTGCTCGTGATCGGGTGCTCGACTCCGTGCACGGCCACTGGGGACAGATCCACGACATTACCATCGCGCAGACACAACTCGTTAGTACTATCATTACCAACAGACACTACGGCGACGACGGGCTGCTCGACTCCGTGCACGGCCACTGGGGATAGATCCACGACATTACCATCGCGCAGACACAACTCGTTAGTACTATCATTACCAACAGACACTACGGCGACGACGGGCTGCTCGACTCCGTGCACGGCCACTGGAGACAGATCCACGATATTACCATCGCGCAGACACAACTCGTTAGTACTATCATTACCAACAGACACTACGGCGACGACGGGCTGCTCGACTCCGTGCACGGCCACTGGGGACAGATCCACGATATTACCATCGCGCAGACACAACTCGTTAGTACTATCATTACCAACAGACACTACGGCGACGACGGGCTGCTCGACTCCGTGCACGGCCACTGGGGACAGATCCACGACATTACCATCGCGCAGACACAACTCGTTAGATCTATCATTACCAACACACACTGACATTAATATGACAGTGTTTATGTGTTAAAATTTTCACATCTAAACGTATGTAGCCAAAGATATTCTAAATTTATCATATTTAACCCGACTAGCCTCACCGATCGTCAACGCAAGTTATGTTGGTACTTGTCCACATTATACTAGCATTGCCGAAATTCAGGCCAACCTGAAAGGCCAGTTGCCTTTTTTGATAGACAGTGAATGAAATATACGCCTTGGTATTGAAGCTTGTCGGTTTCCTCATCAGAGAGCGTCGGTGGCGCGTTGCGGAGAGATATGGACACTCAATCATGGGGGTCCGGGTTCGAATCCGCATGGATGACATGCCATTTGCCAATTACTTTTTCTAACCTATGTACGTAATACCGACTGTTCTGTAACGATGAAGGAAAACATGAATCGTTAGGAAACCTGCATATGCTGAAGAAGAAATTTATTTTATAGCCTAATCATTAAAATTATTATTATGTCGTGTTTCCAGATAGCAGGATCGTTCCATTCGACCTACGTGGTGCTGTCAGTAGTAGACCTGAACAAAGTGCATCCGTTCGGCGGCCCGCCTCCAGTAACGCCCACCGTCGTGAGAGATCTATCGCCTTTCCAGAAGGGACATTCTGTACGGAAAAGCTTCTCGAAGGAGAAACCACCTAAAGAAGGTAGGTATTGTGGATTACGCACCGAGGGCAGGAAAGTAAGCAAGGTCTTAGATCTCATGTAACCTGTGATCTGAGGCTTTCTTATTTATTGCCCGATGTTCGTACACAATTTTTCTTCTCGACGGACGCGGAAAGCGGCAACTTCGTTTAGCGCAGCAGGACGAAAGAGAGATCTGAGATCTTTCTTACTTTTTCCCTCTGTGTGTAATTTACTAATACAACACACTTGCTCGTAAAGTGGCTCTTATTGCACCGCTTTTAGGTAAATAATGCACCTTATACGAGTAGAACACGGGTGCGAAAATTTTACATTATCGTCCCATTCAACTGCGGCGATATAGTACTCTTGCGTTTAGTCTCTCTTTCACTGCGGTCACGTGTAGCAGTTCGATTTAAAAAAATCTAATCCGCATAAAAAATGCCGTGATATGTACTGAGATACTGCACATACAATTCAAGAAATGTAAGCAAATGTAAAGGAATATCTTTTCATAGGTAAGCAAGATGAATTAATTATTTTAAAAGCATTTTCAATATTATTTTAAACAATATTTTTTCCTTACTAGACAACGTTATAGAATACATATATACAGGGTAAAATTGATATCATTAGCATCCTTTTAAACTAAGAGTCTACCCATCAAACTGAACAACTTTTACTATGGGAGCAAACCGATCGGAGCAAAAAAAAGTGAGCTGTTGCATACTAAACTGCACCCGCCGCCGCTGCCAACTCGACTCAAATGTATGCAATTTTTTTGCTCCGATCGGTTTGCTCCCATAGTAAAAGTTGTTCAGTTTGATGGGTACTCTTAGTTTAAAAGGATGCTAATGATATCAATTTCACCCTGTAGATACAAACATCCATGACCCTGGTACAAATATTCATATTCATCGTATAAATATTTGTCCTTTACGGGATTCGAACCCGCGACTCTCGGCACAGCAGGCAGGTTCACTATAGACTGTGCTACCGGGCCGTCATTTTTAGAACTATTTTTATTAATCTGTTTTTTATTAATTTTTATTATAACTTTACAGTAATGCACAGGCCAACACTTCTCGATGAGAAAACAGCGGAAGAATCAGCGTCAGGGACAGATGCGGATGAGGACTCAGGTGCTGTTATATCAAATATTACCGATTACACTGAAATATTCCGTCCTTCTAGAGCACGTGAGTAGATAGAATAGTGCGTAGAATAAGCGACCGGTTCGTTCATGCGATCATCGTAGCATCGGATGTGTTAAGGGCCTATATCGAAAAATAATTGAAGCGAAATGGGCGTGTGATAGCTTATATTACTGCCTGATGCGAGAGAAAGAGATGGGGCGGCGCGCGCGCCTGAAACGACGCAAGCGTAAAACAAACTTTATTTAATTGTGATTGTACTATTTATGTAAGTTCAATTCTGCTTTGATCAAAATTTTTTAAATATCAATCTGTTTTTTTTTAATATCAAGTCTAGTGTTTCTATTATTCACCGTTTAGCAGTTCCAAGCGTTTATAAATAAAAACGGAGGCTACTTTGGCTTGTTTTTCTATCGAGAAAATGTGTCTTAATCTGGCTCTTGTCAAAACTTTAATTATATGTAATCCCACCCATATGTATACCCATACGTGTCTGGGTCAATTTTCTTTTGGACGACAACACTTAACCTTGAAATTATTCTAGAACGTTTTGTTGCTTTTCATCGTCCAACGCATTTAACGCTACGATGATCGAAAGAAAAAACAACCACGAGCTTTTTGTATTTGAATACTGTTTGCATTGTGTTTGAAAACCACCTTACCACTTTCCAGTGAATCGTACACCCCCACCTACTACAAGTATTTCGTCTGAGGAATATTCAATAGCAGGTAAAAATACTACTATCAGTTTAAAATAAGAATGTGCATGACCTTGAATTTTTTTTTAACTAAAAGTCGATTTACACATCCATAAGTAAGTAAGTAAGTCCAACTTACCACTTCCTTGCTTACTTAATCGAGAAGTAGACAGCAACGTCCAAACGGTGAATTAGTCTTATCACTAAGTAAGTTTAATACTTTGTCAGAACCTTGCGACGACGGACGCGAGACACGTCCTGCTAACACGGGCGGCAGGCAGACGCGTGCCGTCCACACGGCGGCAATATAAGTTGGCGGGGAGCGGGAGACGAAGCGGGAGGGGTTACGCGCTACTGTCCTGTCCAAAAAATTTAACTGGTTTTCTATCCTGCGGCAAGTCGCTACTTAATTACTTACTTACTTGCAGCCCAGCGTCCACACGTAGTTTTTACTTACTTATGGATGTGTAAATCGGCCATAACTTATTTAATTTCACTTGGTTGAGTCGATTTTTTAAAAAATACTTAGCTAAATTTATCGTAGGTAATAAAGCCTATTTCTAACGTAAAAGTCCACTAATAACATGCTATAGTAATAAATAACATATTATATTTAACATTCTTATTTTAAACTGATAGTATATCTAAATCGATGTAAAATCTATTAACATCTCTATTTTGACCTATAAACATCTCTCTTTCTGACTTGATAATCACATATATGGCGGTGCATGGGGTCAGAACTGCCCTATTCCTGGCATAATCATGAACTAACACTGGGTGCAATTTTATTGTAACCTAAAACCTGCTTATGTATATTGCATGCTGTGGTTTCCTTTAATTGAGGTGGCACACGCCTTTTGTCATTCTATGTAATTGTTTTTGTTGAAATATTTACAGGGCATGAGTCACACGTGGAAAATGTGAGCACATCACTCCGCGACCTGATGCTGGACGACCCGCCTCCCCCCCGGCCGCTGCCGCAGCCCTCACCCCCTCAGCGACAACGACCCGATCACTACTCCCGCATACCTACCCTCGACAAAAAACCTGAAATATTCACAAGTAAGCATCAGTTATGTTTAAAAAAATGAAATCTGGCTTTTAGCTTACGCAGGTGTGCTGTCTACTTAATTGGCTAAATGCTTTTTAGCTTGAATATCTCAAGGCGCCAACTGATAGCTTCATCGTATTCGTGAAGCTTTTTAACGATAACGGTCTCCCAAGACCTGACGGAGAGCAAAGCGGGACATTTAAATAAGTCAAGGTCAAGCACAGAATATTACGCGGTTTGCGTTAATTTTACTTTATCAGTCCGATCATGGAATTGGGCAGATCGTGATTGGCGTGGGTATTTTATGATACGCCGCCATTTCATAATTTGGCTGTAATCGACATTAGGCACATCGTTAAAATTTAGGCACATCGTTAAATAATTTTAACGATGTGCCTAATGTCGATTGCCGAGCGGATCTATGAGACCAACCTAAACGATATTCCCAGCTAAATACTTCGCCTCGTCATGACATGGCTGGGCATATCGTAAAGTTGCATTTCACGCCGCTGGTGGCGCTTTCACCACATTGACCGCGTTGTATAAATGCGGAAAATATCATTAAAAAGTTCATCAAACGATTTAGCGTTTGACGATATGGCGGATGTTAGATGGCCAAATAATGAAATAGCTGCGTATCATGAAATGCCCAGGCCGATCACGATATGCCAAATTTCTGTGATCGTACTACGAAATTATGTAAAGAAAATCTAACTAACTAAAGTTTTAGAGTTAAGCTCGCCTTTGTATATCACGACTTTTTTTAGAATAAAGAATCTAAGAAAAAGCTCAAGAATTCATTTAAAAGTGACTTATACCGACATATCTAAAGTTGTTTACCAATTTTTGCGGTGAAAGTAAAATGTCCTGCTTTGGTTTCTAAATGTGCGGCGTATTTTGTCGTCAATGTTTATTCATATAATAACAGCTCGAATGCCTAACTTAGGGGTGGGGGACATCACTAAAGAAGATAACTCTTTCGCCACAGCGCCCACAGCCGCGATAAGGGACTATGCTGCCAGCCCTGTACAGTCTCATTCGCTTAACCGACATAATTCATATAAAGAAAGTAAATCTTCCTCAGAAATATGTAAGTTTTTAGAATAAAGCAGGCGCTACATTCTCGCCGAGAACAGACGAGAAAGGCCGAGAACAAGAGTTTGGATGCCCTTCATTGTTCTCGGGGCGTCGTGACCCGTAGTTATTTTCCTTGGAAGTTCTTGAATTCTCGCCGAGAAGTTCTCGCGAGAGTGTAATGCTTGCTTTAGAACGAATCAAACTGACGCGAATCCTGAACAAATATACCTAATTTCATAAAATAACAAAAAAACTTATCCTATTATGTATAGGGTCCTTTTTGAGGGGATGATCAGACCATCAAAGTAGAGAAACTTTTCTATAGGACCAACATCGAAATCGCGAAAAAGATTTCAGTCTCATACATTTGGGTCGAGTAGATTCGCGATTTCGATATTCGTCCCATAGTAAACATTATTTACTATGGTCTGATCATCCCCTTGACACCGAGAGCATATTCAGAAGGACCCGGTATATTTTAGTCTCCTATTGGAGATTCTTTAACGAGGAAACTTTAACCAAGGAAAACATCGTATATAATCGAAACTTTTGTATACGGGAATTGTATCCTTGAAGAAAATATTAAAGAATCCGATTATTGCATTCACAAGGTTTTGCGTCAGTACGTTAATATAATTTGAAGAATTGAACCTCCTGCAATGACTACTAGCAATAATATACTTTTGGTTTTCAGCCGGTAATCTTAGGCAAAGCAATAGCGAGATGTCACTAGGTCCACCGTCACTCGGTCCGAGATCTTTATCATTTACCAGGTCCCCTAGTGAAACAACAAGGTAAGAATAATAAATTAAATAATAGTGTACATACGGTGACACATACACCTAAACATAACAAACATAAGCTGGCCGCGCAACGCTATAAGTTACTTGATATACGCGCGGCCTTCAGGGGCTATAGGTTCAGACGAATATTTTCTATGAGAAATGCGATTGCCCAGCCCTCCGACAAGTGCGTGCGTGTGCGGTATTTTCGATTAAAATGTATTAACAAAAGTACTTTTTATAGATTTTTTTTATGATTTCACTAGATAAACTAATGGTGAATATGTGAGTATAAATACCAAAAATCCGAAACAATTTTAAGTTCTAAAACGAGAAAAATGTTAAAAAATACAAGAAAATACATCATCTTTGTGACGATCTATCGAGTGAAGTAATTCCAATCGTGTATTCAATTGATGATTTCACTAGATAAACTATCCAAAAATACTGAGGTATGACTTTTGTTTCGATAAATTTTATAAATCTAGTCGAAAAATGAAAAATAAAACATGCCTCCAAGCACTGGCGGACTAAGGGGGGGGGGGGGGGGCAGTCCGCCCCGGGCTGCCCGCCCTGGGGGGCCTCCGAAGTCTCGAGAAGAGAAGTCCTTTTCAAATTAAAAATATGTTCAGAAAGTAAGAGGCAGTTTGAAGTTGGAGGCCCTGGCCTCCGGTCTTGGGACTACAGTTGAAGCCTCACACATAGTAAAAGAAAGTCAAAAAAAGAGTCAAAAATATTCCGAATTTTTTATTATTTTATTTCATACAAATCTACTACTACACTCAATACTACACTACTACAGCTACTCAATCATGTTATTATGTAGTCGGCATAATCATGAGCTCGCTTCGCTCGCTCCAATTTTTCGAATAGCCTTAATTTCGCCTGAAAATTGACTTATAATTGATCAAAATCTCGAGCTCGCTTGGCTCCCTCCTGGTTCTAAATCATATTGCAATGATCTCATTTGATTCCAGTAAATTCTCGAGCTTACTTCGCTCGCTCCTCGTTTTGTACCTTTTGCAACGACCTAGTCTCACTGTAGTAAAACCTCGTTTTCGACCTAATCGAAGATATTGCAGTAAAAACTCGAGCTCGCTTCGCTCGCTCCTGGTTTTAAATGTATCTCAGACGCATTGGATGTAGATCATGTGATCAATAAAAAATACGATTGAGGGCAACACAATAGGGTCGGTGCTCCCTTAATATTTCAGTAAAATCTCGAGCTCGCTTCGCTCGCTCCTGGTTTCAGTGATATCTTTATATTGCAGTAAACTCTTGAGCTCACTTCGCTCGCTTCTTGTTTTAAATTGTATTCCAGTGATCTCATTATGTTGCAGTAAAATCTCGAGCTCGCTTCGCTCGCTCCTGGTTTTAGATCGTATTGCAGAGATCTCATTATATTGCAGTAAAATCTCGAGCTCGCTTCGCTCGCTTCTAGTTTTCTGTTAAAATTCTTCCTACGCGTTTGGACGCGTTTGTTTAGGTGCGCAAAAGTCAAGTTTTGCCCCGGCTCGGAAAAATCGTACATTCAGGGCTGGGGTTTGCAACAAGGTTTGCATGACCTGATAATATTGTTGTAAAATCTCGAGGTCGCTTCGCTCGCTCTAGCTAAATTTAAGGTCGCATCAATCTGAAGCTCAATTCACTTTTTTTTTCACCGGGATTTTATTGCAACGACCTAACCTGGACCGGAAACTCCCTGGGAAATAATTATTGCTATTTACGTCCATGGAGGGAAGGGGCGCCTATGTCAAATTTTTGCCACGACTTGAAAAAATCATAGATATCAATTTCTGAAAAGACCGGGGGGCCTCATATAGTTTTGCCGCCCCGGGCCTCCGACGGGGTTAGTCCGCCACTGCTTCCAAGGTGTTTCGTCCTACCATAGGGCCTTTGGTTTTGTACAGAGCGTAAGGGACATCCCTCCGTAAACTGAAATGGTGAACTCAGACCATCAAACTGAACAACTTTCACTATGAATATGAAAGCTACATCAGGAAACGCGAAAAAAATATAAAAAAGTTGGTAAGTTTGTTGGTATGAGTTCATCGTTTAAGTCTGCGGACGGCTGTCCCTTACACCCTGTATAGCTTGATGTGTCGCCGCGTGTACATACATGAACTTACGGCTATAATCACTCTCGGGTGGTCAGAAATATTGCTACAACTAACAGCAATCTAGCTGTTGTAACAAGGCTCACTTTTACTTGGTTTATATTACTAACGGTGAAGGAAAACATCGTGAGGAAACTTGCATATGCTGAAGAAGAAATTCTGATGTGTATGTGAAGTCTACCAATCCGCATTGGGCACGCGTGGGTGACTAATGCCCATAAATCCTCCCTGAAGGTAGGCTGGTGCCCTGCAGTGGGACGTTTATAGGCTGATGGTGATGATGATGATATTACTAACACGTACTTGCGTATGTGTAGGTCTGGGAGACTTTTTCGATAATTTTGTATTAGACCCAGCGTCAACTATTTGGTATGTCAATGAACCTAATGAAAATATGTTTCCAGACGGAGAGTGGAAAGTGTGTGCAGAGAGAGGGAAAGGGAGAGCGTGACAGTATCGCGATGCATGGAGACTGAGCCGGATCGCGACCCGGAGCTGGAGCCGGATCGCGAGCCGGAGCTGGAGTTCGTGCCCTTCGCGACCGACCGCCCCGTCGGCCTGGACCTGGACGAGTTCCTACCTGTATGTCTAACTATTATTATTTGATCAACTTTATTCAAAACACATGAAATAGACAAATTATTTTCATTTTAGGCAAGGTATCGAAATTCGAAAATACACCGATTATATCCTAAAAAGCTTACGTAAAAATTAACAGATGTTTCGATTTATTTGAAAAATTAATTTGACGACTGAATGGGATACATTTCCTTTCCCTGAGTGACACTTTCTTAATCAATTTTCATCTTCATCTCATAAAAATGGAATTAAAAATAGTATCGCTTATTTATAAAGTACAACCGGCACATCCCCTTTACGAAATACCAGAAAATGTATAGAAGTTTTGACTGTTGTAAAATTTGTAATAAATTGTTGGGTTTTATAAAATTTACAAAGGTTTTATAATTTATTTTTATTTAAGGAGTTATTTAGTAATTTATTACTGATAAATTATAAACACATTTTTTGGGTATTATGTTTCGGATGTCCTTTGTGATTAAAAAAATGAAATGTCGCCATATGTAAATTAATCCTTTGATTGAATGATTGACGACACGGTTGGTGTAATGGTTACCGCGCCGGACTGCCAAACCAGGGTCCTGGGTTCGAATCCCGGTTCGGTCGTGGATGTTTATATGTTTGTGCCGTTGTTGTATGGTTTCCATATAAAAAGCCTATAGTGCTTGCTTGGGATCGTTACAATGTATGTGCATGTGAGCGGTATTTATTTATTATTATTTATTAGTAATTAGATACAGAAAAGTGTAGGTATCTCGGTTCCTACGGACGAGTGATGGAGCTCTAATATAGCTCTAACCTTGCTGTAACAAGTAAGCATGTCGCAGCGCGGGCTGGCGGGGGGCGGTGTGCGGTGGGGAGCGCGGGGCGCGGGCGCGGAGCCGAGCGAGCAGGAGGTGCTCGGCGTCATGATGCGCGGCCACGACTCCATGATGGCCGTGCTCACCGCCAGGCAGCGCGCACTCCAGGTATGCATATCATCATCATCAGCCCTCGACTACTTATACAGGATCCTTCTTAATATGCTGACACTTTTTTAAGGGTATGATCAGACCATCAAACTGAACAACTTTCTCTATGGGACCAACATCGAAATCGCGAAAAAGAATCAGCTGTCCCATACATTTGGCTCGAGTAGATTTGCAGTTTGGATTGGAAGAGCTGATTTTTTTTTCCCGATTTCGATGTTGGTGCCATAAAGAAAGTTGTTCAGTATGACGGTCTGTTCATCCCTTTAAAAAAGTGTCAGCATATTAAGAAGGACCTTATATGTGGACTAGTTACGCGTGTAATTCTACTAACAAACATTTCTGACACTTTTTGCGGGGGGCGAGGTAACATGAAATCAGCAACTTTTGATTTTATTCCTCATAACTTTCAAAGCATAAATCTCAAACTATTTGATGTACAGGATGTAACAAAACACACTCCTAATGTTTAATGGATGGTAGTTCAAACCACCAAACTGAACAACGTTCACTATGGAGACAACGTTGAAAAAAAATAACATTATTTTTGCACTTTTCAGATATTCCACTCTGTTAGAGTAAATAAGAATTTAAAGGTAGCGTTGGAATCAGTTATAGCACTAGAGGATACGTCAGTGATTCTCGATATCCTTAACGTAATGGCACATAAACCGTAAGTTTCATTTAATTGTTACTTCTAATGAGAGTTTTTCTTTTCTTTTTTAATTTTAGTTCCTAAAAAACTCAATAGATGGCATGTTTATTGCTCCATAGAGGCGTTCGTGAGATTCTGTCAAAATCATGTCAAGACAGTGCCTGCCATTTTTTTTAAGGCCAAGGGATCGAGCCCATACATCCATGTCAGAAGTAAACAGTTTCTAATTTTCGATCAAAATGATTCGCAAATAATGAAATATTCCATCAAACGATGCGTTGGCATCTTTTTGATCATCTTTTCCCTCTTTATTATTTTAACGAAACCCTTTTTGAAATATTGACCTTTGTTCGCACAGACCGTAGCGCCATCTATCGATCCCCTAGAAAACCAAAAGAAAAACGCTCATTATCACAATACATTGGTAAGAAAGCTGTGCTCATTAGAGAACATTTATTTTTCAGGTCTTTGTGGAACTTGGACATATGTTTACTTATGTTACCTAAAATACACGAGCTATTGCAGAGCAAATATGAATCGTAAGTACAGATGCTCAACGTAACAAAACTAAGTACAGTAGTACCAGGTTTATAAGTCTTACCGATGTATCTGCGCAGTAGACACATTTAATAACGCGCGAAATTATATTGACCAATCACGATGTGTCACCTTAAATCGGTTGGCGCTATTGGCTAATTTGTATTCGCGCCCTTTTCGTTGCTATCCGACTTTGCACCCTTTGATTACTAAATGACTTCGGGTTTTGACGGAGACTCGGTCCTGCTCTGCGCGAACGAAGATTGACGAGCGGAATTATTTTCCTGGTCGTACTGTAGTGAGTAACTGGCTCATCGACTCAATGTTGGTTTTGTCCACGTCTTGTCCTTCGAAACAAGAAAACGCCATGTTTGCCGATTCGAGGTAACTTCTTGCTAGTAGCTGGCTCTTAGTAGTAGCTCAAGCTTAATCACATTTAGGGCCTGTTTCACCCATAAAGTTACTATAATCAGGAATAGAGAAACGGACGGCTGTGAGAGCGAGATGTACCTAGCGGTACCATTATATTAGAGATACGTGACGGACCGTTTTTGGGGACTGTTAGACAGTTGTCGGCACGGCGAAAATTCTAGCTCTGTGAGTATCGTCTTGTAATAATTGTGAATCTAACTTGAAATCGTGGATAATGTGAAATATACTAATTTCACAAAATTATCTACGATTTCACGTTAGATTCACAATAATTATTCCCGAATTTTCACCGTGCCGACAAGCTGTCAAACAGTTCCCAAAAATCATAGACGAAGAATTTTTCGCTTACGCTGGTAGACGGAATGTCAGTCTAACCAGTAGGACTCGCATGCCGTCCCCGAGAAAACGACAAAAATCGAGATGTGCCTCCATCTTTATTATTTTACGTAGGCCAGAAAGAGCGCGCATGACGTTTTTCTCGTTTAAACGCGTTGTCGTGTGTGGCATGCTAGCTAGGTCTGTATGAAATAGCGATAGTCATAAAATCCTTTACAATTTATATGAAGTGACATTTTTGAGTCAGGTGGCTGTAGTACATAAAAGTGGTTACGCTGATTAGGCCAGCAATAAAATAGCGATCTCCTTTTTTAACTAGAGCGAATTTGCTATGTGCATCTCTTATTGAGTGAATATGACAAGAGACGTGCTTCCTTCTAGTACCTACCTTCTCTTTCTACGCCAAAATGGTTTGATTTGACGGCTCATGCATGTTCCTCTATTCCTGGTTAGGTATAGTTTTTATGGTTTCACCACTTCTTAATAAGTTATTGTTAGCTTATCTAAGATCGTTTAACATGTGTATAATAAATAATATGTCAAACGATCTGTCAGATAAGCAAAAGAAATTTAATTTACCAATAACTTACTAAGAGTCACGTTGCAGGTTCTGATACGAGCACTTGTCTCGCGTAGTGTTCGCGCGTCGCGTTTTTGTCTGCCACGAGGCTCCGCAATACTCAATCTCTTCTTGTTCTTGATCAAAACAATCCTTGAGATTGGGATAGATACTACACACTACACAAACTACTTGACACTGGTGGAAATGCAGTGCTAACGCACAAGAAACACTTTCGCTGCTGACGACCTACGCCGTACGAGTAACGAGTACGGTCAAATTCTATTGCATTCGTGAGTCAGCCAAACCTTACGCCTGTGCGGGTGACCCACGAGGTCAGCCGCATTGGTCTTTTTACGTTACGACTGTGCGCACGACCCACTCGTGGGTCCCCTCGCCCCTCGGGGCGTCAGTTTTAGCACTGCGCGAGGATCATGGTTTTGAGCTTAGCAGCGAAAGTGTATAAATAAAATAAAAAAGAACTTACTAAGAAGTGGTAAAACAGGCCCTTAGTTAAAATAACTTTTCGTTGTGCAGATACATGCAATGCGGATGCAACGCGCTAAGGCTGATAGTGCGGAACTTCTCGTCGGTTGTGCGCGCGAACGTGATCGCGCCGGTGCGAACACTCGGCGTGGACATCCCTCGGGAGGAGCGGTACAGCAAGTGCGCCAAGATCCACCAGCTCCTGCTCGACGTGAGAGCGTTCCTGTTGAAACGGCAGACCTTGCAGGGCCGCCTCGGCGCCGCCTTCCGCGACCTGCACACTCTAATGCAACAGGGGCTAGACTGACACACCGCCGCGCCATCACAACCAACTATTTATTGGTAGATTTAAAAATACGTACATACAATTTCAAATATTACTGGTTATAAACATGTTACAGTCATGTAGTGCTATTTAAAAGCGAACGACCACCGCGAGCCGCGCGCCACGTTCCTTAAGGGGTGGAATCTTATTTTGTCTGTTTTCGAACCGGTGTTTGATAACCAAATTATTACATTTAATATATATAGTTCATATAACAGTGTAGATACGTTCTTTCTGCAGTGAATCTAACCGTTAAAAACATGAATCAATTAAATTTTCTCGATGGAAAAGAGGACCAAAGTAAGTTCGATTTCAGATTTATAACCAGTTTTACAAGAGTCACCATACACCATTTCTTCTGAATATACCATCATTTGAAAGGTAATTAATTATAGCAGCGATTCTACGCGATGGTTTTACCCCAAACACCCAAGAGAAAAGATATTGATGAAAAATACGTTTTTTTGCGATCTTGCTTTCAATTGAAGCGGGATGGCTAATTGCAAACGTTTTTTTGTAAGAAAGAGACGCTTGCACTAGGGATGCCTGGCCTGAAGACGGAATAGATTGAAGAATTTCATTCTCTACTGTCACGCACGTACGTACACGTTGTACTACTATTGGATATGTACACGAACAGAGCACGTGTAACGTTGTACGTGTACGTTTGTAGGCACGCACGGTAGCTAAATTTGACGAAAGCTATTCCCCGGTTTGGAAGATTGAAGATTGCGGGTTCAAGTCCCGCCTGAGACATAATATTTTCAATTTTTTATTTGATTTTACATTCATACATAAACTCACGACCGTAATCCGTTTCGCGGTGGTCAGAAACATTGCTCCAACTAAGTACTAACTTTCTTTTTAAGAATGTTGTTGTAGCAATGCTCACATTTAGCAATTTCAGTTGCGGAATTGAATGACGTGTCAAGTGGAGAGGTGGCTAGCATTGAAACACAAATGTTGTTAAATGAATTGTTAAAGTTTTGACTCAGATCTGTATGTGTGTAGTATAGTAACATTCCCCTTATTCAATCAATAATGAATGAAGCACAGAACACAAGTGCAAGTTAATTAAAATTGTAGTAACTAGTTAAACCCACCCAATATGAAAACTTTATGATATGAAATAATAAAAATGTATATTCTAATGATGATTTAGGTAATGAATGAGACATGTAAAATTTAAATTGACATTTTTAACAAGTTTAATATTGTATAAAATCGTAATTGTAATATAAAAATGTGACCTCCGTTATTTGGCCTAACAATGACTAAATACTGGGCAATTTTTTATCACTGCCATAGTAACTTGATGATCACTGCACACATTTTTAGGGATGCTTCAGATCACATCATCAAACTAGCTACTATCGAAATAGCGAAGATAATGCGACTTAGGCCGGATTCGACCAAACTTTGATTTATAGAAGAGTAACTATACAAGGAACAATTTTTACTTCTATTGTTTACTCTGAAATAACTTCTTTTATCCGTACTTATTGCAATGTGAGGCTATACATTTTTAATTTGTTAGGTTTCTTTTTATTATAATTTTTTTAATTATGTGACTTTGACATTGTCTCGGTATAAGCTTAACACCGTCAAAATTGGCAGTGTAAAATTTACTCTCAACTTATTCATAAATTAGGGTTGGTAAAATGCAAAATCAGTTTACTCTAGAGTAACGGCGACTTAATCTAAGAATAAAATTTACTCGCGTTTGGACGAATCGGGCCTAAGTCGCCAGTTACTCTAGAGTAAACTGATTTTGCGTTTTACCAGCCCCAATCTATGAATAAGTTGAGAGTAAATTTTAAACGGCCAATCGAAGACTAATGAAATGTCAATGTCACATAATTAAAAAAATTAAAGAAAAAAGAAACCTAACAAATTAAAACTGTATAACATCACAATGCAATAAGTACGGATACAACGACCTCTTTCTTTAGGTGGATTATACATTCGTTCTTTTATTACGGGTTTAGTGTGGTACAAAGGAAGTTATTTCGGAGTAAATAACAAGAGTAAAATTGTTCCTTGTATAGTTACTCTTCTATAAATCAAAGTTTGGTCGAATCCGGCCTTAAATGCATAGATCAGCCTCCAATAGCAAACATTTTTGTTCGATACCTTCAAATGTTTGCAGTGGTTAAAAGTGTTCGCACGTTAAAGTTGACTGAAATGCTTGAGATAAAGTATATGTCTAGATTGAATCTGTGCTTGCAAACGTGCATGTGATTGTTCCAGGTTGCGGTATTTGGAGAAAGCCCAATGACCTAATATCAGATGTTTGTATTGCAATTTTAAATAATGACCAACTCGCGCGCAACATGGCTCTCTCACACTCTGACATTGGCAGAATTATTGTGGCAGTCACAATAACCGGCCAAATTAGGGAAAAAAAAGATTGAATCTGACGCTTCTACTAAACTAAAATAAACGGGCCAACTTTCTTATATTGGTGTGCGTGACAGCGTCATACAACTTATCTCTCACACTAAGCCACTGTCCATCTAGACATATACTTTATCTAAGATCAAACAATAACAATATTTAAAATTTAGTTTTTGGATTATAAAATATGATAAAACAGAAAACTACTTATTTGTACTTACTTAATTCTTCCTTTTGCATAAAATGCTGCCTACAAAATATATTTGTTTCTAACCCATGTAAATATTGAATCTCTTGTTGCTAATTGTATAAAACATTTTGCCATCTTGTGCCTTTGGTAAATTAATTTACATGGATTTTAGTCATTTCAGTATTGTAAGTAGGTATCTTATTGAATAAGCTATAATTTTAAATTAGTTAAGACCATAATTTTTTAGACTGACAATGAATTAATGTATTTATTTACTCAGATCATTTATTCAATTGATATTAATTTACAAACAAATTTATATTAAGTGGACTATGGTCTTAGACCATATAACCATGCGCTGGCAGTATGTACAAGACACTATGCACTATTTTCGTCTAAATACACTCATTCGAGCGCTAGAGTTTCGTGCCGCGAGGTATATGCAGTACTACATATAACTATGAACGAATTACGCTTGTAATTCTACTAACAAACTTTTCTGCCACTTTTTGCGGCGGACGAGGGAGCATGAAATCCGCAACTTTGGATTTTATTTCATTACTTTAGCCTAATTTTGATTGTTGGAAATAATCTCGTGTGATCCCCAAACGAGACTAATTTTGAAGTTATTGTTCCGCAATTATAGGCTGTCTCGGTTAGTGGTAAGGTTTTTTTTTATAAACTTATTTTGTCCCATTGTTGGGCAAAGGTCTCCTCCAAGCTTTTCCAGCCTTCCCTATCCTGTTCCATCAGTTGCCATTTCGCTTCGTGGGCATCCGCATTTATACTACATTTTATATTACAATTACAAGTTACATGATCAATTGATCGTGTAACTAGGCAGTGGGGAATGCTAAGGCAAGGCTGGTCCCTAGTTATATGGTCTAAGACTGGTTCACCACTGGGGCAGGGGAATTAAACAAAGTACTCAATATGAACTGTCATTGTGAAATCTGTTGCATTTAAAATTTAAAGTGTATCCTTGTTAGAAGTAAATTATTTATAATGCAGTACATGCTGAGGATTCTAAAAATTTGTTTGTAAACACTTTTGATTGTTCATGAGATGAGTATTAGTAACCAATATTTCCATTATGTTAAGTAAACTGAAAAATTCTGTTGAGAAAAACAAGTATGAAAATTTCCAAGACAATTAAATATTTTATATAACTTTACACTCCGTTTTCGTTTTTTTATATTCTCGTATTTCTATTGTGGTAGCAAAGTTCCAAAATATTGTGAAGGTGTGCATAAGCGCAGGACTGGTCAGTGTACCAAATGTGGGCGAGATCCGGGCACATGGGATCTGGCTCCCAGTGTTAAAGTAATATGTAAAACCACAAGTTGCTTTGTGTCCTAATTAGTTTATTATTCGTAGTTTGTGTCATTAAAAGCACTGTAACTGACAACCATTCTTATTATAATCGGCGACCCGGTTGGTGTAATGGTTACCACGCCAGACTGTCAAACCAGGGTCCTCTGTCCTGGGTTAGAATCCCGGTTTGGTCATGGATGTTATATATATGTTTGTGCCGATGATTATGATTGTTTGTAAGCGTTATTTATTAATGACATGTTGATTATGAGGAAAGGCAGTTTAGCAAGAAATTCGAAGAATAGGTTTTTAATAGATCAAATTGCTGTTGCGCTGTTCCCAAGCAACCGAGCTACCAGTGCGAAAGAGTGAAATCAGTGTGAATTACAGCTCAGACTGATTTTACCTACATAAAATGGTTGAAGTCATGATTTCGTATTCCCCTGTTTCTTCCTCGAAAATAAAACCGAATTTAATAATTCTTTTAAGAATAATATGAAAACGACTTTGGCTACTTTAATGTTAATATTCTTCAAAGGAGTAAATTTTTTTAGGCCCACCAAATGGTAACGTTTATTGATGGTATTACACTCTAAAAACATAGTTTAATTTATTATATTAATTAATCGGACGATAGATTAGGTAAAAATGCAACCGGAATTATGAAATCAATATAAAAAATTCACCACTGTCTTTCTTGCTAAGATTCTTTTTGCCTGTTAAAACGGCACATGTAGAGCAATGCGTGTATAGGAATGTCAGATGTTCATACGAAAATAAAAAACCAACATATTTCACCAAGACAAGATGTGCGCCACAGATCATTAAGAATATGTCCATGTGCGCTAACTGTGATTCAAAGAGTAAAGTAATATATCTACTGTGATTACGCGACACAGAGATTATGAGAAAGTTTTACATTTTGTGTAAAGATAAGGCTGACTTGGCGGCAGCGGCAATAGGCGACACGGTGTGCCATATCGGATTTGTATGAAATTGATGAACCATACTGTGTCCTATTGCATCTTTCTACTGCTGGGTACACTGTACTCTGTACAGTCTACCTCATGCAATTTATACTAATAAAACAGTAGATAGATAGATTGATAGACAACTCATTTAAAAAATTTTTTTCTCCATTTTTTTTATTTTTTATTACTGATTTTTTTTATATTCTTTTTTTTTCCTTTTTTTACTCATTTTTAGTAGTATAATAAGCAGTGGTTGGAATAGGTAGTGCAATTTAGGGTAAAGTCAAAGAGTAAAGTAATATAAGGTAAAGTTGTGAATATTTGTTTTGTGTGATCAATATTATATTCTCTTTGAATATCAGTGTTGCCAGACATGCAATAATTATCCTAGATCCACGATATTTTTAAGGGACATGCGATAGAAAATAAAAGTCTGGTATCGCACGATAATTCACAAAAATTCCAGGATAATCCACGATAATTTTGTAATTAATTGAAATCTGTGTATCAAATCATTATTTTCAACCATATTATTCGTCAAATTCCAATAATATACATCATTTTGGCGTTAATTATCGCGTAAAACAGTTTTCAAATACCGAATACTAAAATTGAAGTTCTAATGAGAACAATTGAGATAGAAAATATTTCCTCACTGTGTCGTTTCAATCAATCAGTTTTTACTAAAATTCCCTAAAAACCTCGTACTTGCCTACCTATAAATAGGTAACATTAAAACATTAAATAGTGGCATGCAATATAAGTAAGAATGATTGAATATCACGCATCATTTCACACTCTTTTAGGTTCTAAGATACGAGACTTTTTGGAATTTTTGATGCGATAAAAACACGATAATTTTGCTGTCAATCTGAGATAATTCTTATGTGTGGATCTGGCAACACTGAACACAGTAGCTGCTGGGCTGCGTTCAGAACCTACGCCCCAGATGCACCCCGAGTGCAACTTTTCGCACTAACGCCGTTCCGAGCCTCCGTGAACGGTTCCGTACCATAGAGCGTGTTGAAAAAACAACCGCACCCAAAGGTCGTGAACGCAGATGACCTTGCATGGGAAAATCTTTTTACATTCGCTTATAAGATCTTTCATGTTGATAAAGCACACAGCAACGGCTCACTAACACAAAAAATTAAGAACAATTGTTCATGTACTTCTTTGCCAATTATCACCGCCCATCCCCAAAACAGAGCCCCACCAACTTTAACTTTAAAAGGGTTGAAAGCAAATTTAATGACGGGGACATAAAAGGAGCAGCGAATTTACTTTTCTCGGATGATGTAATCGCTCCTGACACCCTGACACTCGGCCTTACAGACGAAACATCCCCTACCTGCAGATTCCTCCAATTTTCCAGACCTCCCTTAAGAGACGATCCGACTCTCACATCGACCGCTGATGACGTTTACAGCGCAATCATGAGTTTTAAAATATGTTCCGCTGGAGGTCTGGATGGCATTTCAGCACAAAACCTTAAAGATCTGGTTGGTGCGACCGGAGACACAGGTAGGACACTTACATCATCCAATTTATCATGTCTTGTTAACCTCATGTTGACCTGTGAAGTGCTAGATACTAGGCTAGATATCACGCACATCCTCTACGGCGCAAACCTGTGTGGCCTTAAAAAAAGGACGGGGGAATAAGGCCCATTGCGGTTGGTTGCACCCTGCGTAGGATTGTTTCCAAGGTATGTTGCAAACATATCGCCCCCACACTATCAGGCAAATTTCAACCACACCAACTAGGATTTGAATATCAAAATCTGCTGCATAACATCTATTCTAAGAGTACAGCAAGAATAAGGCTCGAAAAAGAAGGACCGGAATTCCCAATCAGAAAGGGTGTAAGACAAGGAGACCCGCTATCGCCAAAGATTTTCTCTGCAGTACTGGAAACGGTTGTAGAAACCTAGACTGGGAAAAGAAAGGTGTTAAAATAGATGGTGAACACCTTAGCCACCTGCGATTCGCAGATGACATTGTTGTCTTCGCCAGAACGGCTCATGCACTGGAAGAAATGTTGAATGACTTGGCAGAAGAGAGCAAAAGAGTAGGATTATCTCTTAATCCATCAAAAACAAAAATTCTTACGAATGACACAGATATTAGTACCTCAGATTAGTACAGTTGAAGTCGAAGGAGAAATAATAGAATTTGTGGAAAGATACACCTATCTGGGTCATACAATCACATTCAAAGATCACACAGGAAAAGAGATAGAGAGACGTATAGCGATAGCGTGGAAACAGTATTGGGGATTGAAAGAAATCATGAAAAATAAACAAATAAGCATACAAATTAAAAGCAAGTTATATGAAGTAGCAATACAACCTTGCCTCACTTACGGGTTCCAAACATGGGCCTTAAGGAAACAAGATGAGGAAAAGCTAAAAATATGCCAAAGAAAGATGGAAAGAAGCATGCTAGGAATAAAACTAATGGATAAAATAAGTAATGCAAAGATAAGAAAGAAAACAAAAATTTGTGACATTGTGGAAAGAATAAGAGTGTTAAAGTGGAATTGGGCCGGGCACATCTGCAGAATGGACAACAGCAGGTGGACTAAGAGGGTAATAGAATGGGTACCACGCTACAGTCAGGAAAAGAGGAAGACCGAAAATGAGATGGGCAGACATATTTGTCCAAAGATGTGGCCCAGACTGGATGCGGAAAGCCAGGGTAAGGAAATACTGGAAGAAGTGGGGGGAGGCCTACGCTAAAGAAGCGACTACTATGGAAGGAAGCTAAACAAAAACGTGCCAAGATTATTTAAATGAATTAATGAATGAATGAAATATACGATAATTATGTTAATACAATAATATAAGTAATGTTTATTTAATTTAATAAATGTAATGTTATTATTATTTCTATTGTTTTTTGTTAATAAAATGGTATGTATTAAAATGTAATTCGTGCGTGTAGCGCTTTTGGCATTTTGCGCTTTTGACATTGTGCGCTTTGGACATTCTGCTGTTTAGCATTTTGCTACCCACTTGTCATTATGCTCCTAAACGCAAAATGGGGGCACCGCTTTTGGCATTATGCTCCTAAACGCAAAATGGGGGCACCGAGAAGTTTTAAGGTTTCATCACTCAAAATTTTGATGTTGGGAGCCATAACACTAAATTGAGAAACTATATTTTTTGGACGAATCTATTCCTAGTTTCATTAATGACCGAATTTCTAAATTCAATTCAAATTCAGACCGACTTTTTGTGTATCTATTCACATTTGGCCCTTAATATCATACGCTTTTGTTTATTTGTCCCAAAATTTACTTATGTTTTATGGTCTGCCCACATATGGAAACACAATGATCTGATGGTGTCTGTTGATCAGTTACTCTAACGGGTGTTAACCAAGGTCTTGAATTGCCCCATGGAGGACCGTGTCTGGTCCCAAGCCTCTCTCCCAATATTTTTCGGGGGCTTAGGAATTCGCAAAATCTCCTGTGTATCTCTGCCGGCCTTCTTATCTTCCGCACATAGTATGCACAACCTAAACGGGACTATTATTGGTCCATCTCTGGGCACCGTGGAGCCTGCATACCTGTCGGAGGCTAGGACTGCCTGGCAAGAAGTTTGCCCCAACTGCGAGCCACCAAATGATCTTTTCTCCCAGAGGCATTGGGATGAGCCCCTTTGCCAATCGGTGCTCCAAAACCTTCTGCACACAAGTCCCAATAGCAAAGACCGTGCCCGCCTGTTAGCTGTCACTGACGAGGAATCCGGTCTCTAGCTCCAGGCATCGCCATCAGCCAATGTTGGAACCCTATTGGACAAAACCACCTTGACTCTGGCCGTCTGCCTGAGGCTTGGGGCTAGAACAGTCCACCCTCACATCTGCCGATGCGGCGAACAGGTTGACCAGCTTGGGCACCACGGCCTGTCCTGTGCCAAGAGCGCAGGTCATCTGCCGCGACACTCCGCTTTAAACGACACGATCCGCAGGGCGTTGACAACAGCCGGAGTGCCAACCGTGCTTGAACCGTCCAGTACTATCCGGACTGACAGAAAACGCCCTGATGGTATGACGTTGGGTCCATGAAAGTTGGGCAGGTCTCTGATGTGGGACGCCACCTGTGTGGACAATTGGCGGCGTCCCATATCAACGCCACTTCCTTGGGCACGGGTGCCGTTGCGGAACTCCTCAAAAGGTGTTTATATGCCAACATCGGGGAGGGATACATATTCATGCCTTGAGGGGTAGAAACCCTAGGTCCATGGGGACCGCAAGCAAAACTTCTCATTAAAGAGCTGTCTGCACGCCTAGTTGAGTGCGCAGGCGACAGGAGAGATGGTAGCTTCCTCAGGCAGCGGATAAGCCTAGCAATCCAGAGGAGGAATGCTGCCAGCCTCCTGGGTATGGTGTCCCAAGGTGAGGCTTTAAATGAGGTGTTTTGTTTATAGGGTTTTTATTTAGTTTATTCTTTTTCCTTGTTTTTTTTTACCTATATATAAGACTCCCTGTATATTATTTATTTATTTATGAACCTAATAAAGATTATTAACATTCATAAGTGTTTGTATCTACACGGGGTGTGCACCCTGTTTAATATACAACCCATAAAATTTCACGCCTGTATAGATACAAACACAAATATTCACAACTTTACCCTAAATTGCACTACCTATTCCGATCACTGATAATAAGATAAGATAGAAACATGAAATTTGGATTCTACGGTGGATGTAGGTGTGCCCTAAGAAAGGATTTTCGAATTCTAATTTTAGAAAAAGCTAGTATCATATTGACGACCTGGTTGGTGTAATGGTTACCACGCCGGACTGCCAAACCAGGGTCCTGGGTTCGAATCCCGGTTCTGTCATGGATGTTTATATGTTCGTGCCGTTGTTGTATGGTTTCCATAATAAACAGCCTATAGTGCCTGTGAGCGTTATTTTATTTTATTTATATAAACTGCAGTGCGAACTTAAGAATGGGAAAATAACTTATACAAACTAATGTCATAATTTGTATATATCCTATCATTTATTGAATTAAACACAAAAGCGAAATTTATTTCCTCTTTTTATTGGCCACTTTTATAGGACTCTCAGATGTTCTTTTTCTATTTTTGAAAGCATTCATTTTCTTGTACAATATGTCGTCTGAAACATCCTTTTGCATTTCTCCGGTTATTTCTTCCTTGTTACCTTTTTCCTGAGCCATGAGTTTCTCGATCTCTGGGTTCATGCCTTTGAAAGATAGCCTCCCTTCTATAAAATCTTCGCAGAATACGAAACTGGACTCTGATATATAATTGCCCGTGGCGTGGCGCATTTCCTCCGTAATTATGTTTGAATAGAAACTATCATGATCTTGCGTATTCTCCAACTCTTTTTCTATTCTGTCTTTAGTTTTTCTCATAAATTTCATATCCAGCACAGATTTTGGTAATTGCGGTTTTTTGCTTGCCATTATGAATTTTTACTAGAAATGTAACAAGTCTCCAAATTTTTTGACCGAAATTCTATTCTTTTTGCTGATGAGAGGAATATAAATCAAATATAAATATGATATAACCTCACTTTTATGTCAATCAACGCTCAGATTAATGAACAACGTTTTTTTTATATACATTGTTTGTGTTGTTTCTTTTTCTATCCTTTCGGAAAAGCAATAGGAACTAGCCATTAAAGCCAGCCATCGTCTTTAGCACAGAGTACTTTTTATATCTTTAGTTATATTTTTCTTTGAACTTAACTTAACTTACAACTGGAAATGCGAGGGTGGTTCATACATTCCAATGTTCAAGGGAGTTTTACGCGAGGATCTCCATTAATGACACATTATTAAACTAATTCCGCCACATTAGCATAATGACAGCCACGAAAAACTAATTTAGAAAATTAAGAAACAAAGTCCGTACTTTTCTTCTCAGTTCCCGCGCAAAACTCGATCAATGCTAATTGTTATTTATAGTTGTGGTTGTTCTTGTTCTCTTGCAAAAAAAGCAAATGGTACATGCAGCCTGGAGAATGGGCATTTTGGTACCCGCTCCAATAGCAATGACTGTAGTTACGTTCGATGGGTCTTTTTATGACCACCAATGTTTAATAAGACCGCTTGATCCAAATCATTGTGAGTTCGGAGATATACCAATATGAAAATGACAAGTTTTATAGAAAAAAAAATTAATTAAAATGGCACATGGTGTCTATTATTGCTATTTATATTTGTAATAAAATACTTTTATGCCAGAATGTTATATAATAATAATAAAACAATATGATAACAATAAAAAATATATAATAATAGTTAATAACAATCTATTATATATATAAAACAGCCGGGTTGGTTCGAACACTTATAACTCGAAAACGGCTGAACCGATTTCGATGAAACTTGGAATATAGATAGTTCATTACCTGGATTAACATATAGGCTACATATTAAAAAGAGAGCTGGGTAGCGGGCGAAGCCGCACGGGTCCACTAGTAATATATATTAATTATGTGGTATACTAACATTGTATTATTGTGTTGTTGTGGTACTCTAAATAATACGTTGCAATACTATGCTCGAGTAATACTATTGAAAATAAAAAATCAATATATTTATATATATATATATAAAACAGCCGGGTTGGTTCGAACACTTATAACTCGAAAACGGCTGGACCGATTTCGATGAAACTTGGAATATAGGCTACATATTATAAAGGGAGTTGGGCAGCGGGCGAAGCCGCACGGGTCCACTAGTAATATATATTAATTATGTGGTATACCAACATTGTATTATCGTGTTGTTGTGGTACACTAAATAATACGTTGCAGTACTTTGTTCGAGTAATATTATTGAAAATAAAAAAAAACTAAAGATTTAATTCGAAATGACATTTATTTTCATTCAAGACCATCTACAATTACATCATTTAGAAATGATGCAGGGGCAGTAAAACCTTCATGTCTCGCATATCCAAGATACCAGATAATTGAAATAATATGAGCACAAGTGCCCATTGTACGTCGTCCAGTGAGGCAAGTACAATAATGTTGCACGATATCGTTGTCATTATTTGTGTTATTGTTTTTTACTAAAACATAACAATAGTACGTTTTCGATCTCCTGTGGCGTGACTGTACGCGCCCACGTAACAGCCAAACATCTTCGTTAATGCCGTAGTCTGGCAAGTCTTCCAGAGCGTTTTCTCTGTATATTTCGATTGAATATAAGCCATTCCTTAAATGCTCACTGCAATATGATCTCGCAAGCTTTAATTGGTATGTACCTAAAGAAAGCAAAATGACATGCTCTTCTGTTAGATGTGGGAAATTCTGAACATTATTTGCTTCTATTCTTAGAAAATCTGCTCTTCTGTTGTTTAATCTTTTCCTCTCTACATAATTGTGCAGAAGGTTTGGGGAATCCATTTTGTTTCGGATGATATTTAAATAGGATTCTACATTATTACTATGGATTACTATGGGTATGGGCGATGGGTTCGTGAAAATGATTTATAATAGCAGCGGCGATTTTAAAATCAGTGAACATGTGTGGAAGAGCTCTATTGAAATATTTTTGCCGTAAGAGCTTAAAATCTCGCTTGAACTTTCCATTCACTACTTCCACAACCCATCGACATATCGTCACCGATCTAGCTTCATTGGCCTGCTCAGTAGTCAGCTGTGTCTCGTTTCTATCTTTTGTTGGAGGCATGTATGATTCATAGCCACATGCTTCAATATCGTTCAAACTATCTCTGAATCCTCGGTCCAATATAAACACATCGTTTGCTTGCAGGAAGAAATGTAAAGGATTCTCTCCATTGTTCATTATATCACTCATTATATTTGCATCAGTCTTTGTTGCAGCGTATGGACCCAGTACGTCAAGAATGTATCCATCAGTGCATACTATCAAAAAAGGTTTTAAAAGATTTTGGACTTTGTGCAAACTGTATGATTGTCTTTGAAATAAAAAGTTCGAGCTTTTGTTTATGTAAATATAAGTGCCATCATATATTAGTATCACTTTATCATTTTCTTCGTTACCAAACAAAGCTTTAGGAATTGTGAGGTTTCTTTCTAATACCTCATTTCTATTGATGTGGTCCAGTCCCAAATGTAATATTACATATTCATTAGCTAGGCATTCACGCACAATAGCTAATAAACGCTCCAGTTTTCTTCGAGACACATTAAATAATGTTGCCAATCTCTCATCGGAATCTCCGGTACGTAGTTTTGTAAGGTATATACCTAATGCAGTTCTTGGTTCCTTGCATCTCTCACATAGAGAAGGCACCTGATCCAGTATGGCATCGAACTGTTCGCCATTACGTCCGGTCCAAAAATGCATTTCTTCATTGCTCAATGAACCTCTTGTGTTAAAGTCGAGCCTAGGTCCACGTTCTAAAGCCCTTCTCATCATGTCACAGACGTCTGTAAATTGTTGTGCATTGAAATGATGAGTGACATTGCAAGATTGAGGCAGTTCATCCCAGTTGTGATGTGATGATGTTGCTCTCAAGGTGTTGGCTGCACACTCTAGCGCCCTCAGGAATATATAACTTATGTTCACAAAACATATTAAGTTTGATAGTCTCAGGTATGCGATTACGGGTTGGGTTTCGGCAATCGTTGAATATACAATGCCTTGGTGTGTTTGGGGCTCGAACGTAGTCTGGAACCTGAAGTTCCTGGGCATTTGGTTCTGCTTCTGGTATAGCAGGTACCACGTCGTCATTGTGTCTAACAGCGTTCTCAATTCTCTGCCAACATCGATGACAGACACATCGAGTATTGTTGAACGCCACCTGAAAAGGGTAAAATACGATGTAGATGTTTTTTTATTTACTCTGGCTTGATAACGTTTTGTCATAAAAACCTAATTCGGTCCGGTCAGTAGGTATCTATAGTAGGATTATTTACTCGGTGCATACTCCGATGATTTATGACCGAGTTTCCAGCGAGATAATAGTATAGAACGATGCCACATAATCGTAATAATTCGAAACAATAATGTAAGCAGGTAGAAAATGTTGACCCTTCTAGTGCTTATCAGAACCGGTTCACGCATCGGTCGGCGCATATTTCCGTCCTTCATTTGTTTTACTGTCCACGTGCACAATAAATGCCAAAATGTTTTGTTATTTAGTGAATCACTACTGGTACGGACAGAACACCTGAATTCCGTGAACTGATAAAACGAGGTTAGAGTTTCGTACGCAGGCGGATTGCCCTATCCATACACTATATTAGGAAACGTTTTTGATAACACTCTAGAACATACTTCCAAAACTTAATAGTTAATACGTGTTTATCCAGTGAAATGTTCATGAGTCTTATTGTAATCCGTTATTTAATGTTGCTAAACGTAGCTTAGAAACATTGAAAAAGTAAAGCTTAGAGAAGATATGGTATGGCGTTTGTAGTTAAGACCAATTACATTCAAGCTGCATGACAGTTGACAATCATACGCTTTTCAAAAGAGCGCTATTTTCTAACATGAAAAAGTGAAGCTAAGAGAAGATATGTTATGGCGTTCGTTGTTAATGCGGTATGACAATCACACGCTTTTCAAAAGAGCGTCATTTTCTAACACTGCTAACAATTTCGTAATAAGGAGAATCACCTGTGACACATTTAAATAGTATAACGAAGTGGGTACTAACCTCCAATTCAGCATGTTCTTGTATGTACGCCGCAAACGCTGGTCGTGTCCTTGGGAGGTCATCGGTCAAAACATGTCGCTGGTATCTTGCATTATGTAGGCCTCGCCGGCACACCACACAATTGCTATGTTGTTCCATTACAACAGTCCAAATCGGTAACGAAATTCACAAAAACACTTCACAAGCCGAGGTCAACGTTTAAAGCAGGTAGAAAATGTCCAAAAAGAGGTGCAGGGGTCGGTGATAAAAGCGAGATGAGAACGTATTCTGATGAACAGCAGCGGGACGTCGTCTTTCGTACGGTACGATTGAACGACTGGAGTGAAGGAGCCGATCCGATGACGCGCTAAACTGCCCAAGCGCATCGCTCCCCACCACTCCTAGCTGGGATATAGCCGCGCGCTCACATTCCTCTTCTTATAACCGTCGGTTGTCGTCAATGTAATAAATATAATAGGAATTATTTTAAGAATATATGCAGTTCTATTTTATTTATTTGGTAAAAACAGACAATAGACGTTACATGGTTAATTACATAAGTTTACAAAAAAATAGTAGTTTAATTAATAGTTCGTAGCAATTAGTGTAATATTATAGTACATTTATTTATTTATTTATTTTAGGAAGATTTACAGCATTACATTTTAATAAACGTTCTTATATAAATCTAAACGCCATTTAAAAAATCTCCACATTTAACATATTATTTTTAATATATTAAAAAAATAATATATAATAAGCATATTATGTATATAATATGTATATATAATTGTAATAATGACATTAAAAAAATAATTGCCTAATAATGTCGAAAAACCAAAAAAAATAATTAAAGAATCATCACGAATAGCTCCGTTCCCACAGCGAATGATGACAAGCGTCCTAGTACACATTGATGTACATAAAGTAACCTTTAAAATCTGATATATATTATGTCTATTGGGGCGGGTACCACATTTCATACATTTTTGCCCATTGTCCTTTGTCAAGACAGCCATAGAAAAATGGTTTTTGTCATTTCGGGGGATATAATTTCCGAACGTTTCCCAATATGTCATAAACACGTTGATTTGACAGAATACCACCCCAAATATAACCTACAAAAATGAGAGTACCTATGGTTGGAAAATGAAAAAATACTTTAATAACTTAGAGATTAACATTTACAAGAATGCAGGTGGTAGAAATCGATAATGTTAAAATCTACAATCTCAGTGCTGGAAAATCGTTGCCAGACGTAAGTATTTAACACGAGAACCATGCGACCATGTCACAATACCTACACTGTTTCTTTATTATTTACAAGATATATTTCAGATTTTGATGTCTTTTAGTAGGTTGTGTAGTAAGCCGCGGTGGTCCTGTGGCGAGTAACCTTGCCTGCCGTGCAGGAGGCGATGGTTCGATCCGCGTCCAGGCCGACTCGTACCAATGAGTTTTTGTACGATTTGTAACCAGAGACTTTGTATTAAGAATAGACGGATTTTTTTAACAAACGAGTCGAGAAATGGTCAGGTCTCTCATTCGTAGTTATGGTATCTAGGAACAAGCCCTGGCCGAGGTAATGAGAGGGCAATACAGGGGGTGTGGTAAAAAGTTGGTGGGAGGCAGGGAGTGCCCAATTGTCCATACTGTATGTAGTAAAAGATACTCTTTCTTCTACTGTGGTTTCGATACCAAAGAGAATGTAACTCACTATGTTATAAGAGTGTGGACTTCCATACTTAAACCTGGTCCGTTCAAAGGAATTTAATGGCGGCGGTGCACGTTTCATATAACGTTTTATTGTTAGAGAGTTGCGCGAGCCTGTTCGATACTACTAGTGAAATATGGCCGTTCTGAATTTTCTGCATATCTCTGACTACACCGACTCAGGGAATATAGTCATGAGCATATGCACCACAACATACAAAAAATAATGTTTGTAATTTTTTAAATAAACTGAAACTTTATCCCATGTGTTTGTATATTTTATTCCAGTGGTTAACAGAAAGAAAGAAGCGCGCATTGCTAAAGAAAAATGTAGATTTAAGAAGAAGAATCGAGCTCATTCAAGAGTTTGACATGCCAGGAGTCAGTACAAACCTGAGAGTCTCTAAGGATGGCCAGTACATAATGGCAACAGGCATTTACAAGCCTAGGATCAAGTGTTTCGATGTCAACAATTTATCAATGAAGTTTGAAAGATGTTTGGATTCTGAAGTTATTAAATTTGAAATATTGAGCGAGGACTATTCAAAGGTTTGTAGGAATTTATTATTTAGACATTATCCTGATCATCACCAGCCATAGAAAGAGAATAACTGGAACAGACATTAAAATAATAATATTTGCGGAAACAACACAGGCTTATAATTATGCCAATTGAAAAGTGAGATAAAATCTATGTTGTTTGTCTCTTAGTATGCGTATGCGGTATCTGTGTATGCGGTATTTTCTTTGACTTTGTTGAAATTGCTTACAAAATCTTGCAAACTTAAACAAAGGTATGATTTTTTTGTACATTTTTGTCATCTCTGAATATTATCAAGATAAGTTGTATAAAAGTCCCTTTAAAAAAAATAACTTTCATTGAATGTGCCCCCAGTGCCGTGTCAAATGAAAAACAGTATGAAAACAACAGAAATTATTGTCTTATTTATGAGATGGCAGCGTATTTCAGACCATGGCGGTTAATAGGTTAACTAAGAAGCATTCTTTAGCTACAAAAATATATTACAATGCACAAAAGTTTGAGAGTTTCAGGATGAATGGTTTATTATAAAAACGTCTTATAACCAGTAAGTTGGAGGCATAACTAATCATTTTGGTTTTTTTTTCTTTAGTGAAGTTGTTGCGATTAAACATGGGCATAAATAGTTGGTGCCATTGCTTGTAAAGAAGTATTGAATGATCTCTAATATCCACATACTTGTTTTCAGATTGTGTTTCTGCAATGTGACCGTTACGTGGAGTTCCATGTCGGCCACGGTCGTCATTATCGCCTCAGGGTACCACGGTTTGGCAGAGACATTTCATACCACCGGCCTACCTGTGACCTCTTCGTTGTTGGTGCTTCATCAGTTAGTATACAGAATCTTGCAAAATGTTTATGGTTTTTTGGAGCTACAATTTGACATTTTAAAATAACTGTAATTTAGTTATGATATGTGCAATGAACATTGAAATTGTGGTCTTATTACTTAAAGCGAAACAGATATTATATGATATTAGGTGGATACCAGGCCTTACAGCTCCATACAATTACATTCTGTTTGTTCTCAGGAAGTCTACAGATTAAATCTAGAAATAGGGCAATTCATGGCACCATACGTAACAAAGGCTACTGGAATAAATTGTTGTGCAGTCAACGAAGACCATGGATTGTTGACACTTGGCACCGAGGGGGGGCTCGTTGAGGCCTGGGACCCGCGGACTAAGTCCCGTCAGGGAGCGCTGGATTGTGCTTTACATTGCACTGGGGCTGAATACAAGTAAGTGCTTTTTAGGGTTCTGTAGTCAATCAAGGAACCCTTAAATTTTCCTCTGTCTGTATGCTCCACCTTGATTACTCGCTTATTTTTGCACCTATTGAATCGATATTGGCATGACGACTGATGACGGTAACCCAAAAACAGAAATGTTGTAGTTACGAAGAAAACAATTTTTATACAACGAAAAAGGGGTTGGAAAAAAAATGTTTTTTTTTTTAATAAATCGAGTAAGGTGTCTCTGAATTGGTCTTGTCTTATGGAACAAAACTCCAGTAGAAACTAAATCGTTATAATGCTTCTGTCCCGATATATCTGCGCTCAAAGTCAAAAATAGAGCGTAGGGCAAAAGTAGAGCGCACACATGCAACAGTTTCTGTAGAAATATAATAATTAATATCCTTTCAGATTTGAATAAGTGAACTGAAATCATGACTGTTCAAATAAAATATTAGTTTTAAGGTTTTGTAAAATTCCCACAGTTTTCGAAATGCTCACTTTGTTTTTAATTTGAGCAATGCAGTAAATTCGCTATTTAGCTATTTTCAATTTCATGGCCTGTAGTCCAAGAAAGTCTAATGAAAAAGTCTTTTTATGGTTTTTTATAAAATAAATTTATTTATTTAAATATTATGGTTTTGGGTTTTATGCCGAAAAAAAACACATATAGGTAAACCTTATGTTAATCATGAAGGCAATAAATACATAAGTATTATTTTATTATAGCAATCACAATAAAATTAAAAATAAATTAATAAATTATTTTTCAGAAACGACAGCGTACCTGCCATAACTGCTCTCAAATTTGATGGACCCCTCAGAATGGGAGTTGGCACTTCTACCGGGCATGTCCTGCTGTACGACATCAGGTCGAGCAAGCCTCTCCTAGTCAAGGATCACATGAATGAGATGCCCATCAAGAGTTTAGAGTTCCACAAACAGATGGATTATGTTTACTCTATGGATTCAACAGTCGTCAAAATTTGGGACAAAAATACTGTAAGCCTTTTTTTGTAATTTTGGTGATCTTGTTTACCCCCACACCCCGGGCACTTCATAGAACGATCTCAAGATGTTTGAGTACTGATTTGCTATAGAAAGAAGATGGCGTAGGAACACGTGCTATCCCGCTCACACGTGCGCGCTTTCTGTATGTCTTTCTCGCTCAACACCTCTAAAATCTCCCCTGAAGTGCTGGGTGAAATGCGATGTCTAGTTAGGGAAGGGCTTGCAGTGGACTTTCTGTGTGTTGTACTAAAATAATATATAATACTAGAATTAACCCGCGACTTCGTCCGCACAAACTATATACCAGATTTTAAGTCAGATCTAAGCTATAAAACAAAAAAGTTTCATCAAAATCGGTTCAGTAGCTTTTGCGTGATGCTCGTTCAAACAAACAAACAGACAGACAAAAAATCCAGAAGTTGGTGATATGGAATCAGGGACACCTGAAAACCATATCTTAACTTTTTTTTGTTAATATCTTCAATGTACAGACACACTTCTGTTACAGTTTTATAATAGTTTAGATTCTGTGCCTTAGCTTCGTATCGCTTGATGGAAAGTGCGTATGAAGTAATGTTTTTATGCAACATAACATAGTTGTTCAGTCAGTTGATTTCAAGTATCTGATATTATACTCAAGCTTTACTTTACTTTAAGGTGACGTTAATTTAAGTCTTTTTCTTTGTAAAAAATATCAATTTGTTTGTTTTTTCGCTAAAGTTCATCATCTTTTGCTGTTGACTGTACCATTGATGGTACTGTCAAAAGGTAATAGTCAAATAGAGACAAATTATTTACAATGTATGACATCATAACAAAATTAAAATAAAACAATACATATAAACATTTTCTATATTTACAGGGAAAACAATATACGAGTATAGAGTCTTCGGTGGATTTCAATGAATTATGTGTCGTACCTAACACTGGATTGAGCATGATGGCGGTTGAAGATCAAAAGATGCAGATTTACTATATTCCATCCCTAGGTTTGTTCTACTTGTTTTATGCATGTTATACCCGAGCAAACGAGAAAATCGAAATGTGTCTGTTACTTTACGTGTGCCAAAATGAGCGTGCATGGTTTTCTCGTTTCGTCGTGCCAAGCATGCCACCCACGACAAAGCGTTTTAACGAGAAAAACGTCATGCGCGCTCTTTCTGACATACGTAAAATAATAAGGCACATCTCGATTTTTATCGTTTTCTCGGGGGTGGCATGCGAGGCGTACTGATTTGCTAGTCCTACTGTAAAAAGCCATCTCTTTCTAATAAAGAATAAAATAATGTCATGGGCAAAAGAGTTAATTTTTGTGTTCTTTGGCGATGTTTTTTTATTTTTCTGGGTTGAATTCATAACATTCGAATTATTTAAACCGTTGTGGTTCCAGCTTTGAGTGAACCATCCCATTTCTTACCGTGGGTGTCGTACAATGCGACTAAGGGATAAGGTTTCGTATGCAGTGTTTTTAGAGCCACATATATGTGGCCGCAAGCGTTTACTATTATTATCTATTCATATGTTACGAATATTTATTTTGTAGGACCCGCACCAAAATGGTGTGCGTTCCTGGATAACTTGACAGAAGAGATGGAAAGTTCAGCAGCACAGACGGTCTACGATGATTATAAGTTTGTTACGAAACAGGAACTTGAATCACTTGGATTAGACCACTTGCTTGGCACTAACCTCTTGCGTGCCTACATGCATGGGTAAGTTGGTTTAATTAGTTGCATTTCATCATCATCATTTCAGCGGATGGACGTCCACTGCTGGAAATAGGCCCCCAAGGATCGCCATAACGACCGGTTCCCGCTGCCTTCACCAGGTCGTCGCTCCACCTTGTGGGGTTTTTTCGCGATTTAGATGGTGGCTCCATAATGCAAATTGTGCATTTTGATGGTCTGAAGCACCATCTAAAATATGTAACACATTTACCTACATATACGTACCCTTATTTGTGTGGTTAAATATAATTAATATTGAATAATAATTTTGTTAGTATAATGAAAGTTCTGATTACATTTATTTCTATTTTTTTTGACTTACCTTTAAAAAAAATGTGGTGCCTTTGTAAGTATAACGTTTTGACAAAATTATGTTTTTCTACTTACAGGTACTTTGTAGATGTAAGATTGTATAAGCGAGCGAAATCAATAGCCGATCCATTCGCTTTCGAAGAATACAAGAAACGCAAAATACGAGAAAAGATTGAGCAAGAAAGACCATCAAGGATCAAAGTTGAGGATAATTTGCCGAAAGTCAACCGTGACCTCGCCTCTCGTCTCATGGATGGTGGAACTAGAAAGAAAAAGGAATCCGGTGATCTGCTCAAAGATGATCGATTTAAGGTAAAGATCATCATCATCATCAGCCTATATGCCACAGCAGCATGCCCACTGCAGGGCACAGACATCCCCTCAGGGATTAGTCCACCTCGCGTGCATAATGCGGATTGGTAGACTTCTCATACGCATCAGAATTTCTTCTTCAGCGTATGTAGGTTTGTTCACAATGTTTTCCTTCACCGTTTGAGAGCAGTCGGTATTACGTACATAAGTTAGAAAAACTCATTGGTACATGGCATGTCGTCCGTGCGGATTCGAACCCAGACCCCCATCATTGAGTGTCCATATCTCTCCGCACCGCGCCACAGACGACGCTCTCTATGAACGCTCCAGACAAAAAATGATTTCATCTTCTGAATCTAACGGTCAGCGCACACTGAGCAGCAAAATGCTCGAGCAGCTTTGATAAATTGTTTATGAACTTAATCTCAACTGAAATAGGGTTGAAAATAACGTACAAGAAATTTTCTGTGGCATAATTTTATTGTTCGAGCATGCTATTTTCAAATCTATTTTAGTTGTAATTTTGTTCATTATCAGTTAGAACTTCTTCTTCATTATTATGTTATATTATAAGATCTATATGCATTGTACCTACTTTCAACAAATAAATTATATGATTTGATTTGATTTGAACTGCTCAGGCAATTTGCTGATGTGGAGGTTCGTTGGCGTATTATTATTATTGTTGTTGCTTGGGGGCCTTAAGGTGGTTGCAGAGGGGTCAATTTTGTACAAAACTTTGACGCACAATACGCGTAGACGGTATTAATATAAGTATCTTTGTATACATGGAAAAATAGTTTAGAAAATCTAGATGCCGCGTCATAAATAACATTTGCAATATATAAAATGATTACGAAGATATAAAGCTTTGAAATATTTCATACGAAATTTTAAAAGATTTATATCTTCGCAATTATATTATAAATTGCAATGTTATTTGTGACGCGGCAACTAGATTTTCAAATTTTTTTTCCATATATAAAATATTACTTTCATTAATTCCGTCTACGCGTATTGTGCCTCAAACTTTTGTATGGACTGAAACCACCTTAACAGACATGCGCCTGTGCCACTGCGACCATTTCTAAAAAGGGAAGTTTGTATCTTATCGGTGACGTAACAGATCATAATAGGTAGGAAAAATCATGTCACAATAGTGTGTTCAAAGTGTAGCTGTATCTTCCGTCTCTTCTCATCTAAAAATATAGAATGGGACGGATCATATTTGAACACAGCTTTGCGGCCAACTGTGACGGCCGAATGAATCTTTGTCTAATTCATAATATCTTTTTGTTTTAGGCCTTGTTTGAGAACCCAGACTTCGAAGTGGACAAAGAAGCCGCAGAATATCGGCTTCTCAATCCAGTTTTATCAAGGCTGGATAAGAGTAAGGGTAAAGCTAAGAAAGAAGAACCAGAGACTATGGAGGTCAGTTAATAGTTTTAATTCTACAAGATTAATGTATGGAAACTTTTGCTGTATAACACACTATATTTTAACATTGTCACACCTCAAAACACAACATATACTAAATTACTAGAAAGTACACTGCTTACTAGAACTTAAATTGCTAAATTTGAGCATTGCTACCTAATTGCTACAAATAAATATGTTTTTTTTTATTAAGGATGGGTTTGCTCTTGACCTCAAACCATACCGACCATAAAATATCGCGTTTGATTTGAATAATATTACTTTTAATTATATTTTATATCCAGTCTCTTTTGTTTGCAAGGTGAAATTCAGTATTCTGGTTACAAAAACTATTTAAAAAAAATTAAGAATGCCTAATAACAAAAATAACAAATTATTAAAAATTAATTTATTTTCGTTTGATTTAATAGTGTTCATAAATCTTTTTTATGACTGTTTGCACGTCAAATTATCAACAAATGAGACAGAATGTAAAAAAAATTGTTATTGCTGTTTGAAAGACAATACCTATGCCACCTTCCTGATACCCAACAATACCTATGCCAGCTTCCTGCTGATACCTATGCTAGCTCGTTGGGTTTGAATAATTAGTCTATAGGTAGCATCCAAACTTCTTAATGTGGTTTTACAGTCACGCTTACGCCAGCGCGGGTGGTAAGCGACGCGGGCCACGAGCTAGGTGTTGCCTTGTATCCTTTCACAGTGAAAATTGATCCGCGACAGACAATTTCATAGTGCGAACCAAAGAGAATGTAACTCACTACGTTATAAGAGTCGGGACTTCCATACTAAAAACGGGTCAGGACAGATATCTAGAATTGTATGAAACGTGTGCGAGCGTTCAAAGGAATTTAATGGCGTCGGTGCACGTTTCATACAAAATTTTTTTTGTTAGAGAGTTGCGCGAGCCTGGTGCGAACCGCGAGCTTACCGCCCGCGCTGACTGTAAAACCACACTTAGATTTGAATTAACATGCGGATGCCATAGATATAATATATACAACGCGTCGGCGTATGCAAATCTGGGTCTATATCCGAAGCAAGGATTTTAGAATCATAAAGGATACCACTCCTCCTTACAAGCGTGTAAATAAGAAAATCAGCCATGGCGGTCGGTAATGTTCGTCCTTCTTTCGTATCTCCATAGTCGAACGAACGAACGAACGAACGAACGAACGAACGAACGAACGTCGAACGTTACGTTTCGAACGTTTTTGTGTGCCTTTCTATCAGAACAAAAATTAAATAAAAGCTTTTTTTTTTATTTCTGTCATTGGATTATATAGGGACAAAGTAACGTCGAAAACATAGACGGGAATTTCCGAAAGAAGATCGATCATTACCGACCACCAAGGAGTATTATCATGTTTCACCGCTTGTTAGGCAGTGTGCCCTCCAAGGTATAGACAATAAATACCTATGCCAGCTTCCTGATTCGAAGCATATCCGAAGTATGATATGCAACCTCGATGTGATTTTTGAGCCAAGATATCAAAGAACATTATGTTGAAATATTAGCTAGAATCAGTTGTTCTAAAGATATAATACAATCCATACTATTCCTTTTCTTCTCTTCCGCAAGGTCCAAATTTACTTTTGTTTTATTCAATTTCGTAGGTGGAAGAAACCGAAGAAAAAGATTCAGACGCGGAGCTCTACGCATCCAGTGAGGAGAGTTCAGACGAAGATCGAACTTGGGTCAAAGAAGTTAAAAAGCAACACAAGATCGTCAGAAACAAACGGCGGCAAGATGACGACACCGAGACAGCAAATAAGGAAGAAGTTTACGAGTTCAGTAAACCACCTAAACCTACAACAGTTAAAAGCATTACGAGAGTTAATAAATCCAGTTTAGGAGAACGTCTGAATAAAGAAGGCTTCACAGCCATGGTCTCTGGTACCGGAGGTAACAAAGAGATGACCTTTTACATGAGAGGGAAAAAGTCAGAATCAGACGATCAAAGGAAAATGAAAAAGCACTATCACGAAAGAAAACAAATTGTCAGAAGAACAGGATTTTTAACGAAAAAGAAAATGCCTAAGATGTTTTAGTTTTAAGAATTGTATGTCAAGAGGAAAGGCGTTCCGTTTAAACGTATTCCCCTGTTTCCTCCCTAGATAATGAAATTAGAGCAAATATTTTTTTACCATACAATCTATGTTACCTCTGCCACGTCCCTGTTTTTTTCTTATATTAATTACTATAACTAGGAGCCTTCGAAAAAGACGAAAAATTACTCAATTTTACTGCTGTGTTCAGACATCCAGCAAGCAAAGACGATTTTGAAAACATACAGACGAAGCAAAAGCCTCTTTCTCATTTTATTTTTGAATGAATTATTAAAATCGGTTAGTTTTGCAGGAGGAAACAGGGGAATACAAAATCGATATTTCGTCCATTTTATGGAGGTAAAATTAGTCCGAGCTGCGGTTGTCTCTTTCGCACTGGTAGCTCGGTTGCTCGGGAATAGCGCGACAGCAATAGATCTGTTAAAAATATTTTCTTTGCAGACCGCCTTTCCTCTTAAGACGAAGAACCAATGTTTCATTTATTGCGAAAAATAAAGACACATTTATGTACAGTCTTTCTTCTCCGTCATTTATCACTTCTCTCCGGGGTTATCAAAGTTCAACTTTTAATGCATCGTTTACTGTTGCATTCAATATAAATAGATAACTTATAATTATTTGTACCAGAAAAATACAATATGGAACTCTGTTGCCGACGCTGCATGTCTCATTCGACTAGAATTTTATTATCATGTCTGGTTTAAAGTAATATGAGATTGCACCGGTTAGTAACCCCTGAAAATGGTTTAGTGTTTTGTAACATCATCAAATCTATACCTACCTACACATCGTGTTATCAATAGTTTTAAAATAAAAACATGCATGAAGTTGGATGCGCTCCTTTAATTTCTTGCTTATATTTATAAGAGAACATGGCTAGCTGGATGTTGACCCTCAATAATACCGAGGAAAAAATAAGTGTTTGTGTGAAAAGCAGCAATGATTAATAATGACAATATATCCTACGGCAGTGGTAAGTAATTATTAATTAATGGTAGATACAATTTTTGAATTACCGTCATAACTTAAAATTGGGTAGATATGTTGTTTGTCCTGTCATTATAGGGTATAATTATTGATAATTTATTGTAGTTTAATGCGAATAAAAGTAATTAATTTATAGTTATGGGCAATAAATTGGATAATGTTAAGTTTTCATTCGATTATGTAGCTAGTGATCTACTGGACAGCCATGTACTGGGCAACAAGCTCGGCGAGCCAGCAATGGAGAGATCAACGAGGTCCAGTCTAGACGCCAACAGTGTTGATGTGAGTTACGTACTGACTTTGAACCTTATCTAAAGATAGTGATCATGTTAAACGTTTTATATGCAAAAGATGACCATGCGGCAGGAAGAAATTAGAATGGAAAGTGCTCATAAACAGTGATCATAATGTTTCAGATTGGAGAAATAACTGAATCTCCAGACACCGAGTACATGAGTACTTCAGCGATTTTACACTACTGTAAATCTAAGGTGAGAGGAAACATTTGGAAAATATTAACTTCATTACAAATTCATATTTACAGTTTATAATTAATTTTATGTTTTTTTTAAAGATATTACTCCCATACTTAAAGCTTCTAACGATAATGGGCTTAAGGCCCGTTGTGGACGTTTCAAATTCATCAAAATGCACGATTTGCGTTTCCCATTTTCACTCCGCACAAGTGGCAGTATTTATGTGCTTAGGATATATTCTTCAATATATGGCTTGTTTTAGGTGAGTTATTGAATACTTTATCGCATTAATATAGTCTACAAAAGTAGTTAGGAACAGTTCCATTTGAAGGTAGTAAGTACCTATAGCTACCTATGTACTTTTTAGGTATTTGTTGATAATATTGTATGGTACGGAACACTCCGTGCGCGAGTCCGACTAGCACTTGGCAGGTTTTTACGAAGTTACATAGGTATCTTTTATATTTAGGTTTACCTATAATTGTAGGAGACAATCTACGCCTAAACTGCTATGCGTATTTAATACATCAATTATTTTCGATAGTAATTTTATACAATGAGATTTGTAACTATAATAAATAGGGTACTTATGAATACTTATAGGTTTGCATATGCTATGCATAAGCAGTATCTTGATGTACCGTATTAATTTGCAGGCGAGACAGAGGGTTTTGTTACAAGTTAGTGCCTCTGGCATTAACGTCGTCTTTGGAGTATGAGACCTACAAGCAGATTTGCTACGGGAACGTTACATTTATCTACATTGCACCCAGCGTATTACATTTCTTGGGATTCCTGTACGCTTTGTATTTGTTCAGAATATCTGATAATGAGCAACTGCAGAACCTTATGGAGAGGGTAAGCTTGTTCTTTCGAAATCTAATAAATATATTGGTACAGTTCGCAACTAAAGTGTCTGTCTGCATTATTCAGTATTATAGACTTATAGTGCCCTTATACCTATTCGTCAAGCCAGGTAGGAGGCCTATTGAGGCGACTTGAAAATACTCTGGCCTCCTCAAGACAAGTTTGCGTAGTGAAGGTGGCCGGTACCCTCTCACTTATTCGTGGCAGAAAAGCTGTGGTCTGTTTTGTTGGTTACCTAAGTTTTTGAAGGGTACCTATATTCTTCCAAACTAAACGGTGAAGGAAAACATCGTGAGGAAAACCTGCATTATACTTACTGTAAAAGATATTCTGATGCGTATGTAAAGTCTACCAATCGGCATTGTGCACGCTTGGTGGACTAATGCCCATACACCCTCCCTGAGGATAGGCCTGTGCCATGGTATGGCACATGGATGGTAACTGTATTGTGTCGATGTTACAAAGTTTCTAGGCATTCATATTGACAATAATATGAAATGGCACACGCAAATTGATGAAGTATGTAACAAACTAAGTAGATTTTCCTATGCACTCTACATGCTTGGCAAAGTTGTGAATCATCAAGCAGTGCTGACGGCGTACCACGGCTACGTGGCTTCCGAGCTAAGATATGGAATCATATTCTGGGGTAATGCCACTGGAATCGACTCAGTACTCAAAGCGCAAAAGAAATGTAATAGAGCCATATGCAACATTAGGAGAACGGATAGCTGTAAACCCTATTATAAAGACCTTAACTTATTAAGAGTACCTTCTATATACATTTACGAATCAGCAGTATTTGTTCGTCGCAACCAACACCTATTTGAAACCGTCTCAAGTGCCCGACGACGCGATCAACTACATCTAAGTTCATGCCGTACTGCACTATTTCACAAAAGTTTATACGCGATGGCACCGAAGATTTTTAACAAACTACCAAGGTCGTTGAAAGAAGTTGAAAGTGATGTGGTTTTTAAAAAACAGCTATTTAAACTGTGGTTGACAAAACATATTACTCGGTTCACGAATTTCTAACACCTACTAACTCATTTACTTAACTGACTTATTGACTTGATATTATATTGACATACTTTTCTACTTTAAATTTAGAATTTGACAACCTAAAATGATCCAATAATGTTCAGAAAACTTAATCAATAAAATATGTTAATTAATTTATTACTATGTTGGTTGACTATCTTAGATATGTAATTTATTTTTCAATTTTTATTTACCTACTACTTACTTTTGTTAATAATTTCAATTTGTATTCGTACGCCAAATGTGGCAGACCGCAGAGAATCCAATTATTTTACTGTAACACTATTTATATTACCTCTGTTTACGAATAAATAATTTTGTATTTTTTTAATTCTTTTGTAGTATTATTCTATGGTTGGTACTGTTTTCTAGTTTTAACAGTGACTTACATGCACTTTAGACGAGCAACTGATCGCAGATTTTTTGCCAATGCCGAATCGCCCGTTAGCCAAATTGCACGTGTAAAGGCAGATCGTAAGATCGCGAACCCGATCTCAGCCAATAAGGAACTCCTCCCCTCCACTCGCCTTTGCTATTTGGCCTTGATAGAAAGCCTGCGATCAGTTGCCCGCCTAAAGGGTAATTTAATGATACCAGGTGTTCCTCCTGTCGTCGTACTCCCCGCAAGGCACGCCGACAGCCAAGCCGAAGCGTCTGCTGTGGATGCTCTGGTTCTTCATAATCCTGAGCGTGCTGTGGATGTGCCTCTCCCTCGTCTCCGTCAATTTGATGATCGCTAATGGAACCATTATGTTCAGGTGGATGGAAACAAGGTATTCTACATAACTATTATGTACGTATGTTATTTGTCCGAATCCGAATATTATATATTCCCCCCTGAAAATGAATGTCCCCCCCCCCCACGAAACAAAAGTCTGGATACGTTCTTGGGTCCCCACGGCCCAAGAGTCTTGACACCAAAAAAATATTGGGTGCCGATATCCCTATACCAGTAGGCCTGATTTAATCCACAGTGAATTTTAAAGTTTTTCGACACAATTAAATACATTTTCAGTTCACAAGAGACATTATTGGTGCTGAAGATATTATTGATAATGTGTACGCTGATCCACGACATGGTGCAGGCCACTATCATCACCAGCTACTGCCTCCAGGCGCAGCTGCTGCAAGCACACCTCATGTTCCTGCGGGAGAGACTGTTGAACAGAACCATCACGCCTTTAAACTGGATGAGGGTTAGTTTCTCTATTGTACAGCCACAGCATAACTATATAGTCCTTACAGTACGGCAGCAGATGTACTTGTGCAGAGCATCGGCGGGGGCTTTGCGGGGAAGCGGGCGGCGGGGGTATCATCATGAGATCTGTATGAAGGTGTTGGGATTGCCTTGCATATCTGCGCATGACAGCGTAATTACACGCGGCGCGGCGGCGGGGGGCGGCGGCCATCAAGAGCATTGCCATACTGTGAGGCTATTTTATTACAAGGGAATACTGTGGTACAGCAAACTTATTATTGATTCGGGTTTTCCTTTTCCATTTGGACACTGGGCAAAAATGTATGGCCACTGGTCTAAGAGCCCCCCGCTATGGCACAGGTAGGGGCAGTTAGAGGATACCCTAACGTACATGGTGTACAAACTACAAAGGGCATCAACATATTTACAAGAAAAAAAAAAGATATAGGTGTTTTATTTTTATGTGGTCGTTTTAGGAACCAATAATTTTGACATTATGGCCCGAAAGGAGTAATCTCTTTCGGGGTGTTCAGACACTTAGCTGCAACTACCAAAAGTTATTATAAAGCGTGCAACAGTAAAAACGCCCACGTATACTATAATTGCAATTTCAGGACGGAATAACGATTTTCTCGTTTTGAGTTTACGCATACATACATACATTTTTGTAAAGAATACGCTAAATCTGTCGTAATATCCTCATATCTAACGTCAATAAAGCAATTTAAATAATATTTATGTCAACAATTTTTTTTCAATAGTCCAACACTATAATATTGCAAAAATTCACAAAAATAGTAAACATAAATATTTTTGGAATTGCTTTATTGACCTTAGAAATGAGGATATTACAACACATTTGGCGTATGCTTTACAAATATTTACTCAGCAGTTTCCTAACTGAAGAAGCCCAAACAATATGTTTTGAATATACTTATTAGATCTTTTTAAAACAAGTGGCTGAAAGGTAATGGTGTAGTATATTTTTAGAACCGGCTCAAAAAGCCCTTTCATTTGGTACCCCACACAATAGGTTTCAGAACAAAAAAAAATTTTATCCTATACAAAAAATTTATGACGTCATAACTCATAACTGCCTGTCAAAATGATTGTTCTGACCTAAAGTACATGTGTGCCGAACGGCTATCCTGAAGATCGATTTGCGGCTTTTTATCGATTTCGGCTTTGTAGGGTTAACACTATTACAAACGCCTATTTTAAATTTAATAACAAGTACTCCACCTTTTAATCATTAAATCCCTTCATAACAGGAGATAGCAGAATTCCGAAAGTTACTCAAGTACCTGAACGACGACCTAGCTCCCGCCGTGTGCCTGTTTACCATAGTGAACATGTCGTGGGCTGCGTCCGGCGCCATGTGGCTGCTGAACCTGGACCGCGTGGACACCAGCACAGAGCCCATCGTCGGCATCAGCGTGCTCAACCAATTGCTGTGGATATCTGCTGTCACCGTGCCGTTTGTACAGGTAAACTGTTCACTTTTAAAATTCATACTTTTGTTATAACTTGAGAACTGCTGGATAAAGCGAAATAATAATTTATAGTGGGGCAGCTCAGTGGTCACGACAGGTCAATAGAGTGCGGTGTGTGCGGAACGGGCGTATAATGGCAGGCAAACTTCTTGACCAAGGCCTTGAATGCCCAGAAACAAAATGTGTAGGCAAACCCCCCCCCCCCCCCCCTTTTCAAGATATTTGCCGGGTACTGTACCAACATTGAATTCACTTTATTGGTATCACGCGTAGGCAGCCGGCCAGCCGGTAGGCCCGCCCGCACACCGATCTCGGCCGATGAGCTGCCCTACTATTATTATTATTTGAGGTCTAACTTGATTAGAATCTCTAACGAACATTTTTGCATAATATAGCATGTAAGAACCCATAGTATAGGGACAATCGTACAAGTTATCTTTTCGGTTAGTACATCGCAGCGTCCCACTGCAGGACACATATGCCTACCCTGAAGGAAGGCGCAAGCACACGTGTTGGACTAACTAGCGTACGTAGTCCAGTCCATTAGCGTGCTTGCGCCTCGGTATTACGTACATAAGTTAATAAACTCATTGGTAAGTACATGGCATGTCGTCCGTGCGGATTCGAACCTGGACCCTCATAATTGAGTGTCCATACCTCTCCGCAACAACGCGTCACCGATGCTCTCCAGTGTTAGCACAATAAGTTGTGCTTGTGTCAAATAAGCTGATTTTCCATTGCTTTTCGCACAAATATATGCTACGAATTTATAGGAACCGTCGAATCTTCCGTTGTTTTAGGCTGCAAGATTAACAAAAGAATGTCGACGTACGCAGTCAGTGGGACACGAGCTAAGCGTGCGCCCATTCCTGCATCAAGACACATCGAACGAGGATATCACCACGGTGCTTCTCTACGCGTCTACCCTCAAACTTCGCGCCAAACTGTTCCACTACCCCATCGCCGGCCGATATCTTTGCGTCATACTTACGTTAGCTTCCATCGTGCTATTTTCATTAGGAATGTGCCACGTTTTACAATAAATTTAAATTAATGTGAATATTCGTAATAATAATAATGCAAAATTTTTATATTTAAAACATCTTTTATTGTATTTGGCACTACATCACATTTAACAATAACTAACGAGACATCTATGTTCATATTTAGTTAATTCGTATTAACCTAATATTAACTCATTTCATAACAGACACTGAGTTAGTTTACAAATTTTACAGATCTAATTAACTAATTAAGGCTGGGCCACACAGAGTGCAGCTGCAGAACGGGTGCAGGCTGCGGCTACCGTTCCGCAGCCGCGCCGGACTGCATTCAGTGTGACACCTCGCATATAATTCCATAGTTTACAACTACTGCCGGTCTGCAGCCGGCCTGCACCCGTTCTGCAGCTGCACTCTGTGTGGCCCAGCCTTTAAATCAGGGTTCGAATGGTAAATTATCTTGAAATCTGATCTTTATCTTAAATACATGTTGATAATAGCATAGGCATATGCTCACGACTATATTCCCCGAGGGGGTAGTGAGAGATGTTATGAAACCTCAGAACATCCACGTTACACTAGAGGTAGTACCGAAACTCTGAAATCTTGATAATTATAAAATTATTGAAAAAAAAAAAGATTGCGGCAGAAATATCACGCCATGTTTATCCGGCGGTTAAAAGGTACTAAAAAATTGTACTAAATACCCACAAGTGACGTCATCAACATTTCATTACTTTTTATAGTTCATCATTTTATTAAAAATAGTATTCAAGCTAAATAAAACTAAAAATGTGAGTATAGCGTTATTTTCAAAGGTTTTCTTTTACTAAATTTTTTTACTAAATAGAACTAAAATATATTTTATGTAGTCCGCTCCCCTATTCGCGAAAAAAGAAGCCCTCCTACACTCAGTTGCAGAAACGCTCATTAAAGATAATACCCATTAAATCTCTTGCTGGGTTTTATTATGTCAACAAAACAAAAAGTGACAGCATGAGATTTAATGGAGGATTATCTTTAATGAGCGTTTCTGCAACTAAGTGTAATCCACTAGGCAACAATTGACGTTCAACACGTGACGCTCAACATGTTCGGCAACGTTTCAAAATAACGCGCGAAGTTGCCACTAAGTTGAAGTATTCAACATGTTGGGCAACATGTTGTGCAACACGTCGGTCGCGCGACAAATGTTGCCTAGTGGATAGGAGGCTTTACAAACACAAAATAATTTTTTTCACTGTTTCCTGTTATTTTTAAATTTCATTCTTTGTTATACGAAACGAAAAAGCCGAAGATTATGTGCTGGTTGGTCTGGTCTGGACACGAGTGCAAATACTGCAATTTTAAAACGTTCTAACTTAAAAGGTAGCACAAAACTAAGAATCAACTTGGATAATTATCGTATAATTAAAAAAAATAATCTTAATAATTTCGAACCCTGAAATAAATAATTAATGTTGCACATCAAGCTATACAAAACCAACATAAGCTGGCCGCGCGTAGGTCGAGTAACGTATATAAGCGCGGCCAGCTTATGTTGGTTTTGTATAGCTTGATGTGTCGCCGTGCGTATCCCACTGCAACGCAAGAAATATTATATCGTCTAGTCACAATTAATATTTTAAACTGAAGACTTTATAGTCGTGTCTGTATAGATAAGTAGTCAGTATAGAGTGACATTGTCGTCTATTGACAAAACTCTTTAAATAAAGATTAAAAAAAAAAAAAAAAAAAACTGAAGACTGAATAGCCTTGCTGACTTGGGTAAACAACGAGACAAATGTGAATAAATAGCTCTTGGCTTCTTGCGTTACGGATAGGTAGTCACTTAGGGCTCACATCTTTGATTAAATTAAAATAGTGGAAGATAGGTGACGTTCTTGCATAACGTACTGGAACAATGGATCTGCTACTACCACAGATACATTTACTTTTGCTCACATTTGCTCTTTTGGTTCGGACGCTTTTCAGCGCGGACCCTACGTCCAGTAGTTGGTAAGTCAATGGCCAGGCTCGCGCAACTCTCTAACAAAAAAACGGAATGTGAAACGTGCACCGCCGCCCGGCATAAAATTTCTTCGAACGGCTGCACACGTTTCATAGATTCTGGATCATCGGTCACGACCAGTTTTTAGTAAGGAAGTCCCGACTCTTATAACGTAACATTCTCTTTGTCAATGACTATAACAGCCCAGCGGGTGGGTATATGATGTTGGAGGCTAGTCGATGTCGAAGAGGGCGTGCCTGGCGACCTGTGCGTCCCACCACGAGTGCACGTCGTGGAGCACGGGCTGGTCGCGGGCTACGTTCGGGCTGTTGTGCGACGTGCGGTTGTTGCTCTTCAGTACCGCTGCAAATTTACATTATTATTTAATTTGTGATTAGTAGTCCGATTGTATAACGTCTAGTGCGGGTTTTCAAACAACTAAAAACCTAATTTTCGTATGTTGCTTTCGTTTTTAGTACGTAACAATTTTCTATCATTTTCTAATCAAATAAAATTAAATCATGTATTAATTTACCTACCTAGCTCTTGTGTTTAAAAGTTTAATTTAACATATGTAGTAAATTCGTAATACAGGGTGAAATTGATATCATTAGCATCCTTTTAAACAAAGAGTCTACCCATCAAACTGAACAACTTTTACTATGGGAGCAAACCGATCGGAGCAAATAAAAAATCTGCTGTTCCATACTGAACTGCAGTGTCGACGTGCGAGTTCGCGACTCAAATGTATGCAACAGCAGAATTTTTTTTTTCTCCGGTCGGTTTGCTCAATTTCACCCTGTATATTAGAACGCTATGCTATGCGCAGTCATAATTGAGGTGCAAATTATATGTAATTTAATTTGTACTTTGTTACTGTGCTAAATTAAAATAAATACTCGAATGCAATAACTTTAACCGTGATTTGTATGGCACTGAAACAGCACAATCAGATTATGTCGCTGTTTTAATCTCATACACGGTTTACGTAAACTCATACGAGTAGGTTGACAAATTCGCACTAGGACCTGCAAAACTGACAGTTTCGGTTCTTACTTACGTGATGATTTTTTGTTGAGCGCGGGATGAGGGTCGCTCAAGGTTGGTTGTAAATATTTCTTTACTGGACTATCAGGCCTGTGAATGAGTAACATTTCAAAATCTTAGCAGAATTGAGACCCATACATTTTTCAGAATTCTTGGAGACCAGGGATTTTTGAGCGTAGCCGATATAGCATCGGTACCGCAACGACGTCTCCATTGTACCGCCACGACGTCTTAACTGTATCACAGAGTATCACTGCGATATTTTAAGCACAGGCGTTGATTCCGCCGCGCGCGACACTGATTGATCTCAGAAATATCGCGGCGATACGCGTTGATGTCGCGTTTATATCGTTCCTTCACCACGTACGCTCAAAAATAGCTTGAGTAATCTATACTATTACACTGTAACAGAATTGTGGCTGTACATTGAAGATATTAACAAAAAAAAGTTACAATATGGTTTTTAGGTGTCCCTGATTCCATATCACCAACTTTTCGATTTTTTGTCTGTCTGTTTGTTTGAACGAGCATCACGCAAAAACTACTGAACCGATTTTGATGAAACTTTTTTGTTTGATAGCTTATGGTCTGACTTAAAATCTGGTATATAATTTGTGCGGATGAAGTCGCGGGTTAACGCTAGTATGGTATAATAATAATATATTTATTGTTTCTAATAGCTAAGTATTTACCTTGGTATTGCTACAGATGATAGTCCAGGCCTTTTGAATTGATTTTTAGTAGATGACCTCTTCGGTTGGGAATCAAACGCAGACGTTATATCTGGAGACAAATGGATTGTATTTAATAGCTTTCAACATTGATAACATTATACTTTATTATCTTAACTCACTTGACATAACCGGTTGCGAAGTAGATTCAGTGATTTCTGTACGACCGACGCTGCCAATAGCTTGCTGTAAATAACATTTTCCATGTTTAATTAGGTTTACCAGCCTCCTCTCACCAATTTGGTTACTAGAGTATAATTATTAATATAAGAATTTACAGAAATATTTTTATAATAGCCGTGTGGTTCCGGCTTCGAATGGACCACCCCAAATCTTCTAGTGGGTGTCGTACGAGGCGACTAAGGGATTAAAGGTTTCTTAAGCAGTGTTTATGTGGGCGAAAGACTAGCGACCTCTCACCACTTGACAAGTCATTCCATCCTGAAACTTAAATTGCTAAATATGAGCATTGCTACTACATTCTTAAACAGACTTGTATGTATGACATACATGCATAAAATCAAGACCGTAATTCCCTTTCGGGGTGGTCAGAAACATTGCCACAACTACCAACTTTGTATGTAAGTATTTTTTATCATTACTGCTCAAAATTATAAGGGGTGCTCCTGCGATCACTATTAAAAAAAAAATGATCCACAATGAATGCTCCAAAAATGTGCAAATCAAAAGCACAGAATAAATAATAACTGGGCAAAAGTGCACAAAGGTATTTATAAACCCTAAATATAAACGCGCCCTCTCGCATAAAACAATTGCTAAGATTTTAAAATAGATTTTGCATCTAGTTTATTTGTGATCGAATGGTGCTTCAAATAATCAAACTGAACAAACAACCTTTGCTACGGGAATAATTTTGAAAAGGCGAAAACAAATCTATAAAAATGAACCCGTTTCCTTCTGTCACGCCATAACTTGAGAACGACTTTACCGATTTCATTCATCTTATTTTTTGACACTGTCTGTCGGGTCAGCTATTAAATATAAATACTTATACATTATTGTTGTAGATAAATCACCTGAGCCTCTGCTTCCAGTTTCTCCTTGTCTGTCTTTTCGTTCGTCGTATCCGCCAGCTGCTCGTTGGTTTTCCTCAAGCTTGTTATAAGGCTGGTTTGCTGTTTCTGAAATGAATGGTCATATAACTTATCTTGAAAAATTGCAATGATGGAAATAGTGTAAGTATTGAACTCGCAAATGTTAAATATTACCAGATTTCTAAATGTCAGATGCCTGCTGAGTCGCCTTGGAAAAAATCTAGGAGCAAGCTAACTTGGGATCAAGTCAGAGATCAACTTGATCCACCCGGGCCATTTCTTCTCATCCTTTTTGATAAGCTGGTAATTTGTGCCTCGCCTGGCATCCTACAGGCTATTATAACTTTTAGACACCACATTCAAATTAGTAAATTTTTTTAGTTCTTTGTTTCTCTACTGTCGCGTCGGGGTAAAAATCCCGTTGCATCTTAGTATCAAGATTTTACTTCAGAAATTTGTGCTAAGGGCGACATGGCGCCTAGGCGCGCCTTTTAAAGTGCCTGGCAATATTTGCATCGTCTGTGACAGCCACAAACTATAAAGTTAATCTTCTCTTCTATCGAGTCGATGCACATTTTATATTTTTCACCGCTGCTGTCGCAGTTGGTTCTTTTTAAATTCGTATAAAGATAATAAAACACTTACACTACTGTTTGCGCGTATTTTCTTCAGACAGCCCTCGAGCCAGGTGCGTATAGTTTGCTTGGCAACCTCCTCCTCGATGAGAAACTCGAACTCCTCCCTGGCGAGTAGCTCTTCCATCTGCAGAGACTTACGGATATCCACTGTGCGGTACGACAGCATGCTGAAAAGTTAAAATATCGATCGATAATAATAATGATAAGTCGATGTCTGACCAAATTGGTGACGTCCTTAAAAATGGCCAGAAGTTAAATCCAAATCCAATTTCAGTTCTAATCACATTGCCATCCAATTACTATTCAACTGTTAATTCCGTATCGCGCTAAAAATGACTTATTTACTATATGACTGACAGCTTTTAACGGTTGAGCCATCTGTCATAACGTCTCTAACGGCTGTCATGAGCTGTACCGCGAGTAGCGCAATACCAAATATGTAAAAAGCTATGCTTCGCACGCGGTCCAATCATGGTTCAGTTGTTATTTATTTACCGCAATTAGGGCCCAGGTCAGATGAAATTGGCCAGCATGCATGAAGAGACTAATGTGGAGGAAGCGAAAGAGGTTCGTCAGGATTGCAGCAGGTGGCGTTCCGTTGTCTGCCTACCCCAGTGGGAGACGAGAGTGAGAGTAAGTATGTATGTAGTATGTGTCTGAAGTTAGGTTTAAAGATACTTTATTCTCAATTAAAAGAAGAAGACATAATAATATAGTAGAAAAAATGAATAGTCATTCGCACTGCACAGAACACTCGAAAGATTTACAATACCTAATTAATAAATAACATAAGTAAAGCAAACTGCCTCTCCACATCCACGGTGAGATCACACATGACTACAGCACTCACTTGATGACGTCATGGAAGGTCACGTCCTCGCCGTTGTGCAGCCTCTCGAGCTCGTAGCACATGTACTTGAACAGGAGCCGCTCCTTGTGCGTGTCGCATTCCAGTCGACCCTTCAGCAGGCGAAGGATGAATTTTACCTGCAAACATTTGAAATTCTTTAAGGGCCTATGTCGAAAAATAATTGAAGCGAAATGGGCATGTGATAGCTTATATTACTGCCTGATGCGAGAGAAAGATATGGGGCGGCGCGCGCGCCGGACACGACGCAAGCGTAAAATAAACTTTATTTAATTGTGATTGTACTATTTATGTAAGTTCAATTCTGCTCTAATCAAACTTTATAAAATATCAATCTCTTTTTTTTTAAATTAAATCTCGTGTTTCTATTATTCACCGTTTAGCAGTTCCAAGCGTTTATCGATAAAGACGGAGGCTACTTCGGTTTGTTTTTCTATCGAGAAAATGTGTCTTAACAAAACTTCAATTATATGTTCAATTTACACATATCCTCTAATCATACTCCTACTGTTAGTACTTCATGATATATGACGCTTTGAAGAATCAAATTTTTTTCACATAGCCTCTTAACTGCTCGGTAGTCTCTTAACACTCATTATCGACTTTGTTTGCGTTGAATTAACATCGAAAATGAATTAAACGTCCCCGAGAGCATCAAAGCGACTTGTGTTAATTAATTTTCGATATTATTTCAACGCCAGCAAAATTGATAATGGTTTGACAGTGAAAAATGTTCTGCGGTGCAGCCGATAGATTTAAAGTAAATTATATCCAGTATCAATGCAAGTATCTGATATCTTGTTCGTCTTGCTTTCGATATTTTACCTATTAGGTTTTCTTGTTTATTAAGTCAGAAATGGCCAAATTATTCTGCGATCTTATCTCCCCAAATGCCGTGCGATTTTTTATAAAAGACTGAAATACGTAAAAACTAAATTAAATGTTTTTTCAAATAATAAATTACAAGTGTCGGTTCGATCAAACCTCTTAAGCGGGATTTACACTAATCGATTTTCGCTTTGCGACTAAGTGCGATTTGAAGTACACCGACTGGTTAGTTTGACATAAACTTGAAACATAACAAGCTCACGCAGCAATATACTTCAAATTCTACTATGCCGCACGGCGAAAATCGACCAGTGTGAATCCCGCTTTATAGAGACTGAAATTCAACGTCGGTTCGAAATCACTGTTTCGGTAAGACTCTAAAAAAATCACCTTTCTGACTGGAATGACTCCTTTCTGATGAACGTCGACGATATTCCAGGTGTTCTGGAAATTCCTTATGTCGGCGTACGACAATAAGGCGTCCTCTTCATTAGAGTAGAATAGCGAAAAGTTCTCCATGATAATAGCTGTAACAATACGGAACATTTTGTACAATCTGTTATTTACTGTATCTCAAAAACGTATATAGGGTCCTTCATAATATATGCCGACGGTTTTTTCAAAAACAAACTGAACAACTTCCTCTATGGGACAAATATCGAAATTGCCATGACCCCCGTCCCCCGCCACCGCCCCTGTGGGGGTGGTTTTATTAAAAATATTGGCAAAAAACTGGCCAGAATCCTTTCTTTGCTACGAAATTTCCATACAAACTTCCACTCCCGTCACACCTTAGACGTTGAATTTCAAAAACCTTAGTGAACACCCAGATGCCAATAGAAACATTCTTGCCAAATTTTAAGTTGGTTGTCTTTGCAGATTTTGTTTTGAGTGGGTGTGTGGATTTGCTTAGATTATTTTTTTTTTCGATTTGGGCACCTGTTTCTTTTATGACACAGCTTGTCGGAAAAACGTGCACATTCCAACCACAGCGTGCGCTACGATCGATTTGAATATTCCCACCCTCTTCGCAGATAGTTAATACAAGAACTAACCCACAAGTAAGTTGAGGACGATATACGTAATGATGACGTAGAAGGTGCAGAAGTAAGCGATGGAGGCGGTGAAGTTGCCGCAGTCTGTCTCCCAGTAGTTGTCGGCGGGCGTGCAGTAAGGCGGCGCGATCATACTAACCCACAAGTAAGTTGAGGACGATATACGTAATGATGACGTAGAAGGTGCAGAAGTAAGCGATGGAGGCGGTGAAGTTGCCGCAGTCTGTCTCCCAGTAGTTGTCGGCGGGCGTGCAGTAAGGAGGCGCGATCATACTAACCCACAAGTAAGTTGAGGATGATATACGTGATGATGACGTAGAGGGTTCAGAAATAAGCGATGGAGGCGGTGAAGTTGTCGCAGTCTGTCTCCCAGTAGTTGTCGCAGTACGCCGACGCGATCATACTAACCCACAAGTAAGTTGAGGACGATAAAGATGATGATGACGTAGAAGGTGCAGAAGTATGCGATGGAGGCGGTGAAGTTGCCGCAGTCTGTCTCCCAGTAGTTGTCGCAGTACGGCGGATGATCATACTAACCCACAAGTAAGTTGAGGACGATATAGGTGATGATGACGTAGAAGGTGCAGAAGTATGCGATGGAGGCGGTGAAGTTGCCGCAGTCGGTCTCCCAGTAGTTGTCGCAGTACGGCGGATGATCATACTAACCCACAAGTAAGTTGAGGACGATATACGTAATGATGACGTAGAAGGTGCAGAAGTAAGCGATGGAGGCGGTGAAGTTGCCGCAGTCTGTCTCCCAGTAGTTGTCGGCGGGCGTGCAGTAAGGCGGCGCGATCATACAGTCGTGCATTATCTTGTTCCAGTCCTCGCCCGTCACTATGCGGAACAGCATCGCCACGCTGTGGATGGGCGAATTGAAGTTCGCACGTCTGAAAATAAAGAAGTGCTTAATTTACACACATATTCTCACGCCTGTCTAATGGGGTAGGCAGAGACAATGGAACGCCACTAGCTACGATCCTGACAGAGCTCTCGCTTCCAGATTCATTAGTCTTCATGCTTGCTCGTCGATTTCGGGACTATCTGACCCTTTTAAAGCGTCACCAATTTGGTCAGTGTACGTACGTCTAGGCCGTCCCCTTCCAAGATTTCCACTCACACTTGCCTTATAAATTGCCCTCTTCTACTTGCTCTCATCCATTTTCTCTATATTACCGAACCATCTCAACATACCTTTCTCCATCTTTGTCACTACATCCTCTTTCAGACCACAATGTTCTCTAATTAAATGTGCTTCATATGGATTTTTAAAATGATCTCTGACAGCTCAGATTCAGGAGAGTTCGATTCACAATCGTAAGTCCCTTGTTTGATCTGATCCCAAGCTTGTACCGCTTTGTTTCAAAGATCAATTGGTCAAAAAATCGCATCTTAAGGCAAATCTACATGCTCCAATTTTAAGGCGTGTATTTGTCCATTAAAAATGGCGAAGGGCTCACTTCCTGTCACACTTTACAGAGTGCACTGCTAGCTAGAAACATGCTATATATAGAATTGGTCTGACCTTTACCCTGGGAAATATATTGTGGGCATATTTTCATTTTTAAGTTTATGGTGGATCATATAAAGGGTGTTATCAAATGAACGCAAAACACAAAAAACCTTTTGGAATCTACATTAATTTCTTCACTTTTAAATTAACGTGGAAAGTACCTAGAGTACCTACTTTAATTACTCGTTTTTTTAGTTCTAATAAAGTCGTTACTTTATGTGTGTATGATGTATGTACATGTAAATAACTATAAATAGCTATTTACAGTTTATTCGTAGCTACGAATAGATAATTAAATAGCAACATTACATTTTTATTCGTTATATTGAAGTGGTCCTTTTGGGAATTGTCCTTTTGGGAAGTGGTCCTATTGGGAATTATCATTTTGGGAAGTGATCCTAATGGGACACTTCCCATGTCCTTATGAGCCGAAAGGGTTTCTGATACTTGTTTTCAGATTTTGCGTTAATTTGTCAACACTTTATACTGTAATATATACCACTTTATACTGTAATATATACTGTAATATATATATAATACCTCCCAATCCCCTCTCCATACTTGACGTTCCCAAAGACGATGGTGCCCGCGAGAGCGTAGAAGAAGACAAGCAGGAACATGCCGAATATGATGAAGAAACTCTTGCAGACGCTGACGCCCACCGTCAGCATCAGCATCTTGAGCGTGGTGTGCTTGCCGGTGATCGTGAAGAAACGGAGTATCACCACCATGAACCCCACGAAGTACGATAAGTCGTTCTGAGAATTTAAATACAATAACTCGGTACATAGGTTTCATAGTCAAAGTAATTTGTTGAATAACTATAGGTAAGTATTTACCTGACTACAGCGAAGCCAAAAGGTATCTTAATTAGCGATCGTGTGTCGATCGCATTGCACCTTTTCAGTCACCGATCGATCGCACGAAATCGCGATTTAACATAACAATCTCCATCGAGTTGTCCGATAACTTATAGTAGATAGTTCTATCGGTTCTATGCGTGCGGGCGTAGCTTGGTGTGCTTTGCTTTCACCTTAATAAGGATGAATTCAACTAACGAGGATGCAAGTATGTAAAAAAACTTGTCCATTGGGTTGAGTGGAATGCGGCACAAAGTGCATTAATTGAAATATCAAAGGAATGACATCGTGAGTTTGTAATTTAAATTGTAAAATTTTACCATGTTTTATTTGTCTGCCATCGCCAGTCCAGTTTATGTATCGATTGCATATAATGCGTAATATTGCGTACGCAAAGATACAACGTACGTACCTATGTAATACATTGTAGGCAACGGGTACATTAAGTGGACTGTATGTCGATGGCAGACAAATAAAAAACCCGCGTGTATAGTGCTGCGATTTTTTGAAAACTGTTCTATAAATTTTCATGGGTGGTTCAGGTGATTAAATTGAACAACTTTTACTATGGGAGCAAACTTGTTTATCCCCATTTTAATAATTATGTAGTGCATGTTACCTTGAGTATGAAATGCATGAATATCCAGATGCACCCGGCGACGGTGACGAGTAGGTCATATCTGTTACGTCGACTCTGCCAGTAGCCGCGCGGCGTGAAGGCTATGGTCTTGAGCAGCACTTCCACGACGAACACCAGCGTTAGCATGGCCGATGTCGTGGCTAGCTGTTCCGTGTTTGGGGAATGGCGGGACCACTGGAATGGAAGTAATGTTATTATTTTCAAAGTAATTGAAGGGTAACGCTATGGTCCCATACATTTGGCTCGAGTAGGTTTGCAGTTTAGTATGGAAGAGCCGATTTTTTTTTTCGCGATTTCGTTGTGCCGTAGAGAAAGTTGTTCAGTTTGACGGTCAGATCATCCTCTTAAAAAAGTAACACCTATATAATTATGGCCGCCAGCCCATGCCAAGTTCGACCTTACCTTATCGCAATAGGTAAAATAATATGATTTATTAGGAAATATGTACGTCTTTATGACAACTGACATCGGCGCAGGCTGGCCTATGTCTGCTTTGACGCAGCAGCCGCTGATTGGCTGACGTTGACGCTGTCGCCCGATGTCCAATAGCTCGTTGATTGTGTTTTTTAGCCCCGCCCACTTGATTGGGGTTTGCATGGTGACATTGTTTGAGCGGAATGCGAGTTCTATTGTAGTTCTGTTGCGTAAGCCAACAAGTTTGAAAAACAATAAGAAAGACTTGACACTCACAGTGACTGCTAACAGCCCGCTGTTGATGAGAACGACGAATGCGATCACTCTCTTGAAGGACAAGTTCTGTGTGACGTCATAGGCCAAGGCGCGCACTTTCCTTCCGTCCGGACGAGGCGGCAAGTGAAGGGGCTGCGCTATTTTCAATCTCTTCTTTAGGTCACACCTAAAATATTTATTTCATAAAAGTTTAACGAAAATACTCATCTAAACTATTACAAAACTGTAACAGAAGTGTGTCTGTATATTGAAAATATTTACAAAAAAAACATCACGATATGGATTTTAGGTGTCCATGACTCCAAATCAACTTTTTTAGAGTTTGTGTTTGTTTGTTTGTCTGTTTGTAACAGCATCACGCAAAAACTACTGAACCGATTTTGATGAAACTTTTTTGTTTGATAGCTTGTGATTTGACTTAAAATCTGGTATATCATTTGAACGGACGAAGTCGCGGGTAAACTCTACTACTAATTAAATCTTTAGATGGCACTACGTCACTTAGAGCCATGTCTCACGAAACTCACGATGATCTCGCCTCAGAGGATGCCACACAGCCGTACCACCGAGTAGATATTCTACAGAGAAACAGCGGTTGCGGTACACCACTACATGCGCGTCAATGTTTGTACAATGCTATTGCTCGTTCTGGTACGTGAACATTTACGTAAGAGAGCGGGCGGCTGTATCACTGCGCATGTAGAAGTGTACCGCCACCGCCGTCATCTTGTATGAAGCTGTCTTTCTGTAGAGTATCTACTCGGTGGTACGGCCGAGTGGCATCTTCTGAGGCGAGATCATCGTGAGGCATGGCTCTAAGTTACGTGACAGTGACGTCACAGCTTTGCTGCGTGCAGCAGGGCTCCGTCAAAGACTTTATGTCGTCTACGTGGGACCTAATGAGTATTGAAGGTACTTACCACCTCCTCTGATCGACGGTCAATAAAGCAGTGCCCTTGTTTTCAGAATAATTAGCAATCACCACACCAACAAACAATGTGAGTCCTATCATGCACCCCAAAAATATGTAGACATGGATGTAGATAGCATGGACCTGGAATCAAAATGTTATTTATTTGTTTTTAATTCAATTCATCGGCATCGTCAAGATTAATCCGATATATCCTACTGCGTGGGTTCATGTTCATGCTTATACTTTCTCACTTCATTTACTATTCTGCGCTAGGCGCATAAGCATTATAGGTACTGTATTCTTGAAAACGCTGGAATAACTGAAAACAATTTACGACTTAATGTGGAAATTTTCAATGACTAAAAATATAGAATGATTAGAAGAGCTTCACCTACCCCCTCGGGGAATATATCAATTCTGGATAAACAGTTTTCAGGTTTTGCGTTACATACATTCATCTGCTTACAATAGATAACGCATGCTACAATGCCGACACATATCTATCGTCTCTTCAACATCCACAAGTCTCTTCATAAATTTTGAATTACCTTGTTACAAGTACGACCAGGAAAATATTTCCCCTCGTCAATCTTCGTTTGCGCAGAGTCCCCCGACAAAACCCGAAGTCGTTTAGTAATCAAAGGGTACAAAGTCGGATAGCAACGAAAGGGGCGTGAGAACAATTAGCCAGTCGTGTCACGGGATTGAAGGTAGCATCCTGATTGGTCAATATAATTTTCCGCGCTATTACAATTTGTCAACTGCGCAGGTACATCGGGGGAACGTATTAATCTGGTACTACTGTAACAAATTGTATAATATTTTACGTAATATAAGTACTTACCGGTCCCAAGGCCTTGATCAAAACGTCTCGCACGTCCAACCAACCCTTGAACGAGAGCACTTCGAACAACGTCAGGAGTGCGTCGCCAATATTGTCGAAACTAAACCGCTTTGGATTGGCCCTGTAAATAACAGAATTGTTTTTGATTTAAGAGAAAATTTTTATTGGCATTTCGTATCAATTAGTATAAGGAACATTCGACAAAGAACCGTAAAATAAACTTGTTGTTCTACGTTTAGATAGCAGATTTTTATTGCGATCAAGGAAAAGCCAATATTTCCAAAAGGGAAAATCAAAATGACTCGCTGGGGCCGGGTTTGAGCTTCATCTTGCTGTCAACACGAACACGCAGTCCTCGCGTAGAAAAAATGAAATGAAAAAAACTTTATTGTAGCGTTTGTTGTCGCGTAGTTATAGTTAATGTGGTACGTTACCAGACCGTGGGCACGAGCATGGAGGGGAACGTCTCGCTGGGGCCGGGCTTGAGCTTCATCTTGCTGTGAACACGCAGTCCTCGCGTAGTTATAGTTAATGTGGTACGTTACCAGACCCTGGGCACGAGCATCGAGGGGAACGTCTCGCTGGGGCCGGGCTTGAGCTTCATCTTGCTGTGAACACGAACACGCAGTCTTCGCGTAGTTATAGTTAATGTGGTACGTTACCAGACCCTGGGCACGAGCATGGAGGGGAAAGTCTCGCTGGGGCCGGGCTTGAGCTTCATCTTGCTGTGAACACGAACACGCAGTCCTCGCGTAGTTATAGTTAATGTGGTACGTTACCAGACCCTGGGCACGAGCATCGAGGGGAACGTCTCGCTGGGGCCGGGCTTGAGCTTCATCTTGCTGTGAACACGAACACGCAGTCTTCGCGTAGTTATAGTTAATGTGGTACGTTACCAGACCCTGGGCACGAGCATGGAGGGGAAAGTCTCGCTGGGGCCGGGCTTGAGCTTCATCTTGCTGTGAACACGAACACGCAGTCCTCGCGTAGTTATAGTTAATGTGGTACGTTACCAGACCCTGGGCACGAGCATGGAGGGGAACGTCTCTCTGGGGCCGGGCTTGAGCTTCATCTTGGTCACGAACACGCGCCGCATGAACACGCCCACGCAATCCTCGCGCTTTGTTATAGTCGGGTCGTTGCAACGCGCCAGTCTGCAATGTTACCTTTACTCATGTAGGTAGTTACTTATTACTTTTGAGACTTTCCTAAGGGGATCGGTTTCTATAGTCTGTCCAAGATAGCTTGGTGATTTTGACAGATCGTTTTAGAGCTTTTATTTTACTTTCTGAAAATGTTTCGAGCCGTAAAACCTTTAATTTTATGTTAAATGTTAATTAAATTAATCTTGTATATTTTTAGTGTATAATAAAGCTTTGACGGCTGAAACAGCTTTTAAAAGTAAAATGAAATCTCTAAAACCGCCTGTCAAAATCAGCAAGCTATCTTATCTTGGACGCACTAGGCGATAGCATTGAAACTAGCTTCACTCTGAATTTTCATTAATTAACTTAATTAATTTCTTGTTAGCAGTTTTCATTGATAAAATGATAATGAATTCGATATTAATTGAAATAGAGTTGAAAATAGTGTACAAGAGATAACGCGAACACACGGCCCAGGGATATGTGTCTAACACGTTATTTTCAACTATTTCCATTGTCACTATTTCCATTGACATTTAATAATCAATGAAAACTGCTTAAGCATTTTTCCGCTAGATGTGCGCTGACCCTTACAAGAATTTTCAGACTGTGTTTTACTACATTTAAAATCATCCAAGAAAATGAAAAAAATATTTCATAAGAGCCACCTAATTTTAAATGCAAAGAATGATTGTAATGTAATACAAAAAACCGATGAGAAGACTAAAATCTATGCAGTACACCGTCTTGTACGCATTCGATTTGACTCGTTTAAAGTTAGTAAGTGGGCATAGCTAGATAAGACAAGACATTGGCTATTTGACAACTAGTCAAATCAGCAACTTTTTATTAGACGACAAAACGCGCGTTTCGCATAAAAATTTGTACTATATAATGAGTTGTGACGTCATCAACATTTCATTACTTTTTAAAGTTTATCTTGTTTTAAAAAATAATATTCAAGCTAAAAACTTACTGAAAATGTGAGTTTAGCGTTATTTTCTATCCTCTTTATTACTGAGAAGATAAAACTAAAATAAATTGTATGTAGTCAAATACCAAATTGACAAATGTGAGGGATCAATCCTAACGAATTCTCGGTAAATTTGTATCATTACCAACGGCAGGGGCCCTTCTAATGATCGACTGTAAATGTATATGTACGTAAAATTGTCTTACCTCCCCCCGTACAACTGCACACCGTAACTTGCAAATACAAACATCAGTAGAATCAAAAGAGTAGATACCTGAAACGAGAAAGAGCGTATTTATTTACCCTGTCGTACTGTAGTTTAATTTTACTTTCTTCTAAGTCTTAGATTAAAAACATTTCGCATTCGCTGAAAGATGGAGCTAAGAAATGAGAGAGCGAGATAGCCAGTTATGAAATCTTACGTAAACAAAAAAAACAAAATATAATTTTTTGTTTCGGTCACCGTGTCCGGTTTTTGTATTTGTCAAAATGTCAAGCTTGGAAATTTTGACAAACATTGTCTTTTAGGCTGCAATAGCCAAACTATTGCTGTTCCATGTGCGGCCACATTATGGTTTCATCTAGTGGTAAATCATCTAAGATCTAAGTTGTAAAATGTTAAATAGAACAAGGAGCTATACAATACCAGGAGTATCTCCTTGAAGCCGCGGCACAGCTCGTAGACGACCTTACGCATGTGCGGTACGAGGGTGAAGATGCGCAGGGGGCGCACGCAGCGCAGGATCATCAGCATCTGCGCGGCCGAGCCCGGCGGCACGCTCCGCGGCATCCAGCAAAGAAACGTCAGCGACACCTAGCATAGCAGTTCATTAGTACAGAATAGATATCCTATCAGAAAGACAGCTTCATACGTGGTCGTCGCGACTGGTACCTCTTACATACGTAGCAATGTTTCTACCAAAATGTCACTCATTCTCGTACGTGAACGTTCACGTATAATTGCCGCAGGCTACGCATATAGGGGGGGTTATCGGCCACCGCGACCGCGAGCTTATAGGAAGTTTTTCTGGTAGAATATCAGTCTATTAGGTGGTGTTAGTAACACACACGTTATTTTAAAAACATATAGAAGTAAAGTCACTGATTTTTTTTTTAATCTTTATTGAAGAGCTTGGCCTGAGGCCATGTCTCTCTGTGGGATTTTCTATTGGGTAAGTTCACAGACATTATAATAACAATAAAAAAAAACTAGTAACTACACAGTGATGAAATAGAAAGATTATTTAATAGTTACTACAGTAAGCAAAGCCTTTTAAATAAAGGATGCGAGGATGAAGATGATGCTTATACGAGGCATATTGCGTTTCATGACTACATAAATAACTAACATATAACTTATGGATAAGGTTTATTATTGAATGCATCGTGGTGGCCACTGGCTGATAAAGATAAAAATTTAGTTCTTTTAGGGCCTGTTAAATAAAATGATGATTATCACACACAATATATTGATATAATATGACCATTAAAGGTTGGTAGGAAGTTAGGAAATAACTATAAAATATTAGTTTAAAACAACGAAGTGTAACTCACGATGTAAATGAACACATCCAGAACAGCTGCGGCGTCTTTGAGATACGCTTTAGGGGTGAAGAAGAGGCCATCTGCCAAGATTTTCAGCGCCAGTTCCAAGCTCATGAACACCACAAAACCATATTCTGCAAGCTAAAATGTTAACGATTTATGTGTGTATCTATACTATAAATAAAAGAGTTCCGTGACTGACTGACTGACAGACGAAGGCACAGCCTAAACCGCTAAATGCGCGCGTGGAATATACAGGGTGACATTGATATCATTCGCATTCTTTTAAACTAAGATCCATCAAACTGAACAACTTTTACTATGGGAGCAAACCGATCAGAGCAAATAAAAAATCAGCTGTTCCATACTAAACTGCAATCTTGACGCGCGAGTTCGCGTCTCAAATGTATGCAACAGCAGATTTTTTTTTTGCTCAGATCGGTTTGCTTCCATAGTAAAAGTTGTTCAGTTCGATAGGTAGACTCTTAGTTAAAAGGATGCTAATGATATCAATTTCACCCTGTATATTCTAGGATGTAGGGGCACTAAGAAATTATTTTATAAAATCGTCGATTACCCCTAATATTAAAAAAATATCAAAATCTCTATAACGATCAAACTTCGAATTCTTTTTGTATTTTTCCCTGAACAGTTATTAACTGGCATATATCTCCTGTTTTCAGCTTTAAGTTGAGTTTTGGGACACCCTGTATATTAAAATTGTAAACTTGGCTTGGATGTACATTGAAAATATTTGCAAAAATATTAATTGTGGTCGTTTGGGATACGTAATGGAATCCATTAAAGGCTAAGCCACACAGAAAGGTTTTGCGGGAAAGCGGGCCGGAGGTAGACCTGCCGAAAGCGAATATCTCCGGACCTGCGCGTATTTCTGTGTTGTAGGGTACATACAAACTCGAACATTACCACCACACCACACAACAAAACACACAGAAAACCCGCTTTCCCGCAAAACCGCCTCTGTGTGGCTTGGCCTTTAGACCATTTTTAAAATTTGTATCTGTTTATCTGTTTGTTTGTCCACGCGTCACTTAAAAACTACTGAACCGATTTGGATGGGGTTTTCACAAAAGCATAGGGCTTAGTTTGGATTAACTGTATTTAATGTCAAGAGGTATGCGAAGTCGTGGGCGCGTTTATAATAAAATTGTTGACATACCTGTAGTACAAAGTTCTCCATTACTCTGTAGGTAGGCGTTTCAAACATCATGGAGAGACAAGACAGCGTAGTAACCATAATCATCACCCAGTCCAAATAAGTTACCAGCCCGAGGAAATTACTGAAACAGACAACTTTTCTGTTTTCAAATTTTTATTTAAAGGCGGTTTCTAATTTTCTATTAATTAATCATGAATTCATCTATCCCCCTATATGACGTAACTAACATTTCTCTCTATGTAGAAACCGGCCAAGAGCGTGCCGGACTCGCCCGTTATATGATAGGGTTTCGTATTCATTTTATAAAAAGTTAATCCTGATATAGCTGAGATTAGTTCAGGATATCTTCAAAAGCAATCAATAGAGCGATTTGATTTGGGTCAACGCCATCTAGTGACAGGTGAAAATAACTTTTAACATTTATGAGCCTGACCAGGAAAATAAAAAACCTACTTTGGGGCGATACAATCCACTACAGCCTTTAATGACAATGTTTCAAGTACAAAAATTAGTTCCAATTACTTTCGGCAGCATCGCGAGGTTTTTATTTTTCTGGTCTATAATTAGACCTTAGTCTAAACTATTATAAAACTGTAACAGGAAGTTTTTCTGTACATTGAAGATATTAACAAAAAAATAGTTACGATATGGTTTTTAGGTATCCCTAATTCCATATCACCAATTTTTGGATTTTTTGTCCGTCTGTTTGTTTGTTTGTTTGTGTGTTTGTTTGTTTGAACGAGCATCACGCAAAAACTACTGAACCGATTTTGATGAAACTTTTTTTGATTGATAGCTTATTATCTGACTTAAAATCTGGTATTATTATATATATTGTGCGGACAAAGCCGCGGGTTAACGCTCGTACATTATAAATTTCAGCCAGATAAGAGCTGTTCAATCCCCGTGATATTATTATAAAGCTTTATTTCCATAAAACGTCGAAAGCTTATTAAAATGCAGAAAATATAAGGTATACTTACTGGAAACTCTTGTAGTGAACCTTCCTCTCGTTGCCGGTGACGGGATCTCTGAGCCTGGCGTCGTACCGAGCGTCTACTATGGCGCGACAAATCTTCCTGAACCGAGACTCCCGTGGCACTATCAATAGCGGAGTGTCGAACAACGGATGATTCTCGCGGAGATCTTCTTCACGTTGGTTCCTGATTATTAAATAAGAATTTAAACAAATTACAAAAAAAACATTGTCAATAAAGTATCCCATACTTAACCTGTCACATCCCGACTTTAAAATAACAATTGAAAAACAATGGACGACGTTCGGTATTGCGTCGCCGGGATGTGACAGGTTACTGAACAAGTTTGTAAAGTAACGTCATGTATCGTGAGTCAGTCATGTATCGTGAGTCAGTTACTGAAACGGTGAATTCAGACCATCAAACTGAATAACATTCACTATGAAGCCACCCTCAGGAAACGAAAAAAAAAATCTTCTATACCTTACATTTTTATTTGGCCTCTTGGCCGGTAGCAGTCGTATACCCTACAATATACCTTTCAGACTAACCTTCTCATTTCAGCTTGCTGCCTCTTTGCCTGTAGCAGTCGTATGTCCAAGTATGGCGGTCGAGCGCGCGAGGAAGGTACGACGCGTGAAGCTGCCCCGATGTCGCCGTTCTCGAGCAAGTGCTCGTAGGTCTGCTTGAGCTTTATCGAGCCGCTGCGCACTGAACGCCGGATCGACCGGGAACCGAACCTGATGAAATGACTTGTTGGCTCTATTAAATAGTTTCTCGTGGGAATGAACTACATATTTATATTCTACTGCGATACAACAGTCAAACCCGGCGATAGAAATGATGAGGCCCATTTTTGATTCCCATGTGGGCCCTGGAACTTAGTCAATCAATTACTGTAGTGAATACAATTCCATGGGACCCCCTATCTTCCAGGGTCCGGTACAGCTTAACCCATTCTCGTCGTAGTCGTCGTCCCCCCGTGTCGCCGTGCCTGACAACTATATTTGGACAAATGGCCCTAAGTAGTAGAAACTTTAAAAGCTGATGATGACAACAATGTGGTAACATATGCTAATATAGAACGAAATTCCCGACAGAGTAATCTCTGTGTAAAAATTCAAAATATGTAAACCTCTTATTCAGAGGCAGTTTTTGTTGAGTTATACTTATAACCAGATAGCAAGCAAAGCCCCGGTTCGGCAGCTCCGCAGTCCCGCCCGAGACTGAATTTTTCAACCTTTTATTTGATTTGAAATAGCACAACATGGCTGTAAAATGTTTGAAGAACAAATATATCTTGATAAAATTAAGTAGTTTTACTTCTTTTGATCGACGCGCAGTTGTTTGGCACTAGTGATGGTCCCCTGCGGTTTCAAGCCGGACTTGCCACCGGTCGCGAGCATTGCCGAGTCCCCGAGCACGAGGCGCCGATGATTATTAGAATCCCTGCAATCACAAACTAAATCAATCAATCAATCATCACTCAATCACACACAATCTACAAATCATTAACATTTTAAAATGGCGTTAAAATATAAAAAGAAATAAAAAAATAAGTAAAAAGAACCTGAATAATGTGTAGATCAACACCAACAAAGATATTACCTGAAAATAAATTGAAAACAACCAAAATAAATAAAATAATAATAAATAGCTCGCCTTTTGTAAGTCACCAAATTCAAAATTTAGCTTACCGTAGTACCTAACTACCTAGTCACAGCAAGCCATTTGCAATTATGTTCAAAGGTCGGACCTTTGAACGACTGTATTTCCTAAACCGACTGACAGAGACCATGTCAGTTTTTGTACTGTTCGCATAGCTACAGTGCATATTACAATAATACCTGCATATTCATGCTTATTCATTTTTAGCATCCATACCAGACCTTTGAACGGCTGTAGCTCCTAAACCGAGTGGAGTTATGCAGGCAGACCTGGTCCATCCCCATCACAGATATGCTCTTCAGCCTATGAATTCTGAATCAGCCTTGCAGCTGATGATAAGAAAAAGTACGTCTATTTCTTATACTATAAGAGCAAAGAAATTCTTTAGTGTCCTCCTACAATTCAAATTGGTTGACTATACATGTCTACTTCGCGGCCTCTATTGATGTGTACAACTAATAATAATAATGAAAAAAAATATGACTAAGAAAAGTTAGAAGTTACTTCGAAAAAACCGTAACGTACACAATAATGGATGCGACGACCTCCCTCCTAAGAGCAGAACTGGGCCGTTGTGAAGGTGGTGCCACCACGAGGGTCTTCACGAGGCACCGCTTGCGGTACGGGAAGGTGATCTTGCCCACACCGATGTACTCGAAGGCCCGCCGGGTCACCTCGCCCCCTGGTACACGTGACGCCTTGGCTGTCCCTACTACACCCACTTCTTCATCTCCGTCCACTTCACAGACGAATTGCCGCATGAAAGATTCACGGACCTGATGGACAAATTGTTGTTAAACAGAGCCGCGATTCAGTTGTTTTTCTTGAGTACTAACTTTGAAGAAAGCACTGGCAGGAATGTGGCGTTGGTTTGGTCACACGCTGAGATCAGACAATTGCCCATCTGAAATGGTCTTTAATTTCAGTTCAACCTCAACCACGTGAAGAAAAACAGGTCGCCCTAGAATTATGTGGCATCGCATAGTAGGAAAGACTGCGCAGGATCATAAGCGATGAAGATTTATCGTTGACTGTACTGGACTAGACCACACCACAGAACATTATAAGAGGGGTTAGAAGTGCAAAGCAGGCTTGGAACGTGTCGCCAAAGGTTATTTAATAATTTGCATAACACCATAAGGCGCGCGGCGTGGTGCGAGCGAGAGGGCATGAGTAATTGTAGCAGCGTGAGCGGGAAGAGAAGTGGCGACAGCCGTCTCCGAAGCAAAAGCGCTACTTTGCATTTCTTACCCCTCTTATAATGTTCTGTTATCCACACCATTCAGTATTTTCCCGTATCCCTATCCCTTTCAGTCGCCCGGAAACATCATTCGCTAGAGCGAGAAAGGTTACTTACCGGCACCCCAGTGTCTGAAGAGAGATAGGGATAGAGAACCGATGACATTATCCCTTACACTTTTAGCCCTATTGTCCCTGATGAGGAATATCAATATCTAATTATTATGACTAACTATGGGATGAGCTTGGATGATGCAAAAGAAGTGTATAAGAATTGCAGCGCGTACGGCATGTCTCTTCTTCCCACTAACATCTAAAGGAATTTGGAATCATTATTAAAAGTTAGGATAATTGGTCGGTCTTTACCTTTGGTAAGTTGAAATCTCCCGGAACTTTATGCAGCTTTGTCATCTGTGGGCTGTCGGGGAACTTCTCGAATATTCTCAGTCTGAACGGCAAGCTCTCCTTGATCTCGGCACTCTGCTGGCGGTACCGCAGCTGTTTCAACTTCTTTATATCTTCGTCCAACTCTAGATTGTCGAGAATAACTGCTACGAAAAGCGAGAGCACGATCTGGAAACGTAATCATAACTATAATTTTAGTAATATTCATTACATGTCACACATTATTTGATGTATTTTTAATTTGAGAATGATAGAAGCGATTCAGTCAACCGCAAAGTTGAGCGACTGTCAAATTGTCGAAAATTCACAACTTTTAATGGGGGGTCGCTTGGCAAGTCTTTTCGCAGGCGGTCGTGTCGGTGGGTGGTTTTTGGCTTACCACGAGGTTCCACAATTTTGTAATACAAAATATGTTTTTGTGAATAAAACAACCCGATACGATACTTCCAAAACCCACTCGACATTGGTTCTACCGAAATGCAGTACTAGGCACAATACGAACTAAAAAATACGATCATTTTCAGTTTAGCTATGGACTTTGCCATGCCTTTAAATACCAATACAAGAGTAAGAGTAATATCTCTTAAAACGAGACTTTATGTAAAAACTTTTTATCCAATTCCTACTAATATTATAAACGTGAAAGTTTGTAAGTATGGATGGATGTTTGTTACTCTTTCACGTAAAAACTACTGAATGGATTTTAATGAAACTTTACAATAATATAGCTTATACATCAGAATAACACATAGACTACAATTTATAAAGAAGCGAAGACGAAGTCGCGGGCACCAGCTTTTTAAACTATAAATGCATCTTACCAATGTGACAAACAGATGATATAGTATGAAGTATATGGCCACTAGGGGAGTCAGTGTCTGGCTCGTGCGCACCATGGTCTCGTCCATCACCTCCACCCACGCCTCTTGAGTTAATATTTGAAACATAGACATGAAGGCCTGAAACATTAAGCAAATATTAAAACAGTCATAATAAATAACTCTAACAGGCACATACAATTGCTTTGATCCCAAACGTAAGCTACTAGGGTTTTTATTACGGAAACCATACAACAGCAATGGCATAAACATATAACATCCATGACCGAACCGGGATTCGAATCCAGGACCTCTAGTTTGGCAGTCCGGCGTGGTAACCAGAGGGGGGACATAGGGGAAAATTAGAGGAAAAACGCAAAGAAACCAGCGGCACCTTCTTTGAGTAACGTGTAACTAAAAAAATATTGTCTCAAACTTCCTATAGATGTCTCTTCAAACTCAACATTAAAGCAACATTATTACTAAAATTAATAAAAAACGTTGATCCTATTTTACACAATGTATATTATATATTTTAAAACTGTTTTAATTAAAATTAGTAAACAATTTAACTAAAACAAAAATAGCTTTTAATTTTGTACCATATTATTGTCACCTAGCAACACCAGCTACACAAGTTGTGACAATATGGCCGCCGTTACAACTTGCGCTTACACTTGTTTGTGTTTTGCGCCCATTTTGTGATTATTTATTCGTTTTTGAGTGTTGTTCTTCACTTCAGACTTCATGTCAAGACTACTCCTCCGTCCTGTTGCTAAGGCTACTACTCTAAACTAGAACAAATAGCTCATTACTGAGAAAAAGTAGATTCCATTGTAAAGTATATGCATAGCTATAGGTATGCGTATATATAGCAATTGTTTCTTGTTAAATACCATAGGTGGCGTTTCAAATTTATTTGCATTAAAATGGCACTAGAGGGCTCTCTTTTTAAGTTATATTACTTTATTCTTTGGTGGTAACAATTACACCAAACGGGTCGTTGTCAAAACTGGCATACATACATAACATATACTCACGCCTGTTTCCTAAGACGCCCAAAAAATTATACACACATTATATTGCCCTTCCCTTTTTTTTCCTTTGTTACGGTAATTTTTTTAATTAGCTTTATTGCAACAGGATCACATTCGCTTCTTTTTTCAGGGATATATTTTTGGAGACTGTTTATAAAATGAGGATATAAAAACCAATGAAACTTACGTTCAAAGAAAAAATCAAATAGAAACAACATACCTCAGGAAACGTCTCGAACTTAGTAAATTCACAGAGGAAGCAGAATAACTGCATCGAAATAGAAGAGCTGATGATCAGCAAGCACATGGTAAATATTATGAGGCTCCCGAGCTTCTTGCCTGGTCCGAAGATTTTGTAAACGAATCCCTCCAACAACGGCGATGCTTTTATTAATCTTACTATTCGAAGAACCTGGTAAAATATTTGCAATTATTATTATACAGGAAAGTTTCGTTTATTAAACACATAATAACCGTACACAGAAACCACTAAACAAATTACAAATAAATAATATCCTCCAAAGCGCCCACCCGAGGCAGAGTACCTAGGAGGCAGGCCGCATTGCCTCTTTGAATGGCCAAACTTATTCTTTGGGAAAAATAGCTGCCAGCAGTCCTGTCTTCCGTGGCCTCAAACAGGCGCCTCGAGCACAACAGCCTAACTGCCTGGCCACGGGACAGGGCGAACTGCGGCGCAAAAACCGATTTTTCAATACTCTGACCGTTGTGTCGTATTACGCAAGCACGCAGCGGCGCGTGGGCAGTGTATTGAAAATTATATTTTCGCCGCAATTCGCGCTGTCCCGTCGTGGCCAGGCTTTGACTATTTATTATAAGGACTAGCCTTGCGGTAGCATTTCCCCTCTGCCGCGGTATAAGATCAATTAATCATGTGCATTTACATTCAATTTTATACTTTATCACTAAACGAGATAGCCTATAATTGCGAAACAATAATTTCGAACTTAGAACGTTTGGGGTTCACGCGAGACTACTTTTCATGATTTTTAACGTTCAAAATTAGAATCTAAAGTTACGGGGAATAAAATCCAAAGTTGCGGATTCCATGTTACCTCGCCCGCCGTAAAAAGTGGCAGAAATGTTTGTTAGTAGAATTACACGCATAACTAGTCCCTATATAAGTAGTCAAAGTGGCCAGGCCATAAGTCTCCACAGCGAAATGTAACCTGCAGGTAGGCTTTCAGAGACCAACCGCACCCCAACATTGACATCGCGCAAACATTCAAAAAATTTGTTCCGATGATTATCCGCAAGTCCGCAACATGAAGAGGTATTTTATTTATCTGCTAGAGAGTATATACGATTACCTGAAAATATGTAAATGCTGACATGTATAGTTGAGGTATAATGTGAATAGTAGTTCCGATGGCTAGGAGCAGCTCAAACTTGTGGACAGAATGCTTGAAGTAACCCTTCCATCCCAAACACCATATCTTTATCAGTGCTTCCAAATCCAGGAAAATTGTAAATGCAATCTGAAATACACAAAACAAACGGTAATTCCTATTCCTAACGGTTTTCCTTTAAATGTGCCTCATTTTTGTTTGACCTCAGGAAGCATCTCATTGCTGTGGATAATATGGAAATGTACAACAAAATATGGAACTGGAATGAACTTATCAGGGAAAAATAGGGCTGAGTTTAGGGTAATATTAAGTATTTTTATCGCAATCGACTAACTCAACCAGAAGATTTAAATTAAATTAAATATCGTTTATTTGTCTTTTACATTTGTACACAAACAGAAGTAGGTATAGGTAATACGATTTGGGGATTTAAAGTTTTCAAAAACACGGCATCAATTCGGGCGGTAAGGTTGATTATCACTTTTGAACCTTATTCTCATAGAAATAAAGCCAACTAATAATAATTAACTTTCCTTGCCGACGTTTCAGTGGCAACGTACACAAGTTGTTTAGCTAATGAAGTAAAAATACAGTATACATATTCCTTATTGGAGATAAACTTTGACTACTTATATAGGGACTAGTTACGCGTGTAATTCTACTAACAAACATTTCTACCACTTTTTGCGGGGGGCGAGGTAACATGAAATCCGCAACTTTGAATTAGATTCCAATTTTGAACGTTAAAAATCATGAAATGAAGTCTCGCGTGAACCCCAAACGCTCTAAGTTCGAAATTATTGTTTCGCAATTATAGGCTGTCTCGTTTAGTGATAAGGTATAAAATTGAATGTAAATGCACATGATTAATAGATCTTATACCGTGGCAGAGGGGAAATGCTATCGCAAGGCTAGTCCTTATAATAAATAGTCAAAGGAGATACACGATCAGTCCATAAAAAATAAATGTTTTCGAAATAATAGCGTTTACCTCTATGTAATAATATTTCTCGTAGAAAAACTCTCTAGGATTTCCATCGTGTTTGAAGTTCATGGTAGCTGTTATCACCCCATTAGCTAGCACAACACCCATCACCAAGAGACGAAAGTAGGCCGACCGCAACATTTTATGGAATAGTTCCGGTGCACTGCCTAAAAAATAAACGCAAAAATTTACATTGTATCAATCAGTCATATGCAGAGATCGGATATTCGGATAGAGATAGAGGCCTAAACTTCATTTTTCACAAGAATAATGTGGACACGTCTTAATTCATTTATTTTAGGAAACAATCCCAGGATTGTTCTTAAGCCCAAGGATTGGTAAAATATGGTAGAACTTGGACATTTGAACAACTAGGACAACATGAAGAACTCTGACGATTAGTTCAACTTATAAGTACAATGATGTCTGAGTTGACAGAGATGTCCGAGTTGAAAAGTTTTTCATGTTGTCCCACATTTTTTGTTGTCGATAGTACTTAATTGGACAACATGAACAACTTGGGCAACTTGACCAAGTCAAATCAGTTAACCAAGTTGTCAGAGTTGTTTACGTTGTAAGAGTTGTTCATGTTGCCCGTGTTGACAGATTTGTTTATTTTGTCCGAGTTGTCCAAGTCAACCGAATTGTTCATGTTGTCCAAGTGGGGAAAAAAGTGAAGTTTAGGTTAAATATGCATTCGATTATCCGATCTCTAGTCATAAGCAAATTTTTTTCTGATGGTCTGAAGTCGCATTTAAGTTTAAGCCCTGTAAGTATTTTTTTGTATATTTTAGGAGCCCAAAAAATAATATTTATCGTTATTATAAATTTTTAATCGTCAATTCTTCGTCGAGATCCAACAATCACTATTAAGTTGTAAAAAAAAATCACAGAATGAATCAGAATCAAAAGCACTTCACCTGTCCTTTTGCTTTAAAATGGGCTCAGACTTTAGGGTGTGAGTATAAACTTGTTCAGTTTCTACCCTTGCATTCATGGATCTCAATTAAATACCTATATAGGGTCCTTCTTAATATAGTGACACTTTTTTAAGGGGATAATCAGACCATCAAACTGAACAATTTTCTCTATGGGATCAACATCAAAATAGCGAAAAAAAAATCAGCTCTTCCATACAAAACTGCAAGTAGCGAGCCAAATGTATGGGACAGCTGATATTTTTTCGCGATTTCGATGTTGGTCCTATATAGAAAGTTGTTCAGTTTGATGGTCTGATCATCCCCTGAAAAAAGTGTCGGTATATTAAGAAGGACCCTGCTTATGATTTATCGAGATGATACTGTCATTTCAGTAAGATTTTGCAGGTACAGAGACAATTAGTAAGTGAATGATATAACTTACGCGCGCACCGGAGCCGCATCGCATCGCGCGGCGTGGTCAGAAATATGGATTTTGCGGGTGCTGCATTGACGGATAATGCGAGTGCAGTTGACGAAATCCATACAAAGCAAGAAACCCGTCCGCTGCCATGCGAATCCGGTGCGCGTTCAACTTAATTGCTAAGTTACCTGAATGTTTATTTTCATCAATAGTGACCAGTTTCCAGCCATTATCATCGCCAGTGAAGAACTGAGTTGTGCTGCCTTTTGTTATAGGGTTCCTCACACCCCACATTTGTTGAAACTGAACCCTTATTTCGTTGAATGTCTCTGTTATAACAGCTATGAAAACATTCTTCACTAACCAAGCCAGGAAGAATATCATTGTGCTGAAAACAGATGAGGTTCAACCCTAAGGTTTTTTCCATAGAGATCTAGAGAGATGCCAACCAACGCGCTGAGTACGAAACTTAGTGTCGCATTACCACCAGCACGACGCGATAGAAAGTATTTTGTTAGCTTGAATGTACTCATTATCCATTGCGGTATCAGAACTAAACGTTCGAATAATCTTTAGTACTACGCAAGCATTGTAAACTGTTTACACATAATATCTCGACTGGCTTTCAGCCTCATAATATATTGAATCATTACTGTCACGAGCAATGTGTTCCGTTTTTGCGCATATTGATGCGACACTGGCCCCGCCCCCTTTTCACATCTCCCTTTAGTTTTTGTGATCTGTGTTTTTTTCAAATGTTTTTGCGGGGGAAAGGCTAGCTATCACCATAGCTATCACCACAACATGTCATTCTATCCTGAAGCCTCAATACATTCGCGGATAACATCCTACGACGTAGGTCGCAATAATGTGGCCGGCGTACTCACAGAACATTATAAGAGGGGTTAGAAATGCAAAGAAGCGCTTTTGCTTCGGAGACGGCTGCGCCACTTGTCTTCCCGCTCACGCTGCTACAATTAGTCATGCCCTCTCGCTCGCACCACGCCGCGCGCCGTATAATGTTATGAAAATCATTGCATAACCTGTGGCTACACATTTCAAGCCTACTTTGCACTTCTAACCCCTATTATAATGTTCTGTGGGCGTACTCAAGAACCCTTCAGCTGCTGCCTAGGAGGGTTTATATCGCATTCCAGCTGTGTTAGCACAACATCGAGTTTCATATTTTTAACAGACTTCAAAAAAGGAGGAGGTTTCTCAATTCGACCATAATCTTTTTTTTCTATGCGTGTTCGCGGATAACTTCGTCGTTTATGAACCGATTTTGATGATTATTTTTTGGTTGGAAAGAAGATATTCCAAGGATGATCTGATGATGGCATCCCAGAGAAATCGAAGGGAACCTTTAAATGCTGGTTGCGTAGTGTAGCACACTTAACGTTAAAGCTAATCATCTAACGGGTATGCATTCTTGGTATTATAACACGGACAGGTATGGTTGGCAGGTACATTCAATGGTTAACCACAACATCCATTACATCAAGTTTAATAAGTTGTAATAATAATAAGTAGATATAGTACCTGAAGTAAAGTGCAGATCTCCACGTAGGTAAGGAATCAATAGCTCGATACATTATGAATACCCAACCTTCCTGAGAAGAAGCCTGATAGACAGTAAATAAGCTTGTTGCTGTGAAAAAAAAAATATAATAACAATTTATCAAGTATGTCGAAAATATGCGTGCAAGTGGCCAGCAAACAGTGAAGGAGACTGGGACCTCTCACTGGTGGACGTAGGCCTCCCCCAAAATGGGGAGATTTGCCATAATCGCCACGCTTGGCAGCCAGGTTGGCGATTGCAGTTGGATTGAATTGTGTGTACTCAGACGATGCTACTGCCCATCCTCCGGTAGATCCCTTACGACACCCACGGGAAGAAACGGGATGGTGTTATTCTTAGCCGGCACCACACAGAAACATACATTTTAATACCTAAACTAATGAGGCAATTTGAATGAAATCAGGCAATAAGTCTTTTCACTTATCTTGGATATGAAACAAATTCTGTAAATATAATGGATGCTCTCTCTCTCTCTCTCTCTCTCTCTCTCTCTCCCTCTCTTTCACACACGCACACACACCCCCACATAAACACACGCCCTTACATAAACACACCTCTACTTATTCACACACACATACAAACCACACATCTTACAAGTAAATTTGTACATTTAATGTGCAATAAGTTTTACAGTTGTAGCTGATGTCAATAGCGCAGGCAGGTAATTCCTGCCTTTCATGGCATCAGTTGTACCTACCAATACGCCTAGCCTACTATTCTAACATTTCTGCTTCATTATTTTATTAGAAATCCGTCTGTAAAATGGTTTTTTGCGGATTAATAAATATTATTCTTATTCTCATTCTTACTTCCCCCATTACTTGGGGACGGCGCAATATGTCGTCTTTCTCCATTCATCTCTTATAGCCGTCGTTTCAGGCTCATACCTATTTAAACATATCATCCTTCACACAATCCATTCATCTTTTCTATGGCCGTCCGCTCTTCATGTAAAATTAATGAGTATGGATGGATACTATATTTTAGTATATTATCAGAAGTGGGATAACAAGCAACATTCATTTATGCTTTACCAAATTCTTCAAAACCATTGAGAGAATAGTCTTTTAGCATAAATAATGATGCAAATTCAAGCTTGGATACCATATTATAGAATTATGGTGAAAGGAGTAGCTAGTACTATATAGATAGATAGATAACTAGCAACAATAATGTATGCCTTACCAAATTCTTCAAAACCATTGAAGCCCATTATGTATTTGGATAGATTTAGTTTCATGCACTTCATTCCGGCAGGGCATTGGTATCCAGAGCCTGGGTCAGGGGAACAAAATGTGTCCGGAATAGCCAGCGAGTTGATTGTGATCCCACTGGAAACGACACAGGTTAATTAGTTTATTATTATCAACTTTTTTATAACATTATAATATACGAGCGTTAACCCGCGACTTTGTCCGCACAAATTATATACTTACCAGATTTGAAGTCAGATAATAAGCTATCAAACAAAAAAAGTTTCATCAAAATCGGTTTAGTAGTTTTTGCGTGATGCTCGTTCAAACAAACAAACAGACAGACAAAAAATCAAAAAATTTGTGATATGGAATCAAGGATACCTAAAAACCATATCGTAACTTTTTTTGTTAATATCTTCAATGTACAGACAAACTTCCTGTTATAGTTTTATAATAGTTTAGATTGGGTCCATATTTATATGGTGACGGTTCTTTAAAGGGATGATCAGACCATTCTGAACCGTTTCCGGTTCTGAACAAGACCAAGTCGAAACCGCGAAAAAATCGGTTGTTCCATATAAAACTGCAATCCTAGTCGATTAAAATATATAGAGTCCTTCTTAATATGCTGACACTTTTTAAGGGGATGATCAGACCCTCAAATTGAACAACTTTTTCTATGGCACCAACATTGAAATAGCAAAAAAAAAATCGGCTCTTCCATACAAAACTGCAAACCCAATCGAGAAAAATGTATGAGACAGCTGATTTTTTGTTGCGGTTTCGACTTTGGTCCCATAGAGAAAGTTGTTCAGTTTGATCATCACCTTAAAAAACTGTCAGCATATTAAGAAGGACCCTGTATGTGACAGCTGTTTTTTTACGCGATTTCGATGTTGGTCCCATTGAGAAAGTTGTTAAGTTTTATGTTCTGATCATCCACTTAAAAAACCGTCAGCATATTAAGTTGAACCCTGTATAGTTATAGAAAAATACAAACTTTGGATCAGTTGTATTTCTGACGCAATGATGAGTCAATTCCCCAAAGAATTGAACACCAAGTAAACTGTACAACGACATGAAGAATAGAAAAAATAGTGTCACATTGTAAATCTGTTGACTTGATCTCCTGCAAAGAAAAATATAATGTTTTAGTTATGTCTGAAACAATGGTTGGTTTCATCATTTAATATATCCTGTTTGATAGATCAAGTACAGAAACTAGATGCACAGTCTCATATTGAATATTAGCAAACTGTCCAGTAAGGTATTTGCCAACCTAGTCAAAACGCATGCTTTGTATGAACATTGTACTAAAATCAGTAATATGAATTACTAGGGTTAACCCGCGAATTCGTCCGCACAAATTATATACCAGATTTTAAGTCAGATAATGAGCTATCAAACAAAAAAAGTTTCATCAAAATCGGTTCAGTAGTTTTTACGTGATGCTCGATCAAACACACAAACAAACAGACAGACAAAAAATCCAAAAATTGGTGATATGGAATCAGGGACACCTAAAAACCATATCGTAACTTTTTTTTTTTAATATCTTCAATGTACAGACACACTTTCTGTTACAGTTTTATAATAGTTTAGACTCATCTCATCATACTTTAATGAGAAGAAATTAAATATATTTCATGGAGGCAAATACCCTGTTTATTGTCAGTGAGATGGGGCTATAGTAAGGTAAAAAAAACCCTCAGATAATCATTTTAGGGGAACCTTTAAATCTGTTATTTTCTGAGTGTTGATTGTATATCTAGTTTGTATTCTTGACCTAAGTGTGTTACTTACTTAAATATTTGATTGATTCTAGACTTTGGCATGGAGAACTTTAAAAATACCCTCAAAAATCGTATCATGATCAATGGTCTTGGGGCTCTCAAAATGCTTAGGTAACTATATCTTGGCACAATTCCCGTTAACTCAAACATATGTAGTAGAACAGAAACCCAAAGAAAAAACACCATGGACGCATCAAATTGACACCAGTGGTCCTTTAAATATGCAACATCTCCCTGAAAAATAACAAATAATTATAAGCACCTTTGTGAATGGTTATAGTCTTAAATGGGAGACATGCCCACAATCAGAAGCCATTTGTTTCATTTCTAACATGTTTCAATAAATTCAATGGAATTTATGATCACTGTTTAATTTATCACCACTGGCTGGTGAGGAGAAAATGTCACTCGAGAAATTAAAATTAATTTTTGATGTGAAAAATCTATTGGCGCTCCTTGAGGGTAAGACTGACTCGTATGCCATGATGGTAAATGGCATGACGCTCTTCTTCGGCTTCGCATCTGCCGGGCGTCCCGTGATGGCCTCATTTTTAATTTTCATGACAAATACAGCACTGCTCAGAGAGCACCTGCTGTTTACTGCAAGCAATGGAGAGACCACAACAGTCACGAACAAGTACCTTAATGATATCTTGGAAATTGTCACACAAATTATCTAGTCACATTTAATTTACCTTTACAGAACCTAGCCTGGACTTGTATTATGATAACTAGACAACAATATAGAATTTATAATAGATACAAACATCCACTAATAGCTTCAAAAGAAGATTTGACTTTTAATAAGTGGGCTTCAAGCTCCATTATTGAATAAATTATTTTGAGTTTGAGTTTGACTCTGGTATAATTATTCATATTCATAATTACGGGATTCGAACCCGCAACCCTCGGCACAGCAGGCAGATTCACTACCGACTAAGCTATCAGTCCATCTTCTACATTTTTTATGACCACTGACTGGAGCTATTCAGAGGCATCATCTTGTGACTTTCACTACTTATACAGCGACTAGTTACGCATGTAATTCTACTAACAAACATTTCTGCCACTTTTTGCGAGGGGCGAGGTAACATGAAATCCGCAACTTTGGATTTTATTCCCCATAACTTTAGATTCTAATTTTGAACGTTAAAAATAATGAAAAGTAGTCTCGTGTGGACCCCAAATGTTCTAAGTTCAAAATTATTGTTTCGCAATTATAGGCTGTCTCGATTAGTTATAAGTTATAAAATTGAATGTAAATGCACATGATTAATTGATCTTATACCGTGGCAGAGGGGAAATGCTACCGCAAGGCTAGTCCTTATAATAAAAAGTCAAAGTCTTGTGTATATCATATAAACATTTACCTTCAGTATTCCTCTGATGTGCATCTTAGCGATCATTTCTGCAGTAAATGACAGGGTAACACAGCAATCCACGGCAAACGTAACAATCTGAAGATAGGAATATTTCTCAAATGACTTGGGCGTGTTGAGGGATACTGAAACCAAACTTAATAGGGCGCACGACCTCAAGATTCTTCTAACCCATAGCTGAAAAATAAAAGTGATACAGTTAAAAGCAGTTTCATGTACATGCGACTTGAACAATTTATTTTCTTGCATACATAAATAAAGTCACGACCGTAATCCCTTTCGGGGTGGTCAGAAACATTGCTACAACTACCAACATTCAATGTAGTTTTAGCAATGCTCACATTTAGCAATTTATATTTCAGGAGGGAATGACTTGTTAAGTGGTGAGAGGTGGCTAGCCTTTCGCCCACATATAATAATAATAATAAATAATAAATATCTTGGACATTATCACACAAGTTATCGAGTCACATTTAAAGTACCTGGAATTGTATTATGATGACTAGACAATAATATTTTTTTTTTTATTACAGCCTTTATTGTTGAAGGGTTTACAGTATATTGATACATTTATAGATACAAACATACAACTCGGGTACAAATATTCATATTCATTAGGCGGGTCCACACCGACCGAGCAGCCTCGGGCGAGGCCCGCCGCGCGCGGCAAACGTCCCACCGTGGGCGAGGCTTATTCGTTCGGATAATTTTACAGCCCGAGGCTGCCTCGCTCGCTCGCCCCGAGCCGTATTATACAAGATGGCGCCGAACTTTTTTTTTTTAACGTTTATGGCCTGGTAACGTAGACCTTTGGGCCAAGTCTTAATTTGTTCACATCACATCACATCATTTTTTTTTAAAAAAACTTCACTTTACTTTTACACAAATCATTCCATCCAAGCTTCTTCTGTTCTGATATCGTACGTTTTTTCAAAGCATCTAAACGTTTACGTCACGTCTATAAGACCCCAACAACGATTCCATTTTTTTTTTCAAGTCCTTAACAGGCACATCCAATTGACGGCTTATATCTAGGCAGGAATCCTCTCTCATCCCCCTGTTAGTATAATTAGGATCCCTGGCATCCCAAAGCCAATTATTTGCGGCATACAAACTTATTAACCTTCGACAAAAATCTTTATCTATATCGAACGCGGCACCGATCAAAAAACGTGGCGTCCACACCGCGCGCGGCAAACGACTGAGGCACCTTTGAGCGAACCGAAAAACCGACAACGCTCGGCTCGGCTGCGTACGCGTTCGCCCGAGGCTGAGCATGCGCCTGCCGCACCCGAGGCACGTCCACACCGGCCGCGCGGAAGGGCGCATGCCGCGCGCGGCGGGCCTCGCCCGAGGCTGCTCGGTCGGTGTGGACCCGCCTATTCATGTACAGCAATAAAGAGTAGTTAATGTGGAAAGCGCCGGTAGCGCCATCTATCGGCACGTGCGGTCTGTGGTAAATATCTATCGTGCATTCGCTCGGTATTCACTCGCCGACCACTGTGCTGGCCACATTCACTAGTGAAAACTATATCTGTGTTTTAATCAACCTCAACTAACCCTGAGTGAAAAGGTGCATTGTACACATCATATAAATATTTGTCCCTTACAGGATTCGAACCCGCGACCCTCAGCACAGCAGGCAGGTTCACTACAGACTGTGCTACCGGGCCGTCATTATTATTTGGTTATAAGGGCTTAGACAATGACCAAATAGCTACTGCGACCTAGACAGATCTATTGTAGCTGTCACCCTAGACCTAAAGGTCATTTCCTAGGCCCACGGACTTCATGAACCGTGTTATGCTTTTGGAGGGGAGGTCCCTAATGTCAGTAGGTGTTTTTATGTATCCACCTAGATGGCAACTCCTGCTGTGAATGAGCACTTCGCAGAGGAGGTGTATGGGCGTTTCCTCTGCTTCACAGCAGAATGTGCAAGTGGGTCAATCTACAAGCCCCATTCTGTGTACCGGGCCGTCAATATATACACTGTATAAGAAACCTTTAATCCTTTAGTCAACTCGTACGACACCCACAGTACAGTATAAGAAAGACTATCTAGTACTACATACAGTATTGACACTCCCTGCCTCCCACCAACTTTTTACCTCACCCTCTCTGGTTACTTCATGGTTACCTCTTAAGCAAATGCATATTCCTGTCTCGCTCGCACTAACTCTATTCTATTCTATTTTTATTAAATGGCGTTTCCTTAAAGATTTCGCACCCCATAGCATATTCGCAAAAAAAACTTATTGACTTTTCATACAAACGTTCGATCAGCTGATTTAGTATGGAAAGTCAAAATTGAGTGAGTCAGAATTTGACGACCCTGTTGATGTAATGGTTACCACACCGGACTGCCAAACCTGGGTCCTGGGTTCGAATCCCGGTTTGGTTATGGATGTTACATGTTCGTGCCGTTGTTGTATGGTTTCCATATTAAAAAGCCTATAGTGCCTTGGGATCATTACGATGTATGTGCCTGTGAGCATTTATTTTATTATTATATGATAATTCAATGGACTCTTGTCTGTGCATTGGCACTGCATTTCCGCCAGTGTCAAGTAGTTTAAGGGAGAATCTATCCCAATCTCAGGGATTGTTTTTGGTCAAGAACGAGAAGAGATTGAGGATTGCAGAGCCTCGTAGCAGGCAAAAACGCGACGCGCGATAACCACGCGAGACAAGTGCTGGGGTCAGAACCTGCAACGTGACTCTACAATATTATTATTTATTACCTTGTTCACCCATTCAATGTCAGCACTTTCATTCAATGATTCTTCTGGTCCATAATCTGCTAGGACCGGTTCACCTTTCAAACTTTGTTTGCGCCCCAACATTTTGTTACGACTAAAAATAATTTTTGAAGCAAAACGAATTTTAAACTTGGGAAGAAAAATTTTGACTGATTATTGATAGCCCTTAGAAAAACAAATTATCCCTTCGAGAGTCACATTTTGCCGCAGTGTTTAGGTATCTGCTTTTTCAGGAATTTCAGTTTTCTTTGCGGCGATAATTTCAGTTTTCTTTGCTGGTTTGGCGGCTATATTGATTTGAATTTTTTGACTTTTCAATCAGTGTGACCATCTGGAAAATAGAGAATCTGCCACACACACACTAGCTCACTCCACTCTAGCTAAAAATCTGCCAAATATCCTAAAGAAAAATGCCAAAAATATGTCACATATATTTTAGTGTGTCCAAAGACTTATTTTAAAGAATGTTGGTTAAAGAATGGTTTACCTTAAACTTGCTTCATATTCCATCTATATTTTTTTCGTCGTACATTTCTATCATATTAACTTTGATCGCATCTTATTACTCATTTCCTTTGCAAAAAGAAATTTGAAATAGAAGAAAGAAGAAAGATTTTTGGAAGAAATCACTTTTAGTGATAAGGCTGCCTATTGTACCCTTCTTGTGCTATTGTTGTCGTTTTTTGTGTATTTCGGTGTGCAAATAAAGAATATTCAATTCATCTTATCTTATAGTATAGAATAAAAACTAAAACTTCATCATCCCCTTGTAGATACTGCCTTGGAACAGGAGTTGCCTGGTCTGTAAAATGATTTTCATGTCGTTGTTAAATAAAATCTAATTCTTCTCCAAAAAATATAAAGAGTAAGGTACAGTAGTACCAGGTTTCGATCCCCTAGAAAACCATAAGAAAAACGCTCATTATCACAATACGTTGGTAAGAAAGCTGTGCTCATTAGAGAACATTTATTTTTCAGGTCTTTGTGGAACTTGGACATATGTTTACTTATGTTACCTAAAATACACGAACTATTGCAGAGCAAATATGAATCGTAAGTACAGATGCACAACGTAACAAAACTAAGTACAGTAGTTCCAGGTTTATAAGTCTTACCGATATACCTGCACAGTTGACAAATTTTAATAGCGCGCGAAATTATATTGACCAATCAGGATGTCCCCACCTTCAATCCGTTTACGCTACTGGCTAATTTGTTTTCGCGCCCTTTTCGCTGCTATCCTACTTTGCACATTTTGATTACTACATGACTTCGGGTTTTTTCGGGTTACATGACTTCGGCACTCGGTCTTGCTCTGCGCAAACGAAGATTGACGAGCGGAATTATTTTCCTGGTCGTACTGTAAATATTCCCAAATCTGCCAAATCCTGCCACATTTTGTAATGAGCATTTTTCTTTTGGTTTTCTTCTCGATAGATGGGGTCTGTGCCCTCTGTGCGAATAAATGTCAAAATTTCAAAAAGGGTTTCTTCAAATAATAAAGAGGCAAATGAAGATCAAAATGATGCCAACGAATCTTCTGATGGAATATTTCATTATTTGCGAGTTATTTTGATCGAAAAATTGAAACTATTTACGTCTGTCATGGTTGTATGGGCTCGATCGTTTGGCCTTAAAAAATGGCAGGCACAGTCTTGATATGATTTTGACAGGATCCCGCGAACGTCTCTATGGAGCAACATGCCATCTGTTGAATTTTTCAGGAACTAAAATTTAAAAAGAAAATAAAAACGCCCATTTGTCAACAATATACCACGTGAGTGCAATAAATATATGAATATGAATATATATAAGGTCTAACAAAATTAGGTGAAACTATTTTAAGGGCATGATCAGACCATCAAACTGAACAGCTTTCTCTATGGGACCAATATCGAAATCACGAAAAAAAATCTGCTGTCCGATACATTTAGGTCGTGTACGTTTGTATAGAACAGCTGATTTTTTTTTCGCGATTTTGATATTGGTCCCATAGAGAAAGTTGTTCAGTTTGATGGTCCGATCATCCCCTTAAAATAGTTTCAGCTAGTTTTGTTAGACCTTATATATTCGGCTCGAGTAGGTTTGCAGTTTTGTATGGGACAGCTGATTTTTTTTCGCGATTCGATGTTGGTCCCATAGAGAAAGTTGTTCATCATCCCCTTAAAAAAGTGTCAGTATATTAAGAAGGACCCTGTATACCAAAGTGAAAATTCGATTGCCAAATCTGCCAAATTAACAGAAATCTGCCACAAATGGTCACACTATTAAGATTTTTTTTTGTTAAATTCAAGGCAAAGGGATCTATATTCTAGCGGATAACCCATACAGCCGATGTCTTTAGTTTTTCTCATTGGTGTTCAACTTTTATTTCCTATCTCTATGCGTTTTGAAGATTCTTTGGAGTTTTTGAAGACAATCATAGACGAAGAATTTTTGAGACAATCGAAAGACGCAGGAAATGCAGAGACGTCCACAGGAAAGAGGTGAACTGCTTTGCCACGCTAAAATCACGCTCACAAAACACAACCCTACACCATCATATTTCTCTGAACTACCAATATATTGTTCACTTGCACGACACTTTGTTTTTCAAAACAACACCGATTTAAATATCAAAAACTCACATATAGTATATATTACTCTGTGCTGTAAACAGTAAAAATTCGATTAAATATGTCGATTGGACCCCTCTCTGGTCAACGCCATCTATTGAGAAATTAGGAACTTACTTTTTTTTTCTTCTGGAAAATCCCTCATTACTGGAAAAAAATATGAAAGGTTACTTTTCACACCAAAAGGTTACTTTTTTTGTCTATTTCAGGTTACTTTTGACCAGATCCGGCTGGCAGCACTGGCCTGTTGTTTAAGTTGTTCTGTTGCCAAATTGATTTTGTTTTGTTCATTGATTGTTATTTGAATACACTGAACAAGTAATCACTACGTTTTATATATAGGTATATCAGGTATGACATGTCTTAAATTAAATTTTATGTAAAATTGTGACTTAGGTGTATAATAATTTAAACATGTAATTTAATAAATTAACAACTCCGTAAGATCTTTAATGTATGCATACTACATTAAGATCATAAATATACCATATTTTAAGCAAATACATTTTTTTTTAATTTTTAGACTTCCTCACTAATAAGACCACTTTTAAACAATATAACTATGGACGAGTTATGCGTGTAATTCTACTAACAAACTTTTCTGCAACTTTTTGTGGGGGATGAATCACGAAGGTTGCCTGAAATCCGCAACTTGGTATTTTATTACATTACTTTAGATTCGAATTTAGATTGTTAAAAATAGTCTCGTGTGAACCACAAACTTGAAGTTATTGTTCCGTAACTATAGGCAAGTTTGTGTGATGATAATGTATAAAATATACTTGCCAGAGGGGAATGCTAACGCAAGGCTGGCCCCTAGTTATATGGTTTAATATAACCACAAACGCCTGCCACACATACGGAATATAGAATATATCAGAATTAGTGTGAGGGTTTTTCCACAAATAACGTTTACAAATGGTTCACAACATCTTTATTTATTACAAGCCCACATTACATGCGACATGTCCTTTTTGACACCTTTTGTTTTGCAAATCGAATCTAAAACGACGTCACTGCTGTGCCAGTACCGGCCGCCAGCCAGTACTCACACTCCTCTTCACGGCAATGTCGTGGTCATCGGAGAGTCCTAAGCTGCACCGCAGTTTTATCAGCCGCGGGCCAGCTAAAGCTTTTGTTAGCATGTCTGCGCCCATATCTTCCGTTCGCAGATACTCAACCTCTATTGATCCTTCTTGAATACAGTTCCGAATGAAGTGCATCTTTAGGTCTATATGTTTTGACTTTGAAGTCACCATCGCATTTTGGCTGAGTTTTAGGGCAGCTTGATTGTCGTTCAATACGACTATACTGTCATAGCTGGCCCCTAGGTCTTTATAAAGGCTCTTTAAATGGATGGCCTCCTTTGCAGCTTCGGTTAGGGCAACGTACTCCGCCTCGGCTGTTGATAGGGCAACGCTCCTTTGCTTTTTAGACATCCAGCTTACAGATGTCCCAGCATACATAAAACAATAGCCCGAAAAAGATTTTCGATCAAGCTTGCATGCACCCCAATCGGCATCTGCCATACCAATTAATTTTTGCCCAGTCTTCTTGAAAATGAGACCGATGCTCTTCGTTCCTTTAAGGTAACGTAGTACTCTTTTTGCGCTCTTGAAATGCTCTTCCCCGTAGCAATCATTAAATTGGGAGAGATAGCTAATGGCGAACATAATATCGGGGCGAGTTGCCACTGCCAGGTACATGAGCGTACCAATTAAATTTTTATATGGAAGATCCTTCCTTTCGTCTCTTTCACCCTTTTTAAGCATGAAGCCTGGTTCTATAGGTGTTGTCGTTGCTTTACAATCTTCCATTTTGAACTTTTTGAGAGTGTCTTCTATGAACTTCTCTTGGTTCAGTTTAATTTCACCCCTCTTATAGGCAACGTCTATTCCAATTAGCCGTTTCGGTATCCCTAAGTCTTTTAACTCAAATTTTGCATTTAGCAGGTCTTTTACTTCTTTGAGCTTTCTTGGACATGAATAGGCAATCAGTAAATCATCGACATATATTACTATTATGACTTTAACTCCTCTTTTCTCTAGTAGGTATAAACATGGATCAGCTTCTGATGCTTTGAAACCTATGTTCTTTAATTCTGTGTCGAGTTTCTTGTACCACTGCCTCCCTGCCTGTTTAAGTCCATACAGAGCTTTTATAAGATGACAGACTTTCTCTTTGGGATTATTTCTTATGTCTTTCAGCATACTCTTTGTCTTATTGTATATGGTCAGATCTTTTTGTTCACTTTCTTCGACCATGATTTCTGTCAGATATTCTTCTAAATAGTCAGGGTATTTCATCACTATCTTTTCTTCTAGTTCACCATTCAGGTACGCCGTTGTTACGTCCATCTGGTTTAACTTTAACCCTTCTTCCATTGCTATCCCAATAACAGATCTGATCGAACTTAGTTTAGCAACGGGAGCATATGTTTCGTTGTAGTCGACACCTGGTCGCTGAGTGAAACCCCGTGCTACGAGTCTGGCCTTTTTCGTTATGCTGTTATCAGGTCCTATTTTATTTCTTAGAACCATTTTATAGTCAACTTCTTTTATATCTTTCTTTTTCCTTTCTATTTTCCAGGTTCCATTCTTGACATGTGCTCTTATCTCTGCTTTTATTGCATCATGCCAGTATTCATCATCCTCATTTTCGTCGGACATGTAAGATATTTCCGAGAATAAGTGACTTTCTTCAGTCTCGTCCATTTCGAAATCTTTGGTCCACGCTGGCGGATGCCTCTCTCTTTGTGGCCTCCCATTTCCAGGTGTTTCCACGATTTCTGATGCGTCATCGTGAGATTCTATTTCGTCTTGCGAAGAAACGTCATCTTCTTGATCGTTCGGATATTCTAATGCGTTATCGTAAGACTCTGTTCCGTCCAGCGAAAAAACGTCATCTTCTTGATCATTCAGATTTTCAAACATGTTTCCATTTTTATTTTGTTGTCCTACTTCGTTTGTAAGACCTTCATAGTTCTGACTTTCTTCGTTGAAGTACATTTTATCTATGACCTTAATATCCCTGGTCGTCACAACGTCATCATCTTCAGGTATGTATACTCTGTAAGCCTTGGAAGTCATCGAGTACCCCATGAATACTCCTTCTTTAGCATTCTGGGTTAGCTTTCCTCGTTTGTTTCTTTTTAGGACGAATGTCTTCCTGCCATAAACATGAAGATGATTTCCACTTGGTGTTCGGCCTACCCATTTCTTGAAGGGTATATTGCCATTCAGTGCTTTGGTAGGACTACGATTTATGAGGTAGTTCGCAGTTGCAACTGCTTCTGCCCAAAGCTTCTTAGGTGCATTGGCCTCGATCAACAAACATCTGGCTTTGTCTAACAGGGATCTGTTTTTTCTTTCGCTAATCCCATTTTGTTGTGGGGTATAAACTGTGGTCAACCTTCTTTGGATGCCGTTCGATTTGAGAAAGTCATTAAACTCCTTGTTGCGATATTCTGTGCCATTGTCTGTCTGAAGGTATTTTATCCGTTTGTTGTGGAACGTCTCGACTTCCTTTTTGTACTCCTTGAAAACTTTAAATACGTCACTCTTCCTTTTAATGAAGTAAACGTGACAGTAACAAGTGTAATCGTCAATGAAAGTGACGTAATATCTTGAGCCAGCTAGCGTCTCACACTCAAAAGGTCCACAAACGTCACTGTGGATTATTTCTAGCGTGTCCGTCGTGTAGAGGTCATCATGCCTTGTGAATGGTAATTTTGATAGTTTTCCTTTAATGCAGGTCTCACATGTTTCAAACTTTTCGTCAGTTAAATTTAAACCGTGCATGAGGTCTTCTTTAGCCATCTTCTTTAAGTCTTTTTCATTTATGTGGCCAAGTTTGCGATGCCATTCCATGATGTTACCATCTTCTTTAGGTGTGTAGGTTGCAGTCTCTTTTCTTTCAAACTCAAGATAGTAGAGCCCATCTTTTCTTTGTGCTGTCAGTGTCACCTCGCCGTCTTTTTCTATGACGTAGGCTTTATCTTCACTGAAGACAACCTTATTTCCTTTGTCTGTTATTTTGGCTACAGACAAAAGGTTCACAGACACATCGGGAACATAGAGAGTGTCATTGAAGTTGAAGCCTTGTTTCTTTGTAAAGACTGTAACTTTTCCTTTACCTTGAATTTTACTGACATATTTGTTTGATGCCATTTTTAGGGTACCATTTTCAGGGGACATTGTAGAAAACATCGATTTATCGCCGCACATATGAGATGAACAACCGCTATCTAGACACCATATTTCTTTATTGGCATATGAATTTGCGGTGTTGAGACAGACGTTATAGTTTTGGTACTTGCCTCCATTGTCGTTCTCATTTGTGTTTTGCTTTTTGCCCCGACACGTCTCGGTAGCGTGTCCTTTCTTTTTGCAGTTTTTGCAGTACAATCTTTGCTTATTTTTCTTGATGTGATATGCTTCTGAGTTTTCGGGTTGTTCATTACCACTCCTGGCCTGGTATTCTTCGAGAATTTTTACTTTCAGGGCCTCAGGATGAGGCAGTGTGTCTCGAGACTCAATGGCTATTCTAAAATTTTCAAAGGTTGTCGGCAAACTGTAGAGAAGCATTATGCTTAGTAGCTCTGGAGGTATTTTTATATCCATGTCGGCGAGCTTGTCCACGATATCCATGAAATTGTTTATATGGTCACGGATGTCTTCTTCTGTGGTCATTCGCTTTAGAACCAACTGTTTTAATAACGTAGCTTTCCTTGCAGGCCCAGTGCTTTGGTAAGTAGCTCTCAACTTGTCCCATACAGCTTTAGATGTCGTGCAGGCTTTGATTTGTTTTAATTCTGAAGGCGACAGTAAAAGTAGGATCTCAGCTCTTGCCTTCAAGTCCTCTTTATTGAACGCCGACTTCGCCGTCGCATCCGCATTTGGTGGCAATGTTTTCTCGCCGCTTACGATGTCCCAATAGTCATTTTTAATCAGGACTGCTTGAGCTTGCAGGCACCAAGTATCATAATTTGATTTGGTCAACGGTTCTATGTTGCGATAACTTGTATTTGATGTCATGATTTTTCTTACTTGTAAGCAACCACGCTCTGCTACCAATTTGTGAGGGTTTTTCCACAAATAACGTTTACAAATGGTTCACAACATCTTTATTTATTACAAGCCCACATTACATGCGACATGTCCTTTTTGACACCTTTTGTTTTGCAAATCGAATCTAAAACGACGTCACTGCTGTGCCAGTACCGGCCGCCAGCCAGTACTCACAATTAGGATTTTGTATAGGATTTGATGCCTCTGCAATTCCGAAAGGGATTCTGGAGGGGACACACCATCTACAATCCTTATTCTGATTTGGTATGTGTATTGTAATAAATAGGAACGTGGTTTATAGCGAGTATTTTTTATCAATATCGATATCGAGAAACCTGCATGACGTCATCGGTGACAACACTATTTATCGATACCTGCCCATCACTAGTAAATGTAAGCATAGGTGTCATACTGACAGAAAAGAAGCGCGACAACATAAAAAATTAAACTTATTCGTAAACGTTGGTAGTAAAGACTCTTATTTTCGAAAACATTCATTCATTCGTTCGTATTTCGTGTTTTAGAACTCATGTATGAAGTTCCGCTTCTTAAAACGTAGTGATTACTTGTTCAGTGGTTATTTGAATACAAAAATTCAGAAATATACAGTGAAAAATTAAATAAATAGATAAAGAAAAAATATTGCAATGAGTGTGGCAGCTTCTTTGCCTTTTATTTGTAGTTTCTAGTGTTTTGCTACCGTAGGGTACCTACCGGTAATAATCAAAATAAGTAGGCACCTATTATTTAAAACTAATTGTGAATTAAAGAATTCACCATGTTTATTTATATGAGTAAAAAGGTAAAAAATAATTTTTTGTTGTGTTGCTGTGGAGATTTCAGTCACAACATAGGTCGGTGTAAATAATTTATGTTATTTATTTCAGATAGCTATACCTAAACAGTCCAATGTGACCTGTATATCATGGAACCACTCTTCAGGTTATATTGCAGTAGGCGGAGAAGAAGGAATGCTAAAAGTCTTAAAATTAGAATCGGGTAATTTTTCTACTTTTTATTCATCAACTTTAAAAAATGTTCAAGTTATAAAAAAAAAGTTACCATACCTATGGTTTTTAGGTGGTGTCCCTGACAAAGAGAATGTAACTCACTACGTTATAAGAGTCGAGACTTCCATACTAAAAACTGGTCGTGACCGATGATCCAGAATGTATGAAACATGTGCAACTGTTCAAAGAAATTTAATGGTGGCGATCAAGCGATGCACGTTTCATGTAACGTTTTTTTGTTAGAGAGTTGCGTGAGCCTGGAGAGGGGATTTAAATATAGAACATTTTTTTATATGCGGCACCAATATCTTTTCAAGAGAAAAAAGATAGGTACAGGGTGTTTTGTTTAGCAGTTATTCATACTAATTTTAGCGTTTAGCCGCTATTTACATCTGTTGCTTGAATTCCTTGTGCCATGTGGATAGTATTTTTAGCTAAGAAACCTATATGGAAGATAGCAAAAAAAATTTTGAACTTTCCTAAAACTAAATGCAATCAGCTGATCAAATGTTTGTATGAAAAGTTGAGTATTGCAGATTTCAATCAATCAATCAATTATACTTTATTACTTTATTTCCTATTGGTTTCTTAGGGAAAGTTGTTCAGTATCATGGGTACTGTAACCTCTTAAAGAAATTCAACTGTTTAGGTACCTAATAGTAAAAAATAGTTGTAATAGTTCAAGATAATTGATTGATTGATTGATAATTAAAGGACTGTTATCGGTCACTAGCACAAATATTAATGATACGAAGTTACCGATTAGTACAAAGTTATTGAGCGAAAAAGTTGAAAAGTATTGAGTGAAAAGGTTGCGAAATTATCAGTCACTAATGGCCCATAAAGAAAAAGGTAAACATCACTATGATAAGTCAGCATGGTCACTTGAGCAGTTGTCGCCAGGTGACAAGGCGACGTTAGTTGATAATGTTGGTAGTAGGAAACCGGTCCCGATAGTGGATCGCACATCAGAATCACGGTCGTATATAGTGAAAGATGAGCATGGATGTCGATACCGGCATAATTGAATTCAGCTGATGGTACGTCAGGACAAAGACTTACAGTATGATCTCGTAGCTAGGTCATGACAACAAAAAAACTTTGATTCAGAGAAAAGGAGACAACATTTTGTCGCCTAGGTACTTATTAATTAATTTATTTATTTATTTGAAAATTAAAAGCAATGTTACCTATAACAGACACATGGATTAGATTTGTTTTCATTCTTATGATATGGAACTTTAAAACGTGTAGGTGGAGGAGGGAATCTGTCAATGAACCTGAGCTTGGAGGGCCACAATGGACAACTGAAAGTGGCCGTGTGGAACGAAGTGTTTCAGAAACTTACTACAAGCGACGAGCATGGCGTCATCATCGTCTGGATGCTGTACAAGGTAGCTAATTACATTTCGTAAATTTTATCTGAAAAGTCAGTTCATTGGCTTAGCTATATTTTATTTTAACCAGGGGGATAACTCCGCCAGCTGAACAACTAAAGTATCAAACGATTGGTTTTTTTTTCAATCATGTGTCATTCAATCGATTTTTCTAGGGGAAGTTTGGTTTGTTTGGTTTAGGTTGGCGTTTTCGAGGCATGTATTGTACCCGCTGTCCATTATAAGTGGCGACAGGCTCACTCCCTTTCACACTGGAAAGCGTTTCGGTACTACTAGTGAAACGTGGATGTTCTGAGGTTTCAGAACATCTCTGACTACCCCCTTGGGGAATATAGTCGTGCAAGATTGAATGAAATGATGTATCAGCCAATCAAATAAACTAAAAGCTAAATATTTAACATTTAAATATTTTTTCTATTACTTACAGGGCTCTTGGTATGAAGAAATGATAAATAACAGAAACAAGTCAACAGTAACCAGTATGGCTTGGGGCTCAGATGGACAGAAAATCTGCATTGCTTATGAAGATGGTATAATTAACAAGCTTTGCTTAAAATAATTTTTCTTCTCTGGCCATGGATTGTTTCAAGTGGGAATCAATCACCAAACCCACCAACCAATGACACACTATATCAATGTCAGGAACCATTTGTATCTTTTCTGTTCGCGTCATATTGTTTTTTGTATGTTATCTGGATGTGGACTCTGACGATAGGACTAGTTTATCAATTCAAGGTCGCTCAGCGAGCTATGGAGAGAACTATGCTCGGTGTTTATATACTAAAGTGGTTGATATGATATAGCTCAGAAAATTAGCAAGCTGAAGTGGCAATGGCATAAGAATAATTAAAACTCTGTAGAAACGAAACTCGCGCTCAAGACGCGTTCAAAGTCACGTTAATAGCCTATGGTCCCGCCTCTGCTAAGCAGAGAAGTCTGTCGGGGCTTGCGTCGCGACGTGTCGGTCGCCTCGCCTCGCGCTCACCAGTGCACGTTCCGTACGATTTTAATTGATCTTTTTTCACCATGCCTTCTTATTTCAGTTTTTGGGTGTATAATATTACTGATAACTGAGTCGAACTAATATACTTATTTTCCCAATGAAAATCGGGTATAATGATAATTTTAAAACCTGCTTCTTTTGTTGAATTCGGTTAATAATTTGTAACATATAATTAAATACATCATAGATAACATACCTATAAAAACGAAGTAAATAACAGCCTATCAATCAAATTAGTTATTTTATGGAACAGCCCTGGCGGCCTCCGTGGGCGACAGCGGGCGCTGCGGGCCGAGGGGGGAAGTAGGTGTTTATAACGCGGCGTTCAGAACACGCACAAAAGAGATTCCATTCTATTGTGTATTAGTTATTCTATGGCAATGGGCTGGTCAAATGTGTCGAAGAACTCAGAACCGATAGGGAGCAGACTTCTACAGTGGAGGCCACAAACTAGCAGGTGTAGTGCGGGTCGCCCTGCGGCCCGCTGGACAGACGACCTAAAAATGTAGACTAAGAGATAAATGTACTTTTTGCAACCATCAGCAGCAAGGCTTATTCAGTGTTTATGGGGTAAAGAGCATCTCTGTGATGGGGATGTACCAGGTCTGCCTGCATAACTCCAGTCGGTTTAGGAGTTACTGATGTTTAAAGGTAAGTAAAAAATTTACGATCAGCTTTAAGGCTGATCGTATGATATTATTGTATTTTATTTTGTATTGTTGCTATGTGAACAGTACAAAAACTGAAATGAACTGCCAGTCTGTTTAGGAGATACAACCGTTCAAAGGTCGGACCTTTGAATGGCTGTAACTCCTAAACCGACTGAGAAACCATGCCAGTTTTTGTACTGTTCACATAGCTACAGTGTATACTACAATAATATTATACGATCAGCCATGCAGCTGATCATCAATTTTTTACTGACCCTTAAACATCAGTAACTCCTAAACCGACTGGAGTTATGCAGGCAGACCTGGTCTATCCCCATCACAGAGATGCTCTACACCCCATAAACACTGAATTAGCCTTGCTGCTGATGGTTGCAAAAAGTATACTTATCTCTTAGTCTAATGGTAGTGGGGAGCAACTGGATAAGGAAGGCCGAGGACCGAGTTTTGTGGCGCGCCTTGGGAGAGGCTTATGTTCAGCTGTGGACAATGATAGGCTGATGTTTATGATACATCATGTATGTTATCTATGAGCTAATAAATATTATTTTATTGTATTGCTTTCAGGAGCTGTAATAGTTGGTGGAGTGGACGGGTCCAGGGTATGGGGTAAAGACATAAAGGGACCGGGGCTGAATGCTGTACAGTGGTCTCCAGATAACACACTACTTATTTTCGCTCTTTCTAATGGAGAATTGCAATTATATGATGAGCAAGGAAACTACACTGTAAGTATAACAGCATTAGATTTTTGTTAGATTCGTTATTGCTAACAAGCATTTTAACTAGATAGCATTCTTGTAGTAATATATTTATCGTCCAGAAGAAATGTTTTAATTAATTTAAAACGCAAATTAACATAACATTTCTTCTGGGTGTTAAATCGATTGCTACAACAATAAAATAACTTGTTCTTGCTGCTAAAAAATGTTAACTTCAATCCCAAATAATTCTATGTGAACATGTCATTCCATTCTAAAACCATCATTAAGCTAAAAGCATGCTTAAAATATAGTTTATAATTGTTGCAAAGTGATTATGGTCGTTAGTTTATGTATGTAACACTAAATATTGTTTCTTGCATTGCGAGAGCATCTCATCCGGTATTTCAATTTCTTTCAAATTTGTATGACCTTAATTTTGCTATTGTCTTTTATTGTATAAGGATCAGGTGGGTAAATGAAACGGATATGATACAGAGTAACTTTGTATTTATCAAAATAAAGTTGAACAGCAATACTGATCAGTCTTAGATCTAGATGTAGACTAACTTAATTCACGATCGGTCTGTCTTTTATACATTTTCCCTTCCCTTTTCCCTCTTTGTTACTAACAATGAAAAGTCTAACAACCAATCACAAACTACCACGTGAGAATCAACGTCCAATAGGAATCAACGTCCAATAAGACTCAACGTCCAATCAGAATCAACGTCCGGTTAGAATCTACTGTACTAAAATAATCAATTGCAGTACTATTAAAGATTGACAATGTTTCGAATCTAAAGTGTAAATTGTAGTTTATTACATTAATAATTCGTTATGTATTATAGTTATATAATAATATAATCGAGGTATGTACATTCTATATAAAATCTAACATTCGGCCTTTCCTGACAATAAGTTTGTCCTCAAACTTCACACTTATAATCATCATCTTATTTAAGAGCTACGCTTACTTATTATAGAACATAATACAGATTTATTTTAGAATGAATACATAATACAGATGGATCTGTCAACATCCGTGAGTCACTTTTCGAAGCAATGCAACTAGACGGATCTATCAACGCCTGTTGCAAGGTTCGTATTCACTATTCACATTCGCTGTTGGATCTATCAACATCAGCTAATGTGGTACAAAACACTAAAGTAACATCAGACGGATCTATCAACGCCTGCTGTCACTTAGTACCGTTGACTTGTGGATCTATCAACACCAGTCACGGCAAAGTTCAATAAACCAACTCATTTTTGCTTACAATAGATTAATAACTCATGATCATTGTGATTTTAGTCAATTACCAACATGTAGGTATAACAAAACAAATTATATGAAAGTTACACACATAATTAAACCATCGAAGTACAATTGATATGATTAATCATTAGTATGATACATTGACTGATTTCAAAACATATTAAATCTAATGTTAAATTAATATCCTACGTATATCTTTGATCCAACACATTTTATATTAAGAGCTTGTATCTGTGCAATCACCACTTTCAGAGTCAGAGTCGTTATTAGGCATGACAATCCATGGTTTGATCCGGTCTGTAGCCCAAACGTTACAGTAATTTCGTTGCGTGATATTGGTCCCTTCAATACTGGACACCTCATATCTATCATTATCTAAAATGTTAGTTATTTTATACGGTCCAGAAAACTTTGGAAGTAATTTTTTACTTTTACCATCATTATGAGCAGTAGGTTTCAAAATTTTCACTAAATCTCCTAACTTGTATGTTTTAGCCTTAATCCTGTGCTTGTCAAACCTCTTTTTCTGATTCTGTTGATCTTTTTCAATGTGAGAACTTATTTCATCTCGAACCTCTTGTAAATTTTTCATTGAACGTGTTTCATCTAAAATGTTGGCAAAGATGTTCTCTCCTCTACTAACCAACGGAATCCCGAACAAAGCTTCAGATGGTGCTTTACCTATACCTTTATTTAGCGTGTTATTAAGGCCCCACTGAAGCTTACCTAGGACTGTATCCCAGTATTTTTCTCCTAGTTTGTCAGTATACGCGGTTAGTGCATCTAAAACTGTTCTATTGTATCGCTCTACCTGGCCGTTTGAACGCGGCGAGGACACAGCATTTAAAATATGATTTAAATTAGCTTTACTGCAAAATTCTTTAAACTCGTGTGACGTAAATGATGTACCTTGGTCGGATACGAGCCTATTCGGGTAGCCAAAGGTTGTAAAGATGTCTTCCAAGGCTATTATTGTTGGCTTTGACTTTAAATTCCGCAATGGTTTCAGCAAGCAAAATTTTGTAAATCCATCCACAAGGACAAGAAGGTAACTATAACCCTTTGAGCTTTTAATGAAAGGTCCTAGATGATCAATATGTACAGTATCAAAGGGTTTATCAACCTTATGGATTGGATGCAGAAAACCCTCTTTTGGACCGGCTGGTTCTTTGCTGTACGCGCACTCGATACAAGATTTTATGTACTTAGTAATAAAGCGTTTTATTTTAGGGAACCAAAAGTCTTTTTGGATTTTATTTAAAGTCTTTTCGAGGCTAAAGTGACCAATATCGTCATGATTTAATTTACACAATTGGAATCTAGCACTTTTTGGTACAACCCATTTTAGTTCATTATTGACGATACGATACAAACGATTATCTTTGACTACATATTTTTTCTTTAAGTCGGAAATATTAGTAAACTCTTTTTCCTCTAGTATATTACGTATACGCTTGCCTTCAGGATCATTTAATTGCAAACTGAGTAACCAATCTTCCTGTGTAATTTTCATTACAATGGGACTATTTTCCTGCTCTACATTATCATTCAACCCACATGGCTGAGGGTTTCGACTTAAAGCGTCAACGTGAGACATAGCGTGACCAGGCCTATAGACTACATCAAAATTGTATTCTTGTAAAATAATCCACCAACGTGCCACACGTGGAATTAAATCACGCTTCATGAGTGACGCACGTAACGCATTGCAGTCAGTAACTACGGTAAAATTAATGCCTAAAAGATAAACTCTAAATCTTTGCAGAGATGCAACAACTGCTAATGTTTCAAGCTCATAAGCATGATAATTTTGTTCATCTGAAGTTGTTTTCCTACTAAAATATGATATTGGTCGTAACGGTGATAGCTCATCATCTTTTTGCATTAGAATACCAGCCAAGCCGTGCTTGCTGGCATCAGTGTGTACACAAGTAGTTTTACTTGGATCGTATATACCTAATAATGGGCGCTTAACCAAATGCTCTTTAAGCTTTTGAAATGCATCGGCTTGATCGAAATCCCAACGCCAAGGGAAATTTTTCCGAGTTAGATCTGTTAGCGGGCGCGCAATAGTGGCAAAGTTATTGATAAACTTTCGAAAATAACTAGCCAATCCAATGAATTGTCGAACTTCATGAACGTTTTTTGGCGTAGGAAAATCCTGTACTGAGCTAATTTTGGATTTACCCGGTCTAATTCCTCTCTCGCTAATTTCGTATCCAAGATATTCTAATTGTTCTTGAAAGAAATTACATTTCTTAATATTTAAAGTTAAACCAGCTTTTTGTAATAACTTAAAAGTGTCTTCCAAGCGTTGAAATTCTTCATCAAAATCCTTTCCTGGTATTAAAATGTCGTCCATGTAAGCGAGAGCGGACTTAAACCGTGTATTTCCCAAGACCTTGTTAATTGTACGTTGAAAGACTGAGGGTGAATTTACAAGTCCAAATGGCATCTTCTTAAATTGGTAAAGCCCGTCAGGTGTAATAAATGCAGTAAGGTGGCTACAGCTTTGTTTCATAGGGATTTGATAATATCCGCTTGCGAGATCCAGACTGGAGAAGAATTTATTTCCGTTTAGTAAATCTAATTGATCGTCAATACGAGGCATAGGAAAATGGTCTTTTATAGTTTTTCTATTCAGAGCTCTAAAGTCAACACATAATCTGGATCCTCCGTTTTTCTTAGTGACCAGGACAATTGGACTAGCAAAAGGGGAGTTCGATTCTTCTACAACGTCATTATCTATTAATTCTTGTACCATGCCACGTACTTTTTCGCGTTCGGAATGGCTTAATCGATAAGGTCTGTACGAGACAGGGCTGGGGTCGGATAACGTTATTTCCATTTCAGTTGCATCAGTGCAACCTAACTCAGATAAATTTTGAGCAAAGCAATCTCGATACCTATCAATTAACTTGATTACAGATTGTTTTTGTTCATCAGTCAAGTTTTCATTTATTCTGATTTCACTATTAGGAATTGGTGAGAGTTCTGTAACTTGCGAGATTTTGTTGACTTTAAGTTCATGATTAGAAGGCAAAGGCTCTGACTGTGTCACTGTGTTGCCTCTAGCTAAAGTAGTCTCGGCTTTTAAAGAAAGCGACTTTTCAGAGAAATTACAAATAGCAACCTGACACAGACCATCGCGAACACCATACACTCCACCTATCACACAATATTCTTTTGACCCTATCGATCTCATACTGTCTTCTATCAGAACCGAGCTAGTACTTCCAGTCTTGTCAACACAATCTATCAGATCAACTTTATCAATCGTTATGTCAGAAACTATCCTCAAAACAACTTTCGTACTGCCATCATTATCAAGCGGAGAGTCTCTAAACGGGAAAGGAGCATCATGTTTCAGTATATCCAAACTATCGCTAGTTTTAACAACCAACAAATCATCTCTTTCAGTGAAATTTTGACCGACCAAAATAGGTGTGAACAGCTGAGATTTTTCTACTACATATGCAGTTATATCTGCCTTTACCTCGCCTACGCATAAAGTTATACTAGTTCTACCAATTGGCTTACATGACCCCATTCCGAAGCCTCTTATTACTGGTAAATCATTTGAATCCATATGCAAGGAATTATCGTCAATAATGTCCTGACGAATGAGCGTGCAGTCACTTCCAAAGTCTATAAAGCAACCTACCGTAATAGAATCATTAATAACAGCTTCTTTGAAATACTTGGAATCAGATTTCTTAATTCCAGTTAACAAAGTCTTTGTCTCAATAGGTTTTTTAGGATTTGCTTTAAAAGAACAATCCTTATCTATATGACCAATTCGATTACAAGTACCACATTTAATAATGGGCTTTGGGCATCTTAGGGATGTATGACCTTTTTCTCTACAATTATAGCAAATTACATCATTGCTATGGCCACTTCGGCACTGTGCGCCTCGGTGGCCCAATTTATTACATTTATGACATACTATATCAGTGGAAGAAGTCATGCTCGGTTTTTGCCTTGACATCCCAAAACTAGACTCCCTGCATAAGTCTTTCAAAAACTTCATTAAGTCCTCAGGATCTTGGAATCGCGCGGAAGATGCACTCGCCCTAATCATTCTATCATCAATGCCGTAAATAAGACAGTCTACTGCTTTTTTTTTCAGTAATATCGCACGCACTTAGAAGAGTCATTTTATCATAATAATATTCATCGACAGATTCCCCTCCCTTCAAACGACGGTTTAGCATATCAGCTAGCAAGGCCCCGTAATTACTTTCAGATGGAAATGCCCTGATCAATCTATCCTGCCATTCAGACCAAGTCAATAATATAGTTTGTAGCCCCTCGTACCATTTCTTGGCATTGCCACCTAACTTTGGTAAAGCGAAATGAGAAGTCTGTTCGTCAGTCCAGTGGTAAATTTTTGCACATTCATTGACTTTAGCTATCCAGTTCTCTATTCTCTGATTCTTTTGTGATGGATCAAAGTTTGGTATTATATTTTTATCGTATGAAATATTATTGGGTTTAGTTAAACCACTTAATATCTGAACAAAGTCATTAACACTTATCATTTTATCATTACTAGAACTACGTATATTTGATAAACTCACATCTTCGTCTCGTTTGGCCTGCTCCCCCGTAGGCGTGCTCTCAGGTACACATGTCGCCTGTGGCTGCAGAGTAGTCTCCGGCTGCGGCGTAGACTGCGGCTGCGGCGTTGACTGTGACTGCGGCGTAGACTGTGGCTGCGGCAACACCATCCTCTCAGTTGTCGGCACTGCCACTGTAGTTTCTCGGTTTGCCGAGGTTCTCGATGTGGAACCCTGAAATAATGTTAGGAAGGTGGTATCATTTTGTGTTTAGAAAGTGGTAAATCTGCGTGGGTAATTAAACTATTTGATTAAAAAAAAATAACGGACAATACCTAGTGAATCCTCAAGCACAGTGTTTTGAGAATGAACTTGCATTGCAATATATATTTAAAAAAAAACACGTGTATATACACATTTCAGTACTGTTTTAAATGAATAAGCGTAGATACGCTTATTAGATCAGATGATATAATTTTATTATTCTTGTTTGTTTTTCTTCCTTTTTTTTTTTTTTTTTTTACGATAACAAAAAAAAATACAGTCCTAAAAATTCTCATAAAATCCGTTAAAGCTAATTAAACAGTTACTCGCCTGATGTATGCCCCTGTCTGGAGTGTCTGCCAACTGGTACCGGCCTTTGGACACACGAGAATGTCTCCGGCTCCGTTTCTTCGAAGATCGCTTCTTGTGACGTCGTTTTGCACGACGTCGGTGTCGTTTTCCTCGGCGCTCATGCTCAAAATCATTGGACGAGGACGAGGATGAGGATGAGGACGATGTGCTTTCACTAGAACTTGTGGTCACACAGCGGCTTCGCTTAGGGCGTTGCGGGTTTTGCAATTGTTGCTGAATTTCAGCTAAATGTTGTGGTTCCGAGTCCATATCCCAATTCTGATATAAGGATCAGGTGGGTAAATGAAACGGATATGATACAGAGTAACTTTGTATTTATCAAAATAAAGTTGAACAGCAATACTGATCAGTCTTAGATCTAGATGTAGACTAACTTAATTCACGATCGGTCTGTCTTTTATACATTTTCCCTTCCCTTTTCCCTCTTTGTTACTAACAATGAAAAGTCTAACAACCAATCACAAACTACCACGTGAGAATCAACGTCCAATAGGAATCAACGTCCAATAAGACTCAACGTCCAATCAGAATCAACGTCCGGTTAGAATCTACTGTACTAAAATAATCAATTGCAGTACTATTAAAGATTGACAATGTTTCGAATCTAAAGTGTAAATTGTAGTTTATTACATTAATAATTCGTTATGTATTATAGTTATATAATAATATAATCGAGGTATGTACATTCTATATAAAATCTAACAATTGCTAAAATTTTTTCTTGTTATTTCTTTATTTCCCCGTCGGGAAACTACTTTACTTTTCGCGTCGGTCGAGGGTACCTACTCAAAAAATAATTTTCAAAAAGAAACAAATAAATATGGCATCTGTTTTAGATGCCAGTAGCAGTGCAAGGTGTGTCTGGCTCCATGGAGGTGGTGTCTATGGACTGGTACGCGGGCAGAGCTCCCGTCAACAGACCAGTGCTTGCTATTTGTCACAAAAGCGGACTAATAATACTCATGAAAAATTGCATTGAGGAAGGTAAGGAAATGTTCTGGATAGCTTTTACTTAAGGTACTATGCACATGTTTTGTAATTAAAAAGCTCTGGCTCTAATCAATCAATCAATCAATTATACTTTATTTGACACCAAAAAAAACAGAGTATACAGAGAGCAAACAATCAGGAAATACAAAAGGCACAAAAACAGGCGGTCTTATCGCTAAAAAGCGATTTCTTCCAGACAACCTTAGGGTAGAGGAAATAGTGAAAGAAGATTGGTAGGCGGTGTAGATCATAATAACACAATATAGATAACATACACAAATAATGTTATACAAATACAAACATACTGTAATATAAAAATATATATATAATATAAATACCTATAACAAATACATATTCATACCTACAAATACATATCATACATAAAAGAGTAACCGATTCGTATAAAAGAAAAAAAAAATCGAGCTCGCTTCGCTCGCTCCGTTATTTTTTTGTGTAGGTGTTAAGGTTAAGGAGGTGGCAAAATCGGTCTGTGCCCCAGGCGGCAGAAACCCACGCTACGGGCTTGCCCCTTACGAGATTCGAACCTGCGACCCTCGGCACAGCAGGTAGGTTCACAACCGACTGAGCCATCTATAACGAGGGCAGAAGAGAAGTGTCAAAGGTGTCCCTTCAGCGTCAGCTTAGCATAAATGGATTATTTTCAAATTGCAGACAGCGTGATTGTGGAGTCAAACATGACAGCGATAGATTGTCACTGGAACCACAATGGCACCGTCCTGGCGGCCGCCGGCTGTACCTCCGATCAGACTAACGTGGTTCAGTTCTTTAGTGCTTACGGAGAGGTATGTATCTAGTATATCTACTACTGTAAAAGCTCGAACTAACGGACCATCCTATGTTTTTCCGCTAAAACCTAAGATTTATCAAGTCTATTGTAAAAGTCCGAACTGTTTTGCGATTATAGTTAATATCTGAGCATGATTCGCTAGCATCTCGGTAAATCTTGAAGGTATCACCGAACCAATTTGTAAGGTATAAACAAAATCCAGTTTAGTACAGAATCGATTTCATAATATTATGTAAAATTGCATCTGCCAAATTGCATCCAAATCCATTCAGCCAATGCGTGATCGAGTGACAAGTTTAATTTAATTTAGTGAGATTTCATTATAGCGTATGTTTATTACAAACAATTAATTAACTTTACAGCACATTCGAACCCTGCGAGTGCCGGGCGGTGCTATGAGAGCCCTATCGTGGGAGAAGCGTTCCCTGCGCCTCGCGATAGCCATAGACTCGTTCATCTACTTCGCGAACGTGAAGCCCGACCATAAGTACGCGTTCTACGGCAGCACGCTCGCCTACGTGTCCGGTACTGAAACCGTTACATTTTGGGACACTATTACCCATCAGGTACTTTTATTTTATTTGCTTGTTAAGGTGGTTTCAGTCCATAAAAAAGTTTGACGCACAATACGCGTAGACGGAATTAATAAAAGTAATATTTTACATATGGAAAAATAGTTTAGGAAATCTAGATGCCGCGTCACAAATAACATTTGCAATTTATAATAGAATTACCAAGATATACATTTTTTAAAATTATGTATGAAAAATTGCAAAGGTTTATATCTTTGTAATTATATTATAAATTACAAATGTTATTTGTGACGCGGCAACTAGATTTTCTAAACTATTTTTCCATGTATAAAATATTACTTTTATTAATTACGTGTATTGTGCGTCAAAGTTTTGTATAATTCGAAAGTGCTTAATCGCCGAAAGATCATTGCATTCTTAAACAAAGCATAACATATACATATAATGGGGAAAATTTTAAAAAATGTAGCTGCTTTCCTTTGTATTTAAAATGAGGTGAATCATACATACATCCTACCGTAAGTAGGTATATTTCTAGATTGTTCCAATTATTATAGTCACAGAATGGATAATAGTATACAGGCTGTACGGAAAAGTATGATTTACCTTTAAACCACACACTACCAATGAAACTGAACAACTTTCATTTTGGGAGCAAACCTGTCAGAACAAAAAAATCTGCTGTTTCATACATATTTTGAGTTGCGTAGGCATTGCAGTCTAGTATGGGCAGCGCAGGACCGATTGTTATGGCGATTCTTGGGGGAGGCCTATGTCCAGCAGTAGACGTCTATCGGCTGATGATGATGTTGATGATGGAACAGCAGATTTTTGTGCTGAAAGGTTTGCTGCCATAGCAAAAGTTGTTCAATTTGATGGGTTGAGTAGGAATGTGGTTTAAAGGTTAATGATACTGTTCCTCACTTCCTTCTTCTTCTATTACACCTTGTATAGTATACAGTTCTGTGGAGTGTCGGGAGTGTGTAACACATAAATGGATGTTGTTTATTATTTCAGTCATGGGTGAATCATATTCCTGACGTCATAGACATGTGTGGCACGGAAGAATATTGCGTTATTGCCACTCTAAGTAATCTTATTATTTCAAATCATCAAGGAATACAATGTGATGGTAAGGTATATTCATTTTGCAACTAATGATAAACTATAAATCATGTAGCATATGCTCGTATTCGAAACATCCTGAGGATACCTGGAGTGCGATTTTTGAATCTCATACGTTGAACTCGGCAGTTGAAAATGTTTGGAATTACGCATCTTTTTATTGCTGATTTGACTTTCAAGAATCGCACTCCTTGAGCATGATTTTTGAAAGTCAAATCAGCAGTAGAAAGATGCATATCTCCATAGTAATTTTGACATTTTCAACTGCTGAGGTCAGCAAATGAGATTCAAAAATCGCATTCCTGAAGAAGAAATTCTGATGTGTATACATACACATAAGCGACTGAAGTGCACTTTGCCCTGCCTGCGTCAGTATTTCCGAGCGCTTACAACCCGTTCCGCGAGATATACTGAACCGATTTTGATAAAACTTTTTTTGTTTAAAGCTTATTATTTGACAAAGTCGCGGGTAAAAGCTCGTATATTCTAAATGTACCACATTCAGTAAAAACTGGTAGTGAACCCTTCGGGGCGACGAGCAATAGAAATTGCACTCATGTTGTAACATTTTGGTCTTATACAGGGTGACTGGTAATTCGACCTATTCCTTGAAAGGGGTTATACTAGAGTTCATTTGCAACAATTTTGCCCCAGTTAACTGGGGGTCGAAAATCGCTTGTTTTCGAGTTATCTCATTTTTAAGATTTTTTTTGAAAAAATCTCTTTTTCCACCTAAAACTGACAATTGTGAAAAAAATACTCCACTCTCTGCACTAAGTAAGCATTTTTCTAATAGCTGATGAATGAGCGACTACATTAAACTAAAATACATGTGTAAAATACCCGAAACCACTGAAATAAAAGGTTATAAACCGCACGACAAAATTTTTTTATTTGGATTTCGTTTCAATCCAAAGAGGATTACTTAAAAAAAATGTATCACACTTGGCGTACAAATTACGGAAATAACTTCCTCAATTCCTAAACTTTCCAAAAAGGTGCAAATGTTGTCTACTTTGACAAGAGTTTGAAAAAAATTGTTAACAATGGCAGAGCAGGTAGCGGATTTCCTAGAAGCGAACCTTACAAGATGCCGATTTGCTTTTGTCTCTTTCATTTTATTGCTTACATTGTTTCTCTTTTGTAAGTATTCGGGAATGTTTGTACTAAGGTTCACAATCGAGGCCCACTCATTCGCTCAATTCATTAAGTAATCAGTAAGTTTCAACCATCTTGGAGTTCGGACGTGTCGTTGTTAACTAACTTAAATTCTGCGCTAAAACAGCTTCCTTTTCAAATGGCTGCTTACCAAAATGAAGAATACGCGGATATCATGTATTGTTACGGGTTTTGTGATGGTGACGCTGCTGCTGCTCGAAGAGACTATCAAAGACGTTTTCCTACCCGCCGTTTACCTGATGTCAGCGTGTTTGGTACGACATATCGGCGCATTCGAGAAACGGGATCGGTTCGACGTCGCCAAACCGACGCTGGTAGACCTAGCGTTAGTGATCCAATCGAAGAGGAGCAAATTTTGCAGTGTTTTCAAGCAGACGGCACTACTTCAACAAGAATTGTGGCTAGGCAGCTTGGTATGTCTCAGTGGAAAGTCTGGTTCACTCAGCACACAGCACGGCAGTATCCATTCCATTACACGCCAGTACAAGCTATCGAGGAGGGAGATCCTGTCAGAAGGATGGATTTCTGCAGATTTCTAATAAATGCAGACATTGAAGACCCTGAGTATCTAAAAACAATCTTGTGGACAGATGAATCGAACTTCGACCGTGATGGTATTACAAACTATCATAATCTGCATTTTTGGGCCCCTAAAGGTCAGAATCCGAGAAAATCTAACGAAGGAGCTCACCAGCACAGATTCTCACTTAATGTGTGGATGGGAATCGTGCACAATAATTTAATCGGGCCATTGTTTCTGCCGGCACGCCTAACCGGCATCGCCTATGAAAACTTTTTAAGAGAAGAGTTCCGTCCGCTGCTGGAGGATGTGCCGCTTACCACAAGAACAGCTTTGGTGTATCAACATGATGGCTGCCCAGCCCACTATTACCGGGGCGTGCGACAGTGGATGGATGAGAACTATCCACTGAGATGGATTGGTCGAGGCGGCCCGATCCCTTGGCCGGCTAGGAGTCCCGATCTAACCCCATGCGACTTCTACATTTGGGGTCATATGAAGACATTGGTGTATCGTACACCTATCTCTTCTCAAGAAGAATTAAGAGAGAGGATTTTGGCAGCTGCCCAACAAATTAAAGACACGCTTTCAACTCGAGTGACAGTAAGCGAAGTACGTCGCAGGCTTCGTGCTTGCATACGTAACGGAGGAAGACAATTTGAGCAAGACTTGTGATTTTTAAATGTAAAACTTTAAAACAAAATTTGTAATTTCATATGATTAGGTACTAAACATTATTATTTTACTCTTTTTTTTTATTTTCACCAAACCAATAACTTTTTGAATAAAATTCACATCTGCGTGTTTAATAAGGTTTATTTTCCAAACTTGAACTAAAGTACACAACTTTTGCATCTTTTTGGAAAGCTTAGGAATTGAGGAAGTTATTTCCGCAATTTGTACGCCAAGTGTCATAAATTTTTTTTGAGTAATCCTCTTTGGATTGAAATAAAAAATTGTTGTCTTGCGGTTTATAACCTTTTATTTCGGTGGTTTTGGGTATTTTTCACATGTATTTTAGTTTAAAGTAGTCGCTCATTCATCAGCTACTAGAAAAATGCTTACAGAGTGCAGAGAGTGGAGTATTTTTTTCACAATTGTCATTTTTAGGTCGAAAATCGGAAATATTCAAAAAATTCTTAAAAATGAGAGAACTCGAAAACAAGCGATTTTCGACCCCCAGTTAACTGGGGAAAAATTGTTGCAAATGAACTCTAGTATAACCCCTTTCAAGGAATAGGTCGAATTACCAGTCACCCTGTATTCTGAATTTGTTGTATGTAGTTATTTATAATAAGTCTGTCTACCCCAGCAGTGGGGCTCTTTCATTCGCATTCTTGTCAGTGCGAGTCCATTTTTATGAAGTGTCCCAGGTAGTGTACAGAACAGACCCTGCAGTGGAAATATTAGTAACTAATAACCGTACTAACCGTTAATGGTGATGATGAAGAAAACGATTAAATTAACAATCAAATGTTGTTCACAGCTAAGGCAGTCACCATACCAGTTGTTTATGTGGCAATCAACACCAAGGCAACGGTCGTTGCTGCCTCTAAAGATTCTTTCCTCATTTGGAAGTTCTCCACGCCAGCTAGACCCAGTATGATACAATTATTATGTTAAACAATTCACAAACTTTAGGTCGAAACCTATACCCAGCAGTGGGGTTTGCTGGGCTGATGATGATGACATCAATAAAAATTCTTATCGTGTGGGCAGAGCCCTGGTGTTAGAGTTTTCTCAGACCGCCTTACGGCCTCTGACGTGGTTTTTATTTAACGACTACTACCACCATAGATAGTAGCCGGGATCAACGGCTTAACGTGCCATCCGAAGCACGGAATCATTTTTCTTTTCAGAAATCATTCAGCCTGCAATGTCCTAACCAACTAGTGAAAAACGCACAAAGTGACATATCACTAGGTGTCCCCGTGGGAATGGAACCAACAACCTCCGTGTTGAGAGCCAATGCTCTTAACCATTAGACCACGGAGGCAGTCAAAAATAAAAATTGAAAGCCGTATTTTATTCCTGGGTAGTTCGTTTTTAACTCTTGTTTAATGTTGAGAAGTTAATCGAGAAAATGATAGGACATCCCAATTTATAGAACGTTTCATTTTCTCGATTACCTTCTCAACCTAGACCCATCTGGGTTTATTTATCTCTTTTGTAAGGCATATAAGTAGTTTAACGGGGTATATCCTTGGTATATCCACATGCCGGGTATTGGCGACGACGTGCTTAAAAAGGGCCGGGTTAGATCTACCCGAAACCGACGAGCATGTATGAAAGGATTAATGAATGTGGAGGAAGCGAAAGAGGTTTGTCAGGATCGTAGCAGATTTCGTTCCGTTGTCTCTGCCTACCCAGTAGGAGACAGGCGCGAAAATATGTATCTATGTATGGGTATGGGCGAGCGCAACGAGCATACAAAGTAATAACAACTCTTGAGTCAAACTTCGTTAGATACACTTTTGCATTTAATTTATCGTTTGGTAGGAAAATTATAATGGAAGTAGGGATTTTTTTATAATTTAACTCGCTACGTCCGTCCGTACACGAGTTGTATCGATGAAGTTTAACAGAATATATATTGAAATTTTTGTTAGAAATACACTTAATTTATTGTTGTATTCGTAGGAAGTTCAGAACAGTTGTACCACGCGGACGGGTCGGCGGTGACGTCAGGAGACGGCGGGTTCCAGGACGACACGATTTGCTGCGTCACCTGCTCCGACAGCCATCTGTTAGTCGGGAGAGATTCCGGGACCATACTGCTGTTCTCTATGGTCAATTTTAAGAAAATCACATCCATTAATATGAACTCGAAACCGTATAAATTGGGGTTGAACTCTAACTCGAGGTAACTATAACTGAATACTTTTGAGGTGTACCCCTGTGGTAACACAAAAATTGGTAGCAACACCAAGTGTAAGCCAGCAACACTTTCTGTTTCCTTCCGCTCTCTCTCTTACACTCTGTTCGTGTCCTAACGCGCGTGTTGCATGTTTACCTTCTTTGCACCTATTAGTAAACATTGTGGAGCCTACAATATAAGTAAATACACTTGCTGAAGTTATTTTATTCTTAAAGGTCTAATTATACTCGAGATTTTGAAGTATGATTTCACACCCCCCGAGCTGGCCGGCTGGAAAACTCGAAAGTAAAAATATGTCATTTTTACTTTTCAACCAATTGTTCGGGAGTAGGTTTTTTTGTATGGATTTATTATTATTATGAAATCTAGTTATTCAGTGAAAAAAAATTACTGCTTTATTCTCAAAGTTGCCTCAGAAAAATATTGTACCGCAGAAGTCTGCCAGAAAATAGTGTTTTCTGTAAAAAGTATGACAATAATCTTTTATTTTTGTATTGGGACCACTGAGAAAATTATTCATAATTGCATAGCAAGTATTTCAATAAAAAAACATATTCACATTGTTAAAAAATTCCTATAACTATCAAATTTATAATTTTTTTTTTGTTCATTTTCCCTGAACAGTCATAAACTTGCCCATCTCTTGTTTTCGGCTTGACGTTGAGTTTTTGGGCACCCTGTTTACAAAATAGTCACACATAACTTTAATTCATTCCAGCAAATTCTATGTAATCGACCAACCAGGATCCCTCTACTTATTAGACACCGACATGGCTAATAATATAAGCGTCGGTCAAGCGTTACGCAAGGACGTGTGGAGTGCTCTGTGGGCGAGTGACAACCCTCAGATGCTCGCGGTGGCAGAGAAGGCGAGGCTCTACGTGATGAGGGACACTGAGCCTGAGGAGCCGCTGACTATGCAGGGCTACCTGTGCAAATTCAAGGCAGGTATAACTAACGTTATAGAGGACTATGGGGAACCAGTACTATCCACACCAGTGACGGCGAATCGTCATGGTAGGTCAACCGAACCAGTAAATGAACTTAAGCAATCTGCCAAAGGGACAAACCTCGGCAATAGGCGTTGCTGGGACTACGCGGCGGATTGGGTAGTGGGGATAGGTGAGAACCGGCCAGCGATGTGCCGGTAGCGTCTGTAAACAGAAAATGGAGTGGGCAGATATCGCGACTGTCCCCCGCAGCGATGACGGGGACCCCGATTATTACGGCGACGCAACATGGAGATGATTGTGTTGTCATCGGTTCTGCGAGCAATGTGTACCGCCCATTGCCACTTTATAGCAATTCTTTGGGCTATGTCAGCTACAGTGGTTCTTCTGCGGATCTCTTCATTTCTGATTCGATCTCGCAAACTCAGAAGAAAACTCAGAGCATAGCCCTTTCCATTGCGCTTTGGGTGACTTTCAGCCTTTTTATGAGGCTTTGAGTGAGCGACCACGTCTCTGTTCCATATGTCATCACTAGCAATACACACTGATCAAAGGCTTTGACACTACGGGATTTGATACGTGAAGATACCACGTAGCTTTCCGAGGTATATCGTTATTAGAAACAAATGAGAGAGACGGTGTGATGAGGTCTGTTTTATACAAATGAGATACATATACGTTACATATTAAAGGGGGTGCTTCAGACCATCAAAATGGACAACTTTTACTATGGTGCCAATTGCCAATATCTATATCGAAAAAAATCAGATGTTCCATACATTTGGGCCGAGTAATCGCCTATCAGACATGTGTACTAACTCATAAATAAATTTAAATTTGTTCCAGGAATTGGAGATAACGACTGCTTTATTAGATAACGTGTCAGACAAATGTACCCCGCAGCACATTGTGCGAGTCGAGGTCAAATCTCTGAGAGATACACGTCAACTTATCGAGAAAGTCGGCCTGAAGGAGGCGGAGAACTTCATAAAGGACAATCCACATCCACAACTATGGTATACTTCGTTACATCATTCATTTACTGGAACGGCACCGAGTTGATATCCTACAGTGAAACCTCTTTGATAAAATGAGTTGAAGAGAGGGTTCCGCGACCGCCGATATTCTTAAAAGCCTTGTTCACCATATGTGAAACATTTTGCTGTTGTAATTTTTTGTTTGCAAAGCTCCCCGATATGCTCGCTACTACTGCTGTCGTATTTTGTTTTATTGACTTGCCGATGATATGCTTGCTACTAGAGCTGTCTTCTTTTATTACATTGACTTGCAACTTGATGAATATGCTCACGACTATATTCCCGTCAGAGATATTCTGAAATACAGAATATCCACGTTTCACTAGTAGTACCGAAACTGTGTCCAGTGTGACGGGTAGTGAGCCCTTTTCCACTTGTTATGGACAGTCGGTACGTTACATGCAACGAAATTGAAGCATGAAGGTTGCCTCTCAATTTTTTCTTTCACCGAAAAGCCAGTGGTGTTACAAATCGTACATAATTCTGACTCAATTGGTTCGATTCGGCCTGGACGAGGATCGAACCATCGCCTCCTGCACGACAGTCATGGTTAGTCTTCGCTCGACCACCACGGCTTGCCATGCCTTGATATTGTTTTAATTTTCAGGTTACTACTAGCAGAAGCGGCATTAAAAAATTTTGAAACTGAAAACGCGCTGGACACGGCTGAAGCAGCATTCGTGAGACGGAACGATTACGCGGGCATCAGATTCGTAGCGCGACTTAACGCACTGCATTCCAACGCTCTGAAGAAGGCCGAGATATTGGCTTACTTCAAAGATTTCGACGGCGCTGAGACGATTTATCACAATGAAGATAGACGGTTGGTTTTTTTTATTACGTAATCTTCGTTAACTTTTTAATTTTTACATTTTTTTATTCGCTAACCCAGAAAAAGCCTATTCGACACCCAGTTGGTGTAATGGTTACCACGCCGGAGTGCCAAACTAGGGTCCTGGGTTCGAATCCCGATTCGGTCATGGATGTTATATGTTCGTGCCGTTGTTGTATGGTTAATAAAAAAGCCTATAGTGCTTACTTGGTATCATTTCAATGTAGCCTGTGAGCGTTATTTATTTATTTATTAACTCTTCTTTTAAAAGTATCCTGATTGTATTCGCTTGGAAACACAGACAAAGGGAGAGAGTTCCAAACCTTACCGGTTCTCATTAAAAAGAGGATACGAATTGAACGCAACCAACCAATCGAATTGCAAAATTTTCCTCGCTTGTCAGAATCAAGCTATTGTATTCATTGACTTAAAAACTAATGGACGTCGGGTCTAATACAAAATTCGTCTACACGTGTCATTCCTGAGTGAGTGCGAGAAAGCAACTAGCGGGCATTAGAAAACCTCGACTTTAAGGCTGGTTTCAGAGTCACGCTGACTGCCGGCACTGGCGGTCAGCGCGCGGGTAGCACTATGGGAATTGTGCGAAACGCGCTTACCGACAGCGTTTCACTGCGAAACGATACAATGGGTTCGAATCCCGTAAGGGACAATATGTGTTCACAATATATGTATTCTATATCGTTGTCTAGTCATCATAATACAAGTCCAGGTACTTTAAATGTGACTAGATAATTTGTGTGACAATGTCCAAGATATTTAAAAAAAAATGCAACACCTAGCTCTTGGCACGCGCGTTGACCAAACGCGCCGGCGGTCAGCGTGACTCTGAAACCAGCCTAAGATATCTCATAGCCGCCGTCTGTTGTCACTCTAAAGGTCGATTTACAAATCCATAAGTAAGTAAGTAAGTCCAACTTACCACTTCCTTGCTTACTTACTTATAGATGTGTAAATCGGCCATAAGTAAGCAAGGAAGTGGAAAGTTGGACTTACTTACTTATGGATGTGTAAATCGACCTTAACACTAAGACAGTGCTCCGTCACTCGCGTTTGACAGCAGCGATAAGGCGGCGGCGCCTTGTATCTCATGAGGTGCAGGCTGTCGCGCATTGACATAAGGTGCATTTTAGTTTTCGTTCCCGAAGCGCAAAGTTTGAAAAAGCGCGCTAAATCGGGACTCTGCTTATGCTGTATCTGTTACTTTTTACATAATCTGCGACTCCTGTAGCTTTCAACATTATGGTAAAATTATAAAGTAGTGTAATTAAAAGTTTTGTTTATTCAGTGATCTAGCTATAGCACTTCGCAAGCGCCTGGGCCATTGGTTCCGGGTGGTGGAACTGCTGAAAATGTCTGCAAGTACCACAGACGGCCAGGTCAGGCAGGCGTACAGCAACATTGGAGATTATTACATCGACAGGCAAAACTGGTGAGCTCGTTTTTCTTTTTACTAAATTAGTTTTGAGCTTATGTCCGCGCCGCCCCTTTGGATGTGGCCTCCCCTTTCCTTGAGCACCCTGCCTCTCATACACTTAGCTGGTTAATTATACAGGGTTTAATGAAAAATATTATTATCCTTTAAACCACATACTCAAACTGAATAACTTCTACTATAGGAGCAAACGGTTCGGAGCAAAAAAAAAATCTTCTGCATACATTTGAGTCCTCCCTTAGACCATAAGCTTTATGCCCTTCTATATATCCGTCGGTTGAATTAAATGCGTGTCTCTTATTGCTACAAAAAAAACAAAACTTCACTTGTTGTCGTCCACCATCTTGTTTTAAAACAAAATTGTGTTGGGCGACGCCATTTTGTTTCATGTTTTTCTGTTTGCTAAAAAACAAGCGTAGGCGACTTGGCTTAAGCATAACATTTATTTCTTAAACATTTTGGACAGGACTGGTGCCCTTGAATATTACACGCTTTCGAACAATGCAGATGGTTTGAAGAAATGTCACATGGCGCTGGAGGACAACGAGTCCCTGTCTAAACTATTTGCTGGCTCACCGCGTGTTACCAAGGTAAATAATAAAACGGAACTAGCGGGGTCCTGTTGACAGGATCTGTGGTCGGTCAGGTGTTATCAAATCATTTAAGAAAGTGGTCTGGGTTATACAGGGTGTTAGGGTAAATAGTTGCATTACTTTGAGGGGTGATTTTACCCATGATACTGAACAACTTTCCCAATGAAACCTATAGGAAATTCGAAATTTTTTTGTCTTTTCATACATTAGTTCGATCAGCTGATTGCATTTAGTAAGAGAAGCCCACATTTTTTTACTAATTTCCTGTATGTTTATTAGGGAAAGTTGTTCAGTATCATGGGTACAATCACCCCTTAAAGTAATGCTGTTTACCCTAACACCCTGTATTAAATTTAAGGAAATTAGCATAAAAATGTTGGACTTTCCATACTAAATACAATGATAGAACGATTGAATGAACAGTGATTTTTTTTTTGCGAATTTGCCTTTCTTCTTTTGAAAAAATAGTTCAGTATCATGAGTAGGTGTCGCTACAATCATGTATTATGGCGCAACGATATGAGAATGTTCACACTATAAACTCTGCAAATGCTTCAATCTGTTGCAAAGAAATTGAATTGAAAACAGATATGATGAGCTTCTTTCTTTGTCTCATACTTATTACATCATGATGTAAGCTGGGCGAACGAAGCCAGCGAAGCGTTCTCAAAATTTTATACACAGTGACAGCAGATACCAAGCTTCATAAAAATAGTAATTTTTTACACTGTATATTCTTTCACTATTGTTTAAACGCGCCGCTATTTGCAGGAAAGTTCAATAAAACAAAATGTATTAGACGATCTAAGTGACAGCGTTACTCAAACACCATCGATTCAAGGGATCGTCCAGCTGAAGGAGAACGGCAGGATGATGCAGGCTGCTAACATGGCTTTCCAGGTAAAATAAACCATCTAATAATGATCACCTAAATAGGGGATCGGACAATTATTCAAATTAACAACTTTTAATCGAACGTCAAAACGCGCGCGATGTATGAAAAATTGTATTAAATACCCACAAGCAGAGAGGTACGCTGACGCTCTGCGCCCACAATTGACGTCCTCAACATTTCATTACTTTTTTTATTATGTTATACATTATGTTATTCAAAATAGTACCTATTCTAGCTAAAAAAAAAAAAACAAAATGTGAGTATAGCGTTATTTTCAAATGTTTTTTTTACTATGATGATAAAACTAAAACATATTTTATGCAGACCGCTCCCCTATTCATGATTTCCTGACTTATATACGTAATACTGACTGCTCTCAAACGGTGAATTGAAACATCGTGTGGAAACCTGCATATGCTGAAGAAGAAATTCCGATGCGTATGTGAAGTCTACGAATCCGCATTGTGGACTAACGCCCATACACCCTCCCTGAGGGTAGGCCTGTGCCCTGCAGTAGTGTGACGTATATAGGCTGTGATGATGAAATTCATGACAGTATTCCTTTTCGGAGCGGTCGGAAACTTTGCTTCAACCTACTTTCTAAGTGTGTACGGTTATTAGTTTGCTTGTTCTGCCCCACAAAAGGGGAACATCTGATTGACTGTCAAATTAGTGCAGTCGAAGCTAAACACTTCATACAAACGAGCTCGCACTGCCAAGAGGTTAGCTAGTGGTGGAACCAGAATTTACAGCTGTTTCAGTAAATCACATTAAGTACAAGATTCTGTTGTTTTGTCACTTATGGTTTGGGGCTTGAGCGCCTTAGCCCTGCCCTAAGACTTAGAGCCATATTACACAAGCTATTTTTAGGCGTAGGCGTTGACGGAACGATATCGTAACGCGCTGCATAAATTCGCAGCGGTGCAGCTTTGACATCGCTTACGTTCAAAAATCGCTTTTGTTCTGTGATGTGGCTCTTAGATTTCTAGGCTATCTTCTTCTTCGGCTATAAGTAAACATATTGGTTTTAAAGCGAAGCACAGGTATACCAACTAGTGTATTCATAGAACAATATATTATTTACTTATTTCAAGCTGGCGAATATTGAAGCATCTAAAAAAGCGTCGCCATTGCGAATCAAGAAGCTATATATCTTAGCCGGTCACCTATACAGTCAGAACTCTGTGGGTAAGTTACGCCTCCATATTGGTTATTTCATTAATTTGCAAAACATTTATCTGACTTAGTACTCCGTCAACCATACTGACGAATTATTCTTCACACCCCGTTCTGCTGCTTGTCTAACTTATATAGGGACTAGTTACGCGTGTAATTCTACTAACAAACATTTCTACCACTTTTTGCGGGGGGCGAGGTAATATGAAATCCGCAATTTTGGATTTTATTCTCATAAAATTAGATTCTAATGTTGAACGTTAAAATCATGAAAAGTAGTATCGCGTGAACCCCAAACGTTCTAAGTTCTAAATTATTGTTTATAAGCTGTCTCGTTTAGTGATAAGGTATAAAATTCAATGTAAATGCACATGATTAATTGATCTTATACCGTGGCAGAGGGGCAATACTACCGCAAGGCTAGTCCTTATAATAAATAGACAAAGATTTAAGGTGCTAAAGGCCTTAATCCCATCATAGACCAAAGCGACACGGGTGTGGCAATACGGCACTCCATAAGAGCGATCTTACGATGCTTGACTAGTACTGCTACAAAGAAAGCGTAGGCACGCGCGTGTCTGTTCGGTCTGCTGAATTTGCTTCTTGCTTGAATCCTCTAAACCCTAAAGTGTCCCCAGAAAGTGCAGTACATATACAGTATGCAGGGTGTAACTGACAGCCTAGCAAATACTGAAACGGTGAACTCAAGACCATCAAACTGAACAACTTTCACTATGGAGCCTACCTTAGTCAAACCTTCCTTACCTTAACCTTAGTCTACCTTAGTTAAAAAAATCAGCTGTCCCATACATTTTAGTCGGGTAGGTACACCAGTTTTGTATGAGACAGCAGATTTTTTTTCGCATTTCCTGAGGTAGGCTTCATAGTGAAATTAGTTCAGTTTGATGTTCTGTGTTCGTCGTTTCAGTATTTGCTAGTCTGTCACTTACGTATACCAGATTTTAAGTCAAATCATAAGCTATCAAAAGTTTTTCATCAAAATCGGTTCAGTAGTTTTTGCGTGATGCTCGAACGAACAAACAGACAGACAACAATTCTAAAAAAGAATTGATCTGGAGTCAGGGACACTTAAAAACCGTACTATAATCATTTTCTTGTACCTAAATATCTTCAATATGTATGCACAAACACACTTGTGTTACAGTTTTTTATTAGTTTACTTTATAGCCGTAGTGTGTGACGGGGCAGACCTTAAAAGTAGAGAGTATGTGTTGGTAACTAGACGGGGCGCAGAACCGTGAAGCAGTACGCAGCTACAGACAGGGCGCTGCGCAGCACTGGCTGTGGCTGGCTGCGTCGCGTGCCCTCGCGCGCCCGCTGCGACCCGATGCCGCGCTGCGCAGCGCCGCGCGCCTCCGCCACGTCATAGACGACCTGCACCCCGCGCAGCACACACAGGTACTGCGCCACGTCATAGACGACCTGCACCCCGCGCAGCACACACAGGTACTGCGCCACGTCATAGACGACCTGCACCCCGCGCAGCACACACAGGTACTGCGCCACGTCATAGACGACCTGCACCCCGCGCAGCACACACAGGTACTGCGCCACGTCATAGACGACCTGCACCCCGCGCAGCACACACAGGTACTGCGCCACGTCATAGACGACCTGCACCCCGCGCAGCACACACAGGTACTGCGCCACGTCATAGACGATTGCACCCCGCGCAGCACACACAGGTACTGCGACGTCATAGACGACCTGCACCCCGCGCAGCACACACAGGTACTGCGCCACGTCATAGACGATTGCACCCCGCGCAGCACACACAGGTACTGCGCCACGTCATAGACGACCTGCACCCCGCGCAGCACACACAGGTACTGCGCCACGTCATAGACGACCTGCACCCCGCGCAGCACACACAGGTACTGCGCCACGTCATAGACGACCTGCACCCCGCGCAGCACACACAGGTACTGCGCCACGTCATAGACGATTGCACCCCGCGCAGCACACACAGGTACTGCGACGTCATAGACGACCTGCACCCCGCGCAGCACACACAGGTACTGCGCCACGTCATAGACGATTGCACCCCGCGCAGCACACACAGGTACTGCGCCACGTCATAGACGACCTGCACCCCGCGCAGCACACACAGGTACTGCGCCACGTCATAGACGACCTGCACCCCGCGCAGCACACACAGGTACTGCGCCACGTCATAGACGACCTGCACCCCGCGCAGCACACACAGGTACTGCGCCACGTCATAGACGACCTGCACCCCGCGCAGCACACACAGGTACTGCGCCACGTCATAGACGATTGCACCCCGCGCAGCACACACAGGTACTGCGCCACGTCATAGACGACCTGCACCCCGCGCAGCACACACAGGTACTGCGCCACGTCATAGACGACCTGCACCCCGCGCAGCACACACAGTTCCTCCGCCACGTCATAGACGACCTGCACCCCGCGCAGCACACATAAGTACACTGCACTTCACATACAAAGGGTTCTGACACGACTCCAACATTATAAAGCTTGGGATCTTATTGTGTAACTGATTTTTTTTTGGCAGTTCTTAGCGATTCTGCTTCTAAATAAGTATTTAGTTAATTAATTTCAGACAATGGATATGATGATTACAGTAGAAACAAAAAAGTACTTAACCAACTTTTAACTGTAAAAGGATGACTGTACCTATCTACTAAATAAACTATTGGACTATAAGTCACAATAGCGCCACTATAAATTTATAAATATAACAAAAGTAAGGGAATAGCGCGTAATCTAAAACGATTACTTTTATTTTCAGGTTTGGTGTACCATTGCATCGATAGCAGTTCAAGTTCGAGCATTTGATTTATGTTCTGCTGCATTTATAAAACTGGAAGCTTTAGCTGTAAGTAGAAAAGCATTTTTTAAGTGTGTATTTTAGTAACTTTTATATTTCGGTCCATTATTGCACGGGGTGAAGTTAGCAACCGAGCGTACCGAGGGTCCTAAACGCGTGCATTAAAAGACATGTTTATGTCACGAGAAATAGTCGAGAATCGTATACTATTATTTTATACCTTACCTACCTACCTACCGACCCATGGGACAATGGCGCGATTTTATGTATAATTAAAGTAATTTTTTCCTATCTTATCTTATGTTCAATGATAAGAGGCCTATACCCAGCAGTGGGGTTTACCGGGCTGATGATGATGATGATTTCAATACCACCATCATTCCGACCCATTCCACCGCAGAGTTGTATTGATGATGTAATCTGTGTTGCGTTATGCTATTCATGTTCTGACCATTGCTTAACTGTTTTTCAGCCGGAGCCTTTTGAAAATCTAGCAATAGAAATATTTACGAGATGTAAACCTAAACCAGCCAAGGGAAACAAAATAGAGTGTCCTAATTGTCAAATCAGTATGCCCGAATGGTAAGTTTGCGGAGTTTTACCACTCTATATAAGATACCTAGGTTCTAGTAAACTGTACGAACTATTTTAAGCAGTTAAATTCACAGGAAAGTTATACTTATCGATGCTTATAAAGAATTTATCTTTAACTTACTAACTTATGGACGCCGGATCTAATAAAAATTCTCGAAAAAATAGTGTCTCAGACTAACCTACATAAACGAAAGTACGTGGCCTGTCTCGTTTACGTATTATTAGTTTAATGCCTTTTCTAGTTTCTGACCGGCCAGAGAGACTCACAGATGAGTGAGCGAGATGTACCTAGCGGCACTACTGTATAATAGAAAGAGATACGTGACGCGAGGCAGTAGAACCGTTTTTGGGCAAGTGTCCAAAGTGAACAGAGCTACAATTTTTACCCAGCCATTAAAGTTAATGGCTGGGTAAAAATTGTAGCTCTGTGAATAATTATGAATCTAAAGTGAAATCGAAGATAATTTTGTGACATATAAGTACTTACAAAATTAAATTATCCCCGATTTCACTTTAGATTCAGCGCTTGAATTTTTACCCTGCCGATAAGTTCCCAAAAACGGTTTCATTTGACAACTCATGTCAGTTCCTCTACTCCTTTAAGGTATAGTAGCTTTATGGTAGTATGTACAGTGCCACCAACTTATCGAACGAATGGCCAAAAGCGGAACTACTGATGCCATTTTGAAAACGTCATTTTGTTGCTGTCAGTCGATGTAGTTTGTAGTCTCTCATTCTTTGATACAGAAAGTGGCGTCATCGCTCATTCTACAGATTAGTTGGTGACACTGTATGTACGTACGTACTATTTATTCTATGGTATATGGTATTCCTCTGACAGGACGGTGTCGTGCCCCGCGTGCGCCACCCAGTTCGCGGGCTGCGCGGTGTCGGCGCGCTCGCTGGTCGCGCCGCTCGCCGTCTGGTGCTGCGCCACGTGCGCCGCGCGCGCCCAGCACCACGAGCTCGTGCTCAGGCACTCCTGTCCCATGTGCCACGCAACACTCTCATGAATCACTACACTTTGTAGCAGTAGCCTTTGCAGCACCATATTAAAATACAAGCACTCCTAAACAGGGTGTTAGGGTTGTACTACAGTATTATTATAAGCCTCACAGTATGGTAACGCTCTTGATGGCGGGCGATGCCGCCGGCGCCGCGCCGCGTGTACTTAGCTATCATGCAAGGCAATCCCAACACCTTCATACAGATCCGGTAATGCGAACCCCGCCGCCCGCTTACCCGCAAAGCCCCCGCCGTTGCTCTGCGCAAGTACACACGTCGACACATCAAGCTATACAAAACCAACATAAGCTGGCCGCGCGACGTTACGTTACTCGACCTACGCGCGGCCAGCTTATGTTGGTTTTGTATAACTTGATGTGTCGCCGTGTGTACATCCGTTGCAGTACTGTAAGGACTATACAGGGGTGTAAGGAAAAGTATCATTAACCTTTAAACCACATACTCTACCCATCAAACTGAACAACTTTTATTATGGAACCAAACTTGTCAGAACAAAAAAAAATCTGCTGTCCCATAAGTTTGAATAGAGTAGGTATTGCACTTTAGTATGAGACGGACAGCAGTTCTTTTTTGTCCTCACAGGTTTGCTCACATAGTAAAAGTTGTTCAGTTTGATGGGTAGAGTATGTGGTTTAAAGGTTAATGATCCTTTTCCTTACACTTTTTTATATAGTTTTTTTCCTTTGTATAGTTATGCTGTGGTTGTACTCTTATATATTTCGTGGTTAGGGTAAACAATTGCATTACCTGCTTTAATATTTGATGCAATACATAGATCATATGGTCCAAGAGCCCGTAACGATCAGACCTTCGTCTAAACTATTATAAAACTGTAACAGGAAGTTTGTCTGTACATTGAAGATATTAACAAAAAAAAAGTTACGATATGGTTTTTAGGTATCCCTGATTCCATATCACCAATTTTTTGATTTTTTGTCTGTCTGTTTGTTTGTGAGTTTGTTTGTTTGAACGAGCATCACGCGAACCGATTTTGATGAAACTTTTTTGTTTGATAGCTTATTATCTGACTTAAAATCTGGTATATAATTTGTGCGGACGAAGTCGCGGGTTAACGCTCGTTATTTTATAAAAGCTCAAAGTTTCTCAGCGCATGCTCCCAACACAGGGAGGAATGATGGACAACTATGAAGTTTGTATCATGGTTGCTTTGGCAGGTAGCAGGTTAAAATTGTCTGGCCAAGGGCAGGTATCAATACTGTCAGGCTACTGAGGAAACATCTTCTAATAGTTACCAAAGTAACATGTATAAAATTCAGCTTTTATAACTATAACGTAAGTATAGTTACAATGCCAGAAACCCTTGAACTTTAATAAATTGTAACTGTGTTGGGAGCCATGCGTTAAAACCTTTCAGCTTTTATAAAATAACGAAGGTCTGATCGTCACGGGCTCTTGCTCTAATATAACTAGGGACCAGTCACGCGTTAGCATTTCCCCTCTGCCAAGTTACAAGATCAGTTAATCATGTGCATTTACAAACAATTGTATACCTAATCACTAAATGAGACAGCGGAACAATAACTTCAAACTAGTCTCGTTTGGGGTTCACACGAGATTATTTTTAACAATCTAAATTATAATCTAAAGTAAAGGAATAAAATCCAAAGTTGCGGATTTCATGCCACCTCGTCCCCCGCAAAGTGACAGAAAAGTTTGTAAGTAGAAATACACGCGTAACTCGTCCATAGTTATATAAGGTCTAACAAAATTAGCTGAAACTATTTTAAGGGTATGCTCAGACCCTCAAACTGAACAACTTTCTCTATGGGACCAATATTGAAATCGCGAAAAAAAAAATCTGCTGTCCCATACATTTAGGTCGAGTAGGTTTGTATGGAACAGCTGATTTTTTTTTCGCGATTTCAATATTGGTCCCATAGAGAAAGTTGTTCAGTTTGATGGTCTGATCATCTCCTTAAAATAGTTTCACCTAATTTTGTTATACCTTATATAGTCTAAGATGCATAAGATACCTCGAATACAAGTTACTGCAAGCTAGATACTTACCCTAATATTTTTACCCGTCTGCGCCAGAAGGAAGGTTGTTTTTTCATTCTATGCTAATTATGATCTCTTGATGACAGCTAAAGACAATGCACTGACTATTAGTCATATTTAGACATTGATATTTACATGTAATTAAGTAGATAATAATGCACTTGTTCCGTCCCAAGTTTGTGATAATGATAACTGATAAATAACAAAATTTTCATAGGTTTAATGAAATATTCTTGAAATAAAAACATGTAATAAATTTATTTACTTTTATTATTATTTTATTACACACATCCCAAGATGTACAAATAAAGAAAACTAGTTGAACTTAATCCTCACATTTTTTAGGTTTTACAAATAATTTGACTGCTAATGTTATTCAAATTATTGAAATGGATTGTTGACTAGACAATTTCATGTTTCAATAAATTGGAAAAGCAGACATCAAATAAATAAAAGGGAAAATTATTCCTGTATTTTAAATGTAGTAATAAATGCAATTGAAATAGTGAAACAAAAATACAAAACTTTATTTTGTACTACACTTCTTTATAGGTAAACTGAAGGCGTCATTTAGCTACGTACAACGTTATTCGTTCAACAAGATGCAATCTAAATAAATGGTTTCAGTTAAACAGTGACCAAAATAAAATAGATCCAACTAGTTATTACATATTGTAGAGAATTAATAAACATTTTGCCCACGGACAATGACTTTTGGGAAATATAGCATGAGCCATTGTTATTAGGTGGTAATTAAAAACCAATAGCAGCGATCCCAATTATCTAGTTAAATGTAACTTAATGGTTCAAGGTTTATTTGCTAACTAAATGTATATTTCATCACAATCTACAAAACCACAGTCAATTCATATCATATTACAATAATATTAATGTTACTTCATACCCACACATCTTACTGCACAAAATTATTGTTAGGCATATCTATTTTAGAAAACTGCAGGGTATTGTCAATAATTTGGAACAATTCTGGAGGTTGTGGTATCCTTCCTGTTTCCAATTTTGACCACAATGGAATATTGTTGAGAGAAATTTCGAATGCTCCAGACGAAACAAGTTGGCCTTCAATCATGTTGGCCATGAAGAACATCATCATGCAAGCATACAGCTTGTTCTCTAGACACCAGCTCCACCACGAGGGCTGCGGCTTGTTCAGCCATGCAAATATGTTGACACCGCTGAGTATGCACATGATCAATATCATCTTACCAAAACCCTGAAATAAATTCAGAAATTTTATTTGGGATATAGACAAATATGCATCACAATGTTGTCTTAGGGTTGAGATGAAACACATTGAACTACGGCGAACGACAGTCGACCCATAAAAAAACCATGATTAGTATAGGAATGCGTTCGGTGCTAAACAAACTTTTTGTATGGGCTCACCGTCAGACAATGTGTTTCAACCGTAGAAAGAGAAGGTAATAGAAGACTAACATTACATCTTCTAGCGTTAGCGAAAAATTTTTCATCTTTGGTTTCAACCCTCAATTCTTGCTTAAAATAACTGCCGTGGCCATGACCAGTGGTAGGTTTCCCTTTTTTTTCATACAAAATTAATACACTGTCGGTTTTCTCAATAAATAAAGTTTTTATGGCTAAACAGGTCCTATTTTACTGAAATTTGGAATTAGAGGTAGCTTGACCCCATGTCTTCTACATAGGCCTAAAAACTGAAGAAAAAGTAACTGAAGAACTTCGAAAAGAATAAGTGTGAAGCACCTTTAACTGACAAAAGCTCTATGAAAGATGTATAAATGTAAACTGGGCAGCGGTAACATGCCAATTCTCTCTTCCTACTTCCCTTAGGGATAATGGTGTGAGCATACTATCATCATCATCATCAGCCTAACTACCGCATATGCCAAATGCGGTTTGGTAGACATATGCATCAGAATTTCTTCTTCAGCATATGCAGGTTTGTTCATTATGTTTTCCTTCACTGTTTGAGAGCAGTCAGTATTATATACTTAAGTTATAATTACTCATTGGTACATGGTATGTCATCTGTGCGGATTTGAACCTGGACCTCAAGATAGTTTTCACAGCTCTCCACAATGCGCCACCGATGTTCTCATACTATATGAATAGGAATTGAAGATATATACCGGATGAACCAGAACCAAAATCTCAGAGGTCACTCTCTCAAAATTGATGGCATCATTTTTTTGCCCAACCGTATAGTTCACGAGTGGAACAAATTGCCTGAGACTGTAATAAGTGCACCTTCAGTGAACTCTTTCAAAAATATACTGGACAAATATTTAAAAAACTAAACAAGTGCAGTAATATACATGCAACAGCCTTGAGCTGCTAGTGCTAGTACTATATATAATAATAATATTAAACTGAACAATGAAAATATTTGATTATGACTGTATTACTTACTATCATCCTTGAAAGATACATGTTGAGGCCAGGTGGGTCATAATTAGCACCTATGACCGAAATTTCAGGGTACTTTTGCTGTATAATTCCTGCATAATCCTCAAATACTTTTCTGTAGCCACAAGAATAACTGAAATATTTCGTTACCATCATTATAAATCTATACATAGTATATCAAGGCTATGCATCCTACTATAGAGTAAAAAAAAGTCTGAATTAATTAGCGATAAAACAATAATTGTACATACCAATAGTAAATGTTCATAATATGACCAACTCCTTGACCAATTTTGGTAATGCTGTCTGCATCATTTTCATCGGCACTTACATAGTTATTAGCAGATAAAATGAGGCAAGTACTGAGGATTGTTACCAAACTGATAGAGAAACAAAAATTAGTAGTCAAAGACATAATGAAAGATGCAGCACTAGGTCTGCAGCTTACCAATTTATTTGTACTCTTATCAGTTTCTCACGAAGTAAGTATGCCAGATATTCTTTGAGTTACCTATCTAAATGATAAGACAAACTATAGTGCGTGATTAACAAAATGTATCATGTCGCACATTGAATTTGTCTCGTCTTGCTCGTCATTGTCATATGTCATGTCATGTCAATCAAGTCCATTTTTTTGGTTCATTTCAAGGTAAAGGGTATATCCCATACAACCGATGTCTTCAGTAATTTTCTTTCATTTATAGCAATTCAAACGTTAGTGTTCGACGTTTTGACGCTTCTTTGGAGTTTTTAGAGACAATCGAAAGACGCAGGAAAAGCAGATAAGTCCACAGGAAAGAGGTGAACCTACCGCTTTTCCTGTTTACGACCCATACACCATCATATTTCACTGAACTGTATATTGTTCACTTTGTTACGGAAAACAACACCAATTTTACGAACCAAAACTCACTAAACAATAAAAAGTCAATAAAATATGAGGACTTCAAACGTAGCTAACAAATTACCGCAAAAACTCTTTCATTTTTTTAAATAAGGGATTTTCCAAAAGCAAAAAAAGTAAAAAAGTTAGTTCCTAATTTCTCGATAGATGGCGTTGACCAGAGAGGGGTCCAATAGGTATGAGCAAATATATTAATTAATATTAATAGGAAAAATACACAGTACAAACCCTTTCTTATTGTTGTTGGTTTATTATTTAGCAATCTCGGTGTTATTGTCCGTCAACGACGAATCGAATATCGGACGTGGCTGTATGGGCTACGTATCCGTTTTCAATATATGAAAAATAAACGAGAAACAATAACAAACTACAAAAACCTAACAGAAACTGAGAATTTCAATAAAAATAAACCGGAAATATTTAAATCGTACGTCAGATTCCGTGAATGAAAAGCAAAATCATTGACGAAAAATTTCGCTCTTTATTAGCGAAGCAATTTCAATATTCTTTATATTCAAAAGTGAAGTGAAATAAAATACTTATTGAAAAGTCTAAAATTAAATTGTGTTTTAGGTATGCCGAATTCTTTTTTGTTTCACCCTTTAAATAGCCAAAGTAAGAGATTTTTCTTGCTTTTTGTACGTGGAAAAATTGTCAACGTCTGGCAACCCTGCCTGGTGAGTGACAGTGACATGCAAAATTTATGTTACTATTTCTAGGTTATGATATTGTTTGGTTTAAATATTTATCAAGTTTGTTAAGTATTTGGTAAAATTAAAAACCGTTAGTTATAGTTAAAGAAAATGCCTCATAGCCACCACTGCCACGACGGTCATCACGACTGCGACCATAGCAGTTCAGATGAGATTGGAATTCAATATAATTTGTATGAAAAAATTGATAAGGAAAACTTGCAGTGCCTGAACGAAAGTGTTGATGGATCTGGAAAAACAGTATTTAAATCATGGGACAAACGGTTGGATAGAACCCACGTGAGTAACAAACCTTTCTATAGTGTTGTATTTATTCTTTGGTGTAGTACCAGCTAGGGTTGCCATCAGTCCTGCGAGGGGCAGGACCACAGTGGTCTCGAACGTCAAAATGTGAAATCGGTAGAGTTTCCCATAAATATCGATAGATTTGTACCAAAAATCGGTAAATGTTTAAAAAAAAACAATATTCAATCAATTTTGTATCTTTTTAAACATTGACGTGGTTAGATGTACGTCTCCAAATCACCAACTTTGTCTGTCTGTTTGTTTGTTCGAGCATCGCGCAAAAATCAGTTTTTTTTTCACCTATAAAAAACGAAGAAATACATAGGTATGTAAAACAGATGTTGTTTTACAGATGTATTTCTTCAATCTTTTTCTCAACGTGGGGGGAATCTGCGGTAAAACATAAACAAAACGAACAGGGATTGTAGGTGAGAAACGGAAAATCGGTAAAAAATTCAGGAGAATTTTCTTGTATTCTCAGAAATCGTGGAAAAATGTATACATTTCGGTATTTCAGTAGAAGATATCCCATATCGGGAGAAATACCGAAAAATCTGTAGTTTCGAGACCACTGCAGGACCATAAACTTAATATACTTTCGTAACAGACCAACCATCTCCTCATGATCGCATCACCGAAACCGAAATGTCAATATGTGCGAAATTGATACATGTTTGAGTTTTAGTTGATAGTTTTTGGAAATCAATCTCTATGCAAAATGGTTTCTTTTTCATGTATACAATATTTTTGATCTCACACATAAATATTTGAAATAATATATTATCTAGAAAATAGGACGTTTACTGCATGTAATGAATGAACGAAATAATTTTAAGAATAACATACAGGGTGTCCCAGAAATAGTGAATCAAACTGCTATGGGAGGCAGCTTAACTAATGTCCTATCCATAGAAAATATAAAAAAAAATAAAATGCACATGACCATAAAAAAAAACGGTGGATTGGCCGATTAGGGCCCATTTTATGGCCAGCGAGATCGCCAGACCTCAATCCACTGGATTTCTTTTACTGGGGCTGCCTTAAGGACAAAGTTTACTCCAGACCGAATACACCAATTTCATCATTGGATGAATTAAGAAGGCGCATTAACCAGGCCGCACAGGAGATCTCCACAATGAGCTTGCGACGCCTTAAACAAAATTTTTTAAGAAGATGCAGATTGTGCATACGCACGGGTGGACGACAGTTTGAGCACCTTTTGTAGGAATTACGATTGTTTTAATAATTATTATTTTTAAATTGTAATTGTTAATTAAAGTTGATTTAAACCACAATTAAAGTTGATTTAAACCACTTGTTTGTTTTCTTAAGTTTATCTTACACTTAAACCTTAGCTTTTTGCTCTTATTTTTACACTTATTTTGAGCCTTATGGGACATTATTATTAACATGGCAAATAATGTTTAAAAACCTGTGATTTTGAAATTGCACCAATTTCACCCTTGCACACAAAAAAATTGATATCTCCCAATTTTGTAAAGTAAATTCAGTGATTCGTACCATTTTAAAATTGTCATTAAATAGGCAACTTTTTGAAGTAGTTTGCCGCGCAAGTCCCATACATTTTTTTTATACTACAGCTGTTTAAAATAGCAAGAAAATTTTTCGGTTCCGAAAAAACAATTAAACTAAGTGGTCTGCGCTCGAAGTGCAGACATTTTTTTTTGTAAAATGTTAACAATCAGTCGAAGCAACCTCTAACAATTAATATTGGCAGAAAAAAATTACAAATTATCCCAAAACGCGATAATTAGAGCTGGAAACAAAAAAAAATTTTGATGATTTTCCCGTTTTTTTGGATATTCTTTTTTTTTATACGCACATGGCGTTTTATTTTTTTTATATTTTTTATGGATAGGACATTAGTCAAGCTGCCATGGGAGGCAGCTTGACTAATGTCCAGTTTGATTCACCATTTCTGGGACACCCTGTATATGAAAAAAACGATTAATTACGAAAGTAGTACTGTACTAATGTTATTTACCTTTGAAACGTCTCTTTATTTGAGTTCCTGGTACAAGGTACTAGGTACTACTTTCCAACACAGAATATGATACTGTAATGATTTTTTATATTTGTCTGATAAAACACACAATGAATTATAAAGAAAAACATAAAATAATAAACGATAATTTTTTGACAGGACACCAGCCGAGACTTCATTGTTTAAAAGTGGTTTTAAGGCTATTATATTAGAATCTCTTTCGCATGTGTAGGTTTTTCGGTAAGGTCGGAATCTCATTCGCACACTGAGTTGGTAGTAATATTAAGTTAATGGGCAGGACGTCCCGTTTCTAGAGCCTTAAAGGATGCGTCCTGCGAAAGATGTGTGCTGGACACCAATTGGGTATTTTACAGCATGTAAAATGTGGGATCTATTGATGGCATCTGTATTGAACATGAATTTTGGAAACCAACTATTTAGTCAGTTTAGAAAAAGACTGGATATTTTCAGAGAAAATCAACAAACAAAATAATTCTTTTGTCTACTTTAGTCACATGATCGTAAACCACTGAGATTGGCCGATTGGTTGGTGACGTGAACTGCATGTAGACACTTGCATGTAGACACATGTATTGTCAAGAAAAGCGTTTTCGCGGGATATTTAAGTAATATTTTTTGTTTTCGTTTTTTCTTGCACTATATGTAATGGAACGTAAAATATATATTTTCTTTAGAGTTCTTAGACATCAGTGATTAACGTAGAAGCGTTTTTAAAAACCTGTCAATTACTCTATTGTCCCATTTTATGGTACGTACGGCTTAACTTCAAGGCGTTGTTTATATAGAAGAGACGTGGCGCGGACGTGGCGCGGGTGGGGTGCGACAATATAAACCTTATAGCACGTAGCATAGCGTCGTTTTGAGAATTACGCCCGCGCCTCCAAGCGACGTCGCCTGGTGGCGCGGGTGCGATTTTCCTTTACGACAAAAACGATTCTATGCTACGTACTATAAGGTTTATATTGGTGTTACTTCGACAATCCGCCACCGCCACACGTCTCTTCTGTATAAACAGCACCTATGGCAGAAGAATTTATTAGCGTAGTAATTAAAAACAAAAGTGATAGCAGGCGGCAGAAATATTAAATCTTTTTTATTCTTCTATCGGGTCTAAACAGAATGTAACTCACTATGTTTGAAAGAGTGGTTGTGACCGATATCCAGAATGTATGAAACGTGTGCGAACGTTCAAAGGTATTTAATGGCGTCAGTGCACGTTTCATATAACCTTTTTTTTGTTAGAGAGTTGTGCGAGCCTAATCAGGTCGATGACATGTCAAGGAGTTTGCCGTATTATTATTGGTTCAACTTTTTCTAAGTATGTTGATTTGTAAGCCAAAGTAAAATATACTTTATTAAAACTCCTTAAAATTTGAAAGCTAAATATAATTTCTAATTGTATATATTTCTCACCTCTCTATATATATTAATTTAACATTAAATAGTCTGTGGTGTCATGTAAATAGTGATTCATAGGAATGAAGTGCGAGGGTCGCGGGTTCGAATCCAGTAAGAGACAAATATTTGATGAATATGAATATTTGTACCAGAGTCATGGAATATTATGTATTCCATATCATTGTCCGTCAGTGGGCCCGTTCTGGTTCGCGTGAAAATGAAGAGGCCTATACCCAGTAGTGGGATTTACCAGGCTGATGATGATGGTGATGATGATGATATCTTTGTCTAGTCATCATAATACAAGTCCAGGCTAGATTCTGGTACTTTAAATGTGACTAGATAAAAGATTCTGGTACTTTAAATGTGACTAGATAATAGATTCTGGTACTTTGAATGGGACTATATAATAGATTCTGGTACTTTAAATGTGACTAGATGATAGGTTCTGGTACTTTAAATGTGACTAGATGATAGATTCTAGTACTTTAAATGTGACTAGATATTAGATTCTGGTACTTTAAATGTGACTATATAATTTGTGTGACAATGTCCAAGATATTTATTTATATTGTTATCAAACAAACCATGTTGTGTTTTCACATTACAGTATGTGGAAAGTGATGCAGATGAAGAACTACTGTTCAACATACCATTTACTGGGAACATCAAGCTAAAAGGCATCAAAGTTACTTCAGAAGATACCGATGCGCATCCTGCTAAACTAAGACTGTGAGTACCTTTGCATTTTAATACCTTCTACTTGCTAATATCTCTAATAGTTCTTTTAAAAAAAATGCTTTATTTTATATCTACACAGGGTGAAATTGATATCATTAGTATCCTTTTAAACTAAGAGTCTACCCATCAAACTGAACAACACTTTTACTATGGGAGCAACCGATAGGAGCAAATAAAAAATCTGCTGTTCCATACTAAACAGCAATGTCAAGTTCGCGACTCAAATGTATGCAACAGCTGATTTTTTTTTGCTCTGATTGATTTGCTCCCATAGTAAAAGTTGTTCAGTTTGACGGGTAGACTCTATGCTAATGATATCGATTTTACCCTGAAAGGGTCATTCTTAATTTGCTCATGGATTTTCTTACATCATTATTATGTTCATGGTGTTTGCCTGTAATTGGGTCTACTTCGTTCAATGAATTGTGTGAATTGTGATCTAATATGTATGATGTTAGCCCGTTGGTAAACCTAATAAATAAAATAAAAAATACATAAAGGTATCATACCGTGACACAAAATAACTTTCTCTACGTATTTTAAACCTTTTATAAAAACATGGTACATACGTGGTACATACTGTGTTATCAATTATCATACCTTTATTACATCAGGACTAATATCCAAACAGCAAAAAAATAATTTACCTATTTTCCACATGAAACTGCAAACCTACTCAACCCTAATGTAAGGGACATGAGCAAAGAGTAATATAAGTATATTAGAAAAGAGAACCCACTCGTGGCAACATTATGCATCCACCTTATGTCAAATTGAAGGCTAGCTAGCGCCATCTATGTTTCACCGACAATAATTCAACCTATACTATACATACCTACTTATATCTACTCATACCGATGGATATTATTGCTTTGAATGCTAGTTTTCGTTCAATCCCGCACCGATCGAGTGAAATTCCAGTATCCTTACTATTCCTGTAATCTAAACATTGGTAAGAGAACAACAGAAACTCTAGAACATCACTTAATCGGCACGATATTGAACGAAAACTACAAACAACCCGCACATTACGCAAGATAGGTAGCCATTTTGTGAATTTGTCAATTTGACATTGACATAGACAATACCATCGACAATACCATCTTTTTATTCATAGTTCTGCGAAATATTTAATAGATGGCAGCACATTCTATGCAAACTGAATCGAAAAAAGTCACCAAAAGGCGACTGTCCTCCGCCTGGACGAGAGTATGTGCTGCATAAGTATATAATATATGTCGTATTTCAATGTTAGTCCCATAAAGAAACATTTTTAATTTTTTTGTTTTATGGGAAAACTGCTGAACAGATTTTGATGCGGTTTTTACGGTTTAAGAGCGGCATCAGTCAAACTATAAACCTGTGATAAATAAATAAAGTTTATGCATACATAGGTACCTTTTAAAAAACTTAATGTTAATTAATAATTACCTACATAGTTACAAAGTTGCAGCCAAAAGCTAATAATATGCATTATATTTTCTCCACCCTAATTTCTTCTGGTTTTTACATTTACTACAATAATAAAACAAAACAATGTTTAATTTGCTACAAGGTTTAAAAACAAACCCAATATGACATTTGATGATGCGTCCATGGAACCGGATCAAGTTTTCGAGCTTCAAAAGGATTGCCAAGGCGTATTAGAGTATGCTCCAAAGTAAGCACTTTCATTTTATTTTTCTTCATATTTAGACAAAATTCATCTAACACAAATCACACTAGACATCTGAAACAATCTCTTAATATAACAGTATTTATTACATATTTTTGTCTATACTGAAGGCTTTTAACATTTCCAGCATGGGTAGCATGCCACCGTGATACAGCGCTATCACACCTTCGCTCTCTTTCTATTTGCGCGCGACCGAACGAGATAAAAGACGTGATACAGCCGTATCACGTGTAGCATGCAACGGCTTCTGTTCCCTAAGAATTTTCAATGTTTATTTGAGCATGGGGAAAACTACTAAACCGATTTTGATGCTGCTTTTATTTGTTCAATAGCATACGCCCTAACTCAACTACGATACATACTACCTTGACGTTTTTTTTGCAAAATGATACTAATCTATCCCCCTTAACTTTCCTTGAGGCAGGAAGAGGTTCATATCGAAAACATTGTATATTTAAATTTATGTCTGCACATTTTCATCAAATTCGCATCATCTATACCTACTTATAAAAGGGTTCCGTGACTGACTGACTGACTAACAGACGACACACGGGCTTAACCGCTGAAGATATACACATGAAATTTGGAATTTATATACTACAGAGGATGTAGGAGTGCACTAACGATTTTTCAAAAATTGTCCCCTAAAGGGGTAAATTACCCCTAAGGGGGTAATCCACGCGGACGAAATCGCGGATCAAAAGCTCGTATATAAAACAGTAGGGACAGGGTCCAACTTATTATGCTGACGTTTTGTAGGAGGATGATTACGATTATGATTCACAATAAAAATGATTATGATTATGATTAGATCATCAAACTGAAAACTTTCCCTAAGGGACCAATATCGAATTTCCAAAAAAAAGATGTTCCATACAAAACTGCAAGCTCGATCTAAAATTTATGGGACGGGACAGCTTTTGTTTTCGCAAATTTGATATTGATGCCGTAGAGAAAGAGAAAGTCCTTTAAAAAACCGTCACCATAGTAAGAAGAACCCTATTGTATACTTATGTAACCCTATGTGGCTTATGTAACCCTATATAAACCGTTAAAATAAGTTTCAATGATTTTCCACAATATGGCGAGGTTATTAATTTATTAATTGGTCTTAAATAACACAAAATAAATAAGACTCGCTTATAGATACCTTATCATAATTGTCACAGCCTATATACGTCCCACTGCAGGACACAGGCCTACCCTCAGGGAAGGTGTATGGGTTGTAGTCCACCACTCGTGCCCAATGCGGATTGGTAGACTTCACATACGCATTGGAATTTCTTCAGCGTATGCAGGTTTCCTCACGAAGTTTTCCTTCTCCGTTTGAGAGCAGTCGGTATCACGTACTTAAGTTAGAAAAACTCTACTCCTTTTAGATACCGAATCGTGATGATAATTTTGATGTTGATTTTACTAAAAAGAACCTAACATTTTAGAGGTTTCAGCTGGTAAGATTGTATAGAAATTGGTTTCAGTATAAAATGTTTCTTTTCAGGATTGTGACATTCTCTTCCGTTTCCCATCTAACTATGCACTTCCCCTGTAACTTTGGTGCAGACAATACTAAGATTTATTACATTGGGTTGAAAGGAGAGTGGATGCCGGCCCACAGGCATGGCGTTACTATATGTACATACGAAGCGAAACCCATGCTCGGAGATCACAAATTAAAGCATTTAGACTCTGTAACTAGAAATATAGAATAAATACAATATTACATGCATGTTTTGTAAGTGGTAATAACACTAATAGCCCAGTCATTTTACGGTTTGAGCCGGGACTAATTAACAATTGATATTTTTATCGGTATAGTATTTAACACGTTCGTGGACAGTGACCGGCTATAGCAGTGATAAGAATAAAAGTTCTATTGTGTCTCATTCAGTGTCCGCGAAAGTGTTAAGAGCCAACTTGAGCTTAGATGTACCAAAATTAAAAAAATATCACGTCAGTGACAGCCCCAAATTTTAAATTTAGCATTTATCTCGTTCGAAAAAAACAAATGGTACATTTTTTTTGCAAGCTTTTGAGGTTTTACCATTATACATACTTCAAACGTGGTGTTAATATTTTTGTCTACTTAGAAGGCTTTGAAAAATACGCTAATAAATTCTATTAAATATCTCATTTTTTTAAATTCAATGCCTATTTTATTGCTCAAAATTATTTTTTTGTAAAATCTAAGTACAATGAGTGAATTGGTATTAATATTATTAATTTAAAAGCCTTCTTGGACATACAATTTTGATTTCTATATAGCGTAGCGAATTTTAAAAAAAATATGTTTTCAGATAGTCTTTTTGTCACTAAATGTTGCCGGATACAGTTTAAAAGCCCAATTCATAATTACTTCCCACCCCTCCTAACAAAACCCCGTAAAATGACTGAGCTAATTACTAAAATAAATAATTTATTATTATTTTTAGTAACGTTGTTTTATTTTTACTTCAATTTAGCTATACTTAGATGACGGATCTATATTTCTACTCAAATACGATAATCCATATAAATATAGGGTCATTCTTAATATGCTGAAGGTTTTTTAAAGATGGTTTCAGTCCATACAAAAGTTTGACGCACAATACGCGTAGACGGAATTTATAAAAGTATTATTTTATATATGGAAAAATAGTTTAGAAAATCTAGTTGCCGCGTCACAAATAACATTTGCAATTTATAATATAATTACGAAGGTATAAAGCTTTTAAAATTTTGTATGAACAAATTTCAAAGCTTTATTATCAGCAGTAGAAAGATGCATAATATCTCCATAGTAATTTTGACATTTTCAACTGCTGAGTTCAAATTATGATTTTCAAAAATCGCACTCCTGATGGCTTTCTCTATGGGACCAATATCGAAATCGCGAAAAAATATGCTTTTCCATTACGTTTGGGTCGAGTAGGATTGTTGTTTTATTTTATATGGAACACTTAATTTTGTTTCGCGATTTCAAACTATGGTTCCGTAGAGAAAGTTGTTCAGTTTCATGGTCTGGAATGCGATTTTTGAAACTCATTCTTTGAACTCAGCAGTTGAAAATGTCAATATTACTATGGAGATATGCATCTTTCTACTACTGATTTGACATTCAAAAATCATACTACAGCAATGCGATTTTTGAAAGTCAAATCAGCAGTAAAAAGATACGTATCTCCATACATTTTCAACTGCTGAGTTGATAGTATGAGATTCAAAAATCGCACTCCTGATCATCTCCTTAAAGAAACCGTCAGCATATTAAGAAGGCATAGCATATGCTCACGACTATAATCCCGAGGGGGTAGTTGGAGATATTCTTAAACCTCAGAACATCCACGTTTCATAGTACCGAAACTCTGGCCAGTGTGACGGGGAGTGAGCCTGTCGTCACTTGTAAATGGGCAGTAGGTACAATACATGCCTCGAAATTGAAGCATGCAGGTTTCCTCACGATGTTTTCCTTCACCGAAAAGCCAGTGGTGTTATAAATCGTACATAAATTCCGAAAAACTCATTGGTACGAGTCGGCCCGGACGGGGATCGAACCATCGCCTCCTGCACGGCAGGCAAGGTTACTCGCCACTGGACCACCACGGCTGTTAAGATATTAAGATGTTGCTTTCATGGGTTACTGTTTTTTTATCTAAAACTAATGTGTCAGGTCAGGACTTCGGTAGTAAGAATTTAAACAAAATTTGTGAATTATTAGTTAAAATATAATTTTATTATTTAATAGTATTATAATTTATTTACAATTATAATTTACATATGTATACAACTGTTAACTACACATATGTCAAGATTAATTATACATACAAAAGCCTAAAGGCGTTGAATGTTTAACAATTATAAAATTGTTCTTTAATGTATGGACTAGTCATCTGTGCTACTATAGATATATGGATAAGTACTGCATTAATATTGACTAAAACAAGGCTGTTCAATAAAATGTTCAGGTGGGCCATACATTTATTGTCAGCCGGCGCGGTCCACTTTATAATGTTCTTAGGCTAGCTAGGTATTAATAGTCTAATTTATAATCAAAGCAAGCAAGCAAATTGTTGGTACTCTCGCTTTGGTGGGCCTATAGGGCCAATTTTAACTCGCAGACCTGGGATTGAACAGCCTTGGACTAAATACAGAGGTATGACACAAATTACAAGCAATAAGGTCAATGTTTAATGTTTCTTCACCTGTATGCAGGGTGTAAAACTAAATGGGACACTTAAAGGGGTGCTTCAGACCATCAAACTGAACAACTTTTACTATGGGACCAATACTGAAATCGCGAAAAACAATTCCGCTGTCCCATACAAAACTGCAAACATAACTCAACTAAAATGGGACATCTGATTTTTTTTCGCGATTTCGATATTGGCCCCACAGAGGAAGTTGTTCAGTTTGATAGTCTGAAGCACCCCATTAAGTAAGTGTCCCATTTAAGTTTACACCCTGTATATCATTCATTTTAATTTAGTACAGTTTTAGCAAAACATCTCGTCCGGGATGGATATAGTCGCGTGCGGCGTCAGTCGGAGAATAAGCAAGTAAAAGGAAAAGAACTACAGCAAAGGCTTTGGGGCCGCAATTTTTTAATTTTAAATCGTTCTTATTCGTATACGAAAAATCATACACTTTATAGAAATTATGCAAATACTACGAATTAAAATTAGTACTACTGAAGTCCTGTTGCACTCATCAGACGAAGCATACTCGTTCAACCCTGCCGAGACGTTTTGCGATATCTGTAGTATAACGTCTTATCTTACATAACTTTCTTAAGTTACCTATTATTGAAACTATAATAACTAAATCAGTGGCAGTGTTAAAATTTTCTGGTAGTGTTTCTTTAGTTCATTCACATCACTAGAATAAAGAAAAGGGCCTATCTACTGCACTTAATAGTTAAATAATGACCAACTAACCAACTGCTTTATAAAAGACATGGCCGATTTGTGCTCTCTAACAATGACTATGTACATATATTATCTGGATAGAACTAAACTTATTTTATAGCGTCTGTTGTTGAATGATGGTTCCCATTGCCTTCAGACGTTTTTTAGTCATAAACTCATTAGGTATACATAAATGTAAGTATTTAAAAAATATATAACAAAAGCTTTTAATGTAGACAATGGTGTAATAATCATCGTCATTATTGCTTTAAAATATTCAAGAATTCGAAAAACACGAAGAAAACTATCAGACGCTTCATAGAATCAAAAAAAGGTCTTGACATACGGACAGACAGACACACAGCAAAGTGATCCTTTAAGGGTTCCGTTTTCCCTGTTGAGGTACGGCACCGTAAAAAATGTCTAGTTCTAGTCCTTTGTCACATGAATAAATATATCTAAACAACGAAAGTTTGTATGAACAAGCGGGCACTGTCGATGTCAGTCGAACAGGTACCCGGCTGAGTGTGTGCGCCTGTTTGTGCGTTCTCTAACGCGCGCCATGTTTGAGTGCACGGACAGCGTCCGCTTACGTATGAAGCTTTCGTTCTGTGGGCATATTTATTGATGTGCCTTACGTTCTACAGCATTAGGCTACATTATTAAAGGTACGAGGCATTTTTTTTATTGGCAGAGCCAATTCGACCACGTTATTTAAAGCCAAACAATGATTTAACTGAAGCAGTATTTATTCAGTATTATACCTGTTCTTTTCAGGTTTACGCATTTTCTTTTAGTATTATACTATCACAATTGCTTTATGCATTATCCTTGTGTCGGCGTCTTGGGCGCATGCGATTGAATCTGCGGTATGGTCTATTATATGGTCTGTTATATGGTGAGTTGAATGTTTGTGGGCGGGGCCGGCGTACGGCAAATTCAGGCACGGAGTCTATGTCACCTCTACCTCCTGCTGGAGGACTCGGTCGACGTCTCATGCAGACTGCGCACCTGTTAGACAAAACTTTGGTTTAGTATTGGGTCCTATGAAAAGGCGTTTTCATTAAAAAAAAAAAAAGTCACCAAGTGTTGCCAAGTCTTTTACCCTAAAATCTTTCAGTATCAAAACATATACAAAAAATCATTTTAAACCATTACTATTTACTAAACAGCAAATAATTTCGGTCACAATCCTTGCCTTTTTTGATTTTTTTTGTCTGTATTCCTATAATTAGGTAATATCTTTTTCACATTTCTACCTCAGAGTACATACTATAATTTCTACTAAGGGATAAAGTTTCTTATGCTGTGTTTTTGTGGGCGGAATGGCGGTCACTGTCACCACTTGACACGGCATAGTATAAAAGTATACCATCCTAAATCTTAAATAAAGTTGAAAATGATACTGCTAAGATCGTTGATAGTTGTAACAAGGATTCTGACCAACCCAAAGGGGAGTACCGTTGGGTTGTAAATCTGGGGTAAAATACCCTAAGTTGGCAACACTGCATGCATGTATTGTTGCTGTTGATGTACCATAAATAAATAACTAAATAACACAAGTACACTGAAAGGATGGCGCCAGTGTACATACTGCATATCATAACGAACGTTATTTATTACTTTACATATCGAACCTTTGTTTGCAAAGCCCAATTTTAATAATTTAATTAAAGATTAGAAGAGTAACAAATAAAAAAAACGTACCTGCTAACTTTAGATACATGATCAGATTTCAGTGTCTTCTGTTCGGGTTTCTGGAACATTTCATTATCATCTATGGTGGAAAGCCAGTAGGAGATGGCCGTGGCGAAGTAGTTGCAGCGACCGAGACCGTTGCATTCAATGCTGGGCCGCGTTCGGAACTCCCGCATACAGGATCCCGGCGATATAAGGCTTTGGCCTGCCGCATCCGTGCCGGCGGTGTGCTGTTAAAAATACGTTACAATAATACTACAGTACAGAAAATAGTATCTAGTACCAGTACGACTAAGAAAATAAGTATGCTCGTCAACCTTCGTTTGCACGGAGCAGACCCAAGCACCCGACCAAACCCGAAATCATTTAGCACCATTTAGTAATCAAAGGATGCAAAGTCGGATAGCCGAAAAACAATTAGCCAATCGCGGCAAGGGATTGAAGGTGGCTCATCCTGATTGGTAAATATAATTTCGCGCGCTATTAAAATTTGTCGACTGTGGAGGAAGCGTCCACAATTCTGCTACCTGATTTAGTAGCACCCGATCATGACTTCAGTTCAGGTTTTGAATGGGGCTGGCCTGGGGTCATATTCGGTATCAAATCGAAATGGTTTTTTTTTTTAATTCTCATCGATTCTGCTTCTTAATACTTATTTCTGATAAGTCATCTACGACCATAATTATGCAAGATCTTTCTGCCTGATATTGCTGAATTGAATTGTAAAGTCACAAATTACACATACTCTTAAAAAAATAATCAAGATCTTATTATCTCTTACCATTAAGAAACTGTAACCAATCCACAGTTCTTCCCAGCCTTCAGGGCAGGTGGGAACTTCGTTGCTTTGACTATGTATTGCGATGGATCTTGTTGGTGCTTCACAAACTTGGCACCTGCAACATACATTCATTTAGATAGGTACTTCGATATTAGATGCTACAAAGAGTGAACCTACTTTAACTTATATGTCAGAGTAATATTTTTATGTATGCTTATGTATAATAATTCGTTCTTAATTCCCGGGCGACCAAGCTTGAGCAGCTAAGATAATCAGCGCCCATTCAGTGCCCTTTATTAGAGTTGCCAGTATTGTTTCTTCTGTTTGACGTATAAGATGGTGTTACGTGTTTATTTATATCCCCGATAAGGTTTTTATTTTTGTCCCCAACAACTTATCTACACAAAAGAGTTTTTACATTGAAGATATTAACGATAAGATAGATTACGATAATGATGGTTAGCTGTTCCTGACTCTGTGACTCTAAATATTTTTTGTCTGTCTGTTTGTCGGTCTGACTCTCGGTCACGCAAAAACTACTGGACCTGTTTTGATGACTGGTTCCTATATATTTTAACGCAATACGGTGCGGACGAAGTCGCGGGAAAATTGATGAAATCCATAAAAACATTGCTTCATTATAGTAGGTATAGGATTGATCGTACCTAGAAATGTAAGGCCGGACGTCTCTTGATTGGATCGGAGTCATTGCCATAGGCATAGGTTCAGGTGTCGATAGCCAGAAACTATAGTCTTCCCGCTGAGCAAAATCACAAACATCATTCAAGTTACAGAACAAATAGGGCATCGTGGAGAATTTGCGTAAACAGCTCCCAGGAGCACCTGTAACGGTCGGATCAGATTAGTTATTAAGTAGTTATCATTCACAACAACAGAACGAAAATCCCAAAGACATAAAATATCCTACCGATTGGATATTATGGAAAGAGAATATGGAAAAAATACGAAGAGAATATTCATTAAATTAATTCTAATTGTCGGGTACTAAAGTGTCCCCATATTGTAAACCATACTATCACCCAGTTTCGAGTTATTATTTTTTGAAAGTGGTGGTTAGTGACTAGTAGCTAGTCCTTTCGTGTATAACATGGTTCTGTCAAAGTGTGATGGCATTTAGGTGATTACGATTTGGAACACTTTCGGTTTTTTGTTGAAGTAAAACATGGTGAGAAAACGTTATATTCAATGGACTACTGTGAATATTATGAATCTTACTAGATATAGATATTATACTTAGAATATCTTCTAGTTCTAGTTCTCCGTTCCTTGGGAATGTCGTTGTCACAATATCCTACTTCATAATCATCATCAGCTATATAATAAAAACCCCTCTGCAGGCAGGGCACAGGCCACACCCTCTAGGAAGGTATGAGCGTTAGTCCACCTCCACCACGCGTGCCCAAGCGACAGCGGGTTGAGAGTAGTTAGAATATAGACTACGAAACTATCACCGAATACGTAATAAAATAAAGTGCAACATAAGTTATTGAAAAAATTCATAGATTTGTTTTTCATGGGTATAAATAGAAACCTACCTAGTGTCGGATGCAGCTTTAAGTATACTATCCATAATATTATGACATTTTTTAAATTGTGTGCTTTAGTTTAGTTTTTCTATAGCATTATGTAAGTGTGTTTTGTTGTGTATGCAAATAAAAATATTTTCTTTCTAATAGGTACATTTCTGACTGGATATTCTATTAGTTACATTTCTCACTAGATAACCATACATGCCTTTATATACTTAAAGATGCAGCCGACCGTACTATCTTGATTGAAGTTTGTTAAAAAGTAAGAAAAGTAGGATACCTACCTAAGTCTTGTCCATGTGCTTTTGCATTAGCTACAATGTGCATAAGTGAATAGCCATCCCACATGGGACTAGTTCCTGATGGACATTGCGGAATCATTCTTGATTGCGAATGTATTGTGAAATAGAATCCTCTTGACTTGGGAATCGGCGGAGGTGGTGCCGGGTAACCTGCAGGACCTCGGCTTCCAGGAACACCGTCATAACCAGTTAATCCAACTTGGCCTTTTAAACCTTGCAAGCCCGGTGGACCTTGGAATCCTTGAGCACCGATTGGACCAGTGTCACCCCGTTCACCCTTAACTCCTGGTATTCCATTACGACCAAAATCACCAGGCATACCATCTCGACCAGGGGACCCATCAAACCCTCTCGGTCCAATGTCACCTGTAGGCCCAGGAAGTAAATTTGATGCTAGAATAGTTTCACCTATATCACCTTTGACGCCTGGACGACCAGGCATGCCAGTGAAACCTTCATCTCCTTCTTCACCTCTGATTCCCTTTAATCCATAGGAACCTTGACGTCCAGGATTTCCGTTTAGACCGAATTCACCAGAATCTCCAAGTTCGCCCTTTGCGCCTGTATATCCTTGATAACCTTGGTCTCCAATTTGACCTTTTGGACTTATAGCAAAACCTTGCTCTCCAGCATTTCCTTTGAGACCCGGCATCCCAGGCATCCCTTCCATTCCTCTGGCACCAGGTATCCCCGGATAGCCACGTCTTCCAGGAATTCCATCTATTCCAGTCATCCCCTTTGGTCCTTGGAAAGTTAGACCTGGTTGTCCCGCTCTACCTTCTGGACCATCCACACCATATTCGCCAGGGGCACCTTTTTGGCCCATTCGCCCAGGCCATCCAGGAAGTCCGTCAAAACCTGCTTTGCCTTTTTCTCCTTTTTGGGCATTTATACCATCCAGACCGGGCCTTCCACGAGGTCCTTGATCACCAGGTAAACCTTTTGATCCTGGCAATCCATTGAACCCAATCTCACCGTTGAAGCCCTTTTCGCCTTGTTCTCCTTTTATGCCTTTTAATCCAAAGTAACCAGGTTGTCCGAAATCTCCAGGAGCACCAGGAAGGCCATCCATTCCAATATCACCCATGTCACCTTTGGTGCCTGGTGCATAATTTATGGGACCGGTATCACCCGCTATTCCCTTAAGTCCCGTTGGTCCTCTTAGACCCTCGGGTCCCATGAATCCTTGATCACCAGGAAGTCCATTCATACCCATTACTCCAGGCTCACCTGGCATGCCTTGGTCCCCTTTATCACCAGGTAAACCAGGGAAACCAATTGGACCAACTCTTCCTTTCAGTCCATTGTATCCACGCCTTCCCGAAAGCCCAGGGGTTCCAGGCCATCCTTGGTCTCCGTTTTCTCCTTGTGCACCTCGTTCACCTAGGTCTCCTGATTCACCTTTTGTTCCATTTAGTCCTGCATATCCCGGTATTCCTGGCTCTCCTTGTTCACCTTTGATACCGTTATATCCCCCTATGGCTATGCCTTGATCTCCAGTGTCACCTTTTTGTCCTTTTAATCCTTTGAATCCAGGTCTACCTGGCAGTCCCGCGAAGCCAGGTTCTCCATAGTCACCAATCATGCCTTCCGCAGAACTATCGCCTTTCTCTCCCACTGGACCTATGAATCCTGTATCACCAGCCACACCTTTGAGGCCACGTGAACCGTCTAATCCTGATTGTCCCAAAGGACCGGTATCTCCACGTTCTCCTTTCCGTCCGAGTGGGCCTGGTGGACCTAATTTTCCTGGTGACCCAGAATATCCGGGAGTGCCCGTTTCGCCGCGATCTCCAACTCCACCGGTCAAACCAGGTTTTCCAATGAGTCCTGGAAACCCTGGTAAACCTTGAAGTCCTGTATTACCAATTCTACCACGTAGTCCTGTTCGCCCTGCCTCTCCTTTCATTCCTTTAGGACCAGTATCACCTGGCAAACCATTGCTTCCCTGTAAACCAGGTTCTCCAATTTGTCCGATAAAGCCGGGCTGTCCTGGTCGACCAGGTAGACCAGGATGGCCTTGTATAGCTATTCCAGTCATTCCTTTTCGTCCCTGTTAAACAAAATAAAATTTCAAATTTAAAAAACCCCAAATCCAAAAACAAACATTTAAAAAGTGAAAAATAATTCGGTCTCTCTGTTTACGATATTTTAGGTCAATCAATGCGTAGGGGACCGCAATGAAATGACCATTGATTTTTTTATTCGAAAATCACTTGTGGTCCCCGACACATTAATTGACCTAAAATATCGTAAATAGGGTTAATTAAAAAGTACAATATACATTTGCTTACATAGGTGGCCGAATTATTTGTCACTTTTTAAATGGCGTTTTCGGCGTTAGGGGTTTTTCAAATTTTAATTTTTTCTATGTTAAATCTTTTTTAAAATGTTGTAAAAAAAGTAACAGAAAAAATACTCACTGGAGGTCCCATAGGACCATCTGGTCCCATATCACCGGGATATCCTGTCTGACCTTTGATTCCCATAGCACCAGATCGACCAGGTACTCCGAAGTATCCCGCCTCCCCATCATCACCGGGTTCTCCGGGTAACCCATCCTCACCCATTTCACCAGGTACAGAAGAGATTCCAACGTCACCACGGGAACCTTTCTGTCCTTTCATTGCCATTAATCCATCTGGACCTTGTTGACCCCTGCTGCCAGGTTCTCCGTAGGGACCTATGTCACCTTTTTCACCAACGAACCCTTGTAACCCTCTTGGACCCGGTATAGATATACCAGGCAAACCTTCATCTCCCCTTATGCCTGGGAAACCATCAAATCCCAATTCTCCGAGCTCTCCTTTTCTTCCTTTGAAACCTTGAGATAAGAAAATTTTATGACTTATCAATCCATATTTATACCTACATCGTCACTGACATTATAAATGCGGAAGTGAGTTTGTCTGTCTGCCTGTTTTACTACGTTTTCACGGCCTGACTACAAAATCGATTTCAATTAAATTCAGTAGAGATGTTCGTTGTAGCCAGCAGGGGAAGAACATGGTACCTAGTTCATGTCCCGGAAACAAAATGAAACGCGGGCTGCAATCTGCAGCTTTAAACCAGTTTCTTAACACATTCGTTGCTGACGACCTAAGTCGTAGGTCCGTCGTGCCGGCGCGGCGCCGGTGCGTGCTCTAGGACCCGCCTAGCTGGATGATATATATTGCATTCCGACGGTGTTAGCACTGTTGTTTATTAAACTATTTATCACGACATAACTTCTGTTCATGTTTACATTGCGAGGATGAATTACCTATTCTAAGTAATCTTTTTGTTGCCTACATTAAGACTGCCTACGCAATGAGCGACCTGGTCACCATGAAGCGAACGCTTGTAAATCGTATTAGTTTGTACCTATTATTAATATTTTGATTTTTTTTATGCAAATTGTCTTAAAAAAGAAATAAAAAACCTTTTATTTCTTTTTAACGCCAAAAACAAACATTTAAAAATTTAAACTTATTATTATAATATTTGATGTTAGCAAATGTAGGTTTTACTTTTTAACTCTCTGTACTAACCTAAAATATTTTAAAGAGAGTTAAAAAGTAAAACCTTCATTTGCTTACATCAAATGACCGAATTATTTTTCAATTTTTAAATGTTGTTTCTGTAATTTAATTTATTTCGTAATTTTTAAAGTTATTTATAGGTCGCAGTAAGATAATTAACCGTTATTAACCGCATTTTATGGGTAGTTAACCAGAAATTTGTTTTTAACCGCTTGGCTAAAATTGTTAATAACTGGCTTCACAATTTCACATCCATGGCATGGAATATACAGGGTGTAAGTGACAGCCTAGCAAATACTGAAACGGTGAACTCAGACCATCAAACTGAACAACTTTCACTATGGATCCTACCTCAGGAAACGCGAAAATCTGCTGTCCCATACAAAACGGCTGTACCTACCTGACTAAAATGTATGGGACAGCTGATTTTTTTCCCCGTTTCCTGAGGTAGGTAGGCTTTTTTATTAAAAGTTGTTCAGTTTGATGGTCCGAGTTCACCGTTTCAGTATTTGCTAGACAGTCACTTACACCCTGTATAAGAGTACTCTATAGCCAGGTCACTACATACAGTGCGTAGCCAGTCTTATTTGTGTTCAAAAGAGAAAGTGAACCTAGCCTTGTTATCACTTCACTATCAAAACAAAGTCACTTCCCGCTGTCTGTCTGTCTTTCCCAAAAGATCTTTAAAACTACGGTACGGATTTTGATGCGGTTTGTTTTAATAGATAGAGTGATTCCAGAGGAAGGTTTATATGTATATAATTGCAGTAGCATTGCACCCGTGCGAAGCCGGGGCGGGTCACTAGTTAGCAAATAAATAGTCTGTTTAAAATGTTTTACCTCGAGGACCAGGCAATCCTGGATATCCTTTCTCTCCTTTGACGTTGATAAATGAATCAAGTGCAACTCCCGTTTCTCCACGGGGTCCGTCATCTCCGGGTTCACCGACTTCACCTCTGAAATTTGTGAACAGAAAGTCAATATACCGTCTCACTTAACCTATGCTCAAAGAAGATGTATTTTTCCTTACTTCAAACCATCATCTCCTCGCTCTCCACGAAGAAATGAAATATGAATAGTGGGTTGGGCTCCGGGCCATCCAGGTGCTCCATCCTTTCCTCTTGTGCCATTGCGTCCAGGTAAACCCGGGTAACCGTAAGCACCCATTGGACCTCTTTTACCTCCTAACCCGAAGTCCCCACGAACTCCTTGTCGCCCAGGGTCGCCGATTATGCCAGGGAATCCAGGGTATCCTACAATATATCAAATTAGCTATGAATAAGAAAAATAACATCCTTATCCTTATCATAATGCAAGGTATACCAATATAAATGTACGTGTCTGTAAAAAAAAGAGTAGGCAATGCTTATACCCCACATAGTCTTGCATTAGGTTACCTTGATCGCCTGGAGGTCCCTGATCTGCCATAGTTAATGAGTATGGTGGCTGTATCAATCTTCCTTCATCTCCTGTTCGGCCTTGTGGTCCTGCCATACCGTATATTCCTTTATTGCCCTTTGGTCCCTTTGGTCCGTTTATGCCCGGCATACCAGGTAACCCTTTTGTTCCTCGAGGCCCTGGCAAGCCTTCATAGCCCGGTAATCCAGGCGTTCCTGGAAACCCGTCGTCACCTCTTGGACCCTTAGGCCCAGGTAACCCTGAAATATTTAAACGAATTTGACTATTTGCGCACGCTACCATCTAGTAGAACAGAAGTATTCCTGACTTGAAACAATCGATATTTTAATTTTTTGTTCGAGCATCACGCAAAAACGACTGGACGGATTATAACTGGTATATATTTTATCTCGCTACGAACCGGTACGGACGAAGTCGCTAGCAAACTCTTTAATAAACTATATAAAAAAATAAAAATGTCTCACCTGACACACAGAATGGACAGTTATCACCACGTTCTCCTTTCGGGCCTAAAAAGCCTGGGTAACCAGGATCACCCATGTCTCCTGTTGGACCAGGTGGCCCCGGTGGTCCGTCATCACCGATTGGTCCTGCCCCATGGATACCTGCACCCGGAAATCCTGGCGGCCCCATTGATCCATGATCTCCGCGACTGCCTCGTGAACCTGGTAATCCATCCATACCGGGAGTACCGTCTTCGCCCTCTGGCCCTCGAACTGTGTTTCCTTTGAATCCTTTCGCTCCCACATCGCCGTATATTCCAGGATACCCTATCGGTCCGCGTTCTCCTATCCGTCCTTTAAAACCGTCACTTCCCGGTTCGCCTTTAGGTGAAGTACCTGGGTTCCCGCGATTACCAGGAAATCCTTTAATACCCGGAAAGCCGGATGGTCCCACTATACCTGGCAAACCGGGCGGCCCATTGAAACCAGTTTCTCCCTTTGGGCCAATGAACCCAACCGGACCTTGAGGCCCATTACTGCCTGGTAATAGTGGTTCGTCTAAAGTTGGATCATATCTTCCTTGATCTCCCATAGGTCCTTGTTCACCAGGAATTCCAGGTCTTCCATCTTCTCCGAATCCTCCCGGTAATCCGTCTTCTCCATCTATACCGTCATAACCTGGGACTCCTTTGTCTCCTTTAAGACCTGGAGGTCCATCTTTTCCCCTATGTCCGGGCTTTCCTCTTGGACCATCGACGCCTTGGTCCCCTTTATGACCTTGCAGGCCATTACGACCAGGTGTTCCCTGTTAAAAATGACCAAAAGTTATTTTAGCCATGTAAACTATTTTTCTAAAAAGAGGTAAGTATCTGGATAAGACTCAAGTGCCAAATTTCATCCAAATCGTAAGAGCCGTTTCCGAGAAACCCATTTCACAATAGATTTTTTGTTTTTTTTTCGTCGTCTCTACAGGGTTGTAATAAAAAGTTTAGCTAAATTTTCAAGTGTGGTTCAGGCCATCAAACTAAACAACTTAACTATGGGAGGAAATCTAAAATCACAAAAAAGAAATCAGGTTTTCCATACTAAAGTGCAATGCCTATTTGACTCAAATGTATGTAAAAGCACTTTTTGTTATTTCAACTTCGCTCCGATAGTAAAAGTTGTTGATTTTGATGGTTTGAACCATCTCTGAAAATTTTGCTAAACATTTGATTATAACCCTGGATAGTGTCATTGATTGATTGATAGTGAAAGTTCTTCAGTTTTATGGTCTAAAGTCTAAACCAACTAGGGTGTTTTGTTACACCCTGTATACTCGTACAATATTTATTTAAGTACAATAGCTCACTTAAAATATTAGATTATGATTATGGCTTTCTAAACCAGATAATTTGATCTATAAATAATTAAAAAATACAACTGTCACCACTTGACGCGTCATTCTATCCAGCAAACAGAAAGTTGATAGTTGTAGCAATGTTTCTGACCACCCCGAAAGGGATTACGGTCGTGCGTTTATGTATGTAGGTACAGTACGACCAGGAAAATAATTCCGCTCGTCTGAAAACAATTAGCCCATCTCGGCAGGGGATTTCAGGCCTGCGAAGGTGGCACACCCTGATTGGTCAATATAATTTCGCGCGCTGTTAAGATTTATTAATGGCCTATGTCGAAAAATAATTGAAGCGAAATGGGCGTGTGATAGCTTATATTACTGCCTGGTGCGAGAGAAAGAAATGGGGCGGCGCGCGCGCCTGAAACGACGCAAGCGTAAAACAAACTTTATTTAATTGTGATTGTACTATTTATGTAAGTTCAATTCTGCTCTTATCAAAATTTGTAAAATATCAGTCTCTTTTTTTTAAATCAAGTCTCGTGTTTCTAGTATTCACCGTTTAGCAGTTCCAAGCGTTTTTAAATAAAAATAGAGGCTACTTTGGCTTATTTTTTATCGAGAAAATGGGGCTTAATGGTGTTTTGGCTTTAATCAAAACTTCAATTATATAAGGTCTAACAAAATTAGGTGAAACTATTTTAAGGGGATGATAAGACCATCAAACTGAACAACTATCTCTATGGAACCAATATTGAAATCGCGAAAAGAAAATCTGCTGTCCCATACATTTAGGTCGAGTAGGTTTGTATGGAACAGCTGATTTTTTTTTCGAGATTTCGATATTGGTCCCATAGAGAAAGTTGTTCAGTTTGATGGTCTGATCATCCCCTTAAAATAGTTTCACCTAATTTTGTTAGACCTTATATGTTCAATTTACACATATCCGCTAGTCATTCTCCTACTGTTAGTACATCATGATATGTGACGCTTTGAAGAATCCTATTTTTTCACATAGCCTCTTAACTGCGCTAGTACATCGGTAAGACTTATAAGCCTGGTACTACTGTATGTAATTAAAAATGGTTACCACATCGTTAAATGAAAGTACTCACTGGTGAACCTCTATGGCCCAATTCTCCTCTTGCTCCTTTTGTTCCTCGTTGTCCCGCGATTCCTCTTTCGCCCCTATTTCCTTTTGCTATGATTGTAACTTTTTCTTGTACTTCACCAATAATATAAGTTCGACCAGGTCTTCCTGGCTCTCCAATTTCTCCCTGGTTGCCCTTTTCACCTGGTGGTCCAGTATTGTCGTCACCGATATCTCCCCTATATCCCGGATCCCCTCGTAATCCAGGTGGACCCTATAATAAAATTTATCATAGTTTTATTTACATTTACTATGATTCGGTGACACGAAGTATGCATAATAGTAAAGATTATGCACCAAGAGAATTAAACAGTGTCTTTTGTCACAGTCAAGGCTCACAGGTGAAATATTGAATCCGAGCACAGCGTTAAGACTAGAATCCCGGGTGCATCGTGGGGTTCAAGCTCGCCCAAGACGAAAACACCTTTGACAACCAAACCCGAGGAGCATACCTACTCTATTTTTTACACCTTCTGCGAGAATATAAAAAGCAATATATGATTCAAGAAGAAACAATTATATTATTCAGTATGAGACGCCCTAGACGAAAGAAATTGGTGCATAATCTACTATTTTAAACAATTTGATGTTTCAAAATTAATATTCGAAAGTAGCACAAAATTTCAGTGATTTAATACTTAATTGCTTTACTTACCGGATCACCTTCATCTCCTGGAAAGCCGCTGTCGCCTGGCCAACCAATGATACCAACAGGGCCAGGCGAACCAGGTCTACCGGGTTCCCCTTGATCTCCTTTTGAACCCCTAGAGTTAGCGCCTCCTTCTCCAGCTAAACCTTGGGAACCCTTTTCACCGTAGGGGCCTAGAGAACCTCTGCCTCCCTGAGGTCCTTGCCGTCCAGGGGGCCCAACAATGCCGTCGACGCCACTACAGCCATCCAAACCCGGTAATCCTGGGACACCTTCGTATCCGTGGATTCCCTAAAACATTCAAATTTAGTTCGATTTAGAGTAGGTAATTGTCTTGGTGGAATGGTGGAAAAAAGCCTGAAATTAGTCATACCTGTGAACCTTCATAGCCTCTTGGTCCATAAGGTCCGTCAGCACCCTGAAACATTAAAACTGTTCTAAATGGATATTATGAAATAAATGTCGGAAAATGTTTTTTGCTTAGGCGCTGAGCAGACAACGGTCTTTTGTCCCCCGGACACAAAAGTACAAAACGCACACGGTCTACAAAAAGTCCGTCTCAGGCCGCCCTTTTTTTAACGCCTAAATCTAAAATGTTGACGAAGATGTACATACGAGTAAGTGTCACACGGCGACACATTAACAGATGATAAAAAGATGCCAACGCATCTTATTTAGGTATTTAAGTAGTGGGACATTTCATCACGAATCAATTTAATCGAAAATAAACCATTTAAGTCTGACATGGCTGTATGGGCTCGACCCCTTAGCCTTTAAAAAAGAAAAGAAAGACGCTTATTCATACCCGTTCACCCTTGTCGCCGCTGTCACCTCGTTCGCCCCATTCGCCGATCTCGCCCGGTACGCCAGTACGGCCCTCGGGCCCGTCGTCTCCGTAGTCCCCCTGAAGCCCAGGAAGCCCTGGATATCCTGATTCTCCGCGGTCGCCTTTCAGACCGGAGCAATCGCATACTGTCTGGTTACAAACTACCTGTGGACAATGAGAAAATTATGTTTAGGTGTCATTGCTTTAGGACTTAGTGTGAATTAACCTAACGTAGTTCTGGCTACTTTTTAGGGTTCCGAAGTCAACGAGGAACCCTTATAGTTTCGCCAAGTCCGTCTGTCCGTCCGTCCGCGGCTTAGCTAAAAGACGCTAAGAACGAGAAAGCTGTAATTTGATATGGGCATACATATTCATCACGCCGACAAAGTGGTAAAATAAAATTTTGAAATATATATTGTTTTAGGGTACCTCCCCTACATGCGAAGTGCGAATGGATTTTTTTTTCTGGTGTTATCATGTGTGGTCATGGTGTGGGTATCGTTGGATAGGTGATTTAAAAATATTATGGATGTGGGAAAACTATTTTTCGATTTAGGGATCTGTTTGCGAAATATTAAGCTTTAAAATAAAAAAAATTGTTAGAGTCAAGTGTCCCCCCCCCCCCCCTGCCAGCTAAACGGTTGTTTCTGGATATGTGAAAAAATTCATGGCAGTAGCATATATAACGAAATTTATAGGAAAACTATCACCGCTAAGCAGGCTTTACATGTTTACGAATAATAGTCGTAAAATGTACTTTTTAGACTTTAATAGTCGTTAAACCGTAGTATAAAACAAAAAGCCTCCTAAGTTCATATTATATTGTGACGGGCAACTACGGAACCCTACCCTGCGCGTGGTCCGACTCGCACTTGGCCAGTTTTAAAAGAAGAAGTGCGGGTGAAGTAGTGCCAAGTGAAGAATCCGGCTTAGAATGTACCACCCCACTTCTTTCCGTGGTTGAGGTTTCTTATGCAGTGGGCGAAAGGCTAGCCACCTCTCACCACTTGATACTTCATTCCATCCTGAAACTTAAATAGCTAAATGTGAGCATTTGCTATAACACATTCTTAAACAGAATGTTGGTAGTTGTAGCACATGTTGTAGCAATGCTTCTTTCTACCCCGAAACCATAATAGGTACAGAGTTGAAATTTTTACAGAATGTATGCTATTATTTTGGATTTGCTAACGAATAATACAAAAAAGTAAAAAATTAATGGGACACAATAAAAGAAACACAAGAAACGTGTTTTTTCAAGGGGTTTTGTTTTTGCTTGATCGTAAAAACGGTAATAAGCGTGAAACTTGGTGTGATTATAGTACAGTAAAACCACAAATAATATAAACCGGCAAAGTGTGTGTCGTCAGTCTCGCGGTGTTAACAATTTTTTTGTTGTCAATATTGTATCGTGGTACGGAGCCCTCCGTTCGCGAGTCCGACTCGCACATGGCCGCTTTTTTATAGTTGATCAGATTGGGGTCATAATTGCAGGCAAAGGCAACAAAGAACGTGCCTTATCGTCGAGACCTCTGACACACATATTGCAGAGCAAGTGTAAGAGCCATAATGCACTTCCTGCTTTATTATAGACCGTGTAAATCAATTTAGCTGATACGTATGGTAAACATAATGTTACATCGGTAAATAAATTACTAACCTATACCTATATGTAGGTACTTACATAACTTGATATACACTATTAGTTTTTAATTTTATCAAAATTTTAGGGTGATATTGAGAGCGATGATAGTCCATACGGAAGAGAGCTAGCGACTCAATCAAGAGGCGGGGGTTTGATTCCTGGCCTGTACCACTAAGTTCTACGGAATTTATGTACGGTTTTATTTATCACTATCAGTCTTTTATCACTAGCTCAGCGGTGAAGGAAAACATTGTGAGGAAATCTGCATACCAGAGAATAAAAAGAAAATGCCATAAGTTCGGAGGTATGCGTAGAATATGGGTGAGCTTGGGGCGAACACAATAGACCAGCGCTGGTCGCAGTGTTACATAACGACCCTTGCTTGCAATAGCCCAACCAACAATCAATCAATCAAGTGTATATTCAGACCAATGGAACTAAATAACTTTCAATAACGAAAAAAAATTTTGGACCTCCCATAGAAAATCTATCGTGTGATCCGCATTTTATATGGGAAGTCAAAAAAATTATCTCGTGCTCTGACCCATGTTCCTTAAGGCGGTTGCAGAGGGGTCAATTTTATACAAAACTTTGACGCTCAATACGCGTAGACGGTATTAATATAAGTAAATAACATTTGCAATTTATAAAATAATTACAAAGATATAAAGCTTTGAAATTTTTCATAAAAAATTTGAAAAGCTTTATATCTTCGTAATTATATTATAAATTGCAAATGTTCTTTGTGACGCGGCAACTAGATCTTCTAAACTATTTTTGCATATATAAAATATTACTTTTATTAATTCCATCTACGCGTATTGTGCGTCAAACTTTTGTATGGACTGAAACCACCTTAAGGGACAATTTAAAATGGCGTATACTTGGGTAGGTACTCGTAGGTATTTGAAAGTATTGGTTGAAGATTTCCCCCCGGACAACAAAAAAAAAAAAAAAAAAAATTTAGGTTAGGTTGGGAGGTTTATGTAGGTCGAACCTTTAGCAAATTTACCCGGGAAAGTTGTAGGTAATAAATATCCCACTTACTTAGCTTTAGATAGGTTAGGTAAACAGGGTCCTTCTTAATATGCTGACACTTTTTCAAGGGTATGATCAGACCATCCCCTTAAAAAATGTTTGTGCCGTTGTTGTATGGTTTCCATAATAAACAGCCTATTAGTGCTTGCTTGGGATCATTACAATGTATGTGCCTGTTAGTGTTATTTATCATTATTTATTTATTTAAAAAAGTGTCAGCATATTAAGAAGGACCCTATATATATATTCAAAACAGAGAAGAAACATAATAAAATACAATTGTTTACAACTGTCTCCGTGGTCGTGGGTTCGATTCCCACGGGGACATCTAGTGATGTCACTTTGTGCGTTTTCCCCAGTTGGTTAAGACATTGCAGGCTGAATTACCTGGTTGTCTGAAAAGAAAGATGATTCCGTGCTTCGGATGGCACGTTAAGCCGTTGGTCCCGGCTACTACTCAGGGGTGTCATGCTTAACCTTAGGATAAATTTCACCTAAGTCGCATAAATCTATAATAAATTAATAATTAAGTTCCCAAACTGTATTTTCTAGTGTTTCAAGTTTAATATGGAATAAAAAAAATTATTATTTATTTTTATTTATTTATTTTATTTTATGCGAATGTAGCAGATAGGTAAGGTTGGTTGGTAGGTTGGTAAGTAAGTAACTACATAAAATCAAATCTCCTTGTCTCCCAAGGGTGACACTGGGAAGCCAAGTTTTCGAACCCATAAAATGAGGGACAGGACCATTATCAATTTCAGGGCGATTATGAAACTTTGTTATTACAGGTACAATTTTATAGCATAGCATAATCATATGCTCACGACTATAATCCCCGAGGGGGTAGTCAGAGATATTCTGAAACCTCAGAACATCCACGTTTCACTATAGTACCGAAACTCTGCCGAGTGTGACGGGGAGTGAGCCCGTCGCCACAATTTTATACAGGTTGTAAAATTAATGCGTTACAACAGACGAACAAACTGAACAACTTTCACTATGGAGCTGACATCGAAATCGCGAAAATAAAATAAGCTTTTTTATGGAAAATACCTATCGAGTGACTCGTAACAAAATATTTTTTTTCGTGATTTAAAAGTTAGTCCCATATAAAAAGTTGTTCAGTCTAGTGGTCTGAAACACCCCATTTTGAGTTTAATTTAAACCCCGTATAGTAAGTACCTTATGCTTTATGTTATTCTTATTACGTAGTACGTACCTAAATAAAATATGTAGTTTTGGTATAATAACACTCAACAAATGACTTTACCAGGCTAAGGCTACTGAATGCTCTTTACAGCATGATTTCTTGTAAAGGATGATGTCAGCCCAGCACTGCATTACATCATTCCCGATTCTACGACTTCACGGCACTGCTCCTGCACAGCTGAAACAGCTGTTTTAGTATTTATTTTTTTCATTTTATGATGTAGGTATGATTTATGAATCATTTGGTTTTTGCATTCGAAATTTAGGATCGTTCTAATTCGATGCACTATTTTGAAACTCGATCACGATACCTGTACTTACAGAGTGTAAGGAAAAGTATCATTAAACCTTTAAACATAATTACTCTACACATTAAACTGAACAACTTTTACTATGGAAGCAAACCTGTCAGAACAAAAATAAAGTCAGCTATTCCATATGTTTGAGAGATTTTTCTTTGTTTGACAAGTTTGCTCCCATAGTAAAAGTTGTTCAGTTTGATGGGTAGGGTATGTGGTTTAAAGGTTAATGATACTTTTCCTTACACCCTGTAGTGATTGAAGTACCTAGTACCTAACTAGTCTATCTCAAGATATCAAGGCTATGTATAATCTATCGTAGAGCCGTAACGACCCAATTCAAAGTGAGGATTCTCAAGCTAGATGCGGTCTTTGACGTTTGTCCCTCTCATGGAAAGCGTCCCCTCATGATTGAATTTTTCGATTGCAATGAAATAAAGCCTGAATGTTAAGCCGTAGGTATTTGGTATGTTTACTGTCAGCTAGTTGGCAAAATAATTCATTAGGAGCTCTTTTAACTCTGTAATAGGGGATCGGACAATTAGTCAAATTATCAACTTTTAATCGAACGTCAAAACGCGCGCGATGTATTAAAAATTGTACTAAATACCCACAAGTGACGTCATCAACATTCCATTACTGTTTATAGTTCATCGTGTTATTAAAAATAGTATTCTAGCTAAAAAAAAACTAAAAATGTGAGTATAGCGTTATTTTCAAATGTTTTTTTTTACTAAGAAGATAAAACTAAATTATATTTTATGCAGTCCTCTTCCCTATTCTTGGAGCGTTGATTGTTTCGATAAAATAAATAATACAGGGTGTTAGGGTAAACAGTTGCATTACTTTAAGGGGTGATTGTATCCATGATACTGAACAACTTTCACTAAGAAACAGGAATTTCGCAAAAAAAAAGTCGCCTTTCCATACTAAATGCAAACAGCTGATCGAACGTTTATAGCCTCCTGCGTACCTCTGTACTTCACGTAGGACATAAGAAAAAATAAAATCATAAAATTATTTCTTATGTACGCAGGAGAGTATAAAAAGGAGACATTTTTTTCTGCGAATTTTCTAATAATGTTTCTTACGGAAAGTTTTTCAGTATCATGGGTACAATCACCCCTTAAAGTAATGCAACGGTTTACCCTAACACCCTGTGTAAGATATCAATGAATTAAGTATTATTGTACTGTGGCTCAAGTGCTATTCATCATCATTGATCTAGCTAGTCAGAACCAAACTTTAGTTCGCTGAACTTAACCAGTATCATGCACACTACAAGCGCATGATGATAGTTGAAACTTGCCATATTTGCTTCACTATACGCGGAATAGGAGTACATAAGACACTCCACTTATTAAGACGTCATTTGCAACAATATCAATTTGCAGTTGTTATGACAGCACTTCTAAATTTGCATGACGACGCAATACTATCTTGTGCATTTGTTCACAAGCTTGGCTCTATTAAACTTTAGTTAATAGTTCAAATGTGTTTTGAATTAGTAATTTATGTCACTATCTACATACGTCCATACATAATCACGCCTGTCTCTCAATGGGGTAGGCAGAGACAACGGAACGCTACCTGCTACGATCCTGACAGACCTCTCTAGCTTCCATATCATTCCATTTCACAATCTAACTATTGGTTACATCATTTATATATCTAATACCATACTTATCTAATTCTGGAATCACCCATTGGCATCCTTTTAAAATTTACTCTAACAATTTTTTTTACTTTAAAGCTTAATATTTCGCTAACGGATCCATTAATCGAAAAATGGTTTTCCCAAACCTACAATATTTTTAAAAGACCTATCCAACGATACCCCACAACTTGGGATACACGAGAAAAATCTCATCCTCCCTTACAAAGCGTCTCTGAGCTAAGCCGCGGACGGACGGACAGACGGACGGACGGACGGACGGATGGACGGACGGACATGGTGAAACTATAAGGGTTCCTTGTTGACTTCGGAACCCTAAAAATCAGCTGTTTCATACAGTTGAGACGAGTAAAAATTGCAGTTTACTTTGGAAAAGCTGATTTTTTTTAAATGCTTAGGCGTTAGGACAGAGATGTTCTAACATGATATCGAATTTTTTGTTGGTCGACACTTTCGCATTGTAGACCAAAGCGGATTAATTTCTTTTAAAACAATTAATAAAATTAAACTTTTTATTAAAGTACTTGCAGGTAGGTAACCAAGATTCACACGTTTCTCATAAGTAGTATGGGACGAGAAGACTATATATTTACGACTCGTACGCAGTGCTTTACGCATTCATGAGTCACGCACCTAAATATCTGTTAATTTAATGCTCGTTAAAACTGGCAGCATTGCGCGTGATGAGCTTACTATAGGCATATCGTAAATAGGTAGGTACATGGGTATAGTATTTGTTGAAGATCTTTTATCATTGTGAACCAAATTAAATTAGTGACCTAGCTTTTAGAGTTCCACAGACAATGAAACAGAAATGCCAGTGCTGTTACAATCTATCTAAATAATATAAAAGAATAAACCAAGAACATTGTATATGAGGTCTAACAAAACTAGCTGGCACTATTTTAAGGGGATGATCAGACCATCAAACTGAACAACTTTCTCTATGGGACCAATATCGAAATCGCGAAAAAAAAATCTGCTGTCCCTTACATTTAAGTCGAGTTATGTTTGCAATTTTGTATGGGACAGCAGATTTTTTTTTTCGCGATTTCCATATTGGTCCCATAGAGAAAGGTGTTCAGTTTGATGTTCTGATCATCCCCTTAAAATAGTTTCAGCTAGTTTTGTTAGACCTTATATTCTTGGAATAAATTGACTGACTGACTGACTGACATATCAACGAACAGCACAAACCGCTGGGTCTAAAGACTCCAAATTTGGCACTTAGGTTCCTTATGAGGTCTAGGGGTGCACTAAGAAAGGATTTTTCAAAATTTACCCCCAAAGGGGAAACGGGGGTCCAAAGTTTGTATGGGGGAACAAGATTAGTTAGAGTATTTTATTCGAAACTTCTCAGGAGTATTCCTATTGATAAATAAGTAAACACGTGTTTCAGGTTTTTTCAGAATTCAACCTGAAATTGAATTGAAATTGTTTTATCTATATATCTATACTATTATAAAACTGTAACAGGAAGTTTGTCTGTACATTGAAGATATTAACAAAAAAAAAGTTACGATATGGTTTTTAGGTGTCCCTGATTCCATTTCACCAATTTTTGGATTTTTTGTCTGTCTGTTTGTTTGTATGTTTGTTTGTTTGTTTGTTTGAACGAGTATCACGCAAAAACTACTGAACCGATTTTGATGAAACTTTTTTGTTTGATAGCTTATGATCTGACTTAAAATCTGGTATATAATTTGTGCGGACGAAATCAGGGGGTTAACGCTCGTATAGCATAAAACGCGTTTGATGTTTTCATTCTATACAATCAAGGTTAGAAGAGTGTTTTAAAGACATTGTAACTTAAAGGTCCAAAATCGTGTGTTGTACCTACTTATATCCGGGCTCGAGGTTACGAACAATGTTCCACTTCCGTCCTGACCGCGTGGGCGGCCCGTGGCGTCCGGCACGCGCACGCGCACGACACCATGGAGGACAGAAAGGAGCGGAGGTGTCCCAAAGCAATATTTCTATCGAAGTAAGTGTCGTCAAAATGCAGGGATGGGGGACAAGACGGGTGCTCAGGTTCCGCCCCTAAAACCGACCCAGGAACAGCGCACTTCATCGTTTTAGATGTACCTATTTTATTGAAAAAACCCCTCTCAGCAAAAAAAGTATGGCGGTCCGCTTCGAACTGAGCATCACAGGCATAGGCCACACGCAATGTGCAGCTATGACTTAATATAATGGCGAATTGGCGACAGACCTAATTGCCTATCGACACCTCCGCTCCTTTCTGTCCTCCGTGACCAAGCACCAACCTTTATTTTGCGGGAATCTTAATTCCCGCAAAATAAAGGTTTTCAAATCTGGTTTTGATAGTGAAATGCTAATTACTTACTTGATACGTTATTCAAATTCAATCCTTGTAACTTGATTAAAATTGACTATTACGTTTGTGCATTAGTGTTAGTTGTAGTATATCATAGTAGGTTATCTGCTAGAAGTAAACTTTGCTACAGTTGAAGTAATGTTTGGAACCACCCCGTTATAAAATAGGGTCATGACTCATGACATGAGTAACAAGTACATACCTAAGGCGTAAATAGCACTTCAATTAAGTTAGGTATTTTAACTCTCATTCATAATTACGTTACATAAATGTATCTTATGAAATATAGTGGAGGCAACGAGCGATTATGGAGCGAGTGAGTCATTAGTTGCAATTCAAGGAACGGACTGGATGAACAATCATTACAGTGTCCAGCGATAACGGCCATTCGCACATCCCGCAGCCAAACCCCTCCCCCTCCCTCCACTCGGACACTGTATCACGTCACGTGTTTAATTTAATAAAGTTCATTAGTTACATATTGCCTTTTCCATCAGGGTAAAGTAAAAAAAAAATTATATACACCGTGGAATCGGGGTCGTTTGGAAAGAGTGCTTCGGACCATCAAACTGAACAACTTTAAGTATGGGACCAACTTCGAAATAGCGAAAAAAATCATCTGATTCATACATTTTTGTCGAGAAGCTACAAGTTGCTATGCTTTTGTTTATGCTATGCTACCTGATTTTTTCCCGCTTTGGATTTTGGATCCATAGTGTATGTTGCTAAGTTTGATGGTCTGATTCATCCTTTTCCGGCATCAAAACGACCCCGATTCCACTATGATATTAAGGGCCTATGTCGAAAAATCATTGAAGCGAAATGGGCGTGTGATAGCTTATATTACTGCCTGATGCGAGAGAAAGAGATAGGGCGGCGCGCGCGCCTGAAACGACGCAAGCGTAAAACAAACTTTATTTAATTGTGATTGTTCTATTTATGTAACTTCAATTCTGCTCTAATCAAACTTTATAAAATATTAATCTCTTTTTTTAAATCAAGTGTTTCTATTATTCACCGTCTAGCAGTTCCAAGCGTTTATCGATAAAGACAGAGGCTGCTTTGGCTTGTTTTTCTATCGAGAAAATGTGTCTTAATCGTGTTTTGGCTCTAATCAAAACTTCAATTATATGTTCAATTTACACATATCCGCATACACTACTGTTAGTACTTCTTGATATATGACGCTTTGAAGAATCCTATTTTTTTTTCACATATCCTCTTAAGAGGCCTACAGACGGTATTGTTATTGAAATTGAGATACTAGTAGGTCAACAGTAAACATTCCTAAAATACAAAGTGCAGGTGCACGCATTGCACCCGCAAAGTGTAAACGCAACATTGTGGATTCGTTACAGCTCATGGACGAAATGATGCACTCATTCGTGCAGCATTTATTTATTTACATGTTTTACCTAATCTATCTAAACTATTATAAAACTGTAGCAGAAAGTTTGTCTGTACATTGAAGATATTAACAAAAAAAACTTACGATATGGTTTTTAGGTGTCCTTGTTTCATTTCACCAATTTTTGGATTTTTTGTCTGTCTGTTTGTTTGTTTGTGTGTTTGTTTGGGTGTTTGTTTGTTTGAACGAGTATCACGCAAAAACTACTGAACCGATTTTGATGAAACTTTTTTTGTTTGATAGCTAATGATCTGACTTAAAATCTGGTATATAATTTGTGCGGACAAAGTCGTGGTTTAACGCTCGTATACCTATAAGAATATTTATGTTTACTAGATTATACCATCTTTTCTTATATATCTTCTAGATTCCACAGTACCTAGGTACAGTTCAGTATTAAAAGTTGTTCAGTGTGATGGTCTGAACTCTCTGAAAATACTGACACGGTAAAAAAATAATCCTTTTAAACTAAATGTAAACATAATGTTTTAGGTCTTTCTTTAATTTTGTAAATAGAATCATTTGTATCATTGACGAGGCCAAAGCACATCGGCATCACCTTCGCTGGCTTGGCCACATAGAAAGAATGGTTCAAGTTTTTTTCTTTACGACCTTACCTGTAGTAAGGAAAAGACTGGACAACTGTCCTGTCCCCGCAGTTGAAAGTTCATTTGCCCAAAGGCATAACTAATGCAAGGCAAAACTATAATTTCATAACGCCAAGATTGTATAATATGCTAAATCAGGTGTCTAACATTAAATACATAAGCAACTACCAAATTAAAAAAGTAATCCAAGTCTGGCTTAATGGTTTCTACTACAACGAAACAGAAGATCTGTTAACTGTGGTAACATCAGATAACAAGCACACGCACACTCACACACACACACACACACACACACACACACACTCACACACACACACACACACACACACACACACACACGCGCGCACACACACACACACACACACACACACACACACACACATATACATATATACAAAGACACGGATAGAAATAGATGATGACTGAAATGTACTTTGTGATTATGACAATATCTGTTGATCCGCATTTTAAATTATGTCTGATTGTATCTATTGTCAAGAACCGCATTACGACAAAATTGTAGCTACATATTTATTGAGTTTGTTTTTCTTTTATTTCTTTTTTTTTTTAGTTTGTTTTTGTTAGTGTTAAGAACCATTATTGTTTTTACACTCACTGTCACTGTAGTGGGTAGGAACTGGCTCTGGACCTTCAGACTTAACTAGTTTAGGAGCCAGTGCCGCGATTGTTGGTTTATATGTTGTAAAATTTCAATAAAGGATTTTTTATGTTATGTTTATGTTATGTTCTTATGTTATTTACAAGTCAGGAGAGCATTCTGGGTTTACCTACTGGCTGATGTAGGTCGCCCCAGGTATCACTGGATGGACTTAGTGGAGGTTGACCTACGTGAAATTCAAGCCAGGTGCTGGCGAGAGAGGTGGCGCAGGATCAGGAAAGTGGCGTTCTTTTGTTTCGGAGGCCGAGACCCACTTTGGGTCGATGCGCCAGCGAAATTAGTAAGTTTATAAGTTTTTAGGGCTCCGTACCTAAAGGATGAAAACGGAACCCTATTCATAAAACCTACGCTCTCCGTCCGTCCGTCCGTCCTAAATTCAGAGGGATGTATGTTCTGAACCATAATGGTATAGCCGCTTGAAATTTTTAAAGAATAAAATGTATCATTATATTGAATTTGACGACAAATAATAAAAACTACAATAAGTATTTCTTGTATACCCAAGAAACGTATTTTTAGGTTTTTTTCTTGCTCTATCGTAATAACAGAACATACATATAGGCGTCAAACTTAGTATGGTTACAGTGCATAGGTACTCCAAGGTAAAACAACAAATAATAAAAACCGGTCAAGTGTGTATCGGGCTTATGAGGATCCCGGAAAAAACAAATATATACTTATAAATCGGTTTATAAAACGGTATAGCAGACATATATTTCTATCTTCATTTTGCATAGGTGGGTGATAATTATTTATTACTCCGCTGTTGTTCAACGAGAATCAGTCATAGTCTATTCTTGAATATTGTTGTAATTATGTCAAATGTTAAAAAAAATGGAACGGTGTACCGGGATTTACGATCCATTTACTGGAATCTGGTAACCCCGTCGACTCGTAAACAAGCGTCCCCGATACACCTCGCACTCGGGGCTGGCATAAAGCTGAGTAGGGCTGCCAGATTGTATAATTTGATACAAAAACTGTATAATTGGGCGGCCGCTTATATCTTGGACTCTCGTGTATAATTGGATACAAAACAAAAAAAGGGGCCTTCGCGGGAAGCCCGGCAGATGTGAAACAACGAAATACAAATACGAAACACTGCCGATTTCGCGCGCTTTTTTCGAAAATTTCGAACTTTGCGCTTCAGTACTCCTAGCATGTTACACGTGATACGGCTGTATCACGCCTTTTATCTCGTTCGTTCGCGCGCAGAAAGAAAGAGAGCGAAGGTGCGATAGCGCCGTATCACGGCGGCTTGGCGACGCGACGTGGCGTAAGGGCTTCATGCCATAATTTTTCGTTACGGCCTACGAGCAAGTTTTACTGCCAAGGCGCGCCAATAGATGATTCACATAAAAAAACACCTTATTTTATCAACTGAAGAGCTATGTTTGAGTCACAAAATCGCTGACCAGTAACATAAAAGACACTACTATCGATACAAAAAAAGTTCTTAATGAAATTAGAAATACCAGTTAGGAAACAAAAAAACAAGGTAGCTTCAAATTATGTGGTTAATAATCTGAAAAAATCATTGTTGTATTTGTATCTATTTTTTTATTCATTTAACTTCATTCTTAAAACTGCTATAAATAAAATACAAATTCCTGTTTGTTTGCTGCGAGTAAATTTTGTATAATTTCAGTGACATGGCTAAATAATTATAAAAATCTACTGGCAGCCCTGTAAGCTGTACATATACAGTGTGAGCATGCAATAGGTCTATCGGTCATTTCTGAATCTGCCACACAATTTTGAGCTGAACGTTGGCATTGATGGTATAACCAATGGTAGGGAAGAAAATGTGACACTTATGAAAACTAGAATTAAGGTAGGTAAGAAGGTACCTACAAAGTTCCATGCAAGGTCTCAAATTCAACCAATTAATTTGTGGCACCTATAGAGGTGGTGGTAAGAAATGAACAAATAAACATAGATTTCATAAGTAAGAAACCTTTAAGTAATTAGCAACAGCGATACAGGGATAGCTCAATAGAGTTGTTATTGTTGACATGCCGATTATTGACTGGCCAGCAAACGGTGGCATCGCGCGCTGTCAGCGACCCGCGCTATATATAGCCGAGGAATATGGCCGCACGTTCAACTGGCTTTTGTTACCGCACTGAAACTATTGACCTATTTCACTTTACTGGAAGTAAGCAATAACTTTCAGTGCAACGCTCGCGGCCATAAAACCGACTTGTGAGTAACCGAACCGCGAGAGTTATGCACCGATCGGTACCTATATCGCATCTTGCACGTTGCGCACTCCGTGTATGGTCTCTGAACATTATACGAATTGCATGAGGCAGCTTTTTAATTTACGTAGGTGTTTAATCAAATCTTATTCCTATGATGATATAGTGATGATAGCCCATACGGAAGAGAGCTAGCGCCTCGATCATGAGGCCGCGGTTCAATTCCTGGCCTGTACCACTAAGTTCTTTGGAATTTATGTACGGTTGTATTTATCATTTACTAGCTCGGCGGTGAATGAAAACATCGTGAGGAAACCTGCATTCCAGAGAATGAAAAGAAAATACCATAAGTTCGGAATAGCCCAACCACAAATAATCAATAATCTGTAATCAAAGAAAAGCTTACAAGTGATCAATGTCCCTACTATGCTTAGTAGCGGTAGGTACGTGCGGTAGTGCTCTTTCTTACAATCTTACACTGTGGTAGCGGGGAAATGATATTGATAAAACATTAAAATTGAGGAACATTCAATACTTCCTCTTGAGTTCAATGCTCGGTAGACGTCATGTATGGCGATAAAAGAGGACTGATGTATTGCGCCCGACCATTGACAGCTAGGGCGACTCACCCGGGAATAAGTAACCCACTACGTACGCGGACACAGTGTCTGTGATACCAAATGTTTTATAATGTAAGCATTCCCTAACATTATGATAAAATTAGACAAGCGAACGACTAACTTCAATAGTGTAATGCTTTTTAACGATCCAAGTTAGGCCTGATCAAAGGTAAGAACTCCCAATGCTACGATCACACAACATATATACCTAATTTGTGTCGCTACGATCTACGAAATAGATAGGAACTGCCACAGCGAGATTAAATAATGTGTTTTAATAATTACTAGCGTTAACCCGTTCTTTGTCCGCACAAATTATATAAGGTCTAACAAAATTAGGTGAAACTATTTTAAGGGGATGATCAGACCATCAAACTGAACAACATTCTCTATGGGACCAATGTTGAAATCGCGAATAAAAAATCTGCTGTCCCATACATTTAGGTCGAGTAGGTTTGTATGGAACAGCTGATTTTTTTCGCGATTTCGGTATTGGTCCCATAGAGAAAGTTGTTCAGTTTCACGGTCTGATTATCCCCTTAAAATAGTTTCACCTAATTTTGTTAGACCTTATATACCAGATTTTAAGTCAGATCATTAGCTATCAAACAAAAAAAGTTTCATCAATATCGGTTCAGTAGTTTTTGTGTGATGTTCGTTTAAACAAACAAACACACAAACAAACGGACAGATAAAAAATCCAAAAATTGACACCTAAAAACCATATCGTAACTTTTTTTTGTTAATATCTTCAATGTACAGACACACTTGTGTTACAGTTTTATAATAGTACGAGCTTTAACCCGCGACTTTGTCCGCTCAAATTATATACCAGATTTTAAGTCAGATCATAAGCTATCAAACAAAAAAAGTTTCATCAAAATCGGTTCAGTAGTTTTTGCGTGATGCTCGTTCAAACAAACAAACAAACCAAAAATTGCTGATATGGAATCAGGGACACTTAAAAACCATATCGTAACTTTTTTTTTGTTAATATCTTCAATGTACAGACAAACTTTCTGCTACAGTTTTATAATAGTTTAGATATAGACTTAGTACTACTTATAGGTGGAATGGATTTCAAATCGGTAGATTGTAGGTAATTTATTGTTTCTCCGCAGCTCTGTAATTCATGGTATGATTATAACAATATCGTGGGAGTTAGTTAACACAATTATTTCGGCAATAATTGCAAAAATGTTATATTACCAACGACAAGTAGATAGCGGTTTCCTGTCGCGTCGATAAGAGATGCTGCTGTTTATGTCGCGACCTCGTTACGAGAGCTTTGTCAATGGAAGCTGATTTTGACCTATTTTATAAGTTTATATCTGGAAGATATGATAGTCGTTTGCTCTAAATTCATACATCCACATTAGCCGATTTCCTTTTCCGATTCACAATAACTGATAATATCTACCAAACAGAAGCGGAACTGAATATTCGTTCACTTTGTAATATAATATTAAAGGGGTTTATGTAACTTTATATGGACCAATGGCGTCCATTTTTTTTGTTGCAGCCATCGATTATTTTATCATTGTTTTGTAACATTACCTCAAACAAACATCTATGACTAATAAAATTTGCTTTAGGTAATATCGGAGCCGAGAATCGAGATATACAGGAGTGCGATTTTTGAATCTCATTCGCTGAGCTCAGCAGTTGAAAATGTCAAAATTACTATGGAGATATGCATCTTTCTACTGCTGATTTGACTTTCAAAAATCATACTCCAGGAGTGCGATTTTTTAGTCAGATCAGCAGTAGAAAGATGCGTAATTCCATACATTTTCAACTGTTGAGTTCAACGTCTGAGATTCAAAAATCGCACTCCAGGACGGATGATTTTGGACGGGGCAGTTGGGTAGGTACCTTAACCGTTTGTAGCTACAGGAAAACGTTCTTAGAAGACTATCCTTAACTTTTTTAGATACATACACATTAAAGTTATAAGTACAATTCCTGCCTAGGTATATATGATCATGATCAGGTATGGTATATTCAAAGAACAAACTGTATATGCAGGCAAAAGTTAAGAAACTCTAACATTGGTTCCAACTTTTTATTTTATTTTACTTTATTCATAATAAACATTAAGTATGTATATAATTATGTCAAATCAGTTTCAAAATAGGATCTTGAATCGTAATAATAATCGCACGTCATTCATCCGTTAATTTATCAGAGGTTACAACCTTTTAAAAATACTGAATTAGTTTAATTATGCCAACCAACCGACGATAAGATAATGTGTACTTCGATATAATGTGGCAGAAGTACGAGTAAGTAGTTTCATATAATATCATGAATATTTTAGCCCCGGAAATTGTGGTATCTAGTAACCATTCAGGGACAAGTATATTTAAAAAGATATATAATACCTAGCTCAGTTTATAATGACAAAGCTAGTGTGTGTGAAACCCGTGTCGCTTAACAGTTTTGTGATTCTTGTTTGGTAATATTTATGCAATTTGACTACATATCTTTTTTTAGATATGAAAAATCTTAGAGTGAATACCATCCATAAATAGGTACTAGGTACAACAAATACTTAAAGCTACAATGATTAACTTATTATCTATCAAACGCTCAGTTGCAGAAACGCTCATTAAAGTTAATCCTCCATTAAATCTCTTGCCGTCACTTTTTGTCTTGTTGACTTAGTAAAAGCTAGCAAGAAATTTAATGGAAGATTAACTCTAATGAGCGTTTCTGCAACTGAGTTTTAGACTTTATCTCTGTAAGTTATGTCCTTGACCTATCATAGAGACGTTTATTTGACCAAATTATATTTTAATTTTGGTTTGGTTTTTAGGTATACGGGCGTTAGTACACCACGCCTGCCCAATGCGGATTGGTAGACTTCTTCTTCTTCGGGTTCCTCTCTATTACTGGAGGTTGGCGTAGACTTCACATACGCATTATAATTTCTTCTTCAAGGTTTCCTCACGATATTTTCCTTCACCGTTTAAGATTAGTCGGTAAAACAAAGTAAAAAGTACTCATTGATACATGGCATGCCATCCGCATGAGGACTCGAACCCGGATCCGAGTTGAGTGTCCATTATTTGATTATTTGTGGTTGCATGGGCTATTGCAAGCAAGGGTAGTTGTAACACTGAGACCACCGCTGGTCCTGTGTTCGCCCCAAGCTCACCCATATTTTACGCATACCTCCGAACTTATGGTAATTTCTTTTCATCCTCGGGACTGCAGGTTTCCTCAAGTTTTCCTTCACCGCCGAGCTAGTAAATGATAAATACAACCGTACGTAAATTCCGAAGAAGTTAGTGGTACAGGCCAGGAATTGAACCGCGGCCTCAGGATTGAGGCGCTAGCTCTCTTCCGTATGGGCTATCATCGCTCTTTGAGTGTCGACGACCACCAACGACGCTCTCTTATTCCGGTGTAAAGTTACATACTAGCACCCCGTAGTGCTTTCAGGTGCTTCAGACCATTAAACTAAACAACTTTTACTATGGGAACTTTACTTTGAAATCGCGTGAAGAAAAAATCTGCTTCACACATTTAATTTTCTATGGAACAACAGATTATTTCTCTATGTCGTTATTGGCGTCATTTTGAAAGTGATTTAATTTGATGGTCTGAAGCACTCTGTTCGATATTTAACGTATTACATATCTAACGGGGTGCTTCAGTCATTTAATTTTACACCCTGTATAGATAATGCTCAATGAGATTTGCCAATCGTAATCGTTACATGAACAACATTTGACTACGCCTACGTTAAGTAGGTATATAAAAATACTCTTTTTAGGTCACGAGGCCACTAAATGATAACTATTGTTGTTGCCAGTCACAAGTACTTATTAAATAAAAAGTTTAACGATAAAAGATCAAAGGCTAGCGTAACAACTGATTATTATAGTAACAAGTGGACTTTAAAGAAGTTTAAATCATTATTTCTATGTAGGGTATACGGTCTTTTCCGGTAGTGTCTTGTGTTCTTGATACGACACGAGATCAACCTCGACATTCGACATGATTGGCGAATACTCCACCGAGAAGAGCCTCTTAAACAAGATGATGATGAGGTTATACTGTATATCCTACATTAATTCACAGATCTGCCGTGATGCCGATGAAAATGAATGTGCCAAATGAACGGAATTGCATTATTTCTTCGCGTCACAAAAGTACAACTTCTGAATAACCCATATATAAACGCACCTCCAATATATATTATATATTTTTTAAATATAGCCTCTAAAAATTAAAATAAACCTATAGAGAGACTCTCTATAGGTTTATTTTATTTTTATAGAAGCTGTGGTCGTGGTGCTCACACTGGACAGAGTTTCGGTAGGTACTACTGGTGAAAAGTTTCAGGTTTCAGAATATCTCTTACTACGCCTTCGGGGAATATAGTCGAGAACATAATTCTGTTTAATGCTTTAGCTAACCCGAAATGGTTTGATTTTATTAATCTAACTGGCATCTTCCAATATGTGATCAAAACAGAAATCTAAAAAGAAAAAATCGATGAATAACAAATAAAAGTTACAAAATAATTCTGACATCTTTATTTGTAGTTTGTTTAATTATGATATTAGGTCAGCAAATAACGTGTCAGAAAGACCAATTTCCACAAAAGTTACCTAAGAACCATCTCGCAAAAATTTTCATTCAGCAAAATTCATCATTATTAATTTTTTTTCATTCATTTTGGGTGGTTTTTGTAATAACAAAATCCGCATCAAAATTAGACAACCCGTTTCGCCGCTGCTGGTTTGCAGGACACGATTTCGATATCAGCTCTATATTGAAAGTTGGTCAGGTTTATGGTCTAAATCTAAAGCACTCCTCTTCGATCAATTGGATCGCAGGCACCCCTTGTTAAAATTTACATCCTGTATAACCATTTTTTAATATTTGTGCGCGCATCACGAAGATGCAGTTATAAAAAAAACAAACTCTAAACTAAAAGAAAGATGTCCAAAACTGAAAATAATTTATTTAAAATAAGGTTTAAAAACTAGTTACCTACATAAGAATCTTTAAAAAAAATCAGGAAACAAAGTCCCATACACAAGCAAGTAAAAGGTAAATTTTGTGTAATTTTAATATTATTTAATTTTTCAAATATTATTGATTTTTAAACATGTTGCAGCCATGTTGTGCTATTTCGGAGTGCGGCTCGAGACAAATTTTTCAATCTTACTTTTATTTAATTTTTGTCGATGATTTTAAATTTTTATTTTATCTCAATCGGTGACAGAAACAATATGCCTGGTTTAGCTTTATTCGCCAGTTCGCTGGGTCCGCCCAAATATTGTAACGTTGATGTTGAATAAGTTTACAAATACATTTGTTATGTTCCAGACTAAGCGTTATGCATAGGTACCTAAATAGAGAGGCTTCTGGATTATGTACAGGCAGATCCTGTAACTGTAACAAATACAGATTATATTGCATTTAGATACAGAGAGAAAATGTTTATCTTGAATGAATATTTATACAATACATCTCCGCATTTCCTTACTACGAGCACCAACTAACGCATCGTTGTAGCAAGGTTCGTTTATAATAATTATAACATAGTACCTACCATGGAGGACAGAAAGTAGCGGAGGTGAAGCCAAGCAATATTTCTATTGAAGTTAGTGTCGCCGAAAAGCAGTGACGGGGGACAAGACGGTTATGTAAGTTCCACCCCTAAAACCGAATTCAGGAACAGCGCACTTCATCGTTTTCAAACCAGATGACAATGTAATATTATGGTGTCCAAGAGCTGATCTGATGATGGAGCCAGAAGATAGTGACATCTCCGTAAATATTCTTTATTTTGCACACCAAAATACACAAAAAAAAAACAACAATAATACACGAACAAGAAGGGTACACAAGGCAGCCTTATAACTAAAAGTGATATATTCACAAATGAATACATCATCATCATTTCATTTGTTATTATTATATTATATATTCTTATGGGTAAAATGTTTGTAAAATAATTTTCAAAACATACAGTTTACGCATGGTGTATAAGGAGATCGGCATGCGCCCGCCCGCCCTAGGTCCTGCTCCTGGGTTTGGGTTCCACGCATCCCTTGAATTGCACCGCTGGGTAAAGATGGCCCTGATCAGCTGTTCCATACAAAACTACAATACCTACTCGACTCAAATGTATAACGACACCTATCTGTATACGTATTTACACAAATATTATAAAGAGGAAAGATTAGATTTTTTATTGTTTGTTTGTATTGAATAGGCTCCGAAACTACTGGACCGATCTGAATAATTATTTCACCAGTAGAATGCTACATTATCTGTGATGAACATAACCTATGAAATAAAACTGCCAAGTGTGTGTCGGGGAAAAAATTTGGCATTGCAACGCATGCCACGTGTAATAAATCTATATACTATTATAAAACTGTAACAGGAAGTTTGTCTGTACATTGAAGATATTAACAAAAAAAAAGTTACGATATGGTTTTTAGGTGTCCCTGATTCCATTTCACCAATTTTCGGATTTTTTGTCTGTCTGTTTGTTTGTTTGGGTGTTAGTTTGAACAAGTATCACGCAAAAACTACTGAACCGATTTTGATGAAACTTTTTTTGTTTGATAGCTTATGATCTGACTTAAAATCTGGTATATAATTTGTGCGGACGAAGTCGCGGGTTAACGCTCGTAAATTAATAAGATTGGAATGTGGTGTTATCTTTAGCTATCATCGATCGTTTTTAAAAGTTTTATACTTAAGGTGGTTGCAGAGGGGTCAATTTTATACAAAAGTTTGACGCACAATACGCGTAGACGGTATTAATATAAGTAACTTTGTATATACGGAAAAATAGTTTAGAAAATCTAAATGCCGCGTCACAAATAACATTTGCAATTTATAAAATAATTACGAAGATATGAAGCTTTGAAATTTTTCATACAAAATTTTAAAAGCTTTATATCTTCGTAATTATGTTATAAATTGCAAATGTTATTTGTGACGCGGCAACTAGACTTTCTAAACTATTTTTCCATATATAAAATATTACTTTTATTAATTCCGTCTACGCGTATTGTGCGTCAAACTTTTGTATGGACTGAAAACACCTCAATTACATACCTTTTACATAGGTAATGTTTCAGTAACTGACCCAGACTAATTATATTACGTACATACCTACCTATTTTTATAAAGATAGCCTCTGTATCTGTAGTTCTGTAACAACCATAAACTTAATATACAGTGCTTCAGACCATCAAACTGAAATCGCGAGAAAAAAAATCCGCTGTCCCATAGGTACAAAACTGCAAACATAACTCGACTGAAATGTATGGGACAGCCGATTTTTTTTCGCGATTTCAATATTGGTCCCATAGAGAAAGTTGTTCAGTTTGATGGTCTGAAGCACCCCTTTAAGTTACTGTCCCATTTTATGTTACACCCTGTATATTAAGTTTATGGTACCATTACCAACAATATCTTATCTGAGTAGGTATTCTTTTTTTTTCATAAGTCGGCGAATGTTTTGATGGATCGTTTTTAATCAGAAGATGATGTCATAGTACATCTCGATTGTCAATAAGCGATCATTATGGTTTCAGTTTAGTTCAATCAGATCAATGTTTTTAAATATTATTTTGGTATCTACGTATTGGGCGAATCTTATTAACACACTGTTCCATGAAATGAATCGTGATGATTGTTTTGATAATTTAGGTGGACATTTGATTTTATAGTTAGAAAAGTGAATAAATACAGGGTGGTCCAAATAGTGACGTCAATAATTTTTTTTAGATTCCTCACACCTGGGGGTATCCAAAAATACCCCATGTATGTTCCGCGATTTCTTGTAGTTTAGAAGTTATGAATTTTTAAAGGTATATTTGAGAATTTTCTACCGGAGGGGCTTAAAACTTTCATAACTTTTTTCATTGTATGATTTTTTTTAATTTTATTTTTTTATTATGATTGTCGAAAAACACTGTTCCATACGTAAAATAATCGGCAACATAACATCCATACAAGTTACCGAAAAAAGGGTCGAAAGTGAAAATTTTAGGTTTGAGTTCAGAGCAAAATTTTCAAAATTCTCTTTAGGTTCAGTCTAATTTTAAAAACTTGAGTATTTATTGAACTTACCAAATAATAAACAAAAAGTGGTCCTTAATAGGCCATTTTACGCTGGAATGGGCTTCCAAAGATTCAAAGGTGAAAAATCCGCTAACAAAAAATGTTGTTCGAAAAAATTGTATTAGCAATATTTTTTATTCTCATGGGTAACATTAGTCAAATATCGTCAAAACCATTTAAATAAACTGAAATTCAACGATTATAATATTTGACTAATGCTAGCCATAAGAATAAAGAAAATTGATAGTACAATTTTCTGGAACCAAATTTTTTCGTAGCGGATTTTTCACTTAACTAACTTGGAAGCCGATTCGAGCGTAAATGACCTATTAAGAACCACTATTTGCGTCTTATTTGGTAAGTTCAATAAACACTGAAGTTTTTTAAAATAAGTTTGAACCTATAAAACATCCATTTCATATTTTTAAGAGAATTTTGAAAATTTTGCTCCATCCAACTCAAGCCTAAAATTTTCACTTTCGACCCTTTTTTCGGTAGCTGGTATGGATGTTGTGTTGCTGATTTATTTAAGTATGAAAGGCTGTTTCCAGACAATCATGTTGCAAAAACAAAATTTAAAAATTCTTACTATGAAAAAAGTTATGACAGTTTTAAGCCGCTCCGGTAGAAAATTCTCAAATATACCTTTAAAACTTAATAACTTCTAAACTACAAAAAATCGAGGAACAAACATGGGGTATTTTTGGATAGGTTCCCCCCAGGTGTGAGGAATCTAAAAAAAAATTTATTGACGTCAGTATTTGGACCACCCTGTATATTGAATATTGTCTGCTTATAATTAAACAGATTATCTACCTAGTACCGGACGAAGTACCAGAATATAATCTGTTTACCAACTAGCGCGGAAGTCGACAAATAGGTATTAATACAGGGGAATTGGGTAGAATGCGCTAAACCCGGCTGCCACCTAAAGTCGGCAGGCTAGGCAGTCTGAACGATGTTTTTGCCATTTATTACTGGAAGCAAAAAAGGTCATAGTTTCAGTACAATGTTAGGTTCCCATTGTTTTATTTTTTATATTTTGGTGCTTTTGCGGTAGGGCCTTCAACACTGCCATAAATGATCTCTTGAATTGGTTCTCTAATAGCCATGTTTTTCTTTCTTATTGCTGTCTCCCGTTTGCAATGGAGGGAAGTCGGATATTTCTTTTTCCTTCTCCTCCTATCTTCTTTGATTTATTCATTGCGGGTTCCAAGATAGATTAGAGTTCACCCCCCTGGCTCGCTGGACTTCATTATCTAGTGTTGTGAATGGTCGCCGCTGTTGATCCTGGCTTACAGGAGTTACAGCGGTGGGAATGTGTGGTGGGCCCATGCCCGAAAAAAAAAGTCAGAACTATTAGCGTGCCTAAATTATTTCACATTCTATTTGTTACTATTGTGTAATTATACTATAATCTGTGCTATTGTTTTTGCTCAAAAATATTCAGTATTTTTTCTTCTCTTGACCTGATATCAATAAGACTGTGATATGCCACTGCGGAAGAATCTGCGTTAGCGCGTTTTTCTTAGTATAATCAATCACTCTGCTATCCATTTTTTGGAAACAGGATTTCTATGTATTTCATTTAGGCATTTTTGTGGATTATTGACATTTGTCAAAATTATTAAATTGTATAGACCACAGATCACAAGTATAGACCATTGAATGATAATTATTAAGACCTTATACAGGGGTAAACAGTTGCATCACTTTAAGGGGTGATTGAACCCATGATACTGACCAACTTTCCCTAAGAAACCTATAGGAAATTCACAAAAAGAAAGAAGAATGGCAAATTCGGACCCATCCATTTTTTACGAAAACTAAAAGCCCTTCAGGACGGCGGCAGTCATAATTATTATAAACAGAAAAAATTAAGGCATTTTAAAAAAAAAAACTTCCACATCTCCAGAATTCTGGATTCAAAAGTAGAAATTACTAGTAAAATAGACAAATCATCCAAAAAGCAGTAGCAAAACGCAACCACGACAACTATTTTCATCTCATATTATTGAGGTATTTTTTGGTCGTTACGGAACGTGTTTGCTTTGGTTGAACTGATAGTGTGTGTGATTTCGTTGTCTTCCATTATCATAATATTGTACGGTTATTGTGAATTTTCATTAAAATAAACACAATGAATGCGTAGAAGATTGAGTGGACTATCCAATAAGAAAGATTATGAGTTTCACACACTTGATACAAAAGGTATAATAAGGAGAAATACCCTTTCCACCAACGTCTATAGGTTAAAACCAATTTACTTTTTATTTCACTCTACACGTGAATTTTCATTCATGCACGGGACCTCTAAGTCTGGGTCTCAAATTATATGGCCGCCCGTCGAACTTCTTTAGACTTTTCATAAGTACAAACGTTCCATCAGCTAATTGCATTTAGTATTGGAAGTCTAACAATTTTTTTTGCGAATTTCCTATAGGTTTTGTTTTTATTTTTTTTATTTGGCACTGTAACAAATTACTAATACTCGATCTTAAAAATATAATAAATTAAACTACATCAAATTTGCACCTCAATTATAACTGCGCACAGCGTTCTAATTATATTGTTACGTATTTACTACATGTGATAAATTAAATTTTTAAACATAAGAGCTAGGTAGGTTGGTATATGAATAAGTACATGAAAAATTGCATTTGACGAAAAAATGAAAGAAACTTGCTACGCACAAAAAACGAAAGTAAAACCTTCAACTTCTTAGGGAAAGTTGTAAGTAAAAGCCACTGTTTACCCTAACACCCTGTATATAATTAGTTTTTTTAAATAATGAGGAGGCCGGAGATGCAAAGGTGTTTGTGAGAGATCTGGGCAGGTGGAAAGTGGCAACGATGTCCGCTTTGGGTAGTATCTGGTGCATAGGATTTCATTGGCCATCCAGCGCGGGAACGCAGCTGGTGTGATGGGCCTTTGTGCCGGGTACGTTTAATGATGAAAGGCCCGTTTAGTGTGTGTTTTTCTGTATTTTTTTTCGTTTAGCTATTTCGCTGACGAAACGTAATGTGGATTTTTATTAATGTCATCATCATCCGCGTCCTATCATCGTCCACTGCTGAACAGGCCTCTCCCAAGTCGCGCCACAGGGCCGTCCTCATACGTGACCGGAATTAGGGAGTTAACCTAAATAAACAAATCCTAAGGTTCGCCGTCTAATTAGTATCTGACGACTATTTGTTTTAGTATGGAATTACCCTATACATGCATACAAAAAAATTATTTTGTGTGACGTATGAACATCGAGTTTCGACTATCTTTGTAGTTATGTGGTGGTTCCATATGGCTCTATCTTCAGGGTCTGATGATGAGCAGGTCTCTAGAAATAGTCTCGAAGTGATCAGATGACTATCGAATCATCATCACACAGGCCTACCGTCAGGGAGGTAGTCCACCGCGCGTGCCCAATGCGGATTGGTAGACTTCACATACGCATCGGAATTTCTTCTTCAGTGTATGCAGGTTTCGCCGTTTGAGAGCAGTCGGTATTACGTACTTAAGTTAGAAAAACTCATTGGTACATGGCATGGCATGTCATCCGTATTCCGTGCGGATTCGAACCTGGATCTCAAGTTTGAGTTTGCATAGCTCTCCGCAACGCGCCACCGACGCTCTATCTAATTAAAAATAATAAATTGTTATTTTGAAACAAGTCATTATCGGACATTATCTGCTCGACCTAATATTTTAATACCTAAAAAGATACAGAGTTAAAAGTAAAACAAACATTCTGCGTAGCTGGGAATGAAACTGGTTCGAATTATTTAGTAGGTAGGTACTTTTTAATTGAATTGAATTTTTTACAGCGATTTTTGCTGACGGATTTTTAAGTGGATGATCAGGAGTGCGATTTTTGAAACTCATTCGAACTCATTCGCTGAGCTGAGCAGTTGAAAATGTCAGAATTACTATGGAGAGATCATAGACTTATATATTACAGGTAATATATAAGCCTTAAAATAAACAACGTCGAAAACTAAGGCGCCAACCTTCCATACACAACCCGCACTGTCTTTTACATCACGATCGAATCTCTAACTTAGTGCATTTTACAAACCATAACAAACATAAAATCTTATTAAAGATAAGCAGGAGCCAACATGTTGTACCTACTCAAACCTATTGAAATAACATAGTTTGGATGATCCTTTGGAAGTTTATTCCTTTAATTATTATAATTATTGTTTCGCGCTAGGAAAGCTGTTGTAAATATTTAACTTAATAACCTTTTCTTCTTATCGTGTGGGCAGAGCCCTGGTGTCAGATTTTGTTCCGGACCGCTTCCGCTCTGACGTGGTTTTTATGTAACGACTACTACTAGCGGAAACTAACAGCTTAACGTGCCATCCGAAGCACGGATAACCTATTTATGCCCCGTAATTAGCACGAGAGCAATATTAGTTAGGTTCCTACTAAGATCAAAAATTTTTAACGACTCTACCCTGCAGACGTACCTACGAACGTATAGATAGGCTGCTCCAAAAACTAACGAGAGACGAGAGGTAACCTTCCGATTAAACACACGTCGATTTTTCACTTTTTTCCAATCCAAATACAATTGAGTGAAACGAAACATTAGCAAACAATAATTATTATACAGGGTCCTTCTCAACATGCTGGCGGTTTTTCAAGCTGATGATGAGACCATCAAACAGAACAACTTTTTGTATAGAACCAACATCAAAATTTGTGTTTTGTTTTCGTGTAGTTTTAAATACGACGAACAGACTTTACTAGGAATATACAGGGTGTAAGGAAAAGTATCATTAAGCTTTTAACATGCTCTACCCATCAAACTGAACAACTTTGACTATGGGAGCAAACCTGTTAGAGCAACAAAAAAATGTGCTGTTCCATACAAAACTGCAATCCTACTAGACCCAAATGTATGGGACGGCTGATTTTTTTTTCGCGTATTCGATTTTGTCCTATACAGAAAGTTGTTTAGTTTGACGGTCTGAACACCCTTTTAAAAGACGGTCAGCATATTAAGATGGACCGTATAAAGAGCTTTGGTAGAAACCGTGCGTTGATGTCTTTTCAACGAGCGAATCGCTCTAAGTACACATATCTCGCATAGATAGGTAAGTTATGCAGTTTTGTTTGTTTCTAGTTATGAAGATGAGAGAATGTACTTACAGCAGAAGCAGGTTGTGTGGAAAGCAGCAGGAGCACGGGTGGCAGGAGGTAAAGCGCTATGATGCGCGCTTGCGCCGCGGCCGGGCCCGACATGCCTGCGCCACACTACTGGCCGCGCGCCCTCACGCCGCCGGCGCCGGGGCGCAGCGCCCGCGCAGCCCGCCGCGCCGCCAGGGGGGGGACCCGGGGTGAGCTGGCCTCCGCCCGAACACTCCTCGCTCCTTAGTATCCCGATACAAACGGCGTGCGCGCACGGGAGTCTGGCGCAGCGCGCTTCGTTCGGGCCATGGCAGTCCACATACTCTGGTAAGTTCAGATATTTCACTTACAAAAAAATTCTCGCACTTACAAGTATATCTAAGAGTCATAAATACGCACTTTTAAATAATATCTAAGTCGAATATTAAATACATAATTTTAAAAATATTTCTATTCGTATTTAATTATTGGTAAGGTTTAGGTATTATTATTTTGTAGTTTTCGTGTTTAGTTTGTTCTTTATTGTATTATTTTTGTCTATTAATAAAGGTATCTAAATCAATTGTTTTAGTTTACTTATCTTATTTTTCGCAGTTTGGTGGCTGCGTTGGCGCCGATATTAGGAGTTAGCACAGTAAGTATTAAACGTTTTTCTAGTACCTTTATCAAATTGAAAACGGCTATAAAATAACGAAAGTTTAGATAACTTTAAATTTTTTGTGTCGCTGGGGACGTCGGAGGCGGAGAGTCCAGGCGGCCCAAAATGCCGTCTCGCCCGTCTACTTGTTTTCTTTCTTTTGCAAAATCTTCGAAATGCGATCTTTTTTGCGACAAGCCTCGTTCGGTTCGGCCATTTCGTTTTAATAAGTCTAGCATAAGATATGAATTTGCGCACGTTACCTACATCATATTGGAAAAAGCTTTTTGTTAGTCAGATAAAATAGTTAAGTTATAATCTTAATAATTTCCAAAGCTGTTAAAGCTACATACACTTAAATAATAATTCTTGATACAACATAACGCAATGGTAGACAAGACAAGAGCGACAAAGTTTATCATCGCTCGGATGTATTGCGTCGGTATTGCGCAAACTTACGGTTTCCTATTTAATAAAATAAAACTTATTTATGTTTAATTGTGGAACTAATTATTATTCAATCAATAATTAATTCAATCTTTAAAAATCAATAATATTTGTAATTATTATTAATTATTAATATACTTGTATAATTGTATTAAAACACTTTATTGTACATACAGACACTACATACATACACTATTATAAAACTGTAAAAGTCTGTGTTTGGTGAAGCATCACGCAAAAACCATTAGATCGATTTTGATGAAAGCGGACGAAGTCGCGGGCAAAATCAATTATCTAAACTACACTGGCCTGCAAAACTAAGTATCACACTTTTAAAATTGCAATAACTTTTTCAGTACACAAAATAATATACTTTCGAAATAAAAAGGACTCGAAAAAAAGTTCAATTTACAAAGAATATTTACAAAGAAAGCTGATAGCATTTGCTATAAAACGTTTTTTATTTTAAATCTCTAATTTAAATAGTTCAGAAAAAATTGAAATATTAAAAGTGTAGTACTTAGTTTTGCAGGTCAGTGTATTATAAAACTGTAACAGAAAGTTTGACTGTACACACGGCGACACATCAAGCTATACAAAATACGAAGATATTGACAAAAAAAAAAGTTACGATATGGTTTTTAGGTGTCCCTGATTCCATATCACCAATTTTTGGATTTTTTGTCTGTCTGTTTGTTTGTTTGAACGAGCATCACGCAAAAACTACTGAACCGATTTTGATGAAACTTTTTTTTTTGATAGCTTATTATCTGACTTAAAATCAGGTATGTAATTTGTGCGGACAAAGTCGCGGGTTAACGCTCGTATTTCATAAAATTAACCTTTATTAGAATAAGCTATCCGATAGGGGTGGTCCTGGTGACTTGACTGACGTGATTATATTCTCTTTGTGACTGACAGGTTTTTTATATAACATATAAGAAACCCAACTCTGGTACCAGTCTCCACCCACAGACTATCCAATGTGAAATAGATTATAAATATTTATGTACCAAATAGTTTGTGTTGGTGAAAATAAAAACAATTTTTATTTATTTATTTTTATTTATATTTAATTGTGAAACTAAGTAATTATTATTAATTGTATTATAATTATAGCACTATTGTGCACACAAACATTTATACATAAATTATAATTAAGAAGACAAGTACAAATGGCGAGCTTATAACTGCGAAGAGGCTTCTTCCAGCAGAATTTTGTATTTTTTAAATAGGTACACAACCTAACCTAACGACCAACACCAGCTACAATTTGAGTCGGCCTGAAAAATTTAATTGTAATGGGTGTAACAAAACTCCCTAGTAATACTTAAGGGGGTACTTCAGACCATCAAACTGAACCAGCAAACTATTTGGTCGTATTAGGTCCACATTTATATGACTATTTTGACTTATAAAAGTTATATTACGGTAATTTCGTCATATACTGGTGCTTTATGCGTCTGATGTTCGACTATACGACACCTATACGACCAAATTGTTAGTTGGGGCATCTTCACTATGGAGCCAACTAAGAAATCGCGAAAAAAATCAGCTGTTTCATTCTAAACTCGACTCAAATGTATCATGATTTTTATTTGGCAATTTCGATGTTCGCTCCATAGTGAAAATTGTTCAGTTTGATGCTGGTTTGATGGTCTGAACTAGGGTGTTTTGTTACACCCTGCATAAAGACCTACCTACAAATATAGTGTAAACTGTATCATCTAAATATATATAAGGTCTAACAAAATTAGATGAAACTATTTTAAGGGGATGTTCAGACCATCAAACTGAACAACTTTCTCTATGGGACCAATATTGAAATCGCGAAAAAAAAACTGCTGTCCCATACATTTAGGTCGAGTAGGTTTGTATGGAACAGCTGATTTTTTTTCGCGATTTCAATATCGGTCCCATAGAGAAAGTTGTTCAGTTTGATGGTCTGATCATCCCCTTAAAATAGTTTCACCTAATTTTGTTAGACCTTATATAGGTACAGTACGACTGACCAGGAAAATAATTAACCTCGGCAATCTTCGTTTGCGCAGAGTCCCCGAAAAAACCCGAAGTCGTTTAGTAATCAAAGGGTGCAAAGTCGGATAGCAGCGAAAACGGCGCGAAAACAATTAGCCAACTGCGCAGGTACATCGGGGTAACTTATAAATCTGGTACTACTGTACTTAGAAGGTCTAAAAAGTTTTCTCGTCTGAGTAAACCCTTAAATTTTTGTTGTGTAATTGAAGACTAATGGTGCATAATCTCTGTCCGTAGTTTATCTGATTTTCGTTAAAAAAAATGTTTCGATGCAAAGCAGAAAGGAGAAACTTTAAAACGTACAATTTACAAACTTACAGACACCAATATTAGTTTCTAGATTCAAATTCCGTTGCGTAGTTTTAAAGGTCTAAGCATACATAGGGACAGACAGACAGCGGCAAGTGACTTTGTTTTAAACTATGTGTAGTGATGATTATAAATAACCTTCCTTAAATTAGTTATTATTTAAAAAAACTTGTCATACAGTTATAAGTTACGAGCGTTAACCCGCGACTTCGTCCGCACAAATTATATACCAGATTTTAAGTCAGATCATAAGCTATCAAACAAAAAAAGTTTCATCAAAATCGGTTCAGTAGTTTTTGCGTGATACTCGTTCAAACAAACAAACAAACACCCAAACAAACACACAAACAAACAAACAGACAGGCAAAAAATCCAAAAATTGGTGAAATGGAATTAGGGACACCTAAAAACCATATCGTAACTTTTTTTTTGTTAATATCTTCAATGTACAGACAAACTTCCTGTTACAGTTTTATAATAGTACGAGCGTTAACCCGCGACTTCGTCCGCACAAATTATATACCAGATTTTAAGTCAGATCATAAGCTATCAAACAAAAAAAGTTTCATCAAAATCGGTTCAGTAGTTTTTGCGTAATACTCGTTCAAACAAACAAACAAACACACAAACAAACAGACAGACAAAAAATCCAAAACTTGGTGAAAAGGAATCAGGGACACCTAAAAACCATATCGTAACTTTTTTTTTGTTAATATCTTCAATGTACAGACAAACTTCCTGTTACAGTTTTATAATAGTATAGATAGATTAACTTAATATGCTGACAGTTTTTTTAAGGGGATGAGCAGACCTGACTTATAAAGTGAAACACACGAGTACCGGATGACAACTGTTTATTAATATTTCTTAGTCTACCTACAACACAGACCATCAAACTGAACAACTTTCTCTATGTAGGCCCGTCATTTTACGGTTTGAGCCGGAACTAATTAAGAAATGATTTTTTTCGGTACCTATCTGAGTTTAGAATAAACCTCTCCAAGAAATAGACCAAAATTAAAAAAACAAATTAACTACCTATGTCGTCAACAGGCAGACAATTATTTTGCATTTAATTGCAGCAATCCTGATCCACAATATTAATGGTTTTGCTGTTTTGCACATTATATTAAAATAATTGCCATTAAAAACGTTTATTAAAGGAATAAAATTGGTATTAGGTAAACAATGACACAAATGCAAATTACAAATTAGCGGGAAACGAGTTTAAAGTTATGGATAGCATTCAATTCAAGATCATGACTTTAAATCAAGGTGTAAACTGTTTAATTGTAATATAAAAAATACTATGTAAGTACACATCTTTAGCTTTATAAAATGCATTGAATAGTTTTTTTTTAGTTTCTGGTTTAAATTGACTATAGAGTAATTGAAAACCCTACAGTTGCGTCATTTCTCTTCTGGATCAGGATTGCTGCAAATACAAAATGCTAATTTGGGTATTTGACTACATCTATCTATACTATTATAAAACTGTAACAGGACGTTTGTCTGTACATTGAAGATATTAACAAAAAAAAAGTTACGATATGGTTTTTAGGTGTCCCTGATTCCATTTCACCAATTTTTCTGATTTTTTGTCTGTCTGTTTGTTTGTGTGTTTGTTTGTTTGTTTGAACGAGTATCACGCAAAAACTACTGAACCGATTTTGATGAAACTTTTTTTGTTTGATAGCTTATGATCTGACTTAAAATCTGGTATATAATTTGTGCGGACGAAGTCGCGGGTTAACGCTCGTATAATATATTATTTTTATCTTTTCAATAAAAAAAAGGTTAGAAAACTAGCAGTGAGAGAGTGAATAAATGCAAGTGTTCCATTATCGCCGCAGTTACATGGGACAACGTCATGAAGCGCGGAGTTAACTCTATACATTGTACCTCAGTGTTGCTTCCATGGTAAAAGTTGTCCAGTTTGATAGTCTGAACCACTCCTGGAAGTTTCGATAAAAAAATCATCCGATATAGTTTCAATGCTAGGATTAATATGGAAAACTTTGAGCCACGATAACTTTAGAACTAAATAGGTATTTAAAAGGAAAACCGACAAATGGCACAGATACTGCTACTTATGCTGATTTCATTTATATTTCCGTGTGTACAATGTTGTGTTAAAATAAATAAATAAAATATATAAAATAGGTACTTAGGTTGATTTCTAGATTGTTTTAAAAAAATTTTTTTACCTACTTTAATGAAAATGTTTAAACTAGGACGGGACTTCGCCAACAGCGTCAAATTTAAAATTGAGCATTATCTCGTTCTAAAAAACCTCATGGTACTTTTTTTCACATTTTAAAGCTTTACATACTTCTGACATTGTCTTTATATGTTTTTCTAGGTTTTTTCTTACTTAATGAATATCTACCACATTTAAAAAATTTCAATACCTATTTTATTGCTCAAAAATAATTTGTATTGTTAAATCTAATTAAAATGAGTGCATTGGTATTAATATTATTAATTCAAAAGCCTTCTGGGAGATATAATTTTGATTTCTATGTTGCGTAGCGATTTTTTAAAATATTTTGTCAGATTGTCTTTTTGTCTCTAAATGGTGCCGGTCACAGTTTAAAAGTCCGATTGGTAATTAATCCCCACCCCTCCTAACAAAACTCCGTAAAATGACTGGGCTACTACCCTAACTGGAAGGTAAACAACCCGCAAGATAAACCGATATAAACAGTTTTCGGGATTAATCCAAATTCAATGAAAGCGTCTAGGTTTTGCGAGTGAAGCAGCTATTAGTCACTGTTGTTGAAGATAATTTCAATTGTGCAGGTACATAACCTATGTAAAAGGCATGGTTCGTCACACAAGGTGTCAGCTTTCGACTAACAGCGAACACAGCAGAGGGGACATTGTAATGTTGTCTACGTGTTAAGTACACTGCATACATAAGTACCTATGTAAAGCAAGGTCCTAGGTTAGGTAGGTACATGGATGACAGATTGGAGCGGAGGTGTCGCAAATTAAAAATATTTCTATCGATGTAAGTGTCGCTGCGTACCCGTAGGTACCGCCCCTAAAACCGAATCCAGGAACAGCGCACTTCATCGTTTTAGTAGAATTTTATTGACAAAGCCCCTCTCAGCAAAAAGAATTGCAGTCCGCTTCAAACTGAGCATCACTGTGACGTCATCACCTAATATAATGGCGACAGACCTAATTTCCTTGCGGAACCTCGTCTCCCCTTCTGTCATCCGTGGTGGGTGATGTACCTGCGTGTGAACCTTATGACTGTTAGGAGCGACACCACAGAATACATGATATAGTACTTCTTACAGAAGAATAACTCACCGTACCTACCAAGTACCTAGGTACCAATAAAGTGCAAAGCTCGCCTGCTGGGAATGTAGGTAGTTAAATAAATAAATAAATAACGCTCACAGGCACATACATTGTAATGATCCCAAGCAAGCACTATAGGCTGTATATTATGGAAACCATACAACAACGGCACAAACAGATAAACATCCATGACCGAACCGGGATTCGAACCCAGGACCCTGGTTTGGCAGTCCGGCGTGGTAACCATGACACCAACCGGGTCGTCAAAGGTAAGTCGTCGTTAGGTAATAACCATGTGCGAGAACTATTCTTTCTTTCAACGTTTCAATGTTTTTCTGTCTTGCTCGTCCGGTAGACTCGATTTATAACAGAGTACCTGCCTACTATGCAGCGTGCGTGTGTGCGTGCGTGCGTGCGTGCGTGCGTGCGTGCGTGCGTGCGTGCGTGCGTGCGTGCGTACGTGCTATGTGCCTGCCTACAGTACAGCGTTAAAAATGTTTACAGTTTTACAAAAATGTATGACTGACTGATGTTAAGAGGAAAGGCGGTATTTTTAACAGATCTATTGCTGTCGCGCTGCGCTGTTCCCGAGCTACCGAGGTCCCAGTGCGCGCTCTATTGTTATTATCCAGGGCGAAAACAAGGGAATAGTACGTTTGGATTTGCATGGACTTATTGCTCCCGCATTTCCTCTTAAGTCAGTCTGCAGTCATACAATATAATACAAGCGGTGCAAGCAATGAACCGTCGGGCGTACCCAGCATCTATACTACTATTGCCGACTGGCTAGTCATTCCTCTTCAGCACGAGTGATTGTCATGAGATATAGCTCATGCTGTCACAAAAGAAGAAGAATATAAATACGTGACATGACTCATGAAACGATTTTTTTACAGCAAGACGATGGTTACGCGGAATGGAACAACATAGATTCAAGATGGCCTTCGCAACAAGAATGGTCACCACAGGCCCCCTCGGCACCGCCGCGGTCGGTGGACACGTATGGCTTATCCCGACGGCCGGATTTCCCTGCGCCGTCGCGAGCACCCCCGCCTTGGTCGCCACCCCGACAGCCCGCTCCTGTACCTTCAGGGTTTAGCTACAACAACTTTGCCGTATACGATCCTGTAACAAGGGAGCGCACCACTGCCGAACGAAACTGCACTGCTCCGGGCTGCTGCGTGCCTAAATGCTTCGCCGAGAAAGGTTATAGGGTAAGATCAGAGCATATGATAAGATCTCACGGATGTCACTATTTGGGGTCGGAAACTTTGTTACAGTCAAATATTAACTATAGTTTTTTAGCGTATTGTCGTACGAATGCTTAGTACAATTTTATAATATTGAGGGTTTCATGATGGAATGACGGGTCTCGTGTGAAGTGGTTATAGGTGGCTAGGCTTACACTAGGAAAAACACTGCATTCCCTAACAGGAAAACTTATCTCTAAGTCACTTCGTAAGGCGGAGAATATTGTGGCGATCGAATACACTAAATCAAGCAGAAGCGACAATGCATATGCGCTACATTGCGATGGACTCTTGCTTATAGCATTTCCGCCAGTGTCAAGTAGTTTATGGGAGAATATATCCCAATCTCAGGGATTGTTTTTGGTCAAGAACATAAGAAGAGATTGAGGACTGCGGACCCTCGTGGCAGGCAAAAACACGACGCGCGAAAACCATGCCAGACAAGTGCTCGGGTCAGAACCTGCAACATATCTCTTTTCTATTTTAGGAGTAACTACTTACACTTACAACTGCCCTAAAGGCTGTGTGTGGGTAGTTACTTATATTTAACTTTCTTGTTCATGGTTTATTTAGTGTTGGCACAGAATAGAAGTGTCCTTAGACCTTATATAGTCGTGAGCATACACAAAATTATATAAGGTCTCACAAAATTAGCTGAAACTATTTTAAGGGCATGATCAGACCATCAAACTGAACAACTTGCTCTATGGGATCAACAGCGAAACCGCGAAAAAAAAAAACAGCTCTCCCATTAAAAAACTGAGAACATAACTAGACTGAAATGTATGGGACAGTTGTTTTTTTTTTTTTTGCGATTCCGATATTGGTCCCGTTGTTCAGTTTGGTCTGATCATCCCGTTAAAATAGTTTCAGCTAATTTCGTTAGCCCTTATATACATTTAAGTATATAGGACGTCGTCATTTAAGTTGTAATATAGAGAATCCCCGAGTACTTACTGAGTTACTGACCCCTGAGTTATTAAAGAATTCTGACTTATTTCTTTTTTTAGGGTTTTCCTGGTCAACCTGGACTTCCAGGTCCACAAGGACTTCCTGGCCACGAAGGAGCAGAAGGCCCACAAGGTCCAAAAGGACAAAAAGGTCAAATTGGACCCCAGGGTCCGCGTGGACCAAAAGGTGACAGAGGCAAACCTGGTGCTCAAGGATTCGTTGGAAGAGCTGGTCCGCAAGGACCCCAGGGCGAAGCAGGTGCACCCGGCATTCCTGGTAGAGATGGTTGCAATGGCACTGACGTAAGTAATGTTTTGAACATCAAGCCTCTGATTATTTTAATAGTTACTACCGTAACAGATAGTTCACTCAACCCGATTTCTTGAATTTCGAACGCGCGCTTCAGGAACGAAAAATAAAATGTGCCTTGTGTCAATGAGCGACGATGCACCCCACGGTGGGGTCCGGCTGTCAAACGTACCTGAGCTGTGGAGTGAGACAGGCCAGATTTAGCTCAGAAATAGGGAAATGGCATACTATATTAAATGCAATAATTATGATCCTTATATTACCTCATAAAGAGTTACAGTGTAATAAGCAGCTGGCATATCATTTATTATTCTGAAGATACTGAAAATTACATACTGACAATATAACTTTTAAGGGTGAACCTGGACCACTGGGTCCGATGGGACCAATCGGGCCTCGCGGTTATTCAGGACCGAAAGGAGATAAAGGAGACAAAGGAGAATCAGCGAATGTTGGAAGATATCCGAAAGGTCAAAAGGGAGAAGCTGGTACCGATGGTTTACAAGGAAAGCAAGGATTATTGGGACCTACTGGACCACCAGGTTTGAAGGGACCGAAGGGAAGTGTAGGACCAATGGTATGTTTAATTACGAATGATAATTTAATAAGTTACAACCGTGATTTTCATAAATTGTTAATATTGATTAATTCTACGATTATTAAAGAAGAAAAATACATTTAAGTATCAATCTATTTCAAGGGCCAAACTGGATCTAAAGGTGATAAAGGTGCAAAGGGCTGGAAAGGTCAATCGATTCAAGGTGACAAAGGAGACAGAGGGGATCGTGGTGATAGAGGCCCTAGTTGTAAAGACAATACACCAAATTTAATTGGCACTAAAGGCCAATTCGAAGCAGTTCAAGGTGATATGGGACCAAAAGGTGACAAAGGAGAACCCGGAAGAATGGGTGAAAGGGGTGACACTGGTCCTGCGGGTGAACCTGGACGCCCAGGAGATAATGGGATTAAAGGAGAGAAAGGTATAAGAGGAAACCCAGGAGACAGGGTACGTGTTATTGAAATCGATATATAATATTTGATAAAATAGTTATAAATTATATTGCTTTTTGTCTTTTCTTCTACATATAAATGTGATAGTAAATATTTTGCTACTAATAAATGTTTTAGGGGCGAGATGGAATGTACGGTGCTCCTGGACCATCGGGACAAAAGGGAGATAGAGGTATTGATGGTCAAGCTGGCCTGGCAGGAAGGCCTGGAAGCAAGGGTGAGCCAGGAAAAGATGGTCTAACCGGACCTAGGGGTCTTAAAGGTATAACTGGACCACCGGGAGGCCGAGCTGGTGCACGAGGACCGCCCGGACCGCCAGGCCAAAGAGGTTATATGGGACCTGCTGGGCCAAGGGGCACTGATGGACTTCCCGGAGAAAACGGACCAATGGGACCTATGGGTCCACCGGGTGGCCAGGGCGAACCTGGTAACCCAGGTATTGAAGGGGCACCTGGCCAAAAGGGAGACAAAGGTGAAGCTGGCTTGAGTGGGCTAGCTGGTGACACTGGACCTAGAGGGTACGACGGACAACGTGGCGAACAAGGCCCAAGAGGACCAAAAGGTGACGATGGATTATCTATACCGGTTAGTTTCTTTTTTTTGTTCTAATAATTTATTAATTGTTGATAATTTATTGTGTTGTACACGCAAAATACATACAGGATGTAACAAAACACCCTAGAAATATTTATTACTACGGGGCCGAGATCAAGAAAAAAAAAATTGTGAAAGTTGTTCAGTTTGATGGTCTAAACTAAACCACCCCCGCACCCCTTTAAATATTACTAGGATAAAGTTAATCTTTTTAACGGGTTCTTATCGCGTTTTTTATTGTTTTGGAGTTCCCGAAATTCAGCTTAATTAATAACTGTGTTACTCTTAAAAACTTGATGACTGTTTTGTTACAACTTATATAAATAATCAACTCACGAACATAATCTGATTTCGGGTGACCAGAAACTTTGCTCCAAAACTTTAAGGTTCCGTAACTCAAAAGGAAACAACGGAACCCTTATAGAAACACTTTGTTGTCCGTCCACTCTTCTATCTGTCTGTCCGTCTGTCAAGACCCCTTTTCTCATGAACGGGTACAGTAGTACAATTTTTGAAAGTCATACTTAAGTACGTTGAAATCAGCAGTAGAAAAGTATGAAGTTTATGTATTCTCACTCATGATTTCGAAATCAAAAACAGCATTTTGTAATGTCTATCTTAGTCGAAAGTGCTATTTTTTAATTCGAAATCATCAAATCAAATCAAATCAAATGTTTATTTTGCATACTAAGTGTACAATATGATCTTAAAAATAATGTTACAGTGTACTTACAACTTAGCCACCTTTTAAGGTATTGCAAAAGGAGTTAAAGAAAGAAAGAAAGAAAGAAAGAGGACAGTATTTCAATAACAAAATTAACTATTAACTTATACAACATACGGTATAAAATAATATTCTTAGTGATAAGGTCTACTTTTTTATTCTTATGGGTTAAGATACTCATGTAGAGAGTAGAAACATTTAGAAATTAAATATATTTTTAATTTTTTTGAAAATGTATTAACATTGTGCTCGTTTTTTATATTTCTAGGCAACTTGTTAAATAGTTTTACGGCCATATAATAGGGGCTACAGTTTAACATTTTGATCCGAGATGGTGGTAGGTATAATCTATCTTTGTGTCGGGTGTTACGGTTGTGAGTGTCCTGTACCTTTGTGAATGAATTTAAATTTTTAAAAGTAAACATGCATACGTCATAAATATATATTGCCGGAAGTGTTAGTATGTTATATTTTATAAAATAAGGTTTACATGAGTCTGTATTTTTAATTTTAGCTAATATTCTGACGCATTTCTTTTGCATTATAAATAAATCTTGTATGTTTGTGCTATTGCCCCAAAGCATTATTCCGTATTTGAGTTGAGAATATGCGTAAGCATAGTAGGCTGATAGAGCGGCTTCTAAGTTTGTCATGACCGAGAATACACAAACTTCGTACTTTTCTACTGCTGATTTCAACGTATGACTTTCAAAAATCGCTCTTCAGGTATCAAGTAGAAGTTAATATTAAATACTAAGGTCTGCGGCCCCTTGGAGGTGTGAACCATTCAAGATGCTAAGTCCTATCGTTTGTCTTATTTCAGGGTCTTAAAGGAAATAGTGGTTTACCAGGATTACCAGGTGATAGAGGCCAAAAAGGGGAAAAAGGTATCCAAGGTATAAGAGGTGTTTCCGGAAATAATACACATGGAACCCCCGGAAGTCCTGGAGAAATGGGGCCATCTGGAGAAAAGGGTGACAAAGGAAGCCCGGGTTACGATGGCACACCTGGTGATGCAGGGCCAAAAGGTGACATAGGTGGACGCTGCAATGAATGTTGGCCGGGTGGTCCCGGACCAAAAGGTGAACGAGGAAACGATGGCGCGCCGGCAGAACGAGGAGAACGCGGGCCACCAGGTCCAACTGGGTTGCCAGGAGAACGGGGTGTGGATGGTCGCAACGGTCTACCTGGTAGCTCTGGTTCTCCGGTAGGCAACTCTATTTCCGATCTGATTTTACTAAGATAATATTTTATGGACATTCTAGTTAATAATCGTATATTTTTCTTTTAGGGTGAGCATGGTGACGAAGGACCGATCGGACCACCAGGAATGAAAGGAAGAGATGCAATTATACCATCAAACTTAGTAAAAGGACCACCTGGTGATAAAGGTAGACCTGGAGATCGAGGATACCCGGGACTGAAAGGTGACAGAGGACGTGATGGACCGAAAGGAGACCGTGGTCCCATTGGTATGCCCGGAATAAAAGGAGACCAAGGTTTGATGGGACCTTCAGGTGCAGATGGTATCCCTGGTAGCGATGGATTTCCCGGTGTTCCTGGAAAAGATGGCGTGTCTATCAAGGGTGAAAAAGGTTTGCCTGGAGCCTTTGGGTTCAAGGGAGACAAGGGATGGTCTGGCAACCCAGGTCAAAAGGGCGACCCTGGTCAATGTCCCGCTGAATTGACAGCACTTACAAAAGGAGATAGAGGAGCACCAGGCGTCCCTGGACCTCAAGGTCAAGAAGGTAATTATCGGATCGTTATTGTTATGCGAGTTGTAGTTTACATTCATTTATTCTCTACATATACAAGGTGTAACAAAACATCCTTGTAGGTAATATTTTTAGACCACGTCAGAGGCCGTGAGGCGGTCTGAAAAAACTCTGATCTGGTATCTGGTATCTGGTTTATAATTTAAAACATTAAACTTAGCACCGTGGAGAAAACGTAGAAAACTAATAAAAAAAATCAGCTGTCGGGTGAAACAGCAGTTTTTTTTATTTTTTCTCAATATCCCCCCCATTATGTCCCCTACATAGGTATTGAAAGTTGTTCAGTTTGATGGTCCAGACCACCGTTTAAATATAACCAGGGCGTTTTGTTACACCCTGTATAATGTAAATACAATGTAATTTGAAAAAATATAAAATATGGTAACTATTTGAATATTAAAAGCGACAATAGGTCTAAAACACAGTTTTAAATGTAACTAGGGCGTTTTGTTACACCCTGTATAATTGTACGTAATACAATGTAAAAATAAAAAATGTGGTTACTATTTTAATCCAACTGATTAATAGTGACAATAAACGTTACATCTATTCTATTCTATTCTAAAATATTAGCTTATTTCAATGCTTAAACATTGTTTTTTGATTTTTTGTTCGTTTCGATCTCTATTTGTCTTTAACTAATCAGAATGAGGTTTTCACAAAGCATGAGTTTAGGGAGAAAATCATATTCATGATAAAAATCTCAATCTGCTCACTCAATCAAGTACCTATGTAAATTGCATTTTTGTTCAACAGGCGTTCCTGGTGAAAAGGGCGACAAAGGGTTTCCGGGGAGGTACGGAGATAAAGGAGATATGGGTTTACCAGGAAGACAAGGCCCTGTCGGTCCCAGAGGTCTTCCTGGGCCCAGGGGTGAAAAGGGTGACATGGGGTCAATGGGATTTCCCGGTACTCCTGGTGAAACAGGACCGAGAGGATTTCAGGGAACGCCAGGATCGAAAGGAGACAAGGGTGAACTTGGACTTTCAATGCCTGGACCTCGGGGTCCCCCTGGCTTGTCTGGTCTTAAGGGAGATAAAGGCTTACGAGGGATTGCTGGTTCACCTGGTAAAGATGGCTTTCCTGGTGCTATGGGTCCACAAGGTGAAAAAGGTGATCAAGGATTCCAGGGACGACCCGGTACACCGGGTCCTGAAGGACAAAAAGGTGATAATGGACCCTTAGGACCGCCAGGTACAGCAGGATTACCTGGTTTGTCAGGAAGAGATGGACCAAAAGGTCAGCAAGGATTTCCGGGTACACCAGGAAATCCTGGTATGGTTGGTTGGCCAGGACTAAAGGGAGAGCCAGGCGTGCAAGGACCAGATGGACCGAAGGGTTTCCCCGGAACACGAGGACCATATGGTGCACGGGGTTTCGCAGGTGCAGATGGCACACCTGGCGAAAAGGGAGATAAGGGAGATTTTGGGTATCCAGGACAGACTGGGGCCCCTGGATTGGACGGAGCTATGGGACCAATTGGTGCTCCAGGTATAAAAGGGGACCTAGGATACACTGGACCACCAGGACTACCAGGGAGAATAGGTTTACGCGGTGAAAAGGGAGATTTAGGTTTCACAGGTCCTGCGGGACCCAAAGGAGAACCTGGTCAAGCTTCTGCAAAAGGACAAAAAGGAGAACGTGGTTTGCCTGGCTCAAGAGGCCAAGATGGAACTCCTGGGATTACTGGGGACAAGGGAGACAAAGGTAACACAGGTATGCCTGGCATCGGATTACCTGGATTACCTGGTCTAAAGGGTGATATTGGAATACCCGGAATGAATGGTTTTCCTGGCTCACCAGGACCAAAAGGAGATAAAGGTTACCCCGGATACGTAGGACCGAAAGGTGATCTGGGGCGTCCAGGAGAGCCCGGTAAACCGGGGTTGCCTGGTATGGATGGCGTTCCAGGAAGTCAAGGCGATGTTGGTCTACCAGGACAAAGGGGTGCTAAAGGGGATAGAGGAGATACAGGATTACCCGGACAAAATGGATATGACGGCCTTAAAGGCAACCAAGGACCTGCTGGTCCTCCTGGCTTAACAGGTCCCATGGGTTATGGTGGCCCTAAAGGAGACCGTGGCGCTCCTGGTCCATCTATAGATGTAAAGGGTGAAAAGGGAGATATTGGACCTCAGGGTATACCTGGAGCGCAAGGGGTAAAGGGAGAAAGAGGCTTTAATGGGAATCAAGGACAGCAAGGTGAAAGGGGAGATCGTGGGCTGACGGGTGAAAGAGGTTTCACAGGCCAAGCTGGTGTTAACGGACAAAAAGGTAATTTCGAATTCTAATTTAGATTGAGTTACCTAGTTTTAAGTTTTCACTTTCTTTTTATTTATAATATGCTATCATTATCAGTGTTAACATTTTTTTAGTTCTATTTATTATCCAAATTAAAAAAAAACCTGATAAGTGTAGTATCTTGACATCGTAGAGTTTTGCTGAACAACTAAAGATTAAAAAGTACCTACCTGCTTTTAATTATATGGTGCTAACTTTACCGGATCATTTCTGTATCCATTTCGATACATTTAATGTTGAGTATCCGATAATACGACCTGTAGTTATACTTATTTGTAATTTTTAGAAGGCACTAAATGAAGAATAGACCCACATTGTGGTATGCATGTGGTATTGGTCCTTTGATTAGGTATATAGAAAATTACCGCTTGTGCTTTGCTTTTGCAGGAGACAGAGGCCCTGAAGGACCGGAAGGAGTACACGGTTTAACGATCACGGGAGAAAAAGGATTACCAGGTACACCAGGAAAACACGGTCATCCTGGACAAATGGGCGCCCAAGGTGAAAAGGGAGATAAAGGACTACCTGGATTACCAGGTCAAAGTGGTCGCCCAGGAGCACCAGGTCTAATTGGACCGGCGGGAGAGAAAGGCGACCAAGGACGCGATGGTATTGCTGGCACACCTGGTCTTGAAGGATCCCCTGGTCTCCCAGGACCTCATGGTGCACTTGGAGCTAAAGGTGATAAAGGAGATAAAGGTGCTACTGGCTTTGGTTTACCTGGTCAAAAAGGAGATCAAGGACCTCCAGGCTTACAAGGATTCCGCGGAGAAAAGGGTGATCAGGGTGCACGTGGTTTAGATGGACTTGAAGGACAACCGGGACCAAGTGGTCTTCCAGGTGAAAGAGGTGATAAAGGATTCCAAGGTAGACCTGGTATGGCTGGATTAGAAGGTCACAAGGGTGATAAAGGAGAACCTGCTTCAGTAGTTTACGGCCCAAAGGGAAATATGGGACAGCGCGGTCCTCCTGGTTTGAATGGTGCTCCAGGAAAAGATGGCGCGCCTGGTCCTCCTGGCATGAACGGCAGCCCAGGACTGAAGGGAGACACAGGTTTCCCTGGACCACGTGGCCCACCGGGCTTGCCAGGACCAGAGGGTATTCAAGGTTTGCAAGGTGACCGCGGTGAAATCGGTCGTACTGGATTGACGGGGCCTCCTGGAGTGCCCGGAGCACCTTGCGCAACAACCGACTATCTGACTGGAATCCTATTAGTACGTCACAGTCAAAACCAACAGATCCCAACCTGCGAGCCTGGTCACGTGAAACTGTGGGACGGGTACTCATTGCTTTATATAGACGGCAACGAGAAATCGCATAATCAAGATTTAGGATATGCAGGATCCTGTGTAAGAAAATTCAGTACAATGCCATTCCTGTTTTGCGATCTCAACGATGTTTGTAACTATGCTAGTCGCAATGATCGCAGCTATTGGCTATCTACCTCTGAAGCCATTCCGATGATGCCTGTTGAAGGAAACCAGATTGCACAGTATATATCACGATGCGTAGTTTGCGAGGTGCCAGCCAATGTAATAGCAATTCACAGCCAGACACTCGATGTACCTTACTGCCCTGGTGGATGGAGTGTACTTTGGATAGGATACAGTTTTGTTATGGTAAGTCTTTTGAAATTATATTTATAGGTATGTAAAGAAATGCCTGCCTGAATCATGCTAATTTTAAAACGTTTTTTAGCACACCGGCGCTGGTGCTCAAGGTGGTGGTCAGGAGCTATCCAGCCCAGGATCGTGTTTAGAAGACTTCCGTGCTGCCCCATTCATAGAATGTAATGGTGAAGGGGGCACTTGTCACCATTTCGCCAACAAACTTAGTTTTTGGCTCGCAACTATCGACGACAGCCAACAATTCGCAACACCTCAAAGAGAAACATTAAAAGCTGGTCACCTACAGCAGCGAGTGTCCCGATGCGCTGTTTGTATCAAAAACACTACATAGCATAACCAATAAGTAAATGTTATAGATATCCAAATTACATTAAAAACAAAACAAATTTTGTATTACTATCAAACTAAAAGTGGCTTAAAAAGTAACAATACCAATAGTGATGGTTTTTGTAAGTAATCATAACGGTAAATGCTAAACGACTTTTAAAACCTATCGAAAAAATCTAGCACACTCGGCTTCATGAAGATATCAAACTCATGTTTCGTAGACCAGACTCAGTCGGAGTCTGACGATTTCAGTGGTTCCACAGCTATAAAAGAATCTTTGCGGGTTCTGTGTTGAGAACACTCGCGTTGACACCGCGTTTAACTTTACAAATCGCTATTGGTAGGTAGGTATCGTAAATAAGCCGGATATGACAAGCGGGTGCTTGCCATGAAGTACCAAAGTATCTACTGGTGTTTTTCATAAAATAAACTATAACGTAGTGAGTTACATTCTCTTTGAAATAAACAAAGTATTTAGGTAAATAAAGTAGGTTTCTTTTATTTAAAAATTTTACGAAATGTTGGATTTCTTCTACATTACATTAGAATCGTATGCCTTGTAATTAGCTTAGGTACGTCCGGAACAATTAGGTGATAGGTTTGTTTGACGTGATTCTTTTAAAAAGTGTTTCCTTCATCCGTAAGTACCTATTCTCGTGCGTATGTTTCACATACACGCCATAGCAAGGAAAATGCTCAGAACTACAATACAAACGTTACATCTCAGCTCATATCTGTTAGTCTTGACTAGTAATTATACATAATGGCCAGGCACGTATCCAGGGGGGGGGATAGGTGGGTTTTATCCCCCCCCCCCCCGAAATCCGATTTCAGCCCATACTTTTTCATTGTTTTTCTGTGAATATCACCCCTCGAAAATTAAATATACCCCCCCCCCCCCCCCCCCCCGAAACTAAAGTCTGAATACGTGCTTGATAATGGCTTTCGTAAGTGTATTCGCAAAAACGCAAAGTATGATTTACGTTTAGTACCTACCTGTCTAATCTTACCTCATGCCATTTGTAATAGATAAAAACGTTAGGTATACCTATTACCAATCTAGATTTTATAGAACAGTATATAGGAAGCTAATAACATATTATTTTATGATATATCGTTATGAATATTATAACGTGCCTACCACTAACAACGTAGGTTTTTCTTTGTTTCCATTCGTCAATTTTGAAGGAATCTAGAATTGAAACTCAAAATCATACCAAACAATTAACTAAAAAAAACCTTTCAGTCAGCCTTAAACTAGACCTAAGGTGCTATGGCCTATGAATAAGTTTGCGAATGTGGGTCTGGTTTTCAGTTTGCATACACCAAAGTTATATTTAAAGTTAAGGGTTTAATTTATAAAATTTTATAGGTAAATACCTACGGTCTTCGAAGTCACCTAAACTATAATATAGAAATATGTACCTATAGTCATATCTTAAATTGTGCAGTTTCTAAAATGTACCTAATTTAAGTGCTTTAAAAACGCTATTAAAAATTACCGAATCGATGTAGAACAAAATATATAGATACTTATCCATGTGACTATTTGTAAAATGTACTAATAGATAAAGCAAATACTTGATATTTTCACTAGTCACCAAGTAAAAATTTAAAATTAGGTACCAACCTAAACAATTAATTACTTACTTATTAAATTTTATACCTATAGTGAACATAATACCGGCCCGATCTATTTTATGTTTAAAACATAACACGCTGTTATATAAATCTATTTACTTATTTTAAGCTTGTGATAATTTATAGATGTGCCTATGTTGTATATACCTACCTAAGTTTTACAGATTACTTACTCGTACATTACATTGCCTTTATTTTGTCATTTTATTTTTCAAGCACTCAACATATTATTATGCACCTATATGAGGCAACTAAGTACAGAAAATGATGATGTAAATGTGAGCACTGCCATTGTAGATAATGTTACATAAGTAGGTAGATAAACTTTATATTTTTAAGAATTCTTATAAATAAATAACTTAAAAAGTTTCACTGTCTTAAATGCCTGGTTACTAGAAATCTGGGATGCTATTTTTTACAATCCTATGCTATATCCTATGGTATAATTTTAAACGACTTCAAAAAGTGGTTGTTTGACTTCGGCATTTTTAAACTGATTTGGATGATGCTGGGATGATGGTTTTTCCTATATACAAGTGTAAGGGACAGCCCTCAGCAGACTGAACTGGTGAACTCAGGCCGTGATGGTCCACACAGTACTAAGCATAACTATTGAACAACATTCACTATGGAGCCTACGCCAAGAAACGCGATAAAAAATCTGCTGTTTCAGTCGGGTATTTTTGTAGGAAACAGTTGATTTGTTTTCGCGTTTCCTGAGGTAGGCTCCATAGTGAAAGTTGTTCAGTTTGATAGTCCTTTTCAGTCTGCGGAGGGCACGAATAACAATGCTTCGAGTAAGAAGGTACAAACATTAGTTCCAATGATTTTCCGCAACATGGAGGTTTTTAAATATATGATACGACTATATTTAGCCCAGTCATTTTACGGAGTTTTGTTAGGAGAGGTAGGAAGTAATTATTAATTAGACTTTTAAACTATAAACGGCACCATTTAGTGACAAAAAGACTATCTGAAAAAGTTTAAAAAAAAAATTCGCTACGCAACATAGAAATCAAAATTGTGAGTCCCAGAAGGCTTTTAAATTAATAATATTAATACCAATGCACTCATTTTAATTAGATTTAACAATATACATTATTTTTGAGCAATAAAATAAGCATTGAAATTTAAAAAATGAGGTTTTTATTAGAAAATACGAATGTATTTTTCAAAACCTTCCATGTAGACAAAAATATTTACACCGTGTTTGAAGTATGTATAATGGTAATGCCTTAATAATATGCATAAAAAATTACCATCAGGTTTTTTATAACGACATAATAGCCAAGTTTTAAATTTGGAACTGTTGCTGACGGGATTTTTTTTTAATTTTGTAACATTTCTAAGCTCAAATTGGCTCTTAACTACTAAACCGAAAAAAAATATCAATTACTAATTCCCCAATTTCCCCAAGGGTAGTCGAGAGATATTCTGAAAATTCAGAACATCGACGTTTCACTAGGTACCGAAACGAAACTCTATCCAGTCTGATGGTTAGTGAGCCCGTCGTCGTGTCGCTTATTTTAAAAAGAAGTGGTGTTTAGGTACACCTACGAGTAGGTACCTATCTCTGACCTCATATCACCTTCGACTATTTTGGTCGAAACATATCATAGATTTTTGAATTTTTATCTGTTTGTTTGTTTGTTTCTTCGATGGAAAAACTACTGGACCTATTGATGAGACTTACCTCTGGTCTGTTTAGACGCATCTGTCCAGACATGGAACTCCCGAAAAGGGGGTATTATATTCTTTGCATGGAACTCTGGACTCTGGAACATCTGGAATTGCAACGAGCGAATAAAAGCTTATACAATATGCAAGTTTGCTGTTCATTGACGCTTCTATAAAGTTTAATAGAGTAAACAATCACTACAGACGAGTCGATGCACAGCAATCGTGTAAACCATAGAGAAATTACGCGCTCAAGGTGTAAAGAAACCCGGCATTATGATTAGACTTACGAACTGATGCTGGTGGGGTCTCCTGTGACAAGATTTTAACAAAACATGTTAAATACGAAGTACATCATAGGTATAGCCATAGGAGTGTCAACAGGAGTCACGTGACGCTCTACGGGTATAGCTGTGGTGTGTGTTGCTCCGTCGCGGTACCACAGCACCGAACAGGTGTCTTACCTATATGAAAAAAATTGTACAAGATATTATGTACCTACGTAATTGTACGTTATTAAAATTAAATTGTACGTTGCGGTTTTTCGCTCCAAAAATGATGTCGCTGTGGTCACAGATTACTTAATAGTTACTGCCGTAACAGATACTACATACGACCCGATTTCGCGCGCTTTTTCGAATTTCGAACTTTACGCTTCAGGAACGAAAACTAAAATTCACCTTATGTCAATGAGCGACAGCCTGCATCTTGTCAACATCTTACAAGATGCAAGCATGCAAGCTGTCAAAGGTCATTATCGCAGCTGTCAAACGGGAATGACGGGGCAACGATGTGGTACCGCCAGGGAGTTACCTCTTACGCGGTACAACTCGTTTTTCTCAAAAACCGCATTTACAAGACCTGTCTGTCGTGTAAAATTGTACATTAATTGTGCGTTAATTTACCATACAAGAAATATGTAAAATGCAAGACTGACTCGCTCATACAGAGTTCGGTAGTTTTTCACGTATTTTCCTTGTATATAAGGTCTAACAAAATTAGTTGAAACTATTTTAAGGGGATGATGAGACCATCAAATGGAACAACTTTCTCTAATGATCTGTGACTCCGATGATTCTTCAATAAAATTAGGTTTAATAATTTACTGGTTTTATTATAATATTATTATTAGTTTTGTATGTTAGACAATCAAGGTTCCAGAGAGAAGCGAGTAATCCCTGCTACTTTTATATATATCATCTCTTTTTACATTATGCTACAGGGACTACTATCTAAATCGCGAAAAAATTATATCAGCTGTCCCATACATTTGAGTCGAGTTTTGAATAAATTAATGAAATATACTTTTATTTACACCAGAACACAAATACAGCATAGGAATAAAAACGATACTGGTACAAATAAGGCGGTTTTATCGATAAAAGCGATTTCTTCCAGACAACCTTAGAGGTAGAGGACATTTAATCAAAGAACAACGGGTCGGTGCTTTAAAAAATAAATAGTAAATATCAAAAATAAAGGGGAAACCGAAAAACAAACACATTTCATAATAATTAACACATACATTATCGATACTTACAAACTATAAATATACACGCATAAATATACATGCTATAATATAGTAAAGAAAAATGACAATTACAGAAAAACACATACTCTACAACTACCACGACTGAGAAGGAAAGCAGCATGAGAGGAAAGGAAAAAAAAGAGGAAAAAAAAAATAATAATGCGAGAAATTGCAAAGACATTAAAATAATAATTAATAGTCACAGTTCCAGGAAATAAGCTTTGACTTTCAATTTGAAAACATCGTGAGAAGGAGCACGTCTGATCGACGCAGAGTGGTAAATATCCTCTCATGGCCTTGATTTTCAGTTGCTATTTTTTTTTAATTTTTTTTTTTTAATTTATGTATAAAGAAAAAAATTACAATATTTTTTTACCAACTGTAAACCTTCCTACTGCAAACCTTGATCGGTTTAATCGCAGGAGGTGAGTCGCTGTACACAGCGTACCTGCGTGTTGTATTTAATATACTTATGAGTTACATACTAAGATGAGATTTAAGAATATTTTTACATTGTTTTTTGTTTTTACATTGTAATATTTCATGTACTTATTTCCTTTGGTAAGTAGTTTAGAATATTGGGAAGCATATATTCTCTAGTACGTTGACCATATACATTTATATAAGGTCTAACAAAATTAGGTGAAACTATTTTAAAGGAATGATCAGACCATCAAACTGAACAACTTTATCTATGGGACCAATATCGAAATCGCGAAAAAAAAATCAGCTGTTCCATATAAACCTACTCGACCTAAATGTATGGGACAGCAGATTTTTTATTCGCTATTTCAATATTGGTCCCATAGAGAAAGTTGTTCAGTTTGATGGTCTGATCGTCCCGTTAAAATAGTTTCACCTAATTTTGTTAGACCTTATATATGCAGGTAAGTCGTACATTGGTAAGTATGTTAAGTGACGTAAATTCATAGGTCTGGTTTTTTCTTTTAATGTATGCAGTTGTTCAAAATCCTTACATATCATTAGTAATTTAATTTTATCAAATATGCTTAGTACATTACAGTATCGGAATAACTTTGTATAGTCTTCCTTGAATTTATTTTTAATCTTGTTAGGTACTATTGTTTTTAATAATGACAGTTTTAAGTTAAACACATCGCTTAAGTAGGTCTTAAAACTACGGCCGTAACTACTTATGCTATACGTAATAAGTAATAACAGAATCAGCGAGTGCTAGGTACATAGTTCTTAATGTGTTATACGGTAACTTATTTCTAAGTATAGATAGTTTCGATAATATTGCACGTAGCTTCTCGCATACATGATTAATGTGTCTTCTCCAGTTTAAGTTATCATCTATTATAAGACCAAGGTACATTTGGTGTTTTACCAATTCAAGGGGTTTACACTTACAGACATCCACAGTATCCCTTGTATGTAGACATTGATGCTCGTGAGCCACGATTGTTGGTGCAATTGTTGTTTTCTTGTATGGTGATTTTATGTGCATAAGTTTCGTTTTACTAGCATTTATTACAAGTAAGTAAGTACTTCTAAGGAATCTGGAAAAAATATATATACCTGTACTAATTAGGTACTAAATCTTCATATAAAAATAAAAAAGGTAGCAGGTAGTGGTCCAGACAACCTGACCGTCAGGATGACTGGACCACTGTTTTTCTATTTTTCTCCGTTTTTAGCGAGCGAGGTAGAGTACTAAATATTTGATGATAGGTATAATAGTACTAAATAGGTACGAAATCGTGCATAGCTTAAAAGTCGAATCGCCGGCTTGGTCCAGACATCCTGACGCTCATGAGTTTTGGTACGGAACCCTTAGTACGCGAGTCCGACTCACACTTGGCTTGGTTTTTTTTTTAATATTGTCAATGAAAATTACCTATAGTGTACCTATCATGTGATAACAACTTTTGGAGTTATATAAGGTCGAACAAAATTAGCTGAAACTATTTTAAGGGGATGATCAGACCATAAAACTGAACAACTTTCTCTATTTGATTTTTTTTTCGCGATTTCGTTCGATGATGGTCCCTTTGAGAAAAAGTGAATAAAAATTATTTGAAAAACAAACTTTTATTCAAAACGAGCGAAAAGTCAAGTAACCACAGATTATCAAAACGTCAGAGTGTTTTTTAAACCATCGAATTTGATGGTTAAAAGTTGCAACCCGTCAGAGGTTCGGGACGGTTGAGTTGGGACAACCAAGTTGCAATAGGACGTTTTTCACCGAGGCTTGGAACGGCGTTAGTGCGAAAAGTTGCACTCGGGGTGCACCTGGGTCGTAGGTTCGGAACGCAGCCCTGTACTGGGCTCGCTCTATGGTACGGAACGACCACGCAAATTTTTCAACTCGCTATGAGGTACGGAACGATCACGGTTGTTTTATAACTCCGATTTTTATAACTTCAAATTTTGACATTGACAGTAATATGGGCTTCCAGGGCTTCCATCATTTTCAAATACAATAAAAAAACTCATCTTCCATGTTAACGAATCAAAAAGTGAATAAAAATAATTTGAAAAATAAACTTTTATTCAAAACGAGCGAAAAGTCAAGCAACCACAGATAAACAAAACGTCAGTGTTTTTTAACCATCGAATTTGATGGTTAAAAGTTGCAACCCGTCAGAGGTTGGGAACGGTTGAGTTGTGACAACCGAGTTGCAATAGTACGTTTTTCACCGAGGCTCGGAACGGGTTAGTGCGAAAAGTTGCGCTGGGGTGTAGGTTCGGAACGCAGCCCAGATAATGTAGCAACGTAGTGTAGCAAGCACCAGATGTTCCAATAACTCCGTTGTGGCGCTGCTGTCGTCAAGCTAATTTGTATAGAACTTCTAGTTATAGGTATATGTATAGGTACAGTAAATAAAAAGAAAAAATACAAGGAACAAACTAATCAACGATATTATTATGTCATACAACGGAAAAGAATTAGGGCTTCTCAAGGATTCTCAACTCAAGTGAAAATACCAGGAAAAACACAAGATATTAAGCTTCTGACGCAACAACACGGCATGACGCTGCTGTTGATGTAAGTTCCATATTATGTATGTAAAGTAGGCGTGGAACTTGTCGCCACAGGTTATGCAAAGCGAGAGGGCATGATTCTAATTGATCTGTGGGCATGAGTAATTGTAGCAGCAAGAGCGGGAAGACAAGTGGCGACAGCCGTTCTAACCCCCTTACCCTTCTGTGGAGAAAACCGTGCCAGCGATAAGCACGACGTGTTTACACGAGTCGAACTAGGGACGCGGACACCGAAAAATAGACGCGTGCTCTATTCCTGGCTAACGTTCGCATCAAAGAGTAATATGAGTATGCCGTAAAAATTCGTGCGAAAATGAGGGATTTTCCAGAAGAAAAAAAAGTAAGTTCCTAATTTCTCAATAGATGGCGTTGACCAGAGAGGAGTCCAATAGGTATTAGAAAATATATTAATTAATATTAATAATATAAATACACAGTACAAGTCGATCTGGGTGTTATTGACGACCCGGTTGGTATAATGATTGCCGCGCCGGACTGTCGAACCAAGGGTCCTGGGTTCGAGTCCCGGTTCGGTCATGGATGTTATATGTTTGTGTCGTTGTTGAATGGTTCCCATAACAAAAAGCCTAAGGCTTACTTGGCATCATTACAAAGTATGTGCCAGTGAGCGTTATTTATTATTTATTTATTTTCTGTCAAAAACGAATAAAGTATCAGACTTGGCTCTATTGGCTTCGTATCCATTTTGAATATACCTACGAACAATATTTAAATTGGTCACTTCACTTTTCAGTATAAAGAATATTGAAATTGCTTTGCTAATAAAGAGCAAAATGTTTCGTCTAAACGCAACAGAATTGTTTATATTTTTGTAAGTCAATACAACCAGCTTCTGTTTATTAACTTTTAATACCTTATTAGTGGAAAAAAAATTAAAGGTTACTTTTTACACCAAAAGGCTTGTATTAATTAATCTGAGCCAAAAGGTTCCTTTTTTATCTATTTCCGGTTACTTTTGACAAGACCCCGCTGGCAACACTGACTGACTGACTGTCATTTATTTAGCGTGATGGAAATCAGAATTGAACTAAATTATTTAAAACTTCCGAATCGATGGATAATCACAATTAATTAGGTTAAATTTATTATGTGCGATACATACGTATTAGAATAATTAACAAAAATGTTCGAGTGGGCTTACACCGGTGCTAATAAGGCTGTACCAAGAAATGTGGGTCCCGAATGTGCATATTTTTTATCACACCAGAGGCGAATTATTGAAACTGTAATCGTTACTATAATCTGCATTTATGTCTTAGTAAGTATTTGTTTTATATTCTAGCTTTAGATTCTAATTATTATCTTCAAAACTACTTGGTGTGCTATGACTGTAAGGTTACTTTAATTAGATTAAACCTGGCATACTTTACATAATTAAATAAAATAACTATTGGCTATTTATTATAAGAACTGGCCACAGAACATTATAAGAGGGGTTAGAAATGCAAAGTAGCGCTTTTGTTTCGGAGACGGCTGTCGCCACTTGTCTTCCCGCTCACGCTGCTACAATTACTCATGCCCTCTCGCTCGCACCACGCCGCGCGCATTATGGTGTTATGCAAATCATTGCATAGACTGTGGCGACACGTTCGACGCCTACTTTGCACTTCTAACCCCTCTTATAATATTCCGTGGGACTGGCCTTGCGGTAGCATTTCCCCTGTGCCATGGTATAAGAACAATTGATCATGCACATTTACATTCAATTTTTTACCTAATCACTAAACGAGACAGCCTATAATTGCGAACAATAAGTATGAATTTATGACGTTTGGGGTTCACACGAGACTACTTTTCACCATTTTTTTTAACATTCAAAATTAGAATCTAAAGTTATGGGGAATAAAATCCAAACTTGCGGATTTCGTGTTACCTGTGTTAAGTGGCAGAAATGTTTGTTAGTAGTATGACACGCGTAATTAGTCCCTATATAAGTAGTCAAAGCAGTAAACTCACTAAAATGTGTAAATAACCATGAGAGAGTTTAAAGTGAAGTACTCTCCAGATCATAGCACAAAAACAAAAAATTCTGTTAATTGTGAAACATTTCTAATTTTATGCCTTCATATTTTGAAAGAGGACCTTTAAGTAATCAAAGGTTATAGAAAATTCACATCAACATCAGGACTCTTAATATCATCAAATGCTCTTTGTAAAAACTGATAACTGTTGTTGTCTGTTGTTGTTGTTGTTGTTGTTGGTGTTGTTGTCACCTGTTGGTGGTTGGAAAAAAAAAGTCATTTCATAGACGTCCAATATGCATTAATCTACCTAAAATATCTTATAGAGAATTAAAAAATAAAACACAGCTACATTTGCATCACACAAAAATAATAGGTGACTTAATTATTTCGTACTTTTTAAATGTTTTTTTTTTGGCGTTGGGGGTTTTTCAATATTTATACGAATATCCTTACAATTATAAAATGGATTTTTATTGTCGTTAGTACAATTCGTTATACAAGACTTACAAGCTTGCAAATCATAGTGTACTCCGTCATACTTCAAGTAACATAAGAATTGAAAATTCCAAAAACCAATGCAAATGACCTTCAACAAACGTTTCAACGTTAAAGGTATAGAAAACTTATAAAAAAATTGCAAACAAAATTCTTTTGTGAAAACCCACTTTAAACCCTTGCATATCAAATTTACCAACACCAGCCTAGCTAGCATGCCACCCACGACAAAGCGTTTAAACGAGAAAAACGTCATGCGCGCTCTTTCTGGCCTACGTAAAATAATAAAGATGGAGGCACATCTCGATTTTTGTCGTTTTCTCGGGGGTGGCATGCTAGCTAGGCAGGAAAAAAACATACTTCATATTCACTCTCCCAATCAAAGACTCAACAAACATTGTTTTTCCCACATTACTTGGACCATACAAATACAACTGCTTATGCTTATAACCAGTTAACCAGTAGTCGATAAAAACTCATTCCACCACATACACACCTCCATAGTCCAATTAGCATAACAATCAACAGCTTTAGACAAATTCACATCAATCAGGACTCTTAATATCATCAAATGCTCTTTGTAAAAACTGATAACAAAAACAATGAATTATTCAGTTTCAGTGGTTACTTGCAAATTAAAGATTATTTTAGTATCTGATGCAACTTGCTATTCCGTGTCGGGGCATATGTGTTAACGAATAATATTTCGAAACATTGCAATATTTTTTCAATACTTATATTAAGGTAAAAACTGTATTCCTTAATCACCTCAAAAGACACCCACATGAAGAAATTGGGTGGCCCATTCTAAGCCAGAACCGCATGGCCACTACTTTTTATTTAATTATTGTCAGGACAAGCACGTATCCATGGCCCGGAGGGGTGGGGGGGGGGGGGGGGGGATTTATCCCCTCCCTGAAATCTGAATATTTGAGCTATAATTTTTTCATAGTTTTTCAATTAAAATTTATCATTATCAATAGTTCGGTAGTGAAGGATGTATGTGTTAAATATATGTGAGGTTGGCGCGAACACAATAGATAATAAGGCAAGGCAAGACAATAATAGGGCAAGGTAAAACTTTCATATGTCCAGATCAAAATATGTGATCAACTTCCGTCCCTATTATTATTATTATTATTATAACACTTTATTGTACACACGGACATAATAATACACAAGGTCTAGAGTCTAATAATTAGACTCTAGACCTAATTGTCTAGAGAAATCATACTAGACGTGCAGGCTTTGCTTGCTTTACGCAGTGGGGATTTCGGGAAAAACTTGTCAAAGTCAAAGTCAAAAGCATTTATTGTAAAACTATAGGTGCGACAAGGTGTTACATCAATTACATAAGAGCGCTACAGTTTACCGGTAAAGGTGTTCAATACTTACATTAAATTAATACATTCGGAATATCAATTATAAATTAATTAAATTACCAGTTACATTACAGCCAATTTCACATGTCAACAAACTAAATACACTTACAATTTCATATACCCAATAGACAACAAGTTTACAATGTTCGAATAATACTTTCATTACTACACTTTTCCTTTATTTTCAAAAAACTCAGAAGAAGCCAATTACATAATTATTCCCAAAATGCCCATTGGATTTGCATGCAGTACTGGTTGGCAGTAGGCTTTTCAGGGAAAAAAAATCCCCTTTTTCCCCACCAGTGGCAACGGTCAATGGGGATTTCAGGAATAATCCAACTGTTAATTTCCCTATGAACTAAGTATAATTAATATAATTAATAATGAAATAAGTATAAAGTGTTTGTCAATTTCAGATTAAAACGTATCCAAAATTGGATTTAAAACAAGAAACAAACTATGTTAAGAGTGACAGAGGGGGAAAGAGACTATTGGTGATCCTCTTGGCGTTGCTCTGGGGAATGGAAATTGGCTTTAAATTTGCATCACGTACTGTTATTTATCTTTTAAATCCTTGTCATGTTACAACATTAATACAGGTGAGAATAATTAATTGATTTCTGAAGAACAAAACAATTTGTCTATTTCTCTGTTCTGCATAACACTGTATGTTCACCAGAGTTATGGCTAGCTATGCTCAGCTTACTGGAACAATTTTTTTCGGGGTCATGGCTCCGTTCCTGCCAATGACCACCAGATATATACTCTGTGGTAAACAAAGAACAATTTTCACTAATGAAAATGTTGAGCGCAGAGAACAAAGTGGTTTTTTTCGTAAGATCTATTGGTGGGATTTTTATTTGTCTTAGGGAATCTGAGGTGTCAATCATCCCATCATCATCCCCACCTTTGTTCGCAATACCGTAATAATATTTTAAATTATCTGAGCTCTTCTATAAAATAAAATCTCAATTAATCAATATTTCACTAATATTTTTAATGTGAAAGTTTGTGACAAAACAACTGAACGGATTTGAATGATAGAATATGTTTTCCACAGAGATAGAATATGTTCTGGATTAACACATTGGATACTTTAATTTTAAAGTTAATGCAGACTAAGTTGCGGGCAACAGCGAGTCATCAATAAATTTTAAAGTAAAAAAGAAACTTATTGATTAATTTTTGTGGTGTGTGGGATACAAACACGCAACCTGCCTATCAGAATATTGTACAGTCACCATCAGATATATCGTAGCATACAAGGTGTTCAAATATTTCTGAGCAGTGTATAATTTCTTTAGAATGTTATTTAAAATTGAAATCTATAACAATGGAGTCTTTTTTTTGATCTGATCAGCTGTTTATGATCACCCGACTACGTAGATATATTTGATGTCTTAGGTGTTTCGATATTTTTGATTTGTTATGTCACAGATATTATAATAGTTATCTGTAAAGAAATTACTTAGTAAAAAAAAAAGCTGCTTACAAATATTTGACCACCTTGTTTGCTATGATGATATATCTGATGGCGACTGTACATTAAGGTCTTAAAATAATATAATAACATACATCCGGAATAAACCTGATTCGGGATTAGATTCCGTTTGGAGTGTTGCCGCTTTCAGAGACTTTTTCACTAGATCTAGTTATTTTTTTTATGTCTTAGGTAGCATATTTTGAATTTGTTTGATTGAGCGTAGAGTTGAGTTGATGGAACGATACCGTATCGTGACGGTGCAGTTGCAACGTCGTTGCGGCATAGTTGCAAAATCGCCTACGCTCAAAAACCGCTTGTGTGATAATGGTTCATGCCATTTTGTATGCAGATTATGTCTAATGTTAAAACTATCGATAGTCTTTTGATATAGTTGCATTAATATTGGAATACAATTTACAAATCATAATCGTAACATTCGTAACGTCATGACATCATCACATGATACTGATTATCATGTATAGAAATTGTTTGTTTTGTTTTAATAAATACCTAAAAATGCAATTATTGTCATTCATTTGGCGTTTCATACATTTTTATTTATTATAGTATTTTTTGTAACCATAGTTGACAACACTGAATCCTGAATCAGGATTCCGGATCGCAATTCCGTCTGTGTGTGGCGGACCTAAGACATATTCTGCCACACATGGCGGCCGGCGTGCTAATTTTAAGGTCAACAAGTTTAATTTATTTTGCAGATTTACTTATTGGCAGCTCCACCAAGTAAAACTGTTACTGCACTGTTTCGTATTCACTTGAACTTGTTGAATGGCCCTCTTTTAGCATTCCTGTTCCCTGAGACTGCTTCAAGAAAGGTAATAAAAAACTCATAACCATTTGCAATTTCTAAAAACATCTTCTGTACATCTAGAAATAGAAATATATTTATTTGACAAAATACTTTGTTATAAAAGTGTGTTACAATTTTGTTCAGTAGTTGTATGTAGCCTGCTTGCAGGCACGCAAATTAAGTTTGATTCGATAAAATCTTATTAAAGCTAATATAGTTATCTAGTTGTCTACCACGAGTTGACACTGTACTTTATTTACTACAGTAGTTGCGGTGCCAATATTGTATGGCAGAATTAGTTCTCAACGTAACCACTAGGAGCGCTGTACGAAATTCAATATGGGAGTAAAACTACTGTACCGAAATTCTGTCCAGTGTGCCCGGGAGTGAGCCCGTCGCCACTAGTAATGGACAGTAGGTACAATACATGCCTCCAAATTGAAGCATGCAGGTTTCCTCACGATGTTTTCCTTCACCGAAAAGCCAATGGTACATACAAATCCAGTGGCCAAACAAATCGTAAATTAATTCCGATAAACTCATTGGTATGAGTCGGGCTGGACGGGGAACTACTGTCGTATACTACAGTAACTCATAGTAGGCCTAATCATCATCATCCTCTCAGCCGATGGACGTCCACTGCTAGACATAGGCCTCTCCCAAGGATCGCCATAACGACCGGTCCTGCGCTGCCCTCATCCAACGGGTTCCCGCCGCCTTCACCAGGTCGTCGATCCACCGTGTGGCCTACCCACGCTGCGCTTTCTGGTACGCGGTCGCCACTCGAGAACTTTTCGGCCCCATCGGCCATCGGTTTTGCGAGCAATGTGCCCCGCCCACTGCCACTTTAGTTTCGCAATTCTTTGGGCCTAATGTTCTTCTTAATTCTAAAAAGTCTCAATATTTTAGATTTTCGCTGAAGCTGCATTATACTGGATACAACATGGGATGATGTTTGTGATACCATACTATCTTTTGCGGATTGGTGGTAAGCTTGTTTACATTACGATAATGTATATTGATCTTTTATACTTACATCTGAAAAATGTAATAATAACTTTATTACTTCTTATTTTAGGTGTGTATAACGTAGAACCATTCTGGGATTTCAATTGGGCGATATTCAGCTATTGCTTAAACCTGTTATATCATTTCATTGTGTTACAAATATTTGCAATAGTAAGTATTAATTTTTAGTACTTTTTTATGTGATAGCTAAATTATTATGTAAAAAATTAACTTTAAATCTTAAAGCTCTACTAAACAACCATCTTTTTATCTATTAATGTTAAAAAGGTACATATTTAAAGACTAATACCAACTGAGTAAAGCCTCTCCCACATAGGTGCGTTATTACCAATGGATAATATTTACGTTTTTGCGTTTTTGGTGCTATATAAATTTTCAGTACATTTTGTATTGGGACGCGTGCGATACTACACACTGCCGCAATAATAACGCAGCGTTTTAAGTGGGATGCTGCAGCGTTGACTCCCGGGTTTCTGAGATATTTGTTCCCAATACGTATTGTATGGGGATGTGTGCGATCCTACACACTGCGGGGCGGGGATAACAAGATAACAACGCAACCAGGACGCAAGAAATAGTATAGCAACGGACGCTGGACGCGGATTGTAAAAAGGCACCAGTGTGTCAGGACACGGGACGCAAAATCGCAAAAACGCTCGCGATATTATCGATCGATAATAACCAGTGGTCGGAATGTCGGGGCATTTTCGTGCGTTGTCATTAACATGGACATGCCTCGGGATTCCCGGATTTTTGTTGATAGTTCCGGGTTTATTTAAATGCAGAATTAGATACCTATGAATATTTTGTCTCAGGAAAGGATAGAAATTTACACAGTTGGTACACTGGTTGGTTGGTTGGTTGGTTGGTGGTTGGTAGGCCAGCCACATGTTACGAATCAGGATAACGATTTCGTATGGATTTTCCCCCTCCATAATTCCGTTCGGAATAGCGTAGGTATCAAATCTATACAAAATCACAATCCTGATTCAGAATTCCGTAGGTGTGTGGCACGTCTAAGTCTGTGTCTATGTCTATGTCTTAATATTAATAGATAACAAGATGGTATCGCAACTCCCGCTCCTAAATAGTACGGCGGCGGCGGCGTACTCCTGTGTCACGGCACAGTATAAGAAAGAGTATCTATTACTACATACAAGTACGGGCACTCCCTGCCTCCCACCAACTTTTTACCTCACCGCCTCTATTGCCCTCTAATTAACTCGGCTGTTACCTAAGAAGAAGACTTAAGGTTCAATTTCTTTGGTTTCGCATGTTTTGACGTCATCTTGTCAATTTCTGTTTTTTGTTAGTAGTGTCCGGGGTTTTGTCGCGGTATGCAATACAGCCTGTCCACCTAATAATTCTACTCTACTAACACTTACACTAAGATTACTATATGGTGTCTAGGTGTACACACGGCGAAAGATCAACCTACGCATAGTTCTGTTGAACTCTATGTTCATGGACATAGAGCCCAACTATGCGTAGTTTGATCTTTCGCCGTCTGTACCTGACTCCAAATCACGGATTTTTGGATTTTTTGTCTGTCTGTTTGTTAGAGCATCACGCAAAAACTACTTGACCTATTTTAAGGAACTTTTTGTGTCTAACAACTTATGATTGGACTTAAAACCTGATATATATTGTATCTGTATCTTGTTTTTTAAAAATGTTTTTGTCATTTTCAGCCTGCACAAGTAAACTTGAACCACATGCTTTGTCCAGCCATTTTAGACCCATTCGATGGGCCGTGGTTCCGTATTGCGGCGGTGATACACCAAGCACTGCTATGTCCCCTACTCTGTAAACTATTCTGTCTCGTCTCAGAGTTCTGCCTCACCAAGTTTCCACCAACAAAGATTAAACCACAGATGAAGGACCACTTGGACGACAGAAAGCCTGAAAAAACAGTTTCACAGAAACACTCTGACTAGTACACTACTCTATAACTATCTTTCTGGCTATAACTCAATTTAGACAGGTAGCTAAATTGTATTGAGTCAAATTGGCTACCGTAGTAAAAAAAACAATTGTATTACATCGCGTCCATTTAATTTGGTGATTTACGTAGGTTGTAATTAAAGTAACAAAACAATAAATATTTACTACTTAGAATCTCATTTGATTGTACCTACCGATAAAGGTAGTTGTTAACTTGACTATAATATTATTAAGTATAAGGTCAAAGATTACATATGCAGTTAATTCTTGTTAGAATTTCTAGTAAAAGCTTTAGGTAAATACACTTTCAATAAAATTGTAAGTAATTGAACACAAGCTTTGTTAAATTATAAAACAAAATGTGTAATGGAAAGCAAAACTGAAATACTGTTTCAAATCAAATAATAGATTGAAAAATGTTGTATCTGACTTAGGTACTCAATAATCAATAATCGTTCACGCCTAGTATGATCTCTACGTGTGAGATGCGCCTTTGCTCCATAGAAAATAACCTGGGGGTCTACCCGGACATTCTAACTTCACAATTGCGTGAACGTTTTCGTTCCAATGTGAACTCTATGACAATGAAGTTCGTTCCGAAACGGTCTCGATATATCGAAAATCGAAAGTCCGAGTACAGGGCCTGTTCCCATGCTTTTCGGAGAGCGAAAGCCGCGACAAGTAGTATGGACTAAAGCAGAGTCGCGCGCAAGAAGAGAATTCATGTTAGACGTGCCGTTACGTCTTTGAGGGACGTATGAGCCATCTACCGACGTTTTGACAAATTACCAAGTTAATAAGATGGCACAACCTGTAAAATACTGTTTTTGTAATTTACACGGTCACTAATTAAGCTGTTTCTTCTTATCGTGTGGGCAGAGCCCTGATGTCAGAGTTTTCTCATACCGTCTTACGGCCTCTGACGTGTTATCAAGTTGTAAACCGATTCTTACCGCGTTTGTAATTATTACAGTTGACGATATTTCAGCAGAGCTACTATTGGTTCCATGATCGCGCGATGACTGATCTATTGATAATAATGTTATAATGATCTCAGCTGATTACTGAAGCGGTAAGAATAAGTTAAACCTTAGCTTATAATTTTATTATAATGTTGGAAGCGATGCACCTAGCATAACCTAATTAGGTAGTAAATGAAATGCTGTTTTGCATTTGCAAGGAATACAAAATTCCAGACCTAAGATAATGTTTTTGCACCTCTCTATCTTAGACATAAATAATAAATTTGCATAATATATAAGTTCATAAATGTTCCAGCTTTTGTTGGTGAAGGGTTCAATAAAAACTTACCAGAAGCGTTTTATTAGTAGTCTTATCTCTTTACAACATATACGGTCATATAATATTAGAATCTAGTCAAATAAATGTTTACGTTTGACTCATTTACTGAACCGTTCTCTAAAACGGAAGTATTTTGCCAGTAGGAAACTGAAATGGTACCTTATAGCCCGCATAAGTACATTGTATTGTATTATTTAATTAAATAGGATAATTAATACCAGCGTGTGGCCCCTAAAGTTTTCTTACCGCGTTAAACACGGTTAAACACGTAAAACGCGGTAAGAACCCGTTAAAATGTTTATTTATAGCTTATTTTTACCGAACATTCGTTCTTTGCAAAGCACCCAATGCTTTTATATAAATAATACCAGCAGCTGTTTTTTTTCGCGATTTCAATGTTGGTGCCATAGAGGAAGTTGTTAAGTTCGACGGTCTGTTCATCCCCTTAAAAAAGTCAGCGTATTAAGAAGGACCCTATATAGTGGGAAATACCCAATGACTCTGGTACTACCTACATACAGAAAATGGCCACTCCCTGTCCCTCATTAACTTAAGATATATAGGGTCCTTCTTAATATGCTGACACTTTTTTAAGGGGATGATCAGACCGTCAAATTGAACAAACCAACATCGAAATCGCGGAAAAAAAAAGCTGTTTTTTCGCGCTTTCAATGTTGGTCCCATACAGAAAGTTGTTCAGTATTATATGGTCAGGTCATCTCCTTAAAAAAACTGTCAGCATATTAAGAAGGACGCTGTATATCGCACTTCGAGGTTACGTTCGAGGAGCCCAGCGAGAAGCACTTACATCGCGCGTGCGTTGGACAATCATGATCGAATGACGCATAATCTCTATTGACATTTTCTACTGCTGATTTGAACGCGTGTCTTCAAAAAATCGCACTCCTGTACTATTGAAGTATACTGAGATAGTTATAAGAAGTGCCGGGGATGTGCCTGTATTACAAATGAGTTCCCACACAAAAGTACTATATCCCATTCACGGAGTCCGTGTGGCATGGGGCTATCTCTGTCCCACATTTGCATACAAATGACAGGGACAACAAATGAGACTGCCCCGCCCATAAGCTTAACCAACCGGTTTAAAATCATAAGGCCTGTTCATACTGTGTACTCATGATATTAAAAAAAATCTTTTTTTTAAGAGGTAGTTTTTCAAAATTAAATGTTGGTACATAATCATAATATTTATTGCACAATCATATAGTACATGTAAACATTTATGAATAAACAAATGTAGAATTTTTGATCGCAACTGTAATACTGATTTAATAACAATGAATTCTAATAAATATTTAAAAAAAAACTCGGAATTTACTAAACTCTAAATTAAATAGTACAACATAACAAATATAAACAAGGCAAGTCAAGTTCAACCCAGGTCAAAGATTCACAACGATCGCAGTAATGAGTACGTAGGAGACGTCTGAACGGTACGAAGCGCATGAACAGACTAAAGATGACTCGCAATGTGAACGCGGCCTATGCGCGTTATCTTCGTCCAATCACGGGCAAGATTAATTTTTCGGTACCACATCGACTCGCTGAACGGGGTTATAGCATTGTGCTTGTGATATTTTGATATTGCCTAAATCTATCATCAAGTCATTTCAAAGTATAAATTACTATACGTAAACGTACACACGGCGACACATCAAGCTATACAAAACCAAAATAAACTGACCGCGCGTAGTTTGAGTAACGTATAACGTCGCGCGACCAGTTTCTGTTGGTTTTGTATAGCTTGATGTGTCGCCGTGCGCACCTAATAATGAGTTGAATTACTGACAAATATAAAATCTAGTACACTATATTCAGACCAGGTTGTATGACAAACCGTACCATAACCCGTGTAAAGCCTGACCAGAAAAATAAAAAACTTGCTTACAATCGACTGAACCTTTAATGCAAAGAAATTGAACCTAAAGCAATACTCTTTCTTATACTGTGCCTAAAGGTTCAATTTCTTTGGTTTATATACAATGTTTCTAGTACAAAAAGTAGTTCCAATGATTTTCCGCAACATCGTGAGGTTTTTATAGGAGTGCGACTTTTGAATCTCATTCGCTGAGCTCAGCAGTTGAAAATGTCAAAATAACTATGAAGATGTGCATCTTTCTGCTGCTGATTTGACTTTCCAAAAATCATATTTCAGGAGTGCGATTTTTGAAAGTTAAATCAGCAGTAGAAAGATGCATATCTCCAAAGTAATATTGACATTTTCAACTCCTGAGCTCAGCGAATGAGATTAAAAAATCGCACTCCTGGTCAGGCTTAAGGTAGATTTGAGTGAGTCCATTGTTATATTATTACATAACTCTGTATTTCAATAAAGCCTAAAACAACTGCTAGAGAAGATTTTTTAGAAAAATAGTAATTACATCAAATTGTATTATTACACGCTGTGACTATGCTATAAGCTGATTAATTTTAGATATAGTATACATATTAAATAATGTTATATAAATTCTTTAATAGTAATAGAAGTAGAATGAGTAGCTAAAGGTACTCGAATATATAGTTCTAGAATTTGGCACCAATGTTTGTTATAGTTCGTGCAAAAATATGAGAGTGAATAGAGAATAAAGAGGCACATTTTTTTCGACCTAGATATACCGACTACACTACGACTGACTGTACTATGTAAAAAAACACCCTAGTTAAACTAAAAGGTGGTTGAGACCATCTCAAACTGAACAACTTGCAGTATGGAGACAAAGACTCGAGAACAAATAAATCGTTGTCCCCAAAGTTATGAATGAAACAGATTTTTTTTCTCAATGTTGCCTTCATAGTGAAAGTTGTTCAGTTTGATGGTGTCTTGTTACACCAAGTATAACATAGAGCGGTAAATACCCACTGTCTATGATTTCTACAACCTTTTCGGTGGGTCGGAGGTCGGTTCTGGGCACGTCATTCAATTTTGTAACATAAGAACAACGCAAGTACAATTAACAATTAATTGCAAACCCTGAAAACAGCAGGTATGTAAAGCCTGACCAGAAATATAAAAACACGGGTTTGGGGCGCTGCAATCGACCTTTAATGCCAGTGTTCCAAGGACAAAAATTAGTTACAATTATTTTCCGCAACATGGCTAGGAAAGTAACTACCTACCCTAAAATCTAAATACGTAAATACATACTTAAACTCACGACCATATAATCCCCATTGGGGTGGTCAGAAGCTTTGCTACAGCCACCTACCTACTATAATTTGAAGCGTGCAGTTGTAGCAGTGTTGGGCAAAATGTAATTAAGCTACAAAGTAATTACATTTTGTAATTGTTATTTGTAATTACTCCATTAATTTTAGGTACGATTATAAATGTATACTTTTTTCGATTATAAATTATTGCATTAGCCATATTTTATAATATTGTAATTATAAATAATCTAATCATTCTTTACTTTCGAAAAGATTACATTTATAATCATAACCAAAAAAGGAATTGAGTAGGTACTAATTGCAATTAACAATTACAAAATGAAATTCTTAATGTTCTTCGTTCTTCTTTTTATTCTGTTTTTTTGACTGCATGTTTTGGTGTCCAATAAAGAATATGTTAATGTTATGTTTTGTTATGTAATTAGTAGTTACGTAATTACATTTTGCCCAACACTGACTTGTAGCAATTCCCACTTTTTGCATATTGACTGGAACGACATTTCAAGTGGCGTTAGGTTTGCCCACAGAAACCTTATCCCTTAGTCGCCTCATAGGACCAGCACCAAGTCAAATTAATAGCGTATTGTTTTTATTAATTTAGTTAAGTACGATAACATTCCTATTAAGATATCCTAGGTATATCTTAGGAACAAAATTCAAATGATCTTGTATTGAATTCAGTAGGACATTCTGGATATTGTTTTGATATTTGATTTGCAAATGATCTTGATTGCAAATGCGAAATTTCAGGGTGTTAGTTAGTGTATACAGTATTAACCCACCTTCAAGGGTGATTGTAGGTATTCATGATACTGAACAACTTTCCACGAGGAAAGTACTTATAGGAAATTAGTAAAAAATCTACTTTTCATACAAACGTTCGATTAGCTGGTTGCTGTTTTTTGATAATGGTTTTTTTTGGGAAAGTTGTTCAATATAATGAGTAAAATCTGTCTACACTATACTTACACCTTGTATATTGTGAACAATTGAAGAACAATATATTGCGCTATTATGCTTATTTTATTAAAGACGATTGATTCGATATTTAATTTTTTGTTATCTTATGAAATATTTGTACTAACTCCTAATCTAATAAATCACGAATGAAATACTGTACAATCTTTTCTTTATTGTTCAGTTCCACAACACAACATTGAGTTTTCAGTTTTCTATTAAAGTTTATGGCCTATTTCATAGATCACAAAAACTAAAGGGAGATGTGAAAGGGGGGCGGGGGCAGTGTCGCAGGAATATGCGCAAAAACGGAACACATTGCTCGCGACAGTAAGGATTCAATATATTATGAGGCTGAAAGCCAGTCGAGATATTATGTGTAAATAGTTTACAATGCTTGCGTAGTACTAAAGATAATTCGAATCGTACTCAGCGCGTTGGTTGGCATCTGTCAAATCAGTGCATTAGGCCAGGTAAAAAAAAATGGTAGATTGTAGAGAAATTTGACACGAAAAGAAGAAGTATGATGGTCTGAATTCACCGTTCCAGTACTTGCCAGGCTGTCACTTACACCCTGTATAGACCATATCAAGGGGAGTCGCGCTGCAAGTCTGGGGGAGGTCAGACGCGTGCGTATTGGCATCTGTTAGGCTTGCACGTGGCTCCGCCATTTCGTAAACTCTTTTGTGTTTTAACTATAAAACGTTAACTTGAGATTATAATAAACTACTTGACATTGGCAGACATGCTACTAATCATTTTCCTACGTGTACTCTCCACATAACGGGACATTGGCACAATTGTGATAACGCATCGGACGCCATTAAATAAAAATAGAATAGAATAGACCATATCATTGGCATGCAGGGTTCATAGTATGCTACTTCTATGAAGGCTAAGCCGGGTACTGTCTTCTGTAGGTTTTCTAATCTAGTAAAGCGAATAAATTTTGTAGCATTGTGTTAACCAGATGTTTGAAAACGATGTGGAGTACCACAAGCAGCGCCGCAGTTGAATAGTTAAGTATCTATCTATACTATTATAAAACTGTAACAGGAAGTTTGTCTGCACATTGAAGATATTAACAAACAAAAAGTTACGATATGGTTTTTAGGTGACCCTGAATCCATTTCACCAATTTTCCGATTTTTTGTCTGTCTGTTTGTTTGTGTGTTTGTTTGTTTGAACGAGTATCACGCAAAAACTACTGAACCGATTTTGATGAAACTTTTTTTGTTTGATAGCTTATGATCTGACTTAAAATCTGGTAATTTGTGCGGACGAAGTCGCGGGTTAACGCTCGTACTATTATAAAACTGTAACAGGAAGTTTGTCTGTACATTGAAGATATTAACAAAAAAAAGTTACGATCTGGTTTTTAAGTGTCCCTGATTCCATTTTACCAATTTTTTGATTTTTTGTCTGTCTGTTTGTTTGTGTGTTTGTTTGTTTGAACGAGTATCACGCAAAAACTACTGAACCGATTTTGATGAAACTTTTTTTGTTTGATAGCTTATGATCTGGTATATAATTTGTGTGGACGAAGTCGCGGGTTAACGCTCGTTAGTTTATAAAACACTAGCTGTGCACGGCGGGCGTGTTGTAATGCGGAATTTTTTTGTCATACACGTTCCCGGGCATGCCGCACATCCAACCCCGAAAGTTTTATCGCAATCGGTCAAAAGGTGTCATAGGCTATTAATCTAACAGATGGCATATCTGTTATATTATATATTCAACCATTATATAACATCCATTGTTATATTATATAGGTACAGGATCCTTCTTTTTAAGAGGATGATCAGACCATCAAAGTATGGTAGGTATAGCAGATTTTTTTCGCGATTTCAATGTTGGTCCCATAGAGAAAGTTGTTCAGTTCGATGGTCTGATCATTCCGTGAAAAAACCGTTAGACCGCATAATTATTAGACCCTGTACCTATTTAGATTCCCCGAAATATGTTATGTCTGTCCGATATAAGACAGAGTTACCAAAATAGGCGCAATAGTTTTTAGAATATCAATCGCCTAAACACATTCAAAGAATCAGTAAGAAGTATAATTGAATTGAAAGAACAGACAGAACTTTTTTGTAGTAGGTAGGCAAATAAAATGAGTACCTATTCTAGTTTGCATTTTCTTCTCATCTATGGATATCCTCGCTTACTATTCTACTCGCCTTCCTTTGAGAAAAACAAGGATTATTTTGTATCCATATCCATGCCATAGGCTAACTGCATACCCATGGCAAAAGATTGAAGTTAGAAAGTACATCAAATAAATTGTTTCATTGTTCAAAAACATAACTAATCGTGGGAAACGTCACAGCGAAAGCATTTTTGGGCCTGAAACAAATTCCTCCGAATTTCAGAATTCTAGAGTCTGCAGTTTACTCCACTCTTCTATTTATTTGCCTGTTTAAAAGCTACTGAAATCTATTGCTTGTACTCTACATCTTTGTTGTACTAAGTACCTAAACAAGGCCGGATCGCCATTTAGCCAAATCGCTAATGTCAAGGCAGAAAGCCCTTAGAAAGTCAGATCTCAGCCAATAAAGAGCGCGTGCTCCTCCATTCCATCCGCCTTGGCGATTTGGCCTGGAACGTAATCATGCGATCGGTTGCAGGAAGGAATTTTTAAAGATGGATTAAAACAACAAATTATCTATAGTGGATTGCAAATTAATTTAATAGGTAATAGGTTCTTAAAGCTAAACAATAAAAAAAATTAACAGTTGTCATATCACAATATCATTTCATTATGTAAAGTAAATTTATAATAAGCTACAAAAGCATTGCAATTTTTTAGGCTGCACCGAGCCTATTGTGCTGCCCTCAATCGTATTTTATTATTTTCTTAACAATTAAACAATATTTCCAAAAAACAAGAATGTCACACTGTAGTCACTGCTGATTTTCAATTTATTGGGTCACTGCGGATTTGTTTTTATAATGTTTGTATGTAGTGATTATCTTTTATTAGGTATATATACTTTTGGCCTATGTCCAGCAGTGGACGTCCAGATGTGGCCGAGATGATGATATATACTTTTAAGTTATTATGGTTTTAACGATATATATATAGCTACAACCATAAAACATAATAATCCTGAATGTTCCGATAAATTGAAAGCCAATCAGGACTACAATGTGACATTCTTGTTTCTTTGGAAATGTTGTTTAATTGTTTAGAAATAACAAAAATACGATTGGGGGCAGCACAGTAGGCTCGGTACCAATATGCTAATTTTTATTTCAACTTCCGTAGATTCCATAGGGACGATTCACAGAGAAGAGATTCAATAGAAATAGCATCAGGACTATTTTGATTGAAAACGAGCGTAAACAAAAAACTAATCTAATTAAATTCAACCTTTTTAATAAGTCTTATGACCAAAAAATTTTCGTCAATGCTTATGACTAAGCGAAATTTTTTCGTCTATTGAATGAAATGTATGAGAAGATATTGATATGTTACAGTCAAAACTCATAACTTGCATCCCGCGTTCCACTGACGGAGTAGTGTAGTTGTTACAGTCAAAACTCATAACCGGTCAAAACCACTTTTGATTGCAAAAATCAGGCAAAAGTGGTTTTGACCGGTTATGAGTTTTTAGACCCCAGATCTAACTCAGTCGGTTAGGTTAGCAAGGAGCGAAGCGACGAGCATGTTAAAGGTTTCTTGCGACCACAGCGCACGACCTGAGCGAGCGCAGCGAGCGTGCCGCGGCAGCGGCCAGCGAGTGCCAGAACAGAACCAAATTTACCTAGTCCATTCGAAAATATAATTTTGACTAAGGGCAACGGTCAAAACAACTTTTGCCTGATCTTGCAGAGTCATTTTACGGTTTGAGCCGGGACTAATTAATAATTGATAGTTTTTTTGGTATAGTATTTGATGGCCAATTTGAGCTTAGAAATGTACCAAAATTAAAAAAATATCACGTCAGCAACAGTCCCAAATTTTAAATTTAGCATTTATCTCGTTCTAAAAAAACGAATTGTAATTGTGTAATTTTTTTTTGCAAGATTTTAATTTTAAGGCTTTACCATTATACATACTTCAAACATGGTGTTAATATTTTTGTCTACTTAGAAGGCTTTGAAAAATACATTAGTATTTTGTATTAAATATCTCATTTTTTAAATTTAAATGCATATTTAATTGCTCAAAGATAATTTATATTGTTAAAAATAATTAAAATGAGTGCATTGGTATTAATATTATTATTTTAAAAGCCTTCTAGGAGATACAATTTTGATTTCTATGTTGCATATCTATTTTTTTAAATATGTTTTCAGAAAGTTTTTTTGTCATACAATAAAATGACCTGTAATGAAAATTATCAATAAATATATGTCTATGTCTATGTCACTAAATGGTGCGTGCCGATTACAGTTTAAAAGTCCAATTCAAAATTACTCCCTACCTCTCCTAACAAAACTCCGTAAAATGACTTGGCTATGCAGTCAAAAGTGGTTTTGACCGGTTATGAGTTTTAACTGTAACAGATACACTACTAAGTAGTTATGTGCATCGCATCCCGCGTTCCACTGATAAAATAGTGACTACTTTATCAGTGGAACGCGGGATGCGATGCTCTGTTCTGTGCCGCATTCTCTGTTCTGTGGGACGATTGAAAGACAATGGTTTAAAGGAAGTTGACTCTCATTCCAACAGACTCAAAGAAAGGGACCATCTTGTACGTGAAATCTGATTACCCCAAATCTGGCATAACATAGACAAGCGCGATTTACATTATCCTGGGGGTTTACCCGGACATTAGAACTTCGCAATTGCGTGAACGTTTTCGTCCCAATGTCAACTCTATTACCTACAATATATAGAAAATTTTAAGTTTGGGTACAGGGCAGAATAAAAGCTTCCTAGCTAATTCAGCATAAATAAAAAAATAGAGAAAGTACACAGGGTGTTAGGGTAAACAGTTGCATGCTTGCCGTACTAAATGCAATCAGCTGATCGAATGTTTGTATGAAAAGACGAAATTTTTTTCTCGAATTTCCTATAGGTTTCTTAAGGAAAGTTGTTCAATATCATGGGTACAATCACCCCTTAAAGTAATGCAACTGTTTACCCTAACACCCTGTAGATTCATTGAATTTCCCCCTATCCCTGTCTCCCGTCCCCCGAACCAAAAGTCTGGATTCTCTGGATACTTGTAAATGAAACTACAATATTATTATAGTAACGAAACTGGCGTATAAAATATGTTCAAGGTCTTTCATCTTGTTCATTGAGTCTGTGGACTGAAGTGCTAGTTATTATTATTTTATAATTATTGTGACTTACCATATTGCACTATGGGGCATAACAGTAGCTAGGTGTATATAATTTATAGGTATAGTATCATGATATTAGTTATATCTTAATTTGACTAGAAATATTTATTCTAGAACGATTTATTTACTATCAGCCATCCATTGGAGGACCCAGGTAGACCATGGATACTTCAGTATTTCCATACACTGCTGATACTGTAGGGTACAGTTTTTTGTTAGGAAGGCCTGTAAAAGAAATACATTTCAGTCATATTATCTACACTTTTATAAAACTGTGATAGAAATGTGTCTGTACAAAGAAGATATTTATGCCGCCTGTTTTTGTGCCTTTTGTATTTCCTGATTTATTGCTCTCTGTATACTCTGTTTTTTTTTGGTGTCAAATAAAGTATAATTGATTGATTGATATTTATAAAAAAATATATGGTGACGTCAATTCGAATCGGAGATTTGGAGTCACGGATTAAGTGTCTCTGATAGATCACCGTTATAGGGATTTTTTGTCCGTCTGTTTGTTTGAGAAAACAAATGAAATGCCCATTCAGATTGGGCGGAAAAATGTTTGAGCAATTGCTGCGAATTGATAATTAACCCAATTCCAATTGAAATACAGTTAAAAATGGCGTGTGGCACATGTTCGCATTGTTTCTTGTACGCTATTTTTTACTCTACTTCAATAATTGTACCTAATCGGGTTCATTATCAATTTATCCATGAAAACTGCTTGAGCATTTTTCGGCCTAGTCTGTTACTTTTCTGAATCAGGCTAGGCGGAATGCAGCCATACACAATTCCACTTTCTCGACAGTACATCTGAAACATTTGATAAAATGATATGTACCTACTTCTACTGTTTTTACTAACCTCGGAATGCAACCCCTAAAAATTCGTAGTTTCTTTCAAACGATAAGGTGTTATCTTCACAATCTAGTATAACTCTAATGCGCTCTCCTACCTGTAAAATACAACACATTACAAAATACAACACGAGAAAGTCCAAGGACGAGTGAGAGAGAGTGTGGGCATGTTGACTGTCTATGAATATATTGACACAGTTATGGACGGCATTGTATTTGGGGTAGCAAATAAAGATGTCTACAACAGTAACCATGGGAAAGCCGTAGACACAGCCCAAAGATACAAATTATATAGGAACATTTTTAATGTGTTGATGGTTTTTTACAGTGACGATCAGACCAATTGAATTCAATTCATTTATTGCTTTCATGTACAGTATTAAAGGTCTTATTATATGGTTAGGTATGAGTACATGAACCCTGTTGATTAGATCATTGCAAATAAGAGGCATGCAAGATAATTAACAGTTACAACAATTAACATTAATAAATTGATATACATTGACATACTTCTTCCTTCACCATGTGGTCGGTTTGGAAGTATGCCTTCTGTGGAGAGTAGACGGTGCACATTTGTAAAAACTCGGTGATCTGGATAACGATCAGCATTTGGGTACCTCTCGCGATACAGTCTAGCCGCAGCACTAGCATTCCCTCTGCATTCGCCATAAATAAAGTGCATATTGGCATATTCCTGAGTGGTGTACACAGGCATGGTGGCACTACACAATCACACGATAGTCCAGGAGAAAGCAAAGGTCGTTGTAAAGAGATCAAAACTGTCCAAATCACAAGCAAACAATCAAGTCCAATAAACGAAGCAAAAAGTCGAAAGTACGAAATAACACGAACGAATACGGAAAGATGCGTAGTAAACGAAGGAGCGTAACGTACTGATCTGTATTGCGTGTGCCAATATTAAAAGTGGCGTCACTATCTATCTCGCTCACACTTCATAAAATGACTTTCTCTGTATCTGACTCATTAGCGTCACTATCTGTCTCACTCACCCATTAGAATATTTGACTCGAAAGCGTCTGTACCTGTCTCACTCACACTTCATGAATGACTCTCCGTCTCACTCGGTCTTAGGCAAGCTTTGAACGCACTAGAATAATTTTTAGTAGGTAATGAAAATTTTTTCGAATCTGGGTTTTTTGAAGGAATTTTTTTTTCCCCTTAATCAAAGAAATAATGTAGCAAGTATTATACCATTTTAGAATCCTTATTAAATGCGTCAACTTTTAGTGCTACTTGCCAACCTGGCGTAGTACTTTTTTTTTTCAGTACGGTCCGTTAAAGTTGGACGAAATATTAATTGTCTATTCATTGTACGGCATAATGTGACTCTTTCTTCCAAGCTGCAGCAGTTGACTTAGAATTCTAAGTAATAGGTTAGATTAGTACTATTCGGGATTACATAAGAAAAATAAAATTGAAAAAAAGTTAAGATTTGTAGCAACAGAAGCTAAAAAACCATCACAGGGTGTACATTTTCTCGAAAAAAAAAGAAATGCCTATAATTTAAAAAATTCAAGACTTAGATTTTTTTTTTTATTTTTCTAGTAACTATTATGATTTGGACTATCACCCGATTTCGGCTTGACGTCGACTTACGGGACACCCTGTATAATGAAATCGCAAAAAAAACAGCTGTGGCATATAAAATTGCAATCCTACTCGACCCCAATATACAGTAGTACTAGGTTTATTAGTTTTACCGATGTACCTGCGCAGATGACAAATTTTAGTACCGCGCGAAATCATATTGACCAATCAGAATGCGCCACCGTCAATCCGTTTACGCTATTGGCTTATTTGTTTTTGCGCCCTTTTCGCTGCTATCCGACTTTGCACCTTTTGATTATGGTTGACTTCAGGTTTTGTCGGGGACTCGGGCCTGCTCTGTGCAAACAAAGATTGACGAGCGGAATTAATTTCCTGGTCTTACTATACATTGTTCAATACGGAACAGCTGATTTCTTTCTCACGATTTTGTTGTTAGTCCCATAGAAAAAATTGTTCAGTTTGATAATCTGATCATCCCCATAAAAAACTGTCAGCATATTAAGAAGGCTTCTGTTTAAGGACGGCTGCGTCGGTAGCTTGTCCGAGGGTTTGGTGTGTAATTACAAACTTACTTGATATTTTGGACAGTTGTTAAGTAGTGGATAATGTCCTTGCGTATCTCCATTATGTAATAAATTATTATCAACTAAATTCCATCCCCAGCTTTGTTCGTCAGAACCTAAGAGTCCGACATATCCTTGACATTGTAGGGGAGCATCTTTAATGGATATACCAACGACGGCAACCGTGCCCAGAGGTCCTTCCCATATCACTTCCCAAGCATGCCGACCTTGGTGAAATCCTAATTTACTTCTGCATGCATCTGTACTTTGTGCAACTGGATTCCTGCAAAAGTTTGCAAAACAAATTATTCTCTGATTATAATAATAAAAAACCAGGCAAGTGTGAGTCGGGACTCGGGCAATTAGTGTTTTGTACAATTCAATTCAATTTTTTGTTTATGGCGTCTGGTGTGTTATCACGATTGCGCCAAAGTCCCGTTATGTGGAGAGTACACGTAGGAAAATGATCAGTAGCATTTCTGCCAATGTCAAGTAGTATATTATAATCTCAAGATAACGTTTAATAGTTAAAACACAAGAGTTAACAAAATGGCAGAGCCATGTGCAAGCCTAACAGATGCCAATACGCACATGTCCACCCTCCGTCAGACTTGCAGCGCGACTCCTGTTCTGTAAAACCAGTTGTTTAACAAGAAGTTGATGACAACAACTATAAACTGACACTTACTGTTATATGTATGTAGTCACATAGTAACTGAAGATCATTTTACATTGGACCAATTTCTATAAATAAAACTATCCAAGTTAGTGCCAGCCTGATCATTTTCCCGCCATCTACACGTGATTTCTAGTGTTCATGATTTTTTCTCAGATTTTATGTGGCTATATTTTTTTGGTCAGGAGTTTTTCTTGAGTTAATTGAAAAATTTGTTAAACAAAATTTGGAAAATATATTATTGAACACACCTTTTCATAAGCTTTGAATTGATATCTAACCAAAACGACATTGTAAAAAAAATTTTGATGTGAGAGCGAGACAGGAATATGCATATTATGCTGACATTTTACGCCACAATCCTGCCAGAGGGGGTGAGGTAAGAAATAGGTGGGAGGCAGGGAGTGTCCGTACCGTATGTTGTACTAGATACTCATACTTATACAGTGGTACAAATAAATGTGGCATAAGAATGTTATACCAAGAATAAAGTAAAAATAAGCAAAATGTTTACTAGTAAAACCAAAATAACTTAAACCTAGTATAACGTCGGCGTAACAGTTCTGTATCATAGAAAAATTTCCGTTTTTTTTCCTAAGTTTATCTACGACCCACGACGTTGCCACCAACGTAGTTACAAGTTTATAAGTAAGAAATTATGCTCCTTATCCTTTGCTTATTCGAATCATAACTATTCCTAATATAAGGATCGAATGAGTAACTACTCCTAATATAAGGATCAAATAAGTAACTACTCCTAATATAAGGATCGAATAAGTAACTACTCCTAATATAAGGATCGAATAAGTAACTACTCCTAATATAAGGATCAAATAAGTAACTACTCCTAATATAAGGACCGAATAAGTAACTACTCTTAATATAAGGATCGAATAAGTAACTACTCCTAATATAAGGATCGAATAAGTAACTACTCCTAATATAAGGATTGAATAAGTAAGTTTTTATTTGTACCACTGGTAAAATCCAGGTACTTATTCATTTACCAACCTGTGCAGAGTAAATCCATTTGGTTTCACATATATATTTCTAGAGCAATCATACGGATTCCAGGCATGATAAAACGCTCTCAACTTTGCCTTGTATGTCACAACAGTGGAGAGCAAATCAGATTTCATTACTTCCTCGGCCAATCTCTTGAAACACTGCTGTCTCCATACGTAATTGTTCTCATCGCTTAGAATTCTGTACCAACTTTTGCATACCAGAGAACAATTTCTGAGATCCTTTAAACTCAAATAAGAAAATATGTTCTCAAAGACGTGATCCAGTTCCGCAATCGCGTAGTAATTACATTCGTCGTATTCTATCATTTTATTCAATTTTCTTCAGCAAATTGTTTTGAGAAGCGATACAATTTACAATTTATTTTTATAATGATTTACGACGAAATAGGTTTTTTCTTGGTTGAGAGAATAAATCTCATGTCTTCGTAAGGTAACAATTTAATTTTTTATTCAGTTATAGGAATATTCGAACACATTTTTGGAGAAACATAAATAAACACAATTTATAATTTTTTTCTTTAGATTACTGACTGACATGACGTCATGACAATGAATGAATAAATGAATGGTCGGATCTGTTTGACATTTGACAATGACGCTGTTGTTGTTCAATAAATTTCTCCTTCCGGAAATGCAAAGTCCAAATGGCCCATACAGCCACAACCACAAGCTACAACCGTGTACGGAGGCGCACGGCACTGGTTTCCACGCGATAATGCGAAATAGGTGTGCATCTCTACTGGGCCGTATGCGCTGCTGCAGCCCTAACACTATCCTGCGCGCGTTGGGAGACAGATGGGACTCCCCAATACTGCAACGGTGGGTGCGCTTGCATGCCACCTTGTGACTGCCCTCATCTTTGTGAATAAGGAATCTTTTGATATTAATGTTTTTTATAATTAACATAGTTTGTAAGATTATTGTTGTTAACAATGGATCTGTGTTATCTGAATAAAAAATAATTTAGTTTATACAAAACCACCATAAGCTGCCCGCGCGACGTTATACTACTAGACCTACGCGCGGCTAAGCTAGGTTTATTGGTATAGCTTGATGTGTATCGTTACCACAGAACATTATAAGAGGGGTTAGAAATGCAAAGTAGCGCTTTTGCTTCGGAGACGGCGGTCACCACTTGTCTTCCCGCTCACGCTGGCTACAATAACTCATACGCTCGCACCACGCCGCGCGCCTTAGGTTATTACGCAAATCATTGCATAACTTGTGGCGACACGTTTCACGCGTAGTGTTGTAAATCTACCGTAGTCCAAATCGTGAGGAGACTACCGGTAGGCTACATAAGCTACTAGGTAGATTATTCAGTAGTTGAAATTTTGGCCAGTTGACAATATTTTAGGCGGCTGCCATTTATTATTTACGAGCGTTAACCCGCGACTTCGTCCGCACAAATTATATACCAGATTTTAAGTCAGATCATAAGCTATCAAAAAAAAAATGTTTCATCAAAATCGGTTCAGTAGTTTTTGCGTGATATTCGTTCAAACAAACAAACAAACAGACAAAAAATCCAAAAATTGGTGAAATGGAATCAGGGACACCTAAAAACCAAAACGTAACTTTTTTTTTGTTAATATCTTCAATGTACAGACAAACTTCCTGTTACAGTTTTATAATAGTATAGATGATAAATAAGCTATGAGAGCTTCAGCAATAACTTTAAAGAAAGTAAAAATCAATCTAGAACACGAAAAAAGGACATCGACATACACTATCTATAAAAGGTTGTTTATAATGAATTTAATGAGCCTATGCACTAAGCAACGAGCAACAGGCTAGTGGATAACACACCGACTTAGTGCTCACACGACATACGGCGACACATCAAGCTATACAAAACCAACATAAGCTGGCCGCGCGTAGATGAGTAGCGTATAGCGGCACGCGGCCAGCTTATGTTGGTTTTGTATAGCTTGATGTGTCGCCGTGCGTACGTACCACTGAAATATGGTTTTTATAATTTATATTTCATGTCGATACGGACGGTTTCAAAACTTTCAAAGAATTATCGTTGGCTTTTTGGTGAAGGAAAACATCGTGAGGAAACCTTCATGCGAGAAACAGACCTTACAGACCCAATGGAAGAGTCTTAGATATGGACGTAGAAGACCCTCTTTTTATGACAATTTAAAATCTAAAAATTTTAAAATCGATTTTATTGATTTGTACTTTTTCATATTACATTAAAAAAAAATCAGAAAATGTTTTTACTTGAAATCTACATAATCTACCGTATAAATCGGTAGTCTACCTTAGTCTACCGGTAGACTACGGTAGACAGTGGTATTCTACGTAGCATTTACAGCATTTACAACTCTATCCACGCGTACTTTGCACTTCTAACCCCTCTTATAATATTCTGTTGTTGCTACATAGATTAATGTACCCAAGAAATACAGTAGATGGCACTGCTGTCTGTGTGATTTTGATGGGCAATGTCACTGTCCCTTGGGACAGGGTCAGTTGGGACACTTTCTCAGGGACGTTATTACTTGTTCCTAGCTTGCTTTGCTCTCCCTCCCTGAAGTCTGTCAAGGTGACAAGCAAGTCAAGTGTCAGTCTAATTCTAATTGTCAATTTGCCCAGACCCAGCGTTGCCAACTTAACGGATTTCCCGTCATATCTAGCGGATTATGTTATAAAGAAACGGAAGAAATACTATTTTAACGGCTAACGGGTTTGTTGGCGGAATTTTGTAGCAAAATATTTTAATTTCAATTATTTTTTACAAAATGTTTTTCAGAATCCACACGAAATTTTTGTTTGTAATATGGCAACTCTTTCTTCAATATGGCAACTCTTAACCCCGAATACTGACGATGACTTAGACAACATAGAATTAGATTCATTTTAAAGACTTCATGTTGCACTTTATTAAACTTCAATGAATATGTGTATTTGGTTTTTTATTTAACCTTTGTACCATTTTACATTAGGTATTTTGACGAATTTTACTGACGAGAAAAATACGAGATTTAACGGATTTTTAACGGAATTTCGTAATAAAGTCGGCGGAATCTCAAAATTATTGTTGGCAACACTGCCCAGACCCAAGACAAGCCAGGGACTTGGCGGGAAACTCAAGTACAGCAGGCGCTTTGAATTTTTGCAATACTTTTAATTTAATAATTAATTCATTTTTCTTATCCAAAACTGGTGTAAATTTTTGTATAGAGGTGGTAGAATGGATGGTAACGAAGGGGGTGGGGGTGATACCCCCAACCCCGAGAAAAACAAAAGACCAAAACTGTCGGATCCTGATCCTCCAGGCGAAGACGGCGGCGGCGGCGGCGGTGAGGATGAACTTTACTTGCCTTATTTAAAACCCAATTATAAGAGACTTTATCCGGAAAATTCAACCAATGGGGAATTTAAAGTTTATGTGCAAAGCGTGGGCTCCGATAAAATCGGAAATAAAAGTCCAATATACTTGAATCACATTTTTACTACGAGTCCAAATGTCAAAGGCGTCACGACGATTAATCGTGTGAATGCGAATAAAATTGTACTGACATTCAAACAATATAACACGGCGAACAACTTTTTGAACAACACGGATTTTCTTAACAAGTATAACTTAAAAGCTTTCATACCAGCAGCGCAAATTGAGAAAACGGGCATTATACGCTTTGTGCCTGCTAACATTTCAAACAAGGAATTATACAACAAATTATCATCTCGATTTGAAATTATTTCAATTCGAAGATTCACAAAAAAAGTCAATAGCCGAAAAGTGCCTTTACAGACAGTTAGTATCACCTTTCTGTCCAATGTATTACCTGACTCAGTACAATATGACTTGTTTTCATATCGTGTATTCGAATATGTCCCACCGTTGCAGCAATGCTATCGGTGCTTGAAATTTAATCACTCAGCAAGAATTTGTAATGGCAAGCAGCGATGCAGCTGCTGCGCCGGTGAACATATATATCGTGAATGTGATAAACCTACAGAATTACGTAGCAATTTCAAAATTATGTCCAATTAAGATGCAAAAGATTATAGAAAAAAAGAATAAAATTACATATGCAAGTGTCGTTAACACGAAATACAATAATAATTTCCCTCATCTGCCAATGACAAACAAACCGGACAAGTCGGCATTCAATGTGCCTGTAAATAATCCCTCTGTAAATATTTCAAAACCTGTACAAAATGTATATACTGTAAAGTCTGTACAAAATGTAAATTCGAAGTCTGTACCAAATGTAAATAAACCAACTCCACTGAAGGTGGAGCATCTCAAAGCCCAATTGTTAAATAACCATGAAATAACAATGGCTATCGTCCGCACTTTGTTAGCTCTGGCTAACAAGACTGACGACTCCCCAATCACTACTGCGTCCGTTAAAGATATGCTTATTAAAAACCTTATTTAATGGGTTCTACACCTAATACATATTCACAACTACGTATTGCACAATACAATATACAAAGCGCAAACAGTAAAAAGCCATTATTAATAAAATTCTTGCAAGAGCAAAACATAGATATTTGTCTTCTTAATGAGACATGGTTCAAAGAAAATAATCGCTTTTTTCATATACCTAGCTACAATATTCATTTTAAAAATTCAAGAAATGAGCATGGTGGTGTTGCTATTCTCATTAAACCTTATCTTAAATATAAACCATTACAGACTATCTTTTATGAGGATGTACAAACTATTGCAATATCTATTTCTACACAGCTTGGTGATCTTACAATTTTATGTTCCTATTGTCCTCCTTCCTCAAGTGGGCACATAATACGGATAAATAAATTGCGAAACATAATTAGACAACTTCCTAAACCTATTCTAGTAGCTGGAGATTTCAACGCTCATCATATTGCCTTTGGTTGCCTTTCAACAAAAGGCCGTGGGCAACAGTTATATGACGTAATTGACGAATTTGATTTATGTATCCTTAATGACGGCACTGTTACCACTATACACTACCCTACTACTGTTCCGTCAGCAATTGATGTTAGTTTTACAACTGCAAGTATAGCTCCGTTTTGTAATTGGTCAGTACATGACGATAATATGGGCAGTTATCATTTTCCTACTATTATTGAAATCACATTATGTATAGAGAGATATCAATATAACCCACCAACAGAAAAATTCCTTTATAACAAGACTGATTGGAATAGGTATAGTCAGCTTTCTAAAAATCATTTTGAAAACGTAGCTGTGAATATGTGTAACCCATTACAAGCATACATAGAATTTTGTGACAGACTGGATGCACTGAAACTGGAGTGTGTTCCTAAATTTACTAAAACAACTACCTTCAAAACCTCCTGCTCCTTGGTGGAATCAAAGATGTGAACAGGCTGTGATTGCATCATACAAAGCATTGAAATTCTATCGGAACAATCCCACTACCCCCAATTGGATTGAATATAAAAAGTTAGAAGCAGTTAAGAAAAGAACAATTTCTGAGGAAAAAAGGAATGGTTGGAGAACCCTTTGCAATAGTTTTAATAGGACTACTCCCATAAGTAAAATCTGGAATTATATAAAGATGTTTAAAGGCATTAAAAAAAGAAATAAATCATATTGTGACAATTTTGTTAACCCCTTTTTAGACAAATTATCTGTGAATGGTAGAGAAGTAGAAAATTTGAATAGCTATTTCAATCTTCATAATTCAAATAATAATTCGAAATTCCTTTTAGATCCGTTTACTTTTGATGAGTTCAAGTTAAGTTTACAGTCACGTCGGAACACTACTCCAGGTTTAGATGGCTTTCCTTATCTATTAATAAAAAATTTAGATTTATCAGTACAGAAATTATTTTTACAAATACTTAATGGTCTTTGGCTACAAAAAATTATTCCTGAATCGTGGAGAACCCAATGTGTGATTCCTGTTTTAAAACCAAATAAATCTCCTGATGATGCTAACTCATATAGACCTATATCATTGTCTTCTTGCTTAGGAAAAATATTTGAAAACATGATAAAGATTCGGCTTGACTGGTTTGTTGAGTCGAATGGCATTATTCCTAATGTACAGTTTGGTTTTCGAAGAGGCAGAAGTTGTGCAGACAGTTTCGTCACCCTTGTATCTGACCTGAAATTTGAAAAGAATAACAATAAATCAATTGTATGTGCTTTCTTAGATGTTCAAGGAGCATTTGACAATGTTCAGCCAGGAATCCTAATCAAGGTCTTATCTAGATTAGGAATACCTGGTTTATTATGCAAATGGATATATAACTTTTTGAATAATAGGACCTTATATGTTAAATATAATAATAAGATATATGGACCAAAATCCGCCTCAAAAGGTACGATGCAAGGGGCAATATTATCGCCTCTGCTGTATAACTTATACACAAGTGAAATATGCAAATATGTAAATACTAATAGTGTAAATATTTTGCAATTTGCTGATGATTTAGTTTTGTACAGTGTAAATAATAATGTGAATATAGCTGTAAATAATGTAAATATAGCTTTAAATGATTTATATAATTATTATAATAATGAGCTTGATTTAAAGATAAACCCAACTAAAAGTCATGTAATGATTTTTAGCAAAGACTCACTTACAAGTAATGTTAATTATAATGAAGTAGTTATTCCAGTAACATATATTCACAAATTTTTAGGTGTTTTAATAGACTCAAAGCTGACCTTTGAGCAGCATATTCAATATATATCTAAAAACGCCCTGAAAGGTATTAATGTAATCCGATGTTTGGCAGGAGTGTCCTGGGGTGCCGACCCCAAGACACTTTCCCTTTTATATAAATCCATTGTAAGAAGCCACTTTGATTACAGCTGCCTAGCATATATTAATTGTAGATATGTACATAAATTGGATGTCTTACAAAACAAGGTTCTGCGAGTTATTTTAGGTGCTATGTGCTCAACCCCCATCCATGCTATGGAGGTTGAGTCTAAGATCATGCCTCTATGTTTGAGGAGACTGCTTTTAGCTGAGAGATTTTGTACTAAATTATCTGCTTCTAATAATCAACTAGTAATAAGAAAGATCGTACCTCATACTATTCGTCTTGTGGGATCTCTGACCACAGGGCGTAAACTGCTAGAAGGTTTTCTTCCCAATATGTGTCAAATTCTCCTGGAAATTCAAAACAAATATTCAACGATTTTCAAGCACACTTTTTGGCCATGTTATACTGCAAGCTACAATAGTTTAATGTTTCCAGTTAAAGTCATTGACCATAAGATTACTAATAACAATGAATATTTAGAATTATTGGAACAATTGAAGGAATACTACAGATTTTATACAGACGGTAGTAAGAGTGATGATCATGTGCGAAGTGCTGTGTATGATCCTCAGATAAAGTTTTCGCAGAGTTTTGTTTTGAGCAATATTTGCACTATATTTACTGCTGAAGCATATGCTGTCATTGAAGCATTAAAACATGTAGATAGGGTTCAACATTGTAAATACTTTTTAATTCTCACCGATTCTTTAAGTTTGATTCAAAGTCTTGTAAATAGTAAATTACATTTTAAAACTAACTATTTAATACACAATATTAAAGAATCAGTATATAAATATTCTGTAAAAGAAATTGAAGTGGCCTTTATGTGGGTACCCTCACATAAAGGTATCACTGGCAATGAGATTGCAGACAGGACAGCATATGAGGGTATCAATTCAATAGATATTAGTCTAATGATGCCAGTTCCGTTTACTGATTGTTATTCATCTATAAATACTGATGTAAAGCACTTATGGCGTGACTTTTGGAAAGCTGATCAAGAGGAGAAAGGAAAATGGTATGGAGAAATTCAACATGACTTACCAAGCAAGCCGTGGTACAATGAGATAAGTAACGCGAGCCGTGATTTCATCAGTACAATAAATAGACTCCGTTTTGGACATTCCACCACACCAGCCCATTTGCACCGATTGAATATCATACCAAGCAGCACATGTGAATACTGTCAAGACCAATTTTGTGATGTTGAACACCTAATATTTTCGTGCCCGGCATTTTCAATGCAACGATTAATACTCGCAAGTGAACTGTATGAATTAGGACTCAATGATCCCTCCCGCCGCCTGGGTGATTTCTTAAAAAATACAGAGTGCTTCTATGCTTTCTACAAATACGTGAAAAACACTTTTGGTAAACTCTGACTGACATTTTAATTTAACAGTGTTGATGTGTGGAAAAAAGAAACATATATATATATATTTTTTTTTATGTATGAAGAAAGAAAATGAAGAATTTAGTTAAGAATCGGCTTAAAGTGAGGCCTAGAATATGAAGATTTTGTTTTACTAGAAGATTTGGCTTAAAGGTCTTGTAACCGGGCCAGTAAATAAATTATAAAAAAAAAAAAAAAAAAAAGACAAGCCAGCCAGACTCATTTTGAAGATTTAAAGCATTTTCGCAAAGTGGTTAATTATATTAACAATGCCGGGGATAGAAACATCGTTGAGTGATGAAGATTATATCATTAGAAGAGCTAAAGAAGCGCAAAAGCTTAACATACATTCAGCCAAAGCATGGATGCTAACAGCAAAAACCCTGTTTCCTACAAATTTTAGAATTCAGTTTGAGGCCTACCTAATGGAAAAACAATCAGGTAATGTGCAAGAAGCTGCGGAATGCTTCAGTTCTTTAATGATGTCTAGACAAAACATGACAGATCTACTACCAGAAATATTGGCAATAGCAAATGCTCTGAAGTCTAATGAAGCAAGCTTTTTGAGTCAAATGTTTGACAATATAATTCCAGATATTCAGCTTACTATTCTAAAGACTAGTGTTGAAAATAGTGATGACACCATGGAGCACTGCCGTTTGTTAGTTTTGTTGCTGAAAAAGTTTCCGCAGCTAGGAGTAGATAGCCTTGTAAAAACATTGATAAATGCAGAAAAGTTTTTCTATGACAACAGATATGCTAGACTATTAGTTGTAGAAACGTTACCACTTCTCAGTTCTTTAGAGTCACCGAGGTTGCTCCAGCGTTTATTAGTGAAAGCTATTGATTTCTACAATTCTTACATTTACAATGAAATTGAACATGATATTGCTGACCCTTGGCAACGTCTTTACGGAGTTTTGGATTTGTTGGGAAGGCAATTAGGATGGGATTCATTTCTTGTCAACTACAGCAACAGCTTAAACAAAGAATCATATTTTCAAAAGCTTTTGACACTAAGGAGCTGTGAAGACTGCCGTCAGTTATTGTATTGTGGAATAACATTTTTTCTACGGTCTCTCTATGAACAAAGATCCCTGAAAGGTAATCATATTCTGATTGAAGCACTCTCGGATCCAGATCTGCCACCGTCTAAAAGAAGAAAAGGTGACATGGATATAACAGGAGTATCGTCCCTGCAGTTTCAAGCAGCTGCGAACTGTTGGGAACTATTGCATAGCAACGAAGTCATATCACGCGAGTTTATTAAATTAGCTAATCAGTTACAAGCGAAACCATGGTCTGAGGGATTTTCTGATGAATTAGCCTTATACAGGGGAAGATATGATGACGCTTTGCCACCACCTACCCTGAATACCCTCTCAGCGAATATTGTTAGGGTTTCTATAAATTATTTCCAAAAGAACTATTCTGCTTGCATAGAGAGCATTATAGCAGCATTGCCTCAACTGCCAACGGTTGAAGGTGTTTTAGAATCAGAATTAATAATAGGTGGTAAAAACAGACACTTGCATTTTCTACCTATGTCTAAAAACGCTATTATGCACTATTTTTGTACATTACTGATAAGAATATTACTAAACACTGGAAACAACTCTGACCTGACCTATGGTCATATGTTGGTGTTAATGCAACTTGGTTGGCCTCAGGAAGAAGCAATTTTCATACATATATTGGATGTTATAAAACAAAAAGGTGTTTTCCACTATCATCTTTACTCAGCATACATTATACACATAGATATGTTAGAAGAACTAAGTTTTATGTGGAATGAACAAGGAACTAATGTTGCATTAGACATATTGCCGAATTCTCAACAACATTTAGGGCAGAGAAGAATTGGGACTCGTGGAGCAGACAAAGGAGTAAAGGAAGATTTTAAGCAAGCCATGAAAGCTCAAGTTGCGAGAAGCAATGAATCTCTACTTAACCTTATGATACAATTTATAACTTCTGAACGCTCTTATCTCCTCCAAGTAGTATGAATAAAAAATTTAAATATGAATAAATTGTTATTTTTATTGATTAAATTCTGAACATTACAAAATACTTATGAGCTTCCCTCGTAGGTGCCTACAGCTAATAAGAGATTGCGTCGAGTAAAATGTAAACTCTTTATCGGTGAATTCTTTGTGGCAAACGAACGGAGCAATAACTTTTCTTCTTTTGGAGTTACACTACTGGTCCCATTTTCTTCACCTGATGCTTCCTCTGTTATAGCTGTAAAGTCCCAGAGTTTGATAGTGCAGTCCAAAGATCCTGTGAACAATAACAGCAACAAGTTGCATTAGTATATGCTCACGACTATATCCCCCAAGGGGGTAGTCGGAAACATTCTGAAATCTCAGAACATTCACGTTTCACTAGTAGCACCGAAACTCTGTCCAGTGTGACGGGGATTGAGCCCGTCGCCACTTGTAATGGACAGGGTACAATACATGCCTCGACATTGAGTCATGCAGGTTTCTTCACAATGTTTTCCTTCAACGATAAGCCAGTAGTGTTACAAATCGTACATGAATTCCGAAAAACTCATTGATACGAGTCGGCTGGACGGGGATCGAACCATCGCCTCCTTCATGGCAGGCTATAGAAGACGACGTGACGCGGGCAAGGTGCGGCAATATAAACCTTATAGTACGAAGCATAGCGTCGTTTGGAGAATTACGCCCGGCCTCCAGGCGACGTCGCCAGGTGGCGCGGGCGCGATTTTCCTTTACGACCAAAACGACGCTATGCTACGTAATATAAGGTTTATATTGGTGTTACTTTGACAATCCGCCCACCGCCACACGTCTCTTCTGTATAAACAGCACCTAAGTGTAAGCCTTGTGGTTCCGACTTAGAATGGACCACCCCAATTCTTCCAATGTGTGGGTGTCATACGAGGCGACTAAGGGTTTAAAGGTTTCTTATGCAGTGTTTATGTGGGCGAAAGGCTAGCGACCTCTTGCCACTTGACACATCATTCCATCCTGAAACAACGAACAACAGTAATAAACGCGTAAAAGCGTCATTTGTTTCTTTTTTTCATTGAACAACTTTCTATTTGCAAGCCAGTTCGAAATTGAAATAAAACTTTTGATAAGTTACCTCCTTAGTTGCCATGTTACGGAGAAAGATGGTTAATTTTTAAATTACACGACAGATATGAGTTTACTATGTAATTTATTTGGTCGCTAAACCACGACATATGGATTTTCATACAACTTTTGCCGGCCGCAGCTCGCATGTATTTGGCCAGTACAGCAATTTCGATTTATCTTGAAGAAGGTAATTCTCAAATTTCCAAGCATGTTTGAGAAAAAGCATATACATAAGAAAAACCAGAAATTACAAAACATACCAGAGGACAAAATGGTACCATCTCTGCTAAAGGCCACTGAATGTATGGTCGCAGTATGGGCGGGCGGCAGATTAGCCGCTGGCATACCAGTGGATATATCCCATACCATCAGCTCACCGCAGCCACCACCAGAGGCCAGCCACCGGCCGCATATGGAGAATGCGAGCGTATATATTCCCGACTGATGAAATAAAGGTTATTAATTTTCTTTCTTCAGTTACGCACAGTTACAGTACCCGGCAAACATCTTGAAAAATGGGCGGGGGTCTGCGCAGTAGCAGTTTCACGTACAAATTTTATTTTGCGCAGTCAAAGCTATGCTCAAGAAGTTTGCCGACCACTGTACGTCATTTTACAGTTCACTGGCGCCCTCATCACGATATTCACAATATTAAAGATTTCTCAATAAAGAAAGCCTAAATTAAAATGCTTATCCAAAATAAATGTAAAACCAGCCACGTATCCAGGGGGTGGGATTTTTCATGTCAACGGAACCCTATCTTAGGCGAGTCCGACAGGCTCGTGCCCGGTTTTTTTTCGTCGTTTACTTTTGTCGTTTATATAGATGTCATCAACATTCCATAGGTTTGACATCTTGCCAAACGCAAAAACCGGCCACGGTGACCGAAACAAAAAATAATATTTCCGTCTTTTTTTGTTTACATAAGTTTTCATAACTGGCTATCTCGCTCTCTCATTTCTTAGCTACAGCTTTCAGCGTAATCGAAAAGTTTAAAATCTAAGGAGTAGAACTTTTTAAATTTGAGAGAGCAACTGAACGGTAAAAGGAGCCTTAACGAATTGGATAACTTTCTTACCTTGTGCCCAGTCATAATTCGAACTTGTGATCCTGTCATACAGTCCCATACGCGAACCGTTCTATCGCTAGATCCAGTTGCAATGTAGTTCGAATTTGGATGAAACTGTATGCACTGAAATATAAACAAATCATCTTTATCTTGCCCATTTCCCATTAGGAGTCGGCGCAATATGTCGTACTCTTCCATTCATTTCTCTTAGCCGTCGTGTCACCACTCACTCCTTTCTCACACATTATCATCCTTCACACAATATATTTCTCTTTTCTTCCGCCTTCCTCTCATACCATCATATCTCATCACGTCTCCGCATCACATGCCCATACCACGATAATCTTATTACCCTGCAGTTTTTCCGTCACAGGTGCTACTTTCAAACTTCCTCTTATATAAGAGGAATGAGTATATACTCATTCCTTATCGTATCTCAACATCCGCATCTCAGCTGCATGCTGACGTCTCTAATTCGTCCCTTTTTTCTTTTTTTAAATATAGAAATAAATATCCATAGTAAAATCTTTTTCATGTGCAGAAAAAACTGTTGATTTCAAAAGAAATTACATCAACGTCAGACAGGTGTCCAGCAAAGATCCTGAGTGGTTGGTGATGGTCAGTGGCCCAGAGCCGCGCCGTGCGGTCGTGGCCACTAGACGCGAAGTAATGGCCGTGCGGGGACCATCGCACGTCCCACACCGGCCAAACGTGGCCGCGGTAGACTACGAGGCAAGTCCAGCACTGGAGCGACCATAGACGAACTGAAATTAAAATGTTGAAAAATGATGTGTTTTTTGCAGTTAATTTCGCATCTAGTAGCGCTACATGATAAAATTATGCACTTTGTTATAGAAGCATGCAATTTTCACCATGGTTAGTAGGTATCAGGTTTATTTTAAGATGAAAGGGAAGTCAGATTTGACCTCTGAGGCAGGTAAGAGGTCAAATCCTATTTAATTTGTTCTCGTGTATCAAAATACGAAAAAAAAAAAAGATCAATCTAGACTTAAATTTCTTTCGAATGATATTTTTTATTTTTTTTGTAGTGTTTGATCTCAAAATTATGTATTTTGATACATGAGAACAGATTAATAAAGTATTTGACGTCTAACCTGCGTCAGAGGTCAAATCTGACTTCCCTCTTGATCTTAAAATAAACCTGGTACCTACTAACCTTGGTGAAAGTTTCATGCTTCTATCAAAAAGTGCACAATTCCGGCCAAAATAGCAATGTAGTACTAATTGAACTTTATGTAAATAGCACGCAGTTTTAAATAAATATTTTGAAAATGTAATATTACCTGTAGCATCTTCAGAGCTTGACAGCAGCATTGTTTTGAAAGGGTCAAATCCAACTTTGTATACTGGTCCAGCATGCCCAAATAAAGTACGACATGTGTCCCTGTCTCTTTCGTCCATCATTCTAACAAGAACATCACCTGTTAGAGAATGCACAATTATTATTTGTATTGAGCCAGGTGCACATACAGAATGAGGTGTTTTCATTAAAAAACAATTGTTCAAAGACACTGGAAGGAGGGCGTAATGATTTTGCTGTCAGATCGAAAGTGTTCTGTTTTTTAATTCCCTATTTTAGGGAGCAGTTTGTTAATTCGATGACGGTTATAATGTGAATGTGTTCATAGTACGTACAACAAACTAACATTTCCAGTACTATTTCTTTTTGGTAGAGAACAATTTTAATAAATTATGGATTTATTGCTCGTGCGTTAGCACTGCATTTCTGCCAGTAGTGTCAAGTAGTTTGTGGGAATGTCTATCTCAATCTCATAAATTGTTTTTGATCAAGAACAAGAAGAGATTGCAAATCGAGGAGCCTCGTGGCAAGCAAAAATGCGAATACCAGACAATTGCTCATGTCAGAGCTTGCAACGTGACTCTTTTAAATTGGTAGTGAACAATTTAGCCATTGGCAACACCACCTGTCACAACTTCCTATACTTGTTCCTAGTCAGACTTGAGGCAACACAAACAGCACTCTTTACTGTTAATGTAACAGGTTTATTTATTGTAATTTTAATACTGCCGTCCAGGCGGAGGACAGTCGCCTTTTGGTAGCTTTTTCCTATTCAGTTTGCATACAATGTGCTGCCATCTATTAAATATTTCGCAGAACTATGAAAAAAAAAGAATTTATGTCTATGTCAATGTCAAATTGACAAAATCACAAAATGGCTACCTATCTTGCGTAATGTACGGGTTGTTTGTAGTTTTCGTTCAATTTCGTGCCGATTTAGTGATGTTCTGGAGTTTCTGTTGTTCTCTTACCAATGTTTAGATTACAGGAATAGTAAGGATACTGGAATTTCACTCGATCGATGCGGGATTAAACGAAAACTAGCATTAAAAACAATAATATCCATTGGTATGAGTAGATATAAGTAGGTATGTATAGTATAGGCTGAATTATTGTAGATGAAACATAGATGGCGCTAGCTAGCCTTCAATTTGACATAAGGTGGATGCATAATGTTGCCACGAGTGGGTTCTCTTTTCTAATATACTTATATTACTCTTTGCTGCCGTCTAGTGATTTTTCGATTTACTAGTATCGGAAAACGCCTCATTAACTAAAAGTAAAAGAAAAACATGCACGTGCTTGCTTTACATACCTGCCTCCCTGTCAATATCTTGTAATTTTTCAGCAGACTTCATTCCACGTAATTTTACAGGAGTCAATGTCCAAACCTAAAAGTTTTAAGATGTTAAATAAATGAATGCAAAAACTGAAAACTGTTCAGAATCTTTACAAGAAATATACAATTCTTGAAATGAGCTTCCTTGTACTAAAAACTTGGATTTTTAGTGTTCCGTACCAAAATTGGCAAAACGGAACACTTATGGAATCTACTCGGTGTCTGTGCGTCCATCTGTCACAGGGATTTTTCTCAGAGGCCGTAAGACATAGGAAGCTGAAACTTGGCACAGATATTGCAATTGCTGGTCCAATATCATAAATTAAGTAAAAAAAGCTTATTTTCTATACTAGGTCCCCTTAATTTCTATATTGGTATAGTTCTATATTGGGGGGCAATTTGAGGAGGTAGAAAGGGTAAATAAAAAAAAATTCTAACCTATGGTGTGGGGTATCAATTGAAAGCTTATGAAAATACGAGTCTAAAAACATGTTTTTTAAATTTCTAATTAAAAACTTGTTTAACAAATTTTTTTTTAAATCCCGGAAATTGCTGTCCCCACCTCTATTTCAAAAAATATAGCCGTATACAATCTGCAAAAAATCATGAACATCAGAAATAACGTGTAGATGGCGGGAAAATTATCAGGTTGGCACTAACTTGGATAGTTTTTTTTCTATACTACATCCCAGTGTAAAATGATCTTCAGCTACTATGTGACCGTGTCAATTTATAGTGGTTATCACCAATGACACGGAACACTAATTGCCCGAGTCCCGACTCGTACTTGACCGGTTTTTTGTATTAAGAAAAAATATCCGTGTTTATGTACAAAAAAATAAAAAATGTTGTTCCTGTATGTGTGTTAACACAGGCTACTAACCTTTATGGTAGAGTTATTGAATCCAACAGCCAACAATGTAGAATCATCACAGATGTCAGCACACGTGGCCGTATGGCCACTGTTGAGCAGTGTGTAGAAACAGATTGACGGCAGACTCTCTGGGCCCAGCGCCAAACGTTTTGATGCCTCTCTCAATGCTTTACCCTTCTCTAGTTTATCAGTTTCTTTCCTTAAATAAAGAAATAATGTGTTAGATGTATGAATAACCACAGAATAGATACACCATCATCTCAGCCGATGGACTTCCACTGCTGGACATAGGCCTTCCCTAAGGATCGCCACAACGCAACGACCGGTCCTGCGCTGGCCTCATGCAACGGGGCCCGCCGCCTTTTCCAGATCATAGAACCAGCTTGTGGGAGCCTACCCACGCTGCGCTTTCCGGTATGTGGCCGCCACTCGGGATCTCCTCGGCCCCAACAGCCATCAGTTCTGCGAGCAATGTGCCCCACCCAAAGTGATACATTTTTAAGTAAGTGACATTATACTTACAATTCTGGTAAAGGAATTCTGTCATTGGGTGGAGCATTTGGGTCAGATTTGGGTTTTTTCATAAAAATATTGTCTTTTTTAGCCTTTTTCTTCTTGGGTTTATCGGGAGTTTCTTCCGGTTCCTCTTCATCTTCGACTGGTGCTGGAAGAACTTGTATGTCTGGCTCTTTGAGCAGTCCATAATATACTTTTGTACGGTTTTCTGAAAGAATTCGTTTTAGATTCCATGAACCTTCTCAATCTGCATATACAGGGTGAAATTGATATCATTGGCATCCTTTTAAACTAAGAGTCTACCCATCAAACTGAACTACTACTACTTACTATGGGACCAAAACCGATCATGGAAAAAAACTCTGCTTTTTCATATTAAACTGCAGTGCCTACTTGACGTGGATGTTGAGGTTTCAGAATATCTCTGACTACCCCCTCGGCAATATAGTCGTGAGCATATGCTATGCTATACTATGCTATGCCTACTTGACTCAAATGTACATGCAAACGCAGATTTTTTTTAAAATGACCGGTTTGGTCCCCTGTAGTAAAAGTTGCTTGCACAATCAAAAATCGCTTGTGTGTTCTGAACTCTTAACTTCACATAAACAATATAACGAAACAAATACCGTTTTTAGTGGCTTCACCAAGCAGCCCACCGGCAGTGGCTCGCACTTGGGCCAATGTCCGTCCAGGACCATCGTGCACATCTATCTGTATGTGATTGTTTATAATGTTTATGATCACCGTTGAACTTTTCTGCTCGTGCAGATATCTCTTGAGTTGAGTTGATGCATCTCTAGACAGCTGTACTACAAACTTATTTGAACTGTAAATGGAAATATAATTGTGTCAATCTGGTCAATCCAAATAAAAAGAAACATTCATATAGGGTGTTACAAAAGTAAAAATAAAAATTTTATACTTGTTGTTGGGTTGTTTAGACCATCAGACTGAACAACTTTCACTATGGGACCAACATCGAAATCGCGAAAAAACAAATAAGCTGTCCCATAAATTTTCTTGAGTAGATTTGTAGTTTAGTATGGAACATCATTTTGAACAATATATTTTTAAGTGAAATGTAAACTGTCTGAATAAAGGGCTTATTCATTTATTCATTCATTCATGGAAGATCAGATTTTTATTTTCGCGATTTTTATTTTCGCCCAATGATATTGGTCCCATAGTGAAAGTTGATCAGTTTGATGGTCTATACCACCCCCTTAAATGTTTATTTGTATTTTTGTAAGACCTTGTATAAAAGCAACAGTAAATCACGCCAGCTAGAGGTCCCTTTAGATTTCAATTGACAATCAAATCAATCTCCAATCAAACCCTCAATCCAAAAATATTTTTGATTAAAGGTACTAAAAAAATTATTACATTTTTACTACACATAATAATTATGGCTTATTGAAAAGGTACAACACCATCTAACATCTTCTGGACCATGATGGTGCTCAAGATAAAATATACGATAATAGTCACCCATCCAGAGATAGACCTGATCGACAATTGCTTAACTTCCGAGATCATTTTCAATACCTGAACTACACTAATATGAGTGCCACATATCAACCAATAATGGGCATTAAATTTAAAACGCGACCACTAAACAAATCCAATCTTGATGATTAGATTCTTTTTTTTATCTTTTCTTTTTTTAAGGTTTTTGTCACGCGTGGTGACAATGTCAACCTCATAGGTTTTCTAGGGCAAGGTAGAGCCCAACAAACTGGTATAAGCCTACTGCTCTGCTAGACAGAGGGTCAGCCAACCAGCAGTTAAGCTGCCCATTGTAACAGATGTTTGTTGCAATAAACCTAACTCTTAGATCTGCAATCCTGGACACATTCCAGCATAACAAGTATAAGGTCCTCCACTTTATTGCACACTGTGCATGGTGGAGAGGGTTTAATACCCATTAGATGATAAAACTTATTAACTGGAATATGCCCCGAACGCAGCCTAAATGCAGAGACTAGTGTTTTCCTAGAAAGATTGGCCGAACTAAACCAGGGCAACTAATGTGGCTTACTATGGAGAGTCCTGTATCAAAGTTTAACGGTCAGCGATTGTTCCCCGAAATGGTATTCCCATTTTTCTAAAGATCTTTTTTTATTAAGGGTGTCAGGTGATTAGATTCTTCAATGATTGACGAAGTTGGGGTGCTAAGTCAGATAACCTCCGTAGACGAGCCTCCATCCTGTTATGGTCTCTTCGGATGAGTACGGAGCTTAGACCATGTAACTATGGACATGTTAGATGTGTAATTACTAAGTATACTAACAAACCTTTCTGCCAGTTTTTGCAGGGTATGATATAACATGAAATCTGCAATTATAGGCTGTATTGTTTAGTGATAAGGTAAAAGATAAAATTGGCCATGTAACTTGGCAAAGGGGAATGCTAATGCACGGCTGGACTCCAGTTATACATGATGTAGCGAGTATCCGCGCCACGGTTTTGTCTTTGGTGTTAAAACGCTTTGGAGAGTTTGTCGCTGGTTCCGGGATTGCTATGGTCAATGATAAATGACGAGTGGCTAGGCTAGAGTTACTCGAGCGATCAGATTGTATTCTCTATGATTCATGGTTTACCCAAATAAAGAAGTTCATAGAAGCACAATATCTATCATTCATCACCACTCCTGCTCCGATGGCCCTACAAGTCCTCCTTAATATGGTCTAAGGTCTCTGGACAACAGCGGGCATATCGACAACACCAACACGATAGAGCCATTATTTTAAAAATATAATGGAATAGATTGAGGAAGTTTGTTTTCACTTACCTATAAATCTCAGCCAGCTCATTACCCTTTATTTGATCCTTATTTTTAACAATAGCAAGTTTTTTCAAATCCTCCAGATAGTAATCTTCTTGTTCCGGACCAAATTTATCGAGGAAGTTCTGTGCGTGTTTGTTGTGGTCGTACAGAATTAGGCTCAAGTACATGTGAACAAATACTGGATACAGTAGTGTTGACAGTTCATGCTGAAACATTATCGGCATCAGTATTGGACAAAATGTTATTAAACTACTAATTACATTTTGTAATTGGTAATTGCATTTACTCAATAACTTTTTTGGCTACGATTATAAACTATGCTTTTCGAAAGTAAAGAATGATTGCATTAAATATATTTGCAAAAATATTCATTGGGGGCGTTCAGGATACGAAATAGAATGCATTGAGACCATTTTTAGAATTTTTGTCTGTTTGTTTGATCACCTAAAAACTACTAAACCGATTTGGATGGGGTCTTCACAAAACATTGAGGCTTAGTGTGTATTAGCATTCATACTATCAAAAGTTACTTGTAAATGTAAATACTCATGTATATAAAGTCTGTGGTCTGCACGTACGAGTCGCAGGCACCGCTAATCTATACTATTATAAAACTGTAACAGGAAGTTTGTCTGTACATTAAAGATATTAACAAAAAAAAAGTTACGATATGGTTTTTAGGTGTCCCTGATTCCATTTCACCAATTTTTGGATTTTTTGTCTGTCTGTTTGTTTGGGTGTTTGTTTGTTTGTTTGAACGAGTATCACGCAAAAACTACTGAACAGATTTTGATGAAACTTTTTTGTTTGATAGCTTATGATCTGTTAAAATCTGGTATATAATTTGTGCGGACGAAGTCGCGTAATATTATATTAACGTTAACGCTCGTAATATTATAAAATTATTGCATTACCTGTATGATAATATAAAAAAAAAATATATGGCTAATTCAATCATTGAGTAATGGCAATTAATAATGACAAAATGTAATTAGTAGTTAATAAAATTTTACCCAGCACTGATCGGCATAATATCTTAATTTATTTCACTAACCTCCTGCGTACCAGGGTTCGAAATTATGAAGATAATTTTGTTCTCTGATAATTATCAAAGCTGAATCTTAGTAATGAGTGAAATTTCTAAAAGTTCTAAAATTACTGTTTTTGTTTTAATACACCCGTATCCAGATCAACCAGCTCACAGTCTCCGGCATTTTCGTTTCGTATCACAAAGAATAACAAATAATTGAGAAAAACAACAGAATACAGTGAGACAAATTATTTTGTTATCATGAGCTTCTTTTTTTGTGAAACGTGATCAGATCATTATCGGATACACATGTTGTGACATTACTAGCACAAGCTTTTAGTTTTTTCATTAATTTTATAATTAACAACATGTAATTATTTTGATAATTATCAACATATAATTATCTTGAGAATTATACGACAAGATAATTATATGTTTACAAATATTGATGATAATTATTACTTCGAACCCTGCTGCGTACATCTGTACTTCTTATGAGAAGTACAAATGTATGCAGGAGGTTAAGAGGATTGTGAAGAAATTCTGATGCCTATGTGAAGTCTACCAATCCGCATTAGGCTCGCGTGGTGGACTAACACCCAAAACACCCTCCATGAGGATAGGTCTGAACACTGTTGTGGGACTTATTAGGTACGTCCCATTACAGAGTTCAGACCTACGTAAGTTTGTTTGCATCTGTTTTCCAGGAATATGTTCGAAACTAAAACAATCTTACCTTATACATATCTAGAGAATTTTCAACAAACTTCTTCAGACTATCGTAAGCAAATTCATAGCTATACGGGTCACTTTCAGTGTGATGAGATGTTAGAATGCTCGCCAATTCCACTTCAGGTAAATCCAAATTTTCATATTCGACATCGCCTAAGCTTGCTTCCTTTCTAAGGATCTCTTCAGTTCCCTAGAATTTCAGAAATACATGAACACGAAGCCTCCATGGCCTAAAAATTTAAGCTCTACCGGGATTCTATTACGATTTATGACAATAAGTTTTGCAAAGTTACCTTTAGATTATACTTGCGAAGTAGTTGTAGCACAGCCAAGAGAGGCGTGGATTTCTCTCCCATTTTTCAATGTTTTATTTTAATTATTTTTCTCATAATAATAATACCTACAACAATAAAATCAACAAATTTCTCTTAAATGTGTCTTGAATGCACTTGCTGTGAGTGACAGGCTCGCGCAAGTCTCTAACAAAAAAAAGTTATATGAAACATGCACCGCCGCCATTAAATTTCTTTGAACGGTTGCACACGTTTCATACATTCTGGATCATCGGTCACGTCCAGTTTTTAGTATGGAAGTCCCGACTCTTTTAACGTAGTGAGTTACATTCTCTTTGGTGAGTGAATCATGCTATGCTATCTTAATACAAACTAAGTGGAACGCTGATTTTCCATAGACAGCTTCCGCCATCTATTGTTTCATGTTTCGAAGCACTATGTGTTGAACTAGGGTTCATATCGGAGTAACAGCGCACTACACCGCACGCGCTGCGCTGGGCTGCGTTCCGAACCTACACCCCAGGTGCCCCCTGAGTGCAACTTTTCGCACTAACGCCGTTCCGAGCCTCGGTGAAAAACGTTCTATTGCAACTCGGTTGTCACAACTCAACTGTTCCGAACCTCTGACGGGTTGCAACTTTTAACCATCAAATTCAATGGTTAATAAACACTACGACGTTTTGATTATCTGTGGTTACTTGACTTTTCACTCGTATTGGATAAAAGTTTGTTTTTCAAATTATTTTTATTCACTTTTTGATTTGCTAACATGGAAGATGATTTTTTTTTTATTGTATTTGGAAATGATGGAAGCCCATATTACTGTCAATGTCAAAATTTGAGGTTATAAAACAACCGTGATCGTTCCGTACCTCATAGTGAGTTGAAAAATTGGCGTGGTCGTTCCGTACCATAGAGTGAGTTGAACAACCGCACTTAAAGGTTGTGACCGCAGCCCTGTAGTAGTGAGAGATTTCGCCCATATCAATCACTATCTTGTTGGTCTAGCGGTCTAGACAACCGGCTTACGATCCGGGTAGCTAAGGTTCGATCCTCGTGTCTTTTTTTCAATTTATTTCATAATATGGCGCCCCCTAGTGCTAATAAGCGGCTACGCAATTAGGTCGTACTAAAATTCAAGGCGAGTTACCTATCTATATCCAATATATTAATCTATGGCGTGAATGACTGAACTGAACCACAGATTACTGATATGTAATAGATGCGATCATGCGATACTGAAATTTTCATGTAACTTAGTTCCTACAGGTCCGTTTTGGCGCTGCTGTCGTCAATCTAATTTCTATAGAACTTGTAGTTAAAGGTTATACAGGTTGAAATTGATATCATTAGCATCCTTTTAAACTAAGTAAGTCCACACATCAAACTGAACAACTTTTACTATGGGAGCAAACCGATCGGAGCAAAAAAAAATCCGCTGTTCCATACTAAACTGCACCCGCCGCCACTGCCTACTCGACTCAAATGTATGTAACAGCTGATTATTTTTTTGCTCCGATCGGTTTGCTCCCATAGTAAAAGTTTTTCAGCTTGATGGGTCTACCTCTTCGTCTCTTAGTTTAAAAGGATTTATTATTATTTTGGTTGTAAGGGCTTGGTCAATGAACCAATAGCTACTGCGACCTGAGTAGATCTATTGTAGCTGTCATCTGAGTAGATCTAGTGTAGTTCAAAAGGTTGCTAATGATATCAATTTCACCCTGTTGGTATGTATACAGTGATTCCAGAATGCAAAAATAGGGATATTTGACAAAGGAACGAACTAATCAACGATATTGTTATGTCATACAACGGAGAAGAATTAGGGCTTCTCAAGGATTCTCAACTTAAAAAAATAGTAGGAAAAACAAGATTTCAAATGCAACAATACGGATGACGCTACTGCTGCTGTAAGCTTAATATGTCGTCTTTTGGTATAATGGCGTTACATGAGGGAAAATGTGACTGCAGTGCCACAACGGACCTATCGGAACTGAGTCATAGACCTAAACTGCCTGAACTGAATCGCAAGAACGACGAATGAATGAAATCAATGGAAATGAATGATATTTTTGATAGTTGTTGTTGGCTTCCTTTCGAGAAGGCAATGGGATCTTGTAGCCCTTACAGCCGTTGTCTGCAGTAGTTTTTAGTTTTATTTGTACAAATGCGAGGGTGGTTCACACCAAAGTTCACACATTCCAATATTCAAGGGAGTTTTACGCGGGGATATCAGTCCGAATCAAACGGTAGCGCATTACTTTATTATATTAGGGTGATTGATTGTACCCATGATACTGAACAAATTTCCCTGAGAAACCTACAGAAAATTCGCAATTTTTTTTTTCGAATTTTCATACAAACGTTCGATCACTTGGTTGCATTTAGTATGAAAAGCCGATTTTTTTTTGCGAATTTCGCCTATAGGTTTCTTTGGGAAATTGTTCAGTATCAGTATCATGGGTACAATCACCCCTTAAAGTAGTGCAACTGTTTACACTAACAGCCTCTATAGAATAAAATTAATAGCCACCCACAGAACATTATAAAAGGGGTTAGAAATGCAAAGTAGCGCTTTTGCTTCGGAGACGACTTTCGCCACTTTTCTTCCTCACGGTGCAACAACTATTTAGGTATGCCCTCTTGCTCGCACCACGCCGCGCGCCTTATGGCAACGTGTTATGCAAAACATTGCATAACCGTGTGGCACACGTTCCACGCCTACTTTACACTTCTAACCCCTCTTATAATGTTCTGTGATCTCTACTTATAACTATACAGTCATGGGCGGATCTGCTGGTTAAACCCCTAGTTTAGTAGGTAAATCCGCCCATGAGTAAGTATTTCATTTTCTTTGGGATTTACCGAAATTGGAAGCTTGCGGTAGTTGCGGTGGCTGATCAGCTTGCCTGCCACCCGTTGGCGCATGCAGTAAAATCCGTAGCTATACCTAATTTTACGACTTACGAGTGCTATCTTTAAATGTCACAGCCAATGTCACAGCACGTCCTAATTCATATATTAGAAAGTAAGGACAAAGTAGTATGGAGTAGGTACCTAAGAATTTATAGGTATGTATTTATTCGATCATGATTTTGAACGTGTGGAGTTAAGCAGCGATTACATTACCCTACACGCAGGGCCGATTTAGGCTACATGGCTTGCTTTGATCGGTACACTTAAAAAAAATAGAAAGAACAAATCAGGCAATGTATGCTGAAATCGGCCCTGCATTGTAGTGTGTTGTAATGATTGCTTTAATAAAATACAAGAGGAAAAACTGCGCAAAGATCGCGTATTATTATGGTGTCCAAACGTTCAAATAGGTAGGTAAGTATATACTTTTCTTCTGTGGTTCTATTTATAAATGTTATTATAACTTTTATATTTGTTATACATGGTGTAAGTGACAGCCTAGCAAATACTGAAACGGTGAACTTAGACCATCAAACTGAACAACTTTCAGTATGGAGCCTACCTCAGGAAACGCGACAAAAAATCAGCTGTCCCATACTTACAATTTAGTTGGGTACGTACAGCAGTTTTGTTTGGGACAGCTGATTTTTTGTCGCGTTTCCTGAGGTAGGCTCCATAGTGAAAGTTGTTCAGTTTGATGATCCGAGTTCACCGTTTCAGTATTTGCTAGGCTGTCACTTTCACCCTGTATAAAGGTTCATTTCTTTAAAAACAACGTAATAATTCTGTACTTCAACAGGTATAGGGTACCTACGTAACGTAAATAAAACGCTTTTAAAGGTACAAGATTTACTTTATTTTATTAATTTGGCATTTCGGGACATTTTCATAAAGTGTTGGGTTACAATTCACAATGATATTTATACATAGGCATATTTACTTAGGTATATAATAACTTCTTATATGTGTATAATTATGTAGACAGTTGCATTACTGAACAACTTCCAAACGTAACTATAGGAAATTGGGGGAAAAAATGTGGAGTTGCCATAGGTAACTATACCACATTTCACATAAGATGAGTTCTGACAGGACTCTTATGTCAAGACAATAAGTACGAAAATTGCTTGTTTCACGCATCTTCGTATGTGAAATGGATTATATGTCGGTATGGTCAGTCGGGGCTAGTGTCTCTACGGGGTAAGTGCCTCTAGCTTCAAAATTTCGAAACCTAGACATATATTTAGACGTACCGCCTTCAAACGTCAAATTATATAATAACAGGCTTTGACGTCTGAAGGCGGTATGTCTAAATATAAGTATGTCTAGTTTTAGAAATTTTGAAGCTAGAGGCACTTACCCCGTAGAGGCACTTGCCCCGACTGTAATTTACCATTACCTAATAAATGGAATCAGTTGGTATAAACAGTTAAATTACCTATTTTCGTGAATTTTCTATTGGCTCCTTGATGAAAGTTGTTCAGTATCATAGAGTTATAATCATCCTTTAAAGTAATGCAACTGTCTAACCAACTACCCACCCACCTGTAAGGCGCTAGGTCAACAGAACCGGCGGAAAATCTATGGAAACACTATTTTATTTATTGTAGCCAGGTATTCTAGCATTGTGAATTGGCGCCCAGGGTAATAAAGCATTAATGAAGAGGTACCTACGTAATAATAAACAACATATGCACACCTACATTAAATGTTCCACGAAGCACTCAGATAGTACTTAGAAGGTACATCTAAAATACTTTATATATTATGGGTTCATTGAAGCCGAAACCACGAGAGGCCGTAAGGCGGTCTGAAAAACTCTGACACCAGGGCTCTGCCCACACGATAAGAAAGAAAGAATTGAAGTGAAACAAGATAGCATCGAATCGCGCTATCGTTGAAATCTTTTATATGTCCCACCACGCAATATATAAAAGGTCCCACTTCGATGCATCGGAGTTGGATATTGAGAACAGGGGAAAATGAAAGTGAAACCGAATCAAAAACTTTAATCTCCTTTGACAGTTAGGTAGGTATGATATGACTTAGGTTACTTAAAGGATTTACATTTTTCAGATGGCCAAACCCAAATTGGATTTATCGGTAGGTATCTACAACGTGTTAATGAATTAACGCAAAAATAGAAAGTAGTTTGTTTAGAATCGAGAGCAGAATCGAATTATCATGGTTTCAACATGGGTAATTCTTTTTATAGAATTACAAAACATTTAATAATTTGTAGAATTTAAAATTTACTGAACCCGATGTCAACCCACCGCACGGGCACACTCACCCTTCTTACTACCAAAACAAGATTATTAAAATTTATCCATGAGTACGTTAGCGCTTTCATTCATTGCTGAAATGATAACAAATAATTTTTGCCCCAAAACTTAAAATGCGAATAACTTTAAATTTTAAGTATCAAAATAATGAAATTATTGTTTCAATCTAATTATTTTGTTATTAATCAGGTTTTGCGCTAATTTATTTACACGTTGTATATATACTTAAAGGCAAATAGTAGATGACATACTAAGATGACATAACATAACAACAGTGTTTTGAAGATTAAATAAATATACACACAGTAAGATAAACAACAAGGGGAAATGTATTTTCCTCCTACTTTCTTACTAGGAAAATACAAAGTAGGTAGGTATACCTAGGTACCCTATATCTAGATAAGGTTCCAATCATCATCATCATCAGCCTATATACGTCCCACTGCAGGGCACAGGCCTATTCAAGGAGGGTGTATGGGCATTCCCAACCATTCCAATAAACGAAGACGCCAGACCGCCTTAATTTGTGCCTCTTGTATTTTTATTTCTGTATTTTACTGTTTATGTTTTGGTGTAAAATAAAGTATATTTGATTGATTGATTGATTGAAGACGATTTAAATAAATATGATAAATCAACACCTTTACTTAAATTGTTTTGTTTTATAAACTTGGTTCTGTGGTTCTTTTGTTTGTCATTATGACAACTTAAAGGTTTTAAAACATCTTTTTTATCTTCGTGCTAAATAAGGTCTAACAAAATTAGCTGAAACTATTTTAAGGGGATGATCAGACCATTAAACTGAACAACTTTCTCTATGGGACCAATATCGAAATCGCGAAAAAAAATCGGTTGTTCCATACAAACCTACTCGACCTAAATGAATGGGACAGCAGATTTTTGTTTCGCGATTTCAATATTGGTCCCATACAAAAAGTTGTTCAGTTTGATGGTCTGATCATCCCCTTAAAATAGTTTCACCTAATTTTGTGAGACCTTATATACTATTACCTATTCTGTGGTGAAACTTAAAACGAAAAGGACTCTTTCAAATCAATTTGTCAAAACTGTGGTCTTAACTGAGGTACCTACGTTTTTACTCTGCTTGCCTACCTGCAAGCTTCGTGGAACTTAATTATACTATAGGTAGGTATATAGGTACTGTCCTAGTTAATAAATTAACAAAACGTCGTAGTTTTTTAAAACTCTTCTCTCTGTAAGCGAGTAATTCGTACCCTATTTTTTCTGTTGTCCATGGCAATTAACAAAGTTTGAGTTAAAATAGAGGCGGCCAAAGTAGATTTTAAAATCTATATAATTATCAAATTATGTTTTCAAACTGTTTCAGATCGACAGCTTGTTTCACCATATAAAAACTTGATATTTATGAAGATAAAAAAGAATCTTGTTTTTTTTTATCTCAACCCCTTTCTCTACTTTGTTATACTTATGAGGGTTCGCTTTTCAAATGGTCCGAACGGAAACATATTGTTGTTTTAGGTGATGTAATTACTTAGATAAAAATTTTTGTTCGAAGCACTACGATATTGGGTCTATGTTTAGTAAGTATTAAGTATAATATGAACAATTGACACTTAAAGAAAAAGTAAAAGATGTTTACGTATATTGCCTTCTTTATTTTATAGTTGATTAAATGAGGATACAAAAACACTTGGCTAGGTATAATAATTTCTTTTGTCACTGTGTAGTTTAGAGTAATTTTAAGATAGATACCTAGTCAAATCAAAGCGGTTTTCGGTCACGGTCTCGCTGTGGTCTTGCGGTGATGCTTAGATAATATTCCGAGAGATAAGTGTACTTTTTGCAACCATCAGCAGCAAGGCTGATTCAGTGTTTATGGGGTGTAGAGCATCTCTGTGATGGGGTTGACGTCGGTCTGCCTGCATATCGTCAGTCAGTTAAGTAGGTACAGTCGTTCAAAGGTCAGTTATGGTTGCAAAAAACGGACGATCACCAGCAATTCTGATCGTATGGTACTATTGTAATATGCACTGTAATCAGCCTTGCTGCTGATGGTTGCCAAAAGTACACTTATCTCTTATACTATAATTGAAAGGTTTTCTTCTCGACGCGTCCTCGCTGCATCGAAAAGTACCTCGTTCCGCTCTGTTCACAGAGCGAAATACCGCAACAAGTCGTATGGAAAAAGGCCGAATCGCGCGCAAGTATAGACAGGTACCATACGAGAGGGCTGAGGTCTATAAGACCGCGACCGAGACCGCATACAACGTATCTTACATAACATAAGGCTGTAGTTTAAAATACACTCTGTAAACATTTTAGGGCCCTATTTTTATTATTATAATATGGATATGTCTTGCAGGTGGCCTCTATCAAAAGCGAATAACGAAACATAACTAATACGACGACCTCAAAAGAATCCATTATCTATCCCATAAACTAGCTAGCAAATCAACTAATCATAAATTATTTCGGACTAATTTGTATTTGTAGGGTTTAGTAAGATTGATTCGAGGATCGGAGCACTATATAACCACTAAGAAGGGATGTATTCTTGCCTCGAGGTTCGATTAATGTTGTTACATAAGACAGTACAGGATTAGGTTGAGTTGAGAATTGGATACGAAGGGTTTTTCTAATAAAAAAACTTGTTTTGATCAACAAACAAAAATTGAGTCAATCTGAAGTACTTAAGTTATTACAATATAAGCTTCACATTTTAAGATGAAGTGCAAAAACAAGGATAATTTTATCATTGATGTTGTGTTGATGGCATCAGAGACAAGGTCCATTCTGAATTTTCATTGATTTCTTATTCTATAATTGTAATTTTCCAAACTCATTTTGAAACTCATTCGCTGAGCTCATCAATTGAAAATGTCAAAATTACGAGGGAGATATGAATCTTTCTACTGCTGATTTGACTTTCAAAAATCGCACTCCTACAGTATGATTTTTGAAAGTCGAATCCACTGAGCAAGTAATCACTACGTTTTAGTCAAATCAGCAGTAGAAAGATGCATATCTCCATAGTAATATTGATATTTTCAACTGCTGAGCTCAGCGAATGAGTTTCAAAAATCGCACTCCTTCGTTAAAATGAACAAACTATAGACCTATTTTCAAGAATATCAACTTTTAACTGTCACATAATACTAACGATTGGTGGAGGATTTTGGTGATGTAAGTATTATAATGGTCATCCCCTGGTACAAAATGCGAGCAACTTCTTAAGACCTTGCAATTCGGTAGCTGAATACCTAATGCATGTGTTTAAATGAATCCTGGCAACTCATAAACATGCATAAAGCGACTCCAGTCAACTACTTCGAGTACCTACTACCAAATTGTAGTATTTGATCCCCCGTTGCGAGACAGTAGCCATTGGCTGCCGCAAAAGAGCGATGTAAATCACCCACTCCACCGCTTAAAACCTGTACTCAACCTTTATTACAAAAATACAGTGAACTGCAGAACACAGCAGGAAACTCGATTCAACTTTGAAAGCAGCATACAGACGAGTGTCTTATTGGCAGATACCTATTAAACTCACTGAACAGATATCTGCTCGAAATAGATACCAAATGAAGGCCGACATTCGTTGGATTAGATGGCACCTAATAGGTAGATTGTAAACGGGTGTTGGATAACATATTTTGCAAAAATTTTACATTAGTGGTAATGTATCTACTATTACCGGTTAGATTGGAGTAGCTGTATTATATTATAATACTTTATTGTTACTATATTGTATATATATAATAATACACAAAGTTGAGAAAACATGTACAAAGGTAGATTGCGGGCGTGGTCCGATGTATTACCACTAAAACATCTATCGAATTCGAACTGAATATGATAGATGGGTGGGTACCTATCTATTTTATCTCCCGGGAAAAAAGGTGACCAAGGATTTTAAGGTTAACGATCCTTCGAGAACCTTCTCAAGAGCAGGAAGAATTACAATTAAGTAAAGAGAAAGAAATCAATTAAAATTTTAGGTGGCGCTGTGTCAAAGCCTTTTTCTGATTAAAGAATGTTTTTCCTGGGCGTTTGAGCGTTGCATTGTTCTGAGTGTTTTTATCTTGTTTATAAGAAAAGGTATGGGGGTTTGTAGGGCTGTTATAAAGGTCCAGCGAGCTTTATAAAAGCGCTATAAGGTTTTGTACCTTTTCTTACGAAAAAGATGATAATATTTGGTGAGGCAAGTGACTATGCCAGAAGAAGCGATTTTTGAATCTCATTCGCTGAGCTCATCAGTTGAAAATGTCAAAATTACTATGGAGATATGCATCCTTCTACTACTGATTTGACTTTCAAAAATCGCACTCCATGAGCATGATTTTTCAAAGTCTAATCAGCAGTAGAAAGATGCGTATCTCCATACATTTTCAACTGCTGAGTTCAACGTATGAGATTCAAAAATTGCACTCCTGGAGAAACACCCTGAAAACTATTATAGTCTTATCAATTCGCATTCTGAAATAATCATAAGTTGTATGTACACACGGCGACACATCAAGCTATACAAAACCAACATAAGCTGGCCGCGCGTAGGTCGAGTTACGTATAACGTCGCGCGGCCAGCTTATGTTGGTTTTGTATAGCCTGATGTGTCGCCGTGCGTACACAAAAAAGTTTTTGTTTGACAAGTAAAGTACTGGTATTAAAATGCTGTGTCAAAAATTCTGGTCCTTCTCGTATTGAACTAGAGTTATGTGACCCTATCTATCTCTCGCTCTGAAAAAAAATTTTGTAGAAAATTTTATTTTGCGGTCCTTTTTGCAATTTTGTTTTTGTGCCATAAAAAGACCGTCTCCTTGCTTGCACAGTGTCAAGCCTGTTATAATTTTAGTTCCTAAAAATATTAAGTACATAATATAAAGGTATATAAGCGTACCAAATCAATAATAGGTAAGAAACTTAATAGCCAAACATTAAAATATGTGCTTGTAAAAAAAAACCTAATAAATCTTTTTCAAAAGGAATAATAAACACATCTTAAGATAGAATGTAAGATTTAGTCTTAATTCAACACTGTACCAAATGTATACTAATTATTTCAGATTCTGAAACGTTTGTCAGTCTTAAGATCCGTCTATTATTACCAATGTATATATAACAATATACATACATATTTACATACAACACTAATATTGCGTTAGGAGGTAAAGGTTTTATAATTCTTACATTTATTAATGTAAGTACTTATTAAGTACTTTTGCTAACGAAGTCAATAATTCTAATATTCTAAGTCTATGGTTCACTCTATGTTTGGTCATCGATAAGTAAAGCTATTATTTTTTAAGATAGGTAGAGATACAATGATTTGAATTATGATAAAATAAATAGCGTAACAAAGTTTTGATTCCTGGAAAAGTTAAAGATTTATGATTTTTATTTTACTTTCGTATCGTGGCGGCCTTATAACAGACGTAAAGTTAAAAACATAATTACGCGTAACGTCGTGTTGAAGAAGTCAATTTTGTTCAATTAACTTTTCAAGGAATCCTTTTAGATTTAATGTTAAGATCGAATGGTTTGTGAATTATCTATTGTACCTTATATAATGGTAGAATTTCCCATGTTTTTTTTTATAATATTAATTGAATATTTAATCCTATTAAATTATTTTTCTAACGTAACGAACATCATTTAACATATCTACTGAAATTGTAAAATTAACTAAGTAGAATATTTAATTACTTTCGACAAAATCGTCTATTAATAAAGTCAAATCTATCGGACGATGGTAAAGGGCGAATCTACGCGAATAATAATAATTTATCTAAAATATTAAAGCTTGGAGATACACAAATTTAGCCGCAAAGGTACCTACTAATTAGAAACGTTCAGGTATGAAATGTTAATAATAGTAGTACCAAAAGACAGGGCTGGATCTAAGACAGAACAAAGCATTAAAATTAGTTTTCGTAATAGTCGTAGTACGAAATGTCTATGAAATTCGTTTTGCTGATCCTTACAACCAGCACTGTAAGGGGCGTCCATTAATTACGTTAGGTGATTTTGGAAATTTTTTGACCCCATGTGAGTGAGTGAGATATCGTGAGATTTGGCTCGGGGTCGAGCCAATAATCTCAAGTGTGATTTTTCAAAATACGTATTTTTAGTATATGTATAAACACGATAATCTGTTTTTGATTGCGCTTGTTTTACTTAATTTTACCAGCGAATTTAACCCAGTTTTCTCGCAATTTTTTACTGTTTCTTCAGGGAAAAGCATATGCCACTATATTCCCCGAAGGGGTAGTCAGAGATATTCTGACAACTCAGAACATCCTAAAAATATTACCAACGTTGGGGAGAAATCCCGGTACTGAGATCGGTTGAGATTCGGCTTGACCCCTCAAGCCGAATCTCCCGCCTCACGTACTTACTGGACGCCCCTAAAATGCGGCTATATTGTGTATAAGATTAGGTAAACCCATAGGTTTATAGGTCTTGGCTAGAGCAGTTGTGCACGTCGAGAGACCTAGGCGGGACCTCCTCGTAGGGCGCGACGTGCGCGGTGGCAAGCTCGCGCGCGACGCGCTCGGCCGCGCCCAGCACGCGCAGTAGATTTAGACCGGCTAGTTTCCGCAGCTCTTCTATGCTCCAGCCCTCTTCCATCAGCTCCGCGAATAGTAGCGGATATGACGACACGTCTTCCAGTCCTTGCGGTGTACTGTGGTGTTTAAGTTAGAGGGCTTGGTATTTTTAAATATAGGGTCCTTCGTAATATGCTGACGGTATTTTAAGGGGATGATCAGACTATCAAACTGAACCACATTCTCTATGAGACCAATGTCGAAATCGCGAAAAAAATCTGCTATTCCAATACAAAACTGGAAACATAGGTGCTATTAATACAAAACTGCAAACATAGGCGAAATGTATGGGACAGATGGTATTTTTTTTGCGATTTCGACACTGGTTGTTCAGTTGGATGGTCTGATCATCTGCTTAAAATAGTTTCTGCTAGTTAATTTTGTTAGATTTTATATACAGGGTGTAAACAACTTTGAAATCGCGATACTATTGGCGCGCCTTGGCAGTAAAACCGACTCGTATGTCACGACAGCTGCGGAAGTTAGAAATTTCGAAAAAAGCGCGCGAAGTAAGGGGAGAGCAGTATTTCGTTGTTATATATCTGCCGGGCGTCACGCGACGGCCACTTTTTATTTTCGTGATTTCATAGTTGATGCCGTAGTAAAAGATCTGAAGTATGCACCGCATTTAAGTTTACATCCTGTAGTAAGCGAGGTAAATTGTACCTGTACTTACTAGTTGATTCCGTCGTAACCGGCGCCTAGACCGACACTGTCGACGCCAGCTACGTCGCGTATGTGGTTAATGTGCGCTGTGGAAGATGCAAATTGAGTCAGGATTCCTTTGTAGGACCGCCGTTAATGAGAACCAGGGCCGTCTTAACCAAAAACCAGCCAGCGCCCCCCTTGCCAACAACAAAACATTTTTTTACAAGCTATTATTTAACTTAAGATATGTTTGGTACAAATCTTGCGAGTGAATTTGGACCCACTTTTAGGTATTCTATCAAGATGAAACGTGATACATGTAGAAACCAGATGACAATGCAATATTATGGTGCCCAGGAGCTGATCTGATGATGGAGCCGGAAGGTAGTAACGGGGATCTCCGCTGCATTTAATATAGACCCACCGAGTTTGGGTTCGTTAGACTGGTCTCGATGAAACAAATTCTTGCAGTAATAAGATCTAAACTGGCTAGTACTTCGCAAGTCGCAACTGAGCAAGCGGATTGTGTCAACAGCTGCATGCTTTGAAAACAAATATTGGTGCCTTAGGTAAATTAAATAATTTTCAAAACTAGCATGGCATGTGTATAAGACGATCGGTTTGCGCCCCCTATGACCTTGCGCCCGGGTGACACGTACCCCTTGCGGTTAACACGGCCCTGATGAGAACACGACGGTAGTTATACCTATAGCATCCTGAACCGTTGCAGTTTCTTTGCACGTGAGGAAGGAGGTATAAAAGTTGACCATGATGAGGCCCTTGTTGGCGGCGAGCAGACGTAGCACGGTGTCGGGCACGTTGCGCGTGACATTGCAGAGCGCGCGCGCGGACGAGTGAGAGAAGAGCACGGGCGCGCGCGACACGGCCAGCGCGTCGCGCATCGTGCGCTCTGACACGTGCGACAGGTCCACGAGCATGCCCAGCCGGTTCATCTCTTTCACTACCACCTGATGGAAGATGGGGGTCTCAAGAAGACTGCTAAAAAAGGGCACTAATTATGCAATGCCGTTTTACAAATAGACGCCATACGTTAACATCATTGCACTTTAAGACTATTACACGATATACAGTGTGTTAGGGTAATCAGTTGCATTATTTTAAGGGGTGATTGTACCCATGATACTGAACAAATTTCCCTAAGAAACAAGAAATTCGTTAAAAAAAAATTTGGACAGCTATCAGCTGAGCCTTTGTATAAAAAACCGCTTTTTTTTTGCGAATTTTCTATTGGTTTCTTTGGGAAAGTTGTTCAGTATCATGTATACAATCGCCCCTTAAAGTAATGTAACTGTTTACGCTAACACCCTGTAGTGTTCTGTAGCCCGTACTATGCGAATGCCGGCCGTGATGCCGGGCAATTTACCTTGCTTTATTATGTATTGCCATTTCGGAGCGCGATTTTTAATATGTTTTCATTTTGCCAATTAAAGTAAAGATTGAGCTATGGGCGTATTATGGTAAATTATCATCAGCCTGTGTTATCCCTTTGCACATAGACCTCTCTCAATATAGACCATTGCATTCGATTCAGTGCTTCAAAATATTTCCAGAAAAAATATAGGTACGAAATCTACCAAAGGAAATGTTCAGACTTCAGAACTACAAATGCAGCCAGTGCAGCGTCTGAATACTTATTTACCGCAAAGTAAACTCTGTTCTATTGTTTCTACAACTCCTAACCAAGTTCGCAGCGAATTTGTGGAAGCATTAATGCTTAATTTAATTGCTAAGGCTTCTCGGAATCTTTGTCAAGCCCGAATTCAATTCGTCGTAGAAACTAATGAAACTCGAACGCAATCAGATTTAAATGAAACCTTCCATGAAATTAGAATCAATTTTTGTAAGAATTGTATTGAGTAAAAATCGTTGATGGGAAAGCTAAAAGCAGTCTGATACGAGAGTATGTTACCGTGCATGCAGTGAGTGGTTTCAACAAAAGGAAATATTCCGAAAGTATCGTTGCAAGGAAAACAAAGAACTGCTTCGCAAGCACCCGGAGTTCATACAAAGCGAAATATTGCGAAGCCGCAGGATGTTTATGATTATGGCACACTCACTCTACCCAACGTCTCAATCTTTACGGTTTCGTCTTGAGTACCTGTTTCAATATTACGAGTGTTTCGAATACGAGACTGTTTATTCGGAACCTTTTACCTTGCGAGAAACGTAGATTATAGTAACTTTTTATAGATATCGGTTGACTTATTAAGACTTAATCTTTAATAAGAGGGGTCTACAATAAGAAAGAAAATAAATCCACTCTTAACGAGCCACCTTTAATATAATCTGTAAGTATAAAAAGAGATTACAATTCTTCCTAATCTCGAGACTTAAGAAAGAATTAAAACGAGGAAAGAGAAGTCACAACTCCAGTCCAATAAGGGTGTAAATAAACTTCGGAAGCTTTAATTTCCGTTTTATTTGTATTTTTTTGCACTGAAAACTTCACAAGGGTCAGCGAAAATAAAGAAGTTTCTTTTAAAGTGAATTTATGTTTGTTAAAGTCGTCTCGTAACTAAGTGAATTTGTCCTCAATGGATCAACAAATACTCGATAGGAGTGGGGTTGTTTTTACACGTTGCAATGTAGAGCAGTGTGGCAAAAGTGATTTTAATAAAACCGGTAAAATTCACGACTTAAATCCGATAGAAATCGGTAGATTGTCTAAAAAGTTAAAGAATAAAAAGTTAAAGTTCTTTTTTTTCCAACACAATTGTCATCAAATTCTGAACTATGAGATATGGTAAAACTTTATAATTTTGTTCCCGCGTCAGTTGCATATTGACCAAAACTTGAAACTTGCATAAAGTAAAAGTCTTTTGTGTCATTTTAGTTGTACTCCAAAATATAGTCTCGATGATTTCTGCGCAGGGACTTTAAAAACATGAACTAATCTGTTCCGTTACATTGAAAGGAAAGTCCGAACTTACTAATAACTCTAAATAAGGTATTATAAGACTCATAACTAATCCTAATTTCTTAGCATCTGCCACACAAAAAGGCAAAATCAAAATTTGGCTAAAACGTCTGCTGTAAAATAAATCGGTTAGGTCACAGATTTATATCGGTAGACAGTACAAATCGGTAGATCTACCGATAAATCGGTAGCTTTTGCAACACTGGTTAGAATTAGAAGTACCTTTCCGAAGGGTGTTAACCCTCCGCGCGGCGAGGGCTCCATCCGGTCGGTGGCGGAGGCGCACTCAGCCCAGGGGGTGTCACAGGTGGAGGTGAGCGTGAGGTAGCGGACCCCCACCTGGAACAGGGTCCGCAGCACACCCAGGGACCCCCCGATGGCGTGTCCGCCTTCTACCCCCACCAGGGAGCACATGCGGTGGTTGGCGTGTGCCGATAATATATCTGTTAACAGTAAAGATACCTTCGTGCTCTTCATTCATAGTGCTCTTCCTAATATTATACAGGGGGTGATTGTAACCATGATACTGAACAACTTTCCCTAAGAAACATGTAGGAAACATTTCATAGGGCCTCCTATTGTCCAGAATCCAGCTAAAACTGTACCTCTCTATTAAGAGGGAAGGCGGTTTCCCTGGAGTACATGCAAACGTATTCCACTGTTTCCTCCTTGGATAAAGATTAATGTAATGACACTAAAATAAATATTTTTTTTACCGTACAATCTATACCTCTGCCATGTCTCTATGTTTTGTTTTTCTCCATTTTATTACCTACTATAAGAATTAGAAGCCTTCGTAAATGGCGAAATATTGTACAATTTTATCGCTGTGTTCATACATCCAGAAAGCAAATTTGACTAATATAAAAATGAATATAAACCATTAAAAAAATACAGACATAGCCAAAGTCTTTGCCATATTATTCTTGAAAGAATTTTTAAAATCGGGTATTAACAGGGGAATATAAAATCGTGATTTCGTCCATTTTATGTAGGTTAAATCAGCCCGAGCTACAGTTTTCACTTTCGCATTGGTAGTTCGATTGCTCGGGAACAGCGCGACAACAATAGATCTTTTAAAAAAACCTATTCTTCTAATTTCTTGCTGCCCAGCCTGTGCTGTCCCCGTGGTCCTCCCTTGTCGCCGGGCCTGCACCGACCCCCCGTCACAAACATACATCCAAACATCGTCACCAACTTTCACATTTACAATATTAGTACGTTCCAAAACCAATACAAAGTAGTTAAAAGGCTTTAAATTGTGTTCTAGACAGTTTAAACTTATGCCAACGTTTTCATTATGTAAATTCTGTACATGTATACGCCTAAATATAAGTATATAAAACGAGTATCTTCAGGAACATTGCGAAAATGAGCGTATTGTTAATGGATTGAAGTGTAAAGTTATTGTGCCATAATAATTTTTCAACGTCAGCGCCAGTGTGGAAAGTTACGTTGGTTAATTTAGAGTTTGATTTTAAAAACAAGCTCGCTTTTTCCTGTACATTTTTGAGTTATTGTCTACCTAACATCAATTTCAACTTTTCCATGGTGCCGATAATGGTGTTTTAATATTTAAAATGGGCAATTTGTGTGCTGCATTTGCATATATGGAAATTATAACGCGTGAAAATTCTCGTGTATTGTGTTAACGACACGAATAGGTGTATATGCCAGCTAGTGTAGGTACCTAACCTACACTAAACCAGATGCATCGATATAAGACATTAATTATACAGGGTAGATACCTACTTGGATAACTTTTTTGGGTGATTGGACTGAACATCTTTCCCCCAGGATCTTTTAGGAAATACTGAATAAGAAATTTGGTCCTGTTAATCTATAACGAAGTAATTACGAAGATATAAAGCTTTGAAATTTTGCATACAAAATTTTAAAACCTTTATATTTTCGTAATTATATTATAAATTGCAAATGTTATTTGTGACGCGTCATCTAGATTTTCTAAACAATTTTTCCATACATAAAATGTTACTTTTAATAATTCCGTCTACGCGTATTGTGCGTCAAACTTTTGTATGGACTGAAACCACCCTGTAGGTATATTTTCATTCTACAAATAGTAACTAATCTCACCCTTTATACATAAGGTATAAGTAGATCATTTGTATCAAGCTGTAGGTACCTGTATTAAACTACCTACTTATCTGCTTTTCGAGGTGGTCAATAACTTGCTACAATACCTACTAGGTAAGGTACCTTGTAAACCATTTCAGTTTCCGTGCATTTCAGGGTGCGATAGAACGAAATAAGTTCACGACGAAAAAAAAACCTTCTCCCTTAGTTACCTTTTACGACACTAAACTACGGCACAGAATAATTAATAGTTACTACTTACCGAAAGATGTGTGTTAGACTTACAATAAATTGTCTGTTCAATTCCGAGAAATAATTTTCAGTAGAATTGAAATCAGCATCTATTAAAATAATAAGAAAAATAATTAAGATAAGAGCAAAGTAAATACAGAAGGATCACTCATTTAAATCGAGGTCTTTTATAAAAACAACGAGACGTAAGAGGAAACTCACCAATGGAAATTAATTTTAACCATTTTAAGGTTTTTTTAAATGTAGCGGAATCAAGACAATGAGTTTTTCATGCAAATAACTGGGATGGTTTTGCATCCACTCTTTAGTAGATTACAAAAAATAAAATTAACTGTTGTCTGCCGCTTCGTGCCCGTATTATGATATATTTATCTGTATAAAAATGCAAATGACCATACCAAAACAAAGCGCCAGTTTATCCGATTTGAGTACAATAAAAAAAACACGTGTTTTGTAAACCGCCCGAATTCCGCCTATGTAGGATTTTCTTATCCAGTAAGTTTTATGAGCTTTCGTATTCATTTATATTTCATATACAAGAGTAGCTCAGTTATTTTACGGAGTTTTGTTAGGCGGGGTAGGGAGTAATTACTAATTGGACTTGTAAACTGTAACCGGAACCATTAAGTGACAAAAGGACTATCTTAAAGCATATTAAAAAAAAATTCGCTACGCAACATAGAAATCAAAATTATGTGTCCCAGAAGAATTTTAAATTATTAATATCAATACCAATGCACTCATTTGACTTAGATTTAACAATATAAATTATTTTTGAGCAATAAAATAGGCAATGAAATTTAAAAAATGAGGTATTTATTAGAAAATACGAATGTATTTTTCAAAACTTTCTAAGTAGACAAAAATATTCACACCATGTTTGTAGTATGTATAACGGTAAAGCCTTAAATATGTGCAAAAAAATTTACCATCAGGTTTTTTTAAAACGAGATAATAGCAAAATTTTAGAATTGGAACTGTTGCAGACGTTATTTTTTTTTATTTTGGCACAATTTTAGGCTCAAATTGGCTCTTCAATATTATACCGAAAAAAATTTCAATTACTAATTAGTCCTGGCTCAAACCGTAAAATGACTGGGCTAGAGTGCGATTTTTGATACTCATTTTATTGAACTCAGCAGTTGAAAATGTCAATATTACTATGGAGATATGCATGTTTCTACTGCTGATTTGACATTCCAAAATCATACTCCAGGAGTGCGATTTTTGAAAGTCAAATCAACAGTAGAAAGATGCGTATCTCCATACATTGTCAACTGCTGAGTTTAACGTATGAAATTAAAAAATCGCACTCCTGGTTGTAAAACTCAATGGGACTCTTACTTAAAGGGGTGCTTCAGACCATCAAACTAAACAACTTTTACTATGGGACCAACTCTGAAATCGGGAAAAAAATTCCGCTGTCCCATACAAAACTGCAAACATAACCCGACTGAAATGTATGGGGAGTGGGGACAGCTGATTTTTTTTCGTGATTTCGATATTGGTCCCATACAGAAAGTTGTTCAGTTTGATGGTCTGAAGCACCCCTTTAAGTAAGTGTCCCATTTAATTTTACATTCAGTATACAGGATCCTTCTTAAATATGCTGACGGTTTTTATAGGGATGATCAGACCACCAAACTGAACTAAGTTTGGCAAAGGCCTCCCCTTTCACTCCCCAACCCTCACTAGGGTGTAAGGTGTATATGTAATTACAGGGTGTTACAAAAATACAAATATACATTTAAGGGGGTGGTTAAGACCACCAAACTGAACAACTTTCACTATGGGACCAGTATCGAAATCGCGAAAAAAAAATCGGATGTTACATCATCATCATCATCATATCAGCCGATAGACGCCCACTGCTGGACATAGGCCTCCCCCAAAACGAGAAGATTTGCCATATTCGCCATGATGCGATGCGTTTGCGATGTTCCATACTAAACTACAGATCTACTCGAGCTAAATGTGTGGGGCAAAAGATTTTTTTTCGCGGTTTCGATGTTGGTCCAATAGTGAAAGTTTTAAATTTTTATTTTTGTTCTGTAACACCCTGTATAATTAACTAGAGTTTACCCGCGACTTCGTCCGCACGGCTTTCCATCATCCTAGCGAGTTAAATAATATAGTCTAAACATACTTTTTCGAACACAAAAAGTCTCACCAATAGTAGTCTAATAGTTTTCGTGTGATGCGCGAACAAACAAACAGACAGTCAAAATTTTAGTTACTATAAACCAAAATATTTTACTATCAGAATCACAACAAATAAGGTTGCTACGCTCGTAGTATCTCGTAGCAAATCTCGTAGCCTCTACGGAATTCGTAGCGCTATAATCGAAAATCATACCGTGACCTGTATAATCCATTTCGAAACTTACCGTCTGCCGACGTGCATAGAGTCATCTGCGGTTGATACTTGTCAGTGAGTCGCTGTATCAGGTCTATTTGCTCGAAGGTGAGCTGGACCGCGTCTCTGTGCTGCGCGTCGCACGGCACGTACGCTGCCCAGAACTGTCAGAACATCTCGACACGTGATTAGATATCCCTACCAGATCGGAAGCTTCATTCAAGCGCGCGTTGCGGGACGTACGAGTAGGTGAACACACTCAGCTGGGGTATGTGTGTACATGTAGCCCAGTCAATTTACGAAGTTTTGTTAGGTGGGGTGGGGTGGGAAGTAATTATGTATGGGACTTTTAAACTGTTACAGTTTAAAAGTCCCATACATAATTACTACATTGTACCATTTAATGACAAAAAGATTATCTGAAGATAAATAAAAAAAATAGCAAAATAACATAGAAATCAAAAATTGTTCTCTCGGAAGGCTTGTAACTTAAAAATAATAATGCCAATGTACTAGTTTTAATTAGATTTAACAATTAAAATGACTTTTGAGCACAGATCACAAAAACTAAAGGGAGATGTGAAAAGGGGACAGTGTCGCAGCAATATGCGCAAAAACGGAACACATTGCTCGCGACAGTAAGGATTCAATATATTATGAGGCTGAAAGCCAGTCGAGATATTATTTGTAAATAGTTTACAACGCTTGCGAAGTACTAAAATTTATTCGAACGTTGAGTTCTGATACCGCAATGGATAAAGAGCACATTCAAGCTAACAAAATACTTTCTATCGCGTAGTGCTGGTGGTAATGCGACTAGGTTTCGTTCTCAGCGCGTTAGTTGGCATCTTCCTAGATCTCTATAGTCAGAACATCTCGACACGTGATTAGATATCCCTACAGAACGAAAGCTTCATTCAAGCGGCCGCTGTCGGTGTACTCACACAAGCGCGCGTTACGAGACGTACGAGTAGGTGAACACACTCAGCTGGGGTATGCGTACACCTGTAGCCCAGTTATTTTACAAGGTTTCGTAAGGTGGGATGGGAATTAATTATGTACGTGGACTTTTAAACTGTAACCGGCAGTGACAAAAAGACTACCTGAAAAAAAAATCACTACGCAACATAGAAATCAAAATTGTATCTTTCTCGAAAGGTTTTTGTAACTTAAAAATAGTAGGTAATTAATTTTAAATAAGGTTTAACAATAAAAATGACTTTTGAGTAATAAAACAGCCAATGACATTTTAACAATGAGTTAGGTATTCATTAGAAAATATTTCTGAGTAGACAAAGATATTTATTTACTCCGTGTTTATGGTCTGTATGGCCTGAAAAATGTGAAAAAAAAATTCCATCGGGTTTTTTAAAACGAGATAAATACTAAATTTTAAATTTGGGGCTGCTGCTGGCGTGTTTTTTTTATTTAGGTATATTTATAGGCTCAAATGGGCCTTCCCCTCCACCCCTGTTATCCCATCGGGGAATATAGTATGAAACACCAAAAGAAAAAATATTTTTTTTCTTAAAACTTAGCTTCTAACGCGCGCGCTTGTTTGAGTGCACCTACAGCGGCAGCTTGTATTAAGCTTCCAATCTGTAGGGATATTTAATCGTGTGATCTCAATTTGTAATTCCTCATTCCATATACGAAGTTCCACGAAATAATCCATTCTCATACTTGTTCCATTGGCGTAAGAGTTATGTCGAGGGATTCTTGTAAGGAATGATTGAATATCACGCACGAGTGGGTGCGGGCGGTGTATCAAACGCAGAAAGAGCATACATTTGACAAGAAAATTGAAATATTTGGAAAGGCGGCGGAGAAACATTGGTGCTGCATTTGAAATAAAAGGTAAATTGAGATAGAAATGCATTTAAATTGTGTTGCTTGACGAAATACAAACCTAACCGATAATTTACAAGTATTATTTTAGCGAAAATATCTCGAATAAAACGTATGGAGCCTTATGCGAAAAAGATAGGCAGTTAAAGGGGCCATCAATTTGATTATACATACATTAATTTGATATAAGTATTTATGGTTGAAATTTTAGCTAGGTAGAACGATTACCTTTGATGTTGACAGCTAAATAAATACCTATACTTAGAATTTTAGCCTAATTTTCTCAATGGATTTCCCCAATATTTTAGTAAAAAATTTAAATTAAAGTATCTTAGACTTATTTTGGATTCTCACATACTGCTAAAAACATTTTTAATACGATAGGCACCTTTAAAAACCATGTAACATACGAACATGTAGTTGGATAACAATCTGAATGTAGTCGTGGCGATCCCTTGGGGGAGGCCTATGTCCAGCAGTGGACGTCCATTTCGATGACGACTAAAGTATACAATAATGTAGGTGCTCACCTGGGCCGCGACTCTTCCTTGCTTCAATCTCGGCAAGTCTGTGTGACTCCACGAACTTGTAGCCCACGGTGATATCGTTCGTAAGTCCTCATCGAATCTATAACAAAACAGTCATTAACAACAGCCGATAATCGTTCAACTGCAGGGCACAGGCCTAACTTACAAAAAGTAATGTTAGACCACCACGAGTGCCCAATGTAGTTCGGTAGACTTTACATACGCATCAGGATTTCTTCACATCAATGTGAATGTTGTTTTAAAAAAATATTGTCACCTAAATGTATACCTGACCTGCGATGCTAATTGCCTGGGGAAAAAATATCCGACCTGTTAGCAAATGAATGCAAACCCTGTAAGCCGTTTGACGCGAATCGATAACTGGGAAACATTCGTCATGTACCCTACATACATACCTACCTACATCAACTCACAACCGTGGTAATCTCTTTTGGTGTAACAGAAATAAACTTCTATAACTACTCAACTTTTTGTTTGTACCGTGTAGATAATATACTAACCTACTTATGCGTTTTCTGTGAGTGTACTTCAGATTCATACTATGACAAAAAGGACTAGGCTTCAGCATTTGCTGGTAGTGTGAGAAACCCTGACCAGTTCTGCTTTTTTATCTTGCTACTAGCATGTCACTATGGTCTCTATTATTCGCATTGTCCTTGAGGGTAAGCCTGGGCCCAGCAATGGGACGTGTATACATGCTGATAATGATGAAAAAAAAATTATGTACCATGATAATTTATGATTTCACAATAATAATAATTGTCCTTTCTACAATAATCTCTGCACCTAACGGGGTATGTCTGTGGGTGCATTTACATAATGCATTCAGAGATAGACCACGATTGGTGCGTCCCATCGCATTTAGATAAAAGTGTCTCAAAGGGGTCGTCTTGGACCTGTGTCCCCACGTAAGCCTTCCAAAGGTCCGGGCTGCGGCCCGTGAGTAAATCATTTACAGAGAGAGATACATAAATACTTCTTCAGAAGAATAATGATAATACAGTATTGGTGTAGCAATCACAAAATTATAAGTATTAACTGTACCTACCTTATTTGTTAAATAACACGAATTAAGTCACGGCTGTATTCCCTTTTGACTTAATGAGAAACTTTGCTTCAGGAATTACGTGTCAAAAGGTACGAGAGAACAAATCTAAATGAGTTCACATCTAAAGTTAAGTAATACTTATTCTTGTCTGTATATGTTGGCTTGTAACTGGGGAACTGCTGGCTGGAGGGATTATGATGCGGTTTCCGCAGTTAGCACCATGACACTGACGAAGGTTTGTTTAAGTTTATGAATGAAGAAAAAGGCGGAGGCGCTAGTCGTATTCGACCAGCCGATGCGCTGGTTCACTTAAATTTCAATAATTATAAATACACGTGGCTATGATTCTTTTATGTTAGCGAGTCTCGTGACATTTTGTAGTACTTCGTTGATTCTTTAATGGTACCTTATTTTAATTTGAGTATTTTCAGTAGAACAATAATTTGCCTTCACCAACACGGCATAATTATCTATTCATTGGCTATAGCCCTATAATTGAGTGAGAGCTTCTCTCCTCTTTCGCATTAGAGATGCCATATCACACTAACCATTAATTCATGGGCGTTATCTAACTAGATGTTTCAAACAGTATCATAGTATGGGTATCATGGCTCATGTCTCATGGCTGTATAACCATATCATACGCGTAACCTTGGATAAGTAATATGTATATACAGACAGACAAACATACATATATACAGTCGGAAGCGTCTAATCTAACGCGTAGAAAAAAATTGCAACCAGTACTGGCCGCTAAACCCTAATCCATATACACGCACACAGACATAATTTGTATGACGCCTCACGCACACCAACCTAAGAAAGTTGGCCCCTTTTTTTTATACGTTAGAAGCATGAGGCTCATTCTAGATATATACTTTTTCTAAGCGCGTAACCATATTAATGGTCAAAACTCTTCAAAAAAATCCATAAAGCAACAACATACCTAAAATCCTTAATCCTATTGTGTAAAAATTTCCTTATATTCCAAGGTAGATCGTTGTGGCCATCGATGAGGGGTGTGTCATGAAGCAGCCGCTCTGCGAGCCTCAGTCGCTCGTGCAGAGGGGCCCCGGGCGGCGCCCTGAGGGCCAGGGGGCCCGCCACGCACGCCGTCCCTGCCACCAGGACCAGCACCGCCACACAACACCAGCGCCGGTGCCATACTGATAAACCTGCGTCATATAAAAGTAAAGTTATGCACTGCGGTAGGAGCAATGGGTTAACATTGGGTTTTAACACTTTATTCTATCTCGATAGAAAATTGTTGATCTAATATTATTTTCTAAAGTAAATTATCAAGAATATTTATGCAATTTATTCAAATTAAAAATAATATACCCCAAGGGATCATCGGTGGCGCGTTGCGAAGAGGTATGGACACCCAATTATGGGGGTCCGGGTTCGAATCCGCACGGACAACATGCCATGTACCAATGAGTTTTTCTAACTTATGTACGTAATACCGACTGCTCTCAAACGGTGAAGGAAAACATCGTGAGGAAACCTGCATACACTGAAGAAGAAATTCTGATGTGAATGTGAAGTCTACCAATCCGCATTGGGCACGCGTGGTGGACTAATGCCCATACACCTTGAGGGTAGGCCTGTGCCCTGCAGTGGGACGTTTATAGGCTGATGATGATGATGATGATACCCCAAGGCACTAGGCACTTATATACTAGATACTTCACCTTATATTTATATACTCCAAAAAATAATATAAACCGAAATCACATTCATCTACAGGGGTGGTTCAGACCATCCAACGGAGCAACTTTTACTATGGGACCAACTTTGAAATCTCCGAAAGGATCCGAAACTACTGCGCCGATCTGAATTATTCTTTCACCATTAGAATGCTTCATTATCCGTGATGAACATAAAGCTATGAAAAAAAAGGTCCAAATGTGTGTGGGGAATAAAAGGGGCATTGCAACGCATGCCAGGCACAGCTTCTTGGTATATACAGAGTGGAAAAATAAGGCCGTGGTTGGAGGGAAAGTACCCTTAATATTTATGATGGCAAATTTTACTGAATGGAAACATTCCTTTATTTTCAAAAATAATTAAAACTGCATTTAAAGATTTTTGAAAAATCATCTGCTTGAGCCGGGAATCGAACCGGTGAAACGTGAAAAAAAACATCCTGTATTTTATGATACCAACCGAACGAGTCATTCATAAGGATCAATTTCTTTTAAACAACATAGTATCTTAAATTAAAGAAAGACCAAGAAAAAATGACACGACAAGAAAAAATTCACATTTCACTGGTTCGATACCCGGCTCAAGCAGATGATTTTTCAAAAATCTTTAAATGCAGTTTTAATTATTTTTGAAAATAAAGGAATGTTTCCTTTCAGTAAAATTTGCCATCATAAATATTAAGGGTACTTTCCCTCCAACCACGGCCTTATTTTTCCACTCTGTATATACCAAGAAGCTGTGCCTGGCATGCGTTGCAATGCCTCTTTTATTCCCCACACACATTTGGCCATTTTTTTGGTCAAGGTCAAGGCCACGGCCTTTTTTTTCCACCCTGTATAGGTTTTTTGCACTGTTGAAAAGTACAACAAATTCGCATACCGATATTGGCAAGCGCAACGACGAATTTGGTAACAATGTATAGAAAATTTACAAGTGCAAAGAGCATTTGAGTGTAGTAAATGCGCAAAGCTGCGGCAGCTTTAGTAATTGATATAAGTTGGAGAGAAGTTTTCGCCTTAGTTAACGTCTCGTGCGGCAGAGTCGGTACAGCGACTACTTGAGCCGCTGCAATACTAGTCTACTATATATTCCGAACACGATCTGTGTTGCCAACACTGGTTCAGCAAAGATTAATAAAACGTTACTATAGCCCAGTCATTTTACTGAGTTTTGTTAGGAGAGGTGTGAAGTAATTATTATTTGGACTTTTAAACTGTAACCGGAACCATTAAGTGACAAAAGGACTATCTTAAAAGCATATTTAAAAAAAATTCAACATAGAAATCAAAATTATGTGTCCCAGAAGGATTTTAAATTATTAATATTAATACCAATGCACTCATTTGACTTAGATTTAACAATATAAATTATTTTTCAGCAATAAAATAGGCAACAAAATTTAAAAAATGAGGTATTTATTAGAAAATACGAATGTATTTTTCAAAACCTGCTAAGAAGACATAAATATTCACACCATGTTTGTCGTATGTAATGGTAAAGCCTTAAACATGTGCAAAAAAAATTTACCATCAGGAGTGCGATTTTTGAATCTCATATGTTGAACTCAGCAGTTGAAAATGTATGGAGATAGGCATCTTTCTACTGCTGATTTGACTTTCAAAAATCGCACTCCTGGAGTATGATTTATTAATGTCAAATCAGCAGTAGAAAGACGCACGTCTCCATAGTAATTTTGACATTTTCAACTGCTGAGCTCAGCGAATGAGATTCAAAAATCGCACTCCAGATTTTTAGAACGAGATAATAGCTAAATTTTAAAATTGAAACTGTTGCTGACGTGATTTTTTTTTAATTTTGGTGCATTTCCAGGCTCAAATTGGCTCTTTAATATTATACCGAAAAAAAAAATTCAATTACCAATTAGTCCCGGTTCAAACCGTAAAATGACTGGGGTAACTAAACATGTTTCACTCTACTATTGAAAGCCTACGCTTCTACGCCTTAAATTAAGGCTACGGCGTAGCAGAACTGTAGCCGGTCAACGATTTGGTTCAATCTATTTTTCCGATGACTATGGATTTATGAAAGTATGCGATTCGTTTCCTTTGCGATGCAGTGGATCGGAAGGTTGGAAATAAAATTGGTTCAGATATTGCTTCAAAACCAGCAAGCAGATTTCGGTCTGATGGTCTCCGAAACAAACTGAGTACAATTCGGAATCGGATATCCACTTTCTTCGAACTGTCCTTATTGATAAAGTTTGTCAGTTTATGGGTTTGTTTGTTACTCCGTGCCCAATAGTAAATTTATAAAGAAAATGTAGGACTATTTCGGAACTGGAGTGATTTTTACTTATCTAATAGTTAACATTCGCATTAGCAGAGTAACATCAAAACCAATTTGGGTCACCGATCGGTCGTTACGAGGTTTCCGATAATCTTGCTGTCAAACGCAAACTCGATCACCGTACTGGATACGCGGACTTTAGGAGCTTACGGGTTCATAGGTTCACCCAATGGGTTCACAGAATTATTTCTTGCCAAAAAGCACTTTAAACTGAAAAGCTATTGTGTTGGCAAATTATATTGCCAAAGGTAACATTTTGAGTTTTAATAAAAGAAGTAAAAGTTATAACTTTAAGTACTTTTCCGTGTTTTTATTTATTTTATCGGTTCTTTTAATGTCGTCAATTTATTTATAGACAACACCATCTTCCGCTTTTAGTTGATTCCTTAAGGCGGTTGCAGAGAGAATTTTATACAAAACTTTGACGCACAATACGCGTATACGGTATTAATATAAGTTACTTTGTATATATGGATAAATAGTTTGGAAAATTTAGTTGCCGCGTAACAAATAACATTTGCAATTTATAAAATAATTACGAAGATATAAAGCTTTGACATTTTTCATACAAAATTTTAAAAGCTTTATATCTTCGTAATTATATTATAAATTGCAAATGTTATTTGTTACGCGGCAACTAGATTTTCTAAACTATTTTTCCATATATAAAATATTACTTTTATTAATTCTGTCTACGCGTGTTGTGCGTCAAACTTTTTTATGGACTGAAACCACCTTAAATAAGAAGCACAATAACCTATTAAGTAAGGGTACATATCAATTGGGTAGGTAGGTAATTATGTCATTCAACATTTGAACTCTTAATATAAGGTGTAACAAAAAAAAACCGTAACATTCAAAGGGGTATATTGATAGTTTCGTATCAAATTGAACAATTTTCACTATGAAGCCAACAACGAGAAAAATAAATGAAAATATCTGTTGTTTCAACGTCATTTGGCGTCATACGAAACTGCAGTACCGACTCTATTCAAAACTCCTTTTGCTTTATCCACCCACATTATTTTCGTGCATTTTCGTCGACTGACAGGTCGTTACCTATCTGATCCACAATACCTATGCCACCTTCGTATCTGAGTCTCACTCATTGTGTCCTTTTCTACTACGTTCTAGAAGAGAAACTGCAATTTCTTACGCTGCGAATATTTTCTATGAGAAACGCGATTGCCCAGCCCTCCGAAAAGTGCGTGCGTGTGCCGTATTTTCGATTAAAAAGAATTAACAAATGTACTTTTTATAGATTTTTTTAATGATTTCACTAGATAAACTAATGGTGAATATGTGAGTATAAATACCAAAAATTGAAAACTATTTTCAGTTCTTCTAAAACAAGAAAAATGTTTGAAAATACAAGAAAATACGTCATCTTTGTGCCGATTTACTATCGAGTGAAGTAATTCCAGTCGTGTATTCAATTGATGATTTCACTAGATAAACTATCCAAAAATACTGAGGTATGACTTTGTTTTCGATAAATTGTATAAATCTAGTCGAAAATGAAAAATAAAAGATGCCTCCAAGGTGTTTCGTCCTATCATAGGCATAGGACCGTAATGTCGCGATATCACCACACCTCAGGAGTGCGATTTTTAAATCTCATTCGATGAGCTCAGCAGTTGAAAATGTCAAAATTACTATGGAGATATGAATCTTTCTGCTGCTGATTTGACTTTCAAAATTCGCACTCCTGGAGTATGGTTTTTGAAAGTTAAATCAGCAGTAGAAAGATGCGTATCTCCATACATTTTCAACTGCTGAGTTCAACGTATGAGATTTAAAAATCGCACTCCTGTTATCTCTTTCCCCGCCAGCGTTCCTACGCAGCTTAGCGTTTGATTGTCATGACAATTTTATTCTAGTCTCAATGTTCTTTAAAGGGTTTGCTTACGTGAAGAATTGCCAGTAGTGGTGGAACTGTGGCTGGTGGTAGACGTGGTGCCGGTTGGCAGCCACTGCTGGCCCTTGCAGGCGCTGCACGCGCTGCATGGCACGACGTGCGCGCTCTGCCCGCGCTCCGTGACGTCCGGTGCGGGTGCTGCTCGCTTCTTGCCCTATTGTTAAAAAGATCTACAATTCGGTACAGTACTTTGACTATTTATTATAAGGACTAGCCTTGCGGTAGCATTTTACCTCTGCCACGGTATAAGATCAATTAATCATGTGCATTTACATTCAATTTTATACCTTATCACTAAACGAGACAGCCTATAATGGCGAAACAATAATTTCTTTGGGGTTCACGCGAGACTACTTTTCATGATTTTTAACGTTCAAAATTAGAATTTATTGGAATAAAATCCAAAGTTGCGGATTTCATGTTACCTCGCACCCCGCAAAAAGTGGTAGAAATGTTTGTTAGTAGAATTACATGCGTAACTAGTCCCTATACATATAAGTTGTCATAGTTCTTATCTTATCTTGTTGTGGGGGCTGGCAAGCCAGCAACACTTCGACCCAGTGGGATCTTTCGTGTTAGCCCCAAAACTTTTTGTTTTCTCCACCCTTCATATACATGGTCAATGAAGGAGGCAACACCATTGAGGGGAAGAAACCTAAAATCTCCCGGGTTTTTTTAGTTTACCCAGGGGTTTGCCGATCGTCAAATGACGTCACTAAACGACGTCACGAAACGACTTTAAGTTATTAAAAATATCTGTAATCCTTTTATTTTAAAAACTCTAAAATAGAAAATATTGTTATTAAGATAATTTATCTAGGGAGTCAGTTGCCTCCAGGTAAGCCAGTTGCCGTCAAGTTTAGTGGAGCAATCCAATCCTACTACACAATTATCTCTAAATGGTTTTTGATTTAGCTCTCCAAAAAAAAAACTTGACATTACGCATTATTAACACTGGCTGCCTTACCAGAGAATAATGATGGTACTACTAGCTTTATCCCAAAAAAGTATTATTTTTATTGCGATTGGAGGTTCCTTAAAATTAAAGCTAATAAAGCCTAGTGATTATTTGTTCAGTGATAAAGCCGTTTCAGTGACGTCCTTCGATAAAGACTATAAAGACCAATTAAAAATAATCTCAGAGGCAATTAATAGAACCAGTTACTAAGATTTGGGTAAATATTTATACAGAGAAATAAGGCAACCAAAAGCTGATAAAAGGTTCTATTGAAACAGGCACACCCGGTTTATGTTGCCACCAACTCTTCGAAAACAAATTGTAAATAAGCGAAGGTTGTTTTATTTATGAGCCGTCCGTTTTTACTAAACTTTTCACGTTTATTCAAATTATCTACCTTCAATGCTAATAAATAAAAAATACTGTTAAGGATTATTTATTTAAAGGTTTGAGATTTTTACCTGCGTGTCATAGAATATAGAAGGAATGCGAGTGTCCCGGCCCGGGTCACAGGTGCAGCGAGCGTGGCTGGCGCGCGGGCCGCCCAGCATCATGACGTCAGCATCCACGAACGTTTGTGCCTCGTCATCCACTAAATCCGTGTGAGTACTCCTCGACTCGAGCGTGTTGTCATCCCTCGCCCACGTCTCCGATATTCTATTATCCCTAAATCGTTCGCTTGGAAAATCGTTGTATGACATTTGCCTTCTTATGCTCCGACATCGACTACGATTATCTAGAGTGGAAAATTTCATTGTATCTAAAGTAGATGAGTTTCTACTCACGAGTTCATCGTTATTGTCGAAACTTCTCATTTTTATCAGTTTTTGGTTTGTCCGTCTATTCATATCTGAACTGACGCTACAGTCTCTAAGTCTATCAAAGCACTGGTCAACATTTCCAGAAAAGTTTGCGTAAGTAGAAGCGTTATTCTTCATTTCGTCTTTCGCCTGAAATCCCGACGAAGTGAAAATACAACTCTGACTGTTGACTCGCCTCTGCGACTTGTCTACTAGCGACAACATCGATAGTTTCTTCAGAGAGCTCGCCGAGCCCGATGTTATCTCCGCTAGTTGGACCGCATTCTGATGCTTCTTAGAGATGGCATCGCCGCCCATCTTTTTTAAATTAGATAGTTTCCGTTTTATCTTCTGCACGAGTGTATTCGTTGGATCGTAAGATATTAACTGTTTGGAAATGTAATTAGAAACACCGACGGTTTTACTTTTGTTGTGCTTTCTGTCGAGGCTACGATGCGACCCGACCGTGAGATGCCTCCTCCCGACGTCTCGTTTGATCCTCTCCAAATCGTAAATGCTAAGAGTATGACCCCGATGGTCCCCAACATCCCGGTGGCAGTTTAAATAATTATTTTGTTGAACATTACAGTTACAGACTAAGTCGAATTCTTGTTCTGATATGTTTTTGTCGTGGCACTGCCTCTGTGCGGCGAGGGCGAGGCAGGCCTCGCAGTCGACGCCGAGCAGTAGTTCGAGGCTGGTGTTCCTGATGAAGCCGTCGCTGAAGGTGCGCGAGCGGAAGTGCGCGGCGTGCTGCCAGTCCGGCGCGCCCAGCCCGCCCGCCTCGCTCGCCTCCCCGTCCACCATCGTGGACGCATCCCGGTTCACCTGGATGACGCGCGGGTGCCGCAGCACGCGGCTGTCACTCCGAACTGAGCTCCGCGATGGTGACGGCGAGGGTCGCTTGAAACTGTCCACTTGAATCATGTTTGAGCTTTCAAACGAATCCTCTTATTCCGGAGACCGCCATGCTCTAAAACAAAAAGATAATGTTATGATATGGAAGTCCATTCGGTTCTATTTGATGAACTCACTCGTATGCTACGAAAGTAGGTACACAAGCTACCTACGTGCACTTATGGGAATGGATTACTGACTGTCTAGTAGCTTGTAAGATATACCTACATTGTGCGGAACGTTTTACTTACAAATAGGTAGCAATAAATGAATCAACCTTCCTTAACAAAAGTAGAGCGAAGCTGACTTTTAACCACAACGTTTTATAGGTACCTATTATACGTAAGATACTTTTTGGCATGGGGCGTGATGTGAATTGTTATCGGATTTACAAAGGAAGAAATGAACCGTAAATTCTATTGCCGATTTTTACCGCTTCCACTTTCGGTCAATCGACTTGATGTTTTACCCATATTTACATAAATCTCATCAATATATTTTCGAAAATATGTCTGCAGTTGCTTGGGTCGAAACCGTCGGTGAATATTAATATGGAAAAGGTTTTTTTTATATTATGATAGGCAGGAATATATCTGTGGTAAACCGTACAAAATAATAAATTGTTAGGTGATGTTCCAGAAAAAAGTGACACAATAAATCTGAAAAATTTGTATGATACTGTGTGTTTAATGAGTACTAATTAGCATATGCTCACGACTATATTCCCCGAAGGGGGTAGTCAGGGATCTTCTGAAACCTCAGAACATCCACGTTAAACTAGTAGTACCGAAAGTCTGTCCAGTGAGTACTAATTAAATTCAGTAATTTATCATATTAAACGTTAGGTAATATTGTTTAAAATGCCATGGATTTCAAAGCGAAGAGTGTGGCCATAACTGCTGATTAAAACTATCACCTAACTAGCACGTAGGATATTACATAATAACTGATCACGTCGGTTCAACTCCAAACTTAGCAACTTGTGAACTGCAAGATTGATATCAAACACGTATATCACGGATTCAGATAGGCTCTTGCGAGATATACGCCCGCTTGTTATCGGTTAGAGGTGCTCGCTTCGGCTGTTACTTTCTATTATACTGTAAGTGAAATCTAGTGAAAATTACAAGATATGAAGTGAAGATACTTAAATAGGTTGGTAACTTTATTGATCAAGAATAATTGTTTTATTCTTTCTTGTTATATAGCCTATATGCGATCAAGTTTTATACTAGATAGCGTTAACCCGCGACTTTGTCCGCACAAATTATATACCAGATCATTAGCTATCAAACAAAAAAGGTTTCATCAAAATCTGTTCAGTAGTTTTTGCGTGATGCTCGTTCAAACAAACAAACACACAAACAAACAGACTGACAAAAAAATCCAAAAATTGCTGATATGGAATCAGGGACACCTAAAAACCATATCGTAACTTTTTTTTGTTAATATCTTCAATGTACAGACACACTTCTGTTACAGTTTTATAGTAATAGTACGAGCGTTAACCCGCGACTTTGACCGCACAAATTATATATCAGATTTTAAGTCAGATCGTCAGTCAGCAATCAAACAAAAAAAGTTTCATCAAAATCGGTTCAGTAGTTTTTGCGTGATTGTTCAAACAAACAAACAAACACACAAACAAACAGACAGTCAAAAAATCCAAAAATTGCTGATATGGAATCAGGGACACCTAAAAACCATATCGTAACTTTTTTTTGTTAATATCTTCAATGTACAGACAAACTTCCTGTTACAGTTTTATAATAGTTTAGATTTAGATTAGATCTTAATAATAGGTAAAAAACAGGAACTCATAGTGCACTCATAGTGCAATAGACTAGCCCATGACAATGTCCCACGGTCCGCGCGTTATATAAGAAATGTCTACTCAATGTGTATAAGCATTTACAATAACTTGCCTAGAGAATTCAGAGATTTGTCACATAATAAATTTATAAGCTCATTAAGAAAGTGGTTGATCGAAAAAATTTTTTATACTGTTAAAGAATTTCTAGAACCAAATGTATAAAAAAGTAGATTCTATTTTGAGGATAGGTAATCCCGATTTTGTTACATTTTGCATGCCTATTTAAGTGGTTAAGTGTGAGAAACCTATTGTAAATTATAACATTCCACCTATACTGTGTAACCATACTTACTGCAAATAAAGTTTCTATTCTATTCTATTCTACTCAAGTTTTAAAGTACCTACCTATAGCTAAAAAATGTTAGCAATAAAATATTGTAGGCAAACTAGAATTTTACAAATTAAGATAATATAATTAACCTAACAAAAAAATTGATATTTTACTAGGCTGTTTTTGTGTTAAATAAACATTCATTCATTCAATTAATAAACTTTAAAACAAAATGAATTTTACGTTGTGGATCACAAATTAAGTATAAAAACAATTTTTATTTGGAGAGAATTAAAAGATTATTGAAGCGAGATCATTGAAAATTATTCAATCCTTAATAGGTTTAACTATAGCCTTCAGTTATATAGCTACCTACCATAAAAGTTATATATTACTACAGTTGCTATTTTTATAGTAAACGTAAAAGCAATAGATAAATTATTTTGAATTTAGTTAACAGACTTGGTTCACGCTCGGCTCTTTCATTTGACGTCATAAATTATTAGCTTTATGTTCGGGGAAGAGACGATACTGACGACGATGTGGGCTTTTAGTGCTGATAAATAATACCATCCACCCGGGTAAGGACATTAACACTTCGAACTTATTTTTGTTTGCACCTGTCTATTCAATATTCTCCTATCTATTGACGTCCTAACAAGACAAAATTGTTTTTGTTACCCCAAACAAAATAATGAAATCTTTGCAACTTCAGTGACTTCCTGAAACTGTGAAAGGAGAAAAGGGTTGACATGATTTTCACACTAACGTGATCTTGGATGAATGTTTTCCTGTTTGACGTCCTATGAATAATTCTATATGTTTACGCTGTGTCGTGCTCGTGAGATGACAGGCCGCGTGGTCTCGGCGGCAGTCGAATGAAAGAATCTCGAGTCCAAGTCGGCACAAAACCAGAGTAAGCCATTTTCGTTTTATGTTTGTTTTACCGCTCTCGGATGACAATACAGCTTTTGTGTTGAATGCTCATTTCAGTATTCATTATCATCAGATTATGCGTTCGGTGAGTAAAGAAAGCTTTTTGTTAGTAGCTCTACCTATTGGGCTGGGAGAAGAACAAAAAATATTTTTAATAAAGCTACGGGATCGGTCGGCTATACAAACTGCAGAGACTATGTAAAAACGGGTCGACACAGCTCGGGAGAGGTTCAATGGCCGAGACAAATTAGTTATTGGACCGCCTTAATCATTTCACTAAACGACTTTACGTAGACCTTTTGTAAAGCCTTCTAATATTATTGGAACTTGTAATTACATTTTAGCAAAATTTCAACTTATACAAAAGATTTTTCACAGCGCAAGGTGCGAAAATAAAATTAATTATTAATGTAGTATACAGGTGCGAATGAGAGGCCCAGCCGTTCTAGAAGGTGAAGTACTCTAGGTACTTACTCAAATGAATAATTTTGTTATGTTTTAGGCATGAAATTTTTTGGAATAAATTGTTTTGAATAAAAATGCCGAAGCAGCTGTGTCGTTATTGCCTTCATATTATATGTAAATCGTAACACCACCCATAATACTTGTAAAGTAAAAAAATATATATATATCTAGGCGGGTCTAGATTCACGATCTGATCTAAAGAGTTAGGAAGGCATCTGTGAAATAAATAGGTAACAATGCCCGTCAAGAATGTTTCTTTCTTTGCTTGTTAAATTATTCATATTCATAAAAAGTAAAACGAACGAATGAGATACTAGGTATTATATGAACCACTTGCTCTGATTTATGGTAAGTATATGAGTTTCGGCTTCCAAATAATAATATCATGCTATCGTACTTGGAAAATAAAATGGCTCACTAAATTATCTGAATTGGGTTTAAGGTTCACTGAATGTTAAATAGATAGCTGCCAATCTCATGTTTCATACCTACTGAGTAATTAATGAGTATACAATACTAATATAATATTATTGTAATCACAGAACAGACGGCTTAGATTATAATTTGTGACATTATCGTTAACAATTTGTTACTACGGTATATTAATATCGTTGAGGTGTGTAAACATAAAACCCGTGCCTAGACAACGTATGATACAAATTCCGTCTTGTTGTAGATGATTACATTGTTTGGGCATCTCTGAACACCGTTCCATTAACGGAATAATGGAAGTATCTACAGGAGGGAAAATAAAAATGTGGGGAAAAGATTTCTCAGAACCTAAGCGGTCATTTGTAAGCGGCCGAGAGAAATGCTCACTCGTCTAGAAAAAATAATCGAGAGCGGTCCCGGAAAAGCGGTCGCTTCGAGTCCACTGTATGACGAACCATTACTTTTTAAAGCTCAACTAATTGAGGCTTCCAAACTAATTTCACGTCTATTTAGCCTAGTTATCACTCACTTGTCTTTTATATCCCTTTTGTTTGAGTTGGTCACGATGACTTTACTTCTTGAATTAAGGGAAATGCCCACATTAATTTAGCGTTAGTGTTTTTTGTTTGTCCCAATTAGACCCTTTTGTGTAAGTTCTGGAAAATTCAAGACGAAAAGTCTTAGAAAAAGCATATGAAATATATATAGCCCAGTCATTTTACGGAGTTTTGTTAGGAGGGTTGGGGAGTCATTATAATGGGACTTTTAAACTGTAACCGGTAACATTTAGTGACAAAAAGACTATATGAAAACATATTAAAAAAAAAAACTGTACGCAACATAGAAATCAAAATTGTATCTCCCAGAAGGCTTTTAACTTTATAATATTATTACCAATGCACTCATTTTAATTAGATTTAACAATATAAAATGTTTGTGCAATAAAATAGGTATCGCAATTTTAAAAATTAGGTTCTTATTCATTAAAAAATACAAATATATTTTTCAACTATGTTTGAAGTATGTATATTTTAGGTTTATGTTTTTTAGGACGAAATAAATTTTAAATTTGGGGCTGTTGCTGACGTAATTTTTTTTTTAAATTTTGGTACATTTATGGGCCAAAATTGGCTAAAAAAATGCGAAATTGCATTTTTTTAATTAATTAGTCCCGTCTCAAACCGTAAAATGGCTGGGCTAATAATCGAAGTAGGTAATTGATAAAAAAGGTATAGCCTGCTGTGGGCGATGTATTGAAAACCCTACTATGACATAATCTCACATTTATTATTAGATTTCTGTTAGTCTACAGACTATTATTGTTACATACAATGTTACACTATGTAATTCAATATTGTAATTGTACTTTGTACTTATATTTTGTTTTGTTTTGTTTAAGATGTGTGTTGTAGAGTTTCTGGCCGCATCTTTTCTACAAAAGAACACCTTCCGACGCGGTGGTGGAGTCAAAAAATTACGTCAGAAAGCTATCCATATGAGTACTATACTCTGTGATATCATACTGAATAAAAAATAATTGAGTTTAAGTTAGCGAAAACACCTACTCTTTATTAACTGTAACTTTTAAACACAGATTACTGTTAAGTGTTAGCGTTTATGTAACACATTTCCTCTTTTATGATACCAGAACCGTAATAAAAGCGTTCGTAACCCTTTTCTGTAATATTGTTAAGTCTGACCCATGATTTATCTCGCCTCAAGAAAAATAATTACTTATTGTAATAAAATAACATTTCCTTATCAATTGTGGCGTTGAGATACAATCTCCTATTACGGCATTACGATAGGCCACCCTCGGCCCAAGAAGGCTCAGTACGTGATCTTTATGGGAATTGATTATCCGACACGGACATTCTGTATAACTTACTTTGTATTATCCGATTTTACGAACACCCTGAGGTTAAAATGGACGTTATAATGTGAAAGGGTTGAAGTGATTAAGACCTCTAAAGCGATTTAACCGGATACCGTAAGCGTTTTAAAAGTTAAGTGGGCTTCAATTTGCTTATCTTTACTTAGTCATTATTTTTGGGGTTTTTAATGTTTAATCGGATAATTTTTGATTCAATAATGATTAAGAGGCTATGTGAAAAAAATAGGATTCTTCAAAGCGTCATATCATGAAGTACTGACAGTAGGAGTATGATTTGCGAATATGTGTAAAACGAACATATTAATTGAATTGAAGTTTTGATTAGAGCCAAAACACGATTAACACGTTCCGGGACAGTGACCGCCTATAGCCGTGATAACAATAAAAGTTCTATTGTGTCTCGTTCACTGTCCCGGAACGTGTTAAGACACATTTTCTCGATAGAAAAACAAGCCAAAGTAGCCTCCGTCTCTCGATAAACGCTTGGAACTGCTAAACGGTGAATAATAGAAACACGAGACTTGATTTAAAAAAAAAGATTGATATTTTACAAATTTTGATAAGAGCAGAATTGAATTTACATAAATAGTACAATCACAATTAAATAAAGTTTGTTTTACGCTTGGTACGTTTCAGGAGCGCGCTCCGCCCCATCTCTTTCTCTCGCATCAGGCAGTAATATAAACTATCACACGCCCATTTCGCTTCAATTATTTTTCGACATAGGCCCTTAAAGGCTGGGCCACGTAGAGTGCAGCTGCAGAACGGGTGCAGGCCGGCTGCGGGCCGGCAGTAGTTGTAAACTATGGAATCATATGCAAGGTGTCACACTGCGGCTACCGTTCCGCAGCTGTTCCGCAGCCGCGCCGGACTGCATTCAGTGTGACACCTCGCATATAATTCCATATTTTACAACTACTGCCGGCCCGCAGCCGGCCTGCACCCGTTCTGCAGCTGCACTCTGTGTGGCCCAGCCTTTAACGTTAATAGATAATGTCTGTGTTATTTAATATTAAAACGCCAAGTCTACAGGGTGTAACAAAACACCCAAGTAATACTTACTTCTGACCATCAAACTGAATAACTTTCACTATGGAGCCAACATCGAGGAAAAATTTAATAAACCAGCCGTCCCATACATTTGAGTCGAACGAGTTTGCAGTTGGATGGTCTGATGAACCCCCTTAAGTATTACTAGGGTGTTTTGTACACCCTGTAGATCCTACTAATATGTATTAAAAATGTGAAAGTTATTGACAATGTGGTTTGCGACTGAATCACGCATTAAATGAATGGATTTAGATGACCACATGCATAGATAGACTATGTTGTGGATATAGGATACTTTTTAAACTCAAAGTAGACGAAGAATCGTGAAACAGGTATTATGATAGTTATAGAAATGATTCTGATCACACCACCCCGAAAATGATTAACGTCGTGAGCTTATCAAATGTAAACTCAAGTGTAAAATAAAAATGAACTCAAAACCCCTTCGCACAGAATCGATCATTTTACAATATTTTAAAGGTTAAGTTATTATTTTTTGAAATAGAAATGTGTACTTTATCAAAAAAACGTATGGTAGAGCATGTTTTAAAACTTATATGGAATGGAAAGTCAGTAAAATGTTTGATTGGTTGAACTCGTAATATATATATGTTTAATTAAGTAGTATGTAGTATATATGATTAAGTAAGTATCATATGTTTAATTAACTAGATATACACTTAATTAAACATATGATATTACCTATTAAGTAGTCAGATTGTAGAAAACTAGTAACTTGTGTTTGTCATATTTCAGGACCAGATAACAAATCCTTTCAACAAATCCTCTTGCTCACTAAAACACGGTAAATAAAAACCTTTTCCCTTAGTCGGCTCATAAGGCGTCGACGGGAAGAAATAGGGTTGGACTTAGTAGCGCGTAATTTCTCTATGGTTGGACTATATTAACTAACTCAGCCGAACTGTGGGAAATAATTTTATTTTAATGATCTCAAGTTCAGTTGGAGGTTGTTCAAGAGGAGGCTTCTAGCCTGCAGTAGGATCCTACTAGGGATAACTTACTCAGGTACTTTTAACCACAAGTTACCGCCTCAACGTCTATTTAGCCATCCCGTCTATCTTAAACATTTGATCACATCATTGTACCCGTATTTTATGATGCACAATTCACATAACAACACAGTACCATTGTCGTATCCTGGGCCTCTCTGTACTTAATTAGAGACCCGGCGATTGTAGGGTAGTTTACCTAAATGAGGGTAGCCAGTAGCTGCTTAATGTTGGATACTATAACAACAAACGGAAGCCGCCCGATACGGGAATATGTGAAAGTAATGGAGATCAATGGTCTTAATTTATTGTTCGCATCCCCACTTCCTTATTTCACACACACTCGCATCCAAAAATATTAGGAACGATGGAGCAATAACAAAAAACCATGAAAAAATATGGTTCTTGTAGTGGTTTCTTACCTTTTTTAAAATTAAGTTGGTATTATTTCCAAAATAATAATGTACCCTACCCTTTTATTAATTAGGTATATGTCAAGATAGAAACCCCACGCTTCTTCGTAAGTACTAAAACAAACGGACCAAACTAATGTTGGTGTGCGTGAGGCGCTAACCTATTGGACTCGTTGGCACCCTTTGGGTACAGAATCCTATAAAAACATAATATTTAGGTACACACGACGAATTGATAACCTTATCTTTTTCTAAGTCGGTTAAAAATTATGTTTACCCGATTGGTAGAAGGAATGCATATGGACGAACTATGTATATGAGTTACTAGCTGTTGCGTGGCATGCATTACAATGCCCCTTTTTTTCCGACAAATACTTGGCCGTTTTTTCATAGCTTATGTTCATCACGGATAATGTAGAATTCTAATGGTGAAAGAATTATTTAGATCAGTTCAATAGTTTCGGAGCCTATTCAATACAAATAAACAAACAAAAAATCAAATCTTGGACATAAATATGAAATGCGTATTTGGTCCAAATGCTATACAGGTTGTTACAGAAGTAAAAATAAAAATTTAAAACTTTTAAGGGGTGTTTTATACCAACAAACTGAACAACTTTCACTATGAGACCAACATCGAAATCGCGAAAAAAAATCTTTTTTTGCCATACACGAAGAAAATAATTTCTCCATGGTGCCATACATTTAGCTCGAGTAGATCTGTAGTTTAATATGGAACATCGCAAACGCATCGCATCATGGCGATTATGGCAAATCTCCTCATTTTGGGGGAGGCCTATGTCCAGCAGTGGACGTCTGTCGGCTAATATGATGATGATGATGATGATGGAACACCCGACTTTTTTTCGCGATATCGATATTGGTCCCATAGTGAAAGTTGTTCAGTTTGATGGTCTTAACCACCCCCTTAAATGTTTATTTGTATTTTTGTAACATTCTGTATAGGCTAGGTCCTGTCATGGCAAAATAAAAGAAAAGCTGAAATACATTATTAAAAGGGAGTATATATAAATTTCGAAAAGAAAGAATGCACAATTTTTTACGTGGAGAAGGGTTGAGATTAAAATACAATTAGATTACATTTTTTATCTCGATGAAACGCTGAGGGCCCGTGGGAGAACTAAAGTTATACGAGCCTTCCTGAAGCTCACTGTTTTATGTACGGGAGTGTTTGAACAGTGACCACGGAGGGTAAGCCCTTTGAGATTTGAGACCGGGAGTATATCAATTATTACCCACTTTCAATTCTGAGAGAGATTTCGTCGATTAAAATTTGGAATAGTGTTAGCGTTAGTGTCGACAGTTTATGATAGGTGTTATTAGTTTAATATGGTTATTAAATAAGCAAATTTATGGGTCATTGTTTACCAGTTTATACCCTTGACTACTTATATAGGGACTAGTTTCACGTGTAATTCTACTAACAAACATTTCTGCCACTTTTTACGGGGGGCGAGGTAACATGGAATCCACAACTTTGGATTTTATTCCCATAACTTTAGATTCTAATTTTGAACGTTAAAAATCATGAAAAGTAGTCTCGCGTGAACCCCAAACGTTCTAAGTTCAAAATTATTGTTTCGCAATTATAGGCTGTCTCGTTTAGTGATAAGGTATAAAATTTAATTAAATGCACATGATTAATTGATCTCATACCGTGGCAGAGGGGAAATGCTACCGCAAGGCTAGTCCTTATAATAAATAGTCAAAGGTTTATACATAATATAATGGAGTGACTGATGAAGAATCGGACTACTGGAATGCGATTTTTGAAATTCACACGTTCAAATCAGCAGTATAAAATGTCAAAATTACTTGGACTAAGAAACAAAATTATTATGTACATTGATAATCATACGATATTTAAGATCATAGAGGACGACGTAACTTGTGTCAACGCGTCCTCTATGTTTAATTCAGACCATAGGTTCTGATACTTATACCAGTATTCAATGCGAATGTGACATTAATTATGCATCTAATATCTTCATCGCTCGTCACTTCAAACGCATAGTTTGATTAATTTCGTTTAGGAGCATAATGCTAAAAGCGCAAAATGACAAGTGGGTGGCAAAATGCCAAAAGAGCAGAATGTCCAAAGCGCACAATGTCAAAAGCGCACAATGTCAAAAGCGCAAAATGCCAAAAGCGCTGAATGTCAAAAGCGCACAATGTCAAAAATTATACTTAAACGGGGTGAACTGCATGAATATTGATTTTTAACTATTCGGTGAGTCACAGTGGGAAAGGAAATAAAAAGTTTATATTTTTTAGAAAAATTATTTATTCATTTTTAATAATCAACAATTAAAATATAAAAAAAAATGACGTAAATAATCATTTTTAACAATCAACAATTGTCATACCTAATTAAAATTGTCCATCGATTATTAAAAACGATTATTTTATGGAACAGCAGATTTTTTTGTGCTCCGATCAGTTTGCTCCCATAGTAAAAGTTGTTCAGTTTGATGGGAAGACTCTTAATTTAGAGGGATGCTAATGATATTAATCTCACCCTGTATATTTTTTAGGGTTCTGTACCCAAAGGGTGATAACGGGACCCTATTCACGTTGTCCGTCCATCCATCTGTCGGTATGTCTTTCTGTCATAGCTATTTAGTGCTGCAACTGCATGTAATAAGCGTCGAACTTAGTGCGATTATAGAGCAAACTCTACAGTATAACAACAAATAATAAAAACCGGCCAAGTGTCAGTCGGTCTCGCGCTAAAGGTCTCGGAGAATATAAATCTTTTTTGTAAGTTAATATGTTGTGTGGTACGGAACCCTCGGTGCACGAGTAGCCCGACTCGCACTTGACCGGTTTTTTTTACATATTTTCTGTTCCTAATATGTAGGTATTATGTATTTTAATAGTATGAAAAAAAAGAAATGTTGATCAAAATCATCACCTCAATCTCACCAGGGGAGCAATTCTCAGCCCTCCCCACTCTGCGTGTCCCGATACGACTCGACATTGATAAGGGGTAATGTGATAGGACACTTGGTAATACGACACCTTTTTTAAGACATTTCAGAAAAGGACAAATTATGGGATAAAAACTTAAGACTGTCTTTATATACCAAGTAAAAGAAGGGAAAAACATACATAGTGCAAAGCGTCAGGTGCACAAAGAAAAGTAAAGGAGCCAAACAGTTTGTTGAATTAGACTAGCTAGTGTTCTTCACTTTTGCATATACCATTTTGATCAATTTACACAGCCACTTTTTGTAAAAATAAATCAACTGTAGCATCTGTCGTACACGACTTATTTACTTTTAGCAGTGCGGGCCCGTAAAACCACAGTAAAAGCAAAACCACTGGCCGCGCATATGTGTATGCCGTATGAATGAATGAATGAAATATACTTGATATACTTACTATATGAATCTGGGATAATATATAATAAAAAGGGGACGTCCCAAAATTGGCTCTTATAAAATACTAATATCGATCGGCCGATGCGTCGAACTGTTTCCAATTATGAATGGCCACCATCATTATGATTATAACGTCACCAGCTTATTTATGGCATTTTCATGCGGATTTTAAACGAATCACAACGCGATTCCGTAGGATGCACTTGCTATGCTTGTGACGTGGAGATGGACATATAACTTTTAACCCGAAAACAAATGAAATAATAAGTTGCGGTGGTGACGAAACTAACATTAGAATGTGCCCGAGCACTCAACCAGCTAGGACTGACAAACTCTGTCACCCTAGGCTGGGTGCCCGGACACTGCGGTATTGATGGAAATGAGGCTGCTGACGAGCTGGCACGAAGAGGGGCGGAAGAGGACGCCATAGATAGGCCCCGAGCCTTATTGCGGCATCTCCCGCAACACCTCTAGACGTGTGCTAAAGGAATGGGCCGTGGACCAAAGCCGTAAGCTCTGGTCGGATACACCAGGACTGAGGCATGCGAAAGAACTTGTGACCGGCTTTTCAAACAGACATACCTCGGATGCCATCAATTCAAACCGCAACGACTTAAGGATCTTAGTACGAGCCTTAACAGGACACTGCAAGTTAAACAAACACCTACACAGAATGGGGCTTGTAGACTCACCCACTTGCAGATTTTGCTGTGAAGCAGAGGAAACGCCCATACATCTCCTCTGCGAATGCGAAGTGCTCATTCACAGCAGGAGTCGCCATCTAGGTGGATACATAATAACACCTACTGACATTAGGGACCTCCCCTCCAAAAGCATAACACGGTTCATGAAGTCCGTGGGCCTAGGAAATGACCTCTAGGTCTAGTGTGACAGCTACAATAGATCTATCTAGGTCGCAGTAGCTATTTGGTCATTGACCAAGCCCTTATAACCAAATAATAATAATAAAAGTTGCGGTGGTGGAAGCTGCAAGCAAAAGCTACCTAGTTGAAAATATGGTCTTAAGTCTTAACTATAGTAGAATATGACGTGAGATTTGGCGGTTTTACTCGAAAACCTCTACAATGATTTTGAATTAACTAAAAAGGACTATAAAGCTAGGCTAGCAGTCACCATGCACTAAACAGTTGCATTACTTTAAGGGGTGATTGTACCCATGGTACTGATCAACTTTTCCTAAGAAACCTTTCCTATAGGTGTCTTATTAGCAAAAAAAAATATATAGACTTATCATACGAATAAATATATATATTTTATTTATGTATTTATCTTTATTGGTTATCAAACAGCAAATTACTATTATTTATACAAACGTTCGATCAGCTGATTGCATTTAATATGAAATGTTGTTATTCGCATTTCCTAATAGTTCTCTTAGGGAAATTTGTTGAATATCATGGGTACAATCCCCCTTAAAGTAATATTTACCCTAACGCCCTGTTTAAGTAAGTAACTTATGTTTAGGAGTGTACAAATGTTTTCACTTTTTGCATCGAGACTGCTACTAGCACAATGAATTCATATCAACTCATAGACGAAAAATCCTCCATTGTTACGAAAATTGGAACATGTTTATAACATAATTGAAACATTAACTCACGACCGTAATACATTTCAGGCGGTCAGAAAGTTAAACTTAATGTCGAATAACCACAATAAACAAGACTAATTCTCAAACATTTGTCCAGCTGGTGAATAATGCAAATTATGTTGTGACAAATACATGGTAATTAATTCGAAGCGACCGCCTCCGATGTATTGCCGAAGCATCGGACCGTGTTAATGCTGATAATGAATTGATGTCAATATTATACGATTATAACGACGTAGTTCATAAATTTATATTTTAGAACGTTTCTAAACAGAGAAACATTGTTTGATCGTTTTAACAAAACATAGATGATAAATAAATAACGCTAACAGGAGTGCGATTTTTTAATCTCATTCGCTGAGCTCAGCAGTTGAAAATGACAAAATTGCTATGGAGATATGCATCTTTCTACTGCTGACTTGACATTCAAAAATCGTACTCCATGAGTGCGATTTTTGAAAGTCAAATCAGCAGTAGAAAGATGCGTATCTCCATACATTTTCAACGTATGAGATGCAAAAATCGCACTCCAGGCACCATAATAAATTGGAAAGATCCCAAGTAAGCTACCAGGAGTGCGATTTTTGAATCTCATTCGCTGAGCTCAGCAGTTGAAAATGTCAAAATTACTATGGAGATATGCATCTTTCTACTGCTGATTTGACATTCAAAATTCGCACTCCTGAAGTATGATTTTTGAAAGTCAAATCAGCAGTAGAAAGATGCATATCTCCATAGTAATTTTGTCATTTTGCATCTGAGATTGAGATTATGCATCTTTGTACTGCTGATTTGAACGTGTGGTGTTAAAAAATCGCACTCCAGCCTTTTTAAATATGGGAACTATACTAAAACGGTTTCGGTACGAACCGGGATTTGAATATAGGACCCTGGTTTGGCAGTTCGAAGACCGCATGTTTGAGGACTAAAATGTACCCGAAACCGAAGAGCTTGTATGGAGCAAGTGTTGCAGAGGTAAGAGGTATGTGTCAGAAGAACCGGTTGTGATCAATTGACTGAATCGATCTGAACTGATCTGAATGGGACCTAGGCATACCTTAGTATACGTCCTATCGAAAATTTATTAAATAAAATTAGACAAACAGAGCAAGCAAGATAATTTTACCTTTGACGGAATTGTCACCAATATAGATTTCTCCAACAAGACCGGTACTTAGTTTATTAACCATATTGTAGACAACTTGATATGTTACACATGAAATATTGTTTAGTTATCGATTTTGTTCAAATATAGTCCAGTCCGTCGTCTCAGACTTAATTTCAGGGTTGCCAGATTGGGGGTTTTTCACGCGATTTTGGGGAAAAATTTGAGCCCTGGGGAAAATTTGGGGATATTGATGGGGAAAAAATTTATCAAGGAATTTCTGGGGTTTTTTCAATCTAAATAAAGAATTTCAATATAGTATTATGTTACAAAATTAGGGCTTATACTTCTGTCCCGAATCGAAACGGAACGTACCTTCATGAGCACCCAAGACTCCTCCTGTCCCTCCACATAATTTTCTTGTGAAAGGCCTTTATTTCACTGAAGGTTCCAACGTTTCGTTTTATTTCTACCAAAAGTCATTTGGGTGGTTTTTCTTCAAAATATGTCATTTTGGGGATGAACAATTCTCAATCTGGGGAAATTTCCAAAACCTGATTTTGATTCAATTTGATTTGTTCAAATAGTGTTAGCGTTTAGTTCATTTCTTAATTATGTAGCGTGATCGTTTATTGTCTTAATAAATCAAGCAATAATTTAATTAATGTTATAAATATTACATGTATCATCAACGCGTTACAATCATTGTATCGAATACAAATTATTTATTTATAAGTCTTTGCTTACCCCAATGGAAGACAGGCGTTAGTTATTACCTACATACAATTTTATTCAATTCAAATAATTTATTTCCGACAAGATGTCCATATAGTGTTAGTATACATTTATCTTACAGCTAGTGTTAGTAACAAAAAACATTTTATTTCAAAAACCCGGTGTGGAGCTTCACCCAGTGATGCGACAGCGGGGAGTCCCACCGGTCTTTGAACACGGTCTTTTTATTTATTATCAGCTTGTTTTGTTTAGTGGTTATTGTTGGGTGCATGCTTGCCACTTCCATTATCAGAAAAGACTGGATCGGTTTAGATGAGAATTTAACATATAAACGGTTAAAGGACATAATCTAAATAACCACCATAAAGATTGTAGGTATGTATCTTAGGTAGGTAGGTATTGATATTTAATCTAGAAATAAAAAATTTTAACGGGTTCTTACCGCGTTTTGGTATATTTGAGTTCCCGATATTATGTTATTGTTTTGTTTATGTTTATTTCTAGATTAAATAATAACCGCGTAACTCTCAAAAACTGTATTAGGTATTGATATTATTGGAAGGTTTGCTTGGTTTACGCCTAATCCCACTGCTGGGACTGGGCACAGGGGGCTCCGGGGCCTTAGGATGGAACTGACACATTGTTGTTTGGTACTGCCATTAGCAATCACTATGACAAACATCGAAATCTGCCCAGCTGTTTTTTACACCATTTGAAACATCAACAAACGTTCAAAATGTTGAATACCTATTTGAAATTGATAGATTTAGTCGAATCAAATGATTCATGTATTATATTTTTATTCATTAATTATTATATCTCCACTACGTACTAATTGGTAAAAATATTGCGCTATACTTACAGAGTGTAACAAAATACCCTAGTAAGATTTAAAGGAGTGGTTAAGACAATCAAACTGAACAACTTTCACTATGGAGCCAAAGTCGTGAAAAAGTTAAAAAAATCAGCGGCTTCATACAAAACTGCCGTATCTACTCGACTCAAATCAGACAGCAGATTTTTTCTATTTCTTCTCAATAGTGAATGTTATTCAGTTCTATACCACCCCTTTTAATATTACTTGACAGTTTTGTTACACCTTGTATACAGGTCGACGGTCCGGTAGCACAGTCTGTAGTGAACCTGCCTGCTGTGCCGAGGGTCGCGGGTTCGAATCCCGTAAGGGACAAATATTTATATGATGAATATGAATATTTGTACCCGAGTCATGGATGTTTGTATCTACATATGTATTCTATATCGTTGCCTAGCCATCATAATACAAGTCCAGGTACTTTAAATGTGACTAGATAATTTGTGTGACAATGTCCAAGATATTTATTTTATTTAATTGCGATAGGTAGGTACTTATATTTTTTGGAACAAAATACATAAGAGTTCGTTATTCGAGAGCATCATTATCATATGCTATTAATCGTGAACGGAAAATAACGTGAACAATATAACATTGTTAATCATATTGAATCCACGTGATGAAAATTTTAATTTTTACGTCCCGAGCGAAAATTAATTAACCGAAAGGTTTAATTAACTGAAGACTGATTCAAATTGTTTGTTCTTGAAATTAAGTGTTAAATGGATTTATTTGACTTTCATTTTAATTTGTTTCAAAAAATCTTTCTTAAGATTTTTCTTAGTTACCAAACTTGATTTTTCTAAATATAAAACCCAAAACCAAACAAAACTCCTCGCCAATATAATTTGCAACAAATTATTTAAAATATTTTTTCAGGTTCTTAAATAAACTAAACAATACTTACACAATCGTAACATTAAAATGAACACTAAAATATCACATAGGAATTACACAGAAATTAATGGTTCCACAGGTGCTTTCCATGATATTTTAATGTGACATTAGTCCCGTCATTTGAACACAATGAGTCTGTATTAATGGCATGCTTTTAATAGCGTGCGGTGAAAGGTTACGTGCACGCTAGCCTCACGCGAGCTACGAGGTGAGATGCTACGGCGTAGCGAGGCGAGCGGCCGCAGGGAGCGCGTGGGTCGCACTGGCTCCGGCTCCGTTCGTTGCTCGCTCCGAATAATCCATACCGAGAGGCTGTATTTACCGGACCGCAGGGCGAGCCGACCCCGACTGCTCGCCTGCCGCTGCACCGCGCGCCCTGAGATCCTTCATGTTGACACAATTTCAAATAATGTCACGTTATTTCAGAATCTGCATACATCACGCTCGCCGCACAAAACATCGTTAACATACTCCTTTATCCTGAGATAAATTGCCTCATATCTATCTTGTTTGGGAAAGTCTGCTCCGTCGAACGAGAGTAGTTAATAAACAAAAGTTCTCTAACACAAATACCATAAATCACTTTAGCTGAAACGGAAGGGTAACATTAGATTTGATTTCAGTAGTTTTGTATTGAACCCGTAGAAAATTTGCACAATGAGAAAGTTTGGCATGGGTAAATAATTTGGTAGGTAACCTTAGTAGTTAAAAATGTTTTTACAGTGACTGCATTTACTCGTACATCAATCAGAGTCCCGCGAATTCAGTTCAGTCGTACTATTGCAGTAATTTCGATTGTTTCAATGAAAATCAATCAGCGAAGCGTTTACTTAACTCCAGTCGAAATGAAGTAAAGGGAAGTAATTAATAGCTTGTTTGTTATCGTACCGAGAAATGTTTTCGGGTCAAAATTTTACGCAATTTCCAAAGGGTTTGAGCGAGCGAGGCAATAAAATAAGACTGGTGGTAGATTTCTTGTTCTGTTTTGTTGCGATAACAATAAATAACGTTGACGTGACTAGTTTATTAGTCGTTGAATTAGGTAGGTGTGTTCTCAGAGGAAAACGAGATTTCTTTCGGACGCGTATTTGCAGATAAAGCGCCCTTAATGCGACCTTAAAAAAAATATGCTACCGAAGAGCAGAAAACATAAATTTTCCGGCCATAAGTTACTCCACTCTGAACGCAGTTATCTGTGTGAGTCTCTGTTTGTTTATTGACCATATCCTTTGTGTTTAAATGGCTTTTGGGAATGATTTAATGTCCACGTGCATTCGGGATCCCGCATGCTTACATTTTTATTCAAAATTTGTACATACAAGCGGTTTTAAAACTTTATATTTACATATGTTTTTTGAATGAATTAGCTGTCCGTCCTTTCTAAGGGGAACGAGCAAAAGAGTTGGCTCGGCTGCGGAATCTGCCGAAAAGGCAAAAGAGGTTAAATACAAGGGTTTTTTTAATCGGACATAGGCTCACCACACTTTACCACCGCTGTAACTCCTGTAAACCAGCAGGATCAACAGCGGCGACCATTCACAACACTAAACAATGAAGTTTAGCGAGCCCGGGGATGACTCTAATCTGCCTTGGAACCCGCAACGAATTAATCAAAAAAGATAGGAGGAGTTGGAAAATACAAGGGTATCGGCACCCAATACGAATTTGTAGCATTCGGTGTCGAAACCGTGGACCGTGCGGTGCCGGCGCCCAGGCGCTTTTTAAAGATCTTTCAAAGCGCCTGGTAGACTTGACCGGGGGATCCAAGGGCTGGCGCTTACCTCACTCAACGAATCTGTTTAGCCGTTCAGTGAGGAAATCCTGCCAGCATCTTTACTACCCTCCCGCGCAGTCAAAACCTGCACCATATTTTAGGTTAAGCTAGTTTTATGTTTTTTAGGTTTTCAGTCCATACAAAAGTTTGACGCACAATACGCGTAGACGGAATTAATAAAAGTAATAGTTTATACGAGCGTTAACCCGCGACTTCGTCCGTACAAATTATATACTAGATTTTAAGTCAGATTATAAGCTATCAAAAAAAAAAGTTTCATCAAAATCGGTTCAGTAGTTTTTGCGTGATACTCGTTCAAACAAACAAACAAACACACAAACAAACAGACAGACAAAAAATCCAAAAATTGGTGAAATGGAATCAGGGACACCTAAAAACCATATCGTAACTTTTTTTTTGTTAATATCTTCAATGTACCTACAGACAAACTTCCTGTTACAGTTTCATAATAGTATATAGACATGTAAAAATAGTTTAGAAAATCTAGTTGCCGCGTCACAAATAACATTTGCAATTTATGATATAATTACTTATAAACTTATTACTTACTTATTATTATTTTCTAAATTCTAAATGTTATTTGTGATGCGGCATCTAGATTTTCTAAACTATTTTCCATGTATACAAAGTTACTTATATTCATACCGTCTACGCGTATTGTGCGTCAAAGTTTTGTATAAAATTGACCCGTCTGCAACCACCTTAACATTTTAATATAGGTACTTACCTACCTTTATTTGTTTTATCTATTAAATAAATTATAATACTAGCTGTACTGATTACCTTTAAAAAGTGTAGCTAACATATAAAACCTTGTTATATATGTGATATAATCGTAATCAATCAAAAAACTTTTGCAATGATAAAACGAAATACCTCGTAAACATATCAAACTTAAACTTTTATTGCGGGTATGAAAATATTGAAAGAAATATGTGAGTGTAACGACATTTTAGCGAAAGGGCGGAAAGGTAAGAAGTAAAGTGGATGACAAGAAGGGCAGCCTCACCTCTAGAGAGTAAAAGTAAAAGATGTTTGGGTCGCGTCAACTGACGTGTACATTTATGAAAGCATCGTACCCTCTTCAGTAAAAGTAAAGATTTTATATACCCGCCACTCTTTCAGTAACTAGATACTAAGGCTATTGTAATATCTATATTTTTCTTTTTGTTATTTTTGTGACAGCAACATTCGATGCTGTATTTTATTTAATGTTGTGTCGAATAACTGATTTCGATAAATTATGTAATGCTTATTCTGTTTATAACGTTACGGTATTTTCATCCATTTCAAGATTCGTGTGATTGATTGAGAGATTTTCTGTTCGTTAACTCAGCAAAATAATCAATCTATGTACCTACTTATTATAGCTACTAAAAAGACTATTTTATAGTTACTAGTAGTGTTTTACTGTACCTAATGAATGACAGAGTGCATATACATCTACACTAATCTGGGGGCACGGTAGTGACACCGCCAAGCCGAGCCAAGTGAAGCGCAACGGCAACTACAAACCTATCTTTTCTCGAAGCGCTTCGTCGTTTTTTGAACCCCCTGTTCGGATTATAACAGATATAACAAAATTCCCGGGATATGATGTCAATTGTAGACTTATTGGACATATAAAGTTTCAATGTTGCATAGCTCTTATACTTTATATTTAATTGGTACCCTAAAAAAAACCCCGATTTCGTCACTGACTCACTAATGATCATCGAAATTCTAAGGGTACTTCCTGAAGTCCTAGAAAACTGAAATTTGGTATGTAAGCTACTATTAGTACACAAACTGCCTCCGTGGTCTAATGGTTAAGAGCATTGGCTCTTGACACGGAGGTCGTGGGTTCGATTCCCACGGTTGACGCCTAGTGAAATGCCACTTTGTTCGTTTTTCCCCAGTTGGTTAGGACATTGTAGGCTGAATCACCTGATTGTCTGAAAAGAAAAATGATTCCATGCTTCGGATGGCACGTTAAGACGTTGGTCCCGGCTACTATCTCTGGTGGTAGGATAGTAGTCGTTACATAAAAACCACGTCAGAGGCCGTAAGGCGGTCTGAAAAAACTCTTGACACCAGGGCTCTGCCCACACGATAAGAAGAAGTACACAAACAACAAAAAATGGAAAAGATAAAACTTGGAAAAAACTACAAAAATATTGTCATTAAGCAACTTACAACAAAATGAAGTGAAATCCCGCCGAAAACATTTTCTTGTAAAATGTTACTGAGACGAGACCATAGGACTCGCACTGTTAAAAATTATCAGATCTCATGTAGAGCCAAGCTTCTCTCCACAAACTTCAGCTTGGCCGTTTCGTTACTACAAGAACTATTGTAATTCTTCAAGTTTGTGAAGTTAGAGATTGTAGAGTTGGGGCGTGTAGAGTTAGAAGCTTGACTCTACATGAGATCTGATAACTTTTCGACAGTGCGAGTCATATATGGTCTCGTCTTGGCAACATTTTACAAGACAATGTTGTGGGTGGGTTATTATGTAGGATATTAAATGTCTATGAAGGAAAGATTTGATTTTTGTTTGTTTATATTGAATAGGGTCCGAATTAGAATGCTACATTATTCGTCATGAACAGTATAAGATATATTTTATTTTGAAAACAATTAGGGATCCGTGGGCTGGGATCCGTATGAAATGGTATGAAAAGTTGAATAATGTAACCCAAGCTGCTCCTACCTGTCAAACATTTGATGTTCGTCCCGTCGGTGCGTTAGACTAGAACGCATTTTTACAACGTGTTTATGAATAAGCGCAAAACCTCATACACCCCAACTGATTTATAACTAAATAGATTGAAACAATAATTTCATTATTTTGATACTTAAAATTTAAAGTTATTCGCATTTTAAGTTTTGATGCAAAAATGATTTGTTATCATTTCAGTAATGAATGAAAGTTCTAACGTACTCATGGATTACATTTTAAGAAGCTTTTTATGGTAGTGAGTAGGGTGAGTGTGCCCGTGCGGTGGGTTGACACCGGGTTCAGTAAATTTTAAATTGTACATACAAATTATTTAATATTTAAAAAAAAAATACACACGTTGAAACCATGATACTTCGATTCTGGAGTGCGATTTTTGAATCTCATACGTTGAACTCCGCAGTTAAAAATGTATGGAAATGTGCATCTTTCTACTGCTGATTTGACTTTCGAAAATCGGACCCCTGGAGTATGATTTTTGAATGTCAAATCAGCAGTAGAAAGATGCGTATTTCCATAGTAATATTGACATTTTAAACTGCTGAGTTCAAAGAATGAGTTTCAAAAATCGCACCCCTGCTCTCGATTCTAAACAAACTACTTTCTAGTTTTGCGTTAATTCATTAACACGTTGCATAAGGGTTTCGAATCGACAACATTTTAAATCCACAATATTCGGATTATCGCTTATTTTAGATTTTAACAATGCTAAAATTAGTCAAACTGTGGTTTTTGTCAAATATTTACGGGTGCGTTCAGAAATTTACTTTGTGATCAAAGACATTCAATAGTTAAATCTCTTTGTTTGTGACTAAACTTAGACAGAAACATCACGCTACATAAAAAAGTTTGTATGCGCTCCTGAACCGCACCTCCGATTGCGATTCTGAGGAGGTACGAAGTTCGCCGGGTCAGCTATACTTCATTTCATATTACGACGAAGAGATTAACCGATTCCTATTTAGCATTCTGGCGAATTCGGATAAGTAAATATAATTTATTTATCAGAAAGATATACTATCCGACATTTATCTTGGACATTAGTAAAGCTATTCTAAGAATAAGTGAGAGCAAGTATCTCAAATCTCTGTTTGTGTTTTTCAAAATAGCCTTCAAATTTCGTTGCTATTTGAAATGGAGTTTGGTTTCATATAAACTGGAGGCCCTTTCGGGTCAGTCTGAAAATATGCTAATAAATAGGTACAACTTCAAACTATATTAAAACTATACAGGGTCCTTCTTAATATGCTGACACTTTTTTAAGGGAATGATTAGACCATCAAACTGAACAACTTTCTCTATGGCACCAACATAGAAATCGCCAAAAAAAAATCTGCTCTTCCATACAAAACAGCAAATCTACTCGAGCCAAATGTATGGGACAGCTGATAATTTTTTCGCGATTTCGATGTTGGTCCAATAGGAAAGTTGTTCAGTTTGATGGTCTGATCATCCCCTTAAAAAAGTGTCCGCATATTAAGGAGGACCCTGTATACTATACTATTACCTATTTTAAGTGCAATTCTACATAACCACCTTCTCTTGGATCTGCTAGTGACATTGTCGTAGGTCGTAATACGCTAACTTAGCTGAAAATGTTTTAAGGTGTGTTTCCACTAAAGTGAAAGGAGTGGCACGAGACGGCGACAAGACTTGAAGGTGTGGACCAATCTGATTGTTTAAATTCCACATTTGGTCAAGATTAGGTTCGGCCGTTCCGTTTCAGTGGAAACGCACCCTTAGTTTGTCATTATATTGTGTTCGTTTTGTACTGATGCATTTCGCCGAAACAGCTGAACTCGTTTCCATGAATCTATGATTCACAATGGTACAGTACAGGGAGAATTGTTATTTTTCATGGAATTACGTAATAAGATCCGCAGAGGCATATTGTAGGCATTATTTTCCCGCTATTTAAGTTACCTTTTCTAGCTAGGTGATTGTGTGTGGACATACGTGGCCTTGAGTTACGATTTTAGACAAAATAAACTAATATAATATCGATTAAAACAATACCCTTCTTCTGGGGCAGTCGGCAGTCGGTTAAAAATTTTCGCCTTATATCGCAAACTGAAACATTATTGGGTTGAACCCAGTGAACGCAAATGTTGAACCAAAAAAAATTCCTTTTTTAATTTATTAAATTAACATTATGTAAAATTGGTTTAACGAAATTGATACCTACCTACCGATGACCTACTAAGATAAAAATCGTTTCCCATAGAATTCTATGGGAAACGATGCCGTATAAATCCGAAGCAAAAGCTCTACCAAAGAGAATGTAACTCACTACGATATAAGAGTCGGGACTTCCATACTAAGCTAATAAAAACTGGTCGTGACCGATATCCAGAATGTTTGAAACGAGTGCTACCGTTCAAAGTAATTTACTGGCGTCAGTGTACGTTTCATATAACATTTTTTTTAGAGAGTTGCGCGAGCCTGAGCGCTACTTTGCATTTCTAACCCCTCTTATAATATTCTGTGCCGATTATCCTTCGGGAATGATATTACAGTCATGAGCATATTTATTTTTACCACATCTATTAGAAATTACAGCTATGTTCCGTTATTTCCGAACATATTGTGCCTCTCCATTGGTAACATTAATCGGGTTTACTAATCCTTAATCCAGTGTAAGCCTGCCTGTAAATTTACTGACGGAATGTTATTATATTATTACAGTAGAGGTTTATTAAGGGCCTATGTCGAAGAATAATTGAAGCGAAGCGTGGCGGGCGGGCGTGTGATAGCTTATATTACTGCCTGATGCGAGAGAAAGAGACAGGGCGGCGCGCGCGCCTGAAACGACGCAAGCTTGAAACAAACCTTATTTAATTGTGATTGTACTATTTATGTAAGTTCAATTCTGCTCTTATCAAAATTTGTAAAACATTAATCTCTTTTTTTAAATCAAGTCTCGTGTTTCTATTATTCACCGTTTAGCAGTTCCAAGCGTTTATAAATAAAAACGGAGGCTACTTTGGCTTGTTTCTCTATCGAGATTAGCTCTTGTCAAAACTTCAATTATATGTTCAATTTACACATATCCGCTAATCATACTCCTACTGTTAGTACTTCATGATATATGACGCTTTGAAGAATCCTATTTTTTTCACATAGCCTCTTAAAGCGTTCATCTAGTTAACACTGTGTAGTACTTACTTTAGTGCTGATAGTTAAATAGATACCGGTTTGAGGTTCTACCTAAGTGGTACATGAAAGGATAATATGATTAACATAAAGCTGGGATGAAGTAAATATATTCTCACTTTGTTATACATCTGTTTCTCTATTAAACTTATCACTAATTGATGTAAACCTATATGTGTTTATATTTCTATGCTTAGTAGAATGGGACAGTCCAAATTACATAATAGGTACCTAGGTATATATTTTACTCTCTCAATAGTTTTACATTCAATAGTAAGAACAGGAAATACCGAAGTAACAGTACTGTATACTTATACTGTATTATTTTTGATTGTACTTAAGTGTATTTTTAACCGACGAAAAAGGAGGAGGTTCTCAATTCGACCAGTATGTTTTTTTGTTTATTTGTTACGCTATTACTTCGCCAATTATAAATTGATTTTGATGATTCATTTTTTCGGTAGGTCATACTTCAGAGCCTCAATTCAAGGCCTCATAAAAAGGCTGAAAGTCACCCAAAGGGCAATGGAGAGGGGTATACTCGGAGTTTCCTAGCGAGATCGAATCAGAAACGAAGAGATCCGCAGAAGAACCAAAGTAACTGACATAGCCCAAATAAAGCCCTGAATAGCTAAACTGAAGTGGCAGTGGGCGGGGCACATTGCTCGCAGAACCGATGGCCGATAGGGCCGAAAAGTTCTCGAGTGGCGACCGCGTACCGGAAAGCGCAGCGTGGGTAGGCCCCCCACACGGTGGACCGACGACCTGGTAAAGGCGGCCGGCGGGAACCCGTTGGATGAGGGCAGCGCAGGACCGGTCGTTATGGCGATCCTTGGGGGAGGCCTATGTCCAGCAGTGGACATCCATCGGGTGAGATAATGATGATGATACTTCAGAGGTGGAGATATTAATTTGGTAAAAATCTGATGAAGGGCTTCGGAGATAGACAATGGAACTTCTCAAAAATGCAAAGCAAATAGCAAATCATCGGCGATTGAAATAAATGTTTCGTGTTGATGCCCCCCTTGCATGTATACATGTCGACCTAATATAATACCAACACAAAAAAAAAAATCGAAATAATATATATATATTTTTTAATCAAATTAATGTTAATAGAGATGCGAAATTGAAAGACGCTGGTTCTCTTATTATTTTAGTTTTGAAATCGGTTTAAATTTATTGTAAATTTTTTTTTTATTGTGGCTTCATAATTTGTAAAACCGTCTTATTGAAATACGTGTATGTAATTCACGAAAACCTTTTTACACTTACTCGACAGTGTTTCAATAAATTCTTGTGATTTCATATTTGGGTACCCAACAACTCGTTCAATAATAAAATACATAGTAACTTTTAAGGCGAAACTGTAAATTGAACAATGTAATTTACTGCTAAAGGTAAAAGTAAATTTTTCGTAGCCGTGTCGAACACTGTAATAACAATAAATGCAACGTTTGTTTTTATAGTCTTTTCAAACGGTTTAAGCTAACAGTTCTGTTTTCGAGGGTACAGAAACATTCATTTAACGGAGAACTTTTTTATGGTTCCGTCAGACAGAAAACAACCTTCACTAATAGGAATTCCTTCGGAATACTGTAAATGGGAAGACGTGAGGGGTAACACCACGGAGGAAAGAAAAGAGCGGAGGCGTAGAAAGAGAAGGTACTAGAAGGAAGCACGTGTCTTGTCATATTCACTCAATAAGAGATGCACATAGCAAATTCGCTTTACTTAAAAAAGGAGATAACTATTGCTGTCCTTATCGACGTAACCACTTTTTTGTACCACGACGGCTGTCTGACTCTGGAGTCAGTCGTCTAGCTTCATATAAATTGTATAGGATTTTATGATTATCGCTATCTCATACGCGGTTACACTGATATTACGTCTACCAGCGTTTAGCGTTACCAGCGAAAAGTTTTTCGTCTATGAGCGGAGGTGTCGCAAGGCAATTAGGTCTGTCGCCATTATATTAGGTCATGACGTCACAGTGGACGTGGCCTATGATGCTCAGTTCGAAGCGCACCGCTATTCTTTTATTCCTAAGAGGGGTTTTGTCATTAATGAAATACACCTGTAAAACGATGAAGTGCACCTGTTCCTGGATTAGGTTTTAGGGGCGGAACCTGCGCATCCGTCTTGTCCCCCGTCCCTGTATTTTGGCGAAACCTACTTCGATAGAAACATTGCTTTGCGACACCTCCACTTCTTTCTGTCCTCCATGGGTAGCACTGTTATCTTACTCATATTTTCTTCTCAGCCTCGGACACGTGGGCTTTAGCACAAAACCTGTTTTTATGTGAGTATGAGATAAGGTGGCTTTGAGATTCAATAAGCATACTACATTGAATCTCTGCGGATATTGCATTATCAAAAAATAGGAGAGACAAAAAGTTTCGCTGAATTTTTATGAATAATGGCACTAATTTTCTTTACAATGAATTCGGCTATTGTTTGTCTTTCATCATTGTGATGATGGCTGTGGCCTATATACGTCCCACTGCAGCGCATAGGCCTTCCCTCAAGGAGGGTGTATGGTCGTTAGTCCACAACGCGTGCCCAATGCGGATTGGTAGACTTCACAAATGTGAAGTTCACATACGCATCGGAATTTCTTCTTCAGCGTATACACCATGTTTTCCTTCACCGTTTGAGTATTACAAATCGGTACCGTCGGTATTACGAACTTAAGTTAGAAAAACTCATTGGTACATGGCTTGTCATCCGATCGGATTCTAACCTGGACCTCAAGTTTGAGTTTCCACAGCTCTCCGCAACGCGCCACCGACGCTCTTTGTTTTACTTTTTTACGAGTGAATTATACAGGGTGTAAGGGACAGCCCTCCGCAATCTAAAACGGTGAACTCAGACCATCAAACTAAACAACTTTCACTATGGGGTCTATAGTCTGTCTATAAAGTCGTGTCCCGAATGTTTGAGGACCTAATCATTTTTATAGTATGGTGGTGTTTTGACGTTTTTGCGTGGAGGCAGCGCCCTCATTTTTGTTACGACTTTATAGACAGGCTGTACCTCAGGAAACGCGAAAAGAAATCAGCTGTTTCATACGTTTAAGTCGGGTAGGTATAACAGTTTTTTATGAAATGTTTCCTGAGGAAGGCTCCATAGTGAACGTTTTTCAGTTTGATGGTTTGAGTTTACCGTTTCAGTCTGCGAAGAGCTGTCTCTTACACCCTGTATTTATTACGCATAACATCTATAAAGACGTTATTTACCTTCATTCATGAGTTCCCTGAATAGGAAAGTCAGAGTATCTAATGAATCAACAAGCTATCGATCAATAAGAAGGCGCTAAAGGAAACCGAAGGCTCTTTTGTTGACTCAGCTCTCACAGCATCCGTAAAAGAATGAATAAAACCTCTCTATTGAAAAATAACCTTATTTGTTGACGTCTAGTACGCTATGGAGGAAAATAAATTTGTTCTGAGGATATGTAAGCCCCCGGGCTCTAGCCAACTACTCTGTATTGAGAGAATCTCAGAGTTCACACACCGCTATTGTACTGCTTGTCAGTTTGTCCGAAACGTAACAAGTCATTATTATTCTGGGCTTGCTCAGCATATTTACGGGAAATTCTTTGTTGTAATATTGCTTTGAATATTCAAGTGGGTTAAATACGTACACATGATGTTGATAGACAACATTGTGTTAACATTGGAAATGATTTTTTTTGTCGCTTCTGTACTTATAGGCCCGATTTTCAGCGAAATTGCGACATCGCCCTGGTGTCGTGGGTTTTGGGCTCGGTTTTGGGACTATACGTACGAGATTGGAGTGTCAAAAGACGCGTCTCCGAAATAAAATGTTGGGTTTTGAAAAATCTCATAAACTTTTTTGAACAATTCAGTCGATCTTCGCCCGGTCTCGGGCAGGAAAATTCATATCTCATAAACGAAATGAGCAAGCACGTACCAGACTTTTGTTTGGGGTTGGGGGGACATTAATTTTTGGATTTCGGGAAGAGGAGGGGGAATAAATCCCACCCATGGGGATGAGATATCGAAAAAAATGAAAAGACTCTTAGGCCCGCCACATACATACGGAATTGCGATCCGGAATCCTGAATGAGGATTACGATTTCGTATGGATTTTCCCCCATTGCGGAGTTATCAAATCCTATACAAAATCACAATTCTGATTCGGAATTCCGGATTGCAATACCGTATGTGTGTGGCGGACCCTAGAGACTTTGGAGTAGGTATATTTAAGAAAATTTTGGAGGTATCAGAAGTTGGACCTTAGTGACAAATTTAATGTACCCGAAGGTTTTTATTTTAATTAAGTATAAGCAAAATGTGTAACAGAGCAAAAAGTTATATTTGCCTCGGATGTCCCTAAAGCTAGGAGTTTTCCTGTAAAAGTATAATAGAGTTGATGGTCCGTGAGAGGTCAACGCAATGTTCGTTAGGCAGCTGGGGAGCATCAGGTTAATTAAAAAGACATAGAAAGTTGTCGCGTTTCATTGCCGCTTTATGTTTTCTTTTATATTTTGAATTGTCACTTTTGCCCGCTTCTTCGCCTATGCCAGCTTCCTGGTTTGAGTTAACCTTAATCAAAGGAGTTAATACGTAACACGTAAAAGTATGTACACACGGCGACACATCAAGCTATACAAAACCAACATAAGCTGGCCGCGCGTAGGTCAAGTTACATATAACGTCGCGCGGCCAGCTTATGTTGGTTTTGTATAGCTTGATGTGTCGCCGTGCGTACCGATTTATATCATTCATCAATATTTTATGAGGAGTCAGATATGACAGTCATACTTATTCTTCTTCTTCGTATCGTGTGGGCAGAGCCCTGGTGTCAGAGTTTTTTCAGACCGCCTTACGGCTTCTGACGTGGTTTTTATGTAACGACTACTACCACCAGAGATAGTAGCCGGGACCAACGGCTTAACATGCCATCCGAAGCAAGGAATCATTTCTCTTTTCAGACAATCAGGTGATTCAAACTGCAATGTCCTAACCAACTGGAGAAAAACGCACAAAGTGACATTTCCCCCGTGGGAATCGAACCCACGACCTCCGTGTCGAGAGCCAATTCTCTTAACCATTAGACTATGGACGCAGTCTTTTTTTTTTACGATATAAATGTGTTTGGATGTGTATGACTCAATAACGCATTTGTATGACTTTTGTATGAATACATTGAGTTCTGGATTAACACAGTCATATCCTTGTGTTATTCCAGAACATAATCTATAGTCAAAGCAGGCGAAGTCGCGGGCAACAGCTAGTTATCATATAAAAACTGATTCACCATAAAATCTCCACGACTATGTAGGTATAGTAAAAACTAAACACTTGAAATTTGGCATATATCCTACCTACCTTGCTAAGAAATCATTTTTCACATTGAATTGAAGGATAAACTCGGGATAATATCATCGGAATAAACTCTAATGTTCATTTAGCGGTTTCACGATAGCATCGTTAATCACATACCTACCTATCTATTATACAAGGTGTTACAAAAATACAAATAAACATTAAAGGGTGTGGTTTAGACTTTAGACTATCAAACTGAACAATTTTCACTGTCAGAACAACTCTAAATCGCGAAAAAAAAATTGATGTTCCATACTAAACTACAAATCTACTCGAGCTAAATGTATGGGACAGCTGATTTTTTTTCTCGATTTTGATGCTGGTCCCATAGTGAAAGTTATTCAGTTTGATGGTCTAACAACACCCTTAAATTAATGTTAGAAATGTTTCTTTTTACTTTTGTAACACCTTGTACGAATATAGGCACCTCTTATTCATTTCTCAGATTTCGCTGCAGTATGGAGCGCATTTTCTCGTAAAGTTACATACTGAATGGTATTCTCGAATATTTGCTAGAGTAGAGAGCACTCGCTCTTTTAACTGACATAAATTTCCGACTAACCTGCTTTCATTTGACATCCGTAGTTATTAGCATGGAATGTAGTAAGTGAATTAAATAGTTTAGTTTGTTCATAGGCGGGGCTAAACTAATAAATTTAAATAAAAAAAGGCGTGATGGCGACGAGCCTATTAGATACTATACCAGCCTGCGGAGCCAGGGTAACTGGTTCGTATACCACTAGAGTGACTGAAGGAAAAAACCCGTACTTTTATGATTCTTTTGAGAGTAGATCAGCACCCTGCAGTAGGACGTTTATACAGGGTGTTAGGGTAAACAGTTCCATTACTTTAAAGGCCAGGCCACACAGAGGCGGTTTTGCGGGAAAGCGGGCCCGCTTACGGTACCTAGTAATTATAGTAAATGCAATTATAAAAAATGATTTTTTTTCTTTGCGAATTTCGTATAGGTTTCCGTTAAAAGTAATGCAACTGTTTACCCTGACACCTGTATATACCTACCTACTGATGATGATGAAAATATAAATATTTAACTTACCTTACCTATCATAAATTGAGTAGGTAAATATTTAATATCTTCCGTTCATAAGCCAATGTCTTATGTAAATAAGGTGTTGTGTGATGATTTATAGGTAGATCGGGAGGTGTGATATCCCGCCCCGCACATATTCACTAAAAACATCATACGACCGCTACGGGAGCCCGCGACGTCGAGAGGAAATGAAAATCTATGTTCGCGGTGCTTATACATACGCAGTTTATTGATTTATTTATACTACATCTATAGGTATTTATATATCATCCGGGAGATATTTGTATTCACTACGAACCAATGGTATTTTTTCGCTATTTCAATGTTGGCTCCATAGAGATCTAGAGAGATGTCAACCAACGCGCTGAGTACGAAACCTAGTGTCGCATTACCACCGCATTACCGCAGTACCACGCGATAGAAAGTATTTTGTTAGCTTCAATGTGCTCATTATCCATTGCGGTATCAGAACGCAACGTTCGAATAATCTTTAGTACTACGCAAGCATTGTATACTATTTACACATAATATCTCGACTGGCTTTAAGCCTCATAATATATTGAATCATTACTGTCGCGAGCAATGTGTTCCGTTTTTGCGCATATTGCTGCAACACTGGCCCCGCCCCCTTTTCGCATCTCCCTTTAGTTTTTGTGATCTGTGGTTGGCTCCATAGTGAAAGTTTGTCAGTTTCAATGTTCTGAAGAACTCCTTGAAATATGTAACGCATTAAAGTTCTTTAGTGCGTCTGTTTTAATTATAATTGGACCCAGCGGTTTCACCCATTAACCCCATTTAGGATTTGATTTCGTTAACCCTTTTCACAACTTTTAAGGCATTAATAAAGAAAAGAAATAGACTTAGAGATCAGTGTACTTTTTGCAACCATCAGCAGCAAGGCTGATTCAGTGTTTATGGGGTGTAGAGCATCTCTGTGATGGGGATGGACTAAGTCTGCCTGCATAACTTTAGTCGGTTTAGGAGTTACAGACGTTTAAAGGTCAGTAAAAAATTTACGATCAGCTGCAAGGCTGATCGTATGATATTATTGTAGTGTGCACTAAAGCTATGTAAACTCTAACAAAAACTGACATGAACTGCCAGTCGGTTTAAGAGATACAGCAGTTCAAAGGTCGGACCTTTGAATGGCTATAACTCCTAAACCGACTGATGAACCGTGTCAGTTTTTGTACTGTTCAAATTGTTACAGTGCATACTACAATAATATAATACGATCAACCTTGCAGCTGATCGTAAATTTTTTACTGACCTTTAAACGTCTGTTACTCCTAAACCGACTGAAGTTATGCAGGCAGACCCTCCCCATCACAGAGATGCTCTACACTCTAAAAAGTACACTTATCTCTTAGTCTAAAAGATTCTAATCTGATTTGTAAAAGTAGGAATAAGTAGTTTTACTAATACATAGTAAAATTTTGTATTATAGATCGAAAACGCATTTAAAGAACTTTTCTTATTAAATATGTTTTGTGGATTTATGCTACTGTGGTTTAATTCAATTGTAAAGAAAAACAAACTGGTGATAGGTTAGACTTTAATTTTCTTTAATAATTATAATGTAGAATACAGTAACCAGTTTCAAATACCTACTCATATTTTAAGGGTTCGTCCGCGCACCATACAAACTAAGAACAATCATTTTCGGGGATTTTAATTAAAAACAATGAAAAAGAGATCGCTATAATCTGTTCTATACTATAAATATTCGGATATCAGGAGCGGATAAATCCCACCTATGGACCTAAGTTTTTTGTATTTACAGCTCATCTTCGGCTCTCCTATTTAAATTGGCGACGTAAAAATGCGACCCTCTGTGCTCAGTGTTCAAGCCAAGTTCAAGTCAAAGGGAAAACTAGCGTGAACCTAAGTCGTGTGTATTTACAGCTCATCTTCGACTCTCCTCTTTAAACTAGTGCCGTTCAAATGCGCCGGCCCCCTGTGCTCAGTGTTCAAGCCAAGTTCAAGTCAGCGTGAAAACTAACGTGAACCTAAGTCGTGTGTATTTACAGCTCATCTTCCACTCTCCTAGTTAAGTTAGCCACGTACAGATGCGAGCGTCCCCCTGTGCTCAGTCTTCAAGCCGAGTCAGCGTGAAGCAAGAGCATGGACCCAAGTCGTATGTATTTACAGCTCATCTTCCACTCTCCTAGTTAAGTTAGCGACGTACAGATGCGAGCGTCCCCCGGGCTCGGTGAACCCCAGCAGGGCGGCCGCGGCCTGACACTCGGCCTCCGTCTCCGGCACCTCATACAACCTCTTCAGGGCATACTTAGTGAGATCCTCGCAGCACATCATGCCCATCACTCGGTCTACTACCTTCATACGGACGTCTGCAAATTTTATCAGCGGTATTGGTTGTGGCCTCACTGAAAAAGACATTGAATTTAAGAGAAGTTTATTCCGAAGCCTCCCGAGCGCGCTGCATACAAACTATGTTCCGTCCTACTTTATACAGGGTGTAAGTGCCAGCCTAGCAAATACTGAAACGGTGAATTCAGACCATCTACCTGAACAATTTTTACTATGGACTATGGAACCACACTCAGGAAACGCAAAAAAAAATCTGCTGCTCCATACATTTACGTCAAGTAGGTACAGCTGTTTTGTATGGAGCGGCATATATAAGGTCTAAAAAAATTAGCTGAAACTATTTTAAGGCTATGCTCAGACATCGCTGCATCGTATCGGCATCGAAATCGCGAAAAAAAAATCATCTGCTCCATACAAAACTGCAAACCTACTCGAGCCAAATGTATGGGACGGCTGATTTTTTTTCGCGATTTTGATGTTGGTCCCATAGAGAAAGTTGTTCAGTTTGATAGTCTGAGCATACCCTTAAAATAGTTTCAGCTAATTTTGTTAAACCTTATATATACATATTTTATGTGGAAGATGTTTTTGAGTAACGTAGACTGTTATGGTCATTAGCGAAGAAACGTGAAAAGAAAAAAAAATGCTTCCTGTTTTTTGTCATTATGTGTCAAGTCGGGCGAGGAAAGTTAGGAGCGGAAATGGCGCAAGAGAGGGTAAGTGTCCGGGAGGTAATATTGTCGCACCTTTATTGCATGCTGCCTCTTGATGAGCTGCAAAGGTGTGCAGGAGACGGAGCGCTCGGGCACAAGCACACAATAAACAGAGGTACAAGGTCGCCGTTTAAAGAATGGAGCCTATACCACAGTTAAGATAGGGAAACAGTAAGCGAACTCAATGCCTACTCTCGGTCAGAGCGCTATGGTTGCCACTCGATACTTTTGCCCACCGAGGTATACCATGCTAGCCCGATCGAGGGCTAGCATGCCACGCACTTAGACCATTTAATATAGGGACCTGCCTTACGTTAGCATTCCCCTCTGCCAAGGTACAAGATCAAATGATCATGTACATGTGCATATAATTTGAGACCCTATTACTAAACGAGACAGCCTATAATTGTGGAACAACTTATCTTGTTTGAATGTCAAATGTTTGATTTTTGACATTCAAAATTAGAATCAAAAGTAACGGAATTAAATCCAAAGTTGCGGATTTCATGCTACCTCGTCCCCAGCAAAAAGTGACAGAAAAGTTTGTTAGTAGAATTACACGCGTAACTCGTACATATTTAAATGGTCTAAGGCCACGCACAACAAAGCGACATAACGACCAAACTGTCATGCGCGCTCGCTTTCGCATACCTATATACGCAAAGTAATAAAGACGGAAGCACATCTCGATTTTTGTCGTTTTCTCGGGGTTGGTATGCTAGGCCTAAAGCGGGCTGTGTACATGGCGCTCGTCTATGTGCGTGTGTCGAATCGGGTGCTTGTATGAAGTCGGAGTACTGTCTTTTGTCTTTACTGTGCTTTGTCCTTAATCCTTATAGATTCGCCATGTCCGTCCGTATGTCCGTCCGTCTGTCCGCGGCTTAGCTCAGAGACGCTTAGTACTAGAAAGCTGTAATTTGGCATGGTTATACAAATATTAATACGCATTCAAATTAACCCATGTCAAATTACAAATAATTGAAAAATATTTGGGACCTCCCCTACACGCGAATTGGAGAATAGTGGGGATGCATTTTTTTTCTTGTCTATCTCATGGTGTGGGGTTTCGTTGGATAGGTCGTATAAAAATATTGTGGGTATGGAAAAACCATTTCTCGATTTAGGGACCCGTTTGCGAAATATTAAGCTTTAAAGTAAAATTTTTTTTTAAAGTCAAGACCCAAAAAAATAGTTTTTATCTACGTTTTTTCTTCTTGCTCTATCGTAAAAACGGTAATACATACAAGCGTCAAACTGGGTGTGGTTACCTATAGTGACTAACATCGGCCAAATGTGTGTCGGGCTCGCGTTAAGGGTCCCGGAAAAAATATATTATTTTTATAAGTAAATTAGGTATATTGCGTGGTGGTACGGAACCCTCGCGAGTCTATCCGACTCGCACTTGGCCGGTTTTTTCTAGTGGTCCGGATAGCTCACCTTTGTCTCTCTGTTCTATTCTGACAACTCCTCGGAAGGCTCCAGGGGTGCCAGCGTACAGCATGAGCACTTGCACTTGAGGTCGCGGCTCCATTATAAGAGCTGCTCTATGCCATTCCACCCCTAGGCCCGGTTCCGTAGCATCCACCACCTGTCTAAATGCATCTATCCTCTGCAATAGAACAAAGTTTGTCAAGTAAACCGGCTCTTAAAACCAGGGATGGCGAACATTTTTAAACAGTTTGTAAAGTTAACAGGGTCTTCAGATCAGACCATCAAACTGAACAACTTTCACTTTCGCGATTTCAAGGTTGGTCTCTTAGTGAATGTTGTTCAGTTTGATGGTCTGAAGCATCCCCTTTATTATGTAAAGCATTTAAAAGATCATGCTCAAAATTATATGAAAGTTAGGCTGAACTTGCGTCTGGTCAAATTGTCACCTAAAGATAGCAAATGTAAACTAACTATTATAAACAAGAAAATCGTTAAATATTTTATGGGAAATATATAAAAAATCCTAATTTAAAAAATAGATAGGATATAAAAACAAAAGCATTCATTTCTCACAAAAATTATTATAAAATTTTTTTTTATTTTTAAACCCCTAATCCCACAGGGCTTAAAATACATATGATTGGATTCATAAATCAGACCACTTATTTTTGGAATGAATGACGCATTCATGACGCATCTTTAGCCTGGTTTTGAGCATTGTCTTTTACACCCTGTATACCTACCTTACAGCCCATATACATTCTCACTTGTATAGGTTATTTTCTAGCCCTAGACCTCACCGTGAAAATAGGATTTTAGTTTAATTTAACAACCACTTACCTCTTTCCCTGGTAAAGAAAAAGATATAGGATAAACTTCAGTAGTATTAGCCCAGAAGTAAACAATTTTCCACATGTAATCTATAATTTCATAGGGGTCGAATCGAGCGCCCGTTTCGAATTCTTCGCAGGTATAGTGGGGCGTAACGGCAAGCACCGCACGCGGCCCAGACGCATGGAACAAAACAATTCCGAATATACAAATCCACGTAAACATTCTCCTGTTGACGTAAGGCTAGTAATTTCACTGTTGTTTACAGACGCAGCCTTATATACCTCGGTTCCGCCGGTATTGTTACACAGATTCGAAGCGCAGACAATACATTGGTTTTCGTGCAATATTGTTTTGCTTGAACACGGGATTTAACCCGGTATTAAATAAATTTGAATAGCGTGTACTAAGTTATCAACTTACCGATTTTAGAAACTGTAACAATAGGGGTTTAGGTAATCATTGATCACGCAAATTATATTACTGTATCTATCTATAACGTTACTCCTCTCAGTGGCGGATTTGCAGTCTTGACTGCCCTAGGCCCCAGGCCATGTAGTAAGTGCCAGCCGCCCCTATCTCAGCACCCATCTTATAGACTACTTATTGAATATACTCTTTATTACCAACTTTTACCGAAATCTATACAGAAATTTAAATAATATGCGCGAGCCTTTAGTAAATTTAGGTACTTTTGAGTTATTTCTTGTTATCATCAGTGAATTTTTGTCACGATTCGCCGCCACTAACATCTGGCCGCCCTAGGCCCGGGCCTAGTAATCCGTCACTGACTCCTCTTTTCCATAGGGCTAGGCATAGCGACTAGGGCGCGCAACTTGCTATATGTCTTTATGCTTTTCGTTCCTTCGCCTCATTCACATCCATACACATTTTTATCATGCCTGTCTGTTTCGAGTACTACGCAACTCACTTTCAGTAGGATCTAACCGATTTGATCAGAGTACGCCCTACGAGGGCGCCCTCTGACGACACTTCCATCAAAATTGGCATGATTAATCTTTTGTACATCTGCTTGTCGTTCATTGATGGACCAAACCAACGAAGCATACCCTTCTCATGAGATTCTCAGAGATTCTCTAATCACACAATTTCATACTCTATCTCCCAAAGTAGCACATATTTACTGTATTACATGGATTAAATTACTACTGATAATCATTCTGAGAATCTGACCGTTCGGTGCACGTTCTTGAACGGGTGACCGTTTTAGAAGTAATCGTATCTGATGATTATTATTAATTTAATAGGATCACTAAATGCCCGTGATCAGTCTTGTAGGGACCTTCTATCTTTATATACTCTATGATTATTTTTATGATTAACACTTTTGGAATTTACAACAGTTTCAAGTTTAGTTCGGAAACCGTACCGAGTAAACACTGTAAACAATACGAAACACGCCCAGCCAGACCATTGTTACTGAATTTAACTACAATAAAATTAAGGAAACAATAGAAAAATCCGGCTCCGTAGTGCCATTTGCGACATTTTATTACCTCTCTCTTTAGGAAACTCCCAGGGGTTACATTGTCGTATACACCTATGGGTTCGGACGAATATTAGTGCGATCCTAAATAACAACAAGGTACGTTTTAACTTTACTGATAATTAACGATTTAGTGCTGAGAGAAACAGTGTCATAGGCACAGGCCCTTAGGCAGGGGTGGCGAACGAATATTTTGGGCACGCCAAGGATCAAAATGGTTTGCAATTTTAGTTCAAAATATCAAGTACGACCTACTTCCTAACTACTTAGTAGGTATTACGAACGAACGCGAGTGAGTCTACACTACGGATCTGGCTGGATCAGCGGTATTTAGTTTTATTATTTTCCCAGTGATGACTAAGTCAAAATTATTTGACGGCACGTCTATGGCCTCATAATTGTTTTTTTAGAAAAAATGGCACTTTGATTCAAGTAGGTTCCTGCCCTAAGGGATTCACATTAATTTATTCTATTTTAGTAGCCCCTAGTACCTAACCTAACAAAAATTATATGATCAAAACTGATAAGTAAAAGGAAATAAAATTACATACGAACAAAAAACGCTTTAAAATTTTAACTAAAATATTTAAAATTATAAAAATTGCGAGTGCCGGCTGCTTAATAGGCCTATTTCGAAAGTAAACTGCAATTTATGTAGCTATGTACGTAGCTTTACTGAAAATGCGCTAGTTTTGTAGTAATGTGCTTAAATGTACTTAGCAAGTGATTTGTTTCAACCACCAATTTATGTTCTGTTGTTTAATTTAAAATACATTTTCTCTAAAACTTACATATTGAAACTTTTTGTGCAACGTAAAATATTGTCATTTATTGTATATAATTATTATTTTGATACCAGGTGAAATTGAAATTATTATGGCATCCATTTAAACGAAAACTCTTGTACTACTTTTGCCATGTGAGTAAACCTGAAATTGCAAAAGAAAAATGAATCTGTTCCTTACCTTTGGGCAAATTTTGTATAAAAAAGCAGACTTTTTTTTGTGATTTCAGATTTGTAAGCCATAGCAAAAGTTAGAAGGTAGAGATAATAGGAACGGTGTTAAGGTGCACAGTTGGATTACGTTAAGTGGTGATTTCTACCCATTATATACTGAAAATTTTGACTTTTCATACTATATGGCTCGACTATTAGGTGTTTATATTCTTCTCTTCTTCTTATTTGAAGGCATTATAGGTACCTACATAAACATAAACACTACAGGGTGAAATTGATATCATTAGCATCCTTTTAAAATAAGAATCTACCCATCAAACTGAACAACTTTTATTATGGGAGCAAACCGTTCGAAACAAATAAAAAATCTGCTGTTCCATACTAAACTGCAATGTCGACGCGGGAGTTCGCGACTCAAATGTATGCAACAGTTGATTTTTTTTTGTCCCGATCGGTTTGCTCTCATAGTAAAAGTGGTTCAGTTTGATGGGTAGACTCTTAGTTTAAAAGGATGCTAATGATATCGATTTCACCCTGTATATACATAACCATTACCTAACCTAAAGAAAAAAACAAAACATAAACAAAACTAATACTTTTTGCCGCGAATGTTTGTATGTAAATTCGAATTTTTATTGCAAATTTTTCCTTGGCAAAGCTGTTTAGTTTAGTGATGAGTACAAACATTATGCATTCTTTCTTATCGTGAGGGCAGCAAGCCTTGGTGCGAGAGTTTTTTCAGACCGCCTTACGGCCTCTGACGTGGTTTTTATGTAACGGCTACTACCACCGGAGATAGTTCCGTTTCAAGAGCCCAATGCAATCACTGAGGTAGGTAGTTACAGTAGTACCAGGTTTATAAGTCTCACCGATGTACCTGCGCAGTTGACAAATTTTAAAAGCGCGCGAAATTATTGCCGCTATTGGCTTATTGCTTGCGCGCCCTTTTCGCTGCCGAAGCATCCATAAGTCTGCTATTCGAGTTGGAGCGAGATAGAGAATACCCGATTTTACAATGCTCTGCGCAAACGAAGAGTGACGAGCGGAATTATTTTCCTGGTCGTATTGTATAATTATATTAAAGTAATGCAACTGTCTACCTCTACCACACACCCCCTATAGATACCGCATGATGAAAATTTTGTTCAGGCCAGAAGTCCCAATTTTTGGCGGTACGTGCGGGTAGCGGGCCACGAAATAATGCAACATGATTGGCCATTTCAAGGTCACACTATTTCGAGCTCGCTCACTCGCGTTGCTTATATCAGTGCAAAATCATAGATGTGTGGCGCGCGTCGGAGGTCTTGTATGCGGTATCTCCTAGTTTAATAAAAATTCCATAACTTTATAGTTTTCTGTTTTCGTTATAGGTATTGGGTGGGAGACAGAAATACGATAGAATTCATTGTTTGGCATTTTATCACTGGTGCACTGGAATAGGTTCGGTGCAATTCGCACTAGAGATTCCTTCTCGCCTGCAGCAGTAGTAAAACATGGCGCTTTGTTGTAGGTGCCTATACTTACGAGCTCAAAGTACTTGTTTGAAACTAGTGCGAAGTTTCATGCCACCGCACCATGACAAATTGAAACTTATGTTTTTTGTTTTTTGCAGGTTACAAGACTTAGGGTGGCTTGCACCAAAGTATTTAAGCTTAAACGTTTGGTGATGGGGAAAATACTAGATAGAGGCTAGGCTAGTTAGACTAAGTAATTAAAATTCGTGCGAGAAAATGTACATCACCGACCCATTGAAAACATCGACGTTATAGAACACACGATATTATTTTGTATACATCAATCATTACATTATTCTTCTTCTTTCGTGTCAGCATGGGCTAGAAAGTTAGATATAGATATTGCGACAAAAGTATCATGTCAGTCAGTTATTATTATTAGGCATAAATTATACCTAATATAATAATTGACTGACATGATACTTGTGTAGAAATCAATTTGTCTACATACCTACTAGATCTACTTAGATATAATCAAGATACTATAAATATAATTGACAGTGGGGACCTACTAAATAGGATAGCAACATAGTAGTGCTGTGTGATAAGCCTGCAGTAGGCGCAGAGCTCTGGGATTACATAAGCCACAATCATCATCGTAAACAACGTATTTTATTCAACTACTTCCCCGTAGAACTCCCTAGACTCCACATTTTCAAAATGGATTGTTGCAGTGGCTATTCAATATTCTACTTCGTTGTTTAAAGAAGAAATTGGATCGGAACGCTAATATTCGAAGTAAAATCTTGTAATCTCAAATTCGGGTGAATTCAAATTGGCTTAATAAAACATGAGGGACAAAAGGTTCCTCTTATTTGATTCATGACATAAAACATTTATTCTGGAAACGAATATACTCGTATTTTAATAATAACAAAGTAACCTACTCATTTACTTAGGTGTACATAGTTAATTATATTCCTTTTGTAAAATTGTTACTGTCACTCGATGACGAAATAAATAACTCCATTACATATATTGCGTCTTATAATAGAAATAGTCTCTCTCGCCTTGTTTTACTGATAATCTGAGTTAATAGAGACGTCTGGTGAACGTGCATCTTGTCTAGACAGTGAATAGTATGGAGATAGTAAACCGAGTTAAGTATAATTTCGGGTAAAATAATTTCATTTAATAGTTAAGGTGAAACTGTAACTCGGTACGAAATTCATATTGTATCAGAGGCTTCAGATGGTTAACCAGGCGTCAGATAGACGTAATTGACTTGCATGAGACAGCTATTGTGATTTCTGCTGGAGAACTAATGCTCTGAACAATTTCTATTTTAACTCAATTTTCGTTGGTTAACTATTAGTGTGATCATGATCATGACTGTTTGTAGTTGTTAGGCTAATATTCAATGGGATGTTATATTACTTGATCAATTTACGTGCTAAGTATTATCGTATCATCGATGTACGAGTAGGAAGGTCGGGTGATAATTTTGTATTCATTTCCTAACTAACTATAGGTAGACAGCAAACCTTGGTGTCAGAGTTTTTTTCAGACCGCCTTACGGCCTCAGGCGTGGTGGTTTTTATGTAACGACTGCTACCACCAGAGATAGCCGGGACCAATGGCTTAACGTGCCATCCGAAGTACGGAACCATCTTTCTTTCTAGACAATCAGGTGATTCAGCCTGCAATGTCCTAACCAACTAGGGAAAAACTGACAGTGACATAACACTAGGTGTAAGTACCCCTTAACGACTTCAAAAAAGGAGGAGGTTTCTCAATTCGACCATATATATATTTTTTTTTATGTGTGTTCGCGAATAACTTCGTCGTTTATGAACCGATTTCGATGATCTGATGATGACCGATGACTACTATTAAATTGAACTAATGAATTCACCACTGAAAATTGTGAAATAAACAAAATTTTAACAAAAAATTAAAACCGCCTTCAAAAAAACTAAAAAGTTAAAAAATAATATTGCAGCCTTTGACTTTACCAGATGACTTTTTAGTTCGCATCATAAGAACATTAATTTGTTTTATAGAAGTCGGTGTCAAGCCAAGCCAAAAAACTAATGCAATCCCTGTCGCGAATCGTACCGGCTTGACAGCGACTTCGATAAAACAAATTAATTAGCCCAGTCATTTAACGGAGTTTTGTTAGGAGGGGTGGGGAGTAATTATGGATTGGACTTTTAACCGGCATCATTTAGTGACAAAAAGACTATCTGAAAACATATTAAAAAAAAAATCGCTGCGCAACATAAAAATCAAAATTGTATCTCCCAGAAGGCTTTTAAATTGATAATATTAATACCTATGCACTATAATAAATTATAATTAATATTATTATTTTCTATTAAATAACTCATTTTTTAAATATTCAATGCCTTTTTTTTTGCTCACGAGTAGTATTATTAGTAAACTATTCGTGAGCAAAAAAAAAAGCATTGAATATTAAAAAATGAGTTATTTAATAGAAAATAATAATGAACTTTTCAAAGCCTTGTAAGTAGACAAAAATATTAACACTATGTTTGAAATATGTATGATGGTCAAGGCTTAAAAGCTTGCAAAAAAAATTTACCATTAGTTTTTTTTAGAATGAGATAAATGCTAAATTTAAAATTTAGGGCTGTTGCTGACGTGATATTTTTTTAATTTTGGTACATTTCTAAGCTCAAATCGGATCTTAAATACTATACCGAAAAAAATATCAATTGCTAATTAGACCCGGCACAAACCGTAAAATGACTGGGCTAAATGTCATCTGGCAAAGTCAAAGGCTGCAATATTATTTTTTAGTTTTTTTGAAGGCAGCTTTAATTTTTTTTAGTATTCTGCTTAGTACCAACAGAATAATGTATACCGACTAGGTTCCCACAAAAGACGAACTACGGAAATTAACTTGATATCAGATGCAAATACAATACAACTCGCGGTCCGTGCACTGCTGTCAAGTTTGAGTAAACATCAACAATGGTCTACAGTGGGCCTAGTAGATATCCCAAAACGCCCCGAGAAAACGAGAATGACCGAGATGTGTCTATATCTTTGTTAGTAACGTATGTCGTTTATCGGTAACATATCTATATCTATACTATTATCTATCTATACTATTATAAAACTGTAACAGTAAGTTTGTCTGTACATTGAAGATATTGACAAAAAAAAGTAACGATATGGTTTTTAGGTGTCCCTGATTCCATTTCACCAATTTTTGGATTTTTTGTCTGTCTGTTTATTTGTGTGTTTGTTTGTTTGAACGAGTATCACGCAAAAACTTCTGAACCGATTTTGATGAAACTTTTTTTGTTTGATAGCTTATGATCTGACTTAAAATCTGGTATATAATTTGTGCGGACGAAGTCGCGGGTTAACGCTCGTTATGAATATATTGCTTTATTGTAGATAAAGGTGGCTAGGTAGGATAGGTTGGCTATCATTGGGGCTATTCGGACCCTTGAGACTGCAGCCCTAAATAGTGAGTTAGAGTTCATATCCAGTACCTATAGAGAGGGTAAACAGACAGGAAACACCAGGCGGAAGACAGTCGCCTTTTGTTGGCTTTTTCCGATTCAGTTTGCATAGAATGTGCTGCCATCTATTAAATACTTTGCAGAACTATGAAAAAAAAAGATTTTATTGTCTATCATCATCATCATCATCATATCAGCCATTAAACGTCCACCGCTGGACATAAGCCTCCCCAAAATGGGGGGATTTGCCATAATCGCCACGCTTGGCAGTCGGCTTATTGTCTATGTCGATGTCTAATTGACAAATTCACAAAATGGCGACCTATCTTGCGTAATGTGCGGGTTGGTTGTAGTTTTCGTTTAATTTCGTGCCGATTTAGTGATGTTCTGGAGTTTCTGTTGTTCTCTTACCAATGTTTAGATTACAGGAATAGTAAGGATACTGGAATTTCACTCGATCGGAGCGGGATTGAACGAAAACTAGCATTCAAAACAATAATATCCATCGGTATTAGTAGATATAAGTAGGTATGTATACTTAGTATAGGTTGAATTATTGTCGGTGAAACATAGATGGCACTAGCTAGCCTTCAATTTGACATAAGGTGGATGCATAATGTTGCCACGAGTGGGTTCTCTTTTCTAATATAATTATATTACTCTTTGGGAAACACATACTCACGGGGCTCACTTCTAGCAAATTGAAGTTTTCTGAGGTTACTTAAAGTCAGGTCAGGTTATACTTACGCTTTAAAAATCGACAAAGTATCCATTATCATAATTTCACCTTCAGCCAGCTTCATGGGACGTGTAATGTAACGTTATTTTAATATGGTTACCCTGTGACAGAAATTAGGTCAATTTCTTCTTGAATATTGTATCGTCGGCTGTGTGTGGAGCGTTGAGATCTTGCCAAGTAATATTATTATTCTGCCAGTGTGTTTTAAAATCGTGTATGTTGGTACAGCTGGTGAATGACCGATAGCGGTTCAAGAACTAAGAACGAGGGGTCGGCAACCGGTTTATAAATGACATTGACATTCATAGAATTGGATAAAAGTGAAAATCTTGGTGACAGAAACACCTAAGTAATATAAGGTTCTCTCGGGGTACCTGGGGCAAATAGCCCAGTTATTTTACGGAGTTTCGTTAGGAGGGGTGGGAACTAATTATTAATTGGACTTTAAAACTGTAACCGGCACCATTTAGTGACAAAAAGGCAATCTAAAAAGTATTTAAAAAAATTGATATAAATCAAAATTGTGAGTCCCAGAAGGCTTTTAAATTAATAATATAAATACCAATGCACTCATTTGAATTAGATTTAACAATATAAATTATTTTGAGCAATAAAATAAACATAGAAATGCTCAATTATAATATAGGCATTGAAATTTAAAAAATGAGGTATTTATTAGGAAATACGAATGTATTTTTCAAAACCTTCTAAGTAGACAAAAATATTTAGACCATGTTTGAAGTATGTATAATGGTAATGCCTTAATAATATGCATTTAAAAAAATTACCATCCGATTTTTTATAACGAGAAGTTTGAGCCAATTTGAGCTTAGAAATGTGCCAAAATAAAAAATTACGATTCAGTTTTCTATTTTTCAACACCTGCCTTCTTGAGCTATACGCGTTTATATAGAAAAATAGAAAACTGAATCGTGATTGTTACAAGTGCAACTGGTCCATAGCTGCAAATGCTTCAATTACCCTTACCCAAGTTCTACCTTCTTTTTTTTTAATATTTTTTTTAAATATCTTGGACATTGTCACACAAATTATCTAGTCACATTTAAAGTACCTGGACTTGTATTATGATGACTAGACAACGATATAGATTACATATGTACATACAAACATCCATGACTCGGGTACAAATATTCATATTCATCATATAAATATTTGTCCCTTACGGGATTCGAACCCGCGACCCTCGGCACAGCAGGCAGGTTCACTACGGACTGTGCTAGCGGGCCGTCCTAAATTTCGATTTGCTTAGATAGAGAGATAGATGATAACACGTTTATTCATTCCACAGAAAATATAACATAGTGTAACAACAAGAAAGATATAGATATAGTAGGTAATAAAATAAATACAACATAAACATAATTATAATGATATACTACCTACCTATAATACCTACAGCCTACAGCTACCTATTAATCTACGAGAATTTCACATTCCATGTAAGACTAGAAGATTAAAGGGGAAAATATTTCACTATTTGAAAACTTATCTAAGTACATAGACGCGTATTAATTTTTATTTCAAATACACAAAACTGACTACATCACAAAAATATTTTTTTGGTAATTATCCTAGTTAGTATTCGCTTCGCACCACAGTTTCGTAGTTCTTCCTCAAATCTATCTATATCTAATCTAAACTATTATAAAACTGTAACAGGAAGATTGTCTGTACATTGAAGATATTAACAAAAAAAAAAGTTACGATAATTATGGTTTTTAGGTATTCCTCCCAACTAACAATTTGGTCGTATAGGTATCGTATAGGCGAACATTAGACGCATAAAGCACCAGTATACGACAAAATTACCGTAATATATCTTTTATACGTCAAAATAGTCATATAAATGGGGGCCTAATACGACCAAATTGTTTGCTGAGCTGATTCCATGTCACCAATTTTTGGTTTTTTTGTCTGTCTGTTTGTTTGTTTGTTTAAACGAGCATCACGCAAAAACTAATGAACTGATTTTGATAAAACTTCTTTTGTTTGATAGCTTATTATCTGACTTAAAACCTGGTATATAATTTGTGCGGACAAAGTCGCGGGTTAAAGCTCGTAATTAATAAATGCTGGACGTAATATACTATCCATGATAAGATTTGTGTTACAGCACTTCAGATAACAGAATTATTAAAAACATATTAACCCTTTGTACGCAAAATTCTTCCCCTCATTAAGAGGATTGTATAGCCGATCCCCAATTCCCTATAGGTACAAAAAAAACATTTTTTTTTAAAAATCTGTATTTAATATATAATCTGTAATTTTGTACTTACTTATATTTTGGTACTAATCTATAAAAAACGAAAGGGTTTATAGCTTAAGCTTTTGTTGAATTTCATGATAGGTCTGTAATGTAAGTAGATTTAAACATATTATTATGAAGAAACCATTTATTTTATCTTAACTATTATAAAACTGTAACAGAAGGTGTCTGTGTGACAAAAAAATCAGCTGTTGCATACATTAGAGTCGAGTAGGCATTGCAGTTTGGTATGGAACAGCTGATTTTTTTTGTGCTCCGATCGGTTTGCTCCCATAGTTAAAGTTGTTCAGTTTGATAGGTAGACTCCTAGTTTAAAAGGATGCTAATGATATCAATTTCACCCTGTAGTGTTTCGGTGTCCCTGATTCCATATCACCAATTTTTTTATTTTTTGTCTGTCCGTTTGCTTCTTTTTTTGGTTGTTTGTTCGTTTGTTTGTTTGATGGAGCATCACGCAAAAACTACTGAACCGATTTTGATAAAACTTTTTTGTTTGATAGCTTATGTCTGACTTAAAATCTGGTAAGTATATAATTTATGCGGACGAAGTCACGGGTTATTTCTAGTAAATGATAAAAGTAAATAGGTACCTAAGCTAAACAAATATACCTACTATACGACTACACAACGTAATATACGAATATGTGGGGACTTGCTACAGATGTCAGCACCCACAAGTTATAGCAAAGATGCCAACAGACGGCGATACCGTCGCTCTCAGAAATATGCTCCATACATAGACAACGTTTACCGTGAATACGTGACTCGTAACTTACTACAAATAAGGTTCACAATCGAATGCAAGACATAAGAGAAATAAACACTTGGATACATATACAAGGTCCAACTAAGAACTGTTGAACCACGGCCGATCCTCAGGCTTCACACATAGCCTGGTGGAAGATCTTCCCTTTTAAATGGAGGAACATTCCCAGTAGCACCTCCATAAATACATTAAACCTACTTAGCATCTAGTGCACTTAATTTAATGAAACCAAAAACCATAGATTTATGGAAGGTGTTACGGAGATAAAAAAAAACATTTTCGCTTTTCGTGTGGCGATTAGCAGCTACACAGACATCGTAACAACATTACAACAATGTGGTAATGAACATGGAACGAATAAACCCAAACCGATGCTAAGTTTAATTAAAATAGGTTCAGTCAGGATTGAGTTATAAACAAACATAGAAACTCAATTTCTATTCGCATTCATTAGTAGGATAGATAAATAATACCACAGAGTAAGTACTATAATTACGGATAGTACTTAGCAACAGGGACCGAAACCGGTATCGATAATACCGGTATTTTTTGGTTACAACCTTTATTTTTTTACAGGCATTTTTACTATATTTTTAGAGGTAACCTTTATATCATTCTACTAACGGTCCGCGTACACAGAGATATGTATAAACAAAAAATTGTTTCTTTATCTAATATATAAGGTCTAACAAAACTAGCTGAAACTATTTTAAGGGGAGGATCAGACCATCAAACAGAACAACTTTCTCTATGGGACCAATATCAAAATCGCGAAAAAAAAATCAGCTGTTCTATACAAACGTACACGACCTAAATGTATCGGACAGCAGATTTTTTTTTCGCGATTTCGATATTGGTCCCATAGAGAAAGTTGTTCAGTTTGATGGTCTGATCATCCCCTTAAAATAGTTTCACCTAATTTTGTTAGACCTTTTATAGTAAGTATTCAATTTTAAGTAAGTACCTAGTTAGTCGTTACTAAATACAAATTAAATCAATTATAATGACAAACTTAAACTCAAACGCGAACGTAAACTTAAACCATTTGGGTTCAATAAAATGTAAATTATCATCTCCTTTATTATCTCGACCTGTCCAATGCTGTAGCAACGCTGTTGAAAATAGTGCGCGCGTCGCTCGTTGGGTGCTCCAAAATTTGTGTCACCCGCTACAACAACGACGTTGTTCAATCAATTTTGTACTTTTGATTAGTAGAAATTAAAGTTAATTTTTCAGTGTTATTAAAAACCACGCGCGCTTTTGGCCGCTCCGTCTATACTGACCCTTACCCGTACTCACTCGCATTCTCTTGAACGTCATATTTAGGTACCGGTATGAAAATCGGTTGTTACCTGGATAAAGGTAACATTTAAATAGAGGTACCCGACTAAAATGTATGGGACAGCTGATATTTTTTCGCGTTTCCTGACGTATGCTCCATAGTGAATGTATTCAGTTTGATGGTCTGAGTTCACCGTTTCAGTATTTGCTAGGCTGTCACTTACACCCTGTATATCCATGCCAAATTACAGCTTTCTAGAACTTAGCGTCTCTGAGCCAAGCCGCGGACAGACAGACAGACGGACAGACAGACGGACGGTTCCTTGTTGATTACGGAACCCTAAAAACTACAGTTAACCCACGACTTTGTCCAGACGGGTCTTCATCATCGTAGCGAGATAAATGAGGGGTAGCAGATTTTAAGTCTAATCATAAGCTTTCAAACACAACAAGTTTTATCAAAATCTTTCTAGTAGCTTTCACGTGATGCGCGAACAAACAAATAAACAGAAAGGAAAAATCCAAAAATGTGTGATTTGGAATCAAGGACACCTAAAAACCATATTCGTAACTACTAAATGTCTAAACAGTGGCGTGGCTTTTCTCTGCTCTACGCTCTACGAATTGGTAATAAACAGAGTTTAATCGATCTATATTTTTCCCGTATTTGCCGCCCCAAGTAAACGCCCTGGACATTTGCCCTCCTGCTCCCCCCCCCCCCCAACATTTTTGCGTTTAAAGGTGAAAATACCAAACAGTGCGTGTAAGAAACAGCATACTTATGATTATGGTCTAATCTAATGTCTACGTAGATACCAGCATACTTCATGGTGTCAATCTCTACATAGATATCAAGACTAATGAAATAGGATAAAAAGGACTTCAATAATCAGACAACCATCAGACAACATACGATAAGAATATCTCTAAAATAAAACAATGACAAATACCTACCTACCTTGCCTTGACTACCAAAAACAAGATAACATTTTTACTTTCTTCTTAAGGTGGTTGCAGAGGGGTCAATTTTATACAAAACTTTGACGCACAATACGCGTAGACGGTATTAATATAAATTTCTTTGTATATATGGAAAAATAGTTAAGAAAATCTAGACGCTACGTCACAAATAACATTTGCAATTTATAAGATAATTACAAAGATATAAAGCTTTGAAATATTTCATACAAAATTTAAAAAGTTTTATGTCTTCGTAATTATTTTATAAATTGCAAATGTTATTTGTGACGCGCCAACTAGATTTTCTAAACTATTTTTCCATATGTAAAATATTACTTTTATTTATTCCGTCTACGCGTATTGTGCGTCAAACTTTTGTATGGACTGAAACCACCTTAATAATATCTATTCACAGCTACTTTTTTATTATACCTAGGTAATCATCAAAAAATATTCATAGCACTAGATCTGACCGGGGGCAGTGACCGGATAATAGTAAATTAATTTGAATTTGGTATCGTGTGAATTGTCGTAGATAGTTTGATTTCGGTGAGTGCTCACAATCACATATTCACAACACAGTACGTTGCTCTGGGCTGATAACTCTATTAATATCTTGCGAGTCGTAACGCGACTGAGCCAATCACCAGCCATCACGCGCCCAGTGGGCCCGCGATCATGTTTTTCAAGTACATGTTTATCAATACAGGGTGTAAAATAAAATAGAATAAATAGGACAGTTACTTAAAGGGGTGCTTCAGACCATCAAACTAAACCACTTTCTATATGAGACCAATATCGAAATCGCGAAAAAAAATCTACTGTCCCATACATTTCAGTCGAGTTATGTTTGCAGTTTTGTATGGGACAGCGAATTTTTTTTCGCGATTTCAGTGTTGGTAGTAAAAGTTGTTCAGTTCGATGGTCTGAAGCACCCGTTTAAGTAAGTGTCCCATTTTATTTTACACCCTGTATATTGTCTTATTTTATTTCTAATAAGTATAGAAGATGTAAGTATGAAATACTCGTCAAGAAATCGATAAATTCTAAAACTGAAACAACATCTCAGAAGTTAAAAAAGGGTTTTTAGGCAAAAACAAATGAATTACCTAATTCAAGATCAATTTTGACATTTATATAGGTATTTACTTTTGCAAAATATCAGGGGCGTAAAATATAATGTCACTTTATAATATAGTCCGTCGCTGTCACATTATCTGTGACATTAAATTAAGTATTTCAACTTGGCAATTCAATTTTCGGCTCTCTTTCGTGTCTTTGATTTGAGCATAATAATGTCTGTGAAGTGACCCTTAATGACGATTGCTCTTCCATAGATAATTTAATTAAGATTATAATAGCAGATAATAATCTATACTATTATAAAACTGTAACAGGAAGTTTGTCTGTACATTAAAGATATTAACAAAAAAAAAGTTTTTAGGTGTCCCTGATTCCATTTCATCAATTTTTGGATTTTTTGTCTGTCTGTTTGTTTGGGTGTTTGTTTGTTTGTTTGAACGAGTATCACGCAAAAACTACTGAACCGATTTTGATGAAACTTTTTTTGATTGATAGCTTATGATCTGACTTAAAATCTGGTATATAATTTTTGCGGACGAAGTCGCGGGTTAACGATCGTAATGAGATAAGGATGCGACTTAGCTCTATGATGTTATTCATTTATGGTAATGATATGTAAATATTGCTTCGATTAAGCGACACGTCTAACGTTTAGAATCCAGTCTTCACCTAATAAGTAGTCAAATTGTGTCGTTTGCTGTGGTCGCTCGTGGAAAAATACAATTTTGTAAAATAATCAATAAAATATATGTACACAGTGTAGATAGGCGCCACAGTAGGTATACGTATACATACTCAACACGCGTGTTCGAGATAGTAGTTGTTTGCGCGTCGCTTAATGTTGATGGTTCACTAAACAGCAGATTATTTGTTTTATTAACAGTTGAATAGATCGCTTTAAACGATTTGCGTGGATAGAACTATTTAATTATGTGAGTACATTTATATTTTTAAGATGGATTTATAGGGTGCTAGATATAAATTATAAACAGCAAAATTAATAACAAGAAAATTTTAAAACTACGATCCGATGTTCGTAGTAAATTTAAATGCCCTTGTGAAAAAAGAACATCCGAATCTATTTCGGTCGGTTCGTTTCCATCTTTTAATCTAATCATAATGAAAATATATTGATTTAAATTCATTCTGGCGTACTGGATATTTCAAGATTTTTATATATTCATCGTATTTTTATAAATTAATTCATTAAATATTTTAGTTTCGCTTTAGGATTTTTAATAATAATTTAAGATGTTGTTTATATAATTTAGTCTAGTTATATTTTAGTTTTAGGATATTTTAATTTAATCAGTTTTTGTTCGTTATTTCGTGTATAGAAGTTGTTTGTTTTGATTTTAATAGTTAGGTATTTACAATCTATATCAAGTTAAGTGTACTAATTAAAATAAATTTTTATTCATTGGGTACTGTAAATATTTTTAATATGGTTTTGTCCTTTAGATTGTTTTGTGATTTTTCTATTAGATTGACCACGAATAATAGGTATAGGTACCTACTCTTAGTTTTAGTTTTCTATCTTTTTATTACATATCGTAGGTATTTATTTTTATTTTTTCAACACTTCCGAGTAATGTTTATTATGGAATAAATAAATAAAAATATACATTAAAGCACTATATACATAACCTAAAGAATAAACAAAACTAATACTGCTTACAAATAAAAAATGTCTTCGAAATTCTAAGTATATTTCTGTAATTAATGATGCTAATTTTACTTAGGTACATAAAAAAATATATATATACAGGGTGAAATTGATATCATTAGCATCCTTTTAAACTAAGAGTCTACCCATTAAACTGAACAACTTTTAGTATGGGCGCAAACCGATCGGAGCAAAAAAATTATCAGCTGTTCCATACTAAACTGCAATGCCTACTCGTCTCAAATGTATGCAACCTCAATGCAAACCTCAAAAAACCTGAAAGTTTTTCAATTTGACGGTCTGAGTTCACCGTTTCAGTATTTGCTAGGCTGTCACTTACACCCTGTATAATACAAGGCGTTAGTTAGCAGCAACTAGACCCTCAATAACTCATTTTAACGCCTTTCGGGCTCAGGTGGGAGTCAGCGCTTAAAATATTGTTGTCACCCAAAGTGATATTTCTTCAGCTGCAGAAACGTCTCAACCGAGTTCACGAGCCGCTTTCCCCCCAGTTTTTCGTGTAGTGATTTATGTTTAATTACGGTGTCCTTCACATTTTTGTATAAAGTTGCCTTGTAAAATTATTTAAGAACTTCTCAACACGACTCAAGAACTCCGACACAAAGTTTTGAAATAATTAACGAGTTTGTTTAAAAGTTTCATACTTCCACGTGTAAATTCAAACAGTTGGAAGTAATCAAATAGTAGGTATTCAAGTAGACTAAGAGATAAGTGTACTTTTTGCAACCATCAGCTGCAAGGCTGATTCAGTGTTTATGAGCTGTAGAGCATTTCTGTGATGGGGATGGACCAGGTCTGCCTGCATAACTCCAGTCGGTTTAGAAGTTACTGGTGTTTAAAGGCCAGTAAAAAATTAACGAACAGCTGCAAGGCTGATCGTATCATATTATTGTAGTATGCACTGTAGCTATGTGAACAGTACTAAAACTGACATGGTTCATCATTCGGTTTAGGAGATACAGCCGTTCAAAGGTCGGACCTTACACAAGAAACCGATTTACAGTTCATGTCAGTTTTTGTACTGTTCACACACACACAGTGCACACTACAATAATATCATACGATCAGGCTTGCAGCTGATCGTTAATTTTTTACTGACCTTTAAACGTATGTGACTCCTAAACCGACTGAAGTTATAAAGGCAGACCTAGTTCAACCCCATCACAGAGATGCTCTACACCCCATAAACACTGAATCAGCTTTGCTGCTGATGGTTGCAATAAGTACACTTATCTCTTAGTCTATAGTATGTAGGTATGTAGGTACTCGTAGCTAATCGTTATTGTATTCGTGTGATAAGAAATTAATGTCAGACTCAGATCTGAATACAGTGACCCTATAATTTCATGTCACGTCTCGTGATAGGTTAGGTTGAAGAGATTTATCATCTTTAGGTACCTACCTCGCATTGACTAAGTAAATAAGTGATAAACTGTTATTATTCACACAAAGTAAATTCAATTTTATTCTTGGGTGCAAAGTTTGCATGAGACGAGGTTGCATAGCTAATATTGATAGCTCGGTACCAGTATGACAAACGGGGTCCTTTTTAATATGGTGACGGTTTTTTAACTGACTTCAAAAAAGGAGGAGGTTCTCGATTCGACTGTATTTTTTTTTAATGTTTGATACCTCAGAACTTTCGACTGGGTGAACCGATTTTGATGATTTTTATTTGAAAACTGGTGCTTCCCTTGTGGTCCCATTTTAATTTGGTGAAGATCTGATGAAGCGCTTCGGAGCTACACAATAGAACTCATCAAAAGTTGACAGCAAATCATCGGCGATTGAAACATTTGCTTCGTATCGATGTACCCTTTGCGTGTACAACTGATATCTGAGTCGAACTAATTCACCCCTGAAAATTGTAAAATAATCAAAATTTTAACAATAAAATTTAAACCGCCTTAAAAAAAAAACAATAAAATTAAAAAATAATATTGCAGCCGATGACTTCTTCGTTCGCATCATAAGAACATTAATCTGTTTTATCAAAGTCGGCCGAGCCAAAAAACTAATGCAAGCCCTGTCGCAGATCGTACCGGCTTGACAGCGACTTCTATAAAACAAATTAATGTTCTTATGATGCGAACGAAGAAGTCATCGGCTGCAATATTATTTTTTCATTTTTGATTTTTTTTTATGGCGGTTTTATGAAAGGGATGCTCAGACCATCAAATTGAACAACTTTCTCCATCGACATAACATCGACATTGCGAAAAAAATTTCTACAAAACTTCAATCCTTCTGAACCGAAATGTATGGGACAGCTGATTTTTTGTTCGCGATTTCGATGTTGGTCCTACACCTAAACCACCCCTTTAGACTCAGGTGTTTTGTTATACCGTTGTGTTTTTCAAAACATTTTCACGGGTTTGTAAACATATTACCTACAATTATTTACGTTGGTAGGGTAGGTTGGTGGTTGGATATGTTTAAACTTAAGTTTACCTAAATGATAGCCAAGTAACTCTCAAGACTGTATCATTACTTGTTTAGAGACAAACCAAATACCAACATAAAAATAAAAAAGAATGACGATTACGACGACGAGATTATTTTCAATGAGTACTTACTTTACGTTTAAAATTAGTTCACAACAATCTGGGAAATGTTCAAGATATAATGTTTTCGATTTGCCTATAGATAATTAATAATCGCTACCTCCGTCAATGCAAAGCTCTCCCTCCGACTTCCGTTCCATTTCCGAGCCCTAACGATATTGATCGCATTTATTTACTTTGAGAGGTAGAAGTAAGTAGGTCTGACTATATTTCTGTTTCCTAATCAAATTAACGATCTCGTCTACAAAGACATCGAGCTACACTTGGTTGAAATGAAACTGATTGTGATGAAAAGCAAATAGTTCCGACCTAATCATTATTGGTAGAGGCAAAGTTGAGTTTTTGTGTGAGTACCTAAGTAACCAATCAAAAGTTGATAGCGGCGGGACCTTCACATACTTACAATTGATTTTCTTTAGGTACTGTCGATAGAGTTTCAGAAAAATTAACGTTGTTGGTCTGTTACCCCTAGGTATTGTTTACCTACCTATCTACTAACAATAATTTTTTTTTATTTTGGTTTTACTTTTCGAAACATAATCAGTAGGCCTCGCATGCCACTCCCGAGAAAACGATAAAAATCGAGATAGGCCTCCATCCTTATTATTTTATGTATGTCGGAAAGAGCGCGCATGACGTTTTTCTCGTTTAAAAGCTTTGTCGTGGGTGACATGCTAGCCGTGCTGGTATAGAAGTCAAATAATTTAGATGCTTCATTTATACAGTGAGTAAACGGTTAGATCGAGAAAAAAAATTGCTGATTCGTACATTTAGTTAGAGTACTTAGCTATTGACATTTTCTATGGAACTGCAGATTTTTGTCACAATTTCAAATTGATCCCATAGTAAAACTTTTTTCTGTTTAATGGTCTCAAGTTCTCAACCACCTCTTACCCTGTATTTGGGTTGAGTCACACCAGCATATTTATTTTTTCGATTTTAGTTTTGTCCCATATTAAAAGTTTTTCTTTTTGATGGTCTCAATCCCTTAAAGCATGTAACGCATTTAATTTTACATCCTGTATACGTACTGAAACTTTATAGTTGTTATATACGAAACTCGTGTGATAGAGTTTACGAGTATTTGAATATCGAATCACCGTATAGATTTATGTTTCATTTCATTTCAGTCAGTATCTCTGCACATAAAATTTTTCGCTTTGGACCGGCTTGGCTGCGATACGGTTGATAATGACACCGCCAAACGACGAGGGGGTTGAGCCTCACCACGTGGTTGTGCTGGACGGAGGGTTCTCGACACAGCTGTCGTGCCATGTCGGGCACGTCATCGACGGTGACCCTCTCTGGAGTGCTCGCTTTCTCCACACACACCCCGAAGAAGTTGTCAATACACATCTTGATTTCCTTAGAGGTAACTTCGTTTACTTTTATAAAGCTTCTATGACATGTATGCGACTTTACAGGGTGTTAGGTTAGGGTAAACATTTGCATTACTTTAATGTGTGATTGTAGTAATAGCCCAGTCATTTTACGGTTTGAGCCGGGACTAATTAATAATTGATATTTTTTTCGGTATAATATTGAAGAGCCAATTTAAGCCTAGAAATGTACCAAAATTATAAAAAATCACGTCAGCATCGGTTCCAATTTTAAAATTTAGCTATAATCTCGTTCTAAAAAACCTGATGGTAAATTTTTTTTAAACATATTTAAGGCTTTACCATTATTACATACTTCAAACATGGTGTAAATATTTTCGACTACTTAGAAGGTTTTGAAAAACCCATTCGTATTTTCTAATAAATACTTCATTTTTTAAATTCCGATGCCTATTTTATTGCTAAAAAATAATTTATATTGTTCAATCTAAGTCGGATGCGTGGATTGGTATTAATATTATTAATTAAAAAGCATTCTGGGAAACACAATTTTGATTTCTATGTTGAGTAGCGATTTTTATTTTAATATGTTTTAAGATAGTCTTTTTGTCACTAAATAGTGCCGGTTACAGTTTAAAAGTCCAATTAATAATTACTCCCTACCCCGCCTAACAAAACTCCATAAAATTCCTGGGCTATAATAAAATTTTTGGTTCCGTCTGCTTTAGGTATGCATTTCATATCTCAGTAACGAATCAAGATATTTAGATGGCTGTCTTTGCAAAAAAAGCGGATTGTTTTGAAAAGTTGGCTGAGTTTAATAACTCATTGTCGAAAATTTTCGACTTGGCTGTTTTCTGCTTAATCTGCAACCAACAGAGGGGTCAATTTTATACAAAACTTTGACGCACAATACGCGTAGACGGTATTAATATAAGTAACTTTGTATATATGGAAAAATAGTTTCGATAATCTAGTTGCTGCGTCACAAAAAACATTTGCAGTTCATAAAATAATTACGAAGATATAAAGCTTTGAAATTTTTAATACAAAATTTTAACTGCTTTATATCTTCATAATTATATTATAAATTGCAAATGTTATTTGTGACGCGGCAACTAGATTTTCTAAACTATTTTCCCATATATAAAATATAACCTTTATTAATTCCGTCTACGCGTATTGTGCGTCAAACTTTTGTATGGACTGAAACCACCTTAACGCGATCAGATTAATGCAACTGTTTATCCTGACACCCTGTAAGTATAGATTCATTACATATCTTAGGGGGTGTTTCAGACTATCAAACAGAACAAATTTCAATAAGGAGCCAACATCGAAATCGCGGGAAAAAAATCAGCTCGTCCATAGAGGTCGTCGTTAGGTCGATTAGATATTAACGTTATCTATAGAACAGCTCTTTTCGCGATTTCGATGTTGACTCCATAGTAAAATATGTTCAGTTTCATGGTCTGAAGCTCCCCCTAAGATATGTACCTAACGTTTTTAATTTTTCACCACTCAGGGCGGAAAGCGCCAACTTTCGTCCCGCTGCGCTAAACGAATTTGCCGCTTTCTGCTCCGTCGAGGAGAAAAATAGTGTACTAACCTCGGGCAGTAAATAAGAAAGTCTCAGATCACATGTTTGTTGGCCGAGGCGAATGAGACTTTTCTTACTTTCTTGCCCTCGGTGTGTAATCTACTATTACAACCTGTATAGATATTGCACAATATTTTACTAATTTAGGTATAGTAATGTATAGGTCAGTAGTCGCATGTTATAGAGAATTCCTTTCAAGAATCTCATATTTCAAGTGTACGACAGGTAGCAGCTTACACGAACTCGTTATGTTTGATATAGAGCACGTGGCAGGCAAGCTGCAGTGGGTAAATAATGTCGGTGCATTTTCTTTCTGCGCATCATTCGAGCATAAGACGTGGGCGTACACGTGGATACTTTGAGCCTCACCTTTCTATTATGTATCTATATTTTTATTATTTGCTACATACCTATAGAGTAGGTATTCACACGAGTACTTGAGGTACTTCTGAGTACCAACGTTTACTCTAACATTGTAATCGCAAAAGCAAGACCATAAATTATTATTAAACAAAAACAGTTTCTATTCTTTTGTTTGTGTTCGCGACAGGTACATTAGTTGATTTCATAAAAGTCCTCTGATGTCCTGAAATATCACAACGTAACGTTACGTGCCAGTGAGCACGGTTTTTATATTACTCGCATATTTTATACGGTCATATTCCCTAAAGTAATAATAATGAGTAAAGAACGGTAAGGGAAATAGAGCAAAAACTATCTCTCTGATTTCAAATGAGACGACCGCTGAATCTATTCCGGCTTTTACATTTAAATCTAGGTAGGCACTTTAAATTCGAACTGCCATTTAAATGTTTCCAAAAGCACAGTAAGAGTATTTAGCAAAATCCGAAGGCATTACAAGTCACGCACAACTAACCCCTTTGAACAGTAAAGTAATTGCGTTGTTCCCCATTCCGAGGCGAAGTTTGAACGAATTTCAAACACACTCACATATGCGAAAGCCGCAAACGAATACGCGTAATGAAACAAACTCTCATAACGTATCGGAGTAAGTGCATACATGTGTACGCTGTAAGAAGGGTACTTTGGTATGCGTGTTTTGACGAATTACACGTTAGCTCGCTTTTAGCCCGTCATACTCTTGCATCTGACAGTGAGAGTGCGACCTCGTCTCGTGTCATCGTCCCCTGAAAGCGCTTTTCTTCGCCACAAAACGGACCGTTTCTTTTCATAAGGAAAAGCTGAAAAGTGTTGGCAAGCAAATAACTCCCTGGAGGGTAAAGCCTACTGCCTCGCTTTGCTGCCTCTTATGGCAGAAATGATATGAAAAAAAAACATAAAATATGGGCCTTCTTCATTGTAGAATCATAATTGCTTCACTGGAATGTTTGTAAAGGCGGAAATTTTTTTGTAAAAAATATAATCCTTATAAAAAGCTAGGGATACATTTCCAATTAAATTTATGCATAGCGTGGCTATTTAAGAACCAGCTGTGTCGCAGTGATTATTATGATTGACGCCGTAGCACGTTGCCAAGAGGCGCTATTTCTCCCACATCTACTAACTACCCCACATTTGCATACAACAGGCCGGGCAGGGGGCTCAAATATCCGCGTGTACCTACCTAAGGGGCGGCGCAAGCCAGAGCTCCGTACACAAGACGAAGCCATCGCCATTAATCACCTTGTCTGTCTAATACGTTTCCATTCGCAGGCCGTGCTCCGACTCCTATTTATTATCTAAATAATTATTTTCTTCGACTCAGTGGCTGTGCCTTTTGCCGAACAGTCTTATTGAACTAGTCGGTCTCGTGTTGCATTACTAAGTTTTAATAACATTAATTGTTTACGCCTGTTAGCCGCACCCTGCTCACAGTTAATATAGCAACTGAGTAGAACTCGTTGAAGTTTCAGTAATATTTATTGAGCTAGTTTCCCAACTTACAGGATATGTTTAATTGTTGCAGACAGGAAAGGAATGGAGACATTGGCAAAACAGTTGAAGACATTAATCTTATGATTCATTTGTTTTCATTACCTCTATTATAATACAGATGATTAATGTTAGCATTAAGAGTTATGAAATTGGTTTAAGGTTCAGCGGTCATCAGCAGTTTTTATGCCAGTTTGAGTAAGACTTGGGAAAACAAACTTTGACTGAGTAAGGATTTACCGCGTCTAGGCCATTAAAGGAATGAGTTTCTAACAGAGCCAAGTCTTATTTTCATTTTACCCTAGGATTGGTCTCAGTTTACCCTAGATTTTACTCAATTTTCAAAAATTACCCTAAAATCTTTCAGGCAAACAAAAAAATCGTTTTTAAACCATTACTATTTACTAAACAGCAAATAACTTCGGATACAATCCTTGCTTTTTCTGATTTATTTATCTAAGTATAGGTAATTTGTGGTATAATCAATATCATTTTCACATTTCTACTAAGGTATAGGTACCTAAAGTTTCTTATGCTGTGTTTTTGTGGGCAGAATTGTGATCAGATCACACTGTCACCACTTGACACGGCATAGTATAAAGTACCATCCTAAATCTTAAAAAAAGGTGAAAATGAACCATGCTACTAAGATCGTTGACAGTCGTAACAAGAATTCTGACTAGCCCGGGAGTACCGACCGTACTCCCAAGGTGAAGTCCGTGAGTTTACCCTAAGTACTTAACATTATTACCACATAAAATATCTTAAATAATTTCATACCCTAAAAATTGCCCTAGGTCTCCATAAAACCTATTACCCTAAAACTAGGGTAAAATACCCTATGTTGCCAACACTGGCTTTCTAACGGCACTAAAAGTTTTGTGATTTTGTTGTAGCCGGTGCAGACCTGATAATAACGAACACATACCAGGCGTCGCTGGATGGATTCGTGGAGCACCTGGGAGTAACGGCGGAGCAGGGGTATGAGCTGATCGTGCGCGCGGTCGAGCTCGCCAAGCGCGCGCGCACCATCTACCTCGAGGAATACCAGGACTGCGTCCCGAATGGTTAGATTTCACTAATTTAACAATAAGATAAATGCTAAATGGCGTCAGAAATGGATCAGATTAGCACAGGACCGTGAGCGCAATAAAAAGGAGGCCTATGCCCAGCAGTGGGTTGATTTGATCGATTGATTGATTAATGTTAAATATGCAACAATACAGGGTGTAAGGAAAAGTATCATTAACCTTTAAACCACATACTCTACCCATCAAAATGAACAACTTTTAGCAAACCTGTCAGAACAAAAAAAAAGTCAGCTGTCTCATACATTTGAGTCGTGTAGGTAATTGCAGTTTAGTGTGGAACAGCTGATATTTTTTTGCTCTGACTGGTTTGTTCCCATAGTCAAAGAAGTTCAGTTTGATGGGTAGAGTATGTGGTTTAAAGGGTCATGATACTTTTCCTTACACCCTGTATACAAATTTGATGTGATTTGTACCCGTACATAAAAGACCCTTTGTACTACTTAAAGTACATACAAGGTGTTAGATATATTTATTTATATATATTATTTACCACCCCTTCTTGGTTGATATCCCACATATCCGCACTAAGCGCCTTTCTGATTCTTTTATAATGCGTACAGCCAAGGAGTGGAATGCCCTGCCTGTGTCAGTATTTCCGAGCGCTTACAACCCGAATCACTTTAAAGTACGAGTGAATAGGCTTCTTCTGGGTTAGCTCGCTACATCTTCGACCCCATCATTGTCCTAAGGACTGGATTGAGGGCAAGAGCAAACCCATTTTTAATTTAAAAAAAATTTGTAAAGTCGAATTATGTGATATAATATGACCATGGGCAAGAAAGGCATATAGAGACTGAAGACTACTGAAAATAAATTGATCCTTTATTCACTACATGAGCTTAGAATGAAAATTGGATAAGTGCCATGTTCCTAATTTAATCTAAGCATTTGTGAAATTAATGAAGAACGAAATGAGAAATTAAAATTTTCACTCTAAAGATTGAAAGATCATTGACGCTGCTGGTAGAAAGCTATTGTGGTTATTACTTATTCGATATAGATATCTATAACTGTTATCTCTTGTTTGTGTTATAGCTGGCTAGCTAGGTAGGTAGTGGTACTATAATAAAATGTTATGATACTGAGGTTAGGTCGGGCTTTGTTTACTAATTAAATGTGTTCATCGAGCAGTTAAGCAAAGTTAATAACAGAGATGTGCTATTTGGTGGAAGCTTGAAATTAAATCAACTTTTATTTTGTCGGTAAGTAGGTTCTATGTTCTTGCCAGATACCTGTCTAAAACTGCTAAAACTTTCTCCTCACATCTTTCTACTGCGGCCAGTTTTATGCGGAGCTCCAATTCAAAACTTTTTGAGGTGTTAATGATAATTTGTTATAATTTAAAAATGTGAAGAATGTCTACATTTTGTGTAAACAAAGCATCTCGGGTCCGCATACCGCAGGGGACGGGTGCAAGCACGCATTAATTACACTTCGCAGGGGTTTAGAGGCATTTGTGTAGATACTGGATAAGATGACCTACCCAGTTATAATATAAGTCATAACAAGGAGGATACGGTAGTAACATTATAATTATTATCTTGACAAGTGGTAATATTACCTAACATGTACCTAGATCGATTTGAAATCGATGTGTTTTGTTATAGTGACTCTGGCTCATAACATTTTGTATTGATTTCTATGTTGCGTAGCGAATTTTTTTTAATATGTTTTAAGATAGTCTTTTTGTCACTAAATGGTGCCGGTTACAGTTTAAAAGTCCAATTAGTAATTACTCCCTACCCCGCCTAACAAAATTCCGTAAAATGACTGGGCTAATTATCATCTCCGTGTCTGTGCCTACCTACGTAGACTGTATTTTTTTATTTATGAATAGATACAGGGTGTAAAAAACCCCTGTTAGAGCCTTAAAGGGTTGCTTCAGACCATCAACCTGAACAACTTTCTCTATGGGACCAATATCGAATTCACGAAAAAAAACTTTGCTGCACCATACAGTTGTTCGCAATTTTGTATGGAACAGCGGACATTTTTACCCGACTGCGCGACGCAAAGGAAGGTGAAATGTGTTTTTCGCGACTTAAATGTTGGCTCCATAGTGAAATTTGTTCAGTTTGGTGGTCTGAAGCAACCATTTAAAGCTCCAACAGATTTTTTTTACACCCTGTATATCTCGTCTGTTAATTTAGATCACGCACCGCTAGTTGTGGGGTCTGTAGGCCCCTACGGAGCACACCTACACGACGGCTCCGAGTACGATGGCAGCTATGCAGATACGACATCGGTGGAGGTAAATTATTCATCTTGTCCGATCTCTCTCAATACGAAACTGGGCCGACTATATTCAATAATAGATGAACCGCTAATGAGTTCTTGGTCTATTACGATTTCTCGGTCATCGGATACTTTTAGGACCGCCCAACATCGATTTTTAATTAAATGTCAAAGGTAAAGTAAAGCTCACCGACGAAAAGCTGTAAATTCGAAATGAGTGTTTTTATTATTGTAACATTAAGGTGCTAGGGTTCATCATAATGTACCTAAATTTTACATACATACATATGCTCACGCCTATGTCCTACTACTGGGGAAGGCAGAGACAACAGATCGCCACATGCTACGATTCTGACACACATCTTTCGCCTCCTCAACATCCATAAGTTTCTTCATACAAGCTCGTCGGTTCCGGGTACATTTTATTTGGCCCTTCTTCAGTACGCATCCGTTTATTTACCTAAATTATATCTTAATTATATTACCTAATAATACTACCTACCGGACGTCCAATAGTAACTATTCCACTATCTTCGTGTAATGATATTGTATGATGTCCTAATGTCCTTAAACGGCAATATAAAGCTTGGCATCGTGCCATTATATTTATCAGCAAAGAAACTCACTACCTATCGCCCATTGCAGCGGTGCACGTAAACAGAGCCATAAACAAGTTTATTTACTTTATTTTCAATGAGAATAGAAGGAATAGTCCGCGCGATCATTTCTACTGAACCCGCCGAGCCATGAATTGAATGCATAGCCTAATAAAGGTTGAAAGCGCCAGCTAAATCGTAAAGAGGGCCGTAAAGTTCCCTGCAAATTAAAATTTACATCGGCAATATGAAAAACTCCCCTCCATTGCTCGTTGTTTTTCTGGGCGGACAGCATTTGAGTGGGGTGGACGGACAGTTAATTAACGAAACCTAGAACAAATGGATTGTTAGAAACAAAAAAGAAGTAGGTACCTAATTAATAAAATACATGACATTCTTTTTCATTATTTTGGTATCAAATTAACGTTAAACACAAAATGACATTTATTGTTTGTTAAAAAAAATTGAGTGTATGGTTATACCAACGTAGAACGATCGTATTGTATGACCGGATGTACCTACCTATAGTATGAAAACTGCTTGCCAGACAAATCATTATCTCACTTCATGGTCGTTAACTGTATTCATACTTACCAAAAAGCACATTGAATATAAATTAAAATTTCAATTCACTTTCACAAGGTAGAGTTGACTGTAAAGCCAATCTAAAACTTTTCTGTGAGTACCAAAGAAAAACCTTGAAGAAAGATTATTAAAGAAACTGTGGAGGGGAGATTTGCATTTTTCGTTATGAGTTCGAGACCTTGACAGATGTTCTCGTTACTGATACTGATCTACATATACTTATTTCCAAAAATGATATCCACTTGAACATTCGATATGACCACTTTTGCTAAACTAACCACCCCACAACAAGGCTTGTTAAAAATTTATATCGATGCATATACCTGGGTAATAAAATTGTAAACTTGGAGTGGATCAACATTGAAGATATTTGCAAAAATATTAATTGAGGGCGTTTAATGGGCGTTGGATATAATATGTGTTCTATATCGTTGTCTAGCTTGCTTTTTGTCTAGTAATCATAATACAATTCCAGGCTACATTCTGGTACCTACTTTAAATGTGACTAGATAATTTGTGTGACTGTCCAAGATATTTTATTTATTTTAAGATACGTAGGTAATTGAATCTGATTCGTCCAAGAATGGAATGCATTCATTAAGATCCCTTTAAGAATGTCTGTTTTTCTGTTTATCTTCTTGTCTGTTTGAGCACGCATGACATAAAAATACCTGAACCTAAGAGGAAGGATCACTTTATTCTAAAGCATAGAGACCGCTCTTAGACCTGAACCGATTTAGATGGGGTTTTCATATAAGCAAAGGCATACATACGGGTTAATATTAGCACAGTTATGAGCATATGAAGTCACTGGTCTGCACGTACGAAGTCGCGGCCGCTATATAATATGTTCCTAAGCATGAAAGTTAATTAAAATTTAATTGCAGACAATGCGCGAGTGGCATCAGCCACGAATCCAGGCCCTGATCGAAGCGGGAGTGGATCTGCTGGCCCTGGAGACGATCCCGTGCCAGGAGGAAGCGGAAATGCTCTGTGATCTGCTACGGGAATACCCCAATGTTAAAGCCTGGCTTGCTTTTAGCTGCAAGGTAAGCTACCTTATATTCCAATAGAATTATCTCAAAACAAAAATACTGTGGATATCATTGATAGTAGGTACATAGAGTAGGTATTCTGAGTATTTCAAGAGGGTTTTTAACTCGCTGCAGTAAAATACCATGCAATATACAGGGTGTAAAATTAAATGCGATACATATTGAACACACTGTACTTCAGACCATCAAACTGAACAATTTTCACTCTGGAGCCAACATCGAAACCGCGAAAAAGACACAGCTGGTCTATATAAAATGTCAATATCCATTCGACCGAAAAGTATGAAACATGGTCCCATAGTATTAAAAGCTGATCAATTAGATGGTCTGAATCATCATGTTCGATATGTAACACATTTAAGTTTACACCCTGTACCTTCCTATATAGGTTACCTATGTCGCTAAACAGCTGACTTACTCAGTAGGTATTTTTTAAAACTTCCTGAGCAATACTAGGTAAGTAGTGCCAAGATTTCAAACACGATCTCAAAATATTATACGGTGTGTCTGCACTTTATCGAAGTTTGTTTACCCAGTTTCCGCATGACAACTTTCGACACCGACGGTATTCTCATTCGACTTTATTTGAAAGTCCTGGACGGTAGATATTACATAATACTTAGCCAGATAGGTTTAGCTACGTAGGTTGGGTTATAGATAGCAAAGTACCTAAATATAGGTACAATTTTGTACACAACGTGACGGGACTAGAAAATATCAAACATTTTAACAAAATTCAAGTAGAATTTTGTTTTTACTTTAATTCGAATAGGTTATAGAAGCATTAAGCGAAGCGAGTCCTACGTGATATCTACTCTTAAAGAGAATTTAAAGAAAAAGCTCTTTGGTGAAAGCTTAAGGTCTCAAAATAATTTAAACGTCTTGAATAATAAACCAAGAGCACTAAATAAAATCCTAGTTCGTCTATGACTTAGGTACTCCGAGAGCGGCATCAAAAATTTTTAACTTTTGCAAGTCAAACAAAATTCATTGGCTCGTGAACGAGTTTGAGCGTATTGGTTGTTGTGTTATCTAACTCCAACTGCGGGAGCTTGTTTACTTTTACGTTTCAATATTTTTGGATATTTATTTACCATATGAAGTGAGTATATTATGGGACTAGAAGCAGGAATCTATATAATCTATACATACATAATACTTCAGCACAACTGTGAATAAGTTTCAAAATGCCAATGTGTCGAACGTTGATCAATTCATTTCAAACCTTTATCGGTTGATGAGGTTCTTTCTACTTCTTTGTAAGACGTAAATGTTGCAATCTTAGGCGCGGTTTATACAGAAGTGACGTGGCGCGGGTGGGGTGCGTCAATATAAAGGCCAGGCCACACAGAGGCGGTTTTGCGGGGAAAGCGGGCCGGAGGCGGAACTGCGGGAAGCGAATATCTCCGGACCCGCGCGTATTTTTGTGTGGTAGGGAACATACAAACTTGAACATTACCACCACACCACACCAAACACAACAAAACACACGGAAAACTGAGCGGGTCCGGAGATATTCGCTTCCCGCAAGTCCTGAGGTCCGCCTCCGGCCCGCTTTCCCGCAAAACCGCCTCTGTGTGGGGCCTGGAATTAAACCTTATAGTACGTAGCATAGCGTCCTTTGGAGAATTACGTCGCCTGGTGGCGCGAGCGCGATTTTCCTTTACGACAAAAACGACGCTATAAGGTTTATATTGGTGTTGTCAATGCGCCACCGCCACACGTCTCTTCTGTATAGACAGCACCTTAGGGTTGAGACACATTTACCGATGGCAGGCCCATACAAAATGGTCATTTAGTATGGGAGCCGTCCGCCTTCGTCGTCGACGCACGGCGGACGGCTTCCCATACTAAATGAAATTTTTGTATGGGCCCGCCGTCGGTTGCCGTCGGCAAATGTGTCTCAACCCTTATTCGATGCTATACCTACATACCTAAATGTAAAACATTGTTTTCTATCGTCTTTTGTTATAGTCAAGATTTTAAGAACCTTGGCCAAGTGCTAGTTAGACTCTTGCAATAAGGGTTTCGTTGCGAAGGAATGACAATGTTAAAAAGGAGTCGGCCTCTGAAATAAATTATTCAAAATATTTCAAAGGAATGCGGTCCAAATAATATACCCTTAACCATTTCAAAGTCTGTTTCTTTACGAGTTGACGAACCGACAGAAAAGCGAGCGCAATAGGGTTCCGTATTAATTCCTCTCTATAATTTGTTATTGCCAACCAACCCAACTCAGCATGTTTAAATTTAATATTCTATTTGTAAATTTTAAGGGACCCTCTATTAAATCGCGTTGCTTCACGATTGTGTTTTATTAAATTTTCAGGACGATCAAAGCATCGCACACGGTGAAAGTTTTCAGAAAGTGGCCAAGAAATGTTGGGAAGCGAACCCTGAGCAGCTGGTGGCAATAGGTGTAAACTGTTGCGCGCCTTCATACATCGCCAATCTAATGAAAGGCATCAACGATGACCGGCCACACGACCCCATTCCACTTATCGTTTACCCCAATTCAGGAGAAAAATACAACCCTCAAATAGGGTAAGATATCGCAGTTTGATAAGTCGAACGTAAAACTACAATAGCCCTAAGAGAGGTTTCCCGTTTTTATTGGCTGTACTAAACCAATCGATTGGGTTATACTTCATACCTATACCTACCTTACTTACACCTATTCGTATGCTGGATACAGGCACATCGTTCGTTATACGAATGTGTTATAGCAAAATCTACTAACTAACTTACCTACTAACGTTTTGAATCAGTAACCAGTTGGGATTTACTTAGTCTCGACTCACTTCAAAATGAAACTTTGATTCTATACTCAAAGGTTGATTTTGAAATTAATTTAGATTCTGGGAAACGTGAATGAATCCGATATCCTACGAACTTCATTATTACGCCAACAAACGTGTCTGGAAATTCGTAGATATAACTATAGCAGCTTACGGATTCTTTGATTTATTATTAATATTCCCATAAAATTTAACAGCGTCGAATGAACGTTTAAATCGAAAGCAAATACAATAAAATTGTAAATTTTGCGTGGATGTACATGAAGATATTTGCAAAAATATTAATTTGTGGCATTTAGGATGCATGGTACCACATTTAAGGTTTTTTTGGTTGTCTGTTTGTTTGTGCATGCATCACTAAAAAACGACTGAACCGATTTGCTGCATCTTAGTTTGGATTTATTTACTTTCCGCGCATCTTATTTACTTCTTTGTACTTTTTATTAAGTACCTATTCACGTAGGTGTACTGACATCCAATTGAAATTGCACTCTATATCAATGACATTGTTTTCAGCTGGATCGACCGTGACAAATGCGAGTCTGTGGAAGTATTTATCTCCGAATGGCTGGACCTGGGCGTTCGATACGTAGGTGGGTGTTGCCGCACGTATGCTGCAGACGTGACGCGCATTCGCAACCAGGTCTACCACTGGCGCGACCAGAAGCGCTTCCAGAACAAATACCAGGCCAATGCACAGTCCAAAACAACTGAATAAACGAGCTACCAACTACCAAATACCTAATTCATAGAGTAATTAGTCCAGGTTGAATCTGGCTGTAGAATGTACGCGGCATAAGCCCCGAATGCGACCAGAACAAATACCGTGCCGCCAGCTTCACAGATTACGTAATCAACTTGGACTGATTACTGCATGAACCGAATATGTGCCATATAGATAATTTAAAATATTTTTATAATTATGTTGTAATGGTTTATATTTACAAAAGTACCTATCAAATGTTAAAGCCAAATGAATGTAATTTTTAAGCAGGTACGCGATAGTTTATGATCTCGTAAGACCTAGATCTTTCTCTACATTTAATGTTCTTCTATGTCATATAAGTCGTATTTTATAAGTGTTCGCAGTTATATTTTATGCAACTGACAAAAGCTTTCCATTGCAGGGTAAACTATGTATCTCACTGCTATAGCTACAAACTTATATTCGTATTTTAGTTCTATAATTGACAACATTTCATTTTTTTAACCACCTGTTTTAATGAAAAATATTAAAATAGGTTAAAAAATAAGAGATGCGTATTTTTCCGATTAAATTTTTGACCGATATTTCTATTTTTAATTTACTATTGAATTTTCTGAAAATCGCAGGATTTGTGGCTATAATACCTTGGCCGCAATAAAATTAAAAATAAAAACTGTCAAGTACAACAGAAAAGCCAAAGCAAAGGAATACAATCTCATTCAACCTCTGTTTTTTATTTTTCAAATAACTCGAGAAATAATGGATAGAAAAATCTGATAATTTTGATATAAGCTTACTTTTAACTTAATTTTTTAGCTTAATTTTGGTACCTTTCTTAAAATGAAATGTTGTCAATTGTTAATAATCGCAAAGTGATAAATCAGTTTTATTGACTGTTAATGACTGTATCAAACCAAACTGCTCAATATGAATTAAACTCCCGTCTCGCGACTAATAAAAGTTTCTGCCTATATAATTGTGAAGTTTTAATATCCATTTACCGAGCCATATTGAAACTATAAATAGTGCTAAGAGTTTCATAAAAATTTTAATAACTTTCAAAAATGATAGCGCGAAACTCATGATTTAGTTATTCGGAGCGGTTGCGAAATTGTTCGGTAGGTACGCGCAGACACTAAATTGGAAATGAAATTAAAATGCTAACGTTTGTTGTTGCTCCCTAGGACCGACGACAACCGCCCGATCGTTTCAAATTTCCACCAATTTTCATCCGCCGCCATGATAGAAATAAAATAATAACAAACTCTACGTTTTTCCGCTGGAGGGTTCAATGGATGTGTAATTGGACGGAACGGTTATTTTTCTACTGAAAGTAGGTACTTCACTTCAGTATGCTTACTAACTTCGTCCATCGAGACGAGGTTGAATTATCCTTTGATCTTACTTCCCTTTTAAACTTAGCCTACCTTATTGAATTTTCATAACTATAGCTCAACCCTCTTAATATATAATAAGGAGTCCTTCGATCACTTTGACTATCTATTATAAGGACTAAACAGTAAGCGAACTCAATGCCTACTCACGGCCAGAGCGCTATGGTTGCCACTGGCGGGTTTTAAGATCGTGAAGGGACGGTATTAGTAATTAGATAGGTAAAGTTGAACTTTTGACTACTTATTATAAGGACTAGCCTTGCGGTAGCATTTCCCTTCTGCCACGGTATAAAATCAATTGATCATGTGCATTTACATTCAATTTTATACCTTATCACTAAACGAGACAGCCTATAATTGCGAAACAATCATTTCGAACTTAGAACGTTTGGGGTTCACAGGAGACTACTTTTCATGATTTTTATCATTCAAAATTAGAATCTAAAGTTATGCGGAATAAAATCCAAAGTTGCGGATTTCGTGTCCTCGCCCCCCGCAAAAAGTTGCTGAAATGTTTGTTAGTAGAATTACACGCGTAACTAGTCCCTATATAAGTAGTCAAAGTTCGATCATAATAATGTCGAAATAACTCAAAACAATCAGCTGTCTCATACATTTGGATCGAGTAGGATTGCGGATTTGCATGGAACAACATTTTTTTTTAGTGATTCGTACCTTGACTTTCCTATAGAGAAAGTTGTTCAGTTTGATGGTAAGATCATCCCTTTATCAGGACTACGATTTTTTAAAGTCACACGTTCAAATCAGCAGTAGAAAAAGTCAAAAGTAGTATGGAGATTATGCATCATTGGATCGTGATTTTGAATCTCACGATCCAAAAATAGCAATACAGTTTGATGGTCTGAGTCGCCCCTAAAAATTTGGCAAGGAAAGTGTTTACAAAGTCACCTTGTATAATTTTAAATCCTTCGTACCTACCGGAATCTATCTATACTATTATAAAACTGTAACAGGAAGTTTGTATCTATACTATTATAAAACTGTAACAGGAAGTTTGTCTGTACATTGAAGATATTAACAAAAAAAAAGTTACGATATGGTTTTTAGGTGTCCCTGATTCCATTTCACCAATTTTTGGATTTTTTGTCTGTCTGTTTGTTTGTGTGTTTGTTTGTTTGTTTGTTTGAACGAGTATCACGCAAAAACTACTGAACCGATTTTGATGAAACTTTTTTTGTTTGATAGCTAATGATCTGACTTAAAATCTGGTATGTAATTTGTGCGGACGAAGTCGCGGGTTAACGCTCGTACTATTATAAAACTGTAACAGGAAGTTTGTCTGTACATTGAAGATATTAACAAAAAAAAAGTTAAGATATGGTTTTTAGGTGTCCCTGATTCCATTTCACCAATTTTTGGATTTTTTGTTTGTCTGTTTGTTTGTGTTTGTTTGTTTGTTTGAACGAGTATCACGCAAAAACTACTGAACCGATTTTGATGAAACTTTTTTTGTTTGATAGCTTATGATCTGACTTAAAATCTGGTATATAATTTGTGCGGACGAAGTCGCGGGTTAACGCTCGTATACTTATAATATTTTTACCCTTTGAACCAATCATGTAATATACTTGTTCTTTTATAAATATCGCGCAGTGATCCAAAAGTGTTGTTTAAAGAGTAATTGCCTTTTATCTCGCTAACACTGCTTTGTAGCCCTTTGCTTTACACCTACGAGTCGTGTAGTGGCGATCCGGCCCGGTGAGCACCCATTGAACCGAGCCCCCGTCACAACCCGCTATGTTACAGGTATGTACTACAACTAGTTGTACATTCATATAAAGCGATGCCCGATATTTTGCTTTGTATCGATATATCGTATCGTATAGTTACCAATTGTATCGATACGCGATATTATCGTATGGCTTTATATCGATACAGCGAATATCGATAATATCGTATCGAATTGTTAAAATAAATCTACCAACTCAAGACGTAGGGTACATATGGCTACAATTTAATAATTTAAAGTTAACTGATATTATAATTTAAAAGCTTAGACAATTTGGTCTACGTTTAAAGACATTTCTAGCTAGGTAGTTGCTAACTATTTAAAAAACAGTGTGGACTTTAAACAATGACATTCTAAAGAGAGCCAAATTATTGTACATCCATTGTGTTTCAAATATAATAATCTCCATAACCATCAAATCTGTTTCGTTCTTCTTTAGAGTATTATGAGCTGAAGAAAACAATCTATTATTATGTCAGTGTGAAATCGCTCTGACAGCACTGATGTTGCAACCTTGAAACCACTGACAAACACTCAAGAGCTAAATTCCTGTCAAAATAAGTTCCTTTACATTTTGAATCTTGGTTATTATTTTAATATCTTAATAAATGTCGCAAAATTAATCAACTTCTCTTTTTTTATTTAACGTTTCTGTGACCAAATTTTACGCTTAAGTCATTCGTCAATTCTGATGCGAAATCCCTGGTATGCGTTGCGATACGATATCGCCACATATCGTATTCGCGTGTATCGATACAAAATATCGAGACATCGCATTGTGTTGTATCGGTATACAAAAATATCGATACGTATCGGGCATCGCTATTCATATAACACCGCTCCACTCGATCTATCTTCATGAAATGGAACTACGAGTGTAGTTAGATCAAGTTTGATTTATGTGTTCTAAGATTGCCTAACGTTTAAGTTTGGCAAACAGGTAACATAATATAAAACCAGTACATTTAGATAATGATACACGTCGGTATATTTAAAAGTTTGTGATAGGTTACCTTATACTAGACTATTACTAATTAAATTAACATTTACTTTCCTTTACATCCTTTAATATATTTTTCGATTGTAAGGCGGCAATGGCAAGAGTGCGGTCCTGTTTCTCCTCGTTTAGCTGCATTTTTAGGTTCTTAACGTCTAATTTTAGAGATTTAACTTCGTTTTGAAGTCGCATGACAATAGTCCACAGGGTCGTCGGTCCGTAGTTAGCGGTTGAGTGTATTGGCAGTGAGGGCGAACGAACTAAAGCTTCTATTGACACCGGTGTTTCATCGTCACATTCTGAAAATAAAATTTTAGAACAATCAAATTGCTAACTTGAGGTTTTGTAATGTATCTTTAATAATACCCACCTCAGGAAGGTGGTTTAAATGCTTTCGATTATGTGTTGTTTGTAACATGCTAGTGAAGAGCTTGTCATTAGCATGCCTAGGTACTTTTGTTTTCAGTTATGTGCGTTTATATCTCTCATCCGCAGAAAGAATGACCTAACTGCAGTTTATTTAAAATGTTCGTAATGCTATGAATCTTTAAACATATTCTGTAATTGTTAACTCAATTTTGCATTTTTTGCAGTTAGTTACGTCATCGTTTCTGCGGATGAGAGATATGTAGAATAACCAAGACATTATTGTTTTAACAGTGATAGATTCATAGTGTTGTGTATAGGTGTTGTTTAAGGGTTAAACATTACAAAGAGATAGAATTTCAGATATTTATTTCAAGGTCTTAAAATTACTACAATATGATCAATACAAAAATAAATATTATGCACGCGATTACAATAATTAAACTAGATGTAACAAGTAATAATGTAATAAAATAAATAAGGTTATATCTATATAATATGTACTCGAAATGACTTATGCCTCATCTATTGAAAAAAAAAGTGTTAATTTACGGTAAAAGGTAAGTATCGGTAAAAGGTAAGTATGAGTATTCAAAGAACCAACAATTTTAATTACTATACAATACATATATACGTAGGTACATAAAATCACGACCGTATTACCTTTTAGGGTGGTCAGAAACACAGAAAAGAGAACCGATAAAAATTACATGAGGACTATTTAGTTCCAGAATTAAATATGACAAAAAATAGAAAATAGAACCTCCTCCTTTTTTTAAGTTTGTTATAAATTCAACCCTGTCTTCATAAGTCTTATGAATGAATCTTCCTAAAATTTTCATAGTGAATTATGACCTTTTTCTGAAAAAAAATGTAAGAACAGACACGGGAAAAAAATTATGTGGCAATTATTCCTATTTCGTCGATTTTATTCTTTTTTACTAGACTTTACTAGAAATTTTGTTGTTGTAGGTATATTTTAGTGATATCGAGGGGAATTATTAAAGTAACAACAACGAATTATCTAAGTAAAGTCAACAACCTAAGATGGCTGTAACAGATTTTGTCTCGCGGGCTGCAACATGCTGCTTGTACTAAGGGTCGAGACACATTGACCGACGGCGAACGACGGCGGGCCCATACAAAAAAAACCGTTTAGTATGGGATACCGACCGCATCCTCCACCGTCGACGCGGCGAACGGCACCGAACGCATTTCCATTCTAATCGTAGTTTTTTGTATGGGGCCGCCGTCGTTCGCCGTCGATTAATGTGCTTCAACCCTAAGACGGAGCCGGGTTCTCTTTTCTGTGGTAAGAAACATTGCTCCAACTACCAACCAGTTTTTTAAGAATGCATTTACCATGGTTCACTTCGACTCAAACCTATCAAATAAATAAATAATCTTTATTGCCGTTTAAACCTAAGGACTAGATGAGGAACAAGCTGCTTATTAGACCCAATCACGAAAATTACAACTAATACAACATTACTTTTGTTTTGAATAAATAAAATAAAATACACAATGGTGTTCAATAAAAATAAATATGCTTAGATTACATTCCATTTAGATAAAGAGAATATGACTGAAACAAGCTTATCTAAAGCCAGACTCGTGTATGAACCCGTATTCTAGTCAAGTAAAGACTACCTTCATCACGGGAATTATTGCTGTTATCACGTACCTATGCGTGTACAAAGGATGCGAATAAAATTGTAAATGAATTATTTATCAAACAAAGAAACCACAATGGGAAGGAGGGACTCGTAGAAGAAGAATCTGCTTTAAATTTTCATGTATTCAAGAAGTTTACTAAAGAGTTTAAAACATTTTGAAGCATAATAATAATATTATGAAACCTTAGTTGGCTTAACCTTTGTACTGCCGGAACGTCTAACAATCTAAGCGACGAGCAATTGATTTTCTATTGTATCTGGAATTGGGGCAGACCATGGGTTAAGCTACTAGTAAGTGTGCAATCCATGTAGACATACCTAGTGTAGTGTATGTACAAAAACATTATGTAGGTAGGTGACGAATACATTATACAAATATGTATAATATTGATAATACAGGGTGAAATTGATATCATTAGCATCTTTTTAAATTAAGAGTCTACCCATCAAACTGAACAAACTTTACTATGGCAGCAAACCGATCGGAGTAAAAAAAAATCTGCTGTTGCATACATTTGAGTCGCGATCCCGTGCGTCGAGAGTATGGAACAGCAGATTTTTTATTTGCTCCAATCGGGTTTGCTCCCATAGTAAAAGTTGTTCAGTTCGATGGGTAGACTTTTAGTTTAAAAGGATGCTAATTATATCAATTAGTTAATTAAGTTCCACAGCTAAGCAAAGGCCTGTAATAGTGGGAAAAGATCCAATCAACAAAAATACTTTTAATACTGAAAATATGTAAAGTACTTACATTTTCAGATGCAAATATTGATAAATTCTGATAATATTGATAAAGAGCACTACCTGTTTGTTTCCAAGTAGACTAAAGATCGCCTCCCGGGATTTTACGTTTCGACGTAACTTCAGGTTTACACTAATAATAAATCAATAATGCATCGTTGCATGCTAATGACCTCTTAGCATCGTCGTTCGAACATTAAGGGTAATGGGGAAAGCACAATTTACACGACAGTATTTACCTAGACCGAATAGAATAGCTAGGATGTTATAAAGAAAAATGTTCAGTTACATCTCAATAAATCAATGCCAAACCCAAAATACGCTTGACAAACTATTTTTTAGTTCCCTTCCATCCCAATGGGACACGAGGGAGACACATTAACCGTCTCTTTCAATCATCATTTACATGCAAAGTCAGGGGGCTATTTATTTTGATAGAAGTTTTCAGTTTACTGTGAGTTTAGGGTTAAATTATATGCGGGTTGGATTTGTGTAGCTCACAGGGTGTTGATATTGTATAAATCAGTAATAAACAAGAACATAACAAGGAACAGCAATAAACACTTGAACGTAACATAAACCAAGTAGATACCTACTTTTAAAAATGAACAAAAGAACAGCAAGGCCGTATTTTAGTTATTTTTTACCAAAACTACAGAGCATCTGGTTAAAGCTCGAGCGATATTGTAGTTGGCACTGGTTTAACGTGGCATCCATATATGTAAATTTTGCAGTGCACTGCGCTATCCTGTTCAATATTAAATGAATGGCACGCGGCGGCCCGCTGCCCACTCTGATTACTTACTGCACAATCTAATAACTTGCCACACTTGTCTCTATTAGCTAAACATTAGGTACCATCAGGGTCCAAAAAGATATATAAACAGATTGTCTTGAAGAACAAAAGTTTGTGATAAAACCGCATAGTAAATAATTCTTGGAAGCTTCAATTCGAAATATATTTCATTAGAAGTAGGTAGTTATATTTAGAATTTTAATCACTATCAATCTATATATTTGAATGTCAGCTTTAACACAGATTTGTAATTATTTCTTTCGTGGTCTTTATGAAATCTACAGTCGACCTACTATAAAAGATTATCTACACTTACTAACATACAGAAAAATCTCTGGAGCTTCAAACTGCCATGACATTATAAATTAAGGCCAGGGGGTAGTAGGTTCTCTTTATTGTACTGTGCCCCGTATACTTTCTGTAATCAGGCCTAATCAGGTTCTTCTATTCTCTAAACTGGACAAGAATCGGACTATTCCGGCACCGAAAGAATGATTTCTTATCTTTGTCAATGTTGAAGACATAAAAAGCAGAGGCAAATGAAAAGGAGTTGTAACAACCAATTTCTGTCAAAGGCATGATATGACTTAATTCTCTTATTTCTACAAATGTGCGTGTTGGGAATTATCTTGAACGAATACTTGGAATCGTAACAAGCTTCCAAGCTTTCGAGTTATATGAGAACACTAAACTCAACTTCGTACCTAATAAGTCTAATAACAGATTCCTTCAAACTGAACAGTTTGGTGAATTTGGAGGTTCGCCCAATTGAATATTAAAATAATATTCATGTAAACTTTCCTTTGGAAAAACTCGCGTAAGTGAAAATATTTTTTTTAACCCTAAGCTAACGAAAACCACTGAGGAGCAATTTGTATTTGGTCGCTAGAACACATTACCTGTATTTGCTTAGCAACTTGTGTCCCAACAGATTTAGTTTTAAGCTAAAGTTAATAATTATCCCTTATTATCCATTATTATTATCCCGATAATGATTATCGATAATAAGGGAAAACAGCGTAACTCTCTAAAACTGAGATACAGTTTTGGTTGATTCCTGACCCCCTTGTCAGTTAGTTATGATTTGTTACATAACTCATGTGCGTTCAACCGTTCATAGCGTATAAATACCGTAGAAACTAATAACAGCGTTGCAAGTAGTGGAAATTAATGCATACTACAAGATTGTAGGATGTCATGATAGGCTTTTAGTTACGACACTTGTTCCTGAAAACATGTTCTCTTTATCTAGATAGGTATAGTACATTTTAGCAATGAAACATGTCTGTACACTACAATTTTATCAGATAGAAAGTTAATAATTAATGAAAAATTACATTAAGAGTTAATAAATTGTACATTTAAACAATGTTATGGAAGATTGAAACAACCCGCACCATTAACAAGCCAAATAAAGGTTTATACCTAATAGCACCTTAAAGGAGAATAGAATAGAGCTCATTTATGCGTGGGCTTTAGGCGAGAACGTAGTAATCGTATACAGCTCGTATAAATAAAATGAAAGTTACAAAAATACACTCAAGTAGATTTTGGTCCTGTCTAAAAGACAACATCCATTTGATATTCTGTTAGAACTTGTCTGTCTCAGCATTTATTAGAATGGCACCAAAGCTGTAGGGCCATTGATAGGTTTATTTGGGTTCGAAAAATCGAAATTTTCATAAATTTTCGATGAAATTGCTAAAGCTATATTCAACAGAATAATAGTAACTTGTCCGTCTCAGCATTTATTAGTATGGCTCAAAAACTGTAGGGCCATTATCCTTGGTTTTATTTAAGTTTAAAATGTATAAAAAGGGCAAAATATATTTTTGATGTATTTAATAAAACTTACACCTACAGCTTTCATGTCGTAATAATAAATGCTTAGACGGACAAGTTCTAACAGAATATACATATATAGCAATTGTTTTTTGAACCAACCATTTCCGCAAAATTAAGCAGATATTTGTACTTGTCGTTCCCGCAAACTGCCCAAAAGCCCGATTCATTTTTTTTTACTACAAATCCGTAGGTACTTGCTTGAGCTAACTAATTTGTCTAATTAATGTGATGTATAACAAAACAAGATATTAGCCAATCTCTGATTAAAACATTTGCATTTATAAGTATTAAGATAATAACAATCGTACAAGCACCATTTAAACAAAAGGAGGCCTTTACGTTGAGAGTCGTCATTATAATCTAAATAAATGAGACCATTTTGTGGAGCAGGGAGCGAGCGGGAAAGCGTGACTGGGTGACGTCACGGTCACCCTATTAGTACCATCATAAATATCATAATACGAACAGATTACTGATATGTAGCAAGCTACAGATGCGACAGTGAAATTTTCACAGTTTCAACCGGTCCATTGTGGCGCTGCTGGCGTCAAGCTAATGTAGTTATAGGTTACAGTGATTCCAGAATGCAAAAATAGAGATATTTGACCAAGGAACAAACTAATCAACGATATTATTAAGTTATACAACGGAGAAGAGTTAGGACTTCTCAACTCAAGCGAAAATACCAGGAAAAGCACAAGTTATAAGCTTCTGACACAACAACACGGCATGACGCCGCTGCTGTTGTAAGTTTAATATGGCGTCTTATGACGTCTTTTCATGAGTGGGAAATGTGACTTCAGCGCCATAACAGATCTATCGGAACTAAAGCTGTCATAGGCTTGATAATATGTTCGCGAAGCGGCTGCCGAAGCCGTGCGGCTGCTCCTAAAATAGTCTCACCTATGAAATTACACATTAAACCACACTGACAACGAGACTCCATGCTTTTAAAGCTACCTAATTCACACAAATATAGACGATCCTATAATTCTATAACTGCTTAAATATATTCTGCCAACACTACAAATAACTGTAACATTTCACGACATGTCAACACCCAAATAAATACATTTGTACGGACACGATAAATATATTATATAAAAAGGAAAAACATGCAAAATTTATGCACCATGAATACTCGTAGCTAATATTAAGCAAAAGCGATTACTTATTCTCTAAATAATACTGCTCACATGCATAGGTACGAGTATATTAAAGAATTACATGTTAAAATAGTCAACATGCGAATATATCAGGCACAATTGTTGTTCACTATAAGACGATTTTAAAATCGGTCACACAAAACAACTTGGATAATGATTTACTTTCTCTTATTTCCAAAAGCAGTATGTTATTAAAGTAATCTATTAAACTTATAGAAGATAGTTAAATATTATATTCTTTGATAAAATAAGCGAATGAATGAGCTTTGGTTATGTAATATACAAGGCGGAACACCAGTCAATGATCACGCACACCCTGCTATGGGAATGTGGAATTAGTGATGTAAGGGTTAACCAGCATAATGTTGGCAAAAAATTCAGAAATTGAGCTTTGAACGAAAAAGGACTACTTGTGTCAGTCGAAATGGTGAGACTTGGTGAGCTGTTTGACGAAGGTGCCGCAGCACCAGGTGGTGGAGCGCGGGGCGCGGTACGGGGCGGAGGGGGGCGCGGGGCGGAGCGGCACGGCCGCCGGGCCCGCAGCCAGGCTCGGCTGCGACCCGCTGCGCCGCTCGCGCCCTACGCTCCACTTCCCCCTCCGTTCCTCCGAACTCTCCCAAAGGTTAGGATTAGACCGATTAATCTGATATTTCCTCTCCGACAGCAGCCTCCTCGTCTCCGGCCCTCGATAGAGGTACGTGTCTGCCGCCGAGGAGCTTTTGTTACGTTTAACTTTCGAAGATCTGCTACATCCTGTATATTCGGGAGAGTCGCTCCTATGGACTATCGGTATTTTGTTATAGTGAGGGATGTTAGTAGCGGGTGCGTGATATTGTACTTTACCGAGGGGTAAGTGGCCGCAGTCCACTGCAGGTGCGATATAAAGGCAGCCGCATGTAACAAAATAGAAAGATATAGACTACCATGTCGAGACGACGATACGAGACAAACGGTTAGGGTTTATTTACATCGTTCAGCGTAAAATAGGTTTAAATTTATTAGGACAGACAGTGAGTTAGCGCTTGATAAGCAACACATATATTTTCGAGATCGTAGATAAGATGGAGGGGAGCCGACTTCTGAAGTTTAACAAGAACACGAGATTCATTGATAGAACGAGATAATAATAAATGCCTTCGTGTTTCTTTACAGCATAATAATACGTCGATTGAAGGACAGATACGAAACTTAATAAATTACTGCGAAAAGCTACTCTATCTTTCTAGTAGCAAATTATTGCTTTATAATTTTTGTAATCACTACGACTAGCTACTTTGTACTTATCATTATAAACAAGTAAATAAATACTAATACTTATTATTCAAGAGCCATAATGACATCTCTATTGTTTGCGTTTGTTTACGTATTTCAAACTACCAAATAACATGTTCAGATCTACGGGTACAAAACGTATAGTGGGTAAAAGGGTAGATAATGTCAAAGCATGCTGCATTTCATGCACTTAGAAACATGTGCCAATAGAAAATATGGGAGTATTATAAGTTTGAATATACAAAGTACCATGACACCAATAACAACTAACTTGGACATGGAGAATTTTAAGCGCTACATTTAAAATGACTAGCGAAATATTTGGTTTTATGAGAGTATAAATATACATAGAGAGAGGAGTAAAGATCTTTCATTCTAAAAACCAGCTGATAATACGGTTTCTTGACTTCGCATGTCTCCTCCTTGTCGACTCGAATATCTCCAGTGGTATATTGGGTACTGCATAATAAATATAGCTGTGTTAGTACCTTTACCTAACGTTATTTAAATAAATAATGTGGCGTTCAGATATTAATTAAGTGCTTGTATATTACAGTGTGACTTTAAGTGTATAAAATGGCAAACATAATTACGAATCGTCATAAGGTAAAATGTATTAGACGCTAAACAATTATATCGAGTTGATGATGTCTAGCTAGAATATCTCATCTGTAGATGGCTGTGATTAACAATACGATACCGCCCGCTGTAATTAGCATAACGACTCCATTTTGACAAACAGCCGTTGCTATTTCATTGTCACACACGGGGAAGAAACAAATTATGAATGCGAGAAATAAATGACTCTCATTTAAGATTGTTTCATAAACAAATTAAATTATGTTAGATGTTTAGCGAGTTAAATTAATAATAGCTCACCTGAACTAACAGCATTTCTGCACCGCGCGGAAGTGCAGTAAGCTTCTATGACTTTGAGAATAAGAGCATCTTCCTCGTAAGAATTTGATTTTCTTTGGTGCGGTGCGTAGGGGTGCGTCGGGCCAATGTTTTCGTCGGAGCCGACTGTGAATGATTGCGGCCGGAGAGGAGGGGCTGGCCGCAAACATGTTATACTCCACCCTAAAACGGTCCCGCACTCATTACACTGTCACATTTCACATTCAAAATAGATTTATTACGTATGGTTAAGATACATAATTGTTATGTATTTATTTTAATTAAACATTGTTTATTATCTCCATTTTGTAACACCACTGGCTTTTCAGTGAAGGAAAACATCGTGCTTCAATATCGAGGCGTGTATTGTATCCACTATCCATTATAAGTGGCGACAGGCTCACTACCCGTCACACTCTACTGGACAGAGTTTCGGTACTATTAGTGAAACGTGGATGTTCAGAGTTTTTAGAATATCGCTGATTTGATTACCCCGTCGGGAATAAAGTCGTGAGTATATGCTATGTATTTCGAAATTGAAATCCGGCAGTTTATCTTTCTAAATAAATAAACAGAACTTTACCTTTATTGCTGTAGTTCGAGCCAGCTGAATCGATGAAATCAACAGAAGAGAATTTCTTCCCGATGGGACTTTTATTAGGTTTGGCAGGCGATTGATCAAGAGAGTCGCAAGAATTTAATAGCCACCGGGCAGACGAATTCTTTTGTTTATTTTTTTGCGTTTGCTGAGAATGTTGAGTGTAGCTTTGATGATTGTTGAATGAGTGTGATCTTTTGTGGCTGGTTAGGCCGGAGGATAGATCTGAGTTATTGCTGTCGCTCATGGCCATCTGTAGGTGGAAAAAGAACACACAATTACAACGTCGCCACTTCAAAAAGCCCTTGTTTACAAATCCTATTTATTTAATAATTTCGGAGACGTAGGTTATTGTTTGGAAGTATTTGCGTTTACCATTTCCAGAGAAAGTTTACAAAATATTCAACAGCATTATTCAAACATCTATTTATAGAACACGAGGTTTATACCATGTTTATACACACATTTGTGACCCGTTTCCCCACTTAATATTTATTTAGAATTAAAAGTTTAGCCGCATATTTGCTTAACTAATATTGTAATGTTCCGCGGCATGGATATTTAGTTTTCACACAATATACAACGTTTTAATAACTTAAAACTATTTGTCAATAAGCAGAAACAATAATAGTTGAACATTTTGATATCGGCCTCAGATATAGGCGCGTTCAATTTGTATGGACAGTTGAAAAATCATTTTCGACAGTCAAAAAGATAAGATAATATCAAATTATTATTTATCGGTTCTGGAAAAACAGTTTCAAGTTTTGTTGTTATTTATAATTTGTGGTAATTCATCAACAACAAACATGAAAATACAGTCTTTTCCAGAGAATTGGTTCAATTTTGTATGTATGTTATAGTATTTAAGAATATAACATCCCCCGAGATTGCATTCAGCTAATATCCACATACTTCTAAAAGTTTTGAATTTTTATTACCATTATTTATGATTTAGATACGTACGAATCTCTATTAATATTACAATCAATTCCGAAGTGTTGCATATTTCGGAGGTTTCTTTTGAAAACTAAATATTTAATTTTGGATCCAGGTTATGAGCTCAGGAATTTACCCATACATACACGTATCAACATTATAATTAATTTTTAGTAGTGGCCGCCATTGAATACCATATGCATGGTATTGATAATAGGTACACTAAAATGACACATATTCTAAATTTACTGAGATACGTAATGGTCGTTATTTAGTTTCACTCAGAAGCCCACAGCTTCACCGGTTTTTTATGGGTTCTAGAATGAAGCTAAAATTCATATGGGATTCATTGACGTCCTAAAAAAAATCTGGAAAGTCCTTGAAAGATAGTTTACAGATGTAAGTTCACCCTATGTTTGAGCAAAAAAGTTCATTAGAAGAACATAGGTGACAAAGCCTTTCCATGCATTATAATAAACTTATTTTGTTAGTAGGTATGGTCTCTACTTGCAGTGGTTTTTCTTTTTCGTTAGTAAGATGAATAAACACAGGCAAGGATGACCAAGTAAAGCACTGCAACACTGGGGTAACTAATGACAGTATTAATCTAGTGGTTACAAAACTTCAAGGCAGTATTATCTTCAAACCAGTGATACACAAAACAGTATCTCTTTACAAAATAATGATCCTTGCCTGAGTCGGTGACCACGGTAATGGGTAACTTTGCTTTCATCCACCAGTGCGCATACAAGTCTGAGCGGTACACCACGAAGCCGGTTTGAGCTTCCGATAAACCCTTCTGCAATTTGGATAAGTCCTCGCTTCGGGACCTTGACTTGCGCGATTGAAAGCTGGCATTATCATCTGTTTGCTTCATATCTTTATCAAACACGTGACTGTTGCGCGGGATATTCTTCCTGGATTGCCTTTCTCTAGTATTTCCCTCTGGATCTCGGTATATGCGCATATGATAATGCAAACTGGGCTTTGTACGTTCTGTGATGTTAAGGGTGCCCCACTGAGGCGGCAACGGTTGACGAACGTTTTTAGGGATCTCCAAATGAGTGCTAGGCTTTCGAACTCTTGGCGGAGGATCAGGCTTAAGCTTAAGTTTAATTTCTGGAACATATCGTTCGATGTTCCTCCTTATTGAAGTGCGCTTAATTTGTGTCGAAGGTAACGGTGGGTTTGCAGCAAACGTCGATGTTACGTGGGTGTTAGAAGAATCCATTACATCCAGACTATTCTCCGACGTCACACTCGTCACACATGAAGTGCGAGCAGTGGATCCGAAAGGTGACGTGCACCGGCACTGCTCTTCGAACGTCGCGGCCTCAATTTCGGATAACGTTAACTTCTTCCGGCGATCAACATCAAAATTATCTTCAGATAAATTAGTCAACGAATCTTTCAAATGATTTGAGTTCTTTTCCTGGCTATCGGAATCGTTGCCAGTGTGCATCGGTAATTCTGGCGACGCTAAATTACAGCTCCCTACTACCCCCGAATCCGACGATCTAGGACTCGGACACAAAGATCTGTTACAGCACTCACACTTTCTGTTAGCTTTGTTGTTTTCGGATTGAGAGCTCATTCTCTGAACGCGAGAATCGTCACTCTTATTGAAATTTTCAGTCTCTACCATAGACCGGGATAGTGATCGTCGTAGCCTTTTATCAGAATTAAGCGAATGCTTACGGAAGGGTATGTCAGTATTGAGGTTGACATTAATCACTTTCATATCGTCTTCCGGATTCCGAAACATTGGTGGTGGATCAAGTATAATAGATTCGACTGGGTTAAACTCTCGACTCAGTTTTGGTGACGGTGGATCCAACTGTTCCACTACATTAGATATCGTAGTATCATCGTCATCTATATCGTCTCGTGAATAGCTCTCTTCGGTTGATTTCCACAGCTTTTGTACTGACTCATTTTTGATACTGCAATATGGAACACTGCGCCTCGTTGGTATAAAGTCAGTTTCTTCTACTCCAAGCGTATTTATCTGTGTGTTCTGATCCATGTTCACTAAATCCTCACAAGCCATGTAAGGTCTCATTTCAAAACTCGAATGATCAGTGCTTTCGGAATGTTGGATAGGAGGACGTAGATTGTCATTAAATCCGTTTGATGGAAAAGTTTGCAGTTCATCTATAATGTTAACAGAGTTTAAGTTGCTACATGATGATGTCGATTGAAATATGTTTCTAGTGCAGTCTCCCTTGATCACTGCCTGAGATATATCGTAAGGTAAATCAGTAGTATTGTCCATATAGCGCACGTAACCGAAATTAGTGCCCCAACTGCTGCCAGATGAGGATACGGTTCGTGGAGTGTTACTATCCATGGCGTTCTGCCGTAATATCTTATTGCAGCTAAAGGCATCAGCATCTGTACAACTGGACGTCGCGTAAGACTCGGTTGTATCGGTCTCTCTTTCACTATCACTGTCAGAATATTCCGTTTCAGTTCCAATAGTACCATCATTCTCAACCCTAAGCCTAATTCTGTTCTTATGCCTCCTCATTACAGGCAATCCCGTCAATTCAAATGCTTTAGCCCAAGTTCTCTCATGCAAAAGTTTCCGCAACATTTGTCTTGTTATCACTTTTTTCTTAACGAGCCTCGCGAAATATTTAGTCAAAGAATAGTAGGGTGATGCAGAAGGGTAACTAGGCGGCGGCAACGTCACGTGATATAGGCTTCGGCGGCTAGAGTTGATACTAGACAACGCCCCTTCGGAGGGTGAGCGCGTCAGCTATGTAACAACATTACAAAACTTAGTTCATACTTATTTCAAGTGGTGCAATTACAAGTAGTCCAGTAAAAATAAGGGTTGAAAGGAGATAATTTATAATAACCAATTTTTGTGCAAGATCGTTTAAACAAATGATATTAAGATACCTACTTTATTAACGAATCCAATTAAAATTCGTATTTTTAGGTTTTTATTTTTATTGTATGTTTTAGGCTATGAGTTTATAAGTATACAATGTCTGAAATGTTTACTAAAATTGAATATTTCTGAAAATAGTTCGTAATTTCAGCTTAGTTAAAAACAAAGGTCCTGTAGTGTTTTTTCTTTGGCCTTACTTTCTAACATAAAATAATTGAAATTTAATAACAAATGGCAAAGAAAAATTATAACTTTATTTATTTCCGTAGATAATAAGAATATTTTTAGTTGGATTTATCTCTAAATTATACATAAAAAAAAAGAAAAACGGCTGTTATAAATTATTTTCACACGCCATACTGGCATAGCGTATTTTTACTGGACTAAAGACAAGATATACTATCTAAACACTTACATGTGGTAAAGATTGAGGCTGACCGGGCTCGTGCGAAGGGCTGCTGGTATTGGAATGCTTTTGCAGCAAGCTAACCCAGTTGTCGGCTTCGGCTCTTGTTTGGCATACAGCTACAATAGTATCTATCATAGGCCCGCTAATTTCAAATGCATTTTTTCTCGTCTCTGTGTCATCTAGTTTGCAAACTGTGATACCAGTTAACGGAAGGCAACCCTAAAACAAAATATTAATATGAAAGTGGATTTATAACGGCGCGTTGCGAAGAGGTATGGACTCTCAATCTTGAAGGTCCGAGTTCAAATCACCAAGGACGACATGCCATGTACCAATGAAATTTTCTAACTTATGAACGTAATACCGACAAACGGTGACAGAAAACATCGTGTGGAAACCACCAATCCGCATGGGGCATGCGTGGTGGACTGACGCCCTCGTACACCCTCCTTGAGGGTAGGTCTGTGCCCTGCATTGGTACATATATAAGGTCTAACAAAATTAGCTGAAACTATTTTAAGGGTATGATCAGACCATCAAATTGAACAACTTTCTCTATGGGACCAATATCAAAATCGCGAAAAAAAAATCAGCTGTCCCATACAAAACTGCAAACATAAATAGACTCGAATGTATGAGATAGCTGATTTTTTTTTTCGTGATTTCGATATTGCTCCCATTGAGAAAGTTGTTCAATTTGATGGTCTGAGCATACCCTTAAAATAGTTTCAGCTAATTTTGTTAGACCTTATATAGGTAGGCTGATGATGACAATTTTTTCGCAACCATCACAATTCTTTTGTTGACTCACACTCGAATCGAAACACTAGCCATCTAGTTTTTACATTTCTATATTTTAATGCTTAAAGCTACCAATAAAAGTAAACCTCTTTTATAAGATCTTATTGACTTATTTTCTATATCAATAATCGGTACCTACTCAATGTATTGTACCATTTCAAATAAAGCCTTGATGCATTACAGGAGAAATTAAAATTGATACTAAATTTTATAAGTCAAAAGTGTAATTATAACCATGGCAAAAATGTGAGCGCGTATTAAAAGATTGTTTATGCTTATGTGGAAATTGAAATCATTGATATCCTTTTAAACATAGGCAACACATCAAATCGAACAACTTTTACGACATGAGCCAGAATGACATCGAAAAAAAATTATGCTGTTCCATACTAAACTGTAATGACCCACGGCATCGGCAATTTTTCTTTAGCGACTTCACGTGTTGGCTTCCATAGTAAAAGTTGTTCTGTTGGATGTGTTAAGTCTTGTTTTAAAATGACGTCAATGACTTCAAATCTAAACTATTATAAAACTGTAACAGAAGTGTGTCTGTACATTGAAGAAATTAGGTGTCCCTGATTCCATATCAGCAATTTTTGATTTTAGTCTGTCTGTTTGTTTGTTTGGGTGTTTGTTTGTTTGTTTGAACGAGCATCACGCAAAAACTACTGAACCGATTTTGATGAAACTTTTTTTGTTTGATAGCTTATTATCTGACTTAAAATCATACCAGATTTTATAGTATAGTACTTTTGACTTTTTCTACTGCTGATTTGAACGTGTTACTTTAAAAAATCGCAGTCCTGAACAACTTTTACTAAGGGATCGGAAGTGAAATTGCAAAAAAATAATCGCTGTTCCATACTAGGGAGGGTCTAGGCCCCTTTTAATATGCTGACGATTTTTTTAAAGGGATGATCCTACCATCAAACTGAACAACTTTCTCTATAGGAAAGTCGAGGTCCGAATCACAAAAAAAAAAAAGGTTGTTCCATGCAAATCCGCAATCCTACTCGATCCAAATGTATGAGACAGCTGATTGTTTTGAGTTATTTCGACATTATTATGATCGAACTTTGACTACTTATATAAGGTCTAACAAAATTAGGTGAAACTATTTTAAGGGGATGATCAGACTATCAAACTGAACAATTTTCTCTATGGGACCAATATCGAAATCGTGAAAAAAAAATCAGCTGTTCCATACAAACCTACTCGACCTAAATGTATGGGACAGCAGATATTTTTTTCGCGATTCCAATATTGGTCCCATAGAGAAAGTTGTTCAGTTTGATGGTCTGATCATCCCCTTAAAATAGTTTCACCTAATTTTGTTCTACGTTCACGTATCTATATCTATCTATCTATACTATTATAAAACTGTAACAGGAAGTTTGTCTGTACATTGAAGATATTAACAAAAAAAAAGTTACAATATTGTTTTTAGGTGTCTCTGATTCCATTTCACCAATTTTTGGATTTTTTGTCTGTCTGTTTGTTTGTGTGTTTGTTTGTTTGTTTGTTTGTTTGTTTGAACGAGTATCATGCAAAAACTACTGAACCGATTTTGATGAAACTTTTTTTGTTCGATAGCTTATGATCTGACTTAAAATCTGGTATATAATTTGTGCGGACGAAGTCGCGGGTTAACGCTCGTACTATTATAAAACTGTAACAGGAAGTTTGTCTGTACATTGAAGATATTAACAAAAAAAAAGTTACGATATGGTTTTTAGGTGTCCCTGATTCCATTTCACCAATTTTTGGATTTTTTGTCTGTCTGTTTGTTTGTGTGTTTGTTTGTTTGTTTGAACGAGCATCACGCAAAAACTACTGAACCGATTTTGATGAAACTTTTTTTGTTTGATAGCTTATTATCTGACTTAAAATCTGGTATATAATATGTGCGGACAAAGTCGCGGGATAAAGCACGTATATAATATAAATCGGTACATACCTCGTAAACAAAAGCGGAGACTCTTTTGCTAACGGACAGGAGCAGGAGTGCGGTGGGAAAGAGCACGAGATATCGGTCCTGGTGTGATGGGCCCACGGCCACGCTACCCATGTGCAATACGTCGCCGAGCGAGGTAAGCTCGCCGCCCGGCCAGCCGCGGACCTCGCCAGTCACTACTTGCAATTCAAGCTCTTTCTGACGTCGCAACGCCGCGCAGCCACTCTGTAATGTTTAGCTTATTAATCTTGTGACAATGCCTGTTAAGCATTACAATAAATCTTTAATTTTTTTTACGAACCGTTTGTAAAGAATTATAACCGAACAACATTATGTAACTAGTCGAAATCGTTTTTTTTTTCACTTTTTAATTCCAACTCAAAAACTAACTGAGGCTTTGGATAAAAACAAAATTATCTACGTTTTCACTTTCGATTCGCAATTATTCACAGAAACCGAATTTTTACTTTGCGATAATATCCTCAAAAAAGGTTTTTTTGCCTCGCGTCACGTATCTCTTTCTATAATAGTGGTGCCGCTAGGTACATCTCGCTGCCTTGGCTGTCAGTTCCTCTATTCTGTAAGGTATAATAACTTTATGACCCTAACACCCTGCATTTTGCAACAGCCAGTATTTCTCAATAATTCAAAGGATAATAATTATGATGCCGTCAAAAAGATGATAATATAAAATTATGACGAAAGTACACATAAAAATCCTAAACACGTAAGGATTTTTATTTATACTTTCTTGTGACGAAGCTTGACGTGGATTTTTGACTACATCCTTTTGGACGAGGCCTGTTGCCAATTTTCTAATTCATTATTTAGTAAAGGATTAATATTTTTTGTAATTTTGCTTTCGATAATAAATACTATTAATGTGTAAAATGAAGACTCACAGCAATATCTTTATAAACAACAGATGCTCGATGGGTGTCTCCTCTATCAGGGTGAGCTTCGTGGACATGCCTCGCCAGTTCCTGCAGCATTGCCGGGTACTTCCCGAGCCTTCGGAACGGTTTTGATAAACCAGCAGTTAATACTAAAACTCCAGGGCACACTGCGCCAGCACTTTCCATCCAAGTGTTCAAATCCTCTCTGCAATCAAAATTAGATTTGTATAATTCATATAATCTGAACAGGAAACAAAACAACTGAAATAGAACAAGAACTGAAATAAAACTGTAACAGGAAGTTTGTCTGTACATTGAAGATATTAACAAAAAAAAGTTACGATATGGTTATTAGGTGTCCCTGATTCCATTTCACCAATTTTTGGATTTTTTGTCTGTCTGTTTGTTTGTTTGTTTGAACGAGTATCACGCAAAAACTACTGAACCGATTTTGATGAAATTTGTTGATAGCTTATGATCTGACTTAAAATCTGGTATATAATTTGTGCGGACGAAGTCGCGGGTTAACGCTCGTATAAGCTAAAGTTAATCATTTTAACGGGTGATTAACTTTAGTTTAATTAATAACCGCTTAACTCACAAAAACTGTGTTCATATAATATGTCCCACTGCAACAGCCCTCTCAGACAAAAGGGTGAGAGGAAGTGGACTATAATTATAATCAACCTTGTTTTTTTTATATTTAATTGTGCACAACATAAGGTTTGATATCATTCTAAGGGTCTACTCTGACTTTTAGGTATTTTGGATACATCGTAAACATTTTGATTCTAATGTCAATTCTATTCCAATGAGTTACAAATTACAAAAATTATCACAATATATCGAATAAATAAAGTCTGAATTTATGTATAACTATAGCTATGATGTAAAGAAAAGTATCATTAACGTCTAAACCACATACTCCACCCATCGAACTAAACAACTTTTACTATGGGAGCAAACATGTCTGCGCAACAAAAAAAAACAACTGCTCATAATAAACTGCAATGCCTACACGACTCAAACTTATGAAACAGCAGATTTTTTTTGTTCTGACTGGTTTGCTCTCATAGTAAAAGTTGTTCAGTTTGAAGAGTTGAGTATGTGGTTTAAAGGTTAATGACACTTTTCCTTACACCCTGTATTTGAACCTCACACATTCAAATTCGTATACGAATGACGCATGATCTCCATCTAGTTGTTTTGACACTTCTGTATATGAATTACATTGTGTGAGATACAAAAATAGCACTCCCGGATTGATGAATGCATTAGTAGTCAATCTGTTATTTCAAATATTATTGATTGTTAAACATGTTACAGCCATGTTGTGCTATTTCGAATCAAATTAAAGATTGAAAAATTTTTCTCGGGCGGGACTTGAACCCGCACCAGACAACTACCAGTAGATGGCGCTCACGTCCCCTTAAGACGCAACAGATTGAACATTTCTTTCTCTGGGTAGTGGGCTCGGTGGCGAAAGTGGATAACGCAGTTCCCCGGTTTGGAAGTGCGGGTTCAAATACCGCCCGAGACAAATTTTTCAATCTTTAATTTGATTTAATCTGCTTTTCTATTCTATTCTATTTTAAGTAGGCTTCCTTCCGAATAAAAAGTTAACAGTTTTTAAAAAAGTCCTTCATTGTTTTAACATTGATTTTTTAGTTGAGTTGATCATTAAACACATCTGGACAGTTTTCTTGATGAAACTTGGCAAAGATATGGTTCATGAGTCATGACCAAGATTAGCTCACTACAGAAATTAAGGCATAAACAGGGAAAGACCTAATCTAGGTTAAAATTTACAGAAGGAATCAACGAGAATATTCTATGTTATATACTTTTTCAGTACAACCACAGAATAAATACTAGTACCACCCGGTAGAACTGTCTAGATAAAAGTAAACAAACAAAAATAGGAGAGACCGAGGGACATTTTAAATTGTTTTGCTAATAAAACTCTTGAACTAAACTCTTGAAAAAGTTACGAAACTAAACCTTTAAATATGTCCTATAGTAGTAAGATAAATTAGATAATTGACAACAACAACCTAATAATGAAAAAAAACCGGAAATTAATAATTTTCTGTAATTAGTTGTTTTGAGTTTTAGTCTTATTGGAATAAAATACAGGTTTTTGAAGATTATTTTTCAGACGAGTTTTTAAGAGAATGATCAGACAATGAAACTGAACAACTTTTTCTATGGGACAAACATCGAAACCGCGATAAAAAAATCTACTGTCCCATACATTTGGGTCGAGTAGGATTGCAGTTTTGCATAAAACAGCTGATTTGGCTGGTCCCATAGTTAAGTTGTTCAGTTTGATGGTCTGATTATCCCCTTAAAAAGCCATCAGCATATCAAGAAGGATCCTATACACATGCTGAAGAGATAAACATATAATTACTTGTATTTATCAAGGATGCAAACAGCTTTGGGATGGCCAGCACAGTATGTTTGATGCACAGCCTTTATTGTAGGAGCCCATTGCAGGAAAAGACCTCCAACTCTCTGATCAGGGCCTGTCTTCGTTGCACACTCTTCTAATAGTGCGAGGAACTGCTCATGAGTCTGTAGCACTTCATTTATGTTGCCTGTTAACTGCTTGAATTCATCTCTGGTCAACCTAAAACATACGCTTTGTTTTAACTCAATATAAATCCTTATAATAATAATAATAATAATAATAATATCTTGGACATTGTCACACAAATTATCTAGTCACATTTAAAGTACCCGGACTTGTATTATGATGACTAGTATATCATTCATAATAGTTATACAAAATCACACGTAAAAAGAACAAGATATTAATTCATTCTTGAACACTGCCATGGGAAGGATTTCCTACAATAGTACTAGGAGAGTAAGCATAGCATTCTATTCTATTCTATTTTTAAAATAATGGCTGCCATCTTGGTTGTGATGATTTTGCCAATGTCTAGTTTATTTAGCAAGAGTGTTTGACGTCGTACGGTAGTTGGTGATTTCAAGGATTGTTTTTCGAAAAGAACACTATCTTGGGCCACTACTGGAGCTTCGTTGTAGGCCCGGGAGGGGGCCAACAATCGACGAGCGTCACGTGACTACCCAATAGCAGACCACAAAGCGACTCCTCTTAGCATAGCATAAACCTCAACAATTTGATTCTAGTTCGATTTTAACACTTAATTAGAAAGGAAGAAAAATGCATTAGATATAACACTTTTATTAAAGTACAATGTTTGCTTAGATATAAGAGCTCTTCACCATAAGGGCAAGTCACACAGAAATGCCGTGCCATTAACTCGAGAAAAGTTGTAAATACAAGAAAACGCCTAACAGACTATTCACAAAGTACCCTGTAATTGTAATTGGCTTTCTGCTCTATATACTTTTAACTACTACATTATATTGCTGTTGGTTTACCAATAAAATAAAAATAAAGTATGGTAGCAAATCCAATATATCAGGCAATTCATTTCTATTTACAACAATAAGTAACATTAATTAATTTCTATATTTGGGTATAGAAAAAAGAAAATTTAATACGACTCGAATTTAGTTCTGTAGGACATCTAAATTATTATTATTTATTTTTATAATGGTTAGCAACTAACAAAAATTTAACAACAATGTGTCAGTGTTTACATTGGGGTATTGATTAAAAAAATTAGTAAACTTATACTCACCTTGCAAGTCTGTCATTGGGCGGTCGAATATTGCGTACCTACTGTCTGGCGTGACACGTGGCTCCACCATTTTGTATTAGCTCAGATTAGCGATAGATAACGATACTGCCAAAACTCACTCGCCATTGGCAGAAATGAAGTGCCAGTCACAAACAAAATGGCATTAACTTATTTAAAAAAAAAACTTACATGTCACTTTTCTCTAGGGGCAGCAGAAAGTTGCTGACAAGGCCCTGCATTTCGGCAACATGAGCCTTTTCTGAATCGATGATGTCTTTGAGGACAACATTTCTGAATGCTTGTATTTCAGATGCCGCCCTGATAGGTGATGTTGTCACTGACCCTGATGGATCTGTCAAAATGTCATGAATATTAACAGGTAGGTATTATTAACAGAACAGAAGAATGTTGTCTGCTAAAATGTTATACAAAACAAACTATAAGAAAATTATAATAAATATGTAAACAAGTAAATACATTATACTGTGGGTATTTGCAATCAAAGGCTCCAACCAGACTCGCGCAACTCTCTATAAAAAAAAACAAGCACTAATGCCATTAAATTCCTTTGAATGTTAGCGCACATTTCAAACATTCTGGTTATCGGTGATGACCAGTTTCTGGTAAGGAACTCTTGACTTTTATAAAATAATAGCGTAGTGATTAACATTCTCTTTGGCTCCAACAATCTATTATTGTATTATAGTAACTATAATAACAGGACTGGTCATTATGGGGATCCTTGGGGGAGGCCTATGTCCAGCAGTGGACATCCATCGGCTGAGATGATGATGATGATGTACTAAAATATTATTAGAAAACACTACAGATTACATATTTGGAAGCAGCAAATAGGTGGTTGTATTATTGCCCTTTGACCCACCAGCCTGAGCCAGAGACCAATGGCTTCACTAGAAAATTTTGTTCTATGTGTCTTTCTTAGGAAACAGGCACTACATTGTCACTGTATAATAAAGAGTATCTAGTACTACATAACATTGTACTGCACCTATTTACTCTTGTTGTTAATGTCAGCTGACTAATGGCTTTTATAGTTCATAGGTAAATCCTCTAGTAATCTCTCTTGATAGAAGGCAGTGGAAGGACCTGGAGAAGGCCTTTGCCGAAAGGCACTCTGAGCTTAGAGATTTTACATATTTATTTAACATTGAAATGCGAAATCTAATAGAGTAACTGGATGGAACTAAATAATAATAATTCAAACTTTAAATGTAATTATATAGGTTTTAGAATAATTTAATTATAAATGAAAATGATATGATTTAATTATGAATGAATTGAATTTTGTGTTGTAAAATGGGAATTATGGTCAGAAATAAAGGCTATTTGATTTGAAATCCTGTAGTGACTAAAGGATTTACAATCAACAAGTAAAGAATACAGTAGAACGTGGTTGCTGTTTCCTAATAAAGACCAATTATTCAGTATTTCTATAAGACGATGATGACATTGTAAGGAAAAATGTATACCCTAAAGGCCAGGCCACACAGAGGCGGTATTTGCTTCCCGCAGGTCCGCCTCCGGCCCGCTTTCCCGCAAAACCGCCTCTGTGTGGCCTGGCCTTAAATGTCATCACAATACAGAATTACAGATCGAAAATAAAGGCCATGGGCCAAAAATATCAAAATTGGTATTTTAAATTAGTCAGCACCATGTTAAGCAGGTATTTCTTTTTTATTGTTTGGAAACCAAATTAGTAATATTATTTCATGATTACCAGAGATTAGATATTTGGATGCATATTAACCTAAAGCTAATTTTTGGCTATTAAATTATTGAACCGGCTTCGTAAAATCCTGAGATGCCAAGAAATTCGGGAATGCATACACTTTCTTTCTTATCGTGTGGGCAGAGCCCTGGTGTCAGTTTTTTCAGACCGCCTTACGGCCTTTCCTATACACTAATCGGATGTCTAGTAAAGAAGTGATTTCTTAAAATTATTTCATTTAAAAAGAAAAATATTTTGCTCACTTTGTCGTAATATGCTAATTCTACTGTACTATCAAGGAAAAACAAGGATTACAGGTCCCTTAAGGGACAAGTTTCTTTTTGATGAAACAAAAAAACATTTAGGGATCAAAACAAGAGATTCCAATGGGTTGAAGTGTTGCTTTGGCTTGCCAGCCTCTGTAATAAGATAAGGTAAGTATAAACATACCTTTGAATTCAGTCACATAATTGCTAGGGAACCACCCCGTTGTCTCACCGAGGGTGCCCTCCCACCACCCCCCCTCTTCTCTCTGAGTGACAGTGATAATATCACCTTTCTTGAAGCATAACTCATCATTGTTTTTGCCTTTGAACGAGTAAATTGCTTTCACTAAGCAATTTTCAGTTGCCATCTTGTCAAATTTCTAACACCATGTTCCTCTGAAAACCATTACATTCACTTGATTTGAGGCAGTGCAAGGATAACCTGACACCCACTCCCGTTCTAGAATATGCAAATAATTTCTATCCAAATATTGAATGTTTCAAGACAGTTGATGTTAAATATTTGCTTTATGTAAGAAGATCTTCTTGTTGAAATCTTAGTATATTCAGGTGTGCTTCCGACTTGTGGGAAGTATGACATTGATAATCGGAATCCGGACGCAACTGAAATTCTATAGAAATAACAGGAAGACAGGCGAGCACAAGAAATCACTGAAATCATATTGCGATGATCGGGTTACAAGATGAAACCATTATGTTTTTAATCACTTATTCGGTAAAAGAGCAATAAAAAGTCAATGATTTAAGAGATATTTAAAACACTTATCTACGTACAAATTGTGTAAAATTAAATCCTACTTCACGGACTTCCAAAAATAAACACTCGCTTGCTTCAATCAGGGCTGCCCACTCGAAAATTCGATTGGGCGCTTAAACAGTGAAAAAAGTGGCAAAAATTTTCGTTCGCGGGTCGAATTTGCGCTAGACTCGGCGCTTAATCGTTTCAAGTTCTCTAGAGTCATCAATTATCAGTTATTCGTAGCTTATCAGTCTTTCCGAAACCGGTCTGTAAGTCAATGCTCCCTTGTAAAACTAATGAAAGCACTTCAGAATTTCACATATAATATATGCGAGCGTCTCTTGATCAATGCATACTATATATACATGTTTTGACCACAATAATGCTATCAATGTTTATCATAGTTCTACCAAAAAACACAAAATATTTAAATATTGCTTTACTAAAAGTTAAAAAAGCGCCAGATTCTCTGCTAGGTACTAAAGTCTCGTATACGGTGCTAAACATACCAAAAAAGCGCTAGATCTAGCGCCGAAAGCGGTAAGGTGGCAGCACGTGCTTCCATCAGTGTTGCCAATTTTCCATTGCTGGCCAAACGGAGGCGTAAAGGAGTAACCGAAAGGTTGTGAAGTATGTACATCGACCGATTAATTTGATCTAAACTTGAAACAAAAAAAGGTTACCGCAGCAATGCACATCAAATGACTGGTCCACGAAGAAAAGAAGGACTGGTCCAACTCGCACAAATCCAATGGGTGTGGGAATTCGTATTATTAACGACATCTATAGACTCGTTTGAGAACCTTTAATTGTCAGTTATTTGCCGGATGGATGTAAAAGATGGCTCTGCTTTCTATGTGAGTTTGACGGATAGGGCTATTATACTTATATTACTCTTTGGGATAGGGCCATGGAGCGCGTAATTTCTCTATGGATAGGGCACACTAAACTAAAAAAGAAGCGTTAAAACGTCGAACACCTACGTTTTAATTACTCTAAATGAGATAACTTTATTGCAGACATCGGGTGTAAGGGATATTAAACCCTTTACCTTGAATTGAACCGAAAAAAAAATAGGGATACATGTCAGATAATGTCCTCTCCTCCCCAGCACGGCTAGCATGCCACCCACGACAAAGCGTTTTAACGAGAAAAACGTAATGCGCGCTCTTTCTGGCATACGTAAAATAATAAAGACGGAGGCACATCTCGATTTTTATCGTTTTCACAGGTATGGCATGCGAGGCTTACTACGGGGCTAGTACGCACTCAAAACGTGATATAGTGCTATCACGCTTACGCTTTCTTTCTATTTGCGCACGAACGAACGAGATAAAAGACGTGATATAGATGTATATAGCCCTTTATATAGGTGTATCACGTGCAACGTGCTAGCTAGGCTGGACTGGACTAAAATGATAGAAATGTGGCATCCACAGACTTAAGCACCCTTTAGACGGGCAATCGATTGTGTGCTTCCTGCCAAGGCCGGCCGAATCGCGCGGCAGCAAAATTGCCCGTCTAAAGGCCGATCGCACGATTGCAAATCCGGTCTCAGCCAATAGGGAGCGCGCGCTGCTCCCCCCTCCTAAAATTTTTGCTATTTGGCCTTGACAGAAAGCTGCGATCAATTACCCGTCTAAAAGGTGCTTTAGGTGAAATCCGTGGTGGCTCTAAGGTGGTGGCACTGGCATCATGGATTCTTCTGTGTCATGAGAGAAAAAAATTGACTGCATGGCCTATGTACCTCTTGCTTTTCTGTGAAGATATCCAAATCCAACAACAACAACATCAAACAAGCGAGTAAAAAAAATGTGATGATCAAAACAAAATCGATTTCTTGAATTTGAATCTTGAATTTTCGATTATTTCGTTTGAATAATATTGTGGACACATGCACTGAACAAGTAATCACTAGTGATTACTTGTTCAGTGGACACATGAAAAATGTGAACCTACGCTATGTACGTAATGCTAATATAACAAAGTACTCTGTGATGCTAATGTTATAATGCAAATAATCGATAAAACAAACTAAGATAAAGGAGAAAAACCTTAATAATTAATTAACTACTATAAAACCAACATGGAAATACCACTTGAAGATAATTTATATCAAGCTATAATACAGGACGATCAGGATACTGTCTCGACTCTATTATCACGAGGTAGGTGGTACTAACATTCAATTTTCAATAAAACAATTCAAACTTTTAACAACTTCGATATAACTTATATGCTCACGTCTATATTCCCCGAGGGGGGTAGAAGGAGATATTCTGAAACCTCAGAACATCCAAACTCTGTCCACTGTGACGGGGAGTGAGCCCTTCGCCACTTGTGCTGGACAGTGTGACAATACATGCCTCGACATTGAAGCATGAAGGTTTCTTTACGATGTTTTCCTTCCCCGAAAAGCCAGTAGTGTTATAAATCGTACATAAATTAAAAAACTCACTGGTTGATTAATTTATTAGGTATAAATTTTTTATTTACTTTTAATTAATTCTTAATTAATTTATTTATTCCAGACACTCAGTTTACTAGTTCATGAATCAGGGCTACACCGAACTGAAACAACTTAATAACTCAATAAATATTATATTATAATTTATTTGCAGGCGCTAATCCAAATAGGATTCTAAGTAATGGCAAAACGAGTTTAGGAGAAGCAGCATACAGGGGTAACATAAGCATTGTTAAATTACTAATAGATGCCAGTAAAGCAAACGGCTCTGTAACCAAAATGTCCCATGGAGGTGTTAGAAAAAGACCAAAATCACATAAAAGGAAGCTAAAACACGACAGCAAACATGACGAAAATATAAAGTGTAAAAACCCTAGTGAAAGACTGTTCAAAGATTATTATGTGAAGAGTCCAAGCTCGTCCCCGGAGGATATGAAACTCGACAAGAATCAGGGTTACTTTGTCTTCATACACAGCGAAGGGTCAAGTAGTGATGAAAGTAGGATACCAAGCGTCAACTCACCTGTAAGCCCCGTGTCATTGACTCCGCCTCAAGCGGAGTTGGAATGGGACGAAGATATTGGAAATTTTGCACCAACGACCAGTGAGGATGAGACCTGGGCATCTATGTACAAGTCAGTATTATCACAATTACCTTATTATTATATCATGCCCCTACCACAGTATAGGAAAGAGTATCTAGTACTACATACAGTATGGACACTCCCTGCCTGCTACCGATTTCTTACCTCATCCCCTCTGGTGTGGATCGTGGCGTAAAATGTAAGTAAATGCATATTCCTGTCTCGCTGGCACTCAGTACCTGTACATGTTTACCTCTTTTAAATTTTTCCCATTTATATGAAATGACAGAAGATTCAAAGATGTGTCCCTACACCAGGGGTGGCCAAACTTTTTACATTGCGGTGTCTACATTGAAATTTTAGATATACCTGGTGGTCTTCCTTCAACCACAACAGGTTGAGCAATGAATGAATATGAATAGCCTGATTTATAGACATACTGTAATTTTGTTTCGTCTTTAATTAAGTTATTAATCTCTTTGCGGGCCTACCATAAAAGTCGACCGCGGGCGACCGGTAGACTGCGGTCGACGTCTTGGCCACCAATGCCCTACATAGACCTTTCTTAGCAGTTAGATAATAGGTGAAGTCTGAAGATTGGTGGACGATACATACACATCAGTATTTCTTCAGTGTATGCAGATTTCCTTACTATGTTTTCCGTTTGTACCATATAGCCCAGTCATTTTACGGAGTTTTGTTAGGCGGGGTAGGGAGTAATTATTAATTGGACTTTTAAACTGTAACCGGAACCATTTAGTGACAAAAAGACATCTTAATGCACATTAAAAAAAAAATCTCTACGCAACATAGAAATCAAAATTATGTGTCCCAGAAAGCTTTTGAATTAATAATATTATTTCAAAAGCTTTCTCATTTGACTTAGATTTAAACAATATATATTATTTTTGAGCAATATAATAGGCATAGAAATTTAAAAAATGCTTTTATTACTAGCTTTTGCTGTTTTTGCCTGATACTTTGTTTGTGTATCAAAATAAAATATAGCCATCTTCCAACCTACATACAAACAAAAGTACATCTTTATAATATTAGTGTACATTGTTTGTTATGCCGACCATGGTGATAATTACAAATCTATACTTATAGAACAGTTCCATGACTGACTGACTGGCTGACAGACAGTCTTTCGGAGGATGTAGGGGTGCACTACGAAAGGATTTTTCTGTATTCTGATTTCACTTGAACGAAGTCACTGGCAAAAGCTAGAACAACATACATAAATTTCACATACCTGTTAGACCAAGAATCCATAGAGTTTGCAGCTCTCTTCTATTATATGCTATCATCACTCATTTCCAGATGGTATGCTGCTATATTAGAATGTACGGGAGCAGCAATAGCTTCTGCCGCTATAGCGACAAATGGTATCGATCAACATGATAAACGCAAGAAAACTGCATTACATTATGCTGCAGATCAGGGTCACACGGCTGTAGTCAAGTTGCTGCTAGATGCTGGTGCGTATTCAAGTTGAGAAATATTATCGTCAAATGTGTTTTTTTGCTTAGTGATCAAAATGAAAAGAAAATCATAAATGCATTTAGGTAATTCGTAAAAAGAGATAAACTAGACTAGAATGGGCATTAAAAAAATAATAATCGCAGAACCGAGACAGGCAACAGACTACAGTAGTACCAGGTTTATAAGTCTTATCGATGTACCTGCGCAGTAGACAAATTTTAATAGCGCGCGAAATTATATTGACCACTAAGGATGTACTATCTTCAATCCGTTTACGCTATTGGCTAATTTGTTTTCGCGCCCTTTCCGCTGCTATCCGACTTTGCACCATTTGGTTACTAAATCACTTCGGGTTTTGACGGGAACTCTGTCCTGCTCTGCGCAAACGAAGATTGACGAGCGGAATTATTTTCCTGGTCGTACTGTACTATTGCATAGAGTGAGCAAAATAAAATACATCATGTTGTTTGTCACTTTCTGCAATACAGTATTAATTATAAATCTTGCAACTTAGACAAAGGCGCGATTTTACATACATTTTTGTCATATCTCTATCTTTTTCCATTATACGCGCTCAGCTTGTTTAGATAATATCTAGTCTATGATTTAATTTAATACAAACAAATTACTTTACCTACCTAAAATACCTACTCTTGTGATCTGTTATTTATTAGCATTATTATAACCTGTATTTTGTGTATGTTCTTTCACTCTTGGTGTTAAATTCGAAATTTTCAGTATTGTATTTCAATCTTCTTGGATTTTTTTGTATTGCTTTTGTTAAATCCTGGCTGGAATGGTAAAAAAAAAAATTTAAATGCCATTAACATTGAAAAAAATTGTAATTTTTTTTAAATACCATTAAAAGTTTAATGGCCTTTGTGTTTTTTAATCAAACAGTGGCCAGCCAGTGTTTCCATTCTCTTTGGGCCAGTGGTGGAAAAAGTTCACAACCATGAAGCTTGCACAAATTCGTTTACTCTTTTTAATTCTGTTTGTAATTTTTCAGGATGTAAAGTGGATGTCTGTGGTGGTGATGAATGCAGATTAACTGCTTTACATTGGGCAGTCATTAGGAATCACATAGACATAGTTAAAATATTAATAGCTGCTGGTAGTAACGTCAACTATGAAACACATGAAAATATGACGCCCCTGCATTTTGCAGCTTTGAGAGGATTCGTAGATATGGTATTAAGAATTTTCGTTTTTTTTTTTTATAAAGATTATAAATATTTTTGGTAAAATTCAAACATTCTCGAGATTGAAAAATTCCAAATACTTTGGTAAATTATAATCGACGTTTCTACAGCCGTGTGGTTCCGGCTATATGGAAAACCACCCCAATTCTTCCCGTGGGTTTAGGCGACTAAGGGATTAAAGGTTGCTTATGTAGTGTTTATGTGGGCTAGCCACCTCTCACCACTTGACACGTCATTTCATCCTGAAACTTAAATTTCTAAATGTGAGGATTGCTACGCAGAAAGTTGGTAGTTGTAGCAATGTTTCTGACTACCCCGAAAGGGATTACGGTCTCGAGTTTATGTATGTTTGTATGTACTTTTCCATAAAGGATTTCATTTACTTAAAAACAACTTTTTCATTGTATGGCGTTTTAAATTTTGGGCCTAATTTGAATGATGTCGTTTGTAACATGAAACTTTAGCACAGTCATTTTACGGAGTTTTGTTAGGAGAGGTGGGAAGTATTTATTAATTGGACTTTTAAAGTATAACCGGCACCATTTAGTGACAAAAAGACTATCTGAAACATATTAAAAAAAAATTCGCTACGCAACATTGAAATCAAAATTGTGAGTCCCAGAAGGCTTTTAAATTAATAATATTAATACCAATGCACTAATTAAAATTAGATTCAACAATATAAATTATTTTGAGCAATAAAATAAACATAGAAATTTATAAAATTAGGTTTTTATTAGAAAATACGAATGTATTTTTCAAAACCTTCTAAGTAGACAAAAATATTTACACCCTGTTTGAAGTATGTATAATGGTAATGCCTTAAATATGTGCAAAAAAAATTACCCTCTGATTCTTTATAACGAGATAATAGCTAAATTTTAAATTTGGAACTGTTGCTGTTGCTGGCGGGATTTTTTTTTTAATTTTGGTACATTTCTAAGCTCAAATTGGTTCTTAAATCCTATATCGAAAAAAAATATCAATTATTAGTTCCGGCTCAAACCGTAAAATGACTGGGCTACTTGTTAACATTCAAGAGCAGTCATAAAATAATGTTATTAATTATCAATTTATCATTTATATTTTCCAGGTAAAAATTCTAGTCAATCATGGTGCTAATTTAGAAGCTAGGGATGAAAATGAGCGTACAGCTTTATATTTAGCGGTTCATCGTGAGTACACGGATGTAGTTGAGTACCTCATCTCTGCCGGGGCCAATGTTAATTGTGAAGAAATACATGGTAAGAACTGATAAAATTTTTTTTTAGCATTGTGAAGGCGAACATTGGGATGATATAGGTGTACCAGAATCGAATGGCACATAAGAAATCGGCGTCATCGTCGCGTCATATATTTTGTAAGCGTTTGCTTTGTAGGAATGCAATGTATCTATCTTGAGCGCGTCCTTAGTTTGACTCGCACTTGGCCGATTTTCGGTTGGCCGTGCCCACAACCTTTTTTGAGCGCTGGATCCGCGCCTGATTTATCCTTCTTTTATAATAGCCCAGTCATTTTACGGAGTTTTGTTAGGCGGGGTAGGGAGTAATTACTAATTGGACTTCTAAACTGTAACCGGAATCATTTAGTGACAAAAGGACATCTTAATGCACATTTAAAAAAAATTCGCTACGCAACATAGAAATCAAAATTATGTGTCCCAGAAGGATTTTAAATTATTAATATTAATACCAATGCACTCATTTGACTTAGATTTAACAATATAAATTATTTTTGAGCAATAAAATAGGCAACAAAATTTAAAAAATGAGGTATTTATTAGAAAATACGAATGTATTTTTCAAAACCTGCTAAGTAGACATAAATATTCACACCATGTTTGTCGTATGTAATGGTAAAGCCTTAAACATGTGCAAAAAAAATTTACCATCAGGTTTTTTAGAACGAGATAATAGCAAAATTTTAAAATTGGAACTGTTGCTGACGTGATTTTTTTTTAATTTGGTACATTTCTAAGCTAAAATTGGCTCTTCAATATTATAACGAAAAAAAATTCCATTACTAATTAGTCGGGGCTCAAACGGTAAAATGAGTAGCCTATTGCTTGTTCTTTGCACTGAAATTCAGCCAATGAGTATCGTAATCTCAAGGATTGTTTTATGTACAAAATCACATTTGATGCTGCAAAATGGTAGAGCCTCGTGGCAAGCCAGAAAGAACCCGATACGCGACCGCCTACTAACAGACTTACATACCACTATCTCAAATATTGCTTACTAAGTACCTATATTTAGAATATTTCTGATCTCAAATATTGCTTACTAAGTACCTATATTTAGAATATTTCTGACTACCCACTCGGGGAATGGGAAATATATTCGTGGACTTAGACAATATGTCGTGGAGCATATGCTGGCTGTGCTTTTCTGTCTCTTTCGGAGACACGTTCTTTAGGATAATACAACGGGTTAATGAATTAGCGCAAAATCTCATACACCCCAACTGATTTATAACAAAATAATTAGATTGAAACAATAATTTCATTATTTTTATAGTTAGCATTTTAAGTTATTCGCATTTTAAGTTTTGGTGCAAAAATGATTTGTTATCATTTCAGCAATGAATGAAAGCGCTAACGTACTCATGGATACATTTAATAATCTTGTTTTGGTTGTAAGTAGGGTAAATTTTACTAGCATATTATTTAATATTTTGAAAAAATTTACCTATGGTGAAACCATGATAATTCGGTTCTGCATTCGATTCTAAACAAACTACTTTCTAGTTTTGCGTTAATTCATTAACACGTTGTATAAGTGATCAATGCAATACATAGTCTATGGTATATAATTATCTTTGTGAATGAAAATATAAGATATTGTATACCTAACTATTATATTTGCATTTTATATGTATTTCCAGGCTACACTCCTCTGTGCGAAGCAGTATGGCGAAGATGTCCACCAATGGTAGAAATATTACTTAAGTCCGGGGCTCGGATAACACATTCTCACAAACTCCTTCATAATGCTGTTTTACAGAAACAGGTAAGATTATAATTAATTGTTTGATGGTATTTAATATGTAGATGACACGATTGTTTTAATACCTCCGCTTATAAATACCTAGTAGACAAAGTTGTTTTACGTTATGCAATACAACATGTCCACCAAATAATTTCTTCTCTACACGTGTTTCGCTCCACCAAGGAGCATTCTCAGGAGTTAGACCGACGAACGTTCGAAACAAAGTTGTTACTCCGCCGAGCGTCCGACACCGAGTGACCTATGTGGTTCCTACCGTTATTTGGTGGGCAGGGTGTATTGCATAACGTAATACAACTTTGTCTACTAGTTATTGATACAATCGTCTTCTTCTTATCGTGTGGGCAGAGCCCTGGTGTCAGAGTTTCAGACCGCCTTACGGCCTCTGACGTGGTTTTTATGTAAAGACTACTACCACCTGAGATAGTAGCCGGGACCAACGTGCCATCCGAAGCACGCAATCATTTTTCTTTTCAGACAATCAGGTGATTCAGCCTGCAATGTCCTAACCAACTGGGGAAAAACGCACAAAGTGACATTTCACTAGATGTCCCCCGTGGGAATCGAGCCCACGACCTCCGTGTCGAGAGCCAATGCTCTTAACCATTAGACCACGGAGGCAGTTACAATCGTGTCATCTACCTATTAGTCATGGATTTCCCCAAAGTAACGCCTTATTGTAAAATAAATAAAATCTAGAGATTATGAGAAACAAATCGACATAAGTTCCATAACTATACGCCAACTATGCTAACATTTTTTTGGGGGCCTTTTCCCCATAGCTGGAGAAATTATTTTCTTCCTTTGGGTTCAATACACTTTGACATCGCAGGAACTCTCATATCGTCTCTCTCCTGTACAACACCCTCCACAATCCGTCTGCTCCTAGTTACCTCCGCGAACGCTTCTCCTTCTCCCGCCCTTCTGACAAACCCTGTAGATCCCACATCCGTACCCTCCTTAATATCCCATCCCACACTACTGACTTCTATTCCTATTCCTTCACTGTACATGCAGTCCGGCTCTGGAACTCTCTCCCATTTAATATAAGAGACTGTCAAACAATTGCTTCATTTAAAAAACAAGTCAAAGATCACTATTTCTTCATTCAATAATCTAGTATATTTATTTGTTTATCATACTTTATATATATGTATGTATGTATCTTTATATAATCATATTTATTTATTAGTGTTAAATACTGTTTTATTTGTTAAATGTGCACACTATGCCTGCCTCACTTAATATGCGCTCTCTCTTTCACGGGTTTGCTGGAAGAAATCTCTTTAGAGATAAGCTCGCCCTTTGTAATTGTCTATTATGCTGTTTTCATTTATATTTCCGTGTGTACAATAAAGTGTTAAAATAAAAAAAAATAAGACTTACAATGTAAGAGTAAGACTTACATGTATGCACAACAATATTCAACAGACAACAAATTTCGTTCTCTGGGTAGTGGGGTCGGTGGCGAAATTGGATAACGCAGGTCCCCGGTTTGGAAAAGTGCGGGTTCAAGTCCCGCCCGAGACAAATTTTTCAATCTTTAATTTAAGACTTACATGGTTGGTAAATAAATAACCTATTGTTTTGCAGGAGGACATAGTAACAATGCTGGCAAGTCACGGAGGAGGTATCAATATACACAATGATGACGGTGACGCACCGCTGTTGTTGGCTGTGCGATTGTCGCTGCCCACCATCATACGTATATTGCTAGAAAAGGGTAATTACTTTAAGTTTTCAAACACAAAAAGTTTCATTAAATCGGTTCAGGAGTGCGATTTTTGAATCTCTTACGTTGAATACAGCAGTTGAAAATGTCAAAATTACAATGGAGATATGCATCTTTCTACTGCTGAAGTGACTTTCTAAAATCATACTCCAGGAGTGCGATTTTTGAAAGTCAAATCAGCAGTAGAAACATGCATATCAACATAGTAATTTTGTCATTTTCCACTGTTGAGTTCAACGTATGACATTAAAAAATCGCAATACAGTAGTTTTTGTGTGATGCTCGAACAAACAAACAGATTAAAAAATTGGTAATTTGCATTGCAGTCAGGGACACCTAAAATCCATATCGTAATATTTTTCTTGTAAATATATCTTCAATGTACAGACCATAAACTTAATATTACTGCTAACGATAGTATATTAAGTTTATGGTACAGACACACTCCTTTTTTTACAGTTTTTAACCGACTTCAAAAAAGGAGGTTTCTCAATTCGACCGTATATATATATAATTTTTTTTTATGTGTTTTCGCGGATAACTTCGTCGTTTATGAACCGATTTTGATGATTCTTTTTTTGTTGGAAAGAAGCTATTCCATCGGTGCTACCATGATAAGGAAACCAGGATCTGATGATGGCATCTCGGAGAAATCGAGGGGAACCTTTGAAAATCGTAGTGCCGGCTAGTGCGCCTGTTAATTTAAAGCACTACTATTAAATTTAACTAATGAATTCACCGCTGAAAATTGTGAAATAAACAAAATTTTAACAAAAAATTAAAACCGCCTTCAAAAAAAGTTAAAAAATAATATTGCAGCTGATGACTTTTTCGTTCGCATAATAAGAACATTAATGTGTTTTATAGAAGTCGCTGACAAGCCGGTACGATTCGCCGGGCTTGCATTCGTTTTTTGGCTTGGCTTGACACCGACTTCTATAAAACACATTAATGTTCTTATGATGCGAACGAAAAAGTCATCAGCTGCAATATTATTTTTTAACTTTTTTTGAAGGCGGTTTTAATTTTTTGTTAAAATTTAGTTTTCATAGGTAATAGTTATGAGTAGTCAAGAGTGAAGTTTATACATATAGGGTCTTTCGACCGTTTTTGAGTTTTAAAGGGGTGATCAGACCATCAAACTGAATTTTTTTTTTCAATGGGACCAACATCATAATCGCGAAATCAGTTGTTCCATACAAAACTGCAACCTACGGTACCAAAATTCGATACTGGTCATATAGAGAAAGTTGATTAGTATGATGGTCCCATCCCCTTAAAAAACACTGTATCTTAAACCAGGTTTTGCCATTATTTGCTTTACACATTTAGAACCGTTTCCTTCTGTTCCAGGTGCAAATGTAAATTGCTGCAACAGTATAACTGGGGCAAACGCCCTTCATATAGCTGTGGAGACCGTTTCCAATGCTGACGAGTTTGAGAAAATCCTACTCTGCTTATTAGAATATGGGATTGATTTGAATGCAACCGCACTTACTGGAGATACGGCTCTTAATAGAGCATTACTGCATTTTAAGTAAGTTTTATTTTTACTTGCTTTAACCTAAGAATTTGCATGAACAGATAGGAGAGCCCCTTTAGGGTTGAACCTCATCTGGCAGCACGGCATCGCATTTTTTCGTCGCTTCATCTTAAGCTCATCACAAACGGCCGCTATAATATGTTGCTGTACTCTTCTAACGCACGCAACGTTGCTAATCGCTTCCTCTCACTCACATGCAGGAGAGACTGATTTTGCGTGCGTAAGGCGCGGTTTATATAGAAGTGACGTGGCGCGGGCGGGGTGCGGCAATATAAACCTTATATTACGTAGCATGGCGTCTTTTGGAGAATTACGCCCGCGCCTCCAGGCGACGTCGCCTGGTGGCACGGGCGCGATTTTCCTTTACGACAAAAACGACGCTATGCTAGGTACTAAAAGGTTTATATTGGTACTTTGACAACCCGCCACCGCCACACGTCTCTTCTGTATAAACAGCACCTTAGAATACATTGACATGTTATAGCGCGTGTCTGTGACAATCGTTGGTATGATTTTTCTACTCTCTCTTGACGCGCTTTCGCTGCATAGAAATTACCTTTTCGCGCTGTTTTTCAGAGAGCGAACGTCGCGCTAGTATGCAAAAAATCTATGTCGCGCGCAAGTAGAAAATCATACTAGAGTGGTAGGACAGGAAGATATAATTCGGTCAAGAAATAACATCATTGAACTGTGTTCAGAATGTCCTGATTTTACATTTACCTACGCAACTACAAAAAATAGCAATCTATTGTTACGAGCGACGGGTTTCGGGATTGGAGTGAAACGCTAAGTCCAATTTATTTACAGAGTTTATTGGGTTACACACTTACACACGGACCACCTCGCAGAGGTTCCCCTTTAAACAGTTCTCCTCGCAGGGATTTCCCCTCTCACCACGTTCACTGTTCACTACGTCACGACGCGCGACACGCTATGACGTCACGACGCACGGCACTATGACGTCACGACACGCGACACACACTACACTGCACTACACTGACACTTGTCTACTCACTGTTCCACTTTACTTTGCACTTTACTTTTCACTAGTACTTTTCCACTTTTACTGTTCTTCCTTTTTGTTCCGCACTTTTCACTGTGAAATCAATACTGACTCGCGTCCGCAAACTCGCGGCCTTATATACCCCTTAGAATTTTCTAGATGCCCGAATTTCGTTAGTCTTTTCTTTATTCCTTTGTTCCCTTCCGGATATTTCCTAATCCCGCCTTCCTTCTCGAATTTTCCTAAACACGCCCCCTTTTATTGTTTCTTTACAAATATTTCTTCTCTCCCTTCGTTCTAGAACATTCCTATTGTTTTTGGTTCTTTTTCAAATATTCCTTCTCTCTCTGTTTTCTAGAACATTTCTAAACACGCCCATTTTCTGTCTCCTTCCAAATATTCTTACTCCCTCTTACTTTTCTAGAACATTTCCAACAACAATAAAATCTAGAATTATTTTCGACGAGTCTCGAACCATCGACCCCCGGCACGGGAGTCCATGCGTCGACCGCCGAGCTACGAAGCTTGTTGACAAACCGGCCGAATTTTTGAATGCCCTTCTATAGCTGCGTCATTTTACAGAATCCGTGACACTGCCCCTCCCTTAGTTCTGCTCGTCCCGAGCATCATTACTTCCGAAATAACGAGCTAACCGATCTACGTACACTATCTTCAACGGGCTCCTCGGCGATCGTTGGATTCGATATGTGACGTCATTTATTTTGGCCACTTCCTCAAACGGCCCTTCCCAACTTGCCTGTAACTTCGGGCTCTTCCCTTTCTTACGAGCAGGATTATACAGCCAAACCGGTGTTCCTTCCTCCTTCTCACAAACAAACGGAATGTGCCCAGGTCGTTTCTTGGTTGGTGCCACATCTCCTGTATTAATCGTGAGCTTCACCAGGTCTTTTCTACCAATATCTGCGCCGTTCTTAGGGAGCCAGTTCTTCGCTATCTCAATCGGTGACTTAGTCAAGTCCTTGCTGGGGTCTTCCATAACTTCCGATACTACATCATCCTCATAGTGATCAACAACCTCCTCCTTCTCAATCGTCAGGTTCACATCTCCGACGTTAAGTATCGGGTTCGAAGTAGATGAAACTGATTCAACAACTTTCCTCGCCAGAATCCAACAAATTTCAGTTTTAACCTTTTCCATCACAGCACATCTCCGTGGTAATCTCCCATCGTTACTCTTGGGCAAAACAACAGGTACCAAGGTCTGTGATCTAGGCTGGCAAACTGTTCTTCTCACACAGTAGACCTTTCCCGATGATCCATCTTTCATCGGAACCTCCTCTGTGTTACACCGTAGCACTCCGTTCTTCATGTCTATATTGCACTGGTGACTTTGTAAGAAATCTAAGCCAATGATGCAATCGTCCACTATTTCAGCTACAATCACCTCATGTTTGAAAGAAGTTTTCCCGATCTTAATCGAAACTCCCAACTCTCCCCTAACAGGTATGCGCTGTCCAGTAGCTGTTGTTAACTGTAGGTTGGTTTGCTGCACAACTCGTTTCTGATAACTTTCCATATCGCTTATCAGTCGAGCATTGATTACCGTCCTCGAAGCTCCGGTATCCAAAGTTAATTGACAGCTTCTACCATTGACCTCTCCTTCAACTAACAGACTATTTCCGTCCGATGTTTGTTTGACTCCAATGGTTGGATTTGCAACATAACCGCCCAGCGCCCTCCAGTTTTCCTGCTGCTCATCAGTCGAGACTCCTATATCCCGACGGCCTGCACGCTTCGGACAAGAGCTGCGAATATGCCCCAGTTCACCACACTCGTAGCACACATAACGACGGCATGTGCGCTTCGGGCAGGAGCTGCGAATATGTCCTCGTTCACCACACCCGTAGCACACATAATTGACACTTCGATTTCTTGGCGCTGATGCTCCAGTCGCCACAATCTCCCTAAGGCGAGCGGAATGAGGATCCTGACGTACGGCTTCCACTTCCAATGCATGAGCAACAGCGTCCCTGAGTGTAACATGGTGCCCAAGTCGCACTGCAGCTCGCACCTCCGGGTCCCGTATCCCATCCGTAAAGGTCTGCAGGAGCATGTTATCGATGGCTGCCGGTGACGACTGGAAAGCCTTTCGCACGAGCTTTTCCACTTCCACAGACCATTGTTGCAGACTCTCGTTAACATGTTGATTACGTTCCTTCAACCGCGCCCTATACACGTGTTCAAGATGTCCATCGCCGAATCTAACCTCCAGAGCTCCGAAAAGATTGTCGAACGTCAGGTTTCCGCTAGCTCCTACGGCCTCCAGTACGGTGAGAGCCTGTCCCTGGAGTGCCAATATCAACGCAGGCTCCGCCTCCTCCTTGCCCCAGCCATTAACCTTCATTGCTGTCTCAAATTGTAGCTTAAAGGCGGCCCATGACGTCAGTCCATCGTAAACCGGAGTCTTGACACCTTTTGGTTGTATGGGTGAGTCAAAAACAGCAGCAACACGACTATGAGATTTGCTCTGCTCAACTTCTCGCCGGATTTTGGCAAACTCACCCTCCACACGGTCCAGCCTCCCTCCGAACTCACCCTTCACATGATCCAACCTCCCTTCGAACTCGCCCTTCACATGATCCAACCTCCCTTCGAACTCACCTGTTAGCGACACGTACTTTCATATAAAAAGAGTTAATTACTTTAAAATGTAATTTTATATTTTTTTTGGTTTTTATTAAATGTAGGTAAGTGCGAGTAGTAGTGGCCTGCATGCATGGCGACCGAGGGGTAGGACGCGGGACGAGAGGGGTTTAGCTGCAGAGGCAGCGCGCGCGGCTCATAGAAAAAACAGGCTTCATCTAACATCCGCACTCGATGCACGTCGCGCTCTCGCACTTCCCTCACCTAGTTCAAAATCAGTGTTCGAATTTCATCCCTCGCCTACAAGTTGGTCTTCGAGCCGAATGTTATTATCTTGAATGTTCCGGACGCCAAAGCGAAACATTATGGTGAATACAAGGAGCACTGTAAAGAAAAATGAAGAACCAGAAAAGGAGGGTACCGGGACAGATGAGAAAGTCACGCCGATTGTTTATCTTCCCCCAACGGTTATTTCACAGACGACTGATGAAATAAAAAGTGATGCTAAAAAGCTGGAAGATACCATGAAAGTGTTCGATCAGAAACTAGTGGAAAATGTGGATACCTACGCATCAAACCCTGGTGTGTACTTAAATGTTCCTGGACCTTCTGGTCTGCTTAATCTCCAGGATACAGCAAAATCCTCATCAAAGTCTCGATCGAAATCATCGTCATCATCTAGTAAGTCAGCTATGAGAGCAAGGCTGGAGCTGAAAGCAGCAGAAGCAAAAGCGCGAATACAATTGGAGCTAATTGATAAAAAATTAGCAATGGATTTAGCGGAATTAAATTATGAAGAATACAGTTCACAATCAGAGGAGCAAGAAGATCATACTAAGAGTATTGTAGAGGAGTGGTTAGAGCGCAATCAACAGGATCGGACATTACAGCACGTCCAGCACAATGGAACCTATAATAAGGACAAGCTGTGTCCGCCGCCGCAGGACAAACCTGGCGGCAGCACCGACGGGACGGTTCAGTTGCTGGCTAGCGCACTTAAGGACCTGGCCGCTGCCTCTGCTACTGGTGGGACTAACGCCAACATGCTGAGCCGCTTATGCACGCCGAGAGACTTACCTACGTTCTCCGGTAACCCGATGGAATGGCTCCACTTCAGGCAGGCGTACGACGAGTCTACTCTTGTGTGTCACTTTACGGAAAAAGAAAACCTGTGGAGGCTAAGGAAATGTCTTCACGGACCGGCAAAGGAAGCCGTTACAGCTCTGTTAATTAGTGCTACGTCACCCGATATCGTGATGTCGACTTTGGAGCTACAGTTTGGAAATCCTGAAATAATAATATCACAAATAATGCAAGATATCAAAAAACTTCCCACGATGTCTCAAGATTATCACAAGGAAATTATCATGTTCTCTGTGAAAGTGAAAAACTTTGTTGCAGCAGTGCAAGCTATAGGCCAGGATGAATACCTAAAAGGTATGAGCATAATATCGGTAATTCTAAATAAATTACCATCCGTTCTCATTTCGAAATGGGCGGACTACAGTTTTTCAATCATTAATGAAGGTGTAAAGTCCAAACTTGTGATTTTATCGGAGTTTTTAAACGAAGAAGCTGTAAAAATCTCGAAAACTGCAGTTTACATGACGTCTCAATATGAAGGTTCTACAAAGCGGAAACAAAGTGACCAAAACCGTTCACATAATATATTATTTATGCAAAATAAGCTAAATAATAACGAAGAAAAGTGTCGGTTCTGTCGTGAGTCTAAACATAACCTGCCAGACTGTAAAAAGTTCAAGAAATCGCTGCGTAAAGACCGGTGGTACCACGTCAAACGTAACGGTATCTGCTTCAAGTGCCTAGTGTCGCGTCACAATAGAGAAACCTGCCCGGCGCCCGTGTGTGATAAGAATAAGTGCGGACAGTCACATCATCAGTTATTGCACTACGAAACGAACGATAATAATAATCCACTGCAGCAAAACGAAGAACCAAAGAGTGAAAGTGGACCGAATCCAGAGATCGTTACACATGTACACAATAACAGCTGTAAAGTGTTATTAAAAACTATACCTATAAATATTCACGGACCTAGCGGAGTGATGAGTGTTATCGCGCTGCTTGACGACGGGTCAACGGTATCATTGATAAGCGCTGCAGTTGCGATGCAGGTGGGGCTACGCGGACACAAACAAACATTGCGCGTGTGTGGTGCGTGGACCTCTAATGACTTAGTGTGCGACAGCGAGATAGTGGACTTATCTGTGTCAAATAAGGATGGAGCTTTGTTTACTTTTAAGGCGCGTAGTGTAAATGAACTGAACTTACCGGTGCAAAACTCATCGTCAGTTAATCTCGCGAATTATGAACTTTCGAACGAAATTAAGAACAGTTTGTGCTACGAACAAAATAAACCGCAAATATTAATAGGACAAGACAATTATGATTTGTTATTGCCTTTACAAATAATTAAGGGCAAACCTAACGAGCCTTATGTTACTCGGACCCCGTTAGGCTGGTGCATACATGGCCGCGTGCACTCGCCGCCTGATCGAGTACATCATTCTACACTTTTCGTCGTAGATGACGTCATTCTGAAAACTTCAGAGACCGAACGTATGTTGCAGGATATTCACGAAGAAGTACGACGCTCCTTCACTATAGAATCAATGGGAATATCTTGCCACCCTCGCCAGAACTCTGAAGACGTACGAGCATGGGACCATTTAGAACGAACGTCACAGCTGATCAACGGTAGATGGTATGTTGGATTACCGTGGAAAGACGACAACTGTAAAATGCCTAATTCGTACCCTAACGCTTTCACAAGGCTCCGAGGTGTTGAAAGGAAAATGAAAGTAAATGATGGCTACGCTTCAAGGTACGAGGACCGATTTAATCATTTAATCCAAAATGATTATGCTAAAGAGCTCACTAACCCGAAGACTGCTACAAAGACCTGGTATCTTCCCCATTTTGGCGTCGACAATCCAAATAAGAAAAAGCTGCGCCTTGTATTTGATGCTGCAGCTAAGAGTGAGGGGATGTGTCTGAACGACTACCTGCTGAAGGGCCCGGACCTACTTATGTCTCTCTATGGCATTATGTTACGGTTCAGAGAGAATAGAATAGCCGTGACGGGCGATATAAGGGACATGTTTTTACGAATTAAAATCATACCTAAAGATCAAGATGCTCTGCGGTTTTTATGGAAAAACATACCTGAAGGGTCCACTATTCCTGAAGGTGATGTAAAAACATTCGTGATGACATCCCTAATTTTCGGAGCTAACTGTTCACCATTCATCGCACAATTCATTAAGAATAAAAACGCATTACCGTATGAGTCATCGATGCCGGCCGCCGTGCGAGCAATTTGTAAACAACATTATATGGATGATTATATAGATAGCATAGAAGATGAAAAAACTGCAGTCGAGTTAGTGAAACAAATAACCTACATTCATGAACAAGGTGGATTTAACATTCGAAACTGGACGAGTAATAGCGAAACTGTAATCAAAAGTATACCTAAAGACAGTTTGGGGTCCACTGCTGTGAAATTCAAAATTGGACAACAAAACGAAGGCGAGAGGACGCTCGGCTTGATCTGGTTTCCAGAAGAAGACATGTTGGGCTTCGATGTTTCATTCAAACGAATCCCTGAAGCAATAATTAATGGGCAACAGAGACCTACTAAAAGGGAGGTTCTACGGGTCGTCATGTCTATATTTGATGTCTACGGATTCCTTTCACCTTTCACGATTAAAGGAAAAATTATGCTGCAAGATACGTGGAGGGCTGCCCTTAATTGGGACGATTCAATACCCGACCTCATATATCAAAAATGGACGGGCTGGTTGGATCTACTGAATAATATCAATCGCATTCGTTTACCTAGACATTACAAAGCGAGTACGAGTGTGAGTGAGACAGGAAATGCACCGAGCGCACTGGATAGCAACGCGGGCCGCTCACCTGCACCCTCGCCGCCCGCGCCCGCGCCCGCGCATCCTCCTTCATTCATTCATAATATCAAGTCATTAGAGAACACTGCAAGTTATATGAACCTACAGCTACACATATTTTGCGACGCTTCGACTAAAGCGATATGCGCTGTAGCTTATTGGTGTTGGACAAATGAAAACAAATGTAAACAAGTGGCATTTATATCAAGCAAATGTCGAGTGGCGCCTGTTAAACATACTTCGGTGCCACGCTTAGAACTACAAGCTGCTGTGCTCGCTGCAAGGCTGGCAGAGACTATAAAGATGGAACATAAAATGATCGCACAAAAAACATATTTTTGGTGTGATTCAACTACTGTATTACACTGGATTAAGAATACTGCGCGTAATTATAAAGCGTATGTGGCACATCGGCTCGGCGAGATTGACGAATTAACACAAATAAATGAATGGAGATATATACCTACAAAGTTAAATGTGGCCGACATCGCAACCAGGGAAAACTGCGATCTATCCGTGTTTGAAAATGAATGGTTTCACGGCCCGGGATTTTTGTACTCCGCAGAAGACTTTTGGCCTTTGGACAAGCCAATTCCAGCAGTTAGTGATGAGGACCTGGAATGCGTAACGATAGTTCAAACGCTCACTGAATGTTTGCCCGCCGTACCGGAACCTGAAAGATTTTCTTCGTGGCTTCGCCTGCTGAAATCGACCTGTATGGTTTTGTCGTTTGTAGAAAAATGTAAAAAGCGACCCGGAGATGTGGACAGCGACGTCATGGAGAGGGCTGAGCGCCTGCTTATTAAGTACTCGCAGGCTCAGTCGTTCGCCGAAGATCTTCAAAACCTGAAAAACAAAAAGGTATTAGATAAGAAAAGCAGACTACTTACCTTGTCACCGTTCCTGGACGACCATGGGATCCTGCGTGTTGGTGGACGTATCGACGCGGCTGCTGAAATATCTCCTGAAACAAAGCGACCTGTCATACTTGAAGGCCGCAACCACGTCGCTATGTTGATCGTGCGGCACTACCATATCAAGGCTGCTCATGGCAACCAGGAAACTGTCGTAAACAACCTGAAACAAAAATACTGGTTAACTCGTATCCGGCCAGCTGTGAAACATGTAGCAGTTAAATGCATGTACTGTAGAATCAAGAAAGCTAAGCCGCAACCGCCCAGAATGGGTGACTTACCTGGTGCTCGAATGGCTCATCATCACCGAGTCTTCAGTTTCTGTGGTTTGGATCTTTTCGGACCGATGGACGTGACAGTCGGAAGGCGCCGAGAGAAGAGGTATGGGGTAATATTCACCTGCCTCACTGTAAGGGCGGTACACATAGAAATAGTCACGAGACTTACCTCTGATGCACTGATCATGGCTCTTCGTCGAATGGCTGCGAGGCGCGGTTGGCCGTTACACCTGTACTCTGATAACGGGACCAATATGAGGGGCGCTGATAACGAACTGAAGAAATCTATTCAGGAGTTGAACCAGGACGTGTTGAAGAGCGAGGCCGTTAATTATGGCACTACATGGAATTTTATACCACCTGCAAGTCCACACTGGGGTGGGGCGTGGGAGCGGCTGATACGAACAATAAAAAGCGCACTTAAAGTCACACTAAATGAACGCTCGCCCAGAGATGAAGTTCTTTCTACTTTGATGACCGAGGTGGAACAAATGGTGAACAGCCGCCCCCTGACGCACGTAACAGTCGAACCTAAAAGTGATGAGACCTTAACACCTAATCACTTTCTAATAGGCTCCTCTTCAAACCTGCCAGTGATCGGAGTATTTGATAATTCCGATTTATACCTGCGTAAACAGTGGCGAACCTCACAAGCGTTGGCTGACGCCTATTGGAGACGATGGATACGAGAAGTACTGCCTGACATGCTCCCCAGAAGGAAGTGGCAGCAAGAGCACAGACCCTTACAAGTGGGCGATCTCGTGCTGATTGTCGACCCTGATTCACCTAGAAATGTTTGGCCCAAGGGGCGAGTACAAGCCGTGCTACCAGGCAAAGATGGCCGCGTCAGATTGGTAGACGTGAAGACGAAGTCTGGAGTGCTAAGGCGATCAGCTGCACGCGTCGCATTCATACCTACATGGGATGAGTGCTGAGGCAGCACTAGGGTGGGGAATGTTAGCGACACGTACTTTCATATAAAAAGAGTTAATTACTTTAAAATGTAATTTTATATTTTTTTTGGTTTTTATTAAATGTAGGTAAGTGCGAGTAGTAGTGGCCTGCATGCATGGCGACCGAGGGGTAGGACGCGGGACGAGAGGGGTTTAGCTGCAGAGGCAGCGCGCGCGGCTCATAGAAAAAACAGGCTTCATCTAACATCCGCACTCGATGCACGTCGCGCTCTCGCACTTCCCTCACCTAGTTCAAAATCAGTGTTCGAATTTCATCCCTCGCCTACATCACCCTTCACACGATCCAACCTCCCTTCTACGGCTTCGACTCTCTCTACTGCCTGCTGCAAGCCTTTCGTAATATCTTTATGAAGGGCCTCCTGCATCGTGCGCATTTGTCCTTCCATCATGTGTGCCTGCTTCTCCTGACGGCAAGCTGCTTGTTCCTCTTGACGGCGAGCTTGTTCTTCCATCATCGCACGCAGTTGTTCCTCCTGCCGGCGAGCCTGCGCCTCCTGCATCGTGCGCATTTGTTCCTCCTGCCGGCGAGCCTGCGCCTCCTGCATCGTGCGCATTTGTTCCTCCTGCCGGCGAGCCTGCTCCTCCATCATGCACTGGATTTGATAGAGGAAGTTTCCCGGGTTCTGCTCTGGAGTGCGCTGCACTTCACCTCCCGCAGGTCTTTTCTCTGGGGTGCGCTGCACATCAGTTGCGAGGGCCGCACCTTCCTGCTGCGCTTCCGACATGGCCCGGGTGGTGACTCCCTTTAACTCCTTTGGCACCAGCGGCATCTTACTCCAATCCCACTTCTGACACCAAATGTTATGAGCGACGGGTTTCGGGATTGGAGTGAAACGCTAAGTCCAATTTATTTACAGAGTTTATTGGGTTACACACTTACACACGGACCACCTCGCAGAGGTTCCCCTTTAAACAGTTCTCCTCGCAGGGATTTCCCCTCTCACCACGTTCACTGTTCACTACGTCACGACGCGCGACACGCTATGACGTCACGACGCACGGCACTATGACGTCACGACACGCGACACACACTACACTGCACTACACTGACACTTGTCTACTCACTGTTCCACTTTACTTTGCACTTTACTTTTCACTAGTACTTTTCCACTTTTACTGTTCTTCCTTTTTGTTCCGCACTTTTCACTGTGAAATCAATACTGACTCGCGTCCGCAAACTCGCGGCCTTATATACCCCTTAGAATTTTCTAGATGCCCGAATTTCGTTAGTCTTTTCTTTATTCCTTTGTTCCCTTCCGGATATTTCCTAATCCCGCCTTCCTTCTCGAATTTTCCTAAACACGCCCCCTTTTATTGTTTCTTTACAAATATTTCTTCTCTCTCTTCGTTCTAGAACATTCCTATTGTTTTTGGTTCTTTTTCAAATATTCCTTCTCTCTCTGTTTTCTAGAACATTTCTAAACACGCCCATTTTCTGTCTCCTTCCAAATATTCTTACTCCCTCTTACTTTTCTAGAACATTTCCAACAACAATAAAATCTAGAATTATTTTCGACGAGTCTCGAACCATCGACCCCCGGCACGGGAGTCCATGCGTCGACCGCCGAGCTACGAAGCTTGTTGACAAACCGGCCGAATTTTTGAATGCCCTTCTATAGCTGCGTCATTTTACAGAATCCGTGACACTATCTTTTTCCAAGATTTTTTTACACTAGATTTGAGGATATCATTTGCTTAATGATCTGCATTTCCTTTAAGTTTATTTACAAATAAGTCAAGGCATTAATTTATTTTTATATAAAAAACATAATGCAATCATAGAAATAATTATTTGCATTTCTTTATCTTTTTGTTGGAATGAAATAATTTATTTGCTATAAATAGGTCCATAAAATTGATCTTAGGGCACAGATTATCTAATAGTTACTGCCATTGACTTACCAACTACTGGACGTCGGGTCCGCGCTCAAGTGTCCGAACCAAAAGAGCACCGAAACCTAATTACGTGACAGTCTTCGTTTGATCGGCCGACTCAGCGCGGGACGCGCGTGCCCCGATGGGGGAGTGGGATGGAAAATAATTCCAGCATTTTTAATGTTTTTAGTTGGTTTATATTAACTACACGTACTCAGGTTTGTGTAGTTTAGTCTCGGACACTTTTTTCGAGAATTTTGTACTAGATCCAGCGTCCATAGTATTCTACGTCAATGGTTACTACCGTAACTTAGGGTCTCCTACCGAAAGAAAGAATCGTAACTTAGGGTCTCTGATAGTATCATCTACCGAAAGAAAGAATCGAAGATCGATCGGTCTTTCGATCTGTTGAAAGTTATCCTTTTGGGAATTGGTTCTTTAGTCCCAAAGGATTTATTTTTTTAATCTGATCTGTTATAAAACACTATTGCAGGGACGAAGCAGCAGTATTACTAATTCGCCACGGCGCCGATGTCAATGCTCGCGATCTTCGATCCGGCCGCTTAGATAACATGAGCATAGCAAGTAGAAGATTGACGATCAACCTCGCAAGTATGCTCCGAAAGGCTGGACATCACTTAGTAGCCCCCGAAGTCATTCCCAGGCCGTTATTTGCAGATTATTGGCTATACTACGCTTCTAAACAACCTCTCACTCTTTCAGATCTCTGTAGAATTAAGATTAGACGTAATGGACGAGATCGAATCTTATTTCGTTATATAGAATCGTTACCAGTACCAAAGAGCTTGAAAAGATACTTGATGATGGAAGATGAAGGCTTGCACTATTGTGGGTCGGTCCCGCTTTTTACATAGACACTACCAGGGGGGACAAAAAAGAGCGGAGGTGTTGCAAAGCAATATTTCTAGCGAAGCTTCATTTTGGTGCTACTTAGTCACCAAAATGCAGGGACGGGAGGACAAGACGGGTGTGCAGGTTCCGCCCCTAAAACCGAATCCAGGAACAGTGCACTTCATCGTTTTAAATGTATTTAGTGACAAAACCCCTCTCAACAAAAAAAGAATGGCAGTCCGCTTCGAACTGAGCATCATAGGTCACGCCCACTGTGACGTCATGACCTAATTGCCTTGCGACACCTCCGCTCCTCTCTTTTCTCCACTACTTATTCCAAATTGTGGAATACTGGGAATATATCTTCGAAACAGTCGAATTTACATTTATTTATTTTATTTTTAAGTACAAGCGAAATCAGGAAGTTAAAGATGTTTAAGTAATTTATTACATAAAATTATCTTTTAAGTATTATTTAAAAGCAATTGTTGTAACGTTGCAAAGAGCAATAAAACATGATTAATATTACAAAACGTTTATTTAGTAAATTATATATAGTACAAAGGTGTACATCAAGTGAAAAATATAAAACTTTTTGATTAAGAAATCTGTACATAGTGAAATATTTTCATTTTTTAAAAATGTATACACAAATGTGTCTAAAATTATATTACTGAATTTTACAACTACCACCTACATATTAATGTTTGTTCACACAGTAGTTAGTCTAATAAAAGGACCTACATTAAATATGTGTTTTCTTTACGTACATTAATAAACTTCTAATTTGATTATGACTGGTTGAATTGATTACAATATCATATCACATTAATTACATATTAATCAATCAAACTCACTTAAATTCCAATGATAAAACAACTACTCAAAACATGAAGTGAAGATATTTACTGGAAAAAGCAGTGTGTAAGCATATTTATTAACAATAAATGACACAAACAATATAACTTATAAATCTAATGATAATGGATAAAAAAAGTAGGTACTTAGCATTTTTTATTTAAAATAAATTAATCAATTTCTTTTGACTTTTAAAGTCAAATCAACTAACAAACATAAATATTTAGATGAAAAACATTAAAAATAAATGCAATGAAAATTCAACTATAAACAAATCCAATGCGTTTTAAACAATTTTTTACTTTTTCAGTAATAAAATAAGCGATTTGAGACCCTAAATTACAAATAAACAAAAAATAAGTGATTTATAAACAACATTAATAAACACTTACTAAAATTGCATTATTGGCGTTTAATTTGAAGGAATGATTGCGAGACGACCCTTATTATCCACCACGTGGGCTAGTTGTGGGCAACTTTGCAGCAGAACATCGACCAGGTTAAACTGCTTGTTATCTACTGCCTTGTGAAGAGCAGTTTGGCCATCAACATCTTGCAAATCAACACACGCACCGGACTGGATAAGAAATTTTACTGAAGAAAATTTTCCTGTAAGCACAAAAGTACACGTTGATTGTATGAATCAAATGAGATAAAAATTTAAAATATGACATGATTTAACACTTTCGCTGCTGACGACCTACGTCGTAGGTGGGCGACAAATGGGCCGCAGTGCTGAAGAACCCACTTAACGAGCTGGTTCAATTGCATTTCACCTATGCTCATGACCTACCGCGCGAGTCACCGAAAACCTTACGCTTGTGCGGGTGAGGGTGACCCACGACGCGAGCCGCATTTATCGTTTCAACGTTACGACTGTGCGCACGACCTACGAGGGGGGTCAAGTTCTATTGCATTTCGCCTGTGCTCATGACCTACAGCGTGAGTCACCCAAACCTTACGCCCGCCTGTGTGGCTGACCCACGAGGTGAGCCGCATTGGTCTTTTTACGTTACGACTGTGCGCACGACCCACGAGAGACGTCAGTTTTAGCACTGCGCGAGGATCATAGTTTTAAGCTTAGCAGCGAAAGTGTTAAGGATAAGAGAACATTCAAAATTAGGGCTACCATCAACATACCTAGAGGCATCTCGATAATATTCTTTAAATTCTGACTTGAAACCAATCTACTATGGAGGTGGTGCTACAATCGTTATATGTTATTGCTGCCAATAAACAAAAGTCTAGGCATAATACAGGGTATAAGGAAAAGTATCATCAACCTTTAAACCACATACTCTACCTATCAAACTGAACAACTTTTACTATGGGAGCAAACCGATCGGGGCACAAAATTTTTTATTACTTGGAACTTGTCAACATCTAACCATCAATTCGTCTTTGTAGAAATCAAACTGTTATTTAGCTGTAAGTTCTCCAAAAACGAAATAAATAAATAAAATCTATTTATTATGCTAGGTATCTATAACTGCATGCTTTGGCAGTTTTAGCAAGGTTTCTGACCACCCAAATTTTTATGGTTTACCGCTTTATGGTTGAGTTTATACAATGTGTAACAAAACACACTAGTACCTGGCTTATACAGCTGAAATGTTTTTTTTTCGATATTGTCTCCATAATGAAAGTTGTTCAGTTTGATGGTCTAACCCCTTCTTTAAATATCACTAGGGCATTTCGTTACACCTTGTATACGAACAGTCCAATGGAGTTATCTGGTGACACAATATTTGTCAAAATGAATATGAATTTCAAAAACAATTGTTAGTTTATGAATAACAAGTATGCAAAATGGTGTTTGTGAAAATGTTAAAGTATGCAAAATGATAATTAAGCAACAATAGTGTTGGCAGCTTGTTACTAATAGTGGAAATTAATGTCTTTAATCATGTAAATTGTTCTTGTTTTGGACCATTTCATGCAGATATAATTGCACAATGATTCTTAAAATGAACTTTTATGTTATGCATGTGTTACAGGGTAACATGAGTCATGTTAATGAGAGAACCAACAGAAGGTTGTGTGCAGAATCCATCCAGCATACAACTGTGTACAGTAAGCTAATAAGAATATACAAATCATGATCAGATGATGCATAATGTCCATACTAATTTTAACATTTTCTACTGCTGATTTGAAACTCACACAGTTTAAAAAGTCGCACTCCAGTTATTTGCAACAAATATTACAGAAATTGTCGAAAATTCTAAAATATTTCGGAAGTTTGAACTTCTATGAATTGTATTGTATAAAAGTTTAGAAGTGGGATGGAAAAGGTTGATATAAATCTTGAAAGCAAAAGACATGATTTCTAAAAATCACAAATTCAAATCAGCAGCATTGAAAATGTCAACATTTCTATGGAGATTATGATTCATTCGAACGCGATTCAAAAATAGCAGTTCAGGAGGAAAAAAGAGAATATGAAGCTCCCAATTTGAATAAAATATTTAGATTTTAATTTCGAAGGAAATTATAAGTAGAAATTGAAAATTTACCTGCTGCCGCAGCTTTGTGCAACGGTGTGGCTTTCCCACTTGTCTGAGCATTGATATCGGCTCCATTCGACAACAACAGTTTACATATATCTACATATCCACTCCGCGCGGCATAGTGCAGTGCTGTGTAACCACCATTATCTGGTGCATTAACAGCTTCTTTTGCATTTCTTGCTTTATCTATTAAAGCTTGAACCCGTTCCTTGTCTCCGTTAAAAGCTAAAAATAGTAAACTGTTAGTAGAAGGAAGTGAGTCACGTAGCTAGTGAATTCAGATGGACGTTCGTTGAAATGAAGCTCTGCCATTTTGTGAACTTCTGTGTTTCTGTTCATAAAACAATACTTGAGATTACACTAATTCACTTTACATTCGCAGAATTCCAAAAATCAATCAAGGAAACAAAAACCAAAGTTATGCAATGCTTATTTCTACATCATGCTTGAACTAAAAATTCAGAAAATTGTATCCGACATAAATTAGAAAGTAACTTGAAAGATAACATTTAGGATTTAGATTTGGAAATTGATTCTTATAAAATTAACAATACAACAACAAACAAAATAAAATCAAATGAACAATTTGGCCGTGGTGGTCAAGTGGCGAGTAACCTTGCCTGCCGTGCAGGAGGTGATGGTTCGATCCCCATCAAGGTAGACTCAAACCAATGAGTTTTTCGGAATTTATGTACGTTTTGTAACACCACTGGCTTTTCGGTGAAGGAAAACGGCATGCCTCAATTTCGAGGCATGTATTGTACCCACTGTCCATTACAAGTTTCGATGGGCTCACTCCCCGTCACACTGGACAGAGTTTCGGTACTAGTTAAAACTGGATGTTCTGAGGCTTCAGAACACCTACCCCTTCGGGAAAAATATTGTCGTGAGCATATGCTATGCTAAAACTAACAATAAGGTAGGGATTTAAATATGTTTTTAGTATTATAAATATGTAATTTAATATTTACCTGCATACCATAAGCCCCTCTCCCAATCCATTTCTGATAGAGTCTGACATACTGACTTATTAACACTTGTGTGTGTGCAATTCAAGTGTTCGCAATCATTGCTGTGATCCATGGCTATTATTTGATAACATACAACTAGAACTATCAAAATATTTTAAACATCTATATTTCTCGCTGAAGAGTCCAAGTTATTTCATTTTCTCCAGTGCTCGAAGTCACCTTGTAGCCAAGTTGACTCAAAGAGTTTATAGCATCCAGGACATTTGTTTTCATAGTAACACCGTTAACAACAGATAATCCCGATCCCGGATACTTCTTTGTTAGTGCTTTTATTTCTTCTTGCCCTAAACCGAAGACAGAACAATCGTTAGCATGTAGTGATCCCTTCACTGCTATGTACACAAGACCATCTTCGACAATAGGCTCGATAGCCAGGTTGGCGGAGGAGGGGTTCTTACTGCTGCCTTTCGTATCCATAATTGAATAAAGTAAAATAAATAAGTAGTATATTTTGTAAGATTAAACCTCGTCGTCCTTTGTTTGCTGTTGGTAGTTGCCCAGGTGCATAGCTTCCTTGTTAAAGTTGGAAAAATTGTCCTGTTCTACGATTATAGAAGGTTCTGGTTCGGAGAACTCTTTCCTCATAGTCCACATATACTCATTGTAGTCCTGTTTGACTGCCGTTGAGCTCGATGCAACTACTTTGTAACCCAATACCTGCAACATTGTTGATTAAACCATGACTCATTCTTTACCCAACAGACTGAAATACTGTCACATTGTATACAGGCAGTCACGGTCACGTATTTATACAGGGTGTAAAATTAAATATGTTATAAGGTCAGAGACAATAATTTTTTTCCCGAAAATTAGATTTTCACGCCATAGTGAAAGTTGTTCACAGACTTGCGCAACTCTCTTACAAAAAAATGTTATACGAAACGTGCACCACCACCATTAAATTCCTTTGAACACTCACACACGTTTCATACATTCTGAATATCAGGACACAACCAGTTTTTCCTATGGAAGTCCCGACTCTTATAACATAGTGAGTTACATTCTCTTTGATTGTTCAGTTTGATGGTCTGAAGCTTGCTGGTACATTGCGTATTTAATGTTATATTTTACACCCTGTATAGTATGTTATTCGTTCTTATCTTACCTCAAGCGCACTGAGGATCACACAAGGATGTTGTAAATATACGATGGTAGAATCGTCGCTGTACCCACCACATGCAAACCGCTTGAGTTGTTCAATTTCACCAGCTAAATGAAATAAAATTGAGTCAATGAGCTTGTTAAAAGTTGCAATCTAGAACACCAACACTACTCGACAAATGTATCTACTGTTATTTCGTACTTCTCATATTAGTAAATGAAACGCAATATAGTCAACAAGTCTACCTTTCAAGCCGGATACCAAAACACGCCAAGGGTTTTTATGCCCGTATGATGCGAGATTACCTCGAATCAAAATGTAGGGCATTGATTACGGATAGTATTGCACTTATGTTAAATATTTGATTATGTTTCCAGAACAAAATGGTTATAAAATTAAGTAAAATAATCAATTACTTACGAGATACGAACAAAAATTTGACTTTTGTCGGTCAAGTCAATAAAATAATAGAGATGGGAACAATCAATTCAAATGTTTCGAACCTGCGAGGGCGAGGGAACGAGTACCGATGAAAGTAACAGGTATGAAAAGTTGCCGAGATAAGTAGATAAGAAAATGATAAAGTGAATTTTCAACAACAGCTGAAGATTAGGTATTTAAAAGTAGAGGAAGAGGCTTATCAAGTTAAAAAATCAGTTTCGTGTAATTTACTTCAGTGCCCTTTAAAACTGCAATTGATCGCAGGCTTGCGACCAAGGCCAAATCGCAATGTAAAAGGCAGGCGGAGGCGACCGAGGACCAGGCAGAGGACAGTCGCCTTTTGATGGCTTTTTCCGATTCAGTTTACATAGAATGTGCTGCCATCTATTAAATATTTCGCAGAAGTATGAAAAAAAAAAGATTTTATTGTCTATGTCGATGTCTAATTGACAAATTCACAAAATGGCGACCTATCTTGCGTAATGTGCGGGTTGTTTGTAGTTTTCGTTCAATTTCGTGCCGATTTAGTGATGTTCTGGAGTTTCTGTTATTCTCTTACCAATGTTTAGATTACAGGAATAGTAAGGATCAAAGAGTAATATAAGTATATTAGAAAAGAGAACCCACTCGTGGCAACATTATGCATCCACCTTATAATAATTTCGAACTTAGAACGTTTGGGGTTCACGCGAGACTACTTTTCATGATTTTTATCGTTCAAAATTAGAATCTAAAGTTAAGGGAATAAAATTCAAAGTTGCGGATTTCATATTACCTCGCCCCCCGCAAAAAGTGGCAGAAATGTTTGTTACTAGAATTACACACGTAACTAGTCCCTATATAAGTAGTCAAAGCCTTGAGGAGCCAGTTCCATAATAACTAAGCATAGACGAAGAATTTTTCGCTTTCGCTGTAAGACGGAATGTCAGCGTAACCGGGTATGAGATAGCGATAGTCATAAAATCCTATACAATTTATATGAAGTGACATTTTTGAGTCAGGTGGCTGTAGTACAAAAGAGTGGTTACGCCGCCGCCGATAAGGACAGCAATACGGTAGCGATCTCCTTTTTTAACTAGAGCGAATTTGCTATGTGCATTATTCTTATTGAGTGAATATGACAAGACACGTGCTTCCTTCTAGTACCTTCTCTTTCTACGTGACTGGGAGATAGAGAGTTGCCGATAGTGTGATCTGCCAAGTCTGCGATAAATTGCAGGTCTAAAGCTTGCTTTAGGGTAAGCGCACACACAGCGGAAAAATGCTCTGCCTGACCCCTAGTCACAGGCACACGTGTGAGTGTGAAGCTGTTGTGCCCGCGACTTCTTACGTGCAGACCATAATCTTAATATTACTATGGTGCAGTCGTTTTGAATTCTCTAATGCGGGCACTACATTCTCGCCGAGAAAAGCCGAGAACGAGAGTGTGGACTCCTTTCATTGTTTTCGCGGCATCGTCAGCCATAATAATTTTCGTTTGGAAGTTCTCGCCGAGAATTCGGTGTGTATAGTAAAACTAAAGCTATGTTTATTCCAAAACCATTTTGAGATTTTATATTTAGAAAACTTTTTTTCTTATATAAAACTCTTAAAATTATAAGATAGTGGATATTTTAACAAAAATACAAAAAATACTTGACATTCATTCGGCCTTTAAATGACGTCATATCAGAGGCTGAATGGGCTTAAATCCGTTGCCTTCGATAAAAAAGCAAACGTCATAATAAACGTCAATGTCAACGAAAGGGTTGTCAGATTTGAAATTTTTTCCGCGATTATGAGATAAAATTTTTTGTCTCTGGGGAAATTTAATCGACGGGAAACAAAGTGGAGAATTTTGAGTGTTTTCTTAATCAATTTATCATCGTTAAAACAACATAACTAAGGTGTTCTGTTATATAAAGCATGACTAACCTATCATGGTTCGATACCTGTACCCAAAGAGTAATCTAAGTATATTAGAAAAGAGAATCCACTGCAACATTATCCGTCCACCTTATGTCAAATTGAAAGCTAGCTAGCGCCATCTATGTTTTACCGAGAATAATTCAAGCTATACTATACATACCTACTTATATCTACTCATACCGATAGATATTATTGGTTTGAATGCTAGTTTTCGTTCAATCACGCACCGTTCGAATGAAATTCCAGTATCCCTACTATTCCTGTAATCTGAACATTGGTTAGAGAACAACAGAAACTCCAGAACATCACTAAACCGGTGGGTAGGTTAGGTACCTACAGTTAATTAAATTTTTCCCAACACTGCGTGATGCTCGAACAAACAAACAAACAGAAACAAACAGAAACAGACAGAAAATAAAATCGATGATTTGAAGTCAGGGACACCTAAAAAATAATGGTCGTTACCATGTCGTTACCTTTTTTTTTTTAATATCTTCAATGATATACATACACTCATTATATAATAGTGTACCTACATTAGTAGGAGACGTTAGGATTTGTAGGCTATTATTTAAGAAGTCACTATCTATCTATTATCTATTATTATTATTATTATATAACTGTAACAGGAAGTTTGTCTGTACATTGAAGATATTAACAAAAAAAAAGTTACGATATGGTTTTTAGGTGTCCCTGATTCCATTTCACCAATTTTTGGATTTTTTGTCTGTCTGATGTTTGTTTGTTTGTTTGTTTGAACGAGTATCACGCAAAAACTACTGAACCGATTTTGATGAAACTTTTTTTGTTTGATAGCTTATGATCTGACTTAAAATCTGGTATATAATTTGTGCGGACGAAGTCGCGGGTTAACGCTCGTACTATTATAAAACTGTAACAGGAAGTTTGTCTGTACATTGAAGATATTAACAAAAAAAAAGTTACGATATGGTTTTTAGGTGTCCCTGATTCCATTTCACCAATTTTTTGATTTTTTGTCTGTCTGTTTGTTTGGGTGTTTGTTTGTTTGTTTGAACGAGTATCACGCAAAAACTACTGAACCGATTTTGATGAAACTTTTTTGTTTGATAGCTTATGATCTGACTTAAAATCTGGTATATAATTTGTGCGGACGAAGTCGCGGGTTAACGCTCGTACTATTATAAAACTGTAACAGGAAGTTTGTCTGTACATTAAGATATTAACAAAAAAAAAGTTACGACATGGTTTTTAGGTGTCCCTGATTTTTTGTCTGTCTGTTTGTTTGTGTGTTTGTTTGTTTGTTTGAACGAGTATCACGCAAAAACTACTGAACCGATTTTGATGAAACTTTTTTGTTTGATAGCTTATGATCTGACTTAAAATCTGGTATATAATTTGTGCGGACGAAGTCGCGGGTTAACGCTCTGGAAGTTATAAAAGTGTCTGATGTAACCCTACCTACTCATCGAATTTAGCACCTTTTATACGGGACCGATCGTAATATAATAACAAATGAGAAAGTTTGTTTGTTTCACTTTCACGCCTGAACGGTTCAATCAATCACTATAAAATTTGGTTACTATGCAAACAGATAGTCAGCTTCGTAGAGGTAGGTAAGTATGGAAACTCAAGTACTACATGAAATATCAGCGCCAATCAGTTTTTCTAACTTATGCGTAATACCGACTGCTCTCAAATGGTGTATGAAAACATCGTGAGGAAACCTGCATACGTTGAAGAAGAAATTCCGTTGCGTTTGTGAAGTCTATACCTACCTACCCTCCCTGAGGGCAGGCCTGTGCCCTGTAGTGGGACGTAGGTATGCAGGGTGTAAGTGACAGCCTAGCAAATACTGAAACGGTGAATTCAGACTATCAAATAGAACAACTTTCACTATGGAAACGCGAAAATAATAGGCTGACGATGATGATGATGATGAAACTGACAGTAAGAGAGTGCACATTTTATCCCGAAAATAAAAGAAATTCTTTACCAACTGCGCTGTGAACGAAAGCCGTGCTATGAAAAATATAAAAATCTACTATAAAATCGAACTTTCAGCTTGGTAAAAATAAAATATTCGAATTCAAAATCGAACTTGAAGCATGAAAAAAAAAGAATAGAGGCCTACTTCCTAAAGCTACTTTCATCAACGCGTTTCCGTAGCACCTAGCACAGACAGAGCGTAGCATCCAGCTGTAGACTTTACCGGAATATTTTCTTTTTCCAAATTTGTCCCTGCTAAAACGTTTACTATTTCTTAATATGTTGAATGATTGTGATAACCCTATCACTTAGGTACATAAACAAATATACGGAACAGGTTATACAGGGTGAAATTGATATCATTAGCATCCTTTTAAACTATCTCATCAAACTGAACAACTTTTACTTTGGGAGCAAACAAATCGGAGCAAAAAAAAAAAAATCTGCTGTGCATACATTTGAGTCGACTAGGCACTGCAGTTTATTATGGAACAGCTGTTTTTTTTCTGCTCCGATCGGTTTGCCCCCATAGTAAAAGTTGTTCAATTTGATGGGTAGACTCTTAGTTTAAAAGAATGCTAATGATATCAATTTCACCCTGTATACAATCTTTCCGTATGCATGCGACAGACAATACATACGTAATAACTAGAACTAGATTTAGTACTACTCTCTCCTACTTATTTCAGAGCATTCGAATTTGAATAAATTACAAAATTACTACCTTATAATATATTGGCGTTCAAACTCATAACTTTTGATTGAATGAACCGATTGCAATGAAATAAAACCTAAAAGTTAAACCAAACTAAGCCATATGCTTTTGTGACAACCCAATTTAAATGGGTTTAGTAGTTTTTAACTGATGTGTGCACAGTACAAGAGGACAACAATTCTAAAAATGAGAAGATTTATCTCCCACTCCTTCTCATCCAAATACCTAACGCTACGCGTAGTTTAAAGTGAAAAGAAGTGATGAACTTAATGAAATCAAGTTGGTAATTAGGTACCAATATAGGTAAGAGTCTAATCACATTAGCTTAAAATAGCAAGATAATTATTTTACGTGGTGGCCCAGACACATAAATAAGCACGTATGCATATTGGCAGTGGGTGAGAATGAGAATTTGTTATGTCTGTATGTTTTGCTTTTTATTAACCGACTTCAAAAAAGGAGGAGGTTTCTCAATTCGACCGTATATATATATTTTTTTATGTGTGTTCGCGCATAACTTAGTCGTTTATGAACCGATTTTGACGATTCTTTTTTTGTTGGATAGAAGATATCCCAAGAGTGGTACCATGATAAGGAAACCAGGATCTGATGATGGCATCCCAGAAAAATCTAGGGGAACCTTTGAAAATCGTAGTGCCGGCTAGTGCGTTTGTTAATTTAAAGTACTACTATTAAGTTGATCTAATGAATTCACCACTGTGACAAATTGTGAAATAAACATTTTGTTTATTTCACAATTTTCAATGGTGAATTAACAAAAAATTAAAACCGCCTTCAAAGAAACTAAAAAGTTAAAAAATAATATTGCAGCCGATGATTTTTTCGTTCCCATCATAAGAACATTAATTTGTTTTATCAAAGTCGGTGTCAAGCCAAGCCAAAAAACTAATCCAAGCCCTGTCGCGTATCGTACCGGCTAAACAACGACTTCGATAAAACAAAGTCATCGGCTGCAATATTATTTTTTAACTTTTTATTTTTTTTGATGGCGGTTTTTTTGTAAACGTTTGTCAAAGAAGATCCTTTTTCTTAGTATGGGAAATAGGCTAACAAAAAAATCTTAGCGTATACCTAGTTGGCGTATAGTTATGGAACTCATGTCGATTTGTTTATCATAATCTCTAGATTCTAGTGGTAATATTAGCTATACCTCATCTAACCGGAGTGTCGCGTAATTGCAGTTGGCGTACATCTTGTCCTGGTAAAATATGTTCGTTTTTTATTTTTATTTTCGTATGAACATATAAGACGTTCCTATACACGCATTGCTTTACATGTGCCGTTTTAACAGGGAAAAAGAATGTTAGCAAAAAATGTCAAAACGTTGCATTTTTTATCTTTATTTCATAAAATTCCGTTTGCATTTTTACCTAATCTTTCGTCTGATTACTATTATAAATTAAATTATGTTTTTAGAGTGTAATACCATCAATAAACGTTACCGTTTGTGGGCCTAAAATAAATGGACTCGTTTGTTTGCTGGATGTCTAAAAATGGGCGGTAAAATTGGTAATTTTCGAAGGTCCTTAGTTCTCACAGTAGGTAATTAATTAATGCAAAAAAGCAAAACACAGAAACATAGCAGAAGTAACATAGATTTTACGGTAAAATTGTTATTATGCAGGGAGGAAACAGTCTGAATACGTTTGTATGGAAAAAACGGTACCCGCCTATCATCTTAAATCCCATTGATATTCAAAACCTGTTCTATTATTTACTTATTATTATTACTTTATTACCTACATACATTTAGCATGATATATATTAGATCGGCTGATCGGCTACAGATTATCCAAGGCGAGACCAAAAAAACCAGAGATTTTGAAAACAAAAGTGGGATTCGTTCGGTCTCCTCTATCTATCTCGCTCTAACATATGTTAATTCTATATGCCCTTTCTCTTTCGCATTTCCGATCTAACGTATACTACGTAAATCTATGATTTTATACCTATTTCCTTTTTTTTAACTTCAAAACTTATCTTACTTAATGCAAGTTAAATCGTACCTTTAAGATATATTTCTACGAAGTGGTTTACGTACACAAAGCACAGCTTTCTAGTAATTACAATAAAAGCACCCGAAGCTCCCATATATTCCCGCTGCTCCACTCTAGGCACTCCCAAGTTCTTTAGGTCATTGTATAATAAGTACTATATGCGCTAAGGTGCTTCTGTTTGTAGTTCAATGGTTTTCCTTTATGGATCAGTGATTATTCAACCACGGGCCTAAAAAAAAAGACGGACGGAATCTCGTCTAATCAAAAGTGAAGCACCCATATATATGAGTGTCCTTGCTGTCGCCCTGTCGCGCGGTACATAATGGCGGCGGGTTGTCGGACCTTCTGCGGCTGCACCTAGAACTGGTGCGTCTGTGTGAGTGTAGGTCCCGTGTAGAACAAACGAAATTGTAGGACCTTGCATGGTTCACCTCTTTTTAGTGTGATATTACGTCCGTCCTTTTTTCAGGGTCCGTGTATTCAACATGATTTACATACTAACAACTTTGGTTTTTTTGGGTTCCGTAGTCAACAAGGAACACTTATAGTTTCGCCATGTCCGTCCGTCTGTCCGACCGTTTTTCCGCGGCTTAGCTCAGAGACGCTCATTATACCTCAACAACAGCTGTATCATAAAGACAGTACCTACATTTTTTCTCTTCCCAAGGACAGAAAAAGTATTAAAATACCTACAGTAGTTTAAATGCTACGCCGATTTTTCGGTTTTTCGTTCTCCTGTAAAGTTGACTTTTCAAAGTTACACCCTTAGAAATCAATCAATGAAATATACTTTATTTTACACCAAAAACATAAACAGAAATGTATATGTCTAGAAAGAGCCTCATGCTTCTACCGTATAAAACAAAAGGGGCCAACTTTCTTAGGTTGCTGTGCTTGAGGCGCCATACAAATTATGTTTGTGTGCGTGTATATGGATAGGGTTTAGAGGCCAATACTAGTTACAATTTTTTTCTCCGCTTTTGTAGTTTCGACTGTCAATCTTGACATATAACTTATCCAAGGTTACACCTTTATTCGTTTGGGCGTGCGAATAATGCAGTACTTACTCGACTCAAATGTATGGAGCAGCAGATTTTATTTTTCGCGATTTATAGCGTTTACAGACGAGCGACACTTTGCATTCGCAGAGGGTCGCGCGACGGTCGCGCGAACGTAACGCGATCCACGGCGACCGTGGAGTCTGTGAGCGCGACCCTCTGCGACACACGGCGACCGCAAAATGTCGCTCGTCTGTAAGAGCTCTTACATGTTAAAAAATATATATTATTGGACATACGTTCAGGTTAACTTCTGAAATATTTCGGCTCATTGGTCGCTACCACATTCGATCGCTAGTCGGAACCTATTATTAACGACACGATTGGCATGGTCCTACGTAGAAAAAAGTTACTTGAGTCAAGATATTTTGCGCATTTCGATATACTTAAGGAAACTCGAAAATGTCTTCGTTTGAAATATAAAATGTTTTATATTATAGTTTTTTGGGGCAAGAATTAATTTCTTGTATCAAAATTCAAAAATGTTTCTTTTAATAAATGAAACTCTCTCATTCATAATGCGAGAAACAAATCTGTTTTGATTCAAGATATAAATTTCGAACCCTCCTCGATACAATCCTCGTCACAAGAAATTCAATCTTGAATTTTGAGAATTAAACATTCTTCAAACGTTAGTGGGATTATCTTAGTCCAAGACATATCATTTTGAGATTAAGAAATATCATGTTGAAACATATTTGGTTCTTGTTTCTCTTTGACTACTTATATAGGGACTAGTTACGCGTGTAATTCTACTTACAAACATTTCTGCCACTTTTTGCGGGGGGCGAGGTAACATGAAATTTTACGCAACTTTGGATTTTATCTAATTTTGTACGTTAAAAATCATGAAAGTATTCTCGTGTGAACCCCAAACGTTCTAAGTTCGAAATTATTGTTTCGCATTATAGGCTGTCTCGTTTAGTGATAAGGTATTAAAATTGAATGTAAATGCACATGATTAATTGATCTTATACCGTGGCAGAGGGAAAATGCTACCGCAAGGCTAGTCCTTATAATAAATAGTCAAAGTTGTTTCTAGAAAGTATTTTTTTCTGTGTAGGTAATAATAAAGCTGCTGTTCATTCATGAGTCTTAGCCTATTTATAACACTGAATAAAATGGTTTACGAATTGAGCTGTTAATTAATTATAGCAATGTAAAATGGAGTTTTCTTTATTTGGAAGGGTGCGCTGCCCCTGAAGGGTTCCGTGTAGTTTTCGCGCTCGTTCAGTACTCTGAGAGACAAGCTCCCGCTCGGTCGTTTCACTGTGCGCGGTTCTCTTACTCCTGACTCGCCTCTTATAAATCGCCAGTTTTACAAAGTTTGTCGTGTTAATAAAGAGTTTTTGATGAAATCAATTTTATGGAAAATAAGTGTTTCAATGTGGTATTAATAAAAAAAAAACTTTTCTTAACAGTTTGAGTAACAGGTGCAAAAGTTTTAAAAGTTTTTCAATTATCTCAAAAAGAGGGAGATTATAAGGTGAGGCGTATCAATTAATTATTATTAGTAAGGCTAAAAGTTTTTTTCTGAATCAGTCGTCAGCAACTTTAAGGCTGCACCGAGCCTATTCTGCTGCCCCCAAATCGTATTTTTTATTTCTTAACAATTAAACAATATTTCCAAAAAACAAGAATGTCACATTGTAGTCATTGCTCATTTTATTGCTTCAATTTATCGGGTCACTGCGGATTTATTTTATAATGTTTGTCGTTTTATCTTTAAAACCGCCAAAAGTGGGTTACAAGCATAAAGCAGAATAATCCGTAATGTTTCAATAAATTGAAAGCCAATCAGGACTACAATGTGACATGCTTGTTTTTTGAAAAATTTTGTTTAATTGTTCAGAAAAAAAAATTCTATTGAGGGCAGCACAATAGGCTCGGTAGGCTCTTAACTCTTAAGTACTTTACCTACCTTATTAGGGAATTTACGAAGAGTAGAAGAAAGGAATTTCAACGGCTATCACTGGCAGAGCGTGTGGAATACAAATTTTATAATCAAACCATCGGATGATCTGATTATATATTTCCCTACAGGGATTCAATAAATTCGATGAGATGAATTCATATATACTGTAATCCTATTTTATATACCTACTTTTACCCCGAAGACGTTCCCATCGCATTCGATTGCGAATTTGATCCTATCAGTTATTTTGTAGGTACGTACCAAATATTTTTGTGAAAATTAAGAAATGTTACATTTGTTACCTATGTAGGTATATATACCTACCTAGGTAGGTAGGTAGGTATACCTACCTGATAGATACGGAACCCTAAAATGGATAGTGTTCATCATCATTACTTGTGCCAACTTCCTGGTGTTCATATTTTACACAATTTCGAATTATCTCTATGAGTTATAAAAACTCTTTGGTCTTTAAAATACATTTTAGATGGCTGGCATGGCAGCGGGATGTGAAAAAAAAATTTATTGCCATAAAATCTGAAAAGAATAATATGTTTTCTTTCAATTAAAGCAAATGGCGGCAATGTAATTTTTTTTCTAAAAAGTTGGTAGGATTATAGGATTATCTGCAGGTATTAGAAACTTTTTGGATCCTACTCGAAAACAATTTATTAAAATCTTTTTGCACGTTTAATTTTTTAAAAGATACCAAAGAGATACTTCCCCTGAGGAGATAATGCAATAAAATCTGTGTTTTTTCTCTATCTAACTCCAGGCTTCATATAATTATCAGACAAACCTGCGAGATCTGCCTTGATATTATTTTATTTTATTTTATATCCTAAAGTGTACAACTGGTGGGAGGGCACTACTATGTCCCTCATAACATGGACCCTTCATAAACCCCTCAGAGGTCCATGGACCCCAGGATAAGAAATCCTGATAATTATAGGTTTCTTTTTTTTCAAGCCCTGCAGCTAGGCGAATCAAGTGCACTATCCTAAACACACGTTACAGAATCGAAAGGTTAAATCCTAGACAGGTTAGTAACCTGTAGTAAAATGTAGAAACAGAAACCCTGTTGATAACGTAACCTGAGGTTACGTTATCAACAGGGTTTCTGTTTCTACATCGACAGTTATACAGGGTGTAATCTTAAATGAGTTAGATACTTTAGGGGTGCTTCAGGCCATCGAACTGAACAACTTTTGCTATAAGACCAACATCGAAATCGATATAAATATTGGTCGTTCCATAGAAAACCGTATATTATTTGCGCTTATCGGTACCGTCGTAGCAGCGTAGCACCGTACTACCATAGCACCGTACCACCGCACGTAGCAGCGTAGCATCGTACTACTATAGCACCGTACCTCTGCCCGTAGCAGCGTAGCACAGTACTACCATAGCATCGTAGCACCGTACCACCGCCCGCAGCAGCGTAGCATCGTACTACCATAGCATCGTAGCACCGTACCACCGCCCGCAGCAGCGTAGCATCGTACTACCATAGCACCGTACCACCGCCCGCAGCAGCGTAGCACCGTACTACCATAGCATCGTAGCACCGTACCACCGCCCGCAGAAGCGTAGCATCGTACCACCATAGCACTGTAGCACCGTAGCACCATAGCACCGCACAACCGTAGTATAATTATTGTACATATCCATATCCATTAGGGGATATTCCTGATAAAGCGCTGCATACAAAACGAAGTTACTTCCGAGTTTGGAAATTTAGTTCTTAAAGTAAGTATAAAAACAAATTGGTTCCCACAATCTAATCTAGAAACCAATATCTATGTCGATACCTTGTCATATTTACGTTTAAATATTTAGTTCCAAAGTTAACGTGGCTCAAAGATTTCCATAGATACAAATCTTAAAATAATCACGGAAATGAGAAATCACGGAAATCTGACAAAGTACCGACACAGATATTGATTTTAGACAACGGGAGCAAGATGTTTTTTTGGTTGATATTGAAAATAGGAAGAGCAGCGAGTTAGGGCGCCTTCATGAGTGTATTCTCTTCTATCAAATAAAAGCTGCAGAAGAGATTTTTGTGCGGTTTTTCAGTATTCGAAATCGTATATTACCTAAAAACTATGAGTATTTATTATAAAGACTAGCCTTGCGATAGCATTTCCCCTCTGCCACGGTATAAGATTAATTGATCATGTGCATTTACATTCAATTTTATACCTTATCACTAGACAAGACAGCCTATAATTGCGAAACAATAATTTCGAACTTAGAACGTTTGAAGTTCACACGAGACTTCTTTTCATGATTTTTAACGTTCAAAATTAGAATCTAAACTTATGGGGAATAATATCCAAAGTTGCGGATTTCGTATTACCTCGCCCCCCGCAAAAAGTGGCAGAAATGTTTGTTCGTAGAATTACACGCGTAACTAGTCCCTATACAAGTAGTCAAAGCCTAAAAATCCAGTTTACAAATTGCGATTCTTTTCTCCCAATATACGAAAAGACGGGTTATGTAACAAAAACGGAATTGTGTTCGGCAAAAAGTACAAGGTGTTAATTTCAATGCGTAAGTATGTTAAAGGGATGCTTCAGTCATACCATCAAATTGAACGGCTTCCGGTATGGAGGCAACAATCGTCCTAGGGCAACATCGAAATCACGAAATAAATTAGCTGTTCCCACTGAGGTATAATGACTTGATCGCACATCTACTAGTTCTATAAAGTCATAAATTCTAATTTTTTTTTTAATTTAGTAGAGTGCTTTATAGATTCAAAGCGCGTCACTTTTTTGACTAGAGCTATAATGGCAGTGGCGCTCTCTAACGCACATATTGTTCAATTTAAAAAAAGATCTTTAGGAATGTTATGGTATTGTTAACTCAATTTTGGATTTTTTTACATTTATGACTTTTAAAAACTAGATGTGCGATGTATAGAGCGAACATCATGACGTCTCATTCTATTGCGGCGATATAGTACTCTTGCATTTAGTCACTCTCTCACTCGGATCAAAGGGACGCTCCGACCGGACAAACTCAAACAATTGCAAACGCTAGAATAAAGCTATCAGGTTAAGTTTGGTATCATTTTCGTATAAATTAAGGACGAGGAATTAATTTCTGTTATCTTTATTTCATTTTGTGGAAGTGGTTTCCAAAAAAAATATATAAACGTAAAAAACCCACATACCGACCGACCTTTCCTTGTTATGTTTATATTACTTTTTTTATTATGTATATATTTGCTCTTGACCTCAATCCAGTCTTCAGGACGAAGATAGGGTCGAAGATGTAACGTGCTTACCCAGAAGAAGCCTATTCACTCGTACTTTACAGGAATTCGTGTTGTAAGCGCTCGGAAATACGAAAATACCAAAAATAAAGACGAAAGACTGATTCAATCTTCACAGGGTTGTTTTCTTTAAAATATGAATTTCATGAGAACATAATTCTATCTCTCGAAGAGAGAGTAAAATGGAGAGAGTAATATAATATTCACATGACGTACTTCGTAATAATTGGGTGACGGCTGCAATATGTGAGCCAATATGGACCAGAGTCTACAAAAACTATCTTATACAACCAATATACAACCCTTTCTTATACAAAATACATTCCTTACACCCGTAAGGAAAAATATTATTAACCTTTACAGCCTCCATGGTCTAATTTTTGAGAGTACACGGAGGTCGTGGGTTCGATTCCCACAGGGGACACCTAGCCAAAATCATCTGTTCCATACTAAAACTGCAATACCTTACCTCGACGCTAGACCTAACTTGACTCAAATGTATGAGACAGATAATTTTTTTTTGTTCTGACAAGTTTGCTCCCATAGTAAAAGTTGTTCAGTTTGATGGGTAGAGTATGTGGTTGAAAGTTAGAGTATGTGGTAGGTTAATGATACTTTTCCTTACAGCAAATCACGGATTATAAAATAGCTATGGAGCTATTAGCCCAGTCATTTTACGGAATTTTGTTAGGCGGGGTAGGGAGTAATTACTAATTGGAGATTTAAACTGTAACCGGAACCATTAAGTGACAAAAGGACTATCTCAAAGCATATTTAAAAAAAATCGCTACGCAACATAGAAATCAAAATTGTGTGTCCCAGAAGGATTTTATATTAAAAATATTAATACCAATGCACTCATTTGACTTAGATTTAACAGTAAGTATAAATAATAAAATAGGCACTGAAACTTAAAAAATTAGGAATTTATTAGAAAATACGAACGTATTTTTCAAACCTTCTAAGTAGACAAAAATATTCACACCATGTTTGTAGTATGTTTAATGGCATTAAATATGTGCGACGTGCTTAAAAAGGGCCAGGTCAGATCTACCCGAAACCGACGAGCATGCATGAAAGGACTTATGAATGTGGAGGAAGCTAGAGAGGTATGTCAGGATCAGGGTTGGATTTAGGGACGGACGTTAAAAAGATAGCACAAAGAAATGAAATGGATAGTATTTAAAAAAATTATAACACACATTAATTATTTTTAATTTAACATTTAAAATCAACACCAGTCAAGGCAAAAATTTACTCCTCTTCTACTAAGTTTATCAGTTCTTGAATATTAATATTAGTTCTATCTTCATCCTTGGCATTTAGCCTGAGATTCAGTGATTATTTTTAAGTCATAGTTCGAACTAAGTAGGATGTATGGATTTTGACATACGGGAGTTCGAACTAAGACTTAAAAATCGTCTCTGAATCTCGGCTTCTCATCAACATAATATCCTTAGTAGGAATAAAATCAGTACCATTACCACTTTTCTGAATCCGAATTCGGATACACGCACGGTCGAAATATTCATATGACGTAAAACTAAGCATTCGGGAGTAAACTTGAAATTATAGTATTTTAGCATACTATCCTTAGATGTGGATAGTATATAGTACAAAGGGCAAAATTATAGTATAAGTACTATAATTATAGTACAAAATCCAACACTGGTCAGGATCGTAGCAGGTGGCGTTCCGTTGTCTCTGCCTACCCCAGTGGGAAACAGGCGTAAGAATATGTATGTACGTATGTATGTAATATGTGCAAAAAAAATTACCATCAGGTTTTTTAGAACGAGATAATAGCTAAATTTTTAAATTGGAACTGTTGCTGACGTGTTTTTTTTTTATTTTGGTACATTACTAGGCTCAAATCGGCTCTTCAGTATAATACCAAAAAAAAAAAAATGTCAATAACTAATTAGTCCCGGCTCAAACCGTAAAATGACTGGCCTATATTATGTACACACGGCGACGCATCAAGCTACGCAAAACCAATATAAGCTGGCCACGCAACGTTATACATTACTTTACCTACTCGCAGCCAGCTTATTTTGATTTTGTTTAGCTTGATGTGTCGCCGTGTGTACTAAGACCATATAACTATAATTGGTCTAAGATTATGTACTAATGTACTACAGGAGCTGCCTTTCATCACGATGTCCTATTCAAGCTAATTTTAATTAAATATGTTGGACATTGTCACACAGATTTTCTAATCACGCCTGGACTTTTACATATAGTGATGACTACACAACGATACAGAATACTATAGATATGTCGCAGTAAGATGGTTGAAGTCTTTGACTACTTATATATGGACTAGTTACGCGTGTAATTCTACTAACTAACATTTCTGCCTCTTTTTGCGGGGGGGGCGAGGTAACACGAAATCCGCAAATTTGGATTTTATTCACCATAACTTTAGATTCTAATTTTAAACGTTAAAAATCATGAAAAGTAGTCTCGTGTGAACACCAAACGTTCCAAGTTCGAAATTATTGTTTCGCAATTATAGGCTGTCTCGTTTAGTGATCAGGTATATAATCGATTGTAAATGCACATGATTAATTGATCTTATACCGTGGCAGAGGGGAAATGCTACCGCAAGGCTAGTCCTTATAATAAATAGTCAAAGTTCACTACCCATAGAGCCAAAATCGATATAGCAAAAAATAAACTACTGTTCCATAGAAAATGTCAATAGCTGTATGTAACCAAAATGTATGAAACAGCTGATTTTCTTTACGCAATTTCAAAGTTGGACCCATAGTAAAAGTTGTTCAGTTTGATAGTCCCTGTTCGATATGTAATGCATTTAAGTTTACACCCTGTATAGATTACCATATGAATAGGTTACATTAATCATTTAAAATTGAATTAAAAAAATGTTAAGGTGGTTGCAGAGGGGTCCATTTTATACAAAACTTTGACGCTCAATACTCGTAGACGGTATTAATATAAGTAACTTTGTATATATGGAAAAATAGTTTAGAAAATCTAGATGTCGCGTCACAAATAACATTTGCAATTTATAAAAAAATTACGAAGAATTCCAGATGGAGCTAAAGATGATTCTGGTTTCAGTCCATACAAAAGTTTGACGCACAATACGCGTAGATACGTAGTCGATATTCCAACAATCCGCACAAAAAGGTTCGCATCCTCTTTTATAATGAGAACCGGTAAGGTTTGGAACTCACTCCCTGCGTCTGTGTTTCCAAGCAAATACAATCAGGATATTTTCAAAAGAAGAGTTAATAGGCTTTTTCTGGGTGAGCGCGCTACATCCTCGGCTTCGTCTACACTTCCCATCAGGTGAGATGAAGCCAAGCGCAAACACATTATGAATTAAAAAAAAAAAAAAAAAAAAAGACGGTTCTCATTATAAAAGAGGATGCGAACCTTTTTGTGCGGATTGTTGGAATATCGACTACGTATCTACGCGTATTGTGCGTCAAACTTTTGTATGGACTGAAACCAGAATCACCTTTAGCTCCATCTGGAACTTTCCAGTTGCGCACCTCACCATGCTCTACCTACTTGTGTTTTGGTTTACCAACTTTTTAACACGTACAATTCGTAACACTGTTTACCTACGTGGTTGTTATTCAGAGTTCCATTAAAAAAATCAACAACAATATTCACGTAACCACCACACCAGTTTATAAAAAATTGCTCAAGCACATTATTTTGTTGGTAAGTACGTAGAAAAATAAAAGTTTAAAGGTTCCTTATTTGACTACGTAACGAAACCCTAGAAATTTGATATGTTTTGTAAAAAAATTTGTTTACTAACACAAACACCCTCGTAGAACTTTTTGGAGCTTCGGCATTCGAAACTTTCGAAACAACTATTGAAAAATGTATGCAACGTCAACCGGTGACGACGTGACGTCTTTGGATGGGTAACCATTTCAAGGTGGGTATTCCATCTCGAACTCCAAAAATTGCCTTTGCTATGCTAAATCAAAGGCGGATTGAAAATAGGTAGAAACTGAAGTTCGAGCATCCTAAGTCTTGACAATGTAATACTGTGTAATTTATTATTATTTTTAAAAGGTGTGCGCCGGGGGTCAACGTGACTCAGAAACCAGCCTTAGCTTAGCTGTGGCAAAGCATATATCCACAGAACTCTTTTGGATTATGTGTAGCTACAATAATTAAAACAGATACTTAGAGCGAGCAAAGCGAGCTCGACTTTTCTCTGTTCTACGAATTGGTTATAGACAGAGCTTAAGGGGGGGTCCCTTAAAAAATATAAAAGCTATACAGTTGCGCGAAAAATATATGAGGGCTTTACAGCGAGATGTTGCAATTTTTTTTGTAAGGATCCGTTTTAAAACGCGTAAAAATGACTCTGGAAGTCTATCTGTCTCACTCTAGCATACATATATCTTCGTATGCTTTTTCTCTTTAGCATTGGCACCCCGAGTGATTTCAAATTTATTCAAACGTTTTGAAACGTACTTAGTCTAAAATTAATTCGTCAAGCGATTCAGAAATTGGCTTTTGTTTACTTTCCTCGTATTCGAAACGAAAAGCAGTGTTTAACGCGGGTGAAAGACACCCGTTTCACACTCGAAATATGGGCGCCCCTCACATTCGTTCGGGGCGCCAAACACCTCGTGTGAAATGGGTGCCTTGGTTAACAATCTACTATTAATTCGATAGTGCGAGGTCGATGTACAATTTGAGTAAATTTTTTTGACATGCTCACTGGCAGAACCACTTACGTACCACTTGAGTACTGAAGGTACAATTTTTCATACGAAGGTACAAATTAATACATATTCTGTACAATTTATCCTGAAATTTTGACGCACATCCTGTAAGGTGGTTCTGCTGGGGAGCATGACATTGTTTCTGTATGTTTAGCTTTTTGTTTTTCGTCAAATAAGTTTAATGGATGTCTTAAAACGGGCGATAAAATTGGTCATTTTCCTAAGTCCCTAGTTCTTACAGTAATTAATTAAAGCAAAAAAGCAAAACATAAGGACATATCAGTGGTAACATAGATTGTATGGTAAACATTTTTTTGCTCTAGTATCATTACCTACGGAGGAAGCATGGGAATACGTTTGTATGGAAAAAAACCGTACCCGTCTATTCTCTTAATACCACCTGGTTCTGAATTGACGTTTCAATGTGTGGAACTGAGAAGAAAGTGGCATGTCCCTAAATCTTTTCAACTCCTCCTTTCAGGGTAACTAAACTTAAAGATAGGGATCTGTTGGACCAGGATTTTTTATGGTCAAGTTGAACTTTGATTGAGTAACCTACTACCAGAATTTAATACACAGAGTAAACTTAATTGCGTTCCATATTTTAAGGGGTGCTTCAGACCATCAAACTGAATAACTTTTACTATGGGACCAAAATTAAAATCGCGAAAAAATAAAACTGTTGTTTGATACATTTTGATTTTGAAAAGCTATTGACTATTTCTATGGAACAGCAGATTTTTTTGTTCGCGGTTTCAAAGTTGGTCCTATAGTAAAATATATTCAGTAAGTATTTAATTTTACACCCCGTATTATTAGTATTTTTAGGGTTCCGCGCTTAAAGTGTGAAAACGAGACCCTATTACTAAGCCTACGTTGTTCGCCCGTCCATCCGTCCGTCTGTCTATCCTTATTATTTAGGACTATAACTTTTGAACCCTAATAGCTAGACAGATGAAATTTTCACAGTATGTGCGTTATTATAGCGCGAATATAATTATGTCATATAGTTAAAAATTAAGGGGGGCCTCATGACAAGAAACTAGTTTTTATCAACGTTTTTTCTTCTCGCTCTATCGTAAAAACGGTAATTGTAAAACTTGATCCGATTATAGAGCAAACTCTCAATAACAAATAATAAAAACAGGCCAAGTGTGAGTGGGTCTCGCACTAAAGGTCCCGGAGAAAAACATTTGTGTCTTCGCTGTGTGGTGGTGTTGTACGGAACCCTCAGTGTGCGAGTAGCCCGACTCCCACTTGACCGAATTGAATCATATTGTAATTCAATCAATAGAAAAGCTTTTGATCAAAAGAAATGCTTTTGATTGACCTGATACAAAATTATTGAACCGGCACTTTGGGGTATTTTGAGATGTTTTGAAAACTGTTTGCTGAAAAGAAAAAAAAACGTATTTTTCCGCTACACTGTAGCTACCCGACCGCTACCCTGTGTAACTGAATTTACTTTAGAAATGTGTTAAAAATGCTTTTAAAGAAATTAAAAATGTATCCTTCAGCGAATACCTTAAGAATGTCTTTAAAAATTGTCACAAAAAAATTGCAGTATAAAATACACTTCTCTCTTCTCAAGGATACTTTATGCGGAGATTATTTAGGCTTTATGAGGCTTGATGATTTACATATACCTTCTAGCATTTAATTTATACCTACATTTCAAGACTCGAGAGCAACGAGATGAATAAGAAATTGAAGTGAAGGGAATTTGATCAATTTGACATGCTGCTGTGGCAAGATTGACGCTGCCCCAAACTCGGCAAGTTAAAAAATTCAAAACTCAAAATATTTTTCAAAATAGCACTTAATTATCTAGATAGCTTTCTGACATATTTGTTTTGACTACCACCGCAACGGAAGGTGTTCCGTTGTAGAGAAGGTGCGGCCAGAAACTCTACAACACGAATCTTTTAAAAAAATATATAAAAAGTACAATTACAAATACAATATTGAATTACATAGTGTAAAAATGGTCAAGACTAGAAATTTTGGTCATCATCGAGTTTAATAGTAGCTTACCTTTTTTTACAGATAACTTTCCATGGGACATGAGATGTAAAAATAATAAGAGATACCTAAATAACTATTATGTGATGTTAAGAAGATATATTTAGAGACCTTAATATACGACCTTTGCTGACATTGTTGACACTTCCGCTCAAACATAATATAAAAGTAAATATGTGCTCCTTCTCTACGTGTAATCAATAATGTCGACATTATTTTTGTATCGCTCAATTAAGCTCGTGCGTCTTTTGTTGTCCGAGTAATTTTAGTATAGTTCTGACGCTCGCTCAGTTTTAATTACACTTTCAGTTACTTACTGCCATATGCGTAGCTAGGGTGGGGTGAAAAGGGGTACCTTCCCCTTTAGAAATCTCACTGCCCCTCTTAGAAATACGGAGACCAAGAGACATTATATAATATCATCACCTGATTATTAACTGAAAATCAGAATTTGCTTTGCTTGCTCGATGTTTTCTAATTCCAAAAGCAACAGCACAAGTCAAATTTTTTTCCAGTGCTCTTAATTCGCAGATCATACAAAGGGTCTAGGAAATAATTCAAATTCAAATAATTTATTTCAGACAAGATGTCCATATAGTGTTAGTATACATTTATCTTAAAGCTAGTGTTAATAAAAAAAAACATTTTATTTTAAAAACCCGATGTGGAGCTTCACCCAGTGATGCAACAGCGGGGAGTCCCACCGGTCTTTGAACACATTCAGGAGACCGTTAGTGCTGGCTCGGAGCCTGCCCAACATGGAGCGCCGCACAGTTTTCTCAATATAGCATAGAAGTCGTCCGTGAATAATTTTACATCTTTAGAATTTATGATTCCTCATAGTCTGGAGCATTTAAAAAGTTTACGTGTTAACCTGGTAGAAGTTACCAGCAATGCAATTCTCTAAGCGTAAACATCATCACAACCTTGAATTCGTCGTTGAAACGACCTGTCGATTCGGTATTCGCTAAGGTTATGTCATGTCACATGACATACCTTAGCGAATAATGTGTCAAACTTATATAAGAAATTCGACGATCTGAAGGATGCAAGAATGTTACATTTTTTGTGAGCTCATCGATGTTTTGACAGCGATGTGACTCTTAGAGAATTGCACTCCAGCTATGACGTTAGTATGTAGTAATAGAAGATATTCTTTCTTATACCGTTCGCGCCTTTCGATTTGCTTGCGTAACGTCCTAGCGTCATTGTGGTCGGTTAACAAAACCGTAATTAAAATGTGAACAGGCGTTAGATCTACTTTATTAGTAATAAAGCTGGGGAAATTAGGACATCATACTAATTTTATGGAAACGGCAAAAGTTTTTACATTCTGGACGTCTGGTTCTACGGCATTGAACAACCCACGTGCGTGGGTCTTCAAGGATGGTATTATACATAAATCAGGGGCTCTATATTGTGTAACTAGTTAACTATATACCCGATGTCACTCGATCTAAAGAGGGGCACCTGAGCCTCCAGTGCTGGCCCTAATCGTATTTTCTTAATTTCATAACAATTATAAATCTTTTCTTGACAAAAATGTCACATTGTAATTATTAATTAATAGTGTTTAATTTGTCGAAACATCGTAATGTAGGCTAGTCTGTTTTAATACCGCCAATTCCCATTCATGATAGGTAGTAGGTATACAATGTGTTAATGAATAAGCGCGAAACCTCATACACCCCAACTGATTTATAACAAAACGAGCGTTAACCCGCGACTTTGTCCGCACAAATTATATACCAGATTTTAAGTCAGATCATAAGCTACCAAACAAAAAAAGTTTCATCAAAATCAGTTCAGTAGTTTTTGCGTGATACTCGTTCAAACAAACAAACACCCAAACAAACACACAAACAAACAGACAGACAAAAAATCCAAAAATTGGTGATATGGCATCAGGGATACCTAAAAACCATACCGTAACTTTTTTTTGTTAATATCTTCAATGTACAGACAAACTTTCTGCTACAGTTTTATAATAGTTTAGATAATTAGATTGAAACAATAATTTCATTAAATACTTTGATACTTAAAATTTAAAGTTATTCGTATTTTGAGTTTTGAGGCAAAAATGATTTGTTATTATTTGAGCAATGAATGAAAGCGCTAACGTACTCATTCATGGATACATTTTAATAATCTTGTTTTGGATTTTTCTATTTTTTTTTAAATACAATAATATGGTATTATGCAGCTGATCTTGACTCTTGGATGACTACTAGTATACCCATAGAGTTTCGGCTCATTAAAATCGTCTTGATGAGTCCTAGTCATTGCAGTTGGTATCGAGGGTCTGATGATGGAGATGGAAGGTGGCTAGTAGAACTCTTGGGTGGCCACTAGTATGCCCATCGAGTTTTAGCTCATTAAAATCGTCTTGAGGAATCTTATTCATTGCGGTTGGTATCGAGGAGGGTCTGATGATGGAGATGGAAGGTGGCTAGTAGAACTCTTGGGTGGCTAATAGTATACCCATCGACAAAAATTGTATGTTTTAGTTATACTAAATATAATTTTTTGCCATACTTATTACTGGAAGCAAAATAGGTCATAGTTTCAGTACAATGTTAGATTCCTATTGTTTTATTTTGTATTTTTGGTGCTTTTGCGGTCGTGTCTTCAACACTGCCATAAATGATCTCTTGAATTGGCTCTCTAATAGCCATGTTTTTTCCTTCTTATTGCTGTCTATTGCTGTCTCCCGTTTGCAATGGAGGGAAGTCGGATATTTCGTTTTCCTACTCCTCCTATCTTCTTTGATTAATTCATTGCGGGTTCCAAGACAGATTAGAGTCATCCCCCGGGCTCGCTAGACTTCATTGTCCAGTGTTGTGAATGGTTGCCGCTGTTGATCCTGGCTTACAGGAGTTACAGCGGTGGGAATGTGTGGTGGGCCTATGCCCGATAAAAAAAAAAAACTAAATATAACAAAAAATTGGGATAGGTCATTTTGTAGTCGGGCCTGGGTTCACTGATGACCATTTCTTTATAGTTAGTAGGTAAGTATATTAGAATTCAGAACTCTGCTAAATTGTTCCAAGAATGTAACTATTGCAGTTTCTTTACACATGTCGGTCTGTAAAGGAAAACAACTTGTGGAATTCTGTATTAAGAAAGTGTAAATTCCGAAGCGTAAGGGCCAACGCACATTACCACTACCACAGTATTTATCTAAGAACTTAGTTTGAACTGTTAGTACATAATTAGAAGTTCAGTTTACTTTCATAAATTGTGTTTGCATGCATGAAGTTAACAAAATACGGCACCGAGTACAGTAAATGTAACATACATTAATTAAGTACCTGTAAAACAATATTGAAGGCAAACAAAGTTGTTGTATTTGCACCCAATCAGTGGTTGTTCATACATGGTCCGAAACGGGGCAAAGCAAGGGCGTTTTGGATATAACCTTTTTAGCCTATCCCTGGAACCCCGCGTCCCGACCTTCAGGTCTTGCAGTGCATTGCAGTACTGAGTAAACTAATTCCATCAATTTTCCTTTTTAAAGGATCTTTTTAAAAGTGACACTAACATATAGTACTGTATAGTGTATATAAGGTCTAACAAAATTAGGTGAAACTATTTTAAGGGGATGATTAGACCATCAAACTGAACAACTTTCTCTATGGGACCAATATCGAAATCGCGAAAAAAAATCAGCTGTTCCATACAAACCTACTCGACCTAAATGTATTGGACAGTAGATTTTTTTTTCGCGATTACAATATTGGTCCCATAGAGAAAGTTGTTCAGTTTGATGGTCTGATCATCCCCTTAAAATAGTTTCACCTGATATTGTTAGACCTTATATACACTACACACAACAAACCATACATCCATCCATACTAACAAACTTTCGCGTTTATAATATTAGTAGGATTTAATAAAATAATTGATACTATATAAGGTCTAACAAAATTAGGTGAAACTATTTTAAGGGGATGATCAGACCATCGAACTGAAGAACTTTCTCTATGGGACCAATATCGAAATCGCGAACAAAAATCAGCTGTCCCATACATTTAGGTCGAGTACGTTTGTATGGAACAGCTGATTTTTTTTTCGCGATTTCGATATTGGTCCCATAGAGAAAGTTGTTCAGTATGATGGTCTGATCATCCCCTTAAAATAGTTTCAGTTAGTTTTGTTAGACATATACGGTCTTTTTTTTTTTTTTTTTTTCGGGCATAGGCCCACCACACATTTCCACCGCTATAACTCCTGTAAGCCAGGATCAACAGCGGCGACCATTCACAACACTGGACAATGAAGTCCAGCGAGCCCGGGGGATGACTCTAATCTGTCTTGGAACCCGCAATGAATTAATCAAAGAAGATAGGAGGAGTAGGAAAACGAAATATCCGACTTCCCTCCATTGCAAACGGGAGACAGCAATAAGAAGGAAAAAACATGGCTATTAGAGAGCCAATTCAAGAGATCATTTATGGCAGTGTTGAAGACACGACCGCAAAAGCACCAAAAATACAAAATAAAACAATAGGAACCTAACATTGTACTGAAACTATGACCTATTTTGCTTCCAGTAATAAGTATGGCAAAAACATCTGAACGCACGGAAGTTATCCCTAGTCGCAACAAGATCCATGTAGTAAGGTCTAACAAAACTAACTGAAACTATTTTAAGGCGACGATCAGACCATCAAACTGAACAACTTTTTTGTTAGACCTTATATATAAGGTCTAACAAAACTAACTGAAACTATTTTAAGGCGATGATCAGACCATCAAACTGAACAACTTTCTCTAAGGGACCAATATCGAAATCGCGAAAAAAAAATCAGCTGTTCCATACAAACGTACTCGACCTAAATGTATGGGACAGCTGATTTTTGTTCGCGATTTCGATATTGGTCCCATAGAAAAAGTTCTTCAGTTCGATGGTCTGATCATCCCCTTAAAATAGTTTCACCTAATTTTGTTAGACCTTATAGTATCAATTATTTTATTAAATCCTACTAATATTATAAACGCGAAAGTTTGTTAGTATGTATGGATGTTTGTTACTCTTTCACGTAAAAACTACTGAATGGATTTTAATGAAACTTTACAATAATATAGCTTACGAGCGTTAACCCGCGACTTCGTCCACACAAATTATATACCAGATTTTAAGTCAGATCATAAGCTATCAAACAAAAAAAGTTTCATCAAAATCGGTTCAGTACTTTTTACGTGATGCTCGTTCTAACAAACAAACAAACACACAAACAAACAGACAGACAAAAAATCCAAAAATTGGTGATATGGAATCAGGGATACCTAAAAACCATATCGTAACTTATTTTTTGTTAATATCTTTAATGTACAGACACACTTCTGTTACAGCTTTATAATAGTATAGATACATCAGAATAACACATAGGCTACAATTTATAAAGATATTGTGTGAATTGTCCAGACGAAGCGCAGACGAAGTCGCGGGCACCAGCTAGTAGACTATGTATTATTGTATACAAAACCTTTAGCATACGAATTTATATTCTATAGCTCCTATATTGAATAAATTATGTTGACTTTGACTTTGAAAGAAGCCAATCTAAACAAAGCATTTTTTTTGTAAGTATACATGGTTAATTTTTAGGGTTCCGTACCCAAAGGGTGAAAACGGGACCCTATTCAACAGCATTCTGGAGATGATAGCAGGCAGGTTTGACTGCCCCATCATCACACACTGCGTGCAAGTGATGATATAATACCTACGGCTGTGTACCTCACTGTCTTATGTTGTATTTTATTTTATGTTTTGTGTGTACCTACTAACATAGTTCTTAAGTCAAACCCTGTTACTAACACATGGATAAGGTTTAAAGAATTTTATTCTCATTAAAAACATACAGTCACTTACATGAGAACAGTTTTTAGATAATAAGAAAAAATCGATCGTTATACAATCTTTTTAAAATACTTACTAAACAATAATATCTTACACTATTATTAGCAGAGTTATGTGGTACAACAACGGACAAAGGCGCAACGTAGGTACGTAATTTTTTTGTAGGTTTTTTAATGTTTTATTAAACTAGTAAAGCAAGACAGCTGGTAGTTGTAGCAATGCTTCCGACAACCCTGAAAAGGATTATGGTCGTGAGTTTATGTATGTAGGTATTGTTTGCTATTATTAAAGTTATTAAATCGTTGTCCTTTGTACATCGTCGCCCTTACATTGTTATATGGATCATTTTGTTATCTGAATTTGAATAAATATTATTATTATTATAAGCCTACGTTGTCCGTCTGTACGTCTGTCCCATAGAGAAATTATGGTCTGTCCTACCTATTTAGGGCTGTCACTTTTGAACGGTAATAGCTAGACAGATAAAATTTTCACAGAATACGTAATTATTCTGGCGAATTTGCTAACATATGATAGATGTCTAAAAATTAAGGGGTCCTCATTCAAGAAAGTAGTTTTATCAACGTTTATTCGCTTTATTGTACAAACGGTAATAAATACAAGCGTCAAACTGGGTGTGATTAATGATTACACAACAAACTCTACAATATAGCAACAAATAATTAAACTTGTGTGCGTCGGTCTCGCGCTAAAGGTCCCTGAGGAAACAAAACTTTTTGGAAGTTAATATGTGGTGTAGTACGGAACCCTCGGTGCGCTAGTTGCCCGCCTCGCACTTGACTGGTTTTATTTCCTTTTAAAAAAAGCGCGCGCGTGAAAAGAATTCATACAGGACCATTTCCATGTACGACATTTTACTAACTTTTCAAGAGAATTCGTTCTTGCGAAAAAGGCACCATTGTAAATATAAGATAAATTATGCGATTATTCCCCAGATTTGTTTAGTTTTGTTATAAATAGACGTCCTTCACGAAAGAATTTTATTTTTTCTGAAACGGGTAAATAAAAGTCTAAATATTGGTTACGCCTAAAATGCAAAATTTGGATTAAAAAAGAAATTTTTTATTTCTAAAATAATGACCTTTTTCTTGTGTATATTACTGCATTTCTATCAATGTCTAATGTTTTTTAGGAGTATCGTAATCTCAAGGATTGTTTTATGCACTAAAACCTGTTTTTAGTATACCTACAAAATGGCAGAGCCACGTGGTAACCTAACCCGCGCGCAGAAATCAGAAATACACGGGACTCCTACATATTTTTTGTAGGAAAATGAAGTCCAAACTGTAATACCAACAGAGATAAGCCAGTTCTTTAACTAAGGTAATAATTATTTTGTATTTTTTTGTTCTAATCGATAGAGCTCTGCTCTGTAGGCCTCGCATGCCACCCCCGAGAAAACGACAAAAATCGAGATGTGCCTTCATCCTTATTATTTTACGTATGCTAGAAAGAGCGCGCATAAGGTTTTTCTCGTTTAAACGCTTTGTCGTGGGTGTCATGCTAGCCGTGCTGGCTACAATCAAATCTTAGTGCTGCTGCGGGAAAAAAAGCTCTCTCCGAAATTTACTGAAATTAAAACTGTCATAATCTTATTAATAGGCACAAACATTTAAAAAGTGAGAAATAAATCGGTCACCTATTATGTTTAATGCAAACAAATTTATATTTTACTTTCAAGATATTTTAGGTCAATTAATGTGTCGGGGACCGCAAGTGATTGTCGAATAAAATCAATGGCCATTTCATAGCGGTCTCTTACGCATTATTTGACTTATAATATCTTAAAGAGAGTTAAAAAGTAAACTATTCATTTGTTTACATTATAAATAATATGGCGACTGAATTATTTTTCACTTTTAAATGTTTTTAGTGAAAACGCCTCATCACTTTCAGTAATTGAGTAGGCAATGAGAGTAATGACCATAGAGAAATTACGTTATTATGTAGCAAAAGTAAATAGCTCGCATCAATATCTCTCGTTTTCAATGTAAGCAATAAGTACAGTTGAACGAGTGTATTATTTATATTTGCCATTGGAATAATTTCGTAGAGTAAATATTATTTTGCACACTGAACCAACTGAACTGGTAATAAATAACGCTGAAATCTGATATTATAACATTGTCAACATAACATGTAAATAAATGAAATACCTCGTTATTTCGTGTGTCTTTAAAACTAAACAATTGTTTCTTAAATATACAATAGAAAACATCTCGAACTTGAAAATTTAAAAAAAGATATTGTTATTTTATAAAGTTTGATTGGAGCAGAATTGAACTTACATAAATAGTACAATCATAGGTTATCAATTAAAGGTTTCTTAGTCCAAGCAATTAAATAAAATTTGTTTTATGAAATACCTTATAATTTTATATTGTTAGTTAGCTAGAAGAAAAATATTATTTATTTGCACACCAAAATACACAAAAAACAACAATATAAGTACATGAACAAGAAGGGTGAGTGCAAAAGGCGGCCTTATCACTAAAAGTGATTTCTTCCAGACAGTCAGTTATTAACATAATATGTATCGAGCAGCAAAATTAATTGTACCTAGTTAGGTACAGTTAATTTTGGTACAATACAATTTTAGATTATAGAGCCGCGACCATAAGGGTGCTTTTCTACCAGAGCTGTGCGAGGAAGAAAATCTTGTTCTTAGATTGTTTATTGTATATAGGTACCTACTTACATAAAAACAACATAATTATGAAAAATTACAATAAGTCGTGCCTGATGTTTATGTACAAAAGCGAGCTTAACTCTAAAAGAGTTTTCCCAGTTTCCTACCTATAAAATAACCTTATACAACTGTGAGAAAAATCATGCGGCGCCGGCGTGTGCAGGCACCTATTTGCCTTACGAATCGGAGTATGAATTCCACAACTGGAGCAACGAAGAAAGTTGTACCTAGTAAAACACATTTCTTTTTCAAATACATTTCATTCGCAGACCAGGTCAGCTATCGAAAAATTACATTTCGACTCGACTTCCCTTGTCCAATAATAAATCCAAAATCCACCACGGGATTCGACAACGTTCCAAATTTAAATAAGAACCAGCCAGCAAGCTATGGCTATACAACCTCCTTACAGTACCTAAGGTTCCGCACTAAAATACTAATACAAAAGGAACGCTTATTGTGCGGTGAGCCTTATTATTCTGTCCGTCTGCGTCTGACAAGTGATAACTTGAGTTTAGGAAGAAGCACTAGCACATTGAACGGTGGGCTTCAGAGAAACCTGACCCCTCTATCTGAATCTTTATAAGAGCAAGGGAGTGCGATTTCCCTGACCCTGACTGTACCTACCGTAGTGCGATTGTCTATAAAGCTTTCACTCTGTTGGGATTTCTATTCATGTGGCACTAGTGCCGGTCCTTTTGACTATAAAACTCTACTCAATTTGCAATTTTCCACTACAGACCATGTTTAAATGTTGCAAAAAACTAAACCCTTTTTATTCATTATTATTATGAAAAAAAATCTGGAAAATATCTATTATGATTCATGTTGATAGTCTTTTCATACATATTGATCGTTTGCCAAGGCTTATTAGAAGAAAAAATAACTTTTAATTCGTATAATAATTTGCAGTTCGACTTCAGCGCGTGAGTTTGACTCGTGCTTGACTGGCTTAATGGATCAATATGGGTCCAAATATCAATTCCATTTGGATGATTACGAAAGGTACGGACAGGAAGTCACATCAAAGGCCATTTTCCTATGTTTCAAAGTGAGTGGGAATAATGAAACCATTCTCTGAATTTTAGGTACTATTGCGGACTCTTCCGCCTTACACAATTTTTCGCATAATTTCGCGCATAATTTATTATTTGGAAACTATTCATTCATTGGTCTTTCATCAATTAGACAGCGCTTTTATTTTTTAGTCACCATCATCATATCAGCCGATAGACGTCCACTGCTGGACATAAGCCTCCACCAAAATGGGGGGATTGGCCATAATCGCCACGCTTGGCAGGCGGGTTGGCGATCGCAGTTGGACTAAATGTGTGTACTCACAGGATGCTGCTGCCCATCCTCCGGTAGATCCATTAGTCGCCTCTTACGACACTCACGGGAGGAAATGGGATGGTGCTATTCTTAGCCGACACCATACGACCATATGTGTGACGATGTATATCACCATACGAATGTACTATAGAGCAGGATGAGGAGCAACTAAACAAACTTGAGCGGCTCCAGAACTTCTGTATTAGGTTCATATTTGGCCTTCGCAAGTATGACCACGTCTCTGAATTTCGTTCCAAGCTCAAGTGGCTTCCGACTCGTCTTCGTCGTAATCTCCATATTCTTTCCCTCTTGTACTCTGTCCTATTCCTCCCCTTAACCCCATCATATCTCAAGGATCGGTTCACATTCCTACATGCCACTCATGACCGTTTACTGCGCTCTGCTCAAACTTTGTTACTAGCTATTCCACGTCACAAATCGTCCGCCTTTGATAATTCGTTTACAGTGCAATCTGTTCGATTATGGAATGACCTGCCTCTTACTATAAGACAAGCTCCCTCTCTGCCCGTTTTTAAAAAACGAGTAAGGGATCACTATCTCGCCCTTTGACTCATTGTTATTAAATTATTAATATGACACTTTGATCCATTAGACTTATTATATAATATATTTATTATTTATTGTTGGACATTTTGTATGTATATATTTATATATATATTTATATGTATGTATATATTATAATATACCTGTAATGTATTGTAAGCTATATATTTTATATCTTATTACACCGCCATAGCAAGTTTTTTTACTTAAGAGTTCGTTCATCCCATAGTTGTCTGGAAGAAATCGCTTTTAGTGATAAGACCGCCATTTGTACCCTTACGTTCTTTTTATTCGTTTTTGTTACTGTATATTTTGGTGTGCAAATAAAGAATATTTATGTTTTGTTATTTTATTACGCTTTTATTTTTTAGTATGCAAGTTAAAATGAGCCTAGTGGTCAGGTGGTAAAGTCCGCGATGGTACCCACCTAAATAAACCAAGTGCGTGTCGGGCCACGTCACAATATACGGAAAGGGGGTTTTTGTTTTATACTACGGTTTAACGGCTAGGAGAGTCTAGAGTCTAAAAAGTACATTTTATAAGTTGGTCGACTACTACTCGTAAACTTGTAAAGCTTACATAGCGGTGATAGTTTTCCTTTTAATTTCGTTATATATAAAAACAGTTTTTCCAAACCCAAAATATTTTTAAATTACCTATCCAATGATACCCCCACCATGTGATAGACAAGAAAAAAAAGTTTGTCCTGAGGACTGGATTTAGGTCAAGAGCAAACCCATTTGAAATAATTAAAAAAAAAACCTTTAAAAGATAAAGCCATTAAAAATGCCTTTTTTAATCAACTGCGATTGTTTTCACGCCGAGTTTTCGAGAAAATTCATGTTTTTTTTTCATTCAGATTTTGATCGCAAAGAACAATCGATTAAAATTGCAAATGTAATAAGCATTTTTTTTTCGATTTTCACGCGTATTTTTGTGCTATACTTAATGTAAACATTTTTATTCTGGCAAACCTTGCTAGAAAATTTGTTGCTAAAAGTAATTACATGAGACTACTAGTTTGAAGCTATTGTTCCACAATAATAGGCTATCTCGTTTTAGTGATAAGGTAATTGTATGTAAATGCACCTAATCAGTTGATCTTGTACCTTAGCAGATGAATGCTAACGCAGGCTGGTCCCTAGTTAAATGGTGTAAGTAGGTATTATCAGGCAATTCTCTCTTGACTCCACCTGCCATAGCGATAACACCTGGGCTGCAATCGCGGTAAATATTTGGTGATTGAACCGTTACTGGACTACGTACGGACCATAACTTTTGACACATTTGGTATTGCGCTAATCGCGGTACTGCTCTTGACAGTCGTTAGAGCCGTTTTGACAGATAGCTCAGAAGTTAAGGTGGTTGCAGAGGGGTCAATTTTATACCAAACTTTGACGCACAATACGCGTAGACGGTATTGATATAAGTAACTTTGCATATATGGAAAAATAGTTTAGAAAATCTAGATGCCGCGTCATAAATAACATTTGCGATTTATAAAATAATTACGAAGATATAAAGCTTTGAAATTGTTCATACAAAACTTTAAAAGTTTTATAATCTTTGTAATTATATTATAAATTGCAAATGTTATTTGTGACGCGGCAACTAGATTCTCTAAACAATTTATCCATATATAAAATATTACTTTTATTAATAGTCCTGTCATTTTACGGAGTTTTCTTAGGCGGGGTACGGAGTAATTATTAATTGTACTTTTAAACTGTAACCGGCACCATTTAGTGACAAAAAGACTATCTTGTAATATATTAAAAAAAAATTTGCTACGCAACATAGAAATCAAAACTGTGTGTCCCAGAAGGCTTGAAAATTAATAATATTAATACCAATACACTCATTTGACTTAGATTTAACAATATAAGTTGAGCAATAAATTAGGCATTGAAATTTTAAAAATGAGGTATTTATTAGAAAATATGAATGTATTTTTCAAAACCTTCTAAGTAGACAAAAATATTCACACCATGTTTGTAGTATGTATAATGGTAAATCCTTAAATATGTGCAAAAAAAAAATTTTGCATCAGGTTTTTCAGAACGAGATAATAGCTAAATTTTAAAATTAGAACTGTTGCTGACGTGATTTGTTTTTAATTTTCGTACATTTCTAGGCTAAAATTGGCTCTTCAATATTATACCGAAAAAAAAATGTCAATTATTAATTAGTCCCGGCTCAAACCGTATAATGACTGGGCTATAATTCCGTCTACGCGTATTGTGAAATAAAATAAAGGAAGATAGGTGACGATCTTGCATTACGCAATCGATTAATGGATCCTGCTATTCATGCACTTAAGAGTGAAACGTAGTGCGATTTTTTTTTCTTTTGAATGTTTTGTACAACTAGTTTTAAGCAAACGAAGGCAGGCCTTTATCCCGCCCAAAATAAAAAAGTATCTCAATCACGCAATGCCGCTTTAAGTAAATTAGGCGACGGGGGCTCAATTTATGCGGTCCATGCGCTATAGGCTAGTCAGTCTAGTCACCTATCTTGCTATTTTAATCAAAGGTTTTCTCTTTCATTATTCTTAATTTTAACCGAATTGTATTTAAAAAGCCGCGGTGGTCCAGTGGCGAGTAACCTTTCGATGGAGGAGGCGATGATTCGATCCCCGTCCATGCCGTAGGGTACCAATGAGTTTTTCGGAATTCATTTACCTACGATTTGTAACACCACTGGCATTTCTTAGGGCATTTCGGTGAAGGAAAACATCATAAGGAAACCTGTATTCTTTAATTTGGATGCATGTATACCCACTGTCCATTACAAGTGGTGAGAGTTTCGGTTCTATACTAGTGAAACGTGGATGTTCTGAATTTTCAGAATATCTCTGACTACCCCATCTGGCATATGCTATGCGCTATGCTATGTTCTTTTTTTGTACACTTTGATTTGTTTACGGAAAAGTGACAAAGGCATCATGAAAATAAGGTGATATAAATGATAAAAAATGTCACCCGTGTACATTTAGGTGCTCTATGAATTTGGGAGTGGAACGTGAGCTTAATGGTCTGTGTTGGCTGAACCATAAAGACGTTGAGTTATATTGACCATTATTCAATGTAACCTATGTATAGACTACGGCGAGGTTATACGATTACCGGGCGATTTATTCCAAGGTAATTCAATGGAGGCAGTTACAGATCACACAGATTTTTTGTCGCGTTTGCGCTTACATATGAAGCAGCTAAAACCTACTCGTGTCGTACGGCATGGAACGTCAAATGTATTTATCCACAGGGGTTTGTCAGACGCATCCCAAGTTTTTCTCAGGCAGGACGCGATAAGGAAGTCCTTGCAACCGCCTTACGCCGGTCCGTTCGCGGTAGTAGAAAGAGGGGAGAAGACCTTTAAAATTAACATCGGCGGAAAGATCACAACTGTGTCCATAGACCGACTTAAACCGGCTTATGTGCTATCGAACGTGGATGAGCCTCGTCCCCATGAAAGGAGAGTTAGGTTTGCATGTTTTTTATCGACCTAAAGGTCTCCGGGGGGGCTGATGTGGGGACTCGCGGTCTCTTTGGATCTTTGCTTTTTACTTTTCGCGTTTGATTTCATTTCAATCCAGTGTTTTTATTCTTGTGTGTTTGAACAAGAATAAATACACTGGATTGAAATGAACAATTTAATCAAAACGTAAAACGTGACGCTCTGTCAGTCGAAGATAGAAAAACGTCACCGCGACACATCAAACGCGAAAAGTAAAAAGCAGAGATCCAAAGAGACCGCGAGTCCCCACATCAGCCCCCCCGGAGACCTTTAGGTCGATAAAAAACATGCAAACCTAACTCTCCTTTCATGGGGACGAGGCTCATCCACGTTCGATAGCACATAAGCCGGTTTAAGTCGGTCTATGGACACAGTTGTGATCTTTCCGCCGATGTTAATTTTAAAGGTCTTCTCCCCTCTTTCTACTACCGCGAACGGACCGGCGTAAGGTGGTTGCAAGGACTTCCTTATCGCGTCCTGCCTGAGAAAAACTTGGGATGCGTCTGACAAACCCCTGTGGATAAATACATTTGACGTTCCATGCCGTACGACACGAGTAGGTTTTAGCTGCTTCATATGTAAGCGCAAACGCGACAAAAAATCTGTGTGATCTGTAACTGCCTCCATTGATTTACCTTGGAATAAATCGCCCGGTAATCGTATAACCTCGCCGTAGACTAGTTCCGCGGACGACGAGGATATGTCTTCCTTCCACGCACTGCGTATTCCTAAAAGCACTAGCGGAATGACCTCATACCAACTCTCATTTGCGTGGCACATTATCGCAGCCTTTAGCTGGCGATGAAATCTTTCGACCAGGCCATTCGCTGCCGGATGATAGGCCGTAGTGCTGATATGCTGAGAACCGATCATCTTAGATAGCCCTTGAAACAAATTTGATTCAAATTGTTTGCCTCTATCGGTCGAATGACGGGGCTGACGTAACCTCAGGGTTAAAAGCTCCAAAAAAAAACAAAAGAATTAAAAAAAACCTGTGTATGTACCTATTCACTGCTTTAGAAAGTCGGTTGGGTAGTCCAAGTTTTAAGGATACGTAATAGAATGCATTAAGAGCATTTTTTTTTTAATTATTGTGTGTTTGTTTGTGTACGCGTGACTTGGTTGGTAAGTAAGTACTGAGCCGGTTTTCAAAAAAGAAAGGGCTTATTAGTCGAACGGTCGAACGAATCGGTTTACTCAATCAGAAAGTCATAAGTATTTAAAGTTTTCAAGTGACCAGCCTAGCTAGCATAACACCCCCGAGTAAACGACAAAAATCGAGATGTGCCGATAGGTAAGAGCTGCTTGTTCATGTAATTATTATGTAAGACCTTTATGTACCAGTTCTAACAATAAAGTTATTCTTATTCTTATTCTTCTTATTCTTATTCTGTGCCTCCATCTTTATTATTTTACGTAGGCCAGAAAGAATGCGCATGACGTTTTCCTCGTTTAAACGCTTTGTCGTGGGTGGCATGCTAGCTAGGCTGCCTATACTATTTGTCTACATTTATAAGTTTTATTTAAGTATTTTCAGCTTGTTTCTATGGTTACAATTACGGGTAAATAGTTAATATTAGGTACCGATAAATAAGGATATATTTATAGCAAAGCAATTTAGGGGATATTTAACTTCTTTTTCTATAATTTTGTTTGAAATAATGGACAATAATTGTCCATTATAGCAATTATTGCTATTACAAACGTTGGAAATGCAATGAATAAATTAATTATGATATAAATTTAAGACATATAATTTGATAAAGTATAAACACATCGGGTAGGTATGATGAACCGCTGCAATTAAAAAAAAAGAACTTTTTAAAAACAAGCTTTAATTGCATTATCACCGGGAAGTGGGTGAAATTTAACTTGCAAGATTCCATTACAGACACCGGGACATGTGAAAGTAAGTTAAAGCTTGTAAAATAGGTAATTGTATAACTTATTGTACGGCATAAACTAAAAATATAAAATGTCGTACCTACTCGTTTGCTTGCTACTTTCACCGATTTTGGATAAGTTCTTGTTAGCTTACCCGACAGCTCATTTGACATAATTTTGTATGAAGAATATGTCAAATGAGCTGTCGGATAAGCTAACAAGAACTTATTCGGAAGTGGTGAAACAGACCCTTAGTCACATCTTGATTGAGAATGTTATGGGCAATGTTATGGTGGACTTACTTACGAAAACAAGCCTAAAACTTCGAAAGCAATGGCACAATGGCCTCTGATTACTACTCTTTTCGTGTCCCTTCCTAATTGCTCAACCGGAAGGAAGAAATAAGTTACAGATAACTTTGACTTTGTGTTATACATGTTGTTAACAAATGAACGCAAAACCAGGAAGCTACAAAAAAGTACCTACAAACGGGACGGACGGACGACGGGATCCCGTTTGTAGCGTGGTAAATGATATGGGTAGTTCTTATTATGAAGGAATAAAACTGAACATTTTTAGTTCCTCACTTTTATTTACTAGATTTGGCATGCAAAGTAGCCAGAGGTTAAGGTTTTGACGTAAATAAGCTAATGTTTTGTGGGTCAGACAAAATATAGGTAAATATTTAAATGATGGCCCTTTTAAATTTTGTTGAGGACAGGCAATTGATATATATGGCATTTTGGTTTCTGTGGAAGACAGTCCTCAACACGTTAATAATATTAGCCATACAAATGTAAGTAAGAAATTAGGAATCTAAGTAAATGCTTATTACTTTCCTGTAGTGTTATCACTTTCCTGTCTAAGTGAATCCAGACAAGTGATACACAGGAAAGTGATAATTTTGAGGTATTTCATTAATAAAACAAAAACGATGTATTTGAACGCAGTGTTACTGCATTATGGATATTTACATTAGGTATATTAATCAAAACAATTAAAAATCTTTAAGAAATCCAAATATTGTTAACGTAAATACATACCATACAAGTGAGAAGTTGTCTGACCCGAACGCGTCCGCGGCATTTAAGATTTTCATATCGACTTTCTGAATAGCTGAATGACAGCAGTTCAAGCGGCAGTGAGTTCATTTCACTATGTATTTTGTATCCAAAATGTGGCAACAGCTCCAATTATTTAATTTGTTGGTGATTTTAACATGTTTTTAGCTGACAGGAATGTGATACACAATTCGTGTCGCCTCTATTCTATGAAGGATATTCGAATAAAAACAGGGAGACAAGTAATTTCTTTTTAGGTTTTAGCAAATTTTTGTTGATTGTTACTGTGATAAGATATTGTATCTTATCACAGTAACAATCAATAAAACTCTTTGATTTGTGTACTAACTTTACGTATTATTTCGGTAGAAAGCTTCCGTTTTGGAAAATCGCCCCACAGGAAAGTGACAATTTTGCTCACGTTTAGCCATTTTTCTCCAAAAAGATATTTTCTGATATCGCTGAATTTCAGTGCCCAAATAGAAGCCAATTAGTTCCTTATTCCAGATTTAAAATAAATCATAAATATTAATAAACTAAAGAGCTATGAGTTGAGCGCACCAAAATTCCTTCACCGTAAGAAGTAGTCATATAGCAAATAAGTCTAATCATAAGCTTTCAAACGTAAAAAGTTTCATCAAAATCGGTTTCGTAGTTCACTCCAAACAGTCAGACAAAACTATTTTTTTTATTAACGAACTTAAACAGCCAAAAAATTCGATCATTCAAAGTACCTACTTAAGTAGTAACTTATTATCGTAATACATTATTGAATTAATGTATTATTATTAAATTAACAAAATTCTCCCTAAAATTTGGAAATGGCGAATAAAACGGAACACTGCCAGCAACATTTTTAAGAATAGAACGCTATTCATTGTGCTTTAAGTATTTTTTTTTAATGAAAGCGCCTCGTTTAGCTAATGAAAAAAAACACAGCCGATGGGCGTCAATATTTTCGTAGACATTTATAGCTCGTACGAGTAGAAATCAGGCGTTCCATAAATTCTTTGTTCATCGGTATCGTTTATTACTGGCGATTTCGTGGAAAAAAATTATACTGGGTGAAATCGAAGTAATTGGCATCCACTGAAACGACTCTAAACACCAATCAGAACCACTTTTACTATGCAAGCAAACCTGAAATACAACCTAAAACTAGTTTATGGGAGAATTTATCCCAATCTCAGGAATTGTTTTTGGTCAACAACAAGAAGAGATTGAGGATTGCGGAGCCTCTCCCTTGCTCTTCCACTCGTTTCTGTTTTGGACAACCTCTGGCCACTGGTCATCAAATTTATCCAGTTCATCCCGCCACCTCTACCTGGGTCGACCTGGACGCCACCGGCCGTTTTCGGGGATCCAGGGCATTATGCATCCGACAGACATGACCGGCCTACTCCCTTTTAAGTTTGGCGCTTTTCTCTCCGACGTCTCTGCTATTTGACCGAAAAGTGGCCGATCCTTATAAATCGAAAAATGTTTTTCCCAAACCTATAATATTTTTAAACCACCTATCCAACTACACTCCACAACATGGGGTAGACGAGAAAAATAATTTCATTCCCACTTCACGTCATAGGAGGGGTAAGATACAATTTTTTTTTTCAAGATTTTATTTTACACTTTGTCGGCGCAAATTACAGCTTTCTAGAACTAAGCGTCTCTGAGCTAAGCTGCGGACAGACAGACGGACGGACATGGCGAAACTATGATGACTTCGGCATCTTAAAATTTTATAACAAAAATGTGTAAACCACTGTTCAACATGCTTTTTAAATACCTACCTTTTTGGTGAAATTGAATTTTTACAGTTCTATCCGTTAAAACGACATATTATGTATTCCTACACACTAAAAATATGTCATTATTGATTGAGTTCCATTTGCACGGTCTAAAACAGTTCGGTCTCAGACCTTCCGTCCCTCTGCTGTCTGTAGACTGGAACATTGGACCTGGAGTGCGATTTTTGAATCTCATTCGCTGAGCACAGCAGTTGAAAATGGCAAAATTACTATGGAGATATGCATCTTTCTACTGCTGATTTGATATTCAAAACTCATACTCCAGGAGTGCGATTTTTCAAAGTCAAATCAGCAGTAGAAAGATGTGTATCTTCATACATTTTCAACTGGTGAGTTCAACGTATAAGATTCAAAAATCACACTCCTGAAGCGAATGTTGGTTTACAAATTAACACAAAATACTTTGAGCGAAAAGCAAAAGTGTTTACCTTAATGGATTTAGTGGCTCTGCTCCGCGGATTGAGAATAGACAGCTGGTCTATAAAACCGTTCCATGAATACGTATAATTTCACCGCTTGAAACGAGTGAAACAGGATTCAACTAATATGGATCAAAGAGATCCAAAATTCTTTCTGATTGCTTGAAGTGAGGTAACCTGCTGGGCCGGCGGGTTCGGTGACCTTTATGAATTACTTATAAATTATATTAGGATCTATGACAACACGTCACCGTAGGAATAATTTGTGACGATAACAACAAGTTTCTTGACGGTTTAATCACCAATAACGTCGCGTGGCCAGCTTATGTGTTTAGCTGTGTGAACTCCTTGTTCGTTTAATAAATCTAATATCTGTCTCCATGCCAAAAGGGGCATCATTATAATCAGCCTATCAATCAATCAATCAAATATACTTTTACACCAAAACATAAAAAGTAAAATACAGAAATATAGCAGTCTATCTGTGCGGCCAAAGCCTATTCTCAAGGAAGTGTTAAATGCGGATTGATAGATTTCACATACGCATCAGAATTTCTTCTTCAGCCGTATGCTGGTTTCCTCACGATGTTTTCATTTACCGTTTAAGAGTAGTCAGTATAAAGTCTTTATGTAAGTTAGAAAATCACTTTGGTACATGGCATGTCTTTTGAAGGACCGACCGAGGACCTAAAAAAGGTAGCGGGGTGCGACTGGATGAGGAAGACCAAGAACGGAGTTTTGTGGCGCGCCTTGGGAGAGGCGTTATGTTCAGCAGTGGACGATGATAGGCTGATGATGATGACGAAAATATTGTTTGAAGGATTCAAACCTGGACCTCATGATTCAGCGTCCATACCTCTTTGCAACGCGCCACCGATGCTCGCGCCAGCGATGCGACTTTATAAATGGTTGAGATGTAAAACTGGATTAAACAAACAAATGATGTGGAACTGGCGACTGCTTCAACTTGATTGATAATGGTTTACCACGGCTCTCTTTAATAATCTGTGCTATGACCTCTTGTTTATCCTTTCAGAGCTGCACCGAAAACAATTTTCAGAATTCTGGATTTATTACCTGCCTCCGTTATTGCGCATATAATAGCAGCATTCCTCGGGATGTTTACATGGTTTTCGTGAATGAAACATTACCTACGTACTTTAGTTGCTGAAAGGAAATCTAAATTTAGAGTAATGAAAGCTATCAGAGATTTTTTCACGATTATTTTGGGTTCACATACGATCATTACGATTCACCTCGTGGTTTTGGTCGTATGTAGGATTGTAGGTATGCCGAACTTATGATGCTTTTGTGTGAAGTAATTAATTTAATTTCCCTGCGCGTTTTTTTTTAACATAACTATGTAAACTTAACCATCTGTTTTTAAGTATTATTATTTCTCTTTTTTGTCCCTTTTTAGGTATTTGTTAACTTGATCTACCATTTGTAATAGTTATATAGAAGAGCGGAATATCCCCACACAAGCAGTTTTTGCTAAAAAGGAGATTCCATAACCTGATTTGTATCGTATATTAAGTTACTGAAATAAACACTTCTTCTTCTTCTTTCACCATTTTAGCAGGATCATAATTTAATTCTTCTTCTTCCTGCCCTTATCCCATTATTTGGGGTCGGCGCAATATGTCGTCCTCCTCCATTCATCTCTTTTAGCCGTCATTTCTTCGCACACTCCCTTTTTACACATGTCATCTTTCACACAATCCATCCATCTTTTCTTTGGTCGTCCTCTCTTCATGCAGCCGTCCACATTCATATTCAACATTCGTCTTGTAATATGGAACTCATCTCTTCTCATCACATGTCCATACCACGATAATCGATTAACGCGTAGCTTTTCATTCACAGGAGCCACTTTCAAACTTCAAACAGGATCATAATTTAATTATTGCATTGAAAATAACATATCATGTCGTTATTTTGTAAACCCATACCAACTATAAAAAAATCATACCTACTTTGGTAATCCTTTTTTAGGGTTCTGTAGTCAAACTACTCTGTCTGTATGCCCCGACTTAATTACTCTCTCATAGATTGTCACAACATTTGTTGTATGCAGATAATAGTAACCCAAAAACAGAAAATATAGTTAAAATGAAAAAAAAAAAATATTGTTGTCCCCATACAACGAAACGATGCCATACGACGAAACAAATAACTTTTTCACCCCTCCAGGTGGAAAGCTTCAACTTTCGTCCCGCTGCGCTAAACGAAGTTGCCGCTTTCCGCCTCAGTCGGGGAGAAAAATAGTGTACTAACCTCGGGCAGTAAATAAGAAAGCCTCAGATCACATGTTACATGATTACATAAGATCTGAGACTTTTCTTACTTTCCTGCCCTCGGTGTGTAATCTACTATTTACCTATCCCATTGAGTGAGGTGTCGTTGGGTGGGAATAGGTCTCGTAAAAGTGGAACAAAACTAGTCTGGTCTACTTCCAAAAGACTTTAGGACTACGTTATTTGATTGCTTGTGACTCCAGATATTTGCGGTCAAAGTAAAAAACGAGCGTACCCTTTAGCTTTTGAAATACTAAGGTAAACAATCTAAAAATATTCACGAATAATGCTCCTGGTAAGTAACTACTTTAAATAAAAATTATAACGGTGTAGCATGATCAGATCAGAGACGAAAAAAAAGTTCCAAATACAATGGCTATGAAACCCTATCATTGTCGAGTCCGACACGTTCTTGGTCGGTTTTATGAGTTTAGATTACATTAAATTAGAATTAAATTAAGTTTAGGTTTTCTTACAATTTAAAGTATAAAATAATATAGAGTTACAGGACTGAGGCAAAAGGTCGAGGCTCAGCCTGTGCTGGCACGGGGTTGAACCCGTGCAGCGCTGATTTTCAGCCCCTCCCAGATAATACTAGAGTTTACCCGCTACTTCGTCCGCACAAATTATAGTTATAGCAGATTTTAAGTCAATACACAAGATATCAAACAAATAAGTTCAAATCAAAATCAGTTCAGTAGTTTTTGGCTCATGCAACAAACAAACAGACAAACAGACGGACAAAAATTCTAAATAAAAAGGTTGATTTGGAGTAAGGGACACTTAAAAACGATTACAGTAACTAATCTTTTTCTTCTTCAATGTATCAGACACACTTATGTTACTGCTTTATAATAAACGAGCGTTAACCCGCGACTTTGTCCGCACAAATTATATACCAGATTTTAAGTCAGATAATAAGGTATCAAACAAAAAAATTTTCATCAAAATCGGTTCAGTCGTTTTTGCGTGATGCTCGTTCAGACAAACAAACTAACACACAAACAGACAGAGAATCCAAAAATTGGTGAAATGGAATCAGGGACACCTAAAAACTATATCATAACTTTTTTTTGTTAATATCTTCAATGCAAACAAACAACAAACAAACTTCCTGTTACAGTTTTATAATAGTTTAGATAGATTAGATGTGCACATAATATAATGGTCCCTAATGTCCCCGTTATTGCAGCGACTATATTCCAGTGGTGTGCACTAAATCCAGTGTTGCCAGAACCTTACTTTTGTAACCTTTTAGGTGATTTTTAGCTCTGTCAGGTTACTTTTAGGTTACACGATTCAAAAGGTTACTTTTAGGTGATTTTTCAGAATTTGTATAATCGATTTTAAAATTATTATTTTTCTATGAAACGGAACGCTTTTTCATATTTTTTGCAATGTTTTGTAACGCAAAACTTTCATAACGTAGTCAGTGCAACTCCTAAACACATGTTCTTCTCTCTCTCACTAATGTATGCCAAATCTGAGACCACAGGGATACTTGGTCGTAGTGAGACCAAATCACAAATGACTAAAGCTTCTCATTTACTCGGTCGATCAATCAATCGGATGAAAAATGCAACTTGAAATGGAAAACGCTACCAAATTATTTATATTTCTTTTAGTTAATATAACTAACATCTGTTTATTAATTTTTAATAGCTTATTATTACTGGAAAAAAATATGAAAGGTTACCTTTCTATCTATTTCCGGTTACTTTGACAAGATCCGGCTGGCAACACTGACTAAATCCTTTAAGCCCCTCAATCTGGAATGTCTACAGTCGATAACACTTAATGTTCTGTGTTTGCGAACTGCCTGCGCTGCGGTTAGACTCAGAACCTAGCACTTTAGCACATAGCAGTATTCTAATCGTTATTCAAATTGAAAAACACTAAAAAAAAGAGGCGGCGGCGTTGGTAGTAGCAGAGGCTAAGCGTAGGGCTGATCTCGATGCCAAACGCGATGAACTTAAGGCAAGACCACCTGCGGCCATCCAGTACAACTATCTTCATGGAAAATTGACATGTAGCCTGTGCGGATGCACTTTTAAAGCCAAGATAGGCTACGTCAGCCACCTGAGAGCACATCAACGACCTCTCAAAGTCAATAGCCATAATCCGTCGCTGTGGTCGAACACGGCCATGAAGCATCATCATCAGGCTCGGCAAATCCTCGGTTTGGAAGGTTGTGGGTTCAAGTCCCGTCCGAGACTTAATTTTTAGGGTTTCGAAGTCAACAAGGAACCCTTTTAGTTTCGCCATATCCGTCTGTCCGCGGCTTAGCTCAGAGACACTTAGTACTAGAAAGCTGTAATTTGGCATGGATATACATATTAATCACGACGACAAAGTGGTAAAATAAAATCTTGAAAAATATGTTATTTTAGTGTAGGGGAGGGCCCTACACGAGAAGTAGTGATGACACTTTTTTTCTCGTTTCTCCCATGTTGTGGGGTATCGTTGGGTAGGTCTTTTAAAAATATTGAGGGTTTGGGAAACCTGTTTTTCGATGCAAATTTTTGTTAGAGTCAAGTGTGCCATGAAAAATATCACGGCAGTAGCATATAAATAATGAAATTAACAGGAAATATGTTATCACTAAAGAGGCTTTACAAGTTTAGTGTAATAGTCGACCAACTTATAAAATGTACTTTTCAGACCTAAAAAGCCCCCTTCTAATTCCGTAATATTGTGACGGGCAACTACGGAACCCTACCCTGCGCGTGGCCCGACACGCACTTGGCCGGTTTTTTCATCTTTAATTTGATTCAAAATAGCACAACATAATATGTTTATAATCAATAATATTTGAAATTCGAATTGAAAATTTTATGATTTTACATCAAAATATTCTTCAAGTAACTCGGACAATATCATTGACGTAGAATGGATAATATCCATACTAAAAAAATATTATACTTATATGCGAAAGTCTCTGTTTGTCACAAATGCACGTTTTTAAAAAGATAGGTAATGTGGTTGTAGCAATGTTTCTTCCTAGCTAACCCGGGATTACTGTCGTAAATTGATGTATGTGTGTATTTTTATCTTGGACACTCATCAACATCATCATCAGCCTATAAACGTCACACCGCAGGGCACAGGCCTACCCTCAGGGAGGGTGTATGGGCATTAGTCCACCACGCCTGCCCAATGCGATAGACTTCACATACATATCAGAATTCATTATTAATCATTTATTCATCTTGGAAACTTGAAACCCGTAAACATAATTCCAGTAAAACATCAAAATGTACCTCGTTCAGTGTCCGTAAAATGTGTTATGTTCCAGAAAACGAAAAATAGTCAGCATAATTTTTCTTGACTTTATGAATAATCCAAAACGTGCTTAAAAACTTAATTCAATCTTCATTTGCAATTGTAATATAAGAGTTAATGGAATGAGTAATGTTCCTAATGCGACTTACTTTTTGCAATAAAATGAGCTTCCAACGAGTTTCTCGTAAAGTTCACTCGAAACTTTTAAGTGATGTCATAGTCTTCGAAATCTCTACGTTTAGCAGAAAACGCCCTTTCCAGCGAGTCGGTAAAGACATTAAATTATAAATATACTGGGTGTAAGGAAAAGTATCATGAACCTTTATGAGTTTAGACCACATATTTTACCCATCAAACTGAACAACTTTCACTATGGGGTGGGGGCAAACCTGTCAGAGCACAAAGAATCAGCTGTTCCATACTAAACTGCAATACCTACTCGACTCAAATGTATGAGATCGCTGTTTTTTTTTTTGGTTCTGACAGGTTTACTTCCATAGTAAGAGTTGTTCAGTATGATGAGTAGAACATGTGGTTTAAAGAGTTAGCTCGCCTATTACGTCACCGGTGGATCCAGAATTATTATTTAGGGGCCATCATCTCACGCCAAGGGCGGCCGATCTAATATTCAGTTGCAGTTTCGGCAGGGGGGATACCGTATCCACTCTTAGATCTGCTACAGGGAACAAATAGAACACTCGTCACGGATAAAGTCGTGAGAGTGCGGATTATGACGGTTTACCACGCGTCAACAATGCTGTGATAGAAAAGCACCTCTGAATCTCTGACTTGACTTAAAACTAATAGGGTCACAGGTAGTGTGCTACGTATTAAATATTCAGCATTTTATTATATTCTGCTACCCTATAAGTACATGGTGAAATTGATATCATTAGCATCCTTTTAAACTAAGAGTCTACCCATCAAACTGAACAACTTTAACTATGGGAGCAAACCGATTGGAGCAAAAAAATCAGCTGTTGCATATGTTTGAGTCGAGTAGGCAAGGCAGTTTAGTATGGAACAGCATTTTTTTTTGCTCCATTCAGTTTGCTGCTATACTAAAAGTTGTTCCGTTTTATGGGTAGACTCTTAGTTTAAAAAGACGTAAATGATATCAATTTCACCCTGTAGTAGGTACCTATGGTATCTCTAATCCCGTGGGACGCGCCTTCTCTGCAAAGAAGAGGAACTAAAAATGGCCTCGACGTAATTGGGGAGTTGACTGCATCAATATTTTAGTTTTATCTTCTCAGTACTTTTTAAAATAATGCTAAAAATACATTTTTAGTTATTCTTTAACTTGAATACTATCTATATCTATACTATATACTATTATAAAACTGTAACAGGAAGTTTGTCTGTACATTGAAGATATTAACAAAAAAAAAGTTACGGTATGGTTTTTAGGTGTCCCTGATTCCATTTCACTAATTTTTGGATTTTTTGTCTGTCTGTTTGTCTGTCTGTTTGTTTGTGTGTTTGTTTGTTTGAACGAGTATCACGCAAAACCTACAGAACCGATTTTGATGAAACTTTTTTTGTTTGATAGCTTATGATCTGACTTAAAATCTGGTATATAATTTGTGCGGACGAAGTCGCAGGTTAAAGAAAGAAGAAGGTCGTAGGAAGTTTGTCTGTACATTGAAGATATTTACAAAAAAAAAGTTACGATATGGTTTTTAGGTGTCCCTGATTCCATTTCACCAATTTTTGGATTTTTTGTCTGTCTGTTTGTTTGTGTGTTTGTTTGTTTGTTTGTTTGAACGAGTATCACGCAAAAACTACTGAACCGATTTTGATGAAACTTTTTTTGTTTGATAGCTTATGATCTGACTTAAAATCTGGTATATAATTTGTGCGGACGAAGTCGCGGGTTAACGCTCGTTTTTAATAAAAGGATAGACTATAAAAAGTATTGAAACGACTACGTAAAACAATGACGTCACTATTCATGATTTAGTATAACTTTTCATGCAAAGCTCGTGTTTTGACGTTTGATTAAAGAGTTGCTGAATTAACTAGTTGGAAACTCGCGGATTCATTATTATACACCACGTACTTCTGAATTTACAGAAGTCTGTGTTATACACACTCTGTGTGTCAACATTTTCGGGTGGCAATAATCTGTCTTTCTATGTGCCTGTGCATGTGCCAATTTAAATGATTTATTGACAAAACCGTCAAAAAATATACACAGGAATAATATTAACACTTCTTTAGCTAATAAAGGGCTTTCTACTTTATCGTAAGCTATTGTAAAGCAAGCTCTAAGGTGTATATTAAAATTATAAAAAAAATTTAAACGAGCAATATTTGTTTCGCTCTAGGCCTTTGTGTAATTATGAAAGTTAAAGAAAAAGCTTTTCCCCTTCAGAAATATTTTTATTCGAATTTATTTGAATTATTTCTTAATTTCGTTTAAACGTTTCGCTTTCGTTTTCAATATGAGTTTCATTTTCTGTAGCAAGGCTGTAGCTCAAGCGGGTAGAAGTTATTTTGGGTTTATTTACGAGGTGTAACACTAGTAATATTTAAAGGGGTGGTTTAGAACTTTAGACTCCATAGTGAAAGTTCTTCACATCTCAATGTGAAGAATTTTCACTATCGAGACAATGTAAAAAAAATCAGCTATCCCTTGCATTTATTTGACTCTAGTAACTACACAAAAAGGTAGGTAATGCAGTTTTGTGTGAAATACACGATTTTTGCGACCGTTAATTACCATAAGAATAATTATATTCTATGCTATTACGACGACAATAGCAACGTCAATATAAGTAATTTAACAAGATAAAAGAAAGTCCAAAGAAAAGAAGAAGAAGATTGTCCAAGATATTTATATTTTTACTTATTTATTTTATTTATTTATTAATTATGCCGTGTGGTGTCGGCTAAGAATAGCACCACCCCATTTCCTCCTGTGGGTATCGTAAAAGGCGACTAAGGGATCTACCGGAGGCTGGGCAACAGCATCCTCTGAGTACACACATTCAATCCAATTGCGATCGCCAATCCGCCTGCCAAGCGTGGCGATTATGGCAAATCCCCCCAATTTGGGGGAAACTTATGTCCAGCAGTGGACGTCTATCGGCTGATATGATTTATTAATTAACAGTTCGAGAGACTCGAGAGAGATCACCCTACCGATTGTCTAGTGTTGATTCTGTGACCGTTTTTATGTTTCGCGTTCATTTTGTATCACTAAATATGATAAAAATACGACAACTGTGCATGCATTCATTCATTTTCACTTTAATGATGTCGCGCTTTTCAAACATTACTCTTTTACGTGTGAATTCATGAAAAGGAATAAATAATTATGATCCTGAAGACACGATGAACTAGCAAAGCTGTAGTTCGTTTTGACTGCGCTATTTTCAAAGTGAATATTCTAGTCTAGATTTAAAAGGGTAGGCTAAAAGGTAATTTTGAGAATAGATCACTTTTCCGACGTATATTAATTAGAGTGTACAAGAGACAGCTTAGCTTAGCTTCAGCTCGGACCGATTTTATCGACATAAAATCGACGAAATCAACACTTTATATTCCCCTGTATCCTCCTCCAAAACTAAACCGATTTTAATAATTCTTTCAAGACTAATATGGGAAAGACTTTGGCTTTGTCTGTATGTTTTGCTTTTTTTTTTTTATATTCGTCAAATTTGTTAGCTGGATGTCTGAAAATGGGCGGTAAAATTGGTCATTTTTGAAGGTCCCTGTATATATTTTAAATATTATTGATTATTAATAAAAAATTAAATAAATAATTAATAAAAAAATTAATTATTAATTATCTAATTTAATTTTAATTTGATTCCCTATATATAGTTCTTACAGTTATCAATTAAAGCAAAAAAGCAAAACATATATAGGAAAAAACCGTACCCGCCTATCCTCTGCACTCATTTAAATAATTATGTTGTTTTGTTAACTTAGGCCGTTTTCCGGATTAGAATGGACCCCCCCCCCCCTCCCATTTCTTCCCGTGGGTGTCGTACGAGGCGACTAGGGGATAAGGGTTTTAAAGTGAGCCTTGCTACCACTGCACGCTTAAATAATTAGTTGGTAGTTGTATCAAAGGTTCTGACCACCTCGAAAGGGATTATGGTCGTGAGTTTATGTATGTATGTTGTTCGGTATATTTTTAATCAATACTAATGTACGGACGAATAATTTCATAGAATACTTAGCTGGCACCCATAATATACAGGGTGAAATTGATATAATTAGCATCCTTTTAAACTAAGAGTCTACCCATCAAACTGAACAACTTTTACTATGGGAGCAAACAGATCGGAGCAAAAAAAAAATCTGCTTTTCCATACTAAAGTGCAACCTCTCAAATGTATGCAACAGCAGATTTTTTTTGGTCCGATCTGTTTGCTCCAATAGTAAAAGTTGTTCAGTTTGATGGGTAGACTCTTAGTTTAAAAGGATGCTAATGATATCAATTTCACCATGTACTTATTGACCAAAATACTAAACCTAGAATACAAAATGTTATCGTCAATTGGGTATTTTAGAATTTTATTTGTTTAGTTATTTAGAGTAAGTAGTTTTTTGTTATTTTTATGTATCTCTGTAAAAGGTTTATTCACGGGCTTTAGCTCAGACCTTTGGAAGGCTTGCGTGGGGACACAGGTCCAACACGTAGAGGCCCCTATGATACACTTTTATCTAAAAGCAATGGAATGCACCAATCGTGGTCCATCTCTGAATGCATCATGCAAATGCACCGAACGATATACCACATTCGGTGCAGAGACTATTGTAGAAAGGACAGAAAACTACTAGGGGGTGAACTGGGTGGGCCGGGAAATCTGGGTTATTTTTATTATTATAACTACTGTTTCAGAAAGTACTGAAATTACGAAAATATTATTAAATAATTAAGCATCGATCTCAAAGCAACATCCACTTTACCCGTCTCAACAAAAATGACAAGAATCTCTTTTTATATTGTTTCGTTTGAATTCAAAGCTTCTTTGATATTTATCTTGTTTTCATGTTTCATATCAAATTACCTACACCTTCAACCTAGGTATTGTCTTTAAATAAGTAATCCGTGAGTTTCTATGTAATCAAATCAGCAACTTTTTATCAAACGTCAAAACATGAGCTTTATACATAACGAGCGTTAACCCGCGACTTCGTCCGCACAAATTATATACCAGATTTTAAGTCAGATCATAAGCTATCAAACAAAAAAAGTTTCATCAAAATCGGTTCAGTAGTTTTTGCGTGATACTCGTTCAAACAAACAAACAAACAAACAAACACACAAACAAACAGACAGACAAAAAATACAAAAATTGGTGAAATGGAATCAGGGACACCTAAAAACCATATCGTAACTTTTTTTTTGTTAATATCTTCAATGTACAGACATGTAACAGGAATGTTACAGTTTTATAATAGTATAGATGAAAATCATGAATAGTGACGTCATTGTTTTTCATCTTCGCTTCGATACTTTTTATTAACCGACTTCAAAAAAGGAGGAGGTTTCTCAATTCGACCGTATATATATATATATATATTTTTAATGTGTGTGTTTTGCGGATAACTTCGTCGTTTATAAACCGATTTTGATGATTCTTTTTTTTAAAGGAAAGAAGATATTCCAAGGGTGGTACCATGATAAGGACACCAGGATCTGATGATGGCATCCCCGGGAAATCGAGGGGAACCTTAAAAAATCGTAGTGCCGACTAGTGCGTTTGTTAATTTAAAGCATTACTATTAAATTGAACTAATGAATTCACCACTGAAAATTGTGAAATAATCAAAATTTTAACAAAAAATTAAAACCACCTTGAAAAAAGCTAAAAAGTAAAAAAATAATATTGCAGCCGATGACTTTTTCGTTAGCATCATAAGAACATTATTTTGTTTTATAGAAGTCGGTGTCAAGCCAAACCAAAAAACTAATGCAAACCCCTGTCCCGAATCGTACTGGCTTGACAGCGACTTCGATGAAACAAATTAATGTTCTTATGATGCGAATGAAAAAGTCATGGGCTGCAATATTATTTTTTTACTTTTTATTTTTTTTTGAAGGCGGTTTTAAAAGTTTATCCTCTTATTAATAATAGTATTTTTAGCTACTGAATTACTGAAAATGAAGTTGTGCTGAAGTTTAGCATTATTTTGAAACATATTTTACTGAGAAGATAAAACTAAAATATATTTGATGCAGTCAACTCCTCAATTGGGGACTTGTCCTTTAGAATAAAACAAGTTAGCTATAACGTTTTTTTGCAAAATCGTTGGAACTTCAAGAATATTAATGAGCATTTTCTGACATGGTGCTTACAGCGGCGTATTGCCGCTCTATACTAAAGTATAAAATAACTCAAAACCTTTCCCGTGACGTACTTAGAAGGAGAGGCAATTCGCCGCGTGAAGACTCTATTTCCATTATTTTTTTAATCTATTTGGTTTGGCTGTAAACAAGAAGGTTGGATGGTATTGACTGTAAATGTAGATACCAGGTAACTGGCAAAGATCATAGAAATATTAATTTACTACGTAGCAAAGGTATGGTTTATTATATCCATGATAATATATACCTACCTACTCTGTGGCCATGTCTCATGAAATCGTTTCCGTTAAAATGGGTTGTTTTACTGGGCTGGGCTTGGAGTAATTTTTTGGGCTTGACTTGACGCCGACTCCGATTATAACGAATTAATGTTCTTATGGATGCGAATGGGATAGACCTATGTTTTTCTTCTACTGTAAAGTGTTTTTGACTCTCTGTTTGTTCGTTGTTTATTGAAGCACCGTGCAAAAAGTACTAGACAAGCTCCCGCGGCATGATGCCTCGATAAACGTTTTATCGCACCTGCTAACTCGTTCGTTCACGCGCGAAATGAAAGAGAGCGAGGGCGCGATACCGCTTTATCGCGCCGCCATGCCGCGGGCGCAGGAACGAATATATGTAATTTGATGATGATGGCAGGTGAAGACGAGAAGTCGAGGAAAAAGCTACTTATGTTATAAATTATCAATATAAATGAAAAATGTTTCTTGAAAATCGTACTTCACTAATACACGTGTTGAACGAGAATTAAATCACGAAGGGGACCAATTTCAATCTCTGTACCTACATGGAGTACGTAACGATATCGTTTAGATAAGAAAAACGCCAAGCTAGGCTTAAGTAGACGAAAACGAAAATGGTTTTCGTGATTTTCCGCCACTTAAAGCCTACGCTTCAGACGACCGACAACAATTATTGGAAAAATAAATTATACAAGCCTACATAAGGATATATGTCTGTCTTTAGAAGTTGTCCTCAATGTTGCTACAGCTACAAACTTGTATAAGTGCAATTTTGGCAAGGTTCACTTTTACCTGCGTAACATTATAAGAGGGGTTAGAGGTACAAAGTAGGCGTGGAACGCGTCGCCACAGGTTATGCAATGATTTGCATAACACCATAAGGCGTGCGGCGTGGTGCGAGCGAGAGGGCATGAGTAGTTGTAGCAGCGTGAGCGGGAAGACAAGTGGCGACAGCTGTCTCCGAAGCAAAAGCGTTACTTTGAATTTCTAAGACCTCTTATAATGTTCTGTGGTTTTCAGTATCTAGGTAGGTATGCGCGTCAAGTGGGTGAATGATTTTCGAAGCAAGAACTCTAGGTATTTTAGTTTTGGCCGCCCAAGTATTTTTTAAATTAAATGGCTGCCTCGGCTGCCATGTCATGCCTGCCATATATGGCTGCCTCAACGCCCGCTGCATGTTGTAAGTTTTTTGGTGTGCATTAAAGTATAATTTATCGATTGATTTATTGAACTGTTACTTACTGTTCCCATATGTTGATGTCCATGGAAGCTAGCATGCACAACCTTTGGTTACAGCAAATATCCAGACTTTTGCCACATTCATTGAAAAACATTGTGTAAGAAATCGTATAATAACTGTTCTACATGAATATTCGGATCGGGGGGGGGGGGGGGGGGGGGGGGTTTGAAGGGGATACATCATTACTATACCTCTCCCCCTTAATACGGGCTTTCTGGTCTAACATAATTAATAATTATCTCCAATATTGAAGAGGAATAGTCTCGCATAAAAGCTGGCTTACAAAAACATGAGCCTAAAGTAGTCGTAGAGAGGGTTATGAAAGTTTATTGTTAAGTTTATTGTCGCAGAGGAGAAAACAGTCAAAGATTCAATCTGTATATTTTGGTCGTAAAGAAAAAGTGTACACTGTAACCGTTTTTCAGTGTCGGTCTCATAGAGATCTAGAGAGATGTCAACCAACGACCAAGTACGAAACCCATTACCACCAGTACCACGCGATAGAAAGTATTGTGATAGCTTGAATGTGCTCATTATGCATTGCGGTATCAGAACTCAACGTTCGAATAATCTTTAGTACTACGCAAGCATTGTAAACTGTTTACAAATAATGTCTCGACTGGCTTTCAGCCTCATAATATATTGAATCCTTACTGTCGCGAGAAATGTGTTCCGTTTTTGCGCATATTGCTGATACACTGGCCCCGCCATCTGTGGTAGTAGCCCAGTCATTTTACGGTTTGAGCCGGGACTAATTAGTAATTGGCATTTTTTGCGGTATAATATTGAAGAGCCAATTTGAGCCTAGATATGTACCAAAATTAAAAAAACATCACGTGAGCAACAATTTTAAAATTTTGCTATTATCTCGTTCTATAACACCCAAAAATTTTTTTGCACCTATTTAAGGCTTTACCATTATATATACTACAAACATGGTGTGAATATTTTTGTCTTCTTAGAAGATTTTGAACAATACATTCGTATTTTCTAATAAATACCTCATTTTTTAAAGTCAAATGCTTAAAGTTCTATGGAAGTAGGCTAATCTTGCGTCTGGTCAATTTTTCGTCAAAAGACAGGGAATGTTCTAAAGATTATTTTAAAACGAAAATTGTTAAACTATTTGATGGGAAATTGGAATAATCCTAATTTATAAAAAGATAGGTTATAAAAACAAAAGCATCCATTCCTTAATTAGAATATATTTTTAGCTTAGTTACTTTTTGTTACACACACGTAAGTATATGTTTAAGACCGTAGTCCCTTTCGGGGTGGTCAGAAACATACTTCTTGTTATGCACAAAAAAACACTCACGACTAAGCCCATATAACAATGTAGCATAATAGATTTGATAGCGATACAATGTCCTATAGTCACGTGGGCATTCTCCTTTGTTTGAATGCTTTTCTATTAGCTGATCGCCAACACGCACCACAAACTCTTGTCAGTCTTGAACTCTAAAAGGTAATGTTAATATAGTTATTATTTTATTCTCCTAAACGTATTAAACGAATTTGAACTAGACCTAACCGAATAGACAACATAATATCAAAGCACGTAGGTATACTTTTGATATTTTACCTGATGCACTGGAGTAAATCTGAGAATAATATGTGTTTCTGGGCATTCTGCTGACATTCTGTATGATCGAGATCTTAAAGTAATCTCCCACAACCAAAGCAAACTTGTTGGTGTCCAAATTCTGGTGCAAGTATGACCTCAGGAGCTGAATGTGTTTGAATCACGAGCAAGGAATATACTACTCTCTAGAGATCACGAGTATTTAACATTAATTACAAAGAATACCTCCATCGATTACCTCAGTGCCGCGACACTCAGAACAAAATCGTAATTGTATGAACTACACTAGATTGTATGGGCTCCAAAGATTTAATACCCTAGCTCTACACTAGCTCCATACTATTTTGGATTTCGAAGCTAGTTAGGCAGTGCTGACTCTTAAAACGTAGTGATTCCATTCTCTTTGGGTTACCTGTGAGTAAAAAAATTGAATGCATTGTCAAGTCATGTCAGATATTGTGTCAACTCACCAGTACGAAACCATAATGCCTTAGATTGCAAAAAGATTGTAATCTAAGCTTGGATTAAAAATAAGTTCTTATAGGTATTCTGTTAAGATATTAATAATACATGGGTCATGTTGTACTGTACTAAACAAATAAAATAAAATAGTGATACCTAAAAGGCAGTACCTGTCATATATTTTTGACAAAATATTGATTTTAATTCTGGAACCACTACCAGGAAGGTGGCCAGGAATAGGTAATATCTATAACTCCTACGGTCATCTATGGGCTAAGTCTATGGGCCGGCGAAACTTGGGCGCTAAGAGGAAGGAACTAAAGCTTTGGCGAAACAAATCAAGTTACGTTATTATTTTATTTTATTTAATACCCCCATTCGCACAAGGCTATAAAAAAACTCAAGTGATTCAAAATTCGGCCAATATTTTTAGTTAATGAATGGTGATGAAGCATGACGCATCTTCAGCCTGTTTTTGGTCAAAATCCTTTCATTGGCTATTTTATTGCTCAAAAATAATGTATATTTTTAAATCTAAGTCAAATGAGTGCATTGGTATTAATCTTAATAATTTAAAATACTTCTGGGACTCATCATTTTGATTTCTATGTTGCGTAGCGAATTTTTTTTAACATGCTTAAAGATAGTCCTTTTGTCACTTAATGGTTCCGGTTACAGTTTAAAAGTCAAATTAGTAATTACTCCCTACCCCGCCGAACAAAAATCCGTAAAATGACTGGGCTATAGGTCTGAATCAGTATCATATTATTTAATTTAATTTTTTTTATTAACTCACCTATCTGATTCTGTACTGAACACTCTTCAGGTTTTGTGTTAATATTGAATTAAAAATGTACAAAAACATGCCTGATACCTTTCCAGTTATGTATAATTAAAAAAACATAAATTAAATTTTAGACAACGCAACGCGAGCAATTTTGGACAGCGCGGCTAACCTATTATTTATGGCTTTGTTCACATCAAAGTTGCTATTAACGTTACTATCATTAAACACAAACCTAAAAAATATATATATACGGTCGAATTGAGAAACCTCCTCCTTTTTTGAAGTCGGTTAATAAAGACAAGTGATTTAATTTAAAGTACCACGAGTTGTATTTGATTATTTGAAGCCTGAGAATTATTATTTAACATGAACGAGTTACGAGTGTAATTCTACTAATAAACTTTTCTGATTCCTACTTATTGTTAGGGACGAGGTACCTATAGAATGAAATCCGCAGCTTTGGATTAATTTTATTGTTAAAAGTATTTAGTTTGAAGTTATTGTTCCGCATTTATAGGCTGTCTCGTTTAGTGATAAGGTATAAAATTGTATGTACCTAAATTAACATGATCAATTGATTTTGTAGGTTGGCAAAGGGGAATGCTGAGACAAGTCTGGTCCCTAAGTATAGTCTAAGTTTGAAGCGTCAAATATGATTGTGTTTGTAAACAATTCATGATGGCGTTAGGGTTCAGGGTCCAACTTAATTATGCTGATGGTTTTTCAGGGGATGATCAGATCATCAAACTGAACAACTTTCTCTAAGGCACCAACGTCGAAATCGCAAAAATAAAATCACCTTGCCCATACATGTGGCTCGAGAAGGTTTGCATTTTTGTATGAAACAGCAGATTTTTTTTTTGGCGATTTCGATATTGGTCCCATAGAGAACATTGTTGTTATAATCCCGTTAAAAAGTGTCAGCATATTAAGAAGGACCCTGTGTAGGTACTTATTTTATTGCACACCAAAACAATAAAACAAGTTTGTTTGTAGAGTAAAGAACATAAAAAATGTTCACATACAGACCTTGCCATCTGTTTGCTACCCTTAGGGATGAATTTCGAAAAATGATGTATTACAATAAGTGTTTCATTGCTTTTGTTGTACCTAGAGTTTTATACAAAGTTCCTAAAATAGGCAACACTAAAAAAATTAAAAGATTGAACATATTTGCTAAGCGATTACCTAATCGGGGATTGGGGTTGAACGATGAGTGAAAATTAATCGCAATTACAGACACAATAGAATAAATAAATCTATTGTTTTGGCAACAACTTGCCCCAAAAATAGGAGTAGGCAACTAGGTGTTTTCCTGACAGTTAAATTAAATATTTAATTACTTTTCGAAAGTTTGATAGATATGGCATTAGAAACTTTATTTATTTTCTACGAGAAAATAGAAACTAGGTATTGGTACAGTCACAGTATAAGGTAGAGTATCTAGTACTATGTACATAGTAGAGTGAAGGTTTTTAACAATCTGTCTAACAAAAACAGATTCATTGTAATATTGGAATCGGTGCTAAGCCTATATTTCTGACATAAAGCGTCAAGCTCAAGCTTGACATTTATTTTCCCTACGGCGCGCGGCGGCGGCGCCGGGGCGGCAGCGTTGGTTGCTAGGTATTAAGAGGATGGTCAGACCACGGAACCCTAGAAAGGGAAGTCTTTAGGCATTTTGGGAAAGGGACATTTTGGGGAAGGGACATACTGGGGAAGGTACTTTTTGGGAAAAGGACATTCTGGGAAAGGGACAATTGGAAACTGGGAGACTTTTTGGGAAAGGGACATTTCGCAACAAACGCACGAACTTTAGTGAACAACTTTCTCTATGGTAACATCATCAAAATCGCGAAAACAAAATTCCGTTGGATTCCATACATTTGGATCGAGAAGTAGGTATTGCAGTTTTGTATGAAACAACAGATTTTATTTTGAGATTTCGACGTTGTTCCCGTACAGAAAGTTGTTCAGTTTCATGGCCTGGTCTGGCCTGGTAATCCTATTAAAAAACTGTCATCATATTAAGAAGGACCCTATATGTACCTATACAGGGTGAATTTGATATCATTAGCATCCTTTTAAACTAAGAATCTACCCATCAAACTGAACAACTTTTAGTATGGGAGCAAACCGATCGGAGCAAAAAAAATCAGCTGTTGCATACATTTGAGTCGAGTAGGAGGCATTGCAGATTGCAGTTTAGTATGGAACGACAGATTTTTTTGTGCTCCGATCGGTTTGCTCCCATAAAAAAGTTGTTCAGTTTGATGGGTAGACTCTTAGCTTAAAAGAATGCTAATGATATCAATTTCACCCTGGAGAGTAAGTAAGTAAACAAGTACCTATTTATTTATTTATTTTAACACTTTATTGTACACACGGAAATATATATGAAAACAAAAATCCTAACTCTGACTTCTCTGTACATCCTAGAAATTTGTAATTATGTTAAAAAACACCCAAACCTGTATACCCAAGCAAAAGATCTTTACTCCCGCAACCTTCGACAAAGAGATGGATTAGCGATCCCATTTACAAAAATGCATTTCGTTAGTTCAGGCACATACCATATGTCAATAAAAATCTATAATAAATTACCTTCAAACATCAGAAATATTGAAAAACAATCAGGTTTCCATCAAAAACTAAAAGAATTCCTTATAACGAGATGCTTTTATACCCTGCAGGAGTTTTTGGATTGCGCACAGTGAGTAGCTGCGTAGTTCGATTGGATAAATAAAATAATATAAACATTGTAATATATTATATGTATAGTCAATTAAATATGCTAATAATGAATAATGAATAAGATAAATATTGTAATAGGTTAAGTTAATAATGAATAAGTTATACCTACATTTAGTTTGCAGTGCCCTTACAGGGTTCATGTGCGCCCTATCCTATGTGTTCCACCTTATGTAACCACATGAAGCAATAAACTACTATGACTATGACTATGACAATTACAAAGGGTGAGCTTATCTCTAAAGAGATATCCTAGACCTATACTTACATCGTGGTCATTTATATGTCACGTTTTCTATAGAGCGCGCAACATGTACGTATCCTCTAACGAATGAGCTTGAAAGATTAAGTATTAGTAGCTATAAGTAGTGTAATATTGGGCACTCTAGGCCACTTCGTTTCCTTCAGGCTCACCCTGTTCGCCTTCAGTCACTCGTTGACCTAGAGTGCCCAATATTACAAAGATATTTTTCGTTCAATCATTTACTCAGACATGTGTGATGGTCTATTCTAATTTAAATTCAACCTGTGTCGTTCTAACGCGATCAGATGAGAGCCATGGTAAGATCACTCCTTGAACGCACTGTCATCTAGGATGTTAAATCGTTTATTTAACCAGAACAGGAACTCGTTTTATCTGTTTATTTGTCGAACAGAAAACATTATTTTAATCAAAAGAAGCAAAAACCTCGTGCTTTGAGCTTTCAGGTACCTTGCTCGGTCTCGTCGGCTAGTGTCGGAAGTTGTGCAAGGTACCTTAATTGCTCATCGCACATTAGAGGAAACCCCTAAGGGTTTTTTATTATCCATTTGAGGTTCGACATTACAGTGTCAGTTCTCAGGTAGGATTTCAGGGTTTTTGGTATCCATTTGAGGTTCGACATTACAGTGTCAGTTCTCAGGTAGGATTTCAGTTCATAGGTATAGAGATATTACTTTATCAAGTTTCAGATTGGCCAGATCGATACTAATTGATATTTCATATCACAGGCATGTTTGAAGTTATGGAGTGTAGTCAAGTCGGCCAAGCTTAACTAACACCACATGGTCTCAACCAGCCCAGAGGAAACTGTTTCACTCTGGTATATATACTAACATCGTTGAAAACTTTAATAGCGCGATTTAGAAATCGTTATTTTAATGCGTGAGTTTTCGCTAGGCCGCTGTACACTAACGTCTTTAGTAAACAGAACCAGTAACAATACCTTTATAAAAGAGTCGATGTACCTCATACAGCTGGATTAAAGACGCGGCATTAAATAAAAACTGAATTCCCCGGTTAGTATTTGATTATCGTAATATGATACTAAGGATGTCGTCATTGCGATTATACAAGGTGTTAATTTTAATATTTTGTTAGGTATCCACTGAAATATACGATAATATACGAAGGATATTATTATTAAGTTGATTACATCACAATACTAAAGGGATTAACTCAAGTCTGTAATAAGATAATGTAATCAAAAATTCTTCTTGTTATTTTATCAACTAAGTTGTATACTAGTTCGTATTTAGTAGTAAACTTACGTAAGTTTAGGTGTGTTTATATACCTACTTAGTTTTATTCAGTATGGTTTTATTAAACGAATTTCGTTATCATTTTATTATTAAATAATAAATAAGTAAGTATAATAAGTAGGTAGGTAGGTAGGTATAATAGGTAGGCAGTTATTGTCTGAAATATATGCGTGATAAAATTAAATATGTTTATATCTTAATTAATAATATTATATACCTAGATATAATTTATAGTGATGACAGAGATATTTAATTAGCTACATAACACGTTAAGCTTCTTACCTACCTACAAAATAGATATTATCTTTCTTCAATATTTATCAAAATGACACACTGTATTTTTTTCGAATGTTGATTCATACTGTGAAACCGAAGAAAACCTAAGTAAGCATTTTTATCGTAATAAATCAGAATGTATTATGTGATAAAAGTGACTCGTAGAATGTTACATAATATTTACTTGAATTTAAGGTTCAAATTACATTGATCAGAACCTTTACATTACGTTTTTAGATGGAGACTTAAGAGTAAAAAAGCTTACCTAATTATTGCAATCCATAATTTGTAACATACTTATTTTGATTTTGCTCAACAGTAGTCGCAGTATAAATTATCGTGAGTGATTTTTAATAAATTCAGTTTCTTCAAGAAAAAATGTAAGTAGGTATGAGAACAATTATTTAATCATGCAATCATTAACATTATGGTTATGATTTAATACCTACAACATGGGTTCGAATCCTAGTTGAAACTTATTTTGATATGCCTAGTTGCAATTATAGTACTTATATTTTAAACACATTAGGTACAGTTTAACGTTCGAGATCTGAAGGTAGATAATTTATTAATTTTTGCTTAATAGTTTTATTAACTTTCAGGTCTGACTCCGAGTATGAAATTGTAAGTGAAGAGGAGAGAGAAAAGGTTGATAAAACGAAAAAGAAGACCTCTAAGAAATCTACGTCGTTGAGTAGTAGCAGCGTGGGGAAGCGAAAAACGTCATCGACTAATTTAGCTAGGTAATTTGATTTTTAACTCGCACCTACACCATAAATTTTTTTTGATTGATTTTTCTTAATAAACAAAATGTTATGTTATAGCTATTTGTTTGCTTTTACAGTGCGCGCAAGAAGACAGCCCCAGCAGCGCTCGACGTGTTTGGGTTGACCAAGGATCAACCGCAACCGTCATCTTCAAAGCCAACAAAGCGGAACGGGACTCTGGAGTCCTGCTTCGTAAACCGGGTAGCAACAGGCAACCAACGACGGGTGACCGAACAAAGTGGTGAATACTATATTGATCTTAAAGTATATAATACTACCGACGCCGAAGGTTCTAAGCCAGAGGAACGTTGGAAGAAGGCTCTCGTAAGGGTGAAGTTCTTTACGAATGACGACTGTCCGCAGTGGCAAAATGTCCAAAATCTTGTGAGATCGGCTCATGAGCTGTTTGAGGACATTCCACCTTCTTTTTATAATAATTTTAATAACTAGTCACATCATTTTTTGATTTGTTGAATTTTGATAAAAAATAGTAGGTAGGTACAGTTAGACCGTATCTATAAATACTTAGCGTTAATTATAGTTAATACGTACTGTTGATAAAAAACTACAAGAGTTAAATTATTCTAACATGCCTTTTTGTTCAAGCTGCGGTATTTTAGTTGTAAGAAACAAATGGACTGGTCATTTACGAAGTAACGTACACAAAAATAATGCCGCTGCATCTGTTTACGATAACGTACAGATAATAAAATCCGCTTTCCGGGGTCGTATCGCGAGCTATAGGATTTTAGCAGTGACTGAAGAGGAAGTAAATTCTATAAATACGTTTTTTGTCAGAACTAGTTTCAAAATCAAGTCACTTTTAGATCGTTCACTTAAAAGTCATATATGTGTTAAAGTTAATATTGAACTTTTTTCTATGTTTTTGATGTTAAAAAATGATACCCAGGAAGTGAAGTCTTTTGGAACAAAAAATTTTACACTTCATTTAAATTATGACTTCGATTCATTATTTTTAGATGTCAAAAGTAATTTGATAAAAAATATTGAAGAATTTCAAGAGAGGGACAGTGGGTGGACATTTTTGAACAATTTACACTTAGAACTGAACATAAATAAATGTCAACCATTACGAGGATCAAATTATATAGACTTACCTAAATTTATCAAAAACAAAAAGGCATGCCTGAATATTCAGAATAATGACGAATACTGTTTCTTATATTGCGTGATGGCGGCCCTATATCCTACCACAAAACACTCCGTAAGACCTTTATCATATGCAAATTTCCGGGATATGTTGCAAATTAAAGATATGTCGTTTCCAGTCAGCTTTAGGGACATTTCAATTTTCGAGAAAAATAATCCTGCTTTAAGCATTTATGTTTATGGTCTGAAAGACAAAAAGATTATAACTGGACCATTGTACAAATCGGAGTCAAGTAGCTGTAAAAAACGTATTCATTTGTTGCTTCTTGAAAATGGTGAATCATCGCATTATTGTTTAATCAAAGATCTGCCGCGTCTTGTTAGACGACAAATAACAAAACATCACGGCAAGTTATACTATTGTGATACTTGTTTACAATTTTTTACATCAGCTGCTAAACTTGATGAACACATTTGTGGAGGCGTCGTTACTGTGCTGCCTGAGAAAGGGTCAGTTATACAGTTTAAAAATTATGAACGAAAACAAAATGTTCCTTTCGTTATTTACGCTGACTTTGAAACTATGCTACAACCTTTTCAGGGCTGTGAACCTGATCCAAATAATGCAAGTACAACAGACTTACAGCGTCATGTGCCCGTTGCGTTTGCTTATCAAGTCGTTTGTTCAGTTGATGAACGTTATAATCGGTTTGTTAGTTATTGCGGTAAAGATTGTGTGCCAAAGTTTGTTAGCTCACTGCATAGAGATGTCGCGGAAATTCATGAAGTTCTAGGTACTATTATCCCTATTATATTCAGTAAACAGGATGCTAAAGATTTCGAGTCATCTATTCGTTGTCATATTTGTCATAATTTTTTATGGAATGATAGAGTAAAAGATCATTGTCATATCACAGGACGATATCGCGGTGCTGTCCATCAGTACTGTAATTTACAGTATCGGCTTCCTAAATTTATTCCAATTTTTTTTCACAATCTTGCAGGATATGACTGTCACCTGTTTATCAAAGAATTGGGAGTAACTCCCGGCATGATCAAAATCATACCAAAGTCTAAAGAAAACTATATTTCATTCACTAAATTTATTCAAGTTACAAACGAAGAGTATATTCAGTTAAGATTCGTAGATTCATTTAAATTTTTAGGAGCAAGTTTAGGAAAGTTAGCGAAAACAATGAAGAAAGATGAATTTACTAGTCTCCACTATTTCTTTCCAAATAAAGACGAGTTTAGTTTACTAACAAGAAAAGGTATATATCCCTATGATTATATGACTGACTGGAAATGTTATGAAGAAAACTCTTTACCGCCGCAAAGTAAATTTTACAACTCACTGACGGGTGAAAACATATCATGCGAAGATTATAAGCATGCGCAATCGGTATGGTACCAATTTAAAATAAAAAGTTTAGGGGAATACACGGACTTATATCTGAAAACTGACGTTCTTCTGTTAACGGATATATTTGAAAATTTTCGGCAAACGTGTAAACGTCATTACCAGCTCGATCCTGCATTTTATATCACTGCACCAAGCTTATCTTTCGATGCGATGTTGCTCAAAACCGGTGTACAACTAGAACTTATTGATGATTTGTCTATCATTCGAATGCTACAAAATGGAATCAGAGGCGGTGTGTGTATGTGCTCTCATCGATACGCAAAAGCAAATCATAAATATCTAGATGACTATGACTCTTCCCAACCAAATTCATTCATAGTTTATTTAGATTGTAATAATTTGTATGGGTATAGTATGTGTCAAACATTACCCCTCTCTAATTTTAGATTTTTAGAGCAGAACGAAATTGATGGTTTATGCGTTTCGGATATACGAGATGACGCTGATTACGGTTTCATACTCGAGGTTGATCTGCTATATCCTGAAAACGTACATTGTGATCATAACGATTTCCCGTTTTGTCCAGAGAAATGTATACCACCTGGTGGGAAGAATGTAAAGCTTGTACCAAACTTGTACAATAAATACAACTACGTGATCCATTACGTTCATTTGAAAAAATGTCTAGAGCATGGGTTAGTATTGCGTAAAATTCACAGGGCTATCACATTCAAACAAAGTGCTTATTTGAGACAATACATAGAGTTTAACACAGAGCTACGGCAAAAAGCACAGTCTGAGTTCGAACAAGATTTTTTTAAACTGTTGAATAACAGCGTTTTTGGTAAAACTCTGGAAAACAATGAGCGAAGGGTTAACGTACAATTGATAAACCAATGGAATGATACAAAAAATATAACCAAAAAGGAAACTAGTGCCGATAAACTCATAGCTAGTCCTTACTTCCATAGTGTATCAATTTTTAATGATAGTTTGGTTGCAATACAAATGAAACCAGATAGAGTTATCTTAGATAAGCCAATTTACATAGGCTTTTCGGTATTGGAATTATCCAAGGCTCACATGTACGATTTTCACTATAATGTAGTGAAACCCTTCTATGGAGATCGAGTTCAGCTATGTTATACTGACACAGATAGTTTCATCTATAATATTATCACAGATGTTTTTTATCGAGACATGAAAAACAAATTCTTACCTTACTTTGATACAAGCAATTATAGCGAAAATAATAAATTTAATTTACCACTTAAAAACAAAAAGATACCTGGTTTGTTTAAGGATGAGATGGGAGGGAAAATTATAACGGACTTTGTTGGTTTAAGGTCAAAGTTATATTGCATTAAAACCAAAGAAAAAACAATAAAAAAGGCAAAGGGTGTTAAAGCAAACATTGTGCGAGAATTGAGTTTATCAGATTACGAGAAAGTTCTTATTAATAAAGATGACATTCGCAAAAAAAATATTTTATTTAAATCAATCAAACATGAAATATTTACTAGAAGTGTTAACAAAGTTGCACTCTCAGCGAATGATGACAAACGTTCAATTTCTCAAGATAAAATATCTACCAAGGCGTGGGGTAGCGAATGTATCTTAAAATCTTAAATTTTTGTAGTTTATTATCAACAGTAACAGTACGAGTGTTGACATTATCCTAAATTGATAGTTTCTAATACCTTGCGCACAAAACCTAATCTCCGCCTGAGGCAAGGGAGGTGGGACGTAGAATAAACGCATGCAAGCGATCGTCGCGTCTTCAATTCGGAGCTTCACGCCATCCCATGTCTCAGGCGGTGACTAGACAGTTGCGAGCGGGCTATAATATTAAGTATAATAATGAAGAAATAGATAGGTTGATTACTCATCGACTGTTAGGTGGTATTGTAAAAAGATTGTGTGAATTATATTTCAATGAATAAAACTGATTATAATACTAAATTTATATGTATAGCAGACAACATTATTTTATGTTTAACTTCAAAATGATATAATATTAATTTCTTACTTACCTATTGTATAAGTTACGCTAGCCTAAATGTCTCAGCTAGCACTTTTATAGCGTGCTAATAATAAAAATTTTTCTACTTCATATCATTTTTTATTTATAGTACCCTACTTCCCTACATAGACATAATGTATATCACACAAAAATATGGTGAGGTAAAACCAGTAGGCGTCGCATGCCAGCCCCGAGAAAACGATAAAAATCGAGATGTGCCTCCATCCTTATTATTTTACGTATGCCGGAAAGAGCGCGCATAACATTTTTCTCGTTTAAGCGCTTTGGCATGCTAGCTGTGCTGACAGATAATAAAATATTATGATAAAGATATATATGTATACTTAACTTTATTAGCTTATTAGTAATTCGACTCATACTCAGACTTCAATTAACTATAATTGTTTCACTTTAGAATTTGGAGGAAAAAGGAATTTGTAAATAATTTGAAAGTTCATTTTCATTTTACTGTTTATTAAACTTAACAGAAACAATTTTACAGTGTCCATAAATCTGATCATTTAAATATTAATTATTTTACAAAGTGTAATTTGTCAACTTTTTTGAAATCTTATTAATAACACTCTCTGTCTGATCCATAATCTCGTCCATTCTTTCGGTGACAACATATTGCGCATTAAGTATTGCACTATCTTCTCTAACACAATCAATTTCGCTCACATCATAGACTAATATTTTTATTAACCGCAGAGGTCTGTCTGGTTTCTTGCAAATTACAAAGGATGTAGGTGAAATAATTGACTTCTTTTTGTTCACACGCTTATTTGATTTCTTTTGTTCCTTAAATTTTGTTTTTCCATGATCGCGTTTGTTTCTTAGCTCAGGGTAATCTACATCAAATCTATTTAAGAGATCTTGATTATAAAAGTAAGGAACGGTAGTTTCCTCCATGATCTGAAAACAAAAAAATGTAAAAGTAAAATCATTAGATAACTGTAATTAAGCAGGATTAATGAGGTACTTACCTATACAGGATGCAAGTGACAGCCTAGCAAATACTGAAACGATGAACTCAGACCATCAAACTGAACAACTTTCACAATGAAGCCTACCTCAGGAAACGCGAAAAAAAATTTAGCTGTCCCATTTCCATTTTAGTCGTGAAGGTACAGCAGTTTTGTATGAGACAGCAGATTTTTTTTTTTGCGTTTCCTGAGGTAGACTCCATAGTGAAAGTTATTCAGTTTGATGGTCTGCGTTCACAGTTTCAGTATTTTCTAGGCTGTCACTTACACCCAGTATAGTTTAAATATTTTATAAAGAGATGAATTAAACTTACCGAAATGCCTGATTACCTATAATATTTTAATTCAATAACAAATTAAGTGACCTCTCCAAATGCTTATGTGCAAGTGACTAAAGAGTTGTTTACCTAAAAAGATCACGTCTAAGCCTCAGGTTCTATGAAAAAAATATTCAATTCATCTCAAGAATGAAACAAGATCAAACTTGATTTAAATTTCTTAGATAGGTACTTACATTATTATTTATATATTTCCTTTATTACACAAAAATAGTTTTATCATTTTCACATAGGTAGGTATAGGTAGTGATTACACGTGTTAAACCATTCCCGTAATGAAAAATTGCATGGAAAGCAAATTCAAGTTCATACTTGTCGGTCATGTGAAGCTACCGATTATGATGACATAGATCGTTTTGCAGTTTTTAAGTTTCAAATTTCCATGCCTCAAGTTATTTATTTCATAATTAAATTATTCGTCATTCATTAAGTAACCTTAGTACGGAGCATCAACATTTTTATTTCATACTTAAAGTTCAAAAATATAATCAGAATGTCTAGACCAGTGAATCCAGTCATCACTAGCTACCTTGCAACTGATACGTTTGGTGTTCCTAAATTTACCATCAAGATAGAAGTAAATCAAATAGTTGAACGAGATTCAATAATTGAGGGTCGACCAATGCTGAGATCCATTTATGCAGCGCAAGATGAAGAAGATCCTGTGATGAAATCAGTATCACACACATTGTTTTTGATTTCGAGAGAATTGGGAGACCGCTCAGATACAAGTAAATAGGTTAGTACATAATTATACTCTTTTATTTTCTTTTCTTATTGTTTCATAGGTCTCAACCTACCCACGGTGCGACGTAGGTGTGGGCATTATGTATCTATGTATTTTTTCAACCTTACAGCTCGATACTGCGTTGTTATTAATAGTGTAAAAATCATTTTATATTTTCTTTTTCAGGTACTACCGTTTGGAGCGAATAAAATGCAAGAGGAATACTTACTTTAGTACTTATTAAATACATTTAATTTAATTTTAGTTTATGTAATTCATGTTCATTAATAAATAAAAAAAAATTAAAGAAGAAATATACAAAAAAAAAAAAAAAAAAAAAAGTAATTAAATAATTCTAATTTTGTATAATTTTAGTGCTTTTATAATCTGTAATTTAATATATTCAGTAATAATTTAGACCTAAGTATTATTATTTTATGAAATTACTCTCAGACTTGAAAGACAGAGCGATCAAAATAAAAAAATGTATCATGCTATTATCAATTAAAATTTGTTTAAATAATTTCACTAAGGTTTTAAAATAAGTGATAATATGTTAGGTATAAATAAAAAAAAATGTTTTTGTTCACAAAGAAATGATTTATTATTTACTATTTTTATATCATATATCTAATTCTAACATGCAATTTAACATTTTATATTTTTAACATTATTTGCTTAATTAAATTTTAATAAAGAGAATAAAAAAAATATTACAATCAATCAAACAAAGAGAACTTGTACATATAATTGTCTTCGTACCATTTTTTAATACATATTACATTATTTAAAGCACATTCTTTTGTATGATTTATACAATTAAAATTAATATTGTTTTTACAATAATCATTACGTAATTTTAGAATATTAGGACATCCTTTTTCTCCTATATCTACTATTTGACATGTTGAACACAGTTCTTTAATCCATTTAATTTTTTCCAAGCCTTTTGTCAATATTTTTTTATTTTCTAAATATGGTATGATCACACGTTTAAATTCACGATAGTCAATAAAACCTTCACTCCATCGAATTCCTCGGTTTTTCTCTAACCATATGATTTGTTTCTTTTCAAAATTCGATAAATTATGAAATGAATATGGAGATTTTATAAGAAACGTTTGTGTAAATTCGATAGTAGCTATAGATAGTTCTTTAACAATAAAATCATTTTTAAAATTTTTAAAGCCTTGAATATCTACGAAAATAATATCCTTATTCATGATATCTTTTTGACTGTATTGCTCAACGGTTTATATTCCACAATGCAATCGTTTAGGATAAGGCAGTATGCAGAAGTTTGATCAGGTATTTCTGTGTTGCTCTCGAGTTCAACTCGCACGTTAACGACAGGTCCCGACTTGAGATTATCAGTTTGCCTCGAGCAATCGATGACAAATAGAGGTGCTTTTTCTTTAAATTCTTCTAAATTCAACAACGGTTCTGTTCTACGACCGAAATACGACTGCTGAAATCTTGCGTATTGTTCATATAATAAAGCAATTTTGCCATCGGTAAAATTAACATTTAAACTTTCGTATGGGAAGTAAGTTGAATTGAGATAGACTTTTACATCTCGCATAGTACAATGGTCGAATTGGGTCATATCTGCTGCGGCATTATTTTTTCTGTTCGTTTGAAATCCTATAATAACGTATCTGGGTTTTTCTATTTGAGATGAGGTTTTTATAGACCATGTATGTTTAGTAGTTTTTGGTAATAATGGATATTCATATAAATCCCAGTTTCGAAATACTAACTGAAGTGATCGATCTTTTTCTAATAATTTAAGGAAGTTTAGCCTTTCTCTATCGGACACTTTTACATGCGGAACACGCCAAACTATTTTATGTATTTCAACATCATCCACAACTTCTCCCGAACCTAATTTCAATGCGTTAAGGTTAGTATTGCTCCGTAAGAGTATCAGTTCATGCTTACAGTTTATTATTACTTTTTTGTAGTCTTCTGCAAAACCAAGAATATTACAAAGGGGTATAGATGCAGAGAAACCACCACTCTGTTTGTTCTTTGTTCCGTTAATATCCCAACCCCAAGCTTTAGACATCTTTGCTTCACTTTCGTTCATCGATATTAATGACTTCATCGTTGTTGTTATTCCAGCATTTTTTATTTTATCTATTTCTACACCATTTAATTCATAGCGAATGTCTTGGAATAAGTAAAGTAAGGGATTATTGGTAAATTGCACGCTCTGTGACCTTACTTTCGTTTCTCTGTGGTGAACTTTTACAACCCCCTCCAAATATAAAGTACTTGCTGATGGTAGTACGTACAAATCTTGCTGATTTATAGGAATACGAATTTCATCATTTCTATTAAAAGTGATAACGTAAGGTTTATATGAATGTATTTCAACACTGTCGATAGTGTTATCGTACGAAGGAATACTAGATATGTCTAGAATGCTCATTTTAACAATCCAATTAGTTTAAGGAATTTCTTATTTTCTTTTGTCAGTTTTATTTTCTTTCTTGGTGTTTCTTTACCGATAGATCGAATGGTACTGATGTTTTTGGTTAGCGGCGATATATATTTATTGTATTCAATCATTTTTTGTTTAGGTGTAGATATAACTGAATTTCTTCTCCACGTAAATTAATCAAATTATTATTTATATCTAACAATCGAATGTTAATACAATTTACGTTGTTTTGATTTACTGGGAAGTAAATAATGTTTTTAGGTATTTCTATAATTCTATAGCCTGGTGGTACATTCGGCGCAAATTCATGGATAATATGGCTTGATATTCCATTAATATAAGATCCTGTCACTATGTCACATTCAACCCTCACAACTGTCGTTGATAGAATGTTGACTGTATGCTGTGACTCGTGTAATATATTTGCTTTGAGCGTTTCATTTCCAAATCCCAAAAGTTGACCGAAAGAAGTTTCTCTTTCAAAATGGATTTCTTTTGTACAAAAAATTGATGTTTTTAATGTATTATTGTTACAGTGTAATTTGAAAACTGCATCTTTTATATTGGCCTTCAAATAATCGCAGATGTCCTGGAGTTCGTAGGCTCCCTCGGGTATTTCGATAACTTCATTATTACCGTAATGAAATTTGTTATTTCTAACATCAATATTAGGAATAGAATTAAAGGTTGATAGATACAATAAAGCGCATTCATATTGACCTTCTAATTGTAAAGTTGGATAATAATTATTAGATAAAATCGATTTATTACCAGTTATTGATACAGTGAAAGACATTATATTAATGTTGAATATTAAACCAGCTTTCTCATTTTATATGTTTATTCCAAAAATTTATAAGATATGAAATACATAAATGACCACAATTTACTGTATTAAACTCTTGATAACATTTGTAGTTGTAAAAAATGTCGAAGAGATTAAAATAATTAACAATCTCTAAAGGAGGTTTCAAATCACCATAACTGTTATAATATTCACAATAATTATTTAATTTCGCATAGGCTACCCAATGAGTTCCATCACCATCAGAATTATCTAAATTAACAATACCACATTCGATAGGTTTAGGCGTTTTAGGTAATCGATCTTTCATAAAAACACCTCTAAAGTACGGTATATCTCTAGCAAATTTTAGAATATCTAAGTTGGTAAGGGCTCGTTTAGGTAACCTTTCGTTTAGTTTTTTGAACTCGCAATAAACAGTCCAGCGCCTTTCTTGTGTGATTTAATGTATAAACCCTTTCCCAATGAAATAGATTCCATCACTTTGTTGTGACGTTTAGATTCACTTAGATTTTGTTGAGCAGATTTATAATCGTTCACAGTTTTTGCAATGCCAGCTGCTCCTCCTGCCAGTGTACCTAAGGCTGAAAGGCCTGCAAAGATTGGTAGTAAAGGTAGAATTCCGCCTGTCTTTGGGAGTGGTATTACGCGTGGTAAACGAACTCTCTTGTTATTAGCGAGAAATTTTTTAGCTGCAAAATAAGCACATTTGATTGCAGCCTTCGTGTTCTTAGGTTTTGACCTTTTGAGGTGAGACTTGATTTTTGAAACAGCTTTATTAAAACCCTTTACTCCTGCTCCTGATTTCAATTTAGCTTTCATGGCTTTAGTTACTATCCAAGAAGCAAGTTTTTCTCCCCGCGAACCATCCTTTGATCTAAGTCTTTGCTTAGCCATGTTTAACAACACTGTATCTGCTTTATGTCGATTTTCCAAATCTTGATGGTTAGAATAAGCTATATCGTGATGCATACAAGCGTTGTCTAGCTCATTAACACCTTTATCACCTCGCAATAATCGCTTTTGTAGTTTAGTACCAGGTCCACAAAAATTATATCCAGGTAAGTGTAACTCGAATGGAAGATTATTTATTAATTTATTAATAAGACCTCCTCCTTGCATATCTCATTAGGTAATGAATACTAAGTTCATACCATTTCCTTTTTATCAATCCAACTATTTTCATCATCACTGAGACCACTTAACCAATATCTTATTTCCCTTTTTCCGAATAATTTTCTCAATTAAATATACATCAGGATATTTGGTTTTTTGAAGTTCTTGTTTATAAAATGTTCCTAGAATAGGTTGTTTACGTAAATCTTCAATAATGTATGTTATAGGAATAGTATTATTAACTTTTTTAATTGTAAAAATTTCTGTCGACCAATTTGGAGTGTACCCTTTTTGAAAAATACTTTTATATTTACTTATTCTAACGTAATCACCTGCAAAGAGCTTCTGTCTATCAGGTTTTGATATAAAAATTTGTGATTTTATAATGTTACCTATTACTATATTTTCACTAGCCTGAGTAACTTCAATTGGTTTATATTTTGTAATACGATGTTTTGTATTATTATACAGCCTTACTACATCATCTAGCGGTCCTTGGATCCATTTATAACTACCATTCAAGCAAAAGGTTTGATACAAATTGTTTTTTAAAGTTCTGATTAATCTCTCAACAATTGAAGCTTTTTTTATAGAAAATGTAGAATAATGGTTGATGGTAAATAATTTCATTAATTGTTCAAACTCATCGTTATAAAACTCAGTACCCATATCAGTTTGTAAATTTTTTGGACGGCGATGACTCGTACACAATACATGATGAAACGCCTTTGTTATTTCAGATTTTGTCTTGGTTTTGACTGGAACTGCCCATGAATATTTAGAAACACAGTCTATTACAACTAAGATAAACTTGAAACCCTTGTTATGGGTTTTTAATGAACAAAAGTCTATTAGATCAGCTTGCCATAGATCATCAATTCCTTTTAGAATCACAGATCTTCGTATAAAATTTTTTCGAGCTGCTTTATGGAGTTCTTTCACTATTTGCTGCTTTATCATTTTGTTTTTACAATTTTATCGACTTCAGTTTTAGTATAGTACTCCTTTTTGAAGTGATTTAAAACCTTGTTTACGTCTGCTTTTATACTTTTAAGGAGTGCCGAAGCATCATCCTTGCTACAACATAATTTAATAACAGTATCAACATATTCTTTATTAGCTGCATCATCAGCTGACGAAGGTATTTTAACACCTCTTAGTCTTGTTTTTTTCAAATCGAATTCTCCTCCTTCTGTTTTCATCAAAGTTTTATCGGTTAAATCAAATATTTCAGATAACCGCATTCGTTTATGAACATGATGACCAAATTTATCAATATTCATGATGAGAACCTATCAATTGAAAAGTTAATATACAAATGAAACAAAACAACTATGATTACTTTATTTATTATACAATAATTCCACTTTCACGCAACTCTTCTAGAACCGATATTATTTCATTATCCAGTCCAGTGTTACCTGCATCTCGAGATGCAATTAATATCTTTAGTCTTTCCACTAATTCGTTAGGATCATCCCAGTAAACGTAATCCACATCTTTGTTCCACTTTTTCATAGACGGTAAGCCAGATCCTTGAGCAACACTACCGTCAGTACTTACAGAAACTTTACGAAGTTTGAATAATGGTTTGATAATATTCAAGTATTTTCGTCCTTTATTGCTCTTTATTGGTTTAGTTGAATCAAAATCGCGTCTATGCGCATTTGTATCCATCAACATGGTTTTATAATTTTGTATGTCTTCGGATGTTATCAAGTTCGTATCAGGTACTTTCTTGAATATCAGTTCACGTATTCCTACAGTGTTATCATACGTATGCCCACCTATTGTTATATATTCTCCATTTGTAGTTACACGAGCTGAACCCATCATAAGTTTTCCACGTTCATTCCTAACACCATACGGAACATCTTCATAAAACTCTGAAGATAAAGACCATGATGATGCATTACGTGCAGGACTATTCTGAGCTGAATCAACAGTTTTAAAGGACATATTGCTAATATCATGGTCATTAAAACTGTTATTATTGTCATTATCATCTTCATCTGTGTTTACATCTGATAAATCTTTTTCATTATTTATAATGTCAGATTTCCTTTTCATGATTGTTTTATCCAGATACGGTTCACTAGATGACGATGCATCGGAATAGCTATCTCTCAAAGACTTAATCTTTTTAACTTTATTTTTTTTTGACTGTGTGCTTTGTTTCTTTGTTGCCAACATTTGATTAAGGGGATTTATTATTGGTTTAAAAACGTTTTCAAGTGTTTTATCTCTATCAGTTTCAATATTACGCATTTTTCGTACCTTTCTTTTTACAGCTTCAGCTGCATTAACAACTTGTCTTTTTATAGATTTTTCCATTTTAATTCAGTGTAACGTGTCTAAGCTTTGAATAATTTCCACGTAATGATAAACGTAAGAAAGCAATACACTTATATACTATTAATGTATTATCAACTAGTCGAATACCACGAATGTGTCAAATTTCTTTCTATAGCACCCTTTATTTTTATCACAATCTTTATTAATCACTAAGTAGCTGTACGACTTATTCCATATTTTTGAACACATTTTTCGAAAATCGAACCACGTCATATCTGTATTAACATGCTCATCATAAATGTGTTTTAAATTCACATCGTCTTGCTTGAAGATAACCAAAAGGTTCGCATTATCTCTTACAAGCTGTTTGGGAATTTTGGTATATGTCTGGTTAAGGTAAAAACAATCTATGTTTTTATGACGACCCATTGCAAAATAATCTCTTATATTATTTTGATTTTCACACGCAACATCATCAAATATTATAACAGAGTTAGGTTTAGCATTTTGAGGACTTAAGACTGTCTCATTTTCGTGGTATTTTGCGAAAGATATACCTGGGACCATATTTAAAACTTTCTCCAAGAATCTGTACTTGGGCTGATGAAGAGTCTTGGAATAAACATACACATTTCGATAATTTAACCCATTTTCATGTAGAAGAAGTCCAATGACTAAATTAGTTTTTCCGCAGTTTGATGGTCCACAAATTAAGCACCTTATTGTATTCGGTAGTAGATTTCCATGACGAGAAGTAATATTCTTAGAATTTAAACATAGGTTTTCAACTTTTAAAGATTGTGCTTGTTTCACAAATTTCATTTTGGTGCAAATAAGGATGCTGTCTTTATAAGAATGAAAGTAATGTAAGAAAACAACGTTTATTTATATTCCTGTCGTTGTAGGTAATAACTAATACCTTATTTGCTCGTTCACGGTTTGGGTACTTCCTCGAAATCTATAAATTTATTGTTCATTCTAATCACACGAGCAGGTACCCTGAGTCCTTCATAATAAATTCCACTCCATGTACCATATTGGTTTTTGTGTAGAATTGGTATTAAAATACCTTCGTAATAGTCTGAACCGATTATTTGAACATTATGAATTCCATATTCATTGCGTTTAACAATAACTACTTCCACAACATCATCTATTTTTAAAGACATTATTACTTATTTATTTATAACGTCTGTCGTGTTCGATGTCAACGTGGTATCTGCTACTATAATCTTGTATCTGCACAGACTACATGCGAGTCTTTCAGATTGCTCTCACAGCTGACTGATACATTAGGAAAGCGTTTGATCGGAAAGGTTTTGAATTAGAATTAAGCATCGTGGATGCAAGAGTAAACGATTTCACGAAAGATATCTTTGTAATATTGGGACACTCTAGGTCACCTCGTTTCCTTCACGCTCGTAGTATAATATTGGGCACTCTAGGTCAACGAGTGACTGAAGGCGAACAGGGTGAGCCTGAAGGAAACGAGGTGGCCTAGAGTGCCCAATATTATACTACTGCTATAGTAATGTTTCTGGCCACACGAAAAGGAAAAACTTATTAAAGTTCCTTTCTATATTAAAATTATGTATTCTATTTTGATACACTCAACGCCTACCAACGTTATACCGATAAAACATCGAATGTGTCTCGTTCAATGTCCGTGAACGTGTTAAGATCCAGAATAAAATAGGCTGCCCCATTTTTCTACACCATTTAGCTTTAATATAAAGACAAGAATCGTCATCTCATAATTTCCGCCTGGAGCGACCTTACGTCGTCAATTATTATTCACACTTCACAATATTCAGTCGCAGTTTTTTGGGAGGGACTGGTTCCGCTCTTGCTTGGTCGTCTTCTACTTCATTCAGGGCACAAGACTGTAACCATAGAGATCTAGAGAGATGCCAACCAACGCGCTGAGTACGAAACCTAGTGTCGCATTACCACCAGTACCACGCGATAGAAAGTATTTTGTTAGCTTGAATGTGCTTATTATCCATTGCGGTATTAGAACTCAACGTTCGAATAATCTTTAGTACTACGCAAGCATTGTAAACTATTTACACATAATATCTCGACTGGCTTTCAGCCTCATAATATATTGAATCCTTACTGTCGCGAGCAATGTGTTCTGTTCTTGTGCATATTGCTGCGACACTGGCCCCGTCCCCTTTTCACATCTCCCTTTAGTTTTTGTGATCTGTGACTGTAAAGAATAAAGCTAAGGGCAATAGGGACGCGGGTCGGAGGAGGCGGGTTATTCACTAAGGGGCGCCACTAGTGGGGATTCGTCGAAGCATGTTAATATCCAGATTACAGGGTGGGAAAATAGTCAGTAAAGTAAAGACAGTAAAGAGTCAGTTTTCTTGGCTAAGGTCAGTAAAAGTCAGTTCTTTCGAAAAACAGTCAGTAAAGTCAGTATTTTGAGGATCAGGAGCTACGTTCCCACAAAAGTGATCTGGTTCCAGTAGATGTCCCTTAAAACTCTCTTTACATATCTTTTTCTTTTTATTAGGTCCCTAAACTTACCTTTAATTAAGAGTTTGTATAATATCATCATCATCATCAGCCTATCATTGTCCACTGCTGGACATAGGCCTCTCCTAAGGCGCGCCACAAAACTCGGACCTCGGCCTTCCTCATCCAGTCGTTCCCCGCTACCTTTTTTAGGTTGTATGTCCAGCGGGCAGCAGGACGTCCCACACTACGTCTACCAGTTCGCGGTCTCCATTCCAGAACCCTGACACCCCACCGGTTGTCAGTTCTTCGGCAGATATGACCAGCCCATTGCCACTTCAGCTTCCTAATTTTCTGAGCTATGTCAACCACTTTCGTTCTCTGACGTATCACTTCATTTTTGATGTGATCTCTCAGAGAAACACGGAGCATAGCTCTCTCCATAGCTCGCTGCGCGACCTTGAATTTATGAACTAGTCCCATCGTCATGGTCCATGTTTCCGCACCATAGGTCATTACTGGCAGGACGCACTGATCGAACACCTTCGTTTTGAGGCATTGTGGGAGAGCCGAGGAAAATATATGGCGGAGTTTCCCGAAAATAATTTGTTTGTATAATATCACAGTTCTTTTTATTGTTTCGCTGATTAATTCATCAAAGATTAACAAAAAATTTAAAGCAGCGGAAGCAAAACATTGTCCAATTTTGTAGTCACAGGTAAAATTTGATAAGATTAGATAGTGATTTGGTCACTAAATGGTCAGTATTTTACAGGGTTTTAGTCAGTAAAATCAGTATTTTTGGCCATGGAATCATTTTCCACCCTTGACATTATCATCAGCTTTACGTCCCACTGCAGGGCATAGGCTCAAGGAGGGTGTATGGGCCTTAGTCCACCACGCTTAGCCAATGCGGATTGGTGGTTTACACATGCTGACACATTATTTTTAAGTCACTTGAATAGGATCGGTGTTGTATTGCATAAAATTATTCGATAGTTCTTATTTCGGCCCACGTACCATGTGTGTTTGTTTTGTATTTTATTTCTGAGGCAATAAAATTTACTTTCTATGTTCCTGTGCCAGCACGGCTAGCATGCCACCCACGACAAAGCGTTTAAACGAGAAAAACATCATGCGCGCTCTTTCTGGCATACATAAAATAATAAAGATGGAGGCACATCTCGATTTTTATCGTTTTCTCAGGGGTGGCATGCTAGGCCTACAGTTTTAATTTTGCAGTAATGTTTCGGTGTAGCAGACCGTTTTGTGTGGTTTGCGTGAAAATTTGTTTATGAAAGTAAACATTTTATTACAAGCTAACCCTAAAAGTTACCCTTCATCATAATTTGTTAGATAAATTCTAACAAATTATTATGAAGAGAATTTTACGTTTTTGTCAACCTCAGTAAATAACTCTTTGTTTTTCTATACAAAATATCATGGGTTACCATCTTACCCGAGAGTTTATTACTAACCCAATGCCCGCGGCATGACGTGACGCCGCGATAAACGTTTTATCGCGCCTGCTAACTCGTTCGTTCGCGGGCAAAAAGAAAAAAAGCTAAGGGCGCGATAGCGCTTTATCGCGCCGCCATGCCGCGGGCGCAGACCCAGGTTGAAGCAAGTGGGGCTTTAGTCGACTATATTCAAAAGCGTTTGACAGCCAACACAACTCAATATTTAAAAACAAAAATCTAAAAACTACATACATAATTATTACAGCTACATAGGTAGACTTCATTCGGGCCGTTTACGGAAATAACAAAATAGTTGAGGCCCACGCTAAGCAACACGTAAGCTGTATAATAGCTGTACAGTAGCTGAATAAAGGTAATTTCCTTTATGCAGCTACTGTACAGCTATTATACCTACAGCTTACGTGTTGCTTGGGGCTCAGGTAGGCGTTAAACAGGGCGACCCGCTGTCACCTTGTGTATAGTAGGTACACCCACTTTTCCGGGTTTCCGATTTCCGTCTGCGTAAATTAAATTAACTTACATACAATGTCAGACTTATTATGTGTCTTATTATAGTTGTTATTGATATGTAACTAATTAATATTATGTTATATTTATATTTCAAAGAAAACAAGCCCGTACGATAGTATAGTTTACCATAACATAGTTTCAAATAAGAATGTGCATATAGTGCCTAACCCTAGAAATTGTGTGCGCCTCTAGTAAGCCTTATTAAGGCGCCATAGGTTCAGAGCGAATATTTTCTATGAGAAACGCGATTGCCCAGCTCTCCGAAAAAGAATTAACAAATGTACTTTTTATCGATTTTTTTTATGATTTTCACTAGATAAAGTAATGCTGAATATGTAAGTAAAATTCCAGTAATTATAAACGGTTGCAAGTTATTGTAGTTTGAAAATTAATAGTGTAGTAGAATAGTGCTAAAAATGCGTTCAAATCATTATCATTAGTTTTGTCTAACCCATAAACTTAATATCGGTAGTAATATTAAGTTTATGGTCTACCCACAACATCCTCCTCCACGTTAGATAGGTATGCTTATCTTTTTAAAATTATTATTATAAGTTCGAGCGTTAACCCGCGACTTCGTCCGCACAAATTATATACCAGATTTTAAGTCAGATCATAAGCTATCAAACAAAAAAAGTTTCATCAAAATCAGTTTAGTAGTTTTGCGTAGTTTTGCGTTTTTTTCGTCACCAGAATTGCAACCAATCAGTGGGCGTTACCGTCATCGATAAACAAAATTGTAATTGCAAGTGTAATTTGCAAAAAATATTATTAATTTAATTTATTAAGTTATTTTATTATAAAGTTACATATGTTTTTTACGCTAATCTGATAGGATGGCCACAATTTGTAGTATAGTTTCAAATAGCCTTAGAGTTTATGTGATCTATGCATTGGTACCTTCATTCATTACCTACGCATTTGTGTGAAATTGCTTAGAAACACGAAATTGTTTCTGCAATTAGATGGAATAGGCTTCAGAAAGGCCTCGTTTATTCGTTATGTCTCGTTTTATATTAACTACCGCACCATTGCCGTGCCTTGCAGATGTTTCAATTATGTTTTTGTGAAGAGAGAAGAGGGAATTATGATTTATTTCCTCAGATGAATTTAATGTAGCGTTACCATGGAAATTTCAAATTAGTATTTTATAATGCATTTTTTCATAAACTTGATTAAGCTTTAATGTCTCCCTTACTTATTAAACATAAAAACACAATAAATACAGAACAACAGAGAAAAAAATCATTAAAACTTGACACATAAACTATTAAAAAAATTACAAATAAAAAAAACATATATCAGTAAATATCTAACTAAATATCAACTACGAAAAGGCAAGTCCAAACCATTCAAGTCGCTGAGATGAAGGTGTAACGCTGGATGTGCGGGGTTACGAGATACGACAGAATTCGCAACGAGTTCGTGCGAGGTAGTCTCGGAGTCCGCGACGTAACATTAACGTACGATAACATTCTTTGACTTAGATGTAGACTTACTTTGAGACTCTTTGAGCTTTACATGAGACGAGGATGACGATCAAGCCTAAGGTTGGCTTTTCACCCGAGCTGTGCGTGGTAGCGAAGCTCTGAGCGAGGAAATAATGCACCAATAGCTTACTAGTTCGATCGTGTCATAAGGAAATTGAAGATTGTTTCCTCGCTAGGAAGCGAGGACGTAAAGCTCTTGCCAGACTTATAGCTTTCTTTCACCAATGCTTGGCTCTACATGAGATCTCACAACTTTTTAAGAGTAAAAGGTTTACGAGTCTTGGCTGTTTTTACATGAAATGTTTTTGGTGGGATATATTATGTTTGATGAATATGAATATTTTGAACCCGAGTCAGTCTCCCTGTATATTTATTTGATAAATAGTTCATTAATTAATGACCTGAGTCATGGATATTTGTATCTATAATGTCCTTCTTAATTATTCTTAATGTTTTTAAGGGGATTATCAAGATTGTCAAACTGAACAATATTCTGTATGGGACCAAGGTTGAAGTCGCGAAAAAAAAACGGTTGTTTCATATAGAACTGCAATCCTACTTGACTAAAATGTATAACAGGACAGCTAATAAATTTTTCGCGATTTGGATGTTGATCAGATCATATAGAGAAAGTTGTTTACTTTGATGGCTTAAAAAACCGTCAGCATTTTGAGAAGGATCCTGTATTATGTATTTACACTCGAGAGCAATAAAACGGGTCAACAAAATACCTTAATATCTCGGGAACTAGGAATGATAGCTTTTTCAAATAAAAAGTATTTCATAGACTATTTAATACTTCTTAAATTACCCGTGATCCGTTTTCATTGCTGTCGAGTGTATATCGTTGTCTAGTCATCATAATACAAGTCCAGGCCCGATTCTGGACACTTTTTACCACTTTTACTTCAATAAACGTGTGTTTTCGTTGTTTTACCTTCTGTGGTCCTTTTTCAACTTCAACCTTACTACATCTCAGCTTCCTTTTCTACAACTCCACTGCCTACTCTCGGAATAGGTAAATAGACCACACATAAAACTGAAGTGCTCCGAATTGTATTTCATAGTTTCTCATAATAGGTGTTAAGTAGAAGACGTAAGACCCTATTTAAATTTTTATTGTACAAAGTATGCAGTACCTATACAAAGTGCATTTGCAGTTGGAATATACATTTTATTTTGTAACGAAAAGTTCTGTATTGAATGTTTTGTTTACCAATCTTTGTGTAATATATTCTCGACGCAAATTTTGTTTTATTCGAAATCGCTTCGTAATTTCTATACTAATTATGTGAAAGTTTTGATGTTTTTAGATTTTTGTTACTCAATCATGCCTAAACGGCTGAACGGATTTAAATAAAATTGGCAACCAGATAGAATATGTTCTGGATTAACACATACAATACTTTTTAAAGGTCCACTCAGACAAAATCGCGGGCGACAGCAAGTTGACAATAAACAACAAAACTCGATCGGTTCTGAAACTAAATTTTCGATGAATAGGTATCTACATTATGTGCTTGATTGGTCACAATATATGCATAGTTGAGCCATCAAGAACTAGGGCGTTATTAATATCGTATAGGTAAGGAAACGACACTGACAGAGATGCTATTGAAGCGACTCATATAGGCTATATTGCAGCCATTTGGATCCTTCCAATCTCTAACGTACACTTTGAGCCCAGCAATTTATTCATGAACTAGCGTTGAGCGGTAGCGGTGAGAATGAATGAGGTATGTTATAGTAATACGCATTAATTTAATGGGTGATTCTGATTATGCTTATGATACTGAACAACTTTCTCAAAGGAAAAAAGCGCAAAAAAGAAATTTCAAATGTTAGCTGAAAATCCCAAAATTGTTTTTGCTAATTTCCTTTAGGTTTCTTAGGGAAAGTTGTTCAGTATCATGTGTAAAATCGCCCCTTACATGCGATGCTGTTTACCCTAACACCCTGTATGTTGTATTATGTGGTAATGGATTAAAATAAATACTGGGCGATCGAGCTTCACTCGGCGTCTTTTTTGGTTTGAAAACGGATTTGCTCATAGATGTCGCACCTAATAGGATTTGCATGAATATTTTTTAACCTACATAGGTATCTTTATAATTTTTTTATCTTCCCATGCATGGGAAGTCGTCTTTTTACGATAATATATTTTCCAAAAAGAAAACTAGGTACTTGTGGTTAGATGCGCACTTGATTTATAACATGCCCGAAAGCATTTGGTTATTAAATACAAATTAGTTACGCTAATTCATACTCGTAATCATGAGACTCACTATTCCAACATCCAAAGTAACAAGGTGCTTTTAATTAATTTATTAATGAGGATTAAGTTAGTTAGTAGACTGGCTGCCTAGGTTCTTAAATGAATTCATAATATTATTATTATGCATTTTCTACCTATATATAAGGTCTAACAAAATTAGGTGAAACTATTTTAAGGGGATGATCAGACCATCAAACTGAACAACTTTCTCTATGGGACCAATATTGAAATTGCGAAAAAAAAAATCAGCTGTTCCATACAAACCTACTCGACCTAAATGTATGGGACAGCAGATTTTTTTTTCGCGATTTCAATATTGGTCCCATAGAGAGAGTTGTTCAGTTTGATGGTCTGATCATCCCCTTAAAATTGTTTCAGCTAATTTTGTTAGACCTTATATATTACAATTTTATTCATGTACCTGTTATAAGAATTTTGATAGGCACTTAACGGATTTTCTTGTCAAGGTCTTTTAAATAACACCTACTATGCTTACTAGAATAAGATTAATAAGATAAGATATTTCATTTCAGCTACACTATCTTAAAATCTTAACAAAAAACATAAATCAAAATTGTAATTTCCTCACAGACCAAACTGCAAGCTACAAGCTTCTGCTTCCTGTTTTACTTTAATTTGTTTTAGTCAAAGATTTTTTAGTTTTAGTGTTAAATAAACTAACGGTTCTGCCCCTTTCGGGGTAATCAGAAACATATAATATGAAACATGGATGTTTCTTGGGGAAGGTAAACAGAGGAGGTATTTTTACTGAGCCTATTGCGTAGCCCTCAATCGTATTTTTTTATTCGAAGAACAAGAATGTCAGATTGTAGTTCTGATTGGCTTTCAATTTATCGAAACATTACATATTATTAAGTTTTATGCTTGTAACTATTATCGTTTAAAGATAAAAGCTACAAACATTATAAAAAACAAATTCGAAGTGACCCGATAAATTGAAAATCAGCAATAACTATACCTAAAATCTTGTTTTTTTTGGAAATATTGTATAAGCATAAGCATATGCTCACGACTGTATATTCTCCGAGGGATCAGAGATATTCTGAAACCTCAGAACATCCACGTTTCACTAGTAGTACCGAAACTCTGTCCAGTGTGACGGGGAGTGAGCCCGTCGCCACTTGTAATGGACAGTAGGTACAATAACATGCCTCGAAATTGAAGCATGCAGGTTTCCTAACGATGTTTCAAATATTGTATAATTATTAAGAAATAAAAAAATACGTTTGGGGGCAGCTCAATAGGCTGGGTGCAGCCTTAAACTAAGTCTAGGGCCTAGAGTAAGAGCTACGTAATGTATGTAGCTAATATACTCGAAGGTACTACCTCTATTTATTACAACTTGATTACAACCCAAAAGACACTAACGAGGAGTCAATTTATTATAGACCAACAAGCGGTTATTGATGGTATTTCACTCTAAAAACATAATTTTATTTACTACGAGCGTTAACCCGCGACTTCGTCCGCACAAATTATATACCAGATTTTAAGTCAGATCATAAGCTATCAAACAAAAAAAGTTTCATCAAAATCGGTTCAGTAGTTTTTGCGTGATACTCGTTCAAACAAACAAACAAACACACAAACAAACAGACAGACAAAAAATCCAAAAATTGGTGAAATGGAATCAGGGACACCTAAAAACCATATCGTAACTTTTTTTTGTTAATATCTTCAATGTACAGACAAACTTCCTGTTACAGTTTTATAATAGTACGAGCGTTAACCCGCGACTTCGTCCGCACAAATTATATACCAGATTTTAAGTCAGATCATAAGCTATCAAACAAAAAAAGTTTCATCAAAATCGGTTCAGTAGTTTTTGCGTGACACTCGTTCAAACAAACAAACAGACAGACAAAAAATCCAAAAATTAGTGAAATGGAATCAGGGACACCTAAAAACCATATCGTAACTTTTTTTTTGTTAATATCTTCAATGTACAGACAAACTTCCTGTTACAGTTTTATAATAGTATATATAGATAGATTGTAATCGGACGTAAGTTTAGGTAAAAATGCAAACGGAATTATGAAATAAGTATAAAAATTTCACCGTTTTGACTTTTTTTGCCAAGATTCTTTTTTCCTATTATAACGGTACATGTAAAGCAATGCGTGAACATCTTAGATATATGAAAATAAAAATAAAAAACCAACATATCTTACCAAGACAAGATCGCCAACTGCGATTTCGCGACACTCCGTTAAGATGAGGTATAGCAAATATTACCACTATAATCTAGAGATTATGAAAAACAAATCGGCATGAGTTCCATAACTTCCGAAGCTTCTGTACAATAGTTTAGTTCGCAGTATTCTTGAGTATGGCAGCGTGGTCTGGCGTCCCCATTACGCTAATCACTGTCTGAGAATTGAAAGAGTTCAGAAAAGATTTCTTTGGCACCTATGTCGCTCTTCAGGTCTAGGCAGCATCGCTCTGAGATCTTTGTCATACGTCGACAGGCTAAATAAATTTAAAATCGCCTCTCTTGATAATCGTAGAGACATGCTGGATTTATTGTTTTTATATAAATTATTTAGAAATAAAATAGATTGCCCTCAACTAATGGAAAATTTTAGAATAAGAGTTCCATTCCGGTATCCTCGTTTCAAAATTGACCCTCTCGCCCCATTGTTTAGAAGAACGGTGCTAGGTGCTAACTCACCCGTCCCACGCCTAAGTAGACTACTTAACAGTAAAAGTGATATTTGCGACATCAACTTTGACTCGTTGGCCAGATTCCGAAAAAATGTTTCCGTTTATGCATAATTGTTCGAAATTTTACCTTCCTACCTACTTAATGTTTCTAGTAAGTTGCTTTGTTTTGTTATATTGTAAAATCTCTTCGTTATTACTTTTTTGAAAAGGCTCATTTATTTTATATAACTACTTAAATCTTATAGTTAACCCTAGTTACATTGCATGCTGTGTTTGCCTGTAATTAGTTATACATCTTAGCCTAAGATCACTGTGTAATGTACTTAAAATTGTGTCAGATGTAATAGCTGTAGGCTGACCTAATAAATAAATAAATAAATAACTATACGCCAACTATACGCTAACATTTTTCTGTTAGCCTATTTCCCATATTAAGAATGGGGATCTCTTTTCCTACTGCAGCATAATCGACATAATTTTAAACGTAAGTAGAAGTACTTACCTATATACCTACCCAAAGTACCTACTATTGGAATGGAATATGAAAGCACATTGTTTACTTTCTTCATAATTTTTTAAATACCAACCTACGTATTTTTTATCTTTATGACCGCATGTTTGACTGTCGAATCGACTCAGAATAAAAACAAGTAGTAGGAGAGTAGGAGGTATATTTTTATTTTGTTTAAATAAACAGCCATGTGTTTAGTTTTAACATCTGCTGTAATGAGATTTATGCTGATTTATGCTTTTAGAACATTGAATGAAAGTTTTCAGTCGGTTTATTGAATGTAAATCCAGATAACGCCACAACAAAATAAGGCAGATCTTTATCCGGTAGCATGCCAAAACATACATTTCAGGCTTTGCAATCCGGATATTCGTATATCCCTTTTATACGAATATCTGCCAAATAAATCCGGATTTTTCTTGTGCATTATCCAGATATAAGGGCAGTTCAAAAATTGTTCAAAAAGGTGACTGCGAAGGCATAATTTAAATCTAATTGCGACTAATGCTAGACGTCCCATTATATTATTTAATTACAGTCAGTTGCAGAAACGCTCATTACAGTTAATCCTCCATTAAATCTCGTGCTAGCTTTTACTATGTCAGCAAGACAAAAAGTGACAGCAAGAGATTTACTGTAGGATTAACTTTAATGAGCGTTTCTGCAACAGCGGGTTAGATAGATATATTTAATAATGTAAAAAGACAACACGCGGTAGGAGGACATTCTCAATTCGTAGGTATTTCTTTTTTGTACGTTTCGCTATAATTCCTCGATTTATAAGCAGATTTGAGCTATGAGAAGTTATGAGTATTTAATTAAAGTCAGTGATCCGCGCGTACGTTGTCACGGGCGCCGCGCCGCCGGCCGCAGTGTTGCCAGCCGGGTCTTGTCAAAAGTTACCGGAAATAGATAAAAAAGTAACCTTTTGGTCTGAAAAGTAACCTTTCATATTTTTTTCCACAAAACGGTACCTATTAAAAGTTGATAGACAGAGGCTGGTTGTATTTACTTACAAAAATGTAAACCATACAGTAGCGATTTCCAGTTTAAGTTGCATTTTTCATCCGATTGATTGATCGAGATGATTTGGTCTCAGATTTGGTATACATTAGTGCGAGAGAGAAAAACATGTTTTTAGGAGTTGCACTCAATACGTTAGAAAGTTTTGGGTTTTAAAACATTGCAAAAAATATGGAAAAGCATTCCGTTTCATAAAAAAATTATAATTTTAAAATTGGTTATACAAATTCCGAAAAATCACCTAAAAGTAACCTTTTGAATCGTGTAACCTAAAAGTAACCTGATAGAGCTAAAAATCACCTAAAAGGTTACAAAAGTAACCTTCTGGCAACACTGGCCGGCCGGTAGTGTAAAATAAAACACAGAATCGTGGGTTTTTGTGTTCTATTATTTATTTATTGAAGTAGGCAACAGCGTTACAAATCATAAATAAATTAGAAATTTAATACAAACGTGGCAAAACAAATACCAATATAAGTGCACGTTTACGGGGCTAATGGAGTAAATTACGATAAGTAGGTACTTAGGCTTATTTAAAGACTTTACTACGTAACCCTGGCTTGAATAACTAAAGCCCCATTCGCTCAATTTCAGTTGTAATCAAATTACAAGCCAGTTACTATTAAACTGTGCTGAATTTCGTATCGTGCTAAACGTGACTTAATTTACTATGTGATTGACAGTTTGAAACATCTGTGCGATCAGCATAGAGATAATAAGTACTATCTATGGCGATCAGTAGGCCTACCATGAGTTTAGACTGTAGCAAACTACAGTAAAACTACTGTAGTAAACTACAGTTTTTGTATTGAATTTTGAACAGCGCCCCTAGTGGTTACGTTGAGAACTAATTCTGTCATACAAAATGGGCGGCGCAACTACAGTAGTACCTAAGAGCGTTTTCACATTATCCGATCCGATATCGGTGTCGGACGACGATAGCCGACATCCGATAGCCGACACCATGTGCTATTTTCACATATTTCCGACAAAATCGTTCCGATACGGCCATTTGCTCGATAGCTTAGTGCGGGCAGGTCATCATGGCAGACTATAATAGAAAACTTTATTTGCTGTATCTATTAATGATTAATGTATTTAAATGATGACGACGCCATGATGACAACCAAACTAGTAAACAAGCTCAAAATGGCCGCCGCGCATCGCGCTCTACGCACACAGAGACAATTTAGATACACGTATAGCACACATACAAACATTATCGCCCAACGGCTCACAGGCGTCCGATGGTGCCGCAGGCATATCGGTGTCGGCTCCGATATCCGATATCGGGCCGGACAATATGAAAGACAGGTACATACTTAATACATTTTTCTTACCCCGATATCGGATCGGCGTCCGACACCGATATCGGATCGGATAATGTGAAAACGCTCTTACGTACAGTGAAAACTCACGGTACTACTGTCATACTCCTACGGCTATCATGAGCTGTCAAAATACGATATGCGCGATACCGAATGTGTATAAAGTTGTGACTCTCATGCTGTCCAATGACGTTTCAGTGGAGATTTATTTCCGGTCCGATTTCGTATGGATTTGCGTTCGTTCGGAACTGCGGAGGCATCAAATCCTATACAATATCATAATTTAATAATATTGGATCGAAATTCCGTATGTGTGTGGCAGGCGTTATAAGCGTTTTTACCCGACTGCGCCAGAAGGAGGGTAATGTTTTTGCGATTTAGATGTTGGTCTCTTGCGTGGAGGTTATAATGGAATAATCCTCATTTCATGAAGAGATCAATGTCAAGTATTTTCTTTGTTACTCTCTTTCCAGCTGGCAAAAACTCTTGCGCAGGGCATCGTTCGCAGTGGAGATTTGACATATCTGCTGGGTGTACATTTAAATGCATTACTTATTCAAGGGAGTACGACGAAAAAAAAAATCAGCTGTTCCATACAAACCTACTCGACCTAAATGTATGGGACAGCAGATTTTTTTTTCGCGATTTCAATATTGGTCCCATAGAGAGAGTTGTTCAGTTTGATGGTCTGATCATCCCCTTAAAATTGTTTCAGCTAATTTTGTTAGACCTTATATATTACAATTTTATTCATGTACCTGTTATAAGAATTTTGATAGGCACTTAACGGATTTTCTTGTCAAGGTCTTTTAAATAACACCTACTATGCTTACTAGAATAAGATTAATAAGATAAGATATTTCATTTCAGCTACACTATCTTAAAATCTTAACAAAAAACATAAATCAAAATTGTAATTTCCTCACAGACCAAACTGCAAGCTACAAGCTTCTGCTTCCTGTTTTACTTTAATTTGTTTTAGTCAAAGATTTTTTAGTTTTAGTGTTAAATAAACTAACGGTTCTGCCCCTTTCGGGGTAATCAGAAACATATAATATGAAACATGGATGTTTCTTGGGGAAGGTAAACAGAGGAGGTATTTTTACTGAGCCTATTGCGTAGCCCTCAATCGTATTTTTTTATTCGAAGAACAAGAATGTCAGATTGTAGTTCTGATTGGCTTTCAATTTATCGAAACATTACATATTATTAAGTTTTATGCTTGTAACTATTATCGTTTAAAGATAAAAGCTACAAACATTATAAAAAACAAATTCGAAGTGACCCGATAAATTGAAAATCAGCAATAACTATACCTAAAATCTTGTTTTTTTTGGAAATATTGTATAAGCATAAGCATATGCTCACGACTGTATATTCTCCGAGGGATCAGAGATATTCTGAAACCTCAGAACATCCACGTTTCACTAGTAGTACCGAAACTCTGTCCAGTGTGACGGGGAGTGAGCCCGTCGCCACTTGTAATGGACAGTAGGTACAATAACATGCCTCGAAATTGAAGCATGCAGGTTTCCTAACGATGTTTCAAATATTGTATAATTATTAAGAAATAAAAAAATACGTTTGGGGGCAGCTCAATAGGCTGGGTGCAGCCTTAAACTAAGTCTAGGGCCTAGAGTAAGAGCTACGTAATGTATGTAGCTAATATACTCGAAGGTACTACCTCTATTTATTACAACTTGATTACAACCCAAAAGACACTAACGAGGAGTCAATTTATTATAGACCAACAAGCGGTTATTGATGGTATTTCACTCTAAAAACATAATTTTATTTACTACGAGCGTTAACCCGCGACTTCGTCCGCACAAATTATATACCAGATTTTAAGTCAGATCATAAGCTATCAAACAAAAAAAGTTTCATCAAAATCGGTTCAGTAGTTTTTGCGTGATACTCGTTCAAACAAACAAACAAACAAACAAACACACAAACAAACAGACAGACAAAAAATCCAAAAATTGGTGAAATGGAATCAGGGACACCTAAAAACCATATCGTAACTTTTTTTTGTTAATATCTTCAATGTACAGACAAACTTCCTGTTACAGTTTTATAATAGTACGAGCGTTAACCCGCGACTTCGTCCGCACAAATTATATACCAGATTTTAAGTCAGATCATAAGCTATCAAACAAAAAAAGTTTCATCAAAATCGGTTCAGTAGTTTTTGCGTGACACTCGTTCAAACAAACAAACAGACAGACAAAAAATCCAAAAATTAGTGAAATGGAATCAGGGACACCTAAAAACCATATCGTAACTTTTTTTTTGTTAATATCTTCAATGTACAGACAAACTTCCTGTTACAGTTTTATAATAGTATATATAGATAGATTGTAATCGGACGTAAGTTTAGGTAAAAATGCAAACGGAATTATGAAATAAGTATAAAAATTTCACCGTTTTGACTTTTTTTGCCAAGATTCTTTTTTCCTATTATAACGGTACATGTAAAGCAATGCGTGAACATCTTAGATATATGAAAATAAAAATAAAAAACCAACATATCTTACCAAGACAAGATCGCCAACTGCGATTTCGCGACACTCCGTTAAGATGAGGTATAGCAAATATTACCACTATAATCTAGAGATTATGAAAAACAAATCGGCATGAGTTCCATAACTTCCGAAGCTTCTGTACAATAGTTTAGTTCGCAGTATTCTTGAGTATGGCAGCGTGGTCTGGCGTCCCCATTACGCTAATCACTGTCTGAGAATTGAAAGAGTTCAGAAAAGATTTCTTTGGCACCTATGTCGCTCTTCAGGTCTAGGCAGCATCGCTCTGAGATCTTTGTCATACGTCGACAGGCTAAATAAATTTAAAATCGCCTCTCTTGATAATCGTAGAGACATGCTGGATTTATTGTTTTTATATAAATTATTTAGAAATAAAATAGATTGCCCTCAACTAATGGAAAATTTTAGAATAAGAGTTCCATTCCGGTATCCTCGTTTCAAAATTGACCCTCTCGCCCCATTGTTTAGAAGAACGGTGCTAGGTGCTAACTCACCCGTCCCACGCCTAAGTAGACTACTTAACAGTAAAAGTGATATTTGCGACATCAACTTTGACTCGTTGGCCAGATTCCGAAAAAATGTTTCCGTTTATGCATAATTGTTCGAAATTTTACCTTCCTACCTACTTAATGTTTCTAGTAAGTTGCTTTGTTTTGTTATATTGTAAAATCTCTTCGTTATTACTTTTTTGAAAAGGCTCATTTATTTTATATAACTACTTAAATCTTATAGTTAACCCTAGTTACATTGCATGCTGTGTTTGCCTGTAATTAGTTATACATCTTAGCCTAAGATCACTGTGTAATGTACTTAAAATTGTGTCAGATGTAATAGCTGTAGGCTGACCTAATAAATAAATAAATAAATAACTATACGCCAACTATACGCTAACATTTTTCTGTTAGCCTATTTCCCATATTAAGAATGGGGATCTCTTTTCCTACTGCAGCATAATCGACATAATTTTAAACGTAAGTAGAAGTACTTACCTATATACCTACCCAAAGTACCTACTATTGGAATGGAATATGAAAGCACATTGTTTACTTTCTTCATAATTTTTTAAATACCAACCTACGTATTTTTTATCTTTATGACCGCATGTTTGACTGTCGAATCGACTCAGAATAAAAACAAGTAGTAGGAGAGTAGGAGGTATATTTTTATTTTGTTTAAATAAACAGCCATGTGTTTAGTTTTAACATCTGCTGTAATGAGATTTATGCTGATTTATGCTTTTAGAACATTGAATGAAAGTTTTCAGTCGGTTTATTGAATGTAAATCCAGATAACGCCACAACAAAATAAGGCAGATCTTTATCCGGTAGCATGCCAAAACATACATTTCAGGCTTTGCAATCCGGATATTCGTATATCCCTTTTATACGAATATCTGCCAAATAAATCCGGATTTTTCTTGTGCATTATCCAGATATAAGGGCAGTTCAAAAATTGTTCAAAAAGGTGACTGCGAAGGCATAATTTAAATCTAATTGCGACTAATGCTAGACGTCCCATTATATTATTTAATTACAGTCAGTTGCAGAAACGCTCATTACAGTTAATCCTCCATTAAATCTCGTGCTAGCTTTTACTATGTCAGCAAGACAAAAAGTGACAGCAAGAGATTTACTGTAGGATTAACTTTAATGAGCGTTTCTGCAACAGCGGGTTAGATAGATATATTTAATAATGTAAAAAGACAACACGCGGTAGGAGGACATTCTCAATTCGTAGGTATTTCTTTTTTGTACGTTTCGCTATAATTCCTCGATTTATAAGCAGATTTGAGCTATGAGAAGTTATGAGTATTTAATTAAAGTCAGTGATCCGCGCGTACGTTGTCACGGGCGCCGCGCCGCCGGCCGCAGTGTTGCCAGCCGGGTCTTGTCAAAAGTTACCGGAAATAGATAAAAAAGTAACCTTTTGGTCTGAAAAGTAACCTTTCATATTTTTTTCCACAAAACGGTACCTATTAAAAGTTGATAGACAGAGGCTGGTTGTATTTACTTACAAAAATGTAAACCATACAGTAGCGATTTCCAGTTTAAGTTGCATTTTTCATCCGATTGATTGATCGAGATGATTTGGTCTCAGATTTGGTATACATTAGTGCGAGAGAGAAAAACATGTTTTTAGGAGTTGCACTCAATACGTTAGAAAGTTTTGGGTTTTAAAACATTGCAAAAAATATGGAAAAGCATTCCGTTTCATAAAAAAATTATAATTTTAAAATTGGTTATACAAATTCCGAAAAATCACCTAAAAGTAACCTTTTGAATCGTGTAACCTAAAAGTAACCTGATAGAGCTAAAAATCACCTAAAAGGTTACAAAAGTAACCTTCTGGCAACACTGGCCGGCCGGTAGTGTAAAATAAAACACAGAATCGTGGGTTTTTGTGTTCTATTATTTATTTATTGAAGTAGGCAACAGCGTTACAAATCATAAATAAATTAGAAATTTAATACAAACGTGGCAAAACAAATACCAATATAAGTGCACGTTTACGGGGCTAATGGAGTAAATTACGATAAGTAGGTACTTAGGCTTATTTAAAGACTTTACTACGTAACCCTGGCTTGAATAACTAAAGCCCCATTCGCTCAATTTCAGTTGTAATCAAATTACAAGCCAGTTACTATTAAACTGTGCTGAATTTCGTATCGTGCTAAACGTGACTTAATTTACTATGTGATTGACAGTTTGAAACATCTGTGCGATCAGCATAGAGATAATAAGTACTATCTATGGCGATCAGTAGGCCTACCATGAGTTTAGACTGTAGCAAACTACAGTAAAACTACTGTAGTAAACTACAGTTTTTGTATTGAATTTTGAACAGCGCCCCTAGTGGTTACGTTGAGAACTAATTCTGTCATACAAAATGGGCGGCGCAACTACAGTAGTACCTAAGAGCGTTTTCACATTATCCGATCCGATATCGGTGTCGGACGACGATAGCCGACATCCGATAGCCGACACCATGTGCTATTTTCACATATTTCCGACAAAATCGTTCCGATACGGCCATTTGCTCGATAGCTTAGTGCGGGCAGGTCATCATGGCAGACTATAATAGAAAACTTTATTTGCTGTATCTATTAATGATTAATGTATTTAAATGATGACGACGCCATGATGACAACCAAACTAGTAAACAAGCTCAAAATGGCCGCCGCGCATCGCGCTCTACGCACACAGAGACAATTTAGATACACGTATAGCACACATACAAACATTATCGCCCAACGGCTCACAGGCGTCCGATGGTGCCGCAGGCATATCGGTGTCGGCTCCGATATCCGATATCGGGCCGGACAATATGAAAGACAGGTACATACTTAATACATTTTTCTTACCCCGATATCGGATCGGCGTCCGACACCGATATCGGATCGGATAATGTGAAAACGCTCTTACGTACAGTGAAAACTCACGGTACTACTGTCATACTCCTACGGCTATCATGAGCTGTCAAAATACGATATGCGCGATACCGAATGTGTATAAAGTTGTGACTCTCATGCTGTCCAATGACGTTTCAGTGGAGATTTATTTCCGGTCCGATTTCGTATGGATTTGCGTTCGTTCGGAACTGCGGAGGCATCAAATCCTATACAATATCATAATTTAATAATATTGGATCGAAATTCCGTATGTGTGTGGCAGGCGTTATAAGCGTTTTTACCCGACTGCGCCAGAAGGAGGGTAATGTTTTTGCGATTTAGATGTTGGTCTCTTGCGTGGAGGTTATAATGGAATAATCCTCATTTCATGAAGAGATCAATGTCAAGTATTTTCTTTGTTACTCTCTTTCCAGCTGGCAAAAACTCTTGCGCAGGGCATCGTTCGCAGTGGAGATTTGACATATCTGCTGGGTGTACATTTAAATGCATTACTTATTCAAGGGAGTACCATGAAACTGAACAACTTCACTATGAGCAACAACAAAATAGCGAAAAAAAAAACGCATGGAAAAGTCTATGGCTACTCGGCCCTAATGTATTGGAACAGCTGCATTTTTTCTCGATTTCAATATTGGTTCCGTAGTGAAAGTTGTTCAATTTGATGGTCTGAAGCACACTGTAAAGTCTGTAACGCATTTAAGTTTACACCCTTTACTTACAGGAGAAGTAAATTACTACCATTTGGGAGACGAAACTATAATCTCTCTGATACATTGTATATTATATTCTATGATAACCTTACCTCCTCTTTAAACAATCGCAATTCTAACTGAAATGTAAGTAATAATGATCCCCGGGGAACAAGATTATCTATTACCTAAATTAATTTCCCTTACGGTAAGTACATATTTGTGTTAATACGGCGTACGTTCTGTGCTATTATGCTGTATTTAATTAAACCTGACTAAATTATGCTATTATTATTATATTATTAAGGTTCAAAGATGTTGCTCTCATGGAGCTCTTGTAAATGGGCACATGGCAGGTTTAGGGTTACGGCAGATAGAGCAAGGCTTTGTCCGTGTGGTGGCCGAGGGAAGGGAAGCGAAGTGTAGGTTGACAATGACGCGTACGATATAACACTGCCACACACATAGGTACGGAATTCCAAACCGGATCAGAATTAGAATTTCGTATAGGATTTTATGCATCCTTAATCCCGAACGGAATTCTGGACGGGGCGAATCCATTATGATTCGGATTCCGTATGTGTGTGGCAGGCGTAAAGAGAGTCGCGGTAGTTACCTCGATATGAGACACTCAAGACAGAGTTGGGTCATGTTGGGTAGTAAACAAAATGGAGGCCTATGTATGCCTATACTGCGGATGATGATGATAGTGACGTGACTGTTTCTGCTGAGACAATGAGCGTTTTTCTTTTCTTTTTAATTTTAGTATCTAAAAAAACTCGACAGATGGCATGTTTACCGCTCCATAGAGATATTCGTGAGATCCTGTCAAAATCATGTCAAGACTGTGCCTGCCATTTTTTTAAGGTCAAGGGATCGAGCCCATAGAACCATGTCAGACGTAAACAGTTTAAAATTTTTAATCAAAATGATTCGTAAACAATGAAATATTCCATCAAAAGATGCGTTGGCATCTTTTTGATCATCTTTTCTCTCTTTATTGTTTAAAGAAACCCTTTATGAAATTTTGACTTTTATTCCCACAGACCGTAGCGCCATCTATCGATTACCTAGAAAACCAAAAGAAAAAACGCTTATTGCAGAAATCCTACTACTTAACATTGTAGATATTTGGGTTAATTTGTCTTGAGTACTATCAGTCACAGAACATCATAAGAGGGGTTAGAAATGCAAAGTAGCGCTTTTGCTTCGGAGACGGCTGTCGCCACTTGTCGTCCCGCTCGCGCTGCTACAATTACTCATGCACTCTCACTCGCACCACGCCGCGCGCCTTATGGTGTTATGCAAATTATTGCATAACCAGTGGCGACACGTTCTACGCTTACTTTGTACTTCTAACCCCTCTTATAATGTTGTGTGCTATCAGTTGTATTACTTGGTACCTACTATTTATTACTTACATGTTGTAAGAGATATAAATATGCTTTACTTTCGCGTTTATATGATTGTTTTAGAGTTCTAGTGTTCTAAATGTTTAGTTACCTACTGACACTGATGAAAAGTTTTATTTTTCAGAAATAAGTTCGACAGCCTTATTGAGTCTTGCAGATAATCCGAAATAATTGGATGGGTGTGACTCCACAATATCGTTGGTATCTTACTTATCAGTGCAATATGTTTTTCCGTGGCATTTAATTAGATCGCTTGCGTATTTCGTTAAGCTGAAACAATGACTGATAAAGAATTAGCTGGAACTGTGTAGGTCATCAGCATCAGCCTATATACGTCCCACTGCAGGGCACAGACCTACCCTCTGGGAGGATGTATGGTCCGCCACGCGTGCCCAATGCCCCAATGCTTTACATACGCATCAGAATTTCTACATCAGTGCGTGCAGGTTTCCTCACGACGTTTTCCTTCCCCGTTTGAGAGCAGTCGGTACTACGTATATAAGTTAGAAAAACTCATTGGTACATGACATATCGTTCGAACCAGGACCCTCATGATTGAGTGTCCATACCTCTCCGCAACCCACCGACGCTCTTCCGAGTGTGTACCTGTAAACTAAAGCTCTTGTCAGGACGTTAGTTGAAGCAAGAGTAGCAGTCTAATGACAAATAAAGTCTCATCATCATCAGCCTATCATCGTCCATTGCTGAACATAGGCCTCTCCCAAGGCGCGCCACAAAACTGTGTCTTCGGCCTTCCTCATCCAGTCGCTCCCCGCTACTTTTTTTCGGTCGTCTCAACTCGTCTGTCCAGCGGGCAGCAGGGCGTCCCACACTACGACACATGGACCCACAGGGACCCTGACGATAGGACTAGTTCATCAATTCAAGATCGCTCAACGAGCTATGGAGAGAGCTATGCTCGGTGTTTCTCTGAGAGATCACATCAGAAATGAAGTGATACGTCAGAGAACTAAAGTGGTTGACATAGCTCAGAAAATTAGCAAGCTAAAGTGGCAATGGGCTGGTCATATCTGCCAACCGGTGGGGTGTCAGAGTTCTGGAGTGGAGACCGCGGACTCGTAGACGTAGTGTGGGAAATAAAGTCTATCTAACGATAATGATACATAGATGAGATAGACCGATCCTTTCCGAAAATATTGCATTATATTATCTACTAGCAGCGCCAACGAGTTTGTAAGCGCAGACCTCAATTCAAATCATTATAATTTATTTAAAGATAGATTATTTTAAAGAGAGATTATTTAAAGTCTCTTTTTCAATGCTATATCGCGCATGCAGTCCGTTCGAGCACTATAGATCAGCAGATTTTTAGGGTTCCGAAGTCAACAAGGAACCCTATATACAGAATAAAATTGACCGATCGGAGCTAAAAAAAAATCAGCTGTTGCATACATATGAATGAGTCGAATAGGCAGTGGCGGCGAGTGCAGTTTAGTACAGACCAGCAGATTTTTTTTGCTCCGATCGGTTTGCTCCCATAGTAAAAGTTGTTTAATTTTGATGGGTAGACTCTTAGTTTAAAAGGATGCTAATGATATCAATTTCACCCTGTAGTATCGCCAAATCCGTCCGTCTGTCTGTCTGTCTGTCCGCGGCTTAGCTCAAAGACGCTTAGTACTAGCAGGCTGTTATTTGGGATGGGATATTAATCACGACGACAAAGTGGTAAAATAAAATTCATGAAATATATATTTTTAGGGTACCTCCCCTACACGTGAAGTGGGGATGACATTTTTTTTCTCGTCTATCCCACGGTGAGGGGTAATGTAGGATAGGTCCCTAAAAAAACTCCATTGATACTTTTTCTTACATCCTAATGTATAACAATACACCTACTTTATTTTACACCAAAACTTAATAAACAGCAATAGAATACTAAATATGGTGATGGATGAGAAAAACAAAAGAAAACGTTTTATCTTCAAGTGTCAGGTTTTTACGAATCAATCTTGTCCTTCTGTCAATTTCACCGCTTACTTCTAAACGGTTTTCACTGTCCTTTAGATAATTTCTTTCCGGAAGGTTTATATCTATACTAGATAATCTATAATATACTATTATAAAACTGTAACAGGAAGTTTGTCTGTACATTGAAGATATTAACAAAAAAAAGTTACGATATGGTTTTTAGGTGTCCCTGATTCCATTTCCCCATTTTTTGGATTTTTTGTCTGTCTGTTTGTTTGTGTGTTTGTTTGTTTGAACGAGTATCACGCAAAAACTACTGAACCGATTTTGATGAAACTTTTTTTGTTTGATAGCTTATGATCTGACTGAAAATCTGGTATATAATTTGTGCGGACGAAGTCGCGGGTTAACGCTCGTTATATTATAAAACTGTAACGGAAGTGTGTCTGTACCATTAAAGATATTTAAAAAAAATACGATATGGTTTTTTCCCTGATTCCATATCACCAATTTTTGGATTTTTTGTCTTTCTGTTTGTTTGTTTGATCGAGCATCACGCAAAAACTACTGAACCGATTTTGATGAAACTTTTTTTGTTCGATAGCTTATGATCTGACTTAAAATCTGGTATATAATTTGTGCGGACGAAGTCGCGGGTTAACGCTAGTTTGTGTATAATAATATACGGATCGCATCGATTTTTTGCCATTCTAATCTTCCTCATTTTGTATGGTATCAATATTTGGTATGGTAACCAAATTTATCTGGAAAAAGTAATGAAAATTGATTGATTAACTATGGTAATCGCTTGTGATAACTTCAGGTTCGTTATCTGATCTGAAACGGTACTTACAAAATTGTTGAATATTTTCTCCAATAACGTTGACTCTTAATCAAGGAATATTGTTACTCGTACCCCAACTCGTACTCGTACTCAAATTGTTGGTTCGTAAATATAATTTATCATCCTATTCTGTAGAAATCTTAAGCTTTGAGGGGGTGAAATATTGTACAAATTATCTATTTAGGCGGAATGGAGCAGATCAAGCAAGAGTGAAATGGAATTTGTTATTATAGGTACCTACTAATTTACTCCATCGATTTACTTTAGGTCTGTACTAACCTACATACACACGAGGTACATACACTCTCAAGATAGAAAATTTTAAAGCACTGCAAAGGAGTGACCTACCTGACAATACATTTAGTTCATAATACTTATAACCTGAAACATAACAATTTTAGGCTTTTGTAAGTAAGTGTAAGCGTAAAACATTCTTTGGTCCGCCACACACAGACGGAATTGCGATCTGGAATCCTGAATCAGGATTCAGTGTTGTCAACTATGGTTACAAAAAATACTAGTGCTGTTTAAAAAATTCCTAAAATAAAAATGAATGAAACGCCAAATGAATGACAATAATTGAATTTTTAGGTATTTTTTTAAAACAAAAGAAACAATTTCTATACATGATAATTACTATCATGTGATGAGGTCATGATGTTACGAATGTTACGATAATGGTTTTTAAATTGTATTCCAATATTAATGCAACTATATCACAAGACTATCGATAGTTTTAACCATTATCACACAAGCGGTTTTTGATCACAGGCGATTTCGCAACTATGCCGCAACGACGTCGCAACTGCACCGTCACGATACGGTATCGTTCGATCAACGCCTACGCTCAAAAATCACTTTAAAATATGCCACCTTAGACATCAAAAAATCACTAGATCTAGTGAAAAAGTCTCTGAAAGCGGCAACACTCCATACGGAATCTAATCCCGAATCAGGTTTATTCCGTATGTATGTGGCGTACTTGTGAAAAAAAATACAATCTAAGCATGCCAAAACATTCAGAAGGTGTTCATAATAAACGCTCTGTATCATAAACATTAAATAAAAAAAAGTAACAGTTTTTTTTTTATATAATTCCTTAAATACATTTTTTTCTCAAGTGAACTGTACTTTTACCGGCCGGCCCGGCTCGGTCAACGTTCATCCCCTCGCAGGCGCACCCCCGCGAACAAACTTTTAACTTTCCGCGAATAAATTTTTCCTTTCGCGAACAAACTTTTAATTTTCCGCGAACAATCTTTTACTTTTCGGCGAATAAACTTTTCGCTTTCGCAAACAAACTTTTACTTTTCCGCGAACAAACTACCCGCGAACAAACATTTCCCGAATAAACTTTAAATTTTTCGCGAACAAACTTTTACTCTTCCGCGAACAAACTTTCCGCGAATAAACTTTTACTTTTCGCGAAGAAACTTTCAGCGAATAAACTTTTCTTCGCGAACAAACTTTTAATTTTCCGCGAACAAACTTCTACTTTTCCGCGAACAAACTTTCAATTTCCCGCGAATAAACTATTACTTTTCGCGAACAAACTTAATTTTTCGCGAACAAACTTTCCGCGAATAAACTTTTCATCGCGAACATACTTCTCGCGAACAAACTTTTAAACATTCCGCGAAGAAACTTTTAATTTTCCGCGAACAAACTTTTACTTCTAGTTAACAAACTTCTACTTTTCCGCGAATAAACTTTTCTTCGCGAACAAACTTCTAGCGAACAAACGTCTAATTTTCCGCGAACAATCTTTTACTTTTCCGCGAACAAACTTTCCGCGAATAATCATTTAATTTTTCGCGAACAAACTTTTATTTTTCGCGAACATACTTTTTGCGAACAAACATTTCGCGAACAAACTTTTCGCGAGCAATCTTTTACTTTTCCGCGAACAAACTTTCAGCGAAATCCGCGAACAATCTTTAACTTTTCATTTTCCGCGAACAAACTTCTACTTTTCCGCGAACAAACATTTATTTTTCGCGAACAAACTTTCCGCGAATAAACTTTTGTTCGCGAACAAACTATCCGCGAACAAACTTTTCGCGAACAAACGTTTCGCGAACAATCTTTTACTGTTCATATTCCGCGAACAAACGTCTACTTTTCCGCAAAAAAAAATTTATTTTTCGCGAACAAACTTTTAATTTTTCGCGAACAAACTTTTATTTTTCGCGAACATACATTTCGCGAACAAACTTTTCGCGAACAATCTTTTACTTTTCCGCGAACAAACTTTCCGCGAAATCCGCGAAAAATCTTTTACTTTTCATTTTCCGCGAACAAACTTCTACTTTTCCGAGAACAAACATTTATTTTTCGCGAACAAACTTTTAATTTTCCGCGGACAATCTTTTACTTTTCCGCGAACAAACTTTTAAATTTTCGCGAACAAACTTTTAATTTTTCGCGAACAAACATTTATTTTTGCGAACAAACTTTTAATTTTTCGCGAACAAACTTTCCGCGAATAAACTTTTTGTGAACAAACTTTTATTTTTCGCGTACATTCTTTCCGCGAACAAACTTTCCGCGAACAAACTTTTTGCTAACAAACTTTCCGCGAATAAACTTTAAACAAAAGATTGAGCGAGCGAAGCGAGATCGCAAATTCGCAATATTATTGACTATATTTCTTTCTCTGACTTTCAATGACTTACGTACGGGGCCTCCAACTCTACTGCGTCATAACTTACTAAACATCATTATTTTGGATTTGATTAAAAAGGTATTCTCTTCTCGAGATTCGGAAGCCCGGCGGACCGCCCTTTAAATACGTAACACATTTAAAGTTACACTCTTTATTTATACTTCGTCACTTAGCTACAATTCATTTGAATAATAAGCTAGGTATGTAAATGATGTTATGTCATTTCAAACAAGAGATCCTTTCAAACCGAAGAAGTAAAATTATTCAAATGATTTGCATTGATAAAATATGAGCAACATTGAGACAAGAACATTACAGGTCCGACACAAAGACATTCGATACATAAGGACTTCGCATCAGTGCGCTATTAACAGGACCGCTAAGTTATGCCTAATTGTTGTACATTACTGTTTTGTGTACATTTGAAAGATTTGAAAGGACTGAAATGTCAGCGGCAATGTATGACAGTTTTTATCTACGTTTTTTCATCTCGCTCTATCGTGAAAACGGTAAACATACAATACAAGCGTCAAACTTATTACATTACATGAATAAAGCGTTATTTTTAAATATTTTTTTACTAAGAAGATAAAACTAAAATATATTTTATGCAGTTCGCTCCCCTATTGTCCACTTTTAAACCAATTCTGCTGATTTCAAAATGTGATTTTCAAAAATCACATTCTAGATCTTTTTTGTAATTCACATAAAACATTTCGTTTTTGGGGCTATTATATTTTATTAAACGACCTATGTGGATAACATTTTCAGAATTTTATTGTAGAAATTGCATAAGTATTATTTTCTATTTTGTATCGATTTTTGTTGATTATTATTTATAGTAATTATTAAAGACATTTTCAGCGATGTTTTTATTATATTTATTGATGTTTATTCAACAAAATAACAAGTGCGTTACTGTCCCACAAAATTAAGTTGTGTTGCTTACAAAAAACAACCGAGATACCCGTACCTAATTTTAAATAAGTGTACTTACTTTGACTATTTCTTATAAAGGACTAACCTTGCGGTAGCATTTCCCCTCTGCGACGGTATAAGACTAATTAATCATGTGCATTTACATTCAATTTTATACCTTACGAGCGTTAACCCGCTACTTTGTCCGCACAAATTATATACCAGATTTTAAGTCAGATAATAAGCTATCAAACAAAAAAAGTTTCATCAAAATCGGTTCAGTAGTTTTTGCGTGATGCTCGTTCAAACTAACAAACACCCAAACAAACACCCAAACAAACACACAAACAAACAGACTGACAAAAAATAAAAAAACTGGTGATATGGAATCAGGGATACCTAAAAACCATATCGTAACTTTTTTTTGTTCATATCTTCAATGTACAGACAAACTTCCTGTTACAGTTTTATAATAGTTTAGATCACTAAACGAGACAGCCTATAATTGCGAAACAATAATTTCGAACTTAGAAAGTTTGGGGTTCACACAAGACTTCTTATCATGATTTTTAACGTTGAAAATTAGAATCTAAAGTTATGGGAATAAAATCCAAAGTTGCAGATTTCATGTTACCCCGCCCCCCGCAAAAAGTGGCAGAAATGTTTTGTTAGTAGAATTACACGCGTAACTGGTCCCTTTATAAGTAGTCAAAGTGTACATAGTATTTCACTTGAATTCCTACGTTTTTCCTACGGTTTCTTATTCGGTAGCTACCGATAACAGTTTTATTTTGGAATTTACTTATTTTACGAACAAAACCGCCTTTGATCCGTCGCCTTTGAAGGGGACCGGATTATGGTACCCTACTAAAACCGTTTATTTCTTTGTTTCAGGAAATAGAAGCAGAAACATTTTACTTCACATTTATATGGAGTGGAAAATAGTCTCACAAATATATGAGCCTCATTATCAGCACCATGTATGGATTAAGGCTGTTCATAGCCTCAAACTTTAGATCAAACAGTGTTTTAGAACACGCAAACAAGACCGAATCCAGCGTTGTGGAAGACACTGTAAATGTTTCAGTAACAAACTTGAGCAATTACCCATTACAAGACGACGAATACATATTCGATAGAACTGATGTTAAAGCTATATTCATCACATTATACACGATCGTGTTCTGCTGTTGTTTCTTTGGTAAGTACGTTCAATTAGAACACGTTTAGATCAAACGAGCGTTAACCCGCGACTTCGTCCGCACAAATTATATACCAGATTTTAAGTCAGATCATAAGCTGTCAAACAAAAAAAGTTTCATCAAAATCGGTTCAGTAGTTTTTGCGCGATACTCGTTCAAACAAACAAACAGACAGACAAAAAATCCAAAAATTGGTGAAATGGAATCAGGGACACCTAAAAACCATATCGTAACTTTTTTTTTGTTAATATCTTCAATGTACAGACAAACTTCCTGTTACAGTTTTATAATAGTATAGATAGATAGATAGATAACGCACAGTATAGTTAGTCTCCTTCGTGTCTAGAAATAAACATAGGTACACAAAAGCAAGCAGAACTGGTATTAAGTTCGCGTGATTACATAGACACGCCTTAGACACGCGCATCAAAGGCGATGCAGTTCAAAACTTGTTCACTGACTTTTGACAATTCACGCCGAAAGATGTTCGTGTCAGCCATTTAAAAAAAAAATCCGATAAGGATTTGATGCCTCTGAATTATCAGCGTATGAACAGTTGCATTACATTAAGGGGTGGATTTTACCCATGATACTGAATAACTTTTCCAAAGAACCATATTCAGGACTTTTTTTTAGATTTTTCATACAAAAGTTTGATCATCTGATTGCATTTAGTTTAAAAAATCCATAATGTTCTGAACCGCCACAAGGTGACAAATTGTCAATATACGTAGAAATAGTAATAAATAAAAACCGGTCAAGTGCGAGTCGGGCTACACGCGCACCGAGGGTTTCGTACCACACCACATATTAACATAGGAAAAAGTTTTGTTTTCTCCGGGACGTTTAGCGCGAGACCGACTCACACTTGGCCGGTTTTTATTATTTTTTGTTATACTATAGAGTTCGCTCTATATTCACACCAAGTTTGACGCTTGTATGTATTACAGTTTTTACGATAGAGCGAAAAGAAAAAAACGTTGATAAAAACTAGTTTCTTGTATGAAATAGATTATTGAAATAAATTTTTTGAATTTTTTTTATTTTTTAATAAATCCACTGTAATAACGTATTCTGAGAATATTTCAACTGTCTAGCTATTACAGTTCAAAAGTTACAGCCCTATATCGGTAGGACGGACGAACGGACACACGTAGGCTTAGTAATAGGGTCCCTTTTTTACCCTTTGGGTACAGAACCCTAAAAAAACGTAACACTCGAATAGACTGCAGATTTCAGAGCGCGCTCATTAATCTGCAGTCTGTTCCTTTACTTGGAAAGTAAATGAGCTACTGTAATTAAGCATTTATATAAATTTCTGTAATATTTGTCAAAATCCAGGGTAGAGTATTATGTCGTAAAAATCGCACACGATTAACAAGGAAGAGACACAATGTTGAACGAGAATTTAATCACGAAGTGGGACCCATTTCGCCCTCACTCTCTATACGTGTCTACATGGAGCGTAACGATATCCAATATCGTTGAGATAAGAAGAAGGCTAAACTTGCTCTACATTTGTCTATGAGCCCACTACCGCCCCCATCTAAAGCTCCAGCGCCCACTAGGGGACGGTACCGCCCTCGTTGGAAACCTATAGTCTAGAGCGACCACTTTCAACTATCAAATTTACCCAATCAACTTGAGCTCATCCTTTTCTCGTTCTTCTAATCTCAATCCGCGTAATGATAAAATTACGAAGACCTATATATAGTATGTAAACTTAAATGCGTATATGAAGGGGGTGCGTTAATTATATTGTGTGGTGGTGTGATATAACTGGTGCTGGTGTGGTACGGAACCCTCGGTACGCGGGTTCCCCTTTGACTATTTATTATAAGGACTAGCCTTGCGGTAGCATTACCCCTCTGCCACGGTATAAGAACAATTGGTCATGTGCATTTATATTCAATTTTATACCTTATCAGTAAACGAGACAGCCTACAATTGCGAAACAATAACTACGAACTTATGACGTTTGGGGTTCACACGAGACTACTTTTCATGATTTTTAACATTCAAAATTAGAATCTAAAGTTATGGAGAATAAAATCCAAAGTTGCGGATTTCATGTTACCTCCCCCCCCCCCCCCCCCAGAAATGTTTGCTAGCAGAATATCACGCGTAACTTAAGGTCCGCCACATACATCCGGAATAAACCTGATTCGGAATTAGATTACGTATGGAGTGTTGCTGCTTTGAGAGACTTTTTCACTAGATCTAGTGATTTTTTTATGTCTTAGGTGGCATATTTTAAATTGATTTTTGAGCGTAGGCGTTGATGGAACGATACCGTATCGTGACAGTGCTGTTGCGACGTCGTTTACGCTCAAAAACCGCTTGTGTGATAATGGTTCATGCCATTTTGTATGCAGATTATGTCTAATGTTAAAACTATCGATAGTCTTTTGATATAGTTGCATAATATTGAAATACAATTTACAATCATCATCGTAACGACATGACCTCATCACATGATAGAAATTATCATGTATAGAATTTGCTTATTTCGTTTCAATAAAATACTTAAAAATGCAATTGTCATTCTTTTCACGTTTCATACATTTTTAATTTAGGCATTTTTTAAACAGCACTAGTATTTTTTGTAACCATAGTTGACAACACTGAATCCTCAATCAGGATTCCGGATCGCAATTCCGTCTGCGTGTGGCGGACCTAAGTAGTAGCACTGGATCGGTTTTTATTTCAATGGTATTAATATTAAGTTTTATTAATTTTTTTTTATTACGTAAGGGTTTGCTTTTGATCTTGACCTCAATCACGAGACGAGTTCTATTAAATTTTGGGTGTCATGCTCTGCGGAAACTCATTTTTTTTTAAATATCTAATCCCTATTCCTTCATAATAGCCCAGAATTTATATTTATACGAGCGTTAACCCGCGACTTTGTCCGCACAAATTATATACCAGATTTTAAGTCAGATCATAAGCTACCAAACAAAAAAAATTTCATCAAAATCGGTGCAGTAGTTTTTGCGTGATGCTCGATCAAACAAACAAACAGAAAGACGAAAAAACCAAAAATTTGTGATATGGCATCAGGGATACCTAAAAACCATATCGTAACTTTTTTTGTTAATATCTTCAATGTACAGACAAACTTTCTGCTACAGTTTTATAATAGTTTAGATTTATTCTGTTCTATTATTTATAATCTATATTTATAAATACACGGAGCAGCCCACACGGAAACCTAATTCTTTTGTCACTTATATACGATAGGTGTAAGTACCTACAAAATATAGTCTTTCGTAATCCTCCTACCTCCAGTAATGTAACACAATTTCTGTAAAATTCAATAATAATGGGTCCTTGTTCAGAATAAACTAACCTATTTCTTCGCATGGATATTTTGCAAGGCGACACTGATAATGTTTTTCTCACCCTGAAACCGTGAGTGAAGGCAATGTGAAGTTGAAGATAATTTCTGACTGACTAAAAAAAAGTTACGATCATAGAGATCTAGAGAGCTGCCAACCAACGCGCTGAGTACGAAACCTAGTGTCGCATCACCAACAGTACCACGCGATAGAAAGTATTTTGTTAGCTTGAATGTGCTCATTATCCATTGCGGTATCAGAACTCAACGTTCGAATAATCTGTAGTACTACGCAAGCATTGTAAACTATTTACACATAATACCTCGACTGGCTTTCAGCCTCATATTATATTGAATCATTACTGTCGCGAGCAATGTGTTCCGTTTTTGCGCATATTGCTGCGACACTGGTCCCGCCCCCTTTTCACATCTACCTTTAGTTTTTGTGAGCTGTGGTTACGATTGTGTAAAAAAAAAATTACACGTGAAGCGAAATTCGTTGTTACAAAAGGCGGCGTTCGCCTGATCCGCGGGGGCCATGTCTTATAGCCCAGTCATTTTACGGTTTGAGCCGGGACTAATTAGGAATTGAATTTTTTTTCGGTATAATATTGAAGAGCCAATTTGAGCCTAGAAATGTACAAAAATAAAAAAAAATCACGTCTGCGTCACGTTCCAATTTTAAAAATTAGCTATTTTCTCATTCTAAAAATATAAATAGTCCTCCTAACCGTGTTCGGCTATGGCGACTTCAGCAACAAAATTATATTAAGGTATAAATAAAATTAAACAACTAAATAAAATATTAGTACTACACTACTAAATTCGGATTATGATAGGCCCTAATATGACTCGCAAAACCGAACTTTGTTTTAAAAATTCGGTCACATGAAGAGGAGTAGAGTTGCCCGGAGGCATTGTAAGTGTAGACGTAGGAGGGCTTGGGTCGAGTTTTTCGGATCTGACACTTTGCATCAAGCTCTTCTAGACACATTCGTTCAAAGTCTTTAACGCTTCTATTAATGTTAAAGCGCCATTCCGGCGGTCTCCGTGATGCAAGCTCCTCCAAACGTTCGCTTGGTATGTTGCAAGCAGTGAGGTGGCGTTTGAGCACATCTTTGTACCGCAGATATGGTCTGCCTTGCTTACGTTTTCCACACGAAAGTTCCGAGTAGAAAACTGCCTTCGGCAGTCTGCTATCGTCCATGCGTACAACGTGTCCACTCCATCTCATTTGGTACTTCATAATGAGCGCCTCTATACCTGACATCTCAACGCGACGTAGGACTTCAGTATTTGGTACACGATCTTGCCACTTAATGCGCAGGATGTACCTCAGACAACGCAGGTGGAAGGTGTCAATCTTTTTTATATCTGCTTTGTAGCAACACAACGTCTCTGCAGCATAAAGGAGAGTTGGTATAATTATGGCTTTGTAAACCATAATCTTCGTAGCAAGTTTAAGATCGTGTGATCTCCAGACGCGATTAATTAATTTGCCGAAGGCCGCGGCTGCATTGGCTATACGGCTGGAGATTTCCGACGCCAAACTGTTATCACTTCTAATTTGGCTACCTAGATACTTAAAGTGCGACACTTCTTCCAGGGCTTTATTGTCCAGTTTTACGCTGGAGTCATCCGCAGCGTTCTAAAAAACCCGACGGTAAATTTTTTTTTTCACATTTTGGCTTTACTACATTCGTACATACTACAAACATGGTGTGAATATTTTTGTCTACTTTCTAAGGTTTCGAAAAATACATTCGTATTTTCTAACAAATGTCTCGTTTTTTTAAATTGCATTGCCTATTTTATTTCTCAAAAATAATTTATATTGTTAAATCTAAGTCAAATAAGTAAATTGGTATTAATATTATTAATTTCAAAGCCTTCTGGGACACATAATTTTGATTTTATGTTGCGTAGCATTTTTTTTAAATATGCTTTAAGATAGTCTTTTTGTCACTTAATGGTTCCGGTTACAGTATAAAAGTCCAATTAATAATTACTCCCTATTCCGTCTAAAAAACTCCGTAAAATGACTGGGCTATTAAGCAGAACCGAGAAAACAGTGGCTTCCTTCATAAAAAAATCTTCTCTAATTTAGTTATCCTAGTTAGTTACAAGCTTAATTTAAAATAAGATGTCAGAACGGTACACGCTTATGGAACATTTTTTTTAAATATTTATCTTATTATAAAGTGTTATAATTATCTTATCAGAGAATACCTACTTGATATCGGTTAAACGGTATTACCATCGACAGAGAAAACAATTCTGTTTACAAACTGTAGGTTTAACTCATTTTAGTCAAAATGTGTAGATAACTGGTTTATGCAGTAAACCCTCGATATTATAATCACTGATAAATCGTATCGCATGAGCCGTACCAACCTAAGTGTTTTCAATTCAAACCATTTCCTTTCCAAACTAAATTGACGATCTGCCATATGCACGTAAAACACTATTATGTTCTCATCTGGGGACATGTGCAGCGACGCAGCCGGCTCATACTAATGCATTGTATGTCATCAGCAATTCAGAGCATGCAAATATACCGTGAGCAGCCCTGCTCCATATGTTACGCTATTCTCTCGCTTCATTTCAATCATTCTATTTATAGTAAATGTTTATTTGACTCTCCAATGATTGTTTGAAAATCTTTTATAATTATAACGTGTTGGAGTATAACAAAAATAAATCTATCTTACTTCAACACTATGTCTGTCTTTATCTAACTCGTAAATATTGTTTTTTATTGAACAGAGCCCTATGCAACCACTTAACTACAATCCCTGCATCCCTGCAGTCTGCGTATTCACTTAGTCCGGCATGGTACCGCATGCCTCGCTTAATATTAGTGAAACACACCTTCCAAGATATATAAGTAAAAGGATAATAAACGATTATTATTGATATCCTTAACTTCGTCTTTCCTTTGATGACCATGTAACCCCAACAGGTTATTATAACACTTTATTGTACACACCGACACATTGATACAGACAATAGAAAATACATGTATAAAGGGCGAATCTTTATAAGCTTATAGTCGATTTTGACAGACTCATGACTAAAGGAAGGTAAGCACCTTGAGACCTAAACACATTATGTCCATACTCGTCCTTACCTTCATGCATCCTGTAGATTGGGAAATCGCTAGAATCCATAGATTAATATGTATATTGGATACTAGGATCAGAGAAAGGTTCGTATAACAGTGACTCTACAGGGTGAAATTGATATCATTAGCATCCTTTTGAACTAAGAGTCTACCCATCAAACTGAACAACTTTTACTAAGGGAGCAAACCGAACGGAGCAAAAAAAAATCTGCTGTTCCATACTAAACTGCAACGCCTACTCGATTCTAATGTATCTAATGTACGCTACTGGTAAAATCGGTTATAAAACCTATAATATACAGGGTCAAATTGATATCACTAGCATCCTTTTAAACTAAGAGTCTACCCATCGAACTGAACAACTTTTACAATGGGAGCAAACCGATCAGAGCAAATAAAAAATCTGCTGTTTCATACTAAACTGCAATGTCGACGCACGAGTTCGCGACTCAAATGTATAAGCTGATTTTTTTTGCTCCGATCGGTTTGCTGCCATAGTAAAGGTTGTTCAGTTCGATGGAGACTCTTAGTTTAATTGCTAATGATATCAATTTCACCCTGGATTAGACATTTTGATGCCTTAAGGTAGGTAGCTTATCTTACGACTTCCATCTGAGTTGGTGCTGGGTATTCTAAACCAGACATGCACTTTATGACATGAGAATAGACATACACGTAATAAGCGGGACGGGCAGGTTAGGTTAATAAGTATGCTAAAATTGAACGTTATTACATTTCCATGCTTTAATCGGCAAAGTTTCTGACAGTCCCATAAGAAAAAGCTGTCTTGAGTTTATTCAGGGTGAAATTGATATCATTAGCATCCTTTTAAACTAAGCTTGTACCCATCATACTGAACAACTTCTACTATGGGAGCAAATCGATCGGAGCAAAAAAAATCAGCTGTTGCATATACATTTGAGTCGCGAACTCGTGCGTCGACATTGCAGGTTAGTATGGAACAGTTGATTTTTTATTTGCTCCGATCGGTTTGCTCCCATAGTAAAAGTTGTTCAGTTTGATGGGTAGACTCTTAGTTTTAAAGGATGCTAATGATATCAATTTCACCGTGTATATTATAGGTTTTCTAACCGATTTTAACAGTAGCGTATATAAAAAGCGAGTAAATATCGCTAAAATGGCACGCTCTGTCAAGAGGCTGACAAAATATTTGTACTTTCCATACGAAATGCTGAGAGCTGATCGAACATTTGTATGAAAAGTCGTAAATTTTTTTGCGAATAAGTAATGTTAACTGTCTACACTACTAACACCATGTAGAAGAAGGTGTCTGACCATCTTAAGATGGTTTCAGTCCATACAAAAGTTTGACGCACAATGCGCGTAGACGGAATTCATAAAAGTAATATTTTATATATGGAAAAATAGTTTAGAAAATCTAATTGCCGCGTCACAAATAACATATGCAATTTATAATACAATTACGAAGATATAAAGCTTTTAAAATTTTGTATGAAAAATTTCAAAGCTTTATATCTTCGTAATTATTCTATAAAATACAAATGTTATTTGTGACGCGGCATCTAGATTTTCTAAACTATTTTTCCATATATATAAAGTTACTTATATTAATACCGTCTACGCGTATTGTGCGTCAAAGTTTTGTATAAAATTGACCCCTCTGCAACCACCTTAAAAGAGATTTCGCTCAACAGTTTGATACTTAGTTAATTTTAGATAAATACCCAAGATACATTTAGCTATGTAGATGTATACATTTAGCAGCGCGGTTCGTAAAAACAATTTTTGAAGAAAATGTTCGCTGCAACTGCAATGTTATTTACGCCGCGCAAGCAATTTTCTCTTCACGTTCAGGAAATTCTTCTTGACTTTTTTCCTTCCAACCTTCCTATACATTCTCTGGTTTTCGTAAACAAGATTAGCTTGAAGCCGCTGCCAAATATATTCTTTGTTATTGTAAATGTTGTTAAAATTCCATATTTTATAAATAGGCTAGTGTAAAAAACGTTTGGTCCCAGGCTTGTAATGGGAATAAATAAAAAATGCACTGTGTCACATGAAATTCAACAAATTTTCATCCATATATTTTGTTGTTTTAGGTAAAATTACTCATAAATGTTCGCAAAACAATCAAGTTCAATACAATTAAATTAGGATACGATTAAAAAAATAACAATGTCAATTTTGATAAAAGATTAAATACAATACAGGAATTTTAAAACACTGTGAGTGTGACTATCAATAAACATTTGAAATAAATGAGTATTAACTAGGCCTATAATAATATGATATGAAATTTGAAATTACTGGTACCGATTAGAAATTATACGACTTTAAAGATTTTTTTACATGGAAAATTCACTTTTCGAAATTTTTTTAGAATGAAAATCCACGCATTTTTGACACACGGGTGTTCTCTTCGTGAGTTATAAATGGCTAGATCGTTGATTAAAATGTCAAGATAGAACCTCACGCGTCTAACATACTAAAACAAATGGGCCAACTTTATTAGGTTGGTGTGCGTGAGGTGTCACACAACTCATCTCTGTGTGCATGTGTATTGGCTGATATTTTATTCGACGCGTTGCGTTCGCGTTCGTATCTTCGACTGTCTATCTTGATATATACAGGGTGTTACAAAAGTAAAAATAAACATTTAAAACTTCTAAGGGGGTTGTTGAGACCATCAAGCTGAACAACTTTCACTATGGGACCAACATCGAAATCGCGAAAAAAAAAACTTTTGTCTCATACATTTAGCTCGAGTAGATCTGTAGTTTAGTATGGAACATCGCAAACGCATCGCATCATGGCGATTATGGCAAATCTCCCCATTTTGTGGGAGGCCTATGTCCAGCAGTGGACGTCTATCGGCTGATATGATGATGATGATGGTGGAACATCAGATTTTTTTATTTGCGATTTCTATATTGGTCCCATAGTGAAAGTTGTTCAGTTTGATGGTTTTTAAATGGGGGTGGTCCTTAAATGTTTATTTGTATTTTTGTAACACCTTGTAGGTATATAACTTATCAAAGGGCCTAATTGTATCAGATTTTGGACTCAAAACGACGATGTCACCTTTGTCACAAGTAGCGTCCCCCATTTTAGAGAGTTGTTTGCGTCAATTGCATCTGATCGAACCAAAAATAATGGATAATTTTACATTTGTAGTTAGGTCTGAGAGTGACATAACAATCTTTGAGCTGTCCTTTACCTAAACATTTATTTTAAATTTTAATTATTTCCTGTTCATTTTCGAAGCCATTATTAACAAAGCTGTTCTATGTTTTGCAGGAAATTTACTAGTGATCCTGGTTGTGACTCTATCAAGACGGCTACGGTCAATAACAAACTTCTTTTTGGCGAACTTGGCGGTGGCAGATTTATGCGTCGGCGTGTTCTGCGTCTTCCAAAATTTGACGATATATCTTATACCGAGGTGAGTAAATCCAAACAGGTAAACATTTACTTGCTCTAGGAAATTGTAAACATATACGGACATGTATATCACATAGTTGGTATGGTAGTTGTAAACGTATGTAGTATTACTGGTAATCTAATACTGAAGCGGGAGGGCGTGGGTGGTGTCGGCGACCACCCACGGCCTCGCGGTGCCTCGCGCCCTAAGCTCGCTTCTTAAAGATTTATGCAGCTTTCTTCATACTCATGAATAATATTTAGCCTCATAGCCACAGTTCTGACCCAGTAGGTGAATCATAGTGCTTAAAATGTCGAGCTCGCTTTGCTCGCTGCGATGTAGGATAATTATTACACTGCATTCATGCACTATCACAGAAAACAACATAACAACTTCTTTCCAAGATTTTATTTTTACCACTTTGTCGGCGTGATTAATATACATATTTTTTAGAGTACCCTATTCGTTGAGTGGGGATGCATTTTTTTTTGTATATCCCATGGTGTAGGGTGTCGTTAGATAGGTCGTTAAAAAAACTTGTGGGTTATGCCGTTTTCGAAATATTAAGCTTTAATGTCAATTTAAAGTACAAATTTTTGTTACTTACAGTCAAGTGTCCCCCTGACAGCTAAACAGTAGATTTGTTAAAAGGAAGTTAAAAGGAAAACACAGCTATGTAGGCTTTACAAAGTTAACGAGTACTAGCAATCGGCCAACTTATAAATGTTCATTGAAAAATTAAAAAGTTTATATATCGTGAAGGCAACTACACTGCGCGTGGCCTGACATGCACTTGGCTGGTTTTTACTTTTAGTTTTTTTTTAATCCGCAACAATAATACCTTCATATTCTATGAAATTTTCTACTCGCTATTTATTACGGTTTTAAAGGTACATCCCATTAAAGTTAGAACAGACGGACGGATGAACGGACACCTTAGGCTTAGTAGGGTCACGGAATATTTAAGTAGTCCGTTGGCACTTTTTGGGTAAAGAAGCCTAAAAACGGAGACGGACCATCGGTTTCCATAAATACGAGCATAATATCGTGTTACGTTAGATATCAGACAGGAAACACTCAAAGGCATGGAAATGGTGAACATGTTTGTTTAATTAATCCCAAATTAGCGCCGCCATGTTTACATTGGGTAATGGCAGTGGTATTGTTTCGTATTGATTTTGCATTTTTCATCCCATTTCGTATACAATGTATATAAGCGACGTTTATTTTTCGTCCGCTCTCTCGTTAGAAGAGAAAATAAATAATTTCTACTGAAAATAATTTTGCTGTTTACAAAGTAGTATTGACTTTTCGCTGTAATAGTAGTCACAAAAACGACGCGACGTTCTATTGAATTCAAAAATGCTATTCATCTAGGCGTATATTTAATTTACGGTACAGGGCGCGGTACGTCACCGCCTTTGACTATTTATTATAAGGACTAGCCTTGCGGTAGCATTTCCCCTCTGCCACGGTATAAGATCAATTAATCACGTGCATTACATTCAATTTTATACCATATCACTAAACGAGACAGCCTATAATTGCGAACCAATAATTTCGAACTTAGAACGTTTGGGGTTCACACGAGACTACTTTTCATGATTTTTAACGTTCAAAATTAGAATCTAAAGTTATGGGAATAAAATCCAAAGTTGCGGATTTCATGTTACCTCGCCCCCCGCAAAAAGTGGTAGAAATGTTTGTTAGTAGAATTACACGCGTAACTAGTCCCTATTTAAGTAGTCAAAGGTCACCGCATGCATAATAAATTAATTCCATTTATATTTAAATTTTAGCTTTTTAGTAAATGCCTAGCTTTAACCCGCGACTTCGTTCGCACAACTTATATACCAGATTTTAAGTCAGGTCATAAGCTATCAAACAAAAAAAGTGTCATCAAAATAGGTTCAGTAGTTATTGCGTGATGCTCGTTCAAACAAACAAACAAACAGACAAAAAATCCAAAAGTTGGAGATATGGAATCAGGGACACGTAAAAACCATATCGTAACTTTTTTGTTAATATCTTCAATGTACAGACACATTAAATTTACAGTTTTATAATAGTACGAGCGTTAACCCGCGACTTTGTCCGCACAAATTATACACCAAATTTTAGGTCAGATCATTAGCTATCAAACAAAAAAGTTTCATCAAAATCGGTTCAGTAGTTTTTGCGTGATGCTCGTTCAAACAAACAAACAAACAAACAGACAGACAAAAAATCCAGAAATTGGTGATATGGAATCTGGGATACCTAAAAACCATATCATAACTTCTTTTTTGTTAATATCTTCAATGTACAGACAAACTTCCTGTAACAGTTTTATAATAGTTTAGATTAGATGAGATATAGACTAGTAGCGCCCGCGACTTCGTACGCGCGGACCACTGATTTTAAATACTCATAACTTTTGATTGAATGAACCGATTGCGATGAAGTAAAGCCTAAATGTTAACCTAAACTAAGCCCTATGCTATTGTGAAACCCTCATCTAAATCGGTTCAGTAGTTTTTACGTAATGCGTGCACAATCAAACAGACAGACAGACAAACAGAAAAATAATTAAAATGGTTGCAATGCATTCCATTACATACGTAAGTATCTTTAACGCCCCCACTGATTTTTTTTGCAAATATCTTCAATGTAAACAGTTTACATATTTATGAGACAGTCGTTTCTAAGGGTAGTCCTTAGGGAAAGTTGTTTAGTTTCATTGTCTGAACACACCCTTAATTTTTTTTTCGATTATATTTTATGTATACTTAATTTCAAGTGAGGACGACAACATTTTCCGATTCCTATATATAGCTTTCTGGCCAATTCTGATTTGCAAGTATAATTCTTTTATCAGAAGATATACTATCCGACATATCTTAAACATCACTAAAGCTATTCTAAGAATAAGTGAGAGGAAGTGTTTCAAATCTCTGTTTCTGCAATTCAAAATAGCCTTATAATTTCGAAGCTATTTGAAATGGAATATAGATAGATATTGTAGGTAGGTAGGTAGTACCTAGTAGGAGTAGGTACCTACCTACTCTACGGTTAGAATTCGAATGAAGCTTCGTCATCCATTTCCCTTAAAGTAATACAATCGATTATAGATTAGTGATGGATGGGATGACTTTCATCGGAGAGCGCTGATGTTTAGGCGCTTGATTCTCACATTCGCGTATTGCCGCTCTGCGCCAACAACGGAATGAATGGCGCCTAGGATCGTGATAGGAATCTTTTGACAGACGTTTAGCAAACCTTTCTGCTCCGGCGGGTGAAATTTGGAACTAGATACTTACCTTTTACATCTGAACCTATGCCAAAGTTTAATAATATCTCTGGCTACAAACGATTCGTACTTATTGCGTAAAAAAATGGTTCGCTTCGCTCGCTGTAATTTTCTGTTTTAATTATGGCACTGCAGCACGGGTAGACCAATAGATTTCTGTCCACAACTACTTAAGAGGATAGGCGGGCTAAAATTGGAATTTGGAGAATAGGTCACTTTTCCGACTGTATACGTATTTGTCCAATCCGCCCCCCCCCCCCCCCCCCCATACACCCCGCCGACTAGAGTGCGAAGGAGACAACTGCAGCTCAGACCGATTTCATCTACATAAAATCAGCATTTCGTATTCCCCTGTTTCCCCCTCCAAATCTAAACCGATTTTAATTTTTCTTTTAAAAATAACATGCGAAAGACTTTGGCTAAATATCTGTATGTTTTGCTTTTTTTGTTTTTATTCGTCAAAGTATATGCCGGATGTCTAAAAACGTGCGGTAAAATAAGTCATTTTCGAAGGTCCTTAGTTCATATAGTCATTAATTAATGCAAAACAGTAAAATATAATAATTATAATATAATATATAATATAATAATAATTAATGCAAAAAAGTAAAAAATAAATATATAGGGACATAGCAGACGTAACATAGTATTGTATGGCAAAAAAAAATCAAGAATCTTAGTAGCATGGTTCATTTTCACTTTTTTTTAATTATTTTGGATGGTACTTTATACTATGCAATGTCAAGTGGTGACAGTGATCAGCATTCTGCCCACAGCATAAGAAACTTTATCCCTTAGTAGAAGTGTGATAACGATATTAATTATATAGTAATACAGACAAAAAAATTTGAAAAATCCATCCCTAACATTAATCAAGAAACTTAACTTTCCAATAGACTGCCGCTTACCTACGTGTTTCTATTCGAATAGTTTAATATTATTAGATAAAAATTACAAATTAAAATGGCTGTCAGTTTTGTAAAGTTTTTGTTTTTACTGCGGAGGAAATCGTTTCACATTTAAACGACGGCTTTCATACGGTAAATTAGGTTATAAGACGTTTAAGCGACGGCAACACGACCATAACGGTTTATAAATGTCATATTGTGCACACATACACGGCGAAAAGTCGGATCGGCGACGTTTATATGCCGACTGCGCGACAAATACGTCCTTATACGACTGTTACGCGTCACTTTTAGGGGGATAAGCCGTATTAAATAGGCCCTAATGAACATTCTTACGGAACTTATACCATTGACCATGAAATTGTTGTGTAATGTTTCATCCTTGAAAAGCGCGTTCTTAAATAATTAATAGGACGACATGAAAACATTAAATATAACATACCAATAACATTGTCATGTAGTCAGTAAAGCGTGCGTGAAACCACAGATTAATAAGTGAAACTCCTAACTCCAACTTGTATAATTAGTAGGAGATAAAACAGATTAATTTAAATTAAACGTACCGGAAGGAACACAGGAAAATGTATTATACAGTTATATATAGATGTTTATTACGACATGGAAGGAATCCTTTCAAACGTTTATTACAATATGAATGAGACGGATAGGAGGTAGGTACAATCAGTGATTCAAGAAGTAGCCAAATCAGGAAAGAAGGCACATGCTAGGTATAGGTAGATATAAATAATGAATAGTACCTAACCCACGACGCAAAAAGATGGTGTTATAAGTTTGAAGTGAGTTTGACACATCTGTCTGTGTCAAACATGTTTGTATTTCTGTGTGGCTTAAGGTCTGATGAGGACCTGGCAATACTTACTGATAACAACGGTTCCGTAGCTTGAATTCAGTGTTTCCAACTTAGGGTAATTTACCCTAGATTTAGGCTAAAAACGAAGGCCTAGGGTAATTTTTCGGGGGTAAGAAAATATTTTAGGTGATTTTTTGGGTAAATAATTTTGCTTAGTGTATTTTTGGGGTAAACTCACGGACGACCGTACTCCCCCTTGGGGTAGTTAGAATCCTTGTTACAACCATCAACAATCTTAGTAGCATGCACAGCATAAGAAACTTTATCCCTTAGTAGAAGTGTTAAAACGATAGTAATTATATAGTACGAGCGTTAACCCGCGACTTCGTCCGCACAAATTATATACCAGATTTTAAGTCAGATCATAAGCTATCAAACAAAAAGTTTCATCAAAATCGGTTCAGTAGTTTTTGCGTGATACTCGTTCAAACAAACAAACAAAAAAACAAACAAACAAACACACAAACAAACAGACAGACAAAAAATCCAAAAATTAGTGAAATGGAATCAGGGACACCTAAACACCATATCGTAACTTTTTTTTTGTTAATATCTTCAATGTACAGACAAACTTCCTGTTACAGTTTTATAATAGTATAGATAGATTACAGACAAAAAAAAATGAGAAAAAGCAAGGATTGTGACCGAAGTTATATGGTTTATAGTATGTAGTAATGTTTTAAAAACGTTTTTTTATACGTATTTGAAACTAACAAGTTTTAGGGTAATTTTTGAAAGTTATGTAAAATCTAGGGTGAACTGAGACCAGGCCTAGGGTAGGTAAAGTGAAAATAAGACTTGGTAACACTGCTTGAATTTCAATTACAGTGTCACCAACTTATCTATAGAATGAGCGATGGCGCCACTTTCTGTATCAAAAAATGATTTCATTTTGAGTGAACAGCACAGACTACATCGACTGACAGCAACAAAATGACGTTTTAAAAATGGTATCAGTAGTTCCGCTTTTGGCCATTCTACAGATAAGTTGGTGGCACTATAACAGTTTAATAACAGCAGGTTAAATAAAACTGAGTTACCTGTGTCATCTTCATCAAACCGATGAGTGCGTACGAAGCGGCTCTTCTATGTTAAGAAGAGGTGTTCCTAGGGTTACCAGATCCAAAGATCCTGACAACATACCTGCATTTTTAGTAATTTTTCTGACATTCCGTTTCAATATTGTTTTCTAGTATACGGTAAGATCTGACTTTTTGCAAAAATGAGTTGAACAACGGGAAATAATTTAAAAAACCAATTGCAATCCAAGAATAAGATGCGAATATAGAGGTCTCATTTAATAGGAATGCAGTGGACTATGGGGGAAAAGAGACGGTGCAAAGGCTCTCCTCTTGACAACATTCATTTTAAAAAGCACATTTTAATAATTATATTTTTCTACCTGAATTTCAAAAGTTCTTGACAGATAAAAAATTTTCCGTGTTTCCTTGACAGAGAGGGCCAAAATTCCGGACATGTCAGAAAAATTCCTGTCATCCGGTAACCCTAGCTAGGTGTGCCACACTCATGTGCTGCCACTTTAGTTTGACAAGTTCTACAAATATTGAATAAATTGAATTCTCTGTCCTCGTCTCGGTCTCTTTGTGATAGGTACACTCTACAGGATAAACAAAACACACTAGTAATATTTGACCAATTAGACCATCAAACTGAACCACCTTAACTATGGAGCCAACATTGAGAAAAAAATAAAGAAAATCTGCTGTTTCATGAATATAAATCTAGATATAAAATAAACCGACGGCCTTATTTTGTGCCCCTTGTATTTCTTCTCTGTATTTTACTGTTTATGTTTTCGTGTAATAAAATATATTTGATTGATTGATAATTTTCATAATAACTGCAGAAGCGATTCGACTCAAATGAATGAGAGAGAGGATTTTTTAAAATTTCTACTTTTTCTCCATGGTGAACTTTTTGTTCAGTTTGATGGTCTAAACCACCGTTTGAAATATTATTACGTTGTTTTATTTTACCTTCCTACGTGTTATCTATCTATCTACCTTGTATACTATTAAGTATAGAGATAGGTTAAGTACTGGAAATATCTCGCTACATCTAGTCTCACAAAACATTCCAACCTGTGATCAACAGTGGCGACTACTTATTTATGTATTTTATTTATTTTCTCATCTGGTGTCAAATGAGATACACACCATCTCACTCTCATAGTAAAAGTTGTCTAGTATGATCTGAACCACCTCTGAAAAAAAATCATCCGGTTTATGTATAGCTAACAAATGTTTAACATTACAGCTGGGTGTTCGGTGACTTTCTCTGCAAGATGTACCAGTTCGTGCACTCGCTGAGCTACACGGCTTCCATCTTCATTCTGGTGGTGATCTGCACGGAGAGATACTTCGCCATAATACATCCCATCACATGCAAACAGATTCTCACTTCCACCAGACTAAGAGTAAGTTTTTGTAGTTGTAACACCACCAGGCAATAGACCAGAATTTTTTTTTTTCCCTTAGCCTATTTCATCCGACTGCTGGGCAAAAGCCGGGGAGGCTATGCTATGAGGAATCCTCCATGCATCCCTGTCCTGAGTCAGTTTCATCCACTCTTCGTCGAAGGCATCCAGGTCTTCTCTCTATCTCTTTCAGGGTCGTTCTTTTTTTATTTTATAGGTAATTTAAAAAAGTTGACTTAATTTTACAGTTCAGAGGAACAGATCACAATAATTATTAAAGATTTTCAATAATGAAAATCCAAAGTGAAAAAGTGCTTATCCAACTAACCTAAAAGCTATTTTTATACAGGGTGAAACAAACACCCTAGTAATACTTAAGGGAGTGCTTTAGACCATCAAACTGACCAATTTTCACTATCGAGCCAACTTCGAAGTCGTGTTAAAAAACAGCTGTTTCACACAAAACTACAGTAGGTACCTACTCTCTCGACTCGAATGAAATGTAATTATGTATTTCGATGTTGGCTCCATAGCGAAAGTTGTTCAGTTCGATGGTCGAAAGCTCCCTCTTAAATATTACTAGGGTGTTTTGTTACACCCTGAGTAATACTTTTAATCGACTGAGTTTCATAATAAGGATCATTTCATTGTAAGTTGGTTGTAAGAAAAAAATCCGGACAGAAGAACCAGTTATTCTTTTTAAATTCATTTTCCTCAATGTTACTGCTTTGTTAAATGTAAATAAACAAGTCAATAAGTGACTAATTAAATTTCAAAAGCAATTTTATATGTCATGTTCATTTAGTTTGGCAAAGCGGCTGACGTTTGCAAATTTTAACGTCAGAAGTTGTTAATAATACCCTATTGAGTTCAAAAATTTTACGTGTTTAAAGTAAATTATTATAATGATCACATTCTGAAATCATTTCTATTTGCACGTGATATTTTAATAATATTCGAAGAGGCTAAGTATCTACGTATAATAATAAAAACACCGGAGGATCCGCACAAAGTCTTAATTTTGTTAAAATGTTATCTTGCTTTTATCTTGTTTCCTTCACGTGAAATTAATTTTTTCGCGAGAAACGGGGAAAATTTTATTGATATTTGTAAAGCATTTCGCGCCAGCTATCATGGCATGCCGTTGGTTTAATTACCGGAATTCTTTCAACTCGAATTTTCTCTTTATATCCATGAAAGCAAAAAAATGTGTAAGTATATTCAAAACCAAAATAAGCTGGCTTCACCTATGTTGGATAACTTATAGTGTCGATGTGGCGCGTGGTCAGTTTATGTTGATTTGTGTAATTTGATGTGTCGCCGTGTGTATTTTACATTATTGAATAAACTCAAAATAATTTATTCAATAAAGGAGCTTGAAGCCCACTTTATTAAACGTCATTTTTTTTAAGCTACCAGCTTCGTTTCATTCAACATAAAAATCAAAATACGTGTCACATGAAATGTATGAGGAAATCACTCGCCCATATTCAGATGGCCTGGATGGATGGATCCATAACCCAGATCATAAATACTCGTTGCACAGATCCATCAAGCCTCAATCGGTTATAAAAAGGAAATACTGCAAAAAGATTTTAATTAAATGATTTTAATATTTGCGAGGCGAGAATCTAAAAAGTTTTTACTCCACGCAGATTGTACAACACCGGCAACTTTTGTAGTAAAAAATTGATATTGCCGCCATTTGCTTAAATTAAAAAGTTTGGTAACTTTTTCTTTTTACATTTTATGGCAATTAATTTTTTTTTTACATCATCACTGCCGGTGGTACGGAGACGAAAGAGCTTAAATTAAAGAGATACGAACACTAAATCTTAATACCTTTTCTATTACCTAACAACCACAACGCAAGGTAAAAACCTCAGTTAAAACATGGTTTTAAAACGAATAAGTGTCCAATAAAAATAAAGACCCAGATTCAGAAACGAAAAAAAAAGCTTGTTTAATCTTGATTTTAGGCGATTTTGATGGTGTCCCATAGTGAAAGTTCTTCATTTTGCAGTGGTATTTGGTCTAAAGCACCCCCTTAAATATGTCGCAAAAACTGCTGTCCTTACATTTGAGTTGGTACTGCAGTTTTGTATGAAACAGCAGATTTCTTTTTTTCTCGATGTCGGCTCAATAATAAAAGTTGTTCAGTTTGATTGTCTGAACCACCACTTTAAATATTACTAGTAGTGACTACTAGTGTTACATTCTCTTTGATTACTTGGGTGTTTTGTACAACCTGTATAAACGTTGACAAAAAATGGTGTTGCCAAAAATAGTAGATTACACACCGATGGCAGGAAAGTAAGAAAGGTCTCAGATCTCATGTAATGACACATGACAACATGTGATCATGTCTCGTGTTACATGTGATCTGAGGCTTTCTTATTTACTGCCCGAGGTTATAGTATACTATTTTTTCCTCGACGGAGGTGGAAAGCAGCAACTTCGTTTAGCGCAGCGGGACGAAAGTTGACGCTATCCGTTCGGAGGGGTGAAAATTAAATTTCGGGCCTTATTCAGATACTGATTGTATAGAAACGGCGTTCAAGTTTTGATCACGTAGGTAGAGAGGATATTAATGAAATCAAGTGGCAAACTTTTTTCCGTCTTCCCTTGAAAATGTTAGAATAGATAAGATAAGATAAGTTTATTGAATGAAGGAAGTGTCCGAGGAGAATGTGCGTAATATAAATTTTCCAGCTGTAAAATAACATTTTGATTATTTCGGTTGAGGATGTAGAACCTCTCTTTTTCGACTACAGGCCGACTATAAGCGGGAACTTATAGTGTAAGTTCCCGCTTATATATTGTTTACAAGATCGATAACGTAATTTATTATAAGGAATAGCTTTGCGATAGCATTTCCCCTCTGCCACGGTATAAGATCAATTAATCATGTGCATTTACATTCAATTTTATATCTTATCACTAAACGAGACAGCCTATAATTGCGAAACAATAATTTCGAACTTAGAACGTTTGGGGTTCACACGAGACTACTTTTCATGATTTTTAACATTCAGAATTAGAATCTAAACTTATAGGAATAAAATCCAAAGTTGCGGATTTCATATTACCTCGCCCCCCGGAAAAAGTGAAGTCCAAATACCAGGTTGGAAAATATACCTATAGAGGGCGATGAGACCGTCAAACTGAACAACTTTCTCTATAGGACCAACGTTGTAATCGTTCGCATGCTGTTCCATATAAAACTGCAATCCTACATGATCCAAATGTATGGGAAAGATGATATTTTTTTCGCTATTTCGATGTTGGTCCCATAGAGAAAGTTGTTCAGTTTGATGGTCTGATCATCCACACTTAAAACACCATCAGCATATTAAGTTGGACCCTGTTTATTTAGGTGCATTGTTAAGGGTTAATTTATTTAACAAGTTTGTCAAGTGCGTTTGTTCGGAAAGCGATGACGAGGCTAAGGGTGGAACACTTATAGAAAATGCCTATTCACCCTTACCTCGAGGTTGTACAGTATCATGGAAGATAGAAGCATGGAGATTAATGATCCTTTTCGTTACATAATTGAAAAAATAAAATAAAACCAGTCAAGTGTGAGACGGCCTACTCGCGCACAGAGGGTTCCGTACCACGATACACATACATTAACTTACAAAAAGTTTTGTTTTATCTAGCGTGAGACCGTATCACACTTGGCCGGTTTTTATTATTTGTTGTGATACTGTAGAGTTTACTATATAATCACATCAAGTTTGACGGTTGTATGTATTACCGTTTTTACGATAGAGCGAGAAGAAAAAACGTTGATAAAAATTAGTTTCTTGTATGAGGAGGATTATTATTTGTTAGCAAATCCGCCGTAATAAGGCACATTCTGAGCCAACTAGCGAGCCATTCTAGCTATTAGCGTTCCAAATTTACAGCACTTAATAGGTAGGACAGACGGACGGATGGACAACTTAGGCTTATGAATAGAGTCCCGTTTTCACCCTTTTGGTACGGAACCGTAAAAAAATACATTTTATTTATTCCCGAAGCTATAAATACTCATCTAATTACAGAGTCGTTCCTCTGAAACCTTTCCACTGATATTTTATCCCAAGAAACGGTTATTGGTTATTGCTAAACAATAATTTGATTCTCGCGATAGAAAGAGAAAACAAAATAATGCCCTCATTTTTAAAGATCCTTTAGCCATTAACGATCTGCAAGGAAACAATGGCATAATACAGGGTTCTTTTTAACAGGGACCGAAACCGGTATCGATAATACCGGACTTTTTGGTTACAACCTTTATTTTTATACAGGTATTTTTAGACGTAACCTTAATATCATTCTACTAACGATCCGCGTACACAGAGATATATTTAAATAATAAAATTGTTGTTTCATAAATATAAGGTCTAACAAAATTAGGTGAAACCATTTTAAGGGGATCATCAGACGATCAAACTGAACAACTTTCTCTATGGGACCAATATTGAAATCGAGTAAAAAAAAACAGCTGTTCCATACAAACCTACTCGACCTAAATGTATGGGACAGCAGATTTTTTCTTCGAGATTTCAATATTGGTCCCATAGAGAAAGTTGTTCAGTTTGATGGTCTGATCATCCCCTTAAAATAGTTTCACCTAATTTTGTTAGACCTTATATAGTAAGTATTCAATTTCAAAGTAGGTACCTCGTTAGTCTTTACTAAATACAAATTAATTCAATTATAATAACAAACTTAAACTCAAACGTGAACATAACTTGAACCATTCTATGCTTTTGGGTTCAATAAAATGTAAATAATCATCTCCTTTATTATCTCGACCATTCCAATGCTGTAGCAACACTGAAAATAGTGCGCGCGTCACTAGTTGGGTGCTTCAAAATTTGCGTCACCCGCTACAACAACGACGTTGTTAAATCAATTTTGTACTTTTGATTAGTAGAAATTAAAAACTGACTTACCCGCACTCACTCGCATTCTCTTGAAGGACATATTTAGGTTACCGGTATTAAAATCGGTTGTTACCTGGATAAAGGTAACATTTAAATAAAGGTAACCGAAAATTTTCGGTCCCTGCTTTTTAATATGCTGACACTTTTTTAATGGGATGATCTGATTTTTTTCGAGATTTCGATATTGGTCCCATAGAGAAAGTTGTTCAGTTTGATGGTCTGATCATCCCCTTAAACTAGTTTCACCAAATTTTGTTAAACCTTATAATAAATAATATTTCTGAATGTGTGTTTAGGGTCCTTTTTTATATGCTGACACTTTTTTAAGGGGATGATCAGACCATCATACTGAACAACTTTCTCCATGGGACCAACACCGAAATCGCGAAAAAAAAATCTGCTGCCCCATACATTTGGCTCGAGTAGGTTTGCAGTTTTGTATGGGACAGCGGGTTTTTTTTCGCGATTTCAGTGTTGGTCCCATTGTAAAAGTTGATCAGTTTGATGGTCTGATCATCCCTTTACAAAAGTGTCAGCATATAAAGAAGGACCCTAAATAAACACACATCATATCAGCCATTAAACGTCCACTGCTGGAAATAAGCCTCCCCCAAAATGGGGGGATTTGCCATAATCGCCACGCTTGGCAGGCGGGTTGGAGATCGCAGTTGGATCGAATCAATGTCTGTACTCAGAGAATGCTGCTGCCCATCCTTCAGTAGATCCCTTAGTCGCTTTTTACGACACCCACGAGAGGAAATGGGATGGTGCTATTCTTAGCCGATACCACACGGACATATAACACACATTCATAAATATTATTTATATACCATCTAAGTACATACCATTTCCTTTCGGTATCCGTAATGGTCGTGTAACGTAAAAGCTGCAATTTCAGTGAAATTCTAGTGAATTATGTCTGAAACGTGAAATGTTGGAGTGCAGAGTGATAAACAGAGACAAGCCAACCGCAGTTTAACAAAATTCAGTTCACAAACACGAAAATGGTACCCATTAAGAAATTTAAATTTCATTCGCTCTCAAAGGGTAGTTGAGTGGTTTCTTGCTTGACTCAGCATCTTATATATCTGTCTTTGGCTTTCCTCCCGACTCTTATTTTAACTCCCTACGCAAAAAGAGGCTATTTATCTATAGCCCAGTCATTTTACGGTTTGAGCCGGGACTAATTAGTAATTGATATTTTTTTTCGGTATAGTGTTTAAGAGCCAATTTGAGCTTAAAAATGTACCAAAATTAAAAAAAATCAATCAATCAATCAGTCAATCAATTATACTTTATTTGACACCAAAAAAACAGAGTATAGAGAGAGTAAACAATCAGGAAATACAAAAGGCACAAAAACAGGCGGTCTTATCGCTAGGAAGCGATTTCTTCCAGGCAACCTTAGGGCCCGTCAGTAACAGTTCCAAATTTAAAATTTAGCTATTATCTTGTTATAAAAAACGTGATGGTAATTTTTTTTGCACATATTTTAGTCATCACCATTTATACTTCAAACATGATGCAAATATTTTTGTCTTCTTAGAGGGTTTTGAAAAATACATTCGTATTTTGTAATAAAAACCGAATTTTTTAAATTTCAATAGAAATAGAAATAGAAATCATTTATTTGCGGAAATACCTATTTTATTGCTCAAAAATAATTTGTATTGTTAAATCTAATTAAAATGAGTGCATTGTTATTGATATTATTAATTTAAAAGCCTTTTGGGACTCACAATTTTGATTTCTATGTTGCGTAGCGAACTTTTTTTTAATATGTTTTCAGATAGTCTTTTTGTCACTAAATTGTGCGGGTTACAGTTTAAAAGTCCAATTAATAATTACTTCCCACCTCTCCTAATAAAACTCCGTAAAATGACTGGGCTACTACTCGCTTTTGTAACATTAGTAACAATGAAATAATTTTCAAAATACAGTGTTAACTCCATATAGTTAAACTCAATGGAATGAGTATATATCTATGGTTTTAGTATGTAGTAATAGATACTCTTTCTTATACTGTGGTTATACATGGTGTTACAGAAGTAAAAATAAAAATTGAAAACTTTTAAGGGGTGGTTTAGACCAACAAACTGAACAACTGATGTAGTAACTGAATTTGGTAGCGGTATGTATTAGGTGGAGTACCGGGTACCAGTACGGCCAGGAACCGGTACCAAGGTGACATGGGAAGAGCCGTTAAGTATATACCGGGACAGAAACTGTGCTTTTGATACCGGTTCCAAGCCCTGCTTCCACCACATGCCGTCATGCTCAGTCTTGTCCATAGAGATCTAGAGAGATGCCAACCAACGCGCTGAGTACGAAACCGAGTGTCGCATTCTACAAACTATCTGTCTCTTAAAGACTTCAAGTCCCATTGGATCCTAAATGTTTCGAAGGGTTCGACTTATAGAGATATATAGAGATGCCAACCAACGCGCTGAGTACGAAACCGAGTGTCGCATTCTACAAACTATCTGTCTCTTAAAGACTTCAAGTCCCATTGGATCCTAAATGTTTCGAAGGGTTCGACTTATAGAGATATATAGAGATGCCAACCAACGCGCTGAGTACGAAACCGAGTGTCGCATTCTACAAACTATCTGTCTCTTAAAGACTTCAAGTCCCATTGGATCCTAAATGTTTCGAAGGGTTCGACTTATAGAGATATATAGAGATGCCAACCAACGCGCTGAGTACGAAACCGAGTGTCGCATTCTACAAACTATCTGTCTCTTAAAGACTTCAAGTCCCATTGGATCCTAAATGTTTCGAAGGGTTCGACTTATAGAGATATATAGAGATGCCAACCAACGCGCTGAGTACGAAACCTAGTGTCGCATCACCACCAGTAGGTACCACGCGATACAAAGTATTTTGTTAGCTTTAATGTGTTCATTATCCATTGCGGTATCAGAACTCAACGTTCGAATAATCTTTAGTACTACGCAAGCATTGTAAACTATTTACACATAATATCTCGACTAGCTTTCAGCCTCATAATATATTGAATCCTTACCGTCGCGAGCAATGTGTTCCGTTTTTGCGCATATCGCTGCGACACTGGCCCTGCGCCCTTTTCACATCTCCCTTTAGTTTTTGTGATCTGTGGTCTTGTCACAAAATAATAAATGTACTTCTTGTATCGCTATCTTGGGTAAAGCGTAAAACCGTGTTAAAGATTTATTTATATTGTATGATTAATGTACTAACTTAATACATAAATCTCAAGATTCTCGTACACTCGCACTGGTACTTGTGTAACACATTCACTGCACACAGTATACTGTATTTGTATATAGGTTCTAACAAAATTAGGTGAAACTATTTTAAGGGGATGATCAGACCATCAAACTGAACAACTTTCTCTATGGGACAAATATAGAAATCGCGAAAAAAAATCTGCTGTCCCATACAAAACTGCAAACACAACTAGACTGAAATGTATGGGATGGCTGATTTTTTTTTCCTTGATTTCAATATTGGTCCAATAGAGAAAGTTGTTCAGTTTGATGGTCTGATCATCCCCTTAAAATAGTTTCACCTAATTTTGTTAGACCTTATACACTTTTTTAAGGATGGAATGATGATCAGACCATCAAACTGCACAACTTTCTCTATGGCACCAACGAAATCGAGAAAAAAGTCAGGTCTTCCATACAAAACTGCAAACCTACTCGAGCCAAATGTATGCAACAGCAGATTTTTTTTTAACTCACGCGTCGAGATTGCAGTTTAGTATGGAACAGCAATTTTTTTATTTGCTCCGATCGGTTTGCTCCCATAGTAAAAGTTGCTCAGTTCGATGGATCTACTCTTAGTTTAAAAGGATGCTAATGATATCAATTTCACCCTGTATAACTTTGTACTTAGTTAGCCATTACACTCGACAAAAAATAATAAATGGAGTGAGGAAGCAACAGTATTTGCTATTTTTGCACACAATTAAAAGGAGCTAATATTGTGAATTATTTAACCAATTAAGTCAAGTATTAACATAAATCGTCTTTATCAGAATCAGAAGTATTTATTTGCTTAAACATGGTTGAGCATTTTGGTAGGTAAATATAAGTGTATAAAATAAGTCCTCACATTTCGCCATTTTGAAGTTGAGTTTGTAACATTATAAAAAGTAGATTACGATACCTAACAAAACAAAGATTAAATTCGATTGACTAAATACTACCAAATTACTTATTACATTATTCACGTCAAAATTATTATTGCAAAAAAGTTGAGTTTGTCAACAAAACAATCAAACAACAAAAGTCAAATACCAAAGCAGAGATTAAATTCGATTTATTATATAAGGTCTAACAAAATTAGGTGAAACTATTTTAAGGGGATGATCAGACCATCAAACTGAATAACTTTCTCTATGGAACAAATATCGAATTCGCGAAAAAAAAATCAGCTGTCCCATACAAAACTGCAAATCAGAACTCTACTCGATTGTATGGGACAGCAGATTTTTATTTTCACGATTTCGATATTGGTCCCATAGAGAAAGTTGTTCAGTTTGATGGTCTGATCATCCCCTTAAAATAGCTAATTTTGTTAGACCTTATATATTACAAAATTACTTACTACATTATTCATGTCAAAGTTATTACTAACCATCTATTTAGAAATATAAAATAATAAAAAATTATGTAATAGGCATAGAGATAGGGAGGTTTATTAGCCTAATGAATACCAAACGAATACCAATGTGTTACTTGAATGTGAGTATTATTTTGTTCACAGCTGGTTATATTGGGCGTATGGATAACGAGTGCGGCGTATAGCGCACCCAAGTTCATATGGGTGGAGACGATTACAAACAACCTGGGCGGCGGCCACATGGAGACAATATGCATACAGCACCGCATGAAGTACAACTCAGAGATATTCGACATGGTCAACTTCGGTCTTCTCTACGTGACGCCGTTATGCGTAATGACGGTAAGCAAATTTTCATAAATACTGAATAACATGAGGCGGAAACGTGGATAGAATTTAAATTAAGTACTTTACTGAATTTTTAGCTTTAGGGCCTATGTCGAAAAATAATTGAAGCGAAATGGGCATGTGATAGCTTATATTACTGCCTGATGCGAGAGAAAGAGACGGGGCGGCGCGCGCGCCTGAAACAAAAAAACAAACTTCATTTAATTGTGATTGTACTATTTAAGTTCGTTCAATTCTGCTCTAATCAAAATTTATAAAATATCATTTTCTTTTTTTTTTTAAATCAAGTATCGTGTTTCTATTATTCACCGTTTAGCAGTTCCAAGCGTTTATCGATAAAGACGGAGGCTACTTTGGCTTGTTTTTCTATCGATAAAATGTGTCTTAATCGTGTTTTGGCTCTAATCAAAACTTCAATTATATGTTCAATTTACACATATATATCCGCTAATCATACTCCTACTGTTAGTACTTAATGATATATGACGCTTTGAAAAATCCTATTTTTTCACATTGCCTCTTTAGTACTTTAATGAATGTTTAGTTAAATGACTCGTTGAAACAACGCTTTTAGGGCTTGAAAGTATTTATTGGTATGGCACAGTGCTTTCATCGTCTGTATAGGTAAATTAAATAGTAAGTAATTTTAACTATAGACTTATCAACTAAAGAGTGGCAATATCAGTTAAAAAATATCTCCACTTTTTAAGTAAGTAAATAAAACTAATTACAATCTTAAACTAAAGGTATTCCTTATTATTACGTAAAGCCTCCAGCTGAATCCGGCGTGACACGGTTTCAAGATATGAGAGAATCTTTTGAATATTGACATCTCGCTTATTTTAATGGACGATAATCATAATTATAGCACAGATTATAGTGTGAATAGGTAGATGTCAAGTAGCATTTTTAAATCTTGCTTTTGCTTGCTTTATATCATCCATCTGCCCCTATACTATATCTATGGTTTTAACGTATAAAAAAACGTATTTGAGACAATAAAAGCTCAAGGGTAAAAACAAATCCGTTAATATATTTCTAGGGCTACATTTCACCAGCGAAATGATCAATTGTGGTAAGTTTTAAATACCAATACATTCCAATCCAAGCGCTATAAAGTTCTAGGCGAACAAAACTTCACCCTTTGTCAGAAAACAAATTCGACAGGGATTTTTCTACTACATTTGCGTTAAACCATATTAAAGTTTATAATGAAGTGTGTGTGTGTGTGTGTCACTTATTAAAGTGAGGTTTATTTTCGCAATAAAACATAATTTTACACTCCAATACACTTTCAAGCCGGTGTACGAACAAATCACTATATTAGTCGTTATTAGTCAAATAAGTATCAATAAATAAATAAGGAAACATATTTTTGGAAAATTGTGAGTGTCATATTACAATTTATTATTATTATTACATTATATCAGCCGTCGTAGTCCTATTGTTTGGCAAAGGCCTCCCTCCGTTCTCTCCATGTGACCCGGTTTTGCGAAACTATAGATTTTATCACGCCACCTTTTTCTTGGTCTGCCTCGACGCCGCTTTCCTTTTGCTGGGGACCAGTTGGTAGTGGTTTTAGCCCACAGGTCATCTGGCATGCGGCAGACATGGCCAGCCCAATCCCACTCTAGATTGCTAGCGGTGAGACGAGTGTTAAATATGAATGTGGATGGCATCATGGAGAGAGGACGACCAAAGAGATGTGATTGATGGTTTTTGGGATTGTGTGAAAGATGACATGTGTATATAAAAGTTGTGAAATGACGGATAAAAGAGATAAATGGAAGAAGACTACATATTACGCCGACCCTAAGTAATGGGATAAGGGCAGGAAGAACAAGATTTTTGAAAAATTATTCCTCTTAGATACATGAAAAGTTATTTATTTAATTTTAGACTCGACGAACGACAAAGATAACTCTAATTACCACAAACAACAACGCTTTCTACCAAATTAAATTTAAACAAATTGAAGGATAGTTAAATATTTATTTATACAGGTACGGGACCCTTCGCCTCGATCCTTAGAGTTTTAACTCTTAAGATTACACACCGAGGGCAGGAAAGTAAGAAAAGTCTCAGATAGAAAAATAGTGTAGGTACTAACCTGCCTAGCTAGCATGCCACCCCCGAGAAAACGACAAAAATCGAGATGTGCCTCCATCTTTATTATTTTACGTAGGCCAGAAAGAGCGCGCATGGCGTTTTTCTCGTTTAAACGCTTTGTCGTGGGTGGCATGCTAGCTAGGCAGGGACAGTAAATAAGAAAGCCTCAGATCACATCTTTGCTTCGCCTCGGTCAACAATTACATGAAATCTGAGACCTTTCTTACTTTCCTGCCCTCGGTGTGTAATCTACTATTTTTTCTGTAACAATACGAATGAATATTTTATTTTAAAGTATCCAAACAAACATTGACATAGGTAGTAGGTATTTACTATCCATCTCTTGTCATGTCAAATGGCCTCTGCACTATGACTCTGTTTAATATGAGCTAAAATATCAAATTCTACAGCACCAATTCTGGTGCTCTTCGTGAGAAAACGTAGTGCTCTATATGATCGTGCTTGTTTTTCTATCTCCGTATAGAATGTGTCGAAACAATTATTAACTCTTTAGAGTAGTTTGAATTACTGAAATCAATTATACTACCAGCTACTTATACAAGGTAAAGTAGCCAGTGCGAATAACTTCACCATTTATTTTCTACTCATTAACTGAACAACTCCCAGTATGGAGCATATTTTAGCTTATTTTTTTCGTGATTTCGTTCATAGTGAAAGTTGTTCAGTTTGGTGAGTAGAAGCCGAAGTTATCCGAACTGATTAAAAACTATGCCCAAAATCAGGTTGAAGATGCGTCATCAATTTTTTAGCCCCATTTCCTCATTTCCAAAAATTTGGTACACACGACGACACATCGTGCTATACAAAACCTGTATCTGTATAAGCTGGTCGCGTGACGTTATACATTACTCGATCTACGCGCGGCCAGCTTATTTTGGTTTTGTATACCTAGCTTTATGACGTAGTGAGTTACATTCTCTTTGGTATAACTTGATGTGTCGCCGTGTGTAGGTTTTTGTAGTAATTTTTCCTAAGGAATGAATGCTTTTGTTTCTATAACCTCTCTTTCGTCTTCTTTTTAAAATAAGGATTACATTAATTAAATATTTCCCCATCAAATATTTAATATGTCTTTAGATGAAAATTTGGCCAATTCAGCCCAACTTTCATAGAATTTTAGGCATAATCTTTTACCCTGTGTTGTACATATACCATATACTACTATTACATGCCACCTATATGATACGATAGTTTGCTCCTCTTACCATTTTATAGTTTATTTTGCAATGTAGCATTATACATTGATTAATAAGGCAGGTATACATACAGGCAGTTCCAAAACTCAACGTCAAGCTGAAAGTTTATGATTGTTCAGGGAACAATACAAAAAAAAGTTTGGTAGTTTTCGAAATTATGTAACTTTTTTTAACATTCGGAAAATCGCCACCCTGCCTCGAAATTAATTTGTAGTTGCTACGAATTTGTATACTTTTCATTAAAATACTTATCACGCATTTCTCAATAACCTTGCCAGCTGTCTCAATCTATACTATTATAAAACTGTAACAGGAAGTTTGTCTGTACATTGAAGATATTAACAAAAAAAATGTTACGATATGGTTTTTAGGTGTCCCTGATTCCATTTCACCAATTTTTGGATTTTTTGTCTGTCTGTTTGTTTGTGTGTTTGTTTAAACGAGTATCACGCAAAAACTACTGAACCGATTTTGATGAAACTTTTTTGTTTGATAGCTTATGATCTGACTTAAAATCTGGTATATAATTTGTGCGGACGAAGTCGCGGGTTAACGCTCGTTTAAAATAAAAGCAAAAGTGGTATACTTTTTTAAGAAAACAGTATCTTTTGTGAGACTTCTGCGTTAACATTTTTTTCTGTTTTGTAAAGAAACAAAATATCACAAATGAAAAACAAACGAAACAACAATACAAATAGAAATAAACCCAAAGTAGAAAAGAAATTATTTTGTTGTTTATTTAGGTATTTAAGATACATTTGACGAGCTTCGATGGTGTAAACAAGAAATTCTCAAAAACTAATTTTATTGCTCTATAATAGGTACCTACGTGGTACTTTCGAAGCACTGTTGATGAAAACACAGACACACGCATCTAAACGCACATATATCTAAAGATTTACATTGAACACAGTCGTAGCATGTTGCACGTGATTCGGCTATATCACGTCTTTTATCTAAGTTTGTTCGCTCGCAAATAGACAGAGAGCATAGGCGTGACAGCGTTATATCACATTGCAATACTGCGACGTTTTGTCTATTGCATAGAAAAAGGTCTTCTCAGCATCTTTTTAAATGTATTTTGTGCAAAAACTGACTTCACTTTACGTATTAACCTGGTGGGCTCACATTAGTAAAATATGTATATTACTAGCGACCCGCCCCGGCTTCGCACGGGTGCAATGCTGATACTAAATACACTACAGAAAAACTGTGAACGTTGTATATAAAAACATAGCGGCCCGCTCCGGCTTCGCACGGGTATATAGCCTATGTGATTAAAATCGATCCAGTAGTTTTGATTTATTCATTACTGCCCGTGGCCCGCACGCGTTAAATTTGGAGTAAAACAATCCCCCTTTCCCTATACCATGAAGATTTCCTGCTATCTTTGGAATATCTAAATTCATACACTACATTTTTACTTATTTACTTTTTACATTTTTAAGTAGTAAAAAAGTTATTATGGGTTATCCATAAGAGATAGACATATACCATCACGGACTTTTCTGTAGACCTTTTCAATGTGTACAACACTTAGTACATTATTTTGATAAAACTCGTAGGGTTCAGCCTGCGTTTGCAATGTAAGCGGAAAAAATGTAATTATTTACGACATCACATTAGAAACCTCAAAAATAACAGTACTTCTCCACTATTTAATGGATGTTATTATACATATAAACCTTCCTCTTGAATCACGGACTTTTCTGTAGACCTTTTCAATGTGTACAACACTTAGTACATTATTTTGATAAAACTCGTAGGGTTCAGCCTGCGTTTGCAATGTAAGCGGAAAAAATGTAATTATTTACGACATCACATTAGAAACCTCAAAAATAACAGTACTTCTCCACTATTTAATGGATGTTATTATACATATAAACCTTCCTCTTGAATCACTCTATCTATTAAAAAAAACCGCATCAAAATCCGTTGCGTAGTTTCAAAGATTTAAGCATACAAAGGGACATAGGGACAGAGAAAGCGACTTTGTTTTATACTATGTAGTGATGATGATTTTGATAAAAAAAAGATCCATTAAATAAAAAACATTAAATAAAATTATATTATAAATTTATATTAAACTGAAACATTGAAGATAAAAAAGCGCGTTTTGTCTATGGTTTGTGTCATCATCGTCCATTGTTATTGTTGTTTATATAAGGTCTAACAAAATTAGGTGAAACTATTTTAAGGGGATGATCAGACCATCCAACTGAACAACTTTTTATATGGGACCGATATTGAAATAGCGAAAAAAAATTCAACTGTTCCATACAAACCTATTCGACCTAAATGTATGGGACAGCAGATTTTTTTTTCGCCATTTCAACATTGGTCCCATAGAGAAAGTTGTTCAGTGTGATGGTCTGATCATCCCCTTAAAATAGTTTCACCTAATTTTGCTAGACCTTATATAATTACTTAACCTTTCGGAAAGGCAATGGAACTATATCTTACATCCGTTGTCTTGTAATATTTTTCTATGCTTCTATTCTTAACCTATGGTTCACACATTCGAATGTTTAAGGGAGTTTTACATGAGGATCAATCCGAATCAAACGGGAGCGCCTTTATTTATTTCTCACTTTTACGATATTGCTCTCCATTACGAATTCCACCACATTAACACAATAATAGCCGAGAAAAACGAATTAAAAAAATTAGGAAATAAAGCCCGAACTTTTCTCGGTTCTCGCCCAAAAATCTCATCATCGTCCATGCATCATCATCATCTTGACAGCTCTGTGTTGCCAATTGATACAATTTTTTTATACTACACCGAAAATGTTAGTTTGTGATAATCTTTATTTAACATAATTTATAGGATAATTTTTACAGTCTACGCTTTTTGATATCTTATAAATGTCAAGGGTCTACGCAGACGAAGTCAAAAGCTAGTTAGGTACTGATAAATGAAAGTCTGGGCCTCTTCAAAGTTCGAATTACTTACAATGGGTATCAGTAATTGAGAATTTAGTTCTCTACTGTTATAAAAATTCCTGAACCAATTTTATGTATAATATTAAAGATTAAAGAACAATAACATTCTCAAGAGTACTCTATTCACATTATTATTCTTTTTACTAGTGCGGAGAATTAACTCCGTACCATTGTACGAGCACCAGTCTCCACAAACCTAGTTGATATATATATATTTTTTCTGCTTATAAAACTAAGTGCTTACTGATAAGTTTAGTGTTTATATTAATAAACTAGTGGCGTGGCGCCCCCGCGACTTCGTGCGCCCCTATGCGCGCCTGTGCTCTACACTACTGAATTGAAATAATCAAAACTTTTGATTGAATGATCCGATTGCGATGAAATAAAGCCTTAATGTTAATCCCAAACTAAGCCCTATTTGTTATTTTCGAAATTTTTAAAAACTTCAAGTGTTCCGTTACCGAAATTTGCTTAACGGAAACCTACCTATCTACCTTATGAAAATGCAAATCTAAAAACATCATAAATGTGGGCGTCCAAGCAAACAGGGTCAAGTTGTCGGGTTTTGAGTTAAGGTTAGGTTCGGCATCAAGATTAGTCAACAGTCATGATCATTGTCGACGACCTGTTGAAGGCGACGGGAACCCGTTGGATGAGGGCAGCGCAGGACCGGTCGTTATAGCGATCCTTGGGGGAGGCCTATGTCCAGCAGTGGACGTCCATCGGCTGAGATGATGATGATGATCATTTATGGATTAGTAAAAAAGGTGGTGCCGCCCATATTTTTCATACAAACTTGTGTCGATTTTTGAAAATATATTTTATTTGAAGATGTAGGTAGACTGTAAATTAATGGGAGAATGGAATTTCGAACACTCTTTGTAAAGAAATAATTAATAAATTCTTAAATTAACTTCGTCTTTGTATGTGGGATCTTGGGGTAACGATGCCATAATTTTTGTGCATGAGATCGGGCGGCACAATTCATTAATGCGTGCACTGTAAAAATAACAATCATTTACATTTACAATCATATTCAACGCTGTCTGGATACTAAAATATCAAGATGGAAGTTAATAAATTGCCAATGAGTTGAAGGGTAAATGATTGTGTATTAACAAACAAACTCACTTTCTCCTTTATGAAATTAGTTAGCCTAAACAATTATGCATTTGTAAAGCTTCGTACAAATCGAATCAAGCGAGGGAATTGAGTGTAAACAGTTTCGAAGAACACGACGTGTTTACTTTGAAGTACTAGAGAATACAAATAACAGTACCTATTGTTAACGATGACACAATAACGTTTTGTCAAGTGAAATAATGTATGTTGTACCTGTGGTTGTACCTAGTTGTACCCAACATACATTATTTCACTGTTGTTGGAAGTTTTCAAGCAGAATGTTGACTAGAAATCTAGTTTCTCGACTACGTCGGTCGTAGCTAAATAGGTATGGTTTATTGGTTCATAACAATGAGCTTTGTTAACTAAATTAACTTACTTATTATAATATAAATATTTACTGTACAAAATTAAATCATTCATCATTCTCTTGCACATTTCCCATTATTTGGGGTCGGCGCAATATGTCATCCTCTTCCATTCATCTCTCATAGCCGTCGTTTCAGCAATAACTCCTTTCTTACACAAATCATATTTCACACAATTCGTCAACTTATTCTGCCTTCTTTTCCTGCCACAGTCATCTACATTCATACTTAACACTTGTCACGTAACATTTATTATGAATTTTTTTAAATAAACTTAACATTTCACTGGAATTTGACGGAGATATTTCGGAGATATTCAGATGTTGCGGATTTGAGGTCTAAGGCACGGGCCAGACAGAAGGGACGTGAGATGTAGACGGAGCGCGGACGCATACAAAATTTATTATCTTTTTTTGTATGAAACTATCCGCGTCCGTGCCCCGTCCTTGTCTCACGTCCGTTCCGTCTGGCCCACGCCTAACGAGAAAAGAGTCATACTAACGTTTCCTATCTCCAAAACGTATCATATGCTTACAATCATGCTGCATGCTATCTTTTAAATAATTTTTATTTGTATGTATTTATAGTAACGTTTTTTATTAACTTCTGTAATCATTTAATGAACCATATTTAACTGAGCCTGAAACATAGTATTTCAACGCAATGGATTTCTTCGCAACACACATAATTTAAATAATTTTACTGACCCTGAATAAAGGCTGGGCAACACAGAGTGTAGCTGCAGAACGGGTGCAGACCGGCTGCTGTGTGGCCCAGCCTTTAATCAATTCAGGTTAATGTGGTTGCAGAGAGGTTAATTTTATACAAAACTTTGACCCACAATGCGCATAGATATAATAACGAAGATATAAAGCTTAGAAATTTTTCATACAAAATATTAAAAGCTTTATATCTTCGTTTTTATAGTATAAATTGCAAATGTTATTTGTGACGCGGCAACTAGATTTTTTAAACTATTTTTGCATATATAAAATATTACTTTTATTAATTCCATCTACGCGTATTCTGCGTCAAACTGCGTCAACTGCGTCAGTCCATACAAATATGGACTGAAACCACCTTAAGTAAATACGGTTTCTTAAATGATTTCCTTTTGATAAAAGACTTAATGTCGATTTATTTACAGACACAAAATTCAATTACGCCTTGTACAAAGGACAGCTCTACATTCATTATTATTTATGGCCGTCGCGTCGTGATTTCTTGTACAAAGGCAACACAATCTTATGTTTACGGGAAGTGGATCGTTATTATTTACAATGAATATGAATTAATGGTTGTCAAATACTCATACCATTTTCCATTCTATTTCACATGTGATTTTCAGTGGAAATTTCTTACAAGTTCCTAAAATTCCCATTCTAATTATAATAAGTCATTTAATGTGGTTTCAGTCCATACAAATGTTTGACGCACAACACGCGTAGACGGAATTAATAAAAGCAATATATTATATATGAAAAAATCGTCTCAAATAAAATTTGCAATGTATAAAATAATTACGAAGATATAAAGCTTTGAAATTTTTCATATAAAATTTTAAAAGCTTTATATCTTCGTAATTATATTTTAAATTGCAAATGTTATTTGAGACGCGGCATCTAGGTTTTCTAAATTATTTTTCCATATACACAAAATTACTTATATTAATACCGTCTACGCGTATTGTGCGTCAAAGTTTTGTATAAAATTGACCCCTCTGCAACCGCCTTAAGACGTATCCGTGACCGAACGACCTTGACCTTTTTTTAAGTAGGTATACCTTTTGACTGGCTTGTCCTTCATTATGCCACTGTGGTTGCCTTCCAATCCAAGGAAATCAAATTCGAAAATCATAAGCATTAACACCACATTTTAAAATTATGTAATTCCTTAAAATTATATTAATTATTGGCACAGAATAAATACTAGTACTACATTATTGGTCTTAAAAAAATTTCACTATGGAGCCAACATCGAAATCGCGAAAAAAAAAGAGCTGTTACATAGAAATCGTCAATGGCTACGACCCAAATATGTTGTTTGTTGAAAGTTGTTCAGTTTGATGGTCTGAAGCACCTCTTTAAGTGTAACACATTTAAGTTTACACCCTGTATAGTGAAAAATGTACAGTTTAATTATAGTACTCCGTGGTCAAAGTATCCACTGTTATTAAAAATCTACCCTGTATTATCGAACAGTTTGCAATATCTACAGGGTGTCATGTCAACAAATTAATACTTACGACAAAAAGCGACACTTATGGAAAATAAAAAGCCATGAGCACCTACTTATAACGAAACGTTTAAATGTTTGCTTTCATTACAATAAAATTACCTTTTTATAACAAAGCGTAAGAGATAAAACAAAAAAAAAGAGACATCAACATTATGTAAACCACGCAACCCTCCTTATCGGCTTATACGCTATGTGGCATAATGTGAGACGATTGTGCCGTCACCGCCGCCCCCAATGTATTTTCTGTTCACATTCTGTTGCTATTAATCACAGAGTACTGGAAAAATTGCTTGTTCGTAACAAAGACATTCTTTATCATGTAAAACTATTGTATGCGCCGTGAGAGGTCTTCATAAATTATTGTTAGATACGAATTTAGATAAAGGCCAGGCTACACAGAGGCGGTATCGGGAGCGGACCGGGGGCGGGATTTTGGTATTGTTCTAGTTTGTATCTACCCTGCCACACAGAAATCCGGGCCGGGAGCGGCGCGGTGCGGCGCGGTACCGGGCCGAACGCTAAGGCCACGTTCAGGGAGACACGGGGCGTCAGGCGGTGCGTGAAGTGGGCTTTCAGAAACTCAGACATACCGCGATGTATAGAGCGTTCAAGAAGAAGCGTTGTCACACGCGTCAAATTGTCATAGATTTATTACCCGAGCCCATCATACCGCTACCTTTCGGCTGGATCCGCTCGCAATTAAGCAAGCGCAAAGGTCAAAAACGGGACGCACTCTGGGCTGCACTAACAGATTGCGAACAGGCGAGGAGTGCTCTACCAAGGGTGAATCCTCGCCTCACCAAGTGCCTCTTGCGTCTCAAGAGAGCTCAATTATGTCTAGTTACTGCCCTGACTGGTCACGGTCCTTTTAACAAACATCTGTTCAATATTGGTGTTACTAACAGTCCTCTATGCAGGGTGTGCATGGAGGTTGAAGAAACGGCTGCGCACGTGCTGTTGGAATGCAACGGGCTAGCACACTATCGGGCACAACACCTCGGATCAGCGGGGTCTCTTCCAGAAGTCTTCGGCAGCATTAACAAGCTGGTGGGCTTTCTGGAGGAGTTGGGATGGCAGGAGTAGTCATTCCCACCTAACGCAAAATAGGCGCCTAAGTCGTCGAGTTGCGGAAAATGAGCCCGCTCCACCAATACCAATACCAAAAATTACCCGCGCTACGCTACGCCCAACGCGCCGCGCGACACCCTGCGTAGATACGAGATCGTTCAGAGATCTGAACGAGGCCTAAGACAAACAGGCAACCGCGTCGCGGACCCGGAGCGGGGCAGAGGTGGCAGCGGGTGCCGTATTTCATTGTAGTCAAAGGCCACACAGAGCGGGAGCGGGGACGTCGCGGTCCGCGAATCCCGCACCGAAAATGCGTTCCGGAGCGTGCCACACTAGGTCAGTGTGGCACGCTCCGGAACGCATTTTCTTCCCACATTTCCACTTTACCGCAGTCCCTCCTCTGTGTGGTCTGTCCGTTAAAGTATATTTTATCCACCCAGAAAGCAGTCAGATTTCCTGTTCTGCAGTTTGCTTTGTAGTAACTGTAGTCTTCACGAGCAAGTCGCCAGGAATGTGATGCTGATGCGTGATGCTAGACAGACATTGTTTGTATATAATTCTGTCTTGAAAGATGTCTGCCCTAAAATATGCGACTAAGTGCTATCTAAACTATTATAAAACTGAAACAGAAAGTGTGTCTGTACATTGAGGGTAATAACATAAAAAAAGTTACGATATGGTTTTTAGATGTCCCAGATTCCATATCACCGATTTTTGTATTTTTTGTCTGTCTGTTTGTTTGTGTGTTTGTTTGTTTGATCGAGCATCACGCATAAACTACTGAACCGATTTTGATGAAACTTTTGTTTGATAGCTTATTATCTGGTATTTAATTAGTGCGGACAAAGTCGCGGGTTAATCCTAGTATGCTATAAGTGTCATAGGACTTAGTCGCCTTTTACCTTACCAATGCAGAATACAAGAATTAGAACACAAATGATGGCCATTATCTGCCCCCGAAAAATCAGCTTCGCTGCAGAATACAGATATGTAACTGATCGCGGACCGATTAGTACGAAAGAGCAAGTTTTGTTCACACACTGCTATATTTCCGTCTATGAACAACTACGGGTACTGGTGTGCAAGTTTAGTATTTTAAATAAATAAATAAGTTTTTATTCGGGAAACCAAAAGTCTAATTACAAACGTATCATTATATTTTAGCGCTAGTATACAAGGTGTTACGAAAATATAAATAAACATTTAAGGGGTGGTTTAGACCATCAAACTGAACAACTTTTACTATGGGACCAATATCGAAATCGCGAAAAAAAAATCTGATGTTCCATACTAAACTACAAATCTACTCGAGCTAAATGGATAGGACAGGTGATTTTTTTTTCGCGATTTCGATTTTTGTTGGTCCCATAGTGAAAGTTGTTCAGTTTGGTGGTCTAAACAATTAAAAGTTTTAAAAACTAAAGTATCTTTATTGCAATAGAATAATATCAGTATCGATAAAATAATCGAATCCGCAACGCAGGCTTCGTCAAATATTAATCACAAATCAATCAATATTATTAAAGTTTTAAATGTTTATGTTTACTTTTGTAACACCTTGTGTAGGATGTGTACCGTGTCGTTGACTAATTATTATAAGGACTAGCCTTGCGGTAGCATTTCCCCTCTGCCACGGTATAAGAATAATTGATAATGTGCATTTACATTCAATTTTATACCTTACGAGCGTTAACCCACGACTTTGTCCGCACAAATTATATACCAGATTTTATGGCAGATAATAAGCTATCAAACAAAAAAGGTTTCATCAAAATCGGTTCAGTAGTTATTGCGTGATGCTCGTTCAAACAAACACACAAACAAACAGACAGACAAAAAATCCAAAAAATTGCTGATATGGAATCAGGGATACCTAAAAACCATATTATAACTTTTTTTTGTTAATATTATCAATGTACAGACAAACTTCCTGTTACAGTTTTATAATAGTTTAGATCACTAAACGAGACAAAAATAAAACCTATAATTGCGTAACAATAACTTCGAACTTAGAACGTTTGGCGTTCACACGAGACTACTTTTCATTATTTTTATCATTTAAAATTAGAATCTAAAGTTATGGGGAGTAAAATCCAAAGTTGCGGATTTCATATTACTTCGCCCCCCGCAAAAAGTGGCAGAAATGTTTGTTAGTAGAATTACACGCGTGACTAGTCCTCATATAAGTAGTCAAAGGTACCAGTGTAACACGATAATCAAAAGATTAACTTAGTAGTATTCGACCCGCTTGCGTACATAGGTACATATATAATGCAAACAGATTCCCTTTACTCGGAAGAGTAAACAAATCTCCACTTTGGGCGGTCCTGACATCTTTGCTCCTCTATAAAAACGTTGATATTGACATTCTCGATTTCGAAAACCTTTGCCTTGACGACGACGTCCATAATTCGGTCTTGATACTTCCTTATACTTCAGTACACACTTCTGTCTTATAAATCTGAGGTCCTATAGTAAACGTTCGACGTGATATTTGACTTATGAGTACCATTTTGTGGACGACGCGCCGCATGCTATATCTATGCTCTGAGCACAAGGTTATAAAAACTACAGGGTGAAATTGATATCATTAGCATCCTTTTAACCTAAGAGTCTACCCATCAAACTGAACAACTTTTTCTATGGGAGCAAACAAAAAATCTGCTGTTCCGTATCAAATTGCACCCGCCGCCACTGCCTACTCGACTCAAATGTATGTAACAGCAGATTTTTTTTGCTCCGATCATTTTGCTTCCATAGTAAAAGTTGTTCAGTTTGATGGTTACTCCTAGTTTAAAAGGATGCTAATGATATCAATTTCACCCTGTATATTGTTACTGATAGACATGCAACTACTTATGGATATATGGAGTTGGTTAGGACATTGCAGGTTGGATCACCTGAGACTCTGAAAAGAAAGATGATTTCGTGCTTCGGATGGCACGTTAAGCCGTTGGTCCCGGCCACTATCTCTGGTGGTAGTAGTCGTTACATAAAAACCATGTCAGAGGCCGTAAGGCGGTCTGAAAAAACTCTGACACCAGGGCTTGCTAGTTGCTGCCCACACGATAAGAAGAAGAATGGATATTATTTATGGAAGTCACGAAGACTTCGGCGTAACTTCACGATAGACAAAGTTGGCATAAAAAGATTTGTGGTTATATTGGAACTGCTTTTAAAAAGGCTACAAAATAGTTTACAGGTGTCTTACTTACAACGAGTTAATATTTTACAGAATAAAGTGATATTGAAATGGATTAACTACAGTCTTTTCTGTTCGGTATTTCTTTCTTCCTTAATTATTAGAATTATACTTAAAAATTAATAATTATTACTTCAATATTTTGATTAATGTATCAATCCATAAACGAAAAAAAATTAATAAAAGATTTTTTATCAGTTTGATGCGATGGTCTCAACTATACTTCTTTATTTATTTTAACACTTTATTGTACACACGGAAATATACATGAAAACAACATAATAGACAATCACAAAGGGCGAGCTTATCTCTAAAGAGATGTCTTCCAGCAAACCCGAGACAGAGAGAGAGCATAGAAAGTGAGGCAGGCATAGTTTGCACATTTAACTAATAAAACAGTCAATAAAATAAAAATAAAACAAAATAAAATATAAAAAAATCTCCTTAAATATTACTAGCGTATTTTTTTACACCATGTATACGAGTTTAGCATTTGTTGCTTGCGGCGACAATAGACATGCTAATATTTTATAGTTCAGACAAAAAATTTCGTCTGTATTACTTTAGTTTCAACATTGACTTACAAACTAATGGACGTACGGTCCGCACTCAAAAGTGTCCGAACCAAAAGAGCACTAAAACGTAAAAAAAAGAACCAATTACGCGACAGTCTTCGTTTGATCGGCCGACTATGCCCCGATGTGTCCGAAGTGGAATGGAAAAGAATTTCAGCATTTTCAATGTTTTTAGTTATTTTATATTACTACAAGTACTTAAGTTTGTCTAGTTTAGTCTCGGAAACTTTTTTCGAGAATTTTGCACTAGACCCGGCGTCCATAGTATTCTACGTCAATGAGATTCAAACATTTAGACATTTCGACGCTGCGCTGACTTAATTCTCCTTGAAGTTCAAAACTATTTGAATTACTGAGAAAATGTTGTCGCAGTAGTAACAACAGTTGAAACTTCTGAAGTAAAGACAGCAAGAAATATGTTCTAAACTATTATAGTTAAACCAACAACGGCACAAAACTATCTCTTGTTATTCTGAGATTCTGTGAAAATGTGTTTCTGATGTAAACTGATTTGGGATTAGTCTGTGATGTACCTAATAATTACAATCTGGAGGTGATATTCCTTTCTCTAAGTCACAATCTAAGATAAATAGAATTCAATTAATTTATAAATAAATAAAACAATAAATCGGTCAGCACATGCGTCGTCTAAAACAAAAACAGTCATAAATCAGCAACATGCTTCGTCAAAGCAATGAAATACAAGCTCAGTCAAATAACCCGCCCCTGGACGATCCCGGCGCAAAGGAGCCCATTATGCTAGCAGCGTTGCCACGTTGAATTGCTATGGCTAGCCTTTGCACCAGAAACGACCCGGAACGGGGGTCACAATTTCGCTCCCTCAGTCGACGGCCAACCTCCGCAACGAAGGTCTTAGCCTCGGCAGCCCAAACCCCCGTGGTCTCAACGGCGACAGGAACAAAAAGATAATCGGCCACCAGGGCCGAGTACGTGTCCCGCTTCCTAACGGCAGCTTCCTAATCTAAGATAGGTACATTTAAAAGTTAAATCTATACTTTTTTTAAAGTATTTATTCACTTTAAAGGGTACATGTGTGTCTTAACAATTACCACGCCAAACTGTACGGCAATTTTTATAAAACTGTAACAGAAGTGTGTCTGTACATTGAAGATATTAACAAAAAAAAGTTACGATATGGGTTTTAGGTGTCCCTGATTCCATATCAGCAATTTTTGTATTTTTTGTCTGTCTGTTTGTTTGTGTGTTTGTTTGTGTATTTGTTTGTTTGAACGAGCATCACGCAAAAACTACGGAACCGATTTTGATGAAACTTTTTATGTTTGATAGCTAATAATCTGACTTAAAATCTTGTTTATAATTTTTGCGGACAAAGTAGCGGGTTAACGCTAGTATTAAAATATGTGTACGATCTTGCTACGCTTTTGCAGAAGCCTACGCCGTAGCGGTGTAGAGGACCTCTACACCGTTACGGCGTAGGCTTCGCCACTTCATTAAATTGTAATTCAATTGACTCCTTTTTTCCACGAGGGTTAAAATAACTTTAAATATTTACTATAATTTTTTTTCACCCTGTATAGACTCGAAAAACATTACCCTCAATATTTCCAAAAAGTTTTACGTTTAAATACTTTTTTAAAATAATTTATGGGAAAACTTTTAATTGCTTAGTACGATCGGGACAGATCCGGATATGAAACGCTTTCTTTTGTTTGTTTCCGCTTTAAAAAGGTTTTGAGACAAAGTCTATAGATAACGAGCGTTAACCCGCGACTTTGTCCGCATAAATGATATACCAGATTTTAAGTCAGATCATAAGCTATCAAACAAAAAAAGTTTCATCAAAATCGGTTCAGTAGTTTTTGCGTGATGCTCGTTCAAACAAACAAACAAACAGACACACAAGCAAACACACAAACAAACAAACAAACAGACAAAAATTGGTGATATGGAATCAGGGATACTTAAAAACCATATCGTAATTTTTTTTTAATATCTTCAATGTACCGACAATCTTCTGTTACAATTTTATAATAGTATGGATTTGTAATCGAAAATTATTTATCCGTGCCTTAGAATAATATCCTTTATCAAATTAATTAATTCATATAAATTGGCATTTACATCAAACAGGCGGTAAATTGAATGAATTATTAATGTACTGTCGGGACTTTATCTCCATATGGCGTTTAATCTGCTCTTAGCATACTCTGTACGAAAATAAAACCAAACTGATGCAAATACAAATATCTTTATTCACAAAAAGAATACGTGAAACAATTAGCCCAGTCATTTTACGGAGTTTTGTTATGAGGGGTGAATAATTATGAATTGGACTTTTAAACTGTAATCGGAACCATTTAGTGACAAAAAGACTATCTGAAAATATATTTAAAAAAATTAAATTAATAATAATTAATAATAAATAAAATAGCTTTTAAATTAATAATATTAATACCAATGCAATCATTTTAATTACATTTAACAATATTAATTATTTTTGAGCAATAAAATTGCCTGAATAGAAAATACTAATGTATTTTTCAAAGCCTTGTAAGTTGACAAAAATATTAAAACCATGTTTGAAGTATCCATAATGGTAAAACCTTAAAGCCTTAAAAGCGTGCAAAAAAAATTTACGATTCGTTTTTTTAGAACGAGATAAAAGCTCTTGGAGCAGTCCCGGCTCAAACCGTAAAATGACTGGGCTAAATTGGACTCCGCGAGCGGCAAGCCAGAATCTCGGGAAAAATTAAAATTGTAGGGCAGAAGTTAAAATGATTGAGATGATTGATATAAGGTCTAACAAAATTAGCTGAAACTATTTTAAGCGGATGTTCAGACCATCAAAGTGAACAACTTTCTCTATGGAACCAATATCGAAATCGCGAAAGAAAATCAGGTGTCCAATACATTTGACTCGATTTATGTTTGCAGTTTTGTATACAGCAGATTTTTTTTGGCGCATTCGATATAGGTCCCATAGAGAAAGTTGTTCAGTTTGATGGTCTGATCATTCCCTTAAAATAGTTTCACCTAATTTTGATAGACCTTATATAGGGTCCTTCTACACTTTTTTAATGTATATATATATATATAATGCTAAAGACATTTTAAGTACGTGGCTATTAAAGAAAATTGATGGTAGAAGGGCTTCGGCAAGTGAAACAAGACGAGAACGAGACTGTTTTCTTGTTCTTGGATCTGTCAGTCGAGCTGACATCACTTGTCTATCTTGTTTCGAGCTTGTATCTCAAAAAATACAGTTAAATGCCAATTAACCGGGGCACGGGCAGTATAAGATCCACGGGTTGAACCGACTTCGATTGAGCGAGGTTTTGCTTTACAATGGTTACGACCTCTTGCTACACGGGCGGACCGATATGACTTTAATAAATTTTCGAAAAAACAACAAAATTTAAAAAAATAACCGCCTTCATAAAAACTAAATGTATAAAATGTAATAAAATGTATGTATTTCACCACTGAAAATTGTATAATAAACAAAATTTTAACAAAAAATTGAAACCGCCTTCAGAAAAACTAAAAAAGTAAAAAATAAGATTGCAGCTTACGACTTTTTCATTCGCATCTTTAAGAACATTATTTTGTTTTATTGAAGTCGGTGTCAAGCCAGCTAAAAAAAACGAATGCAAGGCTCAAAAAAGCGAATCGACAGCGACCAAGAACAAGCGAACAAGAATGTCATCGGTTTTATAGTTTTTTACTTTTTTGAAGTCGGATAAAAATTGGTACGGCAAAGCTTTATAACTTAAACCGCCCATAGAATAAAGTTGTTCAGTTTGATCATCTGATAATATTCCAAATCACTTGAAAATATTCCAAACATGTTTCTATCATTAGTAGTTGTTTTAGGCCTTTGACTATTTATTATAAGGACTAGCCTTGCGGTAGCATTTCCCCTCTGCCACGGTATTAGAACAATTGATCATGTGCATTTACACTCAATTTTATACCTTATCACTAAACGAGACAGACTATTACTGCGAAACAATAATTTCGAACTTAGAACATTTGGGGTTCACATGAGACTATTTTTCATGATTTTTAATAATCAAAATTAGAATCTAAAGTTATGGGGAATAAAATCCAAAGTTGCGGATTTTATGTTACCCCGCAAAAAGTGGCAGAAATGTTTGTTAGTAGAATTACACGCGTAACTAGTCCACATATAAGTAGTCAAAGTTTTAGGCTGTGCGTTATCTGTCAGTCAGTCATTCAGTCAGTCACGGATTTGATTTACTTATAAGTAATCGATTTTTTATTTTTATAAGCATAGAGATATTTTAAGTGAGCTTTTACGATTACGTCGTAATACACGCCTTATAAGTTGTGTACAACACATGAATAGTATAAATTATGTATTTTATTAAATGCTTAAGAAAGAACAAACTTCAAATCTGCAACACGCTTCGCCAAAATGGCAAAATGTCTGTATCTGCAACATGCTTCGTCAAAAATAAATATATAAACAGGATCCCAATCAGCAACGCGCTTCGTCAAAATCTTAATCCTATACATTCTAAATCTGCAACATGCTTCGTCAACATAAAGACTGTAAGGCCCACTCAAAGGTCCAGCTCCACGCAACCTTACATAATTATTACAACCGCACGATAGTTGATAGATACATATACTTTTAGATTTAATGAGGAAACCCGTTATTGGTCTTATTTTAAGTTGAATATTACTATGTTAAGATTATCTTGTAATTGTAACACTGTTGGTTTGAAAATTGGTGGTGGTTAAAGAAATTAAATTAAATTAGTCAAAGACAACCTCTGCACCAAAAAAGCGCCAGAACGTATTTTATTATATTTAACAGTTTTAAGTGATTTCTGATACGACGTTTTGTAGTCTAAAGCATCGGAAATTCGAAGTTAGAACCATATTATGTTCCTTTTCTACAAACTATATGTCTCTTAAAGACTTCAAGTCCCATTGGATCCTAAATGTTTCGAAGGGTTCGACCTATAGAGATATATAGAGATGCCAACCAACGCGCTGAGTACGAAACCTAGTGTCGCATCACCACCAGTAGGTACCACGCGATAAAAAGTATTTTGTTAGCTTGAATGTGCTCATTATCCATTGCGGTATCAGAACTCAACGTTCGAATAATCTTTAGTACTTCGCAAGCATTGTAAACTATTTACACATAATATCTCGACTGGCTTTCAGCGTCATAGTATATTGAATCATTACTGTCGCGAGCAATGTGTTCCGTTTTTGCGCATGGCCCCCTTTTCACATTTCGTTTTTGTGATCTGTGGTTCGACCCATCGCCGTTCCAATGCGATTAGCTAAGGTTCGACCCAACTGAATAGGTATGTGTTAACACTACTCACACCTTAATCAGCTTTAGATGCATTGTTATAAATTGCCAAAGTACCTACGTACCTAAATTAAAACTTTCATTCTACCGAACTTACTTGTTCACCTTAAACAAGTTACAGATTTGAAGCACGTTCTAAAGTTACCCATTTTCTTCAATTCGTATACAGAGAATAAACCAAAGGAAATTGACAAACTTGTAAACTTTCTTTACTTATAAATAACAGCGGAAATTTTTTTTAATCTATAGTGCGAGGCTTGAAGTCCCATAAATTTGTATAATGTGTGTACACAGACGTACAAACACATTATTAAACAAAATTATGAAAGCGAGAGCCGTTTTTTTTAAATTAAATTTTATCTTGTAATTTTTTTATAATTACCTACGTAAATCTCTTTTTTTTGTGTACGGAGGCTCCGATATAAAAGGTTGTGATTTTATAGCTCCACTCATTTAAATATATTGTTGATCGAATCGAATATTGCGGTAAGGGCGTTTTCCCACGAGTCACGACACGACACCACAAAATGCGGTGACGACTCCGGGTGCCATACATTTTCAATGAACCGTTTATACACGCAACGACACCGCACAGCACGACTCACGATTTTCAGACGACAATTTGCTATGTGGTCAGTTGCTGATATGTTGTCACGTTTTTTTGCGGTGAAGATTTAGAATGGAACTTACACACTACGGACCGCACGACACGACACGACAGTTATCTGTGGTTCAGTTTGTTTTGTTTGTTATCTGTGGTTTAGTTTGTTTTGTTTGAATAGGGCGCGGGTAAAACTATAACAAACATGGAAAAGTTCAAATACGATATTTATTCCTTAATAGTGCGTGATGTAACTGCGACTGCGACTGCGGTGTCGCCGCTGAAACCGTCGCTCATGGGAAAACGTCCAAACGACAGCCTGTGTGCTGTGTGTCGTGTAGTTCTTAAATCGTGTCGTGTCGTGACTCGTGGGAAAACGCCCTTAGGGTAATTTTTATTTTAAACAGAAATTTCTATGTGCTGACATTGATTCAAATTAAATTGAATTTGCTTAAAAAACATTTGTGTTAGTGTCAGTGTCTGTTTAAACTGGTAATTACGATCGATTTGTGTTTTACAAGCGGTATCGATGTAAAAACCAGTCAAGTGCGAGTGCGCACCACCAGACAACATAATTAACTTTCAACAATTTTTTTTCTCCGGGACCTTTATTACAAGACCAACTCACACTTGGCCGGTTTTTATGATTTGTTGTTATACTGCAGAGTTTGCTCTAAAATCACACCAAGTTTGACGCTTGTATGTATTACAGTTTTTACGATAGAGCTAGAAGACAAAACGTTGATAAAAACTAGTTTCTTGTATGCGCCTCTTAATTTTTAACTTTTTGACATTTTTATAATTTGTTAGCAAATCCTCCATAATAACACACATTCTGTGAAAATTTTTACTATCTAGCTACTACGGTTCAAAAGTCACAGCCCAAAACAGGTAGGACGGACGGAAGGACAACGTAGGCTTAGTAATAAGGTCCTGTTTTCATCCTTTGTACGGAACCCTAAAATGACTAAACTCTGTAAATTAGTGTTCCGTACAATAATTTATTGAGTCCCGACTCGCACTTGGCCGGTTTTTTTATTTAACGAGAGAAAGAGACGGAGCGACTAGCCAGTGACATGTCTTGCATCAGCAAGGAGTATACGTCAAGTCACTGCTTGTCCCCTAGGTCATCCATCACTCTAATCCACACCATTGAACCTAGAAACTCGATATTCTGCAGATGTGTTGTATTTGCTTCGTAGGCTTTCACGTATCCTCTTATACAACCAATTCAATGGAGCGTTATTAAAGCTTTTATAGTGCAAAAAGTTTTTTGATTGTGCATTACAATTCAGTTGGTTTGAGTGTTTCAATCAGACTTAAGAGGGGTTCTTATCTAAAATACTGGTGCCGCAGCAAAAATGGTTCAGTTTAATGGTCGAATACATGCTGTAAAGTTAATATCACTCTTCAAAACAATAAATGGTTTAATCTGCTTAATGGGCTAATTTTAATAAATAGGTTCTGTGGAGGCGTGGCTCAAATGGTAATTCAAATAGAGCTTTACTCAATGCTTTACTGTTTGTTTAATATTTTATTTTTTTATATATCAAGACATTTGCTTTCTAGTTCTGAGAACGATCTTCTTATGACTTCCTAATAATTGAAGCCCGCGCCGGGGTTGTTCGACGTTCCAAATTTATTTCAACCTACATTTCAGTGAGAGACGAAGACGCTTTCTTTGTCGAAAAAAACGAATTGTAAAATACTTAAATTATCTTATATGATGACAAATATGAATACTTTATTGAAATTATTCTTTATTTTTAATTTTTGTACCAATGATTCAACTTTTTTGTCAATCTGTTATTTATTGTTTTTTTTTTGCAATATTCAAGTTAGCTTTAGAAGTAAAAGATAACTTATCTAAAATTATCTTTTGTACTTACAAGATAGATAGTGACATTGCGGTGACCTTACGACGTATCTGGCTGCCGTTTAGTCTTGAACTACCGGCAGGCAGTCCGTAAAATAGTGCTGCGCTTCAATGATCACTATTTTATTATTTTATTATCGATAATACATGTTTCGGTAAATGATAATATTATGCTACGGTTGTCATACATTGTCAATAGACTCTTTATAAGGGACCCTTTAACACCCTTTTTTCTTTAGGGGTATTTTTGTAACACCCTGTATTTATTTGTTTGCACAAATACAAAATGTAATCTCAGCAGCTATCCAACCGGTTCTCTTGAAATATATGAAACTATTACACCGTCTCAAGAGCGTTGGAAAGCTGCACAGAAAGCTGATTTCTTTCCACTGAACACTGAATATACGATATCTCTAGAAAATTTAGGGGTTCTCGTGGGACAAACAATAAATTTTACATTTTCAGCTCATTTATCTTCTATTTCAAACTTCGTATTTTTGGTTAAGGCGAAAGGTCACACAGAATATTTTGATATTTTATTGAAACTACGTAAAACTGTAAAAAAAGAAACAAAAAATATGTATGAACCAACTTAACTAACTGTAAAAAAAAAATTCTTTATTTGATCACAATTTAGTGGTATACAAACGATTGAGTCCCTGACTCCCAAAGTCGGAAAACCGTGTATTGGGAGACAGTTTCTTCCCCTGTTACTATAATCCTTGAATTTTAATAAAAACAATGCATTAACGATACCAAAGTAATACAACCGTTACACATTTCACTTTTGTATGAAAGACACATTTGCATGTCAATGCACTGCACATACGATGAAAGAGAAAGCTCCAATAAGACAAAGTAATCTATACTATTATAAAACTGTAACAGGAAGTTTGTCTGTACATTGAAGATATTAACAAAAAAAAAGTTACGATATGGTTTTTAGGTGTCCCTGATTCCATTTCACCAATTTTTTGATTTTTTGTCTGTCTGTATGTTTGTTTGTTTGTTTGTTTGAACGAGTATCACGCAAAAACTACTGAACCGATTTTGATGAAACTTTTTTTGTTTGATAGCTTATGATCTGACTTAAAATCTGGTATATAATTTGTGCGGACGAAGTCGCGGGTTAACGCTCGTGTTCTGATATATGCGAAAGAAGGAGACATTGGCTGCAATATTATTTTGAACTTTTGAAATCGGTTTTAGTTTATTTTTAACATTTTACTTTTTATATAACGTTTTTTTATTTCACGATTTTCCGTCGTCATAGTAATATTAGTTCAACTTAGATATTAGTTACACACAAAAGGGTTACATCGATACGAAACAAATGCTTCAATCGCCGATGATTTGCTGCCAATTTTTAAGGAGTTCTGTTGTGTAGCTCCGAAGCGCGTCATCATATCTTGATCAAATTAAAATGGGACTAATTCCTGGGTAAATTCTTCAGATTGAAAAAAAAACATCTAAATCGGTCAAGAAATGACGAAGTTATGGCGTAACAAACATTAAAAAAAACATACAGACTAATAGGGAACCAACCTCCTTTTTTGAAGACGGTTAAAAATGGAAACGAATAATTAAACATAATAAAAAGGGTCCTCGTCATTTATAGTTCAAGTATCTAATTTTATTTAAGTAATTTTAATATTGAATGTACCTACCTTTATTTGTTTATTATTTTTTATTTTTATTTAAAACGAGCGTTAACCCGCGACTTCGTCCGCACAAATTATATACCAGATTTTAAGTCAGATCATAAGCTATCAAACAAAAAAAGTTTCATCAAAATCGATTCAGTAGTTTTTGCGTGATACTCGTTCAAACAAACAAACAAACACACAAACAAACAGACAGACAAAAAATCCAAAAATTGGTGAAATGGAATCAGGGACACCTAAAAACCATATCGTAACTTTTTTTTTGTTAATATCTTCAATGTACAGACAAACTTCCTATTACAGTTTTATAATAGTATAGATATCCGTGCTAAAGTCAAAACTGAGCCCGAACTGGCAGCCTGGACATTAATTTGGTCAAGCGATTCTAATAAATTAAACATTGTAATAATTATGTTATATTGTCATACATTATACTTTACAAACTAATATTTTTGCTTTTGCTTATAAATACTTCTTTTTTTCTCCAGCCTATACGGATAAAACACAGTAAAAGTGAAAGAATGTTGTTTATGAAAAAACCTTTTCATGTTTGACTTTGTTCTAGGTTAGGCATTCCGTAATAAAAACGTGAGGTACCTAAAAGGTACCCATCGTAAAATAATATCGTTTTAGTTTGGTATGGTATTCGTGAAATGAAAACGAAAACTGTGTTAGCGCTGCCTGATTCGAGTGCTATTGAAGCGGCATATGCTCACGATTATATTGCCCGAGGTGGTAGTCAGAGATATTCTGAAACCTCAGGCCCACGCCATCGCCACTGTTTCGGTCCGCACTTCATTGTAATAGAGTTGATATTGGAACGAAAACGTTCACGCAATTGCGAAGTTCGAATGTCCGGGTAGACCCCCTGAACATCCACGTTTTACCAAAACTCTATTTAGTGTGACGGGGAGTGAGCCCGTCGCCACTTGTAATGGACAGTGTTCACCGAAAAACCCATTGGTACGAGTGGGACTGGACGGGGATCGAACCATAGCCTCCTGTGCACGGCAGGCAAAGTTACTCGCTACTGGACCACCACGGCTTTTGTTTATGAAGTTTTGAAGCGGTCGTATCTAAATAGTCAATTCAGGAATTAAAACGACAAAATGTAAACAATGGTCATACCAGTGTAGAAAATACCATCTCGAGACGGAAGAAAACTTACATCCGGAATGAAATGATCTATTCTACTCGCAAAGGACTGTGACAAATGATATCATGTTAACTTTATATGGAAAATAATTTTAGTCATAAATAATATTGATGAATCTGAAGTCCTTCGCAAAAAAAGGCAAATCGCGATGTACAGGATTGCGAAGAGAACCAACTCATGAAGGCCTTTCATTTGATACACAACACGATAGGTTTTAGATTTTTTTTAAATCACATAAAAAAATGATGACGTCATAATCATAACTCAAGGGAAATATTTTTAACGGTCAAAATGATTGTTTTAACCTAAAGTACCTGCGTACCTAACGGCTATCCTGTACATCGATTTGCGGTTTTATATCGATTTAGGCTTTGTACAGCTTTCAATAAACCTACATGCTCTTATTTCGAAACGTGTCCACATCAAATCCACGTGATTAGTTAAGTAAACTAAATCCCTAATTAACAGTTTTCATCCGTAGAATTTTGTTGGTTTAGCGTTTTACCGCGATCGTTCAGGACTGGACTGGACGTGATACGAGTACAATATAGCTGATTGTTCAGTGAAAAGTTTGAATTGCTAGTTTCTATCTTTATAGGTCCATTGATTCAAAAGCTGCTTCTGCTGAAGGTGTTTTAAGCAATCTTGGAACACGGTAGGTAAACTCACCTCCTTCGATTAAACCGATTAAGGTTTGCAGTAGGAAGGATTTTAGATGGTAAAAAAATATTGTAAGTTTTTCTTTGTAAAATAAATTTAAAAAAAACGTGAAATGCTTGACACGGAAAAAATGTAGTAAGTATAATACCTATAAATAAATAAATATCTTGGACATTGTCACACAAATTATCTAGTTAGCAGGACCAATATATTAAAGTACGCTCCATTAACCACAGCACTCAGAATACTAAACGCGATATCTAAAGAGGTAGATATATTCCAGTGTTCATTGACAAAATTCACAGAGGCCGCTTTAGATTATTTAAGTAAAGGCAAGTTAATTAATAAGTAATTATATTATCAATTTGGGTGTAAACCTGTAAAGATAATGTATTTGTATTTTGTATTTTAAATAAATAAATAAATAGTTACATCTTGTATTATGATGACTAGACAACGATATAGAATACATACATATATAGATACAAACATACATGACTCGGGTACAAATTCATCATATAAATATTTGTCCCTTACGGGATTCGAACCCGCGACCCTCGGCACAGCAGGCAGGTTCACTACAGACTGTGCAACCGGGCCGTCAATCTGACATTTTTTTAAGGGGATGAGCAGACCGTCAAACTGAATAACTTTCTTTATGGCACCAACATCTAAATCGCGAAAATAAAATCTGCTGTTCCACACAAAGCTGCAAACGTAATCGAGCCAAATGTGACAGCAGATATTTTTTCACGATTTTGATCTTGGTGCCATAGAGAAAGTTGTTCAGTTTGACGGTCAAATCATCCCGTTAAAAAAGTGTCAGCATATGAAAAAGGACCCTGTATAATACCATACCTACTGTAATACCATGTTTATAAGATTCTTACCGATTTCTCAGAAATGAAGAGATCCGCAGTAGAACCAGAGTTACTGACGTAGCCTAAAGAATTGCTAAATTAAAGTGGCAGTGGGCGCCACATTGCTCGCAGAACCGATGGCCGATGCGGGGCCGAAAAGATCTCAAGTGGCGACCGCGTACCGGAAAGCACAGCGTGGGTAGGCCCCCCACACGGTGGACCGACTACCTTGTGAAGGCGACGGGAACCTGTTGGATGAGGGCAGCGCAGGACCGGTCGTTATGGCGATCCTTGGGGGAGGCCTATGTCCAGCAGTGGCCGTCTATCGGCTGCGATGATGAGGATTCTTACCGATCGATGTACCTACCTGTGCAGTTGACAGCGTAATGATATTGACCACTCAGGATATGCCACGTTCGTTCGTGCGCCTTAACTCCTTTGTCAAGTAGACTACTAGTAAAGTTGGTCCGTCATAACATGACGGCATGGTCCCATAGAGATGGTCAGGCAGTTAAATGGTCTGGTCGTTCCACAAAAAAAAACATGCGATGACGACGACGGTAACTTGTAAATTTACAAAAAACCTAATAAAAATACGTTAATTAGGCATGTTTCGCTGTTAGGTAATGAAATTCAATCTCCATAGAGCCGCTTTTGAAAGAAAATGCAAAGATGTTGATTATAGCTTTAGGAAAATATTTGGCAACCGTAAATGGATTTAGAAATGAAAGGGAAATAATTAGGTTAGTCCACATTAAAATTTCTAGCTGGTTTTCCACTACGTCGGCTATTCAATCTTATTTAGTAAATCTTTTTTTTATCTCTATTTTCGACATTCCCGGAGCAATTGTGTAAAACAGGACAGTTTTCATTATTAAATAATTACAACGATCTGGAGATCAGCACTAAGGACTCTAAGGAGTAACGCGCCAGGTTTCACCAGGTATTACAGTGAAGACGCTCAAACTTCAACAGGATCCTCGCAACTACTTTCTCCCCAAGGCTCAGAAGTCCCTGGCCTGATTTATTATTAAAATTTATTTACTGGCCGGTTACAAGACGTTTAGGCGAAATCTTCGATGTCTTAAATAAAGTTCTCACTTTTAAAGCAATTAAAACGTTGGAATTAGAACGTTTGGAGACAATCGAAAGACGCAGGAAACGCAGAGAAGTCCACAGGAAAGAGGTGAAACTAGTCCAAGAGGTGAACCGACCGCTTTGCCGCGCTAAAAGTGACGGAACTCGTTTACGTTACGACTCATGTGCGATTCATACACCATACATTTCTATAGATACAGTCATCTCATTCGCTGAGCTCAGCAGTTGAAAATGTCAAAGAACTATGGAGATATGCATCTTTCTACTGCTGATATGACTTTCAAAAATCGCACTCCTGAAGTATGATTTTTGAAAGTTAAATCAGCAGTAGAAAGATGCATATCTCCATAGTCATTTTGACATTTTCAACTGCTAAGCTCAGCGAGATACAAAAATCGCACTACTGTATATTGTTCACTTTCACGACACTTTGTTACGCAAAACAACACCAATTTTACGAACCAAAACTCACAATAAACAATAAAAATTCGACAAAATATGTGGACTCCAAACGTAGCTAACGAATCCCCGCCAAAAAAACCCCTCCCTAGCCTGAGCAGCGCTGTGGTGTTGCCAGCTACTGGGCCATTGGGCCCAAACGTCGACCCGCATAAGAAAGGTGCCTATAAAGTCCCGGAATATTTCTGCTACAACAACATGACCTATTTTGAAGCTGAAATTGAAATGTCGAAATTTAGGCTGCCTCAACCTTTTGCACTGAAGAAGTAGATTCAACGAAACAAACGAATTTGTATACTTAGTTCAATGTTTTAGTGTACCTATCTGTTATTAAATAATGTAATTAGATGTCCTCCCCGAACATGAATGTCCCCAGTTTCCCCCCGACACCAGGACACGTGATTGCCTTATTACAACCATGTTATTCCCAGAGGAGGTGGTCAACGATACGGCAGTTATAATCAGTAGCAATTCAGAATAACATCCATATTTCACCTACCAATGTCCAAACTCTGAATCGATGCTGAATTATTTGCGACGGATTTACGATTCCGTATGGACTTGCCGTTCCATACTTCCGTATGGAATTCCTTTCGAATTCGATAAAGCTTAATCGAAAACCATTTTGAGATAATTGTCTCAATAACTACATTTTCTATGTCTGAGATTTTAAAATGAAAGGATTACAGCATAGATATAGTAACTAGATATAACCATAACGTGGCCGCACATGAAACAGCAATAGTGTGACTTTTGCATACTAAAAGACGTTTTGTTTGACAAGATGTCATCAACATTCCATAGGTTTGACATCTTGCCAACACGAAACAAAAAATAATATTTCTCTTTTTTTGTTAACATAAGTTTTCATAACTGGCTATCTCGCTCTCTCATTTCTTGGCTACTTCTTTCAGCGTAAGCGAAAAGTTTTTAATCTAAGGATTTCAGATATTTTTAACATAATAACGGTCCGACAAGGTTAAATTTCTTTGGGTCCGACGACGAGTAACTAGTTACTCGTCGGACCTGTAAACTCCTTGGTAATCTTAAAATCAATTTAAAATAACTGGCCAATATAATTCACAATGTCAGAATTTGACATTTGATGTTGCTGTTTCTGCTTCCACTACAGAGTTAGAAAGAGAAGGCAGGTGATTTTTTTAAATAAAGTTTTCGAATTATTTTCTTTCCACCATTTTTTGCATTTAGAGATTACAGATCAAAATAGTTTAAAAATGAAATTTATATTGATTAACTCGATGAATCGCATTAAAAATGAAATGGGTTTCTTAAATTTATGTATTTTATCCGTAAAAAATATAAAAATACCAAAAAAAACTTGACATACCAAATTACGCGGGGACATCAAATTCTATACAAAAACCTAATTCTGACCACGGACTTCTCGGAAAATCTAATTCGGAATTCTGGAACGAAATTGTGTGGCAGGTCTAAAGGACAGTAGATTAGTTTGTTGAATACCTATTTTGATAAATAGATGGGAATAATAATTTATACCAGTTTGATGGCCTTTTGACGTAGGTACACGAGCCAGGCTCGCGCAACTCTCTAACAAAAAAACGATATATGATACGTGCACCGCTGCCATTAAATTTCTTTGAACGGTTGCACACGTTTCATACATTCTGGATCATCGGTCAGGACCAGTTTAAGTATGGGAGTCCCGACTCTTATAACGTTTTTTTTTTTTTTTTTTTTTTTTTTTTTTTTGAAGGTGACTATTCCAGCTTTGCTCCGGGAGCAACTACTGCTTTTTACTGCGGGCTATTGGGGGGACCACGAAGGGTCACCGAGCCAATTGAATGAACTTAAGCAACCGACCTCGGGGCACCCAGAGGGGTACGGACCTCGGCCAAGGACGTTGCTGGGGCTACGCGGCGGATTGTGTAGCTGGGATAGGTGAGAAGCGGCCTGGGATTGGCCTATAGCGTCTGTAGGCGCCTGAATTGAAGGGGGTGTGCAGTGGTCGCGGCTGTCTCCGCCGGCGGGGACGTCGATTACTGTGTCGGCGTGTTGTTGTCGTGTGTTGTGAATTTGCGATTGTTAGTCGTGTCTGTTGGGTCTTATAACGTAGTGAGTTACATTCTCTTTGGTACGAGCCTCGAGATGGAAGCATTTGGGTTTTCTTACGATGTTTTCCTTGACCGGAAATTCTCGTCGTTCTGCTATGAGTCTGATATGAGATTGAATAATGGTAGTATATCTGCTGTTATTGTTTCGTTATCAATTCTGTAGAAAAGGTTTTCAAAGATTTTGTTTTCGTTCATCACCAAGATTTCTTATTTTGGGATGTAGATCTTTAACAAAACAACAAGTTTTTGTACAGTTTTTGTCATTTATAAAATAATATGTATATTATAATACCTATTCACAAATTCATGTTACAAGAAACAAAAGACTGTTTGAAGGAATTTGATATACTTACATATTTCCCAGGCTCTTGAAGCCTTGGAAAACAATAAAAGACTCATGTCTTTTTTATCTTGTTTTATTAGAATAAAAGGACAAGTACAAGTAAATTCTCCTAAGTGATACTTACACAGAGCCTTTATTAATCTACAAGTTTTATCAGTTAGCCCAGCTACTCGGATTTTCTCTGAAACCCTTGATAGATGTAATCCATTAAAACCAAACTAATCGTCACCGTCCCTTTGTGCGCGAACGTTCCGGAAACTTTTGTTTGTTTGTAAGCTCTTGTCGTATGACGTCATCAAGCTTACCTGCTAGCTAGGTGCAGAATAGACATTATATCTCTCAGTGAGCCGTGGCTCTTTTAGCTCGTAAATGCAGTATGTTTTAGTATTCGTATAAGCAAACTATAGGTACGTGTCCCAAGGAATTTCGCTTTTCAACAACCACAGCTCATCCGTCTTCGTATAAAAAGTTAAGATTTGTATAAAACATTTACACGGTAACTTTGCAGTTTACCGAGTTTCATTTAATTCAATTGAACTTGTATTTCCTTACACAAAAAGTGTGTATAGAATACAAGTTCAACTGAATGTTTAATTAAATTTAAAAAATAACTTATACACACGAAAATCATCTCCGGTTCTAGAGCAGCTAGAGGTATGTCGACAGACGGAAAGATAGATCATTTTACACGGATCAAGAATAGGTATATAAAAAAATCAATTTTGATATAAGTCGACTTAGCGCGTTTTTCACGGTGGGTACAGAACTACGGTGATTTAAATTAAAGATTGAAAAATTTGTCTGGGGCGGAACTTGAACCCGCACTTTTCCAAACCGGGGAACTGCGTAATCCAATTTCGCCACAGGTTTGGAAAGGTGCGGGTTCAAGTCCAGCCCGAGACAAATTTTTCAATCTTTAATTTGATTCGAAATAGCACAACATGGCTGTAACATGTTTCAATAATATTTGAAATTGGAACAGGGTGTATCATCTATATCGTATGAATTCCAGTTGTAATGCTGGACTTGCGGGTTGGTTAGTTTGTAATAACTACCAGTAGATGGCGCTCACGTCCCCTTCGGACGCAACAGATTGAAAATTTCGTTCTCTGGGTAGTGAGCCCGGTTTGGAAAAGTGCGGGTTCAAGTCCCGCCCGAGACAAAAAATTTTCAATCTTTAATTTGATTCGAAATAGCACAACATGGCTGTTACATGTTTAAAAATCAATAATATTTGAAATTCGGTGATTTAATTATGAATAGAAACACCTTCAGGGTAGATAAAGGTAAGCTGTTTTAATTAAGGAACTGAGGTCAAATTAATATAGACCAGTATAAATAAAAATTAAAATACAATTTTATTTCGCTGTAAAATGCATATTAAATTATTCAAGTCTCGTAGTGTTTAAGGTCCCTTTTTATTTTGATAAAAACACAGATAGATAATGGTGTAATAATGTAAAGTTCTGAGGACGCAAAAATCACATCACAATACATTAACATTTTTAAAATAATAGCTGTGTGCTAAAATACTTACGAAAATTTTGTGTGCTGCAAAGGTGCTGATTCAGCAGGTGTAGTGATAAGTATTTTTGTGTCTGTGGGGTCTACGTGATAAGTACCTACTGTGTTTGCATTGAATTAGTAAAAGTTATCTATACCTACATCTCTATACATAATAATAAAATTGTTAAAGACATTACCCCCGTAACGAAATTTATTCGTTTCAAATCGTTTCACAACTGGGTCATTATTTTATTCAGGGTACCATAATCCGGTCCTCTTTAAAGGTAACGGAACAAAGGCGATTTTGTTAGTAAAATTGGTAAATTCCAAAATAAAACTGTTATCGGTAGCTACCGAATAAGAAACCAGTATTAGAAAAACGTAAGAACGAAAGTAAAATACTATACTTTTTTGTAAATTACGGCAACTCAGTTGTTTGAGTAAGCAACGCAATATAATTTTGAGGGACGGTAACGCAGTGGTTATTTTGTTGAAAAAGCATCAATAAATGTAAGAAGTAGCAAGAAAGCATCGCTGCAAATGTCTTTAATGATTACTATAAACAATGACGAACAAAAATCTGTATAAAACGGTAAAAAGACTTATAGAATTTATACAATAAAAGAAAATATAAATTTTATCCAAATTGTACCCTGAAGTCCCTGAATAAAATAATGACCTAACTAACGAATGAGTATGATCAAAGAACACATACAAATAGTATTGTGGCGACATGGGGTTGGGCGTTTTCCTTTGGCGTGGATGTACACACGGCGACACATCAAGTTATACAAAACCAACATAAGCTGGCCGCGCGTAGGTCGAGTGACGTATAGCGTCGCGCGGCCAGCTTATGTTGGTTTTATATAGCTTGATGTGTCGCCGTGCGTACATTGAAGATAAGAAAAATATTAATTGGGGGCATTTAGGAATCGTAATGGAATGCATTGAGACCATGTTTAGAATTTGCATCTGTTCGTCTCTTTTTATTTGTGCACGCCTATCGATCGATTCACGCAATCAAAAGTTATGAGTATGTGGGCTGCGCATAAGAAGTCGCGGGCACCGCTAGTTATAAAATAAAATATAAATAAATACCTCCTTATAAAAACCACCGCGTGATTGCATACAATAAATCAGCACATTTCTCCCCGTGGGGAAGTTTCTGAACGTGTTTTAGTGGGCGAAAGGTACCGCCATTTATCACCTGGCGCGTGATGCCATCCTGAAACCTTAATAAAACCGGCCAAGTGCGAGTCGGATTATTCGCGCACCGAGGGTTCCGTACCACACCACCACCATACAAAATATTAACTTACAAAAAAGTGTTGTTTTCTCCGGGACCTATAGTGCGAGACCGACTCACACTTGACCGGTTTTTATTATTTTTGTTATATACTATAAAGTTTGTTCTATAATCACACCAAATTTGTCTTTTGTAGGTATTACCATTTTTACAATAGAGCGAGAAGAAAAAACGTTGATAAAAATTAATTTCTTATATACCCCCTTAATTTTCAACTTTTTGTCATTTTTAGGGTTCCGTACTCAAAGGGTGAAAACGGGACCCTATTACTTATCCGCCATAATAATGCACATTCTCTGTAAATTTCAACTATCTGGCTATTATCGTTCAAAAGTAACAGCCCTAAATAGGTAGGACAGACGGACAGACGGACAACGTAGGCTTAGTACGGTCCCGTTTTCACACTTTGGGTACGGAACCCTAAAAATTACATAAAAGGTATTGCTAGCTCCGCTTCAAGCACCTAGCAGCACCGGTTTTTCCAACAAACACTTTTTAAATTGCACTTTTACTGCACCGTATAATGCGCGTTGCAACTTTGCAACATACAAAATATACCAACGGTGACCTCAAAAACAGAGACTTCCATCTTTCATTTTAAACAAACTGTGCGCTTTTGTTCTCCATAAATGCAACTATTACCCTCATTCGATATAAATATGACACGTTTTATATACGATAGTCAATTTATTTTTTACTTCCTTGATCGAAAACACACGTATTGAAACATAATATTTTGTTAAGCAAATAGCGACGCCTTAGAGTGAAGAACTCGTAAGTGCAAAAGAGATAATTTTTCAGGAGGAAGAAAAAACTGCGTCCTATTTATAACTTTTATGTAAGTTCGAATAAATTTATGTTCGGGAGTATTTTCGAGGTTCTTATTACACGCTATAGATGACATTACGAGTATCAGATTATTTTTTGAGTATAATCAGGACATGTATGGTTTGCGAGATTTTCTTTCCAGCACGGCTAGTATGCCACCCACGACAAAGCGTTTAAACGAGTAAAACGTCATGCGCGCTCTTTCTGGCATACGTAAAATAATTAAGGATGGAGGCACATCTCGATTTTTATCGTTTTCTCGGGGGTGGCATGCGAGGCCTACAGGAGTGCGATTTTTGAAACTCACACATTGAACTCAGCAGTTGACAATGTCAAAATTATTATGGAGATATGCATCTTTCTACTTATGGAGTGCGATTTTTGAATCTCATTCTCTGAGCTCAGCAGTTGAAAATGTCAAAATTACTATGGAGGTACGCATCTTTCTACTTCTGATTTGACATTCAAAAATCATACTCCAGGAGTGCGATTTTTGAAAGTCAAATCAGCAGTAGAAAGATGCCTATCTCCATACATTTTCAACTGCTGAGTTCGACGTATGAGATTCAAAAATCGCGCTTCTGATTTGACATTCAAAAATCATACTCCAGGAGTGCGATTTTTGAAAGTCAAATTAGCAGTAGAAAGATGCGTTATCTCCATAGTAATTTTGATATTTTTTACTGCTGAGTTCAACGTATGACTTTCAAAAATCTGACTCCACAAAGGTAAGAATAAAAAAATACCAATATTTTATTCCCGAGGTCTTCACTCTAAGGTGACGATAGGTACAAAAAAAAGTATTTATTTTATTCGTAGTATAAAGCTTTTGCATGCGAATTCGTTCGCATGAATCTCATAAAACAGACAGACGTGAAATGAGCTGTGTTGAGATATTATATTCCAGACTTTTTTCTTTGGTTAGCAAAAGTACCTACGTTTAATACCTACCTGGCATGAAGCAAGCAGGCTTTTTAGTAAACGTGGCGTCGGGTTTACCTTTTATTTGAAGTCGAAGCTAAAACAAAAAGTGTGAAAAAAGAAACGTGAAATATTGTGTACAACAATTTTTTTCAGACTATCATCACAAAAGTAGCCGTTAGTCTACTTTACTGCTACGTGTTTTGGATCCTAGGCTCTGCTCTAGAACACTAGAATTTAGTAACGTTATACCTATTTTGTTGGTCGAGTGTGCATCGTTCCTCTATTTAAGACCGCCAGATTTATAGCACACTCGAATTAAAGATTAAGGCCTTTAGGCGGTTACGTAGTGTTACCTCAACGCTATAAAGACTTTGACATAGTAGAGCCTCTGCTACGAATATATTACATACGAGCGTTAACCCGCGACTTCGTCCGCACAAATTATATACCAGATTTTAAGTCGGATCATAAGCTATCAAACAAAAAATCAAAATTTCATCAAAATCGGTTCTGATACTCGTTCAAACAAACACCCAAACAAACACACAAACAAACAGACAGACAAAAAATCCAAAAATTTGTGAAATGGAATCAGGGACACCTAAAAACCATATCGTAACTTTTTTTTGTACAGATAAACTTCCTGTTACAGTTTTATAATAGTACGACCGTTAACCCGCGACTTCGTCCGCACAAATTATATACCAGATTTTAAGTCAGATCATAAGCTATCAAACAAAAAAAGTTTCATCAAAATCGGTTCAGTAGTTTTTGCGTGATACTCGTTCAAACAAACAAACACCCAAACAAACACACAAACAAACAGACAGACAAAAAATCCAAAAATTGGTGAAATGGAATCAGGGACACCTAAAAACCATATCGTAACTTTTTTTTTGTTAATATCTTCAATGTACAGACGACAAGATGTTCCTGTTACAGTTTTATAATAGTAGGTATAGTATAGATAGACAAGATACTAATCGGGCGCATTCGACCTTGAAAGCCGAATGGTGTGTAATTTAGTAGTTTTGATTCTTATTAGAGACAATGAAATTGCTTACTTAAACATGTCTGTGGTTTATCAAATTTCTGACAAATTGTACAATTTCAAAGTATAACTTTGAAACTATATATTTTAACCAAACGGAAAACTTATGCACTCGGACGCGCTGGCGAGAAACTTCTCGTAATGTTATATTAATGATTCGTTTGTTTGTTCCAACTCAACCGTTCAACCCACAGAACATTATAAGAGGGGTTAGAAGTGCAAAGTAGTCGTGGAACGTGTCGCCACAGGTTATGCAATAATTTGCATAACACAATAAGGCGCACCGCGTGGTGCGAGCGCTCTCGCTTCGCGCATGAGTAATTGTAGCAGCGTGAGCGGGAAGACAAGTGGCGACAGGCCGACAGCCGTCTCCGAAGCAAAAGAGCTACTTTGCAGTTCTAACCCCTCTTATGTTGTTCTATGGTTCAACCAGTATTACAAATAGAATGTGTGTAGGTAGTAAGGGACGGATCGCATGTGGAGACAGATATCCTTACGAAATGAATTCTTCCTTTTTAGTTATCAGTTGATACTGCAGTGTTTCATAACACCATCGTTTACGGATTTTTATAGTAGGTAGGTCATAGGTAGATACCTAGGACCATCGAGTTCAAAATGGGGTTATTAAATCTATTAATCTATACTATTATAAAACTGTAACAGGAAGTGTGTCTGTACATTGAAGATATTAACAAAAAAAAAGTTACGATATGGTTTTTAGGTGTCCCTGATGCCATTTCACCAATTCTTGGATTTTTTGTCTGTCTGTTTGTTTGTGTGTTTGTTTGGGTGTTTGTTTGTTTGTTTGACTATTATAAAACTGTAACAGGAAGTGTGTCTGTACATTGAAGATATTAACAAAAAAAAAGTTACGATATGGTTTTTAGGTGTCCCTGATTCCATTTCACCAATTTTTGGATTTTTTGTCTGTCTGTTTGTTTGTGTGTTTGTTTGGGTGTTTGTTTGTTTGAACGAGTATCACGCAAAAACTACTGAACCGATTTTGAAGAAACTTTTTTGTTTGATAGCTTATGATCTGACTTAAAATCTGGTATATAATTGGTGCGGACGAAGTCGCGGGTTAACGCTCGTAATAAATAAGACCTTATTGCTGTGTACGGGTGCTGAGGTCGAGAAGTGTCGAAAGTACCGCGATCTGGCCGATCTACATATTCACGCCAATAGGTTTTGAGACGCTAGGTCCTTGGGGCCCAGAGGCCAAAGCATTCCTTGCAGACCTATCCGGGCGTCTCAATGAGACCTCTGGTTACCGCAGAGCTTGCAGCTTCCTGGCACAAAGAATCAGCCTCACCATCCAGAGGGGGAATGCTGCTAGCCTGTTGGGCACCATGTCTTGCGGCGACGCTCTGGAGTGTGTGTATTATTTGTAGGCTTTTATGTTTTGCGATAAGATGTTGTTTATATCTGAAGATAACTTATTAGTCTAGTTATATTTTAGTTTTAGGATATTTTAATTTTATTTGCTCTGTATTTTTTGCTTATTAAAATCTTCTATTAAAACTCATACAATAGTAAAAATTAGTAATTAAAGTAAAACACACTTTAACCCTCATCGTTAAATTAGATTAAAGTCAAAAACCTTCTACTGCAAGGACTCTCATCAAGAAAGGTGCGAGGTTCAATTACATTTAAAGCTAATTTAAGTATTGTGAAACAGGAAGTTCCAAAATTCGGTCCAATTAATGATTAAGGCTCATCTAAATTAAGAAGGAAGTGGTAATTAATGTCTGGTAATTAATGTGAAATCGTTTTCTTTTTATCTTCAACTTTCATGAGGGTCGCCATACTAATTTCATTATTTTTAAAATGCTGTCACTTTCTTGGCCCTGTAGCTCTCAAAGTTTAAGTCCTATGACAAAAGTACAAATGACTTGTTTTATAGGAAATTTTGTCAGTTTTATTTTGTACTAAAACTACTTTTGTATTAAAACTTTTCGATACGACTTCGCGACGTATGCAAAAAACTAAAAAACGGGAGGGTTTTTCGAGTGCTGCAAAGTTAGCACAGGTCTTTCGAAGCTGCAAACTTAGATATACCATGTTTCTGGTAGTGTTCCAAACAACGTATTAAAAAATCAGAACTAGACGTTAGTTTGCGATTTTCGCGATTTCTAGTGTAAGATATGATTGAGCTACTATGATGCCAAGTTTCAGCTTCCTAAGTCTGAAGATTTCTGAGGATAGCGTGTGACAGACGATACGCGAGCCCGACAGACGGACGGACGAACGGACGGATATACCTACAGGGTGAAATTGATATATAATTAGCATCCTTTTAAACGATGGGTCTACCCATCAAACTTAACAACTTTTACTATGGTAGCAAACCGAGAAAAATTTGCTGTTGCATACATTTGAGACGAGTAGGCATTGCAGTTTAGTATGGAACACCAGATTTTTTTTATTGCTCCTTTCGGTTTGCTACATTTGTAAATGTTATTTAGTTTGATGGGTAGTTCTTACTACTCTTAGTTTAAAAGGATCAATTTCGCCCTGTAGATAACGAGGTTACCATACGATTTCAATTTTGAAATTTCGGTACGTTACACTAAAAGCTCGCATATTGTACCTACTAGCGAATTTTAAAGAGGCACTAACGAGTTGTTTATTATATCAACCGTCGCTGTCCCATTGTTGGGCAAAGGCCTCCCTCCGTTCTCTCCATCGCGTCCCGGTTTTGAGCTTCGATAGGCCAGTTCTTCAGGAAGCTAATAACTGAAAAACAGAATTTGAGCTTGCATTCAGGTGAATAAATAACAACAATGTTCAGCCGTGACATAACGAGCCCACTTTCAATTTATAATCTGATTCAATTAAGTTACGCGGAACTCAATTTCAATTTATTCAACAGCATAACATGCACAAGTATTTCACTTAACGAATTGATACTTAACATTATTTCATAAGTATTTACATTAAATAAGTAAGTAAGGGACCTGTTTTAGTTACAAAATACCTAGTAACGCAACAGTAGAACAATTAACACGAAAAAAAAAAAGAAGCCACAAAAATATATTTATGTATAAACGAGCTTTTGCCAGCGACATCGTCTGGTTGTCTGGAAGAAATCACTTTTAGTGATAAGGCCGTCTTTTGTACCCTTCTTGTTCATATTGTTGTTGTTTTTTTTTTTTTTTTTTTGTGCAAATAAAGAATATTATCCGTTATCGTAGCAAGATAATATGTATGTATACCAGTTTTAAGGTCAAATGATAAGTTTTCAAACACCAAAAGTTTCATTAAAATCTGTTCGGGACTTTTTGCGTGATGCTCGAACAAACGGACAGACCAAAAATTCAAACGTCGGTGATTAGGAGTCAGGGACACCTAAACATCATATTTAAGTAGAGGTACACACTTCTGTTAGTTTTATAACGGCAAAAAAAAACTTTTTTGAATTATATTATATTTGATTATTTAACAGTTACCGAGGCAAAGTTTTGACTTTTGAAGTCAATCCGGCTTTAAGAAGCATTAGGTAAATCAAAAACTTCACACTGATCCGAAACCAAGTTTGAAAGTTATATTTTAACCTTACGAAATCATAAGTCTGCGAGTCGAACTGACTTACTATCAGCCGCAACGAAGAGTCCCTTTTAAGAATCTTCGGAAATTTATATTTTAAGAGATCGTGACGTTCTGAGTCTTAGGAGACGTCCACATACATCATCCGAAAGACCGTGTTGGCATGGCCCTGATCAGCTACAAGTAACTCGAGCCGTGGGATTTTGAGTTACTATTCGGTACGTCTTCATATCACTTAGCAGAGACATAATTTTTTCGAGTTCGACACTGCACATTGAGTGTATTTTGTCGGGCAAGTGAAAAAAGTTACAATGACTTTCGAATGAGTTCATTGGCGTAGAATACTATGGACTGGACTGGAATCACATGGACCAAATTCTAGAAAAAGTGTCCGAGACTAAACTAGACAAACCTAGAATGCAGAAATTCTTCTCCGTCCTACTCCCCCATCGGGACACGGCGCGCGCCGCGCGTCCGCACTAGCGCGGTTTCGGACGATCAAATGAAGACTGTTGCGTAATTGGTTCTTATTTTTGTATGTTTTGGTGCTCTTTTGGTTCAGACACTTTTAAGCGTGGACCAGTAGTTGGTAAGTCAATGAGTGAGCTTCGACTTCCGATAGTAGGTAGTGGTCAGAGCAAACGAAAAAGAGTGAGGGTAGACAGATTTGTCTGCTCTTAAAAATCGACCAGGAGTGCGATTTTTGAAACTCAATCTTTGAACTCAGCAGTTGAAAATGTCAATAATACTATATCTTTCTACTGCTGATTTAACATTCAAAAATCATACTCCAGGAGCGGTTTTTGAAAGTCAAATCAGCAGTAGAAAGATGCGTATCTCCATATATTTTCAACTGCTGAGTTCGACGTATGAGATTCGAAAATCGTACTCCTGCGTCTAAAATGTTTTTATATGTAGATGCGTTGCCCGCGCTCCGAAATGGCAACAAAAGAGCAAGGTAATTGCCCGTCATTCGCATAGTCACGCGCCGTCTAGTGTACGGGCTACACGTCACTATATCGCGAGATTGTAAAGTGCAGTGATGTTATCGTATGACGCGTCCATATAGTGTACAAAAACATGGTAAGAACCCGTTAAAATGTTTAATTTTAGATTACGTATCTCTATACCAACACATTTTACTAGTTCAGCCCAAATTCGCACTCTGTAGCGCGAAATAAACACGACGATTATTTCTTGTGCTTTGGGCCGTCTTATTCAAAATTCATTCATAATTACCGTCGAGTTCTTCGTCTCAACCATCTGAAATATTGTCGCGACATTGTAATGTTGTTGACGAAGAAAGTTGCAAAACATTTTATGATTAGAATTTAAGAATCACTCAGCGTTAAAATTACAAATTCCTCCAAGTAGTAATTTAATATCATTGTTTCGAACAAGAATTATAAACTAGATACCTAATCAACGTTCTAAAATGGCAGATTCAATAGTCCTCGAACGACTATCTGAGGATCTGAGGGTACTTTTGTCTCAGTATTGCTTTTTCTCGCTGACGTTAACAAAAAGTTAGATTTTACATGAGACTATGAATCTATCTATAAGGTAGTTTTTAGGTAGATAACATTTATATGAAATGCAATATTAATTTCAAATCGTTACATTCTTTACATAAAATACAACAAAATAATATTAATTCAACAGGTTCCTTTTTTCACTGTCCTGTAAAGTTTGCATAAAGGTATGTATATTATATATCAGATCTTCAGAAATGCTCAAAATACCGCGAACTGTTCCTTTCAACCCTTTACCCAGATTTAATATTGAAATAGTTAGGTGTAATAAGGGAGACAAGGAACATTAAAACTAATTCCATAACCATAATCAGTTTCGAACTGAAATTTAGACTCGCCAGACACATACGGAATTCCGATCCGGAAGGATCCAGTAATTTGATCATCATCTTCTTCTCATCCGATGGACGTCCACTGCTGGACACAAGTCTCTCCCAAGGATCACCACAATTACTGCTCCTGCGCTGCCCTCATCCAACGCGTTCCCGCCGCCTTCACCAGGTCGTCGGTCCACCTTGTGGGAGGCCTACCCACGCTTCGCTTTCCGGTACGCGGTCGCCACGTTGTTGGTTCTGCAATTTGCCCCGCCCATTGCCACTTTAGTTTAGCATTATTTGGGCTTTATGTCAGCTACTCTGGTTCTTCTGCGGATCTCTTCATTTCTGATTCGATCTCGCAAGTAAACATAGCACACTCCATTGCTCTTTGGGTGACTTTCAGCCGTTTTGAGAGGCCTTGAGTGAGTGACCACGTCTCTATTCCATATGTCATCACTGGCAATGCACTGCGGTATTTGGGTAAGATACTACTACGTAGCTTCCCGAGCAGCTGAGTCGGATTAGACGGAAAATTTTGTTTATATGACAATATTTATTCGTGCATATTTCTTTAACAGGTTTTATACACACGGATTGCAGTAGGTCTATGGCAGAGTTCGCACGGACTTCAGCACATGGGCCGAGTGCAGTGTTGCGCGAGCACCTGCCCACGCGTCGAGAAACCGGCTCCAGACCCGTACGAGCCGCAACGCACCTTCATAGGCACTACTGAAGCAAAGGTTCGAACATCTCCTTAGACCAATAATCAAATCACAGTGGCGTAGCGTGGATTTCTGTCACCCGGGGCACAGACCGATTTTTCTGCCCTAAGAACACCTACACAAAAAATAACGGAGCGAGCGCAGCGAGCTCGAAATTGTTTAGCCCAACTATATGGGCTATGGACATAATCTTTTGGTTTATCCATGCAAAAATTAAAACTTAGAGCGAGCCAAGCAAGCTCGACTTATTTCGTCATTACGAATCGGTTAGAGCCAGAGCTTTTTTTGTACAAAACACGTTCAAAGTAACCTAAGTAAAAGCTATTAATCGAGCGAAGCAAGCTCGAAATTTTTAGCTCCGCAAGTCTTAGCTGTGGTTAGAACTCTTTAGGAGTATGTTTATAGACGACGACTCGATCGATCGACTTTTTTCTGCTCTACGAATAATACGAATTGATTATTGACAGCTCAATCTATCTATATTTTCCCTAATTTGAAGCCCCTAGTAAAGTGCCGCCCGGGGTATTTGTCCCCCAACCCCCCTCACTGAATTAACGTGTTTTCCTGAATAGGTATGTACTTCACCACTTACTGCATTAACTTTTTTACAGAAAGTAACCACACCTAAACCCAGTCAGCCAGCAAAGTGTCGCCACCACGAGTCACGTGACTGTCACCACCTGAGCCACCTATCGCGCAACGTTCTGCGCGCGCGGCGCGGCGTTGTGCGCATGCTGATCGTAGTTGTCCTCACCTTCGCCGTCTGCAACCTACCGTTCCACGCCCGCAAGATGTGGCAGTACTGGTCCAGCGGCTACCAGGGCACCAGTGACTTCAGCGCGCTGTTAACGCCCCTTACATTCCTCATCACATATTTCAACTCCGGTATCAATCCCTTGCTATACGCATTTCTGTCTAAAAATTTCAGGAAAGGTATGAGAGAACTTATATTTTGTAATTTTTATGGGAAAAGAAAGAACGATAATATAATAGTGTTGCACCCGGTGGGAGGTGTGGGGCTTAGGCGGAGCTCGACAAGGTCCACGCGAGCAAACTGCAGCACGATCACGATGGCGCCGAATGGAGAGTCATGAGATATGCGCCGACGCAGGTTCATCTACAAAGTCGAGAACACTGATATTTCCTGATTAACGGAAAGCACGGATGAGGTTACGGATAGCAGTGGTCTCTACACCGTCTCCACCATATCGAAACGAGATTTATATGACTAAGTACTTACTTTGACGTAGTCTTTCTTAAATGACCCTAGTTAAAGATGAATGAATGTACTAATAATGTACCTACCCTGTTGTGTCAACCTCCCAACGATAGTGGACCTTAAAAGGTGAACTTGTTTATTTTCTCGGAGGCGCTCGTTTAGTTATTATCGTTAAAACGGCCAAAGGTGGCTTTTAGCGGTTTTGAAAATGGTTTTAAAGATAATAACTGTAAACATAATAAAAACAAATGTAACGATCCGATAAATAGAAAATCAGCAGTGAGAACAAAATGTGACGTTTTTGGAAATGTTGTATATTGTTAAGATATCAATAAAATACTTGTGATTTATGGCAGCACTGGAGGCGGCGGCTTAAATTTCTCTGGAAACAAACTGACCACTAACTGACCTACTGACCACCGACACGCACTGGGCCCGCTCACCATTATTCGTGAGAGGCGGATTTTTTCCCTGCAAGATCATAAACTTACTTGTTTTTTTTCTGCCAACATTCTTTCAAACGCCTTAATTCTTTTTCCGACGATGCCAAAACGTAGGTACGGTCTTGAGGTTATGCATGAACATTTATGTGGGCATCCACGCAAAAAGGGTCCAGTTACTGGCATTGTAACCCAATTTTTTTATTATTCCATAAAATATGTCATTGATCAAGATGTCAAATCTACTGGAACCTTTTTGGATGGACGCTCACATATTTGCGTATGTATGAAATATCACTAGATTTAACACGCTTAGCGGCCCCACTTGCGTCAACCTGGGTTAGAAATAAACTCCAGGTTAAGTTGGTACCTAACCAGGATATTTTGTATGTACCAATAGAAAAACAACGGCCTATTTTTCCCGGAGTTAATTGATAACCTAGGTACCTAGTTGAACGCATACGGGGTGTATAGGTAGGTTAACACGTTCCGGGACAGTGACCGCCTATAGCCGTGATAACAATAAAAGTTCTATTGTGTCTCGTTCACTGTCCCGGAACGTGTTAATAAGCAAGAATGGTTTAACACTGGAACTACAGGTACAGTAATCTCATGAGCTTAACTATTGAAATTAATGTTGTGATTGACTGAATTGTGACGAGAAGAGAAATGTTTCCATGTTTCATGTTTTTGTATTTACTTGTGCAAGAATTAAAGAGTGTGAGGCGTTAAATAAACTCGTATGTAACTGAAATTTTGTATTCTAAATAATAATTATAGTACTTAATTATTATTATGTACATTCTTGAAAATGTATTGAATTGTAGTATTCATGGGATACTGGGGCAACTGTACAGATTTTATTTACAGCAAGATATTCGATGCTATTTCCTAGATCTAAAAGAATAAATCATTGTAAGTATAAAAAAAATATATATTGTATCCATAGGTAGATAGTAAACGTTCCGCCTACCTAAAGAAACGAACCATATACCAACTTAAAAATACTTTGGGTCGTGTATGGGCCCAGGACAAAATGTTATACCTGCATTAAAAATATCAACTGCGAAGATTGTAAGATTTATCATAATGAGGTTGTTCTTATAATTCATCATCATCATCATCATATCTGCCGATGGACGTCCACTGCTGGACATAGGCCTCCCACAAGGATCGCCATAACGACCGGTCCTGCGCTGCCCTCATCCAATGGGTTCCCGCCGCTTTCACTAGGTCGTCGGTCCACCGAGTTCTTATACTTAAGTTAGATAAATGATTGGTCTTCAAGACCAAGAAGTCTCCACCGTTCATTAATCTAAGTTCGTACACTTAACTTTTTTTTTAACTGCGCACTTAAATGTGTCAAAATCGTTTGGTCGGCACCATGTTAGCAATCACTAAATTCAGCCCGCCCGCCCGCTTACTTCCTCGGCGGCGCCGGCGGGGAGGGGCGCCTACGCAAATCAGTAACATAAAAAAATGTGTAAACAGTTTTCAATGCTACAAGGTTTATAAGTCTTACCGATGCGATGTGCCTGCGCAGTTGACAAATTAATACCTTATATTAATAATTAAATATTAACTAAAATTAATAATTAATACCGTGCTAAAATCAGGATGTACCACCTTCGCGGGCGTAGAGCGTCACGTGACTCCCGTCAGCGCCCGCGTTTCTTTAAAAGCCTACCGAGACTATGGTGCTGCCCTCAATCGTATTTTTTTATTTCTAAACAATTAAACAACATTTCCAAAAAAACAAGAATGTCACATTGTTGTCCTGATTGGCTTTCAATTTATCGAAACATTACAGATTATTATGTTTTATGCTTGTAGCTATTATCGTTAAAACATTATAAAAACAAATCCGCATTGACCCGATAGATTGAAAATCATCAATGACTACAATGTGACATTTTTGTTTTTTGGATATATACGATTGGGGGCAGCACAATAGGCTCGGTGCAGCTTTAAGGCTCTGGGCAAACGAAGATTGACGAGCTGAATTATTTTCCCGGTCGTACTGTACCATCATTGAACTATCATGTACACACGGCGACACATCAAGCTATACAAAACCAACATAAGCTGCACGCGCGTAGGTCGAGTAATGTATAGCACCTAAGCAAGCCCGTACTTTAGTTTCGGGGGGGGGGGGGGGGGGGACATTTCATTTTCGGGAGGGGGGGGGGGGGTTAAATCCCACCTATATTTTACTATGTGCGATGCGTAAGCGAAAAATTCTTCGTCTACGTGTGCGATACTAAGTGAGTGCGAGCGAGACAGGAATACGCATTAGCTTACACTTTACGCCAAGATCCTGCAAGAGGGGGTGTGGTATGAATTGGTGGGTGGCAGGGAATACCCGTACTGTATGTAGTACTACCATAAAAATAATTAATACTATATAGAAACGAAATTAACGCGCCAGACGCGTTCAAGGTCACCGTCTACCGTCCTAGCCTACCGTCTCGCCTTTGCTAAGCAGAGAAGTCTCACAGGGCTTGCGTCGGTCGCCTCGCGCTCACCCATGCACGTTCCGTACGATTTTAATTAATCTTTTTTCACCATGCCTTCTTGTTTCAATTTTTGGGTGTATAATATGACTGATATCTGAGTCGAACTTATATTACCAATAAATAAAAAATCGTGACTTAATGAGAAATTTTAAAACCTCCTTCTTTTGTTGAATTCGGTTAATAAGTTGTAACACATAATTAAACATAAGATAACTTACCTGTAAAACCGAAGTAAATAAAAGTCTACGGAATTAGTTAATTTATGGAACAGCCCTGGTGGCTGCCTCCGTGGGCGACAGCGGGGCGCTGCGGGCAGAGGGGGGAAGTAGGTGTTTATAACGACGCACAAAGGAGATTCCATTCTATAGCGTATTAGTTATTCTATGGTACTAAATAGTCTTTCTTTTACTATGTACCTTCTTCAAAGTATCTATTAGTTTGAAGGTAACACAGTTAAAAAATTAGTTAAGTATTTAAGATTGTTCTTATTGTTACAGGTGTTTATATTTTATTGTAAATAACTATATGTATATCTACTTGTTATTATTATAATAAGATATTTCTTGTTAGAAAATTCTATAGGTATCCTGAAAAGATATTCTTGTAAAACAGTTATTTTATGTTGTACCTATTGTTGTATTAATATCTTTGAATAGACCAGCATGCCACCAACGACAAAGCGTTTTAAACGAGAAAAACGTCATGCGCGCTCCTTCTGGACTACATAAAATAATAAAGATCTTTCTCGGGAGTGGCCATGCGATGCCTACTGGGTCCTATTGAATAAACGAGACAATATTGACAATGACAATTCAGAGTACATTGCTGAGAATGCTAGGACACAATATTGTACTTTCTGCAAGTTTAGCGTCATTACTCATTAGTGACCAGCAATGTACTGTGAATTGTCATTGTCAATTGTGCTATTTTCGAAAGTGATGCCAACTCTATACACCCATATTCTTAGTAGTTTTCTTGAGATTTCCGCAGACGAGTCGAGGAGGATTTTGACATTATTGTCATACAAACAATACCTACTATTTTAAGAATTTTGAAGCAACATTTTGAAGGCCAAAAGTAAAAGTTTTAATTAACATAAAACTGAAACAAATGAAATATGTAGAATCATCGGTTTGTTTGGGTACTATTGGTACCTACTGGCTATACAGGAGCTATCTATACCACGGCAGGGCATTATCTACCAGACCAGATGGATATAACTTTTTTAGCTTGCCTTTTTTGGGGACTTGATAGAACCCGAAAAGAGAAGGAACTAGAATGAAGCACGTGTCTTGTCATATTCATCAATAAGAAATGCACATAGCAAATTCATTCTAGAAAAGGCGATCGCTACTTATTGCTGTCCTTATCGACGTAATAACTTTTTTGTACTCCGACTGCTGTCTGACTCCGGAGTCAGTACGTTGTGGTTCAGTCTATCAGCGTAAGCGAAAAAAATGTCCTCTGTGAAAAATACCAGATTTTTACTTATTAGATTAAGTAATTTAAAATTTAATCAACTTTAAAATCAATCAATCGAACACCGGACAATATTTGAGAGAGTACATAGTTATTAAGGAAACACAAGAGATACAAAAAATTGCCAGAATTTTTATGAAAAAAAGTTTAATATTCCTTAAGATCAAAAATCAAACAATCTTTTCTTTTAATCTGGTGGAACCGATTATTTTTCCTGGAGTGCGATTTTTGAACATCACACGTTCAAATCAGCAGTAGAAAGATGCACAATCTCCATAGTAATTTTGACATTTTCTACTGCTGATTACAACGTGTGATGTTTAATAATCGCACTTCTGGCCGGTTAGGTCTCCAAATCAGCAATTTAAAAAAAATGTATATGCATTTGGTCTGGATAAGCCTGTATACTGAGTCATTAATTTCTTGATACAAAAGTCATACTAACATTAATGGTACCCTACTACCTAATTAATTCTCCAAATTATGTCTACGTCTAGATATGTCTTCCCTGTAGCCTACTACCTACCACAATAATAAGACACCTAATGTAAATAATAATGATAATCTTTTCAAAAAACCTTCTGAAACTTGATGTACCTCTACCCCAATATGTTTTAATTAATGTATAAGGATATCTGTTGTTGTAAATATAAATTATGTTATAAAAATTATTGGTTTTTCATTCGACAGAATTGGATGCGAGCTTCACAAAATCTGTCTTAGAGATCATTGAGGGAGGCCTTAATAATAACCTAGCTATACAGGGTGTAAACATAAATGTGTTACCTAAAAATCAGCTGTTCCTTAAATTTTGGTCAAGTAAGTAGCTATTGATATTTTCTATGGAACAGCACAGCAGATTATTTTTATCGTGTTTTCAGTTTTGGTCCAATAGTGAAAGTCGTTCTGTTTGATTGATATATATTTTTTTCTGTTTTATTTTGTTCGGTTTATAAATAAATGTTTTCTTATTATTCTTAGAGATAGCGCGCACGAGCAACTTTTGTCTCCGCAACTAATTTGTCTCTCACATCAAGTCTTCGGGTTTGTATGAAAGTGCGCGCATGTAACGACGCGACTTTTCATACAAACCCTGTGAGAGACAAATTAGTTGTGGAGACAAAAGTTGCTCATGCGCGCTATCTCTGACTCCATTTAATACGTTAGAGATAGCGCGCACGAGCAACTTTTGTCTCCGATTATGTCTCTACATCAAGTCTACGGGTTTGTATGAAAGTGCGCGCATGTAACGAAGCGACAGACGGGAGACTTTTCATACAAACCCTGTTAGAGACAAATTAGTTGCGCAGACAAAAGTTGCTCGCGCGCGCTATCTTTAAGGTCCGCCACACACATACGGAATTGAAATCCGGAATCCTGAATCAGGATTACGATTTCGTATGGATTTTCCCCCTCCACAATTGCGTTCGGAATTGCGCAGCTGTCAAATCCTATAAAAATCACAATCCTAATTCGGAATTCCGGATTGCAATTCCGTATGTGTGTGGTGGACCTCACACATTTAATTTTACACTCTGTAGGACGTTTAACCTTCACACACACTTGTGACTTTGTTGGTTAAAATATGACTTTGGAACTATTTGTGGTGGCGAACGAAAGTTAGATTAAGTTAGATTTTAGTTTGTTACTCAACGTAGTCTCTAGCTTAAAATTTAGAGTTTTGACTTTCCACAACAAAGCCGAGAACCAGATTCCGGACGTTTACCGGGAAGATAGAACAATTTAACTCAGTTTAAATTAACAGTCTGCTGTGCACCGAACCGAAACCTATGTCCTGCCCGGCGCACCCGGCCACGGCTGGTTCTGGGAGAGACGTTTTGTGTAGCTAATTGCTGGCCAACAACATTAACATTTACAGACAACAAAATTAACTTATTACTTAAACTACACGAATTTAATGGTAACTTATAACAAATTAAAGCGATAGCAGAAAAAAAATTGCATATCGTTTGCTCACGACTACATTCCCCAAAGGGGGAGTCAGAGATATGTAGAAAAAGTATCGATTTATTTTAAACAAAATTTTTACATGTTAAATTTTTTATCATACGGTGTTTAGTGCATCATCATCATCTCAGCCGATTGACTCAGCGATGGATGGTCCACTGCTGGATATAGGCCTCCCCCAAGGATCGCCATAACGATCGGTCCTGCGCTGTTTGTTTAGTGCATAAACTTATATAAAATAATTTATATAATTAAACCAATTCTGTGACAACCATATCTTATTTTGTTGACTTTTCTTGTTAGTGGTAACTATAATTATTGTCGATATAGCTAAAATATACTTTAACTTATTATTTTCTAGTAAAATCTACAAAAAAATAATTCTGTAACAACTATTCTATTTTAGTTGACTTTTTTCTCGTAAAGTCAACATTTTGGTTACATCGACAAAAACAAACGTAGAGTACGTTTGTTTTCTAACCGTTTGTTTTCCACCGGATTTAAACAAGAAACAGAAGGCGGTAGAAAAAAACTTGCCGTCGTTGGCGTAGCAGCGAAGATGAAGATCTGTCCAGTGTGACGGGTAATCAGCCCGTCGCCACTTATAATTTACGCTGGTTACAATACATGCCTCCAAATTGAAGCATGCAGGTTTCCTCACGATATTTTCCTTCACCGAAAAGCCAGTGGTGTTACAAATCGTACATAAATTCCGAAAACTCATTGGTACGAATCGGCGTTGACGGAAATCGAATCATCGCTTCCTGCATGGCAGGTATAGTTACTATTTTATATCGAAATAATGATAATTACATGCATTCTTCTTATCGTGTGGGCAGAGCCCTGGTGTCAGAGTTTTTTCAGACCGCCTTACGGCCTCTGACGTGGTTTTTATGTAACGACTACTACCACCAAAGATAGTAGCCGGGACCAACGGCATTACATGCATTGTCGACACTATACGGACTGTAAACGTAAATATGGGATGCTTCTGACCATCAAACTGAACAACTTTTGGAGTGGGACCAACTGGTGAAATCGCGAAAAAAACACTAAGCTACGGAAATTTTTTTTTTTTGGTCCAAAGATTTTATTTTCGCTATTTCGATGTTAGCTCCATAGTGAAAGTTGTTCAGTTTGATAGTCTGAAGCAACCTGTTCGATATGTATGCAACGAATTTAATTTTACACCTTGTTAGCAACTTCATTCATTAATTAGTATTTTGCTACAACCCTGCCGCTCTCCTTAGATTGACGATCATCCAGACCCCAAATTGGACACTTGTGATCAATCTCAATTAGAGTCACAATAACTTAGGATCCATGTTCGCAAACAATTTATAACAACCAATAAGTTAGACCAATCACAGAGTAAGCGGCCGTAGCGTTCGTTCGCGAGCGAATGGAAAGAGATCTAAGGCCGCGCGATAGCACTATATCACGCTGCTATGCTATGGCCGCAGGCGTTGTAAAGCAAACTGCATGACTAGTATGGCAGCGTAGTATAGTCCTATCACGCCATCGCTCTCTTTCCATTTGCGCGCAAACGAACGAGAAAAAAGGCTTGAAATAGCTGTATCACGTGCAACAACCTACGCCTTCTAGGGTGCTATTGTAACAAGCCGATGATCGATCGATATACCCAGCAATACGTAGCACTCATAGGTAAATTGAGAAAAACTGTGTGCCTTTCTATAACCACTTTGTTTGAAATACGCCCTCATTTTTTACGGTTCCGTACCCAAAGGGTAAAAACCCTATTACTAAGACTCCACTGACTTGACTTGACACTTGACTGTCCGTCTGTCTGTCTGTCACCAGGTACCTATCTCATGAACCGTGATAACTAGACAATTGAAAAAGTATTTCTGTTGCCGCTATAACAACAAATACCAAAAAGAGAATAAAATAAATGTTCTAGTGGGGCTCCCATACAACAGTGATTTTTTTACCGTTTTTTTTGCTCTATATTAATAACGGCAACAGGTAGACGCTTGAAATATTCACATATTTAGTTGCATTTCACTTTAAAAATAAATAATTAAATGAAAATAAAATAAATATTTAAGGGGAGCCCCCATACAACAAACGTGATTTTTTGCCTTTTTTACTCGATAATAATACGGAACCCTTAGTGCGCGAGTCCGACTCGCACTTGGCCGGGTTTTTTTAGGGTGCCGTATCATCAGATCTCACTTATGGGTCCCAACTCCCAGTATATGCAGTAGCGTAGCTAGGCATGAAGCTACGATTATCAGATTTTGGAATGGGTGACATTTCTTTCTTTCGTAACAAAATCATTTAGTTAAATCACAATTTCAAATATTATTGATTTATTCGAACTATTTCGAACCCCCCGTCCCGTTTACGTCCCCTTAAGACGCAACAGATTGAAAATTTCGTTCTCTGGGTAGTGGGCTCGGTGGCGAATTGGATAACGCAGTTCCCCGGTTTGGAAGAGTGCGGGTTCAAGTCCCGCCCGAGACAAATTTTTCAATCTTTAATTTAAATCACAATTATTATTAAATAGGAAATTCTAACGAAAGATGATAAAAGGACTCATCATTAATTTGTTTAAAACTTATGTAAAGTAAAGAGAGAGCTACGCAATGGAATTATCGTTATCTCTACTACTGTTGTTAAAAGTTTCAAAAGTTTCAATGAAACACTAGTCGGCTTTGTGAATTAACTACAGACTTTATTAAGCAACTTTTATTTTAACTATGGAAGCGCTTTTACATAACGTCGTCATAATCGGTTTATCGGACAAACTCTGAGAGCTAATAAGCTGTATTTTTGCTGTAGTCCTACTAACGAGCCTGGAAAGTTTTATACAACATACTTATACATACATACATATGCTCACGCTTATTTCCCACTACTGGGGTAGGCAGAGACAACAGATAGCCACATGCTACGATTCTGACACACATCTTTAGCTTCCTCAACATCCATAAGTTTCTTCATGCAAGCTCGTCGGTTCCGGGTACATTTTATTTGGCCCTTCTTCAGTACGCATCCGATTTGGTCAGCATACGTGCGCCTAGGGCGACCCCTTTCAACCCTTCCATTCACACTTGCCTTGTAAATTTCATACGTCAACCTGCTTTCACTCATTCTTTCCACATGGCCAAACCACCTCAACATACCTTTTTCAATCCTAGTCACTATAATTATCTTCTTTCATACCACATCTTTCTCTAATCACACTATTCCGTAACCGGTCATTCAAAGTCACACCACACATACTACGGAGGGAGTACATACTTATTAAGTATTAATATCTCGTTATGAAAGTTGGTCAAATGAGAGTGTATGTGAGCATGTTAGTTTTTAGATACATTGTGTAAGTGACAGCCTAGCAAATACTGAAACGGTGAACTCAGACCATCAAACTGAACAACTTTCACTATGGAGCCTAACTCAGGAAACGCGAAAAAAATCTGTATCAGTTTCATATGGGACAGCTGATTTTTTCATAGCTCCATAGCGAAAGTTGTTCAGTTTGATGGTCTAAGTTTACCGTTTCAGTATTTGCTAGGCTATCACTTAAACCATGTATACGGGGTGTTAGGGTATATATTTGAATTACTTTAAGGGGCGATTGTACCCATGATACATAAGAATATATAAGAAAATTCGCAATTAAAAATTTCGACTTTTCATAGAAACGTTCCATCAGCTGATTGCATTTAGTATGGGAAGTCCAACAACTTTTTTGCGTATTTCAAAGTTGTTCAGTATCCTGGGTAAAATCACCCCTTATGCAACTGTTTACCTACCCTAACACCTTGTAAGGGTGTTACATACTTTATAGGGTGCTCTAGGTCATCAAACTGAACAACTTTTAGTACTGACTTTGAAATCGCAAAAAAAGTCTGCTGTTTCATACATTTTGGTCAAGTATTGAAATTCTGTTTTTTTCTTCGTGATTTCGATATTGTCTCCATAATGAAAGTTGTTCTGTTTTATGGTCTGAAAAACCTTCTTGAGATGTTTGTATATCGTTGTGTATTCATCATAACATAATACAAGTCCTTGCTAGATACTGTCACTTTAAGAGGGTACCGAGCCTATTGCTATTGTGCTGCTCTAAATAATTTTTTTTTCTAAACAATTTAACAACATTTCCAAAAAACGAGAATATCACAATGTAGCCCTGCGCCCGCGGCATGACGGAGCGATACATATCTATCGCACCCTACCTCTCTTTCTTTTTGCGCGCGAACGAACGAGCCTGCAGGCGTGATAAAACGTTTATCGAGGCGCCATGCCGCGGGCTATTGATTGACTTTCAATTTATCGAAACATTACGGATTATTATGTTTTATGCTTGTAGTTGTTATCGTTAAAACCACCAGAAATGGCCACTTTTGCGGGTTAATAATTACAAACATTATTAACAATAAATCCGCTGTGACCCAATAAATTGAAAATCATCAATGACTACCTACTATGTGACATTCTTGTTTTTTTGGAAATGTTGTTTTATTGTTTAGAAATAAAAATATAAGTACGATTCAGAGAGTCTACCCGGACATTCGAACTTCGCAATTGCGTGAACGTTTTCGTTCAAATGTCAACTCTATTACAACAATGAAGTTCGGACCGGAAAGGTCTCGACAATATATTGAAAATCGAAAGTCCGGGTACAGGGCCAGGGCAGCACAATAGGCTCGGTGCCCCCATAAACGTGACTAGATAATTTGTGTGACACTGTCTAAGATATTTATTTATTAATTTACAATAAAAAGAACTTACCTATCTTCATAAAAATTATTTATTTTTTAATAAAACTAACGAAAAGAAGGTAACTGCAACGTTGCACTCAATTATTTCTGTCATTATTGGCGCTTACGATGTGCCTCTTGAAATTAAATAGACTCGATATGAGTCATCATCAGCCTATAAACGTCCCACTACAGGACACTGGCCTACCCTCAGGGAGGGTGTATGGGCATTAGTCCACCACGCGTGCCCAATGCGGATTGGTAGACTTCACATACACATCAGCCTAGCTAGCATGCCACCCACGACAAAGCGTTTAAACGAGAAAAACGTCATGCGCGCTCTTTCTGGCCTACGTAAAATAATAAAGATGGAGGCACATCTCGATTTTTGTCGTTTTCTCGGGGGTGGCATGCTAGCTAGGCTGAATTTCTTCTTCAGCGTATGCAGGTTTCCTCACGATGTTTTCCTTCACCGTTTGAGAGCAGTCGGTATTACGTACACACGGCGACACATCAAACTATTCAAAACGTATAACGTCTCGCGACCAGCTTATATTGGTTTTGTATAGCTCGATGTTTCGCCGTGCGTACATAAGTTAGAAAAACTCATTGGTGCGATATGAGTAAATAATAATATTATGAATTTGCTAAAAAAAACTCAAGCTTTAATATTACACAATCACAGCACAGAAACTCCCCCACGATAGAAAGACCCCCACGATCCTCATACACTTCAATCATCAGTCATCACTTACCAGAACCAGAACACTTGGCATACCTAAGCATAATATTTAACATTTAGTCAACCTTAAGGTGGTTTCAGTTCATACAAAAGTTTGACGCACAATACGCGTAAACGGAATTAATAAAAGTCATATTTTATATATGGAAAAATAGTTTAGAAAATTTAGTTGCCGCGTCACAAATATAATTTGCAATTTATTATATAATTACAAAGATATAAAGCTTTTAATATTTTGTATGAAAAATCTCAAAGCTCTTCGTAATTATTTTATAAATTGCAAATGTTATTTGTGACGCGGCATCTAGATTTTTTAAACTATTTTTCCATATATACAAAGTTACTTATATTAATAACGTCTACGCGTATTATGCGTCAAAGTTTTGTATAAAATTGACCCCTCTGCAACCACCTTAAATTAAAACCACTTTGTAAGTATAAAACATGGGTCGACCTCGACCGTGAGCAGGTGCGTGTCGCATGTGGTGTTTATAAATACGAGTTCCTACTACATCATCGTTTGAGGAAAGCTTGACAGTTTTCTAAAGCTTAGATCAAAGGGACGCCCGCCTCATATATAGGTCGCCGAAAGTAGGCTTTGTATAAAAATTTGTAAAAAGCTTTGTTATGACTCATTAAATGAATTAATTTTCTAGATATTCTTTCTTATATTGTGTCTTGTCTCATAATATGAAACTGTAAATGAATATGTCTGTAAATTGAAGATATTTACAAGAAAAAGATTATGATATAGATTTTAGGTGTCCTTGACTCTAAATCAATTTTTTTTTGGTGATGATGATGATAAGCTAGGCTTGTTTGTCAGTTTGTCTGTTCGTTTGTTTCTTCGAGCATCAAGCACAAAACTACTGTACCTATTTTGATGAAACTTTTTAGTTTGAAAGCTTATCTGATTTGACATAATTTGTGCGGAGAAAATAGCGGGTAAAAGCTCCTAACAAATAAATGTCTTGAACATTGTCACGCAAATTAAGTAACTAGACAGTCCTAATTGATGTACCAGAATCTAGTCCAGTCTTGAATTTTTTTTTATGCTGACATTTATGCTGACGGATTTTTAAGGGGATGCTCAAACAATCAAACTGAACAACTGTCTTTATGGAACTACATCGAAATCGCGAAAAAGAAATCTGCGCCCGCGCGCGGCATGACGGCGGAATAAAGCGCTATCACAGCTCTCTTAGCTCTCTTTCTTTTTGTGCGCGAACGAACGAGTAAGCAGGCGCGATAAAACGTTTATCGAGGCACCATGCCGCGGGCGCTGCTATTCATATTTATATAAAATCGCAAGCCTACTCGAGCCAATTGTATGAGACAGCCTATGAATAATAAACCAGACAGCTGATAATTTTTTTGCGATTTCGATGTTGGTTCCATAGAGAAAGTTGTCTATAACAACAATGTTAAAAAAACACTAAGTACCAGTGTAAAATAATCGTCGCTGACGACGCAGACATCCTATTACTCGGTTTGGACGAAGGTTTTTCTGAGAGCCAATTAAAAAGAAGATATATAGAACAAATAATAAAAACTGGCTACGTTTGAGTCGGTTTCGCGTTAGGGTCCCGGAAAAACCTTTTTTTTTTTGTAAGTTAATATAATTAGTGTGGCGGAACGGAACCGTCGGTACGCGAGTACCCCGACTTGCACTTGGCCGCGCGCGCTTTACCGCTGTCAACAATCCCTTACTGTAATATCCTTAGATTAAAAACTTTTCGCTTAGTAATATCGTATCAAGTCGTTCTACAGGATGTTAGGGTTGGTGATTTTACCCATGATACTGAATAACTTTCCCTAAGACACCTATAGGAAATTCGTGATTTTTTCGACTTGTCATAATCGTTCGCGAAAGTTATCTTTTCAAGTATCGTGAGTACAATCACACCTTAAAGTAATGCAACTGTTTACCCTATCACCCTATTTACCCTGTATATCCATATCAAAGACCCCTTTGCTCTCGTCCGTTTTTCGTTTCAACAGTGATTTATAAATATGAATGATTTTTTTTCGTGCCTAGATTTTTTCCATTTACTACTCGACAAATCTGTGGTGCGAATCTCACGTATAAAATAAAGCCATTATATCTTTCCGGGTAGTCCTTTTGTTGAGATTCTCTTGTAAATTACATCATCAGCCTATAAACGTCCCACTGCAGGGCACAGGCCTCCTCAGGGAGGGTGTATGGCATTAGTATGTACTATGGACTTCGCATACACATCAGAATCTTTTCTTCAGTGTATGCAGGTTTCCTCACGATGTTTTCATTCACCGTTTGAGAGCAGTCGGAATTACGTACATAAGTTAGAAAAACTCATTGGTACATGGCATGTTGTTCCTGCGGATTTGAACCCGGAACCCCATAATTGGGTGTCCATACCTCTTGTAAATTACATGTTGTTATTATACAGGTTTGATCCCATAGTAAATTGGTTCAGTTCGATGTGTAACAAAATTCAGTTTAAGTAAAATAGATCCCAAGACTGCATTGTTTCACCTTGTAGATCCGGTAAACATAATAATTATAGTACACTGCTAATATCCACTTTCTTTAGGAATTGTAGAATTACCTTAGCAGTGAAAAGTTGTACTTCACTCGGAAAAACGGAGTGTTTACCCAAGTAAGTATATCGTTTGTGCATTAGTGGCTAGCAACATTGAGAAAGAATGTGAATGGGGGTTTCGTCCTCTTCCAGACAGAATCTGCAGAGTTTCGTATCAATGGGTATTAAATGCAACCATGCTCAACCTGCACCTAGAAAGGTTATTGGCAAATTAATAATCAACTACATTCATAATTAGTGAAAAACGTGTGTGCTTCGATAACAATTCTTAAATGTAAGTATATTTCCCTAGCCTATTTCATCGCACTGCTGAGCAAAGGCCTCCCCTTTAATCTTCCAACCATCTCTATCCTGGGCAAGCTCTGGCCATTTGTCTTCAAATGCATCCAGATCATCCCGCCACCTCTTCCTAGGACGACCCGGGCGCCGACGACCGTTTTCTGGGATCCAGGGCGTAACAATTTTTGCCCACCTCTCCTGGTGCATTCGACAGACATGGCCGGCCCATTCCCACTTTAGTTTAGCTGTTTTCTCCCCGACGTCGGCGATTTGTGTTTTGTAGCGCAGTGTAGTGTTCCTGGCACGATCTGTTCTTTTAACACATAATATACTGCGCTCCATCGCTCTCTGACAGAGGTATATTAAAAGAATAAAAAAGTAAACAATACCTTGAAAGAATCTAGAGGTAACATAATTGTTAACCAGCGACACGGATTAATAGAGTGAACTTAAAAAGGAAATGTAGAACGGGAACAAGAGTTATGTCTTGACAATTCCTTCATCAGTCAACCTACGTATCCCCTCTCTCTCTCTTCCTGGCTTTTAATCCCATATGGTGGTGGGTTCAGCCTTCCGTATCTGCTCTCTCCACCTTGCCCTATTTCTGACGTCGTCTTCGGAGACATTGCACTCGGTCATATCACAACGAACTGTGTTCATCCATCTAGTCTTCGACCTCTTGGTCTCTGTCCTGGAATCGACAGTTGCAGCGCCATATTTCCTATATATTCGGGTGGCTTTCTTTTCACCTGTCCAAACCACCTAAGCCTATGCTCCTGAAGCTTATCTGCAATGTCATGAACACCCAGGCTACCTCGCACATACTCGTTGCGGATTCTATCGCGCCTCGTGACACCGCACATCCACCTCAGCATCTTCATTTCGGCTGTTTGTACAGTTCGGACATGGCTTTTCGTTGTGGCCCAAGTTTCACTACCGTACATGAGGACTGGTCTTATTATGGACTTATAGACCAGGCCCTTCATACTTTAGTCAACCTACGTATCCAATATACATAATAATCTATGAACCTACGAGTACTTACATACATACTTGCGAAATATTGGGAACGCAGTGTTGCCACTTTAGCCGCTTCTTAGCTAGATCTAGCAACATTCTCGAACTTGTCTGCTACAAAAAAAAATATTCGGTGGCTAAATATTTTAGCCACTTTTTTGTTTATTTATCCTTTTGCTAATTCCGCGTATTTGAAATTAATATTTACACAATATGAAACTCTTCTCGTCATAATCTATATATCTATACCATTGCCTTACCAAGAACAGGACGTCGTCGGGTCTGCGCTCAAAAGTGTCAGAATCAAAAGAGCACCAAAACGTAAAAAGAGAACCAATTCCGCGACAGTCTTCGTTTGATCGGCCGACTACGCAAAAGCGCGCGTGCGCGTATCGCGTTGAGGGAGTGGGATGAAAAATAATTTCCGCATTTTCAATGTTTTTAGTTGGTTTATACACGTACACGTATACTTTAGTTTCCGTAGTTTATTCTCGGACACTTTTTTCGAGAATTTTGTACTAGACCCGGCGTCCATAGAATTCTACGTCAATTATCTATCTATACTATCATAAAACTGTAAATTTTTGTTTGTTTGTAAAAGCATCACTCAAAAACTACTGAACCGATTTTTTTGTTTTTGTGCGGACGAAGACGCGGGTAAACTCTAGTGTTAAATAATATCACAGTAGGTATTACCATTATTGAAAGTCACTGAAGCGATTAGAAAAGTCACGGAACCCTAATTTCAGGTCACATCAAAATTATAGTTAGAAGCTGTACAGCCATAAGATTCGGTCGATCGGTCGGTGGTAGATTGGATACACAAAAATGAGCTCAGAAATAATGAAATATTCTATTATACTTTGCATAAAAGAAATTGAATTGAACGGACGCCTGCCTGCGTTCGAATTTTATCCTAGCTTCCGTGGAGAATGGATACTTTGTAGTCAAATAAACCTTTGATATTGCATTGCACATTACATTACTTGACTTCGACTCTGACTTGAATTGTACTGCCACACGTCTAGCCTATGCTAGACGCTCGTTTTACATACAATATTAAAATTTAATAACGTACCAATCTATATTGGTACGTTATTAAATTTTAATATTGTATGTAAAACGAGCGTTAACCCGCGACTTCGTCCGCAGAAATTATATACCAGATTTTAAGTCAGATCATAAGCTATCAAACATAAAAAGTTTCATCAAAATCGGTTCAGTAGTTTTTGCGTGATACTCGTTCAAACAAACAAACACACAAACAAACAGACAGACAAAAAATCCAAAAATTGGTGAAATGGAATCAGGGACACCTAAAAACCATATCGTAACTTTTTTTTTGTTAATATCTTCAATGTACGGACAAACTTCCTGTTACAGCTTTATAATAGTATAGATGTGTGGTAAAATTTTATGCACTTTCATTTCCTTTGCATCAAATAATATACGACGGAGATAATTTCTTTTGAATGATTTTTATTCGCTCTACACAAATACAAAAGGGTATTTTAAAATTTTAAATGGTAGGAGGTACGTAGGTAATAACAATAATTATATAATGTTGTGGTGACTGGGAGTTTGACTCGAGATACCTAAGACTCTTGTGCCTCAGGTTACCAACTATTTACCCACGAAGAAAGGAACATTGTAATAAAATTGAACACAATAATTTAGAACAAAATATAAAACAGAACAAAATTAATTAACTTCTACTTATCAGTTTAAAATGTATTCTAAATTATATTCTTGTAGAGTTTCTTCCCGCATCTTCTCTACAAGGTGAAATTGATATCGGAGCATAAAAACAAATTTGCTGTTGCATACATTTGAGTCGAGTCGGCATGGCACGGCACTGTAGTTTAGTATGGAACATCTGACTTTTTTTTTGCTCTGATCGGTTAGCTCCCATAATAAAAGTTGTGCAGTTTGATGGGTAGACTCTTAGTTTAAAAGGATGCTAATGATATCAATTTCACCCTGTATAGCCATAACCTTCCGAAGCAATGATAGAATAAAAAAAAGTCCTAAATAAGCTAAATTTAAAATTCCTACCTTGAAGTAGGGAGTGTAATTTGAATAACATAGATTATGAATTTTGCATGGACGGAAATACATCGCGAAATTACAATACCACAGATTCCATTAGGCTGAAGAGCCTCTTATATAAGATGTCTTGTTGGCTTTGATAGCTATTAATAAACCTAATTACGTTAAGTTTTATTCAATTCCCTCTTTTCTATTTATTAGGGTTCCGTAGTCAAACGGAACAAAGGAACCCCGATTATTTTCGTCCATTCTGTCTGTATGTATTCCCCGCCTCAATAACTCGCTCATTTTTGCACTTATTAAATTGAAATTTGGCATGAAGACCTTCTTCTTCTTCCTCTCTTGCATGAAGATAGATAACAGTCACCCATAGTCATGAACATTGACTTTTACATACTAACTACTGGACGTAGGGTCCGCGCTCGAAAGTGTCCGAACCAAAGGAGCACCAAATCGTAAAAAGAGAACTAATTACGCGACAGTCTCCGCTCGATCGGCCGGCGGGGGAGTGGGATGGAAAAGAATTTCAGCATTTTCAATGTTTTTAGTTGGTTTATCGAACTTAGTGTAGTTTAGCCTAGGACACTTTTTTTTCGAGAATTTTGTACTAAACCCAGCGTCCATAGTATTCTACGTCAATAGTTATGAAGAAACTAATTTTCCCAATACAACGAAAGGGGGATTGGAAAAAAATTGTTTCTTTCGGGGCATTTAATCTAAACTAGGTATTATAATATTGTAACAGAAGTGTGTCTTTTCTGTACTTTTCTGTACTTTTCTGTACATGAATGAATGAAATATACTTGAAGAAGACAACAAGAAAACATAACAACATTGAAGATAACAAGAAAAAAATTACGATATTGTTTTTAGGTGTCCGCACAGATACGAACATGCATTTGTATGTGTGCGTAGCGTACAATACTGCACTAGACGATACCGCTACATAGTACCTACTCTGTATGTGTATTTTGTTATGTTCTTCTTCTAGTAGTAACTGGTAATAAACTATTTTTTTCTTTCTTTCTTCTTTCTCCGTGGTGTGCCGGCGAAAATAATTTGGGGGAGGTTAAGTCACTTGAAGAAACAAATGTATTATTGTAATGTTTAAAAGAAAACCCAGTTTTTCGTAAAGAACAGATATTGCATCAGATAACACAAAGAAAAAGTTGAAACTGTAAGTAGCTCATACTTGCTACTCGACTCCATTGAAAATCAAATGAAAAAAGTTAGCTAGAACTGTGGCATCAGTGCAACGAGTGTTTGCATAGCTGCCCGAGCGCATTCCGAGTGCACTACCGAGTCCATGGAGGAACTTAAGCCTCTAAGGGGACTCAATCTCATTCTTATACCTAGGAAGTTCAATAAGTGAAGTAGCCAAGTCCTTTGTACCGACATAAGTTCATATTCCACATTCCACAAACGCGTTTTCAACCGACTTCGAATTAAAAGTGGTTCTCTATTTAATGGTTTCTAATGTTTACATAGGTAGGTACAAAGTAAAAATTTCACCGCTGGGTACTGTGTACTGTATACACTTTCAGGTTAAACATAATCTTTTCTGTAACTACCAACCTCCATTGGTATCTAGGGTTATTTCTTCAAGAGTCTGGCCCTTAAAAACCGAGCCATATGTAGGTAGGTACTCTGACTCTCATGTCGTAGTCTCACGAAACGCAATTAAAGGCTACTGGTGCGACAGCTACGAAAAGCGGCGTTCAGTTTGTCGCAGCGTTTTGTGGGCACGACCGATGGACACGATTCTCAATCAGTTGCGAACTGGTACAACAACGAACGATACAACCGTAGCATAAGTAGGTCACTGCCGACTGGCAGAACTGGTAAAATGCCATGGATGCAGGAACCTGAAGGAACCCCAAGAACCTATCCTTTAGTATTCTAAATACGAGCTTTTTAGTGATGTGGTAATTTGATGATGTTCGTTACGCGCTCGTGACGGAGCGCGAAGTGTTGTCATGTTTTGTTTTAATAGTTTCACGACTTGGACCCCTGAGGGTGCTCGCTACTGCCATAAGGCCCGGTATCAACCAAATCGAAGCAGATATATGTGTCAAATTCACCAATAGCTCGCTCGCTCTATCTAACGCATCCATAAACTTAAATTAAGTATAGGACCGAGTCTTAAAAAAATTTATGCTATTTTATCGGTTGATTTGACACATCTCCACGTTCCTTTTTGGGGGATTCCGAGCCTCACTACTGGCTGGCATAACTGGCAAAATGCCAGGGATCCCGAGAATCCATTCTTTAGTTTATCCTACCAAATCTATCTTGTAGTATTACGAAAACTACCTTTTTTACACGCATTTAGCCCATTATCACATTAATTGGCGAGGGCCCCACTATTACGATTTTGCCAGGGGCTACACAGTTTCATAACGTCGCTGAATACAGTCTACTCACACTCAACTCAGTGAAGATTTATTGCATGTGCTTTAGACAGATTACAGTCATCTCCCGGGCTCGCTGGACTTCATTATCTAGTTTTGTAAATGTACGTTGTCGCCGCTTTTGACCCAGGTTCACAGGAGACAAAGCGCAAAAATGAGAGAGATAAATTAATGCTGTGGATACAGAGAGACAGACAGACAGAATCGGACAAAACATCAATGGTTCCTTTTGTTTGACTATAGAACTCTAAAAAGATAAAGCTATGAATTATATTTTATGGGTTGGTAATGCAAAAATATTTAAATCTGTTCGTTCTTTCTTCTGGAGCTACGATGTCACAGAATGACAAAAGATAAGATCTTCAAACATAGAAGTTGTTTATAGGCATACAACTATAGGTTACAGAATTTAATGTCTAAGAGTACCTACCTCTACCTACTACATAAAATACCTTTTTTACCTTAATTTTATTTCATTTCTCGATTTAAAAGCAACTGAAAACATTTCAACAGTAGACTACGATTTCAATTTATGTAGATTCAAAACGATGAAGTCCCAAAGTTCATCAACCGGAACATAAAATTTGCTGGAGACCGATCATCTAATCCACTTGTCGAATATAACAAACATGGCCAAATATCAAGTCGTTATTTAGTACCGGTAGCCGGTACAACTTTAGTGTTTTGTTTCATGTACTATCAATCAAATACGCCAAATAGGTAATTTTAATTTTATTATCTTTTGGTAGTCCTCACTTCCAGCTTCATTCATCATCAGCCTATAAAACTCCCACTGCCAGGGAGGGTGAATGGGCATTAGTCCACCACGCGTGTCCATTGCGGATTGGTAGACTTCACATACACATCAGAATTTCTTCTTCAGCGTATGCAGGTTTCCTCACGATGTTATCCTTCACCGCTTGAGAGCAGTCGGTATTACGTACAATAAGTTAGAAAAACTCATTAGTACATGGCATGTTGTCGGTGCGGATTCGAACCCGGACTCCCATAATTGGGTGTCCATACCTCTCCGCAACGCGCCACTGACGCTCATTATTTTTTTGTTTTATTTTATTTTTTATTAGACACACCAACGGTACATAGACAAAACAATAATAAACAAATACTTAAAAAGCTTTAGCCCTTGACTATGCACTAATAATAGGTATGCAACAGCATGCGTTAAGTCTGTCATTACAGTTTACAAAAATATAAAAAATAAAATTTGAATTTCATTTTATAGTTACAATTTTACAGGCTTTGAGTATATTTCTATTAATAATTACAATTCTAATTTCATTTTATAGTAACAATTTTACAATCTTTGAGTATATAAGGTCTAACAACACTAGCTGAAACTATTTTAAGGGGATGATCAGACCATCAAACTGAACAACTTTCTCTATGGGACCAATATCGAAATCGCGAAAAAAAAATCAGCTGTTCTATACAAACGTACATGACCTAAATGTATCGGACAGCAGATTTTTTTTCCGCGATTTCGATATTGGTCCCATAGAGAAAGTTGTTCAGTTTGATGGTCTGATCATCCCCTTAAAATAGTTTCACCTAATTTTGTTAGACCTTATATTTCTAGTAATAATTATATGATTTTACAATAGAACAGCAAGAATAGAAAACATGCACCTACTGATAATGCAAAACCAAACCAATGTTGAAGTGTTGATTCACTTGAGTCCAAACTTGAATTTGATCCTGAACGCAGCAATTTACTCCTTCAGGCTCCAGAAGCCTCAGCCAGTCTCATTATATCTATGTAATTGCACGCTGTAAAATTTTAGTAATTTACGAAAACGTACGTACGATAAAATATTGTTATCCAACGCAGCGATTGTAAAAAAGGGAACACCGTAATTAACAGCAACTATGCTGAGGTTCTTTCCTTTTCATCTGCACACTGTTTATGAAAAAGATATTTATAATTAAACAAATTGTAAGCAACTGTTAAATGGATGTTATGTGGATGAATAAATTCTCTCATTTTTTTATTATTTTATTTTAACGGTGAAGGAAAACATCGTTAGGAAGCCTGCATACGCTGAAGAAGAAATTCTGATGCGTATGTGAAGTCTACCAATCCGCATTGGGCACGTGTGGTGGACTAATGCCCATACACCCTCCCTAAGGGTAGGCCTGTGCCATGCAGTGGGACGTTTATAGGCTGATAAATGATGATATTTTCATTTTTATTATGTATTTATACAAACCTCTGTTAGAAATACATACCTACTTTTAGCGGTCGGAATACTTATCCAAAAATGGTCTGGTACCAGGATAAGGGCCTTTGGAGTTCCGAGCCCTCTGACATTGTTTATAAATTACACTTCAGTCTCGGCGCCCCAAAGTGTGAATGAGTTCAAACAAATTTTATGCATGGTTTTTTTGGCCATCCTTACCGGGATACTGACGGGCCACTAACCCAATTATGTCTGGAAAGACCCTTCGAGAGTATTTCTGCAAAACAATGTGGCTCCATAACTATTGGGTAGGTAATTTGAATTCATAGTTCAGGTACCTTAACCGTTCTTTTTTTTTAAATTGATGAATTGAAAGGCACAATTTTAAAAACGGATAAAACATTGATACTGTATTTTTATTTCCAACGAGCGTTAACCCGCGACTTTGTCCGCACAAATTATATACCAGATTTTAAGTCAGATCATAAGCTATCATAGCTATATAAACAAACACACTGTCAAACACACAAACAAACAAACAGACACAAAAAAACCGAAAATTGATGATATGGAATCAGGGATACCTAAAAACCGTATCGTATATATTTTTTTGTTAATATCTTCAATGTACAGACAAACTTCCAGTTACAGTTTTATAATAGTTTAGATTCAATGGCTGCCCTTGGAGAGAAATATATATTTTTTTGCTTTTCGAACTTACCCTGCAGCTAAAACACTCTATTTTAAACGTTTTTTTTTTTCATTATTGTTTTTTTGGGAAAAATAAGCTTTTACTCAGTGTTTTAGGTACCTACCTATTCTGACTCAGATTTAGTGAAAGTCGACAATTTCAAAATAATTTTATTTTTAACCCCCGACCCAAAAAGAGGGGTGTTATAACTTTGACGCCATTGTATGTGTCTGTCTGTCTGTCTGTGGCATCATAGCTCCCAAACGAGTGGACCGGACTCGATGCGGTTTTTTTTAGTAGAAAGCTAATTTTCACGTGAGTATTCTTAGCTTTGTTTCATGAAAATCAGTTCAGTAGTTATCATGTAACTTTAAAAATTATGAAATAACATTAAATTACAAATAAAAACCACCAAAGCCTCTTATAGAGGGTGTAAGCGACAGCCTAGCAAATACTGAAACGGTGAACTCAGACCATCAATCTGAACAACTTTCACTGCGGTAGGCCCTCAGGAAACACGAAAAAAAATCATACAAAATTGCTATATCTACCCGACTAAAATGTATGGGACAGCTATTTTTTTTCGCGTTTCCTGAGTAGGCTCCATAGTGAAAGTTGATCAGTTTGATGGCCTGAGTTCACCGTTTCAGTATTTGCTAGGCTGTACTTACACCCTATATATTTTAAAAAGTAAAAAATAATTGGGTCAAACTTCTCTGACAGTTTTTCAGCAATCTCTTATCAGCGGGCTATGGCGTAATAAGAGATTACTCAGCTATTAAATTTACGTCCTGAATATGAGAGCATTGAAACTTTCTCAGTTCCATAAAGCAAGGACATAATGAAATTTCCAAGCAATTTAATTTATTGATAGACAGAAATAGGTAGTCTAGACGTCAACATGAGCGTCAGATCCTAATTCAGCTATAAGAGGGTTCGGTCTTTCGTATCCTGAATAAAAAAAAATCAACTATACAGGATGTTAGGGTAAACAGTTGCATTACTTTAAAGGGTTATTGCACCCTTGATACTGAACGACTTTTCCTAAGAAAGCTATAGAAAATTCGCAAATTTTTTTTTTCGACTTTTCAACGGTCAATAAGCTGATTGCATTTAGGTTAGAAAGTGTGTATTTTAATTTTAATTAGAATAATTAATACTCTATAGAAACGAAACTCGCGTGCCAGACGCATTCAAGGTCTTGTTAATAGCCTACCGTCTCACCTCTGCTTAGCAGAGAAGTCTGCTTAGCGTCGGTCGCCTCGCGCTCACCCGTGCACGTTCCGTACGATTTTAATTAATCTTTTTTCACCATGCCTTCTTATTTCAGTTTTTGAGTGTATCATATGACTGATATCTGAGTCGAACTATACTATACTTACTAACTATACTTATTTTACTAATGAAAATCGTGAAATAACGTGAAAATTTTAAAACCTCCTTTTGTTGAATTCGGTTATTAAGTTGTAATACATAATTAAATACATCATAGATAAATTACCTATAAAATACAAAGTAAATAACAGCCTATGAAATTAGTTATTTTACGGAACAGCCCTGGCGCATGGCGGCCTCCGCGGGCGACAGCGGGGCGTGTCGGGCCGAAGGAGGAAGTAGGTGTAGCCCAGTCATTTTACGGTTTGAGCCGGGACTAATTAATAATTGTCATTTTTTTCTGTATAATATTGAAGAGAAAATTTGAGCCTAGAAATATACCAAACTTAAAAAAAATCACGTCAGCAACAGTTCCAATTTTAAAATTTAGCTATTATCTCGTTCTGAAAAACCTAATGGTAATTTTTTTTACACATATTTAAGGCTTTAACATTAGACATACCACAAACATGGTGTGAATATTTTTGTCTACTTGGATGGTTTTGAAAAATACATTCGTATTTTCTAATAAATACCTAATTTTTTTAAATTTCAATTTCTAAAAAATAATTGATATTGTTAAATCTAAGTCAAATGAGTGCATTGGTATTAATATTATTAAAAGCCTTCTGGGACACACGATTTTGATTTCTACGTTGCGTAGCGATTTTTATTTAATATGTTTTAAAATAGTTTTTTTTTATCACTAAATGGTTACAGTTTAAAAGTCCAATTAATAATTACTCCCTAACCCGCCTAACAAAACTGCGTAAAATGACTGGGCTAGTGTTTATAACGCGGCGTTTAGAGCACGCACAAAGGAGATTCCATTATATGTTGTTTATAGTGTATTAGTTATTCTATGACTTACGAGTAAGTAAGTAAACTGTACAAAATATAGTCCTGAAAGGGTAAATCGTCGTTAATATTCCAGTACGTTCAGTGACTTATTATTAGGTAGGTAAGTATCCTCTCAGGACCAAGATAACCTTTTTAAAGTGAAATATGCTTAGTGCCCTGGTCTATTATGTAAATTTAAAGTGATTTACTGTCCATGTCGGCGCATGCGTGCCGTTTTTAATAATAACTGCTACTGCAACCGCTTAAAGAAGAGCGTCGGTGGCGCGTTGCGGATAGATATGGAAACTCAACCTTGAGGTCCAGGTTCGATTCCGCACGGACGACATGCCGCGTACCCGTGAGTTTTTCTAACTACGTAATACCAACTGCTCTCAAACGGTAAAGGAAAACATCGTGCATACCCTGAAGAAGAAATTCCGATGCGTTGTGAATTCTACCAATCCGCATTGGGTACGCGAGGTGGACTAACCCTCCGTAGGGGTAGGTCCTGTGCAGCAGTAGGACGTATATAGACTGTGATGCTGATGATGAAGTAGAAGTAGTCTCTTGGACTCTGACGTTTCTGGACTGCCGTACTTTGCTTAGAATTTGGACTTGTTATTGTTCTGCTAAACACACTAAAATACAAAGACTCGAACAAAACGTCGAACACCTTCGTCTCGTCTCTCGTCTATAACCAATCTATAAAACATACAAATTATAGGCATATTATCGATTGCTGTCTTGAATGTTTTAAAATTTGAATTGTTCTTTTTATGAATCTTAAATGATATCTGATAGTCTTTAATGACATTTGTTAACTATATATTTCGGAATGTTGCTACTATTTTTAAGTACCTAAATACTAGCATATTAAGAATATTAATAAATCATGTACGTACCTAATTAATTAATTTAGTTGGTTTATACCCATTGCAACACAGGAAGAAACTGTCTCCCAATACACGGTTTTCCGACTTTGGGAGTCAGGGACTCATTCGTTTGTATACCACTAAATTGTAATCAAATAAAGAATTTTTATTTTTATTTTTTATATAGGAACTCAAGACTTATAAAACTTTTATAGAAGTATTGGTACTCACTCTTTTACTTCACTCTTATAATAGCAAGTTATAAGACAAATTTATAAGACACGAGCGTTAACCCGCGACTTCGTCCGCACAAATTATATACCAGATTTTAAGTCAGATCATAAGCTATCAAACAAAAAAAGTTTCATCAAAATCGGTTCAGTAGTTTTTGCGTGATACTCGTTCAAACAAACAATCAAACACACAAACAAACACACAAACAAACAGACGGACAAAAAATCCAAAAAATTGGTGAAATGGAATCACGGACACCTAAAAACCATATCGTAACTTTTTTTTTGTTAATATCTTCAATGTACAGACAAACTTCCTGTTACAGTTTTATAATAGTTTAGATTAATAAGCGTGGATGTTCTGAGGTTTCAGAATATATCTCTGACTACCCTCTCGGAGAATATAGTAGTGAGCATATGCTTATGCTTATTAATAAGCCTCCTTATATGTGTATGTTACAAGACTTCTTCTTCTTATCGTGTGGGCAGAGCCCTGGTGTCAGAAGACTAAATGGTACCTATACGAGGAAATTTCGGATCCTCTAATAGCATTTCAAAAGAATATTATTTTGATGTTATGAGTTATGACTAGAGATTGGATATTCGGATGCATATTTACCTAAATTTCATTTTTCACAAGAATAATGTGGACACGCTTAATTCATTTATTTTATGAAATGAAACAATCGCAGGATCGTTCTTAAGTCCCGGGATTGCTAAAATATCGTTGAACTTTATATAGATAATAAATGATATAGAAATTTATGAGGATATTTGAACAACTCGGACATTTGAACAACATGGACAACATGAACAACTCTGACAATTTGGTCAACTTGTACAATGTTGTCTGAGTTGACAAGAGTTGTCCGAGTCGTCCAAGTTGTTCATGTTTTCCGATATGTTTTGTTGTCGATGGTACTTATTTGAACAGCATAAACAACTTAGACAACTTGACCAAGTCAAATCAGTTGGCCAAGTTGACCAAGCAGTTGTCAGAGTTGTTCATGTTGCCCGAGTCAACCGAGTTGTTTATTTAGTCCGAGTTTTCCAAGTCGACGCGAGTTGTTCATGTTGTCCAAGTTGTTCTACCTACTGTTGACTACCTACGAGGACAAGTGACTATCCGATCTTCAGTTATGACGCACATATCTTATGCTATTTCTTATGCAGTTTTGTATGGACGAGCAAATTTGTTTTTCGCGATTTCGATGTTGGTGCCATAGAGAAAGTTTTTCAGTTTGACGGTCCAATCATCCCATTTAAAAAGTGTCAGTATATTAAAAAGGACCCTATATGTATAGTTGTATTTGCTACGAGCGTCAACCCGCGACTTATATACCAGATTTTAAGTCCGATAATAAGCTATCAAACAAAAAAAGTTTCATCAAAATCGGTTCAGTAGTTTTTGCGTGATGCTCGTTCAAACAAACAAACACACAAACAAACAAACAGACAGACAAAAATCCAAAAATTGGTGATATGGAATCAGGAACACCTAAAAACCATATCGTAACTTTTTTTTTGTTAATATCTCCAATGTACAGACAAACTTTCTGCTACAGTTTTATAATAGTTTAGATGAGACCTGTCGCCCTAAGTCATAGAGCCTAAGTTTGGCATTATCATTATAACCAATATTATAACTATAAACTAGGGATTTTTTGCATCCTAATAATCACGATTAATAACGATACAATGCACCGTAGTGAGAATCGTACGATTATTAAATCGAATTAAAAATGTCAATTGGATGCACTTGTTGACAAATACCAGACCTGAATACTAGATTACAGAGCGAAAAAACAAATTTAAAAAATTCTTATCTGTTGCTGCCGCTTTAGCTCGTTTGGAGCTAAATCTGGTTTTTTTTTTTGGTAGATTTAGGCGCTTATTTTCGTAATATCTCGTTTATATCTTGAATTTGTGAAAAATATAAACTCAAGTGGGCATTTGACTTCGACCTCAAATTAGTAGAAAAAGCAACAAAGATCATGTAATTTTTCTAAATATTTATTTTTATTTTCATTGGAATGAAAAGAAACACAATTAAAATTGATTCTAAGGATAATCTCGACATATTTTTTTTAAATAATCGTAATGCCCGATGCATTACGTTAATATTATCTTAATAAATAACGATTAATATCGTAATCGTAATCGTAATGGCCGAATCGTTGCATCCAGGCGGAGGACAGTCGCCTTTTGGTGGCTTTTTCCGATTCAGTTTGCATAGAATGTGCTGCCATCTATTAAATATTTCGCAGAACTATGAAAAAAAAGATTTTATTGTCTATGTCAATGTCAAATTGACAAAATCACAAAATGGCTACCTATCTTGCGTAATGTACGGGTTGTTTGTAGTTTTCGTTCAATTTCGTGCCGATTTAGAGTAATGTTCTAGAGTTTCTGTTGTTCTCTTAGCAATGTTTAGATTACAGGAATAGTAAAGATACTGGAATTTCACTCGATCGGTGCGGGATTGAACGAAAACTAGCATTCAAAACAATAATATCCATCGGTATAAGTAGATATAAGTAGGTATGTATACTTAGTATAGGTTGAATTATTGTCGGTGAAACATAGATGGCGCTAGCTAGCCTTCAATTTGACATAAGGTGGATGCATAATGTTGCCACGAGTGGGTTCTCTTTTCTAATATACTTATATTATTCTTTGGTTGCTTCCCTACTATAAACATAACACTGAACCATCAGCCTAGTGGTGAATCAGTAACCAACAATAGCTGAGCTCTTTGTCATTTATTATCGTATTCTCCAGGGCATGAAAAACAATTCACCAAAACAAATTGGGTACTTGAGCAGTTTGAAATGAATGGAACAAAATAAATGAAGTTAGTGGTTTGCAATTAATTTTACACAAGGTACTAATAAATAACTTGGAACAAAACATCTTCAATGGAAATTTTTCTATGATTCTTTTCGGTGTCAGGTGGCGGAGCGTGCCTGTTTTTTATTATTCTGCAGCAGGATTAATATAACTTTAGCACTTAGGTATACCTACATCTTATCTTATCTTAACTATTATAAAATTGTGACAGAAGTCAATGAATCAATTAATTCTACTTTATCTATCTATCTATAACGTCACGCCTCTTTTCCAGTGGGGTAGGCAGAGACCGGGGCGCGCCACTTTTACATTATTATACTTTATTTGACACCAAAAAACATAGTATACAGAGAGCAAACAATCAGGAAATACAAAAGGCACAAAAACAGGCGGAGGCAGAAGTGTGTCTGTACATTGAAGATATTAACCAAAAAAAAGTTACGATATGGTTTTTAGATGTCTTTGATTCCATATCACCAATTTTTGCATTTTTTGTCTGTCTGTTTGTTTGTTTGTTTGTTTGATCGAGCATCACGCAAAAATTACTGAACCGATTTTGATGAAACTTTTTTTGTTTGATAGCTTATTATCTGACTTATAATCTGGTATATAATTTGTGCGGACGAAGTCGCGGGTTAACGCTCGTACTATTATAAAACTGTAACAGAAGTGTGTCTGTACATTGAAGATATTAACAAAAAAAGTTACGATATGGTTTTTAGCTGTCCCTGATTCCATATCAGCAATTTTTGGATTTTTTGTCTGTCTGTTTGTTTGTTTGAACGAGCATCACGCAAAAACTACTAAACCGATTTTGATGAAACTTTTTTTGTTTGATAGCTAATGATCTGACTTAAAATCTGGTATATAAGGTCTAACAAAATTAGCTGAAACTATTGTAAGGGGATGATCAGACTGAATCGAACTGAACAACTTTCTCTATGGGACCAATATCGAAATCGCGAAAAAAAATCAGTTGTCCCTTACAAAACTGTTAACATAACTCGACTCAAATGTATGCGACAACTGTTTTTTTTATCGCGATTTATATATTGGTCCCATAGAGAAAGTTGTTCAGTTTGATGGTTTATTCATCCCCTTAAAATAGTTTAATCCAATTTTGTTACATCTTATATAATTTGTGCGGACAAAGTCGCGGGTTAACGCTCGTATTATTATAAAACTCAAAACTTGAAATCTTGTTGTAGAGGGGTGTATAAATTTAAAAACATTTGAACGCCCAATTCATCTGGCCGAATATTATCATCTTATTTAAAAAAAAGATAATTTTGTAGCGCTGTTATAGACTTCTATTTATCCTGCCTAGCTAGCATGCCACCCACGACAAAGCGTTTAAACGAGAAAAACGTCATGCGCGCTCTTTCTGGCCTACGTAAAATAATATAGATGGAGGCACATCTCGATTTTTGTCGTTTTCTCGGGGGTGGCATGCGAGGCCTACAGGCTGTTATATTGTTATAACAGCGCGCTTTTATGCCTTTTGGGAAAATGGACTCGATGAAATGGGCGTCCAAACGCTCGAATACACCCAGACACAACAAATTAGGTACCTACTCGAAAATCTATGTATTAGAATTTGATTATAAATTAAAAAAAAAGTTTTATGAAACCTTTGGGAATTCTATCATCTATCCCAGAGGAACGATTGCGAAAGTTTATGTTCGTTTTGTCATTTAAAAGAAAACAGTTTTATAAATAACGAGCGTTAACCCGCGACTTCGTCCGCACAAATTATATACCAGATTTTAAGTCAGATCATAAGCTATCAAACAAAAAAAGTTTCATCAAAATCGGTTCAGTAGTTTTTGCGAGATACTCGTTCAAACAAACAAACAAACAAACAAACACCCAAACAAACACACAAACAAACAGACAGACAAAAAATCCAAAAATTGGTGAAATGGAATCAGGGGCACCTAAAAACCATATCGTAACTTTTTTTTTGTTAATATCTTCAATGTAGAGACAAACTTCCTGTTACAGTTTTATAATAGTATAGACTAGCAGTGCCCCACCATGCGTTACAAATTGCAATATGGCTTTTTGTCAAAAGGAATGCATAAGAGACAAACAAACAGACAAACATTTAACTTTATAGCATAAATAGATTAAGCATTATTTGATCCAAAAAGTACATAAGTTGGAGTCTTGTAATTGCAACTATCTGGTAATTGCAACTATAGAGCAATTGTATTTATAAGAATCACAATTCAGTCCTTCTCTTTATACCAACACCTGCCTTCTAGATGACTAGACATTAGTCTATTGAGAGAAGAACTGAATCGTTATTCTTATAAGTGCAATTGCACCATAGTTGTAATTACCAGATAGTTGCAATTACAAGACTCCATCTTAATTAGTGAACGCTCCGTCTCTCCCACTGCTCATAGTGATGACAGTGACAGCATCATATTTAAACATGTTGAGGCCTAAATACTTGTTGGTGCAAGTCACCCTTCGGTGATTTACCACTAAGCGAAACGTTTTTAATCTAAAAAGTCACCCTTGGGTGCCCTTAGCCTCTATTGGGTCAAATGTAAATTATGGAATATCTAGACGATTAATACCTAATTATAGTTCAACTATAACATAACAAGTAACAAAATATTCCTTGCACCTTGAGTTAATTTCTACCTGGATAGAGCCAAAACTAATGTAAAGATAGTTAATTTGCAACGGTGATCGATTCTTTAGAGTCAGAGATAAGCAAAGCTGTTTTAAGTGTTGTATCAACAACACCATAGATTTTTTATATGTTTAGTAGATAACCGCGGTCCGCGCGCGACGCTCGTGCCGGCACTGCATCGAGCACGAATAGCACGAGAGCACGACCAAAGTTGCACGCTCAGAGTAGAAACTGTCACTTTCTCACCACATCAAATATCTATATCGTGCTCTCTAACGAACGCTATCAACGGACATTGTGTTTATAGTGTTGTATTAAGTGCAAGAGGATTGAACTCCAAGCCGGCCGAGATACAAGCATTTGTGCTTACAATTGATTCAAGGTATATGAAATAAGTCACCCATTTGTTATTTAAATTCATACATTTATGTATTGGTAACGCAGGACGCGTAACAGTCTTCTAAACTAATGATTTATGTATGGATGTAACATGTATGCAGTTATGCACTTACGAAATGCGTTAAGAGGATAGACCAGTACGGTTTTCTCCATCCAAATGTATTCCCCTGGATAATTACACCAGAGCAAATATTTTTTTAACATACAATCTATGTCACGTCTGCCATGTCCCTATGTTTTGCTTTTTTGCAATAATTAATTACTGTAAGAACTAGGGACCTTCGAAAATGACCAATTTTACCGCCCGTTTTCAGACATCCCGAATATAAACAAACAAAGCAAAACATACGGAGATAACCAAAGTTTTTCTCATATTATTTTTGAAAGAATTATTAAAATCGGTTTAGTTTTGGAGGAGGAAACAAGGGAATACGAAATACTGATTTCGTCGATTTGTATATAAAATCGGTCCGAGCTGCAGTTTTCTCTTTCGCTTTCTAGTCAGCGGGGTGTATGGGTGGGGCGGATTTGATGACGTATACAGACGGAAAAGTGACCTATTCTCCAAATTAGCATTTCAACCCGCCTATCCTCTTAAGAACATTTCGGTCGCATTCCTCGACATTGTAGAGTTTAAATAAGTACTACTTTGAATAATCGTCTTTTTATGTAGCGAAAATATTAGTCAGTGAATACCTACATTTTTCAAGGAAGAGACTTTTAACTAACATTTAATTCACAATATAAGTTTACAGCGAAAACCTTTAAATAGGTAACCTAATTTGATTTTCGGGGGGGAGATATTCAAATGAATTCAAATCAAATATACTTTATTTTACACCAAAACATGAACAGAAAAAAAACAATGAAAAAGTAAGTGCTGTAATCACTTTTCCATACAAATATTCGGATTTCGGGGGGGGGGGGGGGGGATTCCTTGAATTGTATTGAAAATATAATATATTATAATTCACCCAAAGCATTAAATATTCCGACCAACTATTACACAGCCAGTGAGTCGAGTCATGCCGACACAAACAGTCATAAATTGTGGAAAAAAGTGACCTTCTATAAATAATAATTATGCTGATGTTTCTTTTATTTACAACGAGCAGCAGACGCTGTCTAGTTTTTTGCCTATTGAGAATCTTTAATATTGTCATGAGGGTGCCAAAGGACTCTTAAGATATAAGTACAAGTATACAAGTACTATTTACTCGTAAATAATACATAGATATAGATTATTTTACATTGATACTTTTACAGGCATACTAAACTGTTCCATGCTCCGTTCCGTCGTACGACCTACGGGCAAAATTCCGTAATCACTAGGATATCCAATACATATAATGAAAGCTTTCACCTAGACATCGACCCATTCAGCTGCTCGAGGCAACGCTTTAAAAACTTAATATTCAAAAATTTTGATGTATAATTGCAACATAAAGAATTAAATTAAATTAAATATATACTCAAGTTGCCCCGCTCAACTATATACACATATATCCCCCCCCCCCCCTCCCATACACACGCACACACCCCCCACATACAGCCACACACACACCCACACTCACATACTTAAGTACCTACTTAATATCTATTTAGACATACTTACAAGTTACTATAATAATTATTTACATATTACAAAGGCATAGTTGATAGATACATCATATACTTTAAGATTAAACGAGCGTTAACCCGCGACTTCGTCCGCACAAATTATATACCAGATTTTAAGTCAGATCATAAGCTATCAAACAAAAAAGTTTCATCAAAATAGGTTCAGTAGTTTTTGCGTGATACTCGTTCAAACAAACAAACACACAAACAAACAGAAAGCCAAAAAATTAAAAATTGGTGAAATGGAATCAGGGACACCTAAAAACCATATGGTAACTTTTTTTTTGTTTATATCTTCTTATGTACAGACAAACTTCCTGTTACAGTTTTATAATAGTATAGATGAGGAAACCTGTTATTTATTGGTCTTATTTTGAGTTGAATATTACTATGTTAAGATTATTTTGTAACACTGTTGGTTTTCCAATAAATTAAAAAAAAAACAGCAAGCTTTTGGGTGTTTCTCCTCGGCGTTTGAACGCTGTCATTATCGTCACCAAATATTTTCTCCTTGTTTATAAGAAAAGGTTTTTTTTTAGCGCTGTTACAAGGATCCAGCGGGCTTTATAACTGCGTTATAAAATTGTATACCTTTTCTTATAAACAAAGCGATAATATTTGGTGCGGCGGATAATGACGGCGTTCAAACGCCGCGTCAAGGAGAAACTTCCTTTTACACTACTTAGGTATAGGAAAAGAGTTGTGTTGTGTGTGTGAACGAAAAAACCTCAATACTTTCTGTGATAAGTAGGTCTTTTATTACATCATGCTCAAAGTAAGTAGCAAAACATATTTATTTAAATATCAATTTGAAATACAGTTTTCAAGGTTCTTGTTTTGCACATTTATGATGGATCGAATGACTAACAAAAACGCACTTAATTTGAACTTTACTCCATTATAATTTTATATGTAAGTAGTAATTTGAAACATACAGGGTCATTCAGGGATGATCCTTGGATGATCCTAACAAAGAAATCTTGCAAAAATCTAACTGACCTCAAGTGGAGTTGCGCTGCCATGCACGACAAAGCTATAAAACGAGAAAACCGCCATCATGTACATATTTTTATTTATTTACGAGATATACAGGGTGTAAAATTAAATGGCACATTTACTTAAAGGGGTGCTTCAGACCATCAAACTGAACTTTTAGTAAGGGACCATCACTGAAATCGCGAAAAAAAATCCGCTGTCCCATACAAAACTGCAAACATAACTCGACTGAAATGTATAGGACAACATATTTTTTTTCGCGATTTCGATATTGGTCCTATAGAGAAAGTTGTTCAGTTTGATGTTCTGAACTGAAGCACCCCTTTAAGTAAGTGTCCTATTTCATTTTCCTTCTGCCTCCGTGGTCTAATGGTTATGAGCATTGGGCTCTCGACACGGAGGTCATGGGTTCGATTCCCACGGGGGACACCTGCAAACGGGAGACAGCAATAAGATGCTTCGGATGGCACGTTAAGCCGTTGGTGTTGGTCCCAAGTACTATCTCTGGTGGTAGTAGCCGTTAAAAACCACATCAGAGGCCGTAAGGTGGTCTGAAAAAACTCTGACACCAGGGCTCTGCCTACATGATAAGAAGAAGAAAATTTAATTTTACATCATGTATAAATTAACACGACTTCAAATGTATTATACATTACACAAAAAACCAAAAGAGATTTTTAGGTGACAAGTTCGCTCATTTTGGCACGCGTAAAGTAATGAACAAAGACCGAGGCACATCTCGATTTTTCTCGTTTTGTTGGGGTACAATGGGGAACTCTTACAATTTTGTTGGAACAGCTGATGTTTTTTTTCTAATTTATGGCATTCAAACACGATCGTAGAGTTTTGTCTTTAATGATTATACCCGCTTATTCTACTCGGTGATGAAGAAATGGGTTGAATATAAGGTCTAACAAAATTAGCTAAAACTATTTTAAGGTGATGATCAGACCATGCATCGCACTGAATAACTTTCACTATGGGACCAAAATCGAAATCGCGAAATAAAAATCAGCTGTCCCATACAAAACTGCTAACATAACTCGACTTAAATGCCTACATTTAAGTCGAGTTATGTTAGAGGACAGCAGATTTTTTTTTCGCGATTTTGATGTTGGTCCCATAAAGAAAGTTGTTCAGTTTGATGGTCTGATCATCTCCGTAAAATAGTTTCATATAGTTTTGTTAGACCTTATATACACAACATTCATTGTGTTATCAAACACTAGAGTTTGCCCGCGACTTTGTCCGCACCGGTGTGTCACCGAGAATAGATGACGGCGTCGAAGAAGTAGCGGTTCATTTTAGTAAATGAACCGCTACTTCTTCGACGCTTCTTCTTACTATGGCTGCGTAGCCATACGATAAAAATAATAATACTATGGCTGCGTGTCCACCGCGGACGACCATCGTCGACGTGATTCCATATAAGGCCCACCACATCCATCCGGAATAAACCTGATTCGGAATTAGATTCCGTATGGAGTGTTGCCGCTTTCAGAGACTTTATCACTAGATCTAGTGATTTTTTGATGTCTTAGGTGGCATATTTTAAAGTGATTTTTGAGCGTAGGCGTTGATGGAACGATACCGTATCGTGACGGTGCAGTTGCGACGTCGTTGCGTTATAGTTGCGAAATCGCCTACGCTCAAAAACCGCTTGTGTGATAATGGTTCATGCAATTTTGTATGCAGATTATGTCTAATGTTAAAACTATCGATATCGTCTTTTGATATAGTTGCATAATATTGAAATACTATTTAATTATCATGGTAACGTCTTGACATCATCACATGATAGTAAGTATCATGTATAAAAATTGTTTTTCATACAAAACAAAATATTGTTAGTTGTACAAAACTAAGAGCGAATCGTCGCCTGACGTTCTAGTGGTGTCCATTGCTTGATACCTTTAGAAAAACGCTTTCATGCACACCACACGTTTGGCAGAGAAATTACATTACGTAAAAAAACACGGTCCCACTTTTAGGTAAAAAGTAAAAATGTTTCACACCAGCAATGAACACCAATAATAATAAACACGACAATTTAGTAAATCTCCATATTATAGGTACCTATAAAATCTACATAAATACATAGCTAGCAGCCTTCAAAACACAGTTGTCTAAACGACACGAGATTATAATGTTTATGTATTGTCAGTACATTCTTTAATATACTATATCTTCCATATACCAAAAACTGTACATCTAGTAAAAGTTGTTGTTTGTAAAATAAATTTTACATAGGTACCTAGATTACTTTAAAAATTAGGGTAAGTCCGGGGTAGTTGGCCGTAGTTTTTTCAAGATCCAGTTTATATAAAACTACATGTTTGTAGATTGTAATTATTGTTTTTAATTAAACTTTGAATGTTACACTATAGGATTTAAAAAAAATGTAACTAATTTTGATGGGATCAACCTTAAAAATAACTTTAAAAAAAAACAATTGGCCATCTCTCCCTTAGTGTATGGGAGAGTTGCCCAATACTTAATTCTACTGTTTCCTCCTTTTAACCATTAATTTGTTTGAGTATTAGTTCCTTTTTTCATTTTAAACACATGTCGTCACATTGAGAGCCATTTTGGTGCACCAAAATTTGGAATAAGATAGACTAAATCCAATCTTCAATAAGACGTGTTTCGAATAGTTTTCTCCACAGAAAATACGGATGATAATGACACCTATACGTACGAGGTGTTACAAAACAACAAATAATCATTTCAGACCATCAAACTGAAGAATTTTCAGAATAGAGCCAACATTGAGAAAAAATTAAAAACATTCTCTGTCTCATACAAAACTGCAGTAAGTACTGACTCGACTCAATGACAACAGATTTTTTAAATTTTATTATGACGTTGTGGTGGTTTGTTACACCCTGTATAATATACAGTAGTAAACTTAAAATTAGGTTTCTTTTAAAAATAAGTAAGAATGTATGTAATTATGATGATGATGATGATGTATCATATGGTAATGTTTTCCTTTGAAAAGTAATTTATGAACAAGTAGTGATGAATATGAAAATGATGATGATGTAGGAATAAATTAATGTTTGGTTAAATTGAGTAAAATGTATTTAACGAAAGTTCGAGGGGGCAAAATCAGGTGGTGGTTTTAGTCCATACAAACGTTTGACGCACAATACGCGTAGACGGACTTAATAAAAGTAATATTTTATATATGGAAAAATAGTTTAGAAAATCTAGTTGCCGCGTAACAAATAATATTTGCAATTTATAATATAATTACGAAGATATAAAGCTTTTAAAATGTTGTATGAAAAATTTCAAAGCTTTATATCTTCGTAATCATCAGCGGCATCTAGATTTTCTAAACTATTTTTCCATATATACAAACTTACTTATATTAATACCGTCTACGCGTTGTGCGTCAAAGTTTTGTATAAAATTGACCCCTCTGCAACCGCCTTAATTGTCTCAAACTCCGATACTAGATTTTGCATTTGTTTCCTAAATAAACAAGTAACCATAAATAAAGCATATAGGTACTGTAAGGACAAAAATAGCCACCCTTACAATATGAAATAGAGCAACATAAATAATACGGAGCAAATTTTCATTTGTTAAGTTTTAGTTCATCATCAAATTTTTGTTAATTTGCAGGAAATAAAACCAGAATTTTTTTTTTTCATTAACTGCTTTGAGCTTTCGACAATTTGAATTTAAGGTTAAGATGTCGGTAAGTATCTAGGTAACTGAACCACAAAAGATCGAGATCTAGATCTTCATTAACTACAATTTTATTATTGTTTTTAAACGTTATTAGTGTTAGGTATAAGTAATATACGTTCGTGTTCTCTGCAGATGGCTGGCGTGCCGTAGCAAATTTTGTCCAATCTATTTTCCACTTACGATACAACACATAAGCACACAGCTATACACAAACACACACGTAGCTCTGCTATGTGTTTTGCTTTTGCTCGCGACTTCATCTGTGCTGATTTCAATAAAACGTTTTTGCTTTGAATTTGGAAACGCGAGAAGTTGGACCCTACCAATTCCACCAGTGAAATGTGTATATTCTGAATAATGCCATATTTATAGTGTATACACACCACAGAGAAATGACACATCATGGTATCTGTACCGAACCTGCCGACATACCTATAGCCGACAGCCGCCGACACAGCCGTTTCCATATAATTTGTATTTCGACTGTATTGAAATAACATAATAGTCACATTGCAATCAAATATCGAGCTCGCTTCACTCGCTCCGGGATTTAAATCGTATTGCAGAATTACAACGACTTGTAGTAAAATCGTGAACTGTCTTTGCTCGGTCCAGAAAGCGATTTTTAAAAGTCCGTTCAAATCAGCATTAGAAAGAGGCATAAGGTCAAAATTACTATGGAGATATGCATATCTCAAGAAGATGAAAGATGAAGATGCATCTTTCTACTGAAGATTTGACTTTAAAAATCGCACTCCTGGAGTATGATTTTTGAATGTCAAATCAGCAGTAGAAAGATGCGTATCTCCATACCTTTTCAACCTATGAGATTCAAAAATCGCACTCCAGTACCCCAATCGTGCTAATTTAAAACATCAAAGTTCAATCCTTATTCAATTTCAATTCTAATCACACTGCAATCCAGATACTATTCGACTGTGTTTTGGCTAAACATGACTTATATTTACTTTTACACCTACGTGATTGACAGCTGAAAGGTCTGGGCGATCTGTCAAACACCTGTCAAATTATTAGCGCCATACCAAATGTGTAAAAAGTTGAGCTTCGCACGTGGTCCAATCACGGTTCAGTGAAGATTTATTTAGCAAAATTGGGGCCCTAAACTGGACCAGTCCCTTGGCAAAAAAATAATTGCTACTCCCAACTAATAATTGGCACTTGATTCGTGGAGGCCGTGGGCTCCACTACAAGATTTTGTCATTGCCAGGGCCTTCCTAATTACTTAAGTACTAAGTACCAGAGAAGTTTGAATCGATTTTGTGTCCGCATAATTAAATTTGTGGCCCTTATATTTCGCGACCGACCCGTGATACTTTGGTTTATGTTACTAAGCTGACTATGAGATGCTTCAATAACTGTGGTTCACCAAGCAATACGCCACTTTAAGTCGCTTTATGACCGCTTGTAACATAGCAAGTGTTTGTTAGACTGATAATCTATACTATTATAAAACTGTAACAGGAAGTTTGTCTGTACATTGAAGATATTAACAAAAAAAAGTTACGATATGGTTTTTAGGTGTCCCTGATTCCATTTCACCAATTTTTGGATTTTTTGTCTGTCTGTTTGTTTGTGTTTGTTTGTTTGTTTGTTTGAACGAGTATCACGCAAAAACTACTGAACCGATTTTGATGAAACTTTTTTGTTTGATAGCTTATGATCTGACTTAAAATCTGGTATATAATTTGTGCGGACGAAGTCGCGGGTTAACGCTCGTTAGGTATAATTATGATCTGAACCCTCAGGCCACGGCATAGGAACTATGATTCTAAGGCGAGCATTATGCTAATTTGTGACTTTTGTTAGTACGATACACAAAACAAACAATGCGTGGATTTATTTTTATTTTATTTCTTAATTTCTTATCTAAAAACTAAAATCTGAGCAGATGGCAAAATAGACAGGTATGAATACCTGTACAAGCAAAATTTAAAATTTTGAATAAAAACCCACGACCGATGTAAACCAATCAATAAATCAATCAAATATACTTTATTTTACACCAAAACATAAACAGTAAAATACAGAAATAAAATACAAGAGGCACAAAATAAGGCGGTCTTATCGCTAGGAAGCGATTTCTTCCAGACAACCTTAGGGTAGAGGAAACGGTGAAAAGAAGAAAGGTTGGCGGTGTTTCCAGAAAAAATTATCAAAAATCAGCAGTTATTAGTAAAAACAAAAAATAAGTATACAAAATAAACCTATTGTAAACCTTGTAATCGAAAAAGGATTAAATAAAATTTTTGAAAAACCCCCTATTAAACCAATCCATAGTAAATCCGTCGAGGGCTGCCAATGCCATCGCCAAATCGCTTTAGAGTGAATACTATCTCACCTATGTTATGTAGTACCTACCATATTCTTTCTTGTATTGAGTCTATGCTTTACTTTTATGCTTTTTAGTATAAAGGGGTGCAAGGAAAGAGCCTCCCCGAGTGACGTAACCTAAGTTCGTGGCGCAACCTGGGCAGTCAGCCTCGATACCACCAATAAATCATAAATCATAAACTTTATTGCATCCTTGAGGTATTTACAGATCTTAAAAATAGGTTACAGTGCATCTCAGGGACCCTGTTAGGGCACAGCAATTATGACAACAGTGCATTTTATAATTAGATTAAATGTAATTGAATTTAATTAAAATTATTGGAAATAATGTCAACTTAAAATATAATAGAACAAAATATAGTCAAAAATTAAAACATAGTCAACAATTAAAGCATAGTCATAAATTAAACATAGTCAAAAATTAAATACAGGGTGACTGGTAATTCGACCTATTCCTTGAAAGGGGTTATACTAGAGTTCATTTGCAACAATTTTGCCCCAGTTAACTGGGGGTCGAAAATCGCTTGTTTTCGAGTTATCTCATTTTTAAGATTTTTTTGAAAAAATCCATTTTTCCACCTAAAACTGACAATTGTGAAAAAAATACTCCACTCTCTGCACTAAGTAAGCATTTTTCTAATAGCTGATGAATGAGCGACTACATTAAACTAAAATACATGTGTAAAATACCCGAAACCACTGAAATAAAAGGTTATAAACCGCACGACAAAATTTTTTTATTTGGATTTCGTTTCAATCCAAAGAGGATTACTTAAAAAAAATGTATCACACTTGGCGTACAAATTACGGAAATAACTTCCTCAATTCCTAAACTTTCCAAAAAGGTGCAAATGTTGTCTACTTTGACAAGAGTTTGAAAAAAATTGTTAACAATGGCAGAGCAGGTAGCGGATTTCCTAGAAGCGAACCTTACAAGATGCCGATTTGCTTTTGTCTCTTTCATTTTATTGCTTACATTGTTTCTCTTTTGTAAGTATTCGGGAATGTTTGTACTAAGGTTCACAATCGAGGCCCACTCATTCGCTCAATTCATTAAGTAATCAGTTAGTTTCAACCATCTTGGAGTTCGGACGTGTCGTTGTTAACTAACTTAAATTCTGCGCTAAAACAGCTTCCTTTTCAAATGGCTGCTTACCAAAATGAAGAAAACGCGGATATCATGTATTGTTACGGGTTTTGTGATGGTGACGCTGCTGCTGCTCGAAGAGACTATCAAAGACGTTTTCCTACCCGCCGTTTACCTGATGTCAGCGTGTTTGGTACGACATATCGGCGCATTCGAGAAACGGGATCGGTTCGACGTCGCCAAACCGACGCTGGTAGACCTAGCGTTAGTGATCCAATCGAAGAGGAGCAAATTTTGCAGTGTTTTCAAGCAGACGGCACTACTTCAACAAGAATTGTGGCTAGGCAGCTTGGTATGTCTCAGTGGAAAGTCTGGTTCACTCAGCACACAGCACGGCAGTATCCATTCCATTACACGCCAGTACAAGCTATCGAGGAGGGAGATCCTGTCAGAAGGATGGATTTCTGCAGATTTCTAATAAATGCAGACATTGAAGACCCTGAGTATCTAAAAACAATCTTGTGGACAGATGAATCGAACTTCGACCGTGTTGGTATTACAAACTATCATAATCTGCATTTTTGGGCCCCTAAAGGTCAGAATCCGAGAAAATCTAACGAAGGAGCTCACCAGCACAGATTCTCACTTAATGTGTGGATGGGAATCGTGCACAATAATTTAATCGGGCCATTCTTTCTGCCGGCACGCCTAACCGGCATCGCCTATGAAAACTTTTTAAGAGAAGAGTTACGTCCGCTGCTGGAGGATGTGCCGCTTACCACAAGAACAGCTTTGGTGTATCAACATGATGGCTGCCCAGCCCACTATTACCGGGGCGTGCGACAGTGGATGGATGAGAACTATCCACTGAGATGGATTGGTCGAGGCGGCCCGATCCCTTGGCCGGCTAGGAGTCCCGATCTAACCCCATGCGACTTCTACATTTGGGGTCATATGAAGACATTGGTGTATCGTACACCTATCTCTTCTCAAGAAGAATTAAGAGAGAGGATTTTGGCAGCTGCCCAACAAATTAAAGACACGCTTTCAACTCGAGTGACAGTAAGCGAAGTACGTCGCAGGCTTCGTGCTTGCATACGTAACGGAGGAAGACAATTTGAGCAAGACTTGTGATTTTTAAATGTAAAACTTTAAAACAAAATTTGTAATTTCATATGATTAGGTACTAAACATTATTATTTTACTCTTTTTTTTATTTTCACCAAACCAATAACTTTTTGAATAAAATTCACATCTGCGTGTTTAATAAGGTTTATTTTCCAAACTTGAACTAAAGTACACAACTTTTGCATCTTTTTGGAAAGCTTAGGAATTGAGGAAGTTATTTCCGCAATTTGTACGCCAAGTGTCATAAATTTTTTTTGAGTAATCCTCTTTGGATTGAAACAAAATCCAAATAAAAAATTGTTGTCTTGCGGTTTATAACCTTTTATTTCGGTGGTTTTGGGTATTTTTCACATGTATTTTAGTTTTTGAAACCAATACAATTTGCGTACATGATGAATGGTACATTTATTGACAAAGCGGATGTGGTAAGAGACCTTGGCATTCTTTTGGATAGTAAGATGACTTTTGGCGAACACTTTCAAACCATCGTAAATAAAGCTTATAAAAACCTGGGTTTTGTTATTCGCTCTAGCAAACCATTTACAAACATTCATTGCATTAAACTACTCTATTACTCATTTGTACGTAGTGTACTAGAATACGGTTGTTGTATTTGGAACACGCAGTATCAAATTTATATAAATAGCATTGAAAATATTCAAAAAAGATTTGTTAAATACTTAGGCTACAAAACACACATTAAACTTAATACTTATGAGGAAAGGTGTGTTCAGCATGGGCTATTGTCCCTCGCTGACCGTAGATTGTTATTGGACCAAATGTTGCTTCACGATGTGCTTCACGGGCGCATAGATAACCACAATCTGTTGTCTGACTTAAGATTCTCGGCACCTGATCGTAGGACGAGACACACAAAATTATTTGCTCCTCCACTGTATCGCACTAATTATGCACGAAACTGCCCTTTAACTCGTATTTGTAACAGCTATAATCAATATTTTTATAACATCGATATAATTGATCACTCAAAAAATTCATACAAATCCGTAGTTTTCCGTGAATTAGTAAAAAAATACCCAATGAAAAAAGCACCCCTCAATAAATAAAGGTACCTAAAAATAAATACTTATATGTAAATCACTTATTTGTGCTTCTTCTTCTTCTTTACGTGTCAATGGTTCTTCAGTGATGTTTTTATAAGTATTGTATTGTACTAATAATAATACCAAATAACATATGCATAATATTATATATTATCTTTATGATTTATAATATATATAATTATTACATTCTAAAGTAAATATATAAAATATAGTTATAATAATTTCCTACTATTTAAACATTATTATTACACCCCTGCACACACACAAACTCACACTGCATAGTTTACACACACATTACCTGTTTAGTTTACCTCACTATACCTTTAAAGTACTTGTTTGCTCTTATCCAACCGCTGTACTCCTTTAATATTGTTAAACTGTTATGTTAATCTAGGGAAACCTGTAATTGGCCTATGTTTTGATAGTATGAATGGTTCAACTCTGTTTTATTTTAAGGCTGTTGGTTTTCTTAATAAATATAAATAAATAAATAAATAAAGTAGTCGCTCATTCATCAGCTACTAGAAAAATGCTTACAGAGTGCAGAGAGTGGAGTATTTTTTTCACAATTGTCATTTTTAGGTCGAAAAACGGAAATATTCAAAAAATTCTTAAAAATGAGAGAACTCGAAAACAAGCGATTTTCGACCCCCAGTTAACTGGGGAAAAATTGTTGCAAATGAACTCTAGTATAACCCCTTTCAAGGAATAGGTCGAATTACCAGTCACCCTGTAGTTGTTATGAGTAGACCGAGATATTTTCATGTAAGTTTTGATAGCTAGGAAATAGGGATTTTATAGTTCGTCGTCCAGGTATTCTTGTGTTTTATAATACGATTTTTGGTATAATATGTCCTTTAGTTGTTTTTCGAAAGAGGTGTCTTTATTATCGTTTTTTATATTAGGCGGAAGTTTATTGTGGATTTTTATGGCCATACAGTATGGGCCGGACCTATAGAGTTCCATTTTCGAGAAAGGTAATACGAGTCTATCTCTTTGTCTCAAATTGTGTTGGCCGTTATATGCATCATTAGAATTTTTAAAAAAGTTATTATATTTTCTTACGAATTTGCACACCTCCAATATATATAAGGATGGTAGCGTAAGTATCCTGTGTTTGCTGAAGTGTGGTTTACAGCTCTCCATTTGGTCGATATTCGCAAGGATTCTGACGCACCTTTTTTGTAGGATTAGGAGACCACCATTGCTGACTGGTTAATCTTTACACTACATATAGCATGAGTGATTGTCATGCGCATGGAGAAATTTCTTCGTGGTCATGCCATATAGAAAAAGACACGAAAAGAAGACGAAGAAGTTTAAAAAGTAGCGGCCCTACCCTAGTTATTGATCTTATTTCGATGATTTATAAATTTCTTGCCAAATAGCTATAACTATATCTAAGTATTTACCGACCTATTCAATTCCATTTTTATCTCAGTCAAAAAATAGTTTCAATGTAACGTTTTGAGACTCTCTCACGACAGCAGAGTCGAGATGGATTGATTAGGAGCATAAAAGACACAACAGATGGTCAAAAATTAGTACTAGCACGCCAGTCCTTTGTTGCTATTGTACGACTTAATTTATAAACGACATAAAGCAGCGGTCACCGTGTAGGTATGTAGATATATTGACTTTTTTCATAAAGCACCTTCCACGAACTCGACGTATTATTGGAGACGTAGCTCAGCCACGCAATGTTTTTTGTCAAACAATAATACAAACATACTTTTATACTTACGTTAACGGGATGGTCATTATTAAGTAATATATATCTCTGTATAAGGGTGAAGCCAAATGAGCGTAATTTTGTGAGTTGTGAGTCGCGCAATTTGAGTCCGTTTCATATAAAATCCTGAAATGCATTGTCTATGACCTCAGCCTTTATAAGAAACGGACTCAAATTACGCGACTCACAACTCACAAAATTACGCTCATTTGGTTTCACCCTTAGACAGAGTTATCTAGCCCAAGTGAAGGAAAAGGTTGATGTTGTGTCGTATCAAGAACTCAAGACATTAGCGGTAAGAGACAGGATTGGCGAATACTCCACCGACAAGAGGGTAGCTCATAAATATTAGATGATGATTATGATGGTGATTCATGAAAGGGTAGTATTATTTTTTTTTATTATCTATAATGGGTTTGCGCTTGGCTTCAGCTCACCTGATCGGAAGTGTAGATGAAGCCGAGGATGTAGCGCGCTCACCCAGAAAAAGCCTATTAACTCTTCTTTTAAAATATCCTGATTGTATTTGCTTGGAGGTATAATTCAAACACTGTACCAAAAAAACAAAATCATTGTTTGCGGAGACGAAATGCAACGAACTCATTCGCTACTACTAAGTACTGTAGTAATAGATACTCTTTCTTGTACTGTACTTCTACCAAGCTATTACCTACATAGGATAGTTAAAGTTACCCAACTACTAAGTATATGTTTTGGCAAGCTAAGGTCATCTCACTACGCGTCCAAATAAGAGCTTTATGATTCTGTACAAGTAAAATCTCATACTTGTATCAACCTAAATAGGAACAAACGACCGTTTGTGGTTATGGTATATGGGATTATGTTGGGTAACTTTGACCTGCCTGCTAAGAAATACTTTTTTTAAGTAATAAAGGGAGGAACGCATTGAGGTAGCATTTTGCAACAAATTACAAAAAGCAACTTCCTTCATTATTATGAAAAAAGTTGGCTTTTGTATTTTTTTTAGGAAAGGCAACGTTCATGTGGGAAACTCCTATAAGAGAGGGATTTCTTATAGGAGTTTTATAGGAGGCTGTGGATTTATCCTAATCTCTTACCTATACGTACTATATAGTTATTGTATCCACGTTTACAACTTTTAAATTAAATGATGATGTAAAAAGTTTATTGTTTTAGTACAATTTATAAACATTTTTTATACTTATTATGAAATACAATACAAATTGTGCGGACGAGAGAATTGAAAGGACATGCGTGGTAGCTTCAAAATATATTTGACGTTTAATAAGTGAGCTTCAAGCCTCTAGGTATATTGAATAAATTACTTTGAGTTGAGAATTTGAGTAGAGATATAGTATAACGAACCAAAGAGGGTAATAAAATTATTCTTACATGCATCGAGCTTTAGGCTAATGTTTCACGAACAAAACACTAATCTTGTTAACTTTTAATAGTATAAAAATGAAAGTTTAAGTAGGTACTTAATTGTATGTTCCACCTTTACGTCTAAGCCGCTCAGTAGGTATGTACCGATGCAGAAAACAAAAAAAGCTGTTCGATTAGATAAAGAAGGGTGGCGGAAGCGTAATACCCAAGCTATTTCGGCCTCAGTTTTAAAGGGACCATACATCAATGAAACTTTACAATACGTATAGATTGAAATAAAACTAAGAAAAAAGTTAATTAGTTGTAACCTGTAGAAGTTCGGGAAATATGTTTCTCCATGATACCTTTTGAATCAAATCAAATATGTAAACCTTATAAGAAAGTTCACTCAATCTTCAATACATTTATGGTTTCTGTTTAAACGTATAGGTATTCACGATAACCGTATAATCTATGTCCTATTATAAAACTGTAACAGGAAGTTTGTCTGTACATTGATGATATTAACAACAAAAAAAAGTTACGATATGGTTTTTAGGTTTCATCAAAATCGGTTCAGTAGTTTTTGCGTGATACTCGTTCAAACAAACAAACAAACAAACAGACAGACAAAAAATCCAAAAATTGGTGAAATGGAATCAAACCACCAATTCACCAATTTTTGGATTTTTTGTCTGTCTGTTTGTTTGTTTGTTTGTTTGAACGAGTATCACGCAAAAACTACAGAACCGATTTTGATGAAACTTTTTTTGTTTGATAGCTTATGATCTGACTTAAAATCTGGTATATAATTTGTGCGGACGAAGTCGCGGGTAAACGCTCGTATTATGATAATTTTGCAGGAAACGATATGAGTGACACAATCAGGTCAACAAACTATATGTAGATGTTCGATGTACTAATGTTCGTTAATGACCAACAAATAATGAATATAACCACAATAATCAATATTGTGATCTCAGTTGGTCGAAAATAAAGGTTTCTATTCTATTCTATTCTAAATACCTACTTGTAGGTGATCACCTACGATGAAAATAGATTTGCGACTGCTTTTCAACTGACTCGACCAATTTACTAGTAATTTCACTTTTACACTTTTAGAACTGTGGAATTTTTTTTTTAAATTCTCAAATTTTTCTGTTTAAAATAATTATGACCGCGCGTCGACCCCTAAGGCTCTTAGTTTTCGTGAAAATGACTGGGTCCAAATTCACCATTGTTCTTTCGAAGAATAACTAGTAAATAAATCTAAACTAAAATTCATTCTTCGACGACCAATTTTGACGTAACATTATAAATGAAATCTATCTATACTATTATAAAACTGTAATAGGAAGTTTGTCTGTACATTGAAGATATTAACAAAAAAAAAGTTACGATATGGTTTTTAGGTGTCCCTGATTCCATTTCACCAATTTTTGGATTTTTTGTCTGTCTGTTTGTTTGTGTGTTTGTTTGTTTTAACGAGTATCACGCAAAAACTACTGAACCGATTTTGATGAAACTTTTTTTGTTTAATAGCTTATGATCTGACTTAAAATCTGGTATATAATTTGTGCGGACGAAGTCACGGGTTAACGCTCGTTATTCATAAAATACGTCAAAGTCAATTAAGTTACCTACCTACGTCAAAATTTATCGGCGAAATATGAATCGGAGTTTGATCTTTCTAAGTCAATGATTATCAAGGCCAGACGAAATGGGTAACTCACTCACGTCAGTTAATTGCTTAGGCAAAACATGTATGATTTTGACGTGTCAGATGTAAAACAGGGGTCGTGCGAGGCTGAGGAGTGAGGACGGACAAATACACAGGGCATCAACAGTCCTTACACGTAGCGACTGTCCAAATAGATAGGGCATATACAAGGTGCTAACAAATAAACGTATAAAAAAAAATTGTAAACCATTTTTATAGCATATCGTTAAGAGGATAGTTGAAGAACGTCTGAGCGCGCTGCGTATAAATTAAAGTTTGAATTGAGGAGTTGACTCTCATTTGATCCTTTTTAATGTGCTGACACTTTTTTAAGGGGATGATCAGACCATGAAACTGAACAACTTTCTCTAGGGGACCAACATCGAATCGTCCCATACATTTCGCTCGAGTAGGTTTGCAGTTTTGTATAGACGAGCTGCATTTTTTCGCGATTTCGATGTTGGTCCCATAGAGAAAGTTGTTCAGTTTCATGGTCTGATCATCCCCTTAAAAAAGTGTCTGCATATTAAGGAGGACCCTACATACTCGTATTTTAGTTTTATCTTCTCAGAAACAATACGTTTGAAAATAACGCTAAACTTTCATTTTCAGTAAACTTAGCCCTGTCCCACTGCAGAAATTGCTTCCTATACGCAATAGAATTTCTTTTTCAGCGGATGCAGATTTCCTCACGATATTTTCCTTCACTGTTCAAGAGACTTGGTCAATCTTATTCAGTAGCTATCATGTGTTCAATCACCCATCAAAGCAATGCAACTGTCTACAGTCTACACTAACACCATGTATACGACACACGGCAGTTCCCTTTCGTAGTTGTCAGAAACATTACTTTCATTACTTAGGTACAAACCCTCATAACTCTGGATGACAGAAAAAAATCTAGGCCGCATTTTGCAGCCGGAGCGACCACGTTTTGTGGCACATTTAATACCTACTCAAGACCGCGGGTTATATAGGGTCCTTCTTAATATGCTGACGGCTTTTTAAGCGGATGTTCAGACCATCAAACTGAACAATTTTCTCAATAGGACCAAGGACGAAATCACGAAAAAAAAAATCAGCTGTTCCATATAAAATTGCAATACTACTCGACCGAAATGTATAGGACAGCAGATTTTTTTTTCCCGATTCGATGTTCGTCCCATAGAGAAAATAGCGGATTTTAGGTGTCCCTACTTCAAACTAATTTTTTTTGGATGTTTTTAATGACAACTTTATCAAGAATATAAATCTAATCTCGGGCCCGTTCAATCTTTATAAAGCTTCTGGTCGTCGGCCCAGGCTTTACTTACACTTTAGGCGTAACTGACAGACCTTAACGTCTGAGCGATCTGTCAAAACGGCTCTAACGGTTGTCAAGAGCAGTATCGCGATTAGCGCAATACCAAATGTGTAAAAAGCTAAGTTTCGCACGCGGTCCAATCATGGTTCCGTTGCGATTTATTTACCGCAATTGTCCTCTTGGTAGGACAATTGCCTGAGTCCCGACTCTCACTTGGTGAGTTTTTTTAATCATAAAGGCAGCAACGATTTTATCGCGTATTGCACGAATTGAACACTCATGAAAATTTTACGTGGAGGGTACAAAATGGTCGCCTGATTGTTGGATAAGCTTAGTACACAATTCCGTTGTATTTCATCCCTGATAAGGATCTTTAGGGTAGAAATCTCTAGGGAGAAGCCTGGGCCGACGACCGGAAGCTTTTTTATCCATAAACGTAAGGAAGTGGAACTCAATTATAATATCCATTCAATATCGGTAGTCATTCCCGATTGATTCACTGCATTTGTTACAACAGAAGTATCTTAATTAAATTAGAGTATGCCAATGCCGAGGTGGCATTCAGACGTGAATGGGACCAGTCATATAATAAATTTGGGGCACTCTTGTTAACAATGTTCTTTGTTTAAAGGCTCGCCTAACGATGGAAAATTTAATCGAACCACGACCGTGAATTGGAGCAAACAAAAATATGCTTATTACCTTCTTATTACAAACTCCAATGAAATTCTGCGTATCAAATGGGGTAGGGCTCTAGTTCGTAGCTATAATAAAACTCTATAAAAACCGGCCAAGTGCTAGTTGGACGGAGTAAAGTAAAGTAAAGAAATCTTTATTTGCTATTGATTATGGTACACAAAAATAGGTACAAAATACAAAACAAAATGGGTATGGGTGGTACGGACGGTTCCGGATACTACAACTAAGTATACATAATGGTTTTGTAATACCTACTCTTCTTTATACAGTGCTCCTGTTTAGGCTTTTCGATCAAGTTATACCTTATCCTAATATTATTAGACTCTATTATACTATACCTACAAGTTCTACCTACTAAACAGCAGTGTAAACTTTTGTTAACAATCTTTTTTTTTACACAAAAAAATATGCTACTTTCAAGAGTATACAGAATGTCCCGTAAACCGACGTCAACCCGGTGGATGCTCCGTCTCCGACTCCGTCGGTTTACGGGCCAAAATGTATATAAATTTTATGTGAAAATTATTTTCTAACCACAAAGTAGGCCTCACACATGGTGCAGTTTGGAAACCTCAAAGAAAACGAAATTTTTGAACTAACTAAAATATATGTTCCTATTTTTATTTAACCGCATGCTGAAACTAACCGTACAATAATCTTCTTGATTAGTAAATCGATGCCAAGAAGTTTAGATGGTATGAGAAAGCCGTCATAGGTAATGACATTATTAAAACCAAAAACTAATGTCATTGGTCATAGGTTCAATACCTATTTGGTTTACATCAGGAAGATGGCAAGTTGGTCAAAGAGTATATAGGTCTAAGCATGGATGTAAAGTACCTTTACACTAAACAAATTTGCGTTTTTAATGAAAAAGGCACCCTCACCTAATTGCGAGGTATGCGGTACTGTGGAGGATGTTCAGCATTTATTAGCGGAATGTGTCCGATATCAATCGCAGAGGCTATTATTGTATAATAGTTTATACAATAATATCTCTTTTGTCACCATTTTAGCCGCCCCTACGTCGGGAGAGGCTAAAATGGTGTACCTTTTTGTTTATAGTACTAGTGTTTAATATGTGTGTTTGTTTGTATATTCGTTAGGTAGTGTTAGGTAAAAGCTCCAAAAAAACAAAAGAATTAAAAAAAAATCCATGCTTAGACCTGCAAACTAATTAGAAAGAACAAATAGGGTAAAAATATCTGCCCATGGTCCACCAGGTGAACTAAATTGGGTGGACCACGGGAAAGCACTGAAAATAAACATTGTCCGTGAAGATTAAATTCAGTGGGTTAACAAAAGAACAATAAGTTTTGAAATTGACTAAATCAAGACGTATTCGTCTCTTACAGTTACAGTACTACATATTAAAATTGTGCTTACCTTTCAATATCGGTAAAAGGTAAAGATAAGGTTATAGTAATGATCACGTACATTCGACCGTCTCCGGTGTCCCTATCATTATTTTAGGTTCCTTATGGAAACTATGTGATGTGCATACGTGAGCAAAGAATATCGATCGGTAGGTAAACAAAGAACATCGATCGGTAGGTAAACAAGAGGACCTAAATAATCACCATTGTATACCTACCTACTTTACTGTTCTATGACCACCATTCTATTTGCTAAATGCTGAACAACGAATTTACCTAATTCTTCTTCTTTCGTGTAAGCATGAGCCAGTATCACATGTCAATTACTCATCATCAGCCTAAATACGTCCCACTGCAGGGCACATGCCTACCCTCTGGGAAGGCGTATGGGAGTTTCCATCAAGCGTGCCCAGTGCGGATTGGTACACTTCACATACGCTTCGGAATTTCTTCTTCAGAGTATGCCGGTTTCCTCACGATGTTTTCCGTTACCGTTTGAGAGCCGGTATTACATACATAAGTTAGTTTACAATTACTTGTACTTAGCCAGTCAGCAATGGTCGTATCGAACCTGACTGCCCAGGATGCGACAGACAAACTCACTACATTTCTTCACTCGGGGAGTCTCTTACCTTGCTCTCTAAGAAATTTAGCAACAGTGCAAAAATAAAGAATTACTTAATGCTCGTTGGCGGACCCAGGATTTTATTTTGGGAGCCTTCCTGTCATTTTCCTGCGTGTTGTACTAGTATATCACACTCACGACCGATCTGTAACACGTCGTAATAATTATTCAGCCACAGTTTTTTGGGGGGGGGGGGGGGGACATGTCCCACAAGCCCATAGCCGTGTTCCAATTTCGGGGAAATCAGAAATTTTGCTACAACTACCGATACGTAATTTTAACATATCCATAGCCAAACATATAATTGAGTTTATTATAGGAACAATGTCTTCGTTAAGGTTGCATTTTGGGCAAACGCTTTCGTCTTTGGTCTTGTAGTAGTAACGCAATCTGTAGTGTAGGATTGTGTACAAATAAGTTTAGAAAAATTAATTCTTTCGCGCATTATTAATTACGCTCTCGCCTACAGCTCGTGCTGCAATGCAAGCCAGCCCTTATTATTAATCTGTGACCATAGAGATCTAGAGAGATGCCAACCAACGCGCTGAGTACGAAACCTAGTGTCGTATCACCACCAGTACCACGCGATAGAAAGTATTTTGTTAGCTTGAATGTGCTCATTATCCATTGCAGTATCAGAACTCAACGTTCGAATAATCTTTAGTACTACGCAAGCATTGTAAACTATTTACACATAATATCTCGACTGGCTTTCAGCCTAATAATATATTGAATCCTTACTGTCGCGAGCAATGTGTTCCGTTTTTGCGCATATTGCTGCGACGCTGGTCCCGCCCCCTTTTCACATCTTCCTTTAGTTTTTGTGATCTGTGTCTGTGACCAAGGCTTGAGTGCTAGCGTCCAAGCTTGAGTGTAACCAACTCATCTCACTTCTATCATAATTCATATGTACTACATACTAATATCAATAGATATATTTAAATATACTAAAACCCTAACCATGTTTTTTACCCATATTAAAAAATATTGGCAGTATTTTTCCCGATTAGCGAGCGTAACATTTTTTTCCTTTTACTGTAAGCACTTTGTATTTAAAGCTTTACCTTACGACGTGGAGTAAATGTTAAGAGGGGGATGTTTGTGAGTAGGCTCTGAGATTGCCAGTACCTTTGTGTTTAGATCAAAGCTCTCTTTGTTTCCTGGAATATTCCAATTGTTATACCTATTAATGTGTTATGTGCTAATTCAAACAACTTATACAAGGTGTAAGTGTAGAGCAGTTTTATTAATTCAAAGAGTGATTGTAGGTACTCATGATCCTGAACAAGTTTCCTTAAAGAAAAGAAGGGGAATTCTTATTAAAAAAATTATTACGTTTAGTATAACATTTCAACATTTTATTTTGCTTATTTCCTACTCCTATAGGTCTCTACAATCAGCGGTTTAGAAATAAGCGTAGCAAAGGCGATTGGCCACCTAGATTTAAAATCAATGAAAAATTATAAACGCGATACCTGCATCTACAGGGTGAAATTGATATCATTAGCATCCTTCTAAACTAAGAGCCTACCCATCAAACTGAACAACTTTTACTATGGGAGCAAACCGGTCGCGATCGGAGCAAAAAAAAAACTGCTGTTGCATACATTTGGGTCGGGTAGGCAGCGGCGGCGGCGGCGGGTGCAGTTTAGTACGGAACCATTAATATCAATTTCACCCTGTATAAGCAAGACTATATTTTTATTCGTGAAATGCTACTGTAGCTCAATGTGGTCACGGAAAATCAGAAAAAAAAACACTCAAAAAATCAAAAGTTATTGCAAACTTTTGAGCTCGCTTCGCTCGCTACAGGTTTCACAACGTATTGCGGCGACCATATGTGTATTGTACCAAGTCTTTTGTAATATAAAATGTAAGATCAAATGTAACGCAACGCCCTAAAGATTTAACAATAAAATTTCCCTTACGGACTGTTGGTCCTCCTGCTCAGTTCCCCTAGTGGGACCAGTACACAGATCACAAAAACTAAAGGGAGATGTGAAAAGGGGGCGGGGCCAGTGTCGCAGCAATATGCGCAAAAACGGAACACATTGCTCGCGATAGTAAAGATTCAATATATTATGAGGCTGAAAGCCAGTCGAAATATTATGTGTAAATAGTTTACAATGCTTGGTAAATAAATGATTTCTATGTCTATGTCTTGCGTAGTACTAAATTATTCGAACATTGAGTTCTGATTCCGCAATGGATAATGAGCACATTCAAGCTAACAAAATACTTTCTATCGCGTGTTACTGGTGGTGATGCGACACTAGGTTTCGAACTCAGCGCGTTGGTTGGCATCTCTCTAGATCTCTATGGTCCAGGATTTTCAAATGCTCATGGTCCCACTGATTGACGTGCGTAGAACTATCAGGATTTGTGAGTCCTACTGGACCCACTCGTGTTGAAAAGACACGCTGGCCGCAAAAGTGCTTCAGGCTTTACTTCGTATTGTATCTGGCACAGAACATTATAAGAGGGGTTAGAAGTGCAAAGTAAGCGTGGAACGTGTCGCCACAGGTTATGCAATCATTTGCATAATCGCTGAGTAACTGTAGCAGCGTGAGCGGGAAAACAAGTGGCGACTCTTATAACGTTCTGTGGTATCTGGTATAGGTATTAAGGGAGGACCCAAGTCTGGCACACCTACTCAGGGAATATATATTTGTAACATTATTACATTACTATCAAAATTTCGAACAAAATTTTTTGAAACTTTCAGCATAATATTAAGAGACACCTTACATTATTATCTACATCTAGGCATAGTAATATGTTTTGCATATAACAGACTTGAAGGATATGACTGTAATGTGTTCCGTTTATGTGCGCCGACGCAGTTATCGCTCTGCAGCGCAGATACAACGCATCAGCTTCCGTTTACGAGCACCAACTCCTGCGCAGAACATAAACAATTATCACATTAAAGAACAAAGAAACATGGTTTTGTGTCGATAATTTTAGAATTATTGTTATAAAATTTTCCTTTGATTTTAAACGTCTTTTAATCTCGAAAGTTTTATTATATTGTTATGTTTTAGCGGTAACTTCATTCATTATAACTCTAGCTATGTTTCCTTATAAACAAAAAATAATATCACCCTAGACAGAAAGGCCGAGATTCTAAGACGTTTTTTAAGGTCTTATTTCAAACACCCATACATTATGTCAAAATCCATACATTTTCGATCCTATGTCAAACTCTATTACAATGAAGTTCGGACCGAAACGGTTTCGAAATATCAAAACTCGAAAGTCCGGGTACAGGGCCTGGATCTCAGCCTTTAGGAAATGCCAGAGATATGCCTTACTTAATATTGAATCAAGAACATCCTTTTTAAAAGTCGGTTAAAAACTGGTGCAAAAAAGAATACTCTTGTCACGTTGGTTTTCGAGTTTGTCGAGCTTTTTATTTACAAAAAAATCGACATACGGTATTCTGGTTTTTGTTACAGTAGTACAAGCAGGTTTATAAATTACGACCGTTAACCCGCGACTTTGTCCGCACAAATTATATACCAGATTTTAAGTCAGATAATAAACTATAAAAAAAAAGTTTCATCAAAATCGGTTCAGTAGTTTTTGCGTGATGCTCGTTCAAACAAACAGACAGACAAAAAATCCAAAAATTGGTGATATGGAATCAAGGATACCTAAAAACCATATCGTAAATTTTTGTTAATATCTTCAATGTACAGACAAACTTTCTGTTACAGTTTTATAATAGTTTAGATAAGTCTTACCGATGTACCTGCGGAGTAGAAAAATTTTAATACCGCGCGAAATTATATTGTCCAATCAGACCCCTGTGCCACCTTCATTCCCTTGCCACGATTGGCTAGGTAATTGTTATCCCGCCCTTTTCCAACTTTGCACCCTTTGATTACTAAACGACTTCAGATTTTTTCTGGGGACTGCGCAAACGAAGATTGACTAGGGGAATAACTTTCCTGGTCGTACTGTTACACCTTGTATATCTATGTACGCTAAAATTAGAGCTAGCTCCGATACTCGCAAGTGTAACGAGTGAAGGTAGAGCATTGCTAATGGATCTCGTAAGGAGGGAGATAGGATATAAAACCTGTCATGTTCATGATTTGATAAGCGACTTTCCACTTCGTTAATGTGTTTTCTTCTTGCTTGTGATTTTGGCACTGCTATAGCGAAATATACAGGGTGAAATTTATATCATTAGCATCCTTAAGGGTCTCCCCATCAAACTGAACAACTTTTACGATAGGAGCAAACAGATCGGAGCAAAAAAGTTATCAGCTGATCCATACTAAACTGAACTCGGCTACTCGACTCAAATGCAGATTTTTTTTTTGCCCGGTCGGTTTGCTCCCATAGTGAAAGTTGTTCAGTTTGATGGATAGACTCTTCGTTTAAAAGTATGCTAATGATATCAATTTCACCCTGTACATACGTGCATACATAAACTCACGACCGTAATCCCTTTCCCGTAATGTACAAAAGAATATACAGGGTCCTTTTTTAATATGCTGAAACTTTTTTAAAGGGAAGATCACACCATCAAACTAAACAACTTTCTCTATCGACCAACATCGAAATCGCGAAAGAAAAATCAGCAGTCTACACATTCATACATTTGGCTCGAGCAGGTTTGCAGTCTTGTATGGAAGAGCAGATTTTTTTCGTGGTCCCATAGAGAAATTTGTTCAGTTTGATGGTCTGATCATCCCCTTAATAAAGTGTCAGCATATTAAGAAGGACTCTATATGCTTTATTTAGGGTAACTCTGACTTCCTTTGGGGAACAGAGGCCTCCAATCCTCAAGCACATATACCTATTACATGCAGTTTTTCTAAAGCTGTCAAAACAACTCTCAAAGGCTGTATTACTTTACATGATAATGGTTCAAGGTTTACTACAAGGATTGTAAATATCTTGGTCGACAAGAAACCTAAGTACCTATACATCATTTCGATAGGGCTGTCATAAGATGTAAACAAAAGCCAAACTAATTGGAACATATATGAAGGTGCCACTGGGAATGTTCCTCCATTGAAAAGGGAAGATCTTCCACCAGGCTATGTGTGAAGCCTGGGGACCGGCCGTGGTCCAACAGTTCTTAGTTGGACCTTGTATATGTATCGAATCTCTGTGATTATTTCTCTTGCGCGATTTATGTCTTGCATTCGATTGTGAACCTTATTTGTAGTAGGTTACGAGTTACGTATTCACGGCGAACGTTGTCTATGTATGGAGCATATTTCCGAGAGCGACGGTATCGCCATCTGTTGGCATCTTTGCTATAACTTGTGGGTGCTGACATCTGTAGCAAGTCCCTACACATAGAATCGCAAAATATTCTGACTAGGATGGCCTTCCCCAATACTTATAATTAAGGAAAAGGTAAAGGAAAACATCGCGAAGAAACCTGCACACGCTACGGAAGAAATTCTGATGCGTAAGTGAAGTCTGCCAGTCACGTGGTGGACTAACTCACATCCCTCCCTGAGGGTAGGACGTTTATAGGCTGATGATGAAGGTAATTGACTAGGTTGGTGGTATGGTCTATACCGAACTGCCCAAAATCGGTCATGGATGTTTTTGACCGTATATTTTGACATTCTACTTTATTAATAACTATACAGGGTGTACAATTTAATGCGTTACAAATCGAAGGGAGTGCTTCGGACCATCAACATCAAACTGAAAAACATTCACTAAAGAGCTAACATCTAAATCGCGAGAAAATATCTGCTGTTTCATACAGTAGGGTCGCGTAGCCATTGACTTTTTCTACGGAACAGCTGATTTTTTTCGCGATTTCGAAGTTGACTCCATAGCGAAAGTTGTTCAGTTTGATTGTCTGAAGCACCCTCTTCAAAATAATTAAAGTTAGTTTTTAAGACAATAACATTGGCATGTGAGATAAATACTTTTTGCCTTCTAATAAAAACATGTAAATAAAATACATGCCTCTAAAACTCATATAGCAGAGGTTAAACATCAGTCGGTTCATATAAAAACAAGAACCTGTCATTAACCTGATGGTAAAATAGAAAAAACAACACTTGCTTGATATTAATAGATATCTTTAGATGAAGAATTATTATTTGTTGTGTTGGAAATATTTTTTTATTTCCCATTGTACTCGAATATTCCAATTTCCAAGAGATGAATGGAGGAAGACGACGTATTGTACCGACCCCAAATAATGGGATAAGGGCAGGAAGATGATAATGATGATGTATATTCCTGTTTTATTTTCAACTTCAAATCAAAATTCTAAAATAAATATAATTATCATAATACCAATCTTTATTTCGGACAGTTAGTAAATTCAATTAATATTAACTTAAAATAATACCTAGTTAATATCAAAAATTTTATAGGACCGTAAACTTTCATCTATCTATCTATACTATTATCTATCTTATATACTATTATCAAACTGATATTAATTAGATATTAACAAAAAACAAATTACGTTATGGTTTTTAGGTGTCCCTGATTCCATATCACCAATTTTTGGATTTTTTGTCTGCCTGTTTGTTTTTTTTGTGTGTTTGTTTGTTTGTTTGAATGAGCATCACGCAACAACTACTAAACCGCTTTTGATGAAACTTTATTTGTTTGATAGCTAATGATCTGACTTAAAATCTGGTATATAATTTCGCTCGTAATAAATAAAATAACACAAAAAAGGAGTACTTCGTAGGCTATTAGGTATTCGCTTCAAAGATAGTGTGGCAGAAACAGGAAGCTGGCATACCTAGGTATTGCGGAAATTTCTCTTTTTTAAGAGATTTCTTTTGTAATTTGAATTAAAAAGAAAATGTTTCCTATTTTGTTCTGGCCATTCCAACGGCTAATTAAGTTAGGAAATGCTTCAAGTTAACAAAAAAAATGTTAAATCTTAGAATTGTAGATATCTATAGGTACCTATAATATATTAGTTCTTAGTAATATTCTATATAATATTCAAACGGTAAAATAATAAATAAAAAAATTAATAAAATAATTCAACAAAACTAAAATATTTATTTTTTAAGTAGCTACAAACTACTATTACTATTTAAGAAATGTTCGAAGAAATTTTTATTCGAAAGTCAAAATTATTTTCGACCAGTACCTCATCTTTATCGACCAGTCTATCCATGCATCGTAAAAAGTTTTGTTAGGTATTAAATGTTTAGTTTGAGTCTTATTTTTGCAAAATGTATGGGAGAAGTTTTTTGCGATTTCTGACATTTCTAGTACTCTAAGCTCAGTTGGTCTCGTAAACTTTTTTGATCTTTATAAGAAACGAGCGTTAACCCGCGACTTAGTCCGCACAAATTATACCTATACCAGATTTTAAGTCAGATCATAAGCAATCAAACAAAAAAAGTTTCATCAAAATCGGTTCAATAGTTTTTGCGTGATACTCATTCAAACAAACAAACAAAAAACAAACACACAAACAAACACACAAACAAACAGACAGACAAAAAATCCAAAAATTGGTGAAATGGAATCAGGGACACCTAAAAACCATATCGTAACTTTTTTTTTGTTAATATCTTCAATGTACAGACAAATTTCCTGTTACAGTTTTATAATAGTACGAGCGTTAACCCGCGACTTCGTCCGCACAAATTATATACCAGATTTTAAGTCAGATCATAAGCTATCAAACAAAAAAAGTTTCATCAAAATCGGTTCAGTAGTTTTTGCGTGATACTCGTTCAAACGAACAAACAAACAAACAAACAAACACACAAACACACAAACAAACAGACAGACAAAAAATCCAAAAATTGGTGAAATGGAATCAGGGACACATAAAAACCATATCGTAACTTTTTTTTTGTTAATATCTTCAATGTACAGACAAATTTCCTGTTACAGTTTTATAATAGTATATAGACAGGATCGATTGACATAAAGTTTTTGTATAAATGGTCTATTTTCTTGCTGGGGTGTTTTTTTTAATGGGGTAAAACTGTCTCAAAAAGTTAAGGACAGTCTCTTAAGAACGTTTCCCTCTATTAGTTGCAACGGTTAAGGTACCTGCCCTTACTGCCCCGACTCAAAAATCTACCCTGTATAGTATACCGTCGCACGGCCAGCTTATGTTGGTTTTGTATAGCTTGCTGCGTCGCCGTGTGTACCTATATCTACATAAAACAATAGTTTAAATGTTTAATAAAATTCGTTCTTCTCTAAGTAAAAAAAATCGTTTGTAAAATAATCATTAGTTAAATTACACGAAAAAAATGTTGTCGTCTTTACTAAAAACATCTAAAGGTCTTTACCTGTTATATGAATACCGGAATACCAATGGTATCTATCTTCGCATTAGCCTGTCTTGTCATGGAACAAAAAACAAATAGTGAAACATAGCCTGCTAATGCGTGGCGTCACTTGACTTCTTATTAGGGCTGCCATCCATCCGGAATTTCCCGGATGAAATATGATCAACACAACATCATTAAAGTTTGAGTGACATCACTATGCGTTGAAGCCAGTGCAACTGTAATTTTACTTTAATTCCTAGGTTTTTTTGAAACTGCTTTCTTATTCGTTAGCTACCGATAACAGTTTTATTTTAGAACTAGCGTTAACCCGCGACTTTGTCCGCACAAATTATATACTTACCAGATTTTAAGTCAGATCATTAGCTATCAAACAAAAAGTTTCATCAAAATCGGTTCAGCAGTTTTTGCGTGATGCTTGTTCAAACAAACAGACAGACAAAAAATCCAAAAATTGCTGCTATGGAATCAGGGACACCTAAAAACCATATCGTAACTTTTTTTTGTTAATATCTTCAATGTACAGACAAACTTTCTGCTACAGTTTTATAATAGTTTAGATAGATAGATTTATCTATTTAACTAAATTTATATTTTATTGAATTGGAATAGAGAAATTTATTATTTACAATATAAGAATAAGAAGAAATGTACACAGTATCCTAAGACTTTAAGAAAGTTGCCGTTTGTTACGTTGCCTTCGAAGAGGACCAGATTCCATAATCTGGTCCCCTACCAGGGTACCATTACCCTAAATAAAATAATGGTCCAACTGACGAAGGCTGTTGTTGGTGTGAGTGATATATTATATATTGACGAAGCCTGGAGTGCCATTTTCGAAAGTCACACGTTCAAATCAGCATTAGAAAATGACATAATTACTATTATAGAGATATGCGTCATTCGATCACGATTTTGAACGTGTGAGTTTAAAAAATCTCACTCTTGAAGTGCTACTTTTTAAATTCGAAACCATGACCGATAATTCACAAACTTCATACTTTTCTGCTGCTGATTTCAAGTTAGATATGACTTTTAAAAATCGACGTTTGAAAATACATTTTGATTTGAAATTCGATGTTTTGGAACTGTTTGTCCTCGTTTAGTAGATTCATAGATGGCAATCTACCTCGAGTTCATTACACTGACTTTATTAAACTGGCTATCAGTAAACTTCCTTTTATCAGATTATACAAATTGACCTTAATCATTATTATATTTACTTAGGCCCGATTCCATCAAACGCGACTAAATTTTATTCTTAGATTATGTCAGTTTTACCAACCCTAATCTATGAATAAGTTGAGAATAAATTTTACACGGCCAATTTTGACGGTGTAAAGCTTATATCAAGACTAATGAAATGTCAATGTCACATAGTTAAAAAAAATAAAGAAAAAAGAAACCTAACAAATTAAAACCGTATAACCTCACAATGCAATAAGTACGGATCCAACGACCTCTTTCTTTAGATGGATTATTCGTACTTTTAGTATGGGTTTAGTGGGGTAGAAGAAAAACGACGTTATTTGGGAGTGAACGCTAAGAATTAAATTGTTCCTTGTATAGTTACTCTTCTATAAATCAAAGTTTGGTCGAATCCGGCCTAAGTAGAATAATTTCGCCGTATATTAAGCATAAGCATATGCTCACGTCACGACTATAATCCTCGAGGAGGTAGTCAGAGATATTCTGCAACCTCAGAACATCCACGTTTCACTATAGTACCGAAACTCTGCCCCAGTGTGACGGTGAGTGAGCCCGTCGCCACTTGTAAATGGAAAGTAGGTACAATACATGCCTCGAAATTAAAGCATGCAGGTTTTCTCACGATGTTTTCCTTCACTGAAAAGCCAGTGGTGTACATAAATTCCGAAAAAACTCATTGGTACGAGTCGGCCTGGACGGGGATCGAACCATCGCCTCCTGCACAGCAGGCAAGGTTACTCGGCACTGGACCACCACGGCTTTTTTTATTAAGTACCTTACCTTATATTAAGTACCAAATTTTATACAATTCCCATACCTAACCAATTAGGAACGATTTTCAAATTAATAGAGGTGATTTCTTAATGATCATCAATAAATGACAAAATAATTTTGTGGCATCACAAAATATTCTTCATTCGCACTGTGCGTTTAGTCGTTGAAACATCGGTTAAAAAGTAAAATTGATTTTGTTCTTTCAAAAGTACCTAGATTTAAATCTGTGACGGTGTCGCTTCTTTTATACGTTCGAACGAGATCAGTGACCCGAGCCCAATGTACTATCAGCGTCACAATTACCATAGAGATGAATCCAGCGAGTCAAGCGACAGCGATGACGAAATACGTATCATCCGCGCCTTTAGAAAAGAAAAACAGGTACCTTTTATCGATATGATAACGATATACAGGGTGTAAGTGACAGAATAGCAAATACCGAAACGGTGAACTCATACCATCAAACTGAACAACTTTCACTATAGAGCCTACGCCTCAGGAAACACGAAAAAAAATCCGCTGTCCCATACATTTTAGTCGGATGAGCAAAGCAGTTTTATATGGGACAGCAGATTTTTTTCGCGTTCCTTGGGTAGGCTCCAGAGTGAAAGTTGTTCAGTTTGATAGTCTGAGATCACAGTTTCAGTATTTGCTAGGCTGTCACTTACACCCTGCATATATTATCATCATATACAGCGATATACCTACATAGGTATATTATCGCATCTATGTAGGCGATATTTTTCTAATAATATTATTAGGTTAAAATAAAAATTACCAATTTAATTTTGATTATTAAAGTGATCAGACGGCATACCTGAAAAGCCGTTCGTATGTAGGCACTGACATATAGGTACTCGTAGAGGTATAGAACCGATGATTGACTGACAATCAGTTGCAGAAACGCTCATTAGAGTTAATACTCGATTAAATCTCTTCCTAGCTTTAATTTAATTTAAGAGCCGTGGTGGTCCAGTGGATAGTAACCTTGCCTGCCGTGCAGGAGGCGATGGTTCGATCCCCTTCCAGGCCGACTCGTACCAATGAGTTTTTCGGAATTTATGTACGATTTGTAACACCACTGGCTTTTTTCGGTGAAGGAAAACATCGTGAGGAAACCTGCATGCTTCAATTTCGAGGCATGTATTGTACCTACTGTCCATTACAAGTGGCGACGGGCTCACTCCCCGTCACTCTGGACAGAGTTTCGGTACTACTAGTGAAACGTGGATGTTCAGAGGTTTCAGAATATCTCTGACTACCCCCTCGGGGAATATAGTCGTGAGCATATGCTTATATGCTAGCTTTAATTTCGTCAACAAGACAAAAAGTGGCAGCAAGAGATTTAATGGATAATTAACTTTAATAAGCGTTTCTGAAACTAAGCTTTAATAATTATATACTGATCAGTCACTTTCTGAAATCAGGAACAATAAACATTATCTTCATCATCATCATACAGCAAAAAAAATGAACACGTAGCGTGGGTGTAAATATTTATACAGAGTGTAAAATTAAATGCGTTACATATCAAAGGGGGTGCTTCAGACAGACCATCAATCTGAACAAATTTCCCTATGGAGCCAACATCGAAATCGCGGAATAAAAATCAGCTGTTCCATAGAAAAAGTCAATGGCGACGCGACCCAACTGTACGAGACAGCAGATATTTCTCTCACGTTTTCGAAGTTGGCTCCCCTTTGATATGTAACGCATTTAATACACTCTGTATAAAAAGTATAGAAAATGAATTTCGAAATAGCTTTGTAAAATAAAATATGTTCAGGCAGAGTTAGTATGATGTTGGTACCTAATGTATTTCACTAAAATAGCCATCCATTTCCAATTTAAATGTGGACGTTACTCTCCTCGTTCGAGGTCGATTGCTGCTTACCAACAATGACGAATTGGGCGATACCTATTATAGCGTACGTACGTGGTAGGTACCATAAGTAATATATTTAAACATAAGCATGGAAATATTGTTTTCTACTTTTACGATGTAGAATATGTACAATCGGAAAAAAATCTGCCGGTCCCATATATTTGGGTAGAGACCCTAGGTTTGCAGTTTAAAAAAAAAATGATAATGCTCACATGCACATACATTATAATGATCCCAAGCAAGCACTACGGGGTGAAATGAATATCATTAGCATTCTTTTAAACTAAGACCACCCATCAAACTGAAGAACTTATACTATGGGAGCAAACCGATACTCCCATAGTAAAAGTTGTTCAGTTGGATGGGTAGGCTCTTAGTTTAAAAGGATGCTAATGATATCAATTTCACCCTGCATAGGCTGTTTATTATGGAAACCATACAACAACGGCACAAGCATGTAAACATCCATGACCGAACCAGGATTTGAACCCAGGACCCTGGTTAGTTTTGTTTGGAACAGCTGTTTTTTTTGCGATCTATGTTGGCTTGGTTGGTTGGGAAAGTGAAAAATTCGTGTTATTCGTGATGAAAACGACAACATAACATAAAATATGCGATAAATTGAAGAACCCAGTGTCGAGACGTGCGATACTATTGGGTGCGGGCATAATATAGAAAATAAAAGTCGGGTATCGCACGATAATTCACAAAAATTCCACTATAATCAACGACAATTTTGTAATTTAATTAAACCTGTGTATCAAATTACTATTTTGGACCATATTAACCGACAAATTCCAATAATATACATCATTTTGTTGATTTCGATGTTAGTCCCATAGAGAAAGTTGTTCAGTTTGATGGTCTGATCATCCCCTTAAAAAAGTGTCAGCATGTACTAAGAAGGACCCTGTATACAGGGTGTTACAAAATTTAAAAAATTAAATTCTTTCTTTTTGATTCTATAAATATTTAGATTAGACCATCAAACTGCACAACTTTCACTATGGGACGAACATCAAAATCTGCGAAATAAAAAACAGCTGTCCCATACATTTAGCTCGAGTAGATTTGTAGTTTAGTATGGAACATCAGTTTTTTTCGTGATTTCGATATTGGTCCCATAGTGAAAGTTGTTCAGTTTGATGGTCTAAACCACCCCCTTAAATGTTTTTATGTGTATTTTCCTAACACCTTGTGTAGCTAGCCGGTATAAAAAACAATTCAGGCGTTATTTGTGCCGCAATTCTGTGAAGTTAATATCGACTTAGTACGCCGCTAAACTTACGTAAAATGGACGTTTATCTTCGTAATAGTATTATAATGGACTACGCGATTAAATACCATTTGAACAGTTTTAGTTCGTTGACGAATGAACGCAAAACTTGAAGATAGTTTGTATAATTGAACACAGAACAACATAATAAGTAGTAGCCCAGTCATTTTACGGAGTTTTGTTAGGAGGGGGAGTAATTCTTTAAAACTGCAACCGGCACCATTTAGTGACAAAAAGGCTATCTAAAAACATATTCGCTACGCACCACAGAAATCAAAATTGTATCTCCCAGAAGGCTTACCATTATTTTTTTTAGACCGAGATATAATGCTAAATTTAAAATTTGTTGTTGCTGTCGCTGACGTGATATTTTTTTAATGTTGGTACATTTCTAAGCTCAAATTGGCTCTTAAACACTAAACCGAAAAAAATTTCAATTATTAATTAGTCCCGGTCTCAAACCGTAAAATGACTGGGCTATAGATAGGAATTACAATGGGAAACATTCCAAAAATTGCCACAAATTTTAACTGTTTTTAACTTTTATCTACAGGGTGTGAAATTAAGTGGGTCACTTACTTAAAGCGGTGCTTCAGACCATCAAACCGAACAACTTTCTTTATCGGACCAATATCGAAATCGCGAAAAAAAAATCTGCTGTCCCATACATTTTAGTCGAGTTATGTTTGCACTTTTGTATGGGACAACGGATTTTTTTTTCGCCATTTCAGTGTTGGTCATATAGTAAAAGTTGTTCAGTTTGATGGTCTGAAGCACTTCTTTAAGTAATTGTCCTATTTAATTTTACATCCTGTATTAGAATACCTAAAGAGCTAAAAACGCTACAAGATAACATTTTGTTTTGTTGTATTTTAGCTATATTATGTAGGTATAGTAATATTGTCTGTAGACAATCATAATATTAGCGGATGAAAATTCGTAGAGAGACGTTAATCTCTCTGTTAATATTGATTGGTTTTCAAGGCAAATTATACGTCGATCAAAATCCTACGCAGTAATCCTTAATGACATTCAATCTGGACATCTGAGGAAAATCAACACAATACCCCGATGTTAATGCGATAACAATCCTGGGTCAGCGTTCGTGCCATGTGCTCTCTCGACACCCATTTATGTCTATAAAGTTTCCTCTCGTTTTGTCATGTAGATGTTTTGTTTGGCTTTGTTGTATGCCCCATTGTCAGTAGGTACCTAGGCAATTTATGCTATGAACGTAGTGAGCGTGAGCAAAACAGGACAAAATACACGTTAAACCGACTTCACTTGAAGGTGTTTTATTGAGGCTGTACTTATGTCTTTGCATGTTTTTGTTGTACTGCCTTATTATGAAAATTGAAAATCACTCACATCAAATATATTTTACAGTAATTTTAACCTATTTTATTTATTAATTCTTTGATAGCAAACATTTTTCACATCTAATTTTTTTTTAATAAAACAAAATCTTGTTGATACCATTAGTATACACGATACACGACACGAAGAACCTGCCTACACGATAAGAAGAAGATACCATTAGTATGATGATTTGAACAAAATCTTGCCCGGTAGAAGGACTGCCTGGCTTAAGAACCAGTGTGAATGGTTCGATACGAACTCTATCTTACTACTCAGGGCAGCAGTCTCCAGGAGTGCGATTTTTGAATCTCATAATGTTGAACTCAGCAGTTGAAAATGTATGGACATACGCATCTTTCTACTGCTGATTTGACTTTCAAAAATCGCACTCCTGGAGTATGATTTTCGAAAGTCAAATCAGCATTAGAAAGATGCATATCTCCATAGTAATTTTAAGATTTTTAACTGCTGAGCTCAGCGAATCACATTCAAAAATCACACTCCTGGGTTCGATAAGCTCTAATGATAGCCAACCTCCGAGATAGGAGATGGCACCAGAAAAAGAAGAAGAACAAAATCTATAATGATTACGCATAAGCATATTATTTTTTATACACATACCTAGGTATTTATACATCACCTTATTATTTAAGATCTACGCTCTTGTCGGTGAAGTATTCGCCAATCTAATCTGTTTTCAGCTATTGTCTTGAGTAAAATACCAGTGTGAAGTATTAACATAAATTAAATCCTATAATATCACCGCTGCCAATCTAAAGTGGGATTGGGCTGGACATGTCTGCTGCATGCCAGATGACCTATGGGCCAAAACCACTACCAACTGATCCCCAGTAAAACGATATCGGCGTCGAGGCAGACCCATAAGTGTCTAAACACACTATACCGAAAGTACGCGACCGAAGATCCGCGGCTGAGTTTACGTTCCGACCATGTTCCGACGTATTCGGGTAATATGACACACCATAAGCGCCGAACTTACGCGGCAGAAATTCAGTTGCGTAAACTTGCGTAACTTTGTTCAGTGTCTCTAGCGCTGTCGTGGCGTTGTGCCGTATTTCTACACGGACAGACAGACGGGGAAACAAAGTGATCTTGCGTTGGTTCCGTTATTACTTTTGATGTGCGAAAAACGAAAAATGGACTATTTTACAGTAATAGCAATTGCTGAGGCTTTAGAAGAAGACAAATACAGGAAAGAATATTGGGTGCACCCATTGAATTCTACGAGACTACAAGATGGCCAGTTTCAACGTTATGCAAAGTACAGAGCCTTTCCCGATAGGTTTTTCAATTATTTTCGCATGACGATACAATCTTTTGATGAACTGTTATTTCTCATCAGTAACAACATTTTGAAAAAAGATACTACATTCATTCTACTTCATACATACTGAGTAGTATCGATACTTTTGGTTCGATACTTTTATCGGTATCGATACTTTCTTCTGCGATACCAGTATCGAGTAGGTATCGATACTTTTGAATTTTTGCGTATCCCTATGAACGAGCGAGCAAGAGACACGCGGGGTGCGGGGCTCGGGCGGGCATTACTGCCTCCCCGCTGCACCCCGCCCCCGGATTTTCGTCGGCAATCGAACCGAACTTCGGTCGCGTAAACTCGCGTATAATGTGTGCACTACAGACTAAGTTGCCGCTGAACTTACGCCCGACCGAAGTTCGGCTGTACGCTATAACGCAACGTAATTTCGGCATAATGTGTCGTCGTTCATTCAAATAGCATTGCTGGCGTAATCGTGCCGAACTTCGGTCGCGTACTTTCGGCATAATGTGTTTAGACACTAAGAAGGTGGCGGGACGAAATCGATGGCTTCTTGAAGAACCGGCTGATATAAATAAAATAAATAAATCCTATAATATAGTGATACTAGCTGTTGCCCGCGACTTCGTACGCGCAGACCACTGAAATATACTTTACGACCCTATTCTCAAACTTACTGAATATACACACAAAATTTCATAAGAATCGGTCAAGCCGTTTCGGAGGAGTTCTGTTACAAACATCGTGACCGAGAATTTTATATATTAGAGATTAAATTAAGCTAGGTATGTTTGCATTAAGTTAGTTACGTAACGACCAAACAACATGGGTATTCGATTAATTAGTCATGTCTATGGAACAAGGCACTTACGTTTAAATATCGGTTTATTGGATAAACTTTAATAGATTTAATGCTTTATAATCTCTAATCCGTTTTGTCTAATCTGTTCGAAATCAATTACTCAATAAAACATTTTGTAAATCGCTTATTAAAGTAGCAAACATAACCACGAGGAATTGATTCATTTTAAACTGTAAAAGAAAACATTTCAGGAAACACCGCTCTAGACAAAACTTATGTCGAAAGTTTTAAACTACTGCAATAATAATACAAGACATCTTTGAATAACTAAACAGAATGAACAAAATTTGTTAAATTTAAATAAAACTTCTCAAAACTTGTACTTTTTCGCTCACTACGGTCCGCCACACACAGACGGAATTGCGGTCCGGAATCCTGATTCAGGATTCAGTGTTGTCAACCATGGTTACAAAAAATACTAGAGTGCTGTTTAAAAAATGCTTTAAATAAAAATGTATGAAACGCCAAATGAATGACAATAATTGCATTTTTAGGTATTTATTAAAACAAAACAAACAATTTCTATACATGATAATTACTATCATGTGATGAGGTCATGACGTTACGAATGTAACGATGATGGTTTGTAAATTTATTCCAATATTAATGCAACTATACCTAGTAGTAAATCTACAAAAGACTATCGATAGTTTTAACATTAGACATAATCTGCATACAAAATGGCATGAACCATATCACACAAGCGGTTTTTGAGCGTAAGCGATTTCGCAACTTTGCCGCAACGACGTCGCAACTGCACCGTCAAGATACGGTATCGTTCCATCAACGCCTACGCTCAAGAATCACTTTAAAATATGCAACCTAAGACATCAAAAAACCACTAGATCTAGTGAAAAAATCTCTGAAAGCGGCAACACTCCATACGGAATCTAATTCCGAATCAGGTTTATTCCGGATGTACGTGGCGGACCTAAATGAACTCAGATAGTCAAAGTACGAGCGCTGATTTCAATTCCAATTTCACAGCTAGTTCGCGCTGCACAGTTAATATGATTTCGATCAATCATTTCCAATTGATGCTGCACACACTTTATCATAATTATGCTCAATGTGCATAACCACGTACCTAAATTAGTGTTACAACACAAAATATAGGTTTTTATTACAATAATTCTGGCACAGTACTAATTTGTTAAGCCATAATTGTCTTCCAGCCCTGTATCCCATTGATTGCGGTCGGCGCAATGTGTCCTTTTCCTCCGTTTATCTCTTTTCCTTTCGTCCATCAGTCAGCGTACACTCAGCTATCTTGAAAATACTGGTTGGCGACTAATTCGTAATTTGACCATCATGTTGGAGTAGCGTTCCATACTAAACTGCAATGTCTACTCGACTCAAATGTATGCAACAGCTGATAGTAAAAGTTGTTCAGTTTGGTTAGAATCTTAGTTTAAAAGGATGCTAACGATATTAATTTCACCCTGTTTAAGCCTCCTCCCCCATCATGCCATATCATGCCATGCCACTCATTCCAGTCGAATCCTGTTCCAGTCGCATCCAAGACGTTCCAGTCGCATTTGCAATATAAGCAGCATCAAAGGTTTCTTACTTTTTAGGGTTCCGTAGCCAAAGGGAGAAAACGGGACCCTATTACTAAGCCCCGTCTCCGTCCGTCCGTCCTACCTATTTTGAAAATTGACTTTTTCACAGAATATGCGTTATTTCGGCGGATTTGTTAACAAATAAAAATGTCAAAAAGTTAAAAATTAAGAAGGGGTCCTCATCCAAGAAACTAGTTTTTATCAACGTTTTTTCTTCTCGCTCTATCGTAAAAACGGTAATACATACAAGCATCCAACTTGTTGTGTTGTGATTATAGAGCAAACTCTACAGTATAACAACTAACAATAAAAACCGACCAAGTGTGAGTCGGTCTCACGCTAAAGGTACCGGAGAAAACAAGCTTTTTTGTATTTTGATAATTTTTGTGTGATGGTGTGGTACGGAACCCTCGGTGCGCGAGTAGGCCAACTCGCACTTCACCGGTTTTATTGTAGCATGCGTTTTTGACAGATTTCCGTTAAAATTAATTACACTAACAATTTAAGATTTGTATGGAAAACGTTGACCCACGATAACATAGCTTTGAAACTATGTAGGTATCTACTTATATTTTATCGGAAATCTGACAAATTTATGTTTTTGGATTGTGGTAAAATCATTTTAATTTTTTAATTTTAATTACCTACGAAATGTTCAAACTAAGACGGAACTTAGTTTTGTATGGAGCGCCGCGCCGTACGAATTATATCCTCTTAAAGAACATAAACTTCTAACAACTCTACAAGAACATTTGTTTAAAGTAGAAAACATTTAAGTTCTTCGATTTTTAGTTGTACAGATAAATACTCGTCTCGACTATTAAAAGGGTACCTATCTTATCTGGCACGCATAAATACCTGACTGGCATGTAACGGGGCAAAGCCCTTGGCCCATTAACGGCCTCTAAATGCATCGCATTCCAAAAGAAGTTTGTCGATGTCGTTGAATACAGATCCGGTACGGAAAACGATAAAAATAAATCAATTTGTTTTATTGCTACCAAGGTTTAAAAACTACCTAAATAAAATCCTAAACAAGTAGGGTAATGAAGACTCTTCAAAATTACCATGTCCGCCTTGTGAATGTGATTATTATACGAGTTACATAAGAGGATCTATCCCTTACGAAAAAATCATATTATTATCTTAATCTTAACTATTATAAAACTGTAACAGAAGTGTGTCTGTAATTTGAAATTTATCAAGGCGGTTGCATAGGGGTCAATTTTATACAAAACTTTGACGCACAATACGCGTAGACGGTATTAATATAAGTAACTTTGTATATATGAAAAAATAGTTTAGAAAATCTAGATGCCGCGTAACAAATAACATTTGCAGTTTATAAATTAATTACGAAGATATAAAGCTTTGAAATTTTTCATACAAAATTTTAAAAGCTAAAGATAAACCTTCATAAATCAACCATTTAAACTTCACACAAAATGTATTTTATTTTTTATTTTAGTCCATTAAATTGCAAATGTTATTTGTTACGCGGCAACTATATTTTCTAAACTATTTATTTATCGCTTATTTTTCCATATATAAAATATGACTTTAATTAATTCCGTCTACGCGTATTGTGCGTCAAACTTTTGTATGGACTGAAACCAGCTTAACACAAAAAAGTTACGATATTGTTTTTAGATGTCCCTGATTCCAAATTTCGTTGTTTGTTTGATCGAGCATCACGCAAAAACTACTGAGCCGATTTTGATGAAACTTTTTTGTTTGATTGCTCAAGATTTAAGGTTAACTCCAGTAGGTAATAAAATAAAGCTTCAGATCATTAAATATCTTTCCAGTTGATATGAAACTAGTAATAGATCTTATTTTTATTCCTAGATTTGAAATGTTTCTCTGTTTGTCAGAAATTATCATGCATGAGCATGACTAATAATTATACAAAACAATGCTTGCTATCAGTTATTTAAAACAAATTTCTACAGGCGTTGTTAAAACAATACCGCACACATCAAAAACCAATCTAAATCTCCAATGAGATTTAATAAATCCATTCCATTTGGGAATCGCTGCAGAGCAACCAAATCAGTTGCGGAAAACTTTGCCAAGAGGATTGTCTGTATGGAAACCTATATCTATGTCTATGTAGCTCCCAAATTGCTATTGCAGCCTAGCGCATAGCGTGCAGTTGTTCGAGCTAGAAACTCCGCCGTGTCCTGTCAGCTCTTTGCTGTATTGAATTTCTTTTCAGAGCAGGCAGTTTCCAGATGTTACAATTTAACTACTCTTGAAACTAGGTTTTGGAATTCAAATTATACATACTTATACACATACACAAACTCACGACCGTAATACCTTTCGGGGTGGTCAGGAACATTGCTACAACTACCAGAGTTGTAGTAATGCTCACACATAACAATTTAATTTAAATGAGAGAGGATATAATACGATAATAATTCGTAGGCACGGCGTTCTATACAAAATAGTTTGAACATTTAGGAATCAAAGTAAAGAAAAAGGGTTTAAACCATAAACTTAATATTACTACTTATAGTATATTCAGTTTATGGTTTCAAAAGGTTTTAACACAAAAAAAATACTTAGTTTCAAAGTTATCGTAGCTCAAGGTTTTACATCCAAATTTTAAATTAATCCTAGCATTGAAACTATATTTTTTAATCAAAGATTTTAACGGAAATTGACAAATGTAAAGCACAAATGTTGGTTGGCTCGATTGTGTCTAAAATATTTAACTAACTTTAATTTAACCAATTAAAAAATTATAATAATTAATTTAATATCAAAAATAGGACAGAAGTTCATTTGTGCAGTACGCTGGGAGCCTTCGGGACACAGATTACCCCCAGTAGATACCGCATACAGGGCCGGCGCGCCGACGGCGACGCTCGCCACACATCTATGATTTTGCACTGATACAAGCAACGCGAATGAGCGAGCTCGAAGTAGTGCGACCTTGAAATGGCCAATCACGTTGCACCGTTTCGTGCCCCGCTACCCGCACCTACCGCCAAAAATGGTGACTTCGGGCGTGTACAAAATTTTCATCATGCGGTATCTATTGGGGGTAATATGTGCTTCGGGATAAACTTCTCTTAAGTACCGAACTACCGAGCCAATTGTGCTGCCTCAATCGTATTTTTTTATTCTGATTGGCTTTCGTATTATTATGTTTTATGCATGTAGCTATTATCGTTAAAACCGCCAAAAGTGGCCACTTTTTTAAAGATAATAAAAAAGAATACTACAAACATAATAAAAAAAATCCATCTCATTTCACGGCTTATTGCCTTTTACATTATTTTCACTATCGTCGTATCAGTGAACCGTATCATTGATAAGCAAACACCACACAATATAAGTGGCCATTAGTCACAGTGTAGTATACTTAATTAGTACCTACCTCTACCTTTGATGTAGGAATTGATCATATTGATTCAGTGAATCAAATAAACTCTCGGTAGGTACTAGGTAGTATGGTAGCCATGACATTGGTGTGCTCTTTATTCCGTGACATTGGTCAAATTCGTGACTAATTAAGAGAATATGACCCGTTAGCGCGCTCCATACAAATAAAGTTTATTCTATTTTGAATATTAACCAATTTAATACCTATTTAAAGTGATTTTTTTTAAACACGTACTAGAAACTTGATCTTTATCCGTGGTTTGTCAGATTTTCGTTAAAATGTAAAAAATGGAAATGTCAAAGTTACAGTGGCTTAAAGATTTCCTTCCAAATCTTAAATTATTCTTACCTTTAAAACCAGACAGGGTGTAAGGAAAAGTAAAACTTTAAACCAAACCTTTAAATCAAATATTAGTCTACCCATCAAACTGATCAACTTTTACTATGGGAGCAAACCTGTCAGAACAAAAAAAATCAGCTGCCGTGCCCCATACTAAACTGCAATACCTACTGGATTCAAAGTCAAACTTAAGGAACAGCAGATTTTTTTAAAAAATACGTTATTTGTCTTAGGGCCGAGGTGCTTCAGACCATCAAACTGAATAACTTTTACTACCTATGGGACCAACCTTGAAATCGCGAAGAAAATATCAGCTGTTTCATACATTTTGATCGAAAAGCAATTGAGATTTTCTATAAAACAGCTGATTTTATTTCACTATTTCAAATGTTAGCTCCTTAATGAAAGTTGTTCAGTTGGATGGTCTTAAACACTATATTCGATAAGTAACGCATAAAATTTTACACCCTTATTATACCTATTGCACATCCATGACCAAAGATACCATAAAAACAACATAATCAAAGTTAATAACAAACTGCGTTTGAAAGATTTGAAACGTTGCGTTGCATTGTTGTAACCGAAATTACCGTAAAAAATCACGAATGACGTAACTATGACAATGACTTTTACAAAGTAGATTTTGAGATTATAGTCGACCTTCACCAAAATGCAACCTCTTTGGTCTGTGTTAGTATTCTGTGTTATCTCTAATCTATAATCACGTGACGCCTCTTTCCCAGTGGAGCAGGCAGAGACCAGGGCGCGCCATCTACTAAGTACGTTCCTTACATACCTCTATTGCCTCATACTCATCCATACATCTCTTCATACATGCACGGTGGTTTCCAGTATTCCGCACCTCCCCTTTTTGTAGGACGCAACCGATTTGATCAGAATACTCCACTCACAACTTTAGTACTACTACATAAAACAAAACAAAAGTGTATGTAACTTATTGCTGCTGACTGTACATCATATTCTTTTATATAAGTCTTAATTTTTTCAAGTGGATGATCACACAATCAAAGTCCCATAGGACTAGTATAGAAATTCAGAATAAAACAAACTATTATATAACACAATTATTTGAAATTCTGAAATTGGCAAAATAAGCATTTTTCGATTTTTTGTAAAAAATCCGCAAATCCGATTTCGGCAATAATCCAGCTTGTAAAGTAAGAAAACAATGGTCTTACGTTACATCAACAACAAGAAAATACAATATTGTTCAGTAATAACGCAGAAAACGATTATTAAGTTAATGTTGTTGTGCTAACAAATGAACAAAAAACCGGAAAACCATAAACATAATCTACGACGATCCAATTAAGTACAAATGATGATAAGTAGCGTGGCGTGGGGGGGGGGGGGGTTGTTCAAATGCCCCGGGTGGCACTTTACTAGAGGCGGCTAATTCGCTAAAAATATAGATCCATTAAACTCTATTTATAACAGCTCCGTATGAGAGAAGAAAACTTGAGCTCGCTTCGCTAACTTTATACAACTTATCATAAAGACACATACACTTTATCATAAAGAGTTCTGACCACAGCAGCTAAGACGGGGTGCTAAAAATCTGGAGCTCGCTTCGCTCAATCTATTATTAGGTTCACATGTTTTGTACGAAAAGAGCTCCAGCTTTAACCAATTCGTATTGAAGAAAAAGCTCGAGCTCTCTTCGCTCGCTCTAAATTCATATTTTTGCATGGATAAACCAAAAAAGGTGTCTGACTACAACTAGAGTAGTTTTGCTAAAATATTTCGAGTTTGCTTCGGTCGCTCCGTTATTTTGTATGTAGGTTTTCTTATAAAGATAAGGGGGCGACAAAATCGGTCTGCACCGGGCGACAGAAACCCACGGTACGCCAATAATGGATAAAATAGTATGAAACGGTTGATTCGATGGAACACAATAAAGTTTGCAAAAGCTTTTATATAGCACTTTGAGATTAAAATCGAAGGGATATTATATTTCAATGCGCGTCGCTCTAAAGTTGTTCGCTCCCTGAAACCTTTTGAAATTAATTGGATTAAAATATTTTGAACAGTACCTACTTCTTGGATATACTTTTTGATATTGAAATCTTTCATTGTAATAAACTGAACAATAATGAATCCAGTTATTAAGGTATTTTTAAGAAACCTTTAATTTTAATATTTTAGTCCAAAAATTTAAGGTTTTGAGGAGTTCGTGGTTCCAGATCTTACTGTATACCATTATTATTTGGTTATAAGGGCTTGGTCGATGACCAAAAAGCTACTGCGACCTGGATAGATCTATTGTAACTGTCACCCTAGACCTAAAGGTCATTTCCTAGGCCCACGGAACCGTGAACCGTGTTATGCTTTTGGAGGGAAGGTCCCTAATGTCAGTAGGTGTTATTATGTATCCACCTAGATGGCGACTTCTGCTGTGAATGAGCACTTCGCATTCGCAGAGAAGGTGTATGGGCGTTTCCTCTGCTTCACAGCAGAATCTGCAAGTGGGTGAATCTACAAGCCCCATTCTGTGTAGGTGTTTGTTTAACTTGCAGTGTCCTGTTAAGGCTCGTACTAAGAGCCTTAAGTCGTTGCGGTTTGAATTGATGGCATCCGAGGTATGTCTGTTTGAAAAGCCGGTCACAAGTTCTTTCGCATGCCTCAGTCCTGGTGTATCCGACCAGAGCCTGCGGCTTTGGTTCACAGCCCATTCCTTTAGCACACGTCTAGAGGTGTTGCGAGAGATGCCGCAATAAGGCTCGGGGCCTATGGCGTCCTCTTCCGTACTGTATACCATAATCTTGCAAATAAATAAATCTTATTTGATAATACCTACAACTGAATTCAGTTAATAATCACACTGTAAATTGTGTGTTTGTGTGTAATAGCGTGACATAGCAAAGTCGCGACTTAGGTATTCTCTTTCAGTTGGCGAATAAAAGAGCTACGCGTCATGCTAAAACTTCAGCAGTAATTTCTATCTAAACCTCATTTTGGTACACCATTTTTGAGGTAGAGTCGTCTTTAATCACTACAGGTGATTTCAGGATACCAAAACTGAACTGAAGGTAGAGTCGCCTTTAATCATCTGGGTGTTCATAGTACGCCGATGAGTCGCCTATAATCACCCAGGTGATGTCACCTAGGTCATTAAAATGGAACTATACAGGGTGTAAGGAAAAGTATCATTAATCTTTAAACCAAATACTCTACCCATCAAAGTCAAATTAGAGGAACAGCAGATTTTTTTTAAAAATACGTTATTTGTCTTAGGGCCGAGGTGCTTCAGACCATCAAACTGAATAACTTTTACTACCTATGGGACCAACCTTGAAATCGCGAAGAAAATATCAGCTGTTTCATACATTTTGATCGAAAAGCAATTGAGATTTTCTATAAAACAGCTGATTTTATTTCACTATTTCAAATGTTAGCTCCTTAATGAAAGTTGTTCAGTTGGATGGTCTTAAACACTATATTCGATAAGTAACGCATAAAATTTTACACCCTTATTATACCTATTGCACATCCATGACCAAAGATACCATAAAAACAACATAATCAAAGTTAATAACAAACTGCGTTTGAAAGATTTGAAACGTTGCGTTGCATTGTTGTAACCGAAATTACCGTAAAAAATCACGAATGACGTAACTATGACAATGACTTTTACAAAGTAGATTTTGAGATTATAGTCGACCTTCACCAAAATGCAACCTCTTTGGTCTGGGTTAGTATTCTGTGTTATCTCTATCTACCTATCTATAATCACGTGACGCCTCTTTCCCAGTGGAGCAGGCAGAGACCAGGGCGCGCCATCTACTAAGTACGTTCCTTACATACCTCTATTGCCTCATACTCATCCATACATCTCTTCATACATGCACGGTGGTTTCCAGTATTCCGCACCTCCCCTTTTTGTAGGACGCAACCGATTTGATCAGAATACTCGTCTCACAACTTTAGTACTACTACATAAAACAAAACAAAAGTGTATGTAACTTATTGCTGCTGACTGTACATCATATTCTTTTATATAAGTCTTAATTTTTTCAAGTGGATGATCACACAATCAAAGTCCCATAGGACTAGTATAGAAATTCAGAATAAAACAAACTATTATATAACACAATTATTTGAAATTTTGAAATTGGCAAAATAAGCATTTTTCGATTTTTTGTAAAAAATCCGCAAATCCGATTTCGGCAATAATCCAGCTTGTAAAGTAAGAAAACAATGGTCTTACGTTACATCAACAACAAGAAAATACAATATTGTTCAGTAATAACGCAGAAAACGATTATTAAGTTAATGTTGTTGTGCTAACAAATGAACAAAAAACCGGAAAACCATAAACATAATCTACGACGATCCAATTAAGTACAAATGATGATAAGTAGCGTAGCGTGGGGGGGGGGGGGGGGGATTGTTCAAATGCCCCGGGTGGCACTTTACTAGAGGCGGCTAATTCGCTAAAAATATAGATCCATTAAACTCTATTTATAACAGCTCCGTATGAGTGAAGAAAACTTGAGCTCGCTTCGCTAATTTTCTGTTCTAAGTTTTTAACTTGTAGGTGTACACTTTATCATAAAGAGTTCTGACCACAGCAGCTAAGACGGGATGCTAAAAATTTGGAGCTCGCTTCGCTCAATCTATTATCAGGTTCACATGTTTTGTACGAAAAGAGCTCTAGCTTTAACCAATTCGTATTGAAGAGAAAGCTCGAGCTCTCTTCGCTCGCTCTAAATACATATTTTTGCATGGATAAACCAAAAAAGGTGTCTGACTACAACTAGAGTAGTTTTGCTAAAATATTTCGAGTTTGCTTCGGTCGCTCCGTTATTTTGTATGTAGGTTTTCTTATAAAGATAAGGGTGCGACAAAATCGGTCTGCACCGGGCGACAGAAACTCACGGTACGCCAATCTATACTATTATAAAACTGTAACAGGAAGTTTGTCTGTACATTGAAGATATTAACAAAAAAAAAGTTACGATATGGTTTTTAGGTGTCCCTGATTCCATTTCACCAATTTTTGGATTTTTTGTCTGTCTGTTTGTTTGTGTGTTTGTTTGGGTGTTTGTTTGTTTGTTTGTTTGAACGAGTATCACGCAAAAACTACTGAACCGATTTTGATGATACTTTTTTTGTTTGATAGCTTATGATCTGACTTAAAATCTGGTATATAATTTGTGCGGACGAAGTCGCGGGTTAACGCTCGTAATGGATAAAATAGTATAAAACGGTTGATTCGATGGAACACAATAAAGTTTGCAAAAGCTTTTATATAGCACTTTGAGATTAAAATCGAAGGGATATTATATTTCAATGCGCGTCGCTCTAAAGTTCTTCGCTCCCTGAAACCTTTTGAAATTAATTGGATTAAAATATTTTGAACAGTACCTACTTCTTGGATATATTTTTTGATATTAAAATCTTTCATTGTAATAAACTGAACAATAATGAATCCAATTATTAAGGTATTTTTAAGAAACCTTTAATTTTAATATTTTACTCCAAAAATTTAAGGTTTTGAGGAGTTCGTGGTTCCAGATCTTACTGTATACCATAATCTTGCAAATAAATAAATCTTATCTTATCTTATCTGATAATACCTACAACTGAATTCAGTTAATAATCACGCTGTAAATTGTGTGTTTGTGTGTAATAGCGTGACATAGCAAAGTCGCGACTAAGGTATTCTCTTTCAGTTGGCGAATAAAAGAGCTACGCGTCATGCTAAGACTTCAGCAGTAATTTCTATCTAAACCTCATTTTGGGACACCATTTTTGAGGTAGAGTCGTCTTTAATCACTACAGGTGATTTCAGGATACCAAAACTGAACTGAAGGTAGAGTCGCCTATAATCACCCAGGTGATGTCACCTAGGTCATTAAAATGGAACTATACAGGGTGTTAGGAAAAGTATCATTAATCTTTAAACCAAATACTCTACCCATCAAATTGATAAATTTTTGCTCTCATAGTCAAAGTTGTTCAGCTTGATAGGTACAGTATGTGGTTTAAAGGTTAATGATACTTTTCCTCACACCCTGTATATACACATAATTTAGAGGGCTCGGTGTCTCTGCCTACCCCAGTAGTGTGACATAGGCATATGAGCATATATGTGTATGTAGGTGTTAATAAATAGATATTAAAACTTATTACTAAAGATTTTTTAATTGGTTAAGTAGAGTAGGTAATAATTTTGAATTAAGATGCCAATTATTGCCTCATAAGTGAATTTCCCCTATAGCCCAGTCATTTTACCGAGTTTTGTTAGAACAGGTCCCCACCTCTTAATAGTAGTAATTATTGATTGGACTTTTAAACTGTAAGCGGCACCATTTAGTGACAAAAATACTATCTGAAAACATATTAAAAAAAATCGCTACGCAACATAGAAATCAAAATTGTGAGTCCCAGAGGGCTTTTAAATTAATATTATTAATATCAATGCACTCATTTGAATTAAATTGAACAATATACATTATTTTTTAAGCAACAAAATAGGCATTTAAATTTAAAAAATGAAATTTTTGTTAGAAAATACGAATGTATTTTTCAAAACCTTCTAAGTAGACAAAGATATTAACACCGTGTTTAAAGTATGTATAATGGTAATGCCTTAAATACATATGTGCAAAAAAAAAATTACTTTTAGGTTTTTTATAAAGAGATAATAGCTAAATTTTAAATTTGGAACTGTTGCTGATAGGATTTATTTTTTATTTTGGTGCATTTCTAAGCTCAAATTGGCTCTTAAATACTATACCGAAAAAAAATATCAATTATTGATTAGTCCCGGCCTAGGTCCCGGCTCAAACCGTAAAATGACTGGGCTACTAAGCAATCAACCCATAGAAAATGTAAGCAGGGTTTGTACTCTTATATAAGGTTTAACAAAATTAGGTGAAACTATTTTAAGGGGATGATCAGACCATCAAACTGAACAACTTTCTCTATGGGACCAATATCGAAATCGCGGAAAAAAAATCAGCTGTTCCATACAAACGTACTCGACCTAAATGTATGGGACAGCTGATTTTTGTTCGCGATTTCGATATTGGGCCCATAGAGAAAGTTCTTCAGTTCGATGGTCTGATCATCCCCTTAAAATAGTTTCACCTAATTTTGTTAGACCTTATATATATATTCCGTGGTAGGGTTTAGAAATTAGTCGAAATTTTTCCTCGCACATTAGTATTCCAGTAGCGTAATGCTCCAACATTGAAGTATTTATTAACATTACCGTCGCGCCTGTCACGCTCCACAACCTTCCGACCCAATGTTACGATACCTGGGTTCCTTGTTAGCATACGAACTAATTCACTAGCGACAGAACAAGGACAATTGAAGAGGGAACGCAGTCTGCAAGACATTTGAAGAATAGGTTTTTAACATATCTAATGCTGTCGCGCTGTTCCCGAGCAACCAAGCCTACCAGTTAGGTCCGCCACATACATCCGGAATTAGATTCCGCATGGAGTGTTGCCGCTTTCAGAGACTTTTTCACTAGATCTAGTGATTTTTTTATATCTTAGGTGGCGTATTTTAAAGTGATTTTTGAGCGTAGGCGTTGATGGAACGATACCGTATCATGATGGTGCAGTTGCGACGTCGTTGCGGCATAGTTGAGAAATCACCTACGCTCAAAAACCGCTTGTGTGATAATGGTTCATGCCATTTTTGTATGCAGATTATGTCTAATGTTAAAACTATCGATACTCTTTTGATATAATTGCATTAATATTGGAATAAAATTTACAAACCATCATCGTAAAATTCGTAACGTCATGACCTCATCAAATGATAGTTATTATCATGTATAGAAATTGTTTGTTTTGTTGTAATAAATACCTACATGCAATGATTATCATTCATTTGGCGTTTCATACATTGTTATTTTTGGGATTTTTTTTAATAGCACTCTATTATTTTTTGTAACCATAGTTGACAACACTGAATCCTGAATCAGGATTCCGGATCGCAATTCCGTCTGTGTGTGGCGGACCTTAAGCTCGAAGTCAGTACCAACATAAAATAGACGAAATCACAATCTCGTTTATATCAGTTTTTCCTCCTCCAAAATTAATACCGATTTAAATATTTTATTCAAGATAATTGATATCCTAAATATCGATATAATTTTGTATAATAATTAAGTTTCTGTCTTCCCTGTTCCTCGATCGTGATAATGATAACTCAGGACCGTGTACAAAATGTAGATACCTACAGGTGTAACCTAACCTAACCTAACCTATACAGGATGTGCTTTAGACGATCAAACTGAACAACTTTTACTATGGGACTAACTATGAGACCTCAAAAAAATCTGCTATTTCATACTAACATTAAATACTTACCCACCACGCACTATGTATGGAACAGCTAATTTTTTTGGAGTTCCCCTAGTTGACCCTATCTATAGTAAAAGTTGTTCATATTGTTGTGTACTTTCACCCCTTTGACTTTTCAGTAGAGGTCTTCTTACACCCTGTAAGAAAAAGTCTAAGGAATGAAAGTACCGATTCAAGAAAATTGTTTCTACCCATTTAGAAGTAGGTAGGTAAGCTAAGACTATTTCAAAACGATTGTTTCCGTAACAATATGAAGTACTTTACGCTGAACAATAATCCTTTTAATTCTACCTGTATTTAATTAGGAAGCCCGTTTATATAAAACAAAGTTCCTACATTAATGTGAGCGTAAGTAATGACTGACGCTTGAAAATTGTTACTTACGCACATTGAGCGTAACGAGGTTAAACTTCAACAACGAGTATTGCCTAAGGAGTGGATAATGCTGTAACCTCTGAGAGAGATAACCTCGTATATTATGTATTTAAATTAACCTAAAGATAAACCTTCCTAAATCAACCATTTAAACTTCACACAAATAGTAGATTACACACTGAGGGCAGGAAAGTAAGAAAAGTATCAGATCTCATGTAATTGTGATCACAAACATGTGATCTGGGGCTTTCTTATTTACTGCCCGAGGTTAGTACACTATTTTTCTCCCCGACTGAGGCGGAAAGCGGCAACTTCGTTTAGCGCAGCGGGACGAAAGTTGACGCTTTCCGACCGGAGAGATGAAAATGTATTTTACGCATTTTTAAGGTTCGGTTAGGTATAGGGTCAAAAGAAAAAAAGGAACCCTTATAGGATCACTTTGTTATCCTTCTGTCCTTGTATCCGTCTCCGTCCGTCTGTCCTTGTGTAAGGTCCGCCACACACAGACGGAATTGCGATCCGGAATCCTGATTCAGGATTCAGTGTTGTCAACTATGGTTACAAAAAATACTAGAGTGCTGTTTAAAAAATGCCTAAAATAAAAATGTATGAAACGCGAAAAGAATGTCAATTGCATTTTTAAGTATTTATTGAAAGGAAACAAACTATTTCTATACATGATAATTACTATCATGCGATGAGGTCATGTCGTAGCGATGATGTTTTGTAAATTGTATTTCAATATATCAAAAGACTATAGATAGTTTTAACATTACATGACATAATCTGCATACAAAATGGCATGAATCATTATCACACAAGCGGTTTTTGAGCGTAGGCATTTTCGCAACTATAACGAAACGACGTCGCACTTACTGCACCGTCATGATACGGTATCGTTCCATCAACGCCTACGCTCAAAAATCACTTTAAAATATGCCACCTAAGACATAAAAAAATCACTAGATCTAGTGAAAAAGTCTCTGAAAGCGGCAACGCTCCATTTGGAACCAATTCCGAATCAGGTTTATTCCGTATGTATGTGTCCATACAAAAGTTTGACGCACAATACGCGTAGACGGAATTAATAAAAGTATATTTTATATATGGAAAAATAGTTTAGAAAATCTAGTTGCCGCGTCACAAATAACATTTGTAATTTATAATGTAATTAGGAAGATATAAAGCTTTTAAAATTTTGAATGAAAAATTTTAAATATAAATTTTCTGGAACCATAGGGTATAGAGGTGTCAAATTTAAATTAATAGCACTTCGGTGCCTTGGAGGTGCAAAAAATTCAAACTTTCAAGCTTTAACGCAATCAAAAATAGGTACGACTATTTTGTGTCACATACTTAATTTGATACTCGCGAACTAGGTTTGAAGAATATTTATATTCTCAAAAGAAACCTTTCTCATTTATTACGTGCTAGCAAGGAAACAAAATTAACTAACTTATCAATACCTATCAACTTCCCCACCTAGAATCATGACCCAAGATACAAGGTCAAACAGCTCGAGTAAAGGAATAAATCCGTGTATCCAAAATTTTTAATTATAAATAATAAGTATAATATGTTTATTAGTATTTTTTTAATTCTAGACAAATATTAAGGTTGTATACAGATAAAGAAACTAAAAAACTTTCCCTAACAAAAATGGGTCGAAAACGAGAGAATTTGTTGGACCTCCCATAGACATCGGCTGATCCGCTCTTTTGTATGGAAGGTCCTAAAAAATTCTTGTTTGCTCTGCTCAGTGTTCGAGCCCATTGTTCCATAGCACATAATTGTGCTATCGGTATTCTGTCTGAAACAACTAATGACAATGTAACAAAACAAATGTGTATAATCTTTAACAGTCAACGCGTGACTTATGTAAATAGTTTCAAATTAGTCAGAGTAGACATACCGAAATCTGTGGAACATTTACAACTTTAAGGCAGGTTTATATCTATGACAATTTTGCGGTGCGAACTCTGCAGCGCGGCGCCTTACAAAAAGCACCGTAAAAACCATAGAGAAATTACACGGTATAAACACTTTTCGCACGAATTTTCACGGCAACGTTAGCAAGGAATAAAGCACGCGTCTATTTTTTGGGTCTAGTGACCTCCGCCCGCGTCTCTCGCATCCCCCGCGCCAATTTTTCGACTCGGGTAAACACGTCGTCGTGCTAATCTCTGGCATAGAATAACTAATACACTATAGAATGGAATCTCCTTTGTGCGTGCTCCAAACGCTGCGTTATAAACACCTACTTCCCCCCTCGGCCCGGAACATCCCGTTGTCGCCCACGGAGACCGGGCTGTCACATTAAGTCACTTATATTTTATGACTGTTATTTACTTCGTCTTTTACAAGAACTACATTCACTACATATAATGTATTTATTTATGTATAATAAATTTTTTAACAGACTTCAACGAAAGGAGGATGTTCTTTTTTTTTACTAACGATTTTCATAAGTGAAATATATTAGACCCAACAGATATCCATTATGCACACAAGAAGTAAGTTCATAGACAAAAAGAAATTGTTTCTATCGTCGACGATTTGCTATAAATAATTTCCCAAGCGCATCGTCAGATCTTCACGAAATTAAAATGGAACTAACTCGGGGGTGACCCCTTTAGAACAGAAAAATAATCATCCAAATCGGTCAAGAAATGCCGAAGTTAACGCGTCATCTACCATAAAAAAAATCTGAAGAATTGATAACCTAATCAAAAGCTAACCTATTTAAAAAACTTTGATTTGGCATTGTCTAAGAATTGTTTTTACACCCATACATAATTTGAATCAGATGAAACGTGTGATCGAGCGCAGCCATGACTGACTTAGACTATAAGCGTCTGCGAGACGGTAGGCTGTTAATGTGATCTTGAACGCGTCGCGCGCCGAGTTTCGTTTCTATAGAGTATTCATTATTCTTGTGTCGCTGGCACTCAAGCAAATCCATTCGCATGCGAACAAATAGGCGCTGAAAAATTGTCATCGTCTAAACCAGTCTTTACTGTCTATCTTGCACACAATAAGATGTCTATGATTGTGCATTATGAAAGTCAATAAGCATCTACAGCGTGCAGCTATTGTTTACAGTGTGCAGCTATATTGTTTATATACGAATCCATTACCTACTATTTGTTTTCAAACCTATGTTTTTTTTTATCGTTACTTTATGGTTTTGGACACTGCTATTTTACTCAGACAATGGGACTGGGTATATGTGACTGCAATTCAGCACACTTATGAACCAATCATCTATCTACTTACCAATTGAAATTGGGCATGAGTGGCAGACCATCTATCGCCCATGAGGGTAGGCCTGAGCCATGCAGTGGGACGTTTATAGGCTGTCTAGTCATCTCGTCAAAATACAAGATTTGACTGGAGTCTGATACTTCAATTAGGACTAGATAATCTAGATAATCTGTGTGACAATGTCCAAGATATATTTTACTTTTCCTACCTTCGTGTAATCTCTTCCGTGATTAGTGATCATACTGATAATGATAAATTGATAATGCTAATATTATGCTTTGTCACTTTCCCTAAATCGCTCAAGTCATATTCATCATCATCATCATCAAATCAGCCGATAGACGTCCACTGCTGGACATAGGCCTCCCCCAAAATGAGGGGATTTGCCATAATCGCCACGCTTGGCAGGCGGGTTGGCGATCGCAATTGGATTGAATGTGTGTACTCAGAGGATGCTGCTGCCCATCCTCCAGTAGATCCCTTAGTCGCCATTTACGACACCCACGGGAGGAAATGGGATGGTGCTATTCTTAGCCGATACCACACGGACAGCCATAATACCATTAATACCATTAAACAGGCAAATTGTCGGGAAATAAAATCAATATCTGAAACTTGTAATAACTCAATAAAACTTTACAGATTGGGCCACTAACAGATATAAGATGGCAATTCGGTGGGACAAGAACTCGAGAGCCGAACAACATCGCTATACCTATACACGTCACTCCACCCGATGGCGACGAAGACGACGACGAATTCGTGCCGCCGCTACGACCTCGCCGCAAACTCAGCACGCCGCTGAGTGCCCTGCCCGCCGCTGCAGAGGGCTTGTTGGGCATCCGAGGCAAAGGTTAGTTAAATGCATGAGTTACAGGGCTACTACGTAGTGGAAACGATCCACCGCAAAATATTCACGCGGCAAGCGATTGACTAGACCCAGGACAAGGACATAGTAATGTTTTTTTGAAATTAAAAATATCATCATCACAGGCTATACAGGGTGAAATTGATATCATTAGCATCCTTTTAAACTAAGAGTCTACCCATCAAACTGAACCACTTTCACTATGGGAGCAAACAGTTCGGAGCAAAAAAATATCCAGCTGTTGCATACATTTGAGTTAAATAGGCATTGCAGTTTAGTATGGAATAGCTGATTATTTTTTTGCTCCGATCGGTTTGCTCCCATAGTGAAAGTTGTTCAGTTTGATGGGTAGACTCTTAGTTTGAAAGGATGCTAATGATATCAATTTCACCCTGTATAAGGTCTAACAAAATTAGGTGAAACTATTTTAAGGGGATGATCAGACCATAAACTGAACAACTTTCTTTATAGGACTAATATTGAAATCGCGAAAAAAAAATTAAAGATTGAAAAATTTGTCTCTTGCGGGACTTGAACCCGCACTTTTCAATTTTTCAATCTTTAATTTGATTCGAAATAGCACAACATGGCTGTAACATGTTTAAAAATCAATAATATTTGAAAAAATCTGCTGTTCCATACATTTAGGTCGAGTAGGTTTGTATAGAACAGATGATTTTTTTTTCGCAATTTCGATATTGGTCCCATAGAGAAAGTTGTTCAGTTTGATGGTCTGATCATCCCCTTAAAATAGTTTCACCTAATTTTGTTAGACCTTATATAATGTCCCACTGCAGGGCCTATCCCAGGGAGGGGTGTATTGGGCACAGATTAAGATAGACGAAAAAGGTATTAACTATTATTGCTGGCTGGGCAAGCAAGGATCGTATCTAATGTAACACTGCGACCGTTGCTATGGTCTATTGTGTTCGCCCCAATCTCACCCATATTTTCTACTAATGGTATATATCTTTTCTTTCTTGGGTATGCAGGTTTTCTCACAATGTTTTTCTTCACCGCCGAGCTATTAATAATGAAAAACACAACCGTGGATACATAAATTCCGTAGAACTAAGTTGTATAGGCCAGGAATCGAACCACCACCTCGTGATTAAGTTGCTAGCTCTCTTCCGTTTGGGCTATCACCCGCACCACAAAGAAGACAACTTTCTTTCTTTTCGTGTCAATCCAATGGTCCTTCGAATATAACTGGACTACAAAATTATATGATTGTATCGCAAGCTCAGAACGCTGAGTGCCTGTCTTTGCTGAGTGACAAAGGTAAGAAGGTGTCACTTCCAGCGATGATCAATACTTAAACCACCTGTTAGATAGGGATTATCCTTTCACTTTAACCCTCAAAAGCAACATTATTATTCGCTAAGCCAAGCATGAAATAATAACTCAAACAAGAAATATTTAATTTGAAGGAAAACCCTGACTTTGTAACTTTGACTGGAGCCTCTTGGCCAATTTGTGTTTAATAATAACTCTTTTTACTTTTTTCTTAATTAATAACAACAGAGTTTTAAACGAATTAAAACAATCAATCTGTATTGGAATGGAGCAGTTTGAATTTAAACTGCACACCAGAATTACGTACAATCTATCTATAATTACTTATAAGGCTTAAAATAATGTAATACTTTTTATTGGTTATAATTTTTAATTAATTTCTCGATATGTACTTAATCAGTAACTAAGGTTTAACTGTGTCACTCGGAAGATATCTAGTGCTTAGAGTAGGTACAAGGTGGAAACTACCCACTTTTTTTCTAGGCACTGATCGAAACAATTAGAAATGTACCTATTATTATTGTTAGTTATCTTATGTACACGAACTACTTGAGAAGTGAATAAATTATTATCTTATCTTATCTTATCTTATCTATAAAAAAGTTCCGTGACTGACTGACTGACCGACAGACAACGCACAGCCTAAACTACTGAAGATAGAAAAATGACACTTTGATTATAATATAGTCTACAGGGTGTTAGGGTAAACAGTTGCATTACTTTAAGGGGTGATTGTACCCATGATATTGAACAACTTTCCCTTAGAAACCTATAGGAAATTCACAACAAAATTTTTGAACTTCCCATACTAAATGCAATCAGCTGATAGAACGTCAGTCAGTATGAAAAGTAAAAAAAATATTGCGAAGTCCCTATAGGTCTCTTAGAAAACGTTGTTTACTATCATGGGTACAATCACCCCTTAAAGTATTGCTTAAACTGTTTACCCTAACACCCAGTATAAAGGATGTAGGGGTGCACTGCACTAAGAAAGGATTTTTTCGAAAATCGACCCCTAAAGAGGATATCCACACTCCACGCCCACGAAATCGCAGGTAAAATCTAGTTAAAATAATAAACTTGTAGATGCCCAAAGGCCAGCACAGACCAGGTCTCTCTCGCCCTTGGATCGCACGAAGCGCCGCTTCAGCACGATGGTGACCAGCGCGGCCGCCGCTGCGGTCTCCCGACGGCTCTCTGCGACCATCGGATGGTACCTGGCGACGCCCACACACGTCAAGCCACAAATAGTCAGACAGGGCCGTGCCTTGTGTCTCCAGTATACCAGGACACAAATACGGAGGTCTGCGTTAAGCTCTAATAAGGTTGGTTTCTAATGAATATTTTAAACATTTAGTAGTTTCTTCTGTTTATCATCATCATCAGAGTTTTAATAAATCCCACTGCAGGGCAAAGGCAGGAATGATGATATAATGGATGGATTAATGGATGATATAAGTATAAGGGCGTAAGTCCACAATGCATGCCCAATTCGTAGACTTCACATACGCAACAGAATGTCTTCTTGAGCGGATGCAGGTTTCATCACGATTTTTTCCTTCACTGTTTGAGAGCAGTCAGTATGTACATGAGTTATAAAAACTAATCATGGTACATAGCATACCGTACGTGCGGAATCGAACCCGGACCCTCGTGATTGAGAGTCCATGCCTCTCCACAACGAGCCACCGACCCTCTACTTTTTATAGCGCTTTGGAATGCTATATTTATATCCAGAAAACCACACCAGCCGACATAGACGCGATCGAGTGACTCGGCGGCGGCGGTCTGTCAAGTCGAGTATTAAGGTTTTAATTCCGTTATAATTATAAACTAAACAGTTTTCTCAAGTTTACTAGGGGATCTCTAGGGGTCCGAATCACACAGTCACAGACAAGGAAAACTTTTAAATATATCCCGACTGCAATAAAATACGTGCACTATTTACAAAGAGGCAAGTTGGTCTTGGTTGGCTCAGTGGCATTTATCCCTCAGAGATTTCGTAAATAAGGGCACTTAATACCCATTTGTGCGGAAGTAGAAAAACAAAACCCCGTTACTACAAAGTGGGGCCATTCGAGATAATAGAGGCTTTAACTCAGCACCCTCAATAGATATATTTGTTTGTAATGTTTCCTTTTTGCACACAACAGCAAATAGTAATGAAGCGTCTGCAAAGAATGGTGGAGACCGAATGCGGGGAAGAAGCTATTAGTAACATGGAGACTGGAGTCCTGGCAGCACTTCGAGCTTTATGCGCTGCGCTGGAAAGGAAGCGACCCGAGGCATTCAGGCAGGTGGCCAGGCAAGCGACACGTGCGCCGTCCGCAATGCTACGCTCCGACACCGCCCTGGCCGAGCTCGCCCTGGCGCTGGCACGAAGAATCACTAGAGAAAATATTACGTGGTCTAAGGTACAAAGCTTTATTTGAAAGAAATATTTATAGTTTCTTCGATAACGATAACATTGAAGATACAAAATATTTTCAAGGCACCATATGACGACCAACGACTCGATAGCTCAGTTGGTAGTGTACCTGCCTGCCAATGCAAGAGTTGCGGGTTCGAATCCCGCAAGGAGCAAATATTTGTATGATCAATATGATTACCCAAGTCATGGATGTTTGTATATTATGTATTCTATATCGTAGTCTAGTCAGCATAATTACAAGTCCGGGCTCGATTCTGGTACCTACTTTACATGAAACTAGATAATCTGTGGGAAAATGTCCACGATATATATTTATTAAACTTTCAGCCGTATCCTATTCTCTTACGGGATGGTCAGAAACGTTGCTACAACTTCCAACTAAGACAGTTTAGATATAGGGTACCTTCCACTTGCCACGCATGACACCCACGAGAATGGTAGACTTAGGTCTGCCACATACATACGGAATAAACCAGGAGTGCGATTTTTGAAACTCATTCGCTGAGCTCAGCAGTTGAAAATGTCAAAATAACTATTGAGATATGCATCTTTTTACTGCTGATTTGACATTCAAAAATCATACTCCAAGAGTGAGATTTTTGTAAGTCAAATCAGCAGTAGAAAGATGCGTATCTCCATACATTTTCAACTGCTGAGTTCAACGTGTGAGATTCAAAAATCGCACTCCTGATTCGGAATTAGATTCCGTATGGAGTGTTGCCGCTTTCAGAGACTTTTCACTAGATTTAGTGATTTTTTTATGTCTTAGGTGGCATATTTTAAAGTGATTTTTGAGCGTAGGCGTTGATGGAACGATACCGTATCGCGACGGTGCAGTTGCTCAAAAACCGCTTGTGTGATAATGGTTCATGCCATTTTGTATGCAGATTATGTCTTATGTTAAAACTATCGATAGTCTTTTGATATAGTTGCATTAATATTTGAATACAATTTACAAACCATCATCGTCACATTCGTAACGTCATGACCTCATCACATGATAGTAATTATCATGTATAGAAATTGTTTGTTTTGTTTTAATAAATACCTAAAAATGCAATTATTGTCATTCATTTGGCGTTTCATACATTGTTATTTAAAGCATTTATTAAACAGCACAAGTATTTTTTGTAACCATAGTTGACAACATTGAATCCTGAATCAGGATTCCGGATCGCGATTCCGTCTGTGTTTGGTGGACCTTAAAAATGAGAAAAAAATTAAGTGTCTGGTTTTCTTAGACCGAGATAAATGCTAAATTTTAAATTGGGGCTGTTGCTGAAATGATTTTTTTTTTAATTATTTTATTTTCTTGGCTCAATGATCCTATAAGTACCGTAAAAACAATTCTTAATTAGTCCCGGGTCAAACCGTAAAATTAATGGGCTAAAATGGATGGTCTATCCTAAGCCAAAGCTCTAAATAACCTTTTTACTAAAACAACAAGAGACGGAAGTTTTACGAAAGCACTAGTAATAAATTAAATGTTTAGAGCCGTCTAAACCCTTCTAACCGCAAACTAAGTTAGTCTGTTACGCAAATAATCTAGACTTTAAATTTCAAAGTTAGGTATTAGGAATTAAAAACTAGTTTTTGCAGCCGCGACTTCGTCCGCACCGGCCGACTTCGTAGCGAGATACAATGTTAGTTGGGCTATACCAGGGGTGGCCAACTGGTCGATCGCGACTATTAGTCCAGTCGATCGTGGCAAGGCAAAAAATATAAATAAGTAGACCAGACTGCGCAACGTAATTACCAACTACTGCAGCATCATCTTGTATCATTTTTCAATCGCTGTTCCGTCACGGTATTTATCCTCTATTCTACGCAGTATAGTCTTTTGTTTTCGGCACGTGATGACCAATAAGCGGGTAGCGTGTGGGATGCGGGGGACACACGCCCCGTGGGTCAAACCTGATTATGCTAAACTAGTGGAAGATGCTCAAACGCAATGCTCACACTAATATATAAGGTCTAACAAAATTAGGTGAAACTATTTTAAGGGGATGATCAGACCATCAAACTGAACAACTTTCTCTATGGGACCAAAATCGAAATCGCGAAAAAAAAATCTGCTATCCCATACATTTAGGTCGAGTACGTTTGTATGGAACAGCTGATTTTGTTTTCGCGATTTCGTTATTGGTCCCATAGAGAAAGTTGTTCAGTATGATGGTCACACTTAAGGTCTAACAAAATTAGGTGAAACTATTTTAAGGGGATGATCAGACCATCAAACTGAACAACTTTCTCTATGGGACCAATATCGAAATCGCGAAAAAATATCAGCTGTTCCATACAAACGTACTCGACCTAAATGTATGGGACAGCTGATTTTTGTTCGCGATTTCGATATTGGTCCCATAGAAAAAGTTCTTCAGTTCGATGGTCTGATCATCCCCTTAAAATAGTTTCACCTAATTTTGTTAGACCTTATATAGGACCTATATATGTTGATTAAACTTCATCAACTCAGACTTCCATTCCAAAGTATTAAGTAAAAAGGAAACAATCTCACATGTGATATGAAAAGGAACTCCTAAGACAGGTTAATAAAAAATACTACATAATTGTGTATTAAACTATGCTGTTTCATTTAAGATTTCAAGAAGTATGTAAGTGGTAGATCGTACAGGGTTTCGTTAGTAAACAGTAGATCTTATGTCTAATCAAGTTGGCCACCCCTGGGCTATGCCATCATCGTCATTATCATGATTTTACCTACGTCCAACTGAAAGGTACCCGATAAAGCATGAGACGGAGGGAGTCATACTTGATACCACCTACTGTTATAGCAAATACGTTATGTCTTATGTAAGTGTAATTATTTGCTCTTTTCTATTATACGTTCTTCGAAAGGATGAATTCCATTATATTTGCTGGTAGGTACTTAATGTAAATAAAATTTAAAGGGTCTATTGACTATTTACTTACAGTCTACTCAAACAAACCCTTATACAGGGTGTAAGGAAAAGTATCATTAACCTTTAAACAACATACTCTACCCATCAACCTGAACAACTTTGACTATGGGAACAAACCTGTCAGAACAAAGAAACTGCTGTTTCATGCGTTTAAGTCGTGTAGGCATTGCAGTTTAGTATGGAAAAGCTGTTTTTTTTTTTTGTTTTGTCAGGTTTGCTCCCGTAGTAAAAGGTGTTCAGGCTGATGGGTAGAATACCTATGTGGTTTAACAGTTAATGATAGGTTTCCTTACACCCTGTACAGGTACACTGTACTTTTAAGGGGGTTTTTGAGACTATCAAACTGAACAACTTTCACTATGGGACCAACATCGAAATCGCGAAAAAAAATTTCTTTTGTCCCATACATTTAGCTCGAGTAGATCTGTAGTTTAGTATGGAACATCGCAAACAAATCTCATCATGGTGATTATGGCAAATCTCCCCATTTTGGGACGTCCCCAGTGGACGTCTATCGGCTGATATGATGATGATGATGATGGAACATAAGAATTTTTTTTCGCGATTTCGATATTGGTTTTTGTTACACCTTGTATATATGCCTGTATGCACACCGAATTACGAGTAGTTGGCAACTACATTTTCTCAGTTTTAAAGTTCTCGATTCGTTCACATTCGCTGTTCATCTAATTCGAGATTCGTGCAATGCGCAATTTGTGCAAATTATCATTTATTTCAAATTCTCGTTTATACCTAATAGCAGGAGGACTGTTCCCCTGAGTTACATACGAGGCGTCTAAATAAAGGGTTCCTATGCAGTGTTTTTGTATCTACTGTTGTTAGACTTTGAAACTTAGGTCCGCCACACACAGACGGAATTGCGATCCTGAATCCTGATTCAGGATTCAGTGTTGTCAACTATGGCTACAAAAAATACTAGAGTGCTGTTTAAAAAATGCCTAAAATAGAAATGTATGAAACGCGAAAAGAATGACAATTGGATTTTTAAGTATTCATTGAAACGAAACAAACAATTTCTATACATAATAATTTCTATCATGTGGATGAGGTCATGACGTTACGATGATGATTTGTAAATTGTATTTCAATATTATGCAACTATATATCAAAAGACTATCGATAGTTTTAACATCAGACATAATCTGCATACAAAATGGCATGAACCATTGTCACACGAACGATTTTTGAGCGTAGGCAATTTCGAAACTATACCGCAACGACGAGCAACTTCAAAAAGTTTCAACGAGCTAAACAAGAGGAATGACGTGAGCTCCGAAGCTCTAGAATTCGGATTATCAGTATTACATGCAAGGATTCGGATTTTCGAAAGCATCCTCCACTTAGCATATAAATTACCTGTGCAGAAATACAGAGAGAGGAAAACCACAGAAGAAAAGGCATTGGAAGCACAACGAAAGTCAGAAATCCAAGTCAGATTTCGCAACGAAACTGGACTTCTCATAGATATGCCAAAGGCTAACTTTGGTAATACTAATGATGGAAACACAAGCAGGAGATTCTTTGATAACCCTGAACTGGCATCTGAGATCACAGGAATAAGCTTTGAGCTTATATACAGATTCAAAGTGATATTAGAAACTATATCAAGTGGCCATGAAATTGATGTCGCAAAATATGATGAATATGCCTATGATACTGCGAAATTGTACGTGGACCTCTACGGATGGCATCCAATGACGCCGACAATGCACAAAATACTAATGCATGGTGGGCAGATAATAAGTAACTCATTACTTCCTATTGGCCAGCTATCTGAGGAGGCAGCAGAAGCCCGGAACAAGCATTTCCGATCGTACAGGCTTAACTTTGCGAGGAAGTTTTCTAGGACAGAATGCAATGTAGATGTATTTAATAGGCTTTTATTAACGTCAGACCCCCCTCATCAGCTCGAGCAGACAAATCAAGAAACCTTCGCACAAGGCATTCCTACCCAAAAGCATGGCAATGTTTATGTCTGCTAAACCAAACACTTCCCAATAATATTTGAATTATATAAAAGTGAATGTTTCTAAGTAGTTTTTTTGGAATAAGTAGTTTTTTTGTAATTTAAGATATAGATATATGATATTTTAGAATATTTATGCTTCTAACCAATAATTAATAATATTTTATTTTATTATATAGTAAATTTAAAATTAAATTTTATTTTTTCGATGTAATTATTATGAATGATCAATAATTATATTTTTTCGGATCAAAAAGAGTTTATTTTATTTATCTATTCCACGAATAGCTGTTTTCCAGCAAAAAATATTTTTGGCCGCCTAAATAATTGAAATCTACCTATGTGCGACGTTGCAACTGCAACGTCACGATACGGTATCGTTCCATCAACGCCTACGTTCAAAAATCACTTTAAAATATGCCACATAAGACAAAAAAAAATCACTAGATCTAGTGAAAAAGTCTCTGAAAGCGGCAACACTCCATCCGGAATCTAATTCCGAATCAGGTTTATTCCGTATGTATGTGGCGGACCTTATATGTATGTGCTGAATATGGAACGAAAAGGTGCTGGCATATTTTTTTAGGCTGTCTGTGTCTATATAATGTAGTAAAAATATTTGAATTATTTTGGAAACTTTGAATGAGGAGTAGAGTGGTAAAGCTAGGGTAACGCTAACTTTACAAAACTTCCGCGCCTATATTTTGAATAATGAACCTGGATGGCGGAAAATTAATTACATAACGGATGAGCAAAAATAAAACTTTAGAAGTCAGAAATATTGAATCAACTGTTCTCTCTCTTAATATAGAGCCTTAATTTCGTTTAATTTTCACAGAAGTACCTACCTACCATGTTCTATGATTGTTTAATAAGGACTAACTTTTATAAAACTAATGCGTTTTAAGGGTTCCGTACCCAAAGGGCGCCAAACGGACTCTATGCTATGGCTATTACCCACAGATCACAAAAATTAAAGGGAGATGTGAAAAGGGGGCGGGGCTAGTGTCGCAGCAATATGCGCAAAAACGGAACACATTGCTCGCGACAGTAAGGACTCAATATATTATGAGGCTGAAAGCCAGTCGAGATATTATGTGTAAATAGTTTACAATGCTTGCGTAGTACTAAAGATTAGTTGAACGTTGAGTTCTGATACCACAATGGATAATGAACACATTCAAGCTAACAAAATTCTTTCTATCGCGTGGTACTGGTGGTAATGCGACACTAGGTTTCGTACTCGGCGCGTTGGTTGGCATCTCTCTAGATCTCTATGGCTATTACCAATCCCTACAGAAAAGAAATCGAAAGCTTCATAAAAGCGGCCACTCTTTGTGCAATCACACATAGCGCGCAGACAGAGGTAGGCGTAACTCGTCGTCAACTTCAGAATCGTTGACAAGAGTCACGTGACGCTCTACAGCATCACGGAATATACAGGATGTAAGGAAAAGTACCTTTAAACCAAATACTCTACCGATTAGACTGAACAACTTTTACGATGAGAGCAAACCTGTCAGCGCAAAAAAATCTGTTGTTCCATACTAAACTGCAATGCCTACTCGACTCAATCATATGAATAGCTGATTTTTTTTTGGTCTGACATGACAGGTTTGCTCCCATAGTAAAAGTCGTTCAGTTTGATGGGTAGAATATTGTGGTTTAAAGGTTAATAATACTTTTCCTTACACCCTGTATTGTATATCAACTCGAACTGTGTCCCACTGGGCCCACAGAAAAACAATAAGTACCTAATATTTGTTTTTCTTTTCTTTTTTAATTTTAGTTCCTAAAAAACTTTACAGATGGCATGTTTATCGCTCCATAGAGACGTTCGCGAAATCCTGTCAAGACTGAGCCTGCCATTTTTTTAAGGCCAAGGGTTCGAGCCCATACAACGATGTCATATCATCAGAAGTAAACAGTTTAAAATTTTCGATCAAAATGATTCGCAAATAATAAAATATTCCATCAAAAGATGCGTTGGCATCTTTTTGATCATCTTTTCCCTCTTTATTATTTTAAAGAAAACCTTTTTGAAATGTTGACCTTTATTCGCACAGACCGTAGCGCCATCTATCGATCCCCTAGAAAACCATAAGTAGCGAATACAATAGACCTTGGGTACACTACACTCCTTCTCACCACTTTTATTGAGGTAGTATAGCGTACTTACTTACTCTTTGATATGTTCCAGATAGCAGCAGTGTACTGTGTATGCGGGGCGCTGAGTCGAGAGGCGGCCGAAGCCTCTAACGGAGAACCTTCTCTTGAACTTGTTGCGGCGCCCGCAGCCGCCATCGCTGATCTCTTGCACGAAGACTGTGGCTCTTGGATCGCAGCTCATGGTGGATGGGTAGGTAATTTATATTAATAAGTAGGTAGGTACAGTACGACCAGGAAAATAATTAACCTCGGCAATCTTCGTTTGCGCAGAGGCAAAACCCGAAGTCGTTTAGTAATCAAAAGCAAAATCGGATAGCAGCGAAAAGGGCGCGAAAACAAATTAGCCAATCGTTGCAAGGCACTGGCCCATCTTACCCACTGGGCACTCTGGGCAAGTGCCCAGGGCCCCGCGATCGATGGGGCCCCCCCTAGTTCCTGCCGGATCACCGACCGATAACCGATACATATTAATTACCGATAAATACCATAATTTTCCGAAAATATCCGTTTTTGGTATTCTTAATGAACAAGGGCCTACAAAAAATACTAGAGTGCTGTTTGGCAACAATTTGGCTGCCTACCTACAACTTGTAGGTCTAAATATAGAATTTTGCTTACCTACTCTTTTTGCACGTTGTTAATAAAATAGTCCTTGTCATATTCCTATCATGCTTAGTCATAGGGGCCCCATTATCTTAAAATGCCCAGGGCCTCCAATAGGTTAAAGACACGGACGGCCCTGGCAAGGCATTGAATTTGATTGGTCAACGTAATTTCGCGCGCTATTAAAATTTGGCAACTACGAAGGTACATGGGAACTTATAAATCTGGTACTGTAGGTAATTTACTTTAGATACGTTTATTCCGAAAGCGCTAAATGCGCGCTGCATACAAACAAAGTTCGGTCCTGGTATTAATATTAGAACCAAATAAAGACAATTAACATTTTTAGACACGACACGAGAAACCAATATCTTCGGAAATTTGACAAATGTAAAGCACAGATATTGGTCTCTAGACAGTGTCTAAAAATTTCATAGACTTAATTGATTAATACCTATCCAAAATTATAATCAAACTTGTGTGGAAACAAGTTTCACAACAACAAAAAGCACCGAGTGACTGGCAGTCTGCTTGCATCTCAGCTTGCATACCCAGTTCGGGAACTGAACTACTTTTTTTAGTTTTTACGGAAGTAAAAGCCTTCTATCGTTGTTCTAACTTCCTCCGTGGTCTAATGGTTAAGAGCATTGACTCTCGAAACGGAGGTCGTGGGTTCGATTCCCACGGGGAACGCCTAGTGAAATGTCACTTTGTGCGTGTTTCCCCAGTTGGTTAGGACATTGCAGGCTGAATCGCATGATTGTCTGAGAAGAGAAATGATTCCGTGCTTCGGATGGCACGTTAAGACGTTGGTCCCGGCTACTATCTCTGGTGGTAGTAGTAGTCGTTACATAAAAACCACGTCAGAGGTCGTAAGGCGGTCTGAAAAAACTCTGACACCAGGGCTCCGCCCATACGATAAGAAAGAAGATCGTTGTTCTTTTTTTTTTATTCTCATATTCGGTCCGTGCCATAATTTGGCCCGACTGAATCAAACCTTATCCAATTGTTACCTACCGGATTATTTAACAGATAACAATGTTTGTATTCCTACTTAGTTCAGATTTTATAACGTGGCTTAGCTTAAGGATGTTACCAAATCTTTGTTTACAACAGATACTTATGAACAGCTCCAGTACTTCTAAGTAGTAAAACTATATTTCTTATTCGAAGCAGTCAACTACATTTTGAAATTTCTTGATATACGGTCACGAACATAACAGTTGCAAACTATTTACAACTGAAGAAGTTCATACTACGACTTTCACTGCCTTTCGGGGTTGTCAAAAACATTGTTTCAACAACTACCAACTCTGTGTTTTGCAGTAAGTAGTTCTAACTAGGCTCACTTTTAGAATATCGAAGATTTCAGAAAAAATTAATGACGTGCCACTTTGGTAATAGGTGCGTAGAATTTTGCTCACAAAGACACTGCATAAGAAACTGCCTTAGTCGCCTCGTTGAAATCCACGGGAAGATCGTCCATTCTAAAATTTCTAAACTTTAACCACCAAGGCTTTCTTAAGAAATTCGAGCGTTCGTAATCGCAATGTGAAAATTAAATGACCTCTGATTTGTGTTAAATGATTCATAAGAAATCACAACATTTTGATTTTTTTTTTGATATATTTGTTTTTAAACATTCTTCGGCATGACGACCCGGTTGGTGTAATGATTACCACGCCGGACTGCCAAGCCAGGGTCCTGGGTTCTAATCCCGGTTCGTTCATGGATGTTATGTGTTGTTGTATATGGTTCCCATAACAAAAAGCCTAGGGCTTAATTTGGGATCATTACAATGTATTTTTCTACATTAATTTCAGCATGAGTTATATGGCATATAAATAAAGCACTCATGCTGTAGTGGAAAGATTAGCCACATTCATTCATTAACATCCATGTGCATTCATTAATTAAAGGCGGGGCATGGTGGAGGACACATTTAATCTGAAAAGGTCGCGGTCGGAACTCTTTGAATAGATAATAAGCCATGGGGATTAGGACACTTATCGATGGACTATTTCGGGGCAATGTTAATGAAGTGGAAGGTAAATACGCATTATGTATAAGATAACAAAATCAATATTTACTTTATTTTAATTGTGAATAGTCATTTAAGCCTATTCTCGATTAAAGCCACAGTTTTTTTGCGAAAAGCAAAGAAAATTTAATCACTGGGTATACTATTGTTTTTTATATTTAATAATGAATGATGATTAGTACGTACTGGGCACTAGATATCTTTTACGATGTACCTTTGCTTCGATTAATTAGACTAAATGAAAGACATTTCTATCGTTAACAGTTATTATATTAAATAGTTAAGTAGCAGGTGGTTTTCATCTGAAACCTAAAATGTCGATACATTCTAAGACATTTACTAGAACATTATTAAATTTAATTAACTACCCCCGGACCCGGAGTCCTGGACCTACAGATCGGGTCCGTAGGTGCCATGGGAAATCTTTCCGGCCCAAAGTCCTTAATTAAACCAAAATGTTGGCTGTTTCTTATTTACCTAGTTATACAGGGAGAAATTGATATCATTAGCATAATTTTAAATTAAGAGTCTACCCGTCAAATTGAACAACTTTTATTATGGGAGCAAACAGATCGGAGCAAAAAAAAATCTGCTGTTCCATACTAAACTGCGGTGCCTACTCGACTCAAATGTATGCGACAGCAGATTTTTTTTGTTCCGATCGGTTTGCTGCCATAGTAAAAGTTGTTCAGTTTGATGGGTAGACTCTTAGTTTAAAAGGATGCTAATGATATCAATTTCACCCTGTAGTTGCCAAAGTTCAATAATTTACTTGTCATTTAGGTTTTATCATGAGTTCTATACTAAATGGTTAAGGTATACTATGTTGCATTAATTTTAAGAGAGATATTTGGACTCATGATACTGAACAATTTAACTCAAGGAACCTATAGAATCTGCTGATCGAAAGTTTTTACGTTTTTTTTTTCTGAGTAAAAAGTTGTGAAACAATCACTCTACACTTACACCCTGGATATAAAATGTCTCGGGTTGGCCAAAAAAAGGATCCAGTCCAGTCTAACCGAATCAGCAGAAAATTAAATAATCTTACTGGTATTTCAGTGTAGAAATTATACTCTTCGAGGTTTGTCAAAGGGCTGGCTCACTTTAAGTCCCTAAAATTCCCGAGATATTTAATTGGGCAATGCTACCAGAATGTTAAAATGGTTGGAATGTGTTGTGTTGACAACCTCACCCATGATAAAAGGTAAAAAGGGCTGGACGCCGAAAAATAACATGTTCACCTTGTAATTAGCAACTGTCTCTTTTGCGGGTCTCATCATCATCATCATCATCATCTCAGCCGATAGACGTCCACTTCTGGACATAGGCCTCCCCCAAGGATCGCCATAACGACCGGTCCTGCGCTGCCCTCATCCAACGGGTTCCCGCCGCCTTCACAAGGTCGTCGGTCCACCGTGTGCGGGGCCTACCCACGCTGCGCTTTCCGGTACGCGGTCGCCACTCGAGAACTTTTCGGCCCCATCGGCCATCGGTTCTGCGAGCAATATGCCCCGTCCACTGCCACTTCAATTTAGCAACTCTTTGGGCTATGTCAGTTACTCTGGTTCTTCTGCGGATCTCTTCTTTGTTTCGCGGGTCTGCTGGAAGAAATCTCTTCAGAGATAAGCTCTTGCCCTTTGTACATGTTTTCTCAACTGTCTGTATTTTTTATGTCAGTGTGTACAATAAAGTGTTATAATAATATTCTTTGGGAACGTACCTCAAGCATCAAGCTATACAAAAACAAAATAAGCTGGCCGCGCGTAGGTCGAGTAACGTATAATGTCCCGCGTCCAGCGTATGTTGGTTTTGCATAGCTTGATGTGTCGCCGTGTGTACACCTACCTATTAGGGTATTTGACAGGTTTTTAAAAACTGTTTTACGTTAATCAATGATGAAATGATAGAAAATACCTACCTTACATGTTTGTACCATTAGCGTTAAGTGTTATGATTGTTAATTGTTTGTAAATGTTATCAAGAGCTCATTGTATGCCGACAAACTGTTATGCAGTTTGGCATAAAATGTGTCTGTAATACTGTACTGTGTTTTGTGAGAAAAAATAAATTAATTAATTTATATTTTACGTTCCATTACATATTATAGTGCAAGAAAAAACGAAAACAAAAAATATTATTTAAATATCCCGCGAACACGCTTTTCTTGCCAATATACGTGTCTACATGTAGGTGACGTCATCGTGACGTCACCTGCATGTGACACTCATACTCTACAAGCAATTGTCTACATGCAGTTGACGTTATCAACCATTCGGCCGGATTCGGATAGGGTTTATCAGCCTTGACTTGCTGATATTTTTTTCGACGCGTAGCTTCGATCGTCTATCTTAACATATAAATTATCAAAGTAAAATGTATGAGAGTGAAATATGTTTTTTTTTTCAGAACGGACTGATAGAGCGGCTGCGTGCGAGCGAGCGGGACCAGCGATCGGAGAAGACCCTCAGACTCATGATCTCGTTCTTCGTTATTGCCTGTTTCACTCTGTTCCTGCTACGATGGGTTATCCACGCTCACCCCAGCTACAACTATTAGTCAATTGTTTGTACCAAAATCGCATAATCTAGATGTATTGTTTTAAAGTATTAACTGATTATTTAATATAGTAAATAAGTGTCATCGAAAATAAATGTCTAAATTATAATTATCTATAAGAAAGAGGCAGTTTTTCTTTCCATTCTGTTTGTAAATTAAAATTGATCTTATAAACGTGAGTGAGACGACTACCTAGTTCACCAAAGTATAATAATTTCCAACGGCCGTAAGCGTAACTAGTACCTAGGTATAGTCGGCTCGAGTAAAAAGAACATGTCCAAGCAGGGTTTAAGGTCCACCACCACACACATCCAGAATAAACCTGATTCGGAATTCAGTGTTGCCGATTTCAGATACTTTTTCACTAGATCTAGTGTTTTTTTTTGTCTTAGGTAGCATTTTTTAAAGATTTACAGTCATATCACACGAGTGATTTTTGAGCGTACCTAGGCGCTGACGTAACGATACCGTATCGTAACGGTGCAGTTTCGACGTCCTTGCGGTATAGTTTCGAAATCATCTACGCTCAAAAATCGGTTGAGTGATAATGGTTCATGCTATTTTGTATGCAGATTATGTCTAATGTTAAAACTATCGATAGTATTTCGATATAGTTGCATAATATACAAATCATCATCGTAATGTCATGACCTCATCACATGATAATAATTATCATGTATAGAAATTGTTTGTTTCGTTTAATAAATACCTAAAAGTAAAAATGCAACTATACATTTTTATTTTAGGCATTTTTTAAACAGCACAGTATTTTTTGTAACCATAGTTGAGAACACTAAATTCCGAATCAGGTTTATTCCGTATGTGTGTGGAAGACCTAATCAACGGATCGGAGCTCGGAGCCCAGGAGCCATTCGAATTTAGAATTTTTTTCTAGTACTTTTTGTTTTACCGTTGTTTATTTATTAACCATGAACGATAACAGTGCAAAAAAATTCTGAAAGCCACACTTACTTGAATTACAAAAATACCTATCTATATTTTTTATTGGAATGCTGTAGCAAAAATGCTTTAAAAAAAGTGCATGAAATAAAGAACTTAATTCAATGCAGAGCGGCCGGCGGCGCGGCGCCGGCATGTTATAGATGGGTACATATAAGATAAGGTACATAATTTAATATCTAACTGTCTGTTAAGGCTGGGCCACACAGAGTGCAGCTGCAGAACGGGTGCAGGCAGACCGGCTGCAGGCGGGCAGTAGTTGTAAACTATGGAATTATATGCGAGGTTTCACACTGGGCCACATCCCATTTCCTCCCGTGGGTGTTGTAGTGTACAGCAATAAAGAGTAGTTAATGTGGAAAGCGCCGGTAGCGCCATCTATCGGCACGCGCGGTCTGTGGTGAATATCTATCGTGCATTCGCTCGGTATTCACTCGCCGACCACCGTGCCGTGCGGACGTGCGCTGGCCACATTCACTAGTGAAAACTATATCTGTGTTTTAATCAACCTCAACTAACCCTGAGTGAAAAGGTGCATTTTACAGGTGTCGTAAAAGGCGACTAAGGAATCTACCGGAGGATGGGCAGCAGCATCCTCTGAGTACACACATTCAATCCAACTGCGATCGCCAAACCCGCCTGCCAAGCGTGGCGATTATGGCGAATCCCCCACTTCGGGGGAGGCTTCAGCAGTGGACGTCCGTCGGCTGATATGATGATGATGATGATTAATTAATATAATTCATACCTATTGGACTCCTCTCTGATCAACGCCATCTATCGAGAAATTAGGAACTAACTTTTTTCTTTTTTTTTTCTTTTGGAAAATCCCTCATTTCTATACATGATAATTTCTATCATGTGATGAGGTCATGACGTTACGATGATGAATTGGTAAAATATATTTCAATATTATGCAACTATATAAAACATCACGTTGCAGGTTCTGACCCGAGCACTCGTCTCGCGTGGATTGCCTGCCTGCCACGAGGCTCCGCAATCCTCAATCTCTTCTTGTTCTTGACCAAAACAATCCCTGAGATTGGGATAGATTCTCCCATAAACACTTGACACTGGCGGAAATGCAGTGCTAACGCGCAAGCAAGAGTCCATTAATTATAAAAAAAAACTATATCAAAAATCTATCGATAGTTTTAACATTAGACATAATCTTCATACAAAATGGTATGAACCATTATCACACAAGCTATTTTTGAGCGTAGGCGATTTCGCAACTATACCGCAACGACGTCGCAATGGCACCATTACGATACGGTATCGTTCCATCAACGCCTACGCTCAAAAATCACTTGTGTGATATGACTGTAAATCTTTAAAAAATGTCACCTACGGACATCAAATAATCACTAGATCTAGTGAAAAAGTCTCTGAAACCGGCAACACTCCATCCGGAACCAATTTCAAATCAGGTTTATTCCGTATGTATGTGGCGGACCTTATCAAGCTATTCCAATGCTCCCAACAATCTGGCGGAAATCTGGAAATACCATATAGATACGGTAATACCCTCGAGGTATGTTGAAATAAATACTTTTTCTTATACAGCGCTGCATTAACGACCTTTGGATGCGGTTGTTTTTTCAACTCGGTCTATGGTACGGAACGACCACGCCAATTTTTCAACTCGCTACTCATAGCGAGTTGAAAACCGTACGGCGCCACCGTACGGCGGTGACGGTGGCGGCGGCGCGGCGGTTTAACATACTTCAAGTATTTTTTTATTGCTAAATACGATTTCGATCGATCTTGATTCGATTCTTGTGTTCGATTTTTTCTTTAAAATTTACGAATACTCAAAGGAAAAAACTAGCTAGGTACTTATTCCTACTTAGTATAAAAATAATAACTCAAACACTGCTTCACCGATCACTACTTTAGACATAAAAAATGATTTTTTTATCCTAAATGTAAACAAACTTGACCTATGCTATGGCAGGCTGTAAAGTAACCGAGTATGTTACGATCTTACTGGTTTAGAGAGAAGGCATTTCCCCGAAATTAATCCCTATTATGGGGTAAAAATCAAGGCTTATTTTGCTTAGCCGATCCAAATCCACAATTCTTACCAATTTTTATTAGTTAATTTTCGTTCACAGTAGGAATGTCGAGTTCTAGTCACAAGTCACAACCACGTCACAACATACCTAATTTTATTGATCTCAGGTGCAACATACCCAGTATAATAAAAGAGATGCTAATAAGTTATATTTTTCATAATCTGTGTTAAACGGGCGTTCTTCGAGTGTGTTCCAAAAATGAAGCCGCTTTAATAATTACGATACAATGAGGGATTTTCCAAAAGCAAAATAAAGTAAAAAAGTTAGTTCCTAATTTCTCGATAGATGGCGTTGACCAGAGAGGGGTCCAATAGGTATGAGCAAAGATATTAATTAATATGAATAATAAAAATACACAGTACAAACCCTTTCTTATTGTTGTTGGATTATTATTTAGCTATCTCGGTGTTATTGTCCGTCATCAACGAATCGAGTATCAGACGTGGCTGTATGGGCTACGTATCCGTTTTGAATATACGAACAATAAACGAGAAACAATAACAAATTACAAAAACCTAACAGAAACTGAGAATTTCAATAAAAAATAAACCGGAAATATTTAAATCGTACGTCAGATTCCGTGAATGAAAAGCAAAGCCATATACGAAAAATTGGACCCTGGTTTGACAGTTTGACAGCGTGGCAATCATTACACCAACCGGGCGTCAATAACACCCAGATTGTTAATAACATGTACTGTGTATTTTTATAATTAATATTAATTCATATATTTGCTCATACCTATTGGACCTCTCTGGTCAACGCCATCTATTGAGAAATTAGGAACTAACTTTTTTTGTCTTCTGGAAAATCCCTCATTCAGTCAGCACAGTTGAATAGTAATTGGATTGAATGAATGAATGAAATATACTTTATTTACACCAAAAGAAAATACAATGCACAATAGGAAACATAAACTGAATATGGTACAAATAAGGCGGTCTTATCGCTAAAAAGCGATTGTGAAGCAATGTGATTAGAACTGAAATTGGATAAGAATAGAACTTCGATGTTTTAAATGATCGTTTTTCTTTTCTTTTTTAATTTTAGTTCCTAAAATACTCAACAGATGGCATGTTTATTGCTCCATAGAGATTTTTTTTAGTTCAATTCAAGGTAAAGGGTATATCTCATACAACCGATGTCTGCAATAAAGTTATCTCATTTATAGCAATTAAAACGTAGGTGTTCGACGTTTTGACGCTTCTTTGAAGTTTTTGGAGACAATCGAAAGATGCAGGAAACGCAGAGAAGTCCACAGGAAAGAGGTGAACCGACCGCTTTGCCGCGCTACAAATGACGGAACACTTTTTCTGTTTACGACCCATACACCATCATATTTCACTGAACTGTATATTGTTCACTTGCACGACACTTAGTTACGCTAAACAACACCAATTTTACGAACCAAAACTCACTATAAACAATAAACATTCGACAAAATATGTGGACTCCAAACGTAGCTAACGAATCCCCGCCAAAAACTCTTGCTCCATAGAGATTTTTTTTTTTTTGTTCAATTCAAGGTAAAGGGTTTAATATCCCATACAACCGATGTCTGCAATAAAGTTATCTCATTTATAGCAATTAAAACGTAGGTGTTCGACGTTTTGACGCTTCTTTGGAGTTTTTGGAGACAATCGAAAGACTCACTATAAACAATAAAAATTCAATAAAATATGAGGACTCCAAACGTAGCTGACAAATAACCGCCAAAAACTCGTTGGTATTAATTTACGATTTTCGAATAGGTACTGTTGTTTGGAAAAAAATGAACTCCATCGATTTTATTCAAATATTCTTGGTCAATGATTTTATTAATTGATTAACATTTGTTTCTCAATTTAAATGATACAAAATGTGATCGTGGCAAAATATCACGTCATTTCACTTTTCATCCATAATCGATACGTCGGTCTTCGACTTCGACTAACACTGAAAGTGAAGGTGCATCACTAGAGTGTCATGTCGTCGAATGAAAGAAATTGAAACAAATGAAGGAAAGTTGATATGCGAAAAAACTGATAAATACTGCTTTAAATTGAACATTTCGATAGTGTATATTTTGTGTTTAATCTACAAGTAATTAGGCTCAATACGCGTAAGTGATAATTTCTCATAATTTTCCACAACATAGATAGGATTCGGCAAGAAAATAAGAAAAGGATGATAGGTATAAAGTGGCGCTGATATTCATTGGCTTTGACATGAGTGTGAAAGAGAACTCATAATTTTACCTGTCAATCGTAATGTAAATTCTTTTATAAATTTTGCTATGTTAAAAGTCCAGTTCCCCATTTCAACAATAACATTCATCTGCATAAATTAATTCACGATGACCTCTACAAAGATTGATTGTGCTAATTACAAACATTGAAATAACATTTTCACATTGTTTTTTTTTTTCATTGCAGATGCTAGAAGAGTAACAATGACGTATTCTTGTGACGACAAATGAGCTTACAGTGAAAAGAAACCCTATAGTTGTTTAGCGTTTGGTTCATTTAGATAAAGAAGCAGCAATGATGAAAAGTACATTACCTAAAGATAAACCTGGCAAGATGAGGATCAGAGCCTTTCCTGTGAGTTCTACTTATTTTTATATGAATTTACCTTTCATAAGTTATATGTCAAGATAGACAGTTGAAGGTATGAACATGTTGAAAAAAATTGCGGCCACTCATGGCTGATAAACTCTAGCGCTATGCATGCGCACAGAGATGAGTTGTATGACGCCTCACGCACACCAACATAAGAAAGTTGGCCCATTTGTTTTAGTATGTTAGAAGTATGAGCACAGTATAAGAAAGAGTATCTATTACTAGATACAGTACGGACACTCCCTTCCTCCTGCCAACTTTTTACCTCACACCCTCTATTGCCCTCTGGTTACCCGGCAGTTACCTAAGAAGAAGACTTAAGGTTCAATTTCTTTGGTTTCGCGTGTGCTGATGTCATCTTGTCAATTTCAATATTTTGTATGCAGTTTCCAGGCTGTAGCGTGAGGCTCTATCTTGAAATAATTAATCAAAGGCCTGTGACTTCATCTGCGTGAAATTAGGCTATGCGTTGTCTGTCAGTCAGTCGGTCATTCACAGAACTGTTATAAGTATAGGTAAGGCAGAGATCTACCTGATAGTAGATTTGGTCTAAGATATTCTTGGTTCATGTCATATCCTACAAAAGACTAATTAAGGATTTGGGAGTCCCGTTGGAGGTCTGTCATTGAGTGGTCACATGTCTGTTGCCTATTCCCTGGCCTACAATGAAACTCTACATTATATGGTGACTCAAGATTTTGTTTTAAATGCATAAAACAATCCTTGAAATCACTAAATATTTATTACCTTACAATGTCAAACACTTTTGTTTTAAATACTAGACATTAGCAAAATCATCAACACTTAACAATCAGTTTCAGAAATGGTCATTACAATTAATCCTCCATTAAATCGCTTGCTGTCACTTTTTTTTGTTGATGTAGTAAAAGCTAGCAAGAGATTTAATGGAGAATTAACTCTAATGAGCATTTCTGCTACTGACAGTAAGATGGATGCCACAATTTTAAAATTAGAATTGAATAGGTTCTTTGTAGGTACTAGCTTTTACCCGCAACTGCATGTGCATAAAACTCTCATCAACATCTCATTGTTTAAGGGGTAGATTTTTGAAAAATCCTTTCTTAGTGCAACCCCACATCTGTAGAATATGTATTCCAAATTTCATGTTTCTATCCAGTGGTTAATACTGCGTTGTCTGTCAGTTAGTCACAGAACTGTGTTATAAACGTATTGAATCGGGTCGTATTGAGAAACCTCCTCCTTTTTTGAAGTTGGTTAAAAAAACCAGTTTTCTTTTGTTTACAATGTGTATGATTCTGGCAGTGAACCTTCAGTTCTGACATTTAACAACACTAGTTCAATTCAATTCAATTTTTTGTTTATGGTGTCCGGTGTGTTATCACAATTTTGCCGAAGTCCCTTATGTGGAGAGTAATGATTAATAGCATTTCTGCCAATGTCAAGTAGTTTATTATAATCTCAAGTTAACATTTTATAGTTAAAACACAAAAGAGTTTACAAAATGGCGGAGCCACATGCAAGCCTAACAGAACAAAAAGTATTGGGGCTAACACAAACGATCCCACTGGGTCGAAGTGTTGCTAGCTTGCCAGCCCCCACAACAAGATAAGATAAGATAGCCTAACAGATGCCAATACGCACGTGTCTGTCCTCCCTCAGACTTGCAGCGCGACTCCAACAACACTAGTTCTATGTTTCATAACATGTGGAAATCTCTTGGGGGTAGTCATATCTATCTCACTCTAGCTCACTCGGAGTGTAGTGTAATGTGAAAGAGAAAAGCAATACAAAGTGTCTGCAATTCAGGGTTGATAAAAATCAGGATTGTTTTAAAAAAATCGGATTTATTTGATTTAAATCAGATTTATTTGACTTAAATTGGATTTTTTTAATTTTTTTTTAATTCGGAATTCAGTTATTAATTAAAGAAAACACTATATATTTTTTTTATCCACATGTTCACACGGCGACACCATCAAGCTACACAAAACTAAAATAAGCTGGCCGGCCTGGCCTAGGTAGAATAATGTATAACGTCGCACGGCCAGCTTATGTTTGTTTTACGTAGCTAGATGATTCTCCCTGTGTATTTGGAATATGTAACAAGCAATATTATAAAATTATCAAAAATCAAAAAGTTGTTCTAAAATCAAATCACTTTTTATTAAAAATCACACTGTCATTTGAATTAGCAAAATAATTAGTTAAGTGCGCGCCATAGTTTATGTCGGGGGAAGTCCCTTGACATATTTTGGCTGATTTGGTCGCAGTAAAAAAGCATTGATTTAAATCATCGATTTTTTTTTTAAATCACTTGATTTTAATCAAGATTTAAATCACTGATTTTAATCAAGTGATTTAAATCATATCAACCCTGTTTGTATTGCTTTTCTCTTTAACATTACACTAAACTCCGAGTTATTTCCACTTGTTATGCTAAACATAGCTTAAAAGAATTTTGCAGCCACATCAATAAACTTATTACATTATAGTTTAATGTTCAAACTACTGCTTTTTGTTAAATTGTAAACATTACCATATCTTTGCACTAGTGTATTTATTATTTGGTTGTAAGGGCTTGGTCAGTGTTCAATAGCTACCGCGACCTGGACAGATCTATTGTAGCTGTCACCCTTGACCTAAAGGGTTTCCTAGGCCCACAGACTTCATGAACCGTGTTATGCTAGTGTATATAAAACATACTATTTTAGATGTGCATGCCAATGTTTTTACATCAACCAATGAGAAAATAATCTACCAATGTTTGGTGGGCAAGTTTCAAATCATCACTATCACTACATAGTATAAAACAAAGTCGCTTCCCGCTGTCTGTCTGTCTGTCCCTATGTATGCTTAGATCTTTAAAACTACGCAACGGATTTTGATGCGGTTTTTTTAATAGATAGAGTGATTTAAGAGGAATGTTTATATGTATATATAATACATCAACATTGCACCAGTGCAAAGCTGTGGCGGGTCGCTAGTTAATAATAATATACAGGTCCAGTTATCGGGTTTTGAGTTAAGGTTAGATTCGGCATCTAGATCAGTCACATGACCATCATGGAATAAGAAGAAAGCTGGGTTCTTTTTGCGGTGATGCCCACATGTAACCTTTTTGATAAGCCAAACAGGCAAACAGTGAATCATATGGAGGCCCATATTTAATATGTACCTATGTTTTCATGAGTAAGCACAAAGTTTTCTAGTACCAGTACAGATGCCCACATTAGAATCATTAGACCTCTAAATAGTACACTCAAAAATTCTGCACATTTCAGCTCCAATTATTATTTACGTACGTTAGGAAATTGTTCTTACCAGGCTATGACATTGGTTCCCTATGATGCCCTAAGTTGATGCTACTTTAGTAACCTGGATCTGGAGATCTGGAATCCGCACGGACGACATGCCATGTACGAGCATGTACCAAAGTTTTTCTAACTTATGTATGTAATACGGACTGCTCTCAAACAGTCAAACAGTGAAGGAAAACATCGTGAAAAAACCTAAATACGCTGAAGAAGAAATTCCGATGCATATTAAGTCTACTACATAGAAAATGAGTGCACTCTGCGCTGTTTCCCCGGTGGAATCGAAGAACTCCACAGGCTAACCCGGCAGCTGGCTGAAACACCTCAACCTCGTGGTGGACTAATGCTCATACACCCTCCCTTAGAGTAGGCCTGTGCCCTGCAGTGGGACTTGTATAGGCTGATGATGATGATGACAACATAAGCTCTCTGAGAAAAATAGGGTGTGACAGATCTGCAGACAGACACAGAAGTGATTTCATAAGTGTTCCATACTGCCCCCCCCCCCCCCAAAAAGCCCCACAAATATTAACCCCGGGTGAGGTTAAAATTTGAGGGGGACGGAGTGTCTGTTCCGTACTGTATGTAGTTTTCAGGTAGTAATAGATACTCCTTCTTATACTGTGCCTCCGTACTACATTCTCGCTGAAAACAGACGAGAAAGGCCAAAAACGAAAGTGTGGGAGGCCCTTCATTTTTCTTGCGGCGTCGTGACCCGTAGTTTTTTCTTCGGAGTTCTTGCCGAGAAGTTCTCGCGAGAGTGTAGTGTAGTGCCTACTTTACAATAGAAAGATGTAGAAATAAAATTATTATTTGGTCTGGCAATTCTTCGCTTAACTTTTTTATTTGACAGGCAATTCAAAAATAGAAATACAATTATTTCAGTTTGGAACAAAATTTTTTGTAATCAATATGTCATAATTATATGTGACAAGAGTGTTATAGTAATTTTTGTAACGCGTTCTTTAATGTTTTGCTACATGAGTATTTATTTTGTGCAATGTTTGAGTAACAATCAAAACTGCTAAACAGTACATGATGACCAGGAAATTTCAAGTGTGGAACTACTCAGAGCCATCTTACCAAATGTACCCTGACACATGGGTTTGTACTATTTATGTCAGATAAACATGCGAAATTCCTTTGAAATTCTAACTGAATACCACCTGGTTTGTCTCCAGTAAACATATCAAACCAAGCCTTGTAAGCTTTTAAAAATGTAGACACAAATTTTACCCTAGTACAAATAATTGACAACATTGTTTTGATTTTACTTTAAATAATAAATATAACATTTTTATTCCAGATGACTATGGATGAGAAGTATGTGGAAAGCATATGGAGTTTACTCAAGAATGCAATACAGGAAATTCAAAAGAAAAACAATTCTGGCCTTTCTTTTGAAGAGCTTTACCGTAATGCCTACACCATGGTACTCCACAAGCATGGGGAAAGGTTGTATACTGGACTAAAAGAAGTGGTCACTCATCATCTTGAGACAAAGGTACTACAAATACATTTTAATGATATTATTGTTAATATGGTTTGGTGATATTATTACTTAGAATAAAGTATTTCTTTTCCTTATCTCGGGACGTAAGTGTACTGGACCTATGAAAGGCATGTGTGGGCATGAAGCCAACATGTATAGGCCCGTCAGACAATTAGTTCTAAGTGGTAATGAGACACCAACCAGCAACTACCTCTGATTACACTTTAGAAGTGCATTCAAAACTCCCGGTTCACCCGTATATTGTAGAACTATTTAAGGAATGGAAAGAAAGAAATCTGGCATTGGGTTGAGGTGCTGAGTATCTTTGTTTGAATAAAGTATTATTATTATGTTATTTAATTGGGTTTACATTGTCAGGCAGGCAGATTCCAGTGTGTAAATCTGTAAAGATTAAACTGATGTTTCTGAACCAGTAAATATAGTGTCAATAGGTCCGTGCGGGCAGAGGCACACCAATTATTTAAAGTCTATCGGTGGGTCTCGAGTGACCAGAGAGCCGGTAGCTACCTCGACCAGTGAATCATTCTGGCCATACAAAGAGGCAATGCTGCCAGCCTGTTGGGCACCATAATATCAAACGATCATTTAGATGTTTTATATTTATAGTATACCTTTTCTTTCTCTTTTTTTCTTTGGGTTAAAAGTAATGTATACATTGTTTTGTTAAAGTGTTACTAATAAAGGGAAGATGTATATACCACAGAACATTATAAGAGGGGTTAGGTTAGTAGTAATAGTAAGTGCAAAGTAGGCGTGTGGAACGTGTCGCCACAGGTTATGCAATGATTTGCATAACATCATAAGGTGCGCGGCGTGGTGCGAACAAGAGGGTATGTGTAATTGTAGCTGCGTGAGCGGGAAGACAAGTGGCTACAGCCGTCTCTGAAGCAAAAACGATACTTTGGATTTCTAACCCCTCTTATAATGTTCTGTGGTATATATTTCTGTTATAAATTAATATTAATAATTGTGTAATTTGTAGGTCAGAGAAGATGTCCTCCATGCACTACACAATGGGTTCCTACAAACTCTGAACAATGCTTGGACCGACCACCAGACCAGTATGGTGATGATTCGTGACATACTCATGTATATGGACAGAGTATATGTACAACAAAATGAGGTGGACAATGTTTACAATCTTGGACTTATTATTTTTAGAGATCAGGTAATTTATATTCTCTTTTTAGTACCTAGTTCGAATTTAATCAGGCTTCCTAAATATCCAGTTTCATGTTAGAAACTGCAGTTACTATGTGCTAATAATAATTATTCTTCATATTATTCTTATAATTACTTTAATTACCAGAAATGTTTCACCATACCTACCGATATTATGAGAAAGCTTAACTAGGTACTTAACGGTATTAATTAGGTTCTAAATATGGTCCCATTACACGTTTCACTGTCCAAAAATGCAGGAATAATCTGAATTCGTGATTCTATAAAAAAAAACACATCACTTCACTTTTCATCATTCACAATCACATCTTCACTAAGTCTCTGTTTTATCACCACAATTCCATTGTCCGCCTCTCTTCTTCTTTCCTTCTCTGCTCTTTAACCACCGCGCCGCATAAATTCGGGCTTTAAAATCTTCCTAATTATTAAAACTTGGCATTCTTTTCTCACGTAGTCTTTCGGCCAATTTCTTTTTCCTTCCGTACTCCATTTTTTGTTCAAGTAGTTCTCAAATGTTGATATGTTCCATTCTCGATTTTCAAAAATTAAATTAAATTTTTTCGTGCTCTCTTGCGCATCTCTAGACGCTCTCCAAATACGAAGGCAGGGTCGCCAGGTAGGGATGGACGTTGGGACTTAGTGAAACAACTGTGTTCTAGGTTATACTGCTCTATATTAAATCGTTATAATTGATTATATGTCTTAACAACTAGCTTACTACACTACACTACCCTGCAAAGGGATATGGTTATGAGCGTAATATGTAAGTTATGATGGTCCAGTGGCGAGTAACCTGCGAAAGCACGGCAGGCAGCCGTTCAGGAGGCGAAGGTTCGAGCCCTGTCCTGGCCGACACGTACCAATTAGTTTTTCGGAATTTGTGTATGATTTGTAACACCACTGGCTTTTCGGTAAAGGAATAACATCGTGAGGAAACCTGCATGCTTCAATTTCGAGGCATGTATTGTACCTACTGTCCATTACAAGTGGTGATCGGCTCACTCCTCGTCACACAGGACAGAGTTTCGTTCTGAGTTTTCAGAATATCTCTGAATACTCCTCATGTGAGCAAATGCTTATGCTAATATGCAAGTATTTAGGTACGTTTTTTCGATTTATATAATTCTGATGATAATAGTGTAATTAATAATATTAAGATGTAAAAATCATGATAATTTAATATTCGGCAGTAATAGGTATACACACGATATTACTAAAAATCTGTTGTCTCATTCGTTTGTATTGAGTGGGTTTGCAGTTTTGTATTGAAAAGGAAGCAGGCTGCAAGTTCGCATTGGATCAGATTAGCACAGAATGGTGAGGAATGGCTCAATAGAAGAGAGGCCTATGTACAGCAGTGGGCTGATGTGTGCTGATTGTTTGTTTGAAGAGCTAAGTTCTTTTTCGTGATTTCGATGTTGGTCCGATAGACAAAGTGTTTCAGTTTGATGGTCTGATTATCCTAAACCATCAGCATATTAAGAAGGACCAGTATATCATCAAATTTTAATGTTAATTATTCATTCCAGAGCTGTTTAATTGGGTTATGTCAAGGTTTCTGGACGATTTATATTCTATGATGTAAATTCTTCATAAATTAACATTTAATTATTTAATGTATGTACTAAATGAAAAAAACAATGAAATTTCTTTATCAGACCATTAGATTTTTTGTGTTTCTGCTTAATCATTGTACATTATTATTTACAATAATTTTACCCTCCAATGCAAAAAGAAAGGTGTCTATAAACGTTTTTTCTCTCTTGTATTGTATCTCAAGAATAGATGAACTATACTATGTCAATGTGGTATTGAAAACTATGTCAATTGAAATCAACCTTCAATTTTCCACGGTACTCTCGGCATGTTATGTTAAAATAATTATCTGCTACTAACAACATAACAAAGAACTTCGAGTTTAAGGTCAAACGAAATGATCAAACTAGTTATGAACAACATGGGTGGCATGGCGTCGCGATAAACGCTACTTAATACCGACTGCTCTCAAACGGCGAAGAAAAACATAGCGAGGAAACCTGCATACGCTGAGGAAGAAATTCCGATGCGTATGTGAAGTCTACCAATCCGCATTTGGCAAGCGTGGTAGACTTTACGCCCATACACCCTCCCTGAGGGTAGGCCTGTGCCCTGCAGTGGGACGTGTACAGGGTGCAACAAATCACCGTAGTTATACTTAAGGGGGTGTTTCATACCATCAAACTGACCAACTTTCACTATGGAGCAAACTTCGAAATCGAAAAAAAAAATCTGCCGTCCCATACATTTGGGTCGAGTCGGTACTGCTCTCTCTCTCTCTTTGCTGCTGCAGTTTAGTATGAAAAAACAGATTTTTATTTCGCGATTTCGAAGTTTGTTCCATAGTGAAAGTTGTTCAGTTCGATGATCTGAACCACCCCGTTAAGTATTACTAGGGTGTTTTGTTACAGCATGTATAGGCTGTGACGATGATGATGATGATGATGATGATTGTGATTGTTACCACTGTGGTCTTCAAACCAGATGTCCAGCTCCAGGTTCTTCGAATCCCGATTTGGCCATGGATGTTGTATGATTGTCGTTGTCTGGATTCCTTAATAAAAGCCTTGGTAGTTCAGTTTCGGTTCAATGGGATCACATTTTGTTTTTCTTCAGTTTTTATAATAAGTATGCTAGGTTTAAGTCTGAAAGACTATAAGCAGTTCCTTTATGTAACGATGGTTGCAAGCATACCTTTCCAGTGTCAGGCTGCATTCATGTTGTCACTAAACTATGTCATGATCATAAGTTATCCCATCACAATATCTGTGATGTGAGCGTTATCTATCTAAACTATTATAAAACTTGTAAAAGATATTTACAAGAAAAAAGATTACAATATTATGGTTTTATGGTGTCCTTGACTCCAAATCAACCTTTTTTTAGAATCTTTCTAGTCTGTTTGTTTGTTTGTTCGGGATTTCGGAAATCACGCAAAAGCTACGGAACCGATGAAACTTTTTTGTTTGATAGCTTATCATTTGACTTAAAATCTGGTATATAATTTGTGCGGACGAAGTCGCGGGTGGGTAACTCCAGTTTATTTATAAATTTGTATGCAGGTGGTACGTTACGGATGCATCCGCGACCACCTGCGGCAGACTCTGCTGGAGCTGGTGGCGCGCGAGCGTCGCGGCGAGGTGGTGGACCGGCTGGCCATCCGCAACGCGTGCCAGATGCTGATGGTGCTCGGTATCAACTCCCGCGCCGTCTACGAGGAGGACTTCGAGAAGCCCTTCCTGCATCAATCTGCTGAGTTTTATAGGGTAAGTTTGATCAGCTTGTATTGTTTATTTTATTTACTGTTATTTTAGTAGACACACCAATGACATTCTATACAAAGGAGGACTTCGCATCAGTGCACTATTAACAGGACCACTAAGTTATGCCCAGTTGTTTTACGTTACTGCTTTGTAACCGAATACATTTGAAAGATTTAAAAGGACTGGAATGTCAGCGGCAATGTATGACAGCTGGGCATAACTGATGCATACAAAGGTGACATTAGAGACATGTGCCATATTTAGGCTTTGTTATTGTATGAAATGATGACTCAATGGTTATAAAAACTCATTGAGACACACCAACGGTACATAGACAAAACAATTACAAACTAACACTTAGCTCTTGGCTATGCACTAATAATAGGTGTGCAACAGCATGCATATTCTCTGTGTGCACCTTATTAGCATTATAAGGACCTGTGAATTATTGATAGTTAGATATAACTAAGTAAGGGTAGAAATGTTGCTGGCGTACCAGCCCCCATAATAAGATGATGATACTAGCTGGATTTCCCTTTCTTCGCTACGAAATGCCCATACAACTTTTCGAATTGCGATAAATCCTTTCTAAATTCATGAAAAACATCACTTCAAATATTATGTAGGTTATATTTATAGTTTGGAGATTTCGTGATGAGTAAGTGTGTGGGTTCGCATAGATACATTCAAAGTTGCGTCATATTTTAGTGTTTGTATTTACGCATGCAACATTTTTTTTATAAGAAAAGCAGATTACTAAAATTCTACATTCAATTTTTTTTTTAAATTGTGTCCATGAGTTTTACTGCCAATTTCTGCTTTAAAGTATTAAAGTAACCTCTTTTGTTGCAGATGGAATCTCAAAAGTTTCTGGCTGAGAATAGTGCGGCGGTTTACATAGCTCGCGTAGAAGCGCGCATAGGCGAGGAGGCGGAGCGGGCGCGCCACTACCTGGACGAGACCACGGAGCCGCGCGTCGTGTCCGTGCTCGAGCTGGAGCTGATCGAGCGCCACATGAAGACCATCGTCGAGGTGAGTGACTGAGTGTGCAGCGCATATAGACGAGAAATCGGAGCGCGCGCCATTACCTAGACAAGACCACACACCGGGCACTGTCCACAGAGGACGGAAAGTGACAAGATGACGTCAGCACGTGAAAAACTGAGCCTAGGGCTGCAAGAACGCACCGTCTCGTCGAGTAGTGATAGCATTACAGTTGTAGTAAACTCTCGTACTATATGGCGGTGTGTAACGGCCGCAGATGGAGAACTCGGGCGTGGTGCACATGCTGATGCACACGCGCACGGTGGAGCTGGCCTGCGTGTACAAGCTGCTGTCGCGCGTGCCCGAGGGCCTGCGCACCGTCGCGGACGCGGTCTCCGCGCACCTGCGCGAGCAGGGCCGCGCCCTCGTCACCGACACGCACCACAATACCAACGCCATCGCATTCGTTCAGGTATTTATTATACAGCGCCGTGTGGTACCGGCTTAGGCCCGGAATCAATCATATCGGAGCATAGGGAAGATGTGTAACATAAACCAATTCAGTAAATATAATTTGGAGAGCGCTCCGTACAAACGAAGTCTGGTTATATTTTCTATACTAACCAATTAAAGTCAATGCAATTTTTCAGAAACAATCTAGAAACTAATCTCTATGCTTGGTATGTTGTCATTTCGTTAAAATGTATAATTTTAAAGTTGCAGTGCCTCAAAGAAACAATACGATATTATATAAGAATACAAATTTTAAATTATCCTAGCATTGAAACTGTTTACTTTATCGAAAATCTGACCACATACAAGCATAGAGATTAGTTTCTAAATTCTTTCTGAAAAATTTCACTAACTGCAATTGGTTATTAATGTTATTATTGAAAATATACCCAGACTTCGTTTTTATGGAACGCGCTCCGTATTATATCCCCATAAATAGCTTGATTCTGACATGCGAGGAAAATTGTGTTGATTTGACGCAGCTCTGCTTTGGTGGATATCGGGCCTTACAAGTTTTGCAAATTATTTCCAACTAAACGACACGCAGTGCGTTTATAATGGATTTTCATTTTTTCAGAATTTACTCGATCTAAAAGACAGATTCGACCACTTCCTCCACAATTCGTTCAACAATGATAAGATATTTAAACACATGATCGCGTCAGATTTCGAATATTTCCTGAATCTGAACAACAAGTCACCGGAGTTCCTGTCGTTGTTCATCGATGGAAAGCTGAAGAAGGGTGAAAAGGGAGTAAGTAACATTGTATCATTTTCTCCAGTAATAACTTAAAGTAAATTCGGAAGAACACACTTTAAACACTTTATTTTATTTATTTATTTATTTTAACACTTTATTGTACACACGGAAATATAAATGAAAACAGCATAATAGACAATTACAAAGGGCGAGCTTATCTCAACGCGACTCTTTATTATAAGGACTAGCCTTGCGGTAGCACTTCCCCTCTGCCGCGGTGTAAGATCAATTAATCATGTGCATTTACATTCAATTTTATACCTTATCACTAAACGAGACAGCCTATAATTGCGAAACAATAATTTCGAACTTAGAACGTATGGGGGGTTCACACAAGACTACTTTTCATGATTTTTAACGTTCAAAATTAGAATCTTAAGTTATGGGAATAAAATCCAAAGTTGCGGATTTCATGTTACCTCGCCCTCCGCAAAAAGTGGCAGAAATGTTTGTTAGTAGAATTACACGCGTAACTAGTCCCTATTAAGTAGTCTAAGGTTATAAATGAAAAGACAACACTTGTAAGAGATTACAGTTATATAACTTGAGATATTGTGGGTTTGTTTTGCATACCTAGAAGAAAAAGTACATTATAATTTCGGAATCAGACAGGGCTTACCCCTCTAGACCCTATCCTCTCAATCGAGTCAGAAAACAAAGTCGTAAGAACAAGCTAAGAAACTATCCAAAGAATTGCTTTCTTTATTTTTATTTTATAAGCACAATCAACAAATCATTTATATTTTATTTGAAACCAAAGCACGTAACACAAACTCATTTTTTTTATACTGAAAATAAGTATATTAAGAAAATATAAGAAAAACATAGAGGTAAAGATATATAAGCCTTATAGATTGATACATAACTCATTTATTTCATCAGGACAATACAGGATAAACAGTGATAGACATAGGCAGTAGGTAACATGGAGTCCGCATAAGGAGGTCCGTGTTATCGCTAAACTCGATTTCTTCCACACCATTAGTCCTGCAACTTTGATCACAAAGCAGTTAATATAAGGATAAAATTAAATAACTTTCAGATGAGCGAACAAGAGATCGAAGCAGTGCTGGACAAGACAATGGTGTTGTTCCGGTTCCTGCAAGAGAAAGACGTGTTCGAGCGGTACTATAAACAGCACTTGGCTAAACGACTCTTGTTGAACAAGTCCGTCTCGGACGACAGCGAGAAGAACATGATCTCCAAATTGAAGGTACATTTTAAACATATGCTAGAAAAACTTTGCAGTAATTTCCTCAATAAAATAATGTCTATGATATCTTAAAAAAACAATGCTGTGAATTCCCAATAGTTAATTTTTACTTTATGTAACGTACCAATGACGTTGCTGGCTTACTAATGAGAGATCTATCACACAAGTGATTTTTTGAGTGTAAGTGTTGTTGCAACTGAACAGCAACAACTTCGCAAGAGCGATGATAGCCCATACGGAAGAGAGCTAGCGCCTCAATCATGAGGCCGCGGTTCGATTCCTGGCCTGTACCACTAAGTTCTTTGGAATTTATGTACGGTTGTATTTATCATTTACTAGCTCGGCGGTGAAGGAAAACATCGTGAGGAAACCTGCATTCCCGAGAATGAAAAGAAAATACCATAAGTTCGGAGGTATGCGTAAAATATGGGTGAGCTTGGGGCGAACACAAAGGACCAGCGCTGGTCTCAGTGTTACAACGATCCTTGCTTGCAATAGCCTAACCACATCTCAACTGAATCGCCGCGATACGAAAGCACTGACTGAGCGTTATCGCCACGATTCGCCGGGACATTGATTGGTCTCATAAATATCGCGGTGATATGGAACGCCATCGTTCCGCCATCGTTCCGTCATCGCTTGTGTGATATGGCCCTTACATAGCTTTAGAGATGTCCTGAATGTATTAAATCTTCATTACGGTCGTGAGTTTATGTATGTATGTATGGATTAATACTTCACATGAAGATGGTCTAGTTTTCCACCGTCAATGCACTAGTTTTCATAAGAAAAATGCTTTTGCGAGCAATATTCCTTCGACAAATCTATACGGGGCATGCTTTTATTAAATTCTAAACCTAACCTCCTTATATCTCTTCGTATACACAGAAACTTGGTCAACGTAAATCATGGCTATAACAAAAATAATACGAACGGTCTTCGGAGATTCACAGTTAGTTTGGTTTTCACCTTTCCCAGAAAGAAGGATTGTTGAGAGACGTGGAACCGCGAGATTTCCACTGTATTATCGGCGATGTTTCGCAAATAGAACATACCATAAGTGATTAGTGTTCCCGCCTATCCCATGCCTCCCTCCCGTCCACCCAATCTGCAAAATTCTTTACTGTTCAAGGACATTGCCTCGTAAGTGTCCTGAGCATTTGTTGTAGATTTTAGAGAAAATCTTGCTTAAAGTCTTAGATTTTCTTTATTTTGTTCGTTTCCCAACGTTTTGATTTTTACCGTTTCAAATGTTATGCTATAGTTATAATTGGTAAAGAATTTTGCAGAGAAAAATTAAGACTTTAAGCATTTTTAGTTAATTAGTTATAATTCCTGGATGTGCAGCCAAACATTATGTTCCATTTTTACAAGTTCTGGTCTATTTTTATGCGCTAGCAAAAGAACAAATACGTTTCTTATGCAAACAATGTTGATAATGGAACCATTTTTATCATAGCTTTTACAGATGAACGATACTGTAGCTTCTTGCTCACGGTTAACTTTTTCAACGGCACGGTGTCTAAAGGCCTTTACTTTTGGCTCCGCATCCACGTTGCTAGTAAAAATAATATGAAAATTCGTATCTAATCTAAACTATTATAAAACTATTACAGAAAGTGTGTCTAAGGCCTCATTTACGGAGACGCGGGGCGTTGCGCGTCGCGTTGAGCGGCGCGGCCCGCACTAAATTCAAACATGGCGTTGTATAAGTGCGTTTACGGAGAATGCGAGAATTACGTTGTCACACGCGTCAAATTGTCATAGCGCCGCCCAACGCGACGCGCGACGCCCGCGTCTCCGTAAATGAGGCCTTATGGTTTTTAGGTGTCCCTGATTCCATATCAAAATTTTTTTGGATTTTTTGTTTGTCTGTTTGATTGTTTGATCGAGCATCACGCAAAAACTACTGATCTGATTTTAATGAAACTTTTTTTGTTTGATAGCTTATTACCTGACTTAAAATCTAGTATATAAGGTCTAACTAAATTAGGTGAAACTATTTTAAGGGTATGCTCAGACCATCAAACTGAACAACTTTCTCTATGGGACCAATATCGAAATCGCGAAAAAAATAAATGTATGTCCCATACAAAACTGCAAACGCAACATGACTCAAATGTATGGGGCAGCAGATTTTTTTTTCGAGATTTCGATATTGGTCCCATAGAGGAAGTTGTTCAATTTGATGGTCTGATCACCGCCTTAAAATAGTTTCACCTAATTTTGTTAGACCTTATATAATTTGTGTGGACGAAATCGCGGGTTAACCCTAGTAAATAATAATTTTGTAGTATTTTCATGTTGACACTTATAATTAGATTTTGTTCTGGCATGCAATGTCATAACAAGCGACAGAGATTTTGCCAGACCAGAAATTACGCTATAATTAATAGTCAGCCTCAAAAATATACTAGGCAGTTTTTTAATCACTCCAAATTTTCAGGGGTGGCTGAGATTAATTTTTCCATAGTAAAAGTTGTTTAGTTTAATCACCTGAACCAACCCTGAAAATTTTTAAGAAATCACCCAGTTGTTCACCCAACACTTACGCTCTATGCCGCCCATGTTATAAAACGTGTAATTTATTTGCAGACTGAATGCGGCTGTCAGTTCACGTCGAAGTTGGAAGGGATGTTCAAAGACATGACCGTCTCCAACACCATCATGGAGGAATTCAAAGATAATGACCTCTCTTCTGGGGTGATTTTGTTTTGTTCACTATTTTTGTACCCTCAACGTCTATGTGTAAACTTAAATTTAGAAAAATTGTGATAAATCAGTATTCTATAGGGATAGTCTTCATATGGTCGTCATAAAGAGAAAAAGAAACTGGTTTTGGATGTGCGTGCGTGTTTTGTGCCCACTGTACTGTCAACTAAAAGTGGCGAGTGGGTCACTTCACTACCTATCACGTTAAGAATGAAATATAGATCTTTTGAATTTATTACTAGGATTCTTAAGAGCGTCGGTGGCGCGTTGCGGAGAGCTATGGAAACTCAATCTTTAGGTCCAGGTTCGATTCCGCACGGATGATATGCCATGTACCAATGAGCTTTTCTATCTTAAGAATGTAATACCGACTGCTCTCAAACGGTGAAGGAAAGCATAGTGAGGAAACAAGATATATTATACGCATATATTACAAGCATACATTGAAGAAGAAATTCCATGAAGTCTCCCAATCCGCATTGTGCACGTATATAGTCTGTGATGATAATTACTAGGATTTATTATTTTAGAACCGGGGATTTGCCCCTTCTTGGCCCGTGGAAATGTCGGGCTCATTCCCATCCCCGAGACTTAATTTTTCAATCTTTAATTTGATTTGTTTACAATTTCTTTTGACTGTACTCTCGGCGAAAATAGTCGTGAGCATATTTATTTCGATTCTCAACGAACATTTACAAATGCACGCAAAGATATAATTGGTAGCTGTATTAAGGAGGACGCATATTTATCCGCGGCAAACGAGCCGAAGGAGGCGAAAGAATATAATTTTATATATGAAATTCCATGACATCTCGCATGCGGATACGTGATCCGCGCCGCTTCGCCTCCTTCGGCTCCTTCGCCGCCCTTAGTGTTTCTAAAAAGGGATTATTGTTCTGTGTATGGAAAGTCTATAACTTTATAATTTGTGTGTTAGCAGAAAAACCTCCATGGTGTGGATCTGTCAGTGCGGGTGCTCACCACAGGCTTCTGGCCCACGCAGAGCGCTACGCCCAAATGCAATATACCCACTGCTCCTAGAAGTGCTTTTGAAGTCTTTAGAAGGTAGGTCTTCTACTTGCATAATTCTTTAATTATTAAATTGATAGTGTACCCATGTAATAATACAATTCTCATTATTACTCTCGTACTGACAATTTTAGTAATAAATAAATATGCTGTCATGAACAAATAAAAAAATGTAGGATTTCTTTTTTCATAATGGCAACATCCATTGTCAATAATTTTAAACTCCTGACGCTAAAAGAGCGTGTTCATCAACATGTAACGCGTGTGCAATAAATATTGTTGAGTTTAGGAACGATTCCTTCATATCCTTTTCTAAGTACAGGCGGCTTCAATTTCTTTATATAACTGTACCGTGTCTCATTGTGTTAATGCGTAATCTAACTGTATGTTATTGTGAATAAATATTTTACCGTGTAATACAAATAGCACCTCTGCCCTGACAGACTCACTAACTTATGGACGCTGGGTTATACAGAATTCTCGAAAAAAAAGTATACCAGACTAACCTACATAAACGAAAGTACGTGTTAGTAATATAATCCAACAAAACACTGAAACTGATGACTTTTTTATTTTATTTTGCTTGCGTAGTTTTTACAAATTCTTACATTCCATCATTGTGTCTGGATTTTATGTCCGTTTTTTATACCAAACAATTCATATAGTATAAGTAATGCAGACGTGCGCGTAGTCCGTCTATCAAACGAAGACTAGCGCGTAATTGTTTCTCTTTATATATTTTGCATTGACTTGCCATCTACTGGACGTAGGGTCCGCGCTCGAAAAAGTGTCTAAACCAAAAGAGCACCATAACGTAAAAAGAGAACCACCTACGCGATAGTCTTCGTTAGATCAGCTGAGAGGGATGGAAAAGAATTTCAGCATTTTCAATGCTGGTTTATATTACTCCACGTACTTAGGTTTGTGTAGTTTAGTCTCAGACACATTTTTCGAAAAATTTGTACTAGACCCGTCCATAGTTCATGCGTCCATAGTTTTCTACGTCAATAGTATTTTGTTTCTCTTTTGGTTCGACACACGTCCAGTAGTTGGCAAGTCAGTGACCCCTGACGTCGTATGTATTGCAGTTTCTATCTGGGCAAGCACTCTGGCCGGCAGCTGTCGCTGCAGCCGCAGCTAGGCAGCGCGGACCTGCACGCGACGTTCCGCGCGGCGGCCGGGGGCTCCCCGCCGAGCTCGCCCCCCGCCGCGCCGCCCCCCGCGCCCCGCCGACACATCATACAGGTCTCCACCTTCCAGATGTGCGTGCTGTTGCTGTTTAACAAGCGCGAGCGGCTCACTTACGAGGTAAGGCTTAATAACAAAACTTTTTTTTTTCCCCCTTATCCTATTTCATCTCACTGCTGGGCCCCATAATGATAATTTGTATAATAATGTTTCAAACTAAACGTGCCAGCCATTAGATATGTCCCATTTGTACCGTCTACACGCAGAATGTTCAATACGTAAAACGTTCAAAACCGCAAAATGTGTTTTATTTTTAATTTGCTACATCAAAATGTTTAATATGCTGAATGTTCTCTATTTGTGCTGGCAAATAGTACATTATGATACGAGTGAGCTAAGTTGGTCACAGTCGAGGCGCATTCTGGATTGCAGCACGAGCTGAGACTAATGACCAACGTTCACGCCTTTCATCCTTTTTTCAACAAACTGCGAGGCAAAAATCAATAAAATTTCACAAAAAGGTTTACATAAATATTTATGAAAATAGGCGCCCCGATTTCTTTCTTCCCGCGCCGTGCGCCTGTGGTCGAATTAGTTATCTGCGCGCAGGAATTAGTGCGGTCATACAAGGTGAAATTGATATCATTAACATCCTTTTAAACTAAGAGTCCACCCATCAAACTGAACAAATTTTACAATGGTTGCAAACAGATCGAACATATGATTCACAATAAAGAATATTTAATAAAGTTTTTGAGAGTTACGCGGTTATTATTTAATCTAGAAATAAACATTTTAACGGGAACTCAAATATACCAAAACGCGGTAAGTTTATTTCTAGGTTGAAAGAATATTTCTATATCTAGCGACAACAAAAATCTGCTGTTCCATACTAAACAGCAATGCCTACTTGAATTAAATGGATGCAGCAGCTGATTTTTTTACTTCGATTAGTTTGCTCCCGTAGTAAAAGTTGTTCAGTTTGATGGGTAGACTCTTAGCTTAAAAGGATGCTAATGATAACAATTTCACCATGTATAAAGTAAAACGCACGCGTGTTTTAAAAACTGCATTATGACCCTAAAAGCGATACGATAAGAGCCTCTTTACGAGCAAGTGTATTTGAAAAGGATATTTATTGTATAGTACGCCACGTTCGCAGGAAATACTCAATGAGACTGACATCCCTGAGAAGGACCTTGTGCGTGCGCTGCAGTCGCTCGCCATGGGCAAGCCGACCCAGAGAGTCCTCATCAAGCATCCGAAGACGAAGGAGATTGAGCCCTCTCACCAGTTCTTCGTTAACGACGCCTTCACTTCTAAGTTACATAGGTATGGACACTTTTTATTCAATCTTTTGAGGTAGAAATTTATAGACTCGACCAGAATATCATGTTACTTTTTTTTTTTTTTATATTCGGAAGATTTACAGCATTACAATTTTGTTAGTAATCTATACTATTATAAAACTGTAACAGGAAGTTTGTCTGTACATTGAAGATATTAACAAAAAAAAAGTTACGATATAGAACCGGGGATACGTTTTTAGGTGTTTTTAGGATTCCATTTCACCAATTTTTGGATTTTTTGTCTGTCTGTTTGTTTGTGTGTGTGTTTGTTTGTTTGTTTGTTTGAACGAGTATCACGCAAAAACTACTGAACCGATTTTGATGAAACTTTTTTTGTTTGATAGCTTATGATCTGACTTAAAATCTGGTATATAATTTGTGCGGACGAAGTCGCGGGTTAACGCTCGTCTTATATAAATCTAGACGCCAATTAAAAATCTTCACATTTAAAAAAAAAAGAATGAACAAACTATTATTAAAATTACATTATACCTATGCCACACGTCTCATTTGTGTTTCATGATAGATTGGAAAATAACAATAACGAATATTCAGATCAAAAACGAAACAAAAAAATTATAATCCTTCACTGATGACGGTCACTGGTGTTGCCAAAGTAAGCTCGTGCAATTGTGCGTCTAACGGTTGCCTTGCTCGTGACGAATAGGTCAAAGTTGTGCTCTGTGCTTAATTCATTAAAGCTGTCACAGCTACGTATTGCGATTGCATTTCGTCTGTAATTGGTCTTTGCATACGGAACGTGGAGAAGGGGGCGCTGCCTTAAGCTCCGGGTATTAGTGCGGAGGCCTATCGTCTCTAACAAGTCAGGGCAGTCGACAGAATTATTCGCGACACCAACTAAAAGACAAACATCACTTACATTGCGACGAATTTCAAGTGGAAGAAAGTGATATCGCTTACACCTGTGTTGATAGTCCGATGACCACACTCTGGCTTTGTAATCCAGAAAGCGCAGAAACCTTTTTTGGATGTTTTCAATACGCTGCCTGTAGATAAGATATTGCGGGTTCCAAACTTGGGATGCGTATTCAAGGTGGCTGCGTACCATAGCGCAGTATAGTATTTTGATAGTTTTTAAATTGCGGAAGTCACTTGACATTCTCATAATAAATCTCAGCGCCCTAGAGGCTTTATTAACCACGTTCTCAATATGATTGTCAAATAAGAGTTTTTTGTCGTGAATTACACCTAAATCCCTAATTTCCTCAACTCTGTTGATAGCTTGGTTGAGCAATGAGTAGTTCGTTTCCAATTCAACTAATTTTCGTGTAAATGACATGTAAAAACACTTGGAAACGTTGAGATCAAGTTTATTTCGGACACAATAAGCCTCAAACTTGCCGTGTGGTGTCGGCTAAGAATAGCACCATCCCATTTCCTCCCGTGGGTGTCGTAAAAGGCGACTAAGGGATTTACCGGAGGATGGGCAGCAGCATCCTCCGAGTACACACATTCAATCCAACTGCGATTGCCAACCCGCCTGCCAAGCGTGGCGATTATGGCAAATCCCCCCATTTTGGGGTAGGCTTATGTCCAGCAGTGGACGTCTGTCGGCTGATATGATGATGATGATCATGAAGACTCAAACTTCTCTAGGTCAGCCTGTAAGTCACAAACGTCAGATGAATTACGAATGTACTTCAGGATTTTCATATCATCAGCAAATAAGAGTATGGAGGAATTTAGGAAGCAATCTTTGATATCCATTATAAAAATAATGAACAACAGGGGCCCTAAAATTGATCCTTGAGGGACACCAGACGGAATAGGAGTCCATTGTGACATGTAACCCTGTAACACAACAGCTTGACTACGATTTTCTATATACGATGCAAACCACCTGTATAAATCACCGTGCACACCAGCTGCATAGAGCTTTGAGAGTAGAATAGAGTGGTCAATTCGATCGAAGCATTTTTTATAATCAATGTATATCACGTCCACTTGTGCCTCACTCTCCATACCCCTCGTGATAAATTCTTTGGCAAGAATTAAGTTTGAAACCGTCGAGCGTTTCTGCAGGAATCCATGTTGCTCTCTACCGAATGAATCTACACGGCGACCCCAAGCTATACAAAACCACACCTTTGACACTTAGCTATCATTTCATATAAGTAGATCACGTGCGAAGCCTTTCAAGTTTAACCTCACCTCTGAAAGGAACGGTGGCGGAAAATTTAGGCAATTGCGTATTCCTGTCACTGACACTGAGGTAAAAATTAGTGGGGGGCAGGAAGTGTCCGTACTGTATGTAATACTAGATAATATTTCTTATACTGTAACAAATGAAAACAAGCTGGCTTCGCGTAGGTTGAATAATCTATATTGTCGGGTGGCCAGCTTATGTTGGTTTTATGTAGCTTGATGTGTCGCCGTGTATACGTAAAGATTCATCGAAATTACGTGAAATTAATTTTAGAAATTAGTAATAAAATATTTTTGTTTAATTTGACGACTCGATAGCCTAGTTCAACTGCAGCGCATAATGCCAATATCACACTATGCCAACATTTCAAAAAACCAAAAACGCCCACTTTTCAGCTTCCTTAAATGCCACCTTTGTATAATCCCGATCTAATCCGTAACCTGTTCTAACCAATGTCTAATACAATACTTCTTTCTGAAATTAAATTGTAACCACGCTAACCTACGAATCTGAATTTTGTTTATAGCTTCCGTTCACAACTGATGTATTTAATATGTAAACAGAGTTAAGATCCAGACGGTAGCAGCTAAGGGCGAGTCGGAGCCGGAGCGGCGCGAGACCCGCAACAAAGTGGACGAGGACCGCAAGCACGAGATCGAGGCCGCCATCGTGCGCATCATGAAGGCCAGGAAGAAAATGGGGGTGAGTGTTTGTTTAGCATATAACGACTAACTCTCCTATCTCATTTTTAAGGTTCCGTACCCAAAATGCACGTTGCTCGCCTCGATGGCCGATGGGGCCGAAAAGTTCTCAAGTGGCGATCGTACTGGAAAGCGCAGTGTGGGTAGGCCCGACGACCTGGTGAAGGCGGCGGAAACCCGTTGGATGAGGGCAGCGCAGGACCGGTCGTTATAGCAATCCTTGGGGGAGGCCTATGTCCAGCAGTGCACGTCCATCGGCAGAGATGATGATGATGACCCAAATGGGAAAAACGGTACCCTATTCATAAGCCTATGCTGTCCGTCCGTCCGTCTGTTCTAACTATTTAGGGCTGTAACTTTTGTACCGTAATAGTGAAAGTAGATAAAAATTACAAAAACTTAAAAATTAAGGAGGGGGTGGGTCCTCATACAAGAAACTAGTTTTAATCAACGTATTTTCTTCTCGCTCTATCGTAAAAGCGGCAATATTACTACAATACAAGTGTCAAACTTGGTGTGATTATAGAGCAAACTCTACAGTATAACAACAAATAATAAAAACCGGCCAAGTGCGAGTCGATCTCGAGCTAAGGGGCCCGGCCCTTTTTTTTCTTAATTTATTGTTGTGAAGTGCTACGGGTAACCCGACTCGCACTTGGTCAGTTTTTGAGTTTTGATTTTTAAACTGTCTAGAAGCCATAAATTTATACTGAGTAAAAAAATGTTCTTTTACTGTCGTATTGTAACTAAAACCCATTACAGACGACAGTAAAAGAACATTTCTACTTACGCCATTCAACACTTCGGTGCCATCGGCCATCGGATGCGATGGTGTTATTGAGGATGAGAATTTTTAAACGTCACAATTAAACGTATTACATTTGTTCACAGCACCCGCTACTGGTAGCAGAGGTGACAGAACAATTGCGGGCACGTTTCCTGCCCTCGCCCGTCGTCATAAAGAAGCGCATCGAAGGCCTCATCGAGCGAGAGTATCTCGCGCGCTCCCCCGACGACCGCAAAGTCTACACTTATGTCGCATAGGTTCGTAGCGACCTCGGCATTGATCGCATACTCGACACGACTGTAAGCCCGCTTTAGTTATACCTAACCTGCTCATTGACTTACCAACTACTGGATGCAGGGTCCGCGCTCAAGTGTCCGAACCAAAAGAGAAACAATTGCACGCCAGTCCTTCGTTTGATTCACGGACTAAGCGCACGTCTGCATCCCGTGCTGCTGTGCTGTACGAATTTGTACAAACTGCGCAAGTAAAATAAAATAAAAATGTCATCAGTTTGTGTTTTTAGATTATATTACTAACACGTACTTTCGTTTATGTAGGTCAGTTTGGGACACATTTTTCGAGAATTTTTTATTAGACCCGGCGTCCTTTAGTTAGTAAGTCAATGTACCTACTTTAAACTATTTTGTTATTATTAAGAATGGAAAATAACTAAAATTATTCATATTGATTGATCGATATTCACGAATTGATCTTCTACTTAATGTAAAAATAATGTAAATAGGAGTATAGCATTAGTTTGATTCATTCGAAGTGTACTACGATAGTGTTCCTTATTTCCTGAATACAGATATATTAAAACATCTCATTTTTTAAATTGTCTGTTTCATTATGGCTCCTCGTTAATTAAAGTACATTCGGTGAAGGTTAAGGGTTGAGCCTCGTCTGGCAGCACCGCATTTTCTGTCGCTCAGGAACTTCATTGGCTAGAGCGAGAAAGGTTGCAGCACTGCCGGTGCTGCCGCGTGCGATCGCATTCCCGCTATCTTTCTCGCCCTAGCAAATGACGTTTCTGAGTGACAGAAAAGGATGGAGCGACGGAAAAATGCGATGCAGTACTGGCAGATGAGGTTCAACCCTAAGATTAACTTTGCTGCTTTAAATCCTGCTGCAAAGTCTAAAGTGGGTTTTATTTTCAGGCCATCAGACTCAACTTCATTAAGGGTGGATGCCAAGTTAGAAGTTATAGAAGTACATAACGAAAGTATTTAAATTATTTCAAATAAAAATTATTAGTTATTATCAAGCGTTATTTTATTTGTTGTAAAATGCTACTGCTGCGATACATACAAATATTGCATAAGAATTACAATGCGAGACGTAAGATTCGTTTGAAGGGAAGGGAAAGAAAAAATCTTTAGGCAAATGAATATTTAGATGTGGACCGCCAGCAAATTCATACTGTCTCGGTTTTGTTCCGTCTATGAAAGTAGTGTCGAAAGTTAAGACCGTAGAGATATCTTCCAGGTTAAAGGTCACGTTGCGTGTGTCGATACTCATATTTGCACTTACAATTTTATTCTCCTTTTTGTTTGTATCACTTGCATCGATGAATGTGAAAATTAACGATACTCTGGTTACTAAATTATAGCAATGCAACTTGGATTTTTTAGCATTTCGTTCTCCATAGAGAGGTAGCTCACGCCCGTCTGCCTGCATTGATATCCAGTCTTCATCTCTAACGTTATGAGGATTTCCATACGGAGATAATGCGAATTTACTGGTTAGTCCCAGCAGCTTATTTATTTCGTCCTGGATCCTTTCAC